>OX422215.1:249018298-253818298 GCA_949130495.1 Sambucus nigra
TACTGGCCTCGGCCTCATAAGTAATATCATTCAAAGGCCACGGAAGTACACCTATATGCTACACTGGCTGCGGCCTCAACAATAGTATCATGAAGTAGTGCAAATAATGCATCCCAACTTCCTACTTGGTTAATCTAATATTTCTGTGATTACTCACTTTTTCTAGTTTTATTTCAAATTATATATTTTGTAAAGACTAACAAGGTAGAAAATTAATGGAGAATCCATCCAGAGCACAGAAGTCAAAGGTGAGATTGTGCAGTTATACAATCACCTCAACCATATCTACGACAGTCATGCCTCACTCCAAACCCAGGCCAATTATTTGAACCAGAGGGTCCTCATGCTAGAGGGCGCAGCCTCCTCGAGAACGGCTACCGCACCCAATATTATTGTCATAGTCACAGAGTTTCCTATCGCAGAAGTAGTCAGCAAGATCCAGAAAAGGAAAGTAGAGAAGGCAGAAAGGGTCTTTGAGTCCTACACCCCATTGGCCTTCCCCGCTGAAGACATCTTTGAGTTCATAACAGAGGACAAGCTGCTGAAATGGCCAGAGAAGCTTAAAGCTCCACCCTACAAGAGGAACAAAGCCAAATTGTGAAAGTTTCATCTGGACCAAGACCATGACACTCCGTAATGCGATGATCTAAAAGATGAAATTTAGAGGCTCGTAAGGCAGGGGATGCTGCAGCGCTTCCTCAAGGATACCTAGGGGATACAACATAGTCTGACAGGCCACATTCCTCTTTTTTATGCCCCTATTTATGCTTAATATATTTATATGCTTAGTAAAAACTCTTTTGAATAGTTCAATGTTAAATTTGTATTTTCCTAACAAAGTCATGAATATATGAATAGATATATGAAATTAAGTTCACTTTATATTTCATCTTTTTCTAACTGCCATTTTTCGATTTCTCGATTTTATTAAAGGTTATCTTATAAAAGACTCTTTGTCTTAAACAGATTTCGAATCGAGACAATATGTTATATAGGGAATGATAATATCTAAATGGTCCCACAACGCCCGTAATGACTCTTGATTACCTGAAGGCAAGTGATAATTGAAAATGGCAAAAATAACTATTGAGAGTAGCTATCTGAATTGGTCTACAACATCACTCATTGGAACTATATTCCAGCATATTATGGATACATTCTTGAAAGCATTTATCACAAAAAGTTATTAGCTATGAGGGTTTACAATGCCTATTCTTGGCTTTCAGGATGCGTCGTTAGCTATCGGGATGCATTATTAGCTGCTTGGGCTTTGAATACTCATTCTTAGCTTTCGGTATGCGTCATTAGCTTAGGGAAGCTTCATAATTCCTAGCCCAGGAAGGCCCGATAATAACCCACAGGGGATGAAGACTTAATTTTCTACGGATAATCTTATACTTGAAGGGGCCAAAGACTTAATTGTCTGCGAATAATCCTATTATAGCCTGGGAAGGCTTTATATATCCACATAGCTTGGGTAAGATTTATAATACCTATCCTGTGGGGCCTGATAATAACCTAATCAAAGTGACAGGAGGAAAACCATGAAAGACAATCGAATCGACTAAAATATTTTGTGACATTCACATAACGAAGTATGCCAAATCTACAGAAAACTGGCCTCAACCCAGCATGCTGTTATCATTTTCTTGGCAAGGTCATGAAAGAAGCCGTAGCCCTATTAATATAGCCGCGACATTAAAAGAGCATTAGAGTGGATGCATAAAAAAAGGTACATTATTAAATTGCTAAAACGCCACGGCTAGGTTGCAAACCAGTCGCAACCACTCAACTACAATACCTAAACTTGAAAAAATGGTGGAAAATTTTATTATTATTAAGACGCAGCCCCAAAGCCATATTTCTTTGGGACCGTGGCTCAGGGGAAAAATTTGAAGTATTCTAAGGAAAAATACAAGTGAAAAGTCTAGGGCAAAGAACAACAGGCCGCAGCCAGTTCGGATAAAAAATTTATATAGTGATGCCATTGCAATTCCTATTGAAGGTTTACAAGATCATTCATCAAACAATCAAACATCAAACCAAAGACTTAATGGTCCGCAACAAGGGAATTGTTCCCCAATATTCACTATTTCTAGCAAGAGTACAAATGCATTCAACCTTATTCCTATTCTCTAGTTAAATTTGAGCAAGTGCATCATTGAAGTGGAAACTCTAGTGAATTCAAGCAATCAATTCAAATATCAAAGCATAGAATAGAAAAAAGAGTGTAAAGGCGAAGTTAAGACAAATGGAAAGATAAAAGGCTGAAGCCTTGGCAAAAAATTGAAGTATTAAAGTTATACAGAGAAGAGTCCATAGCCTGGGTAATGTAGTTCAATGTTTAAAGAGACGCAACTCTACGAATAAGTCAACAAAAGTACAAATTTAAAGAGGGACGCATCCCAATGCCCAAGAATTATTGGAAGCCAAAGTCGCTGCATCATCATCATCTCCATCTTCTCCATCCATGGCTGTCATGGACTCCTCCGTTGCCTCAGCCTCATCCTCGGCCCTTAGTGTGACACCCCGCCTAATAAAATACCCATCAATCACTCCTATATCAAATTATAACAGGAGTCTCATATGGATTATTCTTAGTATTACTGTCGAAAATCCATTTAATTACTAATAACCTATTAGGTCGGTGTCAAAATTTTACTTTACTACTCTTTTTAAACAACTACTGAATTAAAACATCCACACAGTTTATGCGTAAATGAAACTGAAATGAAATAAAATAACCGAATACTCGGTCAAAATATACAACCATATCGAATGCTGCTAAAAGAATAACTAAATGCATTTGGGCCATTGGCCCGAATATTTATACAGTACCTCTTATCTAGATTACAAGAAAGGAAGCGTCTACCAAAAATCCTGCACGCATCCATAGCTGCTACAGCAGACGTCTGACTCGAAATGAGTATCATCCAGGCGTCCCTGTGTCTGGACACCTATATATATATATATATATATATATATAGCAAGAGAGGAAAAGTAAATAAACGGGTCAGAGACGGAGTTTTGAAAATATTTAGCAAGTGCATAAATGCTTTATTTTTAGAAAAATAGATTTTTATCTCATATTTAAATTGGTATCTCACTCCCATGAGATACACCTCACCTCTCCTCTAATAGTGCACGCCTTGCGCATTCCTCTATACATCCTAGTCAAGCTATCCTGCTAAACTAGTGTATTTCACCCGTCTACTAGAAGCCTATAACCCGAGTACTAAGGGCTAAACTTCTCTCCATTCTCAACACTGGGGTGTCTCGCGAAGCGAAATCCAAATAAGGAATCCCCTCAATACACTACTACTTGGCAGGGTTAATGGTAGAGATCGATTAGGCCCGTAGCACAAAATTAAAGTATAATACATACTTATATATTTATAAACAAATCACATTCATTCTTATATATACCTTACAATGTACATCCGAATAATATCTCCCGGACTGAGGTTTACCAATTTAATTTTATCTTTATAATATACATCCGAATCTATCTCCCGGACTGAGGATTCATATACAAAGTATTTATCAATACTTTTCATCTTTATCTCAAAACTTTCCATTTAATTTCTCATATCCACGAAATGTATATAAAAGCCAATTCATTATCATGAATTGCTTTAACATATCATATAACTTTTTAAAAGCCAGTTTTACTATCATAAAAATGCTTTTCCATTCTATAACATCCCATTTCCCTTCTTATATCCAGAAAATGTATATAAAGCCATTTTTATTATCATAAAAATGCTTTTCATATCACATGCTTCTGTTTCCCTTCTTCCATCCGGGAAACGCAACTGAAGCCAAATCGTTTAACCCATTTCCCTTCTTCCATCCAGAAAATGTATTTAAAACCAATCCATTATCATGAATTGATTTAACATATCTAAGACCGTCCCTCCGGGTTTCCCCACTGGACGTGCCCCTAAATGACTATCATCTTCCAGGGCCTATCAAACAAGACCACCTGGGTACCTACCGAAATGTCGGGAAGCGGACATATGCCTGCGGGATAGTCATAACCACACCTAGACTCACCTAACCAGCGCAATTAACATATATAATCGCCCATATGGCCTATACGACTATATCCACCCTGTATTCATTAGCCAGGGGGCTTCACCTCACGCACGAACTTCCCTTATAATATCATTTAGAGAGGTGTGTATCCATAAATTATCATTTATGAAAATCATTTCCTTTTTCCATTTAGAAAACTTTCATTTTTACATTTTCAAAATCATTTATCTCAATTTATATATATACTTAAATCACATAGTATACATATACACTATATTCATCCTCGAATATATATATATATATATATGGCCATTATTTCCAATTACATCTAGCGATGACCATTAATCCCAAAGATTCTCTCAAAGAATCATAATCATGCATTCATATATGCATGATACTAAACCCAAAGTATTTTCTTACTTTAATAAACAATATATACCTAAATCCCATCTACGGATTTATTGGATATCTCCAATTATAACACTCCGCAATCAATTATAATTATGCTTCCTATACGCATAATTATATGGGCCTAAATGCCCACTAAAATTTCCTAGAGATTTATCTTTCCCGAACAACCTTAAATTTAGTGGGTTATGGATTTCATGTCCATGAACCCAAGGACTACATCTTGTCCATATAATCACTTAAAGGTCCCCACCATAATTTAGGAACCCTAAATAATCAAATTCTATAATTATCCTATTTTCCTCGAAAATATAGTTTAAGGGTTATACATTTAAACCCTCACTTTAACCTCCTAAATTACTTTAATTATAGGACCATATAGTACTAAAAGGTCCCTCATGTTATCACATAACTATCCCCAAAGCAACATGAAATGGAATCTATACCATCCAACTCACCCTAGAAAAATTTCCATCTTTCAGCAGGGGTCGATCGATCGACCCTTGACCGTTGATTAATCGATGGCTTCGATCGATCGAACCCCCCATGATCGATCGATCGATCATGGCGGGCAACTTCTTCTCTGAGAAGCTATTTCAGCCGTGGAAGCGTCCCCCAAGCTTCAATCTCCTCACCCAACACCCTACAACTTCAACCAACTACAAATACACCTATAATACGGGTTCTAAACATCCTAGAACCCAAAATCACCAATTAATTTCGATTAATTTCTAAGTTTCTCCAATAATAAAATTTTAGGGGTTCATTCATTTTAACTCCCGAAAACCCATTTTATCCACGATAACCCAACCCAAAATCTTTAGGGTTTGTTATACCAACAATGATATGAGATATTTATGCTCAAAAATAAATGAAGCAAGTAAACACTTGCCTCGTGGATACAATTCGACGATCTCGAGACAAATCCCGCAGAGTTTTGCCAAAATCTCCCATTTTCTCCTCTTTTTCTCTCCTCCTCTCTATCGTCTCTCTATTTTCTTTCTTTATTTCTTCCTCTTTTCTCCCTATCCCCCTCTTTATATAGTGAGAAAAGGGTTATACCACTTAAAAGCCAAAAACGACTCGTTTACTCAATGACGAGCCCTTTTAACTCCAAAATTTCCCGAAACTCAATTTCGACAATCGGACACTCTTTTCTGACAGTCTCATACATTCCGCGACTCATGGCGTAGTCGAAATTTCAATCTGAGGTACTTGACCGCAAATCACTATTATAACCTAATATAACTTAATGCGGGTTTTCTAATCAAAATCTGATCTTTTTGTCGCTATACTCCACGACGACATATAATTAAAATACTTCGATCTATTTAATCCCAAAAGAAATTACCACACCCATCGAAAATCATCAAATCCTCGAAAATATCACTATTTCGAGAAATTCTCCAAATTTCCAATTTATATCCAATTATGTAATTTAAGTGTCTCCAAAAGGACGGGTTGTTACACTTAGCCTGGCTCTCTCTTCAGCTACAGCCCTAATCTCAGCCACACATTGCTCATGCTTAGGATCACCCAATTTCCAAGACAAGATTAGTTCTTTGGACTCAGGGAAATTTTTGATGACCCTGTGCCTCAGTTCCTGGAAGCCGCAGAGGTAGGCTTTATTGTTTATGAGGTAAAAGTATTTGGAAGCTTTGAATGACTCCACAGTGCTATCAATGGCCAGTTGGAGGTCTGCGGCATGAGCTTCATCCTTTTCCTTAATGGGTGTATCATAGTCCTCCTCCATTTTCTTAATGGCCGGGGCATGATCTTCCCCCATCTTCTTTATTACCGTGGTATGGGTCTTTGCATGATTGGTGGCCTTGGTCTCCAGTTCCTCATACTTCTTTTGAAGAGGTCCAGGATTGTAGTTTGTAAACTCCGCGGCCCTGGAAACTTCCACCGCTTGAGATTGGGAAACCTTGATGGACTCCGCAACCTGCCTAAAATTCTCCTTAGCATCTTGCTTGGCCTTTTTTGTAGCCTCAATGGTGGAAGTTGCATTCATCTTACATAACTCCAGCATCGTGACAGGAGATTTCTTTTTAGCTTCAAAAGATTCAGCTCTTGCCTTTACCAAATCAGCATTGTGAACATCCTCCGCGGCCTCCTTAAGCCTATATAGACCCTCATACTTGAGTTTCTGGGTCACTACAGTTTTTGCAGCCTGTAAATGTATTAAAAGTTAGAAAATAAAACTGAAGCTACGAATAAGAATTATTGGAAAGTTGAAATTACTCACTCTCAACATACTGTGGAGAGCATAAGACTCCACTCCCTCATGGTCCTTATCCACCAATCGATCTAGGTCAGCTCCATCCATTTCTGTTTTTATCCTATGGATGGCACGCGCAGTTGTGTCCCATAAAGACTGAGGATCTAGCATGCGCAGTTATGTCCGCGGACGTGTGCTTTGTGGAGGTGCTAGATTTTCATTAACAACAATTATTGATGGAGGGGGAGGATAATTTCTCTCATTGATGGGCAAAGTTTTGCAGCCACCTTGGTCAGAGAGAATTGACATTAGACCTGTAGTGGCCAAGTGAGCTCCAATGTCATCGTCAAAGTTACCCTCAGGCCTTTCATGAGAGGTCTCCTTCTCAACTTGGATTTGGGGCACGGTAGGAATAGTATGATCCACAACCTGACTTAGGGGTACGGTCATAGTAATATGACCCTCAGGCTTGTTGGAGGGAATGAAAGGATTATTCTGATCTGAAGACTGCATAGTTGGCACGACAGGCTCAACTTGGCCACTAGAAGTGACTGCAGTCGGAGCTTTCGACTTGGTCCTCTTCCTTTTCCTCTGCCTAGTAGTGTTATTGAGGGCAACTGCATCCTCATCCATCTCAGCAAGATGAGATGCTAACAAAGATCTATCAATCTCCTCACTTGAGAAGAAATAAAGAAAGGTCAATATCCATGCTCGAAGAAATTTTCGTGGAATAAAAAAAATGAAATAATAGCATTACCTTCATGCCCTATCTCTTTGGGAATTGACTTATTGGGAAAGAAGACCGCCTTGTAGATGGAAGCAGAGGTTAAAAGAGTGTTGAACTTCTTCTTGTTAGCAGGAACTATCGCGGCCTCAATGACCCTCCTCTCTTGTCGCACACTCAGTTGCAAATTGTCAAGAGCTGCAGAAAAATGCAAAGGTTAGTACAAAAAAAAAATATGGAGAATTATATGCAACTGTAAAAAGGGGACGCGATCTTTATTCAATTTTTTTTTTATTAAGCTTAGAGGGATAACCCCATAGTCGCGTAATCCTAAATGATCTCTCCCTCTCAGTCTCTTGGGGTTGGATCTCCTACCCTTCTCTAGAAATGTAAAAATATTTTTCCTTCCATTTCTTTACACTAGTAGGCCTCCCTGAATAAAGGGTCTCATCTCTGATGTGGACAGAAAAGTAATAGTACCCCGTAAATTTTACGGAGTTTTCATTTGGGCGGTAGTAGTGGAAAAACTTCACGGCACTAATGTCTCTCTTGAATTTCTTCTTCCACAACACTATGGCTGCAAGAATTTCCCTCCAGCCATTAGGATCTGATTGGGTTGGGGCTAACTTCATCTTCTGGAAATTTTTTCTAACTGTAACGGGGACATGCAACTACAACCCATATGTGAAAGCGTGGAGGGGGAAACAGACCCCATCATCAGCAAGTGTCGTGCATGGCATTTGTTTTGCGGCAGGGGCTGAGCACCTCAAATTCTTAGGAAATTCAAATACTTTAGCAACCTGATCCACTAACTCTTGGGTCATAGTACTTCGAACATTAAGTGTAGCAAGAGGCCTTTTAACCCTCCCAGATATGCCAGCAGGTGTGTTCCTAACCTCTGATGCATCCACTGTCACGACATTCTCATCTATGTCCATTGGTTTGTTGCTAGAATTGGCCTCTTCCTCCATGGCCGCAGAGTCTGGGTTTCAATCTAAATCTAGTGCCACACATTTGGGGCAATATTTTAGTTGGCAAGGTCCAATCTATTTCAAAGGGCGCACATAAGGAAGTTCGAGAGGAGAGGCTCCAAAATGTTTGTTGTAAAAGCCTCTCGGAAATTCATCTAGGTCAAAGTTCATATGGCTGCAGTAGTACCTACAAAGCAGAGAGTCCGCGATTAGGTGCCGCATCCAATATGGTCCTAAAAGGCCTCTTAAAAGCCACGACAGGAATAATAATAATATATATTTAAATACTAAATAGAAAAGATTAGCAAAATTGGCTAAGTATACCAAGTGTCTAAAGCCCTAGAAGCTAATTATCGCCATGGCATATTATTTTTGGGGAAGGAGGTACGTTGTCTTTTTACATGTCGTAGCCATTAAACTACAGGCTAAATGCCACGGACTTTACTCTGAGAACCTAAGGAAAAAGAAATATTCTATCAAATAAGAGTTGCTACAGGCTGCAACCAAATAATTACATGTCGTAGCCTTTAGTGTCCTACGTGCCGCAGCCTTTACTCACTACAGGACGCAGAAGTTTATTAATCCAATTAAAGGTTTTATTGATTCAAGACAACCTTAATTTACTAAACGGACATTTTATCATGCCACAACCGCTCACTCAAATTGGTTAGTACTCAATCTGGGTTAATTCAAAGATTAAAAGCAATAGAATGTGAAGGGTCCCTCTCAAGAACATCAAGAACAGTTGTACATTTCATTGGTATGTTTATATTCCATCTCTACAAATTGGGAATTCGACTATCTTAAAGATCAAAGCCTAGCTAAGAGCATTTTCCCTTGGGTGAATAATAGAAGATTAAGAGACTTAATTCATTGACTTAACAATTATGGTTTTATTTTTGCAATTAAAGATTGATTCAATTTCAAATCAGTCATCCACTACAACCCAAGCAGTCACATGAATTTTTAATGGGTTCATTTCGTCATGAAGTTAGCAGATACAGACTCAGATGATGGTTAAATGTGATTGCAATAGTTATTTTTGCGAGATGTTAGTTGGAATAGGCCATCTAACAAGAAGTAATCAAAAGAAAATAATAAAAACTTGAACCACATGATGTTTTTGGTCGAAAAATTACCTGAAAATGGGTGGAATTCGGATGCTCAGCCTCAATCCTCCATAGAACCACCACCTGCAGCGGCTAGAGATCTCCAGAAAACACAAGGAGATAAATGCGCAAAAATTCACTCTCGATATGCTATCAAAGATTTGGGAAACATAATGCAGTCCACGACCGATTCAATTTATATAAGAGGGCGCAGGAAGACGAATCGTCGCCTTGGAACTACCGCAGAATATTTAGAAGATGTAACACCCCACCCGCCCGGGGAGAGCGAGCGGAGCGCTACTATCGATAAAACTAAATCAATTCCACAAATAACAAGGTATAGAGCATCTAAATCCCATAATCGAAAAGAAACCACTAATCTCATCTTCAAATTAAATACAACAATTCTCTCGAAATAATTACAACAATCTAACTATCTCGAAAACAAATAAATCTCCAAATGCTCTATACATCAAAATAAATACAAGTCTTCTCATCTCTTGTATTAAAAATTCTTCCCAAATAATCCTCGCTAAAATCATCCCAATTGGTCCATAGCACTCAAATCCGTGCTCACCTGGCAACTAAGAAAAAGATGGGGAAGTACACCATACGACAGGAATATGCTCAACAAAGATGTTAGCGATGAACAAAGCGCAACAATACGACTACGAATACTCAAATCAAATAATGCAAATCTCAATAGCATTTTATCAATAAATTTCTCAACAACACATTAACCGGAGTCACCAGGCCTCACCATACCGCGCCATACTTTATCAAGTAGCCGGAAAAGGAGTCTTGGCGGGTGCCCAACATCAGTGCCATATTAAAATCTCATGACAGCGTGCTCAAAACAACATGAATAATACCTCATGAATGAAAATAATTCCAACAATTATTTTTCCAGATTTCCAAGAATTTAACGATTCAAAATATGAGTTCAATTAACAAGAATTCAACGGAATAAACACTCGCGAGATTTCAGGAGCATATTGTGTAAAACCCCATACCTCAAAATCATCAAATGAATCATCGCATAATTCAGCCTCAAAATCTAATCACACCATCACGTTCCTCTCGCAAAAATAATCAAATCTCGTTCTAGCGCAAACTCGAGAAAACACCAAATAAGCTTTCTAATCTAAGGTTGAAATCTTGAATAAGTTTGGGGTTATGGTTTGTATATGAAAGGGAGTAATTTTGGAGAGGTCTTCTAGTTGAAAAGTTTGAGAAAAAGTGATTTGAAAAGCCAAGCCACGAATTTGTTGATATATAAAGGATTAAGAGTTTGATTAAGAAAAGAGTTCTAATCAGATACAAACACTAAAAATTTTATTGCGGACGATCGAACAGTTGGAATCACTTGAAATTTTAGTATGTTGTAGCGAACGACGAGACAGGACTGCTGACAAAAATTTAGCTTGATCGGACGGTCGGATTTCTAAAAATATTATTTTTACTAGAGAGTTTTATGTTCCGAGGACTCTTAGAGAGTTTTATATTTTGAGGACTCTTCTAAATAATAAAAATTCAATTAAAACTCCATTTTAATTTCGATTCCAATTCCGTTTGAAATTCTCATCTTTAAAAATAAAATCCAACATATTTGAGCAATAAAAATAATTTTATCTCAAAATTTATTTTTCCTCTTAATTTCGAAAATACCCCAAAAATTACGCGGGTTGTTACACTTCCCCACTAACAATGGAATTTCGCCCTCGAAATTCGCCGAATACCTAACTCTCAAAAATCAGGCCAACAATCTCCAAAAATAATCTCGTCACAAAAAAAAAATTCCTCACATCTAATCTAGATGCCTAACACGAAACGATCATCTAAAGATTCTATCTCCAAAAATACGCGCCACAAAAACGCAACAGACCCAAAAACCCAAGACCCGAGGGTGGTCGTATACCTAAGCTCTGATACCATTCTGTAACACCCCGCCCGCCCGGGGAGAGCGAGCGGAGCGCTACTATCGATAAAACTAAATCAATTCCACAAATAACAAGGTATAGAGCATCTAAATCCCATAATCGAAAAGAAACCACTAATCTCATCTTCAAATTAAATACAACAATTCTCTCGAAATAATTACAACAATCTAACTATCTCGAAAACAAATAAATCTCCAAATGCTCTATACATCAAAATAAATACAAGTCTTCTCATCTCTTGTATTAAAAATTCTTCCCAAATAATCCTCGCTAAAATCATCCCAATTGGTCCATAGCACTCAAATCCGTGCTCACCTGGCAACTAAGAAAAAGATGGGGAAGTACACCATACGACAGGAATATGCTCAACAAAGATGTTAGCGATGAACAAAGCGCAACAATACGACTACGAATACTCAAATCAAATAATGCAAATCTCAATAGCATTTTATCAATAAATTTCTCAACAACACATTAACCGGAGTCACCAGGCCTCACCATACCGCGCCATACTTTATCAAGTAGCCGGAAAAGGAGTCTTGGCGGGTGCCCAACATCAGTGCCATATTAAAATCTCATGACAGCGTGCTCAAAACAACATGAATAATACCTCATGAATGAAAATAATTCCAACAATTATTTTTCCAGATTTCCAAGAATTTAACGATTCAAAATATGAGTTCAATTAACAAGAATTCAACGGAATAAACACTCGCGAGATTTCAGGAGCATATTGTGTAAAACCCCATACCTCAAAATCATCAAATGAATCATCGCATAATTCAGCCTCAAAATCTAATCACACCATCACGTTCCTCTCGCAAAAATAATCAAATCTCGTTCTAGCGCAAACTCGAGAAAACACCAAATAAGCTTTCTAATCTAAGGTTGAAATCTTGAATAAGTTTGGGGTTATGGTTTGTATATGAAAGGGAGTAATTTTGGAGAGGTCTTCTAGTTGAAAAGTTTGAGAAAAAGTGATTTGAAAAGCCAAGCCACGAATTTGTTGATATATAAAGGATTAAGAGTTTGATTAAGAAAAGAGTTCTAATCAGATACAAACACTAAAAATTTTATTGCGAACGATCGAACAGTTGGAATCACTTGAAATTTTAGTATGTTGTAGCGAACGACGAGACAGGACTGCTGACAAAAATTTAGCTTGATCGGACGGTCGGATTTCTAAAAATATTATTTTTACTAGAGAGTTTTATGTTCCGAGGACTCTTAGAGAGTTTTATATTTTGAGGACTCTTCTAAATAATAAAAATTCAATTAAAACTCCATTTTAATTTCGATTCCAATTCCGTTTGAAATTCTCATCTTTAAAAATAAAATCCAACATATTTGAGCAATAAAAATAATTTTATCTCAAAATTTATTTTTCCTCTTAATTTCGAAAATACCCCAAAAATTACGCGGGTTGTTACAGAAGACTTGATTACTCAAACGTATCCCAAATCGCAATCTCTTAGCACTACGACTTGGGGGCTTAGTGATAGCACATATATTGCACCTTACTGTCTCGACTACATCCCTCAGAGTCTAGTCTCTATGCATCCTTGGAAGACCTGCCGTAGCAATTAACATACAGGCTACAACCACGTATAATCTATATGCCGTAGCCCCCAGCCTTTTCCTTCAACTTCCCTAGCCTCACTAGCACAGGATGCGGCCCTACATGTTCTAGGGTGCAGCCCTAGTTCATACACCTAGTAGGTCGCATCCCCCTTTTACTCAGAAATAATCAAACATCTATAGCTATAAATAGAGGACCACACCTCAAGATGAAGGGACATATTCATTATTCTAGACCTGGGTCCAGTTCTTACACCAACACATGGCTCTGAGATGATTTCTCCCTCTCTCTCTGCCTCGCTGGGGGCTTTCACTCAAGCATCTCAGCCATAACTCCGGATCTCGAAATCATTGTTACAATGTATTCTCCTTTATTCTCCTACTTGTACGCCTCTTTAAGCTTGATTATGTTATACTACGCAATGCATATAATGAGAATGGGGCAACACAGTTGACGTAGGATCATTTTTATGGTTGAACCACTCTATATTGCATGTCTTTTCTCTCTTTTTACTAGTTTTATCTATTTATTATAATTTAAACTTGATTTGCTGGTAAGAGAACGACTAGTGGATGATTTCTCGTATCATCACTCAACATCATGAAGAAGAATTTCTTGCCCCATATCAGAGAAACTATGGGAGGTCATTATTACCCACATTTCCAAGTCCTCTGGGAAGCAAGTACTGAGAATGAAGAAAGTATTACCAAGACCAAAGTCCAGTAAAAAAAAATATCCGGGCAGTTCACCCCCCCCCCCCCAAAAAAAAGTATGAGAGGACTGCCAATGCCATAGTTTTAACCATCAATAATATCTCCCAGCCTGCTACCTCTTGGGCTCTAGAAAGCCTCCCTAATCCCTCCAGAACAGAATACACTGAGCTCCATGCTATCCTCTCTAAATTCTACTAAGCCTTGTTAAGCCTAAACCTCATATAACCTCTAGAATCTTTTCCATTGCCACCCTCAAAATTTTTGAAACTGATGCCCACTGTGATTTTCACTAGTCTGTAGACCATACTACGAACTAGTGCTTCCAATTTTGAAATGTAATCTAGGGTTTAATTGACTAAGGTACCACCCCACCAACCAATCCTAAACCCAAAAGCACTCAAAACCCACTTCCAATCCATACAAATTCCATCTAATTATAAAATGACCCAAAATTTGATCCATCTATATAGATTGTGCCCAGTAAAGTACCCATCATACACGTATTTTCACCCAAACTACTAAAAGGTTACCCATATTTTCTCTTACATCGTCCCTAGTTCATCGACAAACTCTTTCACTCCTCACAAGGGATTTTATTGCCGCCTATACTCGATCCGAAGGAAGAGATATGGAGTTATCGAATATTCTGAACTAACTCTTGGAGTTCTGACTGAAATTGCCCACCAAAATGACCATCGACTGTCAAAAATTCAGTTGCTTGTTCATGGAAGCCCAAAAATGGACTCGAGAGTAAAATAATTGGGTGGTACCCATTGATGAAATCAGTTTGGACGATGTAGTGCAGATTATGGCAAACATTTTTTGATAGACCAGCGAAGTTTACAACATTTATGATCTACTCACCACTTTGAAGGTTCCAGGGATTTTTGTCCCTTTCACTCTCGCACATCCCTATTGAGTGGGAATATTTATATGAAGAAGCCATTGAGGTTGTGGAATGCATTGACTTCTCTTAATGGGGAGACACATTTGACCACCGAGATGATGAACCAAGTCAGGAAAAGGTCAATCTAGTGATTAACATGCGCGGGATGAGATCTTTCGAGGACTTGTTAGGGAAATTAGTAAACTAACAATTCAGCGCAAAATAAATTAAGACACGGGGTCCTTATTCTTCCCTACTTTCATAAGCGATATGAAATGATTAGGGAGGCATTATCAGAACCCTAATTCTCAGCCATCAAGAATAAATAAAGAAAAAGGTGTTACAGAGGAACTCCCCTTGCCAGAAATGATCATCGAGGAAAGTAAGATCCTAGATCAATCGAAGAAGACTTAAGAGAATATCACCTTGTAAGGAGTCTTCATGTCTTCCCAATTACCCCAAAATGCTCTGATAAAGCTTCTGACTAGGTCCACAGTCCTCCCTTCCACTACTCTAGAATAAGCCATAAACTTGGTTGGATCCTTGACGACCACTAGACTCATTTCCTTCTTCGAAAAATAAATTTTAAAGGTTATCCCTGATCACAACTATTCCCTCAACATCTTCGTTGAAGTGGTGGGAAAGATAGCCTCTCTATCATTCATCAATAATGGATTAACCCTGAATGTTTGCCCATTAAAAATCTTCAATTGCTTGGGGTTAAAAGTAAGTGACCTAAATCCTACTTCCGTTGCAGTGCATGCCTATGATAATACTCGTGGAGGGTTGATGAGATCCATAACACTCATAATAGGAGTTGGCCCTAATAATCCTGATACTGAGTTTTAAGTTATTGACATACCCATATTCTTGAATATGTTGCTTGGTCGAACGTGTCTTCATAGCATTCAAGGGGCATCGTCATCCTTTTATTAGAAGTTAAAATTGTTCATAAGGGGGAAGTCATTACCATTTTGGGAGACGATGACAATAATAAAAATATCGACACAAGCAATTCAGTATTATAAATATAGTATGGGATGAATGAAATGCTTCTATCCAGATTAAGAGTTGTTCCACTTCCCCTTTTGACAGTGGATAATTTCAAAGACCGAGTCTATTTAAAGCATAACCCTCAGGACAATGTCAACGTGATATAAATGTTTAAGAATAGGCATTTTATGCTTAGACTAGGGCTTGAGGGACCTCAATAAGGGATACTAGATCCCATCATCCTGAAAGAGGTCTTTCCCTCATGTGTCCTAGGTTATCAGCCTTCATCATAAGAACTCAGAATGCTCCACCTATCATGGACGAAAAAAAGTTTAGACGATGCCAAGAATGTCTCAAAGGATTCCTTAAACTAGAGATTCATCAAATAGGGTGAAGATTTTCCTTTCCCTGGCTTTCATAAACCATGGTATAATCATGTGTATAAAAAGATCAAGGTGGGGATGGAAATCTTCTTTTAAGACGATTACTCCTAGGCCGAAGACTGCCATTATTAAGTGCAACCTCTCACTTCGAAAGCTGTAGACATTACTGAGGTCTCCAAGGAAAGTGATTTTGAAGACTCATTCAATTAGCAGACACTGAGGATGACTATCTACATGATCCATTCAGGCACTACATTATTGGACCCATCCACTCTGATTAAGTCCACTGATGCACCTCTCCCTAAATGGAATAATATATCCATTCCACTTGATGAGATGCAACCCAACCTGATTGTTTACCCCATCTCTTCATATATTATTGCTCATCCTTTTACTAATAACAATGTAATTGAGACCTCCTTCGATGAGGTTCTCAATGCTATTTTTCGTAAAGTGAAATATAATAAGATTTTGAGTATCTTGTTGTTCCTTACATTAATTATCTTGATTCTTATCAAACTCTTGATGATGATGATTTTGCTAATATATAATTTTTAAATGATCTTAATAAGGTTAATAACAAACAACATAACCGCGTTCAAATTAAAGAGGATGAAGCTTTTATAATCAATCTCGATTATAGTAGATAAAAATGCGAGAGGGTCCACCCTTAATGAGCATGAGCGTGCACAATTCGAAGAGTTGTTGAAGGAATTCAAGAACGTCTTTGCATGGTCCTAAGACGACATGCCCGACATCGATCCCAAAATAGCCCAACACGAGATTTTAACTCTTCTAGAATGAAAACCAATCAAACAGAAACTGTGAAAGCTTCTCAGTGAATGGTCACTCAAAGTCAGGAAGATGTAACTAAATGGTTGAATATAGTATTCAACAAGGTGATCGAATATCCCACATGGTTAGCTAATATTCTACCCGTATCGAAATCAGGAGGAAAATTCTGCATATGCATCGACTATCGAGATTTGAACAAAGCATCTGTGAAGGATGATTACCCATTGACTAACATTGACATGATTGTGGACACCATGTCTAGTCACACCCTCAAGTCATTCGTCGATGGATTTTCAGGATATCATCAAATCGAGATGCACCCTAACCATCAAGAGAATAATGCCTTCATCACCCCCTGGGGAACCTTTTGTTACACGATTATGCCGTTTAGGCTCAAGAATGCAGGGTCTACCTACCAAAGGGCTTTCATAACCATCTTGTATTATCTGATACACAAGGAGGTCAAAGTCTACATATACGACATGACTATTAAGTCTAAGACTCATGAGGGTCACATTTCTTCCCTTCGAAAGTTCTTTGAACGATTGCAGTGATACCAAATGAAAACTTTTTGGATTCATGGTTAGCGAGAATGAAATAGAAGCAAACATTGCCAAACTGAAATCCATACTCGAAATGCCACCACTCTGAATGGAGAAAGAAGTTAAAGAATTTTTAGGAATATTATAGTATATCAACCAGTTCATTAACCAACTGGCTTCCATTTGAGTACCCATCTTCAAACTACTCTAGAAGGATTCTACTAAGATCTGAATGAGTCCTGTCAGGAAACCGTCGATAAAATCAAGTAATATCTTACCCGACCTCCAGTACTTATGCCTCGGTAGCTAGGTCTCCCTCTACTCCTACATTGAACCATAACATATACCACAAGAGGGTATATATTAGCCGAATACATTGAAGAAACAAGTAAAAAAAGGGACATCTACTATGCCAATGAAAAAAATTCCGGGTACAAAGTCAACTACACTACCTTGGATAAAGCATATATTACCCTAGTTTGGGTCACTCAAAAGTTACAGCACTATATGGTCTCTTTTCCCATAAGACTTATTTTTCGATTGGATCCTATAAAATATTTACTTAAGAAACATTCCCTATCTAGCCAAATGGACTAATGGTTAATGTTACTATGTGAGTTTAATATCGTGTATGTTACATAGAAAGACATGAAAGGGAAAGACATCTATGATTACCTTGCTGACTACCCCATGAAAGATGTTGATGTTTGGGTCTTTGAATTCTTGGGTGTAGACACCCCATTCTAATACCCCCTAACCTCTCCTTAGGTCCCTAGCACCTCCCTTTATCATTGCAAATCCAAGTCATACCCCAAGTACTGACCTAAAGGCCATCGGGCACTCCCAATCTCCATTTGACCAAAAGTCAAACTCTTCATCTTGAATGAGACTGAATGAATCATAGAAAGGAACTGAAACCCCTTTTTAATGGACCATCCCGTGTGCGATTTTGACTTACGGTGCGGACAAATGACCCATTTTCCTTAAAAACTCGATTAGGAGGTCACCGAACGCTCCCAGGCTATGTTTGGAAAAATTCAACTTCAGCTCCACTGAGACTGAATGAATCTTCAAAGGGCACTGAAACCCCTTTCCAACGGTCTACCCCGTGTGTGATTCTGACTTACGGTTCGGACGGATGTTCCATTTTACTCTGAAAGGTCACCGAACGCTTCCAGGCCCCGGTTGACCAAAGTCAACTCCTTGAACCAGGTCAAACTATTTGTAATGTCGATGTAAATATCCTAATCTTTCTAACGGTCCACCCCGTGCATGATTCTGACTTACCATGCGGACAAACTATCCGTTTGCGTCCGAAGTTTCCCCGTCTAAAAGATCGACGAGCGCTTTTGAGCCATATTTGACCCAAAGTCAACTCATAAACCCGAGATAAGTCCAATGACTTTCTAAGCTCTCTGAAGTACGTTTCCAACGGTTCACCCCGTGCATGATTCGGATCAACGATTTGAGCTCTATGACTGATTTTCTGAAGGAACCTGAAAGAGACTGCCAAACGGCAGGTCCGAGACCCTGCCTATCGAAAGTATGCCTAAACACACCTGTTGATTAGCAGGACCAGGGCTATACCGATCATCGATTCCCTGGGCCTGTGAAAAGGAGGTCCTAACCTCATTCCAGGAGGAGGAAGATCAGAGATCCGTCACTCTCAGCAAGCTCAGAAGACCCCTCTCGAAGTGAGCGTGATTTCCACATCCAAATCCCTTTCCAACCTTCACCTTTCATCACCTTATTCATCAAAATTTGGTCAATTAAGTACCCTCCATCATCACCCAAGTGCAGGGGCTACTCTCCAACATCCAAGATCAAGCTCAAGATCTTCAAGAAGGTCCAACTTTCTCAACTCTCTCTTTAAATTCCCCTAAATTTGCATTAATTCATTTTATTACTTAGCACTTTTATTCTCTCATCCCACATATCCTAATATACTTTTTATTTATTATTATTTCACCTCTCTTATTTTCATATAAATGAAACCCAAAAATCAAGAAAAAGAGGGTTTTCTCATAAATTCCAAACATGAATTCTCCCACTTTTCTCATAACTAAAACACTTTTACACACACACACACACATAAGAGAAGTCCCCGGTTGGATATATGGGATAAACCCCACTCCTCGTTTTGCATGCGAACTACGTGGACTTTGATGCCTATATAGGCTATGTAGGCATCTCGGTGTAAAACCTGAGACTCGAGTCATATTCCTAGTTTTCTCTAATTTTCTATTTTCTCTATATTCTTTAAACTCAATTATCTTATATTCTATATATTTACATAAACATATATTTGCTCTTAGTGGCGTGTTATTACACATGAGTTACCGTTCCATTATAATGATCAACGCAAGGACAATCGCGTAAATCTTATTTTCTAATATTATTTTTAGTAAGATTCCTACGAATGACTCGCTTTATCTCTTCCTTGATATAAGTCAATGATTATTATCTCCACTACGTATACATATGCACACATATCACGAGGAAATAAAGGAAAATAGCAACAAACCATGAGAGACCGTAAGGGAAGAATGGGTGCCTAATACCTTCCCATTTCGTAAATTAGCCTCCGGACCCTTTTTGAATCATTTTGGTTTCGTATGTATCATTATGTATTTGGATGTTTTCCTTCGGGATGACTCCCTTTTCTTTTGTCTATTTTGAGTAAAATAGACTGGCAACTTTGTCTCTCTACATTTTGCACCTTATCAATGACGCCACTCGAAACGTTCCCGAGAGGGATGTGTGGGACCAGGATCCTCTCCCGTCGCGAGGATCGGGGATGGCCACAGTGGCAACTCCGCTAGGGATTTTCATTTTCAGGGTTAAACAATATTTACATAGGTATTTTATTTTCTTATATATCCCCTTATTTTAACCTTTACTATTCATGTGTACCTCATGCTTATGCTTATATTCACACACTTGTAGAAAATTCTCCATGCACACTTCACACCACGTGCACTTAGGATCACATATATTCCCATGTTGCACGCATCACCCATACTTGGTATATATTGGTGCTTGTACTTTGCTCCCTGTTGGTCATGATTAAGAAAGATACTATCATCATAAGATACTAATAAGAGAATCATGCATGATTCACACGATTTCACTAAAGAGCATTATGATTGACCAAATTTTGTTCAGTAACTAGAGGGTCACTTCGTGATGGGAGTTGGTCTGGAAGGGAGCAGTTAGCCTAAGAGATTTGACTCTCACCTTCCATTGGCCAAGTACCTTCGACATATATCGAATGGTTCCCCCGCATCATACCACTTGACTAAAGTCATGATGGGAGGTATATCGCAGGCAACTCGTTCACATACGTCGAGTTTATCAAATTTTCTCTATGGTGTCTTTATCGTAAACTTTGAACTACGCTATCCATTCTCAGTTGGCCTGGTCCTCTTTATACCTAACACTTAGGATGTGGGTTACTCATTTGGTAGGCTTTATAATGAAGAAGAAATTTCCCATAAATAATTCACCTATTTCCCTAAATGTTTTGATCTGTATAAAACATGAATTGGGTCGATCAATGTTCTAAAAAAATCTCGATATTGTATTTTAGCGTGGATCGAATGAATAATAATTATTTGTTGATATATCTTTATGTGGTGCATTGGATGATTAATACCATCATACTTTCAGGTTATGATTGGTGACTTCAAATTTGGTGGGGTCTGATAGATTATGACCACGGGGATGAAGGGTAATCGACAATCAATTAATATATCCCAGGTTGATTAGTTTGGACCAGGATCACTTCGAATCCGTCCACCAGATCCATCTCGAACCTTGTAGATTCCTTACAGCTCCGAGTTGATCTACCCGAGGAGGAGTCCCCTTGATCATATACCATGGGATTTTCTCTCGATAGTTCTTACCCTACTGACCCTTAGCCTTGATGGTTAGGACCTAGGCAGTCAAATGAGTTACCAACCTAGACTTTTAAATAGATTGAGCCTGAACGAGTCTATTGAATAACACCCCACATCCGTGATGTGGCTTATTAGTTTGGTGGACCTATGTGACGAGCGATGCCTCTATTCCCCATACTTCAGGTCCAGCCGTCGTGGAATTTTAACATCTCTTCCCCTGAACTTGTAACTCAAGTCGTAATGAGTATAGGGTGTTCGAATCTCCCCGTGCCTTTTAAATTATATTGTCTATTGTGGGAATAATGAGATCCATTATTAGATCCATTGGGGCCGATAGCGATTATTGAGTCATCATGCTCGGGGCCAGTATCTTCATTTTCTTGTACATCGCCTGATGGGTTTTCATCAAATTCCAGAACATACCATGTAACTCCAAGAAACTAACATAGGACTCATTATATCTATTAATATTATGAGTGAACATTTTCTTAGCAGATTCTTAATAACCCCAAACAGGATTAATAGATCAATATTCAAGTTGAAAAGGGGAAATATTATTATTAACATAAAATTAATATCATATATTTTATAATTGATCCAAAACTTAATTAATAAATAAATATCATTGAACCCTCTTCTCTTACATGCACTGGATCGTCTCTTTTTCGGTTACTGGATTAGGGTTTTCTTGAGTCAAAATTATAATTTGGGGGAAATCAACATAAATATGCCACTTCCAACATATAATATCAAATTGTTGATGTTAGATATTGGATATGCATGGATATTAGTTATAGATTAATAATTACCTAATGATTAAGAAATCATGATATTTATTAAACTCAAATCCAACTGAAATGAAGAGAACAAATTAAGAGAATAAATGATAGGGAGTGAAGGAACCCATATTTGACGTGGGCTCGATCCCTACTAGTTGGCTATGTCCACGAATAATACAAATATTCACTAATTCAGTTGGAAGGCTTAATTGGAACTCAAATACAAGTTATCTCATTATCTAATCTCACTTTGACAACATAACAGTACATAACTCATTTTCACTTGCCACTGGATCTCTTGGTTCCCTTGCCACTAGATGTCTTGGTACACACACTAGTTACCACCTGACAAGAAGTTTCTTGAGAGGTGGATGAAGCCAGACCATATAGGTGACTCGTTGAGCCCTCTCTAGCCTCCACTTGTTTGAGTATACTACAGTAACAACATTTAGAGTCCGTTTAATTGTAGAAAACTATTTTTTATTTTTTATTGTCACTTTTTATTCTATATCCTTACCAATGGATCATTAAGATGGGAAGGAAGAGTGCAAAACTGTTTTTTAACTTAATCAATGCTAGAAAACATGCATTTTACGATTTCTAGATTAATTTAAGTTGGATAATATTTTTCCATGAATTTTCATTCTTATTTCCATTTGGAGGGCATAATTTGCCAAATTAAAATACAAAATATGAAAAATGAAAATAAAAAACTATTTTTTTACATCTAAACGACCCCTTAGTAATCCTCTTGAGACTTTAATAAATATACTAACACAAAAACACACATAAAATTATTCATTAAAATTTAATGAAATTTACAACATATGTACATATCTTATGCATGGTCTTAGTAAATAAACGCATAAGGAGGGAAAGATAAGTGGATGTAAAATATATTGTGCGATACTTAATTTATTATTCTTTCTTCCGATGTACGTGTGGGGTGTTGGAATTAATCTATGGAAATAGTGAAATATTTAAATTAATTTCTAGGAGGCACATTCTGGGAACACTGTCTTTTAGGCAAAACTTCCCCCAATCCGGTTGGGATAAAACCACGAGTACACTACGGGTTTTATAGAATCTGCCTTCAGTATACAATGCTGTGTATGAACAGTTGTTTGATTCAAACTATATACTACTTAATAAAACCGAGAACACCCTGAATTTGTAATCTGATAATGCCAAAATATAGAGGACGAAGAGAGGATAAATTAACATTTTTTGGTGTCCAAAACAGAGGCTTGGAACTCTTTTTATAGCCATTTATGTGACTATTCTTCAACAGTCATAGCTCTTTATGTAGCGACACAATAGCCATTGGATCATGCCTGTTTTTAATATCTTCGATCTAATGGTACAGATTAGGCGTCCCATCGTAGGTGAATGGACATCCCCTACACAAAATGCTACGAGTTCATCTAGCGGTTCAGATCAAGTCGATTCGGATTTTAAACACTTTGATAAGATCGTTTCATCACACTCATTGATATGTTTTACTTCATAAAAACTTTATCCTCCCACACTCTAAGAGACAATGCGCACGTACGAAGTTCCAAGTGCACGTCAAAATGCGCAATGCGTCCTAAGTCTCCCCATCTCCCTTTCGCGTGCCGCATGTCGTGATTGGTGGTGCTTAAGCACCACCGTAATGCGTAGGATCATAGCCTCTTGTTTGACTTGTTAACTAAGAATCTTAGTTGTCCTTTAGTTGATATACCACTACTTTTTGTTGTAATATTCCAATGTGGGACTTTGATCACTCCCATATCTTTCACACCCATTTGCTCATGTTTCTTGCTTCTAAAAAATAAAACCCAAACTAAGTTTAAAAGAAAACACCAATTAATATAATAAAATGAAGAACTAATATTATATAATATTGTATTAATATTGAAATTTATCCAACATCCCCCCACTAATTTCAATAAACACAAGAGAGGATAAAAAGGATCGATTACAAAACAATAGTAGAAAACTTTTGGCACTATCGCTGAAATCTAGTACATAAATGAGAAGTGTCGTCCGGACTTGAACTTCCATATAGTGTAAACAATTCAAAGCTCCATCAAGGTGCTATGGTGAACGTATCTAGAACCAAGGACCCTTTGAGACGATCCTGAACTATCACACATACTGATTTCTGAGTTTTAGAAGTGTTCTTCTAACATGCACATTTATGGCCTTGTGCTAATCCTGATTTCACGACCGCTTTAGGAACGGTCTTTGATTTCATAGAACGCCGCCACACTTTAGACACTCATGTAGGTAAATCAACTTTAGTGATTCTGCGCGTCACACTTATATGATTTATTAAGAAGTAGCCTTCTTCATCTAACATGCAGAAAACCAACACTAGGCATGTAGGAATGGAACTTTTGTATAAAACTCCTAGTGTTCCATAACTATAATTTAACTTGTTTCTACCACATTGAACTCTATCTATATTTTCAAGATATGAGTTGGGTTCCCATTAAATATAGTTGCGCTATTTTGAGGTGATATATATCACCTCCCTATAATGACATTTAGTCAGAGGATCTGCTAAATTCTTATTCGTTTTAACATAGTCGACTGTAATTACTCCTTCGTTGAGTAATTTTCTTAAAATTTGATGCCTTGTACGAATGTGTCTAGATTTTCCTTTGTAAGTTTCGTTCGAAACTTTATAAATTGTGGCTTTGTTCTCATAGCTTATCATAATAGAAGGAGATGGATTTTTCCATAAAAGAATATCATACAACACATTTCTAAGCCATTCTGCTTCTTTACATTCATCTGCTAGGGCTATAAATTCAGATTTCATCATTAAATCTGACACACATGTTTGTTTCTGGGATCCCCAAGAGAAAGGTACTCCTCGTAGCGTAAAAATCCAACCAGTAGTTGACTTGGATTTTGATTTGTAAAACGTATGACTGTGTGATAATTGATTAAATTAGCAAATTTATACTTTGGTACACTTATTTAATTGGAGTCTATTTTTAAACCAAATCAATCCAGCGCCTAAACATGCAACTACGTGTGTGCATGTGTCAAACCATAAATAAATAAATCATATGACATAAATTTCAGGAAAAATCCCCGAATGGCAAAACCTTATATTTCTAGAACTTTGAAAACTTTACAAGACCATTGACTTGCATACCATCTTGCGTTCGCCCACAAGAGTAACGCACGGTGTCATTGTCAAACCTCCAAAGTAATGTCTAGAGATCAGCAGTGGTTCATATGTAGCTATACCACAAGGACATGTAGTCCAGACACGTAGTGTTCATGGTGTAGGTTATCCTCCCCAGAAGAGTAATTTCATAGAGACTCCCTCCACAATAGCATGTAGCTCTTCAGTTGTAGAGTTCTCCCCACAAAGAATGGTCAAAATCAAAGTGTGTTCTTTAACACCAAAACAATTCACGAAAGCATAATGGATTTTTGTGAATTGAAAACAAAATGGGATGAAACCCTAAAAGAAGAAGTCAAAAGGATTCTGCAGTTTCGCAAGTTTCTGTCTATCAAAACGCTGGGACATCTTAATGAAAACGAAACCATTTAATGAGTATTGATAGAAAAATGCATCGCCTCAGTCACTTGAATGAAATAAAGATCTCGCTCGAACAACGTATACGTGTCATTTGAACGACATCACGCGACATCACCATATCGCTCGAACAAGAAGAGATCTCGCTTGAACGACCTGGGCGTTAAAATCGAAGAACGCTACAGGACTTAGAAAAATTACTCATTCTTTAAATTTTGATGAAAAAGTTCGCTCCAACACTTAGAAAATATTTTGTAAAAATATCTCAAAGCTCTAAGTGCAAAGTTAAGGTATTGAAATCATAACCTTACCAAAGTAAACTTTGCGGAGTCTTTTTTTATGAAGAACCTTGATATATTCGGATCCGTCTTGATGTATATTTCTCTTGAACTTCTTCGACGGTTGTAACAGTATACGATATAATTAATTGTCAAGGACATTTATTAAAATATGTCCTTACAAATCTCCCCCTATGTCTATGCCAGAACATACATAAAAACATCTGAATTATCAAATACCAAAATGCCTATACAAATATACCCTCCCATGAATAAATTTGCAAGATCTCAAACTATCCCTCAAAAATCTTCATCAAATCTCAAAGATTTTCTCATCAGGGTGTGCAACATCATGATCGTCAATCTTTGTACCTGCACATATGAGATCAAGCAAAAACCTTAGTGATGAATTAAGTTTGAAATGATATAAGAATAAATCATTAATAAATCAAATCTCCCCCATATGAAAAAACTCCCCCAT
Organism: Sambucus nigra; assembly: GCA_949130495.1. Classification (NCBI taxonomy): domain Eukaryota; kingdom Viridiplantae; phylum Streptophyta; class Magnoliopsida; order Dipsacales; family Adoxaceae; genus Sambucus; species Sambucus nigra. Next base: position 249,044,579 of record OX422215.1, read on the forward strand.
AACATGATAATTCTTTTTATGTTGTCCCCAAATAGACATTTAAGAAGAAACAATCAAAACAAGGAGTGTCACGATAAAAATGCATAGCAAAAAAGGATGAAACTACGCACATGCAAAGGTATATCTAAAAAAACTTTCACAAACTATTTTTGAATTTTCAAATTTTTTCAAAGCGAAAATAATGTTACAAAAAAAACCACACCATGGATTTAAACTAAAACAACCAAGTCAAGGAAATGGAATGTATGGGTGTGAACACATTCGATATGTAAATAAACTCAATCAATCATATGTGAATGATGCATACGTATACTCCTAATGAATGAATATCAAAAGTATCCTTAGGTGTAAAAATTGTTCAATTTAGATGACATCGTCTTATACAAATCAACAAATCAAAGTCTAAATGATTTCCACACCAATAACGTCCAAAAATATGTAACGCTTTTTCATGACTTTGAAGGACGTGCAAACCCATTTAAAAAAATAATTCCATCCAAACTCCCTCATTCATATTTGCTTTTAGAGGTAATCTAAATTCTCAAACATTGGAGAATTGGTGAAAAAACTAAATGACCTATAATTGGCATAAATTTCTTTTTATTGCCTTTCAATTTTTCGGGCTCTTTTAAACCTCTTTGGACCCCCGATAATAAAAATTCCTCAATTATTTTGGTCCGATTAAACGGTGGCTTAATCGTAAAGGATAAATGATAACCTTTCGTAATCCTTCACTGTTTTCAAACAAAACACACAAATCCTCACAAACATGGTTCAAAGGTGCACACTTTTTATTGTCTTGTTTTCCTGCATTTGGTTCGTTGTATAGACAGAATTGAGATTGAAACACTCAACCAACATGTGATAGATAAGCGCAATAATCAAACAAATCCGTGCATGTGTGCATTAAAGGAAATCATGAGTCAAACATGTAGGAAGTAACACTTAATTACATCTTAATGACTCCACACATTATAAAGCATAAAGATGACATGGTATATTGTCTCAAAACGCTATAAAATAGTCACATGAAAAATGGAATGATGTTGTGACTCGGTCATCCTAAGTTTCTATCCATGAAAGGTGCAAACAAAATACAAAACTCTTTTTGGACTTTTCAAAAAATTTATTAATATAAAATCTTTTTGTATTTTTCAAAAATTTTCAAAAATAAAAAATCTAATACAAAAAACACATGTCATTACACTAGCAAATATATATCATGAAACCACAACTAGTGTATGAAAAAAAATACAAACACAATCATCGTTATGATATGGGAAGCGAAGATTCATGTGCAAGCAAACGGGAATCAACTTGTCTAAAATCTAGTGCCTCTAAAAGTGATTTCCTTACCCAAATAGATGTGAAACATGATGTGGGGTATTTAGGAACCAAGGGAACACTATACATAAAGTTCCTAGGACTTTTTCTAAGATCAAAACAAAAATGCCTAAGGTGACCTTTCCTACCACAATATGAACATGTGTAAACGGATGGAACGACACCTATGGGTTGACCTTGTCTGATGTCCTTGGGATTAATTGACCCTCTAAAACAAATAATGGTTTTTTCTTTAGCACTGGAAGTATGAGAACAAGATGAGCCATTACCATCACTATCAAACCTACTCGAGTCTGTCAAATCATTTTTTAACTTCAAAATTTTTAACTCAAGCAAATAATTAGACTCTTCTAATCTGACGGACTCCTTTTTCAAATAATCAATCAAACCTAGAAGTTTATCTCGCTCCCCCTCGATAAAAAATTAACTTTTCCCTAAGAGTCTTTTCACATGCCACAAACTCATTGATTAAAATATTTTTATCCTCTTTGGCACAAACACAAACCATCGAATTTTTAAGGTCCTCTAATTCTTTTTCTAAAAAAAGGACACTATCATCACTCTCCTTCTGGGACAATTTTAGAGAAACAAAGTCATGGTCCAAGGCAACAAATTTCTCACGATAAAAATCTCTTTGATTTGGAACCATTTGCAAAAGATCCATCACGGATTTAAAACGAGAATTTTCTTTTTCCAAAACTTCAATTCTTTTCGAAAACGTCAAATTCAAACTATTTAAATCATTAAAACTTTGACTTGTGTCAATAGGATGGGGCATCAAACTAGACAAGTGGTCCATTGAAAATTATGACAAAATTTCAAAAATCAGATATTTCAAAAAAAATCAATTTCACACAATTTTGCGAAAAATAGGAATACGCGATAAATTAGCGCAACCCGCTCTGATAGCAATTTATAAAACGTATGATGGTGTGATAATTGATTAAATTCGCTAATTTCAATTTTTGGCACATTTATTTAATTAGAGTCTATTTTTAAACCAAATCAATTCAGCCCCTAAACATGCAACTACGTATGTGCGTGTGTCAAACCAAAAATAAACAAATCATGCGACACAAATTTCAGAAAAAATCCTCAAATGGAAAAACCTTTTATTTCTAGAACTTTGAAAAGTTTACAAGACCATTGACTTACATACCATATTTCTTTCGCCCAAAAGGTTAACGCACGGTGTCTTCGTCAAACCTCCAAAGTAACGACTAGAAATCAACAGTGGTTCACACATAGCTATACCACAAGGACGCGTAGTCCAGACATGCAGTCTTCACGGTGTAGGCTATCCTCCCCAGAAGAGTAACTTAATAGAGACTCTGTCCACAATAGCACATAGCTCTCCGGTTGTAGAGTTCTCCATACAAAGAATGATCAAAAGAAAAGTGTGTTCTTGAACACTAAAACAATTCACCAAAGCATATGGGATTTTTTTGAATTGAAAACAAATGGGGATAAAACCCTAAAAGAAGAAGTCAAAAGGATTATGAAGTTTCGCAGTTTTCTGTCTTTCAAAACGTTGCGACTTCTTAATGAAAACGAAACAATTTAATGAGTATTTATAGAAAAATGCCCTGCCTCATTTGCTTGAATAAAATAGGGATCTCGCTCGAACGACGTACACATGTCGTTTGAACGACATTGCGCGACATCACCATGTCACTTGAACGAGAAGAGATCTCGCCTGAATGACTTGGGCATCAAAATCGAGGAACACTATAGGACTTAAAAAAATTACTCAGTCTCAAAATTTGGAAGAAAAAGTCTTCTCCAACACTTAGAAAATATTTTCTAAAATATCCCAAAGCTCTAAGTGCAAAGTAAAGGTATTTAAAACATAACCTTACCAAAGTAAACTTTCCAGAGTCTTTTTGATGAAGAACCTTGATATATTTGGATCCATCTTGATGTAGATTGCTCTTCAACTTCTTCGACGGTTGTAACGGTATACAACATAATTAATTGTCACAGACATTTATAAAAATATGTCCTTACGTGATTCAATATTATTCCAACTTGAATCACTATATCCTTATAAAAAAAGATGGATATCCTACGTAATGTAAGACATAATCCAAAGTCCTCTTCAGGTATCTAAGCACCCTAGAAATTGCATTCCAGAGCTCTTGTCCTGGATTACATGTAAATCTACACAAGACACTCACTCTATAAGAAATGTCTAGTCTAGTGCAATGCATGGCATACATTAGACTTCCAATAATACTAGCACATTTTAGTTGGTCCATAGCACGCCCAGTGTTTTTAATTAATTTGATACAAGGATCCACTAGTGTAGCAACTGGCTTAAGTTCAAAATGAATATATCTTTTAAGAACTTTTTCTATATAATGAGATTGAGATAATTCTAAAGAATTATTCTTTCTCACAATTTTGATTCCTAAAATCACATCAGCTTCTCCAAGATCTTTCATATCAAAATTTGATGATAGAAGCCTTTTGGTTTCTTCAACATATTTGAGACTAGACCCAAATATTAACATTTCATTCACGTACAAGTAAATAATAACCCCAACATTGTTTTCAAATTTACTATATATACATTTGTCAGCATCATTAACTTTATATCCATGGGATGTTACAATATTATCAAATTTCTCATGCCATTGCATAGGATCTTGTTTTAAGGCCACAAAGAGATTTAACCAATTTACATACTTTCTTTTCTTGGTTAGGTAAAGTAAACCCTTCGGGTTATTCCATATAAATATTTTCTTCTAAATCACCATTTAGAAAAGCAGTTTTGACGTCTATTTGATGAATTAATAATTTATGAATATAAGCAAGAGATATTAATATCCTAATGGAAGTGATTCGAGCAACAGGAGCATATTTATCAAAATAATCAATTCCATTTTTTTTCTTATAGCCTTTACCAACTAATCTTGCCTTCAATTTATTTATACAACGGTTCAGATTTAATTTCCTCTTAAATATCCATTTTCACCTAATAGGTTTAGCTCCGGGGGGAAGATTGAAAAGAACCCAAGTTTGATTTGACAAAATTGAGTTCATTTCATCATTGACTGCTTCTTTCCAAAAAAAATAGCATCCCTAGATGTTATCGCTTCATAAAATGTTGCCGGATCATCTTCTATATTAAGAACAAATTTTATTTTATTCTTAGTTTCATTTAAATCCCCTTCAACTAAATAGACCACAAAGTCGGGCCCATATGTTTTCTCATTTCTTGTCTTTTACTGCTTCGTGGTTCAACGTCATTCGTTGTTTTTGAAGAAGATATTTGTTGTAAATTTTCTTCTGAATGTGAGGAGTCAATAGTCGTATTATTATTCTCTAAACCTTGATTCAAAGTACTAAACTTTGTTAGTTGTTCAAATAATTGCACATCTACCGACTCTGTGATTTCTTGAGTTTCAAGATTTAAAAATCTATAAGTCGTATTGTTACTAGATTATCTAATAAAAATATATTTGTAAGTCCTATTTCCTAGTTTAGGTCTTTTGGGTTCGGGTTTTCTTACGTAAGGAAGACATCCCCAAACTTTAAGACATCTAAGATTACGCTTACGATTAAACCATAGATCGTATGGTGTAATATCCTTGTTTTTCAATGGAACTATATTTAAAATATAACATGCTGATAAAACTGCTTCTCCCCACATCGTCAAAGGTAAACAAGAACTGATTAACATTGCGTTTATCATTTCAACTAAACACCTATTTTTTCTTTCCACCGTTCCATTTTTTTGTGGCGTGTAAGGTACCGTAACTTGTTGGATTATCCCATGAGTATTACAAAATTGTATAAACTCACCCGGATAATATTCACCACCCATATCGGATCGTAGGATTTTAATATTTCGATTTGGTTGAGTTTCAACTTCTACTTTAAAAATCATAAATTTGTCGAAAACTTCATCTTTACTTATAAGAAAATTTGTAAATGCATACTTTGAGTAATCATCAATACAAGTTAAGAAATATTTATTTCCACCACGAGTCATATTACTCTTCATATAACATACATCACTATGAATAAGATCACGCATTTCGGATGTCCTCTCAACAAATTTAAATGACTTTCTAGTTATCTTTGATTGAGCACAAATTACACATTTAGAAAGATTATCAAATTTTCAATCCGAGATGAAGCCGAGATTGATCATATTTTTAATACTTTTATTATTCACATGACCTAATCTAATATGCCATAAAGAAATAGACTCAACTATATAAGCAGAACTAATATCATTGATCACATTAATTTTGATAATGTCGTTACAAGAGTACCCTTTGCCAGTAAATTGGCCATTCTTGGATAAGAAAAACTTATCAGACTCATAAACAGGTTTGAAACCTCTCTGATTGATAATGTTCCCAGACAGAAGATTTTTACACACATTAGGTACATGAAGTATATTAATTAGAGTAAGAGTCTTTCCAGAAGGTAATTTCAATTCCATTGTGCCTTTCCCAACTACATTGGTGCGAAGAATATTTGGCATCTTCTCTTATTTTCCATCAATTTCTTGATATGTTTTGACTGAAGAGAGGTCTTTGCTTGTGTGGATTGTTGCGCCGGTATCCACTTTCAATTTCAATTAAATTTTCTTCGCATACAGTACCAATAAGATGTTCAACATTATTGGTTTCCTTCGACCCTTGTTTTTCCTTTAATGCCTTCTTTTTAAGACGACAATCTCTAGAATAATAGCATGGTTTGTCACAGAAGAAACATTTTCCCTTCTTTTTCGGATTTGCACCCTGGTTCTTGAGTTTTGAATCACTCTTTGCTTTAAATTTTGAGTCTTTGCTAATCTTGGATTTTTTATCCTCAACCATATTGTCTTTTAAATGACCCTCACCTTATTCATCCTTATTTTCTTGAATACGAGTATCATCTTTAATACAAAGGTGATGAAGAAGGGATTCCACAGTATAAGTCTTTTCATCATGATTAATTTTCTTCTTCCATCCATTCTAAGAGGATGGAAGTTTTGAAACAATCACCCCTACTTGAAATTCATATTGACGATTAATTCCAGTGATTTAATGTAACCAACAATCTGTTAGAGTTTATGTTCTTGTACAACGACAAATTTATCATTACTCATTCTAAAATTAATATAGTTTGAAATTAGAAACTTACGGTTGCTCGCTTCTTAGTTTTGATACTTTGCCTCCAAATCCTACCATAATTCCTTTGTCAGCGGAATCATTCGATGATCCCTATAAACAGTTCGAGACAAAGCATGGAGGATGTGTCCTCGACACATAAATTTGTCTTATTTACTCTTCACATGTTTTTTCTTTATTTATTCGGTGTCTTCATGTGTGGGCCTGGGAATTCGCTAAAGGTTTTCATCTAGAATGTATGATAGTTTTGGTGATGTGAGGAAGCACGTCACTTTCTCTTGCCAAAGGGTGAAATTTTCGCCATCAAAATAGTCGAGTCGGATTAAGTCTTGACTCATGACTTGGATAGATCGTTCCACCGTTCCTTCCATTTTAGTGGAGAAATAATAATTTTAACGTAAAACTGTTGGAATTAATCTATGGAAAGAATGAAATATTTAAATTATTTTTTGCAAGGCACGTTCTGGGATTGCTTTCTTTTAGGCAAAATTTCTCCCAATCCGGGTTAGAGAGAACCACAAGTACACTATGGGTTTTATAGAAACTTCCTTCAAGATATAATGCTGTGTATGAACAGTTGTTTGATTTAAGCTTTGTGTTGTTTGATCAAACCGAGAACACTTTGAATTTGTAATCTGATAATGCCAAAATGTAGAGGACGAAGAGAGGATAAATTACCAATTTTTGGTGTCCAAAACAGAGGCATGGAACTCTTTTTATAGCCATTTCTGTGACTGTTCTTAAACAGTCATAGATCTTTATGTAGTGACTCAGCAACCATTGGATCGTGCCTGTTTGGAATAGCTTCTATCTAATGGTTCAGATTAGTCATCCCATCGTAGGTGAATGGACATCCCCTACACGAAACGCTACGAGTTCATTTAACAGTTTTGATCAACTCATTTCGTATTTTAAACCCGTTAATCTGATCATTTAATCACAAACGTTGATCTTTTTTACTTCGCCAAAAGTTTAGGCTCCCTCACTCCAAGCGACGTTGTGCACGTGCGAAGTGCTAAGTACGCGTCAAAGCACGCAATGCACCCTAAGTCTCCCAATCACCGTTTCTCGTGACGCGTGTCGTGCTTATGCATTTTCTGTGTTGCGTTTGGCGGTGGTTAAGCACCACTACAATGCATAGCATCATAGCCTCTTGTATGACTTGTCAACTAAGAATCTTAATTGTCCTTTAGTTGATATACCACTACTTTTTGTAGTAATCTTCCATTGTGGGACAATGTGGGACTTTGAACACTCCCATATCTTTCACACCCATTTTCTCATGTTTCTTCCTTCTTAAAAGATAAAACCCAAACTAAGTTTAAAATAAAACACCAATTAATATGATAAAATTAAGAACTAAATATTATATAATGTTATATTAATATTGAAATTTATCCAACATTCCCCCGCCAATTTTAATATACACAAGAGAGTTTATAAGGGAACGATGACAAAACAATAATAGACAAATTTTGGCACTGCCGAAATCTAGTACATAAATGAGAAGTGTCTTCAATACTTGAACTTCCTTATAGTGTAAATAGCTCAAAGATCAATCAAGGTGCTGTGGTGAATGTATCTTGAACTAAGTACCCTTTGAGACGAGCCATAACTATCACACAAACTGATTTATGAGTTTTAGAAGTGTTCTTCTAACATGCACATATATGTCCTTGTGCTAATCCTAATTTCATGAGTACTTTAGGAATGTTCTTGATTCCATAGAAAGCGGCCACACTTTCGACACTCATATAGGTAAATCAACTTTAGTGATTCTGCGAGTCACACTTATATGGTTTATTAATGAGTAACCTTCAACCTCTAACATGCGGTAAACCAACACTAGGCACGTAGGAATGGGACTTTTGTATAAAATTCATAGTGTTCCATAACTATAATTTAACTTGTTTGTACCATATTGAACTCTATCTATATTTTCAAGATATGAGTTCGGTTCCCATTAAATATAGTTATGTTATTTAATAGACCTTAGTCCCATTCCTTTTGAGGTGATATATATCATCTCCCTAACAAGACCTTTCCTCAGAGACAGCAAAATTCTTGTTCGTTTTAACATAATCGACTGTAATTACTTCTTCCTTGAGTAATTTTCTTATAATTTGATGCCTTAGACTAATGTGTCTAGATTTTTCATTGTAAGTTTTTTCGAAACTTTATAAATTGTGGCTTGGTTATCACAACTTATCACAATAGAAGGAGATAGATTTTTCCAAAAAGCAATATCATCCAACACATTTCTAAGCCATTCTGCTTCTTTAGATGCATCTGCTAAGGCTATAAATTCAAATTATCGTTGAATCTAAAAAACATGCTTGTTCCTTGGATCCCCAAGAGATAGTTGCTTCTCCTAGCGTAAAAATAATTAGTTGACTTGGATTTTGAATCAAGATTATTCCAACTTGAATTACTATTTCCTTCTAAAACACATGGATATCCTATATAATGTAAGCCAAAATCCAAAGTCCTCCTCAGGTATCTAAGCACCCTAAAAATTTCATTCCAGTGCTCTTGTCCTGGATTACTTATAAATCTATACAAGACACTCATTGCATAAGGAATGCCTAGTCTAGTGCAATGCGTGGAATACATTAGACTTCCAATAATACTAGCACATTTTAGTTGGTCCATAGCACGCCCAGTGTTTTTCATTAATTTGATACTAGGATCCACTAATGTAGCAACTGGATTAAGTTCAAAATGATTATATCTTTTAAGAAGTTGTTCTTTCTCACAATTTTGATTCCTAAAATCACATCAGCTTCTCCAAGATCATTCATATCAAATTTTAATTATAGAAACCATTTGGTTTCTTCAACATATTTGACACTAGACCCAAATATGAACATGTCAGCCACATACAAGCAAATAATAACACCAACACCATTTTCAAATTTACTATATATACATTTGTCGGAATAATTACCTTTATATCCATGAGATAGTACAATATTATTAAACTTCTCATGCCATTGCATAGGAGCTTGGTTAAGGCCATAAAGAGATTTAACCAATTTACATACTTTCTTTTCTTGGCCAGGTAAAACAACCCCTTGGGGTTGTTCCAAATAAATATCTTCTTCTAAATCACCATTTAGAAAATTAATTTTGACATCCATTTAATGATTTACTAAATTATGAATAGAAGCAAGATATATTAATATCCTAGTGGAAGTGATTTGAGCAACATGAGCATATGCATCATAATAATCAATTCCATCTTTTTACTTATAGCCTTTAGCAACTAAACTTGCCTTAAATTTATTTATAGAACCATTCGGATTTAATTTACTTTTAAATATCCATTTGCACCCAATCAGTTTAGGTCCGAGGGGAGATCGAAAGGAACCTAAGTTCGGTTTAAGAAAGTGAGTTCATTTCATCATTGATTGCTTCTTTCCAAAAAATATCTTCCCTAGATGTTAACGCTTCATAAAATGTTGTCAATTCGTCTTCTATATTTAGAACCAATTTTGTTTTATTCTTTGTTTTATTTAAATCCCCTTCAACAAAATAGATAACAAAGTCGGGCCCATATGTTTTTTCAGTTCTTTGTCTTTCACTCCTTCGCGGTTCAATGTCATTCGTTATTTTTGAAGAAGATATTGGTTATAAATTTTCTTTTGAATGCGAGGTGTCAATAGGTGGATTATTATATTCTAAACCTTGATTCAAAGTGTAATACCCCGTATTTTTGGCTATATTTATTTTTGGGATTAATTAATTAAATGTGAATTAATTGGTAATTAATCCGGATAAAATACTAGCGAGATGTGAGTTGGTATTTGACTATATTGAGCATATATAATGTTATATGAATATTGAATTATGAAATTTGTCGTGAGATTGATATACGGCAATTTGGTCATTTTATTGGGACGCGTGTGACAGTCGCGTCAGGATATAATTATTTTAATTATAAAAGTGATTTTAAATTCTATTAACCGTATGGTCGTTTTGAGTGCGCCAACGCGTCCGGAAGGGTCGAGATAGTCAGAAAACACTAGCCGGGGGTTTAATTTGGGTCCCGGGGCATTTTTAGGCCATACCGGCAACATAAAGGGTATTTTGGTAATTTTGTATTTTTGGAGAATTAAAAGTGACGAAAATTAAGAGTTTTAATCTGATTGGGAATTGACCCACTAAGCCACTAACCAACCCTTAATGACCCAATAAGCTACGGGGGTTATCAATTAGGTTTCCAAAACTTTCCCAAAAGAAAACCCTAGCCACCATTGGAGAAAAGCTTGGAGAGAGAGAGAGGAGGAGAATTCTGCAGAAAAAGCTTCATCAAATCAACACCAAACTCAGAGACACTAGAGGCAAGTGGTTTAATATCGTTTAATTTCAGAGAATGCTCTTTCCATGTATAGGAATTTAATAAAATTGATTTGTTCTTGGTGTAATATGAAAACCCATGTATTTTGGAACTTAGAACTTGAAATCTTGAGGAGAATTGCATGTAGAATGATAGGTAGATGATTATACTGATGATATTAGTGATTGGATGAAATTAAAACGGATTTATATTGGGTTAATTCATGAATTAAAATTTTAGGGTTTGTGTTCTTGAAAAATTGGGAAAAGTGATGGGACTTGATGATTTAATGATGATTGGGATGAATTAACTCAGTAAAATACGTTAGTTTATAACCTTGTTATGTTTAGGATTGATTAGAGACCTTAAAACATTGTTGGGACAAATTTTAGAGGAGATTTAAGGAGTATAAATTGATGAAAAACGAGATTGGAGAAAATCTGGGCCGAAACTGGTCCCTCGTTAGAAGACCTTCCCAGGTCGTTCGAACGATCTCGTTCGAACGAGCTTCTAACGAGTTGACCAGTCGCTTTTAACCAGGGGAGACTTCGTTCGATACCTTCGTTCGAACGAACTGTATTCCGTTCGATACCTTCGTTCGAACGAGATGTCGTTAGAAGGTACAGTTCGTTCGAACGAACTGGAATCTCGTTTGAACAGTCTCGTTCGAACGAGACTTCTAACGAGCTGGCAGTTTAGGCCTTTTTGGCCTGTTTTGATTTTGGGAGTCCCGTAATCTTGTTCGAGGTTATAGATAACCTTCCTTTGATGATTTATTGATAGATTTGGGACGTTTGGGTTATTTTGAGGAGTAAATTATTTACGAGCGATTTAAATTAAAGGGATAAGTGGGTTGAGACGTGAGTGTCTACTACGACGTGAGAATAGATTATGGTGCGTATGATTATAAAACGGAATCGTATAAAGTGTGTAAATTATATATTGGTACTAGATTGGGAAAAGTACTACAATTAAACTACGGTGATTACTAAGATGCGTGTTTACTTAGTATTGGTATATGATCTGTGTGTATGACATACCTACCATACTTTCTATCACGGGAGGTTTGCGTTCGCTTAGGGCCCTCTAATCCTTGTGTTGCCCGGATTTAGACTGGTTACCTTGATGAACATAGGTCAGAGAAAGACTTATTGGGATATTAATAAGTCCGCTGATCGTGGGAGCGTAGGTATGTGCGTGACCCATGTGATGTGACTGTGTTCGCCTCCATTATTTGTGATGTTATCTGTGAACTATTCCTGAGAGATTCGGAATATGTGATCCTTATGTACGTGATGTACCGGGATGGATAGCAGAGTATGCGTGCACCGCAGCTAGTTCTCGAGGTGCTTGTATTGTATTATACTGTATATTTATGTTGTGGAAAATATACGCTTAATAAACTGGGAACTTTAATATGGTATTGTGTATATAACTATGGAATAACAAAAAGGGATGATCTATAATGAGTTGTATTACTTTTACGTGAGAACCTGAATTTAAGTTAAGCCCCTATTTTAATTGCGAGCGCTATAATGATAATGGGAACCGAGTAATAAGGGTAGAACCTATGACAGTCTAGCTAGTTATGATGTCACTCAGCTAGTGGTTTGTGTCATTTTAGATGGGTACTTACGTTAGGAGTGCACAGTTAGACGAGAGGTGAGAATTTCATGTGAGTGCACGTCCTAACATGTACTTTGCATTTAATGTTTTAAATGTTTTTAAAGCACTTGCAGGTTTTTAAAATATCTCCACATTCGGGCTCTGACCCGTTTGCTTTCAAATCTATTTTTCTTGTAAAACCATTTTAGGTGCCCAGCCACAAGGACACCATGCATAGGATACTCATTCAGGTGACGAGCTGTAGCTGTTTGTGGAAGCTACAGGGATTTGCTTTTAGACGCTTCTATCATTTGGATTCCAGATTCAGTAACTATCAGTTGTAGGGCATGTTGCCCATTTCTATTAGAGACATCTTTCCATTTCAGTTTTTCAGACTTTGGCATGTATTGATTTAGTATTCAGTATTTCGTTACTTAATTCAGTTGTGGGATTTGTAGTGAGGAGTTTTCCTCCAGACTTTATCTACATTATGTGATGGTTATTCTATTTACTTCAGTATGGTGAATGGTGTTATTATTATTCATTACACTTGTTGCATGTTAATCAGACTTTAATTAAAATTTGGCAACTTACTTTTTAAATAATAGGTGGTTAGTAATAATAAAATGTTTTCGACAATGATGCTATTAGCTGAGCCAACTTGGCATTTTGAATTAATTTAATAAAGGAGTAGCTACCCGGTATTTAATTAGTCGGGGTGTCTCACAAAGTACTATAGTTTCTTTGATCTTCAAAGAATTTCACATCTACCGACTCAATGATTTCTTGAGTTTTAATCTTTTAAAATCTATAAGTTGTACTGTTACTAGAGTATCTAATAAAAACATATTTGTAAGTCCTATTTCCTAGTTTTGGTCTTTTGGGTTTGGGTTTTCTTACATAAGCAAGGCATCCCCAACCTTTAAGATGTCTAAGATTAGGCTTACGTTTAAACCATAGTTCGTATGGTGTAACATCCTTATTTTTCAAAGAAATTCTATTTAAAATATAACATGCTGATAAAACTGCATCTCCCCACATCGAAAAAGGTAAACCAGAATTGATTAACATTCCATTGATCATTTCAACTAAAGTACTATTTTTCCTTTCCATCGTTTCATTTTGTTGTGGCGTATAAGGCATCGTAACTTGATGGATTATCCCATGAGTATTACAAAATTGTATAAATCAACTCCAGTAATATTGACCACCCCTATCAGATCGTAGGATTTTAATTTTTTAATTTTGTTAAGTTTCAACTTATGCTTTAAAAATCATAAATTTCTCGAGAACTTCATCTTCACTTTTAAGCAAATTTGTATATGCATACTTAGAGTAATCATCAATAAAAGTTAAGAAATATTTATTTCCACCATGAGTCATGTTACTCTTCATATCACATACATCACTATGAATAAGATCAAGCATTTAGGATATCCTCTCATCAGATTTAAATGACTTTCTATTTATCTTCGAATGAGCACAAATTTCAAATTTAGAAAAGTTATCAAATTTACGATATGAGATGAAGTTGAGACGAGTCATATTTTAAATACTTTTATAATTCACATGACCTAATCTACTATGCCATAAAGAAATATACCCAACCATATAGCCATAACAAATATCATTGCTTACATTAATTTTGATCATGCCGTTATAAGAATACCCTTTGCCAATAAATTGTCCATTCTTGGATAAGACAAACTTATCAGACTCATACACAAGTTTGAAACCTCCCTTATTGAGAAGGTCCCTAGACATAAGATTTTTACACATATCAGGTACATGAGGTACATTAATTAGAGTAAGAGTATTTCCAGAAGGTAATTTCAATTCCACTGTGCCTTTACCAACTACAATGGTGCAAAGATTGTTTGCAATCTTCACTTCTTTTCCATCAATTTCTCTATATGTTTTGAATGAAGAGCGGTCTTTGCATATATGCACCATTGCGCCAGTATCATGCCACCATCCACTTTCAATTTCAATTTAATTTGCCTTGCATATAGTAGCAATACGATCTTCAACATTGTTGGTTTCCTTTGACCCTTGTTTTTCCTTAAATGTCTTCTTTTGAAGACGACATTGTAGAGAATAATGGCCCAATTTGTCCCAAAAGAAACATTTTCCCTTATTTTTATTATTTGCACCTTGGTTCTTGAATTTTGAATCATTATTTTCTTTAAATTTTATGTCTTTGGTAATCTTGGACTTTTTATCCTCAACCATATTGGCTTTTGAATGACCCTCACCATGTTCATCCTTCTTTTCTCGAATACGACTTTCATCTTCAATGCGAAGGTGATGAAGAAGGGCTTCCACAATATAAGTCTTTTCATCATGATTAATTTTCTTCTTAAATCCATTCCAAGAGGATAATAGTTTTAAAACAATCACCCTACTTGAAATTCATCTTAAAGATTAATTCCAGCGGCTTTAAGGTCACCCACAATCTGTTAGAGTTCATGTTCTTGTTCAATGACATATTTATCATTACTCATTCTAAAATCCATATAGTTTGAAATTATAAACTTATGGTTGCTCGCTTCCTCATTTTGATACTTTGTCTCCAAATGCTTCTGTAATTCCTTTGTCGTCGGAATCATTCGATGAGCGCTATAAACAGTTTGAGACAAAGCATTAAGGATGTGTCCTCGATAGATAAATTCGTATTTTACCTCTTCACATGTTTTTGCTTTATTTTTTCGATGTCTTTGGGTGTGGGCTCGATAATTTGGTCAAGGTTGTCATCTAGAATGTATGCTAGGTTTAGTGATGTGAGGCAGAACATAGCTTTCTCTTGCCAACGAGTGAAATTTCCACCATCAAAACGGTCGAGTCGGATTATGTCTTGACTCATGACTTGGATAGATTGTGCCACTGTTCCTTCCATTTTAGTGGAGTAATAATAATTTTTTCCTAAAACTGTTGGGACTAATATATGGAAAGAACGATATATTTAGATTAATTTTTGCAAGGCACATTATGGAAACGCTGTCTTTTGGGAAAAATTTCTCCCAATCCGATTGAGATAGAACCGCGAGTATAATATGGGTTTTATAGAATCTTCCTTCAGGATACAATGTAGTGTAAGAACAGTTATTTGGATCAAACTATGTACTGTTTGATCAAATCGAGAACACTCTGAATTTTTATCTGATAATGCCAAAATGTAGAGGATGAAGAGAGGAGAAATTAGCAATTTTCGGTCCAAAACAGAGGCTTGAAACCCTTTTATAGCCATTTATGTGACCGTTCTTCAACAGTCACAGCTCTTTATGTAGAGACTTAGTAGCCAATGGATATTGCCTATTTTGAATAGCTTCGATCTAATGGTTCAAATTAGGCATCCCATTGTAGTAGAATGGACATCCCCTGCACGAAATGCTACGAGTTCATTTAACGATTCCGATCAAGACGTTTCGAAGTTTAAACCCTTTGATCAGATCGTTTAATCATAGTCGTGGATCTGTATTACTTCTTCAAAACTTTAGGCTCCCACTCTCCAAGCGACGATGTGCACGTGCGAAGTTCGAAGTGTGCACAAAAGCATATAATGCACCCAAAGTCACCCAATCGTACGTTCGTAGGCCGTATGTCACTCTTACGGGTGTCGCGTGTCACGATCGGTGGTGCTTAAGCACCACTGCAATGCGTAGGATCATAGCCTCTTCTTTGACTTGTCAACTAAGAATCTTTGTTGTCCTTTAGTTGATATACCTCTACTTCCTTTAGTAATCTTCCAATGTGGGACAATGTGGTACTTTGATATCTCCCATATCTTTCACACCCATTTGCTCATGTTTCTTCCTTCTAAAAAATAAAACCCAGATGTTTAAAATAAAACACTAATTAATAACTAAATATTATATAATATTATATTAATGTTGAAATTTATCCAACATTACCCCACCAATTTCAATATACATAAGAAAGGATACAACGGATCGATTACAAAACAATAATATAAAATGTTTGGCACTATTGCTGAAATTTAGTACATAAATGAGAAGTGTCTTTCCTACTTGAACTCCTATATAGTGTAAACAATTCAAAGCTCCATCAAGGTGTTACGGTGAAGGTATCTTGAACTAATGACCCTTTGAGACGAGCTGAAACTATCACACATACATATTTCTGAGTTTTAGAAGTGTTCTTCTAACATGCACATTTATAGCCTTATGCCAATCCTGATTTCACGAGCGCTTTAGGAACGGTGTTGATTTCGTAGAAAGTGGCCACACTTTTGACACTCATATAGGTAAATCCACTTTAGTGATTCTACGAGCCACAATTATATCGTTTATTAAGAAGTAATCTTCATCATCTAACATGCATAAATCCAACACTAGGCACGTAGGAATGGAACTTTTGTATAAAATTCCTAGTATTCCATAACTATAATTTAACTTGTTTGTACCACATTGAACTCTATATATATTTTCAAGATATGAGTTGGGTTCCCATTAAGTATAGGTGTGTTATTTAATAGGCCTTAGTCCCATTCCTTTTGAGGTGATATATTTCATATCCCTAACAAGACCTTTAGTCGAATGATTTACTAAAGTCTTGTTCGTTTTAACATAGTCGACTGTAATTACTCCTTCCTTGAGTAATTTTCTTAAAATTTAATGCCTTAGACTAACGTGTCTAAATTTTTCGTTGTAAGTTTCGTTCGAAACTTTATAAATTGTGGTTTGGTTATCACAATTTATCATAATAGAAGGAAATGGCTTTTTCCATAAAGGAATATCATGCAACACATTTCTATGCCATTCTACTTCTTTACATGCATCTGCTAGGGCTATAAATTCTTGTTGCATTGTTGAATCTGACACACATGTTTGTTTCTGGGATTCCCAAGAGATAGCTGCTCCTCTTAGTGTAAAAACATGTAGTTGAGTTGGATTTTGATTCAAGATTATTCCAACTTGAATCCCTATATCCTTATAAAATAGGTGGATATCCTACAAAATGTAATCCATAATCCAAAGTTTTGTTCAGGTATCTAAGAACCCTAGAAATTGTATTCGAGTGCTCTTGTCCTGGATTACTTGTAAATCGACACAAGACACTCACTGCATAAGAAAGGTCTGGTCTAGTGTAATTCATGTAATACACTAGACTTCCAATAATACTAGCACAATTAAATTGGTCCATAGTACGCCCAGTATTTTTAATTATATTGATACTAGGATCCACGCGTGTAGTAACTGGCTTAAGTTCAAAATGATTATATCTTTCGTGAACGTTTTCTATATAATGAGATTTAGATAATGCTAAAGAATTCTTCTTTCTCATAATTTTGATTCCTAAAATCACATCAGATTCTCCAAGATCTTTCATATCAAATTTTGATGAGAGAAACCTTTTGGTTTCTTCAACATATTTGAGACTAGACCCAAATATTAACATATGATCCACATACAAGCAAATAATAACACCAACACCGTTTTCAAATTTATTATATATACATTTGTTGGCATTATTAACTTTATATTCATGGGATATTACAATATTATCAAACTTCTCATTCCATTGCATAGGAGCTTGTTTAAGGACATAAAGATATTTAACCAATTTAAATGCTTTCTTTTCTTGCCCAGGTAAAATAAACCCTCGAGTTGTTCCATATAAATCTCTTCTTCTAATTCACCATTTAGAAAAAGCATTTTTGACATCCATTTGATCAATTACTAAATTATCAATAGAAGTAAAAGGTATTAATATCCTAATGGAAGTGATTCGAGCAACATGAGCATATGTATCAATATAATAAATCCCGTGTTTTTGCTTATAGCCTTCAGCAACTAATCTTGCCTTAAATTTATTTATAGAACCGTCTGGATTTAATTTCCTTTTAAATATCCATTTTCACCCAATAGGTTTAGCTCTGGGGGGAATATCGAATAGAACCCAAGTTTGATTTGATAAAATTGAGTTCATTTCATCATTGATTGCTTCTTTCCAAAAAACAACATCCCTATATGTTACCGCTTCATAAAATACCGTCGGTTCATCTTCTATATTAAGAAAATTTTTGTTTTATTCTTAGTTTAATTTAAATCCCCTTCAACCGAATAGATAAGAAAGTCAGGCCCATATGTTTTTTCAGTTCTTTATCTTTTACTCCTTCGCGGTTCAATGTCATTCATTGTTTTTCAAGAAGATATTGGTTGTAAAATTTCTTCTGAATGTGAGGAGTCAACAATTGGATTATTATTTTCTAAACCTTGATTCAAAGTACTAAACTTTGTTAGATGTTTAAAGATTGCACATCCATCGACTCAATGATTTCTTGACTTTCAATATTTAAAAATCTATAAGTCGTACTGTTACTAGGGTTTTCAGTAAAAACACATTTGTAAGTCCTATTTCCTAGTTTAGCTCATTTGGGTTCGTGTTTTCTTACATAAGTAAGACATCCCCAAACTTTAAGACATCTAAGATTAGGCTTACGATTAAACCATGGTTCGTATTGTGTAATATCCTTGTTTTTCAATGGAACTCTGTTTAAAATAGAACATGCTGATAAAACCATTTCTCCCCACATCGACAAAGGTAAACCAGAACTGATTAACATTGCATTCAGCATTTCAACTAATGTCCTATTTTTCCTTTCCACCGTTCCATTTTGTTGTGGCGTATAAGGAATCGTAACTTGATGGATTATCCAATGAGTATTACAAAATTGTATAAACCCACTCCGGTAATATTCACCACCCCTATCGGATCGTAGGATTTTAATTTTTTAATTTTGTTAAGTTTCAACTTTTGCTTTAAAAATCATAAATTTCTCGAAAACTTCATCTTTACTTTTAAGAAAATATGTTTATGCATACTTAGAGTAATCATTAATAAAAGTTAAGAAATATTTATTTCCACCACGAGTCATATTACTATTCATATCACATACATCACTATGAATAAGATCAAGGATTTCGGATGTGCTCTCAACAGATTTAAACGACTTTCTAGTTATCTTCAATTGAGCATAAATTTAACATTTAGAAAATTTCGCAAATTCACAATTTGAGATGAATCCTAGATTAGTCATATTTTTAATACTTTTATAATTCACATGACCTAATCTGCTATTCCATAAAGAAATATACCCAACCATATAAGCAGGACTAATATCATTAATTACATTAATTTTGATTTTACCGTTACAAGGATACCCTTTGCTAATAAATTGGCCATTCTTGGATAAGACAAACTTATCAGACTCATACACAAGTTTGAAAAATCTATTATTGAGAAGGTCCCAAGACACAAGATTTTTACATATATCAGGTACATGAAGTACGTCAATTAGAGTAAGTGTCTTTCTAGAAGTTAATTTCAATTCCACTCTGCCTTTCCCAACTACAATGGTGCGAAAATTATTTTCCATCTTCACTTCTTTTCCATCAATTTCTTGATATGTTTTGGATGATGAATGGTCTTTGCATATGTGGACCATTGAGTTGGTATCAAGCCACCATCCATTTTCATTTTCAATTAAATTTTCTTCACATACAGTAGCAATAAGATCTTCAACATTGTTAGTTTCCTTCAACCCTTGTTTTTCCTTAAATGCCATATTTTTAAGACGACATTCTCGAGAATAATGGCCCGGTATGTCATAGAAAGAAACATTTTCCCTTCTTATTTCTTATTTGCACGTTGGTTCTTGAATTTTGAATCATTCTTTGCTTTAAATTTTGAGTCTTCAGTAATCTTGGATTGTTGATCCTCATCGATTTTGGCTTTTGAATGATCCTCACCTTATTCATCCCTTTTTTCTCGAATACGAGTGTCATCTTCAATATGAAGGTTACAAATTAGGGATTCCACAGTATAAGTCTTTCTATCATGATTAATTTTCTTCTTAAATCCATTGCAAGAGGATGGAAGTTTTGAAACAATTACCCCTACTTTCAATTCATCTTGAAGAAAAATTCCAGTGGCTTTAAGGTCACCAACAATCTGCTAGAGTTCATGTGCTTGTGCAATGTCAGAATTATCATTACTCATTCTAAAATTCATATAATTTTAAATCAAAAACTTATGGTTGCTTGCTTCCTCGTTTTGATACTTTGTCTCCAAAGCCTTCCATAATTCCTTTGTCGTAAGAATCATTCGATGAGCACGATAAATAGTTTGAGACAAAGCATTGAGGATGTGTCCTCTACACATAAATTTGTCTTCTTTCCTCTTTACACGTTTTTGTTTTATTTTTTCAGTGTCTTTGGGTGAGGGCTAGGGAATTTTCTCAAGGTTATCAACTAGAATGTATGCTAGTTTTAGTGATGTGAGCAAGAACATAACTTTCTCTAGCCAATGGGTGAAATTACTGCCATCAAAACGGTCGAGTCGGATTAAGTCTTGCCTCTTGACTTTGATAGATTTTGCCACTGTTCCTTCCATTTGAGTGGAGTAATATGAATTTTTGCCTAAAGCTGATGGAATTAATCTATGGAAAGAATGAAATATTTAAATTAATTTCTTCAAGGCACGTTATGGAAACGTTGTATTTTGCGAAAAAAATTTCCCAATAAGGTTGAGATAGAACGGTGAGTACAATATGGGTTTTATAGAATCTGCCTTCAGTATACAATGCAGTGTATAAATAGTTGTTTGACTCAAACTATTACTATTTGATAAAACTGATAACACTCTGGATTTGTAATCTGATATTACCAAAACATAGAGGATGAAGAGAGGAGAAATAAAAAAATTTCGGTGTCCAAAACAGAGGCCTGGAACTCTTTTTATAGCCATTTTTGTGACTATTCTTCAGCAGTCACAACTCTTTGTGTAGCGACTCAGTAGCCATTGGATCGTGCCTATTTGGAATAGCTTCAATCTAGTGGTTCAGATTCGGCATCCCATCATAGGCGAATAGACATCCCCTACACGAAACGCTACGAGTTCATCTAACGATTCATATCAAGTCCTTTCGAATTTTAAACCCTTTGATCAGATCGTTTAATCACAGCCGTTGATCTGGATTACTTCTTCAAAACTTTAGGCTCCCAGGATCCAAGTGACAAGCGTAGTGCAAAGTGCGCTTCAAAGCACGCAATGCACCCTAAGTCGCCCAATCACCCTTTCGCGCGCCGCGTGTTGCGATTGCTGGTGCCTAAGCACCACCACAATGCGTAGTATCATAGCCTCTTGTTTGACTTGTCAACTAAGAATCTTTGTTGTCCTTTTGTTGATATACCACTACTTTTTCTAGTAATCTTCAAATGTGGAAGAATGTGGTAATTTGAGCACTACCATATCTTTCACACCCATTTTCTCATGTTTCTTCTTTCTAAAAATAAAACTCAAACTAAGTTTAAAATAAAACAGCAATTAAGATAATAAAATTAACAACTAAATATTATATTATATTATATTAATATTGAAATTTATCCAACATTCCCCCACCAATTTGAATATACACAAGAGAGGATACAAACGATCAATTACAAAACAATGATAGAAAACTTTTGGCACTATTGCTGAAATCCAGTACACAAATGAGAAGTGTCTTTCGGACTTGAAATTCCATATAGTGCAAACAATTCAAAGGTCCATCAAGATGCTGTGGTGAACGTATCTTGAACCAAGGACCCTTTGAGATGATCCGGAACTATCACACACACTGATTTCTAAGTTTTATAAGTGTTCTTCTAACATGCACATTTATGGCCTTGTGCTAATCTCAATTTCATGAGCGCTTTAGAAACGGTCTTGATTCCATAGAAAGAGGCCACACTTTCGACACTCATATAGGTAAATCAACTTTACTGATTCTGCGAGTCACACTTATATGATTTATTTAGAAGTAAACTTCATCCTCTAACATGTAGAAAACCAATACTAAGCACATAGGAATGGAACTTTTGTATAAAATTCCCAGTGTTCCATATCTATAATTTAACTTATTTTTACCACATTGAACTCTATCTATATTTTCAAGATATGAGTTGGGTTCCCATTAAATATAGTTGTGTTATTTAATGGACCTTAGTCCCATTCCTTTTGAGGTGATATATATCATCTCCCTAACAAGACCTTTAGTCATAGGATCTGCTAAATTCTTGTTCGTTTTAACATAGTCGACTGTAATTACTCCTTCCTTGAGTAATTTTCTTATAATGTAATGCCTTAGAGTGTCTATATTTTCCATTGTAAGTTCTGTTCGAAACTTTATAAATTATGGCTTGGTTATCACAACTTATCATAATAGAAGGAGATGGCTTTTTCCATAAAGGAATATCATACAACACAATTATATGCTATTATGGATATATACCCCAAACTAATTAAAACCAAATAAGCCCCCAAAGGTTTATCGAATGAAATACGAGGTGACCCATGGAGGCAAGATTGCCTTCATGGAAAGAATATCGAGCAAAATGTCCTCATTATTGAAAGTATTTAACGTCTTAAAATTTTCAATTTATGAGGTGGATAGTTATAATGGTTGGGCAATGGTGAATGAAAGTGGGGAGGAAATGACTTCAATCTCCAAAGATTCATCATCACTCGAAGATTGAATTTCGAAGGAGAAAGATTCATTTTCAATTAAATGTTTTGCTAAAATTATTTGAGGTAAAACAAAAGCCTCTGCCTCCTCATTGTTTGTCAAAGAAGAAGTAATTTTATTGCAAAGTGATTTAATTTCCATATCCTCACCAATTTTATTCCCCTTTATTACTTGAGAAAAAATGAGAATGGTTTGTTCCAAAATAGGCTTCCTTTACTCATGAACGTCAGATTCATCATTTGGTTCAAAATATTCATCAATTTCTAAATTCCCAGAATAAAAATCATCATTGGATTCGATTAATACATCAAAATTTTGTTCACAATAATGATTTTCTTCCTGATAATGGTTTTGACTCTTTTCGTTCTCAAGCATTCATTTGCCCTCATGCAATATCAGAGGTGGAGGTGCAAATTCTTCAAAATGAAAAGTTTGAGAACCATGGTTGGAACTACCTTTGAAATTGTTGGTATAACAATCGTGAAGGTTATTCTTATAATAGTTTGGAGAACTATTATTACAATAGCTTTCAGGTTTGTTATTATAAGAGTTTTATTTCCTTTTATCGAAAAAATCATTCTCAAAATTCCCCACATCATTTACTCAACTTTGATAAAACTCACCCGACATCAAAGGATTTTTAATTTTCGCTTTTTATAAGTAGTCACCAAAAGTCATCAATTTTGGGTGATTTTGAGAATTATTGTTACGATAGCAATGCAAATCATTACGATTATCGAAAATATCAGAATAAGACATGCTTACCACGCAAAATCTCAAGATGGAGATTTCCCTGTAGAGAGGTGTGCAGGTGAGAATTCAAGCGTTTCTCGTCTTGTAAAACAAAGAATACAAATGAAAAGAAAATATTACGAAATACTAAATCAGTTAAAATCTAAATCAAAACAGTCCTCGACAATGGTGCTATTTGATTGGGATGGGGAACGATGATGTACTTTTATCTTTCCTCAATTCTCTGACAGTGGTGCCACTTGATTGGGGTAAGGAATGGGGGTGTGCTTTTTTTTTGCTCAATTCATCGAAAACGGATCCATATGATTGTAGTGGGAAACCGAGTGTCCTCGTCGACTACGCTGATGTTTCTTTTACTCAATTCACTGACGATGGATCCATTTGATTGCAGTGGTAAATCGAGTGTCCTTGTCATCTACGCTGATGTTTTTTTTTACTCCCTCCACAATACAAAAACATAAACTTTAAATACTCTCTTACAGGAGTATAGTGGCTAGTTTAAATATTGAATCCACACGAAATGAGTACTAGGCATTAATTGATTTATCACTTATGAAACAAAATGTAAAATATAATGTTTTACAAATAAATTACAAACTAGGCATATATTTAAACTAAGTTAAACACAATAAGAATAAAAACTACATATTGAGAATAATATCCCTGGCCTTGGGTTAATTAGAATAAATGATTACATGGGAGGAACAACTTTGGAAGATTAAATCTCATTTCATCAATTAATCAAACCTATAGTTATCAACCTTAAATTCTCATAAAAGCCTACAATCATTTTTATGTCAACAAATATCCTGAAGAATACACACATAAGGACCTAAATATGACGTATACATAGTATATACCGTTAAGTCTCGTAGGTGTGAAATCAAGAGCAACCTAACCCATTATAACTAGTATAATCCATCACCAAAGTAAAGCGACCAACTAATCCAAGGTGAGTTTAATCATCTCAACCGAAACTAAATTAACTACAAAGCATGGTAAATGACATATATTGAATAAATGAAATAAGAGAAAAAAATAAATAAACGAGGACAATAAGTTAACAAATCATTAAACAACAATGAAAGCTTAAATTAATGGAAGACGATAATGAATAGTATTTTAAATACGTTAATGGGATGGAACTCTAGGAGAGAGTAAGATATAAGATCCAAAACCTAAAACTAAGCTAACCTAATAATAATCTAAGATATAAACTAATATCTCAAACTTACATAGACGTAGTAAGTCGGATTATGAGAAAAGAGAAAAGAAAGAAACAAGCCAAAATTGCCAAATATCTGGGTTAATTGATCCATTAACCATTCATTATCAATCGATGGTTGTAAAAAAATGCATACTTTCATCAAATATTTTGAGAAAATGGGATGATCTATTGACCATTCCTTGATTGATCTATGAGGAGAAAATATTCCCATTGGTTTCTTTTTAAGGAAAAGTTAGAATGATCGATCGATCGGTGCCCTATTTTTTTGGATTCTTTGCTCGTCAAAAGGGAATTATTTTGCTTATCAGAAATGCCTCTACTTTCATCATACAGACAAGGAATGATTTTTCATCACTGGAGAAGCAAAGATAACTCGATGAACTATGATTTCGTCAAGATTCGCCTACCGGGACAATGAGTATAAAATAATAATATGTCCTTTAGGATACATCCTAAAATGCAATTTCCTGAAACATAACCAATTCCTCCGTTAAGCGTTCCATTACCTACAAAACCTCATATAAACCTTTCACAACATATATATATATATATATATATATATATATATATATATATATATATATATATAAAGGTTAACCAATATATTAACATAAAATTAGGAAATAACGAACATAATTGTGCTAGAATGCATAAGAATAAAGGGCAATAATATATAATATTCATGACTTGTCAAATAACTCTCCCTCGAATATATTATTCCTCTCAACAAACATGATTGTTGATGTAAAAAACTATACCAGGTCTAATTATTTTATCATAGATAATATTTGTAAGTAAAATAGAGACAAAAATGTTTTTAAAGTGGCTCGTCTATAAGGTAAAAGCCTACGTCCACTATTTTTCTTACTGCCTTGTATTCTGTTTTCCCTTTCGTACTTTTAAATGGCTTGAACTTGCCCTTAATGAAGGGATTACAATGTATTTATAGTCTCATAAGGAGATGTAGAGGTGGAATGTAAATGGATGGAATGCCTTTATCACTTAGGCATTTACATCCGTACATGGTGTTCATAATGTGCATGTTTGTTGACACTTTATTGACCCTATTGGTCAGTCTTTTTATTATTGGTCGACATTCTGCATATTAGTCGGCATTCTGCATGTTAATCAACCTCCCATATGTAGGTCAGAGCATCTAATGATAGATTCTTGCCATGTCAGACAACACGTGTTCATTTTTTATTGGTCCACGTAAGTGGATATTTTTTGGTATCAACAATGATATATAAAAAAATTAACTCTTAGAAACCTAATATACTTTAATAACTATACTCCACATATCTACAAACTTCTCCCCCTTGTTTATCACGAAAAGAGACAAAGAAAATAAAAAATCACGTTGTGCAATCAAGTACTTAAGGCATTTTAAGAGAGTAAAATATTCTAGTCAAACTAACAAATAGAGAAGAATCATATAGTGAGTGAATAATTTACATGTTAGTCTAGGCAAGATGTAATCACGAGAGTAAAGGCCTAAGATCAACTAGTTAAACTACACATAGGGAGATAAAATATATCAAACAAATATATACGGAATGCTAAAAGATGCTAAGTCGTGCTCTAAAAACTATATTTGATTCAAGTGCAAATAAATCGCAATAAGTAATATTTGGACAAGTCTAGGATCGGTTTCCACATGGAATGGAAAATTAGAAAAGAATAAGATTATGTTACATAAAGTTACTATACGTCAGAAAAATAAAGTGTAAAAGATGATAATAGTAGGAGTGGAAAACTACAACTAATAAGTATTTTAGCATGCATTAAAATAGATATGAAAAAGGTAAATTGAACCTGTGAGTGAAATAGTGAAAAAGAGATTATGGATCATTCCCTGACCTTGGACTTGCTAAGTGGATGGTGTAAATCAATTCAATTCTAATAGATCATAGATAATTAAGTCCAAACATCAACCATGTAGAGATCAAACTCATTAATGGAAAATTGAGGTTTATCTAGTTATGGTGATAAAGGTGTCGAATTTGTAATAAATCTTTAAACATTACACTTATAGGACAAGGGAATTTAAGAGACTATAATACTCCAATATCAAGACAAGAGTTTAAATTACTATAAATATAAATAAAACCCTAATTTTGAAGTTTAATCATCCATGATGGAATTATGATACATGAGAGAATTAACTACGCATGGTATAAATGACATACACAATAAAAGAAAGCTTTAATAAGAAAGAGAGTACCATTAAAGCAAGTAACCAACCAAAGTTTCGTCAATTAATGCACATTCAAACTTATACAACCAACAAAGTCAAGAGTAACAAGCTTACAAACATAAATACATAACAACTTTTATCTAATTAATGGAAGTAAAAAGGGACAAAACAAACTTTGAATGTTAACCTAAGAGAGAGAAAGAATATTTAATGCTAGGTCTTATCTCCTTGAAATAAAAGCTAGCCCTTTACAAATGAAATGAAATGAAAACAATATATATACAATAATAGGGAAATGGAAAACTTGTGAATAAATATTTGGGTCAAAATAGGTTACCAAATCGATTTGGAGTAGAGGTTGAATCAATTCGAATAAGAATTAATTCAAGGTTTCTAGGTTCTGAATCGATTTGGATCAGGACCGAATTGATTTGGCACCACAAGGGAAATGAGAACATTCTTATTGCCTTGCTTTTCACATAGATCAATCCGTAGAAAATTCTATAATGTCTTCGCTAAGAGTCAAAATTATGGATCGTGGGCATCCACACGAAGCTAACTCAGAGAGCTAAAACTTTTATGTTGAGCTCGAGCCCAAATTCCAAGTGATAAAATGAATAAAATGCCCCTCAAAGTTTTATTCATTGACAGAAATTTCCCAAAAATTAACCAAACTCCAGGCCTAGCATTCTTAGCACCCATAAAATCTTAAATAAATCTTGCACAAGATATATACAATGAAAATAGAGGTTATCCAGTAAATGAGTACACGTCTTGAGATTAATATGCGCAGGAATTCTAGAATGCGTAAATATAAGGGGCTTTAAATGTAATATTCATGACTAATCACTAAGCATTCAAGTTAAGAGTTTACGAGGATTATAATGAATATGATCAATTTGAACCAAAATCAAAATAAGTTTAAACTAATCCCAAAACAACCAAAATTTATAACACTTCTTATTTCTTTTCAACATCCCAAAGACTCAGAAATCAATAAGATCGCTATTACCATTACGTAAGGTGTCCCTAAAATTATGTGCATGCATATCACACTATTATTAAGTTTCGTCATAGAAGGAAGAGTTTACCCTATGGAATGATGATGACAAACTAAAACCCAATTGAGTAGATATTTAATTAATAGTAGAATCCAACTCATTTTCAATTATAGGGCACAAAATAGATCATCGTGATATAGGCGTAGGACGAGGAGGTGAAGGAGGAACGACATGTGGTCGTATATTGGGGTCATCAAGGACGCTAAGCTAAGAAATTGACTTAAAGTAAGAATGAATAGTCAATGTAGACATCATGTTTTCTTCAAATATCTTAGAAGCAAAGGAACTATGCACTCCAAAAGAAAATGAGCTATCAATGGTCGTAGGGCAAGGCGTGAGCATTTAAATTATCCTTAGTGTGATCAAAGATTTGGTCCAAGATTTGATGACACAAACACATATCAACACCCAAACTAATGGCATACAACAGTCGTGCACGTATGGGAGATACATTAAGAGGGTGGTATGTGGGAAAAATACAAGAAAAAACAACAATATCTAGGATATACAAGTCACTAGCAAGATAAACATGCTAAATATGCCTACTGTTCCATTCTTGTTAATAGTTTTTGCTCACAATATTAATAGCATCCCGGTTGCTAGGTCCACCCAAATACATCTTGTAAGGATATTTGGGATAATTTTCTTTTGGAATAGTAAAGTGGTTTCTTATGCACTTATAAGAAAGTTTCACTTCAATTAACCTCCTTTGGGAAAAAAACATTATATTGCCTTTGTTATCGTTACCATCTATAAGAGTAGAATAAACTTCTCTCACCATTTTGGGGTAATATGGCCCAGTTTGAGATCGAATACCAATCCAATCCATTTTATCCAAAAGATGGTGTAAACATGTGTCAAAAAAATATTCCAAATATATTGATCTCACCTAGTGTACGGAACGTGTGGCCAAGAGTTCATTAAACCTGGAGTGTTTAGTGGAAGTTGAGGCACGTGAGCTTGATTTTGGAGACATATGATAGCCTAAAATCACACACTATGACCCAAACACATAAATCTTATGAGATATGGGAATGAAAACCAATGATCCTTTACTATGAATAGATAAAACCAACAATAGTAAAGAAAAATCTATACACACTAAAAGCTAGTCAAGAGATTCAATCCAAATCCAAGATAAGCATCAATCGTAGAGAAGAAGATTTCATCAAAATCTATCAAATTAACTATCACACAAATGTAAATTTTTTTTTAGAGAATCTATGGAACAAAAATTTACTAAGATGATGATGGAATCCTCTAGATAGGTAAAAACAACCTAAAAGGCTTCCAAGATCTAAAATGAAAGGAAGGCTGGAGCTATCCCTAATAGTGAAAGTGGTTTGGAGAGAGAAAAGTTGTAAAAATGTTAAAAACATATAGATTTGGGGTGTTTATTGTTCCCAAGCATTTTTGCTACATCGAGAGAGTTCTCGTAGGCCGTGCCATCATCGCTACAACGAAGCTTTGACGATATAGGCCGAGCCAGCTTCCAGCCATAAAAAGCTATACAAGAACAACATAAACAAAAATAATATATATATATATATATATATATATATATATATATATATATATATATATATATATATATATATATATCATGTACATTTTAATCCGTAAAATACCATCTTGAATGACCAAACAAGCTATAAAGATCATACAATGGTTCTTGGTTATGTCAAATGCCCTACAAAAATAATGGTTTTAGCATATAATCTCCTAAGGTTAAACTAAAGCCATATAAAAGATAGAGCGATTAAAAACATAACTTGTGATAGAAAGAAAATAAAATGAACATTAAAGCGTAAAATTGAAGAATGGAGATCACTATTTGAACTCACTTTTGAATTTTTTTGAGTTTGTGCAATAAAGAGAAACCATCATTTTTTCTTTGAAAACAAAAAAAAAAATTCAACTATCATTTTTCTCCCTCAAATAGCAATTTATGAATAAAACTTTTTAGGTCTCATATCCTTGATGTTACTCAATTTTTGGATAGATAAATTTTTTAAGACATTGCTTTTAATAAAAATCTTTCACGTGATGGCTTTCGCTTATTCATTACAAAGGATAGATATAAATCAAGAAGCCTGTCTAGAAAAGAGTAAACCAAACACTCTAAGACACCTAAACCAAAACAATTCTAGTTATTATTAAATAAGTACCAATCCTTGGCTCATTTTTCTAGGTATTCTAGTTCTCCTCTATCAATAGCTTGTTTCAGAACCCTTTTTGGATCAATTCTTAAAGAGGTTAATTTAGGAAAAAAATTGCCAAGTGTGGGAGGATCAATCATTTTTCCTATCTCCTCTTCTTTGAAGAAACCTTTATAGGGATCTCAACCTTTTTCTTCTCTTATACTATCGGACTTTATACCCTTATCAAAATCATCTAAATATGACGTGGGTTGAAGAAAAATACAAAACTCCTTACTATTTCCTAACTAATGAAAATTCATGCACCTAAAGGGTTATGGGTCGGCCGGGTGCTTGAGTTGTTACTTAATAACTCTAAATAAAAACTACTTAAGTTTCCCTTCCTTGTTGAAATAGGAACATATTAAAGTCACCTTTATGGAGTTTGTCTTAAATTTTGTGCGTGTACTGTTCAAACACGAGGTATTATTCATACGAGGTTTACTTTTCATATGTTGTTTATTATTCATATGGGGGCACTATTCATATGTGAGGTACTGTTCACTCTTACTCCTTATGTAAGGAAGGTTTCATCCATGATTCAAAAACACCAACACCAACGCAGAGTTAGAGAGAGTCTTCTTCCAAAGGTGAGAGTTTAGGGTGAGAGGTGAGGGATTTTCCCTCTAACCCATGTCAATGGTGGAAGAAGCATATGAATGTGATTTTTTCGTGTATGGTAGGTGTGCTCAAGATGTAATGTGTGGGGGAATTCTCACCAGTTTACAGGATTCACTTGGGCGGAGAGTTAGTGTACAACGGTTGTCCGGGACTTAGTTAGGGGAGTAAATGGTTTGTTATTTATCATTTTATATAATCTCTTTTATACGTGTAATTTTTTCAAATATAGTGGAATCGGGCCTCTCCATGGATATAGCCAAGTTTGTGAACCACATATATCTTGGTATTATCTCTCTTGTTTACATGTTTATCCTTATTACCATTTTCTATTGATTATATCCAGGATCGTGGTTGATTGTAGGTTGCCACCTAATAAATTGGGCATTAGGGCACAACAATTAGTATTAGAGCTCTTAGTGCACATAAGGTGTTTGTTAAAAATCTATAATGATATTTTTGTGTCAAACCACTAGTGTTTTGATTTATTGGGTATGTTCATTCGATCATGAGAGGGGATATTACTTCACAAGTTTAGGTCGAGGAATTTAATGGTAATGGAAGCTTCACTCTTGGTGGTTATATTGAACGTCATTCTTGTTCAATAAGGGTCGTGTATCGGCGTTGATGGAAGAATGGAAGATGGATAAGATGGAGGCTATGATTTCTTTACCAGAATACAGTTATAGAGGGTGTGATTTCTAGCCCAAAATAAAATTAGAAATGGTGTGATAACCAAACATAAGGTTTACTGATATGGTTGTATTTTTCCCAGACGAAAATTTATTGTCGGGGATGTTGTCATAGAAAGATTAACTTCAAGGACAATGAGAATTGCTACGTGTGGGGGAGATGAGCCACTTCATGGTTCGGTATATGAAACAAGGATTGTGGTAACTTAGGAAGTACCCCAAGTTGGTTAGCGGTATATACTAGACTTTTGGGAATATTCTCATAATCTTTAAAACTGATGAATTCCAAGGAGAAAGATGCTCAATTATAGGTAGAGTTCATAAATCACATATTGTTGTATGGAGTTTGTGTGATTGGATGATGTCTTCTGGATTGATATAGATGGTAGTGAGGAAGGTCTTCCAAATTCTCTGGTTTACAATCGATGAGCAGGGTGTATGTTTTAAGAGATGATGGTGGGAGGAATCTTTCTAGGGAAGGGTGGGTTCGTGGTCCCTCTTCGATGTCAATGGGTATGTTTGATTGGTTGTAGATACATTTAGGCATTAACCCTTGTGTTTGACTTCATAAGATGTCCAAGAAGAGTAGTTGAAAACTGCAAAGTGCAGAGGGTATATTTGTAAGATGAGGTGTATACTCCAATGACAATTTTCAAGAATTATTTGAATCTTTATAGAGGAATTGAATGGTATATGGATATGTGTAAAGGGTAGAGTGAAGCTTAATGGTGGTTCCTTTGGTAGTGAGGCAAATGGGGAGATTGATATTGGGAGAATTATCATCGGGTGGAGTCTTAGTTTTGGTTAACAATATTTCTCGCCAAGGAGGAGATTTATGCAATTTATCTTGAATTTTTTACGATTTTGTTCATACGTGGTTTATTGTT
Organism: Sambucus nigra; assembly: GCA_949130495.1. Lineage (NCBI taxonomy): Eukaryota > Viridiplantae > Streptophyta > Magnoliopsida > Dipsacales > Adoxaceae > Sambucus > Sambucus nigra. Next base: position 249,077,158 of record OX422215.1, read on the forward strand.
CATACGTTGGAGTACTGTTCATAAATGGTTTACTATTCATATGAGGGGTATTGTTCTTACGTGGGGTACTATTCACTCTTACTCCTTATTTAAGGAGGGTTTTAGCCATGGTTCAAAAACACCAACAGCAACACCAAGATAGAGTTAGAGATAGAATTTTTTTGAAGTTGAGATTTTAGGGTCAGAGGTGAGAGATTTTCCCTATCATCCATAGGTATTAATCAAAGGTGGAAGAAAGTTATGAGTGTGATTATTTCATATCTGGTAGATTTTATTAAGATGTAATGTGTGGAAGATTTCTCACCGATTTACATGGAATCAGGATACACCGAATTGGGTATACGGAAAATGCTTAGGAAACACTTGAGGGAAAGATATTGAGAGGGTTCTAGGCTTAGAAATTGGATTCACTTGCGTGGATAGTTGGTGTACAATGGTTATCCTGGACATGGGTAGGAGAGTATAGGGTATGTGATTTATCCTTGAATATTCTCTACTGTTCTTGTAATTTCTTCAAATATAATGGAATCAGGCCTTTTCATGGATGTACCCAATTTTGTGAACCACGTATATCTTAGTGTTGTCTGTCTTATTTACATATTTATATTCTTGTCATTATTACTGTAGGGTCTTATTTATTTCATCCCAAAAGTGCAGCTGACCAACCCAGCATACACAGTGGACTACTCGCCTAAAATCAATTGTTTATTTGGACCCGTGTATTTAACATGTGCTTAAATGCATGGAGATATAATCAAATCGATTACCAAAAATCTCAGAGGAGATATTAAGGGACACCATGAGTTATCTACAAGATAATTGAGTTACTTGTACAACTCAATCACTTATTTTCTACAATTATAAATTATTTTCCCTAATTGTGGGGGCTTATTTATTTCAGCCCCCGAAAGTGCGGCCAACTAGCTAAGTTTACACAGTGGATTCCCTAGCCAAAATGAGTTATTCATTTGAATGTAATACCCCGTATTTTTGTGATATTTATTTTATGGGATTAATTTCATTAAATGCGTATTAATTGGAAATTAATCCGGATTGAAATACTAGCGAGATGCGAGTTGGTATTTGAATATAATGTGCATATATGATTATACATGAATATTGGAGTATAAAATTTGTCGTGAGATTGAAATACGGCAATTTGGAAATCTTGTTGAGACGCGCGTGACAGTCGTGTCATGGTATATACTTATGATAATGAAAAAGTGAATTTTAGTTCTATTAACCATATGGCCATTTTGACTGCCCCAACGCGTCCGGAAGGGTCGAAATAGTCAGAAAACACTAGTCGGGGGTTAAGTTTGGGTCCCGGGGAATTATTGGGCCATACCGGTAACTTATAAGGGCATTTTGGTAATTTCAGAAATTGGGTAATTAAAACCCCACGAAAATTAGAGTTAAAATCTGACTTAGTATTAACCCACTAATCCATTTCCAACCCCAATTTAGGAAGTGGGCTACAGTAGAAGTTATAACTTGGCAAAACCAACCTCACCTCCATTAACACCTTGAGAAGAAAGCTTGGAGAGAGAGAGAGAGGAGGAATTCTGCGGAGGAGAGAGAGAACCATTCATCAGATTCGTCATCAAATCCAGAGTTACCCTTAAGATAAGTGACTTAATTTTGTTTTTATAGAGAATGTTTCTTCCATGTGTAGGAATTGATAAAAATCTGATTTGTTCTTGGGAGTTAATGAAAAACCCATTAAATTGGAAATAGAATCTTACATATTGATGAGGAATTGCATGTAGAATTATATGTAGGCGATTATTCTGATGTTAATAATATCTTGGATGAAACAAAAATGGATTATAGTAGGTTCAATTATGATGTATAAATGTTAGGTTTCATGTTCATATAAATTGGGAATAAATAAAGAGATTTGAAGATTTGATGATGTTTAAGATGAGTTAGCCCTATATAAACGTTTGATTATGACCTATGAGTGTTTAGTACGAATTATGAACCTTAAAATGATGTTGGGCCGATTTTTATGTGATATTAGGAGTGAAGAAAATTGGGAAAAACGAAATAAGGATTTCTGGGCTCAAAACTGGCCACTCGTTAGAAGACCTGCCCAGGTCGTTCGAACGAGCTCATTCGAACGAGCTTCTAACGAGTTGACCTTTGACTTATAACGAGGGTGAAGTTCATTCGATAATATCATTCGAACGAGATCTCGTTAGATAGCCCAGTTCGTTCGAACGAACTCTCGTTCGAACAGCCTCGTTCGAACGAGACTTCGAACGAGTTGACAGTTTAGGCTTTTTAGCCTGTTTTGATCCCGAGTGTCCCGTAACCTTGTGTATATGTAAAGATAGCCTTGCCTTGATGAGTAATTGATATATTTGGGATGTTTGGGATATAATGAGGAGTCAAACCTAGAAGTGTAGTTTGAACCTAAGGGAAAATATGAAGTAGGACGTGAGTGTCTATTACGTTGCGAGAACTATTGACGGCTTAATGTATTATATTAACCGGGAACATATAAATTGTGTAGTATTATATGTTGGTACGAGAATGAGAAGTGTACCACCAATAATATAGTGATTACTAAGATGTGTGAATACTTAGTATATGTATTGATTTTATGTGTATGACATACCTACCATACTTGCTATCACGGGAGGTTTGTTTGCTTAGGGCCTTCTAATCCTTGTGTTGCCCGGATTTAGATTGGTTACCTCGATGACCATAGGTCAGAGAAGGACTTATTGGGATGTTAATAAGTCTGCTGATCGTGGGAGCTCAGGTATGTGCGTGACCCAGGTGATGTGACTGTGTTCGCCTCCATTATTTGTGATGTTGTTATCTGAACGATTACTGAGAGATTCGAAATGCGTGATCCTTATGTACGTGATGTACCGAGATGGATAGCAGAGTATGTGTGCACCGCAGCTTAGTCTCGGGGTTCTTGTATTGTATATTTATGATGTGAATAATATACACTTAATTAATGGGAACTTTCATGTTAATATTGTGAATAAAATTATGGAATTGTTTTGAGAAAACATAACGGGTTAACCGATAGTGAAATGTATTACATATTGAGAATCTGAGTTTAAGTAAAGCCCTATATTTATTTGATAACGCTAGAATGTATTATGGGAATCGAGTATTAAGATTAGAACTTATTACGGTTTGGTTAGATATGGATGTCTTATAGATGGGTACGGTACGTTTGGAGTGCACATGTAGTCGAGAGGTGAGAATTTCATGTGAGTCCACGTCCTAACATGTATTTTGCACTTAATGTTTTAATGTTATTAAAACACTTGCTGTTTTCAAAATGTTTTACACTTTCGGGCTCTGACCCATTTGCTTTCAAATCTATTTTTGTAAGCACCATTTTAGGTGCCCAGCCACAAGGACACCATGCATAGAATTCTCATTCAGGTGACGAGCTGTAGCTGTTTGTGGAAGTTACAGGACTTTTCTTGTAGACGCTTCATCTATCTTGACTCGATATTCATCAGTTATCAGTTGTAGGGCATGTCGCCCATTTCTTTTAGAGACATTTCATTTATTTCAGTTATTCAGACCTTTAGCATGTAATTATTCAGGATTCAGACTTGTAGTATTATTCTTCAGTTGTGGGATTGTTGTGAGGAGTTTTCCTCCGGATTTATATTTATGTTGTTGGTTATTCATTACTTCATTATAGTGAATGGTTATTATTCTTTCATTATTCTTTTACTGCATGTTAATCAGACTTAACTTAAAATTTGGCACATACTTTTAAATACTAGGTGGTTAGTAATTATTAAAATGTTTTCGACAGTGATGCTATTAACTGAACCAACTTGGCATTTTGAATTAATTTTATAAAGGAGTAGATACCCGTTATTTAATTAGTCGGGGTGTCATAGGTGGTATCAGAGCATCAGGTTCTAGTGTCCATTAGGATCTGTACGGCTTATTATGTTTCCGCTGAGCTTTCTTTGATGTAGAGCCCTATATTTTAGGACTGTTGTATTCTCTTGTTTATGCTACGTTCTTCGGTATTTTAAGTTTATAACTGCGAACTTAAAAACTTCATTCTTATTTCAGATGCCTCCACGACGTGCACAAAGGATTCCCAGGGATGCAACGCCAGAACCACAGCCCGCACCAGTTCAGGGCACGATGAATGCCGCCGAGGTTGCAGCCATTGTGGCTCAGGCGGTAAATACCGCACTAGCAGTAGTTCAGCAGGCACCACCTCAGGCGCTGATAGCTGCGCCAATTGAGGCTCATGCATTCCCGTCACCTTGGGAACGTGTACGTGATGCTTTTCATAAAGCACACCCTCTGTAGTTCGCAGGTAGGTCCGATGTAGTAGTTTCGAGTCAGTGGAGGAAGGACATCCAGCGACACCTGAGGATGTATGAGTGCACAGATGTCCAGAAGCAGATACTAGCTACCTTTAAGCTAGTAGGATCTGCACTGCAGTGGTGGGAGTCTATTACCACCATAGAGGAGAGGGATACTCTCACTATTCAGGAGTTTTGGCCGCGGTTTGACCGCAAGTACTTTCCGTCGGCTGTTCACACAGAGATGAGGAGGAAGTTGATGAGCCTCAAGCAGGAGGGTAAGACTGTGGCCGAGTATGAGGTCGAATTTACTGATCTTCTGAACATTGTTCCGGATGAGATACCGACGGAGGAGAAGAAGATACATAAATTTATGAATGGGTTGACATGGAGGATTCGTCAGCACTTACTAGGGAACCTCTCGTTAGCCACTTATTCTGATGTGGTTAACGCTGCATTGCTCCATTGCCAGGATCACCGCTTTCACATGGCTGAGGGCAAGCGATCAGGAGAGTCTATCCATCAGGGCAGGACTGGAGGAAATGGTGCCAGTGGGGCACAATCTGTTCAGGGGCAGAGGCAGGGTGATCAGGGTACCCAGCAGGGGGATCACAAGAGGTTCAGGTCAGGAAATTTCAGGCACGGACAGGGAGGTTTCCGGCAGGGCCATCAGGGTCCGAACGGCCATCAGCACCAGCAGGGTCAGAATGGTCAACAACAGTTTCAGTAGGGCCAGCAGGGCCAGTGGAGGAATGGTAACGGCCACTAGGGCCGGGGACAGCAGGGACAGAGAGGGGGGAACTTTTCGGGGAAGTGTTTCGTTTGTTGCAAGAGTGGCCATAAATGCCAGGACTGTCCTGATAGGGGCAGGGCCCCGCAGCAGGGACAGTTACAGTATGGACGTGTCTATAACGTCCACCGGGCAGCAGCCCCGCAGGCACCACCCGCGATTGAGGGTATGTTTCCTCTCCATGGTACTATGGGTTGGGTTTTGTTTGATACGGGGCCAACACATTGCTTTATAGCTACACATTTTGCGAAAGCCTTAGGGTTGTTAGCCACAGTAGAGAGCACAGTGACGTGTGTAGACTCACCATTGGGGAATGGGTCACTTATTTTCTTTATATGCCGGGGAGTAGGGGTAGAGATTGGTAGCCTGGTGTTACCTGCAGATATGTTAGTATTAGAGATGACCGAGTATGATGCCATTATTGGTATGGATTGGCTTGTTGCGTACCGAGCCATGATTGACTGTTTCAGTTGGAGTATTATCTTTGCCATTCCCGGGTAAGAGATGTTTTTGGTGGCGATGCCTCGTTCCGAGGGAGGATCGTCCACTCATTTGTACTATATAGAGGAGGAGACCTCTAAGGAGGTGGTGATACCACTTCATTCGATTTCGGTTGTTAGAGAGTTTGCCGATGTATTTCAGGATATACCTGGATTACCCCCCAATCGAGAGATTGACTTTGTCATAGACTTATTGCCATATACAGGACCTATAGCACGCGCACCGTACCGTATGGGTCCAGCTGAGATGAGGGAGTTACGGGATCAGATTGAGCAGTTGTTGGGTCAGGGGTTTATGCGGAGGAGTACTTCGCCGTGGGTGCCCCTGTGTTGTTCGTGAAGAAGAGAGATGGTTCACTGAGATTGTGTGTGGACTACCGAGAGTTGAATAAGGTCACGATATGGAATAAGTACCCGTTGCCTCGAATCGATGACTTATTCGACCAGTTGAGAGGAGCTTCTTTCTTCTCAAAGATTGATTTGAGATCGGGATACCAGCAGTTGCGTATCAGGGAGGAGGATGTCTCAAAGACTGCATTCTTGTCGAGATATGGTTCTTACGAGTTTCGGGTTATGCCTTTTGGTTTGACCAATGCTCCAGCTGTGTTTATGGACTTGATGAATAGGGTGTTCAGGGATTTCCTGGATCAGTTTGTCATTATCTTCATTGATGATATTCTGGTTTACTCCCAGACAGAGGCGGAGCATGCCAAGCATTTGAGGCAAGTTTTGCAGACACTACGTCAGAACGAGTTGTATGCAAAATATGAGAAATGCGGGTTTTGGCTGAAGGAGGTCCAGTTTTTGGGACATATTATTTCCGACCGGGGAATATCTGTTGATCCGGGGAAGGTATCCGCGGTGAGGGAGTGGCGATAGCCCACGACACCGACAGAGATTCATAGTTTCTTGGGCCTAGCAGGATACTAGAGGAGGTTCATTCGGGGATTCTCGAAGATAGCAGGTCCTTTGACACATCTAACTCATAAGGGTGTGCCATTCATCTGGAGTGATGCCTGTCAGTTGGCATTCGATGAATTGAAGGATAAGTTGACCTCAGCACCTGTGTTAGCATTGCTGAGACTGGGAGTTGAGTATCTATTATACACCGATGCGTCCTTACAAGGACTTGGAGGTGTATTGCAGCAGGAGAGTCAGACCATAGCTTATGCTTCCCGTAAGCTAAAGCCTCATGAGAAGAATTACCCCACTCATGACTTGGAGTTGGCGGCAGTTGTATTTGCCATTCGGATATGGAGACATTTTCTTTTGGGGGAGAAGTTTTGACTGTTCACGGACCACAAGTCCCTACAGTACCTATTTACGCAGAAGGAGTTGAATATGCGGCAGCGAAGGTGGCTTGAGTTTGTAAAGGACTATCAGTTTGATATCCAGTATCACCCGGGGAAGGCTAATGTGGTAGCAGACGCGTTGAGCCGTAGGCCAGCAGATGAAGTGGCAGGGGTGTGGAAGGCCAAATGGAAGGAATTGGGACACCAGGATGCAGTGGCCCGATCATTCATGTCGGTAATGACTGTTACACCACAGATTGTCACGAGAGTGGTAAAGGCACAAGCAAATGACTCGTTCTATCAGGAGCTGATAGTTCGATTACTAACAGAGGGAGCTGAATCCTATACCGTTAGATCAGACGGGGGATTACGCTTCAATGGGAGATTAGCAGTTCTGGAAGGGGAGGAATTACGGCATGAGGTGATAGCCGAATCGCATGGCTCACGGTTCGCGGTACATCCCGGTGGGGACAAAATGTACTAAGACATGAGACGTCAGTATTGGTGGAGCGGAATGAAGAAAGATATTGCCGAGTTTGTTTCTAAATGCGCCACTTGTCAGTTAGTAAAAGTGGATCATCAGAGACCGGCAGGACTGCTACAGCCGTTGGAGGTCCCGATGTGGATGTGGGAGAGCATATCCATGGAGTTTATCACAGGATTGCCTACGTCACAGAGAGGTCACGACTCCATTTGGGTAATTGTGGAAAGGTTGACCAAAGTCGCTCATTTTCTACCCGTAAGGACAGACTACACTGCGGGACAGTATGCCCAGCTCTTTATTGCAGAGATAATGAGACTTCACGGTGTGCACCTAAATATCGTGTCTGACCGAGACAAGATATTTGTTTCACGATTTTGGGAGAGTTTTTAGGAGGCCATGGGCACGGAATTGCGATTGAGTACGGCGTATCACCCGCAGACCGACGGGCAAACGGAGCGTACAAACCAAATGTTGGAGGACATGCTACATATGAGTATCATTGATTTTGGGGGTGGATGGGAGCAGTATCTTCCACTGGTGGAGTTTGCTTACAATAACTCCTACCAGTTCACCATTGGCATGGATCCATTTTAGGCGTTGTACAGTAGACCTTGTCGTTCCCCAGCATGTTGGTTGGAGGTGGGGGACAACAAACTACTTGGGCCGGAAGTGATTCAGGATACTTAGGCAAGGATAGAATTGATTCGGAGTCGCATTCGGGTAGCTCAGGACAGGCAGAAGAGCTATGCTGATGCGAAGAGGTTCTTCAGAGAGTTCCAAGTGGGGGACCAGGTTTTGCTCAGAGTATCTCCTATGAAGGGGATTATGCATTTCGGGAAGAAAGGGAAGTTGGCACCGAGATATGTGGGACCATTTCCTATTGTTGAGCGGATTGGACCGGTTGCGTATAGGCTTGGGTTACCGGAGCATTTACATCGGATTCACGATGTGTTTCATATTTCCTCGCTAAGGAAATATCTTAGAGACGATTTGGCTCATTCTCACATTGCTTTGGAGGACATCGATCTCCAGCCTGATAGTTCTTACGAGGAGGGGCCGATTGCTATTTTGGACCGAAGTGAGCGGAAACTGCGGTCAAAGATAGTCCCGTTAGTGCGTGTTCAGTGGCGACATCATAATGTTGAGGAGTCCACATGGGAGCGCGAGGATGAGATGCACGAACGTTATCCAGAGTTGTTCTTACCAGGTACTTTCTAGTTCCGAATTTCGGGACGAAATTCAGTTATTAGGGGGGAAGTATGTAATACCCCGTATTTTTGTGATATTTATTTTATGGGATTAATTTAATTAAATGCGTATTAATTGGAAATTAATCCGGATTAAAATACTAGCGAGATGCGAGTTAGTATTTGAATATAATGTGCATATATGATTATACATGAATATTGGAGTATAAAATTTGTCGTGAGATTGAAATACGGAAATTTGGAAATCTTGTTGAGACGCGTGTGACAGTCGCGTCATGGTATATAATTATGATAATTAAAAAGTGAATTTTAGTTCTATTAATCATATGGTCATTTTGAGTGCACCAACGCGTCCGGAAGGGTCGAAATAGTCAGAAAACACTAGCCGGGGGTTAAGTTTGGGTCCCGGGGCATTATTGGGCCATACCGGTAACTTATAACGGCATTTTGGTAATTTCAGAAATTGGGTAATTAAAACCCACGAAAATTAGAGTTAAAATCTGACTTAGTATTAACCCACTAAGCCATTTCCAACCCCAATTTAGGAAGTGGTCTACGGGATAAGTTATAACTTGGCAAAACCAACCTCACCTCCATTAACACCTTGAGAAGAAAGCTTGGAGAGAGAGAGAGAGGAGGAATTCTGCAGAGGGGAGAGAGAACCATTCATCAGATTCGTCATCAAATCCAGAGTTACCCTTAAGGCAAGTGACTTAATTTTGTTTTTATAGAGAATGTTTCTTCCATGTGTAGGAATTGATAAAAATCTGATTTGTTCTTGGGAGTTAATGAAAAACCCATTAAATTGGAAATAGAATCATACATATTGATGAGGAATTGCATGTAGAATTATATGTAGGCGATTATTCTGATGTTAATAATATCTTGGATGAAATAAAAACGGATTATAGTAGGTTCAATTATGATGTATAAATGTTAGGGTTCATCTTCATATAAATTGGGAATAAATAAAGAGATTTGAAGATTTGATGATGTTTAAGATGAGTTAGCCCTATATAAACGTTTGATTATGACCTATGAGTGTTTAGTGCGAATTATGAACCTTAAAATGATGTTGGGTCGATTTTTATGTGAGATTAGGAGTGAAGAAAATTGGGAAAAACGAAATAAGGATTTCTGGGCTCGAAACTGGCCACTCGTTAGAAGACCTGCCCAGGTCGTTCGAATGAGCTCGTTCGAACGAGCTTCTAACGAGTTGACCTTTGACTTTTAACGAGGGTGAAGTTCGTTAGATAATCTCGTTCAAACGAGATCTCGTTAGATAGCCTAGTTCGTTCGAACGAACTCTCGTTCGAACAACCTCGTTCGAACGAGACTTCGAACGAGTTGACAGTTTAGGCTTTTTAGCCTGTTTTGATCCCGAGTGTCCCGTAACCTTGTGTATACGTAGAGATAGCCTTCCCTTGATGAGTAATTGATATATTTGGGATGTTTGGGATATAATGAGGAGTCAAACCTAGAAGTGTAGTTTGAACCTAAGGGAAAATATGAAGTAGGACGTGAGTGTCTATTACGTTGTGAGAACTATTGACGGCTTAATGTATTATATTAACCGGGAACATATAAATTGTGTAGTATTATATGTCGGTACGAGAATGAGAAGTGTACCACCAATAATATGGTGATTACTAAGATGTGTGAATACTTAGTATATGTATTGATTTTATGTGTATGACATACCTACCATACTTGCTATCACGGGAGGTTTGCGTTCTCTTAGGGCCTTCTAATCCTTGTGTTGCCCGGATTTAGATTGGTTACCTAGATGAACATAGGTCATAGAAGGACTTATTGGGATGTTAATAAGTCTGCTGATCGTGGGAGCGCAGGTATGTGCGTGACCCAGGTGATGTGACTGTGTTCGCCTCCATTATTCGTGATGTTGTTATCTGAACAATTCCTGAGAGATTCGGAATGCGTGATCCTTACATACGTGATGTACCGGGATGGATAGCAGAGTATGTGTGCACCGCAGCTTAGTCTCGGGGTGCTTGTATTGTATATTTATGATGTGAATAATATACACTTAATTAATGGGAACTTTCATGTTAATATTGTGAATAAAATTATGGAATTGTTTTGAGAAAACATAACGGGTTAACCGATAGTGAAATGTATTACATATTGAGAATCTGAGTTTAAGAAAAGCCCTCTATTTATTTGATAACGCTAGAATGTATTATGGGAATCGAGTAGTAAGGGGTAGAACTTATTACGGTTTGGTTAGATATGGATGTATTATAGATGGGTACGGTACGTTAGGAGTGCACATGTAGTCGAGAGGTGAGAATTTCATGTGAGTGCACGTCCTAACATGTATTTTGCATTTAATGTTTTAATTTTATTAAAACACTTGCTGTTTTCAAAATGTTTTACACTTTCGGGCTCTGACCCATTTGCTTTCAAATCTATTTTTGTAAAAACCATTTTAGGTGCCCAGCCACAAGGACACCATGCATAGAATTCTCATTCAGGTGACGAGCTGTAGCTGTTTGTGGAAGTTACAGGACTTTGCTTGTAGACGCTTCATCTATCTTGACTCAATATTCATCAGTTATCAGTTCTAGGGCATGTCGCCCATTTCTTTTAGAGACATTTCATTTATTTCAGTCATTCAGACCCTTTGCATGTAATTATTCAGGATTCAGACTTGTAGAATTATTCTTCAGTTGTGGGATTGTTGTGAGGAGTTTTCCTCCAGATTTATATTTATGTTGTTGGTTATTCATTACTTCATTATAGTGAATGGTTATTATTCTTTCATTATTCTTTTACTTCATGTTAATCAGACTTAACTTAAAATTTGGCACTTACTTTTAAATACTAGGTGGTTAGTAATTATTAAAATGTTTTCGACAGTGATGCTATTAACTGAACCAACTTGGCATTTTGAATTAATTTTATAAAGGAGCAGCTTCCCGGTATTTAATTAGTCGGGGTGTCACATTGAACCCATGTATTCTACACGTTCTTAAATTCATGGAGATATACTCAAGTCGGTTACCAAAAATCTGGGAAGTGATATGCAAGGACACCACCAGTTATCTATAAGCTAATTGAGTTACTTGTACAACTCAATCACTTATTTTCTACAACTATAAATTGTCAACCCCGGTCCCAGGCAATGAGATGTAACCTCAATTACTGAGAGACACTAATAAGAATATAGTAACATCTCCGTGGACATAAGCGAGTTGTCGAACTATATACATCCGTTGTTGTGTGTGTGATTATTTTTTTTCATCTCTATTTTGCTTTCTAGATCTTTCATTGTGATAATTCTTGCACTCACAATTGGTGCCGTCTGTGGGAAATGATTATTTTTCCTATGAAAGCAGTTATCAAATGAAATCTCGTGATGTCTCACCACAACAACAATATTCCTCATGTTGGCGATGGGTTGGAAGACCTAGTCCCATTTAGACTAAGTTCAGATATTCGTGAATAACCTAATCCCATGTTTTACCAAGAGTGGCAACCTTCAGAAGAAAGTCAGGAACCACCTAGGTCTACCCAGATCTCTAAGCTAGTCAATGCTTATGAAGCCCAACTTCTAAAGAAGAAGGAGCAAGCCACACACCTCTAGGTGGAAGAGAATGCTCTCGTACAAAGGCAACTTAAAAGGATGGAAAACAATCTCCATAGAGATACTATGAAGTGTCGTGATAGGAATCCTAGTCCTCGGGCGAGTAACACTCACAGCCGAGGGAGGAGCTCCAGATGAGACTAAGATAGATATGAAGACGGCAGGAGCATGTCCAATTAGAGAGGCGCCATATGACCAATGATCATCATGATAAAGACATCATAATTTTGGTCCGTAGAGAGATGGATCATCCTCCATCCCATCGAGGACCTAGGTCTACTCAGGAGATAGCCAGAAAATCTCTCAAAACCTAGATGAAATTCCCTTTCTTAAGGGATATTAAAGAAAAGGAACCCCCAAAGGAGTTTTTTTCTCCTAGGTTCAAGATCTACAATGGGAAGATGGATCCCATGGACCACGTTTAGTAGTACAGGTAGTAAATGACCCTATGAAGACACAATAAAGCTTTGATGCGTCAAATATTCCCTTTTTACTTGCATGAAGTGGCACAGAAGTTGTTCGAGAAGCTTCCCCACAGGTTAATCAAAGATTCAAATCCCTATTAGAGGATTTTACTATTCTCTTCATTACCAGTAGTTCCCACTCTAAGAGGATGGATTCACTGCTCATGATGAAGAAAAAACCATAAGAGAGACTTCGTGATTTTGATAAGAGGTACAAGGAGCTCTTTAAGAAAGTATAGGATTGCTCGGAGTAGGTTTTCATTGCATCCTTCAAGATTAGACTTCTGACCACATCTCTTTTGCACCACTCCTTAGCAAAGAAAGAGGCTATCACCATTGACAACCTCATGGCCCGTATTGAGAAAAATGCTAAGGTTGAGGATGTGGTTCGCTCTAACGTAGGGGAAAATGTAGAGAAAAATTAATCAAGGGAGGAGATAAGAGTGACACTTTAAAGAAAGGGAATAAGAACAAGGGTAACAATGGCTCTAAGAAGGGACTAAGTGTAATCCTCCTAAGGCATTTTAGGATGTTAACACGGTCTTCAAAGAACTAATCTACAAAATCTTAAGCAAGATCAAGGATCAACCATTCATCAAGTGTCCCAAGAATATTGGTGGTAACTTGACGAAGATGAATAATGTGTCGAGATGCGCATCCCATAAGGAGGGCAGCCACATCACTGAGAATTACAAAGATCTAAAATTGCACTTGGAAGAGTTGTCCTAAGATGGGCATCTCAACCAGTACATAGAAAAGAAAGATGATAAGGTCATAGATAGTGGAGACTAAAAATTGGATAATGTCCTTAATAATGACATGGGACACGAGTTCACGGTGATTTATGGAGCATAAAACCTAAAGTATATCCAAGGGAAGGTTATTCGAATGGAGTCGAAGAAGGTCACTACTGTGATGGAGGCATTCCAGATTAACCCTGCAAAATGCCAAGCTGGAAAATTCCAGAGATCAGAGGATGTTGAATATACCAAACACATTGTCTGCACCAAGGAAGACCTCATTGTAGTAAGGAATCCCCACCATGATGCGCTGGTGATCACCCTCAAAACTATAAATTGGGAGTTTGATAAGATACTGGTAAACCAGAAAATATCATTATAGGTGATGTACCAAGATATGTTCCATAAGATGAAGCTAAACCTAGTCAACCTCAAGGAGGCCACAGTTCCTTTAATCGGCTTCGTAAGGAAAATTATAATGTCACTGTGAAAGATAATCTTATCGATCAGGGTGGGCAATATCTCGAAGATGATTGAGTTCTTAGTGGTGGACATTGAGTCTCCATATTATGCCATTTTAGGCAGAGGATGGTTACATTCCATTACGGTCGTACCATCCACCTATCACTAGAAGCTTAAGTGTGACACCGATCGGGGTGTGGTCAAGATTCATGGCGATTAGGCCGTTGAAATGATGTACTTTATCATAGTCATCTACCCCCTAAAGGATAAAAAAAAAGGAACCAAAGGAGGCTCTAGAGGAAGCCCAAAATGGGGGCTACACCCTCTAAATAGAAATTATGTTATAGCCGACTAGGGGGTGGAGGAAACTAGGGTCCACCCCGCTGAAAGGGTCATTAAAATCCTAGAAGAAGTTGGTGATGATGATAGCTTGCTCGATATAAAGTTTCTAATTAAAACTACACTCGTCGATCACGAAAAGGAAGAGTTGATTGCCTTCTTGAGTAGAAATATGATGTTTTTGCCTGGGAGCCATATGAATTGCCTAGGATTGATCCTAATGTAGCCTTCCATCGCCTGTACAATGACATAAACTTTAAGTCGATCACTCAGAAGGAGTGTCGAACAACCCCCGAGAAGGATAAGACGATGGAGAATAAAGTAGGGAAGCTTCTAGATGCAGGATCCATTAGGAAAGTTTCGCTCCCTAGGTGGGTATCCAACCCAGTGGTAGTTTGGAAGAGAAATGAAAGTTGGAGGGTATGCATTAACTTTAAAGAACTCAACAAGGCTTGCACCGAAGATAGTTTCCCATTGCCTAAGACTAATCAGCTGGTTGATGCTACGGCAACCCACGGGAGGGTGAGTTTTTTGGATGCCTATTAAGGGTACCATCAAATTCCATTGCTCAACCTCGACTCGAAAAAAACGTCCTTCATTACCCCAGTTGATATATACAATTATTAGGTCATGTCTTTCAGCCTAAAGAAAGGAGGGGAAACTTACCAAAGGTTGGTCACAAAGATGTTCAAGCAGCATATGGGAGACACAATGGAGGTCTGGATCAATGACATGTTAGTCAAGAGTAAGAACAGAGATAACCACCTCATGGACTTATCCAGAACATTTGAAATCCTCAGGAAATATGGGATGAAACTTAATACAAGAAAGAGTTCATTCGATGTCCAGTCAGGTAAATTTTTGGACAATCTAGTTAGTAAAAGAGGAACTAAGGAGAATCCAGATCAGATTGATGCGATCACTAAGGTCCATCCCTTAGGACGTTGCTAGATGTTCAAAATATTATTGGTATGCTCACAGTGCTCAACCTCTTTATCTCCAAGTCCTCGAAATGTTGCTGACCATTTTTTTAGTTACTAAAAAAAGACAAAGGCCTCATGTGGAATGATAATTATTTAACAGATTTATAGGCGATAAACTCTTACCTCAGCAAGACTCCCTATTAGTGATTCACGATGATGGATATCATTTGTATCTTTATCTTGCAGTATCAGACCATCCAGTTAGCTTGGCTCTGGTATGCGAGAAGGAAGGCAAATAGTATCCCATCTACTACACTAGTGAGATGCTTCTGAATGGAGAGTAACGCTACCTAACCTTGAAAATCTAGACCATGAATTAGTGGTTGCCTTAAGGAAGCTGAAGCCCTACTTAAAATCTCACCCAATAATAGTGATCACTTAATATTCCCTCAAAGTTATTATTTAGAAATCCGATCTTTTTGGGTGACTATCAAAGTAATCGGTCGAGCTCGGGAGGTTTGATATCCACTTTCAACCAAGTACAGTAATTAAGGGATGAGTTTTAGATGATTTTATCGCCGAGTTCACAAGGGACCAGCTTAATGACCAACAGGAAATGGAACAGTTAATAAATGAGGAAGAACAGTCTAGAGACTGGACCCTATACATTGACAGAGCCTCAAATTCTAAGGGTGCAGGATTAGGGATCATTATCGTTCCACCAAAAGATGCTATCATTGAACAAGGAGTTAGGTTGGGATTTCAAGACTCTAACAATGAAACCGAATACAAATCACTAATCGTTGGCCTGTGCAAAGCCCAAATGCTAAAGACAAAGAGCCTCAATATGTTCAACGATTCCAAACTGGTCTCCAATCAAGTAAGAGTGGATATCATTATGAAAGACAAGAAGATGGAAGCCTACCCCGCCATAGTGAGAGGTGTTATGAAGGAATTTAAGAAGGTTGATATGTAACAGTTCTCCCAAGGGCAGAACAGTCATACTGATGCTTTAGCAGCCCTGAGCTCAATAGTAGACTCTAATCTTAGGATAACTATTCATAAAGAGTTCCTTGCACAGCTAAGCATTGACTAGACGGTGGTCACCAAGTAAGTCATCCTCATAAAAAGGCGCCAGTTGGATGGAATACATCATTGTCTATTTATGGAGTGATACGCTGCCGGATGATAAGAGATTGGCTCATCAAGTAAGGGTGAAAGTAGATCATTTCTAGCTTTTCCCAGGGGGAAAGATCTACAAAAGATCATTCATATGCCCTTACCTCTAGTGCGTTCACCCACATGACACCGAATAAGTTCTTAGCAAACTTTATGAAGGTATTTGTGGGAGTTATGTAGGAGGATGGCCATTGGCCTTTTACGCGATCAAGGAAGGCTATTGGTGTCCTCACATGCAAAAGAATGCTAGTACATATGCTTGCAGATGTGAAAAGTGCCAAAAATTCTCCCTTGTGGTTTACTAGCAGGCTAGCGACTTGAAATATTTGACAATTCCTTGTTCATTCATTCAATGGGGACTCGATATTGTGGGATTACTACCTACTGCACCTAGAAATTATAAGTATTTACTATTCGACATAGACTACTTCACCAAGTGGGTAAAGGTAGAACCACTGGCACAACATTTGTGATGTTGGTATGATAAGGTTCATCTGGAAGAGCGTTATAACATGTGGGATACCAAGAACTATCATCACCAATAACGACACGCAGTTCGAAAGTATATTCTTTCAAGCCTTCTGTGATGAGCATGTCATCAAGCATAATTTTAGTTCTGTGGCATATCCCCAATGCAATGGTAGGATATAAACTTCGAGCAAAATGATGCTGGATGACCTAAAGAAGAGGCTGGAAAGAGAAAAGGGTGTCTGGGTGGATCAGCTCCTCCGTGTCTCGTGGGCCTACCATACTACTCCTAGGAGACCAACTATGGAATGGAATATATTATTTATCTTGAAGCACTTCTCCCTACCATGAGAACTAACTTGGTTGATTAAGGGTTAAATGACTATGCATTACGCACTGAACTTGACTTAGTAGATGAGCAAAGAGAACAAGCAATGATCAAGTTGGCTTATATCAGCAGCAGCCAAACAAATAGTATAACAAGAAAGTCAATCTGAGAAAATTCCACGTTGTGGACTATGTCCTAAGTAAAGTCCCCAGTAGTGATGTAAAATTGTCAGATGGAAAATGGGGAAGGACCTTACATGGTAATCCGGGACGAACTTTAAGGAGCATATCACTTGGAAATGCTGAAGGGAAGGGAGATACCAAGAGCATGGGATGGAACCAATATCAAGAAGTTATACTTCTATTCTTCTTTATCTTTATTAGACCATTTAGTTTACGTAAGTTTTCATTTCAAACTTATGTTTCTTGCAAGTTATTATTCAATGAATAAAAGCCCATTGTCTTACGCATTTCACTTTTGCATATTGAATGTATCAATATTTTGTTATGTGTCTTAATATTATGCACCATTTCCAAGCGATAAATCCCTCATAGTAAGGAGAAATCACCTTTCGTTAAAATTAGATGCTCATTTTATCTCAACCAATGGACTTCCCCTCGCAGAACAGAACTCCCATGGAATACAATAAGTTATTCAACTTATTTCAATAAAGAGATCTCATTATGCCGAGCAGGTTCATGGTAAGTATAATAAGTTATTAGAGTCTAATATAATTGCTTGAACCCTCAATTCTTTGTCATAAATAAAGATAATAGACCTCACGAGTCGTTCTGGCAATAATAGAAGCCCTATATGGGATCCTTAGGGAAAAAAGCCAACCTCGGTTGGTCCCCAACTGTGTTGGTGGTTTAAAACCTAATCGGTCGGATGGCCCATTAGCCAGGTAAATTCTCACCATCACTCACCTAGGCCTAAGGGAGTGTGATAACACGACCTAAAAGGTAAGGTAGATAAGGCATATTGGAATAGGATAATATTCAACACAAGTCATCAAACTTATTTAGTCGGTAGAGGCCCAAAATGGTTAGTACTTGTTATTGATTCATTTAGTCAGCTAAAAGACCAAAATGATAAATACTAGCTCATTCAATATGCGAAAATCCCAAAATTATCAACAATATTAAATGGACAACAAAAGTCCTAAGTGGTTGGTAAATGTCAACTCTTATCCGTAGGCAGTCAAAATACAAGGGCAATCAATAACTCATATTTAGTCAACACGTGCTCAAAATAAGGAACAAGTTGATAATTAAACTTTATAAATTTTGTCAAAAAATGGAAAGAGTAGAATTATAAGAATATAATATACACTAAAGACCACGTAATGACCCACGCCAATGACGGATGGCGATAATGATAGTCAGTTATGCTTGCTCTTTGACCATCATCTAGATTAGGAGCAAACACCTCTTCATTGTCTTCAAGATAATGATTTAGAAGCTATGTAAAAACTGTATCAATCAGGATCCATTTATCATCCTTTGAGTAGGGAGGCTGACGATAATCTTGGAAATCTACCTGGTACTTATACCAGATGCCTTATTCCTTCAGATTTTTTAGATCCCTGAGGACAGTCACCCACCCATGCTTAAATGTGACCTCCTCGACATCTTTTAGACTTACTGGTGCATTATCCAGCCTTCATCATAACCCACTGTGCATGCTTCTCGAGGGATTATTCTGAAGAGATGCCTCAATCTTGTAACAACCTTTTGGAGTCCAACTGCAATGATATATCCTCTTTACACATCCTTTTTTACCACGACGACCTCCTTCTTCAAGGATTATTTTTTGTCTTAATTATCTCACCTACTTGCCCCACACATCCTTGCACTCTAATAGTTGGGCCCTCAAACCATTCATCTCATCTTGCGCTGAGGACCAATTTCCTCCATGGCTTGGAGATTACCCTTTAAGTTGATTACCAATACGGACTGGTCATTGTATTGTTCGATCCTTGATTTCAGCTGCTGGCCGTGGCTACTAATTCCTGAACCCAAAATCATCCCTAAATTTGAGGTATGATGGATGCAGTCCTATAGGAAAATAGACTACGAAAAACTCAATGAATAAAAAATGCAACATTGATCAGCGTGATTTACAGAACAAGAAGCAGTAATAAAAGCATACGTCTTTTTCATTGATCAACAAGGGGAGGAAAAAAATAGTACAACCAAAAAAGGAAATTACAAGGTATGAGTAAAAAAGAAAAACTCCTAAAGCTATGGAACGTTAATCCTTCACCTACTCGAAGCTTTTTGATGCCTTCCCTTTCTTAGCAGCCCTCCTCTCTTGGTTGGCAGCCATTTCGACCTTAGCCGAATCCTTCTCAACATGGTCAACGAGATGACCAAATGGAGGCTCTTCATCATCAAGTGGAGCGGGTCATAAAGGGTGGATCTAGAATATCTAGATTATATAAAGAGTCTCGTTTCTTTCGAAGCTTGATCCTAACCTTTCTTAAAGGACAACTTTTTTAAGTAAGCAATCTGGAACACAGTTGTAACACCCCGCCCGCCCGGGGAGAGCGAACGGAGCGCTAATGCGATAAAATAAATTCAAATCCACAAGTGACAAGGTATAGAGCATCTAAATAAACCCACAATAATATAAATCCACTAATCACAATCTCTTCAAATTAAATACCAAATCTCTCGAATTACATACAACAACTAACTCGAAAATAAAATACAAATCTCCAAAGCTCTATACATCAAAATAATAAAAATCTTTCCCAAACAATCCTCGCTAACATCAATCTCCACAGTGCCTCAAAATCCGCGCTAACCTGCCACTAAAAGAAAATATGGGGAAGTACACAATACGACAGGAAAGATGCTCAACAAATATGGATTAGTATTGAATAAAGCGTAACAACACGAGTACGAATATTCAAATCAAATGCAAATCTGAATAGAATTTTATCAATAAATTTCTCAACAACACTTTAACTGGGTCACCAGGCCTCACCACATCCGTATATGCTTTATCAAGCCATAGCCCGGGAAACAGGAATTTTGGCGGGTTCCCAACATCCGTGCCATATTAAAATCTCATGACAACGTGCTCATCAACAATATAGCGATACCACATGAATCAAAATAATTTCAAAAATTATTTTCCAGATTTCAATGAATTTATCAATTCAAATATGAATTCAATTAAACAAGAATTCAAAGATAATGACGCACGCGAGATTTAAGGAGCATATTGTGTAAAACCCCATACCTCAAACCATGATGAGAAACCAACGATCACATCCTCAAGATCAACACAAAAGATCTACAAAAGCTTCTCCAAGAACCTCTAAAAAAATAGCCCCAAGAACACCTCTAATCTAAGGTTGGAACTCACAAATCTCAAGGGCCAATGTGTATATAAAAAGAAGAGGAATATAAAATATATTTGCTGCCAAAATTTGTGCCAAAAGTATGTTAAAAGGGTTGCCTACGACTCCCTTTTATAATGCAAAGAAATGAAGAGTTGGAATCCAAAAGAATCCTTTAAATAAGGCAAAGAAATGAAGAGTTGGAAGTCAAAACAACTCTTGAAAATTACTTAATGTTCGCCGACTTAGAATTTCAAGATTAAAAATATTAAAAATCGTTTTAAAATCCGTTTTAACTCCGTTTTCGAAACAGTTTGAAATTCTCGCCTTTAAAAATAATAACCAACATATTTAAGCAATAAAAATAATTTTATCAAAAACTTTATTTTCCTCCATTTTCCAAAAATTAATTAAAATAGCCCAAAATTACGCGGGTTATTACACTTTCCCACTAACAATGGAATTTCGCCCTCGAAATTCACCGAATGCCTAACTCTAAAAAATTAGGCTAACAATCTCCAAAAATAAATCACGTCTCCCAAAAATAAATTCCTCACCTCTAATCTCGAAACTTATCACGAATATCACCTAAAATTTTCTATCTCTAAAAATTACTAACCATGCAATGAACCCGAAACCCAGGCCACGAGGGTTGTCGTATACCTAAGCTCTGATACCATTTGTAACACCCCGCCCGCCCGGGGAGAGCGAATGGAGCTCTAATACGATAAAATAAATTCAAATCCATAAGTGACAATGTATAGAACATCTAAATAAACCCACAATAATACAAATCCACTAATCACAATCTCTTCAAATTAAATACCAAATCTCTCGAATTACATACAACAACTAACTCAAAAATAAAATACAAATCTCGAAAGCTCTATACATCAAAATAATAAAAATCTTTCCCAAACAATCCTCGCTAACATCAATCTCCACAGTGCCTCAAAATCCGCGCTAACCTGCCACTAAAAGAAAATATGGGGAAGTACACAATACGACAGGAAAGATGCTCAACAAATATGGATTAGCATTGAATAAAGCGTAACAACACGAGTACGAATATTCAAATCAAATGCAAATCTCAATAGAATTTTATCAATAAATTTCTCAACAACACTTTAACTGGGTCACCAGGCCTCACCACATCCATATATGCTTTATCAAGCCATAGCCCGGGAAATAGTAATTTTAGCGTGTGCCCAACATCCGTGCCATATTAAAATATCATGACAACGTGCTCATCAACAATATAGCGATACCACATGAATCAAAATAATTTCAACAATTATTTTCCAGATTTGAATGAATTTATCAATTCAAATATGAATTCAATTATACAAGAATTCAAAGAGAATGACACTCGCGAGATTTAAGGAGCATATTGTGTAAAACCCCATACCTCAAACCATGATGAGAAACCAACGATCACATCCTCAAGATCAACACAAAAGATCTACAAAAGCTTCTCCAACAACCTCCTAAAAATAGCCCCAAGAACACCTCTAATCTAAGGTTGGAACTCACAAATCTCGAGGGACAATGTGTATATAAAAAGAGGAGGAATATAAAATATATTTGCTGCCAAAATTTGAGCCAAAAATATGTTAAAAGGGTTGCCTACGACTCCCTTTTATAATGCAAAGAAATGAAGAGTTGGAATCCAAAAGACTCCTTTAAATAAGGCAAAGAAATGAAGAGTTGGAAGTCAAAACGACTCTTGAAAATTACTTAATGTTCGCCGACTTAGAATTTCAAGAGTAAAAATATTAAAAATCATTTTAAAATCCGTTTTAACTCCGTTTTCGAAATAGTTTGAAATTCTCGCCTTTAAAAATAATAACCAACATATTTAAGCAATACAAATAATTTTATCAAAAACTTTATTTTCCTCCATTTTCCAAAAATTAATTAAAATAGCCCAAAATTACGCGGGTTATTATAACAGTATCATCGTAAGCTCAATTCTAACCTTCCAGATAACTATTATCTTTCATGTCTGGAATCTCCTCCTTCAACTTTTGAACCTTCCAAAATTTTCTTCAATAAGCTTTTCCTTATTTCTGACCACCAGAAATTAGCCGCTTGATGATTGGTATGGGCCTTTGTCGAACTCCCTCTCTCTTTTTCCCGCTCAAGTGCATCACGAGCATCAACTAAGTCCTTTTTGAACTTCTTCGGGGATTTTTTCAGCTCTTGATTATTCTTGGACTTGTCGACATGACCATACAAAAGGGTAGTAAAGTCAGAGAAAAACCGTAAAGATAAGAAAAGAAGAATTAGTGCGCAGAAGATGAACATAGAGAAAAAGAGGAATTTACCATAATAAGTCTTTGGGCGGAATTGAGTGCCAACTGCGTTGACCCTAGCCACGAAGAGCGCTCATGGTCGATCTCAAACAAAAACCTTTTCAGTAAATTAGGGGAAAACATGGCCATCGTGAAGATGGTCTGAATAAGGGCCTTCAAGGACAACCTCTTCTTTGCCTCCTCTTTCTTCCACTCCTCTCTCTTTATCTCTCTATCTCTCTCCTCTTCTTCTTTTTTCTTCTCCACCTCCTTCTCTTTCCCCTTGTACACCAAGCTGCAGCCACTAACCATAGGTGAATACCCACCAGCTCTCTAAAGATATTTCATGTGATTAGATATTAGAGCCTAATCATCATCATCATCATCATCATCATCAATGTTTAACATTCTCCTCTTTACTAGGGGTGTCATCTTCTTCTTCTTCTTCTTCTTCTTCTTCTTCTTCTTCTTCTTCTTCTTCTTCTTATTATTATTATTATTATTATTATTATTATTATTATTATTATTATTATTATTATTATTATTATTATTATTATTATTATTATTATTATTATTATTATTATTATTATTATTATTATCATTATTATTATTATTATTATTATTATTATTATTATTATTATTATTATTATTTAGTATTATTATTATTTAGTATTATTATTATTATTTTTCTTCTTCTTATCCTTCCTCTTCTTCTACTAAAATTAATTTACAAGCCGTTCTTCAGGAATTTTTAGGACAGGGACCTTAGCAGCTAGCCGAGCAATGAAATTACTGGTGGTGTTTATGTACTCCAATAAATAAGCTACAAAATGAGGGTTCACTCCGTCAAGAAGTCTATCTCAAACTCTCCAAGCTTTGAGTAGATCAACAAGTCTTATCCCGCAAATGAGAGGTTCTTGATTTTTGTCAAAAGCTGCAAAATAGAGGAAGAAAACATAAATTAGAAGACAGGAGACAGAAGTAGTAAGAAAATATAAGTAAAAGAAGGAGCAAGCAAACAAAGGAAGAAATACAATGACCTATATAATCCAAGGTCCTCGGTACCTTTTGCCCTCAGGTAGGGGCGGATGTTTCCAATTTCTTATAATAAAGGCTTTCACCAAATAATCTCTATGGGAGTTAGGAAGATTCACGACTAAAACCCTATCAAATTTTCTCATTTTCAAGTAAAGAATACTGTCATTGGTGCACGACCAGATGTAGAAGTAATAAATCTCAACAAGCCCCAAGTTGGTCCCATGTAGTTAATTTATCCTATGGACCCCATTCACAATTTTTCGGACATTTGGGGTGCATTGGGTAGGGATGACATAAAAGTAAATGAAGAATCTCGAAAAAAAGGGGGTTTGGGTGAAAAGTTAAACCTCCATGTGTGATCAAGAGGGTATGAATCAAGTGCCCCCTTTATGTCATGACCATCTTTGGGGATGGGATCACAAACGCTTTCCACCCATTTTAGGATGTTATAAGACTTCCTAAACCCGGTTATAGTTTTGTTATCAAGAAAATCCATGGATGACAAAAGACCTCTAATAATAGAAGGAGAGTAGCCAAAATACTGAAATGAAAGAGGAGATTAGAAAGACTTACATAAGTATGTGGAAAGCTCCGAGGATATGGAGAATTGAAGAAGACAATGCACTGGAAGTTTTATGGTCAAGGAACATTTGGAAGATGACGGTTGAAGGTGATGTATCTGGGTTTTAATCTGGTGCTCACGATGGAGCACAAGTCTCGATGAGGAATTGGCACTATAATCTCCTGCTCGGACTAGAGCACCCTCATCTCTTTAATAAAACTAAAAGTCTTCCATGGTATTTGACCTCGGACGAGTGTACCCTCACAAGTATAACAAGCATAACACACCAATTGAAAGATAGTTTTAGGCCTTGGTCATTAAACTTATTTAAAATCTATTGACCTAAATGCTTAGCCCAGAGATTTTAGGATCAATTGTAGGGGCTTATTCATTTCAACCCAAAAGTGCAGTCGACTAGCCTAGCGTACATAGTTGACTACCCGCCCCCCTGATCCAAATCAGTTACTTATTTGAATATGTGTATTTAACATGTACTTTAATGCATGGATATATACTTAAACCGATTACCAATAATCTCAGAGGAGATGTTCAGGGACACCATGAGTTATCTACAAGATAATTGAGTTACCTGTACAACTCAATCACTTATTTTCTTCAATTATAAATTGTAAACCCTGGCCCGGGGCAATGGGATGTAACCTCGACTATTGAGAGACACTAATAAGAACATTGTAACCTCAACCACGTACATCTGTTGTTATGTGTGTGATTATTTTCTTTCATCTCTATGTTGCTTTCTACATCTTTTATTGTGATAATTCTTCCACTCACAATTACCATTTTATCCTCATTATATCTGGGATCGTGGTTGAATGGAGGGTGACCCTAAAAAATTAGGCATCGGGGCGCAACAAACCTCCATTATTTTTATTTGGGTATAGAATGAGTCGACGATTCACCAATGGGAGATAGAAAAATGGATTGGGGTGCTATTAAATCTTGGTTGTACATAGAGCCATCACTCCCCAAAATTTTTCCTCGTCTATCCCTAGTGGATAACTTGGTACCAAAAAGAATCTTATATAATTTTTATACTTACCTACCATATTCATCTTGAGAGTGATCTTGGATAGTTATTTGATCTCAAGAAAAGATATTTGGATCTCTAGGAGTATTCTCGAGTTTTCACTCTTATGTAGGGACATCCTAAGAAATTCGTTCTCCATGTGAAGAAATTCAACAGAACTTACTTCAAAATGTGGTGCACTAGTCAACAAGTGTGAAGAACCAAAATACTCACACAACTTTCACTCTTCATAGCCATTTGGTTCTCGACACTAACTAGGTGTAGTGTTCCATGTTATGCCTTTCGAGGTTTATGGAGTCCTCATAAAGCCTAACATAGTTCGCTTGAAGATATTTTACTATTATTTATCAATAGTACTCAAGGAGGAGCTATGAATAGTCATTTCTTCACTAAAAGGAAGAGGAACATCAAAACCCTCTAAATCATCTATCTCGTTAAATTTTTCTCTTGCCGTAAATTGATATGGTTGTATTATTTGGAGTCATTTTTGGATTTCGAGTCATCATAACTAGAAGTGTCTTGATATGTATTTTACACCGTCACAACTCATATTTGAGGGACATTGCTTCGACATATGCCCTCGACCACCACCCATAAAACATGTGAGGGTCCTTGGAGATTCATCTTTCTTTTCTCCACTTATGTGACCAATCTCAAGTTTAGGTGGATAGTTCTTAGGTGTTCTTTTAAAATGAAATTGGATTTTTCAATTCTTGGCAAATTTAGTGAGATATGATATATCATCCCCACTGACATAATGGGGACTAAACTTAGGAGATACATTTTTAGCCTTAAAATCTATATTTTTACCCTTTCCTTTAGGAGGCATTCATTAGAGTCGGGACAAATTTGCCTCACAGGTTTGGAGATATCTAACTAATTTGTCCATACGAATTGGTTTCCAAATTAAGTCCCTAACCTATTCCATGGCATCCAATTTGCCATTGAACCTAGGGGGAAGATACCGTAAGATTTTATCAATAATTTTATTCCCTTCTATAGCCTTCTCCACAGAGAAAACAATGGTAGCAATATCGTTCAGGTCGACATAGAACTCGTCAAAAGTTTAGTTCTTCTCAATGGTAAGAAGTTCAAAATGAGTGAAAAATCATTGAATCTTTGAATGCTTCATGGTGGAGGTTCTTTAGTAGGTTATTTGTAAAACTTCCCACGCCTCATTTGACGTTGTACATATGTTTGTATGTCTAAACTCACTATAGGACATGCAACCAAAAATAGTGGTAAGTCCTTTCATGTTCCACACACTTTCCTTTAAACTGTTCTCCTCTCAATTAGATCTAATCTTATCAACTTGGACATTATCAACAACGGTTTTAGGACAAGTCCATTACATAATCACACTATTTTACATGCCGTCATCCATAGACATTAAATATGTTATCATACAGGCTTTTCAATAGAAATAATTTCAACCATAAAATTAAGGAGGTTGTAGGATTAAACTTCCATCCATTGCGCACAAAAAGGATATATACCTAGGATTTTACACCTAAAACTTGGAGACCCACTCTAATAGTAGAGAGAGTACCTCTCGATGGTAGCTACCTAAATAAAAAGTATTTCACCTAATTCAAAAAGAAGGTTTGTTAATTTTCTATTACAAAATGGTTTAACAATTCAAAAGTCTGTGATAAAATATTTTACTATGTTTCAGAATGTCTTAAGTTTTATCTTCTTAATTGAGACAATGATTATAAAAGATTCCAAAAGAGTAAAATAATCACAAGATCGGATATTTGAGGGGAAAACTCACTAACAGGAAAAACTTTGGGTCGATAAGAACTAAAAATGAACTATGGCAGATTTTTACAACTAGAAGAAATAAAATTGCAACATCATAATGCTACAATAGACTAGACACTCTTTCTCACCACATTCTCCATATAAAACACAAACATTTGGAGTATGCGGTGCCACCGAGACCAGTTTTTATCCCCTAACTATTGCCTTCGAATCCTCTGGAAAAAAAATTATTATTAAAAATAGAATTAAATTTTTTTTCGGACATAACCTTTAAGCAACCAAATTCTTCACCTATGATCTTTGAGGGAATCTTGTATATAAGTGTGGTGGTATGTTTACAAAGAGTGTGGTGATTTAAACTTCAAAACAAGTTTTTCCAAGCCCAGGAAGAGAAAATATTTTCTCACCAATGAAGATTAGATTTTTGAAACAAGGTGAGAAAATATATCCCTATTGAAAACAATGGCTTCAAAGAACTCAAAGAACAAGGGTGAAAAATATGATCTTAAATATAATAAATCTTTTATCAGAAAAATTATTTTTTTCAAAGCTTTCATTCTTAGTTTGGAAGAGTAGACGACATCTTAACTTATATCCTTTGTTTGGAAAATATTTAAAGGCCAAAATATTAGATTTTACACTCTTAAGGTGCCATGTAGTCACATGACGGTCTTAGTCACCTAAATATTTCTACTTGACACACTAACCAAGAAGATCTTAAGGAAATATCTTATGCAAAAGTGACTTTTGACACTGTTAGACGTGTGTCACCACAGGGTCGCTACAGCGAGCTATTATATCACTGCGAGAAACCTGAAGTGATCGACATCATGAACTAATCAAAACCTTTAACACGAGAACATAAGGATCTAGGGAAACAATGTCGCTGCAGTGAGGAGACCGTCATGATAGCGAAACTACTGTGAAACAAGTCATGCATTTGATCAGAGATTTTTTAAATATGAATGAGAAAATACCTGGGACAAGTTTCACTGCAGCGAGGCAAAATGTCGGTGAGGTGAAGGTGAGGTGAGGCAGGTCGCACATGTGTCCAGATATTTTGTTCAATTTTCCTCTAGAAGAAATTTCAAAATATATTTTGAGGAAAACTCCAAGTATTTTTTTTCTCGCATCAATACGCATACTTAAAATACAGAAAGAGAAGAAATTATTTATAAAATACATTTTTCTATATGAAAAGGTATATTTTCATGTGTATTAGACAAAATTACAAAACCAAGTGTAATTTAAAAAGATTTTCCAATTATAAAAACAGATTAACCAAGGTGAATCTAAGTCTGTGAAATCTTATACGTTCATGAAAGTGGTGTGCGTGAGGTTCGATATTGAGTGAGTCTGGTTCATTGAAGAAGATTTTCGATGACCTCTTGGAAAAACACAAAAATATGTTTTGGGCAAGGAATTGAGAAAATTTATTCTATGGAGCATATCAGGTACACTACATCCTTAAAAAACATAACAATTATTGTATGTTTCTTCAGATTAGTGGGTGAAAAATTATATGTTTAAAAATTATTTTCTTATGTATGATGAAAGTTTATTATATAAATGTTTGTTTAAGATAATGAAGTTTAACAATAGATTATATGCTCGCATTAAGAGGGACTGATTCTTTAAACATGATTAGTTATAAGGAATCAAGTTCCCCTTGATGTCGAATAATATGAAATTCACTCTTGATTGTTTAATAAATAGGCTAATGTTATGAAAGAGTGTGACATAATCCATTATTCTTTATATATAAATTAAGTATTGTAGTCATCTTCGAGGCTAATATTTATGTTTTTGGAATTTTTTGAGGACTAGTCAGTACTTTAAATTGTTGAAAATAATGCTGCAATAATTTTCTTTTATAAAGAAAATAATAAAATATTATCTTATTGTTAAGGAAGAGTGTCAGAAACAATGAATCGCATCTAATCATATTAGTTTATTGTGGATCTATAATGAAGTCACAAAGACATTTATGATAAGTCTTTTAATTATCCAATGATGATTTATTATATATTTGACATTCTGAGCTCAACATATATGTTTATGATCCTTCATGTCTTCACCAGTATATACATGAATGAACGTGATGAATATGACATAAATAGTCTTTTATATATGTAGTACCTCGACTCAAATGTTTTATCCCTTTCCATGTAATTCGTAATAATGTGAAATTAATGATAGAGGATTATTATTTAATGAGATTTTACCCCTTCGTCTAGTTTGGTTTGGTGTCTCTCTTATAATTTAATGAAATTGTTGGGGCTAAATTTAAAATATTATAAATTGGGTGGTTTGGACGAACCTGTGGTCATTCGAATGAGATATTTATCCCATTTGAATGAGACCATTCTGGTTCGAGTGAAAATGTTGGTTAGTTAAAAAAGGGGCTTTAAACGAGCATCGAGCCACCTATTTCTGTAGTATAGTGAACCCTCATTCGAAAGTCATTTGAAGGGAAAGATCGAACAAAAGACAATCTCATTCGAATGAGATCAACCTCATTTAAACAAACCCGCCGGGATCAAATTCTGCCAATTTTACTATCACCATTTCAGCCATGGATCGAGATAATGTGTCAACTTTGTGGACCTTAACGAATCTGATGAATTTTAAAGTGTTTTTAAATGTTTTTAGGGGATTTTTCAAGGGTTGTAAGAGAAATAAATGGGAGAGAAAATCCCACCACCATTCTCATATTTCTTCATCTATCTTAAGAGCTCATACAACCATCTCCCATCTTAAGCCATTATTCCTCCATTTTAAGTATGCCCAACCACTCCTACAGCACAAAACTACCAATTTCTCCACATTTCTATCATCTTTCAAAGCTCTCTTCCAAGAAGTAAGTGGTGTAGAAATGTTGTAAAGAGGTTTTGTGGAAGCTTTGAAGAAGCTAGGAGTTTTTTAAGATAGAATTCTTGGAGCTTAGGAGTTTAGGAGCTTTCAAGGCATTCATTGTTATTTATCTTCTCCTAAACCTAAGGAAGGTTTTTCCTTCCATGTTTTCAAGGTTCTTCTGGATATGAAATTATGTAGGATGTTGATATATGGATTTTAATGCCTTAAAATGTGGTTACATTTGCAAAATGATTAGTCTTGCAAAAATGGAATTTTTTTCAAGACAAAACCTAATTCGGTCTTTTATAAAATGGCATTTTTACTTTGATAATTGGAAGAAAACATGTGATATGATAAAACCCATTATTTATGTTGATCAAATGCATGTTTGAGGTATTTTTAGGTTGAAATACTCTTGTGAACATATAGGAACATGTAGTGTGTTAAATGGTGGTATGGTAGACTTAAACAAGAATCTTAAAATGGGTTTATATCCAAATGAAAAGTGAAGGAAAAATGGCCCCAAATATTCTAAGTATTGATGTAGTGAAGATGAAATAAATATTGGGGTTTTCATGGGATTACAAGACAAGACTATGGACTTTAGTTAAAAATTGTCTTAAGTGTTGAACAATATTTTATGTGGTAAAACATAAATAGATAAAATGTGATGTTGTAAGAAAGGTGGTTTAAGTTCTAGTGCCGAGTAAAAAGAAAAAACAAATGTTTTTCACAAAGGTATGATAAAAAAGGGGTAAAAAGGAGATTTTGACAAACTTGAGGGTCCTAAAGGTTAGGTTCCCTCTAGAGACTCCATCGGTCTAGTTTTGTGTGAAGAACGGATAAAAGATAAGTTGGCATATTGACAAAGTGAAAATGATTTAAAACTATGGTATAATGAAAAAGGGAAAAAGGGAAATAAAATAATGTGGACATTGGATAAATGTTAAAGAATATAAAAGGTTTAGACTTGGATGACACTGGAAAAATTAATAAGTTACCGAAGCCCTGAGGTGAAAGACCCAAAACCATAATCTAAAGCATATGGTGACTTCACCGGTAGTGTAGAACCCATTAACATACGCGATATTTGGAAGATTCTGAGAAAGATAATAAAAGAGGACGTTAATTGGTTGTACTTGAATTTAAGTAAAAAAACCTCATGGAAATGTAATAATTGAGACTATAGTATAAAATGTGAGTAACTAGTCTCTAATCCTGGTGAAAGACAATAAAAATTAGTGTGAGCTCATCGCTCGAGTGCATTGAATGTAGTTTCATTGATACTAGCTAAATTGTTAACATTTTCTTAATTCATTAAAATACAACTTATATATATTGCATTTTGTAGATAACGTATATCTTAGTATTACTCACCCTATTGAGCATTCGTTCAGCCCTGCTTTTTATGTTAAAAACCCCACCCCCACCCCACGTACCTCGCGTAGAAATGTTGGATAGGACCCGAGTAAAGCCCTAGGGGGGGATCAGTGTCATTAAAACGCTTTATACTTGTTTTCAAATAATGGAAATTTGGTATTTTCACATTTAAAATTTGATTTTTTTTGGTCACTTGGCCATAATTTGTAATAATATAGGATGGTTGTGACTTATTTTCAGTTAATTAGTGTTTTGGATTAATTTAAATTTTTATAAATAAATCTTGCCAATCGACTAATTACATAAAGTGTTAAACCTTTTCTCAAACTAACAATAGGAATTTTAATTATTAAATTTATGAGGCAAATTAAGGGTTTTCTTAAATAAAATGGCTAAACTTTTCCCCTTCACTTTTTAACTCCTTGGCTCAGTGGGGGTTGACCTAAAGGTGACCTAAACCTTGGTCGGGGCATTATAAATGGTATTAGAGTAATAGGATCCTAGAGTATGACAAAGTGTTTTCATTTTCTTAGCGCATTTCCCTATACATTTTTGCACAGCTAATGATTAATACTATTGTAATACCCCGTATTTTTGTGATATTTATTTATTGGATTAATTGAATTAAATATGTATTAATTGGAAATTAATCCGGATAAAAATACTAGCGAGATGCGAGTTGGTATTTGATTTTTATGAACATATATGGCTATATATGAATGTTGAATTATTAAATTTGTCGTGAGATTGATATACGACAATTCGGGAAATTTTGTAGAGACGCGTGTGACAGTCGCGTCCAGAATATATTTATTTTAATTAAAAAGTGAATTTTATTTCTATTAACTATATGGTCATTTTGAGTGCGCCAACGCGTCCAGAAGGGTCGAGATAGTCAGAAAACACTAGCCAGGGGTTTAGTTTGGGTCCCGGGGCATTTTTAGGCCATACCGGCAACGTATAAGGGTAGTTTGGTAATTTTGGATTTTTGGGAATTAAAACCCACGAAAATTTGGAATTAATATCTGATTTGGACTTTACCCACTAAACCCACTAATAACCAAATAGGCTACGGGGGTTATTAGAAATTGTTCCAAAAGAATTCCTAAGGCAAACCCTAGCCACCATTGTCACTTTGGAGAAGAAAGCTTGTAGAGAAAGAAGAGAGGAGAATTCTGCAGAGAGAGAGAGTACCAATCATCAAATCGACATCAAAATCAGAGATTTACATAAGGCAAGTGGTTTAATTACATATTTTGAAAAGAATGCTTCTTCCATGCGTAGGAAATTATTAAAATTTCATTGTTCTTGGAGAATGATAAAAACCCATTGAATTGGATGTAGAGATTTATAATTTTATGAGGAGATTGCATGTAGAACAATGTTAGGATGATTAGTCAGAGAAAAATACATCTTTTACACCATTAAAACGGAATTATTTATGTCTATGGATGAATTAAAATTCTAGGGTTCATGTTCTTGAGATTGGGGAAAAAGATGTAGAGATTTGATATGTGGATGAGATTTAGGATGAATTAATCCCACAAAATATGTTAGTATATGACCTAAGTATGTTTAGGAATGATTAGAACCCATGAACGATTGTTGAATTGATGTTTAGATGAGTTTGGAGAAGAAGAAAAGTTGGAAAAACGAAAAAAGGGATTTCTGGGCTCGAAACTGGCCACTCGTTAGAAGACCTGCCCAGGTCGTTCGAACGAGATTCTAACGAGTTTACAGTTTAACTTCTAACGAGAGGGATGTTCGTTCGATGACTTTCGTTCGAACGAGATCTCATTAGAAGGCCTAGTTCGTTCGAACGAACTCTCGTTCGAACAACCTCGTTCGAATGAGACTTCTAACGAGTTGACAGTTTAGGCTTTTTAACCTGTTTTGATTTCGCGTGTCCCGTAACATTATTTAATGGTAGAGATAACCTTCCCTTGATGATAAATTGATATAGTAGGGACATTTGAGATATATAGACGAGTAAAACCTAGAAGTGTAATTCGAACCAAATGGAAATTATGGATTAGGACGTGAGTATCTATTACAACATGAGAACAATTAAAGGCTTGTACAATTGTATCATCCGGGAATATGTAAAATGTGTAACATTATACGTAGGTACGAGAATGAGAAGTGTACTACAAATAAAATATGGTGATTACTAAGATGTGTGCATACTTATTATATGTATTGATTTTATGTGTATGACATACCTACCATACTTGCTATCACGGGAGGTTTACGTTCGCTTAGGGCCCTCTAATCCTTGTGTTGCCCGGATTTAGACTGGTACCTCGATGAACATAGGTCAGAGAAGGACTTATTGGGATGTTAATAATTCTGCTGATCGTGGGAGCGCAGGTATGTGCGTGACCCATGTGATGTGACTGTGTTCGCCTCCATTGTTTGTGATTGTTGTTATCTGAGAACGATTCCTGAGAGATTTGGAATGCGTGATCCTTATGTACGTGATGTACTGGGATGGATAGCAGAGTATGTGTGCACCGCAGCTTAGTATCGGGGTGCTTGTATTGTATATTTATGACATGAATAATATACACTTAATTAATGGGAACTTTCATGTTGATATTGCGAATATAATTATGGTAATGTTTTGAGAAAACATAACGGGTTAACCGATAGTGAATTGTATTACTAATTGAGAATCTGAGTTTAAGTAGAGCCCTCTATTTAATTTATAACGTTAGAATGTAATATGGGAATCGAGTAGTAAGGGGTAGAACTTATTACGGTTTGGTTAGATATGTATGTTATTTAGATGGGTACGGTACGTTAAGAGTGAACATGTAGTCGAGAGGTGAGAATTTCATGTGAGTGTACGTCCTAACATGTATTTTGCATTTAATGTTTTAATGTTATTAAAACACTTGCTATTTTTAAAATGATTTCCACTTTCGGGATCTGACCCATTTGCTTTCAAATCTATTTTTGTAAAAACCATTTTAGGTGGCCAGTCACAAGGACACCATGCTTAGGATCCTCATTCAGGTGACGAGATGTAGCTGTTTGTTGAAGTTACAGGACTTTTCTTGTAGACGCTTCATCCATCTTGACTCCATATTCGGCATTTATCAGTTGTAGGTCATGTCGCCCATTTCTTTTAGAGGCATTTCATTTATTTCAGTTATTCAGACTTCGGGCATGTAATTAATTCAGGATTCAGACTTATGTTATTATTTCATTCGTGGGATTGTTGTGAGGAGTTTTTCCTCCGGACTTATTACTATTTGTTGGTTATTTCATTACTTCGTTATGGTGAATGGATTATGTTGTTCTTCCATTATTCTTGTATTGCATTTTAATCAGACTTAATTTAAAATTTGGCAACTTACTTTTTAAATACTAGGTGGTTAGTAATCTTTAAAGTGTTTTCGATAGTGATGCTATTAACTGAATCAACTTGGAATTTTGTATTGATTTAATAAAGGAGTAGCTCCCCGGTATTTAATTAGTCGGGGTGTCACAGGTGGTATTAGAGCATCAGGTTCTAGTGTCCTTTAGGATCTGTACGACTTATTATGTTTCCGCTGAGCTTTCTTTGATGTAGAGCCCTATATTTTAGGACTATTGTATTCTCTTGTATATGCTACGTTCTTCAGCTATTTTGAGTTTATAACTGCGAACTTATAGACTTTATTCTTGTTTCAGAATGCCTCCACGACGTGCACAAAGGATTCCTAGTGATGCAACGCCAGAACCACAGCCCGCACCAGTTCAGGGCACGATGAATGCCGCCGAGGTTGCAGCCATTGTGGCCCAGGCGGTAAATGCCGCACTAGCCGTAGTTCAGCAGACACCACCTCAGGCGCCGATAGCCGCGCCAGTTCAGGCACATGCATTCCCGTCTGCTTGGGAACGTGTACGTGATGATTTTCACAAAGCACACCCACCGGAGTTCGTAGGTAGCTCCGATGTAGTGGTTTCGAGTCAGTGGAGGAAAGATATTCAGAGGCACCTGAGGATGTACGAGTGCACAGAGGTTCAGAAGCAGATACTAGCTACTTTTAAGCTAGTGGGGTCTGCACTGCAGTGGTGGGAGTCTATTACCATCGTGGAGGAGAGAGATACTCTCCCTATCCAGGAGTTTTGGGTGCGGTTCGACCGCAAATACTTTTCGTCAGCTGTTCACACGGAGATGAGGAGGAAGTTGATGAACCTCAAGCAGGAGGGTAAGACTGTGGCCGAGTATGAGGCCGAATTCAGTAATCTTCTGAACATTGTACCGGATGAGATACCGACGGAAGAGAAGAAGATACAGAAATTTACAGACGGGTTGACTTGGAGGATCTGTCAGCATTTGTTAGGGAACCTATCGTTGGCCACTTACTCTGATGTGGTTAACGCTGCACTGTTACACTGCCAGGATCACCGCTTTCACATGGTTGAGGGCAAGAGATTGGGAGAGTCCAGCCATCAGGGCAGGACTGGAGGACATGGTGCCAGTGGTGCACAATCTGTTCAGGGGCAGAGACAGGGTGACCAGGGTTCCCAGCAGGGGGATCATAAGAGGTTCAGGTCGGGAAATTTCAGGCACGGACAGGGAGGTTTCCGGTAGGGCCATCAAGGCCCGAACGACCATTAGAACCAGCAGGGTCAGAATGGTCAACAGCGGTTTCAGCAGGGCCAGTGGAGGAACGGTAACGGCCACCAGGGCTGGGGACAGCAGGGACAGAGAGGGGGAACTTCCAGGGGAAGTGTTTCGTTTGTGGCAAGGCTGGCCATAAATGACAGGACTATCCTGATAGGCGCAGGGTCCCGCAGCAATAGTAGGGTGCTTGACATGAACCACAGAGGCCACTTTTTCCACCAGCCATTGCAGCAGTTCCTGTGCAGCAGGGGCAGTTGCAGTATGGACGTGTCTATAACGTCCACCAGGCAGTAGCTCCACAGGCACCACCCATGATTGAGGGTATGTTTCCTATCCATGGTACTATGGGTCGGGTTTTGTTTGATATGAGGGCAACGCATTATTTTATAGATACACATTTTGCGAAAGCCTTAGGGTTATTAGCCACAGCAGAGAGCACAGTGACGTGTGTAGACTCACCATTGGGGAGTGGGTCACTTATTTTGTTTATATGCCGAGGAGTGGGGGTAGAGATTGGTAGTCTGGTATTACCTGCAGACATGTTAGTATTAGATATGCATGTGCACGATGTGATTATCGGTATGGATTGGCTCGCTGATTATAGAGCCATGATTGATTGCTTCGGTGGGAGCATTGTTTTTGCCATTCCGGGGCAAGAGATGTTTGTAGTGGCGATGCCTCGCCCAGAGGGAGGCTTGACCACTCATTTGTATTACATAGAGGAGGATACCTCTAAGGAGGTTATGATTCCTTTAGATTCGATCCCAGTTGTCAGGGAGTACTCAGATGTGTTTCAGGAGATACCAGGCCTACCCCCCAGTCGTGAGATAGACTTTGTCATAGACTTATTGCCAGATACGAGACCTATAGCACGCGCACCGTACCGTATGGCTCCGGCAGAGATGCGAAAGCTACGAGATCAGATTGAGAAGTTGTTAGGTCAGGGGTTTATACGGAGGAGTACTTCGCCGTGGGGTGCCCCTGTGTTGTTCGTGAAGAAGAGAGATGGTTCACTGAGATTGTGTGTGGATTACCGAGAGTTGAATAAGGTCACGATACGGAATAAGAGTCCGTTACCTCGAATCAATGACTTATTCGACCAGTTGAGAGGAGCTTCTTTCTTCTCAAAGATTGATTTGAGATCGGGATACCATCAGTTGCGTATCAGGGATGAGGATGTCTCAAAGACTGCGTTCTTAACGAGATATGGTTCTTACGAGTTTCGGGTTATGCCTTTTGGTTTGACCAATGCTCCAGTCGTGTTTATGGACTTAATGAATAGGGTGTTCAGAGATTTCCTAGATAATTTCATCATTGTCTTCATTGATGATATTCTGGTTTACTCCCAGACAGATGAGGAGCACGCCGAGCATTTGAGGCAAGTTTTGCAGACGCTACGTCAGAACGAGCTGTATGCAAAATATGAGAAGTGCGGGTTTTGGCTGAAGGAGGTCCAGTTTTTGGGGCACATTATTTCCGACCGGGGGATATCTGTTGATCCGGGAAAGGTATCCCCGGTGAGGGAGTGGGGACAACCCACGACACCGACAGAGATCCGTAGTTTCTTGGGCCTAGCAGGATACTACAGGAAGTTCATTCGGGGATTTTCGAAGATAGCAGGTCCTTTGACACATCTGACTCGTAAAGGTGTACCATTCATTTGGGGTGATGCCTGTCAGTTGGCATTCGATGAGTTGAAGTACAAGTTGACCTCAGCACCTGTGTTAGCATTGCC
This sequence comes from Sambucus nigra, assembly GCA_949130495.1. NCBI lineage: Eukaryota > Viridiplantae > Streptophyta > Magnoliopsida > Dipsacales > Adoxaceae > Sambucus > Sambucus nigra. The sequence goes on from OX422215.1 coordinate 249,114,896, forward strand.
GAGACCGGGAGTTTAGTATCTAGTCTACACCGATGCATCCTTTCAAGGACTTGGAGGTGTATTACAGCAGGAGAGTCAGGCCATAGCTTATGCTTCCCATAAGCTTAAGCCTCACGAGAAGAATTACCCCACTCATGACTTGGAGTTAGCGACAGTGGTATTTGCCCTTCAGATTTGGAGACATTACCTTTTGGGGGAGAAGTTTCGATTGTTCATGGACCATAAGTCCCTACAGTACCTATTCACGCAGAAGGAGTTGAATATGTGGCAACGGAGGTGGCTCGAATTTGTGAAAGATTATCAGTTTGATATCCAATACCACCCGGGGAAGGCTAACGTGGTAGCAGACGCGTTGAGCCGCAGACCTGTTGATGAGGTGGAAGGGGTGTGGAAGGCAAAGTGGAAAGAATTGGGACACCAGGATGCAGTGGCCCGATCATTCATGTCGGTAATGACTGTTACACCGTAGATTGTCACGAGAGTGGTAAAGGCACAAGAAGATGACTCGTTTTGTCAGGAGCTGATAGTTCGATTACTTGCAGAGGGAGCCGAATCCTATACCGTTAGCTCAGACGGGGGATTACGCTTCAATGGGAGATTGGTAGTTCCGGAAGGGGAGGAATTGCGGCACGAGGTGATGGCAGAGTCGCACGGCTCACGGTTTGCGGTACATCCCGGAGGGGATAAAATGTACCAAGACATGAGACGACAGTATTGGTGGAGCGAGATGAAGAGAGATATTGCCGTGTTTGTTTCTAAATGCGCCACTTGTCATCTAGTAAAAGTGGATCATCAGAGACCGGTAGGACTTCTACAGCCATTGGAGGTCCCGATGTGGATGTGGGAGAGCATACCCATGGATTTTATCATGGGGTTACCTACGTCACAGAGAGGTCACGACTCTGTTTGGATGATTGTGGACAGGTTGACCAAAGTCGCTCAATTTCTACCCGTAAGGACAGACTACACTACGGGACAGTATGCCCAACTCTTTATTGCAGAGATAGTGAGACTTCACGGTGTGCCCCTAAATATTGTGTCTGACCGAGATAAGATATTTGTTTCGCGGTTTTGGGAGAGTTTTCAGGAGGCCATGGGCACGGAATTGCGGTTGAGTACGGCGTATCACCCGCAGACCGATGGTCAGACCGAGCGTACAAACCAGATGTTGGAGGACATGCTACGTATGTGCATCATTGATTTCGTGGGTGGATGGGAGCAGTATCTTCCACTGGTGGAGTTTGCTTATAATAAATCCTACCAGTTCACCATTGGCATGGCTCCATTTGAGGCGTTGTGCGGTAGACCTTGTCGTTCCCCAGCATGTTGGTTGGAGGTGGGGGACAACAAACTACTTGGGCCGGAAGTAATTCAGGATACTTCGGCGAGGATAAAATTGATTCGGAGTCGCATTCGGGTAGCTCAGGATCGGTAGAAGAGCCATGCTGATGCGAAGAGGTTCTTCAGAGAGTTCCAAGTGGGGGACCAGGTTTTGCTCAGAGTATCTCCTATGAAGGGGATTATGCGTTTCGGGAAGAAAGGGAAGTTGGCACCGAGATATGTGGGACCATTTCCTATTATTGAGCGGATTGGACCGGTTGCGTATAGGCTTGGGTTACCGGAGCATTTGCATCGGATTCACGATGTGTTTCATATTTCCTCGCTAATGAAATATCTTAGAGACGATTTGGCTCATTCTCATATTGCTTTGGAGGACATCGATCTCCAGCCTGATAGCTCCTACGAGGAGGGGCCGATTGCTATTTTGGACCGAAGTGAGCGGAAACTGCGGTCAAAGATAGTTCCGTTAGTACGTATTCCGTGGCGACATCATAATGTCGAGGAGTCCACATGGGAACACGAGGATGAGATGCGCGAACGTTATCCAGAGTTGTTCTTACCAGGTACTTTCTAGTTCCGAATTTCGGGACGAAATTCTGTTATTAGGGGGGAAGTATGTAATACCCCGTATTTTTGTGATATTTATTTATGGGATTAATTGAATTAAATATGTATTAATTGGAAATTAATCCGGATAAAAATACTAGCGAGATGCGAGTTGGTATTTGATTTTTATGAATATATATGGCTACATATGAATGTTGAATTATTAAATTTGTCGTGAGATTGATATACGACAATTCGGGAAATTTTGTTGAGACGCGTGTGACAGTCGCGTCCGGAATATATTTATTTTAATTAAAAAGTGAATTTTATTTCTATTAACCGTATGGTCGTTTTGAGTGCACCAACGCGTCCGGAAGGGTCGAGATAGTCAGAAAACACTAGCCGGGGGTTTAGTTTGGGTCCCGGGGCATTTTTAGGCCATACCGGCAACGTATAAGGGTAGTTTGGTAATTTTGGATTTTTGGGAATTAAAACCCACGAAAATTTGGAATTAATATCTGATTTGGACTTTACCCACTAATAAACAAATATGCTACAGGGGTTATTAGAAATTGTTCCAAAAGAATTCCTAAGGCAAACCCTAGCCACCATTGTCACTTTGGAGAAGAAAGCTTGTAGAGAAAGAAGAGAGGAGAATTCTGCAGAGACAGAGAGAACCATTCATCAAATCGACATCAAAATTAGAGATTTACATAAGGCAAGTGGTTTAATTACATATTTTGCAAAGAATGCTTCTTCCATGCGTAGGAAATTATTAAAATTTCATTGTTCTTGGAGAATGATAAAAACCCATTGAATTGGATGTATAGATTTATAATTTTATGAGGACATTGCATGTAGAACAATGTTAGGATGATTAGTCAGAGAAAAATACATCTTTTACACCATAAAAACGGATTTATTTATGTCTATGGATGAATTAAAATTCTAGGGTTCATGTTCTTGAGATTAGGGAAAAAGAAGTAGAGATTTGATATGTGGATGAGATTTAGGATGAATTAATCCCACAAAATTTGTGTATGACCTAAGTATGTTTAGGAATGATTAGAACCCATGAATGATTTTTGTATTGATGTTTAGATGAGTTTGGAGAAGAAGAAAAGTTGGAAAAATGAAAAAAGGGATTTCTGGGCTCGAAACTGGCCACTCGTTAGAAGACCTGCCCAGGTCGTTCGAACGAGCTCGTTCGAACGAGTTGACAGTTTGACTTCTAACGAGAGGGATGTTTGTTCGATGACTTTCGTTAGAATGATATCTCGTTAGAAGGCCCAGTTCCTTCGAACGAACTCTCGTTCGAACAGCCTCGTTCGAACGAGACTTCTAACGAGTTGACAGTTTAGGCTTTTTAACCTGTTTTAATTTCGCGTGTCCCGTAACATTATTTAATGGTAGAGATAACCTTCCCTTGATGATAAATTGATATAGTAGGGACATTTGAGATATATAGAGGAGTAAAACCTAGAAGTGTAATTCGAACCAAATGGAAATTATGGATTAGGACGTGAGTATCTATTACAACATGAGAACAATTAAAGGCTTGTATAATTGTATCATCAGGGAATATGTAAATTGTGTAACATTATACGTAGGTACGAGAATGAGAAGTGTAATACAAATAAAATATGGTGATTACTAAGATGTGTGCATACTTAGTATATGTATTGATTTTATGTGTATGACATACCTACCATACTTGCTATCACGGGAGGTTTACGTTCGCTTAGGGCCCTCTAATCCTTGTGTTTCCCGGATTTAGACTGGTACCTCGATGAACATAGGTCAGAGAAGGACTTATTGGGATGTTAATAGGTCTGCTGATCGTGGGAGCGCAGGTATGTGCGTGACTCATGTGATGTGACTGTGTTCGCCTCCATTGTTTGTGATTGTTGTTATCTGATAACGATTCCTGAGAGATTCGAAATGCGTGATCCTTATATACGTGATGTACCGGGATGGATAGCAGAGTATGTGTGCACCACAGCTTAGTCTCGGGGTGCTTGTATTGTATATTTATGACGTGAATTATATACACTTAATTAATGGGAACTTTCATGTTGATATTGCAAATATAATTATGGTAATGTTTTGAGAAAACATAACGGGTTAACCGATAGTGAATTGTATTACTAATTGAGAATCTGAGTTTAAGTAGAGACCTCTATTTAATTGATAACGTTAGAATGTAATATGGGAATCGAGTAGTAAGGGGTAGAACTTATTACGGTTTGGTTAGATATGTATGTTATTTAGATGGGTACGGTACGTTAAGAGTGTACATGTAGTCGAGAGGTGAGAATTTCATGTGAGTGTATGTCTTAACATGTATTTTTCATTTAATGTTTTAATGTTATTAAAACACTTGTTGTTTTTAAAATGATTTCCACTTTCGGGCTCGGACCCATTTGCTTTCAAATCCATTTTTGTAAAAACCATTTTAGGTGCCCAGCCACAAGGACACCATGCTTAGGATCCTCATTCAGGTGATGAGCTGTAGCTGTTTGTGGAAGTTACATGACTTTGCTTGTAGAAGCTTCATCTATCTTGACTCCATATTCATCATTTATCAGTTGTAGGGCATGTCACCCATTTCTTTTAGAGGCATTTCATTTATTTCAGTTATTCAGACTTCGGGCATGTAATTAATTCAGGATTCAGACTTATGTTATTATTTCATTCGTGGGATTGTTGTGAGGATTTTTTCCTCCGGACTTATTACTATTTGTTGGTTATTTCATTACTTCGTTATGGTGAATGGATTATGTTGTTCTTCCATTATTCTTGTATTGCATGTTAATCAGACTTAATTTAAAATTTGGCAACTTACTTTTTAAATACTAGGTGGTTAGTAATCTTTAAAGTGTTTTCGACACTGATGCTATTAACTGAATCAACTTGGCATTTTGTATTGATTTAATAAAGGAGTATCTACCCGGTATTTAATTAGTCGGGGTGTCACAACTATTTAATAGCTCGCTGATATGTATCATTTTGTATTAAACTCGCCATTCTTGTGTAGATGCCTCCACGTCACGACGTAACCTGCGGGTCAGTCTCTAGTGAGCTCCAATGCATGGAGCGGGTTGTGCAACAACATGCTGACTCTATCTCTTAGCAGGAATGGGAAAATCGTAGTAGGACAGTTGAAAGTTCCACCTCCACTTCGATCCTCATGGAATTTAGTAGGGTGCATCTGCCCACATCCAATGGGGAAATTGGCCTTGAACTAGATGAATGTAATACCCCGTATTTTTGTGATATTTATTTATGGGATTAATTAAATTAAATGCATATTAATTGGAAATTAATCCGGATAAAAATACTAGCGAGATGCAATTTGGTATTTGATTATAATGTGCGTATATGATTATATATGAATATTGAATTATGAAATTTGTCGTGAGATTAAAATACGGCAATTTAGAAATTTTGTTGAGACGCGTGTGACAGTCGTGTCATGGAATATAATGATGATAATTAAAAAGTGAATTTTATTTCTATAAACCGTATGGTCATTTTGAGTGCGCCAACGCGTCCGGAAGGGTCGAAATAGTCAGAAAACACTAGCCGGGGGTTTAGTTTGGGTCCCGGGGCATTTTTAGGCCATACAGACAACATATAAGGGTAGTTTGGTAATTTTAGAATTTTGGGATTTTTGATTAACAAATTTTAGGAGTTTTAAATGGAAAATTAAAATACCCACTAACCTATTACCAGCCATTAACTGATTAGAGGGCTACAGGGGTTATTAGAATTAGCTCCAAAAGTTCCTAAGACAAACCCTAGCCTCCATTGCCACCATTAGAGAAGAAAGCTTGGAGAGAGAGAGAGGAGGAATTCTGCAGAAGAGAGAGAGAATCGTTCATCAATTCATCATCAAAATCAGATATTCAAATAAGGCAAGTGGTTTAATTTCGTTATTTTGCAAATAATGTTTTCTCCATGTGTAGGAATTGATAAAATCTCATTGTTCAAGGGAGTTAATGAAAACCCCATTTAAATTGGAAGTAGAAATTTCATTTTTTATGAGGAATCGCATGTAGATTGGTACTTAGATGATTATTCTGATGATATTATAATTTGGATGAAACAAAAACGGATTTAATTAGGCTCTTTGATGATTTATAAATTCTAGGGTTCATGTTCTTAAAATTGGGGGAAAATATGAAGAGATTTGATAATTGATTGAGGTTAGAATGAATTAACCGCTCAAATCATGTTAGTATATGACCTAAATATGTTTAGGAATGATTAGATACTTTAAACAATCGTTGTATTAATGTTTGGATGAGATTTGAGGTGTAGAGAAGTTGGAAAAACGAGATTTGGAAAATCTGGGCTCGAATCTGGCCACTCGTTAGAAGACCTGCCCAGGTCGTTCGAACGAGCTTCTAACGAGTTGACAGTTTGGGTTCTAACGAGAGGGATGTTCGTTCGAAGACTTTCATTCGAACGAGATCTCGTTAGAAGGCCCAGTTCGTTCGAACGAACTCTCGTTCGAACTGCCTCGTTCGAACGAGACTTCTAACGAGTTGACAGTTTAGGCTTTTTAGCCTGTTTTGTTTTCGCATGTCCCGTAACCTTATTTAATGGTAGAAATAACCTTCCCTTGATGATAAATTGATATAGTAGGGACATTTGAGATATAATGAGGAGCAAAACCTAGAAGTGTCGTTGAACCTAAGGGATATTATGAAGTAGTACGTGAGTGTCTATTACGATGCGAGAACTATTGACGGCCTAAATGACTATATTAATCGAGAACATATAAATTGTGTAGCATTATATGTCGGTACGAGATTGATAAGTGTACCACCAATATATTATGGTGATTTCTAAGATGTGTGCATACTTAGTATATGTATTGATTTTATGTGTATGACATACCTACCATACATGCTATCACGGGAGGTTTATGTTCGTTTAGGGCCCTCTAATCCTTGTGTTGCTCGGATTTAGACTGGTACCTCGATGAACATAGGTCAGAGAAGGACTTATTGGGATGTTAATAAGTCTGATGATCGTGGGAGCGCAGGTATGTGCATGACCCATGTGATGTGACTGTGTTCGCCTCCATTATTTGTGATGTTGTTATCTGAACGATTCCTGAGAGATTCGGAATGCGTGATCCTTATGTACGTGATGTACCGGGATGGATAGAAGAGTATGTGTGCACCGCAGCTAGTCTCGGGGTGCTTGTATTGTATATTTATGACGTGAATAATATACATTTAATTAATGGGAACTTTCATGTTGATATTGTGAATATAATTATGGTATTGTTTTGAGAAAACATAACGGGTTACTTGATAGTGAATTGTATTACTAATTGAGAATCTGAGTTTAAGTAAAGCCCTCTATTTAATTGATAACGCTAGAATGCATTATGGGGATCGAGTAGTAAGGGGTAGAAATTATTATGTTTTGGTTAGATATATATGTCACTTAGATGGGTAAGGTACGTTAGGGGTGCACATGTAGTGGAGAGGTGAGAATTCCATGTGAGTGCACGTCCTAACATGTATTTTGCATTTAATGTTTTAATGTTATTAAAACACTTGTTGTTTTTAAAATGATTTCCACTTTCGGGCTCTGACCCATTTTCTTTCAAATCTATTTTTGTAAAAACCATTTTAGGTGCCCAGCCACAAGGACACCATGCTTAGGATCCTCATTCAGGTGACAAGCTGTAGCTGTTTGTGGAAGTTACAGGACTTTGCTTGTAGACGCTTCATCTATCTTGAGTCTATATTCATCACTTATCAGTTGTAGGGCATGTCGCCCATTTCTTTTAGAGACTTTTCATTTATTTCAGTTATTCAGACTTCGGGCATGTAATTAATTCAGGATTCAGACTTGTCATTTTATTTTCAGTTGTGGGATTGTTGTGAGGAGTTTTCCTCTGGACTTATTATTATTTGTTGATTATTTCATTACTTCGTTATGGTGAATGGATTATGTTGTTCTTCCATTATTCTTTTATTGCATGTTAATCAAACTTAAATTAAAATTTGGCAACTTACTTTTTAAATACTAGGTGGTTAGTAATTATAAAAATGTTTTCGACAGTGATGCTATTAACTGAACCAACTTGGCATTTTGTATTGAATTAATAAAGGAGTAGCTACCCGGTATTTAATTAGTCGGGGTGTCACAATGAAGAGTGGCGTGATGAAGTCACTAGAATGATGTAGATGCTAGATGTGATGATTGAGAAACAGGTTAAGATTGCTACATTCCAGATGACAGAGAAAGGACAACACTGGTGGAGCACCTATTCTGCTAGCACCACTGTGGCTATTGACTAGAGAAGCTTTCAGGTGTCCCATCTCAATAGATACTTTCCGCAGACATTTACGGATGCCAAAAGGATAAGTTTGTCAAGTTGATTTAGTGATGGACTTTAGTAAATGAGTATATGGTAAAGTTATAGAGTTTGTGTACGTATCTTGATGCCGTGCATTGGGACGAGACTGAGAAAATGAGGTTATTTATCAAGCGCTTTAATTTGGGTATCTGATGGATCCTAGTAGGTTTGGATCTTCCCGATTTCAAAATTTTAGTGAACAAGTCCATATGGTTGTAGACTGCTACGGAGGATAGGGAGGATATAAGGGAGAAGAAGAGGGAACCCAGTGAGTCTCAGTCGTAAGGGCACAAGAAGTCCTGAAGCAAGGCACGAGGCTTCTTCGTGAATCTTAAGGAAACTATAAGGGTTGTCTCTTTCTTAACACACTGCACTAGCGATCAAAGCCCCATTACCCCCACATAGAGGATATGTTTTAGTTGTGGGCTCCCAGTTCACATGAAAAGGGAGTGCCCCCGGTGGTTTTTAGGTGATTACTGACCGTTAACTTTGTGTTCGACCAAAGTTCTCGTTATACCGTCCCACCCAGTAGCAATAATAGTTTCCTTTAGGGTACAAGCAACTGACAAGGCACAACATGGATGGTTCATGCCTAAGGCAGGGACAGGGTAGTCGTGGGTAGGGTCAGGAGCCCAATAGTCAGACCAACATGTTTAATCCCGTGGTGCTTTTGATAATTCCTAGCAGACTACACCTTCCAGTGTTCCCTTAGTGATGGAAGGTATGATTCTCCTAGACACTACTTGGGTAAATGCATTATTTGACTCCGTCTCATCACATTCCTTAATATCTAGTTCCTTAGCCTTTATTTTGGATTTAGTGGTAGACTGATTTTACCCACCTATCTTCATTTGGTTTCTAGTGGGTGGCGGCATAGTCCTCAATAGGGTTTATCGTAAATTATGGATGGAAATTTTTTCCTGCAGCATTACTTGATCCTAATGGAGATGAATGGGTTCGAGGTCATCCTTCGTATGGTCTAGCGATCGAGTTTTAAATCCATCATCGAATACCATCATCGCAGTGTCCATGTGTCACTTCTGAACGGGTATCACCATCATTTCAATAGTGAGTAGGTGTCTATTATCCTTGAAAATTCCCCAACGTTCGTGAGAAGAAGAAGTAGCATCTTGGTGACTCCATACGCACCAGAGGGTATGATTTTAGACTATCCCATTGTGTAGAAGTTCCACGATGTTTTTCTAGATGACCTCCCCACATTACCGCCACGAGGAGAGGTGAATTTTTCTATAGAGGCACATCAGGGTGTCACACCTATCTCTATCGTACCATATAAGATGGCCCCGATAAAATTACAGGAACTGAGGGTTCAGCTTGATGAATTATCCAGCAAGCAATTCATCTCCCCCAATATGTCCCTCTAGGGAGCCCCAGACCTATTCGTAAAGAAAAAGGATAATTATCTATGGCTTTAAATCGATTACTAATAGTTAAATAAGGTGACAATGAAGAACAAGTACCCTATGAACCTTATTGATTATCCGTTCAGCTAGTTGCATGGGATAGCTGATCAGGCATAAATTCTTCACATTTATCCCCTTAATTTTGGTATTTTTATGATCCCGTGCATTTTAAATATCTTTGATTTATCTTATTTTAATTCTACTAACCCTTTTTGTCAAGTATTTCGTATTTTGTGTATTTCTCATATGTTTTACAGGTATTTTATGCAGGTTAGTGCGGAAAAAAATGCGAAACAATGAAAGAAAAACAAGAAATGGGGAGTTCAAAGGAATTTTTGTAATTTTTCAGCCATATTCTGAAGGTGAGGAAAACTTAAAAGTTGAAGAGATTTCAATTACAAGAACACTAAAACAAACGGAACCTTAATCGGAGCTATGGTGAAGAAGTTATGGCCATTCGAAGATGAGAGAAGTCAAGAAAAAAAGTTCTGCCGGAATTTCAAGGGCGATCTGAACCTATCAAAATAAAAGGATCTGGACTACCTATGTAGTCACACTCAAAGTCCATTACAAAATTAGTCACGCTTTCTAAGTGTGACGAATTTCTAGATACGGGATTTTTATTTTTTCCTTATCTTTTACAAAAAGTGTTTTATCTTTTGGGGACTGTTCTAAATGACCTCTAGACTATATATTTAGTCATTAGGACTCCTTTTATTAATATTTCATTCATGTAAAAGCTCCTAATCAAGGAGGAACATTTGGGAGAAGAATTTACATATTTTGCACCTTTAATTCAAGAGCTTTTTCGATTTTTCCTTAACCTTTGATTTCTTCTTGCATGTTCTTGTTTTTCAATTTTGGTAACTTTTATTTCCAACATTTTTATTATTATTTTACATGTTTAATCTCTCTTTCCAAGAAATTATGAGTTCATGCAATGTAGATAGCGTAGTTTTCATTAATTTCACCATGTTATGCTAGGTTTTTAAAGGTTGGGGTGCATGAACCCAACCCGATGGGTATCAAATTAGTTCTCTAAATTTGATAATTGATTAGATTGTGTAGTATGGTGACCACAATCCTTGTAGGACTTTTGATCTCGTTTGCCCTAGGTAACCGGGATGATTAAGAGTGCAACACGCATGTAGCTAATACAATACTGCTTTACTCGCTCTTTGATTACATACCGTGCGGGCTACGATCCCTCATATATGTAATGGTTGGGAGTACTAATGTCTCTGTTTGATTAATTATCCAATTTATGAATAGTTTTGTACTTGGCATACACACTAGGGTTTGGGGGATTGCATTCCCAACCTATTTTCCTTTCATTCTTACTAAGTCATTCTTAGTTAGTTAATTTTTCTAACATAGTTAATGCAGTAGTTTAATTTAGTGTGCATTTAGTCAATTAGTTATTTCCCATCTCAATCATATTTTTGTTTCTTTTTAAAGTCAAGCTAGGGTTAATAGTCTTACCTTTATCCTCATGTTCACTCGTCCTAGTTCCCAGAGGATTCGATATGCATACTAGCCACTATACTCTGCAAGAGTGCAGTTAAAGTTTAAGTTTTTGTATTGCAGTTGGAAGCCGATAACAATGACTAGCGTATTTACACGGACGCTCGGTTTTCCACTCGATCAAGATGGCGCCGTTGACAAAGAATTAGGTAAACTTTAGGTTAGGACGGTTAATCCCGAATTTGACCTTAAATAAATAAAAAAATAAAAATATGTGTGTTACGCTTTTGAATTGCCCAATTTGAAATGTCTTACTTTAAGTCTTTTGGTGGCTTTATTTATTATGATAATAGTGAGGAGGAGGACGAACTCAAGATTTATGAACATTGGATCAATATCACTAAAGATGAGTCTCATAAATACAAGCCCGGTTCTAAGGCCATCCAAATTTATTAAAATGAATTGCTTGAAGACGAAAGGCGTGAAAAAGAGTATCGAGAAAAAAAATCATTTTGGGGAGAAAGAGTTAGATGCATTATTTGAACCCAATGATGATTTTTCTTAAGATACTTTTGAAGATGAAGTAATTTTTCGAACAAATGAGGAATCCAAAGTGCTAGATCCTAGGAAGCCAACTTTGGAAGAAACCTTACTTTTGTACATGCAAGGCGTAAAAAGGATCCTTGGTGATGACAGGGAAAAGGAACCATATAGCAAGGAGTTTGATTCTTATTTTGAAAACTTAACGGAGGTCGATCCTTACATTTCACCTACAAATTTTGAGAATAAAATCATTGATAGTGATCCAAGTACTTATGAACCTCAACCTCTTATAAATATTTCTAAACCTATTGAGGTTGAAGATCAATTGTCCCCTTGTGTCCTCACTATTATCGAACTATTAAATCCATCACAAGAGATGGATGAAGGTCTGAGGACGTTGACCCGATTATTGTATGGGAATGTTATTTTGAGATGGTTCATCTTATAGGCCATACACTTAGACGTGTCACTCCATCAGATCTAATTGAAAATTTTGGGGGAGAAGATTTTGAGGATAAGGACTTTTACTTGAATTATTTTCCAAGATGGACTCTTTCTGTTTGTGTGCTCCGCTTCCCATACCACTTGAAAAATCTTTGGGACGTGATTTTATTTTTCATGGATCCCAAGGGTACTTGTCCCCTTGTGCACTCAAATCCCTCACTATCCCCCTAAATTTTTTAATTCGTGATGGTTCATTTCTTCCGTTTTGCACATGCCTTCTGTTGTTCAAACGGAATTCTTATTTTTTGGGAGGCATGCTTTCTAGTGAGGCTACACCATTAATCCCTCAAAGTGAAATTGCATTTTGGGCAGACCCTCAAATTTTTCGAATTCTAGTGTATGAGTCATTAGAAGTTAAAATCGTAGGTTGTACATAAATAGTTTTTTTCCTTTTTCTTTTCATTTTTTTACTATAGTCTAGTGTCTTTAGTTAAAGTTTTTGTTATTATTTTTTCTATGCTTGGTTCTAAAGTGTTTTGTAGATTGAATGGACTCGTACTTATCAGGGATCGCTCAATTTGGGTAATATCTTTCTTTTTCTCTCTTTATGTTGTGTTCTTGATTTGCATTGAGGACAATGCGACATATAAGTTAGGGGGTGTGGGATATTATTCCCATTTATTGTTTAGTTTCATTGATTTGATCATGTGTTCGTTCCAAGTATATTTTTTAGATAATTTCAAAATTTTCCAAAATAATTTGAAATTTTTTGGAAAATCCAAAAATATTTTTCTTCAAAATAAATAAAGATTTGAATTTAAATTTTTCAAAAATATCACCTTTATTCAATCTAAAGTCTCAAATTGTAAAAATCATATGCACTAAGCCGAAATTGACCAAAGACGGGAATTGAAAGTAAATTGACGACTTTACGAATAAGTGTGGAGATTAACTAACCCGGTGAGATTTCGAGCCTAATAATTTTTGCGAGTTTTTAAGTCAATATGAGTGAATTTTTAACTCAATGTTCTTTCCAGCATTTTAATAAGTCTTTCATTATCTCTATTTTATTGTTTTGATCGGTTATGGGAAATGTGTGAGATATTGGCTTGAATAACGCGCACTAACATACCTCTAAACTTAATTAATCTTGAGATGCATATGGTAAAAGCATCTCGCAATTGGACAATGAAGTAGGCCTTCATTTGTCAACCAAAAATATTGGCCATAAAAAGTTGTGAAAAATTATCCCTTTTGTAACCAAAATTTGACCCGAATATTATTTTTTCCTTTCGTTTGACTACTCGAAAAATTCCAATTGGCCCGGAATTATGAAAGTTGATAATCCCAAAAATTATGTCCGAAAAGTCCAACAAAAAAGGGCAAAAGAATAGAAATGCTTAACAAAAATAGCAAGAAAAAAAAAGCGTGAAAAAGAGAAAAAAATAGAAAAAGAAGAAAAAAATGAGCAAAATCCCGGAAAAGCACTAATGGCCGTCTTAAGAAAATTTTCCAATTTCAAAATTCTTAACCATTACCATATTACCCAATACACCTTTAACCCGAAAAAGACCTAACTGAGTTCGAATTGCGAAATTGATTACAGCGTGGAGAGCTAAGATACAAAAAGATAATATAAGAGATTAAATGGTGTGAGTAAAAGATGATATTTATTGTTTTCTAATCACTGTATTCCGATGAAGAGATCCTTTCACCCATAAATTTCCGTCTTTCATAATTGTGTGCATGAACTTGTGTTCCATTACATTTACTCCTCATATCACGCATAGCAAGAGAAATATCCACATTCCGAGTGATTCGTTTGTGAGAGCATCCTGTGAGGTTTTGAAATGAAATCGAATTTTCGAAAAGTAACGTAGTGATCAATCGGTGGCAATTAGCGGTTCGATTTTGGCTTCGTACACACACACACTAAGACTTGAGAATTATGAATATAATTTTAAGGTGACTATTTTTGGGGAGTTTAAATTGTACAATTTTTAAGTATTTTGATTTTTCTTTAAGTCAATAATGAATTTTGTGGGTATATTCACTGCAAACCCTGACGAGACAGTACTCGTCCTACTAGGGTAACCTAGGGGTTTAAAGGCTTGTTGCATATGCTAAATGTAACCGCTTGCCTGCGAAAGAGGTATTCAATCCCAATAAAATTTTTGAAGGGTCCTTAACTCATACTCTCATTCTTTTACATTGCCCGGGACGTGCAAAGTTCTAAGTTGGGGGGGGGGGTTGATTAGGGATAAATTCTTCACAGTTATCCCCTTAATTTGGGTATTTTTATGATTTCGTGCATTGTGAATAACTTTTATTTAACTCATATTTATTCTACTAACCCTTTGGCAAGTATTTTGTCTTTTGTGTATTTCTCATGTGTTTTACAGGTATTTTATGCAAGTTAGTGCGAAAAAGAACACGAAACAATGAAAGAAAAATAAGAAATGGGGAGTTCAAGGGTATTTTCATAATTTTTGAGCCATATTCCGATGGTACTTAAAAGTTTAAGAGCTTTCAATTACAAGAACACTGGAAAAAACAGCACCTCAATCGGAGCTACGGTGAAGAAGTTATGGTCATTTGAAGATGAGAGAAGTCAAGAAAAAAAGTTTTGCCGAAATTTCAAGGGTGATTCGGACCTATTAAAATAAAGGGATACGGACCGCCTATTCAAGCACGCTCATCGTCCATTTCAAAATAAGTCACACTTTCTAAGTGTGACCAATTTCCAGATACAGGATTTTTATTTTGTCCTTATCTTTGACCTAAAAGAGTTTTATGTTTTGGGGACTCTTCTAAATGAAGTCTAGTCTATATATTTAGTCATTAGGACTCTTTTTATTCATATTTTATGCATGTAAAATATCCTAATCAAGTATGAACATCTAGGAGAAGAATTTACATATTTTACACCTTTAATTCAAGAGTTTTTCTGGTTTTTCTTCAACCTTTGATTTCTTATTATATGTTGTTGTTCTTCAATCTTGGTAACTTTTATTTCCAACACTTTTATTATTATTTATCATGTTTAATCTCTCTTTACAAACAATTATAAGTTCATGCAATGTAGATAACATAGTTTTCATTAATTTCACTATGTTAGGCTAGGTTTTTAAAGGTTGGGATGCCTTAACCCAACCCGATGTTGTTTGCATGGGTATAAAATTAGTTCTCTAAATTTTATAATTGATTAAATCGTGTAGTATGGTGATTGCCACTGTTGTATGACTTTTGATCTCGTTTGCCCTAGGTAACTGGGATGCTTAAGAGTGCAACACGCTTGTAGTTAATACGACACTGCTTTACTCATCCTTTGATTACATACTGTGCGGGCTACAATCCCTCATATATGTAATGCTTGGGAGTACTAAAGTCTGGGTTTGATCAATTATTTAATTTTTGACTAGTTATTTAGTTGGCATACACACTAGGGTTTGGGGGGTTGTATTCCCAACCCGTTTTTCCTTCATTCTTATTAAGTCATTCTTAGTTAGTTAATTTTGCTCACATAGTTAATGAAGTAGTTTAATTTAGTGTGCATTTAGTTAATTAGTTATTTATCATCTCAATCATCTTTTTGTTTCTTTTTAGAGTCAAGTTAGGGTTAACAGTCTTACCTTTCTCATCACGTTCACTCGCCCTAGTTCCCTGAGGATTCGATACCCAGACTAGTCACTATACTCCACAAGAGTGCAGTTAAAGTTTAGGTTTTTGTATTGAAATTGGAATCCGATAACAACGACTAGCGTATTTACACGGACGCTCAGTTTTCCACTCGATTAATAGGTAGGTTCTTGAAAATTAACTTTTGGTCTGGATATCATCAACTACGTGTCACAGAGGAGGATATTCTTATGTATTAATTATGTACATGGTACGGGCAGTACGAGTTTCTAATATTACATTTCGATTGACAAATGCCCCGGCAACCTTCATGGACCTGATGAACCCCATCTATCATCCTTATTAGATCGGTTCATTGTGGTTTTAGTGGATGACATCCTGGTGTACTCGATGTAAAACATAGATCATGAGGAGCATCTCTAAGAGACATTATAAGTTCTCCAAGAGAATCAATTGCATGCCAATTATAGTAAATGTGAATTAGGTATGGATGTGGTGAGTATCCTTAGCCATGTGGTCTCTGGTGAGGGTATCTCCATCGATCCATCCAAGGTTGAAGCAGTTCGGAGTTAAAGTCATCCGAGGACAGTCACTGTGGTCCGCAGTTTCTTGAGTATGGTTGGGTACTATTGTAGATTTGTATAGGAATTCTCAAGGGTGACAACGCCTCTCACTATGCTGACTAAGAAGGATGGTCACTTTGAATGGTCCGAGGACTACAAGCTATCCTTTCGAGAATTGAAGGTGAGGTTGAACTCCACGCC
This sequence comes from Sambucus nigra, assembly GCA_949130495.1. Lineage (NCBI taxonomy): Eukaryota > Viridiplantae > Streptophyta > Magnoliopsida > Dipsacales > Adoxaceae > Sambucus > Sambucus nigra. The sequence continues at coordinate 249,131,446 of OX422215.1, forward strand.
CATTCTTATCCTTTAAAAATGAGGCAAAGGTCACATAGTGTACTATAATGTGTCAGGTCAAGAACTCTGAGCGGTATTGATGTATAACGGTTGAGTGGTAGCCTATGCATATCGCCAATTAAATGTGCATGAGATTAACTACCCCACTCACAATTTGGAGTTAGCTACTGTAGTATTTTCACTGAAAAGTTGGAGGTACTATTTGTACGGGGAACAATTTGAGGTGGATTCTGATCACATGATTCAATTGTATATAGTCACACAATGAGATCTTAATCTCAGGTAGAGAGGTGGATGGAATTGATGGAAGACTATGTTTTCTCCCTATAGTACCATCTTATAAAGGCCAATGTGGTGCCCGATTCTCTCAGTAGGAAATCTAGTCTCACACTTGTGGAAATGAAATGCCATCGGGTAAAGATGTTTAGGGAATTATATAAGTTTGATCTACAAGTGTGTAAGGATATGTTTTATAAATATCCAGGTTAGTATCTCGGCATTTTAGTTTTATCCTAGATCTCAGCATTTATCTCGTATACTGCTATTGTCGGCTCGTCTACGCACGATCATATCTTGATGGACTCCATCCGAATTCTATGTTGCACATTCCCATTATCATCAATATCGTACGTCATGAGAATTTCCAACATCATGGGTTCATAGTATTTATTTTTCGAATTCATATTCCTCTCATACAGGATCTGAAAGAAAGAAAGAACCGGACTAATCCGGATCTAGAGAAAATCGAATTGATCCTGGTGGCAATTTTATTTAGAAAATGTCTTCTAACTGAACCGATCCAGAGCTAAAGAAAAACGAACCAATCCGATTTGAAATTTTGTACAGGAAAAGTCATATGTCTGGATAGATCAATTTAAGAAGAAAATCAAATTGATCCAGATGACTGAACCGATGATCCTTTTTCTACTGGTCCGACGGGCCCAAAAAAATTCGGCGCATTAGATTTTTTTCGCTGCTATAAATTCTCACTTTGGAGTTTGTTTTGTTTAAAACTTTGAGGGAACACTTTATTGACTAAATACATAAATTCGTCATATGTTTCAAACACAAACACTTTGAGATTCACAAACACTCAGAATCATATGTGTGAATCGTTCTAAACCCAGTCATACCCATACGTGGAGCATCTTGTGTTGAGAATAGGGTTCTCTACACTGCTGAACTTAAAGCACCTTGAGGGAGCTCTTGCTGAAGACAACAAATCGGTTCCTAAGGGTCTTCTCTTGTAAAACTGTATTTCTTTATGTATGCAAGTGTTTACAAACCATATTCAAATAAAAAGTTGTAACACCCCGCGCAAAACGGACAACGGGGTGGCCGGCCATCACCGTCGAACTACGCTGGGAACTACTAAATAAATACCATTCTCAGCATGTGACATATATGAGACAATAAAAATCAATCCACGAGATGAATATTAATCAATCCCAATAAATAAAAGTACTATAAAAACTATCACAAGCTAAACTCCAATTAAATCCAATCTCCAAAATATGAATTAATTTAAAATTTGAATCATCAACTGACTATACATACTCCAATTGAAATCCTTAGACAACTTTGGAGATGAATGGCCCAACAAAAACCCAAATGAAGTCTCATAATGGAATACGAAGAAAAGGAAAGTCTAAACTAAATAAAATAATAAATAAAAGCTGAGAGTGCGCTTTTATTAAAATAAGTAAGTTATTTAATTAAACTCAGTTTTTTCAATTAAATCCTAAAACATGCATCTAGGTGTGATTGAGGACAACATGATCATGCGAGAATATCCAATCACAAACAAACACACAAATGAGTAAAATCCCCCAAAGGGGTAAAACCTTTTTCATTTTCACTATAATTTGTAAAGAACGGTTTACGCGAATTATACTGAAAACATGAGTGACATACAAAATACCCTCAGGTGTCAGTTCCGATGTCGTTGGTTGGGATCTCCCATAAGAATTCCATATGGGAAGTAACGGAAAAGAGTCGGCTTCTCCACAAGTTACTCCAGATGAGTAAAATGTTCCTTTGAAGGTTTCAAGATTCACGCACATATATGGGAACGGTTTTGTGAATCAAAAAGGCATGAAACCTTAAATACTTGAAGTCTTTTTTCTGGGCTGTAAATCAAAGAAACATGTACGAAAAAGACATGAAAAAATGTGTAGAATGTGTACATATATTTATACGAAAATTGAGGTGGAGCCATCGCTCGAACGAGATAAGAATGTCGCTCGAACATGTCGCTCGAATGAGATCGCGCAACATCCTCGTATCGCTTGAACGACGGAGAGATGTCATTTCGAAAGAGCTCGACGATCGAGAAAAGTCTGTTTCTACACTTAGAAAAATTTCTGCTTTTTTGTTAAAAATAAATCAGACTTCGAAAAATATTTTCTAAAAAAGTCCTAAATATTTATGCAAACATAAAGAACTCCAATAAACCATTTTACCAATAATGCGAAGTGGATTAGTGGGAACAGTTGAGAAACACGTTGCATGTAACATGATGCCCGTGTGAAGATGATGGATGCATGGATTCGGATCAAGGTCGTCGTGGATGATCGTGTTGACATGCCAAATATAGCGGTATCAGACATACATACTGTGATGTAGGACAAATAGAAAATTCCTAGATTCTACCTGGAAGTTTATAAAATCAGGTCCTTACAAATCTCCCCCTATGTCTATGCCGGTACAATAATAAAAAAATCCTACTTATGATATCTTCATAAAATAAATAACATATAAGATAATATCCCCATTAAACCCTCAAACTGAGAATGCCAACTGACATGTCTTCAACCCAACTTCAACATCTTCAAATCTTCAATTTTTCTCATCAGGGTGTGTAATCCAATAATCAACTTTGTACCTACATACATGAGATAAAGCAAATACTCGTGACTAGCATGATGCACGTGTGAAGATGCCGGATGCATGGATTCGGATCAAGTCCGCCGTGGATGATCGTGTTGACGTGCCAAATATAGTGGTATCAGACATACATACTATGATCTAGGACAAATAGAAAATTCCTAGATTCTACCCCCGACATTTATAAAATTAGGTCCTTACAAATCTCCCCCTGTGTCTATGCCGGTAAAATAATAAAAAATCCGAATTATGCTATCTCAATAAAAACAATTACATATAAGATAATATCCCCATTAAACCCTCAAACTGAGAATACCAACTGACATGTCGTCAACCAAACTTCAACATCTTTAAGTATTCAGCTTTTCTCATCAGGGTGTGCAATCCAATAATATACTTTGTACCAACACACTTGAGATAAAGAAGATACCCGTGACACACAATAGTTTGAAATATAATGATATGCAAAAATTGATATAATTAAGCTTAAGCAAATCATTGATAAATCAACCACGAGATAAAGAAGATACCCATGACACGCAACAATTTGAAATATAATGATATGCAAAAATTGAATCAATTAAGGTTAAGTAAATCATTAATAAATCAACCAAACAATTCTCCCCTATAATTCATTCTCCCATTTTTTATGATGTCCCTAGATAGACAGATATGAGAAGCACAAATAGGAAAATTGTCACAAGGTAATAAAATTTCTATTTTTTGAATTTTTCAAATTTTTTCACACAAAATATACAACAAAGAATCACACCATGAAAGAACACAAAAACAACCACGTCGATGATAGCGAAAATGAAGGGGTGTGAGCAAAGTCGATATAAAAATCAACGCATACAAACATAACATATGTGCACGATGAATATCGGATACTCCTAAGGAATGAACTCAACATATTACTTAGGCATAAAAAGATGAAAATATGAGAAATTGACTCAATCAAATCAGCAAATCAAAGCTCAAAGTGATTTCCAGACCAATAACGTCCAAAACTATTTAATGTTTGTTCAGGAATTTCAAGGAAGAGCAAACCCGTTTAAATTCTCCAACCAAACTCCCTCAGATTTATATTTTTTTTAGAGGTGATCTAAATTTTCAAACATTGGATAATTGATGGTGAAACCTAATGGCCCATATTCAGTATGTATTGCTTTTTATTGCGTTTAAATTTTTTCGAGCTCTTTTAACCTCTGTGGACCCCGAATAATAAAATTCCTCAATTTTTTAGGTCCAATTTAAATGGTGGCTTAATCGAAAAGGATAGATGATTACTTTTGTAGACTTTCGCCGTTGATAAAATACCACACAATCTCACCAAACAGTTTTTACATGCATTCCAAACTTGTTAAGTTTTATCGCATATGGTTCGTTGTATAGACAGAACTGAGATAGAAACACTCAAGCCAATATGTGATAGACAAGTTAAATAATCAAATAAAGTCGTGCATGTGTGCAATAAAGGAGATAAGGAGACAAACATGTAGAAAGATATCACTAATAACATCTCAAAGACCCCAAACAATATAAAGCACATGGATGCAATGATGTAGCGTCTCAAATCACTATCAAACAGTCACGTGAAAAATTTAAATGGAAGTTGTGACTCGGCTATCTTAAATGCTCATCCATAAGAGGTGTAAACAAAATAAAAAAAAAATTGTGCTTTTCTAAAATTTTGATAAAAAATATTTTTTTTATTTTTCAAAAAAATATATAAAGGAAAAATAAGAATACAAATGATACAAACTAGCAATGGGAATCATATGATATGATCATGATAATGCATCCTATCCTAGACAAGGACCATACCCTTAGTCAACTATGCAAATCCCCAAAGACTTCCTAAGACTCTCGAATCTAAGGGCATCTAAAGGTTTCATGAAAATATCGGCTAACTGAAGGTCAGTGGGTATGAAACTTAGGGTTACGACTTTCTCCTCAACTAACTGACGTATAAAGTGCTCGCGTATCTTGATGTGTTATATGCATGAATGCTAGACCGGATTACAATATATGTCTATCACGCTCGTGTTAGCACAGGAGATGGTCATGGTGTCCTGTGAAATTCCATAATCCTCCAATATTTGCTTCATCCATAAGATTTGCGTGCAATAACTCCCGGAAGCGATGTACTCAGCCTCTGCAGTGGACAAAGAGATGGAGTTTTTCTTCTTGCTCATCTAGGATACAAGACAAGAACCAAAGTAGAAACACCCACCAGAAGTTCTCCTACAACCATTTACATCCTCGGCCCAATCGACATCCAAAAAGGTAGACAAACGGTCATTGGTATCAAAGGAATACCAAATACCGTAGGAGAGAGTCCCACTTACGTATTTGACAATACGCTTTAGAGAGAGTAAGTGTGACTCTTTCGAGGACGCCTGATATCACGCACAAACTTAAACACTAAAGGTTATATCAAGGCGACTGGTAGTAAAGTAGAGAATACTACCTACCATACTCCGATACAAGGTTTGCTTTACGTCCTTACCTGCAGTGTCCTTAGTAAGATTGATAGAATTACTCATAGGTTTACGTGCATTCTTAGAGGAGTCTAAACCAAATTTCTTCACTATGTCTCTAGCATACTTGGATTGGGAGATGAACATCCCATCCTTTAGCTGACGAACCTGGAGACCAAGGAAGAAAGTAAGCTCACCTACCATGATCATTTCAAACTCACTTTTCATCTCCTTCTCAAAGTGGTGAGCATGTTGGGAGCACGTGGATCCAAAGACTATGTCATTCACGTGAAACCAAAATAGCACCATCAACTCTCCTGATGAACAACGTCATATCAACTACCCTATCTTGAAGCCACGGGCAAACCAATAGGAAGTAAGCCCCTCGTACCAAGCACGGGGTGATTGATTTAAATCATACAAGACTTTCCTCAGATAGTAGACGTGCTCCAGGTGCTTAGGGGCTTCAAACCCTTTTGGTTGTTCCACATAAACTTCCTCCTATAGAATGCCATTTAGAAAGGAACTCTTGACATCCATCTGATATAACTTGAAGTGCAGATGACATGATATGGAGAGTAGTAAGCGGACGGACTCAAGCCTCGTAAGAGGATTAAATAACTTCCCAAAGTCTACACCCTCTATCTGTGTGTAGCCTTGAGCAACCAACCTAGCATTTTTATAATTATGGTATCATTTTATCCATTTTATTTTTTAAAATCCACCTAGTACCTATCACATTCGTCTCACTAGGTCGGGGGATAAGTTCCCAAATATTGATCTTTTAAACTGAAGAAACTCATCATGCATAGAAGATATCCAGTGCTCATCCTTTAGTGCTTCTTTGTTATTCTTGGGCTCGAATTTAGATGTGTAGCAGACATGGCTAACAACATTCTCTAGATGATCACGAGTCTTGACCCCTAAAGTGGGATCGCCAATAATGGTGGAAGGATCGTGACTCTTGCGAACCCAAGAAGGTGTGTCCCTTAGAACAGAATTAGGGTCCACCCTCGATGTGGGAGACATAGTGGGATCATAAAAAAGGAGTGTGTCATCCTCACTCAAATGGGTGGAGTCAACAGATGTTGATGGTTCGTTATCTTGCATAGTAACGTTTATCGACTCCATCACTTTAGAGCTCTTCAAGTTAAAAACCCGATACGCTCTACTATTTGATGAATATCCTAGCAATATTCCCTCATCGCATAAGGAGTCAAACTTTACTAATTGCTCTCCATCCCATAGGATGTAGCATTTACTCCAAAAAATACGGAAATATGCAAGGTTGGGCTTCTTTCCAGTCCACAATTCATAGGGCATTTTAAGTGTGTGTGGGCGAAGGTAAACCGTATTCACTGTATGGCATGAAGTAGACACCGTCTCTGCCCAAAATCTCCTAAAAACTTTACGACCTAGAAGCATAGATCTATCCATTTCCTAAATCGTCCTGTTCTTTTTCTCAATAATCCCATTTTGCTGAGGATTCTTCAGAGCAGAAAACTCATGTTTGATTCCAAGGCTATCACAGCAAAGATATACTTTTTTCTCTGTAAATTCAATTCCGTTGTCACTATGCATTCTATTAATAGTGACTCCATGTTGGTTTTGCAAGACATGACACTTGGTCATTAAAAACTCTACAACATCGAATTTCTCTCTCAAAAAACCTATAATTGAATATCTAGAGAAATCATCTACCATCATTAGGATGTACCTCTTACCACCCAGACTCTTAGTATGAGTAGGACCCATAAGATCCATGTGTATCAACTCAAGTACTCGTGAAGTGGTAATGGAATTAAACTTCCTGTGGGGGCTACAAATTTTCTTTCCCAACTGATAGGGTCCACAAACCATGGAATTTGTCTTTCCTAATGTTAGAAAGCCACGTACCAGGTCCTTTTTAGCTAATCACATCAAATCTCTAAAGTTCACGTGACCTAGACGTTGGTTCTATAGATCCATAGAAGCGATCGTGGCGCGGTTGCAGATAAGTGAGGATTTGGGCATAGTCCCATAGCAGCTATCCTTTATACTCACCCCTTGCACTAAAAGTTTATCGGCTTGATTATAGATATTACACTCATCCTGGTAAAACTTTTCGGTAAAGTCAACATCACACAACTGGCTAATGCTGAGAAGTTTTGCTTTCAAAACTTTGACGTACAAAACATTCTCTAGCTTAGGAAATCCTGGTAACTCTATTGTACCTCATCCTACGCTGCTAGAATTGATCCCGTATCCAAAGGTGACTCTACCTTCCTTTTAATCCTCTAGGTAGGTAAAAATGAGACATCACCGGTCATATGTCTGGAGCACCCACTATCGAAATACCACTGTGTGGTATTATGTGCTTTGAGAGTGACATGGATAACAAGGGACTTTTCGTCTTTCTTAGGTACCCAAGAAGTGGTAACCTTTTGTTTACCCTTGTTGTTGTTGATTTTGGCCGGTATACGGGAAGCATTCACTAACGACAAAAACATCGATCGAAATTCCTCCATCAAACTCTATGATGTGGGGGATAACAACTCGACACGCTCTCTCAGACTCATAAAACCATCAGTATGATGTGGTGGAGCATATATACGTGAAGTTCAACCCAAACTATAGTAATACACTGTCAGGTGGCCTTTTCTTTTGCAGTACATACAAAAGAACACCGTCTTAGGCGAACATTGGTTTGCTTTTCTTTGTTGAGCTCTCCTTCATGATTTCTGACGATGGCCATATGGAGTTGTAGTAAATTCAGGAACTGGTCCAGGTGCTATTTAGGATGTGGAGGCACCATCAAAACCTATTCCATGCCTATCACCAAAACCTACGGCGAGAGCGAGGAGCATCTTTCCAGATCTGTCCCCGATTTGAACCTTGACTTCCCGTTCTCTCTCAACATCATGAGTAAACTAGGCTACAAGGGCTTCAAGTTTCTTTCGAGTCTCAAGGGAGGAATGAATCTCACTCGTAAGACTAACTACTTGATTAGTCAAGTCCCCTTTCACTTTCTCAAAATCCTCTCTCTCTCTCTCTCTCTCTCTCTCTCTCTCTCTCTCTCTCTCTCTCTCTCTCTCTATTTCTCTAAACTGACTTTCTCTCTGAACACAGGTAGACTCTCTCTCTCTCTCTCAAGGTAGTGCAGGTGGATGACTCTCTCTTTCTCTCTTCTTCTAAATCTTCCTCTAAAGTGGTGATCCTAAGAAGTAACGCTTTGTTACGCTTTTTTGTTTTAAATGACTTAGTATATAACTAATCGTAGGCACGTTGAAGATTACTTTGACTCTCACTTGCAGTATCCTCCCCCTCACTCACTTCATTCTCACTGTCGAGGTGTCCCTATGAAGTAGCTTCCTCATCGGTGTGAGGATCACTAGAGGTACTCACATGACTAGCCATGAATGTGGTGAAGTTACACTCATGCGATGACTCATCTCTAGAGTCCACCGACTCGACCTCACTGTCGTCACTAGGGGTAGCATTGAGGACAACTTTACCCTTTTCCTTGGCAAGTGAGTTCAACCTAGTACCACACTCAAAAGCTCTATGACCCTTACCATCACACTAATAACACCTCGCACCGTCTTTCTTAGGAGGGTCTTTAAAATCTTTTTCATTTTTATTTTAAACTTATTTTTCTCAAAATTCTTTTTATCTTTGAAATTTTCATTTTTCTTGAATTTGAGAGTTCTATTGATTTTTTTTGCAAAAAGGGCCAAATCATCTAAATCAAGGTAACACTCGGAATCAGACGTTTCTATCTCCCTTTTTCTAAATGACTCTACCCTCTTTCTTGCCGACCCCTCACTCTTCCTATCCTGGGCATTAATTGCAACTCCCTTATCTTTAGCGTTGACAGATTTAGGAAACATATCAATTTCATACGTTTGTAAGTCTCCTACTAGTTCCTCTAATTTAAGCATGTTTAAATTACCCATAGAATTTAGCACCGTGACTTTAGGGATAAACGCTTAGGTAGTGATCTTAGAATATTTTTAATAACTCTAGCATTAGGAATGTTTTCACCAAGATTAAAGCTAGTGTTTACAATATCAGATAATCTAGCATAGAATTCATCAAAATATTCAAACTCAAGCTTGGTGATAGTTTCAAATTGAGTTGTTAAGTTTTGCAATTTTGATTCTTTCACGACATTAGTTCCTTCATGGGTAAGTTGTAAAACATCCCACGCCTATTTTAGCGTGGTACACCTCATTATCCGTTGAAATTCTTCAGGACTGACAGATACAGAAATAGCACTAAGACCCTTAGAGTTAAAAGTTGACCATTTATATTCTTCTTCAGTCCATGCAGTCACAAATTTTAAATTTGTCACGTTGTCAACAGTGATGGAGGGAGGTGTCCACCCTCTTTTAACCAAAACCCAAACTCTTTCATCTATGGCTTTTAAAGCAGATTTTATATAGTCTTTCTAGTAAGCATAATTTGTCCCGTCAAAAACTGGCCTTTTATTATATAATTTTTCCATTTTGAACACGCCTTTTTCAAAAATCATTTTTTTCAAAAATTAATATCTGAGAAAAATTTTGTGGAAAATTACACGGTATAAATGTGTAATTGGCTTTGATACCACTTTGAGAGTGCGCTTTTGTTCAAATAAATAAATTATTTAATTAAACTCTGTTTTTAAAATTAAATCTTAAAACATGCATCTAGGTGTGATTGACAATAATATGATCATGCAAGAATATTCAATCACAAACAAACACACAAATGAGGAAAAATTCCCCAAAGGGGCAAAACCTTTTTTATTTTCACTATAATTTGTAAAGAATGGTTTACACGGATTATACTGAAACATGAGTGACATACGAAATACCGTCAGGTGTCGGTTTCGATGGCGTCGAATGGAATCTCCGACAAGAACTCCAGATGGGCAGCAATGAAAAAGAGTCGGCTTCTCCACAAGTTACCTCAGATGAGTAAAACAATCCTTTGCAGGTTTAAAGATTCACACACATATATGGGAATGATTTTGTGAATAAAAAAGGCATGACATCTTAAAAACTTGAAGTTTTGTTTTATGGGCTGTAAATCGCAAAAAAGTGTGCGAAAAAGACTTGAAAAAATGTGCAGAATGTGTACATATATATATACAAAAATTTAGGTGGCGCCATCGCTCGAACGAGATAGGCATGTCGCTCGAACGAGACCACGTGTAGCTCGAACGAGATCGCGCGACAAACTCGTGTCACTTAAACGATAAAGAGATGTCATTCGAACGAGCTCGACGAGCGAAAAAAGTATGCTTCTACACTTAGTTAAATTTCTTCTTTTTTGTTAAAAACAAATCAGACTTAGAAAAATATTTTCTAAAAAATTCCCAAATATTTATGCAAATATAAACAACTCCAATAAACCATTTTACCAATAAAGAGAAGTGGAGTAGTGGGAACAGTTGAGAAGCACGTTGCATGTATCATGATGCACGTGTCAAGATGATGGATGCATGGATTCGGATCAAGGCCATCGTGGATGATCGTGTTGACGTGCCAAATGTAGCGGTATTAGACATACATACTGTGATCTAGGACAAATAAAAAATTCTTAGATTCTACCCCAGATATTTATAAAATTATGTCCTTACAAAAGCATCTCCATCTGCACCTCCAAGCAATATCCGATAAAACCTATGCAGCTACTCCAGCACTAGTACCTGAGAATGTTAGTCAACACATGAGGTCAGAGCCCCGAGCATGAATACACACTACTCCCCTCAAATAAGATCTGTGAATCCATACAATAGTATTATACACGGTAAATATCCCAATAGAGTATTTTAATTAAACGAGATATAAGTAAACGTAAGAAAGATAAATTACTAACCACCCCAAAAGATTTTCAGAAAAATCACATCAATATTATTTTAATTATCCCACAATCCCAAAGTGTTAATTTAATTAAATTAACCCAAATTATCATAATTCTCACTTTTTATTATGGCAGTCGTCCCGCCCCGGGTGGTAATTTCCACCAAATTTTAAGACTTTCCCTCGCCAAAATGCCAGTGAAATTCATTTAAACTGTCGATCCCTCGCAATTTGTCTAGGTTCCACACACGAAACGACATAAATCGCCAGATAACCCATTTAAACTGCCAGCCCCGCACATTATGTCATCACAAACTTTAATACCTGTTTTTATCTGAGGCATTAATTCTCATTTTCTCAATTTCATAATTAACAAATTACCCCACCCTTTTAATCAATGTGATATCCTCAAAATACCCCTTACTCCCATACCTAAGGGTCCACAAGTACACATACGTCCTTTCCTACATATAGGATGAATCACCAATGTAAAAAATATCCTAGTCTCATGCCTAGGCTAACGAAAGGATGACATGACGTAAAAATCTTCCCCACCCCGAAATATAAAATCCTCACGAATTGACACTAACTAGTCCCATACTTGAAAAGTATAAATTATAACCAAAGCCAACCCATTAGTCCCATACTTAGTAAGCATCCTAAAAATTGGGTTGAGAAAAAGCCCCTCATCCTCGCGATGACAAACGTGAATAAAATAAATCACACAATACACAATTCAATATCCACAACAGAGCAATTTATTCATAAGAATCCCAATTTAATTTAAATCAATTAAGAACACCGTCATTGATTTCTACACAATTAATTCATTCAAAATGTTAAATTAATTAACATGCAATAATTTTTAATATGACATAATCGTTTTCTTTTGTAAATAATCTACTTGTTATAACTGTGAGAGCATCCCATTAACCATATAAATAACCCCAAAAATTCTACATGAGAACTTACACCCAAAATCATAAAAACTCAAAAATTTGACCTACGTACCGAAGGGTTTCAAGGATTAAATCATATTTAAATGTTTCATAAAAATAGTCACAAAATTTAATTTCCACTTTCTATAATTACGATACTAGTTGCTTTAAAAGAACATGTAATTAAGGGTTTAGGCGACACTTAAAATGCATTATACTATAGGAAAGGAATAGAGTATTCATGATTGATAAAATCGTTTCTTGAAAAATCTAAATACTCGGATGCGTTCATCTCGCGAAAATAAGCAAGTTCTTGGACCTTCTTGAAAACATGTAGTTTAGACCTCCTAAAATATGATTGAAGTTTTGTTTAATGGAGGTTTGGAGTTAAAATATAATGGCCTGAGTATCCTGCATTGTGTAGGGAAAAAGAATTTGGAAAAAGTGTACATGACTTTTGAGAAAAGTGAGTCAAGATCCTTTTCTTTTTATAGGATGTGACAAAAGAGTTCCAGTTATGGTCAACTCTAAAAAAATAATTAATTTTTTTTACTATCAATGCAATTAATTCTGTGTTACCCAAAATTTTGGAGGCAACCCATTCTCATGTATACAATGCGTATAAAAAAATTTGAAAAGCAGAAACTTTCATGCCATCACATGGATAGAGCAACAAAGAAGTAATGAAGTAAAAAGAAGGAGTAGGAAAAAGGGGTCCAACGTCTCTCTCTCTCTCTCTCTTCTCATTTTAATAAAAAAATAGATTTTTTTTATATAATACAAAAAATTTAAAAAGATTCCATTTCTTTATCTTAGCAAAAATAAAATGTTTGGGTTTACAAGATTTATAAAATTAAGAATTTGATATTATATATTTAGTAAAAAAATTGAATCCTTAAAAAATATTTTCTATGTAATCAAATTTCGACCACACAGACTTTTTTATTTAAATAGTCCACCTATTTTTGTTAAAAATTTCATTTCACTTAAAAAAACTCCCTTTCGACTTTTTAATTGAAAACATGTTAATTAAAATTTAAAATCACGAGATGTTACATACTTACCCACTAGCACAGGAATTTCTCCCTCGAAATTTGACGAAGCAAAAATGCATAAAATAAAATAAGTATAATATATGCCTACTCATAAAGCACTAAGATTAGGAGCCCGTACACCCAATCCTAAATGTATGCAATCCCCAATGAAAATATAATATATACACATCACCTATATATATAAATATCTAGAAAAATAACGGCATCCTACGCTCTCCCACAAATCACCACTCAATCATATCTTCAAAAGTCGTCGCAACACTTAAATTCGCAAATCAAATCACCTCACTACAACGATACTCGATATACCAAAAATTTAATACCAATGATCTGCCAAATAAATATCGTCTCTAAAATAAACACAAAGGATCCTCTTAACCCAATTACTACTCCATCTCAAAGTCATTGTGACACTTAAGTCCTAAAATCCATTCATATTGATACTAAGGGTGCCTAACCTCTGTACTATCAAATTTCTAAATAAATATCGTTTCCCAAAATCACTTCTTAGTTACTCACACTAAGATTTGTTCTAACCTCATTGTCTACAATGTCCTTAGCACACAACTTCAAATATCCAAGTAATACATCTAACATATATTCAAGACCAATTACTCTAGGAGTACCATCCGAATCAAAGATCGGTAATGTGAAAGCTAAAATGAACTCACTACCTACGAGACCTAAGACCATGATATGATACCATGTGTAACACCTCGTGCAATCCCGACAACGGGGTGGCCAGCCACCGTCGTCGAACTACGTCGGGCGCTAGTAAATAAATATCATTCTCAGCAAATGACAAATATGAGACAATAAAAATCAATGCACAAGATGAATAATAATCAATCCCATTGAATAAAAGTACTATAAAAACCATCACAAGCTAGACTCCAATTAATCCAATCTCCAAAATATGAATTAATTTAAAATTTGGATCATCAACTGACTATAAATACCCCAACTGAAATCCTTAGACAACTTTTAACCAAATGGCCCAAAAAAAATAAAATGAAGTCGTATAATGTAATATTACGGAAAGGAAAATCTAAACTAAATAAAACTGTAATAAAAGCATCACCAGCTGCACCTCCAAGCGATATTCGATAAATTCAATGCAGTTACTCCTGCACTTATACCTGAAAATGTTAGTCAACGCACAAGGTCCGATCCCCGAGCATGAATACACACAACTACCCTCAAATAGGATCCGTGAATCCAAACAATAGAGTTATACGCAGTAAATATCACAATAAAGTATTTTAATTAAACGAGATATAATTAAACGCAAGAGAGATAAATTACTAACCACCCCAAAAGATTTTCATAAAAACCACATCAATATTATTTTAATTATCCCACAGTCCCAAAGTGTTAATTTAATTAAATTATCCCAAATTATCATTATTCTCACTTTTTATTACGGCAGTCCTCCCGCCCCGGGTGGTAATTTCCACCAAATTTAACACTTTCCCTTGCTAAAATGCCAATGAAATTCGTTTAAACTGTCGATCCCTCGCAATTTTTCTAGGTTGCATACACGAAACGACATAAATCACCAGCTGACCCATTTAAACTGTCAGCCCCGCACATTATGTCATCACAAATTTGAATACCGGTTTTTATCTGAGGCATTAATTCTCATTTTCTCAATTTCATAATTAAAAAATTACCCCACCCTTTTAATCAATGTGATATCCTCAAAATACCCCTTACTCCCATACCTAAGGGTCCACAAGTACACATACGTCCTATCCTACATATAGGATGAATCACCAATGTAAAAAACGTCCTAGTCTCTTGCCTAGGCTAACAAAAGGATGACATGACGTAAAAATCTGCCCCACCCTGAAATATAAAATCCTCACGAATTGACACTGACTAGTCCCATATTTGAAAAGTATAAATTATAACCAAAGCCAACCCATTAGTCTCATACCTAGTAAGCATCCTAAAAATTGGGTTGAGCAAAAGCCCCTCATCCTCGCGATGGCAAACGTGAATAAAATAAATCACACAATACACAATTCAATATCCACAATAGTGCAATTTATTCATAAGAATCCCAATTTAATTTAAATCAATTAATAACACCGTCATTGATTTCTACACAATTAATTTCATTCAAAATGTTAAATTAATTAACTTGCAATAATTTTTAATATGACATAATCATTTTCTTTTGTAAATAATATACTTTTTATAAGTGTAAGAGCGTCCCATTAACCATATAAATAACTCCAAAAATTCTACATGAGAACTTACACCCTAAATCATAAAAACTAAAAAACTACAAAGGTTTGAAGGATTAAATCATATTTAAATGTTTCATAAAAATAGTCCCAAAATTTAATTTTCACTTTCTATAATTACGATACTAGTTGATTTAAAAGAACATGCATTTAAGGCTTTAGGCGACACTTAAAATGCATTATACTATAGGAAAGGAATAGAGTATTCATGATTGATAAAATCGTTTCTTGAAAAATCTAAATACTCGGATGCGTTCATCTCACGAAAATAAGCAAGTTCTTGGACCTTCTTGAAAATATGTAGTTTAGATCTCCTAAAATATGATTGAAGTTTTGTTTAATGGAGGTTTGGAGTTAAAATATAATGGCCTGAGTATCCTGCATTGTGTAGGGAAAAAGAATTTGGAAAAAGTGTACATGACTTTTGAGAAAAGTGAGTCAAGATCGTTTTCTTTTTATAGGGTGTGACAAAATAGTTCCAGTTATGGTCAACTCTAAAAAAATAATTCATTTTTTTTTACTATCAATGAAATTAATTCTGTGTTACCCAAAATTTTGGAGGCAACCCATTCTCATGTATACAATGCGTAGAAAAAAATTAGAAAAGCATAAATTTTCATGCCATCACATGGATAGAGCAACAAAGAAGTAATGAAGTAAAAAGAAAGAGTAGGAAAAAGGGGTCCAACGTCTCTCTTTCTCTCTCTCTCTCTCTCTTTCTCTCTCTCTCCTCATTTAGTTAAAAAAATAGTATTTTTTATATAATATAAAAAATTTAAAAAGATTCCATTTCTTTATCTAAGCAAAAATAAAATGTTTGGGTTTACAAGATTTATAATATTAAGAATTTAATAATATATATTTAGTAAAAAAAATTGAATCCTTAAAAAATATTTTCTATGTAATCAAATTTCGACCACATAAACTTTTTTATTTAAATAGTCCTCCTATTTTTGTTAAAAATTTAATTTCACTAAAAAAATTCCTTTTCGAATTTTTAATTGAAAACGTGTTAATTAAAATTTAAAATCACGGGATATTACATACTTTCCCACTAGCACAGGAATTTCGCCCTCGAAATTTGATGAAGTATAAATGTATAAAATAAAATAAGTCTCATATATGCCTACCCATAAAGCACTAAGATTAGGAGCCCGTACACCCAATCCTAACCGTACGGAATCCCCAATGAAAATATAATATATACACATCACCTATATATATAAATATCTAGAAAAATAACGGTGTCCAATGCTCTCCCACAAATCACCACTCAATCATATCTTCAAAAGTTTTCGCAACACTTAAATTCGCAAATCAAATCACCTAACTACAACGATACTCGATATACCCAAAATTTAATACCAATGATCTGCCAAATAAATATCGTCTCTAAAATAAACACTAAGGATCCTCATATCCCAATTACTACTCCATCTCAAAGTCATTGCGACACTAAAGTCCTAAAATC
Organism: Sambucus nigra; assembly: GCA_949130495.1. NCBI lineage: Eukaryota > Viridiplantae > Streptophyta > Magnoliopsida > Dipsacales > Adoxaceae > Sambucus > Sambucus nigra. Next base: position 249,148,359 of record OX422215.1, read on the forward strand.
CATTCATATTGATACTATGGGTGCCTAACCTCTATACTATCCAATTTCTAAATAAATATCGTTTCCCAAAATCACTTCTTAGTTACTCACACTAAGATTTGTTCTAACCTCATTGTCTACAATGTCCTTAGCACACAACTTCAAATCTTCAAGTAACACATATGCAAGACCAATTACTCTAGGAGTACCATCCAATTAAGGGAATCAAAGATCGGTAATGTGAAAGCTAAAGTATATTCACAACCTACGAGACCTAAGACCATGATCTGATACCATGTGTAACACCCCGTGCAATCCCAACAACGGGGTGGCCAGCCACCGCCACTGAACTACGTCGGGCGCTACTAAATAAATATCATTCTCAGCAAGTGACAATATGAGACAATAAAAATCAATGCACAAGATGAATAATAATCAATCCCATTGAATAAAAGTACTATAAAAAACATCACAAGCTAAACTCCAATTAATCCAATCTCCAAAATATGAATTAATTTAAAATTTGGATCATCAACTGACTATAAATACCCCAACTGAAATCATTAGACAACTTTCAACCAAATGGCCCAAAAAAATAAAATGAAGTCCCATAATGTAATATTACGGAAAGGAAATTCTAAACTAAATAAAACTGTAAATAAAAGCATCTCCAGCTGCACCTCCAAGTGATATTCGATAAATCCTATGCAGTTACTCCTGCACTTATACCTGAAAATGTTAGTCAACGCACGAGGTCTGATCCCCGAGCAAGAATACACACTACTCCCCTCAAATAAGATATGTGAATCCATACAATAGTATTATACACGGTAAATATCCCAATAGAGTATTTTAATTAAACGAGATATAAGTAAACGTAAGAAAGATAAATTACTAACCACCCCAAAAGATTTTCAGAAAAATCACATCAATATTATTTTAATTATCCCACAATCCCAAAGTGTTAATTTAATTAAATTAACCCAAATTATCATAATTCTCACTTTTTATTATGGCAGTCGTCCCGCCCCGGGTGGTAATTTCCACCAAATTTTAACACTTTCCCTTGCCAAAATGCCAGCGAAATTCGTTTAAACTGTCGATCCCTAGCAATTTGTCTAGGTTCCATACACGAAACGACATAAATCGCCTGCTAACCCATTTAAACTGTCAGCCCCGCACATTACCTCATCACAAATTTTAATACTTATTTTTATCTGAGGCATTAATTCTCATTTTCTCAATTTCATAATTAACAAATTACCCCACCCTTTTAATCAATGTGATATCCTCAAAATACCCCTTACTCCCATACCTAAGGGTCCACAAGTACACATACGTGCTATCCTACATATAGGATGAATCACCAATGTAAAAAACGTCCTAGTCTCATGCCTAGGCAAACAAAAGGATGACATGACGTAAAAATCTGCCCCACCCCGAAATATAAAATCCTCACGAATTGAAACTAACTAGTCCCATACTTGAAACGTATAAATTATAACCAAAGCCAACCCATTAGTCTCATACCTAGTAAGCATCCTAAAAATTGGGTTGAGCAAAAGCCCCTCATCCTCGCGATGGCAAACATGAATAAAATAAATCACACAATACACAATTCAATATCCACAATAGGGCAATTTATTCATAAGAATCCCAATTTAATTTAAATCAATTAATAACACCGTCTTTGATTTCTACACAATTAATTTCATTCAAAATGTTAAATTAATTAACTTACAATAATTTTTAATATGACATAATCATTTTCTTTTGTAAATAATATACTTTTTATAAGTGTAAGAGCGTCCCATTAACCATATAAATAACACCAGAAATTCTACATGAGAACTTACACCCTAAATCATAAAAACTAAAAAACTACAAAGGTTTGAAGGATTAAATCATATTTAAATGTTTCATAAAAATAGTCCCAAAATTTAATTTCCACTTTCTATAATTACGATACTAGTTGCTTTAAAAGAACATTTAATTAAGGGTTTAGGCGACACTTAAAATGCATTATACTATAGGAAAGGAATAGAGTATTCATGATTAATAAAATCGTTTCTTGAAAAATCTAAATACTCGGATGCGTTCATCTCGCGAAAATAAGCAAGTTCATGGACCTTCTTGAAAACATGTAGTTTAGACCTCCTAAAATATGATTGAAGTTTTGTTTAATGGAGGTTTGGAGTTAACATATAATGGCCTGAGTATCCTGCATTGTGTAGGGAAAAAGAATTTGGAAAAAGTGTACATGACTTTTGAGAAAAGTGAGTCAAGATCCTTTTCTTTTTATAGGGTGTGACAAAAGAGTTCCAGTTATGGTCAACTATAAAAAAATAATTCATTTTTTTTACTATCAATGCAATTAATTCTGTGTTACCCAAAAATTTTGAGGCAACCCATTCTCATGTATACAATGCGTAGAAAAAAATTTGAAAAGCAGAAACTTTCATGCCATCACATGGATAGAGCAACAAAGAAGTAATGAAGTAAAAAGAAAGAGTAGGAAAAAGGGGTCCAAAGTCTCTCTCTCTCTCTCTCTCTCCTCATTTAGTTAAAAAAATAGCATTTTTTTATATAATACAAAAAATTTAAAACAATTCCATTTCTCTATCTTAGCAAAAATAAAATGTTTGGGTTTACCAGATTTATAAAATTAAGAATTTGATAATATATATTTAGTAAAAAAATGAATCCTTAAAAAATATTTTCTATGTAATCAAATTTCGACCACACAAACTTTTTTATTAAATAGTCCTCCTATTTTTGTTAAAAATTTAATTTCACTAAAAAAAACTCCTTATCGACTTTTTAATTGAAAACGTGTTAATTAAAATTTAAAATCATGGGATGTTACATACTTTCCCACTAACACAGGAATTTCGCCCTCGAAATTTGACGAAGCGTAAATGCATAAAATAAAACAAGTCTCATATATGCCTACCCATAAAGCACTAAGATTAGGAGCCCGTACACCCAACCCTAACCGTACGCAATCCCCTATGAAATTATTATATATACACATCACCTATATATATAAATATCTAGAAAAATAACGGCGTCCTACGCTCTCCCACAAATCACCACTCAATCATATCTTCAAAAGTCGTCGCAACACTTAAATTCGCAAATCAAATCACCTCACTACAACAATACTCGATATACCTAAAATTTAATACCAATGATCTGCCAAATAAATATCGTCTCTAAAATACAGACTAAGGATCCTCAAATCCCAATTACTACTCCATCTCAAAGTCATTGCGACACTTAAGTCCTCAAATCCTTTCATATTGATACTAGGGGTGCGTAACCTCTGTACTATCCAATTTCTAAATAAATATCGTTTCCCAAAATCACTTCTTAGTTACTCACACTAATATTTGTTCGGACCTCATTGTCTACAATGTCCTTAGCACACAACTTCAAATCTCCAAGCAACACATCTAACATATATGCAAGACCAATTACTCTAGGAGTACCATCCGATTAAGGGAATCAAAGATCGGTAATGTGAAAGATAAAATGAACTGACAACCTATGAGACCTAAGACCATGATCTGATACCATGTGTAACACCCCGTGCAATACCGAGAACGGGGTGGCCAGCCACCGCCGCCGAACTACGTCGAGCGCTACTAAATAAATATCATTCTCAGCAAGTGATAGATATGAGACAATAAAAATCAATGCACAAGATGAATAATAACCAATCCCATTGAATAAAAGTACTATAAGTACCATCACAAGCTAGACTCCAATTAATCCAATCTCCAAAAATTGAATTAATTTAAAATTTGGATCATCAACTGACTATAAATACTCCAACTGAAATCCTTAGACAACTTTCAACCAAATGGCCCAAAAAAAATAAAATGAAGTCTCATAATGTAATATTACGGAAAGGAAAGTCTAAACTAATTAAAACTGTAAATAAAAGCATCTCCAGCTGCACCTCCAAGCGATATTCGATAAATCCTATGAAGTTACTCCTGCACTTATACCTGAAAATGTTAGTCAACGCACGAGGTCCGATCCCCGAGCATGAATACACACTAATCCCCTCAAATAGGATCTGTGAATCCAAACAATAGAGTTATACGCAGTAAATATCACAATAAAGTATTTCAATTAAATGAGATATAATTAAACACAAGAAAGATAAATTACTAACCACCCCAAAATATTTTCATAAAAATCACATCAATATTATTTTAATTATCCCACAGTCCCAAAGTGTTAATTTAATTAAATTAACCCAAATTATCATTATTCTCACTTTTTATTATGGCAGTCCTCCCGCCCCGGGTGGTAATTTCCACCAAATTTTAACACTTTCCCTTGCCAAAATGCCAGCAAAATTCGTTTAAACTATCGATCCCTCGAAATTTGTCTAGGTTCCATACACGAAACGACATAAATCGCCAGCTGAACCATTTAAACTGTCAGCCTCGCACATTATGTAATCACAAATTTTAATACTTGTTTTTATCTGAGGCATTAATTCTCATTTTCTCAATTTCATAATTAACAAATTACCCCACCCTTTTAATCAATGTGATATCCTACAAATACCCCTTACTCCCATACCTAAGGGTCCACAAGTACACATACGTCCTATCCTACATATAGGATGAGTCACCAATGTAAAAAACGTCCTAGTCTCATGTCTAGGCTAACGAAAGGATGACATGACGTAAAAATCTGCCCCACCCCGAAATATAAAATCCCCACGAATTTACACTAAATAGTCCTATACTAGGAAAGTATAAATTATAACGAAGGCCAACCCACTTGTCCCATACCTAGTAAGCATCGTAAAAATAGGGTTGAGCAAAATCCCCTCGTCCCCGTGATGGCAAACGTGAATAAAACAAATCACACAATACACAATTCAATATGCACAATAGGGAAATTTAATCATAAGAATCCCAATTTAATTTAAATCAATTAATAACACGGTCATTGATTTCTACACAATTAATTTCATTCAAAATGTTAAATTAATTAACATGAAATAATTTTCAGTATGACATAATCATTTTTTTTTATAAGTATGAGCGCGTCCCACTAACCATAAAAATAACCCCCAAAAATTCTACATGAGAAACTACACCCAAAATAAAAATTAAAAAATCTAACCTACGCACCCAAGGGTTTCAAGGATTAAATTATATTTAAAAGTTTCATAAAAATAGTACCAAAATATAATGTCCACTTTCTCTAATTGTGTTCCTAGTTTCTTTTAAAAAAACCCGAAATTAAGGGTTTAGGCGACACTTAAAACGCATAATACTAAAGGACAGGAATAGAGTATTCTTGTATGAAGAAATCGTTTCTTGGAAAATATGAATACTCAATTGCATTCGTTTCGCGAAAATAAGCAAGTTACGTTCTTGGACCTTCTTAAAAATATGTAGTTTAGACCTCTAAAAATCTTATTGAAGTTTTATTTAATGGAGGTTTGGAGTTAAATATATAAGGGTACGAGTATCCTGCTTTGTGTGGGGAAAAAGAATTCGGGAAAAGTGTACATGAAATTTTAGAAAAGTGAGTCAAGATCTTTTTCTTTTTATAGGGTGAGACGAAAGAGTTCCAATCATTACCAACTCTAAAAAAATAATTCAATTTTTTTTTTACTATCAACGCAATTAATTCTATGCTAACCAAAATTTTGGAGGCAACCCATTCTCATATATCCCATGTGTCCAAAAAATTTTGAAAAGAATCAACTTTCATGCCATCACATGGATAAAGAAACAAAGAAGTAAGGAAGTAAAAAGAAAAAAAAATAATCTTAGCCCCCACCCCCACCCCCCAAATGGGAGCCATTCGCGCCTAGAGCAGGAAAAAGGGGTCCAACGTGTCTCTCTCTACTCATGTAGTGAAAAGAAATATTTTTTTATATAATACAAAAATCTTTACAAAGATTCCATTTTTTATCTTACCAAAAATCAAATGTTTGGGTTTACAAGATTTATTAAATTATGAATTTATTAATGTATATTTAGTTAAAAAAAATTTGAATCCTCATAAATTTTTTATATGTAATCAAAATTCGACCAAACAAACGTTTTAATTTAAATAGTCCACGTATTTTTGTTAAAAAATTAATTTCACAAAAAAAAAAATCCTTTTCGACTTCTTAATTGAAAACGTGTTTGTTAAAATTTAAACTCACGGGGTGTTACAAAAGGTTTTACCCTTTTGGGGGAGTTTTTCCTAATTTGCTGTGTGTTATTGATCCTTGCTTGATATGAAAATGTTGAATGTCAAATCAATCACCTTTAGATGCATGACTTCGGTGTGTGTTTAAATCTGAACATTGAAAAATTAGATTTAATTAAATTTGTTTCTCCGATTCAACAAAAAGCGCACTCTCAAATTGGTATCAGAGCCAATTACACAATTTCATTGTGTAATTTTACGCAATTTTGTTTTCCTGAATATCAATTCTTTAAAAATTGATTTCTTGAAAAGGTGTTTGTTCAAATGGAAAAATCATTTAATAAAATTTCAGTTTTTGACGGGTCTAACTATGCATACTGGAAAGCTCGTATGAAATCCGCCCTTAAATCCATTGATGAATGTATATGGATTCTTGTTGAAAATTGGTGATAACGTGAAAAGTTTAAAATATGTAGATCAATGGACCGGGGATGAATTTATATAGTCCACGTATATTTCTAAATGGATTAGTGCAATTTTTGTATTCGTTAATCTTGACGCGTTCCGACGAATAATGACGTGTACCACGTCTAAATAAGCTTGTGAAGTTCTTCAACTTACCCATGAAGGAACGAATTCTGTTAAAGAATCAAAACTCGAAAACCTAACTACACAGTTTGAGACTATAACTATGCTTAAGACTGAATGTTTTGATGAATTCTATTCATGATTGTCTGATATCACTACACCAAAAACAAGAATTTGGCATGGTTTAAAACTATGACAGATGAAAGCTGGCACGATTTTGAACTGTGCCAGAATCAGGTGTTCCAAAATGGTAATTTTTTTCTGGCACAGCTCAAAACTGTGCCAGATTTGGCCAAACAGGAACACTTCTGGCACACTTTTAAATCGTGTTAGAATTTGATATTTCTGGCACACTTTTGGCACAGTTTTCAACTGTGCCAGATTCAGAACAGTTTAAAAAAATTTGGCACAGTTCAAAACCGTGCCAAAATATGATACACTTTTGCCACGGTTTCGAACTGTGCCAAAATTTTTATTAAAAAAAATTAATTATTTAAAAGACAAAATTCACAAATTAATAATATTGCTCATTGTTAATAAACTAATGTACATACAAACTTCAAAATATTACAAGTCTTTAACACTTCACAGGCCCAAAAAAAATTGGGAAGAGTTTCCTCTATTTTCTGGACATTCCAAAACTTGTTAATACAAAACCTTCCTAACATAAAGCCCGCACGACCACAAAATATAACAATTAACTTACAAAAGCCTGCACGAAAATAAAAGTCAACAATAAAATAACAAAACACCACCTGTCCATGACACAAAAAAATGGAATCATGAATAAACCCCTTATTGTAAACCACTGAGTTCTTTGTGTGTTCCACGTGAATAAATGCCAACGATAAACTATTATCCTGCAAAAAAAAATAGGATACAAAAAAGATACGATATTAGTAACCTAATAATTAAAAAAAAAAATTACTCGAACTAAAAAATTACATATATGAGTGGAAATTATCGTCATACTCTCAAACTGGGAGACCCGGGACTATGCGGTTAGTTCCTACAAGTTACATTGGCCCCGTGCGAGGTGTCCGTGCCTCCTAAGGGGTCGTTTGGGGGGCTGGTTTGGGTTTTCACCCTTTAACGACATGTGTTATAAGTCTAAGTGTGATTTTTGCAAATTATCGTCATACTCTCAAACCAGGAGACCCAGGACTACGCGGTCAGTTCCTACAAGTTACATTGGTCCCGTGCGAGGTGTTCGTGCCTCCTACGGGATCGTATGGGGGCTGGTTTGTGTTTTCGCCCTTTAACGGCTTGTTTTTAAGTCTAAGTGTGATGTTTTGTCAATTATCGTCATACTCTCAAATCGGGAGACCCGGGACTACGCGGTCAGTTCCTACAAGTTACATTGGTCCCGTGCAAGGTGTTCGGGCCTCCTACGGGGTCGTTTGGGTTTTCACCCTTTAACGACTTGTTTTTAAGTCTAAGAGTGATTTTTACAAATTATCATCATACTCTCAAATCGGGAGTCCCGGGACTACGTGGTTAGTTCCAACAAGTTACATTGGTCCCGTGCGAGGTGTTCGTGCCTCCTATGGGGTCGTTTCGTGGATGGTTTGGGTTTTCGCCCTTTAACGGCTTGTTTTTAAGTCTAAGTGTGATTTTTGCAAATTATCGTCACACTCTCAAACTAGCAGACCCGGGACTACGTGGTCAGTTCCTACAAGTTACATTGGTCCCGTGCGAGGTGTTCGTGCCTCCTAAGGGGTCGTTTGGGGGCTGGTTTGGATTTTCACCCTTTAACGGCTTGTTTTTAACTCTAAGTGTGATTTTTGCAAATTATTGTCATACTCTCAAACCGGGAGACGCGGGACTACGCGGTCAGTTCCTCCAAGTTACATTGGTCCCGTGCGAGGTGTTCGTGCCTCCTACGGGGTCGTTTGGGGGCTAGTTTCGGTTTTCACCCTTTAACGGCTTTTTTGTAAGTCTAAGTGTGATTTTTGCAAATTATCATCATACTCTCAAACCGGGAGACCCGGGACTACGCAGTCAGTTCCTACAAGTTACATTGGTGCCGTGCGAGGTGTACGTGACTCCTACGGGGTCATTTGGGGGATGGTTTGGCTTTTCACCCTTTAACAGCTTGTTTTTAAGTCTAAGTGTGATTTTAGCAAATTATCATCATACTCTCAAACCGAGAGACCCTGGGCTACGCGGTCAGTTCCTACAAGTTACATTGGTCCCGTGCGAGGTGTTCGTGCCTCCTACGGGGTCATTTGAGGGATGGTTTGGCTTTTCACCCATTAACGGCTTGTTCTTTAAGTCTAATTGTGATTTTTGTAAATTATCGTCATACTCTCTAACCGGGAGACCCGGAGCTACGCGCTCAGTTCCTACAAGTTACATTGGTCCCGTGCGAGGTGTTCGTGCCTCCTACGGGGTTGTTTGGGTTTTCACCCTTTAACGGCTTATTTTTAAGTCTAACTGTGATTTTTGCAAATTATCGTAATACTTTCAAATCGGGAAGCCCGGGACTACGCGGTCAGTTCCAACAAGTTACATTAGTCCCGTGCGAGGTGTTCGTGCCTCCTATGGGGTCGTTTGGTGGATGGTTTGGGTTTTCTCCCTTTGACGGCTTTTTTGTAAGTCTAAGTGTGGTTTTTGCAAATTATCATCATACTCTCAAACCGGGAGACTCGGGACTACGCAGTCAGTTCCTACAAGTTACATTGGTCCCATGCGAGGTGTTCGTGCCTCCTAAGGGGTCGTTTGGGAGATGGCTTAGGTTTTTACCCTTTAACGGCTTGTTTTTAAGTCTAAGTGTGATTTTTGCAAATTATCATCAGACTCTCAAATTGGGAGACCCGGGGCTACGCGGTCAGTTCCTACAAGTTACATTGGTCCCGTGCAAGGTGTTCGTGCCTCCTACGGGGTCGTTTGAGTGATGGTTTGGGTTTTCACCCTTTAACGACTTGTTTTTTATGTCTAATTGTGATTTTTGTAAATTATCATCATACTCTCAAATCGGGAGACTCGGGGCTACGCGGTCAGATCCTACAAGTTACATTGGTCCCGTGCGAGGTGTTCGTGCCTCCTACGGGGTCGTTTGGGGGCTGGTTTGGGTTTTCATCCTTTAATGCCTTATTTTTCAGTTTAAGTGTTCATTTTTGCAAATTATAATCATATTATCAAACCGGGTGACCCGACACTACGCGATCAGTTCCTACAAGTTACATTAGTCTCGTGCGAGGTGTTCGAACCTCCTACGGGGTCGTTTGGGGGCTGGTTTGGGTTTTCACCCTTTAACGGCTTGTTTTTAAGTCTCAGTATGATTTTTGCAAATTATTGTCATACTCTCAAACCGGGAGACCTAGAACTACGCGGTCAGTTCCTACAAGTTACATTGGTCTCGTGTGAGGTGTTCGTGCCTCCCACGGGGTCGTTTGGGGGATGGTTTGGGTTTTCACCCTTTAATGACTTATTTTGAAGTCTAAGGGTGATTTTGCAAATTATCGTCATACTCTCAAACCGGGAGACCCGGGACTACGCGGTCAGGTCCTACAAGTTACATTGGTCCCGTGCGAGGTGTACGTGCCTCCTACGGTTCGTTTGGGAGATGGTTTGGGTTTTCACCCTTTAACGGCTTGTTTTTAAGTCTAAGTGTGATTTTTGCAAATTATCACCATACTCTCAAATTGGGAGATCCGAGCCTACGCGATCAGTTCTTACAAGTTACATTGGTCCCGTGCGAGGTGTTCGTGCCTCCTACGGGGTCGTTTGAGGTATGGTTTGGGTTTTCACCCTTTAACGACTTTTTTTTAAGTCTAAGTGTGATTTTTACAAATTATCATCATATTCTCAAATCGAGAGACCCGGGACTAAGCGGCCAGTTCCTACAAGTTACATTGGTCCCGTGTGAGGTGTTCGTGCCTCCTACGGGGTGGTTTGGGGGCTGGTTTTGGTTTTCACCCTTTAACGCCTTATTTTTAAGTGTAAGTGTTGATTTGTGCAAATTATCGTCATAGTCTCAAATCGAAAGACCTGGAACTACACGGTCAATTCCTACAAGTTACATTGGTCCCTTGCGAGGTGTTCGTGCCTGCTACGGGCTCGTTTGGGGGCTGGTTTGGGTTTTCATCCTTTAACGGCTTGTTTTTAAGTCTAAGTGTGATTTTTTCAAAATTATCGTCAGACTGTCAAATCGGGAGACCCGAGACTACGCGATCAGTTCCTACAAGTTACATTGGTTCCTTACGAGGTGTTTGTGCCTCCTACGGGCTCGTATGGGGGCTGTTTGGGTTTTCACCCTTTAACGGCTTGTTTTAAGTCTAAGAGTGATTTTTCCAAATTATCGTCATACTCTCAAACCGGGAGGCCCGGGACTACGCGGTCAATTCCTATAAGTTACATTGGTCCCGTACGAGGTGTTCGTTCCTCCTACGGGGTCGTTTGGGGTCTGGTTTGGGTTTTCATCTTTTGACGCCTTATTTTTAAGTCTAAGTGTGATTTTTATAAATTATCATCATACTTTCAAACTGAGAAACCCGGGACTACGCGGTCAGTTCCTACAAGTTACATTGGTCCCGTGCGAGGTGTTCGTGCCTCCTAAGGGGTCGTTTGGGTTTTCACCCTTTAACGGCTTGTTTTTAAGTCTAAGTGTGATTTTTGTAAATTCTAGTCATACTCTCAAACCGGGAGACCCGGGACTACGCGGTCAGTTCCTCCAAGTTACATTGGTCCCGTGCGAGGTGTTCGTGCCTCCTACGGGGTCATTTGGCGGTTAGTTTGGGTTTTCACCCTTTAACGGCTTTTTTGTAAGTCTAAGTGTGGTTTTTGAAAATTATCATCATACTCTCAAATCGGGAGACTCGGGACTACGCAGTCAGTTCCTACAAGTTACATTGGTCCCATGCGAGGTGTACGTGCCTTCTACGGGGTCGTTTGGGGGATGGTTTGGCTTTTCACCCTTTAACAGCTTGTTTTTAAGTCTAAGTGTGATTTTAGCAAATTATCATCATACTCTCAAATTGGGAGACCCGGGGCTACGCGGTCAGTTCCTACAAGTTACATTGGTCCCGTGCAAGGTGTTCGTGCCTCCTACGGGGTCGTTTGAGTGATGGTTTGGGTTTTCACCCTTTAACGACTTGTTTTTTAAGTCTAATTGTGATTTTTGTAAATTATCATCATACTCTCAAATCGGGAGACTCGGGGCTACGCGGTCAGATCCTACAAGTTACATTGGTCCCGTGCGAGGTGTTCGTGCCTCCTACGGGGTCGTTTGGGGGCTGGTTTGGGTTTTCATCCTTTAATGCCTTATTTTTCAGTTTAAGTGTTCATTTTTGCAAATTATAATCATATTATCAAACCGGGTGACCCGACACTACGCGGTCAGTTCCTACAAGTTACATTAGTCTCGTGCGAGGTGTTCGAACCTCCTACGGGGTCGTTTGGGGGCTGGTTTGGGTTTTCACCCTTTAACGGCTTGTTTTTAAGTCTCAGTATGATTTTTGCAAATTATTGTCATACTCTCAAACCGGGAGACCCAGAACTACGCGGTCAGTTCCTACAAGTTACATTGGTCTCGTGCGAGGTGTTCGTGCCTCCCACGGGGTCGTTTGGGGGATGGTTTGGGTTTTCACCCTTTAATGACTTATTTTGAAGTCTAAGGGTGATTTTTGCAAATTATCATCATACTCTCAAACCGGGAGACCCGGGACTACCCGGTCAGGTCCTACAAGTTACATTGGTCCCGTGCGAGGTGTAGGTGCCTCCTACGGTTCGTTTGGGAGATGGTTTGGGTTTTCACCCTTTAACGGCTTGTTTTTAAGTCTAAGTGTGATTTTTGCAAATTATCACCATACTCTCAAATTGGGAGATCCGAGCTTGCGCGATCAGTTCTTACAAGTTACATTGGTCCCGTGCGAGGTGTTCGTGCCTCCTACGGGGTCGTTTGAGGTATGGTTTGGGTTTTCACCCTTTAACGACTTGTTTTTAAGTCTAAGTGTGATTTTTACAAATTATCATCATATTCTCAAATCGAGAGACCCGGGACTAAGCGGCCAGTTCCTACAAGTTACATTGGTCCCGTGTGAGGTGTTCGTGCCTCCTACGGGGTGGTTTGGGGGCTGGTTTTAGTTTTCACCCTTTAACGCCTTATTTTTAAGTGTAAGTGTTGATTTGTGCAAATTATCGTCATAATCTCAAATCGAAAGACCTGGAACTACACGGTCAATTCCTACAAGTTACATTGGTCCCTTGCGAGGTGTTCGTGCCTGCTACGGGGTCGTTTGGGGGCTGGTTTGGGTTTTCATCCTTTAACGGCTTGTTTTTAAGTCTAAGTGTGATTTTTTCAAAATTATCGTCAGACTGTCAAATCGGGAGACCCGAGACTACGCGATCAGTTCCTACAAGTTACATTGGTTCCTTACGAGGTGTTTGTGCCTCCTACGGGCTCGTATGGGGGCTGTTTGGGTTTTCACCCTTTAACGGCTTGTTTTAAGTCTAAGAGTGATTTTTCCAAATTATCGTCATACTCTCAAACCGGGAGGCCCGGGACTACGCGGTCAATTCCTATAAGTTACATTGGTCCCGTACGAGGTGTTCGTTCCTCCTACGGGGTCGTTTGGGGTCTAGTTTGGGTTTTCATCCTTTGACGCCTTATTTTTAAGTCTAAGTGTGATTTTTATAAATTATCATCATACTTTCAAACTGGGAGACCCAGGACTACGCGGCCAGTTCCTACAAGTTACATTGGTCCCGTGCGAGGTGTTCGTGCCTCCTAAGGGGTCGTTTGGGGGCTGGTTTGGGTTTTCACCCTTTAACGGCTTGTTTTTAAGTCTAAGTGTGATTTTTGTAAATTCTATTCATACTCTCAAACCGGGAGACCCGGGACTACGCGGTCAGTTCCTCAAAGTTACATTGGTCCCGTGCGAGGTGTTCGTGCCTCCTACGGGGTCGTTTGGGGGCTAGTTTGGGTTTTCACCCTTTAATGGCTTTTTTGTAAGTCTAAGTGTGGTTTTTGTAAATTATCATCATACTCTCAAACCGGGAGACTCGGGACTACGCAGTCAGTTCCTACAAGTTACATTGGTCCCATGCGAGGTGTACGTGCCTCCTACGGGGTCGTTTGGGGGATGGTTTGGCTTTTCACCCTTTAACAGCTTGTTTTTAAGTCTAAGTGTGATTTTAGCAAATTATCATCATACTCTCAAACCGGGAGACCTGGGGCTACGCGGTCAATTCCTACAAGTTACATTGGTCCCGTGCGAGGTGTTCGTGCCTCCTACGGGGTCATTTGAGGGATGGTTTGGCTTTTCACCCTTTAACGACTTCTTCTTTAAGTCTAATTGTGATTTTTGTAAATTATCGTCATACTCTCTAACCGAGAGACCCGGGGCTACACGGTCAGATCCTACAAGTTACATTGGTCCCGTGCGAGGTGTTCGTGCCTCCTACGGGGTCGTTTGGGTTTTCACCCTTTAACGGCTTATTTTTAAGTCTAACTGTGATTTTTGCAACTTATCGTCATACTTTCAAATCGGGAAGCCTGGGACTATGCGGTCAGTTCCAACAAGTTACATTAGTCCCGTGCGAGGTGTTCGTGCCTCCTATGGGGTCGTTTGGTGGATGGTTTGGGTTTTCTCCCTTTGACGACTTGTTTTTAAGTTAAAGTGTGATTTTTGCAAATTATCGTCCTACTTTCAAACCATCAGACCCAGGACAACGCGGTGAGTTCCTACAAGTTACATTGGTCCCGTGTGAGGTGTTCGTGCCTCCTAAGGGGTCATTTGGGGGCTGGTTTGGATTTTTACCCTTTAACGGCTTATTTTTAAGTCTAAGTGTGATTTTTGCAAATTATCGTCATACTCTCAAACCGGGAGTCCCGAGACTACGTGGTTAATTCCTGTAAGTTACATTAGTCTTGTACAAGGTGTTCGTGCCTCCTATGGGGTCGTTTGGGGGCTGGTTCGGGTTTTCATCCTTTAATGCCTTATTTTTCAGTTTAAGTGTTCATTTTTGAAAATTATCATCTTATTCTCAAACTGGGAGACCCGACACTACGCGATCAGTTCCTACAAGTTACATTAGTCTCGTGCGAGGTGTTCAAACGTCCTACGAGGTCGTTTGGGAGCTGGTTTGGGTTTTCACCCTTTAACGGCTTATTTTTAAGTGTCAGTGTGATTTTTGCAAATTATTGTCATACTCTCAAACCGGGAGACCCGAAACTACGCGGTTAGTTCCTACAAGTTACATTGGTCCTGTACGAGGTGTTCGTGCCTCCTACGGGCTCGTTTGGGGGATGGTTTGGGTTTTCACCCTTTAACGGCTTATTTTGAAGTTTAAGTGTGATTTTTGCAAATTATCGTCATACTCTCAAATCGGGAGACCCGGGACTACGCGGTCAGGTCCTACAGTTACATTGGCCCCATGCGAGGTGTACGTGCCTCCTACAGTTCGTTTGGGAGATGGTTTGGGTTTTCACCCTTTAACGGCTTGTTTTTAAGTTTAAGTGTGATTTTTGCAAATTATCATCATACTCTCAAATTGGGAGATCCGAGCCTACGTGATCAGTTCCTACAAGTTACATTAGTCCCGTGTGAGGTGTTCATGCCTCCTACGGGGTCGTTTGAGGGATGGTTAACAACTGTCACCGAAGATCTATTTAGACTCCATATTCGGCCACAAATTAACCCCTGCCTTCTTACCCCATAACCAACAACCAATCGTGACCCAACACCTGCCCATTTAAACCCTTAAATCTCGACCTCCAGCCAAATCCACCGGACTTCCCTACCCGGATCCCATTTATTCACCCAAAACCATATGGCCCCACCGTCGGATTTCCCTACCCGATTTCTTATAAGGATTTCTGTAACTGAGTGCCTGCGTGAGAGAGGGAGAGATGAAGGTTACCTGAGTGCTTGCATGAGAGAGAGGGAGAGATAAGGTTTGGGTTTGAGTGGGAGGATCTAAAGTGAGGGAGTCTAATTTTTTTAGTGTATTTTATATTTTAGTAAGTGTACTCAATTTTGGCACACATAAAAACAGCGCCAAATTTTGGCACTGTTTTAAAGTGTGCCAAATTTTCATTAAACCATGCCAGAATTTGGCAATGTTTTAAACTGTGCCAAAATTTTAACATCAAGGTGTGCCAAATTGCTGTTTTTGGTGTAGTGTATAGTTAACACTAGTTTCAACCTTGGTGAGCACATTCCTAATGCATGTGTAGTTAAGAAAATCCTTCGTTCATATCCTAAGAGGTTTATCCCTGAAGTCACTATGTTAAATTCTTTAGGTTATTTGAACACTCGTAAATTAGAAGAACTAGTAGGTGATCTTCAAACCTATGAAATATAAATGTTTCCTAAAGCTGTTAAAGAAAAAGATAAATGGATAGCTCTTAAAGCCCAAGCCAAAAAGAATTTTGAGTCAACTAGGAGGAGGGTAGAATCATCTAAACGGAATGAGGAAAATACGACTGATTTTGATTTCAACTTTAATTTAAATGATTTTTCTTTGTTTGTAAATAATTTTAAGAAATTTATCATGTTAAAAAATAGTGGCCAAGTTAATGATAAAATGAAATTTGAGAAAAATAAAAGTGTTAGAAATTTTGAAAAAAACACACCAAAGAGAAATGATGAGATATGCTATGAGTGTGATGGTAAGGTTCATAGATCTTTTGAGTGCTCTACAAGGCTGAACAGACTAGCCAAAGAAAAAGGCAAAGTTGTTCTTAATGCTACCCTGAGTGAAGATAGCGAGGTCGAGTCGGTGGATTCAGGAGAAGAATTATCGCATGAGTGAAACTTCACCACATTCATGGCTAGCTAAATGAGAGATTCTAATGCACCTCACAACGATGAGCATGTCTCTTCAAATGGAGACCTCGACACTGAGAGTAAAAGAGAGGATGAAGGGAGTGAGAGCGAGAGTGACTTTCATCACGCTTATGCTGATTCGTTTAAAACCAAAAAGCGTAATAAAGGTTTAGTTCTTAGGATTTTCGCATTAGAGAAAGAGTTAAGAGAGATGACAGAGAGTGAGTACTCCTTGTGCACCGCTTTGAGAGAGATTTTATTTTTGGAGAGAGAGAGAGAGAGAGAGAGAGAGCCTATTTGGAGAGACAAAGTTTGTTTGGAGAGAAAGAGAAGTGTTTTGATAAAGTCAAAGGGGACTTGCAAAGAAAGTGGATAATGTGACGAGAGACCTCTGTGCATTCGAAGAGACTCATAAGATTCTAGAAGCTCTTATTGCCCATCTAACTCATTATCTTGAAAGAGCACGGGAAGTCAAGGTTTAAATCAAGGATAAATCAGGAAAGATGGGAAAGATACTCCTCGCCCATGCATTGTGATTTGGTGAGAGGCCTAGAATTGGTTTTGATGGTGCATCCACTTCACAAATTGCACCTGGAAAAGTCCCTAAGTATATGAAAAATCCTTATGGTCATTTACCAAAACCCAAGAAAGTTGATCGGTGAAGAAAAGAAAACCAAGATAGGCCTGAGACAATGTTCTTTTGTACTTGTTGTAAGAGGAAAATCCACCTGAGAGAGTTTTGCTATGGTTTGGTTTGAACAAGATGTACTTATGCTCCATCACACCCCATGAGTAATCCCACGAGACTAAGAGAGAAAGTTGAGTTTTTAGTCGTGACTTCTCAGAGTTTAATGGGAGAATTCCAATGGTTATCAGGATCGTCTATGGATACTACGAACTTTGTGACTAGAAACACCAGCAACAAGGGCAAACAAAAGGTTACCTCCACTTGGGTACCTAATAATTAAAACAAAGATCTTACTGCTCATGTCTCTCTAAAATCTCATAATACTGTACATTGGTATTTTAACAGTGGGGGTTCTAAAGACATGATCGTGACGTCTATATTATGGTATGTGCAAAATGAATTTAGTGTCTACCGTATTACCTTTGGACTTCTTTTGTGAATTGATTCTAGATTTTGAGTCCTATGATGGTTATAAGTGTTATAACTTTTGTATAGTTCATGATTTCTAAAATAATAATAATGGATTTTATGTTTTTGTCAAGATTAACTAATGCCCTCACACTGAAGATTGATGTTAATTTATTTATCATAACACTTGTTACCCGCAACATTTGATACAATAATCGATTTTCTTTACTGCACTTATCGTATTGATTTTTTTTGCAATATCACTTGTGGCTTTTATCCTTATGTTATATTATACCCTAATGAATTGTTATCATTCACGTGATTCCGTGAATAAGAAATTTATTATTTCAAAATAACCGTATGCATTAAAGGTAAAAAAATATTTAATAGCCTTATGAGGGACATCTTGTCTAAATATTTATAATATTTCGACCTAGTGATATAAGTGAGTCCCTACGCAATTTTGATTTCTATATTATGTCTAGTTGGGTAATCACCTACTAGAATGAAGTCACGGATACTAAATGAACCTAATGATTTATAGAGTCACTGCTCTTAAACGAATCTTAGATTTATGATTAGGGGCATATGGGAAGGATGCAGGAATGTCGATATTTTAATCATCTCACATAGTTTTTTAGCCATTTTAATCAGGTAGAGATGGTTAAGTAACACAATGGAGTAATATATTATTTGGTTAAAGGAAATAATGTTTGCCCAAAGGTTCATATTTTCTAAAATTATTTAATATATCATTCAATTACTATTTTAAATAAAGTATTAACATTTTCTGAATTAAGTGTTGGCTAATGTGATATATTAGTGATTAATTATGGCATCATGTGTGTCAGTGAAAATAAACTTTTAAACTTATTATATATAACCTTAATGATTCATTAAGATTGACCTAATATATGCAATTACCTTTAGTTTAGTTTTCCATTCATATTATGAATAGTTTGGTAGTTACCAAAGGGATCCAACTAGAATAATTTCATCGATAATAAATGTAACACCCCGTGTTTTTATTACTTATTTTAATTAATTAATTAGAATTTTCGAGAAAAATAAATTTTCGAATTTTATAATTTTTATTGTATAAGTATGTTGGTTATGATTTTAGAAGAATAAAACTTCAAGCGGAATTGAAATCGGAGTTAAAATGGATTTTATATGATTTTTAGAAATATTTGTCCCTTATATTTTTTAAGCAAAACTGTCATTTTTTCGGGGTGATCGATCGATCGACCCCTGGGGGTAGATCGATCGACCCTCCCAGAAAACGTGCGCTGTGAGGTGTTTTTAGAGTTTGTTTAGGATTAGGACTCCTAATCACTATATAACCTTGTTAATCCGTAGGGGGACTTCTCATAATCACTTTTTCTCCAATTGTTCACCAGAAAACACTTCCAAATATTTTTCCTCTCACTCATAATCATCAACCGTCAACAAAATCAAGTTTTTGCCACAAGTTTTGGCACATGTTTTTGAAGGCTTAATTGGGGTTTAATCAAGTTCGTTCAGGAACACTCTTTTGCTAATTTTTCGAGAGGAATCCAGATTTCTAATCAGATTTTCCACACGATCTTTACAGGCAAGAATACTCTATCCTTTTCCTTTAGTATTATGCGTTTTTAGTGTCGCCTAAACACTTAATTACATGTTTTCTTAAAAATAATTAGTAACTTAATTAGAAAAAGTGGATACTAATTATGGGGATGTTTTTATAAAATCTTTTAATCTGAATAATATTCATAACCCTTTGGGTACGTCGGATTCATGAGTGATTTTGGGTTTTATTGGTGTAGGTTGCATGTAGAAAACCCCTAGCTTTAAAATAATTGACTTTTGGGTGCGTATAACTCATGTAATACATGTAGAGATAATAAATTTTGGTTTTTGATGTATATATGATGAAAACTTGGTATATTTAATTTAAAATAATTAAATGAGATTATTTGGGTATTGTTGACGTTGTGATCATTAAATTAAAGATTTAATTGAATTGGACTATCATGCGTAGTATTAAATATTGATTAATTATGCTTGTTTGTGTGACTTGTTGGTATTATGATGTTGCCTTTGTGACGACGGGTTGTTGGGTATTATTTCTCTCCCTATATTTTCGAATGCCTATAGGTATGGGACTAGTGGGCATGCCTTTTGATGATTTACGCCTTCTAGGTATGGGACTAGTGAGGGTAGATTATCGCATTTTTTATCATCTTGGGGGTGGGCTGATTTTTGGTACTTTATCGTCGTTACGCTAGCCTAAGCATGGGACTAGGTCGAAATTTAAGTTAGAAATTCATCCTATACATAGGTTAGGACTTATTGATAACTTGGGGACCCTTAGTTATGGGACTAAGGGGTATTTTGAGGATCTCACGTCGATTAAAAGGGTGGGTGATTATAAATTGAGAAATTGAGAACTAATACCTAAGATGATAAGACGGGTATTAAAATATATTGACGACATAATCAGCGAGGGCCGACAGTTTAAACGGGCCAGCCGGCGTTTTGACAAGGGGATGTGTATTTTGGTGGAGAAATCACCCGAGGCAGGAGGACCGCCATAATAAAATTTGGTGAATTATCACCCGAGGCGGAAGGACCGCCATACCTAATAATTATGGAAGTAAGAACATAAATAATTGAGAAATTTGATAATTTGGATCAATTAATAAGAGATTAACTCCGCGGGACTTGGGAATTTAAAATCATATTGGTGTGCCTTTATAAATGGGGATTTTTCCGGGTAGTTAGTAGTTTATATTTATCACATTTAAATTATTCCGTTTAACTTAAAATATTCTATTGTGATATTTATTGCGTATAATGCTATTGTCTGGATTCAAGGATCCTATTTGAGGAGAGTAGTGTGTATTCTTGCTCGGGGCTTTGGCTCTGACCCATGCGTTGACTAATATTTTTCAGGATTATAATTGGAGAAGCTGCATAAGTTTATCGGAGTTATCATTTGAATGTGCAGCTGGAGTTATTCTTTCAAGGCATAGTTTAGTTAAAATTTCCTTTTCAGTCGTATTAAGTATGAGACTTCATTTGAGTTTTACTGGGCCATTCGGTTCCAAAGTTGTTTAGAGAATTTCTATTGGGATTATTCTAATTTTATTTAATCATTATTGGAGATTAGATTTTTTTGTGTTAGCATGTGATGGATCTTTTATCGCTTAGTTATTTGTGATCATTTGAGATTGACTCAATTGTTTATCTTATGGACTGATTTATTTATGTCTCATATCTGTCTCATCCTAAGAATGGTATTTTATTTACTCACGCCCGGCTTAGTTTTGGTGGCGGCCGACGCCAGAATTAGGCGGGGTGTGACAGATGGTATCAGAGCATGGTCTTAGGTCTCGTAGGTTATGAGTCCGTTTAGCTTCCACGTTGCCGATCTTTGATTCCATTTGTTGAGTTGTACTTCTAAAGGTTGAGGGTCTAGCATACATGTTAGATGTGTTTCTTGGAGATATCAAGTTTTGAGTTAAGGACGTTATAGATATTGAGTTTAGAATTAGTAAGCTTGATGTGGGGATCCTTAGAATGGATTTTGGAGACGATAATTATTTTGTAGATTTTAGTACAGATGTTAGGTATCGTATGTATCGATTTTTGATGTTGAGATTTAATTTGAGGAAGATAGCATTTTGATGACTTTCGAATATAGGATCGAGTGGGAGATTTGGGAGAGCGTGTGGTACGTCATTATTTTCATAGTTATGCATATGCATATAAGAAATGTATATATTATTTTGTTGTTCGTGGGGTAGGTGCGCGTAGGATTGGGTGTATAGGCGCCCAATTATGGCATTCTACGGGTAGGCATATATGAGCCATATTTTCTTTTTGCGAGATTTAAGTGTTGATGTGTATGCTTCATCTAATTTTGAGGACGAAATTTTGTGCTAGTGGAGAAGTAGGTAACACCCCGTGTTTTTATTACTTATTTTAATTAATTAATTGGAATTTTCAGGAAAATAAATTTTTGAATTTTATAATTTTTATTGGCTAAGTATGTTGGTTATGATTTTAGAAGAATAAAACTTCAAGCGGAATTGAAATCGGAGTTCAAATGGATTTTATATGATTTTTAGAAATATTTGTCCCTTATATTTTTTAAGCAAAACTGTCAATTTTTCGGGGTGATCGATCGATCGACCCCTGGGGGTAGATCGATCGACCCTCCGATAAAACGTGCGCTGTGAGCTATTTTTAGAGTTTGTGTAGGATTAGGACTCCTAATCACTATATAACCTTGTTAATCCGTAGGGGGACTTCTCATAATCACTTTTTCTCTAATTTTTCACCAGAGAACACTTCCAAATATTTTTCCTCTCACTCATAATCATCAACCTTCAACAAAATCAAGTTTTTGCCACAAGTTTTGGCACATGTTTTTGAAGGCTTAATTGGGGTTTAATCAAGATCGTTCAAGAACACTCTTTTGCTAATTTTCGAGAGGAATCCAGATTTCTAATCAGATTTTCCACACGATCTTTACAGGCATGAATACTCTATTCTTTTCCTTTAGTATTTTGCGTTTTAAGTGTCGCCTAAACACTTAATTACATGTTTTCTTAAAAATACCTAGTAACTTAATTAGAAAAAGTGGATACTAATTATGGGGTTGTTTTTATAAAATCTTTTAATCTGAATAATATTCATAACCCTTTGGGTACGTAGGATTCATGAGTGATTTTGGATTTTATTGGTGTAGGTTGCATGTAGAAAAACCCTAGCTTTAAAATAATTGACATTTGGGTGCGTATAACTCATGTAATACGTGTAGAGATAATAAAATTTGGTTTTTGATGTATATATGATGAAAACTTGGTATATTTAATTTAAAATAATTAAATGAGATTATTCGGGTATTGTTGACGTTGTGATAATTAAATTAAAGATTTAATTTAATTGGACTATCATGCATAGTATTATATACTGATTAATTATGCTTGTTTGTGTGACTTGTTGGTATTATGATGTTGCCTTTGTGACGACGGGTTGTTGGGTATTATTTCTCTCCCTATATTTTAGAATGCCTCTAGGTATGGGACTAGTGGACATGCCTTTTGATGATTTACGCCTTCTAGGTATGGGACTAGTGAGGGTAGATTATCGCATTTTTTATCATCTTGGGGGTGGGCTGATTTTTGGTACTTTATCGTCGTGACGCTTGCCTAAGCATGAGACTAGGTCAAAATTTAAGTTAGAAATTCATCCTATACATAGGTTAGGACTTATTGATAACTTGGGGACCCTTAGTTATGGGACTAAGGGGTATTTTAAGGATCTCACATCGATTAAAAGGGTGGGGGGATTATAAATTGAGAAATTGAGAACTAATACCTATGATAATAAGACGGGTATTAAAATATATTGGCGACATAATCAGCGAGGGCCGACAGTTTAAACGGGCCAGCCGACGTTTTGACAAGGGGATGTGTATTTTGGTGGAGAAATCACCCAAGGCGGGAAGACCGCCATAATAAAATTTGGTGAATTATCACTCGAGGCAGGAGGACCGCCATACCTAATAATTATGGAAGTAAGGACATAAATAATTGAGAAATTTGATAATTTGGGTTAATTAATAAGAGATTAAGTCCGCGGGACTTGGGAATTTAAAATCATAATGGTGTGCCTTTATAAATGGGGATTTTTTCGGGTAGTTAGTAGTTTATATTTATCGCATTTAAATTATTCCGTTTAACTTAAAATATTCTATTGTGATATTTATTGCGTATAATGCTACTATCTGGATTCAAGGATCCTATTTGAGGAGAGTAGTGTGTGCTCTGACCCATGTGTTGACTAATATTTTTCAGGATTAGAATTGGAGAAGCTGCATAAGTTTATCGAAGTTATCATTTGAAGGTGCTGCTGGAGTTATTCTTTCATGGCATAGTTTAGTTAAACTTTCCTTTTCAGTCGTATTAAGTATGAGACTTCATTTGAGTTTTACTGGGTCATTCGGTTCCAAAGTTGTTTAGAGGATTTCTGTTGGGATTATTCAGATTTTGTTTAATCATTATTGGAGATTAGATTTTTTGGTGTTAGCATGTGATGGATCTTTTATCGCTTAGTTATTTGTGATCATTTGAGATTGACTCAATTGTTTATCTTATGGACTGATTTATTTATGTCTCATAGCTGTCTCATGCTAAGAATGGTATATTATTTACTCACGCCCGACTTAGTTTTGGTGGCGGCCGACGCCAGAATTAGGCGGGGTGTGATAATAAATTGTCCATATTTAGTTATAATATTCATATCATGCAAGGTTCGTTAGTCACTCAAGTGACCCAACTTGAATGGTTTCGTGAATACTAAATTATAATATATTCACTTAAAGATTATGTTAGGTTGATGGTTCCTCAAAAGGTACATCACCATTAAGTTTGTTAATCATTAAATATTTTATGATTGCTCAAAGTTACTTTAAAATGTTTAATGAGTATGAAAGAGGCAATTTGTATAAATTATTTGTAAGACTTTACTCAAATTAATATTCATATTATAACTTCTCGGCCTGAATTTATGGCATGTGTTCAACCCGATCCCACCTGGACATTATCAAGTATGACGAGACAACCTAAATAATGTTGCGAGTCCAATTTTATTTAATTAACATTTCACTTTTTATCATGCGATTCCGATTGAAACCAAGCTACGTGAGGGACCAATGCGAAGCTTTCTGGGGATTGAAGTACACAGAGCTACTAACGTAAAATAAAATAATACTTACCTATATAATGTTCTCAACATACGGAATAACACATAACCCGCTGTAACAAAAAAGAGGGAATGAGCCAAATGCCCAGTGAGAAAGTATAATAATTCAAAATAGAATTGAATGACAGAAAAGAAAAACTAATACGTATACCTACGTGCACATGCAATATATATATATATATGCATTGAACCGTTTTATTCCAAAAGCTTACTTATTCCGAGTAATTCACCTTAACCTTACAAAGGATCCTTTTTTACTTGATTATGCATTTATTTCCCGATTTAAAGCACCCGATTAAGTACCTTAAATAAGATACCACTTGTTTAAGAAAAATCACTTTTTTCACTGAAATTACCCATTTACGTACACTAAATTCACCTTAGTATTTTCCTTGAAAATCACCTTTCAATACATGCAAGCACCGTGGTAGGAAATACTTATTTTTCATTGAAAATCTTTCATAAACACACTCATGTGTTAATTATGGGCGAGACCTCTGTAGGTTGCTTAACTCGCCATTTAATCACCTCACTTTACCATTCCTTTTATTTCATGGACATTAGTCAATATCTTACATTACTTCTCCACTTTATCATTCAACCGGAATATATATTAAATTTCATTCAAGTTAGGTTTTCTTTTATTACATTAACCACATAATCCATTTCTTTTCACATTCTACTTTTCTCATTATCTTTCAAAAATCCTCCAATAACTGTGTACTTTAACAATCTCCACACTACCGGTTATGCTTCCATATGCTTTGTCTAGTGTTTTTGGATCTTTCACCTTAGGGCTCTAGGACATTCTTAATTATTTTTTGGTCTCATCTGAGCCCATATTAATGTGTTTTAATATTTTACAAATGTCCACATAATTACACTTTTATCGGCTGAAGCCAAAATTCGGGGATTTCACTGTAACAACCCTCGCTTTTGGGAGCCCATTTTATATTTATTTACTATGTTGAGTAGTTGCATATATAAAATGCTGCATGTGGGTAAGTATTAATTTGATGAAATAAGTTAATATTTACAATTAAGTTGCATAATTACCATGTGGGTAAGTGATTATTACCATGTAGTGTTCTATTTTGTCATGAAAATTAAAATGGCAATTTGAATTAAAATGGAACCGGAACTTGAAATGGCTTATAAAATCTCCAAATGATAATTTGGAGGGTGTAGTTAGTTCCGGGAGGTGTGAGACAGTCGAAATGTGTGCCATATTGTATTTTGAGATTTTGGTCACTTTTGACTGGTTTTGGCATATTGCGTATTAGAACTTAACTATTGCGGTATTTTTACTTAAAGGTTGGAGACTTTTAATCGTAAGCCACGTTTTAGCCTTTCATTTCCTCTTGTTTTCCCTAAGTGTTCTAGCCCTAGAGTGAGAGAGAGTGAGAGTGGAAGATTGGAGAAAAAGAGAGAAATCTTGAGGATTGGTGGTTTGATCTTGCATTCTTCCTCAACCAAGTCTGAAGTTGAAGCCCTAAGGCAAGTTTTCTACTTGCTATTATATGGTTTAAGATGAATAATTAGTATGGGTAGATATGTATAGTTTTAATGTAGTATAATTGTGGTTTTTTGTTGGATTTATGGGTATCAACATCTTTGGTAGAGATAGATTGTTGATTGAGGTAGAAAAATGTTGTTGGGAGCATTTATGATCTTTTAGTATCATTAAATATAGTTGGATGATTTTGGGTTGGTTATTGACTGTGGTTTTAGAAGATATTAGGAGAGATAGGTCTAGGTCTGCTATGGCCGGTCGACCGCGTATCTCAGACCGGTCGATCGGGCCTTCGGAGGACGGCACACTGCTTTCTTTCAAAGGCATGAAAATAAGGGCGCGGTCGACCGCGGTTTTACCACAGGTCGACCGGTCCATCCGAAATGAACTTTCTGCTTTCTTTCAAAAGCTAAACTTTGAGACGCGGTCGACCGCGGTATTGGGATCGGTCGACCGGTCCCCTGTTTTCTCAACCGATTTCCTACTTTTATTTTTAATCCTTTTCTTCGTCTAGGAACTTAGGACTCTTCTTAAATGATGTAAACCTTGGCTTTTAGAGTCCTAGTTGAGTTGGTTGTCACCCTAGTATTGAATGGGTTCACTTGGGGTTAAGTTAGGGGAAGGGTTGTCCTAAGTGATGTTAAGGCATCACTTTTCTTGGTGCGTCTTATAAATATGGATGGGAATTGTAGGCCCATACTTGGAGACTTTAGGGGCTTAAATTGAGATATATAAAACCTTATGTTTGGGAAGTGAATATGATCCCTTGGAGATTTATTCGAGGCATAACCTAGGATGAGAAATGAACTATCCTATGATAACGGTTTGAAACAAATGAAACATGTAATTGTAAATGAAATGAAAAGTATGGTTTTTATAGTAAATGCTAATTTACTTAAACACACCTCTCTAAATGCTATCATAAGGGAAGCTCGCGCATGAGGTGATGTTTCTTGACTAGTGAATGCAGGGAGACTATAGTCCTCTGCCATATGCGGGTTTATTATATGTATTTTTCTGCGCTAGTGAAATAATTCCGGGTGTGGTTATGACTCACTCGCAGGCAGATGGCCACTTCCCGACGTGCGTTAGGTACCCAGGCTGCCTTGTTTGATGGGCCGCTGGAAGATGATAGTCATTTAGGGGCGCGCCCAATGGGGAAACTCGGAAGGGCGGTCTTAGAATCGTTATATGTATAAGAATATAGATTTTCTAAAACTCAAGTGGGACTTGAGGGTTGTATAATTCCACTAAATGATATTATGACAATTACATTCCTGCTAAGGAATGGGAATTGGAATGAAATAAGAAGATAATGTTAGTATATTACTGTTAAGGAACTGAAACTGGATTAAAGTGGAATTTGGGGAATACAAGTTTTTAATTTAGTTTTAATTTAATTTTGCATAATTTCATCTTCATGCATAGTCTCTTTTAATCATGTCATTTTCACTTGTTTTCTTATAATTCATGCTTAGGTTTATAGAGTGTTGATTTCTATACCCATGTTTTGCTATTCATATCTAGCATGCTTTATGTTCATCTGGGAACTATATATAAACCGGGTCCTGACCCGTTCTTTTTCCTCTATGTTGTGCTTGTTATTGTATCCGCCCAGGTGCTCCTAAGGACGCCCGTGTTGATATTCCTCCTCTTTTTCTTTTAAGGAGCTGTATGAAATTGAGGAAATTACAGGATGTTTTGTTAGACGCCATCATTCTTTTGATATATAGTTATGATCGGGTCTGTCACTCGGGCGAGTGGCCCAATCTTGTAATTTTATAATGTATGTAAAGCATAACATCTAACTGTTGTGATTACTTTTGTGTAGCTGTGGACCGACAGCATATTCGGTTCTTCTCTTTGTGTATAGTGGTTTTAGACGTATGTTAATTATGTTTCTTTGAATTCCACTATTGTTCTAGAATGGGTTGTTTATATTGTTTTCTTAACTTAATTTTTTTTATCACATAAATTGTTTTGACAACCCGTTTTCTGAATTTATTAGGTGGTTTTCTCGGTTACTCTTACTATATTAGTGGTGCTGAGAATGATTTCCGTCCATGATTACCGTATATGTCAGAGTATCGGGCAGGCCACCCCTTATTTCGGAGTGCGGGTTGTCACAGATGGTATCAGAGCACTGGGTTCTAGAGTACTAGGATCTATGTGGACTTTTCACGATCTACCGTAGCGTTCTTTGATATAGAGCCTAATGATAAGACTGCTTTGCTGCTTATAATTGCGATCTTCGGTGAAATAGATTGTTGTGAATTGTATTCTAACACTATTGTCCCTTAATCTCAGATGCCGCCTAAGAGAGGTCGCCCTGCGAGACGCAATAGAGTTGTAGAGGAGGATGTTGGTCCTCCACCGCCCCAAGGAACTTTTAATGCTGCAGACGTAGCCAATATTGTGACTCAACTAGTTAATGCTGCTATGACCGCAGTAGCTCAACAGATGCCAACAGCTCAACAACGGGCACAGGATGCTCCAGCGCCTACGGGACCTTCTCCGTGGGAAAGAGTAAGGGAGTCCTTTTTAAAGGGCCATCCCCCAGAATTTGACGGAGGTTCTGATGTTGTTCGAGCAAATCAATGGAAGAAGGATATGCAATGCCATTTACGAATGGCGGACTGTAGTGAGGAGAAGAAGCAAGTCCTTGCTACTTTCAAGTTGGTTGGGGCAGCGTTACATTGGTGGGAGTCAATGACTACGGCAGAACAGAGGGATACTATGTCCATTACTGATTTCTGGCTCTTGTACGACCAGAAATATTTTCCTCCCGCGATTCAGAGGGAGATGAGGAGGAAACTTCAAGATCTAGTTCAGGGAGAACGATCGATTGCCGAATATGAGGAGGGGTTTACCCGGCTAGCTAGTTTTGTGCCGCAAGAGGTAACCCCGGAGGAAAGGACAGTCTCAAAATTCATGGGAGGTCTAAACTGGAGAATTCGGCAGCATTTGCTGGGTAATTCGGCTTTACAAACTTTTGGTGAAGTGATGAATGTTGCATTGCTTAATTGTCAGGAGCATCGGTTGTTTATTCAGAATAGCAAGAAAGCTTCAGGAATGGGACAAGTAGGGAAGCCCGGTGTGAGTGGGAATGGAGGAGGAGCCTTTCCTTCGTCCCAACCTGTGGGTAATAAGCAACGAGATAGGGATCCCCAGCAAGGGGATGGGTCGAAAAGACAATGCTCTGGCGGGTTAAATGTTAGTGGCAGTGCTAACAGGCAAGGTCAGGGTGCCGTACCACAACAAGCGGGTCGAGGTGGCCAGGGAGGTAGGGGTCAACCGGGCCAAGGTATTGGGCAGTTCAGAAATAACAGAGGTCGAGGTCAGGAGAATATGGTGGGGAAATGTTTCCAATGTGGAGAAGCTGGTCATTTTAAGAGAGATTGTCCTCAGGTGATTGGGGGATAACCTCCACGAGTTCCTCAACATCCTTATGTGCAGTTCCCTCCACAAGCACCGAATCCAGTTGTCCCTCTGCAGCAGGGTCAACTACTGTATGGGAGAGTCTACCACATTCAGGATGCTATGCTTCCTCCTATTCATCCAGCGCCGCCAGCTATAGAGGGTAAGTTCCTTATTCAGGGACACATGGGTCGCGTTCTGTTTGATACGGGTGCGACGCATTCTTTTATTTCCAGAAGTTTTGCTCATTCCACAGAGTTGATAAAATCTGCGGAAAGTACCTTTTTCTAGTGTGGAGTCCTATATGGGTGACGGTTCCCTTATTTTCTTTGTTTGTAAACATATAGGGATCACTCTTGGTAATTTGTGTTTTGAGGCCGACTTACTCGTCCTAGACATGGTCGGGTATGATGTTATTTTGGGCATGGATTGGCTTGTTAAGTATCATGCTATAGTAAATTGTTACGGGAAGAGTATAGTCTTCGCCGTTCTGGGACAAGATATCTTCCTGGTAGTTATGCCTCGTTTAAAGGGAGATTCTAGTACTTATTTATATTGTATTGCGGATGAGAATTCTCGGGGTGTAGTTGTTCCCTTAGATTCTATTGCTATTGTTCAAGATTTTGAGGACATTTTTCGAGAGATACCGGGTTTGCCTCCTAGCAGAGAGATTGAGTTTGTTATTGACTTAGCACCGGGAACTCGATCGATTGTGCGAACTCCTTATCGTATGGCTCCTGTGGAAATGAGGGATCTAAGATATCAGATTCAGCAGTTATTGGAACAGGGGTTTATCAGGCGTAGCACATCGCCGTGGGGTGCTCCTGTGTTATTCGTGAAGAAAAGAGATGGTTCTCTCCGGTTGTGTGTTGACTATAGAGAGTTGAATAAGGTCACCATCCGGAACAAATACCCTTTGCCTCGCATAGATTATTTGTTTGATCAGCTCAGGGGAGCAACCTACTTCTCTAAGATAGATTTGAGAACGGGGTATCACCAGTTGAGGATACGGGAGCAAGAAGTATCCAAAACTTCTTTTCTGACGAGGTACGGGTCTTATGAGTTTTTGGTTATGCCTTTTGGGCTAACCAATGCCCCTGCGGTATTCATGGATCTTATGAATAGAGTATTTTGGGACTTCCTGGACCAATTTGTCATTGTGTTTATTGATGACATCCTTGTGTATTCTCAAACGATAGATGACCATGCTACTCATTTGGGGTTGGTCCTGCAAAGGTTGAGGGATCACCAATTGTACGCTAAGTTTGAGAAGTATGGTTTTTGGTTGCGGGAAGTGCAATTTTTGGGTCACGTTGTTTCTTCGCAAGGTATATCGGTGGACCCAAGTAAAGTTGTTGCGGTGAGGGAGTGGGGTCAGCCCACGACGCCTACCGAGATACGCAGTTTTCTGGGTTTGGCGGGTTATTACTGTCGATTTATCAAGGGATTTTCTAAAATTGCTAGTCCTTTGATAAATTTAACCCGGAAAGGGATTAGATTTGTGTGGGATGACGCCTGTCAAGCTGCGTTCGATGAGCTTAAAGATAGATTGACTTCGGCTCCATTCCTCGCTTTACCCAAGCCAGGGTTGGAATATTTAGTCTTCACCGATGCATCTCTACAAGGTTTGGGAGGTGTGCTTCAGCAGGAGCGACAAGCTATTGCATATGCTTCTAGAAAACTCAAGCCTCATGAAAGAAATTATCCGGTGCATGACTTGGAATTAGCCACCGTTGTCTTTGCCTTAAAGATTTGGAGGCACTATCTTCTCTGGGAGAAGTTTAGTCTTTTCATGGACCATAAGTCATTGCAATATTTATTTTTGCAGAAAGATTTGAATATGCGGCAGCGAAGATGGTTGGAGTTTGTGAAAGATTACCAATTTGATATTCATTATCATCCGGGCAAGGCGAACGTAGTGGCCGATGCCCTGATTAGGAAACCCGAGGGAGAATTAGCTGATGTGTGGAAAGCTAAATGGAAGGAACTCAGTCAAGAGGATGCGGTTGCTAGGGCATTTATGTCCATGATGACCGTTACTCCGACGATTGTGGCAAGGGTTGTGGAAGCCCAAGGCAGAGATAAAGAATGTCAAGACCACATTCACCAGTTATTGATTGGGGGAGTGGAGTCCTACTCGGTAAGTTCTGAGGGTGGATTGCGCTTTCATGGAAGGCTTATTGTCCCGGAGGATGGAGATTTGCGACGGGCTGTGATGGAGGAATCTCACGGCTCTAAATTTTCAGTACATCCGGGAAACGATAAAATGTATCAAGACATGCGCCATCAATAGTGGTGGCCGGGTATGAAACGAGATATTTCGGAGTTTTTATCTCGATGGACTACTTGTCAGTTAGTTAAGGTTGATCATCATCTACCGGCAGGTTTGTTGCAACCGTTGGAAATTCCTGTTTGGAAATGGGAGAGCATTTCAATGGATTTTATCACCGGTTTGCCAACGTCACAAAAGGGTCACGTTCTATTTCGGTTATCATGGATCTCGTAACAAAGTCGGTGTATTTCCTTCCCATCCGTACTGATTATAATACCGCTCGTTACGATCGATTGTTCATTGAAGAGATTGTTAGATTTCATGGGGTGCCCTTGAATATTGTTTCCGACAGAGACAAGATCTTTGTTTCCCACTTTTGAAAAAGTTTCCAAGAGGCCATGGGAACCGAATTAAAATTAAGTACTTCTTATCATCCTCAAACAGATGGCCAGACCGAAAGGGTTAACCAAATGTGGGAGGATATGCTTCGTATGTGCATGCTTGATTTCAAGGGAAGTTGGGAACAATATCTCCCTTTGGTTGAATTTTCTTATAATAACTCATACCAGTTCACTATTGGGATGGCGCCCTATGAAGCCTTGTATGGTAGGCCTTGTAGATCCCCCACGTGTTGGTTAGAAGTGGGAGATAACAAGTTTCTCGGACCTGAAATGATTTGGGATACTTCTTCTAAGATCGAGCTTATTCGAGATCGTATTCGAATAGCCCAAGATAGACAAAAGAGTTATGCCGATGAGGGGAGAAGTCATGTGGAGTTAGAAGTTGGAGACCAAGTGTTGGTACGGGTGTCTCCTATGAAAGGCATTAAGCGTTTCAGAAAGAAAGGGAAGCTTGCACCACGTTTCGTTGGGCCTTTTCCTGTACTTGCTAAGGTAGGCCCAGTGGCGTATCAAATTGCCCTACCGAAACCTTTGCAGCAGATTCACAATGTTTTCCACATCTCCTCTTTGAAGAAGTATAAGAGGTGTGATGGTGCCCTTTGGCACATCCCTTTCGAGGATATAGAGTTACAACCCGATATTTCTTATGAAGAGAAACCCGTGGCCATTTTGGAGCATGGGGAACGTAGATTGAGATCTCGTGTGGTGCCCTTGGTTAGAGTACAATGGAGTCATCACAGTGTCGATGAATCTACTTGGGAGCATGAGGATGATATGCGGGAAAAGTATCTGCATCTTTTTATCCAAGGTACGCCTGAATTTTGGGGGCAAAATTCCCTCATAAGGGGGGGGGGAGTATGTAACAACCCTCGCTTTTGGGAGCTCATTTTATATTTATTTACTATGTTGAGTAGTTGCATATATAAAATA
This sequence comes from Sambucus nigra, assembly GCA_949130495.1. NCBI lineage: Eukaryota > Viridiplantae > Streptophyta > Magnoliopsida > Dipsacales > Adoxaceae > Sambucus > Sambucus nigra. Next base: position 249,181,261 of record OX422215.1, read on the forward strand.
CTGCATGTGGGTAAGTATTAATTTGATGAAATAAGTTAATATTTATAATTAAGTTGCATAATTACCATGTGGGTAAGTGATTATTACCATGTAGTGTTCTATTTTGTCATGAAAATTAAAATGGCAATTTGAATTAAAATGGAACCGGAACTTGAAATGGCTTATAAAATCTCCAAATGATAATTTGGAGGGTGTAGTTAGTTCCGGGAGGTGCGAGACAGTCGAAATGTGTGCCATATTGTATTTTGAGATTTTGTGCACTTTTGACTGGTTTTGGCATATTGCGTATTAGAACTTAACTATTGCTGTATTTTTACTTAAAGGATGGAGAATTATAATCGTAAGCCACTTTTTAGCCTTTCATTTCCTCTTGTTTTCCCTAAGTGTTCTAGCCCTAGAGTGAGAGAGAGTGAGAGTGGAAGATTGAGGATTGGTGGTTTGATCTTGCATTCTTCCTCAACCAAGTCTGAAGTTGAAGCCCTAAGGCAAGTTTTCTACTTGTTATTATATGGTTTAAGATGACTAATTAGTATGGGTAGATATTTATAGTTTTGATGTAGTATAATTGTGGTTTTTGGTTGGATTTATGGGTATCATCATCTTTGGTAGAGATAGATTGTTGATTGAGGTAGAAAAATGTTGTTGGGAGCATTTATGATCTTTTGGTATCATTAAATGTAGTTGGATGATTTTGGGTTGGTTATTGATTTTGGGTTTAGAAGATATTAGGAGAGACAGGTCTAGGTCTGCTATGGCCGGTCGACCGCGTATGTCAGACCGGTCAACCGGGCCTTCGAAGGAGGGCACACTGCTTTCTTTCAAAGGCATGAAAATAAGGGCGCGGTCGACCGTGGTTCTACCACAGGTCGACCGGTCCATCCGAAATGAACTTTCTTCTTTCTTTCAAAAGCTAAACTTTGAGACGCGGTCGACCGCGGTATTGGGATCGGTCGACCGGTCCCCTATTTTCTCAACCAATTTCCTACTTTTATTTTTAATCCTTTTCTTCGTCTAGGAACTTAGGACTCTTCTTGAATGAAGTAAACCTTGGATTTTAGAGTCCTAGTTGAGTTGGTTGTCACCCTAGTGTTGAATGGGTTCACTTGGGGTTAAGTTAGGGGGAAGGTTTGTCCTAAGTGATGTTAAGGCATCACTTTTCTTGGTGCATCCTATAAATATGGATGGGAATTGTAGGCCCATACTTGGAGACTTTAGGGTCTTAAATTGAGATATATAAAACCTTATGTTTGGGAAGTGAATATGATCCCTTGGAGATTTATTCGAGGCATAACGTAGGATGAGAAATGAACTATCCTATGATAACGGTTTCAAACCAATGAAACATGTAATTGTAAATGAAATGAAAAGTATGGTTTTTATAGTAAATGCTAATTTACTTAAACACACCTCTCTAAATGCTATCATAAGGGAAGCTCGCGCATGAGGTGATGTTCCTTGACTAGTGAATGCAGGGAGACTATAGTCCTCGGCCATATGCGGGTTTATTATATGTATTTTTCTGCGCTAGTGAAGTAATTCCGGGTGTGGTTATGACTCACTCGCAGGCATATGGCCACTTTCCGACGTGCGTTAGGTACCCAGGCTGCCTTGTTTGATGGGCCCCTGGAAGATGATAGTCATTTAGGGGCGCGCCCAGTGGGGAAACTCGGAGGGGCAGTTTTAGAATCGTTATATGTATAAGAATATAGCTTTTCTAAAACTCAAGTGGGACTTGAGGGTTGTATAATTCCACTAAATGATATTATGACAATTACATTCCTGCTAAGGAATGGGAATTGGAATGAAATAAGAAGATAATGTTAGTATATTCCTGTTAAGGAACTGAAACTGGATTAAAGTGGAATTTGGGGAATACAAGTTTTTAATTTAGTTTTAATTTAATTTTGCATAATTTCATCTTCATGCATAGTCTCTTTTAATCATGTCATTTTCACTTGTTTTCTTATGATTCATGCTTAGGTTGTTAGAGTGTTGATTTCTATACCCATGTTTTGCTATTCATATCTAGCATGCTTTTTGTTCATCTGGGAACTATATATAAACCGGGTCCTGACCCGTTCTTTTTCCTCTATGTTGTGCTTGTTATTGTATCCGCCCAGGTGCTCCTCCGCAAGGACTCCCGTGTTGATATTCCTACTCTTTTGCTTTTAAGGAGTTGTATGAAATTGCGGATATTACAGGATGTTTTGTTAGACGCCGTCATTCTTTCGATATCAGTTATGATCAGGTCTGTCACTCGAGCGAGTGGCCCAATCTTGTAATTGTATAATGTATGTAAAGCATAACATCTAACTGTTGTGATTACTTTTGTGTAGCTGTGGACCGACAACATATTCGATTCTTCTCTTTGTATATAGTGGTTTTAGACGTATGTTAATTATGTTTCTTTGAATTCCACTATTGTTCTAGAATGGGTTGTTTAAATTGTTTTCTTAACTTAATTTTTTTTATCACATAAATTGTTTCGACAACTCGTTTTCGGAATTTATTGGGTGGTTTTCTCGGTTACTCTTACTATATTAGTGGTGCTGAGAATGATTTCCGTCCATGATTACCGTATATGTCGGAGTATCGGGCTGGCCACCCCTTATTTCGGAGTGCGGGTTGTCACATTCACCCCCACCTTGTTTTACACTTTGAAAATCAACATTTCTTGTCATTTACACGCTTGCATTGATTTTATCCCAAAAATCACTTTCATTTGGGACCATTTTGTGTAATACTTTTTCCAATATTTTTATTTCATTAAAAGTTCCACTTTATGGAAAACAACCACCACTTTATGTAAAATTACCATTTTACTCAGTTGTTTCCAAACTTATCTCTTCCTCCATTTTCACAGGTGTTATTTTCATAGAACGTTGTTAAGTTACACACATGAATATCTTAAATGTTTTAACCCATTAACACATTGGACTAACATACTTCTCAAGTTGAAAATCTCTTTATTTCATTACTTTCTTTACCAAAGAAATCAGTTGGCATTTTTAAGACAACTTTACAAGGAAAGCACCATTTCCCCTTATTATCGCATATAATCTTGAGAAGATACATGCATCACATATTCTAAACTTATTAACACACTTTAAGGGATGAAATTTCTATTTTCTTTATTTCACGTTAAACCTCGTTAAAACCTTCACTAAACTTGCTTATATTCCCATCATTAAAATACTACAAGTTTATATACACTAGAAGATGGATCTTAAGTCTAGAAATCTATAAGAATGAGTTTTACACACGATTCATTCTAATTTTTATAAAATCCCAATTTTTTCCAGAAAATCGTGATGCGTCTGTTCATGAAATATTTTCAATGGGAAAAATAATATTTCTAACATTTTATTCCATAAAATGTTTAAATATCAAGATTTCTTGAAATATATCATTTTTCTCAAAACTCTTGAAATCATTTAAAACCATTTTACACAAAAACATAGGAAATAAGTGTGACACCCCGCCTAATTAAATAACAGGTGATCAGTCCTTTATTAAATTAAATCAGAATATCTAGTTGGTTCATTCTTAGCATTACCGTCGAAAAATAATTTCTTATTAATTCACCTAATGAATAATTAAGCTAAGTGCCAAAACTTTTCCATTTTTAATGTAATTAAATTAATTCCACCATACGGAATCAAATAAAGGAATATCACACCATAACTGAATTAAAAGTCAACAGGAATAAACATAACTAGAATAAACATTCTAGTTTAAATACCTCAGTATCATCATCCAAACCAAAATGATAATAATAGTACCGACATAAAAACAAATACAATATCCGAAATAGAAATGTAACTACTAGAATCCTGGGTGACATGCCCTAAATGAGAAAGGTACCACAGAAATGGGAATCAATGAAATAAAAGAGTCTAATCCAAGTCTGCATCTCCAGAAGCATGTCAAAATATCTATACTCTATGTCGGGCGTCCCTGATGGTGGGCACCTGGTATAATAGATATAATAGAGAAGAGAATATGCATGGGAATGGGTCAGAGCCCAATTGTAAAAGATTTTTAAAAATAGCAAGTGCTTAACAAGTGCAATTAAGCAGGTATTAAGTTCATGTTAGTTTTCGGCTCTCACTTGAGAATCTCACCTCTTATCTAGTGTGGAATCCTAGGGTACGTTATTATCTCCCTAATTAAGGTTCTCAATTATTATTCTATCCCTTATCATCTCCCCGTATTTCCCACGCAATACGTATATTAATTAAACGTGTTCATTTCTTTTTAATATGAACTATGCTTTCAAGGATTAAGTATTTACTTACTTAATTCAATTCAGATTTCATTATTCATTTTTACCTACTAGTTCACACAGTAGATCACATCACGATATATGTACATATATATATATATATATATTCAGTACACTATTATATATACTAATATGGAACCTCCCAGACACAGCTGCGGTGCATGCATACTCTGCTATCATGTCCAGTTACATCTCTCGCTGTAAAAAGGACTATTGTCTCGGCGTCTCTTCCGGACCATAAATAACATAACACACATATTTGGAGGCGAGCATACTCCCTAGCCGAATGGGTCACTTACATACCTAAACTCCCATTCAACCGTTGAAACTATCATTCTCACCGATAGAACATGTCCAAGGTCATATGCTCAAGGTACGAATCTAAAATCCCCCCAAATGGGCTCGTCAGAATAAGATCAACCATAACGTGAAACCTTCACCCCGATAGCAAGCAGTGTAGGTATGTTATGCACAAGACAATTTGTAATATAGGTATTCAGCCCAGGTATATATATAATATCAATAAGGTATTCGCACAAACCATATGACAATTCCATAAGTGGTATATTTTTATCTCTAATATCCTACATTTTTATAGATTACGACTTAACTTTTTACATATTCCCAAGCTTTCATAACACTCAAAGGTTATCATTCTCTTCTCATGTAAATTCAGTAGGTAGACATATACACCCTACTAGTCCATGTCATCACAATTAACGAATTTTCACGAATTAATATATCCTTAATTGGGTTTATTCTTCGATAATATTTAATTCAATTTTTAACCCATTATTTCATTTTCAAGGATTAATCCCACACATTAACATTTTTTGGGTCTTAATCACCACCCTCATGACCTTCCCTAAGTCCCATTATTCTCAAATTAATTAACACTAAGCATTCCTAAAAGTTAGTATTTAATCAAACCTTAACGAAAAACAAATCACATTTTTTGAGATCATCGATCGATCGATGATTTGGGTCGGTCGATCGAAATTCATAGGTCAATCGATAGATCAAACAGGTATCAACCTACGTTCCTGCATATTTTTGCCTATGGGTTTAATCATTTTTCAACCTCAAAACCTCTACTCTATGATTCCAAACTCCCTATAAATCATCCCAAATGATATAACACGATATATAAGTGATCTCTAATCATTAAACAACATAAATCCATCAAGAAGTTTGAATTAATCATGACGTTTTCCCTTAAAATTCAAAAACTCCTTACTATATCACCCATACAAGAACACCCATAAAATCCAGATTTTTTTCTTCCCCAAATTATTCCTAAATTTTTTGGATTAAAATACATATTCAAAAAGAGATTAAGCCTACATAGTTCTCATTTCAAGGAATCAATTAAAATCACTATATTTTATCTTTGAATCATGCAAGTTTTCAAAATTTCATAATTATCCTAACATGGATAATATACATGCTAAGTTTGCAAAGGTTAAATCACTTGCCTTTAAAATATAGGTCTGAACCATTGAGGACAATACTCTATTGGAGTTCCTCCCTTTTCTGGCCAACTTTCACTTTTCGCCTTTTAGCTTCCTAGAGAGTCTCTCCCTTTCCCCAGAGAAGTCTCTCAATGCCCCCTAAGTCTTTCCCTCTAATTTTTGGTGAATGACTCTGAATCTTACCACCTTTATACTTATATAAGAACACTCAATTTTCGTGGATACTATTCACCTTATTTGTAAAATGGTCAAAATACCCCTCTAGGGTGTCTATACGGTTCTAAAATGTCCCGTGACCCAAATCAAACCCCCAAGTAGACTTTTTGTAAACTATTTAAACCCTTCTAAACACTTTGGCATAGTCAAAATGACCATTTGTATTACATAAAAATAATTTACTTTTCATTCCATTTAAATTTAGTCCCGGCACGACTCACATGCCCTTCCCGACTTAATTACCGTGATTGTCATATTTATCAGTCATGACAATTTTATTAAATCATAATCATATATTACTTGTAATCACTAAGTAAAATTCAACATAAATCACATATTACTGTATACCAGAGTAATATTTAAATCCGGCTTAATTATCCCACAATTAACTCTAATTAATCCCATTTTAAAAATCATTAAAAATATGGAGTATTAAAATAACTTTATCAAATAATATGTGCATTATGATTTTACAAACTATAACCACAAGGCCAATGCTATGCAAAATAGAGTTCGTAAGCTAAAGAGTAGAGTTTTCCCACCTCAAAGAAAATCCCAAAATTGTTAAATGAATGTAGAAGAGGATGGCAACCTCCCACCTCCCAAGATGGATTTAAGGAGGTTGCTTAACTCCAAAAATGTGCTCCATGAAATCTCCAAGAAAAACCCTTTTCTAGTATCCCTACTCATATTCTTCTTCTACAAAAATCCCAACAACATCTCCATGAAACCCCATCATGTTCAAACATGTGGTGTAAATGGATTTTCAGGGGTTAAATTTGAAAGAAGGTAGTTAATCAATGGAGGTTTAAGGTGTAATAATGGTGGTGTTATGTTGGTGTGTGGCGGTTGGTGGATGAAGAGATCTATGAGAGAGAGAGAGAGACAGAGAGAGAGAGAGAGAGAGAGAGAGAGAGAGAGACAGAGAGACCAAATCTGATTGTAAATGCCCCAAATGAGCCAAAGTGTCATATAAATACTCCGAAAACCCTAAGAGTTAAATCCCAAAAACACCCTTAAAGTAAACCCTCTATCCATTGGTCTATCATGTCCTTATCCTACATTTTTATCTGAGCCACTGAGAGTTGACACGTGATCCAATCTTACGATTTGCGTCTTGACAGCACATAAAAATGTGCAAATTTTTCTAAATTTTTCCCAGTAATTTGAACAACTTTCAACCTCACTCGAACGAGATGAGTTCTAACGAGGCAGAATAGTTTGGTTAAGAGGGATGAGATATGCACCTCGTTCGAACGGGAAAGCTCCCCTCATTCAAATGATGGTGCACCTCGTTTAAACGTGAGCTTTCCAATGAGATTTCAGATAGCGAGGGAAATCGAGCATTTCTTAGCTGTTCGAAGGTCATTCGAACGACAAACAAAATCTCTACATCAGCTTTAGGCCATAAAAACTCCAATTTGACTTCACCAAGGCCACTAAGTCATCCATATTTGACTTATGATGCACCTTGCCAAGTCCAGGGCTCAAATGGGTTACACCCAATCACCAAATTACACGAGCATGGTTAAAATCATGAAGAGGGTGCTACTTTCTTTCCTCTTTATGGAATTTAATCCTCAAAATTTTTAATTAGCCAATTCCACAAATTTTCGAGGTTTTAGTTCCTTACTCTAAGTCATGGGGACCTTTCAAGGCCATGCCATAAAAATCCTCAATTACTAATACGTCATCATATATCCTTTCACGAGGAACTATCACCTAAAAACTCGACATGCAACACTCCTAACGCTCGCCATCAGACTAGTCACCAAGGTCATATAATAGTCCTTGAGTCTCTACTTATGGGGTGGTCGTACTTAATTGATTACTAAGGTTTCGTTGCTAAGCCTCTAGGTTTACCGCCATATCTACCTGAGAAACACACCCAAGTGATCGACCCTCACCTAAGTGAAAACTAAGAATAACAAATATCTTGCCCATTATTACCAATTATTCCAATACTTAGGGTTACACACCCCGAGTCTCATCAAATTCTCGAGTCATCCTGACCACAAAAATTCACTATAACTTGGTATTAACCTCGCATCTTGTAAGGACATAATTTAATAAATGTTCGTTATCAATTGAGTATATTGTATACTTCTACACCCTTGAAGAATGTTCAGGATCCCATATGCAACATGACGATTCCAAATATCAAGTTCTTCAATAATCAAGCCTCCTGTGAGATAAATTGGTAAAGGTTGTGTTGTAATACCTTAGAATTTCACTTAGAATATTGGGATATTTTCTGTGAAATTTTTTCTAAGTACTGGAGCGGACTATTTTTGTTTTTCTTTAGAAAATATTTTTCGATGTTTCAAAGAAGAACATTTATTGGAGAAAGGAAAAGAAAAATTATTTTTTAATTTTCTTGTTCGAGCGATGGAAGACTTCGTTCGAGCAACATATGATGTCGCGTGAAGTCGTTTGAAAGACACGTGGCATCGTTCAAGCTACACTACTATCTCGTTCGAGCGACGCGTTCCCTTAGGTTTTTTATAAAAAGGTTTTTCCAACTTCGCTTTTAATTGGAAGACTTGCGATTTTGAACATATACGAAACTGCTTTGGTAGAATACTTTGTCTTCTCACTTTTAGGGTTTTAATCCCTTTTGTTTTCAATTCACAAGATCCTAATAGTTTGTCTGAATTGTTTTGGAATCCAAGAACACATCTTGTGACAAGTTTCTCTTGTAGAGAGGATATCTACTGATGGTCTTGGGGATCTTGAGGGGAGTATTGGGCTGACTTCAATTGCGTGTCAATAAGGAGTGCTTGTTGGTGTTCCTGGGCTGAATTGTAGCTATGGTTCTGGCTGACTCTAGGTTGCGTATCTATGTAGGTTTGTTAACGTAAACTTATTGCATATTTCATTGTGATTGTAAATTGCGATTTAATTCATAGTGAAATAAAAAAAAATTCCCTTCGGAGATTTTTCCTGAAATCTGTGAGTTAGCATATTTGTGTTTATGGTGATTTGACACACGCACACATGTAGTTGTATGTTTAAGGGATGATTTAATTTTCTTTAATAATTGACTCCAATTAAATAAGTTTGAGGTCGGAATTTGCACATTTATTCAAATAAATATCGCACACGGTGCATCACTTTTTACAAATTGGTATCAAAGCAGTTTACACTAATTTAATGTGGATTCCCATTTCCACAAAAAATGTGTGATATTGATTTTTTTTAAATCTATTTTGTCAAAAATCACAATTTTTTCGATGGATGAGTTATGTAATCAGATGTTCCCCTTGAATGACATGAGTCAAAAAGAATTGATTTTTCGGAAAAAGAAAATTGTCGTTTTAAATCCGCTATGGATCATTTGCAAACGGTTCGAAATCAAAGAGATTTTTATCGTGAGAAATTTTTTTCTTTGGACAATGAATTTAATGCTTTAAAATTGTCCAAAAAGGCGAGTGATGATAGAGTTCTATTTTTAGAAAAAGAATTGGACGACTTCAAAAATTCTAGAATTTGTGTTTGTGCCAAATTGGATAAAAAATTTACTCGATGAGTTTGTGGCACGTGAGGAGACTCTTAGGGATAAGTCTACGTATTTTAAGGGAGAACGTGATAACCTTATAGAAATAACCGAAAATTTAGAGAAGGAGTCCCAAAAATTGGAAGAGTCTAATTCTTTGTTTGAGTAAAAAATTTTGGAGATAAAAATTATTTGACAGACTCGAGTGTGACACCCCGCCTAATAAAATATCGGGCGATCACTCCTATACCAAATTAAAACAGGAGTGGCATATGGATCATTCTTAGCATCACTGTAAAAAATAATGTTTAAATACTAATAACCTATTAGGCTGGCATCAAAATTTTATTTAACTACTCTTTTTAAATAACTACACAATTAAAACATCCACACAATTTATATAAATGAAACTGGAAAGAGATAAAATAACCGAACACTCGATTCAAATATGATACAACCAACTCGAATGCCGCACAGAAAGGCGGTAAAAGAATAAATAAATACAATTTTGGCTTTTGGCCCGAAAGTAACTACAATGCTTCCAATCTAGATCACAAGAATAGAGACGTCTAAAAATAAACATGCATGCATCCACAGCTGCTTCAGCAGACGCCTGACTCGAAAAGATCAGCATCCAGGCATCCATGTGTCTGGACACCTATATATATAATATATAGTGAGAGAGGAAAAATATAGAAACGGGTCAAAGCTCGAGTTGTGAAAATATTTAGCAAGTCCATAAATGCTTTCTTTTTAAAAACATGTTCTATCTCATATTTAAATTGGTATCGCACTCCCATGAGATACCCCTCACCTCTCTTCTAATAGTGCACACCTAGCGCATCCCACTAAACATCCTAATCAAGCCACACTGACTAACTAATCCATCACCCCCAAGCAATATAAATCCTAAACAACCCAAGTAATAAGGGATAAACTTCTCCCTAATCTCAACGGTATGCCATATTCATGTGTGGGGTGTCTCGCAAAGCGAAATCCAAATAAGGAACCCCCCGGATACACTACTACTTGGCAAGGTCGATCATCGAGATCCATTAGACCCTTAGTATACGAAAGATATATATATATATATATATATATATATATATATACACACCATATAAGAAATCGCAATACTAGAGTACTAAGGGTTCAACTTCTCCTCAGTCTCAACACTAAGCCATGTTCGTGCGTGGAGTGTCTCGAAAAGCGAAATCCAAACAAGGAACCCCCCTGATACACTACTACTTGGCAAGGTCGATCATCAAGATCCATTAGACCCTCAGTACTCAATTTATACATATATACTCATATGATTATATCCATTTTCATACTCATCTTTTATTTTTCATACTCAATTTTATATACATATCATATTACACTTCCAGATATAATCTCCCGGAATGAGAATTCATTTCTTTATCATTTCATATTCAATTTATCTCTTTACTCGCATAGAGATATTATATCTTGTTATCATACACAAGTAATTTACCATCACATAAGTACAATAACAATCCCAACGAGCTATAACTCGAGGATGCGCTCTCATAGTGCCGATCCAAAATTCGGGTTTACTCACTATAGCACGGTACCAAGCCAGACTCTCTCAATGGACATGGTAAACAAATACACAATGGGAGGCGGTCATGTTCCCTCTGTAAGTGGAATCACATACATCTCACTCGAAAGTGGGACGCTAATGACCTGGGGACTATACTCTCCCTGCTCCTCAAGCCAGGAGATTCACCCACATCGCGCAACCTCCCTGGATCACACTGGAGAAAATATATACTCTGGCTGTTCCAACCCTATACCAAATGAAAGCCCGTAGAAACCAGCCTCTAAAATACACATATACCAATCCCACACAGATACTTATGTATTCATATCATACAGTATATACTATAATTACATCGTATATATTATATATATATTTATACAAGTACCACTTCTCAAATGTATACATGGCTATAATTGCCAATCACACAAAGCGTTGACCAATAATCCCAAAGATTCTCATAATTAATACTATTCGAGAATTCGCACACTCCTGATACTAATCCCAAAAGTATCCCCTCGCTTGATACATAACGTGTACCTTATTCACACTTAGTGAATACGCATTTCTCCAAATTCATCCTAATAGTCTCGCGGGAGGTACTCAACCACAATTGTTATGATTATGTTTTTGACGTGCATAATTATATCTATACACGCTTGCCGAATGATTTTCCTGAATGCCTCTTGTCTCAAAACATTAATAAAATCCCTACCCTAGATCGTACTCTATATTAATCAGAGGTTTTCCTATCCTCAAATCATCTTCTATGAGGCCTAACATCCCATTTAGAAACTCCTATAAAAATCTCCAAAACCATAACTTAAGTCTCCCTAAACTTAAAAGGAGAAAGCCTCAAAATCTTCCAGGACCGAATCGATTCTTCCTGTCCAAATCAATTAGAAATGGTTCTACATTCAAATTGTCTCTTACCGAATCGATTCGGCCTGTACGAATCGATTCGGCTGGTTAGAAATCCCCAAATCTGCTCAAGGTTTATATATATCCCAAAAACCTAAAACTCAATTCAATCTCCATTTAAATTATAACTCGGATTTATTTCAACGAACCCAAAGTTTTCATATCTCCTCAAGTACTTTAGAGGTACTAACACTCTCTTTGAGAACCCCTAATATTTATCTCCAATTTATTCTAGCCTTAATTTCTAACTAACTATTTCGATCTCGGATAGCTTTCTGTAGAAAAATCACTATAAATCTAAAAAAAATTCGAAAAATACGCGGTCAGCGCCCACGCGACCGTATCAAAAAGATCTACTATGTTCATTTTTTGACCAAGAGCTGAATCGATTTTTCTCATGGCCGAATCGATTCGAGAAGGATGCAGGTCACTATTCACCTTCTTCTCCAAAAATCCAAACCTCCATTATTCTCCATTTTTGCTGTTTCTAAACTCATCCAACAACTCAATAAACATCTAATCTATGTTTTACAACTAACACATCAATTAATTTGGGGTATTAAACCATTTCTCTTAAATTTAAACACCATAAAAACCCCAACTTATCATTTTAACCCACTTCAATCCATTTCTTAACTCCATTTACATGGATTTAACACTAGAAATCATTAAGAGTTTACATTACATCAATATGTAAACTCATATTCACATTTTACCAATTTTATTTTAAGGGTTCTAACCCAAAATCATATAGTTTACCAACTATAATATGAAATAAATGCACAAAATGAAATAAAGCAAGTATACACTTGCCTATAGGATGAAATCCGACGACCTCGAGTCGAATCCGATGGAGTTTGGCCCAAATCTCCTATTTCTCTCTTCTTTTCTCCTCTTTCTTTCTCTCTTCCTTTCTTTCTCTCTATCTTTCCTTCTTTCATCTCTTTCTCTCTCCCGTGACCTTATAATTGAAGAAAAAGGTTTATCCCTTAATAAACCAAAAAATGATTCGTTTACTCAATTACGAGTCCTTATTAATCCCAAAATTCCCAAAACTCAATGTCGACACCCGGATACTCAATTTTGACTATCGCGGACATTTCGAGACTCATCGCGCACTCAAAATCTCCATCTGAGGCACTTGACCACAACTAATTTAACCAAATACATCTCAATGTGGTAGTACCATTAAAATACTATCCTATGTTGATTTACCCAGCTGCGACATATAGTTAAAATACTTCGACTTATTTACTTAACCCCAAAAGTAAATATAACACCCATTGAAAATCATTTAATCCTTGAAAACTCCAAAAATTTACTATTCATGATAATTCTTGAATTTCCCAAACTACTCTTAATTATTGAATTTAATTCTCCCATAAAAGTACGGGGTATTACATACTTCCCCCCTTACAATGGAATTTCGTCCTCGAAATTCAGATATAACCAATACTACCAACACTAACCTAGGATCGTGAATAACTCCACAACCTAATACCTCAAAGTGGAATGGTACTACCTAATAACTCTTAACCGTGCTCAATAATCACTCACCTCTAACAAGGTTTATACTATACTATACTACCATCTCGTCATACTCTTCAACTCTATATACTACATGCCTTCCATCTCAGGCAGTATATAAAACTAACTTACTAAGGTGCCCATACAACTTTTTAACCCGTGCCTCTCTACACAACTATCACCATTTTCTGACACGTATACACTCTCTAAACAGTAGGCCTTATTTCTTCGGCATAATACTCATACATAGGTCTTCCCAACTCTTAAAATCCCATTCTTCTCATGGTTAACCAACCGATCTTTCTATATCGGCGCCACTAACTTTACTGGCCTCACTGCCCAAAATTCTAAGATCGAAGCGTTCCAACCTACAAAAAATAGTACTATCCTAAATTTTGCCCCTGGTGCCCAATACCTTTCTCAACTCCAGATATTTCCTCGGTTTCATGCGTGGGATGTCTCGCAGAGCGAAATCCAAATAAGGAACCCTCCCGTTACACTACTCCCTCGCGTCGTCGGTCATCGAGGACGTCCTAAATCTTACCTCACTAACCTATTAACGCATTTCTACTATTCTATCCTTATACCTAGGCGAACAGGAAAGTCTAACTAATCGAGGTGCCAACTCTCTACGAAAGCTTTACGAACATCATACCCAAAACATATTTCCTCCAAAATTTTCCTTTTCATTAAGGCCTAGCTATAACCCTCAAAATAATTTCTCTAAGTCCTACTTCACCCACCCACTTGTGGTGAGAGAACTACTTTAGTGCTTTTCCATAGCATAATATTTCCATAAGCATACCATGATCGTACGGATCATAGTCTATAGTGTTTCCTCCACTCTATATGACTTGTCCACAAAACCAACATCCTTGCATTCTATAACATCTCTCCACTCCCGACGATGTTAAGGTTCATGCGTGGAGCGTCTCGCAAGAGAAATCCAAACAAGGAACCCCTCCATATACTACTACTTAACTTTGTGGGTCGTGGAGGTCCGTTAACTCCAAATATGCAACCGGGATAACCCTATCCCCTCTTTCAACAGAATGCGGTCTGAACTCCCATCTCTTTCTAGGAGACACACCACTAAGCGCTCGAACTAACACTCAGTCCTTGCGCAATCAATAATGAGATTAAACTCATAGCTCAACCATTAACCCTGCATACCTTAAATCACATTTATAAGGTCGCCACACACTTGAATCACAATAATGAAACATCTATTCACCGAAGTTCCATCTATATACATAATAAGGCGAACTCAACCTGTATCCAGGTGAGATATCGCAATAACAACCCATGCCACCCTGGAACCACGAACAAGATAGTCTTGCCATCATTATCCTGCTATCGCTCCGAACCTCAAATATCATATTCCACACAAAATAACACCACACTCGTATAACACACACAAAACGAGTACTACCGATCTGTTATAAACTTAAAATACTTACACCCGCTCTTCTCAGCGAATGAAAGAAAATAGATTCCCGCTATCGCAAAAAAGCACATAAACATATACTACATAACGTTATCGATACTATTTATAAACTCGCATCACACACGAATCTAGGGCTAATAAAACATTGTGACTCAATCTCGTCACACAGAACAAGCCTCCTTCAATTGAGGTGAAACTCATAACAACCACTTCGCCTTTCACCCTAGCGACTCCAAAAGGTTCTCGAACTTAATACACTTGCCATAACTAAACCAAAAATTTCTTTAAGCAACGCCCCATCTGGGAACCCTAGACTTGCCCCTTAACTCCCACTGGGCAATGAGTAACCGTAAGGTTCTACACTCCACATTACAACATTCCCCATCTCGGGTCACCGTGACCCTTTTAAGGTTATCAGTATCTTGGAATCCATAGCCGCGATCCTGACAATCACTTTACAAGTTTCACTTAACTTCATCATGAAAAGGAAACTCCATCACTCCCTGCCTCCTACTACCGTCATCACAGCCTTCCTTGGTCACTCATCCTCGATCAACACACGAACCTCAAACGAGCGCGCAAAAGACTTACTATAAATTCATAATATGGCAGGAGAATGAAATCTCACAAGATGAATCAATAATCCTAATCATAAGGCTCTATAACAAATCAAGAGCAATGCTTAAAGTGTAGTATGTCTGCACAGATTCCTAAGGACACTAGAATCTGAGGCTCTAATACCATATGTGACACCCCGCCTAGTAAAATACCGAGTGATCACTCTTGTACCAAATTAAAACAGGAGTCGCATATGGATCATTTTCAGCATCACAGTCGAAAACCATATTTTATTATTAAAAACCTATTAGGCTGGCATCAAAATTTTATTTAACTACTCTTTTTAAATAACTACACAATTAAAACATCCACACAGTTTATATAAATGAAACTGGAAAGAGATAAAATAACCGAACACTCGATTCAAATATGATACAACCAACTCGAATGCCGCACAGATTGGCGGAAAAAGAATAAATAAATACAATTTTGGCTTTTGGCCCGAAAGTAACTACAATGCTTCCTATTTAGATCACAAGAATAAAGGCGTCTAAAAATAAACTTGCATGCATCCACAGCTGTTGTAGTAGACGTCTGACTCGAAAGGATCATCATCCAGGCATCCCTGTGTCTGGACACCTATATATATAATATATAGCCAGAGAGGAAAAATATCGAAACGGGTTAGAGCCCGAGTTGTGAATATATTTAGCAAGTGCATAAATTCTTTATTTTTAAAAATATGTTTTATCTCATATTTAAATTGGTATCGCACTCCCATGAGATACCCCACACCTCTCTTCTAATAGCGCACACCTAGCGCATCCCCCTAAACATCCTAGTCAAACCACACTGACTAACTAATCCATCACCCCCAAGCTATAGAAATCCTAAACAACCCAAGTACTAAGGGCTCAAGTTCTCCCTAATCTCAACGCTACGCCATATTCGTGCATGGGGTGCCTCGCAAAGCGAAATAAAAATAAGGAACTCCCCAATACACTACTACTTGGAAAGGTCGATTGTCGAGATCCATTAGACCCTCAGTACACGAAAGATATATATATACCATATAAGAAATCCCAATATTAGAGCACTAAGGGTTAAACTTCTCCCCAGTCTCAACACTAAGCCATGTTCGTGCGTGGGGTGTCTCGTAAAGAGAAATCCAAACAAGGAACCCCCTGATACACTACTACTTGGCAAGGTCGATTGTCGAGAATCATTAGACCCTCAGAACTCAATTTATACATATATACTCATATAATTATATCCATTTTCATACACATCTTTTATTTTTCATACTCAATTTAAAATACATATCATATTACACTTCCGGATATAATCTCCCGAAATGAGAATTCATTTCTTTATCATTACATATTAAATTTATCTCTTTACTCTCATAGAGATATTATATCTTGTTCTCATACACAAGTAATGTACTATCACACAATTACAATAACCATCACAACGATCTATAACTCGAGGATGCGGTCTCATAGTGTCGATCCAAAATCTGGGTTTACTCACTATAGCACGGTACCAAGCCAGACTCTCTCAATGGACATGGTAAACAAATACACAATGGTGGAGGCGGTCATGTTCCCCCTACAAGTGGAATCACATACATTTCACTCGAACGCGGGACACTAATGACCTAGGGACTATACTCTCCCTGCTCCTCAAGACAGGAGATTCACCCACATCGCGCTACCTCCCTGGATCGCACTAGAGATAATATATACTCTGGCTGTTCCAACCCTATACCAAATGAAAGCCCGTAGAAACCAGCCTCTAAAATACACATATACCAATCCCACACAGATACATATGTATTCGTATCATATATTATATACTATAATTACATCATATATATTATATATATATATATATATATATATATATATATATATATATATATATATATATATATATACATACATACAAGTACCACTTCTCAAATGTATACATGGCTATAATTGCCAATCACATAAAGCGATGACCAATAATCCCAAAGATTCTCATAATTAATACTATTCGAGTATTCGCACACTCCCAATACTAATCCCAAAAGTATCCCCTCGCATTATAAATAACGTGTACCTTATTCACACTTAGTGAATACGCATTTCTCCAAATTCATCCTAATAGTCTCGCGGGAGGTACTCAACCACAATTGTTATGATTATGTTTTCGACATACATAATTATATCTATACACACTTGCCGAATGATTTTCTCGAATGCCTCTTGTCTCAAAACATTAATAAAATCCCTAACCCGGATCGTACTCTATAGTAGTCAGAGGTTTTCCTATCCTCATATCATCTTCTAGGAGTCCTAACATCCCATTTGAAAAGTCCTATAAAAATATCCAAGACCATAATTTAAGTCTCCCTAAACTTAAAAGGAGAAAACCTCAAAATCTGCGAGGACCGAATCGATTAGGCCTATCCGAATCGATTTGCTGGCCACCGAATCGATTCGCTGGCCACCGAATCCATTCGACCTGTCCGAATCAATTCGAAATGGTTCTACTTTCAAATTATCTCTTATAGAATCGAGTCGGCCTGTTCGAATCGATTTGACTGGTCCGAAAGCCCCAAATCTGCTTAGGGTTTATATATATCCCAAAAACCCAAAACTCAATTCAGTCTCCATTTAAATTATAACTCAGATTTATTTCAACGAACCCAAAGCTTTCATATCTCCTCAAGTTATTTATAGGTCCTAACACTCTCTTTGAGAATCCTAATATTTATCTCTAATTTATTCTAGCCTTAATTTCTGACTAACTCTTTTGATCTTGGACAGCTTTCAGTAGAAAAATCCCTATAAATCCAAAAAAAAATTAGAAAAATACGCGGTCAGGGCCCAAGCGACCGTATCAAAAAGGTCTAAAATTTTCATTTTTTTACCGAGAGACGAATCGATCCGCCTCATGGCCGAATCGATTCGGGAAGGACGCGGGTCATTATTCACCTTCTTCTCAAAAAATCCAAACCTCCATTATTCTCCATTTTTGTTGTCTCTAAACTCATTCAACAACTCAATAAACATCTAATTGATGTTTTAAAACTAACACGTCAATTAATTTGGGGTATTAAACCATTTCTCTTAAATTTAAACACCATAAAAACCCCAACTTATCATTTTAACCCACTTTAATCCATTTCTTCACTCCATTTACATTGATTTAACACTAGAAATCATTAAGAGTTTACATTACATCAATATGTAAACTCATATTCAATTTTTACCAAATTTATTTTAAGGGTTCTAACCCAAAATCATATAGTTTACCAACTATAATATGAAATAAATGTACAAAATGAAATAAAGCAAGTATACACTTGCCCGGAGGATGAAATCTGATGACCTCGAGTTGAATTTGACGGAGTTTGGCCAAAATCTCCTATTTCTCTCTTCTTTTCTCCTCTTTCTTTCTCTATTCCTTTCGTTCTCTCTTTCTTTCTTTCTTTCTTCCCTTTCTCTCTCTCGTGATGGGTTTATCCCTTAATAAACCCCAAAATGACTCGTTTACTCAATTACGAGTCCCTATTAATCCAAAAATTCTCAAAACTCAATTTCGACCCCCGGATACTCAATTTTGACTATCTCGGCCATTCCGAGACTCACCGCGCACTCAAAATCTCCATCTGAGGCACTTGACCGCAACTCACTAATTTAACCCAATACATCTCAATGTGGTATTCCCACTAAAATATTATCCTCGGTCGCTTTACCCAGGTGCGACATGTAATTAAAATACTCCGACTTATTTACTTAACCCCAGAAGTAAATATAACACCCATTGAAAATCATTTAATCCTTGAAAACTCCAAAAATTTACTATTCACGATGATTCTTGAATTTCCCAAATTACTCTTAATTATTGAATTTAATTATCCCATAAAAGTGCGGGGTATTACATCGAGTAGTTTTGGTAGCAATGGTAGTGGCTCATCATGTTCTCATGTTTCGAGTGTTAAAGCCAAGACCATTATTTATTTTAAAGGGCCAATCAATCCTAAGGACAGTAGAAAAGGTCAACACATAGGTGTCGTTCAACCCATTTACACATGTTCATATTGTGGTAGGAAAGGTCACCTTAGGCATTTGTGTTTCGATCTTCGAAAAGGTCTTAGAAAGTTGAAATCTAGTGTTCCCTTGGTTTTCAAAACCCCTATGCATTATTGAACACCTATGTGGGTTAGGAAATCACTTTTAGAGGCTTTATATGTTAGACTTGTTGACTCTCGATTGCTTGCAAATGATTCTTCTCTTGCTATATCATACTGATGATTGTGTTCGCACGTTTGTCATATGCCAGTTGTGCTTCATGTTATATGTTTGCTAATGTTATGACTTGTGTAATTTTGGTATTAGTTTTCTTTGCTTTTCAAAAATTTTGGAAAAATACAAAAAGATTTATTTTGATAAAATTTTTGAAAAATCCAAAAAGAGTTTAAAAAGTTTAATAACTTTTGGCTATGCAAGACAAATAATTATAAAAAGTTTAAAAAACTAGTCTCGGCTAAAAAAACATTTCTAATTAGAAAGGAAAACAACCTCAATTTAAAAAAAATGTTTTCAATAATGAATAAAATCCAATTGTAAAAAACAGTCCCAATTAAAAAAAAGTCCCAACTTTAAAAACAATACTTCACAATTAAAAATAATAATTCTCAACGAAAAAACATTCCCAATTAAAAAAAAGACCCCCAACTATGGAAAAAAACAGTTCTCCATTAAAAAAAACAGTTTTCAACATTGAAAAAAAAACAAATTATAAATATGAAATAAAAACAGTCCCAATTAAAAAAAGAGTCTCAACTATGAAAAAAAAGAGTCCCAATTAAAAGAATTAAAATAAAAAAAACAGTTCCAACAATGAAAAAAACAGTTCCTAACTACGAAACCGTCCGAATTAATAAAAAAAAATCGAACACATTACCTTGCCCCAAACAAATATTCATTTGTTTATTTATTTTGAATTTTTTTAAATTTTTAAATTTTAATTATTTTTTTAATTTTTAATCTTTTTAAATTTAAAAAAAATATTTTAATTATTTAATTATTTTTAAATTTAATTTTTTTAATAAAAAAATGAATTAAAAATTAAATTTTTAAAAAAATGAATATTTAATGATCGTGTTAATTGAGGGGGAGAAATGAATGTCTAATGATTGTGTGATAGTTTGTAAGTGGAAATAAGAAAGGTTAATTTGGTAATAAGACAAATTTCATTATTTTTACCTGATAAATTATTCACTTTACCCATGGTTTAAAATGGTTAAAGTTTCACCTCACTTTTCATCATATTCATTTTATTTCATCATTCTAAATGCCCAACCAAACAAATATTTTACCTAGGTGGATTATTTTTTAACACGGTAAAAAATATTTCACCATGAACCAAACGGACCCAAAAAGGTTTTTCCAACTTAGTTTTTAATTTAAAGACCTGCGATTTTGAACAAAGACGAAACTGCTTTGGTAGAATACTGTCTTCTCACTTTTAGGGTTTTAATCCCCTTTGTTTTCAATTCACAAGATCCCAATAGTTTGTGTGAAATATTTTGGAACTCAATAACACATCTTGTGTCAAGTTTCTCTTGTAGAGAGGATCGC
Source organism: Sambucus nigra (assembly GCA_949130495.1). Taxonomy (NCBI): domain Eukaryota; kingdom Viridiplantae; phylum Streptophyta; class Magnoliopsida; order Dipsacales; family Adoxaceae; genus Sambucus; species Sambucus nigra. Next base: position 249,202,380 of record OX422215.1, read on the forward strand.
TACTACTGATCTAGGTGCTCTTGAGGGGAGTACTGGGTTGACTATGACTGGGTGTCAATAGGGAGTGCTTGTGGGCATTCCTGGGCTGAATTGGAGCTACGATTTCAGTTGACTCTAGGTTGAGTGTCTATATAGGTTTGCTGAGGTAAACTTATTTCAAATTTCATTGCGATTGTAAATTACGATTTAATTCATAGTGAAATAAACGGTTTTACCCTTCGGAGATTTTTCCTGAAATTTGTGAGTTAGCATATTTGTGTTTATGATGATTTGACACACGCACACACGTAGTTGTATGTTTAAATAAGTTTGTGGTTGAAATTTGCGCATTTATTCAAATCGAAATCGCACACGATGCATCACTTTTTACACACGTCTAGTCTCTTACTTCAAGGGGCGTCATACAAATTAAGTCATGTACCATGCATCTGACTAAAACTTTTTCACGGGATTCTTCTGTGAACCAAGGAACCCTCTCGGCATCCGATTATGGAATAGTCACCTAAGTATTACACCAATCCACTCACCATGGAAAAATAATATTGCGTACTATGTTTCCTCGAGTTTTAATGCTATACAATGTCCTTAAATCATCATCTTGCTCTTTACCATTATAACCTTTAATTGCCATACCGAGCAATTCATAAGATCAATTATCCTAAGAAAAGTGGATAATATAAGCAAACTGTGTGACCGAATGCGCAACCACATGTACATAGAACTTGTGCAATCTAAGGGATATTTCAAATATGAGCACACCCAGTTGTCAAGCGACAGTGAAAACACCAGGTCAATCCGCACTCATACTGAGCCAGGTTGTGCTATGAACAATCCCTTAATATGGAACAATACCAAACCATCGAAATTTAAAGGACACCTTCCTCAACCATCGAAACTGAAGGAACACAATTCTCGACTACTAAAACTGAAAGAATGCACCGAATCAGAATGAGTAAATAACCATTCTGAGGGAATCCCATCCTCATGCAATGACTATGGTTTGCAAAAGGTAAACCTTTGCCATATTCTTGGAGTCTATGAATCCTCCCTAGCATTTTTAACAAACCCTAGTATACGTATACACTGTAACTTGAGTAACCAACCGTGACAAATCGGATCACGGACCTTTTATCTCCTTGAGACAAAAGTAACATACGAACCTATCGTCCTTTGGGAAGTCAAATGCTATACTTCCCTTTTAAGGAATAAGGCTTCCTCTTTTCATACTTAACAAATGCGAGCCTCTTTGGTCGACGAATGCCAAACGGCTTTGTCAACACTAACCTAGTCCATCTCTCTAGTCAATGTGACATTGTGACCAACTTAACAAAGCTAGGTTACTGGAACACTCCTTATTATCATAAACATCTCCTTAGGTAGTGACCAACTAAGAGAAACATTCACCTTATTACACAAGGTCGTTACTGCGTGTACCTCTAAATTCTACCTAAACTGAATTTATGTGATGACCGCACTGGCTGCCATTAGCATTATAAGGATCACAAGTAATACATAGGTATAAGCGTCCTAATTCGTACTAGTCTGGAAAGACGTGCTAAGAAGTAATCATATCCCTTCTAGAGCTATTCTAACTTACACTTTTGACACATGTTGATATCCTAATCTTTCTTTGATGTCCCTTTTGGGTACTATTTTCAAGTCCTGAAAATGACATCATCAATCTAGGTCTCCAATGCATTTTTTGGTATTCATCAAAATCGAATATGACACTTTATACACTAGTCATCCTCTTATAACTGAGCGTTACGCCCAATCATAACATAAGTCTCTAATCTCCCATAGAAGGTTACATGACCAATCTGCGCTAATTAGAATGACAATACCAAGGACTGCCAATATTTGACTCTTTTAAGCCTATACCTTGGATCACCACGTGAGACTTAATACAACTATCACTGGAACACATTCATTCCACAACACCGAACATAATTGATTCCCTAAGGATGTCGAGCATACCCCAATGTAATTCTTACTAAGTACATGATAAAATTTCATCACCCGTGATATCCTCACAGCATGTACACTCTACCAAATTTCCATTGTTCATTCTGAAAATAGCAGATATTACCAAAGAAACTAGCCTATAAGTCTCCATTCATGGCGAACTCTAATCATTTGAACACCTCAAGGTGTCACAACAATTCAATTTCTATTCTTAAGGACTCCACATGCAACAACTCCTAAGGGTAGTCTAGTGGCTTAATTTCAAACATCTAATGCCACATACCACATATTAAATCTCAAGATGACACTAGTAATGATTTGGAAAGATACATGACATTGTTTGTAACCTATAGAACCTCTCAGTCCATACTACCAATGTCACAATGGATCCTATTCCTTAAAAGTCACATAATTTTCTCTAAATCCACATCATAAAAGACTAACTAGGGTTAAATCCTATGTCACCTCAACTTCTCATTTTTACACACGTGACACGCTTACCATCAATGTATCTCAACTCACATCGTAGTTTACGATACGCATCCATTAATTGATAATTATTTAGGCACTCGTCTATAATGATAACATCCTATGAAGTATGTCTTGAGTACACATCCTTGAGTAATGACCAACACAAATCTACATGCCTACTGAGTCGTTAAATTCCCACAACATGACACTAACCCAAGGATCAAGTTTCCTAATCACATCGTGATTGTTAACTAACCACAAGTTCCTAACCAAGGGACCTAATGCGTCCTTATCACAAAATCAACATCGTTAAGATATGACGCCCCACACACCTAATCTCCACAGTTGACTTTAAAAAACTCAAGCCTCAAATTCAATGGATGTCATTTACCTTTATAATAGGCCTCTATCATCATCATGGTTGACAAAAAAGTAACTCACACAAGAGAACGCGGTGTGCCACTAATAGCTTACGTAGACACTCACAAATTACTAACACCACGACACCAGAAGTGCCAAGGACTATTGATAGCAACTAACATATTTGTCCACTTTCTACATGGAAACACATTGCCCGTATTATTACTCTCCTTGACTTTATTGTCAAGAACATGAATTGAAAATGTCACTTGTCTAGCGTGATCGACCCAAAACCAACACCGACGTCGAAAGATCCACTACCGACCTCACCACGTCATACCCGAAAGGAACCTTGAACCTAGATCTCTTACACCATTTGTAAGTCCCGACCTATATTTATGGTTTATCCTTGGTCAATCTGATCTGACCTGAATGTTAGTTGTGAAGTGTGACGAGATAACCTAAATAATGTTGCTAGTTTAGTTTTATTTAACTAATATTTCACTTGTTAGCATGCGATTCCAATTTAAATCAAGCAACGCGGGGGAACCATGGGAAACATTATGGGGATTCAAGCATACAAAGATACTAAGGCATAATAAAAGAATACTTACCTGTATAACTCTTTGAACATACGAAACCGCACATAACCTGCCATAACAAAGAGGTGGGAATGATCCAAAAGCCAGTTAGAAAGTACAAAAATGGAATATAGAATTGAACGGCAGAAAAGAGACTCTAACACGTATACCGATGTGAACATGAAGTTACAATATTTTAATGCATAAAATCATTTTATTCCAAAACATTACTTATTTCGATCAATTCACCTTAACCTTATAAAGAACCCCTTTTTACATGAATCAATATTTTATTTTTGTTTTAAATTTAATACGCCCGATTAAGTACCTTGAACAAAATACTATTTATTTAAGGAAAAACACTTCTTTCACCTAAATTACCCATTTACTCGCACTAAACTCACCTTAGTGTATTCCTTAAAAATCATCTTTCAACACATGCAAGCACCGTGTTAGAAATTACATAGTTTTCATTGAAAACCTTTCATTAACCCATTTATGTGTTTATTATATGTTAAACCCCTTTAGGTTTCTTAATTCCCCCATTTAATCACCTCACTTTACCATTCCTTTTATTCCATGAACACTAGTCAATTTATTACATTACTTGTCCACGTTATCTTTTAATTGGAACACATATTAATTTCACTCAAGTTAGGTTATCTTTTTTTACATTCGTCTCACAACCCATTTCTTGTCATTTTCCACTTTTCTCATTATATTTTCTCAGAATCCTCCAATAATTGTGTACTTAAACACACTCCACGCCATCGACTACAATCCATATGTTATGGCCTTTATTTTTGGGTTTTTCACCCTAGGGCTCCGAGCCTTTCCTAATTATTCTTCGATCTCATCCGAGCCCATCTTAATGTATTTTAACATTTTTTAAATGTCCGCATTATTCCACTTTCACCGACTGGAGACAAAACCTAGGGATTTCAACCCCCCTTTGTGTTACAGTTTGAAAATCACCATTTCTTGCTCTTTACGTGCTTGCGTTGATTTTATCAGAAAAAATCACTTTCATCTGGAACCATTTTGTGTAGCACCTTTTCGAATATTTTTATTTCATAGAAAAATTTCCACTTTACGGAAACTTACCATTTTACCCATTTCTCAAAATTTTCCTTTTCCTCCGTTTTCACAAGTGTTATTTCCCAAAAAAAAAACATTTTTAAGTTACACACACTAACTTATTAAATATTTTAACCAATGAATACTTATTTAACACTTTGGAGTAACATACTTGTCAAGTTGAAAATATCTTTATTTTATTACTTTCTTTGTCAAAGAAATCATTTGGCATTTTAAGACTACTTTATAAGACAATCATCATTTTCCCATATCATCACATATAGTCTTGAGAACATACACTAATCACATTTTCCACACTTATTAACAAACAGTAATACCCCGTGCTTTTCAATAATATTAAAATGGAAATAATTGGTCATAATTAGGATTAATTGTTAGATAAATTAAAAATTAATCATGATTTAAATATTATTTGAGAATAAAGTAATATGTGAATAATGTGAATATTTATCAGTGAATTAAAATTAATATATCATTATGACTTTACATATGATTATAATTTAATACAATTGTCGCGAGATATGAATACAGTAATTTTGGGACGCGCGTGTGAGTCGTGTCGGGATTAAAATTAGAGACATTAAAAGTAAACTATTTATATGTCATCCAAATGGTCATTTTGACTGCGACAAAGTGTTAGGAAGGGTTTATATAGTCGAAAATTTTCTTGGGTGTTTGATTTGGGTCTCGGGACACTTTGGGACCAATTAGACACCCCAGAGGGGTATTTTAGTCATTTTATATGGGAGGTGTATAGTAACAATGAAAATACATGATTATTTATAAGTCTATGGTTATTTAAGATGAATGTTCATTCCACAAAAAATATTAGAGTGAGAGACTTTGAGGAGAGTAAGAGTTTCTCTTGAAAGGGAAGAGCCACCTTAAGGAAACCAAGGAACAAGGCCATCCACCACCACCACCACCATCGAAAGTTAGCTGGAAAAGAGGAGAACCACCAGTCTCTATCATCATCAAAGGTTCATAACTACATATTCGAGGCAAGTGGATTGATCTTTACAAGTCCAGCATGTATTATGTTCATTTTAGGATAGTTGTAGAATCCTGCATTTTTACATGATTTAAAGATAAACTATGGTGTTTTAAAATCTATCCTTTGGAATAAGAAATATGTAGAATTAATCTGGGATGATCATATAGTAATAACCCTGAAATAGAAATCACGCGATGAAGAGAATATGGGCTTTATAATTTGTTTTTGGATGAATATGATAATATTGTAGTTTTCTGGAAATGTTGGGAAATTATATTTTAATCCAATATTCTTGAGGATTTAAGATTGTTTAATTATTTGAAATCGTTTATATATGTTGTCATATCATATAGAACGAATTATAAGGAGTTTGGGACTTTAAAACATATGATTTAAGGATTAAAAATGATTAAACCCGTAGGCAAAATCGTCCATACCTGATGGATCGATCGATCGAATTAAGAATGTCCATCAATCGACTGGATCGATCTATCGACCCTCCCCTTCGATCGATCGACTCGTCCTGGAATTTGAAAAATTGTTTCTTTATAAGGTTTGATAAAATTTCGTGTTGTATAATTATTTTGTGGCGACTAATTGAATATTTTGGGACATAAGGGAGGTCAGTAGGGTGATAGGTAGAAACATGAAAAAATATTAATATGTGGGATAAATCCTAGGAAATGGGAATAATGGGTTAAAATCGAATTAGTGAGTACCGAGAATAAACCCAATTGAAATAATTAAATTTGTAAATTGTGATGACATGGACCAGTAGGGTGAAGACTTGTACCTACTGAAATTATAAGAGAAATAATTAATACCTTTTGAGTGTGGAGAAAAGCTCATATTAAATGTAAGTTCATAATCTGGAAATGCGTAGGATATTCGAGATATAAATATACTACATAAGAGAATTGTTATGGGTTGTGAGTATACCCTATTCATATACATATAAGTGGTACAAATGGCTATATTATGTTTTTTGATTATGTGTATAACATACCTACACTACTTGCTATCACAGTGGAGGTTTCTCATTGTCCACGGTCTTATATCTATTGGACCCATTTGGGGTGATTTAGATTCGTACACTGAGCATAGTAACTTGGTATGTTCTATCATGACGAATGATAGTTTCGACGGTTGAATGGGAATGTAGGTATGTGCGTGACCCATTTAACTTGGGAATATGCTCGCCTCCAATATTTGTGTATGCCATTTGTGGTTCAGGAGAGACGCCGAACCAATTGTCCATTATGCAGTGATTGATGCACCAGGACATAATAACAGAGTATGTATGCACTGCATCTGTGTCTGAGAGGTACCGTATTAGTATATATATTAATGTGATATATATATTTTAAAGGTTTAGTTCATCTTGAAGAGAAATGAACATATTTATTTAATCTAAATATTACGGGGGAAATACGAGAATAGAAGAAGAGATAGGGTAACAATTCACGAACCTTAATTAGGGAGTTATTAAGGTACGTTAGGCGTGCACACTTGATTAGAGTTAAGATTCTCAAGTGAGAGCTGAAAAAATAATATTAATATAATACTGTCTTAATTTGTAAATATTAAGCACTTGTTGTTTTTAATTTTTTTTACACTCGGGCACTGACCCGTTTACTTTCATATTTCCTTCCCTACTATATCTATATTACTAGCTGCCCAACATCACGGAGGCCCGGCTTAGAGGATGGATACTTGACGTATTTTTGAAATGCAACTTTGGATTAGATGTACTCAGTCCATTGATTCTTATATATTTAGTTCTTGGTTCATTTTGGGCATATCGCCCAAGATTCTGTTATCCTATTTCAGTTGTGAATATTGTATTTGTTTTATGTTAATACTCTTACTATTATTTTGGTTGGTATTTTGATATTACATTAAAATGGGACGTTTATTTCAGTCAGGTTATATTCATGGTTTTAATTCAATGATGGTGTGATATTTGATTCTTGAACTGTGTTGTGGAAGTATTTAATAAATAAAAATAAAAATGAAAACATTGGAAAGGTTTTCACACTTAGCTTAATTAAGTATTAGATAGGTTAATAAGATAAATTATTTTTTGATAGTGATGCTAAGAATGAACCAACTTGATATTTTAATTTAATTTAATAAAGGACTGATCACCCGGTATTTAATTAGGCGGGGTGTCACTAGTGGTATCAGAGCATTAGGTTATAGTGTCCTTAGGATCTGTATGGATTATTATGCTTTCTGATTAGTGTGCTTTGATATAAAGCCCTATCCTTAGGATTATTGTATTCATATTTGCGCATTTATGACTTCAGCTATTCTGGTGATAATTTAAATACTAATAAACATCTTTCCCTCATTTCGGAAGCCTCCTCGACATGCACGACGAACCCCCAGAGCAGCACAGCCAGTCCCATAGCTCACTCCAACCCAGGGTACTATGAATGCAACAGATTTTGCTATTATGATTGCTCAAGCCGTTAACTTTTCTTTAGAGGTTATCCAGCAAGCACCACACCGGCATAAGTAGTGACACATGTACCAGTGCCAGCCTTTCCCACTGCTTGGTAGCGTGTTAGGAATGCCTTCCAAAAGGCTCATTCACCATAATTTAAAGGGGGTTCCGATGTTATGGTTATTCGCCAATGAAATAAGGATATCCAATGACACCAACATATGTTCGAATGCATGGAGGTTCAGAAGTAGATTTTAGAAACATTTAAGTTGGTTGGAGCAACTCTTCAGTGGTGGGAAACCACTACTACAGCTGTGGAGAGGGATACGGTGACGATTCAAGATTTTTGGGTGCAGTTTGATAGTAAAATATTTTCCTTCTGCTGTTCTGAACGAAATGAGGAGGAAAATTTTGAATCTCACCCAAGGGGAAAAATCCGTTGCAAAATATGAAGAGGAATTTTTTATGTGACTAATTTAGTGCCAGCTGAGGTACCTTCTAAAGAGAAGAAGATGAAAATGTTAAAAGACGACCTTACTTGGAGGATATTCCAGCATCTATTGGGCGATACTTCTCTACAAACGTATGACGATGTATTGAATGTGGCTTTAGCAGAAATAGACTGATTAGAAGTCACAGCAGGGGGATTATGCTAAATGACTTAGATCGGGAGGTTTTTATTTTGGACAGCGAGGTAATAAGCATGGCCACTAGGGACATCAAGGGAAGCAGGGCCACCAGGGCCAACAACACTTTCACCAGGGACAATAGGGCTAAGGGAGAGGCGAAAATGGTCAGTAGGGTCGAGGTCAACAAGGTCATAATGGGGGATGATTGTTCGGTAGATGCTTCAATTGTGGTAAGATAGGTCACCGGAGTCAAGATTGTTCGGATAAGGGCAAGATACCCCAGCAGCAGGGTGAGTATCAAGAGCCGTAGAGGCTTATGTTTCCAGCTGCCTTTCCAGCACCAACGTAGGTACCAGCCTTACTAGCCATTGTTCCCACCGCCCCACCACAACCGAGGCAGTTATAGTATGGGCGTGTGTATAATGTCCAACAGGTAGCAGTTCAGCAGCCACCACCCACCATTGAGGCTATATTCTCTATTTATGGGGCTATGGGACATATTTTATTTGATACTAGGTCTTCATATTCGTTTATAGCCACTAGGTTTTCACAGGCCACAGGATTGTTAGACACGGTTAGGAGTATGATTACTTATATAGACTCATCGATGGGTATTGGGACATATATTTTCTTCATATGTCAGGGTGTAAATATAGAGATTGGGAGTTTGTTTTTACCAACTGTTATGCTTGTGTTACACATGTTCACATATGATGATATCATTGGAATGGATTGGCTTGTTGCGATTGATTGCTTTGGTAGGTGTATTATATTTTCTATCTAGGGTCAGGAGATGTTTGTAGTGGCAATGCCTCGCCCCGAGGGAGGATCATCCACCCATTTGTATTACATATAGGAGGAGACCTCTAAGGGAGTTTTAATTCCCCTTGATTCGATTCCTATTATTAGGGAATTCGCAGATGTGTTTTAAGACGTACCAGGGTTACCACCGAGTAGGGAGATTGAGTTTGTAATTAACTTAATATCGGGTACTCAACCAATATCCCTTGCCCCTTACCGTATGGATCCGACAGAGGTAAGGGAGTTGAGAGATCAATTTGAGCCTCTGATAGGACATGGCTTCATCCGTCAGAGTACCTCACCTTGGGGAGCACTAGTCCTGTTTATGAAGACGAAGGATGGATCCCTGCATTTGTCCGTGGATTATCGAGAACTTAATAAAGTCACGGTCTGGAATAAGTATCCATTACCCCACAACGATGACTTATTTGATCAGCTGTATACTTCTCAAAGATACACTTAAGGTCCGGATATCACCAGTTGCGGATCAGGGAGCAGGTTGTGTTGAAGACTGCTTTTTTGACACGATATGGATCTTGTGAATTCCTGGTTATGCCATTTGGGTTGACTAATGCACCAGTTGTATTTATGGACTTAATGAATAGGGTATTCAAAGAGTTCCTGGGCCAGTTTGCCATTATTTTTATTAATGATATCCTGGTTTACTCTCGTACCAAGAAAGAGCATTCTGAGCACTTACAAAGGGTCATGTCGACATTTAGGGAGCATCAGTTATATGCCAAATTTGACAAGTGTGGATTTTGGCTCTGGGAGGTGCAGTTTTTGGGTCATATAGTGTTAGAAAGGGGTATTTTGTGGATCCTAGAAAGGTCTCAGTGGTGAGGGAGTGGGGATAACCCACGATAGCGACCGAAGGTCGCAGTTTCTTGGGACTAGAGGGTTATTGCAGATGGTTCATCAGAGGGTTTTCAAAGATTGCTTGTCTGATGACCAACCTCACTCATAAGGGGTACCATTTGTTTTGGATGATGTGTGTCAATTGGCGTTTGATGAATTGAAGGATAATATAACTTCAGCACCCGTCCTAGGACTGCCCAGGCCATAAGTGGAGTACCTAGTATACACTGATACATCATTACAGGGACTTGGCGGGGCATTATAGCAAGAAGAGAAAGCTATAGCTTATGCCTCTAGGAAGCTTAAGCCTCATGAGAGGAACTACCCTACCCATGACTTAGAACTTGTAGCAGTCGTATTTGCCATACGTATATGGAGACATTATTTATTGGGGGAAAAATTTTGTTTATTCATGGATCATAAGTCATTGCAATATTTGTTCACTCAAAGAGAGTTGAATATGCGACAGCGCAGGTGGATTGAATTCGTGAAGGACTATCAATTTGCGAAATATTATCACCTAGGGCAGGCTAACGTGGTAGCATATGCGTTGAGTCGCAGACCTAAACCAAAGAAACTAGGCCATTAATATTCCATTGCTCGGTCATTTATGTCATGTATGATCGTTACTCCTCAGATTATGATAAGAGTAGTATATACTCTGGCTACGGATCCATTCTGTCTAGGAAAGTTCGATAACTTTTGGTCGAGGGAGCAGAGTCTTACTCAGTGAGTTCCAAGGGAGGTTTACGCTTTAATGGTAGACTAATTGTCCTAGAGGGGGATGAATTGCGACACACCGTAATGTCAGAGTCATACAAATCCCGATTTTGTGGTCATCCTGATGGGGATAAGATGTACCAAGATATGCGGCGACAGTATTGGTGGAGTGGGATAAAAAGAGACATTATCGAGTTCGTCTCTAAATGTGCTACCTATAAGTTAGTTAAGGTGGATCACCAGAAGCCAGTCGGGTTGCTTCAGCCGCTCAAGATTCTAATGTGGAAATGGGAGAGCATTTAATTGGATTTTATCACAGGGTTACCTACTACTCAGAGGGGTCACGATTCTATCAATGGGATTGTGGGTCTTTTGACTAAGGTAGCTCATTTCTTGCAAGTTTGGACTAATTTTATGACGGGGAAGTATGCACAACTCTTTATAGCCGAAATAGTGAGGTTACATGGGGTACCGCTTAATATTGTGTTCGATCAGGACAAGATCTTTCTCTCCAGATTTTGGGAGTGTTTTTATGATGCCAAGGTACTAAGATACGATTAAGTAAGGTCTATCACTCGCAGATGGATGGGAAGACCGACCATACTAACTAGATGTTGGAGGATATGTTACACATGTGCATTCTAGATTTTAGAAGGGGTTAGGAGCAGTACCATCCTCTGGTGGAATTCGCATATAATAATTCCTACCAGTTTACCATTGGTATGGCCCCATTTGAGGCGTTATATGGTAGACCTTGTCGTTCCCCTGTGTGTTGATTATAGGTGGGGGACAAAAGAAATACTTGGATCATAAGTGATTCAGGACACGTCTGCTAAGATAGAGATGATCAGGAGTCGTATTCGGGTAGCCCAAGACATACTAAAAAGCTATGCTGATATCAATAGGTCATTCAGGGTGTTTAACGTGGGGGACCAAGTATTATTGCGTGTATCTCCTATGAAGGGTGTGGTGACAATTATTTTTCAATAGAAAGAGATAAGAGAAGCACAATCACCAGGCAGAATAAGGAATGTAAAATATCAAGGTCACACAACAAAAGAGGTACGTGGTTCAGCAAAATGCCTACGTCCACGGTGGTGCAGTCGATATTATTTTTGTGTGCTCTGGAGAGTGATTACAGAGAGTTACAATGTGTCCTTTGCCCCGGACCTAGGGTTTATTATATACAAGTTTATTCCAGTAAGTGGGGGTGTTGGACTCACCCATGTTTTCCATCTCTTCCTAGAACTTCTCTTTATGGGAACATGGGAAGAGACTAAATCATAATCGGTTAAGATATAGAAGGTTTGAACTTTCGGCCGTCACAATTGGGCTACATGTCCAGGCCCATTACTCTAAGTTCGGGTACCCACAAAGGGAATCATGAGATTCAGGAAGAAAGGGAAATTGGGTCGAAGATATGTAGCACCATTTCCTATGATTGAGAGGGTTGAACCTGTAACATACCGACTTGGGATGTCAGAGCACTTGCATAGAATACATGATGTGTTCCATATTTCGTCCCTGAGGTGGCATGTCCGAGAGGAGTTGGCCCATACTCATATTGCATTGGAAGAAGTTTGTTTGTAGCCAGATATTTCTTACGAGGAGCGACCACTGGCAATTTTAGACCGTAGTGAGAAACGTCTGAGATCTAAAGTAGTTCCACGTGTGCGTGTTCAGTGGGAACACCATAATGTGGAGGAGTCTACTTGGGAGTGTGAGGATGATATGCGCGACAGATACCTGGAGTTATTTGTACCAAGTATGATATTTTTTAATTTTGAGATGATATTTCATTATTATAGGGAAGTATGTAATACCCCATACTTTTAAATAATCTTAAAATGGAAATAATTGGGCTTAATTAGGATTAATTATTAGATAAATTTAAAACTAATCATGATTTAAATATTATTCGAGAATAAAGTAATATTTGAATCATGTGAATATTACTTAATGAATTAAAATTAATATATGATTATGACTTTTCATATGATGATAATCTAATTCAATTTTCGCGAGAGATGAATATGGCAATTTTAGGACGCACGTGTGAGTTATGTCGAGATTAAAATTAGAGAAATTAAAAGTAAAATATTTATACGTGATCTAATGGTCGTTCTGACTGTGACAAAGTGTTCGTAGGGGTTTGTATAGTCGAAAAAGTCTACTTGGGTGTTTGATTTGGGTCTCGGAACACTTTGGAATAGCCGAGGGGTATTTTAGTCATTTTATACGAGAGGTGAATAGTAACCACGAAAACACATGATTATTTATAAGTCTAAGGTTGTTTCAGATGCATGTTCATTCCACCAAAAACATTAGAGTGAGAGACTTTGAGGAGAGTAAGAGTTTCTTTGGAAAAGGTAAGAGCCACCTCTAGGAAACCAAGGGACAAGTCCATCCACCACCATGAACACCGTCGAAAATTGGCTAGAAAATAGAAGAAGCACTTGTAATTATCATCATGAAAGGTTCATACCTATATATTGGAGTCAAGTGGATTAATCTTTACAATTCTAGCATGTATTATGTTCATATTTGGATAGTTGTAGAATCCTACATTTTTACATGATTTAAAGATAAACTATGGTGTTTTAAATCCTATCCTTTGGAATAAGATATATGTAGAATTAATCTAGGATGATCATTTAGTAATAACCCTGAAATAGAAATCACCTGATGAAGAGAATCTGGGCTTCATAATTTGTTTTTGGATGAATATGATAATATTGTAGTTTTCTAGAAATGTTGGGAAATGATATTTTAATCCAATCTTCGAGAGGATTTAAGATTGTTTAATTATTGAAAGTCCTTTATATATGTTGTCATATCATGTATAATGAATTATAAGGAGTTTGGGACTTTAAAACATATGATTTGAGGATTTCAAATGATTAAACCCATACGCAGAATCGTTCATACCTGATGGATCGATCGATCGACTCAAGAATGTCGATCGATCGAATGGATTGATCGATATGCCCTTCCGTTCGATCGATCGACTCCTCCTAGAATTTGAGAAATTATTTCTTTATAAGGTTTAATAAAATTCCGTCTTGTATAATTCTTTTATGGTGACTAATTGAATATTTTGGGACTGAAAGGAGGTCAGTGGGGTGATAGTTTGAAACCCGAAAAAATATTAATACGTGGGATAAATCGTAGGGAATGGTAATAATGGGTTTAAATAAAATTAGTGAGTACCGAAGAATAAACTCAATTGAAATTATGAAACTTGTAAATTGTTATGACATGGACCAGTAGGGTGAAGACTTGTACCTATTAAAATTATAAGAGAAATAATTAATACCATTTGATGTGGAGAAAATATCATATTAAAAGTAAGGTCATAACCTGGAAATACGTAGGATATTCGAGATATAAATATACTACATAAGAGAATTGTTATGGGTTGTGTGTATACCCTATTCATATACATATAAGTGGGACAAATGGCTATATTATGTTTTTTGATTATGTGTATAACATACCTATGCTACTTGCTATCACGGTGGAGGTTTCGTGTTGTGCACGATCTTATCTCGATCGGACCCATTTAGGGGGATTTAGATTCGTACACTGAGCATAGGAACTTGGTACCTTCTATCTTGATGAATGATAGTTTCAATGGTTGAATGGGAGCATAGGTACGTGTGTAACCCATTTAACTAGGGAATATTCTCGCCTCCGATATTTATGTTATGCGATTTATGGTTCGGGAGTGACGCTGAACCAATTGTTTATTATGCAGTGCCTTATGCACCAGGACATGATAACAGAGTATGAATGCACCACAACTGTGTCTTGGATGTGTTGTATTAGTATATAAAATAATGTGGTATATATGTACTATGATGTGATATACTATGTGAATTAGTAGATTAAAAGGAATATTGAAATATAGCTTAAATTAAGTAACTGAATAATTAATTTTAAAGGTCTAGTTCATGTTGAACAGAAATGAACATATTTATTTAATCTAAATATTATGGGGGAAATACGAGAAAAGAAGACGAGATAGGGTAACAATTCACAAACCTTAATTATGAAGTTATTAAGGTACGTTAGGCGTGCACACTAGATGAGAGGTGAGATTTTCAAGTGAGAGCCGAAAAACTAATAGGAATATAATAATGGCTTAATGTGTAGATATCAAGCATTTGTTGGTTTTTAAAAAATTTACACTCAGGATCTTACCCGTTTACTTGTATATTTCCTTACCTACTATATCTATATTACCAAGTGCCCAGCATCAGGGACGCCTGGCTTAGAGGATGGATACTTGACGTGTTCTGGAGCTGCAGCTTTAGATTAGACGTACTCAGTCCATTGATTGTTATATTCTTAATTATTGATTCATTTAGGTCATGTCGCCCAAGATTCTGTTATCATATTTCAGTTCCGAATATTTTATTTCTTTTTTGTTAATACTCTTAGTATTATTTTGGATGGTATGATGATTTTACATTAAAATGGGACGTTTATTTCAGTCAAATTATATTCATAGTTTTAATTCAGTGATGGTGTGATATTTGATTCTCGTACTGTGTTGTGGAAGTTTTTAATAAATAAAATGAAAATGAAAATGAAAATATTGGAAAGGTTGACACTTAGCTTAATTAAGTATTAGGTGGGTTAATAAGAGAAATAATATTTCTACGATGATGCTAAGAATGAACGAACTCGATATTCTGATTTAATTTAATAAAGGACTGATCATCCGGTATTTAATTAGGCAGGGTGTCACACATACTTTAGGGGGTAAAACATCTATTATCTTTATTCCATAATAAAAATCATTAAAAACTTCACTAAAATTGTTTATGTGCTCATCATCCAAGTACTACCAGTTTATATACATTAGAAGATGGATTTTAAGTCTATAAATCTATAAGAATGTGTTTTACATATGATTCATCCTAGAAATTTCACTATATTAAACAAGCTTTTAATTACTAAAGACATTTTTTGTTTCTCCAAAACTAGAAAAAAAATTCTAATTTTTATAAAATCCCAATTTTCACAAGAAAACCATGAGAAATTTCATAAAATATTGTCAACAAGAGAAATCTTATCTCAAACATTTTCTTCCATAAAAGATTTAAATATCAAGATTTCTTGAAATATGTCATTTTCTCAAAACTCTTGAAATCATTTATAAACCAGTTTACACAAAACCATAGGAAATAACTTTCTAAAGTCATATATTCATTATACTCTTACAAACTTTAACTACAAAACCAATGCTATGGAAACTAGAGTTCTTAAACTAAAGAGTTGAGTTTTACCACCTCAATGAAGATCCCAAAATGGTTGGATTATTATAGAAAATATTAAAACCTCCCACCTCCTAATGTAGCCGCAACGAGTTTGCCTAGCTCCATAAGTGTACTTCATCAAATCTCTAATAAAAACCCCTTATAATTCCCTTTTTTTTCTTCTCTTTCTGCAAAAATTCCCAACAACATCTCCATAAAAACCCATATTATTCAAACGTGTGATTTAAATTGGTTTTAATAGGTTACAAATGGAAGAAGGTAATTCATCTATAGTGGTTCAAAGTGGAGGGATGGTGGTGTTAGGGTGGTGTGTGGTGGTTAGTGGAGGAAGAGATCCAAGATCTAGAGGGAGACCAAATATGATTAAAAATACCCCAAATGAGCCAAAGCCTCATATAAGTACTTGAAAACCCTAAGGGTTAAACCCAAAAATACCCCTAAACTCAACCCTTTATCCATTGGGCCATCAAGTTTTTATCCCATGTTTTGATCTGAGCTGCTGAGAGTTAGACACATTATCCAATTCGATAATCCACGTCATGACACCACATTAAAATGTGCAGATTTTTCTAACTTTTTCCAGATCGTTAGAAGGAATTCCAACCTCATACGAACGAGATTTCCTTTAGTTCAAAAAAGAATTCTAGCGAGGCAAAATCGTAAGGTTAAGAGAGCCGAGAGATCCACCTCGTTCGAATGGGAAAGAACCCGTCATTTGAACGATGGTGCACCTTGTTCGAACGTGTGTTTTCCAAATATATTCCAGATAGCAAGGGAAATCGAGCATTTTTTAGTTGTTAAAAGGTCATTCGATCCTCGTTCGAACGATAATGACCTTTATTTGAATGACGGGTAAAAATCTCTACAACAAATTTAGGCCATAAAAACTCCAATTCGACTGCACCAAGGCCACTAAGTCACCCAGATATGACTTATGATCCACCTTACCAAATCCAGAACCCAAATGGGTCATACCTAGTCACCAAATTACATGGGCATGGTGGAAACTGCAGGGCGGGTGTTAAATTTTTCCTTCCTTAGGGAATTTCATCCTTGAAATTTTTAATTGGACAAATCCTTAAATTTTTGGGGTTATAAATCCTTACTTTAAGCCATGGGGAACTTTTTAGGCCATGCCTTCAAAATCCTTAATTATTAATAAGTCATCGCACATCCTTTCACGAGGGACTGTCACCTACAGATTCGACATCCAACACATCCTAACGCTTTCCATCAGAATAGTCACCAAGGTCACATAATAATCCTCGAGTCTCTACTTACCCGAAGGTCATACTCAATCAAGTCCTAAGGTTTCATTGCTAACCCTCTAGGCATACTGACACATTTACTAGAGCTACATTCCCAAGTCATCGACCCTTACCCAAGTGAAAATCGAATCATAACTAATATATCATCCATAATTTCCAATTATTACAATCCTTAGGGTTACACACCCTGAGTCTCCTCAAATTCTTGGGTCATCCAGACTACACAAATTCACTTAACTTGATACTAACCTCGCATCGTTAGTCGCTCACTTCGAGCGGCGACATACCAATTAAGTCATGTATCGTGCGGTTAACTAACATGTTTCAATAAGATCCTTCTATGTACATAAGATCCCTTCAGGCATCCGATTATGGACCACTTACTAGAGTATTACACCAATCCACTCGTCGTGGCAATATAACACTATGTGCTATGTTTCCTCGAGTTTTAACACTATACAATGTCCTTGAATCATCATCCTCTCTTTACAACTAGCGCTAATCGTTATACCAACCACTCCATAATATCGATAATCCTAAGTAAAACAGATGTTGTGAGAAAATCGTGCAATAGAACGCCCAGCTACACATACACAGAACTTGTGAAAAAAAGGATATTTAAAATAAGAGCACGCATAGATGTCGAGCTGTAATTACAACATTTGGTCCATCCTCCCTCAAACTAAGACAAGCCTTGATATGAACAATTTGTCAATAAAGAACAATACAAGACCATCAAAATTTAAAGGACACCCTCAGCCATTGCAATCGAAGGGACAGAATTATCGACTATTGAAACTAAAACAATGCAATAAATCAGAATGAGTAAATAATTGTTCTGAGGGAATACCATCTGCATGCAATGGCTATGGTTTACTAAAGGAGAATCTAGTCCATATGCTCAAAGTCTATGACTCCTCCCAGGAATTTACATCAGATCCTGATATATCCATACACCCTGGCTTGAGTCACCATTGATGATGAATGGAATCACAAACCATTGATCTCCTTGATTCTAATGTAACATATGAACATAACGTTCTTTGGGAGGTCAAATGCTGGACTTACATCCTTAGGAATAAGGCTCCCTCCTTTCATCCTTGACAAATGTGAGCCACTCCGATTGACGAATGCTAAGAGCCTATGTCAAAACTGACCTTGTCCATCTCTTTAGTCAGTGTGATGTCTTGACTAACTTAACATACATTTATTGGATCACTCCTTATTATGCTAAACATATCCTTAGGAAGTGACTAACTGAGTGAAACATTCACTAATCACACCCTCCAATGACACAAGGTTATTGTAACACCTCATGATTTTCGATACTGAGAAATTAGATTTTTGGGAAAATAAAATTTAATTAAATTGGAGAATTCTAAAATTTGGGAATTGAGGTCCAAAAATAGAGAACATTTCAAAGTATTCCAAATGATGATTTTGAGTGTACCATCGATCCCGGAAGGGTCGAAAGAGTCAAAATGACTGTCATTGGGTTTTATTTCGGTTCCGGATTATTTTTAAGTCAGTTGACTCGAATTAGAGGAAACGAGTCATTTAAAGTGTGTATTAACATATAAAATTGGGTTTATTGTTTTAAAGGGTTTAAAGGCTTACGGATTAAGCCTTCTCAATTGAGAGAAGAGAGAAATGGAAGAGAAAGAAAAAGAAGAAGGAAAAGACAGAGAGAGGAAGAAAGCTTGGAGATTTCCGGTCCAAACGCGACATCGAGGATGATTCAACCTCTACAAATCTGAGGCAAGTGTTTAATCTTTCTAAATAAGTTATTTGTGTATTTGATTTCATAAATTTTGGGTTAAAGAATTGATTTTTGGGTATTAATATCAAAACCTAAATTTATGTTTAAATCTTGAAATTGAAGATTTTAATTTGGTTTAAGGGATATAAATGGATGAGATTAGATATACGATGAGTTTTGATGTTTGAAAACATGTTGGGGTTGAAGATTAAGGGTTGAAAGTGGTATAAATCGAATTTTGGGAAATTTTCGGCTATAGAAAAATAGTCATTTTCGTGGCTTTCTGGACTGGCCGAATCGATTCGCCGGGTTGCCGAAGCCTCAGGTCTTTAGAACCGAATCGATTCACTCCTAGCGAATCCATTCGGTAGGTGACAGACTCTCAGGTCCCTTGGACCGAATCGATTCGGATGGGCCGAATCGATTCGGAAACATGGCATTTTGAGAAATTTTTTCTTTGTGGTGATTTCAAACCCTTTTTGGTTGGGTTTGTTGAATTGGGGTCTTCTTAAATGATGTAAGAGAGATGCTTTGGAGACACATAAGGGGTTTCTCACATATTATAATTTTGGGAAACCTTGGAATAGTTGGGGAGAAATATATCCATTTATGGATTATAGTTGTGTATAGAGATTGTGGGGATACCTCGTCAGGGTTGAGAATCCTAATTATAAATCCAAAGTAATTATAGACACGATAGGAGATTTAGAACTCTTAGAGAGAGAGTTGAGAAGGTATGTTAGGAAATTATAGTCCGATATGCATATTGAATCCTTATAGCGATAGGATTCTATTAAGTTATAATTGGGGACTAACGAGAGAGAGGGGTCACGACCCCTTAGAAATGTTTAAATTAATGAACAATTGGTAATTCTATAGGAGTAAGAGTTCACGAGAACAATTGAACCTCAGGTAAAAATTTGGGAACGATTGGATCGTAGTACCAACTAGAATACGAGGTTGTATAATTCTAGTTAGGATAGTTTATTTATGATTGTGTGGAAATAATCATTGGGATTCCCATACTTGAAATAAAGTTGGGCTAAGTTGAGGTTTATAGACTATTGTTATGTATATATACATCAATAGTCGAAACTAGTATTGGAGATATATAGAATGTGTAGTGATTAGTACCTACACAAAATCTTGGGTGATAACCCTAATGTTGAATATATATGTATATATTTATACATATGATTTTGGGAGACTATTCATCATAGGAAAAATGATTGAATATGTTTCCAGTATGGGATTATATTCACATATCGAGGTAAATTACAATAATTGTGGTGACGGCTTGTATATTGAGGATTATGTATACTTTTAGCCGAGTTTATATCTCGTATGCATACGAACGAGAATTAGTTGTATATATGGATATGTGGATATATGTATATATACTTATATAGATGTGAGTATATGGACATATTTATGTTGTGGATATACATGGTATGGATAATTAAACCTTATGTGATGGTTTTTTTTCATATGATTGGATCATATGTATGTATATATACTGTGCATGTGAATGATATATATACTTATGTGGTTTAGCATACCCCGCTCATGCTATCTTTGGGAAGTTGCGCGCGTAAAAGTTGAGCATCCTGCCTAGAAAAGAAGGGTGTGGATATTCCCCAGGTCATAGTCGTTCAGTGTGTTATTATGTGATTTGCATTTATTTTGGGATGAGACGTGGTGGGTATGTTTCGTCTCATTACTGGTTAGGAGCTATGATCGCTTCCCGGGACATCGTGTGCATGAGTTTACCACGAGATGGGTGTCGTTTAGTCCCACCATGGTGGCCCCAGTTTTTCTACGTGAGCCAGGCACTGGGAATATGATAGCATTGTGCAGTTTATCGGCGATATATATAGCAGGGTATATTATGTGCATGGCATTGTACAACACATGTAGTATGCACACTTGGCTATTGGCTTGATGATGGTATATATATATATATATATATATATATATATATATATATATATATATATATATATATATATATATATATATATATATATACAGTTAGAATAAAATGCCTAAATATATATTTTTATATATCCTATAGATGAAAGGATATGGACTTTTTGGAGTACATCTTGGATGATTATGGTGTGCTCGATGATTGGGGGATTGATGTATCGCGTTTAAGGAATATCTCGGTTACATCATCCCAAGGATATTATTGGAGATTGTAGTCTAAAATTTAGTAGTAGTAGTATTAGTAGTCATAGTAGAAGTATTATATGCTATGTATGGCATTATGGATCTCTAGGATCGACATTGTCAAGGAGTAGTGTAACGGTGTGGTTCCTTGTGTGGATTTAGCTTTGCGAGACACCCCACGCACGAAACGTAGTGCATTGTTGAGATTAGAGAGAAGTTCTGCCAATATTTATGTGTGGCATAATGTATCTCCAAGATCGACGTTGTCAAGGAGTAGTGTAACGGGGTGGTTCCTGTTTGGATTTCGCTTTGCGAGACACCCCACTAACGCAACGCAGTGCAAGGTTGAAATTGGAGAGAAGTTTTGTCAATAATAATTTTGTATGCTTGTTAATTAGAAATTAAATCATATGTTTCAACCCAAATATAAATGGATAACGTATCAAGAATTATAATTAATATGAATTATAAACCAGAATCCATTAAGCGTAATATAACGTTTATGTTGTAGTTAATTAAGAATGTTTAGAAAGAGTGGGTTCTTGGGTTATGTCAGTAAAGAAAATCTCGTGGGTATAGGCTATGCCTATAATGAGTAGTTTGTCCTTAAAATTGGGGTAATTTAACTAAAATTTGAGGATGCGAATAGGTGCGCGCCTTTAGATGAGAGGTGAGGTGGGGTTCCACGAGAGTGCGATTCCACTTTAATTATGAAATAAGTGCACCGATATTTATTATGCACGGTTAACACACTTGCTAAATATTTTTCACACTCGGGCTCTGACCCGTTTATTTTTCTCTCCTGCCTATATATATATATATATATATATATATATATTACTACAGGTGTCCTACCGCATGGATGCCGGATGTCCTGCTATCCAGAGTCTTGGGAGCCGTGACAGGTGCGGACTGTTGTGGGATGTATCTTGTAGTCGCTTCCTACTTCTTTAAAAATCTAGGTAGGATTCATATTGTATATCGGGTTAGTACCCAAGGGATTATTATATACATGTTTATTTTTATTCCATTTCAGTTGTTGTATTGGCTGTGACCCGATAGCTTATTCGGATTTATTTCCTTATGGCATATTCATTCATAGTTATTCATTTCATTTCTCATAGTTCTTCTTGCATCTTTCTCTTATTTATTAGTAGTTTTATGGTGTTGGTTTGTTAGTTGTTGCATGTTTTAAATTATTTTAACATCTCGCTTATATGATATCGGGTAGTTAGTTCTATATTATATAGTACCAGCAGTTGATGTTGAGATTGGACCATCTGAAACTCTTGATTTAATGTAGTATAGGGCTGGCCACCTGTTATTATTTTAAGAGGGGTGTTACAGATGGTATCAGAGCATCAGGTTCTAGAGTCTTTAGGATCTGTGCGAGTTTTATGCGTTCTTCCATTAACGTTCTTGATATAAAGCCCTACTATTAGGATTGTTGTGTTCACTGCGCTTATCTTCTTCTATGAAGTGTATTCACTTGATCGACGTTCTGATAACAGTTGCTCTCGTTTCAGACGTCACATGGATTATGTCGTCTAGGACATGACCAGATTAGAGAATTCTAGAAGTGGTTCTGGGTAACCTATAGGTGGTTGAGTAAGAATGGGAAATTTACTCGAATGGAAAATTTTGAACTTAATAAGGTAAGTCTGAGCAGAGGTAAATACTGTAGTCCTTGGGAGGTTTAAATTGGGAAACCCGTCAACCTTCGTTAGGAAACCTGGTGTTGGTGACTTTCCCAACGTGAGGCATGTGGAGTTGTCCCAATATCGGGAGTATCGCCTTCTGGGATGAGGGAGAAAGAATTTGGAGACTCAATTTCGTCACATAGGACTAAGGGAGTTTTCGGTAACCGCAATTTCGTTTTTTCCTTCAAAATGGTTAGGAAGGATTTTGAGGAAGATGTTTCTCTTGTGGAGAAATAGGTTTGGGAATAATGATTGTCCTGGAAGAAGTAGAGGATTCTAAATAAGGATCCACGGATGAAGTAAAACAAAGGGAGTTTGTTGAGTAGTGATTATAAGGTCAATGTTTTATGGATAGGTTAGGGCGTGTAATAGTAGTGTTCCAATGAGGGAAGGACCTACTGAGAGGAAATACTTTGGGGTAATGTAAAGCATTTGTATGACTGATAGGTTCAAAGTTGGGTAGACTTATTTTGAATGGAGAATTTAGCCCATAGTTGTTCTAGTCTTAAGAACTAGTTAGGGGTTAGAAGTATTGTAATTTTTTAGGCCTTGTGTCCTAAACACAAGGTGTTTGTTTGGCGTGTCGAAAGATGCAAAATTTATTTATATTATATTATTATATAGGCCTTCGGGCAATGCCTAATATATGAAAATCTTTTACAAAATCTTAACCCTGGTTCAACTAACCTCAATCCCCGACCTAGCTACACAGTAGTGTATTGGGAGGGTTCTTTATTTGGATTTCGCTTGCTAGAACTTCCCCGCACGAAGGCAGCTAGTGTCGGGAATTGAGGAGAGTTTAACCATTGGGAATTTTTAAACTTATATATATTTAGTATGATGTTATAGAATATATTGTTGATAGTTATATTCGAGTTGAGACTAATGGATCCAGATTATAATTTTACGAGTGGAAAGCTCGGGTACAGGGTGTATGGGCGCCCTGGGTAGTTAGTTTGCTTTAAAATCTATATGGTTCGATGTGAGAACTAGAAAGGATTCGGTATAGTGATCCTAAGGGTTGATGTAAGGACTAGATGAGATTGAGGTCCTAGGCACATCTTAAATTTCGCGGGCGAAATTTCTGTAGGGGGGAAGATTGTAACACCTCATGATTTTCGAGACTGAGAAATTAAATTTTTGGGAAAATAAAATTTAATTAAATTGGAGAATTCTAAAATTTGGGAATTGAGGTCCAAAAATAGAGAACATTTCAAAGTATTACGAATGATGATTTTGAGTGTACCATCGATCCCGGAAGGGTCGAGATAGTCAAAATGATTGTCATTGGGTTTTATTTCGGTTCTGAATTATTTTTAAGTCAGTTGACTCGAATTAGAGGAAACGAGTCATTTAAAGTGTGTATTAACATTTAAAATTGGGTTTATTGTTTTAAAGGGTTTAAAGGCTTACGGATTAAGCCTTCTCAATTGAGAGAAGAGGGAAATAGAAGAGAAAGAAAAAGAAGAAGGAAAAGAGAGAGAGAGGAAGAAACCTTGGAGATTTCCGGTCCAAACGCGACATCGAGGACGATTCAACCTCTAAAAATCTGAGGCAAGTGTTTAATCTTGCTAAATAAGTTATTTGTTTATTTGATTTCATAAATTGTGGGTTAAAGAATTGGTTTTTGGGTATTAATATCAAAACCTAAATTTTGGTTTAAATCTTGAAATTGAAGATTTTAATTGGGTTTAAGGAATATAAATGGATGAGATTAGATATAGGATGAGTTTTTATGTTTGAAAACGTGTTGGGGTTGAAGATTAAGGGTTGGAAGTAGTATAAATCGAATTTTGGGAAATTTTGGGTTATTAAAAAATAGCCATTTTCCTGGCTTTCTGGACTGGACGAATTGATTCGCCCCTAGCGAATCGATTCGCCAGGTTACAGAAGCCTCAGGTCTTTAGGGCCGAATCGATTTGCCCCTAGCGAATCTATTCGGTAGGTGACAGACTCTTAGGTCCCTTGGACCGAATCAATTCGTATGGGACGAATCGATTCGAAAACATGGCATTTTGAGAATTTTTTTTCTTTGTGGTGATTTCAAACCCTTTTTGGTTGGGTTTGTTGAATTGGGGTCTTCTTAAATGATGTAAGAGAGATGCTTTGGAGACACATAAGGGGTTTCTCACATATTATGATTTTGGTTCTCCTTGGAATAGTTGGGGAGAAATATATCCATGTATGGATTATGGTTGTGTATAGCGATTGTGGGGATACCTCGTCAGGGTTGAGAATCCTAATTATAAATCCAAAGTAATTATAAACACGATAGGAGGTTTAGAACCCTTAGAGAGAGAGTTGAGAAGGTATGTTACGAAATTATAGGCCGATATGCATATTGAGTCCTTATAGCGATAGGATTATATTAAGTTATAATTGGGGCCTAACGAGAGAGAGGGGTCACGAACCCTTAGAAATGTTTAAATTAAGGAACAATTGGTAATGCGATAGGAGTAAGAGTTCACGAGAACAATTGAACCTTAGGCAAAAATTTGGGAATGATTGGATCGTAGTACCAACTAGAATACGAGGTTGTATAATTCTAGTTAGGATAGTTTATTTATGATTGTGTGGAAATAATCATTGGGATTCCCATACTTGAAATAAAGTTGGGCTAAGTTGAGGTTTATAGACTGTTGTTATGTATATATACATCAATAGCCGAAACTAGTATTGGAGATATATAGAATGTGTAGTGATTAGTACCTACACAAAATCTTAGGTGATAACCCTAATGTTAAATATATATGTATATATTTATACATATGATTTTGGGAGACTATTCATCATAGGAAAAATGATTGAATATGTTTTGAGTGAGGGATTCTATTCACATATCGATGTAAATTACAATAATTGTGGTGACGGCTTGTATATTGAGGATTATGTATACTTATAGCCGAGTTTATATCTCGTATGCATACGAACGAGAATTAGTTGTATATATGGATATGTGGATATATGTATATATACTTATATAAATATGAGTATATGGACATATTTATGTTATGGATATACATGGTATGGATAATTAAACCTTATGTGATGGTTTTTTTTTTCATATGATTGGATCATATGTATGTATATATAGTGTGCATGTGAATGATATATATACTTATGTGGTTAGGCATACCCCGTTCATGTTATCATTGGGAAGTTGCGCGCGTAGAGGGTGAGCATCCTGACTAGAAAAGCAGGGTGTGGATATTCCCCAGGTCATATTTGTCTAGTGTGTTATTATGTGATTTGCATTTCTTTTGGGATGAGACGTGGTGGGTATGTTTAGTCTCATTGTCGGTTAGGAGCTATGATCGCTTCCCGGGACGTTGTGTGCGTGAGTTTACCACGAGATGGGTGTCATTTAGTCCCACCATGGTGGCCCCAGTTTTGCTACGTGAGCCAGGCACTGGGAAAATGATAGCATTGTGCAGTTTATCGGCGATATATATAGTCGGGTGTATTATGTGCATGACCTTGTACATCATATGTACTATGTACACATGGCTATTGGATTGATGATGGTATATATATATATATATATATATATATATATACGGTTAAAATAAAATGCCTATATATATATTTTTATATATCCTATATATGAAAGGATATGGACTTTTTGGAGTACATCTTGGATGATTATGGTGTGCTTGATGATTGGGGGATTGATGTATCGCGTTTAAGGAATATTTCGGTTACATCATCCCAAGGATATTATTGGAGATTGTACTCTAAAATTTAGTAGTAGTAGTAGAAATAGTAGAAGTATTATATGCTATGTATGGCATTATGGATCTCTAGGGTCGACATTGTCAAGGAGTAGTGTAACGGGGTGGTTCCTTGTTTGGATTTCGCTTTGCGAGACACCCCACGCACGAAACGTAGTGCATTGTTGAGATTAGATAGAAGTTCTGCCAATATTTATGTGTGTCATAATGGATCTCCAGGATCGACGTTGTCAAGGAGTAGTGTAACGGGGTGGTTCCTTGTTTGTATTTCGCTTTGCGAGATACCCCACGCACGAAACGCAGTGCAGCGTTGAAATTGGAGAGAAGTTTTGTCAATAATAATTTTGTATGCTTGTTAATTAGAAACTAAATTATATTTTTCAACCCAAATATAAATGGGTAACGTATCAAGAATTATAATTAATATGAATTATAATCCAGAATCCATTAAGCTTAATATAACGTTTATGTTGTAGTTAATTAAGAATGTTTAGAAAGAGTGGGTTCTTGGGTTATGTCAGTAAAGAAAATCTCGTGGGTATAGCCTAGGCCTATAATGAGTAGTTTGTCCTTAAAATTGGGGTAATTTAACTAAAATTTGAGGATGCGAATAGGTGCGCGTCTTTAGATGAGAGGTTAGGTGGGGTTCCACGAGAGTGCGATTCCACTTTAATTATAAAATAAGTGCACCGATATTTATTATGCACGGTTAACACACTTGCTAAATATTTTTCACACTCGGGCTCTGACCCGTTTATTTTTCTCTCCTTCCTGTATATATATATATATATATATATATTACTACAGGTGTCCTACCACATGGATGCCGGATGACCTGTTATCCAGAGTCTTGGGAGCCGTGACAGGTGCGGACTATTGCGGGACGTATCTTATAGTCACTTCCTACTTCTTTAAAAATCTCGGTAGGATTCATATTCTATATCGGGTTAGTACCCAAGGGATAATTATATACATGTTTATATTTATTCCATTTCAATTGTTGTATTGGCTGTGACCCGACAACTTATTTGGGTTTATTTCCTTATGGCATATTCATTCATAGTTATTCATTTCATTTATCATAGTTCTTCTTGCATCTTTATCTTATTTATTAGTAGTTTTATGGTGTTGGTTTGTTAGTTATTGCATGTTTTAAATTATTTTAACATCTCGCTTATATGATATCGGGTAGTTAGTCCTATATTATATAGTACCGGCAGTTGATGTTGAGACTGGACCATCTGAAACTCCTGATTTAATGTAGTATAGGGCTGGCCACCCGTTATTATTTTAAGCGGGGTGTTACAGTTATTACAGCGCCTATCTCCATATTCTACCCAAACTGAATTTGTGTGACAGTCACATCGGCTGCCATTAGCGTTAAAAAGATAACAAGTAATACTTATTTCTACTCTTCCTAATCCATACTTGTATGGAAAGACATGCCAATAACTAATCCTTTCGATTCTAGAGATATTCTAACTTACACTTTCAACACATGTCGATATCCTAATCTTGCTTCAATATCCCTTTTGGGTGCTATAATCAAGTCTTGAACATGACATCATCAATTTTAGGGATATCATGAGTCTGACTAACACCTTTCCAAAAGATCATTTTATGAACCTAAGATCATTCCAGGCATTCGATAATGGAATAATTACCTGAGTAATACACCAATCCACTCGTCATGGCAAAATAATATTGTGTGTTGTGTTTCCTCAAATTTTAACGCTAAACCTGCTCTTTATAACTAGAGACACTAGTCATCATGTCAACGAATTCATAAGATCTCTAATCCTAAGTAAAGCGAATTCTATGAGAAAATCGTACGATAAAACACCAAGCCACATGTACACAGAACTTGTGCAAACAAAAGGATGTTTCAAATAAGAGAGCACCTAGTTATTTAGATGCAATGACCATACTTCATCAATCCGCACTCATACTGAGCCAAGATGTGGTATGACCAATCCATCAATATGGAATAAAATTGGACCACCAAAATTGAAAGTAACCCGTCCTCTACAATCAAAATGGAAAGAACAAAGATCTCGACTACCAAAATTGAAAGATCGCAACAAATTAGAATGAGTAAACAAGCATTCTGAGGGAATCCCATTTTCATGTAACAACTATGGTTTATGAAAGGCAAACCTATGCCATACGGTCGATGCCTATGACTCCTCCCAGGAATTCTCATCAGATGCTTGTATATCCATACACTCTGGATTTAGAATCGGATCACAAAACATTCATCTCCTCAAGAAAAAAGTAACAGACTAACCTATCTTCCTTTGGGAAGTCACTCCGATCAATGATTGTCAAACTCCTTTGTCAAAACTGACTTTGTCCATCTCTCTCGTCAACGTGACATCATGACCAATGTAGCATACCTAGGTCACTGTATATTTTATCGTATCATGATCATATACCAAACATCTCCTTAGGCAATGCCCAACTAAGTGAAACATTAACCTTATTATACCCTCTAATAACGTAAGGCTGTTGCTCTGCCTATCTTTGGAGCCAGCCAAAACTGAATTCATGTGACGTCCACACTGGTCTCCATGAATGATATAAGGATAGAAAGTACTACATAGGTCTACACTTCCTAATCCATACCATTCTGGCAAGGCATGCCAAGAGCTAATCCTTGCCCTTCTAGAGCTATTCTAACTTACATTGTCGACACATGTTGACATCCTAATCATGCTTTGATATCCCTTCTCGGTGTTATTCTCAAGTCTTGAATATGACATCATAAATCTAAGTCTCCAATTCATTTCCTAGTATTCATCAAAATTAAATATAACACTTTCCACAGTAGTCATCCTATGACTACAGAACATCAGGACCAATCATGACATAAGTCTCCAATATCCCTTAGAAGGTTACATCACCTTTCTGTGCTAATTCGATCAAAAGTACCAAGGACTTCCCCTATTCGACTCTTCAAAGACTTTAACCTTGTATCACCACATGACATTTAATACAACTATCACTTGATAAAATGTGTTCCATAATACCGAACTTAATCGGTTCTCTAAGGACACTCAACATACCCTAATATAATTGTCACCAAGTACCAGATCAAATTTCATTACCCATGATTTTCACATAACAGGTAGTCCCTACTAATTTTCCAATATCCATTCTATCAAAACATATATTCCTAAAGACACTAGCCTAAAAGCCTTCATGCATGGAGAACTGTAATCATTTGAACCCCTCAAGGCGTCACAATAAGTTAATTTCTATTCTCAAGGATGCCACACACAATAAGTCCTAAAGGTACTATAAGGGCTTCCTTTTAAACAACTAATGCCACATACCACGTATTAAATCGCAAGCTAACATTACTAAGGATTTAGGCCAGATATATGACATTGTGTGTAGCCTATAAAACCTCTATCAATACTACCGACTGTAACACCCCATAACTTTACAGATTTTATTTAATGGGATTAATTAAATTAAATGAGAATTAATTAGAAATTAATCCGGATTTAAATACTAGCGAGACATGAGTTGGTATTTGATTATGATGACAATATTGGGTATTAATGAGTATATATGGTAATATATGATTATGGAAATTATTAAAAATTATCGCGAGTCATAAATACAATAATTTAGGAAATTAAGTTGGGACGCGTGTGTCAGTCGCGTCCGGAATTAATTTGATTAGATTAAAAAAGTAAATTATAATTTTATTAATGGTACGGTCATTTTGAGTGCGCCAAAATGTCTGGAGGGGTCGAGATAGTCAAAAAACACTAGCCGGGGGTTTAGTTTGGGTCCCGGGGCATTTTTAGGCCAAACCGATAACCCGGGAGGGTATTTTCATAATTTTAAAATTTAAGGAAATAAGACCCACGAATTTTAGGGTTTATTTATTTATTATTGGGAAGTACATTAGGGCCATTATCAGCCAAAAACAAAGAATGGGCTATGTGAGTTAGAGGAGAAGTTGCAGGAGGTTTCCAAACCTTATCCACCACCCACCACCACTTTCGACGGAATTATGACCGAAAAGAAGGGAAGAATCAGCCCTCGAACACCACCAACGAATCTGAACAACAATCTTAAGGCAAGTGATTTTATTCCATTAGTTTCAGCGAATATCTCTTCCATGATTAGTGTAGAAATTGTTATTAACCTTGAAACATGATGAAAACTCATGAAATTTAGTGGAGAACTCTAAATCTTGGATAGGAATTGAATGTAGATTAGTTATGGATGAAATTTAGTTACCAAAAGTTGACCCTTGAAGGATTAAAAATGAATTCAAGAAGAGAAATATCATGGTTCTTGAAGAAAATAGTAAACTAGGGGTTTTATGAAGATTTGATCCATATAAGGTTAATTGCTGATGATTTATTGGTTTCGGAACGATAAAAATATTGTATTTAGGTTTTACAATGATCCCATATCCTTAGTTTAGAATTTCATACCTTGTAATGGAGTTTTGGCACAAATATGGGACTAAAAAATGAAGCAGTTCGTAGCCTTATCTGGTGCGATCGATCGATCGAAATTCATAGGTGGATCGATCAACCACCATCAATCGATCGACATTCATAGGTCGATCGATCGATATTCATAGGTCGATCGATCGACCTTCCCCAAAATTGTGATACTTTTTCCTTATTGAATTTTAGAAATTTCGACCCTAGAAAATTATTGGTGGGGACCTTGTGAACAATTTAGATTTAATAAAGACTAGCAGTCGTGTATATGAGACCCGGATTGTTATTAGAATTAAATTTGGGAGTTATGTTAGACCTAATAAGGTTTGACGAGTGAGGTACTATTAAAGACTGTGGTTAAATGAGTTAAATCTATATAGTGGGTAATATAAGGTTAGTGGCAGAAATATGGACCTTAAGAGTATTGGATTAAAGTGTGGGAATAATATGAGACTTAGTAACCTTTATGAGTTAGGTTTTAAGTACTTGAAACTACGATGTGAGATGTGTCGGTGGACTATATTATATAACTGTCCAGAAGTATAAAAATATACTAATTGGATTAATGCTATAGGGATTGAGAACATACCTTTAATAATATTATAAAGTATCTAAGCTGTGTGAATGCTTAATACATGGATTTATATGTGTATGACATACCTATCATACTTGCTATCACGGGAGGTCGGCTTTCGAAATAGGGCCATCTAATCTTTGTGTGCCTACATGGGGATTTATATTGGTACCTTAAGGACATAGGGTTGTGAATGACTTATTGTGAGTTCATAAGTCAACTGACCATGGGAGCGAGGTATGTGCGTGACCCATAGGTATGTGAACTATGTTCGCCTCCAATATGTGTGATTTTTCTTATTAAAACGGTTCTTGAGAGATTCAAAATACGTAGTCCTTATGTACATAATGTACCGGGATTCAATAGCAGAGTATGTTTGCACCGCAACTTATCTAAGGGGTCCCCCAATTATATAATTATGTTGAAATTTATTTATTGGTGATGATAACAGACTCCTTGTTAATGTGTGTTAATATTTGCGACACTTTGAGTAAAGTTAGAATTGAGAATTTCCTATATGATTTAATAAAAATTAATCTGAGAAATAAAAAGGTAGATTCATATAAGTTAGATTATAATGTCTTGAACAAACCCCTATATTATCATGTGAGGACGGGTTGCAGTATAGACTAGTTAGTTAGCGATATAACTAGGATGGGTTATGGATATACGTTAAGCGTGCACATTAGTTGAGAGGTGAGAAACTCATGTGAGAGCACGGAACTAACATGTACTGAATATTCATTGTTTAATGCAATTAAACACTTGCTATATTTTAAAATATTTTCACATCGGGCTCTGACCCGTTTGCTTTCAAATTTATTTTCTTGAAAAACCTTTTAGGTGCCCAGCCACAGGGACGCCAAGCTTAGGATTTCCATTTCAGTGACGTGTTGTAGCTGCTGTGGAAGTTGCAGGATCTTGATGATAGACGCCTCCACATTCTATATTGATTCCATTTCAGACTTATTCAGTTGTTAGGGCATGTCTCCCACTTTATATTAGAGACAGTTTTATCATACTCAGTTTATTACAGTTTTCGAGTTAATTCATTTATTGTTCAGATGTTGTATGTGGTTTCATTCAGTATTTTGGATTATTCAGAGGAGTGTTAATCCAGACTCATTTATTATTCCATTATCATTTTGATGTGACTGTGATGTGATGGTGGTATCATTTAGATAATAATTTTAATTGGTTGCATTTTAATTTAATTTAATAAAATTTGACAACTCACTTTTTAAATATTAGGTGGCTAGTAATTGTTTAAATAAATGTTTTCGATAGTGATGCTATGAACTGAACCAACTTGATATTTTGTATTAATTTGAATAAAGGAGTAGCTACCCGATATTTAATTAGTCTGGGTGTCACAGGTGGTATGAGAGCATCAGGTTCTAGTGTCCTAAGGATCGGTACGGCTTGTTATGTTTCCGCGTAGCGTTCTTTGATATAGAGCCCTATATTTTAGGATTGTTGTAATCTTTTGTTTATCCTACTCTCTTTAGCTATTTTGAGATATTAATTGTGGACTTATAAGACTTCTCTCTCACGTTAGATACCTCCACAACGTGCACAGAGAGTTCCCAAAGGTGCCCAGCATGAGCCACAACTTGCACCAACTCAGGGTTCTATGAACGCTGAAGAGGTTGCCGCCATTGTAGCCCAGGCGGTAAATGCCTCTTTAGCAGTTGTGCAGCAGGCACCACCTCAGCCGTTAGTGGTAGCCCCAGTTCAGGCTCATGCATTCCCGTCTTCTTGGGAACGTGTTCGTGATGCCTTTAAGAAGGCACACCCTAAGGAGTTTGCAGGTAGCTCCGACGTCGTTGTGTCCAGTTAATGGAAGAAGGACATCCATAGACACTTGAGGATGTACGAGTGTACGGATGTACAGAGGCAGATACTGGCTACTTTTAAGCTTGTGGGAGAAGCACTGCAGTGGTGGGAGTCTATTACCACCGCGGAGAAGAGAGATGTTATTTCCATTCAGTAGTTCTGGGTGCGGTTTGACCGTAAGTATTTTCCTTTAGTAGTTATTTTCCTTCAGCAGTTCATATCGAGATGATGAGGAAGTTGATGAACCTCAAGCAAGAGGGGAGGACAGTGGCAGAGCATGAGGCCGAGTTCACCAATCTTCTGAACATCATTCCCGATGAGATCCCTACTGAAGAGAAGAAGATCCAGAAGTTTATGGATGGGTTGACCTGGAGGATTCGTCAACACTTGCTAGGTAATCTCTCGTTGGCCACTTATTCTGATGTGGTTAACGCAACATTGATTTACTTCCAGGACCACTTCTTTCACATGTCAGAGGGTAAGCGAGCAGGAGAGTCCAGCCATCAGGGCAGGACAGGGGTAAAATGGTGTCAGTGGGGCACAATCAGCTCAGGGTCAGCACAGGCAGGGTGATCAGAGTTCCCAGTAGGGGGATTCTAAGAGATTTAGATCTGGAGGTTTCAGAAATGTCTAGGGAGTTTTTCGGCAGGGTCAGCAGGGCCAGCACGGCCAATAGCAGTAGTTTCAACAGGGCCAGCATGGTCATGGTAGGAATGGTAACGACCATCGGGTCCGTGGGTAGCAGGGTCTTAGAGGGGGAAATTTTGTGGGGAAATGTTTTATTTGTGGCAAGATTGGCCACAAATGCCAGGAGTGTCCTGAAAGGGGGAGGGTCCCCCAACAACAGCAGCAGGGTGCTCGACACAAGCCCCAGAGACCTATGTTTCCCATCACCCTCCCAGCACCACCGCAGATGCCAGCTTTACCACCCATCCCAGCAGTCCCAGTCCAACAGGGACAGCTTCGATACGAGCGATTTTATTAGCTCCAGCAGGCTGCAGTCCCATAGGATCCTCCCGCTATTAAGGGTATGTTTTCTATCCAGAGGACTATGGGGCATATTTTATTTGACACGGGAGCCACACACTGTTTCATTGCCACGAAATTTACACGTACTATTAGGTTATTATCTACCGCAGAGAGCACTACTACTTGCGTAGATTCACCATTGAGTAGGGGTTATGTGATTTCCCTGATATGTAGAGGTGTGGGTGTAGAGATCGTGAGGTTTACTTTACCTGTTGATATGTTAGTATTAGATATGATCGAGTACGATGAGATCATTGGTATAGATTGGCTAGTTGTGTATCGAGCCATGATTTATTATTTCAGTAGGAGTATTATTTTTTCCATACCCAGACAGAAGATGTTCCTAGTGTCTATGCCTCGTCCTGAGGGAGGATCAACCACTCACTTGTACTATATAGAGGAGGAGACCTCTAAGGAAGTGGTAATTCCACTCGATTCGATTCCAGTTGTTAGAGAGTTCGCTGATGTATTCCAGGATATTCCGGGATTACCACCTAGTAGAGAGATCGATTTTCTTATTGATTTGATGCCGAGCACTCGGCTAATTGCCCACGCACCTTACCGTATGGCTCCAGCAGAGATGAGGGAACTACGGGATCAGATAGAGCAGCTGTTGGGTCAGGGGTTTATCCGTAGGAGTACTTCACCATCGGGTGCCCCTGTGCTGTTCGTGAAGAAGAGGGATGTATATTTGAGGTTGTGTGTAGATTATCAGGAGTTGAATAAAGTCACGGTACGAAACAAGTACCCGTTTCCCCGAATCGATGACCTATTCGACCAGTTGAGTAGAGCGGACTTCTTCTCAAAGATTGACTTGAGATCGGGTTACCATCAGCTGAATATCAGGGAACAGGAAATCTCAAAGAATGCCTTCTTGATGAGATATGGTTCCTACGAGTTCTGAGTTATGCCTTTTGGCCTAACCAATGCCCCAGCCGTGTTTATGGACTTGATGAATAGGGTGTTCAAAGAGTTCCTAAACCAGTTCGTCATCATCTTCACAGATGACATTCTGGTTTACTCCCAAATAGATGAGGAGCATGATGATCACTTGAGGTAGGTTTTGCATACGCTATGTCAGAACGAGTTATATGCAAAGTACAAGAAGTTTGGGGTTTAGCTGAAGGAGGTTCAGTTTTTGGGGCATATCATTTCAGACAAGGGGATAACTATTGATCCATGGAAGGTATCAGCGGTGAGGGAGTGGGGACAACCCATGACATCGACTGATATACATAGTTTCTTGGGCCTAACAGGTTATTACAGGAGGTTTATTCGTGGGTTCTCTAAGATAGAGTGTCCTTTGACACATATGACTTGGAAGAGTGTGCCATTTATCTGGAGCGATGCCTGTCATTTGGCATTCGACGAGTTGAAGAACAAGTTAACCTCAGCACCAGTGTTAGCATTGCCTAGACCGGGAGTTGAGTATTTAGTCTACATCAATGCGTCCTTACTAGGACTTGGGGGTGTACTGTAATAGAAGAGTCAGGCTATAGCGTATTCTTCCCGTAATGTTAAGCCTCACGAGAAGAATTACCCCACCCATGACTTGGAGTTAGCAGCAGTCGTATTTGCTCTTCGGATTTGGAGACATTATCTCCTGGGGGAGAAATTATGTTTATTCACGGACCATAAGTCCCTACAGTACCTCTTCACATTGAAGGAATTAAATATGCATCAACGTAGGTGGCTTGAGTTCCTGAAGGATTATCAGTTTGATATCCAATACCACCTAGGGAAGGCTAACTTGGTAGCAGACGCGTTGAGCCGTAGGCCGATAGGCGGGGTGGCCGAAGTGTGGAAAGAAAGTGGAAGGAGTTGGGACACCAGGACGTAGTGGCTAGATCATTCATGTCTGTGATGACTGTTATGCCCCAAATCGTTACGAGAAAGATACAGACCCATGCAAAAGACTCATTCTGTCAAGAGCAGATAGTCCGATTACTAGTAGAGGGAGTCGAGTCATATACCGTTAGCTTAGACGGGGGCTTACGCTTCAATGGGAGACTGGTCGTTCATGAGGGAGAAGGCTGGTGACACAAGGTAATGACAGAGTTGCATGGTTCGCGGCTTACGGTATATCCCGGTGGGGATAAGATGTACCAGGATATGAGGCGATGGTACTTTTGGAGAGGGATGAAGATAGATATTATCGAGTTCATTTCTAAATGTGCCACTTGTCAGCTGGTAAAAGTGGACCATCAGATATCGGCAGAACTTCTACAACCATTGCAGGTTCCTATGTGAAAATGGGAGAGCATTTCCATGGACTTCATCATGGGGTTACCCACATCGCTGAGGGGTTAGGACTCCATATGGGTAATCGTAGATCGATTGACCAAGTTGCCCATTTTTTGCCTACCCGGACAGACTACACTACGGGACATTATGCCAAGATTTTCATAGCGGAGATAGTGAGACTCCACGGGGTACCTCTCAATATCGTGTCTGATCGAGACAAAATATTTGTTTCACAATTTTAGGAGAGTTTTCAGGAAGCCATGGGTACAGAGTTGCACCTGAGTAAAGCATATCACCTACAGACAGATGGGCAGACCGAACGAACGAATCAAATGTTGGAAGACATGTTGCAGATGTGCATCCTAGACTTTGGAGGTGGTTGGGAGCAATACCTTCCACTGGTTGAGTTTGCCTATAATAACTCCTATTAGTTCACCATTGGTATGGCTCCAATCGAGGCGTTATACGGTAGACCTTATTGTTCCCCAGTATGTTGGCTAGAGGTGGGGAATAACAAACTCCTTGGGCCGAAGGTGATTCAGGATACTTCGGCAAGGATAGAGATGATACGGAGCCGTATTCGGGTAGCTCAGGACCGACATAAGATTTATGTTGATGCCAAGATATACTTCAGAGAATTCGAGGTGGTGGACCAGGTGCTACTTAAAGTGTCTCCGATGAAGGGGATTATGCGTTTCGAGAAGAAAGGAAAATTGGCACCTAGATATGTGGGGCCATTTCCTATCATTGAAATAATTGGGCCAGTTGCGTACAGACTTGGGTTAGCGAAACACCTGCATAGGATCCATGATGTGTTCCATATTTCATTGCTAAGGATATATCTTAGGGATGATTTGGACCATACCCACATTGCTTTAGAGGACATCGATCTACAGCCTGATAGTTCCTATGAGGAGGGGACGATCTCTATTCTGGACCATAGCGAGAGGAAACTGAGGTAGAAGATAGTACCGTTAGTGTGTGTTTAGTGGCGGCATCATAATGCCGAGGAGTCCACCTGGGAGCGCGAGGATGAGAGGCGAGAGCGTTATCCAAAGTTATTCTTGCCTGGTATACTTTATTGTCTGAATTTCGGGACGAAATTCTGTTATTAGGGGGGAAGTATGTAATACCCCGTAACTTTACAGATTTTATTTAATGGGATTAATTCAATTAAATGAGAATTAATCGGAAATTAATCCGGATTTAAATACTAGCGAGATGTGAGTTGGTATTTGATTATGGTGACAATATTGGGTATTACTGAGTATATATGGCAATATATGATTATGGAAATTATTAAAAATTATCGTGAGTCATAAATACGATAATTTGGGAAATTAAGTTGGGATGCGCGTGTTAGTCGCGTTAGGAATTAATTGGATTAGATTAAAAAAGTAAATTATAATTTTATCGACCGTATGGTCATTTTGAGTGCGCCAACGTGTCTGAAGGGGTTGAGATAGTCAGAAAACACTAACCGGGGGTTTAGTTTGGGTCACAGGGTATTTTTAGGCCAAACCGATAACCTGGGAGGGTATTTTGGTCATTTTAAAATTTAAGGAAATAAGACCCACGAATTTTAGGGTTTATTTATTTATTATTTGGAAGGCCATTAGGGCCATTATCAGCCAAAAATAAAGAGTGGGCTACGTGACTTAGAGGAGAAGTTGCAGGAGGTTTCCAAACCTTAGCCACCACCACCCACCACCACTTTCGACAGAATTATGAGCGAAAAGAAGGGAAGAATCAGCCCTCAGACACCACCAACAAATCTGAACAATAATCTTAAGGCAAGTGATTTGATTCCATTAGTTTTATCGAATATTTCTTCCATGATTAGTGTAGAAATTGTTATTAACTTTGAAAGATGATGAAAACTCATGAAATTTGGTGGAGAACTTTAAATCTTGGATAGGAATTGCATATAGATTAGTTCTGGACAAAATTTAGTAACCAAAACTTGACCCTTGATGGATTAAAAGTGAATTAACGAAGAGAAACATCATGGTTCTTGAACAAAATTGTAAACTAGGGTTTTTATGAAGATTTGATCCATATAAGGTTAATTGTTGATGATTTAATGGTTTCGGAACGATAAAAATCAAGTATATAGGTTGTACAATGATCCCATATCCTTTGTTTAGAATTTCATACTTGTAATGGAGTTTGGGGATAAATCTGGGACTGAAAAATGAAGCAGTCCGTAGCCTCATCTGGTGCGATCGATCGATCGACATTCATAGGTCGATCGATCGACCACAATCGATCGATCGACATTCATAGGTCGATCGATCGACCTTCCCAGAAATTGTGATATTTTTTCCGTATTGAATTTTGGCAATTTCAACCCTAGAAAATTATCGGTGGGGACCTTGTGAACACTTTTGGATTTGAGGAAGACCAGTAGGCATGTATATAAGACCCAGATTATTATTATAATTGAATTTGGGAGTTATGTTAGACCTAATAAGGTTCTACGAGTGAGGTACTATTAAATACTGCGGTTAAATGAGTTAAATCTATATAGTTGGTAATATAAGGTTAGTGGCAGAAATATGGACCTTAAGAGTATTGGATTAAAGTGTGGGAATAATAGGAGACTTAGTAACCTTTATGAGTTAGGTTTTAAGTACTTGAAACTACGACGTGAGATGTGTCGGTGGACTATATTATATAACTGTCTGGAAGTATAAAAATGATAATTGGATTAATGGTATAGGGATGGAGAACATACCTTTAATGATATTATAAAGTATCTAAGTTGTGTGAATGCTTAGTAAATGGATTTATATGTGTATGACATACCTACCATACTTGCTATCAAGGGAGGTCGGCTTTCGGAACAGGGACATCTAATCTTTGTGTGCCTACGGGGGGATTTAGATTGGTACCTTAAGGACATAGGGCTGTGAATGACTTATTTATGAGTTGATAAGTCAGCTGACCATGGGAGCGTAGGTATGTGTGTGACCCATAGGTATGTGAACTATGTTCGCCTCCAATATGTGTGATTTTTTTTATTAAAACGGTTCCTAAGATATTCGGAATACGTAGTCCTTATGTACGTAATGTACCGAGATTCGATAGCAGAGTATGTAGGCACCGCCGCTTAGCCTAGGGGTACCCCAATTATATAATTATGTTGAAATTTATATATTGGTGAAGATAACAAACTCCTTGTTAATGTGTGTGAATATTTGTGACACTTTGAGTAAAGTTAGAATTGAGAATTTCCTATATGATTTAATATAAATTAATCTGAGAAATGAAATGGTAGATTCACATAATTTAGATTGGAATGTATTGAACAAACCCCTGTATTATCATGTGAGGAAGGGTTGCAGTATAGACAAGTTAGTTAGCGGCATAACTAGGATGGGTTATGGATATACATTAAGCGTGCACATTAGTTGAGAGGTGAGAAACTCATGTGAGAGAACGGAACTAACATGTACTTAATATTCATTGTTTAATGCAATTAATCACTTTCTATGTTTTAAACTGTTTCCACATCAGGCTCTGACCTATTTTCTTTCAAATCTATTTTCTTCTAAAACCTTTTAGGTGCCCAGCCATAGGGACGCCAATCTTAGGAGTTCCCTTTCAGTGACGTGTTGTAGCTGATGTGGAAGTTACATGATCTTTATGATAGACGCCTCCACGTTCTATATTGATTCCATTTCAGACTTATTCAGTTGTTAGGTCATGTCGCCCCTTTTCTGTTAGAGACGGTTTTATCATACTCAGTTTCATTGCAGTTTTGGAGTTAATTCATTTATTATTCAGACGTTGTATTTGGTTTTATTTAGTATTTAGGATTATTCAGAGGAGTGTTACTCCAGACTCATTTATTATTCCATTATTATTTTGATGTGACTGTGATGTGATGTGATAGTGGTATCATTTAGCAAATAATTTTTATTGGTTGCATGTTAATTTAATTTAATAAAATTTGACAACTCACTTTTTAAATATTAGGTGGCTAGTAATTGTTTAAATAAATATTTTCGACAGTGATGCTATGAACTGAACCAACTTGACATTTTGTATTAATTTGAATAAAGGAGTATCTACCCAATATTTAATTAGTCGGGGTGTCACAGGGACCTCGCAAGGGATCCTATTCCTCGAATGTCGCATCATCTTCTAAAAAACAACATCATAGAAAAAATCCTAGGGTCCAATCCTATGTCACCTCAATTTCTCAACATTACACACGTAACATGCTTACCATCAGTGGCTCACATCTCACACTATAGCTTGTGATATACATCCATAAAGTGATAATTATTAAGGCACTCATCTACATTAATAGCATCTTATCAACCAAGTCTTAGGTATACATCCTTGTGTAATAACCAAGAAGGATCTACATGTCTACCGAGTTTTCAAATGATCGTGACATAACACTACCCCAAGGTTCAAGTTTGCTTAATCATATCATCATTGTTAACTAACCATGAGTCCCTCACTAAGGACCTAATGTGTCCTCATAACAAAATCATCACCATTTGGACAAGACACCCCGATCATCTAATCTCCACAGTTGACTTTACACAACTCAGGACTCTAATTCAATGGCACCATTCACCTTTATTAGAATATTGTGACAACCCGCTCCAAATAATAACGGGTGGCCAGCCCTATACTACATAAAACAGGTGTCTCAAATGGTACAGTCTCAACATCAACAACTAAACACTATAATATAAGGCTAACTACCCATAATCATTTAGTGCGAATTGCCAAAAATTTAAAACTTTTATTTTTAACAACAACAACAAAACCAATAATGCACACAACCAACAATATACATCTAACTATGATGGGAAATATGCATGACCCAAATATAAAAGAGTACCCTACATAGTATAACAAAATCTCAACAATAAAATACCCGAATATGCTGTCGGGTAACAGACAGTACAATAATCTGATAGATAAAATATGAAAGTGTTAATCTACAACACTTGAATACTAACTCAATACAACTGAATCCTGATCCAGATATACAAAGAGAGAAATCGACTAAAGCAAAGTGCCGCAACAGTCCGCTACTGCCACAGCTCCACAAATCCTGAATGGAGGAATATCAAAGGCGTCCTTGCGGAGGAACACCTGAAGTAATACAATATATATACATGGAGGAGGAAAATATAAACGGGTCAGAACCCGAGTTTGAAAATCAATTTATAGCAAGTTTATTAAAATGCATAATAATTATGAATGCATTATTACATGATTTAGTTGGAATCGAACACTCCATCAAAAATTCGACTCACCTCTCATCTAAAGCGCGCACTAAGCGTATGCACGTGTCTCCAAAAGGATGTTCGATTCTAATTAGGTAAAAGGATTCTAACTTAAACCCAAATAAAGTATTTAAGTGAAACCATCTAACCTATCTCCGAATTCTACATTTTATTTCTATACTTTAAGTTATGTACAATATCTTTAATGTAATAGTTATAGTTATCTTTATAATGTTCATCTGTTGAACATATAAAGTCACATGATCCAATCATGCCCACATCATCACAATACACCATCAATCTCAATTACTAGAATTTATATTCTAGTGATACCCATACAGGGCATGCAACCATATATATAATTATTATAGATGAGTTATTAGCATCAAGAGTTAAGGGCTAAACTCCTCTCGATTCTCAACACGGCACTACGTTTCATGTGTGGGACGTCTCGCCGAAGCGAAATCCAAACAAGGAACCCCCCCGTTACACTACTCCTGACCGTATCGATCCTCGGGGCTCATTATGCCCTCAATGCAAGATGCATGTAACCCAAATGACTATTGCCCAATTTTAATTGATTAGTATTCCCAATTCTCAACAGTACACGGCGTTTCATGCGTGGGACGTCTCGCCGAAGCGAAATACAAACAAGGAACCCCCCCCGTTACACTACTCCTGGCACTGTCGATTGTCGGGATAGGTGATTTATATATATAATTAATTATGAGCATTAAGGACTAAACTTATCCCCAAGTTCCAACATTACACTGCGGTTCGTGCGTGGGACGTCTCGCCGAAGCGAAATCCAAACAAGGAACCCCCCCGATACACTAATCCTGGCAATGTAGGTCGTTGAGGTCCATTATGCCCTTTACACCCAAAGTACAAGCACAAGTAATAATAACCATCCAACCGAGCTATAACTCGAAGGATGCAGGCTCACATGCTATCATCTTCCAACAGCCCATATACGTAGCAAACTGGGGCCACCTGGTGGGGTTCAACGACACCCACCTCGTGATCAACTCACGCACACGACGTCCCGGGAAGCGGTCATAGTTTCTAACCGGCAAGTGAGAGCGTCACATACCCCCGACCTCTCACCCCCAAAATAAATAAATATATATATCATAAATGTCATTTGCTGACCACAAAGGACGACTATGACCTGGGGAATATCCACATCCTGCTTTTCTCGTCAGAATGATCACCCTCTACGCACGAAACTTCCCAATGATAGCAAGGAGGGGGTATTCTTAACATGTATATACACCATAATATAAGGTATACATACATCCCACATAATAAAGATACACCATTATATATAAGGTATACCTGCAACATCATATACATTTTCATTATACGCTCTTAGGCAAAATTGATTAACATCATTTGTTTAGTATATTTCTCTCAAGATATACTAACGTTCCTCCTCACACATTAATCCCTCTTAGTACGTGCTATACTAATTCTCGCTTGAAGCTCTCATGTCGCTTCTAATACGAATTGTCTTTCAAATCTATTAAGTTAAGGATATTCTATATCCTAATGCACCTCAATTATCATTTCTCATTATATGAGATATCTCCCAAGTCAATCATTAATAAGGATATTTCTATATCCATACCCGCATCAATTAGCATCCATAATTCTCCGTCCATTATAAGGTTCAATTTATTTTATGAACCATTAAAGTTACCCCAAATGGGATTGGATCCTAAGATCCGGCACCTCTAAGTCAACCTCATCTACAAGTCGTGAAGTTGTTATCATCACCAAACAAACCTCAAATAAAAGTGGGCTTCCCCACTTAGGAAAATACCAAAGTCTCTAATCAGTATTCCTCAAATTTAGTCAATATGACTCCAAAACTTCTTTTAGGGGAAACTCGCTAAAAGTCTCCAAAACATGGTCCAAATATCTCCTATAGAGAACCCCAATCGATAACCTCGAACAAAACGGGATGAAATTATCTTTAGAAAACAATCCCTCCAAAAGCCCTGTTTCCGAATCGATTCGGGCTTATTTCGAATCGATTCAGCCCAGTGAATCGATTCGGCCAGGAAGGCGAATCGATTCGGGTCGTAAGACCTGGGACTCTGTCTCAGGCCGAATCGATTCGGTTGGAGTCCGAATCGATTCGGTCACTCAGACCTGGGCACCTGTATATTTCCGAATCGATTCGGTAAGGGGATTGAATCGATTCGGCCCTGCTGAACCTCGAAAATGGTTACTTTTTAAGTAAGCCAAAATACCTAAAATCCATTTTAATGGTTTTCTCTCCATTTCTCTTCAACCCAATCACAAATATAACAACAATATTCATCCTAGAATACGTAAAAACTAATTTCTAACCTTAAATCCATTTATGTACTACAAATCTAAGGTTTTTCCCAAAAATTAGGTTTTGAAAAATTTAACCTAAAACCCAAAATATCAATCCACAAATC
This sequence comes from Sambucus nigra, assembly GCA_949130495.1. Taxonomy (NCBI): domain Eukaryota; kingdom Viridiplantae; phylum Streptophyta; class Magnoliopsida; order Dipsacales; family Adoxaceae; genus Sambucus; species Sambucus nigra. Next base: position 249,247,084 of record OX422215.1, read on the forward strand.
ATGCAATAAATGTACACAACAATTATTTAGCAAGTTTAATCACTTGCCTCGGGTTCGTAGGGTCTAAATCCGCCGGAAAATCCTCTTTCTCCCTCTTTTCTCCTTCTTTTCTTCTTCTTTCTCTTCTTCTTTCTCTTCTTTCTCTTTCTCTCTTTGGAGAATATCTCCCGTAGGCTTTTTAAGCCTAAAACCCAAGATACACATCTTTAAATGATAATACACACTTTAAATGACCCAGTAACTTTAAATCGAGTCAAACGGTCCTAATTTATTTCAGAACCCAAATAGACCCCAAGTACAGTCATTTCGACTTTCTCGACCCTTCCGAAAACGATGGTACCCTCAGAATTTCCATTCGAGACACTTTCTAACAACTCTAAATTTTGACCTCAAATGCCAATTTTTAATTATTCTCCAATAAAATATTATTTATTTCTCCCAAAATAAAATAATTATTGTTCCAAAAGTCTTGGGTTGTTACAAACTTCCCCACTTACAAGAATTTCGTCCTCGAAATTTAGCTAAGCCTAATTCTCCCAAAGCTCAACCATTTCTAATCTAACCATCATCACTAATCCTATCTCCAAACATCTAACCTCCCACGACGATTTAATTTAATTTATTTTATTTATTAAGTCAATTATGCATTAAATAAAACCAATTTCCACAACAAGGGCGCCCATACACCCTTTAGAATTGAGCTTTGTGCTCATAGCAACTTAATGAGGCTTTATTTGCCTCGAAAAATCCACAATTTCAACAATAAGTAAGACTACAATTTTAATAGAACAAAAATTTGAATGGTCCAAAGAAATAACTCCTCTCAATTCCTGACAATCGCCACTTTCGTGCGGGGGACGTCTCGCAAAAGCGAAATCCAAACAAGGAACCCTCCCAATACACTACTATGCGGCGACGTCGGGGATTGAGAGTTTGTTAAATTCGGACTAGAGTTTGAAAATATTTTAGTGAAAAATTTTAGTTTGAAAAGGCCCGAGGGTCGTTAAAAGTGTTATTTTGAAAAAAGTTTATTTTGAAAATGGTTTATATATATTATGATATAATATAAAATGCCTTATGTCCAACACAAGGTCTTTATAGATCATCATCTATATATAACATATAGCTCAGAAATATTATCATACTCATGAGCTAATATTTTACCTGCGCCCCATCATACCACAATCTCAATTTTCAAGCATAAACAACATCTCACATCATATCAATACATAGCCTTTTTATAAGGCAAATCCATATCTGGAATTCAACATTCATAATAGTCTATCATGACTATATAAAAGAAGTAGCTTTATCATAACTACTTATCACCATAACCATTCTTACCTTTACCTCAAGGTTTAAAGCTCTTTATGAGCACCTTGCAAAATCCACTATCATTTACAAGCTCATAGAATAAGAGCCTATTTTGCTCCAAGTTTCCCCTTTAGGGTCACTACATACCATACATAAACAAAAAGGGCTAAAGCACTACCCGATTCATATATATCTCCCATACGATATATCCAAAACTTTACATATTAATAATCCCATTTATAAAGGAAAATTAACTTACATCATTCATATCTAATCCGATTGCCCATCCTCATCAACGGGCTCCCAAACATAGTCCCCCGGTCTAAAGCGACCTCGGATCTGCTGTAGGGGTTGCACTTCCAAAATCTCATCAAACTGTGGTCCTTTACCTCTTTTAGGACAATCTCTCTTTTTATGACCTATTTCTTTATAAAAGAAACACTTACCCATAAACCCTTTCTGCTCACTCGCATTACTGGCACTCTCTTTGCCAAACTTACTTGATGAACTCGAATCACCAAAGTTCTTACTCTATTGAGAACAAAAACGATATTCATGACACTTTAATAGTGCGGCATTCACAACCTCGACGAAAGTCATTAACTTAGGACTCTCTAACAAATGTAGTTGGATTTTCCAATCTAAACCTCGAACAAACTTCGATATACGTTTCTCTTCCGTATTTACCTCATTAGGTACTAATCTCGCCCACAGAGAAAAATCTTCTTCATATTCCTCCACCGTTCTATCTCCTTGAAAAATAATCCCCATATCCTGAGTAGGGGAAATCAAATACCATCGATCAAAAAGTTCCCAAAATTCTTTTATAGGTAGAGTATCTCTCTGTTCAGATGTGGTGATAGACTCCCACCATTGAAGAGCTGTACCCTATAATCTAAAGGTGACTACAAATTATTTCTGCACCTCACTACACTCAACCATAGGAAGATGCCTCTGCATACTATTCTTCCATTGACTTGCAGCCATCGCATCAACTCCCCCTGGAAACTCGGGAGGATGCCCCTTACTAAAATCTTCTTTCACTCTATCCCATAAAGACAATCCTAAATGGGGTGGGGCTGCTCGAGCGGCAGATTGCTGGTCCATCGTAGAAACGGCAGCAGTTACCGCTTGTGCCACAATATTGGCAAAATCATCCGCATTCATGTTCCTTTGAGGCAATTGGGTTTGTCCTTTGTTTGCCGTGACTGAACGACCTCCCTTCGGTGGCATCTGAAACAAGAACAATTGTATCAGAACACCTTTCAAATATTTTCGAATCACAGAAAGATACAGACGTATGAATATAATCGTCCTAACAATAAGGCTCAACATCAAGAACGCTTACGGAAGATCGTAGTAACGCACACAGATCCTAAAGACACTAGAACCTGATGCTCTGATACCACCTGTGACAACCCGCTCCAAATAATAACGGGTGGCCAGCCCTATACTACATAAATCAGGTATCTGAGATGGTACAGTCTCAACATCAACAACTAAACACTATAATATAAGGCTAACTACCCACAATCATTTAGTGCGAATTGCCAAAAATTTAAAACTTTTATTTTTAACAACAACAACAAAACCAATAATGCACACAACCAACAATATACATCTAACTATGATGGGAAATATGCATGCCCCAAATATAAAAGAGTACCCTACATAGTACAATAAAATCTCAACAATAAAATACCCGAATATGCTGTCGGGTAATAGACAGTACAATAATCTGATAGATAAAATATGAAAGTGTTAATCTACAACACTTGAATACTAACTCAATACAACTGAATCCTGATTCAGATATACAAAGAGAGAAATCGACTAAAGCAAAGTGCCGCAACAGTCCGCTACTGCCACAGCTCCATAAATCCTGAATGGAGGAATATCAAAGGCGTCCTTGCGGAGGAACACCTGAAGTAATACAATATATATACATGGAGGAGGAAAATATAAACGGGTCAGAACCCGAGTTTGAAAAACAGTTTAAAGAAAGTGTATTAAAATGCATAATAATTATAAATGCATTATTACATGATTTAGTTGGAATCGAACACTCCATCAAAAATTCGACTCACCTCTCATCTAAAGCGCGCACTAAGCGTATGCACGTGTCTCCAAAAGGATGTTCGATTCTAATTAGGTAAAAGGATTCTAACTTAAACCCAAATAAAGTATTTAAGTGAAACCATCTAATCTATCTCCGAATTCTACATTTTATTTCTATACTTTAAGTTATGTACATTATCTTTAATGTAATTGTTATAGTTATTTTTATAATGTTCATCAGTTGAACATATAGAGTTACATGATCCAATCATGTCCACATCATTACAATACACCATCAATCTCAATTACTAGAATTTATATTCTAGTGATACCCATATAGGGCATGCAACCATATATATAATTATTATAGATGAGTTATTAGCATCAAGAGTTAAGGACTAAACTCCTCCCGATTCTCAACACGGCACTACGTTTCATGCGTGGGACGTCTCGCCGAAGCGAAATCCAAACAAGGACCACCCCCCCCCCCCCCCGTTACACTAGTTCGGACCGTATCGATCCTCGGGGCTCATTATGCCCTCAGTGCAAGATGCATGTAACCCAAATGACTATTGTCCAATTTTAATTGATTAGTATTCCCAATTCTCAACAGTACACGGCATTTCATGCGTGGGACGTCTCGCTGAAGCGAAATCCAAAAAAGGAACCCCGCCCCCCCCCCGTTACACTACTCCTGGCACTGTCGATTGTCGGGATAGGTGATTTATATATATATAATTAATTATGAGCATTAAGGACTAAACTTATCCCCAAGTTCCAACATTACACTGCGGTTCGTGCGTGGGACGTCTCGCCGAAGCGAAATCCAAACAAGGAACCCCCCCGATACACGAATCCTGGCAATGTAGGTCGTTGAGGTCCATTATGCCCTTGACACCCAAAGTACAAGCACAAGTAATAATAACCATCCAACCGAGCTATAACTCGAAGGAAACAGGCTCACATGCTATCATCTTCCAACAGCCCATATACGTAGCAAACTGGGGCCACCTGGTGGGGTTCAACGACACCCACCTCGTGATCAACTCACGCACACGACGTCCCGGGAAGGCGGTCATAGTTTCTAACCGGCAAGTGAGAGCGTCACATACCCCCGACCTCTCACCCCCAAAATAAATAAATATATATATCATAAATGTCATTTGTTGACCACAAAGGACGACTATGACCTGGGGAATATCAACATCCTGCTTTTCTAGTCAGAGTGCTCACCCTCTACGCACGAAACTTCCCAATGATAGCAAGGAGGGGGTATGCTTAACATGTATATACACCATAATATAAGGTATACATACATCCCACATAATAAAGATACACCATTATATATAAGGTATACCTGCAACATCATATACATTTTCATTATACGCTCTTAGGCGAAATTGATTAACATCATTTGTTTAGTATATTTCTCTCAAGATATACTAACGCTCCTCCTCACACATTAATCCCGCTTAGTATGTGCTATACTAATTCTCGCTTGAAGTTCTCATGTCGCTTTTAATAAGAATTGTCTTTCAATTCTATTAAGTTAAGGATATTCTATATCCTAATGCACCTCAATTATCATTTCTCATTATATGAGATATCTCCCAAGTCAATCATTAATAAGGATATTTCTATATCCATACGCGCATCAATTAGCATCCATAATTCTCCGTCCTTTATAAGGTTCAATTTATTTTATGAACCATTAAAGTTACCCCAAATGGGATTGGATCCTAAGATCCGGCACCTGTAAGTCAACCTCATCTACAAGTCGTGAAGTTGTTATCATCACCAAACAAACCTCAAATAAAAGTGGGCTTCCCCACTTAGGAAAATACCAAAGTCTCTAATCGGTATTCCTCAAATTTAGTCAATATGACTCCAAAACTTCTTTTAGGGGAAAATCGCTAAAAGTTTCCAAAACATGGTCCAAATATCTCCTATAGAGAACCCCAATCGATAACCTCGAACAAAACGGGATGAAATTCTCTTTAGAAAACAATCCCTCCAAAAGCCCTGTTTCCGAATCGATTCGGGCTTATTCTAAATCGATTCGGCCCAGCGAATCGATTCGGCCAGGAAGGCGAATTGATTCGGGTCATAAGACCTGGGACTCTGTCTCAGGTCGAATCGATTCAGCTGGAGTCCGAATCGATTCGGTCACTCAGACCTGGGCACCTGCATATTTCCGAATCGATTCGGCCCTGCTGAACCTCGAAAATGGCTACTTTTTAAGTAATCCAAAATACCTAAAATCCATTTTAATGGTTTTCTCTCCATTTATCTTCAACCCAATCACAAATATAACAACAATATTCATCCTAGAATACGTAAAAACTAACCTTAAATCCATTTATGTACTACAAATCTAAGGTTTTTCCCAAAAATTAGGTTTTGACAAATTTAACCTAAAACCCAAAATATCAATCCACAAATCATGCAATAAATGTACACAACAATTATTTAGCAAGTTTAATCACTTGCCTCGGGTTCGTAGGGTCTGAATCCGCCGGAAAATCCTCTTTCTCGCTCTTTTCTCCTTCTTTTCTTCTTCTTTATCTTCTTATTTCTTTTCTTTCTCTTTCTTTCTTTGGAGAATATCTCCCGTAGGCTTTTTAAGCCTAAAACCCAAGATACACATCTTTTAATGATAATACACACTTTAAATGACCCGGTAACTTTAAATCGAGTCAAACGGTCCTAATTTATTTCGGAACCCAAATAGACCCCAAGTACAGTCATTTAGACTTTCTCGACCCTTCCGGAAATGATGGTACCCTCAGAATTTCCATTCGAGACACTTTCTAACAACTATAAATTTTGACCTCAAATGCCAATTTTTAATTATTCTCCAATAAAATATTATTTATTTCTCCCAAAATAAAATAATTACTGTTCCGAAAGTCTTGGGTTGTTACAAATATCAATAAGCCTCCCACATCATCAAAGGTTTACATAATGGCACCTCACGCTAGAGAATGCAGTGTCGCCACTAGTGGCTTATCTAGACAGTCGTAAATTGCTAACACCTGTACGTTAGAAGCTCTACAGACCATTGTTAGCAACTAACTAATTTGGCCACTTCCTACTTGGCAGCACATTGTCTGTCGTGCTAATCTCCTTGACTTTGTCATCGACAATACGAACCAAAACCATCACCTATCTAGCGTGACCGGTCTAAAGCCAACACTGACATCAAAAGATCAACTATCAAGCTCATTAAGTCATACCCAAAAGGAACCTTGAACCTAGAGCTTTGATACCATTTGTAATTCCTTGACCCGAATTTATGGGTTGCCCATGGTCAACTCGATTCGACCTGAACGTTGACTATGAAGTGCAATGAGACAACCCAAATAATGTTGCTAGTCTAGTTTTATTTAATTAACGTTTCACTTATTTAGTATGTGATTCCAATTTACATCAAGTTATGTGAGGGACCCGTGGAAAGTGTCCCGGGGATCCAATAACAGAGCTTATACCGTAAAATAAAAGAATACTTACCTGTATAACACTCTCAACACACAGAACCACACACAACCTGCTGTAATAAAAAGGAGAGAATGAGTTGAATGTCCGGTGCGAAAGTACAATACTGAAATATAGAATCCAACGACGGAAAAAAGATGTCAACACATATACCTACGTGCACTTGCAATTACCATATATATATATATTAATGCATAAAACTATTTTATTCCAAAACGTTACTTGTTCCGATTAATTCATCTTTACCTTATAAAGAACCCATTTTACTTGACTTGACATTTATTTCCCAATTTAATGCACCCAATTAAGTACCTTGAACAAAATACACTTTGTTTCAGGAAAAGCACTTCTTTCACCAAAATTGCCCATTTACCAGCACTAAATTCACCTTATTATTTTCCTTCAAAATCACCTTTCAACATACGTAAGCACCGTGGTAGAAAATACTTAATTTTTGTTGAAAAACCTTAATGAACACACCCATGTGTTAATTATGGTTTAATCCTCTTTAGGATGATTAATTCTCCATTTAACCACCTCGCTTTGTCATTCCTTTTATTTAATGGACATCAGTCGATTTCTTGCATTACTTGTATGTGTTATCTTTCAACCAAAACATGTATTAATTTCATTTAAGTTAAGTTGTCTTCTCTTACATTAACCACACTACCCATTTCTTGTCATATTACACTTTTCTCATTATATTTTACAATAATCCTCCAATAATCACGTACTTTAATGGGCTCCACACCGCTGTCTACACTACCATATGCTCTAGCCAGTATTTTTAGTTTTTTCACCTAAGGGCTCTAACACCTTATTAATTATTTCTCAGTCTCACCCAAGATCATATTAATGTCTTTTAATATTTTTCAAATGTCCACATTATTCCACTTTTACTAGTCAAAGCTAATGCCTGGGGATTTTACCCCACCTAATGTTATACTTTGAAAGTCACCAGTTCTTGACCTTTATGCATTGGCATTGATTTTATCCCAAAAATCACTTTCATTTAGGACCATTTTGTGTAAAACCTCTATCTAACATTTTTATTTCGTAAAAATATTTTACTTTATGTAAAATCATCATTTTACCCATTTGTTTCCAAACTTGTCTTTTCCTCCATTTTTACAAGTGTTATTTCCCAAAAAAATTATTAAGTTACACATACTAACTTCTTAAATATTTTAACCCATTAACACTTATTTAACACTTTGGAGTAACATAATTCTAAATTTGAAAATCTCTTTATTTTTTTACTTCCTTTGTCGAGGAAATAATTTTGTATTTTTAAGACTACTTTACAATAAAAGTACCATTTTACCTTATCATCACATACAGTCATGAGAACATACACTTATAACATTTTCCACACTTATTAACACACTTTAAGGGATAAATTTTCTATTTTCTTTATTTCATGTTAAAACTCATTAAAACCTTCACTAAACTTGTTTATATGGTCGTCATCATAATGCTACAAATTTATATACAGTGGAAGCTAGATTTTAAGTCTAGAATTCCATTAAAATGAGTTTTATGCACGATTCATTCTAGAAAAATCAGTATATTTGCATAAAAAAAATTTCATGACCAACGACATTTTTGTTTCTCCAAAACTAGAATAAATGTCTAATTTTTATAAAATTCTAATTTTCACAAGAAAACCTTATGATATTTGTTCATAAAATATTTATAATAAGAGAAATAACATCTCAAACATGTTATTCCATAAAATGTTTAAATATCAAGATTTATTGAAATGTGTCATTTTTCTCAACACTCTTGAAATCATTTCTCAGGAAAAAAAAAACTTTTTTGGTAAAAGCTTTTAGTTCATAAATAATACTCACACTGATTACAATTGAAATCTTCAATGGATTAACCTCAGTAAACCCACATAGGCCTCAACCTAAATCAGCAATGGAATTCCGCAACAACTTCACAAGAACCACAGTTCAGTCAACCCAAGAACACCCACGAGTACTCCTTTTCACACGCAGTCACGCCACCCCTGCACCTCCCTCAATTGCCACCTAGATCAATAGTAAAGATCTTTTCAACAAGACAAACTTCCCAAAATTGTGTTCTTGGGTTCCAAAATAATTCACATAAAGATTGGGACGATTTGTTAATTGAAAAACAAACTAAAACTCTTAAAAGTGAGAAGACAAACATTTCTTCCGAAGAAGTTTCGTAAAATAATATTCTCAGGTCTTTTGAAGAAAAACGAAGTTGTTTAAAACGCTATTTATAAAAATGTTAAAGCATCATGTTGTTCGAACAAGATATCAGAGTCGCTCGAACGATGCCTATACAAATCTAATACCCTCCCATGAACCCAAAACTGAAAAGGTACTAAGAATGTAAGTTTAAAACTTTTTTCCAAAAATGTCCAACATCAAATCTTCAAAACTTTAAACTTTTCTCATCTAGGTGTGCAAAATATGATCTTCACCTTTTGTAGCTATACACATGAGACAAATCAAATACCTTCATGACGCATTGAGTTTGAAATTATATAAAAATAAATCAATCAATAATCAAATCTCCCCCATAATTCATTCTCCCCCTTTTTATATGTCCGAAATGGACAAGGTAATGAATAAACAAAACAAACGTGGAGTGTCACAAAAAATATGCTTAATAAACATGAATCAAACTATGCTTGTGCAAAGGAGTAACCCAAAAAATTCCAGAAACTATTTTTTAATTTTCAATGTTTCATACAAAAATGCAAAAATAATTTTACAAAAATCACACCATGAATTTACACAAAGACAACCAAATCATGAAAACAAAATGAATGGGTGTGAACATATTCGACAGGAAATCAATGCAATCACACATAACATATGTGCACGATGAATATGTTTACTCCTAACAAATGAATCTCAAAATCTTCCTTAGGCGTCGAAAAAATGTGAATTTAGATGACGTCGTTTTAATCAAATCAACAAACCAAAGTCAGATATGATTTTCACACCAATAACGTCTAAAACTATGTAACGCTTTTTCATGACTTTTTTAGGATGTGCAAAACCGTTTTATATTCCATCCAAACTCACTCATAAATAATAATGATTTTTATTTATCTTTTGGACGATGAAACAAAATAAATTAGCCCACTTTTGTCATATTTTTCTTTTTATTACCTTTAAATTTTTTTCGACCTCTTTTTAACCTCTTTGGACATTGGCTTCCGTTTTTGCCAAATTTTATTTCGAGGTCGGGTTTGAACAGTGTCTTAATATTAAAGGATAAATGATTACCTTTCATATTTCTTCCCCATTATTCATAAACATCACAGAAACTCACAAACAACGGTTCTTACATGCATTAATTTGATTGTCAAGTTTTACTGTATTTGGTTCGGTTTAAACACATAATTGAGATGAAAAGACATCAACCAAAATGTGATAGAAAATAAAATTAGTCAAACAAATCCATGCAAGTGTTCATTAAAGAAACTCATGAGTCAAATATGTCGGTAGTAACAATAAATCACATCTCAATGACTCCAAATATTATAAAGTACAAAGATTAAATGATGACGCATATCAAAACACTATCAAATAGTCACATGGATATGGAATGAAATTGTGTCTCGGTCATCCTAAATGTCTATTAATATATGGTGTAAAACAAATACAAAAATTCTTTTTGTCTTTCTCCAAAAAAAAATCTTTTTTTATTTTTTCAAAATTTTTATCGAACACAAAAATTTAATACAAAAAGTACACAAGTCAGAACACTAGCAGACATATATCATGGAGCACAATTAGTGTATGATAAACAAACCATGAAAACACAATCATCCATATGATATAGAAAAGAAAAGAATCATGTGAAAGCAATCGAGAATCAACTAGTCTAACATCTAGTGCCTCTAAAAGTTATATTCTAACCCAAATAGGTGTGCAATGATGCATGGGGATTTTGGGAACCAAGGGAACACTAGACTTCAACGTCCTACGACCTTTTCGAAGATAGAAATAAAAATGCCTAATATGACTTTTCCTACCACAATATGAACGAGTGTAAACGGATGGAACGGCACCTATGGGTTAACCTTTTCTAACGTCTTTGGGATTAATTAACCCTCCAAAACGAATAGTGTTCTTGACTTTATCACTCGACACATGAGAACATAATGAGCCACTACCATTGCTACCAACACTACTCGAGTCTGTCAAATTATTTTTCATCTCCTAAATTTTTTACTTAGGAAAAGAATTAGAATGTTCCAATTCTAGGGACTCCTTCTATATATTTGCAATTATTCCAAGAAGGTTATCGCGCTATCCCTTAAAATACACACACTTATCCCTAAGGGTCTCTTCACGTACCACAAACTCATCAATTAAAATAGTTTTATCATCTTTGGCTCAGACACAAACCCTAGAATTTTTAAAGTCCTCCAATTCTTTTTCTAAAAATAGGACTTTATCATTACTCTCCTTTTTTGACAATTTTAACTCATTAAAATCAAGGTCCAAAGAAACAAATTTCTCATGATAAAAATATGTTTGATTTTGAACTGTTGGTAAAATATCCATAGCAGATTCAAAGCGAGAATTTTCTTTTTCCAAAAAATTAATTCTTTTAGTAAACGTCAAATTCAAACTATTTAAATCATCAAAACTCTGACTCATGTCATTAAAGGGAGACATTGGATTGCATAAGTGGTCCATCGAAAAAATTGCGAAATTTTAAAAATCTGATTTGAAAAAAAAAATCAATATCAAATTTTTTTGCGAATAACAAGGATCACTCGATAACTTTGAGCAACCTGCTCTGATACTAATCTATAAATAAGTGCGTAAAACTGATTAAATCGAATTCGCAAATTTCCAAGTTAACCGTATTTAATTGGTGTTAGTTTTCAATACAATTTTATTCAGCCCTAAAACATGCAACTACCTGTGGATAAATCAAAAATCATAAATAAATTGCTGACACACATGATTTCAGGAAAAAAAACCTTTCGGGTAAAACCTTTTATTTACAGATAATACTCATAATGATTACTAATGAAATCTGCAATGGATTAACCTCATTAAACCCACATAGGCTGCAACCTAAATTAGCAATGGAATTCCGTAGCAACTCCACAAGAACCGCAGTTCAATCAGACCAAGAACACCCATGAGTACTCCTTTTGACATGAAGTCACGTCAGCATAGCACCTCCTTCAAGTGGCACCTAGATTAGCAGTAAACATATTCTCTATAAGAGAAGCTTCACAAAATTGTGTTCTTGGGTTCCACAACAGTTCACATAAAGATTGGGATGATTTGTGAATTGAAAATAAAGCTAAAAATCTCAAAAGTGAGAAGACAAATGTTTCTTCCGAAGTAGTTTTAATAGAATAAAATTCTCAGATCTTTTGAAGAAAAATGAAGATGTTTAACACCCTATTTATAAAAATGTTAAAGTGGCGCGTCGCTCGAATGAGATGTCAGAGTCGTTCGAATGATGCCACGAGTCACTCGAACGAGCTTCGCGCGACATCACCCCATCGCTCGAATGAGCTTCTCTATCGCTCGAACAAGATTGGAAAAAATTAATTTTTTATTTGGCCAGAAAATACTGCACCTCAAAACTTTATAAAATAATTGTGCGAAATCTCTTCTCCAACACTTAGAAAATATTTTAGAAAATTTATCCTAATACTCTAAGTGAAATGCAAAGGTACTTTAAACACAAGCTTACCATATTAATCTCGCGAAGGCTTGAATGTTGAAGAACTTTGATATTCGGATCCGTATTGACGCATGATTGAACTTGAGTAAGTCTTCGACGGTTTTAGCGGTATACGACATACTGAAATGTAAACCGCATAATAAAATAATGTCCTTACAATGGTGGTTGCCCAAAGGCCAATCATAGTTATACGTTGTGTAATACCCCGTTATTTTGAGGGTTATTGTAACGCCCCACCTAATTAAATACCGGGTGATCAGTCCTTTATTAAATTATAATCAAGGTGAATGTTTGGTTCATTCTTAGCATCATTGTCGCAAAATAAACTTTTCAATTTAAACACCCTAAATAATTAAGCTAAGTGTCAAAACCATTTAAAACATTATTTCCATTTTATTAAATCCAATTATGAAAACCTTTAATAGGTAACAGTTTAAGAATCACATAATTATTAAGACTGGAAATTAACACCCATGAATTTAACCATTAAGATAAACAAATACCAACTTTAAAACTACGGAGGAAAACCATCCTGACAGTAATTAAATCCCAAAGAGTAAAAATACTAAAGATCAATGAACATAATCTTTGACAAATCCAACGGAATAAGGAAACGGGCGACACATGCCTAACTAATTAAAACTGAAATAAGAGTGGAATCAACAACGAGGTCATCTAAGCAAATGTCCTGCAACTCCCGCATAAGCTGCAGCACATCCAGTCCAAAGAACCTAAGAATGATGCCCCTGTGGCTGGGCACCTATAATATATACATATATATACAAGAGAGAAGAAATAACAGGAAACGGGTCAGAGCCCGATTGTAAAATAGTTTAAATTTAGTTTAGCAAGTATTTAAAATTCTTACCGGCTAATGTAACAACCATGTTAGTATGCGACACTCTCTTGAGAAATTCTCACCTCTCATCTAGTGTGCACGCCTACCTCACTATTAACCCCAAAAGATTATTTTAACTTAACTTTCCCATAAGGTTTCATGTCGACAATTACTATGGCTATGATAATTAATTTCCGAAATTAAAGTTCTCACATCTATCTCATTTCATTTTAAAATATTCCAGTGTTGTCAAAAAATTCTCAAACACTTATTTATTCATTTCTTAACTACCTTTATGCACAATAGAACGTTCTCGTACTTAGGTATACATATCTATATTAGTCGCTCGTATAATATATATATATATATATATATATATATATATATATATATATATATATATATATATATACTATCGGCACACCCTCATAAGCTTTATGGTGCTGGCATACTTTGCTATCAAGTCCCCGTATCACTCGTACTAAGGGAAATAGTAGTTCGGAATCACTCTCGAACTTTATTAACACAAAACATAAACAAATGGAGGAGAAGCATAGTTCTAAGTCACTAAGAGGTCATCACATACCCTCAAGTCTCTTACGACCGTCTGACTATCAATCACATAGTCTGTACTAAGGAATCATATGTTCTAGGGTACAAGTCGTTATCCCCCGTAAAGGCCCAATCGAGATAAGACTGTCCCGGCGTGGAAACCCCCCATGATAGCAAGTAGCTCGAGTATGATTTTTACACATATATATAATTTATGCACAATCACACAGTCATATATATATATATATATATATATATATATATATATCACTATTCACATTTCTCAATTAGGTGCACCCACGACCCATAATTATAATTATCCGTACTTAATACATCCTACTCATTTATCCCGTATAACGGACCCGTCTCTTTCATTTGTAGGTTATTCCATACTTACATCATATCTCACGAAGTATTCTATCTCCCTAAGTATGATTTCAGTAGGTACTCTCACTTACTTTCTTGTCAAACTTCCTAATGAGTCTCAATCTTTTATTTAAATGCTCGCATAATTTCATATGTGTAAATCACTCCCCGTTAACCCTTAATTTCATTTTACATTAAATTCTCACTTATTGGGGTTTACTAAAACCCTACTAGTCCTACTTACATCCCAAAATGTTCTGGAAATAATACTCAAAGGTTACTACCCATTTTAATCGGAATAAACCATAATAAGAGGAATATGCAGTTTTCCAGGAGGGGTCGATCGATCGATCGATGTTCTTGGCTCGATCGATCGATCAAGCAGTTATGGCAAAAATTGCATTAACCCAGTTACGAAAATCCATCTCCAACCTCAACCAAATCTCCATATATGATTCCCAAACTCCCAACAAATGATACTACATGCACTACATACCCAAATATATGATTTTCTACTTAAAATATGTGAGTTTTCATCAAGTATAACAATTTAAAGAGTAAAATCTACATAGACTTCAACAACCCTACTCTTTTCTTTAAATTTCAATTCTTCCAATTATTTTTCAGGTTTTCTACTTCTAAATCCATGAAATTTCGTGGTGTATCCTCTACATACGAATTAGATGTCCAGAATATGATTACTTCTTCTACGACATGTGAATTCTAATCTCCAAACTACACTTTCTTTGATGAAACAAGTTCTAAACAACCCTAGACTAACATAATTGAGACATTAACTAAGAAATAAAGCAAGACAGATAACTGCCTGGAAATTTAGTTTCTAATTTGTGGAAGAAAGTGGTGTGGTGGTGTTCCCCAACGTGCGATCTACGATATGGTGATGGTGGCTGTGCAAACGGTGGAGTTTTTGGCCTTGAACTCCTTGGAAAGTTTTCCCACTTCTTATCCAATGGTCGTTCTTTGGTTTTACTTTTGTTCACCCTAGATGACAACTCCTATAAGTTTATATAACCTTGGGAAATTCGTGGGTTTAATTGTCCAAAAATACGGAATGTCCAAAACGTCCTCCCGAGATATTAATTAGGCCTAAAAATCCCCCAAGACACAAACTAAACCCCCGGGTACATTATTTTGACTATCTCGACCCTTCCGAACCAATTGGTGCACTCAAAATGACCATACGGTTGACTTATAATATATTCACTTTCAATAATAATAATTTAATCCCACACGACACAGGCGCGTCCCGATTTAATTTCCATATTTATCAAATTATATACTCGTGATAATTTTAATAAATTCGATTATACATATTACTTTATTCATTAGGTAACATTCAACAAAATCCCAATAATTACTAATTCTTATCACGCTAGTAAATATTTAATATAATTTTTGAATTAATATTAAATTAATATCTCAAATTAAATTTAATAAATCCCCAAATTTAAAAGTCATAAAAATGCGGGGTATTACAGTTATTTATGAATATTATGTAATATTGTAGTGATATTATTATTTTATTAATCGGGGATAAAATAATTTATTTTGGTTTGGAATCGAATCAACCATTTAAATTTAAATTATTTTTGGACATTTTGTAATGTTTTAAATATGTAAAGTTGATGATTTTGAAATAAAGAGTAATATGGTAATATGCGTTAACTTAGAATCCAATCTAGGGATTGAGAGAGGGACTATATAAGGAATATTATGGGTGATTATAAGGAAAGAGAGATGAAAAAGAGAGGCCAAAAATGAAATCCAAAGAGGCAAAACCAAGTGGAATGAGAAGAGTTAATTTAGAATGTTTAGATCTTCTTTTTTAGTGCATTCGAATGAGAGTTGAGAAAAACTCAAAACACATACCTGACTCAATTTTTCATCTAGAATCCAATCTAAAGTCGGATTAGCGATTCGAATAATTTTTGGAGCTGATTTTTCTATGTTTTTAAAATAGGACTATTTGAGGTTATCTCATGTTGGGGCTAAAACATGATTTGATTATTTTCGCGAGAGGAACGTGGTGGTGAGATCATATTTTAAGGCTGAATTTATATGGTTATTCATGCAATGATTTTAAGGTATGGGGTTTTACACAATATACTCTTTAAATCTCTCGAGAGTTATTTCGTTGATTTCATGTTTAATTGAACTCATATTTGAATTGTTAAATTCTTTGAAATCTGGAGAAATAATTATTGAATTGTTTTGATTTATGTGGCGTCATTATATTGTTATTGAGCACGTTGTCATGAGATTTTAATATGTCACGGAGGTTGAGCACCGGCCAAAATTCTTGCTTCTCAGACTATGTCTTGATAAAGCATATGCGGATGGGGTGAGGCCTGGTGACCCATTGACGTGTTGTTGAAAAAATATAATGATAAATTCTTTTGAGATTTGCATTTGATTTGAATATCCATACTCATGTTGTTACGTTTTATTCATCGCTAATATATTTGTTGAGCATCTTTGTTGTCGTATTGTGTATTTCCCCTTATTTTCTTTAGTTGGCAAGTTAGCGTGGATTAGGACACTATGGATTAATTACAGATGGATTTTTATCTTGGATATTTTGGGAAGAATATTCGAGAGAGAATATTTGTATTTATTTTTGTTGTATAGAGCATTTGGTGATTTATTTTTGTTTTGAGAGACAATTATTTCGAGAGTTGTATTATTTAGAGAGAAAATTATTGTATTTAAATTTGAGTATTGAGATTAGTGGATTTATATTATTGTGGGATTCTATTATATGCTCAATACCTTGCTATTTACAAATTTGGTTAGTTTTATCGATAGTGGCGCTCCGCTCCGCTCTCTCTGGGCGAGCGGGGTGTTACACGTTGTTTTTAAATTTTTAAGTGTTATGAAAATGTTATTAATTAAATGCTTTAAAGAAGTGATCTATTAATTGTATCTCTTCTCTAATAGTATCTCTACACATTTCTCTCAAATCAATTATTTTATCCGCTCTACTCATTACTCAGACTAACTTAGGTGTGCTTGATTTATTTGACACCACTAAATAACGAGTCCATTGACATTCTCCATAATGCATGAGATAGAACTAACATATTGAACACTATGGTTACATATAAAATAAAATCCATTAAACTGATAATAATATATAATTTGGGCATTGTTAAAATGATGTATATGATGTAAAAAATCTGGTCATTTTAAGATAGACTGTGTGAAATATAATATGTGATTTGAAAAGAAATGGTAAGTCCTAAACTTTGTATGTTTCAAATCAAACCTAAGTGTTAACATATTCTTCATTTAATGCATGATTGTTTATTAATGAAACCTGTAATAAAGATATTTAGTGCTTTCATGGAAATTATGTTTTGACTTTGGATTTTTCTTTAATTTAGAATTTTCACATTTTGGGGAAATTCATCATTTAGATATTATACAAACCCTTTATGCTTTGAAGTTTGTTTAGACCTAATTGTAATAATTTTCCTAAATATCTTATTTTGTTTTTGACAAAACTGACGGATTGTAAAATTTAAAGTTTGATTATATATTTGATTCAATATTTTCACTTGCATCATAAGGACGAACTAAGCATAGCATTTTAGTTGAGATTCCTTTATACTATGGCATTAATGGATGACTCACATATCCATATAAAAATGAAATAATTAGTAAAATGTATAGTGCTCGTAATTTAAATGTACTAATTTCATTGTGTGTATAGTTTGTGTGAAGTATCAATATGCATACATAATAATTGATATCCACAAGAAGTAAAGAACCTTTTTAATGTATTCACACATATATTTGTAAAATTTCAAGGACCCTTATCTTATTACCCTGACATATGATTTTCACATTATTATCATATTTATCCCTTGTATCATAAATTTCAATCTATTAATCTTGTTAAAATTTATATAACTTGAATTGAAAGGGAGAGTAGTTAAAATCATTAGGGCTTAGTGAAATTTAAGCTAAACTGCATAATATTTTAGGTTTTAAGTTTTCAACACACATTATAAGGTATATCTTAACATAATGGTGTATATTAAAAGGGTAATTGTACCCTTATGAACATGGTTAGAAATTTGTTAAGTAATATTAATTAACTCATATAATTATGGATATATGATCTTAATATAGTTGTGTATATATAAAATACGGTTCTCAATTAGGTAGTTCCAAAGATTCCATATGAACTAAGGAGATAATGGAAATAAAGTTTAAGATGCCTGCACATTTAAGGATTCTCAAAGGTAATGAGAATTCATAATCCACGAGAATGGAAAATGGACCCCATAAATATTAGTGATTTTTTTCTTGGGTGCCCATAAATATTTAGGGATACAGGTTTTACTTCTATAACCATATTATAAGAATAGTTAAAACCAGTAAAGTTAGATTTATCAAGGGAGTAAAAAAAATTAGGGATGTGATTATTGATTTGATTATTCAATAAATTTGGGTGTAATTTTCCTTTCCCATAGTTCATAATGAAATTTTTGTTTCTTATGATATTGTAGTAAATAACAACACCAAACCAAAAATGAAAAATCAATATAACAACCGCATAGTGAGTCACATAATGACCCTTATAATGAGGCTATCACCAATAAAATCATTGTAGGTGCACCATAATAAATAGCATTAAGAAGATCCCAATGTATTAGAAGGCCGACTATTCTGAATTATTATCTGAAGTATTTACAGGAATCTAAGTTTAACTTATCGGATGTTAATGATCCGATTAAATATAAAAATATTATTAAGAAAGTTTTTCTACAATGATATCTTAAGTTTAATGACACTATTATGTCTTTTGGCTTTAGAGAAAACATCACAATTATTGCATGTTCCTTAAGATTAGTGGGAGTAAATTTATATACTTAATTTTTTTTCTTATGTATAATGAGAGTTTAATTTATAATTTTTTCCTTAAGATAATTAATCTGAACAATATATTACCTCCTCACATTAAGATGGAATAATCATTTAAACATGATTAGTTATAAGGAATCAAACTCTTGTTAATATTCGATAGTACGGAATTCACTCTTGATTATTGAATAAATGGCCTAACGTTATGAAAGATTGGGATATAATCCATTATTGTTTATCTACCAAATAATTATTGTAGTCCGCTTTGAGGATAATGTTTATGGTTGTGGAATTTTTCAATACTTCGTAGTACTATTAGTTGCTAAAAATAACGCCGCAAAAATTATCTTCTATAAAGAAAATAATAACATATTGTCTCGCTATTATGGAAGAGTATAGGAAATAATGAATGCCATCTAATCACATTACTTAATCGTAGATCTACAATTAAGTCATAAAGACATTTATGAAATACCTTTTAATTAGACAAAGAAGATTGATTATGTATTTGATATTATGAGCTCAACATATATGTTCCTGATAATTTCTGCCTTCACTAGTGTATGCATGAATGTAAATGATGAATGTGAGAGAAATAGTCTTGTATATAAGATATTATTGGAACGTTATTAAATAACCCAATTTATAGACCTGGTTGAATGAGTTGTTAATGTTGTGGTACATGGAAGCGATCATGGTCTTGAATTAGTATGTGAGCGCCAGGACTCGCATTAATGGTTTGTTTGATTAAGGTATTTATGGAAAACCCTTTAAAGATGACTAAGATTATTTCATGACTTATGATAATCATGGACCAAGTGGGATACTGTTAGAATTATTTTATATATATTTTTTCATTATATGTTCCGTAATTAAATAATAGTAAGAGTCACTTTTATTAATGAAAGGGTAATCTAAATACCAAGATTCAATGTTATTAAGATGGTTAATCAAAGGACATATTTGATTAATTAAGAACTAAAAACTCTTGGATATTTATTGTGACGAATAGTTGAAACTAAGTGACTGTTGGAGATTTGGGTAATCTCTTTGCCTATAAATAAAGTGGTGAAGTCCAGCATTCAATACTTTCAAGACAACAAAAATTCCATAAGAGAAAAAGAGAGAGAGAGAGAGAGAGAGAGAGAGAGAGAGAGAGAGAGAGAGGGGGGGGGGGGGGGGGGAGAGGGGGGAGAGAGAGAGAGAGAAATTCAATTTCTCAATAGGTTTTCATGGAGGGGATGCCTATTGTGGGTCTTTTGGGGAATGATTTGGATTATCAGGGTTTTATGGAAAGAAAGGTGATGTCGGTTCTTCTCCTTAGGGAGACTTTGCTAGATCAAGATAGGGTGGTTTTGATGGAGGAGGTGCCCGTAAGAGGGAGAGGGGAGCAGGTAGCCCTGGAAAAGGTTGGTGGTGACCAGCAGAGAGACAAGGAGGTTGCGACCATTAAGGAAGGGTTTATGGTGATGGTGACATTTAGTGGCAACAAATGTACAGATGGAGGTTTTGGCGGAGGGTTTGAGGGCCCGGGGGAAGCCCTTAGTAAGGGTGATAGAAGCAAGAAGGAGGTTAAGACTTGGAGGAGGGATCACCTGCAGGTGTTAAGGGGATTTTTAGGGCCATATGAGGGGAATGGGATGGACATGTGGCAAAGAGGACAAAATGTGGTCCCTCAGGGGGGTGTCAAGACAGTGGCAAGACTTCTTCCTTTATGAACCTTTTCGCTTTAGATAATCTAGGAGAATTGGGAGCCTGGGATATGCCATTGACCACAGATGAGTGAGCCTAAGACTTGGAGGTGTGTATAGCCTATGCGAGGGTTAAGATGGAGGGGAAATATTTTTTTTGTATTTCTACCCTGGAGGCTAGGGTGAGGGTTCTAGTGGAGGAGGTGCCCGTTTAGGGAGGAGTTCCTGTTAGGATGGATGTTTTTACCATGATGTTTCCTAAGGGTTAGTATATGGATGATGTTTATGTGGACAGGTCCTTAATCCGAACATCGACTCATCACTTAGATCGTTAGTACCCGAGATTTCAGGATATTTTAGGAGCCGAGAGGGTACACTTATTTTTTTCCCTCTATCCTTTCAATTTTCCTTTTCCTTTTGTCTTCTTGGTATTGATATTTTTTTTATTTTGATACTTTGTAGGAGACAGTTTTATTATAGCCAGTCTACTGGACGTGATGACCTAGTGGTCATCCTGATATTTGCCTCTTATTTATTTTCTCCCGTCCTTTGGTCCTGTTATGTCTCAAGTAGTCGAGTAATGCCCCGTTATCGCACTAGGAATCATTCCTAGGTGACCTTCTATCTTGAGAAGGCTGTAAAATCTACTTTTATATCGGTGCATCCTCATAGGCCTATCCATTCTCCTGTCCGACTGAGCCCTAGGCATCCCGCAAATCCTAAAGTAGTAGGAGATGAAGAGGATGCTACTAAGAGGGACAAGAAATACCACCATTATCGATTTCATGGGATTTTATTATCTAGGTGGGAGGTCTGTCTCCAACATTTATACATTTAGCCCTAGTTTTCTAGTTTTCATTTATATGATAGAGGTTTTATTTTTTTATTAGTGTATTGGATGGGATATTGTTTTTAGATTTTATATAGCATTCATTGAGTTTTGACTCATCATCATGCCATTGTATTTTTCTTTAGTAAATACCCTCGTGTTATGTGGGAAATTTACCTTTTTTAAAAGGATAATGAATGTTGCGTATGCATATGAAACAAAGAGAGCCTAAGCCTTTTTTTATGAAAATGGTAGAGACACATGCTGATACACTTTTTATGAAGGTATACAAATAAAATAAAAGTAAAAATGAAACTCAACTAATAGTAAAAAAGAGGCAAAATGACATGAGGAGGGAAAGGTGTAACAACTAGTAATTTTATCAGTGAATTAATTAAATTAATTCAGAATTTGGAAAGGTAGCTTAAAAGACTCCTAATACGAGAATATATGAGTTGTAGATACCCCATTTTGTTACCCCCCCCCCCCCAAACTCTCCTTAGGTCCCTAGTACCTCCCTCCATCACTGCAAACCCAGGTAATGTCCCGAGTACTGACCTGGAAGCTATCGGGCACTCCTCGGCTTAGTTTGACCCAAAAGTCAAACTCCTCATCTTGATCGAGAATCAATGAATCTTAGAAGGGAACTGAATACCCTTTCCAACAGTCCATCCCGTGCGCAATTCCGACTTACCATGCGGACGAACGAACCGTTTGCGTCCGAAACTTAACCTAGAGGCCACTGGGCACTCCAGGGCACTGTTTGACCTAAGTAAACTCTTCAGCTCGACCGAGGATGAATGAATCTTTAAGGGCACTAAATCCCCTTTCCAACGGTCCATCCCGTTTGTGATTGTGACTTACCATGCGGACGAACGATCCGTTTGACTCCGAGAGGTCACTAAATGCTTCCCGGGCCCAGTTGACCAAAGTCAACTCTCCAAACCGGGTCAAACTCTTTGGAATGTCTAAGTACATCTCATAAACTTTCCAACGGTCCGCCCCGTGCACGATTAAGACATACCATGCGGACGAACGATTCGTTTGCGTCTGAATGATTCCCCGTCCAATGGACCGACAAACGCTTCCGAGCCATATTTGACCCAAAGTCAACTCTCGAACCCGGTCCAAAGGACTTTCAAAGGTCTCTGAATTACATTTCCAACGGTATGTCCCGTGCGTGATTTTAACCAACGGTTTGCCCTCGACATCTAATTTCCTGAAAAATCCTGAACCGCACTGCCAAATGGCAGGTTCCAGACCCTACCTATCGGCACCTGTCGATAGGCAGTAGCATGCCAATGCCGATCGGCAGTGACCTGAGCCTATAACGCCTTCACCTCATTTTCAAGGAGATCCCAGATCTAATAAAAATCTCTCGAAACGAATCCAAGAAACCTCTCTCGAAGGCAGCGTGATTTCAACATCCAAATCCCTTTTTTACTTCCACTTTTCATCATCCTTTTCGTAAAACTTGGTGAATTAGCCACTCTCCATCATCATCCAAGCGCAAGGTCTGCTCTCCAACATTCAAGATCAAGCTCAAGATCTTCAAGAAGGTCCAACTTTCTCACCTTTCTCTTCAAATTCTCTTAAATTCGCAATAACTTGTTTTCTTACTTAACACTTTTATTATCTCATCTCACACACCCTAATATACTTTTTATTAAGTATTATCGCACATATCTTATTTTCATATAAATAAAACCCAAAAAACAAGAAAAAGAGAGTTTGCTCATAAATTCCAAATTGGTATTCTCACACATTTTCCACACTTTTCTCACAACTAAAACACTTTTCCTACACACACACACACACACACTTACAAATAAGAGATCCCCGATTTGGATTTATGGGATAAACCCCACCCCTCATTTTGTATGCGAACTACGTGGACTTTGATGCCTTTATAGGCTACGTAGGTGTCTCGGTGTAAAACCCGAGACTCGAGTCCTTTTCTCACCTTTTTCTCCTATTCTCTATTTTCTCTAAATCCAATTTCCTTATAATCTATATACTTGTTCTTAGTGACTTATTACTTCATATGCGTTATCGTTCCATCATAACGATCAACGTAGGGGTAATCGTGTAAATCTTACTTTCTAATATTATTCCTATACCTTCCTACAGATGACTCGCTTTATATTTTTCGTGATACAAGTCGAGGATTCCTACCTTCATTGTATATATACACATGCACACATATCACGGGGAGAAATATAAAGGAAAATAGCAAATATTCATGAGAGATCGAAAGGGCAGAATGGGTTCCTAACACCTTCCCATTCCGTAACTAAGACTACGAACCCTTCTCGAATCATTTTAGTTTCGTACGCACCAGTATGTCTTTGGATGCCATCCTTCGGGGTGGCTTCCTCTTTTTCTTTTGTCTGTTTTGAGTAAAATAGACTGGTGACTATGAATCTCTCTAAATTTTTACATCACATCTCAAATGACGCCGGTCGAAGCGCTCCCGAGAGGGATGTGCGAGACCCAAAGGATCCTTTCCCCTTCGCGGCGGGGATCGGGGATGGCCACAGTGGCGACTCTGCTGGGGATATGTGTTTGTTTTAAGGTCTTGACGCTATTTACATGAATGCTATAATTGATTATGTTTCCCCATATATTTCCATGTTCCCATTTCTCATGTGTATCCCATGCTTATGCTTATATTCACACACTTGTAGAAATTTCTCCACGTAAACTTCACACCATGTGCACCTAGGATCACATATATCCACATGTTGCACTCATCACCCATCCATACTTGGTGTAACATTTGGGGTACTTGTACTTTGCTCCCTGTTTGGCATTATCAAGAAAGGCATTCTCATCATAAGATACTAATAAGAGAATCATGCATGATTCACAGGACATCACCAAAGATCATTGATATTGACTAAATTTTACCCATTGACTGGAGGGTCACTTCGTGATGGGTGCTGGTCCGGCAGGGCGCAGTTAGCCTAAGAGATATGACTCTCACATTCCATTGGCCAAGTACCTTCGACGTATATCGAACGGTTCCCCCGCATCGTACCGCTTGACCAAAGTCATGACGGGAGGTATATCACAGGGAATTCTTTCACGTACGTCGAGAATATCGAATTCCCTCTCACATGTACCGTCCCCACGAGGTATATGGTGAGGCAATTCACGTACACTCAGGAATATCAAATGGCTTATCCACACCTACTGATTGCCCGCAAGAGAAAGACGTATATTGTGAAAGTCACGCCAAATGGGGGAACCCATGCCGATTCACCCAACCAACTGCATACCCGCGTATAGGTGTCAAACCTAGGACACAAACTTTTGATTGCCGATTTCAACCCCAAACTCTGTCGACATTTCGGGTTGACCTGCTGCGCAAATTTTTGTGCATTTTTAAAATGGGACTCTGTCCGTGAGCCTGGTTACAAGTCCAAACCATGGCCTTGCATATATTAAAAATCCCACTTTTCCAGGGTCGGGTTCCGTCCGGCATTACATTTAGGAGAATTACATACAATTGAGAACATAATAAACATAATAATAATCATGCTGAGTTCCATCTCCAAAAACATTTCTCCCTTCTTTATCAAAAATCTAAAAATAGTTTCTTCCCTTTTTTCTCAAAAATAAATCTCATCCTACGCCTTCTCAGGTTAATCGCAAGCGCTTGTCCTGGCTCCATATTGGCTTCGGTCTTCAGTCAAATCACCCCATAGTTTCATCTATTCCTTTACTACTTCTTTCGAGTTCAGAATCCATCCACTTTCCATGGAGAATACAGATCAAGCACCAGTCATACTGCCGGATCTGACGATAGTCCTAGCTCAGCTCGTGTCCAAGATTGACAACCTCCAAATCGAGGTTCGAGAGATGCAACAAAACCCCAGTCCTATTCCTCAAGAGCTCGAGGCCATATTCCCTCGTGTTATGGGTCCACCCGAGCCTATCTGGGTTCCCAAAAACTATCAGCACGCTCCACGTGCCCCTTCTGCCAATGGGCCGCCGCCTGCCCAGCTTCTAATGCCAAACATTGCCCAGCCTATGGCTAACCTACCTGTGGTCACTGATCCAAAAGTGGAAGAATTGAATAAAGTCAAAAAGGATCTCAAGATGCTCACCAAGAATTTCGACCAAGTCATAATCTCTGGGAATTACATGGATTACACCCACATGTCTCCTTATCCTAAAGCGAGGTTACCCGGGAAGTTCAAAATACCAAATATCGAGAAGTTCAGGGGGAGTGGACCCCCGATTGTTCATCTTCGCAGTTATCATCGCTCCATGACTCTACTAGGGCTTCTGAGGAGGTGATGGCCCAATTGTTTTAGCAAACTTTGAAGGATAGTCCCCTCCGATGGTTTTTATCTCTTGAGGAATCTAGAATCCGTAGCTGGGAGGATGTAGCCCGAGAATTCATGTCGCATTACAAATACAATGAAGAGCTTGAGGTCACCCATCATGATTTAGAGCTGCTCAAACAGAATCCTGAAGAATCAGTCAATAACTTCATAACACGGTGGAGGGAGCAAGCAGCTACCATGACCAATCGGCCATTCGAAGAAGAGAAGGTCAACATAGTGAATAAGAACTTCTTGCCCCATGTTTAAGCGACGATGGGAGGATAATAATATCCCCACTTCCGAGCTCTCAGAGAGGCTGGAGTAGAAATCAATGTAAGCCTTGTTAAAATAGAGGTTGAACCAAAGAAGGTGTCCAGACATTTCACCCCTAGAAAGTATGACTAGCCTGCCATTGCTATAGTCTCAACCATCAACAACATCTCTCAACCAACCACTTCATGGGCACCAAAAAGTCTCCCTGCCCCCATCTGAAGGGAATACACTGACCTCCATGCTCCCCTCTCCAAAGTTTACCAAGCCCTGTTAAGCCGAAACCTTATCAAACCCCTGGATCCACGTCTATTTCCAAATCCACTCCCAAGAAACTTCAAGACCGATGCTCATTATGCCTTTCACAAAACTCCCGGCCATACCACCGACCAATGCTTTCACCTTCGGAACATAATCCAAGATATCATTGACCGGGGTACCATCGCCCCACCATCCAATCCTAAGCCAAACACTACTCACAATCCACTTCCTAATCACACTAATTCCATCTTCTTAGAAGAAAACCCATATTTCGATCCCTCAACTCAAATTATACCTATATACTCTTCTAAACCTCTTCAAATTTGCCCATACTTCCTCCTACACCCTAATAGCCTCACTGATCAGGCATTGTCACTCCTTACCAGAGCATGCATCGCTGTCCGTACCCATTCTGAAAATGGAGGTATGGAACTATCTGAGGTGTTAAACCAACTCCTAGAGTCCGGGCTGAAATTGCCCTCACAAATGGTCATCGATTTCCAGAGATTCAGTACACTGTTCTTGGAAGCACGGAAATGGGCCCGAGATTCAGACAGATGGGTGGTACAAATCGACAAAGTTAGCCTAGATGATATTGTCCAGACTATGGCAGGATTATTCCGGTAAACCAATAGCATTTGTAATATCACCGGGTTACTCGATACTTTGAAGCTGCAAGGGCGCTTGGTCCCTTCAATCACACATATCCCCACAGAATAGGAGAACTTGTATGAAGAAGCCGTTGAAGTTATGGAATGCATCGAATTTACAGGGAAAGACATAATTGTTACCACTGAATAGGAGGAAGAATTCAAAGATTCGAGCAAAGAACAAGCTTCGGAAAGAACTGGCCCAATAGCCGACTTATGTGGGATGATATCATTTAAAGAACTCCTCGGAGAAATAAATAGGGATGAACAACCTGAGATTGATGAGGAAACGAGATTCATGTTCTTTTCTTCTTCAGTAAATCACATGACCAGATCAGGGAGACATTACCAAGTTCTAAGCTCACTACCAGTAAATGACACAGGGAGGGCGTTGAAAACATTCATATGCCAGAGATGACCATCGAGGAGAGCAAGATCCTCGATCAACTAAAGAAAACTCAAGATAACATCACTCTATGGGGAATTTTCATGTCTTCCCAGCTACACAGAAATGCTTTAATCAAGCTGCTCACTGGACCCATAGTTCCTCCCTCTACCACACCAGAAGAAGCAGTAAATCTAGATGGATCCTTGACCTCTACGCGAATGGTATCATTTTCTGAAGAAGAAATCCCCATAATTGGGCCAAATCACAATCATGAACTCAACATCTCCGTCGAAGTAATGGGGAAGGTTGTGCCACTCTCTCTTGTCGATAACTGGTCATCCTTGAATGTTTGACCTCTGAGAACCTTCAAGTGTTTGGGCCTGAAAGAAAGCGACCTCACTCCGACCTCCACCGCTGTGCGTACCTACGATAATACCCATCAGGAGGTGATGGGATCCATAAAATTTGCAATAGGGGTTGGCCCTATAAACTATGCCATTGAGTTCCAAGTCATAGACATCCCATCATTTTTCAACATGTTGCTCGGACGCCCCTGGCTCCATAATATCAAGGGTGTGTCTTCCTCACTCCATCAGAAACTAAAATTCTTCACCGACGGGCGAGTCATCACCATTTTGGGCGACGAAGGAAATATCGAGGGTGCAAGCACCAGCAGTCCAATTCTTGAGATACAGCATAGGTCAAATGATATGCTCCTATCAGGATTCTGAGCTAAGCCACTCCTACTCCTGACAGGGGACGGTTTCAAAGAAGGGGTTTGTCCAGAATATGACCCTCATGGCATTGTTAATGTGATTCAGATGTTCAGAAACATGCACTTCATGCCCGGACTGGGCTAGGGCAAAGACATCAAGCGATACTTCATCCCATCGAACTAAAGAAAGATTTTTCTCCTTGTGGCTTGGGGTATCAACCATCAGAACAAGAGCTCAGAATGATCCACCAGTCTCGACCAAAGAGAGGACTAGACTGCATCCGAACTATCTCAGGAGACTCCTTAAATGGACGATTCATCAAAGAAGGCGAAGACTTCCCCTTTTGCGATTTTCCAAAACCATGGTATAACCACACAGATAAGAAGATGAAACCTGGAATGGAGATCTTTTTCCAAGATAGCTACCCATGGGCTGAAAGTTTCCCGCCACTACACCAAAATGGGCAAATTGTCACCTTTCAGCCGGCCAGCCTTGTCAAGGTCATTGACCGTGACAAAAAAACACGTGTTTTATGTCACGGTCATTGACCTTGACACGACCGTGACAACTAATTGTCACGGTCATTGACCGTGACAAGTTTAATTGTCACGGTCTTGTCACGGTAATTGACCGTGACAATTCTTGTCACGGTCAATGACCTTGACACGACCGTGACAACTTTTCCAGTAAAAACCCTTTCCCCCTTCTTTTTTCCCTCCCACCGTTCCCTCCCTCTCTCGCTGCTCTCTCTCTCTCTCTCTCTCTCTCTCTCTCTCTCTCTACTTTCAGGTTCAATTTCTCTCTCTCTCTCTTCCATTTATATATATATTTGTGTGTATATTTATGTGTGTATGTGTGTATATATATATATGTGTGTATGTGTGTGCGTGTGTGGGGGATGGGGCGGGGTGGGGCGGGGTGGGGCAGGGTGGGGGAGGGGGTGGTGGAGGGGGGCAGGGGGTGGGGTGGGGTGGGGTGCGGTGTGTGTGTGTGTGTGTGGTGGTGGTGTGTTTTGGGGGAGAGGGTGGTGGAGGGGGGAGGGGGTGGTGGATGGAGGTAGGGGGTGGGGTGGGGTGTGTGTGTGTGTGGTGGTGTGTGGTGGGGGAGGGGGTGGTGGAGGGGGCAGAGGGTGAAGTGGGGTGGGGTGGGGTGCAGTGTGTGTGTGTGTGTGGTGGTGTGTTTTGGGGGAGGGGGTGGTGGAGGGGGGGGAGGGGGTGGTGGAGGGGGGAAGGGGGTGGGGTGGGGTGGGGTGGGGTGTGTGTGTGTGTGTGGTGGTGTGTGGTGGGGGAGGGGGTGGTGGAGTCCACTTTTGGTGTGTGTGTGTGTGTGTGGTGATGTCAACAATTTTTTTACAATAATCAAATACTGTAGAGTCCACTTTTGTTATTGTTTGTCAATTTATAAAATATTGCACATCCACGGACTATTATAGAATAGTGAGTGTAAATACGAGTCTAACCCATGAAAATTTATTAATTTTTCATTCAAAATAGTTGTGATTGTCCAACTAAACGAAATGAGTTTAAAGAAGAGATGAAATATTCCTAAGCTAAAACAAATAAAAATGCAAATACGAAAGACATAATCAAGTGTGCGAGTAAAAAACCGACGTTCGATTCATTATCCACATTTTACTAATAGTGTACAATAATTTAAATTTGTCGTTCCTGATTTAATAACTCAAATAAAATGACCCTCATGTTTAATTCGAAAAATAATACGATTAAGTTCACAATAACATTTAACGTCTCTAAATTTAGACACCTAAAATTTCTAATACCTTAGAAAGTTCATTTTGAAATTTCAAAGTACACTCTTTAAGTATGGACTATCAATTAATTCAATAAAAGTACAACCCATCGAAAAGTACTCATGCTCAAAATAAGAAAAATAAGTTTTCAAACACAGTCGAAGGTTTAAAACACCCTCATGCCATTTTAAATGAATGTCGAATTTCTAAAGCTCTTAGGAAATATTGAAAAATAAAAACGAATTTAAACTACACACAATATTAATCAAAAACAATAAACTTCGCATGGTCCTACTAAATAAATTAAGCTAGTATAATTAAAGAGAAAATAAAAAAAATGCAAGAATGAATAATAACTTTTATTAAACAAACTTACAATTAAATATGTATTGATGTAAAAAAACTAGACTTGATCTAATTTTATAATCACAGATAAAATATATAATTGTAATGGTAAATACAAGAGAACGTGATTTTTTTAAGTGCTTAGGCTATGTAAGAAAGCCTACGTCCACTGTTGTTGTATTGATTTCAGAGGTTACAAAATGCTAGGTACTCTTACAAATAAGAATATCCCAAAATCCGTTCTACCTTGCCCTTGATGAAAAGGATAAAACATAGCTATAGTGATCCGGAGGTCAAGTGTTGGAATTCCAAGAGATGTAATGCTTTTATACATTTATAATCACGATTCATTCCACTAAATAATCATGATTGCACTCAAATTTAATTATTTATAAATCACTCGAAAGAATGTGTTCTTATTATTAAAGTTGATTACGGTATATTATGATTCCCCACGTTATGTTTTCGATACCCTCTTGGTTAAATAAATTTTCTACTAACCGATTTTAATGAATATCTGATCAATTCCTTGATTCTAAAACATAATTCTATAGGATTATAAAATAGTTCATCGGTCGGGTAAACAAAACATATAAGTCTATCAAGGGGTATCACAATCCAAATTATTTCTTGGACGTGAATTCCTCCAAATTATGATCTCATACCTATTCACACAATGATTGACCAACTTGCGAGGATCTATTGTTCTAACATATAATTGAACTTCACCCATCGCAATCGAAGAAATAATTGTGAAAGAAATTTAATATCCATAACCCTAGGGATTGAGAATCTATGAACTTTTTGCAAACGATATGAGATTTCCCATGTTTAATCAAGAACATCCTTAGACTTGTAGGGGGTGGGGTGGGGTGGGGTGTGTGTGTGTGTGTGGTGGTGTGTGGTGGGGCAGGGGGTGGTGGAGGGGGTGGGGGTGGGGTGGGTAGGGGCGGGGGTGGGGTGTGTGTGTGTGTGTGCGTAGGTGCGTAGGTGTGCGTGTGTGTGTGGCGATGGGTGGGGGTGGGGGTGGGGCACCCATTTAATAACTCTTTAAATATTTGGAAAAAACATAATATTACAGAATTGAAACGAAATGGTATTGACGGAACTTACACATACGTTATAATATAGATGGAACATTTTTTTATCTGTACTATTAATTCAATTAATTCTATTAGGTAAAACGAAATGTGTACTATTAACATTTTTTTTTATCTGTACTAATAACATTTTTTTTACAGCAAAAATGTCTCCTTCAGATGTTAAGGCGAAGATGATGATGCTGTTTATGATGATGTCGTCTGGGTTCGGTGGTAGCGGAGGCGACGAGGGCTCCTCCGCCTCTAGGCTCCCCAAATATGGAAAATTTGGGATTACCGTCGAAAACAAGTCGGAGCTTTTTGCGAGATCCCTCGAGCTGCTAAAGACGGTCATCGGCCCGGGGTTTATGAGTTGGAAGGAGGTGCCGTATGAGCTCAAGTTAGCTGTTTGGGCGGCACTACAGGTAATATTTATGTGAATATTTCAATTTATATTTATATTTATATTTATTCGCAACTAACATTGTATTTGTTGGACAGGAACAATTCAACTTGGATCCAAAGCTACGCAATTCCGTCTTGGAGCAGTTGAAGGAGAAACACAGGACGTGGAAGAAAAATATGCGGTCACGATACTTTGGAAAAACACGAGAGTCCATTTTACAATGGCGTGGATCCGTCCCTCCCAAGGAGCCGATCTCAGTGGCACAATGGCAAAAGTTCATTGACAATGAGATCGAGGATCGACAATTGGCATCTCGCCAATCGGGGAGGGAAAATCGGGCTAAAAAGACGGACGTGCACTACTCCGGTCGGACCTCTTACGCTGAGGTGGAGCATAGGATGCAGGTAAGATTTAATTTATCTATAACTACAGAAATATATTATTGGATATTAATTTTACTAATTTTACTAATTTTACTTTACTCTATTTTATTTCAGGGGGTAGGGAGTGGGCCAGGGGGTAAGCCACATAGGCTCGATACTTATGTGGCTCTTCGGACGAAGAAGGGGAAGGACAAGGAGGTGTCCCCGAGCGTCGCGGCCACGATTGTAAGTAATCCGACAGTTTAATTATTGTTAATTACGTTATAATTTTTTAGTTTACTTATTTTACTAATCATGTGCTTTTTGTCATTTCAGGCAAAGCTTAAGGAAGTGCATGAGTCGCAGTCTGATGCCGACAAGGCATCTTTGTCCACAGACGCACTCAGCCAAGTGCTTGGCTCTGATCGCAAAGGGAGGACAAGGGGAGTGAGCTCGCGGGTGGACAAATCGAGGATCATCGGATTGGAGACGAGCGACACCGGGTTGGCTCGAACGGTGGATTCACACGACGCGAAGCTATCCCGTTTGGAGGCGACGGTCCAAGATATGTACGCATTCATGAAGTGTACGTTGGGTGGAGACCGTAAAGGGAAAGGGAAAGGGAAGGAGAAGGCGGTGGAGGAGGAGGTGCGGGAGGACGAGGCGCAGGATGACGGGGATGTGGACCTCGCTGCTTCATCACCGACACGTTCGTACTTCGACGATCCACTTCCCTATTTGACGCCCTCCAACAGACCATCGTCGACAATTGGTTGGCCGAGCGTGTTCATATTGGACGTATTTGATGGCCAGCAGATAGGGCGGGGGTTGAGGGACCCGAATATCGTCGAGGGTGGAATAGACCATGGACGTGTGCTTCAAGAGATGGAGTCCAGGGTGCTCGTCACGCATGTCATACCCGGGAATGAGAACTCCCTATTGTGGTTGCGTGAACAATGCGGAACGACGTATATTAGTGGGTGCGTCAATTCGTATGTCGTGTGGCCTACTCACCTCCTCAGTTTTATCCAAAACATGTAGTAACATTATTTTTAAGTTTGTCCATTTTAATTAAATTTGGATTATATCGTCATGTATATTGTTTTTACTTTGAATATTTGGATTATATCGTCATGAATATATATTTGCATTATCTTTAGTTTGTGTTGGATATATGATGTTTGGAACAGGTACAATGTTGCTATAATAGGTACAAATATACTGCTGGGCAGTGGCGGTGGCCATACTGCCCAGCAGATTTTTTTTAAATTCTGCCCAGAATTGTCACGGTCATTGACCGTGACAAGTCCTTGACAAATCTTGTCACGGACTTGTCACGGTCATTGACCGGGACAATTGGGGTCACGATTATGTCACGAATCTAAACCGTGACAAACGTGTCACAGTCATTGACCTTGACACGACCGTGACACAAAAGGCGAGTTTTTTGTCAAGGTCAATGACCGTGACACGACCGTGACAAAAAAAAGTTGTCTCGCCTCGAAATGTCACGATCATTGACCTTGACAAGGTGAATTTGTCAAGGTCAATGACCTTGACAAATGTGCAGATTTGGTGTAGTGCGCACCGCGTACAATCGCTCGTCAAAGATACCGAATAGACTGAGGAAAGTGATTCCAAAGATTTCTTCAACTTGTAGACATTAGGGCTGGCACTCTTCATGGTTAATTCAGGCACTACATCGATGGACCCATCCCGTCTAATTAAAGCTGCTGATACACCCCTCCTCAACTAGTATGCTGCGCCAGTTCTACCTCTTGAAATCTTCCCTAACCCCAATGTTTGCCCTATTTATTCTTCTGTTGTCCATCCTTGCTCAAATGTAATCGAGACCTCTTTTGATGAGGTTCTCAATGCTATTTTTCCTATCAATGAAATAAATGAAGATTTTGAGTATCTGGTTGTGCCTTACATTAATTGCTTCGATTCTAATCAAACTTTTGATGATGATGTTTTTACAAATGAACAATTCTTAACTGATCTAAATAAGGTTAATAATAAACAACATAATCGCGTTCAAGTTAATGAGGAATAGACTGTTGTTATTAATCTCGGTTCTAGTAGCCAACTGTGCGAGATTAGGATAGGGGCCACCCTTGACGAGCATGAGCGTGCACAACTCGAAGAATTGCTGAAGGAGTTCGTGGATGTCTTCTCATGGTCATATGATGATATGCCTGGCATTGATCCTGAAATAGCTCAGCACGAGATACCCACTCTCCCAGATTACAGTCAGTTAAACAAAAATTGAGAAATCTCTGTACCGAATGGTCGCTCAAGGTCAAAGAAGAGGTGGTCAAACAGTTGAACGTGGGCTTCATTCGTGTGATCGAATATCCCACATGGCTAGCCAACATTGTACATGTGCTAAAATCAGGAGGGAAGGTTCGAATGTGTGTGGATTACCGAGATTTAAACAAAGGTTCTCTAGAGGATGATTATCCGCTGCCCAATATCGACATGATCGTGGACAACACAGCCAGTCACGCTCTCAAGTCATTCGTCGACGTGTTTGCTGAATACAACCAGATCAAGGTGCACCCCGACCACCAAGCAAAAACCGCATTCATCACCCTATGGGGAACCTTTCGCTACACCGTTATGCCATTCGGTCTCAAGAATGCAGGGGCTACCTACCAAAGGGATGCCACAACCATCCTGCACGATCTGATTCACAAAGAGGTCAAGGTTTATGTGGATGATATGATTATCAAGTCCAAAACTAGAGAAGGTCATGTTCACACTCTCCGGAAGTTCTTCGAACAACTGCGACGGTATGAGATGCGACTTAATCCACAAAAGTGTGTCTTCGGCATTATAAAGGGAGAACTATTGGGATTCATGGTCAGAGAAAAGGGGATAGAAGTGGATCCTTCCAAGGTGAAGGCCATACTTGATATGCCACCCCAAACAGAGAAAGAAGTATGGGGTTTTCTTAAGAAATTGCAATATATCAGTTGGTTCATCAGCCAGCTAACTTCCATCTGTGAACTAATCTTCAAGCTCCTCCGAAAGGATTCAACCAAGGTTTGGAATGAGTCCTGCCAAGAAGCTTTTGACCGAATCAAACAATATCTGACCCAACCTCCAGTTCTCATGCCACCACTGTTTGGTCTCCCTTTGCTCCTATACCTTACCATAACCGACACTGCATCTGGGGCTCTGCTAGCCCAATATCTTGAGGACTCAGGCAAAGAAAGAGCCATATATTATGCCAGTCACAAACTGGTCGGGTACGAGGTTAACTACACTACTTTAGAAAAAGCGTGTGTCGCACTTGTCTGGGTCACCCAAAAGTTACGACACTACATGCTCGCTTTCCCCATCAAACTTGTATCCCGCATGGATCCCATCAAATAATTGCTTGAGAAACCCGCCTTATCCATTCGAATGGCCCGATGGTTGATGCTCCTAACCGAGTTCGATATTATGTACGTCACACAGAAAGCTGTTAAAGGAAGATCCATCTCTGACTACCTCATTGATTACCCTATAGAAGAAACAGATGTCTGGATCTCCGAATTCCGAGATGAAAGCATCCTTTTCACCACTCAAGACCACCTTCGATGGAAAATGTTCTTTGATGGAGCTCCCAACAAAAAGGGATATGGCATTGGGATACTCCAGATCGCCCCAGATGACTCCCACACTCCCATCGCCATTAAATTGGATTTCCCTTGCACCAACAACATGACGGAATACGAGGCATGCACATTGGGCCTCAAAGTCACTCTCAAGAAAGGTATTCAATACCTTGATGTCTACGGGGATTCTTCCCTTATCATCGGTCAAGTGCTCAGAAAGTGGAAAGTCAAGGACGAAAAACTCCAACCCTTTCATGCCCACTTAGAGAAGTTAGCCTCCCGATTCCGATATATCACCTTCCATTACCTGTCCCGAGCAGAGAATAACCTAGTCGATGCTCTCGCTACCTTGGCCTTCATGGTCGACATGCTCGAGGGAACAACAATGACCCCCTTCCTAGTTCAAAAGCAAGACAAACCAACCCATTGGTACCATATTGAGCTTATCTCCACTGAAGATCCCGAACTAACCGATTGTTGGTACTATGATATCTGGTGCCTCCTCAAACATAGTAGGTATCCCGTGGTTCCAACAAGATGGACCGAATGACCCTTCGAAGACTGGCCACCCAGTATATTATCTATCATAAAGCCCTACTCAAGCGAAGCTTCAATGGAACTCATCTACACCGCATCGCAGGGGCCGAAATTGAGAAAATAATGCAAAATATCCACATCGGGGAATGCGGACCCCATATGAATGGTCACATTCTTGCCAAGAAGATCATCCAACAGGGCTACTACTAGACCACCATTATCCAAGATTGCATCGCCTATGTTCGGAGATGCCTCAAATGCCAATAATTATCCAATCTTCAACACTTGCCTCCATGAGAATTATATAACATGACCTCTCCCTGACCATTCTCCACCTGGAGTATCGACATCATAGGGAAGGTTACGCCAAAGGCTTCAAACAAACATGAGTCCATCCTGGTTGCCATCGATTACTTCACCAAATGGGTCGAGGCTGAGTCATACGCAGTATTGAATGCCAAGAGTATGGCCAAATTCCTCAAGAAAAATATCATCTGTCGATATGGGGTCCCGCACAATCTAGTATCAGATAACGGGTTGCACTTCAAAGCAAAAGTCACAAAAGTAGTCAATGAGTACGGGATTCGGAGACACAAATCTTCTCCCTATCGACCTCAGACCAATGGTGCAGTTGAATCCGCCAATAAAAACCTCAAAGCCGTCATCAACAAGATGATCGAAAGTTGTAGGGATTTGGCCGACCGAATCCCGTACGCCCTCGGGGGCTTTCGAACCTCCATTCGAACCTCTACTGGGGCTACCCCTTACTCCCTAGTCTACGGCATGGAAGCAGTCCTACCTGTGGAGCGGGAAATACCCTCGCTACGTGTCATTCTTGAAAGAAAGGTTAGTAAAGAAAACTGGTGCCAGAGCCATCTTGATGAGCTATCCCTCCTAGATGAAAGAAGGTTAAAAGCACTATACCACATACAGGGGTACCATCGCCGAATAGCGCGATCATTGAATAAGAGAGTCAAGGACCGCGGTGTCCGGAAAGGGGATTTAGCCCTCAAGGAGATAATAGAACCCATCTGGGACCCCAGAGGGAAATTCAAGCCCAATTAGAGCGGACCCTATATTATGAAGAAAATATTATCCGGTGGTGCCGCCATGCTCACTGACCTATATGGGGAAGAGATGCCTCGTCCAGTCAATCTGGACCGTCTCAAGAAATTCTACCCTTAAGTCCAAAATCTCGGTGCGCTACGACTCTTCTCATCCCCCTTCTATTCTAAAAATAAGAAGTTTCTTCATTTCTCTCTACCAAGAACTACGTGGTCCTAATCCTCTACAAAAACTATTTTAAAAATATTTTCAAAAACCCCAGAGGTACGTAGGCAGCTCATGAACCTCATATGAGTGCGGCCCTTTCTTTTTCATAAAATACTATTCTTTTCTTACCTCCGAGAATGGCGGTTCATTCTAAAAATACTTGAAAAAAAGGATTATGTATGCCTTAGCAATCAGTATAGATAATTCAAAATATAAAATTCATCGAGTGGCACAACGGGATGATCAGAAACTTATTTATTTCAGTAATAAGAAATTCAGCACGGATTACATAAGAAAAATGAACGGATAAATCCCTTCCCTACTACCATAAAAAGCCAAATAAAATCCCCACATTTATTCCCTATTACATAAATAAACTCTCCAAGAGTCCTACCCACAGCCACCAGAGGAGCCTGCACCCTCATCATCTACATCCTGAGGTCCCCAAGTTTCCCTGCCTGAATAGTGTGCCGTAAACATTCCATGGATCGATGAGACTTAACCATCTTCGAAAAGACCACAACACCCCCTTCCATGGTGTTAGATAAAACAAACCATCTTTGTCCAGTCCCCACTGCCAACATCTTGATGACTACTTTCCTCCAAAACCACTTCATATAATCTTTGGGGACATGCCAAACCTTCTCGACAAACTGAGAGGGGCGGGTCGACGGACGCCGATTTTCCAACAGAGACCCAAGCAACAGACGTAGGTGCTCAGTCAAGTCTTCTATCAAAAAAAAAAATTGAGGTCCGAGGGGGAACGACTTGCGCCCAGCCAAATTGGCGCAAAAGCCGCCAAGAAAAATAAAAATAGGTCTGTTTGAGGACATCCAGACGCACATATGAATACTCTCCTAGCTCTAGAACAGGCTGCACCTGTCCCCACCAAGACACTGACAAATATAGCCCATGATCCCCATGCTCCACAAGACAATTCTCCCAGTTCTCAACATATAGGCCAACGCTGATGAAGTAGCGTGAAAAAAAGTTGGGTACAGTCGACAAGGGATATTCTGGAGGAGTCGCCAAGCGGAATTTTTCAGACAACCACATGAACAGCATCACAGATCTACCCCTCAAAAATTCAGAACGGACTTCTCTCTAGGCATTCGGGCCATTCAGGGTCTCCGCTAGTATCATCGCCGCAGGATTGCGACGGTATGACATCCATGAGGTAATGGCTGCAAGTTACGGGTCCACTTGCACCTCCCCAGTCACCAGCAGTAATTTGGAAACCAGACCCAGAACAACGGCTCCAGCATAGCCAGCATCACCTACTTCTCGCAAATGCATGGACTTCATCACCGCCAGGAGAGAGATCATTCCTCCAGCAACCAATGATCTAGTCGCCGAAGGCAAAATATGAAAAAGACTGGCTAATAAATCCCTGGGAGAACGGGAAAATTTAGGCAAAGCCGAAGCAACACTAGGATTTACACCCAGCATGGCAGAAAACTCCTCGTAGGTAGGACAAACTTCTTCCAACCCAAAGCGGAATACATGGTCTTTGAGTTACCAGAATTGTACCGTCCCCATCAACACATTCCACTCAATTGGCCGATTTTTCCATGGGGAGACTCGGCGCATGTTGAAAGCATCATAGTCAACATTATAAGAGCACATTGCTTCCAAGGCTTCGAGGTAATTGGCAAACTCAGTGCTGCCAGGGAGAGCCATCTTGCAAAGCTAAAAGATAATGGGTAAGAATGCAAAGGTGTGATGAAAACACTACACCCTTACCACTTTTTATACTTGAAAACCCTCACAAGGGATATAATCCCTGCAGAAATCGGATGGAATCCTACCCCACAAGGTACCAAAGGCTGAAGAGGGTACCATTCAAAGCTTTCAATTGATGGGACTGGACTGAACTGCCGATAGGCAGGACAGGGTGCTTACCGATCAGCAACCCCCCATTTTTGGAAATTTCCCTTTTTCCTCTTTTGTCAAATCATAAAATTCAATAAAAATAAATTGATATTCTCAACAGAATTTCAAGAATCCCCTTTTCTCCTTATATAATTTCCTTTTTGATTAAAATCTTTACTTCAAAAAATTACAAAAATATTCCTTTTACGGTCTCAGCAGCAAAGTAAAAAGCGCATATGCATGCATTCATTCATCATAAATAAAAGATAATAAAAAAACTCCATTGCATTACATATATTTGTGTTATGTGTTACATCAATTTTGCAGGAAATAAAAAGAAAAGGCAAAAAATAACGGGACTCAACCCGAACCCGCATTCTCTCTCTCTCTCTCTCTCTCTCTCTCTCTCTCTCTCTCTCACTAAGAGTTTCCACCCCTGCGACGTGCTATCTTCCCCCTACGGTGAGATGACGCACCACCACTACCCGAGCTAGAGTCCTCTCCAGACGAGGCAGACGGCACCAAGCAAAAAGGAACAGGAACCGCATCCCGAATGTGGGCAGTCACCAAAGATATCCAGTCTTTGATGTCCCTTAGCCAAGTGGTCGACCCCCAAACTTGCTCCAAGAAAAGGCAAAATCAGTATCAAAGCAAAAATGGCCAAAACAGAAAAGAAGGAAAGGAACAGAAAGGTATACCGCAGGTCAGAGGACCTCCTCTATCAAACCCAACTCCTCCGGATCCATCGCATGGGGACGGTGAAACATAGGCACCATCCCTCCATTAGCTTGTCGGATGTTGTACGAACGGGTATGCAACCGCACAAAAGGGACCTCTGAGGTCACTGCCGCCGCAGATGCCGACGGACCACCGCCACTGTGAGAAGATCCCACCGCCCGACTCGAACCAATAGGAAGGAAGGGAAACGCATCATATATGCTGGGCGCCATCAACCAGCTCGTCACAAAGTCCATATAGTCATACGGCACAGCCGTATCAGTGTATAGAAAGTAGGACTCCCCAAGCATCGCCGTGATCCTATCATCCTCCAACAGCTGTCACTCTGGCTTTATAGACGTAGGAGGCTGCGCGGGAGGCACCACCACCTCCTCCTCAGCTATCTGACGAATCACCCTCTCCTCGAGGTACCAGGAATGTCCGAACTCATGCGCCAACAAGCGCCTCATTCGTTCGTTCACCCCGATCGCCCCCGCATCCTGAATAGCTGTCACCCAGGGATAAAAGGTCACCTAAAAATATCCAAGCAAGCATAAATCAAACACAAGATTAGAAGGTGCAAAAACCAAGACTGAAATGGAAAGAATCTTACCCTACCACTGGTCAGGTCATTCAAGACCTGACGCACCGCCTCCAGGGAGAGAGATACCTTCGACTGACGATTGGCCTTTCGCCATCGATACGATTGGCAGAAGTCCCCAGCAGTGTCATCCTTCAAAGCAATCATCGGGGTGTTGCACCCATCACCTCATAGAACCACGTCTGATTTTGCGACGCATAAGGAAAATGCAAATGAATGAAAGGAAAATGCGAATGCATGAAAAGAAAATGCGCAAACTAAAGAATACCTCAAGAAGGTACGTGGCTCCAGTAAAAGTCTGCTGGCAGCACCAGCTGAATGCAATCAGAGAAGAATAAAGGGTCGCCAAGTGTAAGGACATATTTCATAGGTCCGTTATCAATTTTTTATGCCATATACCGATACACCGTCAAAGAGCATTCAAGAGCAACCTACATCAAAGATGGATCCGAATTATTCAAGTTCTTCATCATTCAAGGCTCCATGAAGTTTACTTTGGTAAGGTTATGTTTTAAATACCTTAATTTTTCACTTAGAGCTTTTGGGAGATTTTTACAAACTATTTTATAAGTGTTGGAGCGGACTTTTTCGTCAAATATTGAGACTGAGTATTTTTTCTAAGTTTTGAAGCGGACCTCGATTTTGACGCCCAGGTCGTTCGTGTGAGATAAGCATCTCGTTCGAACGAGATTGGAAATCGCGCGATGTCGTTTGAACGACATGCGTACTTCGTTCGAGCGACATATGCTTCTCGTTCGAACGAGCTCGTATTTTGAGGCGGTATGTTTTTTTATAAATGGTAACGTTTTCATTAAGAAGTCCATACATTTTCCAGAACAGAAACACTGCCAAAGCAATAATCTTTAGGCTTCTTCTTTTAGGGGTTTAATCTTTTTTTTTATTTACAATTCACAAAACTCCCATCTTGCTTTAGTGAATTATTTTGGTGTTCAAGAACACATCTTTGCCTTTGTTCATCTTTTGTGGAGTGAGCCTCTACACCATATGGCTGCGTGTCATTGAGGATCTTGCTGCGTGAAGATTATTTGCTGAAGATAGGACTGAGAGTCCTTGGAGGGTTCTGCGGGTATTCTCTTGTTGAGTTCAAGACTGCGAGTCTTTGTGGGTTGGCTGCGCGTTAATCCATTGCATATTTCTCTATGTAATTTTAAGTTGCGATTTATACATTCATAGTGAAATAAAGGTTTTACCCGAAAGGAGTTTTTTCCTGAAATCTGTGTCTCAGCATATTTGTTGTGTCGCATGCATTATTTGTTTATAGTTTAACACACGCACCATAGATGGATGTTTAAGGGATGAATTAATAGACTCTAATTAAATAAGTGTGTCAACGTAGAAATTTGCGAATTTAATCAATTATCACACAGTCGTACTCTTCTCACCAAGGTCAGACTCCCCCAATCATAGAAAAGGATGTTCGAAAACATCCTCAGGTACGGTAAGAACCACAAATAGACGACGTCGCCGCTCGATGCCACCATGAAACCTCCCAACACCAGCAGAATAAATAATTGGGCCATCTGCCTCACTTACAGCCTGTCCTCCACATCAATTACCCTGCTCAGCAGAACGTCCTTCAGTAGGGACATACGGATAGAATCCTCAAAAATAATCATCCTCACATCACTAAGTGCCACATGCACTGCCTCCGGTCTCACCCGTAAGGAGGGATCCACCTCTATCTGCTCTCCATCACAATCCAACCCCAATAGCTATTGCACGTCTATGGGAGTCACAGTCATCTCCCCGAAGCCGAAATGAAAGGTGTGGGTAGTATCCCACCACCTCTTTCCCCAAGCGCACAAGACCGCTTTCGAATGAGGTGTCTCATCCAGCGCCGATGCCAATTGCCCAAAACACGTTGATGATACCATCCAACGCACCACAGGTGGAAGATTCTCCCAGACATCCCTGAGCCCCGTC
Source organism: Sambucus nigra (assembly GCA_949130495.1). Classification (NCBI taxonomy): domain Eukaryota; kingdom Viridiplantae; phylum Streptophyta; class Magnoliopsida; order Dipsacales; family Adoxaceae; genus Sambucus; species Sambucus nigra. The sequence continues at coordinate 249,289,932 of OX422215.1, forward strand.
GTCCCACGGGCATGCATGTTCTTCAAAGAAATATCAGATTGGCAAAAGGAAAAATCTCATCAAAAGACAAGAAAGAAAGAAAAATCACCCAAAAATAGAAAAATACCAAAGGTCGGGTTACTTACATAACCAACGGGGATCACTCTCGAAGAACGATGATGCGATGGCTCCCGCGGCAAGGTTCGCTCATCCGCAACAGGCTCAAACGCATCAAAGGAATTCTCACTCCCCAAAGCAAGGGGCACCTTGTCCCTCCAATCCAAACTTGCCCAATCATCAACACTCAACCACTCTCGGTGGACTACACTGCTCATAAAGGTGGCCATTTCTTGAATATCGGAACGCTAAAATGATTTGCAAAAGAATCGCAGAGAGAGAGAAAGCAAAATAAGCTATGAAAAAATGAAGGGATTCGCCCCCTTTTTATAGGATGCCAAGCGCCATGTCGATTGGCACCTCCCCCTACCATACCAATCGGCACTGACTCCTCACCTTCCCGAGGAAACCCAAAAGTCCGTGCCACTGCCGAATGGCACCCTTCATACCATGCCGACCGACACCCAACCTTAAATTTCGTACAGAAATTCTAAAAAAATACTAGAAAGCCCCGAAAAATCCTCAAAAAATTCCTAAAAATCCCAGGATGGATTTTGAACATTTTCACTAAGAAAATTTCACATTCCCTCGAGTGGAACCCCTCTTTCCCCAATGAAATCCTCAAAAACCAAGTGAAACTCCTCCCAGCAAAGCTCCAGAGGATCTCTAAGGATCACCTGATCACTTCCCCCAACGGAATTCTCTTACAGCACCAAAATAGGTTGTTCCCCCTGCGAGGTGTCCTAAAAGCTTCCCTAGCTATCAGCTCCCCAACTCAGATCAAAATCACAAATCGCTTTCACCAACAGAATTAAAATCCAATCTTTAACCATTCTTAGGTCAGAATTGGCCCCGGTCTTGGATCGTCACCCGAGTTAGGTCAGAATTGACCTCAGTCCTCGGTCGTCACCACTCTTGGGTCAAAATTGGCCCCAATCTTAGATCGTCACCTGAGTTAGGTCATAATTGACCTCAGTCCTCGGTCGTCACCACTCTTGGGTCAGAATTGGCCCTGGTCTTGGATCGTCACCTGAGTTAGGTTAGAATTAACCTCGGTCCTCGGTTGTCACCACTCTTGGGTCAAAATTGGCCCCGGTCTTCGATCGTCACCTGAGTTAGGCAAGAATTGACCTCGGTCCTCAATCGTCACCACTCTGGGTCAGAATTAACCCCGGTCTTGGATCGTCACCTGAGTTAGGTAAGAATTGACCTCGATGCTCGGTCGTCACCACTCTTGGGTGAGAATTGGCCATGGTCTTGGATCGTCACCTGAGTTAGGTCAGAATTGACCTCGGTCCTCGATCATTACCACTCTTGGGTCAGAATTGGCCCCGGTCTTAGATCGTCACCTGAGTTAGGTAAGACTTGACCTCAGTCCTCGGTCGTTACCACTCTTGGGTAAGAATTGGCCCTGGTCTTGGATCATCACCTGAGTTAGGTCAGAATTAACCTCGGTCCTCGGTCGTCACCACTGTTGGGTCAGAATTAGCCCCGGTCTTGGATCGTCTCTTGAGTCTAGTTAGGAATTGACCTTGGTCCTCGATCGTCACCACTCTTGGGTCAAAATTGGCCTCGGTCTTGGATCGTCACTTGAGTTAGGTCAGAATTGACTTCGGTCCTCGGTCGTCACCACTCTTGGGTCAGAATTAACCCCGGTCTTAGATTGTCACCCGAGTTAGGTCAGAATTGACCTCGGTCCTCGATCGTCACCACTCTTGGGTCAGAATTGGCCTCGGTCTTGGATGGTCACTTGAGTTAGGTCAAAATTGACCTCGATCATCGATCGTCACCACTCTTGGGTCAGAATTGGCCCCGGTCTTGGATCGTCACCTGTGTTAGGTCAGAATTGACCTCGGTCCTCGGTCATCACCACTCTTGGGTCAGAATTGGCCCCGGTCTTAGATCGTCACCTGATTTAGGTCAGAATTGACCTCGGTCCTCGGTCATCACCATTATTGGGTTAGAATTGGCCCCGGTCTTGGATCGTCACCTGAGTTAGGTCAGAATTGACCTCAGTCCTCGGTTGTCACCACTCTCTAGGTTATAATTGACCTCGGTCTTGGATCGTCACCTAAGTTGGGTCAGAATTGATCCCGGTCCTCGATCGTCACCAATCTTAGGTCAAAATTGACCACAGTTATTAGACATTTACCGTAAGCCCATATATTCGGCTTTGACCTGCATAATTGATCATTCCCCAGCACACACCTTAGGTCCTCAGAATCGGCCTCGGCCCTATGAATCGGACATACTCCCACCAAAGCATCATGTGGTGTCTATTCGACGGTCAACATTTGTTCCAAACTCACCCGTTGAGGGGCTCTATAGACACCCCATTCTGTTGCCCCCTAACTCTCCTTAGGTCCCTAGTACCTCCCTCCATCACTATAAACCCAGGTCATGTCCCGAGTACTGACCTAGAAGCTATCGAGAACTCCCTGTCTCAGTTTGACCTAAAAGTCAAAATCTTAGTCTCAACTGAGACTCAATGAATCTTTGAAGGGCACTGAATACCCTTTCGAATGGTCCATCCCGTGCTTGATTTTGACTTACCATTCGGGCGAACGATCTGTTTGCGTCCGAAACTTAACCTAAAGACCATCGGGCGCTTTCGGGCACTATTTGATCTAAGTAAACTCTTCAGCTCAACCAAGGCTGAATGAATCTTCTAAGGGAACTTAATCCCCTTTCCAATGGTCTGTTCCGTGTGTGATTCGGACTTACCATGTGTACGAACAATCCGTTTGACTCTGAGAGGTCACCGAATACTTCCCGGGCCCGGTTGACCAAAGTCAACTCTCCAAACCGGGTCAAAATCTTTACAATATCTAAGTACATCTCCTAACCTTTCCAACGGTCCACCCCGTGCGCGATTCGGACTTACCATGCGGACGAACAATCCATTTGCGTCCGAACGATTCCCTATTCAATGGACCGACAAATGCTTCCGAGCCATATTTGACCCAAAGTCAACTCCCAAACCCGGGAGAGGTCCAAAAAACTTTCAAATGTCTCTAAATTACCTTTCCAATGGTATGCCCTGTGCGCGATTCTGACCAAAATTTTTCCCTAGCCGCCAATTTTTCGAAAAAGCCTGAACTGCACTGCCAAATGGCAGGTTCCAGACCCTGCCTATCGGCACCTGCTGATAGGCAGTAGCATGCCAATGCCAATCGACAGTGACCTAAGCCTATAAAAGGAGGCCTTTCACCTCTTTTGCAAGGAGACCCCGGATCTGATAAAAATCTCTCTGAACGAATCCCAGAAACCTCTCTCGAAGGCAGCGTGATTTTAACTTCCAAATTCCTTTTTTACTTCCACTTTTCATCATCCTTTTCATAAAACTTGGTGAATTATCCACTCTCCATCATCATCTAAGCGCAAGGGCTGCTCTTCAACATTCACGATCAAGCTCAAGATCTTCAAGAAGGTCCAACTTTCTCACATTTCTCTTCAAATTCTCTTAAATTCGTAATAACTTGTTTTATTACTTAGCACTTTTATTATCTCATCTCACACACCCTAATATACTTTTTATTTAGTATTATCGCACATATCTTATTTTCATATAAATAAAACCCAAAAAATAAGAAAAAGAGGGTTTTCTCATAAATTCCAAATAGGGATTCTCACACTTTTTCCACACTTTTCTCACAACTAAAACACTTTTCCTACACACACACACACACACTTACAAATAAGAGATCCCCCATTTGGATTTGTGGGATAAACCCCGCCCCTCCTTTTGTATGTGAACTACGTGGACTTTGATTTCTTTTATAGGCTACGTAGGCGTCTCGGGGTAAAACCCGAGACTCGAGTCCTTTTCTCACCTGTTCTCTTATTCTCTATTTTCTCTAAATACAATTTCCTTATAATCTATATACTTGTTCTTAGTGATGTATTACTCCATATGCGTTATCGTTCCATCATAACGATCAACATAGGGGGGTAATCGCGTAAATCTTACTTTCTAATATTATTCCTATACCTTCCTACAGATGACTCGCTTTATCTTTTCCATGATACAAGTCGAGGATTACTACCTCCATTCTATATATACACATGCACACATATCACGGGGGGAAATATAAAGGAAAATAGCAAATATTCATGAGAGACCGAAAGGGTGGAATAGGTGCCTAACACCTTCCCATTTCGTAACTAAGCCACCGAACCCTTCTCGAATCATATTGGTTTCGCATGCACCAGTATGTCTTTGGATATCATCCTTTAGGGTGGCTTCTCCTTTTTCTTTTATCTATTTTGAGTAAAATAGACTGGCAACTCCGAATCTCTCTACATGTTTACATCACATCTCAAACGACGTCGGCTGAAGCGCTCTCGAGAGGGACGCGCGTGACCCGAAGGATCCTTTCCCTCCGCGGCGGGGATCGGGGATGGCCACATAAGTCTTGGGTCGTTTAGATTAGTCCTCAAAACATAAAACTCTCTAGGCTAAAAAATAGGGCCAAAATAAAAATTCCGCTTCAGATAATTTGTCATAGTTTTAAAGCGTGACTAACTGTTTGTCATGTTTCTGGAGCGTCACTAACAGGCGAACTGTTTTAGTTTTAATAGGATTCTAATGCAACTTAAATTCTCTAATCTTTCTCCACTTAAATTAATACGGGTTTAGGACTTTTCAAAAATATATTTTCACAACCTGTAAGAGCAGTAGGCCTTTATAATTTCCATCTTCTTCGTCCTACAAACCTTAGCCCCATTTAAACCAAGATTCAACCGATGATTTGGAGGCTTATTTGGTGTTTTCTCGAGTTTGGGATAGAACGAGTTTTTATTATTTTTGGGCGAGGAATGCAATGGTATGATCAGTATTTTGAGGCAGAATCTTATGAGTTTCTTGTGATGATTTTAAGGTACGAGGTTTACACAATATGCTTCTTAAATATATCGAGAGTAGTCATTTTCTTCCTCATTCATTTTTACTTATATTGTTGATATCATGACGTTTATTGGAATCTAGAATATTGATTCGATTGAAATATTATATTTGTTGATGGGCATGGCGTCATGAAATTGTTATATGACACGGATAATGGTCACTAGCCAATAGTCCAATAATACAATAACAAGGATGAGTATTTATGAATCTTAAGTGAGGTGAGGTGAGGGTGACCTATTGATGTGTTATTGATAAATTAAACTGCTATAATGCTCAGATGTCGCATTGGACATGAATTCAAATTTGTATTACTTCATTTTATTCATCGTTACTATTTTGAGCATCTATTCTTGTCATATTATGTACTTCCCCATATTTTTCTTTTAGTGGCATGTTAGCGTGGATTTGGACGCTATAGATTTTTGGAGGATTTTATTTTTGTATAGCTTGCCAGTGTAATTTATTTGGAGAGCTTAGTATTATTTTCAAGTGAAATTTAAATGTAATTGTTTTGGAAGCATAAATTTTGAATTCATTAGATTTATTTTGTGGAATATCGATGCTCAATACTAATTATTGAGGATCTAGTTATTTTTAATCGTAGTAGCGCCTCGTGTTTTATGTGGGGTGTTACAGATGGTATCAAATCTTAGATATATGATAACCCTCAGGTCTTTGGTTTTGGGTCTAGCATGCGGGTTAGATGTGTTTCGTTGGTGATAGGGAGTTTTTGTTGAGGATGTGGTAGGAAATGAGGTTAGGATTAGTAATATTGATGTGAGGATTTAGAATTAATTTGAGGAGTTTAGTGTTGTGATGATTTTTAAGAGATAGAATCGAATAGTGATTAATGAGAGAGAGCGTGGGGAAACATGTAGGTAGGATTGGTTGTATGGGAACCTAATCGTGGTTTTTATGGGTAGGCATTTGTTCACCATATTTTATCTTGAGCGTTAGGCTTTGTCGAATTTCGAGGACAAAATTCATGTGCTAGTGGGGAAGTATGTAACAACCCATAATTTTATCCGGCAATTGATTAAATTAATTCATAATTGAAAAGGGCAACTTAAAAGACTCCCAATACGAATATATGTAAGTCTTAGGTCATTTAGAAGAGTCCTCAAAACATAAAACTCTCTAGGCTATAAAATAGGGCCAAAATAAAAATTCCTCTTCAAATAATTTGTCACGGATTTAAAGCGTGACTAATTGTTTGTAACGGTTTGGAGCGGGACTAATAGGCGAACTATTTTAGTTTTAATAGGATTCTAATGCCACTTAAATTTTCTAATCTTTCTGCACTTAAATTAATACGGGTTTAGAAGTTTTCAAACATATTTTTACAACCTCTAAGAGCAGTAGATCCTTATAATTTTCATCTTCTTCCTCCTACAAACCTTAGCTCCATTTAAACCAAGATTCAACCCATGGTTTTAAGGTTTATTTGGTGTTTTCTTGAGTTTGGGCTAGAACGATTTCTTATTGTTTTCACGTGAGAAACGCAGTGGTATGATTAGAATTTTTAGGCATGATCTTATGGGTTTCTTGTGATGATTTTAAAGTACGGGGTTTACACTATATGCTCCTTGAATCTCTCGAGAGTAATAGTTTTGTTCCTCATTTATTTGTACTCATATTGTTGATATTATAAAGTTTATTGGAATCTAAAATATTTATTCGATTGAGTTATTGTATTTGTTGATGGGTATGGTGTCATGAAATTTTTATATGGCACGAAAAATGGTCACTCGCCAATAGTCCAATAGCCAGGATGAGGCTTTACGAATCTTAGGCGAGGTTAGGTGAGGTGAGCCCTGGTGACCTATTGATGTGTTATTCAAAAATAAATTAGTATAATGTTCGGATGTCGCATTGGACTTAAATTCGGATTCGTATTGTTGCATTTTATTCATCATTATTGTTTTGAGCATCTATTCTTGTCATATTGTGTACTTTCCCGTATTTTTCTTTCAGTGGCAGGTTGGCGGGGATTTGGATGCTATGGACTTTTAAAGGATTTTATAGAACAACATTTCGAGGATTTTATTTTTTATAGCCTGGAAGTGTAATTTATTTGGAGAAGCTTAGTATTATTTTTGAGTGAAATTTAATTATAATTACTTTGGAAGTGTAAATTTTGGATTCATTATATTTATTTTGTGGGATTTAGATGCTCTATACTAATTGTTGATGATTTAGTTTACTTTTAATCGTAGAAGTGCTTCATGTTTTACTCGGGGTGTTACAAAAGGTATAACAATAAAGGTGACTCGTATTTTTTAGACTCCTTATTTAGGGAGAGACAACTTCATGTGTCTTGCTTATGAGCCACATTGTTTGAATGGGCACAGGAGTAGGAGAGGGAGACCCCCTCGCCCAATTTTTTTTACTGTGATAAGGCAGGACCGTTTGAGGTATCTTCAAAATAGGATTGTCGTCTTTTTTACCAAAAATAGGGTGCCTTTAAGCTAGGATCCATTAGCAAGTCTATCTGCCTTAACGGGTTTTGGGGTGCTTTGACGAAAAGGGGTGAGAGCCTTCGGAGGTAGTTTTAGAGATAAGAGTGTCGCCCTTTTACTAAAAATAGGGTGTCCTTTAGTGGGGTTCCCTTTGTGAGTTTGTCTCCCTCGATGTATATCCTGATTTGAGAGGTGTTTTGAGGGATAGGGGTGTTTTTGTTTTGGGAAAAAGTATATAAGGGTATCTTGTTATCCCTTTCAGACATCCTTTTATTTTTCGTAGTATTAGCCTTTGTGTGTAGGTTAATGAAGATGAACCAATGGAGTATTTAAAATACTTTATAGCATTATTTTATTTTACTTTATGTTAAATCTACATGGATCGGATTAATATTTTTTAGATCATGGGCACAACGACTACAGATAGAGTTTTCTCGTAAAATTTGGTTTTCGGTGTTTATTTGGTCTTGGAACAAAGTGATATCTCGGTTTTCCTTCATGTTTTTAATTCAATGATAACTGGGTGTTTGTTTTAAAGTTTACAATAAAAATATATCGGAGAATCATGTCCTCATTGTACTCTATAAAATAGATAAAAAGTCGGGGGCTTAAACTGTTATAGCTGAGTTCAAGCAAAAGTTCGGTGGTTCAAATGGGCATTTTGATGAGGATTTGGAATGTGTATGAGATTTAATAGTCTTCCTTATTTGACGATATACTATTCAGTCCTTTTCCTTTTCACCCTAAGCAGGCTCAAGGAAATAATTTCTTCAATAGGTCGAGATTAAAGGGTTAGGGAAACGTGATCTGTCAAGATCAGCTAAGGTAGCCACCCGCTAGAGTTTATTTTGGTTACTAGATAGGGTCCTCTCGAGTTGGGTACAAATTTAACTCTGAGAGTCTGTGAAGGTTTGATATTCTCTTTCAGGACTAGGTCTCCCTCTTAGATGTTTCGCTTATTTACTCATTAATTAATGCCCGAACGATGTATTATTGGTATCCCTATTTATGGTAAATGGCCTTTGGAGTCCTTTCATCAACGAGAGCTACTTCGTCATAGTTGGATTGGCCAATTAGTTTCGACCGCTTGGATTTTGAGAATTATCCATACCAAGGGCATCTCGAGTTTGATGGGTAGGACTACCTACATGTCATACACTATTGAGTAGGGTTGACCCTATTATTGTACTCTTATACTTTTAGATGTATGATCTTAAAACCTTTGTGTATATCTTAAATAGGATCCACCATAAGGTAGTTCCAAAGATTCCTTTTGAACTAGGGTGAGAATGAAAACTAGTTTAAGATGCCTACACATTTAGGTATTCTCAATAGCAAAAATTCACAATCCATCAAAATCGAAACTGGACCTTATAGCTATTAGTGATTTCTTTATTAGGTGACGATAAATATTAAGGGATATAGACTTTATTTCTTTAACCATATAACAAGAATTTTTAAAATCGGTAATGTTAGATTTATGAATGGTGAAATTGGTGGGAGTGAGAAAATTATAGATGAGATTATTCAAGAAATTCGGGTATAATTTTTATTACCCATAGCTCATAATGAAATTGTTGTTTCTTATGATGTTGTAGTAATTAACAACATCAAAAAATAAATGATTAAATAACATAATGACCCCATAATGAGTTACATAATTACCCAAATAATGAGGATATCACCAATAAACTCATTATAGGTGCACAACAAGAATCAACATTAAGAAGATCCTAGTGGATTAGAAGGTCGGCAACATCAAATGATTATGTGGAGTATTTATACTAATTTAAGTTTAACTTATGGGATGTTAATGATCCGGTTACATATAAAAATAAAATTAATAAAGCTTTTGGCCATGATATTTTAAGTTTAACGATACTATTATGTCTTTTGGCTTTAGAGTAAACACAATAATTATCGCAAGTTCCTTAAGATCAGTGGGAGTATATTGATATATTTTAAATCATTTTCTTATATATGATGAAAATTTAATGTATGAATGTTTGTTTGACAAAATGAAGCTGAACAATGGAATACATGCTCACATTAGGAGGGAATGGTCTTTTAAAAATGCGTAGTTATAAAAAAATCATGTTCCTGTTGATATCGGATAGTATGTAATTCATCCTTTATTATTTAATAAATAGGATAATATTATGAAAGATTGTGATATAATCCATTATTGTGTATTTATAAAATAAGTATTATAGTCGTCTTTGAGGTTAATGTTTATGGTTGTGGAGGTTTTCGGGACTTAGTAGTACTATAAGTTGATGAAAATAATTCGAAAGTGATAAACTAGCATTAATTTCAGTGAGATTTATAACATTCATTGAATTATAGATGACATTGCATAAAGTAGTAAAATAACAATATGGTTGAATATGTCAGAATCAAAACTTTATGATCTAACGTGGTAAACCTGCCAAACTTTTCGAGAATAAAACATACGTAATTGTTAATCATATATTCAACAAATAACATAGTATGAATCAATAAGAAGCGAATAAAATTAAACTAAATTAGCAAATATTTTATATAATCACTGCACTCCCTCCATCCCAAAATTGAGAGTGCATTATTCCATTTTGGATTGTCCCAAATTAAGGGTTCACATTTTTGGACATAATCTGCGAATCGGGTTCCACGATGACGAATAGAAGTTAATCTTGGCCGTTAATTGAGTTTTTCTCAATCTATAAAAAATACAAACATGAACTCTTAAATTGGGACATACGGAGTATATATAATAGGTAAACAGGGGAAAAGCCTCGATAACCAGAAAAGGACCCCCCCCCCCCCCCCCTCCCCAAGATCAATTTCAATTGAAAAGGACTAAAAATGGAATTGAAATTTTTGAAACCCCATGCCAACATTTCATTCAAAGTTTGGTCGTCTAACGAATGCTTATTATATTATTATATAGAACTAAAAGTCCTTTTCTAATTCTAATAGGGCTTATCCGCCAACGCTTTGATTACAAGAATAGAGTGGAATAGACATACATTTGATCGATGGAATGTCTTTAAATGATGATTTGTTAAATTCAATACCATAATTAGAAGGGTATAACTGAATGGCTATACGCATGATTTAAATATCAAATACAATGAATTACATTGTTTGCCTCTTATAATTTTAAATGAAATTTTTTAGTGTCACTTGGATAATATAACATTTTGTATTGTTACAGAATATCTTAAATATTTGTGTTGATGTAAAAAACTAGATCACTCTAATTATTTAATCACGGATAAATATAAATGAGACAAAGATTTTTAAAGTGGTTCAGCCTTATAAGAATGGCCTACGTCCACTGTTATGTTATTGCTGAGTGTTTAGGGAATTCTCGAGTACAAGTTCTATCAAGAAATTTCGGTCCCTTGAATGAAGATGATACAAGGTATTTATAGCCTTGAGGTTGTACATGAAAGGGTCGATACATTGAATGATATACACATGAAAGGGTAATACATTTAATGCAGCGTGTGTGTCAAGATTATAAACATTCAATGAATAGTTGAACTGTCGTCTATCTGGTAATTAATGATGCGGCCGAGATGCAGCTCGGACCGCCTTAGTTGCTCGTTGATCAATAGTTCCTCGGAGCGCTTGAGTATCTCAGAGTACTGAAGTTCCTCGGGGTATCTTCGCTGCTCGGAGGGAACATAAATTGGTCGGTGAAATGAGCTTCCTCGTTACTATTGTGCCACGTAGATTGACACGTGTCTTCGTATTATTCGTCCACATCAGCATATTAATTTTGGTATCAACAGAAGCCCCCAATGTTTCGTATTTCGAACTTTGAGGAATATGGAACATTCTTTCTCGGTATATGGCAATATTGAATGATTTTCCTAGATTTTAGGAGCATCGTATTTGAATTTATTTCCAAATTCACAAAATTCGCCTTTTTTCGAATTGCTTCGATCTTTGTGCCCTTTTTGTCCTTTTAGCCGTCGGAAGCTCAATAGTTTCTTTCGTGTAATCATTTCTTTCGCCGCTTCCCTAGGCAAAGTATTTAAACTTCTTAGGTAACCATACCGTCTTCTTCTTTTTCCAATTTTCTGCATTCAAGCTTTCTATTCTCTCTTTCTTTCTTGTGCGTTCATCTTTTCCTTCGCTAGTTGTCAACAGATCTCCTTCCTTCCTGTAAGATTTTCTTCCTTCTTCTTTTATTCATCATGGTTTACATTGTGGAGTCTGTTGAGAAATTTCGTTCCGATTTTTCCATTCCTTCCTGGGTAACTCTGGAGGTTCTTTCTGAGCCTTTAGATTATTTTCGATTGGTTGAGGGACATTGGTTCCCCAGTCTATTCATTGCTGAATGTTGATTTTCTTTTCCGCCAAACCCATTGTGTCTTGAGTTTTGTCAGTATTTTGATCTTGTCCCTGCAAAAATAGCTCCCAATTCATGGATAATAATTAATGGGGTGTACAAATTAAATCGAACTCATGGGACTCGTATAGGGATCCCTGAAATTATGTATTGCTATAAATGGGCCATTCTAGATAATATTTATTACTTAAAAACTAGGTTTCTGAATAGAGCTCTTGTAGTTAACCTCCCTGATTCAAATAGAGATTATTTTGAACATGGGGTGGTTATTAAAAATTGGCAATATGCCCCTTTAGTTGGAGATGGACTATACAACGGTCCCAGATGCCCCCCATATGGCAATGGGATAGGTTTATTTTTCATTTTATTTCTTTTACTTATGAAATTTTGCTTTTATCATGTTTGACAAAATGTATGACTGATATCTCATTATGTGTTTGTTTGCAGTTGATAGTAAAAGAAAAACTCCAAAAGAATCAGAAGTTAATATTAAGCATCTGAAACTTATCTGGGGTTTGCATAAGAACGTTGCAGACGAGAACATCAGGTTTGTATCATATTTGCTACAGTATAAGAGTTATACAACCTCTTATACTGCTCGCCCTGTTGAGCCAGCTTCAACTTCAGAGGATTCTTCTTCAGATTCTCATCTTCCTTTAAGTTAGAGAATGGGCAAGAAAAGAGCTCCTCCTTCTCTATTTGATGACATTTCTTCTGCTGCTGGGGCCAAGAAAAGCAAAACTGATGTCCCAGAGGGGACTAAGAAGGTGGATGCTGCACCTTCCAAAGTTACCGAGAAGCCCCCAGTGGCTCCGAGCAAGAAAGTTGCTCCTGTGGAAGTGATTACTATCTCCCCGACCAAGAGTTCTTCCTTGGTTGAAGCTGCTGAAGTCCCTTTGAGAAGATTGAGGAAATCATCCTCAGTCAATTTGGCTGAAACTGTCTCCTCTCTACCAGCTGGTGGTGTCGGTGTTCCAACCATCATTCCTCCGAGCTCTGCAATGAGCTCGGTAAAAACTTGGATCATACCCGAGGTCCAAGGAATTGATGAAAAAATTTCTAGGGATATGCTGACATCCCTAGCTACTCGTCATCTTGCTTCAGTAAATTTCTCACACTCTGAGTTTTCTTTCTTTCTCTGAATGCTTGCATTTTTGTATTGCCTTTATTATTTTTCTCATCTTTCAGCTGGTGAACTGTTTCAATAACATAGTGAAGAAGGACGAGGCAATTAAAGCTTCCAGCTCCTCGTCTGGTGTAGAGGATGCTCTGTTGGGTTTAACCCAATCCTTGAAGGAATCTCGTCAACAGTATATTGAGGATAAAGCTGTTTGGGAGAAAAAGTTGTCAACAGTTGAGGCCGAGAAGGTGAAGATGGCTGAGATCTCCAAGAGTTTGGAGAATAAAGTGAAAAATTTAGAGGTCGAGCATAAGAAATATGACGACAAGCTCAAGAATTTTGGAGAGCTTGAGGATAAGTTGAGGAAGGCAGAGGAAGAGTTGTCTGCCCTGCGAGATATCAAAGGTCAAAAAGAGGAATTGGATGCGAAGCTCTCCTCGGAGAAATTGAGAAGAAAGCTCGCAGTTAAAAAATCCTTCGGCGCAGGCTGGGATAAAGGATGGGACAAGGGGATTGCTGCGATGACATCCCAAGTTCATTACGAGAAGTTGAAATACTTTTGAGATGGCTGGGTAGCTGCCCTGCAGGAATTGAAGATCAAGGATGATTCGGGGTTATTCCAGCTACACCTCCCTGGTCCTCCTCCACCAATTGTGGAAGAAGAAGAGGATGAGCCTGTCTCTGATGAATCTTCTATGGCCATAGGTGATCAAGTCCCTACTTCTCTTCCTTCTGTCAACGAGGACATTTCTTCCATGCCTCCTCCTCCTGAGCAAATTTTAGCTGCTGATCAAGTCGCTGTGACCACCGAGCAACCAAGCTCCTCGTCCCAGCCTCCCGAGAAAGTCTTGGGAGACAAGGAAAAGGTGTGAAGTTGTTCGGTATCATTTCTATCTTTCAGTATTTGTAATCAAACAATGTAATACTTTTGTGATCTAATAAAATACATCTTTGTTCATCTCTGTTGTTGATGATTTTTTTTTGTTGATTGTTGTCTTTTTCTCATCCTTAGTTTGTTGCTAGAATGGAACTGATATCTGCACATGATACAAAGCTGATGCAGCAATGTCGTGAGTATTATAAAGTTGGTCATACAAATTTGAGTGGATCAAAAATTGTTGACATCATTGGTCATGATGCCTCACAACAAGCAATTGAGGCTTATCGGTACTTGAAAGATTTACTCGACCGAGCTGTGGCCAACAATGCGGCCTACTATGACTTGATTGAAGAGCTTCATTATTCTTTAGAAGATCTGCAACATCAACATAATGAATCAACTGCTTTGCTGCACAAGGAGTATGAAAATAGATATCAACAGCTTTCTTCTGAAACAGGCCATAAAAAGATCCTCGCTGGATATGATGTCAGGGAAAGAACTTTAAAAGGTGAAGTTGAGGCCTGCAGGCAGATTGCTGAGTTGCTGGAACAAGAGAACAATAATTTGCAGAAAAAGCTGGCACAGTATGAATCTACAGCGTCATCTTCCACTGCTTTAGTACAAGTTACCGATGAAGGTTTCTCGTTCTTAGAGGTTGAGAATGCCAAATTAAGGCAAGAGTTGGATGCTCTGAGAAGATCTGATATTTCCACTACTGCTCGGGGACGAGGAAGAGGGTCTCGGGGGCGAGGAAGAACTGTTCAAAATATTGTCGAGGAGCAAAATTCCCCATCTGCTCGGAGTCAATCAAGAGTTCTTAGTCGTAATGTTGAAGAAGCTCGTACTCAGTCGACGTTGGAAACTCAAGCGTTCCAATTGAATGCAAAAGATCGGGCTTTATCTGAAATGTCCAAGAAAAATCTATCCTTGGAAGATCAACTTACTGTGACGAAGTCTGCTTTACATACCAAGGACCTTTTTGCTAAAAACCTTCATGAACAATTGGATAGGTTAATCTTCCAATTCCATAAACAGCCCAGGGAATTTTGGATGGCAGGATACAATGAAGCCCTTGTTCATTTAGATGCTCGGATTGAACATGCTAATAATGAAGGTTATAAGCAGGGGTGGTTGAACGCCCTGGGTGTACTAAAATTGGAGCAAGGGCATTTTTTATGGGATTATCATGCTCCAGGGTTACTAGACTTGCCTGTGCCACCTTTCAAATTGGACATGGAATGGATCCCAGCTCGTTCCATTCCTCGGAGTTTAATTTCAAAATACCTTGGCGACTATAGTCTTCATTCTCAGACCGAATTATCTCGTCCCGAGCATCTCTTGGATACACCTTCTGTGATGAACGTCAGAATGCTCAGGGATATTAATTTCATCAATTCTCCTCTTTACCTGGAGGACCCTCCTGCCGGCGAGGAACCTGTTTCAAAAGCTAAAGGAAAGAAACCAATAGAATATATTTCTCAATGTAATGATTAGCACACATGTAATTTATAATTTGTTTTGAAATTCAATAAAAGACTTTCATTTTCTATATTGCTATTGTCTTGTGTTTATCAGACATTTTTATATTTGTGCATATGTATCTGTTAAAAAGATAACAATATGGTGCTGTTCATCAACCAACTTAGTAATCAAAATTACAAGTATCAATGTTACTCAATTACTTAATAATAAAGTAATGAGTTATAAAATGTTTAAAATGTTTCCAACCAACCAAGGTTGTTAAATTGTGCTTGTCGACCAACTACAGTTGATAGGTTTTTATCCCGACCAGCCATACTTGGTAAACTTTTTCATCAAATGTGTCCGACCAACCATGGTCGATAATTTATCCTCGTCGACCAAGTATAGTTGATCACCGACCAACTATACTTGGTTCAGTTTGGAATTCTTTGTATTTTCTGGAATGATTTTACCTTCCGACCAACTTGTTGGCATATTTTGTTTTCAAACCAACCGAGATTGGCTTTTTTTTAAAATGTTGTTCTTGCCCTTTTACCAGCCAAAGTTGGTAATGAGTTCAAACTATCAGGTTCTTTCGAACTATATGTCCACTAGTTATCTTACCAACCTTAGTTGGTCACGCTAGTGTACGCCTCCTAACCAAAGGAGTATATTTTTTGGTTCTTTCGAACTATATGTCCACTAGTTATCTTACCAACCTTAGTTGGTCACGCTAGTGTAAGCCTCCTAACCAAAGGACTATATTTTTTGGTTCTTTCGAACTATATGTCCACTAGTTATCTTACCAACCTTAGTTGGTCACGCTAGTGTACGCCTCCTAACCAAAGGAGTATATTTTTTGGTTCTTTCGAACTTTTGACTTCTTTTTGCTGTCGAGCTTCTTTTTGCTGTCGAGCAGCGTAGTGTACAACACTAGTATTCCTCGAAAAACTTTCAAACAAAGGATAGGAAAATGGTGAAAACATCATCGTTTTATTCATATTGATGAAACCGTTGTACATTTTACATCATTGATAATACTTGCGAAGGTGTTCAGCATTCCAAGCATTCTTGAATTCTTCTCCTTCTAAAGTTGCTATTCGGTAAGTTCCTGGTCGAACAACTTCTGTAACTTGGTAAGGTCCATGCCAGTTTGCTTCCAGCTTTTTGTGCTTCTGAATGACCTTCTTTAGCACATAATCCCCCTCTGTTAAGTCACATTTCCTCACCCTTTTGTTGTAGAAAAGAGCTATTCGTTGTTGATAAGCAGCATTCCTAATGGCTGCCTCTTCTCTGACTTCCTCGAGCATATCCAAATCCAGTCTTCTCATCAAGTCGCTGACTGGGGAATTGAAATTCAGCACTCTGTGTGTTAGGAGACCCAATTCGGCAGGTATTACAGCCTCACTTCCAAATGCTAGCATATATGGTGATTCTCCAGTCGCTGCTCGGGGAGTTGTTCGGTAAGCCCACAATACTGATTATAGCTCGTTAATCTAGTTGGATTTAGCTTCACTTAGCCTTTTCTTCAAAACATTTAGCAATGTTCTGTTCGTCACTTCAGTCTGTCCATTGCTCTGAGGATGACCTGGTGCTAAATGAAACTTCAAAATGTTCGACTGATGACAATAGGCTGCAAATTCTTCATTGTCAAATTGTGTTCCATGATCGGTAATGAAGGCATGAGGGAGACCATATCGACAGATGATATTCTTCCAAACAAACTGGTATACCTTCTCGTACGTCAAATCGATAAGCGGTTCAGCTTCTACCCACTTAGTAAAATAGTCCACTGCAACGACGAGGTACTTGAATCTTCCTCGGGTGGTCGGCATTGGTCCAACCAAATCAATTCCCCACATTGCAAATGGCCAAGGGGAAGTTATTGGTATCAGCAATGCTTGTGGAGTTCGTCGGATGGAGGAAAAGCGTTGGCACTTGTCACATTTCTTAGAATAGGCTATACAATCAGCCCTCATCGTCGGCCAGTAGTATCCTTGAGTCATTACCCTTTGCAAAAGTGTTCGACCTGCTACATGAGCTCCACAAGACCCTTCATGGATCTCTTCAATCAATTCTTTCACTTCGGAGGGATGTACACATCTTTGCAAGCCTGCCATAATTCCTCGTCTATATAAAATACCATTAGTTAATACGTACCGAGCAGCTTTATACTTCAATTTCTTGGCAGCGAGCTTATCCTCTGGCAATTCTCCCTCTTTAATATATACCCTGATGGGATCCATCCAAGATGGTCCTAAATCAAGGGCAATAACATTTATCGTCAAGTCTTCATCTATGCTCCGACTTTCCAGTACTTCAATTGGTATTGTTCTTCTTAGCTCGGTACGAGTAGCTGATGCTAGTCGGGCCAGTGCGTATGCTTGTACATTCTCCGTTCTGGGTATTCTGATCAACTGAATCGCATCAAATTCTGCCAATAACTCCATTACCTTGGCATAATATTTGACCATTAATTTTCCTTTAACTGCATACGTTCCCATCATCTGATTCACAATCAATTGAGAATCACTGAATATCATCACTTGTTGTGCTTCCATAATCTTTGATAAATTAAGACCTGCTATCATGGCCTCATACTCAGCCTCATTATTGGAGGCTTTGAATTGGAATCGTAAAGCATATGCCATGTCAATCTCGTCTGGGGTGTTCAAAACAATTCCTGCCCCACAACCTGCTGTGCAAGATGAGCCATCTACATATAATCTCCATATGGGTAACCCGTCTTCGAATTCTTTATTTGATAGAGTTCCTCGGTGAAATATTTGTTGCTTCTTTTCATCCTCCCCTGACACTTTTCGCTCCTCGTCGATCATCTCTTCTCGCTCTTTTACCAACCGGAGTTGGTCTGAGTTTGAAGTTGATGATCCTTCTACATCCACAAGTCCTTTTACCAACCGGAGTTGGTCTAGATTTATGTCTGTTGATCCTGTAACATCCACAGGTTGGTCAGCGAGCAACTTTTGTTCCTCGGGGGTATCAGGGTATGTAAACTCTGCTATAAAATCTGCTACAGCCTTCCCTTTCAATGATGATCTAGGTTCATACACAATATCATATTCACCGAGCTCTATTGCCCAGTACATCAGTCTTCCTGACTTCTCTGGCTTATGAAGGGCTTGCCTCAATGGCATGTCGGTATAAATGACGATGGTATGGGCCTGGAAATATGGCCTCATTCTTCTACTTGCTTCAATTAATGCTAATGCCAATTTCTCCAGCTTTGGGCACCTGATTTCTGCACTCGGAAAGCTTTACTTGTGTAATAGATTGGTTTCTGGACTCCATTCTCCAATCTGATCAATGCTGAACTAGCTGCATTCTCTGATACTGCCAGATACAAGTACAACTTCTCTCATGTTATTGGCCTGGACAACAATGGAGGTGCTCCCAAATACTTTTTCAAGTCTTGAAAGGCCTTTTTACATTCATCAGTCCATTCAAAAGTTTTTCGAAGTGTTTTGAAGAATGGGAGTCATTTATCAGTTGCTCGGGACACAAATCTATTGAGCGCCGCAACTCGTCCTGTAAGACTATGTACTTCTTTCTTCGTCGTTGGGGATCGCAGCCCTAAAAGAGCTTTGATCTTTTCTGGATTTGCCTCAATACCTCATTGGTTGACGATGTATCCGAGAAACATTCCTTCTCGTACTCCAAAGGTGCACTTTGTCGGGTTGAGCTTCATTTGGTATTTATCTAGTTGATCAAAGGTCTGACCTAAGTCAACTAGATGATTAGCAGCTTTCTTGCTCTTTGTTAGCATATCGTCGACGTAGACTTCCATGTTGCAACTGATTTGTTCGGCAAAAACCTTGTTCATCAGCCGCTGATATGTTGCACCTGCATTTTTCAAACCAAAAGGCATGACATTATAACAATAAGTTCCCCTTGGGGTAATAAAAGAAGTACTTTCCCTGTCTTCAGGTTTCATTTTGATCTGGTTGTAGCCAGAATATGCATCCATGAAGCTGAGCAGCTCATGTCCCGAAGTGGCATCCACTAGCTGGTCTATTCTGGGTAATGGAAAATGATCTTTCGGGCATGCCTTGTTGAGATCAGTGAAATCAACACACATTCTCCATTTATTATTCTTCTTCTTTACCATCACCACATTTGCTAACCAGTCTGGATATTTCACATCTTCAATGAATTGGGCTTTCTGGAGCTTCTCGACCTCCTCTTGTATAGCCTGATTCTTCTCGGGACTAAAAATTCTTCTTCTCTGCTTCACAGGCTTGATCTCTTTATTCACATTGAGTTCATGACATAAGAAGTTTGGATCTATTCCTGGCATGTCTTCGTGACTCCATGCAAAAGTATTCTTCCTATTTCTCAAGAAAGTTATCAACTCTTGTTTTATTGAAGCATCCAACGACGAACCTATCTGGGTTACTCGTTCAGGGTGCTCCTCGTCCAGAATAACATTTTCTGTACATTCTACCACATGTCCTTTTACAAGTTGGGATTCCTCCCTGGGATCAAGAGTTTCAATTTATGTACCTTCCTCCACTTGGTAGGTAGTAGTCTTTTTCCTTGATTTCTCAAGCTCCTCTTGCTCGGCAGATGAATAATAGCATTCCCGAGCTATTTTTTTATCACCTTTCACAACTCCTACTCCGAAGTTTGTTGGGAATTTTAAGCATTGATGCACTGTAGATGTAACTGCTTCGAACTTCTTCAAACCAACTCTTCCCATGATGATGTTGTAGGCTGACTGCACATTCTTGTCCATCACAAAGAAGCGTATTCTTTCTATTCGACAAGCAGGCCAAGTTCCAATGAATATGTCCAACTTGATCGTCCCAGGTGGAAAAACTTTCTCGCCAGCAAAACCCAGAAGGGGTCTGTGATAAGGTTCCAATTGAGATAATTTCAAATTCAAGCTATCAAAGCACGAATAGTACATGATGTCTGCCGAACTACCATTGTCTGCCGAACTACCATTGTCCACCAACACCCTTGAAATCACCACATCTTTCATCCTCATTTTGATCACCAAAGGATCGTCGTGAGGGTAAAGAACACTTGCCAAATCATTTTTTGAAAAACCAATAACTAGCTTCTCTTTATTTACCTTCCTCGGACGATCATCCTCGGCAAGATTTATTCGTTGAATATATGAGCAGGCTTGAGCCTCTCCGAGATAGGCCTTTCTTTCTGCAGTAAGGTCTCCCCTCGAGCATTTCCTCCTGTAATAACATTACAATCAAATGACCCAAAACGTATGGAAAATACCTCTCGTTTAGGCTGCCTTGGCTTTTTTGGAAGATCGGGGTCTTCATCTGGATCATCTTCATGATTTCTTTTCTTTTTCTCCTCTATCCGACGAGGAGATCTGGAACGATCTCTAGTTCTATCATCATTCTTCCTTTCACCTCTACGATCTACATACTTTGACAACTTTCCTCTTCGCATGAGCGTTTCAATCTCGTTCTGAAGGGCTATGCAATTTTTGGTCGTATGGCCATGATCTTTATGGAACTCGCAATATTTGGCCCTATTCCTCAGTTCAGGATTGGTCCTCAGTTTATCTGGCCACTTGATTTCTTCGTTATTCTTGATTTCTTCTAAAACATGATTAATACCCATCTTCAATTATCATATTTCTTCAGGACTTCCCATGACGTCCTATTATTCTTGGAATGCTTGTCACCACCATTACCTTTTTGCTCTTTCTTCTTTGATTTGTCAACCTCAACCTTGGTTTCTTTATCCATATTCTTCTTCGCAACCATAGCTTCCTCGGCATTCATGATTTTGGCTGCTTTTGCCATCAACTCCGACATAGTTTTAGGTGGATCTTTGGCCAAAGTATAATATAACTTGTTAGGCAGCAATCCACTCATCAAAGCAGTGATCGCTGTCTTTTCTTCGTAATCTATGACTTCCAACTTCTCGTTATTGAAACGAGTTATGTAATCTCTAATACTCTCACCTGATTTTTGTCTAACACTTAACAAGTGCGCCACTCGTTTTACTGGCTTTGCTCCAAAACAGAAATTGCCAATGAACAATTCGGCTAACTGAATAAAAGTCGAAATCTTACCCCGAGGAATATTGTTGTACCATATCTGTGTAGATCCGGTAAGAGTTCCCGAGAATGCTCTACACCTCATCTCGTCGGGGACGGCATATATGTCGGTAGCAGCTTGGTATTGTTCTATATGAAGAACAGGATCTTTCTTTCCATCATACTTAGGGGTTACCACAGGTGCTTTGAACTTCGATGGTGTAGGAAAATTCACAATGGCCTGCACAAATGGTGTCCCTTGAACAAAAGTTCGCTGTAAGGGATTCTTTTCTTTAGCCATTTCTCCAAGTCTATCCTACAATCGTTGAATGGAACCTTTCCATGCTTCATTTCCTTCCTCGGGCCGCTTAGTCCGAGCAATTGATTGTTCTGACGTAGCTTCTTGAGATCTATCTCGACGAGTAGCTGGTCGTGATTGTGCTAATCCTTCTCTCAAACCTGATGGTGGTCGAAAGCTTTTCGAGGGGGCTCTAGGTGGACTCATATTTCTCCTTGGTCCTAACCGACTGAAAGGAGACACCCTACTTTATCTTTCCAGGGCGCTGGTTCTCTCTGGAGAAAGAGTGATATGTTGATCTGTATCCGTAGCCCGTATCGATGAAGTTCGCCCAGGTTGATAAGAAAAATCATTAGATTCTTCATTACGATATGACCCAGTACGCCTGGATCGCGATTGCCCACGATCACTCCTTTGTCTTGAATGGGTAGGTGCACCGCCGTGAAGAGTTTGAACGAGTTGCCTCATTGTTTCTTGCATGGCGGTTTGTCCTTCAGCCAAATTCGTCATAATTCCAGCCAGATCTGGAGGTGCAGATGGATTTGGAGGATTTCCAGTATTTCCAGCATTTCGATTACTGGGTTCTGGATTATCTGCCATTGATGATAAATGATTTTTGGTGAAAAACGATAGCAACAGTCGTTTCCCACAGACGGCGCCAATCTGTTGATGTAAAAGACTAGATCACTCTAATTATTTAATCATAGATAAATATAAATGAGACAAAGATTTTTAAAGTGGTTCATCCTTATAAGAATGGCCTACGTCCACTGTTATGTTATTGCTGAGTGTTTAGGGAATTCTCGAGTACAAGTTCTATCAAGAAATTTCGGTCCCTTGAATGAAGATGATACAAGGTATTTATAGCCTTGAGGTTGTACTTGAAAGGGTCGATACATTGAATGATATACACATGAAAGGGTAATACATTTAATGCAGCGTGTGTGTCAAGATTATAAACATTCAATGAATAGTTGAACTGTCGTCTATCTGGTAATTAATGATGCGGCCGAGATGCAGCTCGGACCGCCTTAGTTGCTCGTTGATCAATAGTTCCTCGGAGCGCTTGAGTATCTCGGAGTGCTGAAGTTCCTCGGGGTATCTTCGCTGCTCGGAGGGAACATAAATTGGTCGGTGAAATGAGCTTCCTTGTTACTATTGTGCCACGTAGATTGACACGTGTCTTCGTATTATTCGTCCACATCAGCATATTAATTTTGGTATCAACAATTTGACTACGACATTAATAGTTACTGAACTAAAATATTCTAATAATATGCACTGGAAAGTCAAGCCTTTTAAGAAAAATATTTATTTTTTCAATTTCCTCCTGAACACTGTGACTAAGTTTATAGGAAAAATAGACACTCGTTTTCTTATGCCTTTTTTTGACGAGTCTAAGGATAAGAGGTGGTGGTAATTAGAAAAAAGAGGAAGTTAAATGATATAATTGATTAAAGCGAGTATAAGGTGATAAAGTATATTATTTGCCTAAATAAGAATCATCATAGTAATTAGAGTAAACATTAAATTTATCATAGAGAATTTCACCCAAGGTCATGTTTCACCCTATATTTGGAATATAGGGTAGTAGTTTTCATGTTTATAAATATAGTCTTTACGGCACAATAACATTTATTTCTGTGATCCCTTTAGAGATAGAAGTATACAAAATAGATAAATTGTTATTTATTTTAGTTAAAAAATATTTATACCCTTACTCACACCTATTTAAAACTCACTTACTCTCTTTTTAAAATTAAACACATAACCCCACCAGAATCTCTCCCGCCTGAACAGTCTACTGAAATCGCCAGAATCCTCACTGAATATTGTCAGAATCCTTATCGGAGACATGCAGAATCTTCGTGGGATTATTTCTCTCCCTAGTTTCTCTCTCTTCGTCTATTTCTTTATTTTTTCGATCCGCGCCAGTAGTACCATTGTCAGATTTGGAGAATAAAGTTTTTGCAAAAAAATGGAGTTTTTTCAAGAAAAATGGAGCTTTTAGTAAAATAGTATATTTATAAATTTTGATTTTTTTTTGTCAAAAACTATCTAATATGAGTATTGTTTGATAGATATCGACAAGTAGGTTTCATATATATAAATTTTGTGAATTTTGGATTTGTAGATCTGAAGTTATGGACTTCTAGAGATTTGATTTTTTTTTGTATAAATTGTCAAATGGTGTATTTATTATTTTAATGGTATTTTTAGTACAAGGACTAAATTTATAAAATTATGTGGGTTGTCCTATTTTTACACACTTTTGAATTGGGTATGGCCTTTTTCCATAAGCTCCAATTTATTATTGTCTCAATGACATTTTAAACACCTTGATATACAAAACACACACTCTAGATTTTTTTGAAATGGGCTTAATCATGAATGGGCTTAACTCTTTTCTAGCCCAATTCGATAGGGCCAAAACTATTTTCCTAATCCATTCAATATAGTCCCATTATTTAAAGAGTATTTAAATAGGCTTTTGGTAAAGCTCGTCCCTGGACCAAAATTGGGAAACAAATCTTTGTAATTTCGTTTTTAGGGTATTACGTCAAAAAATAAAGTTAAACTTTTGAATTTAATATGATTTCGTAACATGATATATTATAACAACCCAAATCATGTTACCAAATTCCTTGTAAAATAGTTTATTTACATGAATTCTAAGATCGTCATGGATATGATGTTGCTATTTATCGCCGTTCATTATCGTCGGTCGACCACCTTAGTAGTCTTTCAACGGAGAATTTTGACTTCTCTCTCCTTGCCTATAAACCTTTAAATGTGTATTTCGTGGATACTTTTTAGATGGAAGAAAGACATCTATTTATAGGTGGAGAGAGGGCTTATATTTCAAAGGTCAATTAATCTCAACCGTCTATGAAGGTAGAGATTTAATTGGAATTTTAACTTCTTTTAACATCAATTTCGTTTTGGAATACGAATCATGTTTTTAGGAAATAACATATTCTAATTAAAAATCGGAAGACTAATGATCATATTTCGGGGAAGGAATTAAAACTATTAAGGAACCCAAAGGTTAATTAATAATTTCCTTACATCCCCTAATAAATCAAACCTAACATTACCATTTCATTCTTTCAAAAGGAAATAGCAAAATATTTTTGTATTAAGATAACACATAAATGGAAATTAAACTTTTACTAACATTTAGTTAAAATTCATATATAATTAATTACTATTAAAATTAGAGATTAAGTATTTACATCTAGTAATCATGTGTTATTTATATATTAATTAGGGTCACCCGACGAAACATTTCTCGACGTTTTTTTTATAATTAATATTTAGTCTAAGTATTTTTATTTTATTCTCCTCACAATATAAGGTCAACTAAGTGTACTCAGCTCCTAGAAATTAAACCTTAATTGTACCTATTAATTAATGTATAAGGCATTCAGTTAGTAAAGTAAATAAAAAATAATTTTAAAATGTTACAATGTTGTAAGGATAATTTAAAAATGTTACGTATGAGCTAAAGGTTTAATGATCAATTGACAATCTCTATTGACTTGGGGATCCGAAACTGATAACATGAGAAACTTTGGACTCTAATAGAAAATTTTGCATAATTACTAACAACGAAATACAATTAACCCTTTTAATAATTGCGCTCCAATTTTGGTGATGAAATCCTCCATTGGTTAGATAATTGTCAATTAACTTAATACACTTCATTAATTCACTTAAAAGCATTTTAAAATGGTCATTTACCTTTATCTTCATATACTATAAAATGCTAAACAAGAATTAAATACTCCTCTTCATACAGAGTGTCCACGTGGAACTCTAATGTTATGAGAATTTCCTCTCTCCTCTCTTTACTAATTTTCTTGGCAGCTAATATTAAGGCACATAACCTTTCATATTTCCCTTGCCTTTACGGTTGCCAACGGTACATCAACAGTCCACAAGTTACCTTATCTCTCCTCAATTATAACAAAACTCTTTATCTCTACTCCATTATAAAAAATGAGACAACTAATATGCTCCCCAAACCCCCAAACCCTTATTTCCCAAAACTCCCAAAACTCACCTAACTTTTATCCCTTCCAAGTGGTCGGAGTTTCTTCCTCACATCAGAAGCTGATTTCGTAAGTTCATGTTGACTTTCTTATTTGGATTATTCATGTGATGTTATTTGCATACGGATTATTCATGGTTGGTTTCTTATGTGTTAAATAATTTTTGTAATTTCGGTCTTTAAAAGAAATGTGGGTGAAATCAAAAAAGGGAGGGGAGTGTGATGTTAAACATCCGATGTCAGCGAGAGTTGGAACTGCTGCATCGGCTACAGGAATTCCTCCAACAAATGTAAGGTATATTTTAAATTAGTATAAAAAAATTTGGGTTCATTGATTGGTAATGGAGTATGTCGCCAGCATGGGTCTGGTATGGCAGTATTCCAGTTGAGGAGGTATAATCGGGTATGGTTCTTGGTTGTGGGTTGAAAATGGGTACGAAGTAAGCAGGAAGGTTGCTCGCGGGTTTCGCCGACGAGGATGGCTCAGGCCGGAGTATTTTTTTTTGTTCTTACCAGTGCCGAAGATGGGTGTGTATACGGTGGTTAGACCGGAGCTCGAATTTAGGAGGGTGGAAATGGCAGGAAATGGGTTGGTGGGTTAATGAGCGGGTATGGAGGTTTTCAGTTGGGTAAATGGCTGGAGGAGTGCAGGTATGATGATGTGGAATGTTTGCTTTTATGGGTCTGGCATGAATGTCATGTTTGAGGGTTAGAAAGGGGGATGGAATAGGGTCTTCCGAGTACAGCAGTTGGGTTCGTGGGTATCGAAGCCACGAACAATGGCTTATTAGTTGCTTACCAAAGTACAGTACTTTTACTCCATTTACCCAAAACTAAATCTTAGTTAATTTTTCTTACCAAAGTAGTTCATTTTGTTTATAAATTTGGAATAACTTATTATTGAGGTTGTTTATGTATAAATGTAAATTTGAGTTGTTTCTTTTTTAATGGGTTGCTCACTTTTTATATTTTTTCAGTGCCCTGTGAAATTTCCTATGCTCAAATTTTCGCATTTGTTAATTTGATTCGATTATGCTCACTTTAGCCTATCATATGTAACAGGTGTTTATTTACATGTGAGAGTTTTAATTTTTTTGGGAGGACTGAAGCTTGAATTCTAGGTATGGTGTTGTAGAAATTGAATATTTTGATTAATAAAATTGTTTATGGAATGATCTTGTTGATTATCAATACCATACATGGTCATGTCATATAAAATATATATTCAAATAAATTTATAATTATGTTGTGGACATTTGGTAATACACTACAGTATTTTTTATTTCGTCACGTGTGATCACGAATCGTATAGCATTGCTATGTTTTCCTGGGATATGTAGTTATATTTGTTTTACATGTTTTGTAATCAGAAATACTCTGGAGTTTTCAATCGAGTTCCTATTTTAATTTACCATCTTTTACAAGTTTACAATTTCTAAGATCTGTTTCCTACTCTGACGTATAAACCGCGCATCGCGCGGGTTTCCACCTAGTATAAAAGTATATTATTAACATTTTTTCAAATGAAATGAAAAGGAAAAATGTGATAAAATCTCTATATATATAGAACTGGCACTCTTTCTCTCCATCCAATTATTTATTTATTTATATTTTTTTAACTTAAAAGTGTACTTGTTGTCTACCCTTGTGAGTATAGAGATAATTTTTCTGAAAAGAATACATATGTAAAGGGTATTTTTTTATAAACCCATGACACCATCATAACTGGGATCATAAGATTCATATCTGGGACAATCATGTTCCCATGTGTAAGTAAAGATAAGATAAATTTTGTGTGGATTGAAGTTGGAAGCTTGAACGTTTGTAATTTAGCTAGATTTTGTGTTTGCTTTTACGATGAATTGTCCTCATTTTTATCCCATCAGATTTACTGAAGCAAGACAAGATGTAAGTTAAATGACGATTTTGTATGGGTTGTTGAGTGATTAAAAATAATTTACTTTGTTGGATGATCCGTTTAATAGAGTTTGCACAAATTGAATGGTTAGTAGGCTTTGAATTATTACAAGGTCTTTGTTTTCCACTCACTTCTTTTTACAATGTTCTAAGAAAGGGGAAGATAGGCTTTAGCAATTTGGGGAGAAGAGGGAGGAGTTATTCAAAAATGGTTTTGTATTCGAGATTCGGACAAAAATTAGAAGCTTTCTACTCGAAAGTTTCGTTTTATTAAATAAACTCAATCACTTGGGTGTGATGAATGGTTTTAAACCCTTTTATGTGGGCTTATAAAAAGTGGGAGCTAAAAATTAGAAACACCCATTTGAGAAATGGTCGCATTTCTTTGGATTGTTTTGATCAACAAATAGAACCTATTAGACCTGACAAAATGAGGCACGACACGATAATACGATATGAACTGACACTTAATTATAAGTTAATGGGTGAACCCTTAATAGATTCGGGTCATATCAGTGTCAACCCGATAATCCACGATAATTAACCGTTCGGGTTAGTGTTGACACACTTCACCCATTAATACTCGATAAAACTCGTTATGACCCATTAATTTAAGTAAATAAGATATACTATTGGAACTTATAAATAATTTATGTAGCATAATGTTAATTTAATCATAATGAATTTTACTAAATGACAGATTTACTAATATCAAGGAATTAATGGGTTTACTTGGGTTCAAAAATGAGGTACTATGTCAACTTATATACAATTCAAAATAATTAATTATTTTAATGTGTATTAACGAGTGAACACGACACAACACGTCAACATAACGGGTAGGATTTGGATATGATTTTTTTACACGATAAAAAAGTCACCCGTTTAGACACGAATCCAATAAGACTCGAACACGGTAAAAAACGACACGAACACGACTCGACACGACTCATTGACAACTCTATAACCTATATGAGTGTGGGGGTGGAAACTCGCTTTTGGATTCGGTTAGGATACTGCAAGAGGTTTGTTTACATGATTTGATTTCGTATTTTTTAATTTGACACGATCATGATCCACATTGTACAGGATGCGATTAATACAATTTTATAAGTTTTACACTAAATCAATCTAAAATAAACATGATATCCTGAGTAAAAATACGATTAACAGGATAAGATATGATAACATTACTCATAATTTTAACACGACACGACAAGACAATAGTTTGAGTAAGAAAGAATCAACATGAACATGACATATCGTGTCAATTTTTGATCAATTTCGTGTCATTTTTAAAATTCTCACCCCAAATTTGTACAAACCTTATTTTTAAGGAGTTTTCCACTTAGTCCTTGGTCAATATTGTTTTTGCTCTACTCTACTTTTGGACACTAAGATCCTCACCCATTAATATATACCTTATTATTTAGGGTATACACTGACTTGACATGCATATATTATAAAAATCCATCTTTACATTATAAAGTTTTACGTACAAAATACAATTATTTTTAAAAAATCATTTGTAATTCACAAAATTTATTATATACATCACTGAAAATCGAATATAAACAAAGAAAGAATGACATTAATGCCCAAAATATATGTTAGTGAACTAGAGCCAAAAGACAACCAACGAGAAGGTTAAAAAAAAAAGACAATTATTATTAAGAGTCAACAATACACCGAACGATAATGCAAAGTTTATTTAAAGTAGAAACATCAATGTGTTTTAGGTTCTAAATAGGAAATATACTAGCATAGTAATTATTTAACTGGATGACTTTGGAAATGTACTTTTATGAATTCTAAAATTACTTTATAGGTTTAATCAAAATCAAATATCATGGTGTGCTTGATGGTCTAAATTTTAGTTGACTTTTTTTCTTTCAAATTTTCATAAAATACAACTCGATAATGCATATTTTTAACATCTTCCAAGGAAGTTCTCTTTGGATGTGACGTATGAAAAAGTTTTAATAAATTTTTTTCTATCCCCTCTAATCAAACATGCACTCATTTAATAAAAATAATATTTACAATTTCATTTAAAAATTAGAAAAATGATTTTCTAAAATTTCATTGTTTTAATAACTATTAATATCGTAAATTACCTATCCGGTGCCTAAAGTGTGCTTTTGATTTTATTTACTACTAAAATTTTAGGGTATATGTTTCTAAAAGTTTCTTGTAATGTTCTTCGAGTAAAAAAATTCACTATATCTATGTTGGGGTTTTATATTTATTACAACATTTTTTTGTTAATAAAAACATCGCGAAAAGTGAATTTGTACCGCACTTTATAAATAATTACAACATTGGTTGTGATGACTCTTATTTTTCTCCAATAGTACCTTATTTATTTAACATATAATTATTTTTGACTGAATTCTTTTTGTTTATTTATTTCATGTGTTGCTGTAAATTCTGTGTAAAACAATTTTATGGACATGTTTTTTATTAGTATTTATGTTGGGTTAATTGAATTTTGATTTAACTACTTTAGCTACAATGTGAGATATTAGTTATGGTGTAAACCTACACTATAACGGTTGAAATTCTAAATGTTCATCTTAATGTAAATAATTTTTTTAATTAAGATCAAGGTTCTAACCTTAAGTCTCAGAAGCCTAGGCGAGTCTTAGGCGTAAAAAGACGTGAAAAAGCATTTAGACGTTCTTAATATATTTTAATATTTGTTAACCATAACAAGGCTATTAAAATACTAAAATTGTTCATAACATAAAAATGTCTGAGTATATGCAAATTAAAATACTATTTGATTATTTTGGATGAGATAATGGTCCGGTTAAAAATTCTTTAAAAGGCGATATCGTTTAACTAAATCATTGTTATTTTTAGAAAAAAGTGCGCCTTTAGGGTTTTACTAAGAATAAGGCGTAAAAATCTTAAGGTAGGGCGTTTCTCCCAAACCTCAGGCCTAGGCGATTTTTTTAGAATAGTGATTAAGATGAATCTTAAGTTAGCACACTCGTTAATAGGGCCTATATGACGTGTTAGGGAGTTTGTAAGTGAGGGAGAGGAAGGTAAGGAATCTTGAACTACTTTATTAGGATTTTCAAATTATACATGTGTTTTCCTTAGTGTGATATACTGAGTGGTTATGCTAGGGCTTGAAACCCTTTTCTTAAGGAGCAATATATTCACAGGGGAGAGAAAAAAGAGTAATACTAGGGAGATTCATTTCGTAAATTCTTTTTCTAAACTCAGTGATGTGTCGAACATATAGTAGGTGGTGTTTTACTTTGCAAGGAGTCCATTACAAATACCACATAATATATTCTTGACACATCACTGAGTTTGAAAAAAGGTTCCACGAAATGGGTCTCTTACTATTACTTGATAAAAAAATATAAACAAATAGGAGAAAATATCAAATAGAAATAAAGAGACTTATTTAATTAGAAGAAGAGGAGAACAATAAAAAATGACATAATCTATGGAGGAAATACGAACATGGTTCAAGTGTAACTCTCTGGTTGAAAGCGATGTTACTTTACAAATGTTATCTACCGATTTACCACAAGTGTTATGCAATGATATTAAGGGATTTTTTTGACTTTGTGAATGGTTTTAGTAATATTGATATCAAAGATAAATCAATTGTAAGTAATTTATTTAGGGTAATTCAGTAAATTACCTTTGTAGGCTTCACATTAATCAATCGTTAATATTATTGCAATTAAAAATCAAAGGTCAAAGATATATCAAATGTTTATAATTACCTTACTTATTTTTCGTATTTAATTTGGTTAATTTATTATCTTAATCATTCATATTACAATTGGTCATAGTCTGAATAAGCCACTTTAGGCTAACATTGATCATCTTACACTAATTTAGGTCATCATAGGCCACCTTAGCCAACTTAAAAGAAATTGGTCATTTTATATCAATATAAGCAAACTTAAGATGATTTATATCTTAAAATAATTTGTTCAACTTAGAAGAGTTTGGGCTATCTTATTCTGACATAGTCATCTTCAGATAATGTGGTCATTTTAATCTAGTCTTGACCCATTCTATGATGATTTGGTCATATTAAAGACAAGTCTACAATTACTTAGCCCGCTTAGAATGACATGCTCATCTTAAACTAGTCTTGGGCATCTTAGGCCGACATGTTCATCTTAGATTGATTTGGTTATCTTAGAAAAATTTTACCATTGTAAGTCGGATTATCCTCCTTAGGTTTATTTGCTAGATTTAGACACTTATTGTACAATGTACAAGTCACATAGCACTTTGGAAAATAATTCAATAGTAATGCAGAGGTTAAAAACTTGTCATTTTATTATTAATATAACATGGAACATCTATTTTCCATTGAGCTAAAGACAAAATTAGGACATAAAAGAATCGTTCATCAACTTCTAATGATAATATTATATCATGTCCATGGAATTCGATGACCTCGGCACTATGATCCCATCAAACTGCTCTAAATATTTGGATCTTGTTCATCCGACTAAGGCGATCTTGTAAGAATATTCCAAAATTGGGGCTAGCTTTCCATCGGATGACTTATACCATCGAAGTAGCATCCTAAGCACCAAGTCATAAATAATAAATTATGAAAGCTTGCCTTTCCCTGTTATGTTTCATAGAGAGTTCTTATGAGTAGGATACTAGGTGGATGAGGGATTTATCCCTTCTTTATTAAGAGAGATATTGAACATGATCTAGTCGGTCACCATTATATTGAAAGATTAATATCCACAGTAATGAAAACTTCGATTTTATATACCAAGTCATAGGGAGTTTCATGAAGAGATTCCTTGAGAATTATTTGGTATGCCCAAAGAACGTCGGGTAATTCCTCGATCCACTTTCTCGTAGCCTTCTCTAATATTTTCATGTTTCCATCTATGATTCACTAATTGAAAATCTCTCCTTATCCATTACTAAGGGAAGAATATTGAGGCATACTGATTCTGGTTTCAATATTCATCATGCCATTGTAAAGTTAAGTTCCATTGTTTAATAAAAAAAACATAGAATCCTGAACTGAATGATGATGTTCCTCCGTAAAGACCTCTAAGTGCCAGCTTCTCTAATGTAATTTAATGTCTCATCCTCTATTCATTTGGTTAAGTAATTGATATTTGTGATGAGTATTTTCTAATCTAAGGGAGCCTTTGCTATTGGATGACTATGTCTATTCCCATTCAGAAAAAGGCCAACTACTTCAATTGGGTTAAAGACCCCATCTTATTGCCTCGTGATTATAGATAATTCTTGGAACTTAGCACACTTCTAATCATACTTCATGTTGTTGCAGCAGTAATAAGTGTTGAAATTAAAGGAACGAAATTACCAAATGACGTGCAGAAAATCGAGACGAAAAAAATAAGAAACCCCACTGGATGAACAGTCTATAATAATGGCTAAGTCGCGGACAATGTCGCTCTCTTTAAGGCGTTTCGTGGCTTTGTTCAAAGTGTGCTGATAGTCTTAATAGCCTTGTCACCTTCAGGATAAAACAACCCCAAAAATATGGAACGGTCGCACGAACGAGATTCATTCAATCAACACCCATTCTGAAATATATCTATTGCTCGATTTTGTGATGTATAATTAATCTGGGGGAAGATTAATTATTTATGTGGTATAATAATTATCCAGGGATGAATAATTATTTTTGTTTTTGTGTAAATAAAATTTCTCAGAACTGTTTGTAGTCTAAAAGATGCGTATAAAAATGGAGGTATCAACCTCCTTTTATTGTGAAAGATAATGTCGTTAATGGGCACACAACGTGGAGAGAAGACTGGAAAAACATGGGCAAGTGGAAATCTTTTTCAACAGTTAAAGAAGTCACGTTTTTAACTTTTTTCGAAATTAGAAAAATGTTAAAATATAATTTTAAGGCCCAATAAACATCAATTTATTTGTTCAAAAAATTATTTCTTAATGAGCCCAAGACTCGGCTCTGGACCCGGGTCGGACGGCGGCGGCGCACGTGTGACTTGGCCGAATAAGTTCCCCATCCATACACACAAAACATTGAATGCCCAAGGGGATTGCCTTTTAGACTCACAAAAAGGATATATTAACATTACCCATTTTCTTTAATAAGCAAAAGCACTCTTTCAACATTTTGCATTCTAACAGCTAATAGACAGTTGTGTTCCAACAATTCACGTCATCTGACTACACAAAAATACACCCATATCCTTGTGATTTTTCTTTATAAGCCAATAACCGTATGCTAACATGGGCTTAACAACATCACTCGTGAATTTCTCTTAGAATCTCGTCGACTCTGTCTAAGTCCACATATTAGAGGATCAGTCTAGTGACTGATCTCATGCATGGGTGTCCAGTCGAGTTGAGGCAAAATCTATACGACTTACCGTTTGTACAAGTATATTTATACACATTTGCCTCCGTTTTTAGGTAATTTTATTCTTCTACTAGAACCCATTTTGAGTATTAGCCCTAGAAGTCTATGAATAGATTAATGTTCAACATTTTCAAGGTCGAACTTTACGAAATATTCATTACAACATCTTCCAAGAATAAGCCCAATTCTCAGACATTAAGGGTGAAGGAATAAGGATATAGAACAATTTGATTTTACCCATGCTTAAATATTTTTATTAATTAAAAAATGTTCTAATTTGATCTTGAGTTTTGAAGATTTTTGAAACATATGATACAATATACTTTTCTTATAATAACACATTTTAAAAAATACATCCTTGTGCACCCAAAATACTTGGTTCATATGTTAGAAAAAGCGATTATTAGTTTTTCCATTGAATCGTGTTGAAAAATATGGTAAAAACTCTCCTTGCTTTTGTTGCATCCTTTCTCATGATTCACCACAAAGTAGCCCCCCTTTTCCTTAGAAAAGTATGTCATTGCCTCCCACATAAGAGATTAAATTGCCTTTCTTAAAATCGCTCAAGAACTGTGCCACTTAGTTCGTTTAATGTTCATTCTAGCGAAGCCTTACTTTCCTGCATCAAGATTCTCACGACCCTGTCAGTAAATATTTCCAAATTTGGGATTTGGAGATCTTTAGTAATTGAATTGTATCTTAAAATATGTATCTTCATCTCTTTTCTATATATTTTCAATAGATTAGTTAATGGTTTGTTCGTGTGGATCAGAATAACTGAGGGGTCTATGAGAGCTTGCTTCACAAGATTAATGTTGGCTATATATATAAACCTTTTCTTCAAAAACAAGTTAAGTTTAATATTTTGATAAGGTTTTCAACTTTTTTCAAGATAAAAGTAAGTTATAATTCTAAGCTAGAAAATATTTCTTTGTGTGTAATGCTTTTTGCAAGAGAAACCATTGAAGGCTTTTACTTCTTATTCAAACTAAGTTTGATTTTATTATTTCGTTTTCTTCTCTTTTAAGTTTATACATTTTGTGAGATTTTTTAGTGAGTGTAACATTTTTATACACCACTAAACTTTAGGATGTCGTCACACACCCTAGGTATTAGTTATTTGTCTACTCTAGATTATTTTTAATTGGAACAAAGTTTACTTCAAATTTAAATAATAGTTTTGAAGTGTATAAAATGATACATTATCAGTAGGGATAGCAAGAATTTAGTCCCAATTTTAAAGATTCATTTGTAGTCACTCCTATGTTTTTGTTCTTTTTAGTTTTTTACAAGGTGGTTGGGTGAGGTTTTTGGTGGTTATGCAAATTAATACAATATAAAAAATAAATGGGATGGGAGGCCAATAAAACTTTGGAAATGGGACTAAACCCCAAAAAACTATTATTAATAAGGTTGATAGATTGCGACATAGCGGGTGATTGAATGAGTAATGTGCTTGATCTTTCCATTACAAGTTGGAAAATTGTAGGTTATGTAGATTGTGCATTATTGAGTCTATAGAGGTTCAAGTTTGTAAATCATTTCTCCATTTTTTGTAAATGTTTACCTATATAGTAAAAGGTTATGGTTTGGTAAGAGATTTTCCCTTGCATGGGTTTCATTATAAAAATCATCATCTTAATGGTATAACAAAATCCCATTTTAATTAACTTATGTGCTTAGTGAACACTTTTAAGGGATCATATGCTTAATGAACATATGTTAACAAGAAAATAAATTTATTAATTCATGTTTTATCACTAATATATTTTTATGAAAATTTTCATTGAAGAAAATTTTCTTTTTAAGTAGAAATAATTTGGATCTAGGTAGCTACCATTGAGAGGTTGAACACTCTTAATTGATGTTAGAGAGGTTTACTATGATTTTAGGATTCATTGCCTAAGGTCAATACTTTATGTGCGTAATGGAGGAAAGTTCTTCAAATTGATAAATAATCATCGATGGTAGTAATTATTCATACTGGAAAGTTATAATGAGAACTTATTTACACTCCCCTGCTGAGTAATTTTGGAATGGTGTGGAAGAGAGTTTCAAATACCATCTGACCAATATTAACGCAGACCAAAAGAAAAATGAGTGTGCTATTATGTAATACAATGACTACAAAGAGTGTGTGTGGAATACTAAAGGATTAGATTCTATTTTTAGAGTTATTAATATTGGTGAGTGTAAGTGTAAAAAAAAAACTTACAATGTGCAAACAAATGTGGGAGATTCTGGAGGTCACCCAAAAAGGTATCTCATACATAAATCACTCTAATATTTAATAGTTGACAACATGTTTGAAAGCTTTTATCATGATATACAATGGATGTTTTGGTGAGTTCTATGTAAGTTTGAGTATCGTAGTGAACTCTCGATTTTTATAGTGAACTCTTAGTTTGATGAATTTAGAGCCATACTAATGCTTCTTTGCATCTGGAGGAATTAGTACGATCACTTCAAACTTATGAGGATAATTTGTATTTGTCGATGTTGATACCAAAATTAGTATGCTGATGTGGACGAATAATAAGAAGACACGTGTCAATTTACGTGGCACAATAGCAACGAGGGAGATCATTCCCCCGACCAACATACTCATTCCGAGCAACAGGTGTACTCAGAGGAACACCAGTCTTCCGAGAAACACCAGCCCTCCGAGGAACTCTTGTCCTCCGAGGAACTCCAGTGCTCCGAGGAACTCTTGGACGATGAGCAACTAAGGTGGTTTGAGCTGCATCTCGACCACAGCATTGATTGCCAGATAATCAACAGTTCAACTATTCGTTGAATGCTTATCATCTTGACGCACACGCTTGAAGAGCATTAAATGAGTTACCCTTTCATATGTATATCATTTAATGTATCACCCTTTCATGTACAGTCTAAGGGCTATAAATACCTTGTATCACCCTCATTCAAAGGGACCGGAATTTCTTGATAGAACTTGTAATCGAGAATTCCCAAAACACTCAGCAATAACATAACAGTGGACGTAGGCCATTCTTATAAGGTTGAACCACTTTAAAATTCTTTGTCTTATTTATTTATCTGTGATTGAATAATTAGAGCGATCTAATTTTTTACATTAACAGATTGGCGCCGTCTGCGGGAACGATTGTTATTATCATTTTTCACTGAAAATCATTCATCATCAATGGCAGATAACCCGGAATCCAGCAATCGAAACGCTGGAAATGCTGAAAATCCTCCAAATCCCTATGCACCTCCAGATCTGGCTGTAATTATGATGAATCTGGCTCAAGGACAAACCGCCATGCAGGAAACAATGAGGCAACTCATACAGACCCTTCATGGCGGTGCACCTGCACGTTCAGGACAGCGAAGTCGTCAGAGGCAAACTTATTTACTTCCTTCACGATCCAGGCGTACTGAGTCATATCGTAATGAGGAATCTGATGATTTTTCTTATCAACCTGGGTGAACTTCGTCAATAAGGGCTACAGATACTGATCAACGTACCACTCTCTCTCCATAAAGACCCAGTGCCTTGGAAAGACTGAGTAGGGTGTCTCCTTTCAGTCGATTAGGCCCTAGGAGGAATAGGAGTCCACCTAAGACCATGTCGAGGAGTTTTCGACGACCATCAGATCTAAGAGAAGGATCAGCACAATCACGACCAGTTGCTCGTCAAGATAGATCTCAGGAGGCTACTTCGGAACAATCAATTGCTCGAACTAATAGGCCCGAGGAGGGAAATGATGCGTGGAAAGGTTCCATTCAGCGGTTGGAGGATAGATTGGGAGAAATGGCTAAGGCAAAGAATCCCCTACAACGAACTTTTGTTCGAGGGACACATTTTGTACAGGCCATTGTGGATTTTCCTACACCGTCGAAATTTAAAGCGCCCGTGGTGACCCCCAAGTATGATGGAAAGACAGATCCTGTTCTACACATAGAGCAATATCAACCTGCTGCCGACATCTATGTTGTCCCCGACGAGATGAGATGTAGAGCATTCTCTGGAACTCTTACTGGATCTGCCCAAATATGGTACAACAATCTTCCTCGGGGAAATATTTCAACTTTCTTTCAGTTGGCCGAGTTGTTCATTGGCAATTTCTGTTTTGGGGCAAAACCAGTAAAACGAGTAGCACACTTGTTAAGTGTTAGACAAAAATATGGCGAAAGTACTAGAGATTACATAACTCGTTTCAATAACGAGAAGCTAGAAGTCATAGATTATGAAGAAAAGACAGCAATCACCACCTTGATGAGTGGGTTGTTGCCTAATAAGTTGTACTACACTTTGGCCAAAGATCCACCTACAACTATGTCAGAGTTGATGGCAAAAGCGGCCAAAATCATGAATGCCGAGGAGGCTATGGCTGCGAAGAAAAACATGGATAAGGAGACCAAGGTGGAAGTCGACAAATCCAAGAAGAAAGAGCATAAGGGCAATGGCGGTGACAAGCATTCCAAGAATAATAAATCGTCATGGGAAGTCCTGAAGAAATTCGATAATTATACTCCTTTGAAAATGGGTATTAATTATGTCTTGGAAGAAATCAAGAATAACGAGGAAGTAAAGTGGCCAAAGAAACTGAGGTCAGACCCTGACCTGAGGAACAGGGATAAATATTGCGAGTTTCATAAGGATCACGGCCATATGACCAAAAATTGAATAGCTCTTCAAAACGAGATTGAAACACTCATCCGAAGAGGGAAGCTAGCGAAGTATGTTGATCTTGGAGGCGAAAGAAGGAATAATGATCGAACTAGAGAAAGGTCTAGATCTCCTCGTCGAGCAGAGGAGAAAAAGAAAAGGGATCATGAAGATGATACAGAGGATGACCCCGATCTTCCCAAGAAACCAAGACAGCCAGAACGAGAGGTATTTTCAATACGCTTTGGGTCATTTGATTGTAATGTCATTATAGGAGGAGATGCATGAGGATGAGACCTTACTGCAGAAAGAAAAGCTTACCTCGATGAGGCTCAGGCTTTCTCATACATTCAATGGATAAATTTGGCCAAAGAGGATCACCCGAGGAAGGTAAACAAAGAGAAGCTGGTCATCGATTTTTCAAAAAACGACCTTGCAGGTGTTCTTTACCCTCACGACGACCCTTTGGTGATCAAAATGAGGATGAAAGAAGTAATAATTTCGAGAGTGCTGGTAGATAATGGTAGTTCGAAAGACATCATGTACTATTCATGCTTTGACAGTTTAAATTTGAAATTATCTCAATTGGAACCTTATCACAGACCTCTATTGGGTTTTACTGGCGAGAAAGTCTTTCCACTTGGGACGATCAAGTTGGATATACTCATTGGAACTTGGCCTGCTTGTCGAACAGAAAAAATACGCTTCTTTGTGATGGATAAGAATGTGCAGCCAGCTTACAACATCATCATGGGAAGAGTTAGTTTGAAGAAGTTCGAAGCAGTCCCATCTACAGTACATCAGTGCTTAAAATTCCCTACAAATTTCGGAGTAGGAGTTGTGAAAGGTGATCATAAAGTAGCTCGAGAATGCTATTATTCGTCTGCCGAGCAAGAGGATCTTGAAGAATCAAGGAAAAAGACTACTACCTACCAGGTGGATGAAGGTACAGAAATTGAAACACTCGATCCTAGAGATGAATCCCAACTTGTAAAAGGACAGGTGGTGGAATCTACAGAAAATGTTATTCTGGACGACGAGCATCCTGAACGAGTAACCCAGATAGGTTCGTCGTTAGATGCTTCAATAAAACAGGAGTTGATAACTTTCTTGAGAAACAGGAAGAAAACTTTTGCGTGGAGTCATGAAGACATGCCAGGAATAGATCCAAACTTCTTATGTCATGAGCTCAATGTGAATAAGGAGATCAAGCCTGTAAAACAAAGAAGAAGAGTATTTAGTCCCGAGAAGAATCAAGCTATACAAGAAGAGATCCATGAAGGGTCTTGTGGAGCCCATGTAGCAGGTCGGACACTGTTGCAAAGGGTGATGACGCAGGGATACTACTGGGCAATGATGAGGGCTGATTGTATAGCCTATGCTAAGAGATGTGATAAATGCCAACGTTTTTCCTCCGTCCGACGAACTCCACAAGCATTGTTGACACCCATAACTTCCCCTTGGCCTTTCTCCATGTGGGGAATGGATTTGGTTGGACCACTGCCAACGACCCGAGGAAGATTTAAGTACCTCGTCATCGCAGTGGATTATTTTACTAAGTGGGTAGAAGCTGAGCCACTTATTGATATGACGTACGATAAGGTATACCAATTCGTTTGGAAGAACATCATCTGCCGATATGGTCTCCCTCATGCCTTCATCACAGACCATGGAACACAATTTGATAACGAGGAGTTTACCACCTATTGTCATCAGTCAAACATTTTGAAAGTTCATTCAGCACCAGGCCATCCTCAAAGCAATGGGCATAATGAAGTGACGAACAGAACATTACTAAATGGTTTGAAGAAGAGTCTAAGTGAGGCTAAAGCTAATTGGATTAATGAGCTACAGTCAGTATTGTGGGCTTACCGAACAACTCCCCGAGCAGCAACTGGAGAATCACCATATATGCTGGCATTTGGAAGTGAGGCTATAATACCTGCCGAGTTGGGTCTTCCAACACACAGAGTGCTAAATTTCAATTCCCCAGTCAGCGACTTGATGAGGAGATTAGATTTGGACATGCTCGAGGAAGTTAGAGAAGAGGCAGCCATTAGGAATGCTGCTTATCAGCAGCGAACAGCCCTGTTCTACAACAAGAGGGTGAAAAAATGCGACTTAAAAGAAGGAGATTATGTGCTAAAGAAGGTAATTCAGAAGCACAATAAGTTAGAAGCAAACTGGCATGGACCTTACCGAGTTACTACAGTTGTCCGACCAGGAACTTACCGAATAGCAACTCTAGAAGGAGAGGAATTTAAGAATGCATGGAATGCTGAACACCTACGCAAGTATTATCAGTGATGTAAAATGTAAAGCAGTTCCATCAATATGAATAAAACGATGATATTTCACAATCTTCTCTCCTTTTATTGAAAGTTTTTCGGGGAATACTAGTGTGTTTAACACTACGCTGCTCGGTACGCAACGCAACATGATAGTTCAAACCCACGACCAACTCCGATTGGTAAAAGGGCGAGAACAAACTATACTCCTTTGGTTAGGAGGCGTACACTAGTGTGACCAACTCAGGTTGGTAAAAGAGCTAGTGGACACGATAGTTCAAACCCACGACCAATTCCGGTTGGAAAAAGGGCGAGAACAAACTATACTCCTTTGGTTAGGAGGCGTACACTAGTGTGACCAACTCATGTTGGTAAAAGAGCTAGTGGACACGATAGTTCAAACCCACGACCAACTCCGGTTGGTAAAAGGGCGAGAACAAACTATACTCCTTTGGTTAGGAGGCATACACTAGCGTGACCAACTCAGGTTGGTAAAAGAGCTAGTGGACATGATAATTCGAACTCGGACCAACTCCGGTTGGTAAAAGAGCAAGAACACAAGATGATCGACGAAAGGCCAATCTCGGTTGGTTAGGAAACAAAATATGCTCTCAAAT
This sequence comes from Sambucus nigra, assembly GCA_949130495.1. Lineage (NCBI taxonomy): Eukaryota > Viridiplantae > Streptophyta > Magnoliopsida > Dipsacales > Adoxaceae > Sambucus > Sambucus nigra. Next base: position 249,331,404 of record OX422215.1, read on the forward strand.
GCCAACTTATGTTAGTTGAGAAGTAAGATATTATCTCAAATGCCAACTTAGGTTGGTCGGAAAGTAAGTTTTATTATTAAGTGATCAAGAAATATTACTAATACTTGTAATTTTTTATTACTAAGTTGGTCGAGGAACCATACAATATTGTTATGCAAGCACAAATATAGAATGTCTGATAATCACAAGACAATAGCAATACAGATTTGCAAACAGAAAATGAAAGCCTTTCATTACAATTCAAAACGAATTACAAGTTACATATGTGTACTAACTATTACATTGAGATCCCTACTCTATTGGTTTCTTTCCCTCTGCTTTTGAAATAGGTTCCTCGCCAGCAGGCGGATCATTTAAAGTCTGAGGAGAGTTAATAAAGTTCAAGTCCTTCAGCATTCTAACGTTCATCACAGAAGGACGATTTAGCAGATGCTCAGGACGAGATACTTCAAACTGAGAATGCAAACTGTAGTCACCAAGATAATTTGTAATTAAGCTCCGAGGAATGGCACGAGCTGGTATCCATTCCATGTCCAACTTGAACGGTGGCACAGGCAAGTCAAGCAATCCAGGCTCATAATAGTCCCATAAATAGTGTCCCTGCTCGAGTTTCAACACACATAAGGCATTCAACCAGCCTTATTTGTAGCCCTCATTATTGGCATTCTGGATACGAGCATCTAAATGGAATAGTGCCTCGTTATATCCAGCCATCCAAAACTCCCTGGGCTGTTTATGGAATTGAAATGTTAGCCTCTCAAGCTTCTCGTGAAGACTCTGGATGAAAAGTCCATTATTCTCCAACTCTGATTTCTTGGCAGAGAGTTCTTGTTCCAATTCTCTAGTTTTCTTGGATAATTCAGACAAAGCCCGATTTTTTGCATTCAATTGGAACGCTTGAGTTTCCAACATTGATCGAGTACGAGCTTCTTCAACATTACGACTAAGAGCTCTTGATCCTCCCCGAGCAGGTCGAGAACTTGGTTCCTCGATGACATTCTGAGAAGCTCTTCCTCGACCACGAGAACCTCTTCTTCGTCCCCGAGTAATAGCAGAAGTACCAGATCTTCTCTAGGTATCCAACTCTTGCCTTAATTTGGCATTCTCAACTTCTAGAAAGGAAAATCCCTCGTCAGTCACTGGGATTACAGCTGTTGAAGAAGATGATGCAGACTTATACTGTGCCAGCTCTTTATGCAAATTATTATTTTCTTGCTCTAGCAGCTCGGTAATCTGTCTACAAGCTTCAACTTCACCCTTTAGGGTTCTCTCCCTGACATCGTACCCAGCAAGGATCTTTTTGTGGCCTGTCTCGACAGAAAGCTGTTGATACCTCTTTTCATACCCCTCGTGCAGAAAGGCAGTTGATTCTTTGTACTGAGTCTGGAGATCTTCTAGAGTATATTGAAGCTCCTCGATCATGTCATAGTAAGCCACGTTATTGGCCACAACTCGATCAAGTAAGCCCTTCAGGTATTGATAAGCTTCTACTGCGTGCTCTGAAGCATCATGACCGAGGATGTCAACAACTTCTGATACACTCACCTTACTTCCCTCTCTCCAAGTCCTTCACCTTACTTCCCAACTGTATCTTCTCTGCCTCAGACGCAGCCATCTTCTTCTCCCATTCACCCCTATCCTCATCATATTTTTGACGAGAATCCTTCAAAGATTGGGTCAAGCCCTGGAAAGCATCCTCTACTCCAGACGAGGAGCTGGAAGCCTTGATGGCTTCATCTTTCTTCACTATGGTGTTAAAGCAACTCACCAGCTGAAAAAGAAGGTAATGACAAGTCAGTGCCGAGATACATATATTGACTGAAAGAAAGAAAAATTCAGGATAAGAGAAACTTACTGAAGCAATGTGACGAGTAGCTAGGGATGTCAGCATATCCCTAGACATGTTTTCTTCAATTCCTTGGACTTCAGGAATAGTCCAAGTCTTTACCGAGCTCATTGCAGAACTCGGGGGAATAATGGTTGGGACACCAGATCCACTAGCTTGGAGCTGGGGAATGATTTCAGTCAAAGTGACCGAGGAGGATTTCTTCAATATCCTCAATGGCACTTCAGCAGTTTTAACCAAAGAACTTTTGGTTGGGACCACTTCCACAGGTGCACTTTTCTTGCTCGGAGCCACTGGGGGCTTCTCGGCAGCCTTCTGAGGAGCAACAGAAGGGGCAGCATCTACTTTCTTTGTCCCCTTTGGGACATCATTCTTGCTTCTCTTTCCATCTCCAGCAGAGGAAGTCTCCTCGAAGATAGCAGGAACTCTTCTTTTGCCCATCTTCTGACTTAGAGGAACGTGAGATTCTGGTGAAGATTCCTCAGAAGCTGGCAATGGCTCACTAATGCTGACCATAGGACGAGCAGTAAATGATGATGTGTAGATCCTGTACTGCAACAAATAGGAAGAAGACCTGATGTGCTCATCTGCAACTCTTCGATGCAAATTCCAGATATGTTTTAAATGCTTTATATTAACTTCTGATTCTTTGGGAGTTTTTCTCTTGCTGTCGACTGCAAACAAATACATAGTGAAATATCAGTCATACATTTTGTCAAACACAATGAAATCGTAATTTCAAAAATAAAATAAGATGAAAATAACCTATCCCATTGCCATATGGGGGGCATCTGGGACCTTCATATACTTCATCTCCAACCAAAGGGGCATGTTGCCAATTTTTTATAACTACCCCATGTTCAAAATAATCCATGTTAGCATCAGGGAGGTTGACTACTAAGGCCCTATTCAAAAACCTAGTTTTTAAGTAAAAAACATTGTCTAAAACAGCCCATCTATAACAATACATAATCTCAGGAATTCCTATAAGAGTTCCATGAGTTTGATTTAACCTATACACCCCATTAACTATCCTCGATGTGTTGGGGGCTATTTTTGCAGGGACAACATCGAAATACTGACAGAACTCTAAACACAAAGTGTTTGGTGGAAAAGAAAATCCACATTCAGCAATAAAAAGGCTAGGGAACCAATGTCCCTCAGCCAAATTAAAATAATTTGAACGCTCAGAAAGACTCTCCAAAGTTACCCAAGAAGGAATAGAAAAGTCAGAACGGAATTTCTCAAGAGATTCGATAATATAAACCATGGTGAATAAAAAGAAATGAAGAAGAAGGAAGAAAATCTTACAGTAAAAAGGAGATCTGTTGACAAACAAACAAAGAAAGGGATGAACGCACAGGAGAGAGAAAAGTTATAGAAAACTCGAAAGCAAAAATTGAAAAGGTAGAAGATGATGGGATTGCCTCTGAAGCTTAAATACTTTGCCTTGGGAAACGGCGAAAGAAATGATTACAAAAAGGAAACTAGTACGCTACCGACGGCTAAAAGGACAAAAAGTGCACGAAGATCGAAGGACTTATAAAAATGCAAAAAAGGCGGATTCTGCGAATTTGTAAGGAAATTCAAATACGAAGAAAAGGCTCCTAAAACCCAGGAAGGTCATTTAATATTGCTATATACCGAGAAAGAATGTTCCATACTCCTCAAAGTTCGAAATATGAAACATTGGGGGCTTCTGTTGATACCAAAATTAGTATGCTGATGTGGATGAATAATAAGAAGACACGTGTCAATTTACGTGGCACAATAGCAACGAGGGAGATCATTCCCTCGACCAACATACTCATTCCGAGCAACAGGTGTACTCCGAGGAACACCAGTCTTCCGAGAAACACCAGCCCTCCGAGGAACTCTTGTCCTCCGAGGAACTCCAATGCTCCGAGGAACTCTTGTCCTTCGAGGAACTCCTGTGCTCCGAGGAACTCTTGGACGATGAGCAACTAAGGCGGTTCGAGCTGCATCTCGACCACAGCATTGATTGCCAGATAATCAACAGTTCAACTATTCGTTGAATGCTTATCATCTTGACGCACACGCTTGAAGAGCATTAAATGAGTTACCCTTTCATATGTTTATCATTTAATGTATCACCCTTTCATGTACAGCTTAAGGGATATAAATACCTTGTATCACCCTCATTCAAAGGGACCGAAATTTCTTGATAGAACTTGTAATCGAGAATTCCCAAAACACTCAGCAATAACATAACAGTGGACGTAGGCCATTCTTATAAGGCTGAACCACTTTAAAATTCTTTGTCTTATTTATTTATCTGTGATTGAATAATTAGAGCGATCTAATTTTTTTACATCAACAGTCGATAAGGTTCCTATCAAGATAATGAAATTTCTTTAAAATTTAACTCCAACAAGGACTCTAGCCATTCCTTTTTATTTGACTATGAAGATATGGCTTCTTTCACTAAAAAATCACCGAGTTGTGGATAACTATAAATAAAAAGGGAGAAAATACAAGAATATGTAAGACAATTTTGCTAGAAGTAAACTAAGCCGGGTAAAGAAGGTTGAATTCTTAAACGACTTTATGACATTTTCTTGACTTGCGATCGTAGAGGACACGTGTACAAAAAATTAGCATATGCTCCAATAGAGCATAGAGGTAGTAGAATCACGCAAGACATCAAATGTGATACTAGTTCATAATCATAGAATTACTTACCTACAAAAGAGTGTATCTATATGAATTTTATTGCCAATGTAAGTAATTCAAGTTTTGATGAAGATGTTCTAGTTAGTGAGCATACCCGAGTTAATGTTCGTTCATCTATAAAGGACAAGTTCAAGACCACATACAATCCCAAGGAAATATCCTAATCATGGGAGAGAAAAATAGAGCTACCCACACAACTTTCCTTTGTAAAAAAAATAGAAAGACAAAAGAATCCTTATCATAAAGTTACTTTGTTTGATGAATGAGAGATACAATATATATATATATATATATATATATATATATATATATATATATATATATATAGATAGAGAGAGAGAGAGAGAGAGAGAGAGAGAGAGAGAGAGAGAGAAAGAGTCTTTCTTTTGTGTAAGAGAAGACTAAAAAGGTGTTACAAGAATTTATGGAAACTAATTATGCCTTAAAGGCTTAACTCTCACCTCTTGAAGATTATTTGATATCGGTGACTAATTTAAAATTGAATTTGATAGATAGAACATAAAATTCAGATACGAGACCAAGATAAATTTAGGTTAGTTTTGAATAAGTTTATGACGACTAGTTCCAATGTTGTAATTTATGTATTAGTTAAAGCGTTTTTTGCCAAAGATTGTACTCAAATTCTAGTTAATTTTTCAACTAATATTGATGTAAGTGAAATTATCCCATAATGAGTGAACCCAAACACTTAAAAATAAAATAAAATGAAGCTAATCAAAAAATCACACAACAAAAGTATTTACTTGGTTCGATGATGGGCTATGTTCATGGGGTGTTTATTCTTTCTTATTAATATTTTTCACACAATAATAATTACATAACCCATTTCCCTAGGTTAAGGGTTACATTTATAGGGAAATAAGAGGTGGTGTCCGGAAAGGATATGGATATTATTGATAAATTCCCTATTTGATTGTACTAATCTTCCCCCAAGATCCTTACGAGTGGAACTCTTGTTTGTTGTTATCTTGAGTTGTGATCATTTATCCAATTGTGTCGGGTCGGTACTTATCTGACCCAAGTTTTTGAGCTATTTGGATAATCCCGCATAATTTCTCTCGAAGCTCCGCGACTTGGATGTGGCGGAGAGGTTAAGAAGTGAATTGGTCGGCTTAAGGATTTTTTCATAGTTTAAGATGGTGTCTTCTTCCTCTTGGAAAAACTTCTTGGAAGAATATTTTACCCTATTTTGACTATTGGGACCTCGAAGGGCATGCTTGTAATTTCTCACGTTAATTGGGGATACGCCGGTAAAAATCCTTCATAAAAGCTGAAGTGCCTTTTTCCAATTATGGCCTTGGGCTCTATTTTAAATAATGAAATACCTCAAAATTTGAACCAAGCTATCAAAATTTTCCAACCACCATTTTCTCTAACACTTCAACTATTCAAATCATAGTAAGTTTCTAGAAAAAATCTCACTTGTAAGGTTACCACTCTTTCACATCATCATTTTTTATTGCAATGATCCTCTAAATTTCTTCATTTCTTCCATTTTTTCCATCTGTATTTGAGGAAGATGGTTTATATTATGAACGATAGCACTTTAGGGGAATTCAGGGGTAAATACTTTATTCTTCATTGGATAATTGTAAAGTGTGATGATATTCTTATTTATTGTTACAACATTTATGGTGGCAATTAAATTCATACGATCTCGATGGCTATGGGGGGTATAACATTCCCCCCCCCCCCCAACTCCTCTTAGAGTTTTGTGAATTCTTCCATGTGGTTCCTGATTTGTGTTCTCTAAACACATGGAGGATCCTGAATGGTATCCATAGAATAAAAGAACTATACAACACTCAAATAGGGATTCCAAAAATCAAATATTGCTATTCTTGGTAACAAAATGAATGACAATGTATTTATCTGAAGACAAGAATAGCAGATAGGGTTTTATTTGTTAATCTTCCCGATTCCAACAAAAGGATATTGGGATCAAGAATACATTGCCAAAAATTGGAAATATCCACCTATTCTTGAAGGTGGTGAACCATATTGATGGTTTTTATGCCCTTTGAGGGGGGAGGAAATTAGGTTGACAGTACTTTTTTTCCAAATTATGCCATTATTGGTTGATGGTAAAGTGAAATAAACACTACTATTTATTTTCTTGTTTACTTTGGTCAGCTGGATCAAAGAAAAATGAGCCCTTTTGTCTCAACCGAGAGGATCTTACCAAAGTTTGTAATCTAAGTAGGTATTTGGTTCCATGGATTACATCCCTTAGATATCGATCTCTTCAACAAGTGAGGGATCCTCTAGAACCTTTACCTATTACTCTTTTGAGCCTATGAATGTGAATACCACCTTTACTGCTGATGAGTTGGATATGGCTCCATGAAAGAGAAACTTTACTCATGTGGATGATTCTGACCTTATCACCTCCCCAGAGGCAAAGGTTACAAAAAAGAAGGAGGTTTAAGGTCCCTCTGAGCTCATCACTCTTGTTGATTATCCTAAAAAAGGATAAGGCGAAGAAGGATAAATCCATTCCTTCCTCTTCCACTGATGTTCCCACAAAGAGGGTGGATTCACCCAACATGATGAAGGGACACCAAACCATTTCGGTAGACGAGAACCCATCTTTAGTCCCTGCTCTACTGAGGGGGACATTTTTACATTGGACTGTGAGTAGGTGTAAAGGTTGACCTTTCATTATCTTTCTTCTCACGCCATGCAAGAATTATCTTTCATAAGTTCAATAATGTTTTTCTCAATTGACTCATTATTTTAGTTGCTACACTGACTTGAAGTTTTATCTTTATAGTTTGTGGCAGACATTGTTTCCATGATTGACAGGGGTTCCAAATAGGTTAAGACTAATATTGACCTGATGAAGGAACTAGACAAGTCTCAATAGTCTCTCATCGTGGCCAAAAAAGTGTATGTTGGCAAGAAAAATTCCATCGACTTAGTGGTATCCGTGTTGAAGATAGATTTTGGCAAGTTAAATAGTGGTATCCGTGTTGAAGAAAGATCTTGGCAAGTTAAGGATGGAGTGTGACATAGTGAAGAAGTATATTGACGATCATCCTTGCGTCTTAGCAACAGAAAAAGATGATGCCTTACACCATATGTACATGAATTCCTTTACTTAGGTCAATAAACAACTGGCTTTCTTTAAAAGATAAAATTTTGAGAAAGGTTGGGATGCAACCTTAGTTAAGACCATTTTCCTTTCTAAATTCAAGCTTTTTAGGGAGCATGATCTATGTTGTCCACCAAGGGAGGAAGAATGAAACAAAGTCACAGTTAGCAATCAAGTAGAGGTCGTTGTCAATCAACATATGGTGGATTCCGATCACGGATAGTTAGGATTATCCTAGAACCTAAAAATCCTTGTATTCTTATGTTTTTGTGTGTTTATAAGGGATTTCCCTTATTCTTTTATCTAATAAAAAATTATTAATGTCTGAAATCATATCTTTTATACCTGAATGTTTTTTTTTATTTTGATTATTGATGCTTAAAAATAGGACTGTAAAGATCCCACCATTCTTACAGAGTGATGACATTGATTTATTTTTTGGTCAGGATCCTGGTAGTCAGCTTATGGCACTTTTCTCTTTATTCGGTAAGATCTTCAAAAAATGAGAAGTTCTTTTGTCGAACAGTCTCGTTTATTCACTTGTCTAAAGAGCAAAGTTAGGGATGTCCGTAATATTGCAAATCTATTGTAGAACAAGAATAATTATATTTGACAGGAGCTTGACAAAGCTAAAGAGAAATAAAAGAGAGGGTGCGATCAAGTTGAGCCTTAGTTGTGACCTAATGAAGTTAAAGTATCTATTTAGAAAGGTTCCTCGTGCAGTTTGGGCCACTGGTTATGATAAGGGGTGGGTGGATTCCCCCTTAAGCTAGACAAAGCTAATCAAGTGTTATATAAGCATCGTTAGTTAAATGTACTAGTTATTATGAAAGTTACCAAAGACTCCGACTTTTAGTACTGGTACTAAGTGGAGTGACTAGCATACAATCACACTCTATTTGGATGTAATGAAGATTCCTCTTGATGACATTCCCCTTTAGCTGGTCAAAGATTACTAGTTAGCACATGATAGTGACGATGAATTTTGGCCAAATACTGATGATAGACAAATAGTTATAGCTGCCGAGATGATAACTCATCAGAGGTGAGCACTTTGTTCCAGGACTATATATATTCATTTTGAAATTTTTTTGATATCAACTTTTTATAAAATAAATGCTCTATGAATTTTATAATAAACTTTAAGTTTTGTATTTTCCCATTTTTATGTTGAGCATGTTTTTATTGTTTGTCTTACCTTTTAGATTGTGTCACCACACAACCTTAGGCTCGGGTCAAACTCTCGTGAAAATTCACCTAGTTGTAGGGTCATCCACCTGTTTAGTTTATTTAGCGGGCCAAAGTTGGGACACTTTATGCCTAGGGATCCCCTTATGACTTCTGCTTACCTAGAAAATTCTTGATGCTTTCGTGTTTTTTAATGAAGAAATCATGTAACCTTGAATTTTTGATTAAGTGTAATCATACTAAGGCATTCATACCGATTACTAATAATGAATAATAATAATTCAAAAATAGAAAGAATTGGTCTGCCATCTGGAGCAATAATGAAGCTGATTGCATTAATTAAACTTAAAGTACTCTCAGAAATAGTACCTCAAAACTTGAAATAAATTTAGAAATGAAATTTTAGAGAACTAAACGTGCTAAAAATAGCTAGAAATAAAACTTCCTCGGATTAGCCACATTCTAGACCCTAAGTATCTCCTTGCCCCCCATTTTTTCCAAATGGTTAGCTCCCGGAGATCATCTCTGATAAATTTTTACATTCCTTAGCAGTTAGAACCTAATTTTTCGTCTAAAGGCTTCTTCGCACTACCGAGAACTTTTCTAAGGCTGTAGTCTCCAACATGGAAAGTTCTTGGCTTAATGCCTTAGTTGTATTTCTTGGCCAACTATTATTGGTAGGAAGACACCTTGATTAAGGATTGTTCTATTTGTTCATCGGCTAGTTTGATCTCGGTCCTTATGATTTATGCATTTTAGTCTTAGTTGGTGACTATATTATTCATGTTTGTCAAGCTAGCTTCCAAATGGATAAATTCCTCCATTCCACAGGCTAAAGGAAATGGCATTTCCTTAGTTGAACTTTTGGGAGTATAATGGTATGTCCAAAGGATATGGGGAAGTGCGTCCACCCAAGGACGTTTTGTATTTTCCAACATATTTTTTTACTATTGAATACTATTTTGTTTAAATCCTTAGCCTGCCCATTACTCTAGGGGTAGGCCACCGAGGTAATGTGGTGCTTGATTTTTTAGTCATCGTAGAAGCTGTAGAATGGCCCACCTTCAAATTCTTCTCCATAATTTATTATGATTATTCTTGGCATGCTAAAGTGAGTTATGATGTTCATCCTAATGAATTAGATCACACCAGATGTTTGCCAATGGCTCTATGTAGATCCACTTTATGAAAGAATTTGTGCTGACTAGGAAATACTTGAAATTTACTAGTGATGTAGGTTATGGGCCTATGATATCCATACACCACTGAGCAAATGGCCATGGGCTAGTTAATGATTTTAAGTCATTGGTCGAATGATAGAGTATGGCTAATAACTTTTGACACTTCTCGCATCTTCTAACGTAAGATACTACATCAACTACATGTATAACCATAAGTATCCTTCTTTAATTTCTCCAAAAGTAAAAGACCTGCCCCCTTCTCCTATCTATAAATGCCATCATAAAGTTCGTAAAGGACTTGGTCAACGTCATTTTAATGAACGTATTAGAGGTAGGGACCTACGAAAGATCTTTTATAGATCTTTCCCTAAAGTGATAGGTAGAAGCGAGAAGCTTTTGTCATGGATCGATGGTCTTGCTTCTTATCGATGGGTATGATGTATTCTTACAAATAAGTTGGGATCGTATCCATCCAGTTAGAAGGTTTCTAAATATCAAGGACTTGGTCAGTGACCTTGTTTCACAATACTAAGTTAAGAAAGGAACTCTACCCCGATGGTTCTTTCGATATTAGAGTCTAATTCCAACCCCAACACGACTAAGGCATCAGCATAATTATTATTCCCGTGAAGGAATTATTGAGTGTGGAATTTTTTAAACTTATAAATTAAGTCTTAGGCAACCTGCATATAGGCGAACTTTCTTTGATCTTCGACATTTCAGTCTCCTGATACTTGGTTAAATATTAATCTTTAGTCATAATAGACATCGAGGTGAGTCATACCTAAAAAGGCAGCCTTGCATAGACCGACGGTGAGGGATTTGTATTTGGGTTCGTTGTTTGATTCTTCAAAACCCAGTTTAATCCCCTATTCGATTATAGTATTTTCAAAAGAAATGAGTACAGCTCCTACTCATGTCCTTTTGAATTAGAGGCTCTGTATACATAGAGATTCCACTTCTTGAACTGATCAAACTCTCGGCTAATTAGTTGGTTAGTTACGTTCTTATTGATGGGCCTTTCTTACCCTATGAACTCGACAATGAAGTCTACTAGTACTTTCCACTTTATTGCGATCCTTGGTTGATAGTGGATATTTAACCTTCCCTGTTCCACTAACCATTTGGTCATCTGTCCAGATCGATTAACTTTTTTTAGGCCTACTTTGAGTGGAATAATAGTGATGACGATGACTGAGTGAGCCTTGAAGTAATTCTTTAATTTTGGTGAAGCACTAACTAGAGAGTATGCCTATTTCTTATGTTGAAGGTAGCATTATTGAGGGATGAGGAGCATCGTGATGACGTAGTAAATCAGAACCTGATGCCCCACTTATTTTTACATTAGGTACAAGCTGACAATAGGATGGGATACCGCGAGATACAAATAAATTGAATCCCCTAAATTAAGTCTGATAACAGAGGAGGTTAGCTTATGTAGGTTTTGATTTCATCAAGGGGATTCGAGCATTCCTCATTCTAGGTCAGTCCTTTCTCATTCTACAATAATTAAAAGATTGGTCAGCACTTCTTGAAAGATTTGGAGATGAAGTAACTGAGAGATGTCAACATTCTTATTGATTTTTAAACATCATGAAGTATCTTTGGTAGTTGAACATTGTCGATTGTCAAGATCTGTTCGAGGTTGGCCTCTATCCCCCTTTGACTGACCAAGTAACCAAGGTACTTCCCAGATTGGACTCGTTGCGTTATGTTTCATCCTGTTTTATTTGAGGATCTTAAAAGTTTTTTCCAAATACTTCCATGGTGTATCTTAGCTCTTATTTGAATATTTTTGTGACTAATGTCTGATATGTAGTTTCTATATTCTTGAGACCAAATGGCATTAATTTATAACAATACATGCAAATAGTGGTATGAATGAGGTCTTGTCTTGATCAGGGCCGAACACAGAGATTTGATGGTACCCTAAGTACATATCTAGAAAATTCATCCGTTCATGACTAGATTTTGCATCGACCATTTAGTTTATCATTGGCAAAGGAAAGATGTCTTTGGGATATTATTTATTAACGTTGGTGAAGTCTATGCACACTCTCCACTTTTCGCTATTTTTCTTCACTACCTCTAGGTTTGATAGCCATTTAGAGAATTGAATTTCTTTAATGAAACTTACATCCAAAAAATTTCCTACCTCCTCCTCCATGGCCTTTGCTTTTCTGGGGCTATTCAGTGAGCCTTTTGCATGTTCGGTGGGTACATCGGGTCCACATTAAGTAGATGACACATGACCTCAGGATTGATCCCACGCATATCATAAGATTTCTAAATAAACATATTTTGATTTTCCTTTTGTAGAGAAATTACATATTTTCTTTCCTGGTCGGTGAGTGTACTACCGATCAAGAATTTTTTTTCTAGGTGTGAATCATCAATCACTACCGCTTGAAATGGTTCTTTGACCCTGTCCATGAGGGACACCCTTATCTCTTCTACCCTAGATTTGCCATACTTTAGTTTCTATCTGGATAGTACATCTCCATCTTTGGTCATTATATAGAATACCTCCTTCTCCTTTTTCTTATCCTATATGGGGATGATGGCTACGATAAGGCATTACTAATTAGTAGTGAACTAATTTCCTCTGATCTCCATAATCCGATGGTCGGTGAAACATTTGTGATTCTAGTGGTAAATATAGGGGACATATTTCATAGGGCATTGATAAGCACCCAAAAGTGTTAATATAAACCCCCCAATAGATGGTTTTTAATTGCTAATTCTTAGTAAAAATCGAACTTATATAGGTATTTGTTTGTTTTGTAGGTCAATAAGCATTTGCGATATCAAACAACCTTAATTCGAGGAAAATTGTTATAAATAAGTGGCCAAATAGCCTAAACCCAATCCCGTAGCCTAAACATGTCCCGAACCAAAACCAGTCCACCCCTAACCTGTCCTAAAATTGCCCTGTGTGTGTGGTGTTATTTTATATTTTTCGAGTCATTTTTACTATTTTATTTTATTTTCTTTAGTGTTTTACCATTTTATGTAAATATAATAGTGCATGTGAGTATGTGTCTCATTTTATATAGTACTAAGTTCGTGTCTGTATATAATATAGGTGTACAATTTATTTTTATTTTTATTTTTATTTGATTTTTATTTTTTATTATTAGTTTAATTTTATTAATATTATATTTTTATTTTATTAGATTAATTTTATTATTTTTATTATTTTGAGTATTTTATTAATAGGTTAGGATTATAATTTTTAGTTTTATTAGTTGTAAATATTAGATAGTGTTAGTTTTATTATTATTAGCTACAATTAAACACAAACACACACACACACACACACGCACACGCACGCACACACAATGCCTACACCTCACATACACTCAATCCAACGCTCCATCATCTTCAGCCTCTCACCACATCTACTCTCTCCCCATACTCCATTAAAGACCATGCTAAAGATACATATCCAAGACCCATCACCCCTGTGCAACCCGAAATCCCAAGGAACCACCTCATACCCAATACCCCTGCTCGGAGCCACAAATCGAATCGATATCAACTAAAACTGTCAGACCTAACTCCGACCATGGTTGCCCTCGTCCCATTAACCCTGTTTGAAAACCCGTATATCCTTTACCTCTTTAACCATATTTTCGAACCCGATCGCAATCTAAACCAACCCCCAACCCATACACCAAACCCGGCATCCCCATGTTCGACTGAGTACCTTTCAAAATTCGGTGAGTCCCCTTCCAAATCCATGGCCCAAAACTCGATTTCCTATCCTAACTGATAAACCCGTGACCCACCTGTTTTGAATCCGTCGACCAGTTTAACCCATTACCCATTTTTACCTCTAAACCTATCTCTCAAAGCCACACCCGATAATCTCTACCAAAATAACATCCCAAATAAAACCAAATAAATTCCACTTCTACCATTTTCCAAAATACCATGTAATTCCACACACTCATTAAACCCATATGCACACTTGTGCAATCCCTTAATTATCTCTCTCACACCTTACACCCCACATGTCCATCCAATTCCAACTATACCCCTAGCCTCAATTATCCTATAAATCAAATATTTGGTGGCATTGAAGACGATCTCCATTTTAGTTTTTAAGTTTGTGTGATCAATTTTCCTCCACCCCTATATAGATTATATTTATATTTTTAGCAAATATCTCAATATAGAGCGGTGTGATAAAATTTATCTCTTGAGATGAATTCCACCCCACCCCTCTATAGTTGGTATTTGTATTTTTTGCAAATATCTCAATATAGAGTGATGTGGTTGGATTCATCCCTCTTGGAAGTAACTTCTTCTCCATTCCTTTATAGTGATTATTCTCATTTTTAGCAAATATATCAACATAAAGTGATGATATATAATTTATTTCCTTGGTAGAATTCTAATGTACAATCTTATAATGAGAGGATTTGTATTTTTAGCAAATTTCTTTCATTATTTAAGAGTCCATTATGAATTCATCCATTGTATATTGTAATTAGTTTTATATTATTTTATTTTTTATTTTAGAAAATATATATATATTAATGAGGGATTATAATTGAGAGAATCTTGGATTGTAATTGAAAAGTTGCTCCAATTCAAGAACAAATGTGCTCGATCTATTTTTCTTTAATTACTCTTAATTTAATCCTTGTATGCTTTTAATTTTTTGTCTTATTTCTTGGATGATGATTAATGAGGGTTAATTTCCCATTCTATGGATGAATTTTGAAGTGCTTATGAGTCCGATTTAGTTAGCTTGCTTGTTAGCACAATTTTGTTTCTTATTAGATATTACATCTTAGTTAGTACTTCAAAAATTATCATAGTTAGTTAATTAATAATCCCTTGAAAAATCATAATAATAATAATAATAATAATAATAATAATAATAATAATAATAATAATAATAATAATAATAATAATAATAATAATAATAATAATAATAATATGAAAATGAATCTACGATTATCTTCACATATTTGTTCTTCACACATTAAAGTGGATTGACATCCTGACTTACCGTTATGCATATTTTTTATATTTGAAGGTTCAAAGCGATTTTTATTGGAAAGGATTTGCAATAACGATCATACATATAGAACCAAAAACTTTCTTTCCATTAAACTTAGCATTACGGGGAGGCAGTTCGTTCTTTCTGAATATGAGTCTTATCCTGTTTGGGGGTGGTGTTTCACATCACCCAATGCTTTACCATGTTTATAGACTTGTACACATTTTTTTCATCAGTTATTCAGGTTCCACTTGGATACGCGTGGTCAACTTCATTAGCGATTGATTGTGTTATTATCTTTCCTCCCTCATGCTCTCAATTTTAAAATTAATTTTATTTAACATTGAGGAAAATGTTCTTTTTGTTTGGGGGTGGGGAATTTTATCAAAATCGTACCTCTTTTGAAAAAAATTCAAGACTGGAATTTTAAAATTTTCGTGCACTTTCTTTCATCTCACTCATGGGCGTGAATTTTCTATCATCCATATTTTAAAGTCTAGGAATTAAGCTAGACGATATTTTTTTTCTAAATATCTTATGTAATACGTTCCAAGTCATTTTACACCATGAATGTCTAGACTCAACAAAATTTGCGCACTTATCATGTCACTGCGGTTTAGAGTTGAAAAGTATTACAATTCTCAAGAAAATCTTAAATATCACTAGTGGAGACTTTAACTTGTGTGATTTGTGCCTTTCACCTTTAGAGAGTTTTACGCAATCTCTGAGTCACAAGTTGATTCAACTTCCTTTCGGTATGCACTTTAATTGCTATATGATCTCATTATTCTTACAAAAAAATTGGCTTGATCACTGAGTATGACATCACTTTCGAGTTGTAATAAACATGTCTCTTGAAGTTGTCCCAATCACTATACTTTCACCCATACACCAACCAAATTACAGTTTCTCATACATTTATCCTCATCCATACACCTTCCATTTTCCATATCATCACCATATACCATACCACCCATTTTCATATCAACTCCAGTTACAATTGCCATGTTGAAAAATGGAAGAGTGTTGAAAGTAAAAGGAGAAAATCCATCATGGCGAGTGTTTACATTTTTAGCAAATATATCTCCCATAGTTCGATTCATATGGAGAAAAAAATTAGATACAAATTTATGTTGGGGTTATTTGTATTTTTAGCAGATTTATCTCAGACATTGATGAGTATTTGGAAAAAAAAAGAAAAAAAAAAGAAAGTTGCAATCAAGATCTTGTGAAATAAAGACATTTGTTCTAAGTGTATTACACACTTCTAAAAAATCCATCATATCACCATCCCACCTCATCTCATAATATCCTTCTCATTTTATTCCCCCCTCACCCATAAATATCCATATTTTCCCCTAGATGTTCGGGAAAATGAACGTTAATGTGGTGAATAGCTCGACGTTCTCACTATAGTGATTAGTATTCTTTCATGAGATCATTTTTTTCCCTAAAATATCCATTATTTCTTATATGTGTGTGAAACGTTTGACTTTGCTTACATTTACTCACCCCCTCAAACACAAAAGCGATGCACTTACGAAAATCTCGTGAATTCATTTGAGAGATCTATATCTGTGAGATTTTAAAGTTGAAGTTTTGATTCCGAAAAGGCGAACTGGAATTATTCTCGTAATATTCAACCCATTTTATTTCACTAAGTTCTATGAAGGATATGCCTGGAGTATTCAATTAGCTAAACTTTTGATACACTTCTAGCTTGTATTCTTCAAAATAAATATCTCGTGATGGATTGTACGATTATTCTACATATAATAAGAGATTGACTTCCATTTTCAAATAAAGAATTTTGTGAGTATATCCCTGCAAACCCTCACGAGACAAAACTCGTCCTATAGGGCAACCTATAGGTTTAAAGGCTTGTTTCACATGTTAAGTATAATCGCAAGTACCCGCAAAAGTGGTACACTTTTGGTTTCTTATCTTTCTTTCTCTATATTTTTGCTCAAGGATTAGAAATGTTCGATTTGGGGGTGATGTGATAAGCATCCAAAAGTGTTTAAATAAAACCCCAAATAGATAGTTTTTAATTGCTAATTCTCGGTAAAAATCGAACTTATGTAGGTATTTATTTTTGTAGAACAATAGGCATTTGCAGTATCAAACATGCATAATTTGAGGCAAATTGTTATAAATAAGTGGTCAAGTATATCAAATGTGGGTGTGATGCGGTTAAATAAGCCTAAGCCCAATCCCGTAGCCTAAACATGTCCCGAACCAAACCCAGTCCACCTGGTGTTATTTTATATTTTTTGAGTAATTTTTACTATTTTATTTTATTTAGTGTTTTTCCATTTTATGTAAATATAATAGTGCATGTGAGTATGTGTGTCATTTTATATAGCAGTAAGTCTGAGTCTATAAATAATATAGGTGTGTGATTTATTTTAATTTTTTAATTTTCAATTTTTATTATTAGTTTAATTTTATTAATATTATATTTTAATTTTATTTGGTTATTTTTATTATTTTTATTATATTGAGTCTTTTATTAATAGGTTAGGATTTTAATATTTAGTTTTATTAGCTGTAAATATTAAATAGTGTTAGTTTTATTTTTATTAGGTACAATTAAACACCAACACCCACCCACAAACACTTGCCTACACCTCGCGTACACTCAATCCACCTCTCCATCATCCTCAACCTCTCACCACATCTTCTCTCTCCCCATCGTCTACTAAACACCCTGCTAAAGCTTCATATCCAAGAGCCATCACCTCGGTGCAACCCCAAATCCCAACCAACCACCTCATACCCAAGACCCGTGCCCGGAGCCATAAATCGAATCGACATCAACTAAAATCGTGGGACCTAACTTCAACCATGGAAACCCTCATTCCATTAACCCAGTTTGAAAACCAAATATACCCCTTACCTGTTTGACCCCATTTCCAAACCCCGATCGCAATCCATACCATCCCCCTACCCATACACTAAACCCGACATCCCCATGTTCGACCGAGTACCTTTAAAAATCCGAGGACTCCAACCCTTCAAAATCCATGACCCAAAACCCGATTGCCTATCCTAACCGGTAAAGTCGTGACCCACCTATTCTGAAACCGTCGACCAATTTAAACCATTTCCCATTTTTACCTCTAAACCCATCTCTCAAAGCCACACCCGATTATGTCCACCAAAATAACATCCCAAATAAAAGATAATAAATTCCACTTCTACCATTTCCCAAAATACCATATAATGCCTCACACTCTCATCAGACTCATTAAACCCACAAGCACACTTGTGCAATCCCTCAATTATCCCTATCAGACCTTACATCCCACATGTCCATTCAATTCCAACTATACCCCTAGCGTCAATCCACCTATAAATCAAAGACTTGTTAGCATTTGAAGACGATCTCCATTTTATTTTTTAACGTTGCGTGATAAATTTTCCTCCACCCCTCTATAGCGAGTATTTGCATTTTTAGCAAATATCTCAATATAGAGTGGTGTGGAAAAATTTATCTCTTGGGATGAATTTCAGTCCACCCCTCTATTGTGAGTATTTGTATACTTAGCAAATATCTCAATATATAGTGATGTTGAATACACCCCTTTTGGAAGTAACTTCTTCTCCATTCCTTTATAGTGATTATTCTCATTTTTAACAAATATCTCAACATAAAGTGATGATGTATAATTTATTTCCTTGGTTGAATTCTAATGTACAATTTTATAATGAGAGGATTTGTATTCTTAGCAAATCTCTTTCATTATTTAAGAGTCCATTATGAATTCATCCATTGTATATTGTAATTAGTTTTTACATTTTTTTATATTTTTTGATTATTTTAGTTTTTAATTTTTATTTTAGAATATATATATATATATATATATATATATATATTTTAGTGAGGGATTTTAATTGAGAGAATTTTGGATTGTAATTGAAGAGCTTCTCCAATTCAAGAATAGATGTGTTTGATATGTTCCTTTTTTATTACTCTTGATTTAATCTTTGTACGCTTTTAATTTTTTGTCATATTTCTTAGATGATGATTAATGAGGGCTAATATGCGATTCTAGGGATGAATTTTGAAGCGCTCATGATTCCAATTTAGTTAGGTTTCTTCTTAGCACAATTTTGTTTCTTATTAGATATTACATCTTAGTTAGTACTTTAAAAATTAGCATACTTTGTTAATTAATAATCCCTTGAAAAAAAAAATAATAATAATAATAATAATAATAATAATAATAATAATAATAATAATAATAATAATAATAATAATAATAATAATAATAATAATAATAATAATAATAATAATAATAATAATAATAATAATAATAATATGAAAATGAATCTACGCTTATCTTCACATGTTTTGTTCTTCACACATTAAAGTTAATTGACATCCTTACTTACTGCTATGCATATTTTTTATATTTATAGGTCTAAAGGGATTTTGATTGGAAAGGATTTGCCACAATGATCATATATATTGAACTAAAAACTTTATTTCCATCAGGCATAGCCATTCTCTCCCAAGGATAGCATTCTAAGGAGAATCAATGTCCGAATCTAGGAATTCGATCAACATCAAGATATTCCCATTTCAGATGGGCAGAACCACCTTTTCCAGTGCAATAATCAATTTTTTCAGTGAAGCTGACCAAACGGATGTTCACTTCTTTCAAATCCTCCATGTTGAGATTATGTTTGTTGAATA
This sequence comes from Sambucus nigra, assembly GCA_949130495.1. Lineage (NCBI taxonomy): Eukaryota > Viridiplantae > Streptophyta > Magnoliopsida > Dipsacales > Adoxaceae > Sambucus > Sambucus nigra. The sequence goes on from OX422215.1 coordinate 249,351,144, forward strand.
AATCTTAGTACATAGATTTCAATAAGCTTCCCTGATTAACTAGAACTTATCTATGTCATAGTTTGCAATTCTAAGGGTGATCACTAGTGCATGTGCGGAGTCCTAACTTCGACCAGGTCATCCTCTATGTAGACTACCTGCTTGTTGTAATTATGTCTTTTGGGCATCGATGCATGCCTACTGGACCCTTATCAGGGTCAATTTGGAAGGTTTCAATTACAGTGGTGACCTTATTTAGTCTCAACAAAGTTTCCTTAGATCTTGTTTGGACTTAAGGCACTGTGGATGACGATGGACTCATGCCCTGATTCATCTTCTAGGACATTATCTAGCTTCTGGTCAATATCAATGATGGATTTGGCCTCCTTCCTGTCCACATAGTCTCTCAAATGGTCGATCTAGGCCAATTCTTCCCAATGGGCCTTACTGTTCTCCATTTTGTTCCTAATCTCTTTATGGTATGTGCATAAGAGTGTGTTATTTCTCTTTATTGGGTCCCTCGCATTTTATTTGGCCATTTGAGGAACTGTTGATCCTTGATCTTACTCCAGATCCTGTAAGTTGTCTTCTTGAACATAATATTGATTTCTTGGAAAGCTTTGGAAGGATATGCCTTCTCACCATTCTTTGATACTGCATTCTTCTTTCCCCCATATCCTGGGGATGTTCTCCTTATCACCAGTATTGGTTTTTTTCGATCGCCTATTGTCATTATGGGAACCAATGACCTCATCTTCCACGTTTGCTTACTTTTTCATGCATTACATGAGGTCGTCAATGGTATCTGCCTCTTCCTTAGTGAGGGATTGATGTAGCATAGAACCACTGGGCACCCTAATTTTAATGAGGTCACAATAACCTGTTCGTAGTAGTCTTTAAACTCATTGCTAGTTTTCCAATATCGCCTAGCATATTCCAATAAGGTTTCCCAATTATTTTTCCTTATAGTGATAAGGGAATCCATTCTTTTCGGATTGGCACTATTGGTGATGAACCGATCAATTAAGGCTTCAACGAGCTACTTGAATTTATTGACCGACCCGTTTGGAAACTTCTCAAACCATTTTTACATAACATACCCTAGACTGGAAGGGAATATACGAAATATACAAGCATTATTGTGATTAAACATGGTCATGGCTTGCATGTAATGACATACATGGTTAATGGGGATGATATTTCCATCATAGATTTTGAACCTTGGAGTTGAAAATTTCTTGGGCATTCATCCTCTTTATTCACCCTTAAAAAAGGGGACTGTATTTGAGTGATAATGGCCCTCCTGGCTAGTATCTTGGTGGATCTAGCCCCACAATTAATGAGTTGTTGATCTATTTCTTCCTTAATGAGATTGAGGATATCGTGTATACAATGTCCCACATCTTGATATTGTCCTATTGTAAAACTCTCATGCTCAGAGTGCTCCTGATCATGACGTGAACTCCTTACTCGACTGTGAGTTTTAATCTCCTGTGGGATAGGGGTATGTCCATGGTACTTGCATTTATCTCCATGTATCTCTCTCTCCATCCTTTCTAGATGTCACTACAAATGTTCATTTTCTTCCTCTTGGAAGTGTGTGGCTTCCCCCTTCTAACGGAGTATCTGTTCATACATGTCAACCAGACAAGAGATCTGAGTGGATCTAGGTTTCTTATTACTTTGCTCAGAGTGTGTCTCTTGTGGGCAATAACACCCACAAGGAGTGTCACAACTCTTGTTAGGGTGGATTTTTGATCTCAACCTGGGCAGCCAAAACCCATCTTGGTTATTGGCATTGAACGACAAAGGTTCACTTTGAAGGTGAAACATGGATGTCGGTTGGTTCTAACTAATTTAGCAAAATTAAAAATAAACTCGATCCACAGAGACGATGCCAATTATAGGTGAAATTATACCACAATGAGTTATCCCAAACAATTAAAACCATACAGAATCAAACCAATAAATGATCACACGACACGAGTATTTATGTGGTTCGACAATTACCCATGACCACGAGGTGTTTCTTCTTTCATATTACTATTTTTCTGATAATAAGAATTCCATGCCCATTTTCCTTGAGGCAAGGGTTACATTTATAGGGGAAGAATATATGGTGTCGTGAAATGATCTATAGCTTATCGATGAAGTCGGCATATGGTTGTATTAGTCTTCCATCGAGATCCTCCCTAGTGGGAATCTTCTTCATTGTTATCTTGAGTTTTGATCCTTTATCAAATCGTGTCGGGTCGATACTTATTCGACCCGAGCTATTCTGATAATTACCCCACAATTGTTAATGAGAAAGAATTGGAAGATGGTAGGAAGGGGCCTATTTAAGTACATATGATCTATATAAGAGGAATATACACAACCGACATTAACAACCCAAAGTGTAGTACCTGACCTCATGCACGTCCCATAAATTTCCTAATTAGTAGTTTCACCACAAGCCTACAAATGCACTAGTGGTATGTTCATCCACATAAATAATCCAACTGAACTATTCAACTAGGTACACATGACTACACATCATATATTTTCCAAATAGGCAGATCCAACCTACACACCTTCACTAAAAAGTAAACATCATGTCCTAACCGTTAGTTAAGGTTCAAAACATAATATACCATTTTAAGGGTTCTAAATAATTATATCACTAAAGGATCCTTTCTTTTGGTCCTATGCCACATTTTATAATATTTATAAACAATTATTCCGCCTAAAATTTCAACATCATTTTGGGCATACCGACTAATTCCTATTAATTCAATTTCCATTACATTTAATATTTTTACTCATTTTCAAACCATGACCCCAATGTACTGATTAAAATATAAATTATATGAAACTTTGCATTCAAATTGCAATAATCACCAACTTTAATTAGTTCAAATAATAGGTTAATTTTTCATAAAGATGAAATTACTATTATCATATGGATTTAATGTTGTTGTTTTATACTTAAAACTATGTATGACACTTACTTTTCAATATATGTGCATGTGTTCATTTTTAAAGAAGAATCATATTTGTTCGAATGCCTTATGTTTATGATTTAAAAAATAATATACAATGTCGGACAATTTCACTTAGTAGGAATTCTAGTGAGTTGGGTTCGACTTGATCACACAAGATCGTAATTCTGATTCTAGTACGATTTAACAGTTCACAACCAATATAAGGAGTGACATCCTATTGTTATAGCTGCATGTGCAATCCTAGTAGTTTATCTTAAACCATGGGAACATATCTGATGGTTCAAAAACTTGTTTGATATTCAAAAGAGGATTGTGACCGGTACATTCAAGAATGTATTATCCGTGAGATTTTAGTCTAAGGGCTATCTTAATTATACTTGGGAAATATCACACCGTTTGAAAAGGGTTCCAAGATTCTTAATTCATAGAGTTATGAGAATTGGAAAGCTTGCGTAATTGTTTCATTAATTAATATAGATAAAATTCAATTTTACATTCGATAAAAAGATCCCAACAAATTGAACGATCGCTGTGTGAGTAGGCCTGAGATAATAATTATGAGAAACCCAAATCCAAGAAAGATTTTGGATTGTGATGCCCACTTGATAGATTTATATGTTTTATTTCTACCAGTTAAACCTGGTTGGTGCATTAATTTATAATTTGGTATAGTAAAAAATAAGTTGTGCACGGGAATCAATGAATTAAGTAGATGTTGGTTAAAATCAATAATTAGTAAATTAATTTGACCAAGCGAGTGTTGGACACGTAACGTGAGTAATTATAGTATATACATAATTAACTTTGCAAACAAGGTCTCTTTATTCCGAGTGATTTAGAGATAATTAAATTAGAGTGCAGTTGCATTCTTTAAAACAATTAGTCACGATTATATAAAGAAAGGAAATAAATTATGCAATGTAATTTGGGATATTCGAGTATTTTTTTCGAAGATAATTTAATTATTTAGTATTGGGTCCCTATTATAGTCCGTTCCTAAGTAGTCATTTTGAAACTCTCTAAAATCCCAGTTCGGCCAAAGCGCTTGACTTATACCTATATATATTGGTGTAAACTAGGGTTTTAGGGTAACGATCCATTATGGGGGTTTAAAGAGGGAGAGAAAAATCACTATTCACATTTCTGTAAAGGGGTGAGCAGAGATAAAGTGTTTTCTCTCATATTTTATCACATTTTCATATTCAAGAGTGTCCACGAACATGACTTACTTTCGTGGGTCATATACTAGAAGATTCGAGACATTTAAAGGTAACTAGCCAGGTTTTTGGAAACCTTGGTATGACAATAAGATTATTATCTTCATCAACATATTTCTTTTCATAAGTGTCATAATAAGATCTACAACGTATTGTATTCTAAACCTTGGGTATATCCTTTAAACCTAGATCTTCATTTTTACTTTCCAATTCCTGATTAATCGAAGTTCTTGGGGATGCAATTTTTTCGCTTTTATGTCAATCCCATTTCTGAATATGTAAACGGGAAGACTAGGACATAGTTCTTGACTTTATTGTTTTTAGATTGAATTAACTTAGTGAAGATTTTTGAAGTTGGTTGCTACTCCCCAATTACCTTCCTTATTTTCCTTCAATATCTCATTTTTCAAGACAGCCTCCAATTTGTCTCTTCACCTGCCAAGATTGCCTCCCATTATAGCCTCTCCTTGGTTTAGGTTTAGGGTTAGATTAAAATGATGATGGAATGGTAAGGCTAAGTTATGGTCATATTTAAATAGCTATTTTTTTTCATTTAGAGAATTCCTTTGATCTCAAAATGGAGGAAGAAAAAGGATGCTAAGTGACAAGTGCAATGCAATATGGTTAATAAAGTTCATTATCCTTATAAGGAGAAAGAAATCCAAAAGGAATGTGTCTTGGCTACAATAGTGTTTAGTTTTTTTTTTTTTTTTTTGGGGGGGGGGGGGGGGGGGGGGGCGGGTGTTACAAGGAAAATGGACAAGGTAATGGTTATTTTTTTTTATTGTAAAATCATTATTTTTTATTCGATCTATGGGAATGGAAAATCTGGTTTCAAACTCTTTGCATTCTAGGTAACTAGGCAGATACTTAAAGGATAGATAGTCCTATAATGGATAAGAATAAGAAAACAATATTCGTAGTAGTCCATTTAGTTTTATAATTTGGTGAAGAATACAGATAATATAGGATGATTATTTTATGTACCTAGTTTAAAAGATATTATGTTTTAGTTTCTATGTTGTTTCTAAAAAATATTTAATTATTTTTATAAAATTTCTTTTATCAAAATTGGAGAATCTTTTATGTTTATGGTACATTGGAAAATAATGCATACATTATAAGGCCTGTCTCAAAATACTTATTAATATTAGTGTAAATAATTCTAATGGAAAATCATTAACGAGAAAGTTTCCTTCTAAGTTGAACAAAAATTTTTTTTGGCAGTTATGCTTATGTCTTTTCAGTATGGAAAGAATTCACAGATTGTTATAAATGTGCAGTTAAGTTCATTGGAAGTGGATAGGATTTCAATCTATGAGTCCTACTATATTGTAAAATGATAAAGAGGCCATTCTAGTCTAAGGCTATGTATAAAAGGATGTGTTGTATTTGGTTCATTCCGATTTACGTGGTCCTACGACAATCCAGGAAAGAGGTGGTTATGAGTACTTCATCAATTTTATTGATGATTACTTTAGGTATGGATATGTTGACCACATGCATCACAAGTTTGAACACTTTTATTATTTCAAAGTGTATAACACTAAAGTGGAACATAGGCATGATAAACTAATCCAAACCCTATGATTTGATCGTGGGGTGAGAACCTTTTGGGAATGTTTAAGAGTTATTTATTAGAGGTGGGGATTACATCCCAGTTTTCTTCATCGGGAAATCCATAATAGAACTATGTATGAGATTGAAGGAAAGTAACTCTTTTATATATGGTAAGGTCCATGGTAAGTTATTCAGAATTATTGAATTCATAGTTATACAAAATATGATACAAGAACATCAGAATTACTAATGCTGCAAGACTACGCGTACTAGAATAAATGAAACTTGATATTGATAATACATTATCTAGTGGTAGTTGGAGTATTATTAATGATCAAGAAACTCGTGTCACTAATACTATATCATAAGTGGATCCACTCCGTAGTAGGAGGGCCAAGAAACATTTAGACAAACTAGTAATTTTGGGTGACCATTTTGGTGAAATCTAGAGGGAATATGAACGAGGTCTAAGAACTACAAATGAGGCACTCCAATACAGGGAATATGATCTTTGATTAAAGGTTGTTCATGTATTTAAATCATTCGAATCAATTTTTCATGTTTCTATACTTACTGGTGGGACAAAAGCCATCGAGTTCATGTAGATATACAAAAGGAAAAATATAGATATATAGGAAAGTTGAAAACTTTGAGGAAATTCTTGTTACGATAGCGTTTAGTAAAAAGAAAGGGATTTACCATAAGAAAGCCTTCTTTCTTGTATCCATGCTAAAGTCTATTAAGATTCTTTTAATGTCAAGACTGTGTTATTGAAAGTTAGTCTCGGATAGTGCATATATATGTTATGCAACATAAAGGATTCATTGAAAGAACTCAATGAATTATTTCCGAAGATTAAGATGTCCATTTATGGAATTGAGTAAGTGTACAGTCTTGGAACATTCGGTTTGATCAAGAAACGTGTGTGGTTATCCATATAGTTCTATATTAAGGGCATAAGGTAATCCAATAACATCCTCGTAATCAAACTATTACGTGATGATAAGAATGGGATGTTCGGCTAATACCAATTGTTGTCAATTTTATAAAATACCGCAAGTGCACGGACTATTATAGAATAAAGAGTGTAAGTACGACTCGAACCCACGAGGATTTATCAATTTTTTTCGTTAAAAATTATTGTGATTGTCCAACTAGACGAAATGGGTTTAGAAATGGGATTTGGTATTAACTAAGCAAACATACATAAAAAAATATAACTACGAGAGATATAATCAAATGAGCGTGAAAACTAGGACGTTGGATCCATTAAACACGTTTAACTAACACTATGCAATAATTTAAATTCATCATTCCCGATTTTATAACTCAAATTAAACCGACTATCGTCGTATTTAATTCGGAACAATAACACGTTATAAGTCCAAAATAAAATTTAACGTTTCTAAATTTAAACACCTAAAATCCCTATTCCCTTAAAAAGTTCACTTTTAAATTTCAAAATATAGTCTTTAAGCATGGGCTATCAATCAATTTAATAAAATTATAACCAATCAAAAAGTACTCATGCTTAAAATAAAAAAATCATTTTTTTCAAACAATGTCAAAAAGTTTAAAACGCAATCTCATGTCGTTTTAAATGAATACCGAATTTTTTAAAAGTATTTAGCGCATATCGGCAACAAAAACGAATTTAAATCACACACAATATTAATCACACATGATAAATTTCACCTAGTCCTAGTAAGGAAATTAAGCGAGCATAATTGTGGACATAATAAATTTGCAAGAATGAATACTAATTTGCATTAAATGAACAAACTTACAAATAGTGTGTCACAAATATTCTTGACAAAATTCATCCCACAAAATAATTATTGGCCTCAATAAAAATATACTCTCAAAATAAGGAACCAAAAACTATCTCTAAAGCTCTCTCTACAACTCTCTGTCAAAATAATGAGCCCAATATTCCTATTTATAGGCTTAGGGTTAGGGTATTTGAATGAGATGGGACTCTCCCTGATTGGTTGTATTTGAACTGATAATTATCTCATGGAGTCTTGGAAAAAGTTAGAGATAATTATCCCCAAATTCATCAGTATTCACGTCACTATTCACAACACTAACTGTAATCGCACTTTTGACCTCCAAAATTTCAAAATCTCATTTTCGTCCAAACTTCAAAGTTGTGAGTCTTGTCAAGACCTTTACGAAAAGCTATGGCATGGCCTCAACGGACAGTTTTGTATGGCATGGACATGACCTTAACTCGAGCGATTTTATTAAAAAAAATTAGTCCAGTTGTGTAAACCGTGTCGTGTCGCGTCGCGATGTATCCTGACAGTTTTTGCACATCGACTCCTTTGCAGTACAAATTTCTAGGGCACCTATAAAAATAAAACAATAAAAATAATTCATTCATATTGAGGTTCACAAATATTTAAAATTTACAAAATTACCCATCTTTGCATTTTAGCCCCCGAAATTTATTAATTGCTCGTTTTAATTCAGAATTCAACCAAATATCAGAGAGAACTTTATTTTGCCTAGATAAATATTTATAAATTATTTTCAAGCCCATAAAATTTCTAAAATTATAGTTTCATCTCCCAAAGTTATTAAAATCATATTTTTAACTCAAATTTTATTTAAACTTGTATTTTTCTTTTAATTTACGAAAAGGACACTAAAAGCTCATTATTTAAGATACAAAGGGCCTAACAAGGCCTAGATTTGGGCATATTTCATGCAAAATAATTCACTCATCAAATAACCGCAAACCTAAACTTTGCTAGTCCTCGAGCAAAACTAAAAAATTAAAAATCTAACTCATTTTCGTAGGAATCACGATTGCAATTAGCATGTGCAACAAGCCTTTAAAGTCCTAGGTTGCCCTAGTGGACGAGTTTTTTCTCGTGAGGTTTTGCAGTGAATATACCCACAAAATTCAAAAACTTACTTAATACAAATGACTCAAAATTAATATAATCAAGTTTGAATGCAAACTTCATAAATATAGTAGAACTTCACTTTTCAATCTCAACTTATAGTGTGTGTGTGTGTGTGCACAACCAATATAATCGTTCATTTCAAAAGATTTGATCGTTATATTTCTTATCCGAAAGTTCATTTTGATTTCAAAATCTCACGAGATGCACTCACAATCGAACACTCGAAAATCATTTATTTTTCTCTCGGTATATGTGAATAAAAGAGTAAATGTAAATGAACAAATTTCACATATACATGATGGAAAACGAACTTTTTATAATGGATGAATATGATCTCATGAACTAAAAATCGATTACGTTTTGAAAACATTGAATCACACCATAGATCCTATTCATCTCCTCTTCATACTTTAACTAATTTCGCTTAAGATCGAATAGGACTTTCTTTGGTTGTGTTGGATAGAAAGAATGATTTTTGGAGTTCAAAATTTCTGAGAATATAGAGGTTTTTCGTTATTTTGACTTTTAGGCACTTTTCTTCCTACCTCCATTTTTGTTTTTCTTTCGCTTTTTTTTATTTAAATTCACATTTTTTTTTCCCACTTTTTTTTTCTTTTCTTTTCTTTTCACACATAATTTTTCCAACCTCTTTTCTTTTGGCATTTTCCTACCGTAATTTTACCCTAGTATTCTCAGAAAAAGGGTATGGCTTATTTTTATGGGCTTTAAACTCCCAATTGGAGTTAGGTAGGATAATAGGTTTTCAACAAAAGGCATGTTTTCTTTTTGGCTCAAATGGGCTTGCAATAGAATAATGTAAAAAGGTTGGATTTTAGGCTTAATTTTGGGCTTTCAAACGATGGCCGAATCTCATTTCTCAAGTTTCGTTAATTTGATTTGTGTCTCAAGACGACTTACTTAGACTTCTAGTGATTAAAATTCACATTTTGACCATTTGTTTTCAGTAATTAAACAAAACAAAGAATTTGAGATCATCAATGAATTTATCACTAAAGGAAAGATTGAGTTATTTTAACTCGGATTGATTTAAATCTCTCGAAAATGATGAATGGCACAAAATTTCATCGTGTTAAAATCTCCACATTTCATCATTAAGCATATTAACTTTCACCTCAAGATCCATTTTCGATCATATTATATGGCTAATGTGTAAAAATTTCATAAGTTAAGATATCCATGAATTAATTCTATATTAAGAAATCATTTCAAAACACAATTATATTGAAAATCATATTTTTTTTTTTTAAAATGCCATCCTTACCCCCAAACCTAAATTTTACATTGTCCTCAATGGATGCTCAAACTAAAAATATGGACAAAGTAAATAAAGTACAGAATTAAAAGGACGATATTACATGTGAATTTGCTCTTGTGTTACCAACTTCCCACCGATCTCACATGCATTGCATCATAAATCAAAAGTCTGAACAATTAAGAGTCAACCCAATCGACAAAGTATACACATGAATGCACATAATGAATGTGGTGAATGAAATTATCGAGTTGAGCTGTCACTTGATAACATAGATGGTCAGTCTCGAAGATACTATCATAATAAAATTCTGAATAACATGTTAAGCCTAGGTTTCCCTCTAATGCGAGAATGAATAAATCGGGCTTTAAATTAGACGATACTTTAATCATTTCAGCAATCTCATCCAAATATTCAAATGGCACAGGTGGACGTGGTGGAAAAGAATAATACAGTATGACAAAACATGTGTCACCAGGTGGAAATGATCGAATGATTTTCTAACTCTCGTCACTAGTAGATAAAATCTCAAGCGTCAGCATACTCTCAAAAGGCTCGGGTTTTTGCTCACAAAGAAGGAATTGATCCATCCAATCATCCCAGTCTCTCTCATCTAAATGAAAAAAATATTCCAATAGAGATTGGACATCAATAGTAAGCTCCTCATCAACCGAACCAAATTCTTTTACAAATTCTTCAAGACTATCTAAAGACAGATCAGGTGGCCTATCATGTAGATCGTGTGTGTCACTATCCCGTGGGGTAGTGACATCATTCAATTATTGAACATACTTGAATTCATTGTCTCCCTCATAATATGATAACCTCTCTAAATTAAAAACATTCAAATCTATGGTCATGTTCCTAAATGACAGGTTCAGTTGCCCACTACGACATCAAATGATAGTGTCGGAGGTGGCCAAAAAGGGTCGAACGAGGATGATTGGGATTTGTGCGGTTGAGGTGAGTACGTTTTGCATGTCTAAGACCACAAAGTCTACCGAAAAAATAAACTCACCCACTTTAATCAATACATCTTTTACAGCACATGTAGGCACCTTAATGTAATACCCCGTAATTCTGCTTAATTAGGAAAATACGTTTTATTTAAATTACGTGAGTAGAGTAATTTAATGTGACTAAATACGTTTTATTTAAATTACGTGAGTAGAGTAATTTAATGAGAGTTTTATTTAAATTACGTGAGTAGAGTAATTTAATGTGATTAAATACGCTTTATTTAAATTATGTGAGAAGAGTAATTTAATGAGATATTATGCTAATAAAGATGAATATGACGATTAAAAATTTACTAAATGTGATTAGTAAATTTTCAATGTTGATATGTACGGTCTAGTGACAATATGGACGTACCGGAGTTATCTCAACCGAGTGTCGCGCGTAGGACAAAAATTAAGGATGAGAGTAGAAAAATATTTAAGAGACTCAAACGATAATTTAGAGTCCACAGTTGATTCCGAAAGGGTCGAATTAGTCAAAATAGTGTACCCGGGGGTACTAGTTGAGTGTCGGGTCATTTTCGGGCTAAACCGGGACCATTCGGGGGTCATTTTGGTCTCTTTACAGTTATGGGAAAGAAGACCTACGATTTTTGTAACCCTAGATCAGATTATAAGAGTGGAGGCTAGGGTTAGACAAAAACATATCCACCATAGCCATTAGAGAAGAGGGAGAGAGACATATTCCTAAGGAAAAAGAAGGAAGGAAGGATCATTTTTTAGGAGATTTCACCACAAAGATTGTTGGGGAAGGAGGATTGAAGTATCAAAATCATCAACCATCATCAACAACCATGGAATCAAACCCAACAAATATAAAGGCAAGTGGTTATTTACAAAATAATTGAGTTATAATACCCATGATTAAGCTTTGGTAAGAACATGATTTTTATGATATTCTTTGGACTAAAACAATTGATTATGATCCATGATTGATAAGGATTGCATATAGGACGTTTTTGGGTTTCCAAGTATGTTGATATCATAGAAAACTTGATGATAAATTCGTAAGAAAATCTGGAATTTGGATGAAAGATATAAAGAATGCAGTTTTAGGGTTCTTGAATATTAAAGAGATTTTTAGTTAATTTGGCCAAGATTTATAATGATTTTGTTGTTTTAAATCGTTAGTAATCATCCCAGAACATGTAGGAATGATTAGAAATTGTTGGTTGTGAATATGGTGAATTATCATGAAAGATAGAGAATTAAAAATGGTGAAACCCGTAGGAAGAAGATGAACTGGGTCTGTCACTGCTTGATCGATCGATCGACCCTTGAATGTCGATCGATCGAGCAGTCGATGGATCGACCATATCCCCTCGATCGATCGACCCTGGCTGGACTTCAGAGAATTTTGTGAAAAAATTATTTAATTACCGTTGCTTAATGGGAACCTTAGAAATGATATTTTACCTGTGAGGGGACTTTAAAATTACCAGTAGGTGTATCATTAGGTTTCTCCACAAATGAATGAGTGGAAATTTTGGAGAAATGGATTGACGAAAGAACGATCGATTCAGCCGTATGTTGAGATTTTTAGAATTTAATTACGGAACGAGTGAGATTTAATTCCGGAAAGAAAATACTAGTAGTTTAAAATTAACTTAACTACTGAATTAATGGAGGGGTAACTAGGGCCCTTAGAGTTGCGTGAATACTCGAATAAATACAATAGTGAAATAAATTGTAATTAATAAATACGGGGAATATAAGTAAATATATTACGTACGGGTATGATTTGTTAGGTCGGGTGTGTACCTACTAAATTATATAAAAAGTTCGGGTTAAGAAAATCTTACCTAAATTGATTATGTTAGGGTCGATGTGACATTCCGAACTAACATAAAAATTATTATATATTTGGGGTCGATGAAAAATGCCAAACCAAACTTTGAACTGGTGTCGCGATGAAAGAGTCCCAAACCAGAATATGTGTATATATTTATATTTTTAAATAGTTGGGGTCGATGGATCATTTCGAACCAACCTTCACTTAGAGTCGATGAAATATTCTGAACCAAGAGTCCTTTATGTGTAATAAAAGGATATGTTAGTGGTAACTAATATTAAATACATTGTTGTGTGATAAAATGTATTCTATGTGCATAATCTACTCATTTAGAATAGTAGACAATGAAATGAAATGTAAATATCTTAGTAATAATTTATAGCGTGATGTAAATATTACAAGAATAAGGACAACGATCAGTAAAGGAGTTAACTACGGTTATGGGTAGTATAACTAGGAAGACTAAGTATCCTCGATAGTTAGGTACTACGTAAGAGAGGTGAGGAAGTTCAAGGGAGAGTGCGAAACCTTAATATGTGTAATCAATAACTTAATTGTGATAACTGCTTGCAAAATATTTTCAAATGTTTTGAGTACTAACTCTTGTTATGTAAAATTTTAAAAACCTTTTAGGTGCCCAGCCACAGGGACACCCAGCATGATTTCATTCCAGAGTTTTGGGAGCTGAAGCAAGTGTGGATGTTGCAGGGATTGTTTAGACGCTTCTTTTCTTTTTCAATTCTAGTGCCGGATCTCAATCTTAATATTCTTAGTTGGGACATGTTGTTCTACCTTTACTATTACAGTTTATTCTACTTATGGATTTGTAGTTGTCTTTTATTGGCCGTGGTTTTCGGCAAGATTTTACCTGCTTTCAGAGTATTTTTACAAACTGCTTGTTTATTACTAGAATGTGTAATGTGGTTGTATGGGGAATGTTCTGTTTTAAGAAGGATAAAATTTGGCACCCGTTTAATTTCATTTAGGTGGTTAGTATATAAAAAGGCGTTCGACAGTGATGCTAAGAATGAACCATTTAAGAAACCTGTTTAAATTAAAATAAGGCTTGATCACCCAAGGTTTAAATAGGCGGGGTGTCACAGATGGTATTAGAGCATCAGGTTCTAGTGTCCATAGGATCTGTACGGCTTACTACGATTCAGCGTAACGTTTGGTTGCATTAGAGACCTACTATTAGGATTGTTGATTCAAAATTTCCACTATTGCATTATCGTACTTCTGCTCCTAAATTTCATATAAACTGTGTACTTATACAAATTGAATCTTTTTCAGATGCCACCGAGGAGACAGAGAGCAGAGAGGGCTGAAGCCAGAGAGGAGGTGAGGGAGGCTCATCAGGAGCCACAGGTACCGATACCACCACCCCCACCAGAGTTAATCTCCACTACTCAGGTTGCAGTGATAGTGGCTCAGGCAGTCGAGACAGCTATGAGGGCCATGGCAGACCACTTTCCTCAACCCCAAGTACCTCCCCTTGTGGCACCGGTAGTGCAAGTTCCAGCAGGACCATCTACTTGGCAGCGAGTCAGGGAGTCATTTCAGAAGGGACACCCACCCGAGTTTCAAGGCAGTACCTATGTAGTGGAAGTGTGCAACTGGAAGAATAATATCCAACGCCACTTGCGCATGCTAGAGTGCACCGGGGTACAGGAACAGATGCTAGCCACTTTCCGTTTGTTAGGAGCGGACCTATAATGGTGCGAGTTAGTTACCACCACCGAGGAGAGAGATACTTTGACTATTTCTGAGTTTTGGGTGCGGTTTGACCGCAAGTATTTCCCTGCAGCAGTAGAATTAGAGATGAGGAAGAAATTCAGCGAAGTGGTTCAGGGGGATCGCTCAGTTGCTGACTGCGAGGAGGAGTTTACCCGCTTGGCCAATTTTGTGCCAAACGAGGTGAGAAATGAAGAGAGGAAGAAGTCCAAATTTATGGAGGGCCTAACCTGGAGAATCAGACAGCATTTGATTGGTAATCCGGCGTTGGTGACCTACACAGATGTCGTCAATGCCACTCTATTACACTGTCAGGACCACCACTTTCATACGAAAGGAAATAAGAAGGGTGAGCCAAGCCAACCGAGCAAGGTGGATGGAGGTAGTGGTAGAAGCGCATCACAACAACAAACAGCAGGCCAGATAGGGCAGGATTCCCGACAGGGGAACTCTGCCAAGAAGTTTAAGCATGGGAGGCACCACTTTGACCGACAGGGCCAGCAGGGTCCTCAGCAACCAGCCCCTCAGGGTCGACGGGGCCAGGGAAATCAAAATGGGGGACAACAAGGACAAGGACGACAGGGCCAACGTCAGGGCCAACAGGGACAAGGGCAGAGACAGTTCCTGGGTCAGTGTTTCTCTTGTGGCCAGCAGGGTCACAAGAGCAGAAATTGTCCACACCAAGACAGGGCACAACAACAGGGTGCCCAACAGGGGCAGCAGGCACCATTAGCCCCAGCAGCAGTACAGGCCCCACAGCCAGGGCAGATGCAGTACGGGCGTGTGTTCAACATCCGTGATATTCCATTTCAGCCGGCACCTCCAGCACCGCCGGTAGTTGCGCGTATGTTTCCTATTCATGGGCTAGAGGGGAATATTTTATTTGATACGGGAGTGACGCATTTGTTTATTTCCACTAGATTTGCACGGGCAGCCGGCCTATTAGCGACAGCAGACACTCACCTTATGTGTGTGGAGTCACCGATGGGCAGTGGGTCCCTTATACACTCGATTTGTAAGGGTGTGGACATTATGGTTGGGAGATTGAGTCTAGCGGCGGACCTCCTAGTGCTGGATATGGAAGGATATGACGTCATCCTAGGCATGGATTGGTTGGCACATAATAGGGCAATGGTAGATTGTTATGAGAGGACCATCGTGTTCTCCATCACGGGGCAAGAGATGTTCCTTGAGGCGATGCCACTTCCCGAGGGAGGATCGCGAACTCATTTGTATTATATTGAGGAGGAGACCTCACATGGAGTTGTCGTTTCTCTGGACTCAATCCCAGTTGTGAGGGATTTTGAGGATGTCTTTCAGGAGATACCAGGGTTACCACCTAGCAGAGAGATAGAGTTCGTTATTGATCTAACACCGGGGACGAGACCGATTGCCAGAGCACCATATTGCATGGCTCCTTCGGAGATGCGGGAACTGAGAGAGCAGATTCAGCAGCTATTAGGACAGGGTTTCATTCGACGGAGTACATCGCCTTGGGGTGCGCCGGTGTTGTTTGTAAAGAAAAGGGATGGTTCACTTCGTTTGTGTGTAGATTACAGAGAGCTGAACAAAGTGACGATACGTAATAAGTATCCATTGCCGAGGATTGACGACTTATTTGATCAATTGAGAGGGGTTGCATACTTCTCGAAGATCGATTTGAGGTCGGGTCACCACCAATTGCGCATTCGTGAAGAGGATGTACCTAAGACCGCTTTCCTGTCGCGGTACGGGTCATACGAGTTCAGAGTGATGCCTTTTGGGCTAACTAATGCGCCGGTAGTATTCATGGATCTCATGAACAGGGTATTCAGGGAGTTCTTGGATCAGTTTGTGATTGTATTCATAGACGACATTCTAATTTACTCTCGTACGAAGGAAGAACAGGCAGAACACTTACGATTGGTTCTCCAGACATTGCGGAACCATCAGTTGTATGCCAAATTTGAGAAGTGTGGATTTTGGCTTCGGGAGGTTCAGTTCCTAGGCCACGTCGTATCTAGCAGAGGCATTGCTGTTGACCCGAGTAAGGTATCGGCGGTGAGGGAGTGGGGGCAGCCCACGACACCGACAGAAATTTGCAGTTTCTTGGGATTGGCTGGTTATTATCGTCGCTTCATCAAAGGATTCTCAAAAATTGCCGGACCGTTGACGAATCTGACTCAGAAAGGAATTCCCTTCGTATGGAGTGACAGTTGCCAGTTAGCGTTTGATGAATTAAAAGACAAGTTGACATCAGCCCCCGTTCTTTCTTTGCCTAGGAGCGGAGTGGAATACCTAGTCTATACTGATGCGTCCTTACAAGGACTTGGGGGTGTATTACAACAGGAGGAGAAGACTATTGCTTATGCGTCCCAAAATCTTAAGCCACATGAGAAGAATTACCCCACCCATGACCTCGAGTTAGCAGCGGTTGTTTTTGCATTGAGAATATGGAGGCACTATCTTCTGGGCGAGCATTTCACGCTATTCACAGATCATAAGTCATTGCAGTATCTGTTCACTCAGAAGGACCTGAATATGAGGCAAAGAATGTGGCTTGAATTCGTGAAGGACTACCAATTTGATATACAGTATCATCCTGGTAAGGCTAACGTGGTGGCAGATGTGTTAAGCAGAAGACCTACCGGGGAGTTAGCAGGAGTTTGGAAGGCGAAGTGGAGTGAACTCCGACACGAGGATGATATGGCGCGAGCATGCTTGGCAGTTCTAGCTATCACTCCCGAGAACGTTATGCGGGTAGTGAGGGCACAGGCAGAAGACCCATTATGTCAAGACAAAGTACGGCGGTTACTGGCCAAGGGGGCAGAGTTCTACTCCATCAGTTCAGAGGGTGGACTACGTTTCAACGGTAGGCTGATAGTACCCGAAGATGATGATCTGAGGCATGACGTTATGACAGAGTCACACGGGTCAAAATTCTCGGTACATCCAAGTGGGGACAAAATGTACCAGGATATGCGACGAGTATATTGGTGGTCAGGTATAAAACGAGATATTGCAGAATTTGTCTCAAAGTGTGTTACATGCCAGCTCATAAAGGTTGACCATCAGAGACCTTCAGGGATGCTACAACCACTAGAGATTCCAGTGTGGAAGTGAGAGAGTATCTCAATGAACTTTATTACCGGGTTACCAACCTCACATAAGGGTCACGATTCCATATGGGTCATAGTGGATCGTCTGACTAGGGTAGCCCATTTCTTACCGGTTCGTACGGATTATGATACTATGCGGTACGCGCAGTTATTCATTTCAGAAATTGTTAAGCTGCACGGAGTTCCTATTAATATTGTGTCGGACCGAGATAAGATATTTGTGTCACATTTTTGGCAAAGCTTTCAGGAGGCCATGGGAACCGACTTACGGTTGAGCACGGCATATCACCCACAGACGGATGGCCAGACGGAAAGAGTAAACCAGATGTTAGAGGACATGCTGAGAATGTGTATTCTAGATTTTGGGGGAAATTGGGAGCCATACCTCCCTTTGGTAGAGTTTGCATATAATAACTCTTACCAATTCACTATTGGTATGGCTCCATTCGAGGCGCTTTACGGGAGGCCTTGTCGTTCACCCGCCTGTTGGTTGGAGGTGGGGGATAACAAGCTATTGGGGCCAGAGATGATACAGGAGACTTCCTCCAAAATAGAGTTGATTCGAGGACGTATTCGAATAGCCCAGGATAGGCAAAAGAGTTATGCTGACGCTGGTAGGAGACACGTGGAACTAGATGTGGGCGACCATGTGTTAATTCGGGTAGCTCATATGAAAGGGATTACGAGGTTAGGCAAAAAGGGGAAGTTAGCACCGAGATATGTGGAGTTGTTTCCCATCAGTGAGAGAGTGAGACTGGTAGCTTACAGATTGGGACTCCCTGAGCATCTTCAGTGAATACACGATGTGTTCCATGTGGCATCGCTGAAGAAATACAAGAGGAACGAGAGAGCAATCTGGCACATTCCACTGGAGGAGATAGATTTGCAGCCAGATGTCTCGTATGACGAAAGACCCGTGGCTATCCTGGATTATAGTGAGCGCAAACTAAGATCCAAGGTGGTACCCTTAGTGCGAGTACAGTGGGGACATCACAATATGGATGAGTCCACTTGGGAACGGGAGGAGGATATGCGAGAGCAATATCCAGAATTATTCAGAACAGGTATTTTCTAATTTCGAGGACGAAATTCCTTTTGTAAGAGGGGAAGTATGTAATACCCCGTAATTCTGCTTAATTAGGAAAATACATTTTATTTAAATTACATGAGTAGAGTAATTTAATGTGACTAAATACGTTTTATTTAAATTACGTGAGTAGAGTAATTTAATGAGAGTTTTATTTCAATTACGTGAGTAGAGTAATTTAATGTGATTAAATACGCTTTATTTAAATTACGTGAGAAGAGTAATTTAATGAGATATTATGCTAATAAAGACGAATATGACGATTAAAAATTTACTAAATGTGAGTTGTAAATTTTCAATGTTGATATGTACGGTCTAGTAACAATATGGACGTACCGGAGTTATCTCAATCGAGTGTCGCGCGTAGGACAAAAATTAAGGATGAGAGTAAAAAAATATTTAAGAGACTAAAACGATAATTTAGAGTCCATAGTTGATTCCGAAAGGGTCGAATTAGTCAAAATAGTGTACTCGGGGGTACTAGTTGAGTGCCGGGTCATTTTCGGGCTAAATCGGGACCATTCAGGGGCATTTTGGTCTCTTTACAATTATGGGAATGAAGACCTACGAATTTTGTAACCCTAGATCAGATTATAAGAGTGGAGGCTAGGGTTAGACAAAAACATATCCACCATAGCCATTAGAGAAGACGGAGAGAGACAAATTCCTAAGGCAAAAGAAGGAAGGAAGGAAGGATCATTTTTTAGGAGATTTCACCACAAAGATTGTTGGGGAAGGAGGATTGAAGTATCACAATCATCAACCATCATCAACAACCACGAAATCAGACCCTACAAATAATAAGGCAAGTGGTTATTTACAAAATAATTGAGTTATAATACCCATGATTAAGCTTTGGTAAGAACATGATTTTTATGATATTCTTTGGAATAAACCAATTAATTACGATCCATGATTGATAAGGATTGCATGTAGGACGTTTTCGGGTTTCCAAGTATGTTGATATCATAGAAAACTTGATGATAAATTCGTAAGAAAATCTAGAATTTGGATGAAAGATATAAAGAATGCAGTTTTAGGGTTCTTGAATATTAAAGAGATTTTTAGTTAATTTGGCCAAGATTTATAATGATTTTGTTGTTTTAAATCGTTAGTAATCACCCCAGAACATTTAGGAATGATTAGAAATTGTTGGTTATGAATATGGTGAATTATCACGAAAGATAGAGAATTAAAAATGGTGAAACCCGTAGGAAGAAGATGAACTGGGTCTGTCACTGCTTGATCGATCGATCGACCCTTGAATGTCGATCGATCGATCAGTCGATCGATCGACCATATCCTCTCGATCGATCGACCCTGGCTGGACTTTAGAGAATTTTGTGAAAAAATTCTTTAATTACCGTCGCTTAATGGGAACCTTAGAAATGATATTTTACCTGTGAGGGGACTTTAAAATTACCAGTAGGTGTATCATTAGGTTTCTCCACAAATGAATGAGTGGAAATTTTGGAGAAATGGATTGACGAAAGAACGATCGATTCAGCCGTATGTTGAGATTTTTAGAATTTAATTACGGAACGAGTGAGATTTAATTCCGGAAAGAAAATACCAGTAGGTTAAAATTAACTTAACTACTGAATTAATGAAGGGGTAACTAGGGCCCTTAGAGTTGCGTGAATACTCGAATAAATACAATAGTGAAATAAATTGTAATTAATAAGTACGGCGAATATAAGTAAATATATTATGTACGGGTATGATTTGTTAGGTCGGGTGTGTACCTACTAAATTATATAAAAAGTTTGGGTTAAGAGAATCTTACCTAAATTTATTATGTTAGGGTCGATGTGACATTCCGAACTAACATAAAAATTATTATATATTTGGGGTCGATGAAAAATGCCGAACCAAACTTTGAACTGGTGTCGCGATGAAAGAGTCCCGAACCAGAATATGTGTATATATTTATATTTTTAAATAGTTGGGGTCGATGGATCATTCCGAACCAACCTTAACTTGGAGTCGATGAAATATTCCGAACCAAGAGTCCTTTATGTGTAATAAAAGGATATGTTAGTGGTAACTAATATTAAATACATTGTTGTGTGATAAAATGTATTCTATGTGCATAATCTACTAATTTAGAATAGTAGACAATGAAATGAAATGTAAATATCTTAGTAATAATTTATAGCGTGATGTAAATATTATAAGAATAAGGACAACGATCAGTAAAGGAGTTAACTACGGTTATGGGTAGTATAACTAGGAAGACTAAGTATCCTCGATAGTTACGTACTACGTAAGAGAGGTGAGGAAGTTCAAGGGAGAGTGTGAAACCTTAATATGTGTAATCAATAACTTAATTGTGATAACTGCTTGCAAAATATTTTCAAATGTTTTGGGTACTAACTCTTGCTATGTAAAATTTTAAAAACCTTTTAGGTGCCCAGCCACAAGGACACCCAGCATGATTTCATTCCAGAGTTTTGGGAGCTGAAGCAAGTGTGGATGTTGCAGGGATTGTTTAGACGCTTCTTTTCTTTTTCAATTCTAGTGCAGGATCTCAGTCTTAATATTCTTAGTTGGGAGATGTTGTTCTACCTTTACTATTACAGTTTATTCTACTTATGGATTTGTAGTTGTCTTTTATTGGTCGTGGTTTTCGACAAGATTTTACCTGCTTTCAGAGTATTTTTACAAACTGCTTGTTTATTACTAGAATGTGTAATGTGGTTGTATGGGGAATGTTCTGTTTTAATAAGGATAAAATTTGGCACCCGTTTAATTTCATTTAGGTGGTTAGTATATAAAAAGGCGTTCGACAGTGATGCTAAGAATGAACCATTTAAGAAACCTTTTTAAATTAAAATAAGGCTTGATCACCCAAGGTTTAATTAGGCGGGGTGTCACACTTAATGGATCGGTCGGCTAAGGACAAGGTCATCTTAGTGGGCTTTAACTCCACCAAACCTAGTTTTGTGTACATGGTGTATGGCAGAAGGTTCACTCTTGCTCCTAAGTCTAATAGGGATTTCTCAAAGTGATGCTTACCTATCTCAATATAGATCTTCGGTGTCCTGGGATCCTTATACTTGACAGGCATTCTATAGGAAATGATCAAGCTTTCTTGCTCGATGATAAAAGATTGCTTGAGCACGTTGGTATGTCTCTTAAAGGTACAAAGGTCCTTCAAAAATTTGGCATAAGATGGGACTTTTTATATAGCATCAAGCAATGGGATATTGATTTGAACTTGATTGAATACTTCCAACATCTTATCAACTTTTGCCTTTTTATTTTGGGGCACCGATCGCTAGGAAATGGAGCTATAGACACCCCATTCTAATACCTCCTAACCTCTCCTTAGGTCCCTAGCATCTCCCTTCACCATTGCAAACCCAAGTCATACCCCGGTTACTGACCTAAAGGCCATTGGTCAGTCCGAGGATCCGTTTGACCAATAGTCAAACTCTTCAACTCGAATGAGACTGAACAAATCTTCAAAGGAAACTAAATCCCCTTTCCAGTGGTCCATCCCGTACATAATTCTGACTTACAGTGCGAACGAATGACCCATTTTCCCCCAAAACTCGATCGGGAGGTCACCAGACATTCCCAGGCTCCATTTGACCAAAGTAAACTCTTTAGCTCAACCGAGATTGAATGAATCTTTGAAGGGCACTGAATCCCCTTTCCAATGGTCCATTATGTGCGTGATTCTGACTTATGGTACGGAAGAATGATCTGTTTTACTCCGAAAGGTCACTGAACGCTTCCTGGTCCCGATTGACCAAAGTCAACTCCCTGAACTAGGTCAAACTCTTTGGAATGTCGAAGTACATCTCCTAAACTTTCTATCGGTCCCCCCCTCCGTGCATGATTCTGACTTACCATGCGGACGAACGATCCGTTTGCGTCCGAAGTTTCCTCGTCCAAAGGACCGACGAATGCTTTCGAGCCACATTTGACCCAAAGTCAACTCCAAGACCCGGGACTAGTCCAAAGGACTTTCAAAGGTCTTTGAAATACCTTTCCAATGATTCATCCCGTGCGCAATTCATATCAACGGTTCCCTCTCTACGATCGATTTTCCGAAGGAACCGAAAAGACATTGTCAAACGGTAGGTTCCAAACCCTGCCTATCGACAGTGTGCCTAAACACACCAATCGATTGGCAGGACTAGGTATATGCTGATCAGTAATGCCCTGGGCCTATAAAAAGGAGGGCCTAACCTCATTCCGAAAAGGAGGAAAATCAGAGATCCATCACTCTCAGCAATTTCAAAAAACCCCTCTCGAAGTCAGTGTGATCTCCACATCCTAATCCCTTTTCAACCGTCACCTTTTATCACTTTCTTCATCAAACTTGGTGAATTAAGTACCCTCTATCATCACCCAAGTGCAAGGGCAGCTCTCCAACATCAAACATCAAGCTCAAGATCTTCAAGAAGGTCCAACTTTCTCAACTCTCTCTTTAAATTCCCTTAAATTCGCATTAACTTGTTTTATTATTTAGCACTTTTATTCTCTTATCTCACATATCCTAATATAATTTTTATTCAGTATTATTGCACATCTCTTATTTTCATATAAATAAAACCCAAAATTAAGAAAAAATAGGATTTGCTCATAAATTCCAAACGGAAATTCTCATACTCTTCTCACAACTAAAACACTTTCTTACACACACACACACAAATAAGAGAAGTTACCGATTGGATTCATGGGATAAATTCCACTCCTCATTTTGCATTGAACTACGTGGACTTTGATGCCTCTATAGGTTACATAGGCATCTCGGGGTAAAACCTGAGACTCAAGTCCTTTTCCTACTTTTTCCACATTATTTAAACTTAACTCTTTTAGATTATATATATTTACATATACATATATTTTCTCTTAGTGGCGTATTATTCCACATGCATTATCATTCCCTTATAATGATCGACGCTAGGATAATCGCATAAATCCTATTTCTTATATTATTTTTTAGGAACATTCATATGGATGACTCGCTTTATCTCTTCCATGATACAAGTCGATGATTCCTATCTCCGCTATGTATACACATGCACACACATCACGGGGAAATAAAGGAAAATAGTAACAACCCATAAGAGACCGTAAGGATGGAATGGGTGCCTAACACCTTCCCATTTCGTAACTTAGCATCCAGACCCTTTTCGAATCATTTTGGTTTTGTATGTCTCAGTATGTCTTTGGATACTGTCCTTCGGGAGGGATCTCTTTTCTTTTGTCTATTTTGAGTAAAATAGACTGGCGACTCCATCTCTCTACATTTTTCAACTCATCAACGACGCCGCCCGAAGTGCTCCCGAGAGGGACGCGCGGGACCAAAGGGATCCTCTCCCGCCACCAGGATCGGGGATGGCCACAGTGGTGACTCCGCTGGGGATTCTATCATTTTGAGGGATAGACTCTATTTACATGGGTGTTTTATTTTCTTATATATTCCCCTATTTGCATGTTCTCCTTTTACTACTCATGTGTACCTCATGCTTATGCTTCTATTCACACACTTGTAGAAAATTCTCCGTGTACACTTCACACCACGTGCACCTAGGATCACATATATTCCCATGCTGCACGCATCACTCGTACAGGGCATACCATTGGTACTCATACTTTGCTCTCTACTGCAGTGTAAAACTGGGGATGATAATCCCCCCTTAAAAACTAGTATTGTCTCATTTTCTCATCAAAATTGATAATGAAGTTTGGGAGCAAAGAAAATTTTAGGATCCTAGTTTATAGCTAATCGACTTCTTTAGACAATATAGAACTTATTTGGGAATTTCCACAACCTCCCCTCACGAAGAAATTCTTTCAAGAATGGTCTTGAAAATGCCTCAAATATTTATGTCGGCTTGTGTAAGTTTTTGTGTAAATTCCATTCGGGATTTTTTTTATTCAATTCTTCGAATTGTGACTTATAAATTTTGAGGTAAAGCTTGAACCCATTTTGAATACTGTTTCCAAAGTATGTACTTTAGAGTACCGGAGAGTTTGTTATCTGTGTTCAAGACCAAGACCTTCTCTCCCTCTCCAACCCTAAAAATCAACAACATTATACATCTATATAGTAATAATCAGACTCTACAACTGCCATTATCTTTTAAATGCATTTCTTTGAGTGAAGTCCGACCCTACCATTCCATTATCTTATTCTCCAACTCCCTGCTCCTTCAACTTTCGGTTGCCCTCTACACAATGAATACATACCTTTATATTTGGAGATTTTAACCTGAACATTATGGAATCATGTTCAGGTATTCCGAATCTTAATCATTGTCTCTTCCGTTTGAATTTATTTTAAGAGATTTCCTCGTATATTTTGTCCTTTATTTGGCTGTAAGAAAAAATAAACGAATGTAATTTCTACAGTGTTTTAGGTTGGAGCTGCTGTTATCAGTCAATATTCATCGTAAGTAAGGTACTTACCACTCCCCTCACATTATGATAAATTGATGCATTGGCTATTGCATATTACGTGTTTGATTTTTTTACTCTTTGTTTCTTATAGTCCACTTTAAAAATGCACTAATCATGATATGATATCTTTTTTATCCCTATAATTCCTTACTGAAGCATCATTTTATTTTGGTTTCGATTCAATAAAATTGTGAATGAAATTAGTACAAGGTTTTACTATTTTATAACTAATTAGATTCGTAAACACCACATAAACTGAAGAATCTTATAGTATCACGAGCCTCAATTTTGGAAACTAATTTATGATATCATTAAAAATATTGTTAATAGAATGCATGAGCTATGGGAGGAAATCTAAATTATACCTACATTTACATACATAATTGATATGAGATAAAAAAAAAATGATAGGATTTAGGCATTTGTTTTGTCTTAGGATGGATTGCACACTCTTAAATTCTAGGATTCCAACGTTATAACAATGTTATGGGTATGTCCCTGTTTAGAAATATAGACTTGTTAATATCAATACTTTGTTCTATCATGTCACTCACATTGCTTGCTCATAAACATATTCTTGCTGGAAAAATATATATATTCATTAATTTGCTAAGCCATTCTACAAATTTTGGAAAACACAAGTGTCAATGATATACCCAAGTATATCATTGACAAAAACACGTTACCACTTATTTTATTGTACAATATGTGTCAATAACCCTTAGGTCCTTATTGTAGGATAGGGGCACCATGTTTTTTAACGTGAACCCTGTCAAGGCCATATTTCCCTAACTTGAAAAACAGATACATCATCAGTTAGCATAGCTTGGATGGCTCGACAAGATGATAGGTGCGCCAATAAATTGCTGAAATCAGCCTAAGGCTAGTAGGTTTTGGGAGGCCTACAAGCATGATCGAATACTCTGAGGGAATCTTATTTCACCAAACTTTTTAAAACGTATAGTCACATATATCGACACCAGGTCTACAAACATTCAAACCAAATTTTTGACAACAACGAAGGCAGATCCTGAAGATCAATAATTGAAGTCGCACAATGGTTGCCGTTTCAAAACCAATAAAATTTTTACAAAATATTAAAATATTATAGTTGTGATAGGTACTATCGTACATTTTTAACATGTGTCAACTAATTGAAACTTACTAATACACACGCTCATCGTTGTAACAAACAGAATGTGATATTTCAATGAAATGCGATAATAACCATGTGCATATCAGGTCACTTATATTAGCATAACACAATGATTCAATAATTGAACATCGTATCGAAAACTCGAAGGGAATCATATTTCACCAAAATTTTAAAATGTATACTCACATACATCGACACAAAGTCTACAAACATGTCTCGAGTATATTTAAAAAAAAGTAAACTAATAAATAAGCAATGAGACAATCACTTTAAAGTTAATATGTATCATTACACTGCACATGAAAATTACATAAAATGAGTTTCCCATTAGCATTTTTCTGAACCTACCTTTATTCTACATTTTATAGCTATTAACATCCTTTATCATCTCATTCGACAAACAAATTCTTTATCAAGGAAATCATAAAACAACATTCGTAATTGATCATACCCTGAGCCAAAAAAATGTGTAAGTGTGTGCCTAAAGGGCTGATGATAAGGAAAGAATTAATGAGCAGCAGCCACTGTTTATGAAACAGGTCAGGGTTGTCGAGTGCCGACAAACATGACAGACTATAACATTACATATACAATGGGAACGTGCTTTTTGAGGCAAGATTGGTATGTGATAAGGCGAATTAGTTTTCTTTAACAGTTAACTATAAAATGTTTTTCTTCTTCAGTCCGTAGCTAAATTGCTTTAGGTTCCATTCTGTTTATTCATGGAAATATCTATACCATTTCTTTCGAATTACTAGCCAAATTTCTACAGAAAACAAACATTATTCATGACAGGTTGTTGTATCATAAACTAAATATAATTTTAATATTTAGCTTTTTCGCTTAAGGAAAATTACATTTGTCCTATGAACACAACGCCCTGCTTATGTTACCTGTCTACGCACATATACATGTACACACGAATATCTACAACGGAACATATAATATTAATAAATACATACACACAAAAATAAACATAACCAAAAAAAATAACTGAATTTTTCCAAATGTGAATGGATACTCAAACAACAAAGCTGTCAGAATAGGATACCATAAATGTATGAACAGTCTTTCACAGAGATGAAACCTCAAGTTGTATGGTTTTCGGGTCATAAATTGTAGTTAAACTCTCTTTGATTTCAAATAAAGTTGTATTGTTTTTGGGGCTTATCCACGACAACTTAGGGGCCTTATCCATGACAGCTTCCCATATTGCTATTACAAACCAAAAATAGACATTTGTTAATTATTTAATTCATTACAAACCAAAACTTTCTAATTGCATTACAAACCAAAACAAAAAATAGAGTTCATTAATTGTTGAATTGGTTCACAAACTTGCTGAATTTTGGAATTGCTTCACTATACAGAATATTTTATTGAGTATTCACGAGATAAGTAATCGTCACTATACAAACTCAAAATCGTTCCTCGCTATTCACCAATATTTCAATTACACTTTATGTCTATTCATTCGTACATATGATATCAAGAGGAGAAACAACAAATTATGGATATAATAAATTTTTAATTGTCCTTACTTCTATAACCACCTAACTAAATCAACTACAACAAAATCTTAACCTAAAAGTGTCGTTGCTCGGCTAGGACCGAGTAAGAAATTCGATTCTTCTAAATCAATAACTCCATTTTCCTCTGATTTTAAAGTTAGGAATTATCTTCTAATAGATTTATAGGCCTAATTTGTAAGTTATGTGACCATTATCTTAGGATATTTGGTTCTTTCAGTCCTATAAAAATTACAGTAAAGACTTGCTATACAAATTTTTTAGGGGGTTCTTTTTGAGGTGATTTCTTTCCTAATTATGTGTAAACTGTATCATGTAATTCTCTATTTAAATTGGATCATTATAGTGAATAACCCTCATTCTTTGCCTAATGTTTTACTATATTTTTGGCAGTGTGATTCTTTATGTGCGATAACTATATTTTCTCTATTTTCAGTCACCTGAGTTCACCATTTCGTATCAGAGATGCTTATATACAAAACACTCGACTTACATACTGTCTGATAGACAAGCTGGTTGTGTACCTGCCCTCTTCGTGTGACGTCAACTTCAAAGATTCCTCTGTGATTTTGGCCATCCCCGATCCTCGCAGAGGGCGGGCGGCATGATGGAGGATCCTAGGTCCCGCGCGTCCCTCTCAGGAGTGCTTCGGCCGGTGTCATTCGGGTGAGGTGAAAAATGTAGAGAGATAGAGTCACCAGTCTATTTTACTGAAAATAGACAAAAGAAAGGGAGCCATCCCGAAGGACAGCATCCAAAGACATACTGATGCATACGAAACCAAAATGATTCAAAAAGGGTCCGGAATCTAAGTTACGAAATGGGAAGGTGTTAGGCACCCATTCCACCCTTTCGGTCTCTCATGGATTTTTGTTATTTTCCTTTATTTCCCCGTGATATGTGTGCATGTGTATATATAGTGGAGATAGTAATCATCGACTTGCACCATGGAAGAGGTAAAGCGAGTCATCCGTAGGAAGGTACAAAAATACTAGAAAATAGGATTGACGCGATTATCCTTACGTTGACCGTTATAATGGAACGATAACGCATGTGGAATAATACGCCACTAAAAACAAATATATGTATATATATAATATAAGAGAGTGGAGTTTAGAGAAAATAAAAAATGAGAGAAAAAGTAAAAATAGGACTCGAGTCATGGGTTTTACCCCGAGATGCCTACGTAGCCTATAAAGGCATCAAAGTCCACATAGTTCGCAGGCAAAATGAGGGGTGGGGTTTATCCCATAAATCCAATCGGGGGATTCTCTTATTTGTGTGTGTGTGTGTAGAAAAAGTGTTTGAGTTGTGAGAAAAGTGTAAGAAAAGTATGAGAATTCCCATTTCGAATTTATGAGCAAACCCTATTTTTCTTATTTTTTGGGTTTTTATTTATATGAAAATAAGATATGTGAAATAATACTAAATAAAATGTATATTAGGATGTGTGAGATGAGATAATGAAAGTGCTAAGTAATAAAACAAGTTATTGCGAATTTATGAGAATTTAAGGAGAGAAATGAGAAAATTGGACCTTCTTGAAGATCTTGAGCTTGATCTTAAATGTTGGAGAGCACCCTTAGACTTGATGATGATAGAGGGTAGTGAATTCATCAAGTTTGATGAAAAGTATTATGAAAAGTGAAGGTTGGAAAGGGATTTGGATGTGGAAATTGGGCTGACTTCGAGAGAGGTTTTCTGGATTTGCTGAGAGTGATATCTATCAGATCTGGGCTCTTTTTGCAAGTGAGGTCAAGCCTCCTTTTTATAGGCCCAGGGAATTGTTGATCGGCATAACCCTATTACTGCTAATCAATAGGTCTGTTTCAGCACACTGCCGATAGGCAGGGTCAGGGATCTGCCGTTTGGTAGTGTTATTCAGGCCTTTTCGGAAAATCGGTCGTAGAACACAAATAGTTGATTAGAATTATGCACGGGATGGACCATTGGAAAGGTAATTAAGAGACCTTAGAAAGTACTTTGGTCCGCTCCCGAGTTCAGGAGTTGACTTTGGGTCACATATGGGTCGAAATCATTCGTTGGTCCATTGGACGGGGGATCGTCGGACGCAAACAGATCGTTCGTCCGCATGATAAGTCTGAATTGTGCACGGGGTAGACTGTTGGAAAGGTTAGGATATGTACTTTTACATTCCAAAGATTTTTATCCGGTTCGAGGATTTGACTTCGATCAACCGATCCCTCGAAGCATTCGATGACCTTTCGGACTAAAATGGATCGTTCGTTCGTACCGTAAGTCAGAATCGCACACGAGATGGATCGTTGGAAAGGGTTTTCAGTGACGTTCTAAGATTCATTCAGTCTCGGTTTAGTTAAAGAGTTGATTTAGGTCAAATGCAGCCCGAGAGTGCCCGGTGGACTCCTGATTGAGTTTCGGGGAAAATGGGTCGTTCGTTCGCATGCTAAGTCAAAATTATGCATGGGATGGACCGTTAGAAAGTAGTTTTAGTGCCCTTCAAAGATTCATTTAGTCTCGATTGAGTTAAAGATTTTAACTTTTGATCAAATGAAGCCTGGGAGTGCCCGATGGCTTCTAGGTCGGTACTCGGGGTATGACCTGGGTTTATAGTGATTAAGGGAGGTGCTAGGGACATAAGGAGAGTTTAGGGGGTAACAAAATGGGGTGTTTATAAATCCCCTTGACGGGTGAGTTTGGAACAAATGATAGCCATCGAATAGACACCGCATGATGTTTTGAGGGAGGATGACCAATTCAGAGGGTCGAGGCCGATTCTAAGGACCTAAGGGAGAGAGGATGAATAATTCAAAGGGTCGAGGACAATTCTAAGGACCTACGAAGTGTGTTGGGGATAACCAATTCGGTGGGTAGAAGTCTATTCTGCGAGCTTAAGTTGAGATTACTAATTCTCCAGGTCGAAGCCAATTCTGCGGGCTTAAGTAGAGATAACCAATTCTGCAGGTCGGAGACAATTCTGTGGGCTTAAGTATGAGATGACCAATTATGTGGGTTGAAGACAATTCTGAGGGCTTGAAGATGGGGGTGACCGATTCTGAGGGTCAAAGCCAATTCTGAGGGCTTGAAGATGAGGGTGACCGATTCTGCGGATCAAAGCCAATTTTGAGGGCTTGAATATGAGGGTGACCGATTCTATGGGTCGAAGACAATTTTGAGGGCTTGAAGATAAGGGTGATTGATTCTGCAGGTCGAAGCCAATTCTGAGGGCTTGGAGATGAGGGTGACCGATTCTATGGGTCGAAGCCAATTCCGTGAGCTTAAGTTGAGGTGAACAATTCTGCGGGTCAAAGAAAATTCTACGGGCTTAAGTAGAGATGACCAATTTTGTGATTCGAAGCCAATTCTGCAGGCTGAAGTATGAGATGACCAATTTTGCGGGTCGAAGCCAATTCTGCGGGGTTATGTAGAGATGACCAATTCTGCGAGTCGAAGTTAATTATGAGGTCTTAAAGATGAGATGACCAATTCTGCGGGTCGAAGCCAATTCTGAGGGCTTAAAGATGAGGGTGGCCAATTCTACAGGTCGAAGCCCATTCTGCGGGCTTATGTAGAGATGTTCATAGGGAACTTTGCCGGGGAAATTTATCTTGTGGTTTTGTTTTGGGTTGGGGAGCCTACTATTGGGGAAATCTTTTGCATCCTTTGAAGGAAAAGCTAAAATTCTACTAGGGAGATTTAGGTGGCCCATGGTTTGGATGTATTGCTTGGGGAAAATTGAGGCCTTTGGGGCATATGGGGTGATCTTTAGAGACCCTTCGGGGATGTTGTCGGGAGGAGTTTTACTTGATTTTTGAGAGTTCCGTTGGGGATATAGGGGTTCCTCTTGAGGGAGTGCAAAATTTTCTTGGTGAAAACGTTCTAAATCCTTCCTGGGTTTTTTAGGAATTTTCTGAGAATTTTTCAGGGCAATCTCGTATTTTCTGGGAATTTTTGTACGAAATTTAAAGGGGGGTGCCAGTCGGCATGGTTCAGAGGGTGCCATTCGCTAGTGGAATGGTCTTTTGGACTGCCCCTCGAAGGTAAAGGGTTAGTGTTGATCGGTGGGTGGGGGGTTCAATGTCGACCGGCATGACCCTTGGCATCTTATATAAGGGGGGCGGATTCTCCTTATTTTTCACAGCTTCTTGCTTTGGGGAGTGAGAACTCTTTTGACGCATTCAAGCCAATTGCAGATGAGATAACTTTTCTATGGGAGTCGTCGCATCATCGCTCTTCGATGGTGGTGACCCCTGGTGGTTATGTAAGTAAAATGACTTTTGGCATTCTTCTCTTTTTGGTGATTTTTCCTTCCTTCTTGAATTTTGACAAGGTTTCTTCTTTTGACAGTCTGATATATCTTTGAAGAACATGCGTGCCCGTGGGACGACGAGGCTTAAGGATGTGTGGGAGCATCTTCCACCCATGGTGCATTGGGTGGTATCCTCAGCGGGTTTGGGGAGGTTGGCGTCCGCGCTGGATGAGATGCCTCGGTCGACGGCGGTCTTATGCGCTTTGGGGGAGAGATGGTGGGATACTACCTGTTGATGTAAAAAACTAGATCGCTCTAATTTTTCAATCACAGATAAATAAATAAGACAAAGATTTTTAAAGTGGTTCGGCTAGGAATAAAGCCTACGTCCACTGTTATGTTATTGCTGAGTGTTTGTGGAATTCTTGATTACAAGTTCTCTCAAGAAATTCCGGTCCCCTTGAATGAGGATGATACAAGGTATTTATAGCCTTGAGGCTGTACATGAAAGGGTCGATACATTAAATGATATACATATGAAAGGGTAATACATTTAATGCCCTTAGGCTTGTGCGTCAAGGATAATCATTTAATGAACCAGTTGGACTGTTCGTTATCTGGCAATCAATGCTGTGGCCGAGATGCAGCTCGGACCGCCTTATTTGCTTGTCGTTAAGGAGTTCCTCGGAGCGTTGGAGTTCCTCGGAGTGTTGTGGTTCCTCGGGGTGTCCTTGTTGTTCGGAGCGAACATGACTTGGTCGGGGGGAAATAAACTTCCTCGTTGTTATTGTGCCATGTAGATTGACACGTGTCTTCTTATTATTGGTCCACGTCAGCAGATTAAATTTGGTATCAACAGAAGCCCCCAATGCTTCATGCTTGATAGTTTACTTGAAAGGATGGAGTATTTATTCTGCAGTGTTGCTCGGTGCTCGTGAAATTCTTGATCTACCTTCTTGATTTGTTCAACATAAAGTGCATTATCTTCTGGACGACATATGATGCCGCTTGTAGCTTATCATAATCTTCAAGTATGTTGATTGGTTTGCTAGCCGACCTACTGCATTCTGTGAGCTAGTGGTGGACTTTGAAACATTTTCTTGCAACTTCTTCTTCGATGTTGGTCGAGACAGTAGTAGCAAAGATCTCAGTGATGTAGATGCTGATTTTAACTTCTACCTCTACTCGGGGGCGAGCAAGAGGTTCTCGGGGACGAGCAAGAGCTGCTCGGGGACGAGCAAGAGTTGCTCGGACAGACCATCTGTGATGAACATCAGAATGCTGAAATATCTTAACTTCATAAAATTCCCATTATGCTTTGGATGATCTTCCTGCTGGCGAGGAACCTGTTTCAAAATCAGAGGGAGAGAAACCAATAGAGTAGGAATCTCCATGTAATAGTTAGTACACAATTTAATATCAATGTAATAAATTTGCATAATTCATTTTGAATTCAGTGAAAGAATTTCATTTTTGTTCGCAAATTATATGGTTCATCAACCAACTTAGAATTTATAATGAGCATAAATTGTTCAAAATTGTTTCCAACCAACCAAGGTGGATAAATAATGTTTGTCGACCAACCACAGTTGATGGGTTTCTATCCCCGACCAGCCATACTTGGTTCAATTTCAAATATAAACATGTGTCCGACCAACTAAGGTCAATACTTTGTCCTCGTCGACCAACTACAGTTAGTGGGTTTTTATCCCCGACCAACCATACTTGGTACATTTTGGAATATTTTGTTCTTTAAAGAACTTTTTGTAATAATGTTACCTCCCGACCAACATAAGCTGTAATGCGAGAGTATATAAAGTCTTACCAACCGTAGTTGATCATGCTGGTGTACACCTCTTAATCAAAGGAGTAGTAGGGTTCTTTCGAACTTTTTGGCTCCTTGGAGCATGTCCTCCTAACCAAAGGAGGTTGGCTACTTATAGCACTTTTGCTCCGTAGAGCTTGGCTCCGTAGAGCATGTCCTCCTAACCAAAGGAGGTTGGCTACTTATAGCACTTTTTCTCCGTAGAGCTTGGCTCCGTAGAGCATGTCCTCCTAACCAAAGGAGGTTGGCTACGTATAGCACTTTTTCTCCGTAGAGCTTGGCTCCGTAGAGCATGTCCTCCTAACCAAAGGAGGTTGGCTACTTATAGCACTTTTGCTCCGTAGAGCTTGGCTCCGTAGAGCATGGCTCCGTAGAGCATGGCTCCGTAGAGCATGGCTCCTTAGAGCAGTCTTCTTGGTTGATCCTGTAACATCCACAGGTTGATCAGTGAGCAATTTTTGTTTCTCGGGAGTATTAAGATCAGTAAACTCTGCTATAGCTTGTATTAATGGCATGTCGGTATGCATGGTATGGGCCTGGAAACATAGCCTCCTTCTTCTACTTGCTTTAATTAATGCCACTGCCAATTTTTCCAGCTTTGGGTATCTTATCTCTGCACCTCTTCTTTCGTTTTTGGGGATCGCAACCCTAAAAGGGCTTTGATCTTGTCTGGATTTGCTTCAACGTCTCGCTGGTTAATGATGTACTCGAGGAACATTCCTTCTCGTACTCCAAATGTGCACTTCGTCGGGTTGAGTTTCATTTGATAATTATCCAGTTGATCAAAAGTTTGACTCAAGTCAACCAAATGATCAGCAGCTTTCTTGCATGTCATCAACATAGACTTCCATACTGCAACTGATTTGCTCGGCAAAAACCTTGTTCATCAGCCGTTGTTATGTCTTCAGGTTTCATTTTAATCTGGTTGTAGCCAGAGTAAGTATCCATGAGCAGTTCGTGTCCCGAGGTAGCATCCACTGCCTTGTTGATATCGGTGAAATCAACACACATTCTTCATTTATTGTTTTTCTTCTGCCCGATGAGGAGATCTATATCTCTCTCTTGCTCGGTCTTCATTTCCTCTTGTATAGCTTGATTCTTCTCGGGGCTGGATACTCTTCTTCTCGTATGTCATGTCAATAAGAGGCTCAGCTTCCACCCATTTAGTAAAATAGTCGACTGCAACTACGAGATACTTGAATCTTCCTCGGGTGGTCGGCAGTGGTCCAACCAAATCAATTCCCCACTTGTCACATTTCTTGGCATAGGCTATACAATCAGCCCTCATCGTCGGCCAGTAATATCCCTGTGTCATCACTCTTTGTAAAAGTGTTCGACCTGCTACATGAGCTCCACAAGATCCTTCATGGATTTCTTCAATCAATTCTTTCACCTCGGTGGGATGTACACATCTCTGCAAACCTGCCATAATTCCTCGTCTATACAAAATACCATTAGTTAATACATACCGAGCAGCTTTATACTTCAGTTTCTTGGCAGCGAGTTTGTCCTCCGGCAATCCACCCTCTTCAATATATTTCCTGATGGGATCCATCCAAGATGGTCCTAAATCAAGGATAATCACATTCATTGTCAGATCTTCATCTATGCTCCGACCTTCTAATACTTCAATCGGTATGGTTCTTCGCATCTCGGTACGAGTAGCTGATGCTAGTCGGGCCAGTGCGTCTGCTTGTACATTCTCCATCCTCGGTATTCTCACCAATTGAATGGCATCAAATTCTGTCAACAATTTCATCACCTTTGCATGATATTTGATCATTAAATCTCCTTTAACCGCATATATTCCCATCATTTGATTCAATTAATTGAGAATCACTGAAAATAATTACTTGCCGTGCCTCCATGACTTTCGCCAAATGAAAACCTGCTATCATAGCCTCATACTCAGCCTCATTATTGGAAGCTTTGAATTGGAATCTCAAGGCATACTCCATGTCAATATCATCTGGGGTGTTTAAAACAATCCCTGCTCCACAACCAGTTGTGCAAGATGATCCATCTACATATAATCTCCATGTAGGTACCTCGTCTTCAAATTTATGGTCTGACAGAGTTCCTCGGTGGAATACTTGTCGCTTTCTTTCATCATGTCGTGATACTTCTGAATACACCTCTTGAATTTCAATATACCTCCTGAACTTCAATATTCCTCCTGAACTTCAATATATCTCCTGAACTTCAATATTCCTCCTGAACTTCAATATACCTCCTGAACTTCAATATTCCTCATGAACTTCAATATATCTCCTGAACTTCAATATTCCTCTTGAACTTCAATATACCTCCTGAACTTCAATATTCCTCCTGAACTTCAATATATCTCCTGAACTTCAATATTCCTCCTGAACTTCAATATTCCTCCTGAACTTCAATATATCTCCTGAACTTCAATATTCCTCTTGAACTTCAATATACCTCCTGAACTTCAATATTCCTCCTGAACTTCAATATATCTCCTGAACTTCAATATTCCTCCTGAACTTCAATATATCTCCTGAACTTCAATATTCCTCTTGAACTTCAATATACCTCCTGATTAGTCGGGGTTGAATTTGATTCTCAACTGCATGATGATATAAGAATGTGCCACCAAATGAACAAATATATCTGTAATATAAGCCCCCAACTGTGGAATGTGAACTTTGAATGAGATTTATCGACCAATACCAACCGGAGTTGGATTTTATCTACCAACCGGAGTTGGATTTTTTCTACCAACCGAAGTTGGATTTTATCTACCAACCGGAGTTGGATTTTGTCTACCAACCGGAGTTGGATTTTATCTACCGACCGGAGTTGGATTTTGTCTACCAACCGGAGTTGGATTTTATCTACCGATCAGAGTTGGTGGTAATTGATAATAAATGATGAAGACTTCCTCGGAGCTGACCAACAGATTGTTGGGAATAAGATAATATAAATGCTGGAGACTTCCTCGGTGCTGACCAACAGATTTGTTGGGGATAAGATAATATAAATGCTAGAGACCTCCTCGGCACTGACCAACAGATTTGTTGGGAATAAGATAATATAAATGTAGGATACCTCCTCGGCGATGACCAACAGATTGTTGGGAATAAGATATAATAAATGAAGGATACCTCCTCGGCGATGACCAACAGATTGTTGGGAATAAGATATAATAAATGCAGGATACCTCCTCGGCGATGACCAACAGATTTGTTGGGAATAAGATAATATAAATGCAGGATACCTCCTCGGCAATGACCAACAGATTGTTGGGAATAAGATATAATAAATGCTGGAGACATCCTTGGAGCTGAATAAGATATAATAAATATTTGTCGAGCTCCATGCTGAAATGAGAATAGAATATGCATCCAAATAGATATAAAGAATAATTGAAAATAATAAAGTGCCTCGCCGATCAGTCGAGGTAGAATCATATAATGCCGAACAAGAATAAGATCTTTCAGAACATAATAATATGGTCGAGAATGTTGTCAGGCTTGAATATAAATAAGAATTATCCGAACGAATGTTGTAATTCTCCTTAAAGCTGAATAAGTATCTTGTCGAGGCATAATTGCAGAATGCCGAATAAGAATAATATTTTCCAGAACATAAGAATATGGCCGAGAACTTTGCTGGGCCTGCATATAAATAAGAATTACCCCGACCAACT
The DNA here is from genome assembly GCA_949130495.1 of Sambucus nigra. Taxonomy (NCBI): domain Eukaryota; kingdom Viridiplantae; phylum Streptophyta; class Magnoliopsida; order Dipsacales; family Adoxaceae; genus Sambucus; species Sambucus nigra. Next base: position 249,388,630 of record OX422215.1, read on the forward strand.
ATCCGTTGGGGGTGAAATATAATAAATGTTATAGTTCCCCTCAGAGATGAATATGATAATAAGTATCTCGTCGTGCTCCATGTTGAGATGAATATAGAATATGAATCCCAATGGATATATAGAATCATTTGTGCTGGAGCAGATATCTGGGCCTGAATATAAATAAGAATTACCCCGACCAACTATCCGTTGGGGGTGAAATATAATAACTGTTGTAGCTTTTCCTCGGAGCCGAATATATATAGAGAGAATAAATTTTTCGAGCTCCATGCTGAGATAAATATAAAATATGAATCCGAATGGATATAGAATAATTTGTGCTTCAGCATTCGTCGGCATTGAACCTTGTGCCTGTAAAAATTAATAATTTGCTCTACCATATGTGTAGGCTGAATTGATTAGTCATGAGAATAATTTACTCATCCAATCAATATATGATATGTATCAGCATAAAAATTTCAAAATATAAAATAATATGCCAAATGTGTGTGAAATGGACAAATTATTATCAAATATGCATCATAAATAAGACGTAAAGGTATTTAATCTCCAACAACTAATCAGGTATTAATTGCTGTTTAAAAATATTTTTGGGGTGATCATAAGTTAAAAAGACTTAAGCCTTAAGAATGTTAATTAAATGAATAAATAAATAATCCGCTAGATCGTATGAAATGGACAAATTATTATCAAATATGCATCATAAATAAGACGTAAAGGTATTTAATCTCCAACAACTAATCAGGTATTAATTGCTGTTTAAAAATATTTTTGGGGTGATCATAAGTTAAAAAGACTTAAGCCTTAAGAATGTTAATTAAATGAATAAATAAATAATCCGCTAGATCGTATGATTTCGACAAAGAAACTTTGTGATGTGATGAACGAGGGGCCAACATATCAAATTTGTGCCCAGACTCTTTTACAAGAGGTGGGTAATGATTTTTCAGGTGAGAGAAAATTATTTTTTATATTGATCCCTTCCTATTCCCAATTTGGAGAGATAAAAATATGGTGAATGATTAAAGTTATTACCAAATAAAAAATCAATCAATTTGACTTTATTGACATAGATGGAAAATGAACCAAATTAAGTATATAATTCATAAAAGTGAATGCAAAGAGACCCAAACTTGAAGAGAGAGAATATATATGGGTCATGATTTCCATGAGAAGACTTTTCATTGTCTTTAACCTTTTCCCATTCTTTTATTAAAAATATGATGGGAATTTGAATAGACATCAAATATCTTACAAAATTTATTTCAAAATCAACAATGAAAATGATCAAATCTTATCATCGTCGTATATATTGGCATATGTAATCATTTAAAATATTTATTTCATGATATAAAATTAAAACTTGAGAATCAAGCAAAGAATTATGATTTATGAAATCTACTATTTTTCAGATTTCTAAATAAGAATTAATCTAACAGTTATGATTTAAAAAATCATGATATGCAACATTTTGCAGATAACAAACGGATGATTAATTCATGTATATAAACATAAAAATCATGATTGAATCAAAAGATGTATGTATAATTGATTATACGTAGAGAAAATAAAAACTTAGCTTTTGGTGGAGAACAACGCTTGTAACACGTTCCCACAGACGGCGCCAATCTGTTGATGTAAAAAACTAGATCGCTCTAATTTTTCAATCACAGATAAATAAATAAGACAAAGATTTTTAAAGTGGTTCGGCTAGGAATAAAGCCTACGTCCACTGTTATGTTATTGCTGAGTGTTTGTGGAATTCTTGATTACAAGTTCTCTCAAGAAATTCCGGTCCCCTTGAATGAGGATGATACAAGGTATTTATAGCCTTGAGGCTGTACATGAAAGGGTCGATACATTAAATGATATACATATGAAAGGGTAATACATTTAATGCCCTTAGGCTTGTGCGTCAAGGATAATCATTTAATGAACCAGTTGGACTGTTCGTTATCTGGCAATCAATGCTGTGGCCGAGATGCAGCTCGGACCGCCTTATTTGCTTGTCGTTAAGGAGTTCCTCGGAGCGTTGGAGTTCCTCGGAGTGTTGTGGTTCCTCGGGGTGTCCTTGTTGTTCGGAGCGAACATGACTTGGTCGGGGGGAAATAAACTTCCTCGTTGTTATTGTGCCATGTAGATTGACACGTGTCTTCTTATTATTGGTCCACGTCAGCAGATTAAATTTGGTATCAACAGTACCCATACCTTCCATTTTGGTTTTGGGGAGATGACCATGACTCCCATAGACATGTAGCAGCTGACAGGGCTGGATTGCGATGGGGAGCAGATAGAGGTGGATCGCTCTCTGAGGGTGAGGTCAGAGGCAGTGAGGGCGGCGCTCGGCGACGTGGAGGACGGGTTGTCTTTTCTGGGGATTACATCCGGTTGTCTTTTTTGAAGGATTTCTTACTGATTAGGGTGGTTTATGTGGAGGACGGGATGAAGGTGAGCAGATGGACCAGTTGTTCATATTATTGGTGCTGGGATGTTTCATGCTGGCGTCGAGCGGCGACGTCGTCCACTTGTGGTTCTTGTCGTATTTGAGGATGTTTTCAAACATCCCTCTCTATGATTAGGGGAGTATGACTTTGGCGACCCTTTATTTTTCTTTGGATGCATTCAGCCGGTGCTGCCTAAAAACTTTTACTGGACCCACGTATCTCCTCGAGGTATCCTTTAATTTGCACATTTTCTTTTCATGCATTCGCATTTTCCTTATGTGTCTCTTTTGTATTGTGAATCCCTGTCTTTGGCTGATGTGGTTCAATGAGGTGATTGGGTGCAATACCCATCTAATTGCCTTAAAGGATGAAACTGTTGGGGACTTCTGCCGATTATATCGATGGCGCAAGGCCAATTGGCAATCGAAGGGATCTCTCTCTCTAGAGGCGGTGCGTCAGGTCTTGAATGGCCTGACAAGTGGTAGGGTAAGACTCTTTCCTTTTCATCCTTGGTTTTTGGCATGTTCTGATTTTGTATTGACTTATGTCTGTTGGGAATTTTCAGGTGACTTTTTACCCTTGGGGGACAGCCTTTCAGGATACGGGGGCGACCGGGGTGAATGCGCAAATGAGGCCTTTGATGGAGAATGAATTCGGTCATTCTTGGTATCTGAGGGAGCGGGTGGTTCGGCAGATTGCCTAGGAGGAGGTGGTGGTGCCACTTGCGCAGCCTCCTACGTCTATGAGGTGGGAGCGACTGCTGTTGGAGGATGCCAAGATCGTGGCTATGATCGACGAGTCCTACTTGTTGTACACTGATACGGATGTGCCATATGACTATATGGACTTTGTGACGAGCAAGTTGATGGCGCCCAGTATATATGATGCCTTTCCTTTCTCTCCTGCGAGTTCGAGTCGGGCGGTGGGGTCTTCCCACACCGGTGATGGTCCATCCGCTTCTACAGCGGCGGCAACTTCAGAGGTTCCCTTTGTACGATTGTATACCCCTTCGTAGAATATTCGACGGGCTGATGGAGGGATGGTGCTTATGTTACACCGTCCTCATGCGGTGGATCCGGAGGAGCTGAGTTTGAGAGATGAGGTTCTTCATCCTGTATTATACCTTTCTGTTCTTTTCTTTCTTTTATATTTTGATCCTTTCCTCTTTGATACTGATTTATCCTTTTACTTGCAGCAAGTCCGGGTGTCGACCACTTGGCTGAGGGACATCATAGAATGGATATCTTCGCTGACTTCCCATATTCAGGATGCGGTCCTAACTCCTTCTTGCTTGGTGTCATCTGCTTCAACCGAGGAGGACTCTGGCTCAGGTAGCGGTGGTGCGTCATCTCGCTGTAGGGGAAAGAGAGAGCATCGCAGGGGTGGAAGTTCTTAGAGAGAGGGCTGAAGGGTGTGAAAACCCGCTCACCAAAATAATGGGTGGCCTACCCGATACTCCAATAATACAAGAATTATGGATGGAATCATTCTCAGCATCGTAACAATATACAGAGTATACGGGATAACCACTGAACATTTCAGAAAACGGGTTGCCAAACATTTTTTTTATAATTTAAAGAAAGCATTTTAATCAACACATAGTTGAAAAGGAAGTGGAAACCCCACAAACATATATTACAACAACAACAAGTATATGATATGGAGACCGAATATGCTGTCGGTCCACAGTTACATACAATGAATAAGAAATTCATTAAGTTACATTTTACATTCATTATACAATTATAAATGTTTTGGGCCACACGCCCAAATACTGATCCAACCATAACTAGATAGAAAAAAAATAAAGGCGTCTATTCAAAGCATCCCGTGATATCCACAAACTATCACGGCTCGTCAAAAGTTCATCAGAATGGGGGGGTCAATATGGGCACCCTTGCGGCGGAGCACCTGAGCAGAAATAAATTCATACATAACGAGGAAAAATGAATGGGTCAGGACCCGATTTTATATGATCACCAGATGAATAAAGAGTATGACAGTTATGCATAGTTAAACATGAATGATAAAGATGTTATTCCAACATGTTAATCTCATATCATAAACTACAACAATTTAAATGATTATGAATTTATTTCAATTATGCAAGTGGATATGAATAATCATCATTAATCAAAAGCCTTTATCATTTTTCACCTTTTTCATTTCATCTTTCCATTCCTTATCAGGAATATAAATTCTATTATATGCTCTTTGTGGCATGTATCTCAATTGTATGCTCTTTGGGGCATTTATTATGCTCTTTATGGCATTAATATCCATCAAGTCCCACTTGATGTATAATAGTTATAAATATACATATATAACGATTCTAGGACCGCCCGTCCGGGTTACCACATGGTGCGCGCCCCTAAAATGACCATCATCTTCCAGGGCCTATCATCAAGACAACCTGGGATCCTACCGAAACATCAGGAAGCGGCCATATGCCTGCTGGGTAGTCATAACCACACCCGTAATTACCTACCCATCGCAGAAAATATACAACAAGCGCTCATATGGACTAGGACTATATCCACCCTGCATTCACTAGCCAGGGGGCTTCACCTCACGCGGGAACTTACCTTAAGATGGCATTTAGAGAGGGTGTGTTTAAACCATTTTATTAATTACCATGTCAGGATTAAGAAAATTATCATTTACCTTATTCCATTCCCATTTCCATTTCCATTTTATCAAATGCATATTAGTTATCAAGAGCTATACGTAATTCGCATCATCATAATAACCTCAATGATAATTAAACTCCCAAGTTATTCCTCCCAGCCTTTTAGGGTTCTATGAAAAACCACCAAAACTATTGTACCTCAATTAAGTCTCTAAAGTCTCCAAATATGACCTTATGACTCCTAGACTTCTAATTAATTACAAAAGAAAAGTAATGCATGAACATCACTTTAGACACCCCCATAATAAACCCCATATAAACCATTTCTAATCCAAGGTAGTCCCCCAACTCATCTAAGACTCTAGGACACTAAGTTTACTTCATACAAGAAGGTTCCAAATCCCTAACCTAAAGAAAATGAGTTAGAATTGAATTTCAAAACTAACTAAAAAACAGCAGGAAAACGAATCGATTCGCCCAAGGGCCGAATTGATTCGCCCTAGCAAATCGATCGCCCAAAAAGCGAATAGATTCGGACAAGTAAACCTGGGATTCTGTAAACTGTGATTCGGTCCAAGCAGACCTGGAAACTGGCCCTATGCGAATCGATTTGCCTAGGGGCCGAATCCATTCGCCCCTGCGAATTTGCCAAGTTTGGCTATGGAGTCTTGGACTCCTAAAATTTCCCCCAACTCAAATCCTTTCAAACCAAGATCATTTAATACAACTAATACATAATAAATACATCTAACTACCATCATTTACATCAATGATCATCCCAATCAACCTCAAATGATTTAGATCTCATTAAACCCAATAAAACCCTAACTTTGATAAACCAAAATCAATACACAACTATCAATACTAATCATTCATCTTAAATCACATTATAGCAAGTAGAAAACTTTCCTCAAGCTTGTAAATTCAGATTTGAGGAAGATGAATGCAAGATCAAGACTCCAATCTTCAATCTCTCTCTTTCTCTACAAGTTCTCTTCTTCTCTCTTTCTCTCTAGGTCACAATGCTTTTAAGAGAATAAAAAATGAAAATGCAAGATTTAAAAACCGTAGCTTAAGTTTAAACCCCAACTTAAATTATTAATACCGCGATAAAATGACTCGCAACTACACATTTAAGCTATAACAAGTCAAAAGTGCCCGAAATATCAAAATACACTATAGAACTTATTTTGACTATCTCACACCTTCCGGAACTAACTACGTCCTCCAAATTATCATTGGGAAATTTTATAACTCATTTTAAGTTCCGGTCTCATTTTAAACCATAATGTCATTTTAAATTTTATGACACAATAAAACGCAACATGGTGATATTCACCTACACATAGGGTAAATATGCAACGTTTTTGTAATTATTAACTTTTCTTCATTAAATTAATACTTAATCCATATTCCAACATTTTATATATAATTACTTCACATAGTAAGTAAATATAAAATAGGTTCACATAAGTGAGGGTTGTTACATACTCCCCCCCCTTATGAGGGAATTTTTCCCCCAAAATTCAAGCGTACCTTGCAAAAAGAGATGCGGATACTTTTCCCGCATGTCATCCTCACATTCCCACGTCGATTCTTTAGTATTGTGATGACTCCATTGGACTCGCACCAAGGGCACCACTCGAGACCTCAACCTACACTCCCCATGCTCTAAGATAGCAACCAGTTGTTCTTCATATGAAATGTCGGGTTTCAAGTCAATATCCTCGAAAGGGATATGCCAAAGGGCACCTTCGCATCTCTTATATTTCTTCAGAGAGGAAACATGGAATACATCGTGAATTTGTTACAAAGGATCCGGTAAGGCAAGTTGATACGCCATTGGACCCACCTTCTCAATAACTGGAAAAGGTCCAATAAAACACGGTACAAGCTTTCCTTTCTTCCCGAAACGCTTGATGCCTTTCTTTGGTGGCACTCGTACTAAGACTTGGTCCCCAATCTCCAACTCCATGTGTCTTCTACCCGCATCGGCATAGCTCTTTTAGCGGTCTTGGGTTATCCGAATGACATTCCGAATGAGTTCAATTTTAGAAGAATTATCTTGGATCATTTCAAGTCCAAGGAATTTATTATCACCCACTTCCAACCAACAAGCGGGTGATCTACAGGGTCGGCCATAAAGAGCTTCATAGGGCGCCATTCCAATAGTAAATTGGTACGAGTTGTTATAAGCGAACTCAACTAATGGGAGGTATTGTTTCCAACAATCCTTGAAATCAAGCATACACATACGGAGCATATCCTCCAGCATTTGGTTTACTCTTTCAGTCTGGCCATCTGTTTGAGGATGATAAGAAGTGCTGAACTTTATTTCGGTCCCCATCGCCTCTTGGAAACTTCACCAAAAGTGGGAAACAAAGATCTTGCCTCGTTCGGAAACTATATTTAAAGTTACCCCATGAAGTCTAACGACTTCCGCGATGAATAATCGGGCATAGCGAGCGGTGTCATAATCAGTACGCACGGGTAGGAAGTGTGCCGACTTAGTCAAGCGGTCAACAATGACCCAAATAGAATAACAACCACTATGTGACCTTGGCAAGCCCATAATAAAATCCATCGATATGCTATCCCATTTCCACACTGGAATCTCCAACGGTTGCAACAAACCTGTCGGTCGCTGATGATCGATCTTGACCAATTGACAAGTGGTGCATTGGGATACAAACTCAAAAATATCCTGCTTCATTCTTGGCCACCAATACAGGCGGCGCATGTCTTGATACATCTTGTCCCCATCAGGATGTACCATAAATTTAGACCTGTGAGATTCTGCCATCACCGCCCATCTCAAATCCCCCTCCTCCAGAAAAATGAGTCTCCCATGGAAGTGTAATCCGCCCTCTGAACTTATCGAGTAGGATTCCGCCCCCTCGGACAGTAATCGACGTATATGGTCCTAACAACCCTTATCCCTTCCTTGGGTTTCTACAACCCTTGCCACAATGGTAGGAGTAACGGTCATCACTGACATGAACGCTCTCACCACCGCATCCTCCTGACCGAGCTCTTTACACTTAGCTTTCCATACATCAGCTAAATCTCCCTCGGGCTTCCTACTCAAGGCATCCTCCACAACGTTCGCCTTGACCGGATGATAATGGATATCAAATTGATAATCTTTCACGAACTCCAACCATTGGCGATTTCGCATATTCAAATCTTTCTGTGAAAATAAATATTGTAGCAACTTATGGTTCGTGAAAAGACTTAATTTCTCCCCTAAGAGATAATGCCTCCAAATCTTCAAGGAAAAAACAACCGCGATAAGATCTAAGTCATGCACTGGATAGTTCCTTTCATGGGGCTTTATCTTGCAAGAAGCATAAGCAATAGCCCATCTCTCTTGTTTAAGCACACCTCCTAATCCTTGAAGAGATGCATCGGTGAAGACTAGATATTCTAATCCCGATTTTGGCAATGCAATCACTGGAGCCGAAGTCAACCTATCTTTGAGCTCGTCAAAAGCAGCCTGACAAGAGTTATCCCAAATAAATCTCACCCATTTTCGGGTCAAATTTATCAAAGGGCTAGTGATTTTAGTGAAACCCTTGATAAACCGACGGTAATAACCCGCCAAACCCAGAAAACTACGAATCTCGATAGGTGTTGTGGGCTAACCCCACTCCCTCACCGCAACCACCTTGCTCGGATCCACCGATATACCTTGGGATGACACAATATGGCCCAAACACTGAACTTCCTGTAACCAAAAGCCACACTTCTCGAACTTAGCATACAATTGGTGATCCCTCAATCTTTGTAGGACCAACCTCAAATGAATAGCATGATCAAATTCCGTTCGTGAATAGACTAAGATGTCATCGATGAATACAATGACAAATTGGTCCAAGAAGTCCCAAAATACCTTATTTATGAGATCCATAAATACGGCGGGGTCATTGGTTAGTCCAAAGGGCATAACCAAGAATTCATAGGATCCATATCTTGTTAGAAATGCGGTCATGGATATATCTTGCTCCCGTATCATCAACTGGTGATACCCCGTCCTCAAATCGATCTTAGAGAAGTACGACGCTCCTCTAAGTTAATAAAAACAAATCATCAATACGAGGCAAAGGGTATTTATTCCGGATGGTGACTTTATTCAACTCGCTATAGTCAACACATAACCAGAGAGAACCGTCTCTTTTCTTTACAAACAACACCGGAGCATCCCATGGCGACGTACTATGCCTAATAAATCCCTGCTCCAACAACTGCTGAATTTGATCCCTTAACTCCCTCATTTCCATAGGAGCCATGCGATATGGAGCTCTCGCAATCGGTCGAGTTCCCGGCGCTAAATCAATCACAAACTCAATCTCCCAGCTCGGAGGCAATCCCGGTATTTCCTAGAAAACATCTTCAAAATATCTAACAACCGAAATAGAATCCAAGGGAACAACTACATCCCTAGAAATCTCCTCCGCAATACAATATACATAAGTACTAGTACCTCCTTCTAAACGAGGCATAACTACCAAGAATATTTCTTATCCCGGGACGGAAAAGACTATAATCTTCCCATAACAATTGACTATCGCGTGATACTTCACTAGCCAATCCATACCTAAAATCACATCATACCCGACCATGTCAAGGACGAGCAAATCGGCCTCAAAACACAAATTACCAAGAGTAATTCCTATTCGTTTACAAACAAGGAAAATGAGGGAACCATCACCCATAGAGGACTCGACACTCGTGAAGGTACTCTCAGCAGATTTTATGAACTATGTGGTTTGAGCAAAACTTCTCGAAATGAATGAATGTGTCTCACCCATCTCAAACAATACCCGATCGATATGACCTTGAATGAGAAACTTACCCCTCAATCGCTGGAAGAGCTGAAGGGAGCATAGCCTACTGAATGTGATAAACCCGTCCATACTATAATTGTTCCTGCTGTGGAGGAACAACCGAATTAGGTGCTTATGGCGGAAACTGAACATATGGCAGTTGTGGAGCCCTAGGAGGCTATCCCCCAATCAACTGAGGACACGACCTCTTGTAGTGACCCGACTCTCCGCACTGAAAACATTTAATCATCACATTATCTTGGTTCCGCACCTGATTATTTCGAAACTGCCCAAAACCTCGGCCCTGCTGGCCTCTACCTCCATTTCCACCTCTACCTGCTTGTTGATGTGGCGGTCCACCTTGACCCTGCCTATTGTTGTTACCACCCGCATTGAATCCACCAAAGCGTTGGCATTTAGACAAATCCCCTTGTTGGGGGTCCCTCTCTCTTTGCTTACTTCTCGAAGATTGGGATGAAGGAGATGCTCCTCCTCCGATCCCATTACCTCCAGGTTTTCCCACTTGCCCCATCGATGTAGCCTTCTTGCCATTTTGCAAAAATAATGTTTGCACTTGGCAATGAAGTAATGCCGCATTCATCACATCCCCAAAGGTTTGCAAGGTCGGATTACCCAATAAATATTGTTTTATCTGCCAGTGTAAACCTCCCACAAACTTGGAGATTCTCCTCTCTTCTGGAGTTACCTCATCCGGTACAAAGCTTGCTAACCGGGTGAACTCCTCTTCATACTCCGTAACAGATCTCTCTCCTTATACCACGTCCTAGAGCTTCCTTCCCATCTCCCTTTCAACTGCGGGAGGGAAGTACTTTCGGTCAAACAAAGCCTAGAAATCCGTGATTGTCATGGAATCTCTCTGCTCTGATGTAGTCATCGACTCCCACCAATGTAGGCAGATCCGACAAGCTTGAAAGTAACAAGGACTTTCTTTTTCTCCTCACTACATTCTACCATTCGAAGATGGCGTTGCGTGTCTTTCTTCCACTGATTAGCCCTTATAACATCCGATCCTCCATCAAATTTTGGGGGATGGACCTTTAGAAAATACTCCCTAACTCTCTCCCACGGAGAAGGTCCCGTAGGAGCTTGTGCATCTGGAGCTCGTTGCTGTTGAGCTTGTGGTATTTGTTGTACCATGGCAGTCATCGGTGCATTGCCCGCTTGGGCCACTATATTTGCTACATCAGCAGCATTTATACTGCCCTGTGGCGACGGTGGAGGACCAACCTCCTCTTCCACAACTCTATTACGTCTCGCTGGGCGACCTCTCTTAGGTGACATGTGAAATGGAGAAACAATAGAGTTAGAATACTATATAAAACAATCTATCTTGCAGAAGATCGCCAATATAAGCAACAAAACAGTCCTAACATTAGGCTCTATATCAAAGAACACTACAGTAAAACATGACAAGTACGCATAGATCCTAAAAACTCTAGAACCTGATGCTCTGATACCATCTATGATAACCCGCTCACCAAAATAAGGGGTGGCCAGCCCGATACTCCAATAATACAGGAATCATGGATGGAATCATTCTCAACATCGTAACAATATACAGAGTATACGGGATAACCACTGAACATTTTAGAAAACGGGTTGCCAAACATTTTTTTATAATTTAAAGAAAGAATTTTCATCAACCCATAGTTGAAAAGGAAGTGGAAACCCCAAAAACATATATTACAACAACAACAAGTATACGATATGGAGACCGAATATGCTGTCGGTCCACAGGTACATACAATGTATAAGAAATTCATTAAGTAACATTTTACATTCATTATACAATTACAAACGTTTTGGTCCACACGCCCGAATAAAGATCCAACCATAACTAGAGATAAGAAAATGAAGGAGTCTATTCAAAGTATCCCGTGATATCTACAAACTATCATAGCTAGTCGAAAGTTCATCAGAATGGGGAGGTCAGTACGGGCGCCCTTGCGGCGGAGGACCTGAGCGGATATAAATTCATACACAACAAGGAAAAAATTTATGTGATCAGTAGATGAATAAAGAGTATGACAGTTATACATAGTTAAACATGAATGATAAAGATGTTATCCCAACATGTTAATCTCATATCATAAACTACAACAATTTAAATGATTATGAATTTAATTCAATTATGCAAGAGGATATGAATAATCATCATTAATCAAAAGCCTTAACATTTTTCACTTCTTCATTTCATCTTTCCATTCCTTATCAGGAATATAAATTCTATCATATGGTATTTGTGTCATGTATCTCAATTGTATGCTCTTTGTGGCATTTATTATGCTCTTTATGGCATTAATATCCATCAAGTCCCACTTGATGTAGAATAGTTATAAATATACATATATAACGATTCTAGGACAGCCCGTCCGGGTTTCCCCACTGTGCGTGCCCCTAAATGACCATCATATTCCAGGGCCTATCATTAAGACAACCTTGGATCCTACCGAAACGTCGGGAAGCGGCCATATGCCTGCGAGGTAGTCATAACCACACCCGAAATTACCTACCCATCGTAGAAAATATACAATCGCTCATATGGCCTAGGACTATATCCACCCTGCATTCACTAGCCAAGGGGCTTCACCTCACGCGAAAACTTACCTTAAAATGGCATTTAGAGAGGGTGTGTTTAAACCATTTTATTAATTACCATGTCAGGATTAAGAAAATTACCATTTACCTTATTTCATTCCCATTTCCATTTCCATTTTATCAAATGCATATTAGTTATCAAGAGCTATACGTAATTCGCATCATCATAATAACCTCAATGAATAATTAAACTCCCAAGTTATTCCTCCCAGACTTTTAGGGTTCTATGAAAAACCACCAAAACTATTGTACCTCAATTAAGTCTCTAAAGTCTCCAAATATGACCTTATGACTCCTAAACTTCTAATTAATTACAAAAGAAAAGTAATGCATGAACATCACTTTACGCACCCCCATAATAAACCCCATATAAACCATTTCTAATCCAAGGTAGTCCCCCAACTCATCTAAGACTCTAGGACACTAAGTTTACTTCATAAAAGAAGGTTCCTAATCCCTAACCTAAAGAAAATGAGTTAAAATTGAATTTCAAAACTAACTCAAAAACAGCCGGAAAACGAATCGATTCTCCCAAAAAGTGAATTGATTCGGACAAGGAAACCTGGGATTCTATAAACTGCCGAATCGATTTGGCTTGGCCGAATCGATTCGGTCCAAGCAGAACTGGAAACTGGCCCTATGTGAATCGATTCGTCCAGGGGCCGAATCGATTCGCACCTCCCAATTTGCCAAGTTTGGCTATGGAGTCTTGGACTCCTAAAATTTCCCCAACTCAAATCCTTTCAAACCAAGATCATTTAATACAACTAATACATCATAAATACATCTAACTACCATCATTTACATCAATGATCATCCCAATCAACCTCAAATGATTTAGATCTCATTAAACCCAATAAAACCCTAACTTTGATAAACTAAAATCAATACACAACTATCAATACTAATCATTCATCTTAAATCACATTATAGCAAGTATAAAACTTGCCTCAAGCTTGGAAATTCAAATTTGAGGAAGATGAATGCAAGATCAAGGCTCCAATCTTCAATCTCTCTCTTTCTCCACAAGTTCTCTTCTTCTCTCTTTCTCTCTATGTCACTAAATGCTCTTAAGAGAATAAAAAATGAAAATGCAAGACTTTAAAATCATAGCTTAAGTCTAAACCCCAACTTAAATGATTAATACCGCGATAAAATGACTCGCAACTACACATTTAAGCTATAACCAGTCAAAAGTGCCTGGAATATCAAAATACACTACGGCACTTATTTTGACTATCTCACACCTTTCGGAACTAACTACATCCTCCAAATTATCATTGGGAAATTTTATAACTCATTTTAAGTTCCGATCTCATTTTAAACCATAATCTCATTTTAAATTTTATGACACAATAAAACACAACATGGTGATATTCACCCACACATAAGGTAAATATGCAACATATTTGTAAATATTAGCTTTTCTTCATTAAATTAATACTTACTCCATATTCCAACATTTTATATATAATTACTTCACATAGTAAGTAAATATAAAATAGGTTCTCATAAGCGAGGGTTGTTACAAAGGGTAGGAGAGAGAGAGAGAGAGAGAGAAAATGAGGTTCCGGGCTGAGTCCCGTTGTTTTTTGCTTTTCTTTTATTTCCTGGAAAATTTGATGTAACACAGAAGAATATATATATTCAATGCAATGGGATTTTTTATTATCTTTTTTTAATGGTGAGTGAATGTATGCACATGCGCTTTTTACTTTGTTGCCGAGATCGTAAAAAGAGATATTTTTGGAATTTTAAAGGAAAGTTTTAAAAATGAGAAATTATATAGGGGTCGAAGAGGATTTTTTTGAAATTCTGTTGAGAATATCAATTTTATTTTTATTGAGTTTTTCTGATTTTAACAAAAGAGGAAAGAGGAAAATTTCTAAAAATAGGGGGTTGTCGATCTGCGAGACCCTTGTCCCGCCTATCGGCAGTCAATTCCAGTCCCATCAATTCAAAGCTTTTTATTAGTTCCCTCTTCAGCTTCTTCTGCCTTGTGGGGTAGGATTCCCTCTTATTTCTGCAGGGGTTATGTCTTTTATGAGGGTTCTCAAGTATAAAAAGGGTTAGGGGTGGAGTGTTTTCATCACACCTTCACATTCTTACTTACTTGTCTATTATCTCTTAGTCCTGCAAGATGGCTCTCCCTGGTAGCATTGAGTTTGCTAACTACCTCGAAGCCTTGGAAGCGATGTGCTCTTATAATGTCGATTATGATGCTTTCAACATGCGTCAAGTCTCTTTGGGGAGCAATCGGTCCATTGAGTGGAATATGCTGATGGTGGCGGTACAATTTTTGCACCCGAAGACCGTGTATTCAGCTTTGGGTTAGATGAAGTTTTTCCTACCTATGAGGAATTTTCTACCATATTGGTGATAAATCCCAGTATTACTGCAGCTTTACCCGAATTTTCCCATTCTCCCAGGGATTTGCTGGCCGGGCTTCTTCGTATTTCACCTTCGGCGACTAGATCACTGGTTGCTGGAGTAATGATCTCCCTCCTGGTGGTGTTGCAATCTGTGCATTTACGGGAAGTAAGTGATGCTAGCTATGCTGGAGTCATTGCTCTGGGCCTGGTTTCAAAATTATTGCTGGTGACTGGGGAACTACTGGTGGATCCGCAACTTGCAGCCATTACTTCGTAGATGTCATATAGTCGTAATCCTATGGCGATGATATACTGGAGGATACCCTGAACGGTCTGGATGCCTGGAGATATGGTCGTTCTGACTTCCTGCGGGGTAGCCCCGTGATGTTGTTCATGTGGTTGTCTGAAGGACTCCGCCTGGTGACTCTTTCAGACTATCCTTTGTCAGTTGTACCCAACTTTTTTTTGCATCACTTCTTCAGCGTTGCCCTGGATATTGAGAGCGGTGAGAATTGGCTTGTGGAGCATGGGGCTCAGAATCTGTATTGGTCAGTGCCTTGGTAGGGACAGTTGCGTCCTGTTCTGGAGCTAGGAGAATACCCGTATGTGAGGATGGTTGGTCTCAACCACACCTCTTGTTATTTCCCTTGGCGGCTTCTGCGCTATTTTGGTTGGGCACAGGTCGTGCCACCTCGAACACTAAATTTACTTCCAGTAGAGGATTTGACTGAGCGTCTGCACCTGCGAGTTGTCTCTCTATGGGAGAGTCATCGTTCGTCGACCCGTCCTTCTCAGTCTGTTAAGAGAGTTTGGCATATCCTTGGAGATTACATGAAGTGGTTGTGGAGGAGAGTAGTTAGCAAGATATTGGCAGTGGAGACTGGACAAAAGTGGCTTGTCTCTTTTAACACCATGGAAGGAGGTGTTGTGGTTTTTTTGAAGCTGGTTTGAGCTAATCGGTCCATGGAGTGTCTGCGAGACTCTGTTCAAGCAAAGGAAACTTAGGGACCCCAGGATGCAGATGATGATAATGGAGAGAGCTCCTCTGGTAGCTGTGGGTAGGATGGTTTATTTTGTAATGGGGAATAAATGTGGGGATTTTACTTGGCTTTTTTAGGAGGGTAGGGGGAAGGGAGTTATTCATTCCTTTTCTTATGTGATCTGTACCGTAATTTCTTATTAGTGAAATAAACAAGTTTATGATCATCCAGCTATGCCTTTCGCTAAATTTTGTGTTGTTTGAATTATCTATACCCATCGCTAAGGCATACATAATCCTTTTGTTCAAATATATGTTAGAATGAACTGTCGTTCTCAGAGGTAAGAAAAGAATAGTATTTTATGAAAAAGAAAGGGTCGTGCTCATGTAAGGTGTATGAGATGCCTACATACCTCTGGGGTTTTGAAATTTTATACTTTTTTTTAAAAATGGTTATATGTAGAGGATCGGGCCCACGTAGTTCTGGGTAGGGGAAATGAAGAGATTTTTTTCTTTTTTGTAGAATAGAAGGGAGACGAGAAGAGTCATAGCCCGCCGAGATTTCGGACCAGGGGTAGAACTTCTTGAGATGGTCCAGGTTGACTGGACGAGCCATATCTTCACCATATAAGTCGGTAAGCATGGAGGCGCCACCGGATAAGATCTTCTTGATAATGTAGGCGCTGCTCCAATTGGGCTTGAATTTCCCTATGGGGTCCCAGATGGGTTCTATGATTTCTTTGAGGGCTAGGTCCCCTTCTTAGACATCGCAATCCTTGACTCTATTGTTGAATGAATGCATTATTTGGTGACGGTACCATTATATGAGGTATAGTGCTTTTAATCTCCTTTCGTCTAGGAGGGTAAGCTCGTTAAGACGGCTTTGGCAGCAGTCTTCTTCATTGACCTTGCTTTCAAGCATGACGCATAATGAGGGTATTTCCAGATCCATGGGTAGGACTACTTCCATGATGTAAACTAGAGAGTAATGGGTAGCCCTAATAGAGGTCAAAATTGAGGTTTGGTAGCCCTAGAGGGTGTACGGGATCCGGTCGGCCCAATCCTAATAGTTTTCGATCATCTTGGTGATGATGGCTTTGAGGTTCTTATTCGCGGCTTCAACTGCACCGTTGGTCTGAGGTCGGTAGGGAAAAGATTTGTGTCTCTAAATCCCATACTCGTTGACCACCTCTGTAACTTCTGCCTCAAAATGCAAGCCGTTATTTGATACTAGCTCGTGCAGGACCCCATATCGGTAGATGATGTTTTTCTTGATGAATTTGGCCACTTTCTTGGCGTTCAGCACTGCATATGACTCAGTTTTGACCCATTTGGTGAAGTAATCAATGGAAACTAGGATAAACTCATGCCCATTGGAAGCCTTCGATGTAAGCTTCCCTATGATGTCGATGCCCCAAATGGAGGACGGCCAGGGAGAGGTTATGTTATATAATTCACGTGGAGGAAAATGCTGAAGGTTAGAGAATTGTTGGCATTTGAGGCATCTCCATACATAGGCGGTGCAATCCTGGGTCATGGTGGTCCAGTAGTAGCCTTATCGGATGATCTTTTTGGCAAGCATGTGACCGTTCATATGGGGTCCGTACTCCCTGTTTTGGATCTTCTGCATTATCTTTTCAATATCAGCCCCTGCGATGCAGTGCAAATGAGTTGCATTAAAGTTCCTTTTGAGAAGTGCTTTGTGAAAAATGATGTACTGGGCGACGAGTCTTCGAAGGGTTTCTCGATATTTCATATTGGAACCCTAGGGATACCTATCATACTTGAGGAGGCGCCAGATATCATAGTACTAATAATTGGCCAGCTCGGGGTCTTCTGTAGTGATGAGCTCAATGTGGTAGCAGTGGGTTGGCTTGTCTTGCTTTTGAATCTGGAAGGGGGTCATTGTGATTCCTTCGGGCATGTCAACCATGGAGCCAAGGTAGCAAGGGCATTGACTAGGTTATTTTTTGCTCGAGGTAGGTAATGGAAAGTGATGTCTTGGAATTGGGAGGCTAGCTCTTCTAAGTGGTAATGGAAGGGTTGGAGTTTCTCGTCCTTAACTCTCCATTCTCTGTGCACTTGACCTATGATGAGGGCAAAATCCTCGTAGACGTCTAGGCATTGAATACCTTTCTTGAGAGCAACTTTGAGGCCTACTGTGCATGCCTTGTATTCATTCATGTTATTGGTACAAGGGAAATCCAACTTGATGGCGATGGGAGTGTGGGAGTCATTTGGGGCGATAAGAAGTATCCCAATGCCATATCTCTTCTTGTTGGCAGCTCCGTCAAATAATATTTGCCATTGAAGGTTGTCTTGAGCAGTGCAAAGGATGTTTTTATTTGGGAATTTGGAGATCCAAACATCATCTTATTCTACGGGGTAATCAACGAGGTAGTCAGAGATGAATCTTCCTTTCATGGCTTTCTACGTGACGTACAAGATATCGAACTCGGATAGGATCACCAACCATCGGTCCATTCGGCTGGATAAGGCGGATTTCTCAAGCAGGTATTTGATGGGGTCCATTCGGGATACAAGTTTGATAGGGAAGGCGAGCATGTAGTGCCATAACTTTTGGGTGACCCAGACAAGTGCGATACACACCTTTTCCAAAGAAGTGTAGTTGACTTAGTACCCGGCCAATTTACAACTGGCATAATATATGGCTCTTTCTGTACATGAATCTTCAAGGTATTGGGCTAGCAAAGCCCCAGTTGCAGTGTCGATTATGGTTAGGTATAGGTGCAAGGGGAGACCAGGCTATGGTGGCATGAGTACCGGAGGTTGGGTCAGATATTATTTGATTCAGTCAAAGGCTTCTTGTCATGCCTCGTTCCAAATCTTAGTTGAGTCCTTTCGGAGGAGTTTGAAGATAGGTTCGCAGATAGAGGTTAACTGGTTGATGAACCGACTGATGTATTTCAATTTCCTAAGGAATCCTCAAACTTCTTTCTCTGTTCGGGGAGGTGGCATCTCATGTATGGCTTTCAGCTTGGCAGGATTTGCTTCTATCCCCTTCGCACTGACCATGAATCCAAAGAATTTTCCCTTTATAACGTCGAAGATGCAGTTTTGTGGATTGAGTCTCATCTGATACTGTCACAGTCGTTCGAAGAACTTTCAGAGGGTAGGAACATGACCCTCTCTAGTTTTGGTTTTAATAATCATATCATCCAAATAGACCTCAACTTCTTTGTGAATCATATCGTGCAGGATGGTTGTGGCAGCCCTCTGGTAGGTAGCCCCAGCATTCTTGAGACCAAATGGCATGACAGTGTAGCAAAAGGTTCCCCATAGGGTGATGATTGCGGTTTTTCTTAGTGGTCTGGGTGCATTTTGATTTGGTTGTATCTGGCAAACTCGTCGACGAATGACTTGAGAGCATGATTGACTGTGTTGTCCACAATCATGTCAATATTAGGTAGCGAATAATCATCCTTTGGAGAGGTTTTGTTCAAAACTCGATAGTCTACACACATCCAAACTTTTCCTCCTGATTTCGGCACGGGCACTATGTTGGCTAGCCATGTGGGATACTCGATCACACGAATGAAGCCTACATTCAACTGTTTGACCACCTCTTCTTTGACTTTGAGCGACCATTCAGTGTGGAGCTTTCTCAACTTTTGTTTGACCATTTTGTAATCTAGGAGAGTGGAAATCCCATGCTGAGCTATTTCAGGATCAATGTCGGGCATATCATCATAGGACCATGCGAAGACATCCTTGAATTCCTTTAATTCTTCGAGTTGTGCACGCTCATGCTCGTCAAGGGTATCCCCTATCCTAATCTCGCGCAGTTGGCTACTAGAACCGAGGTTAATAACAACAATCTCTTCTTCAGTAATTTGAACACGGTTATTTTGTTTACTATTAACATTATTTAGATCAGTTATGAATTGTTCATTTGCAAAATCATCATCATCAAAAGTTTGATTAGAATCTAAACAGTTAATGTAAGGCATAACAAAATACTCAAAATCTTCATTTATTTCATTGATAGGAAAAATAGCATTGAGAACCTCGTTAAAAGAGGACTTGATTACATTTGAGCAAGGATGGACAGTAAAAGAATAAAAGGGGTAAACATTAGGATTAGGGGAGGTTTCAAAAGGTAGAACTGGCGCAGCATGCCAGTTGAGGAGAGGTGTATCAGCAACTTTAATTAGGTGGGATGGATCCAGTGATGTAGTGCCTGAATGAACCATGCAGAGTGTCAGCCCCAGTGTCTATAAGTTAAAGGAATCTTCAGAGTCACTTTCCTCAGTCTCTTTGGTATCTTTAATGAATGGTTGTCCTAGGTGTTGGGAACTCTCGGCCCATGGGTAGCTGTCTTGCAAAAAAGATCTCCATTCCAAGCTTCGTCTTCTTGTATGTATGGTCATACCATGGTTCCGAAAAGCTGCAAAAGGGGAAGTTTGTAACACCCCGTCCGCCGGGGAAGAGCAAACGGAGCGCCACTATCAATAAAATAAACCAAATCCACAAATAGCCAGGTATAGAGCATCTAAAAACCCACAACAATAAGAGAAACCACTAATCTCAAATCTCTTCAAATAAATATAACAAGTCTCTCGAGAAATACAACTAAAGTAAATCTCCAATGCTCTATACATCAAATACAAATCTTCTCTCGAATATTCTTCCCAAAATATCCAAGCTAAAATCAATCTCTATAGCGCCCCAAAATTCGTGTTAACCTGCCACTAAAAGAAAATTTGGGGAAGTACACAATACGATAGGAAGGATGCTCGACAAATATATCAACGATGAATAAAGCGTAACAACACGAGTACGAATATTCAAATCAAATTCAAATATCAAAGAACTTATCAATAAATTTCTCAACAACACATTAACTAGGTCACCAAGCCTCACCCCATCCGCATATGCTTTATCAAGACATAGCCCGGGAAGCAGGAATTTTGGCGGGTGCCCAACGTCCGTGCCATATTAAAATTTCATGATAACTTTCTCAACAATAATATAATGATGCCACATGAATCAAAATAATTCAACAATTATTTCTCCAGATCTCAAAGAATTTAACAATTCAAATATGAGTTCAATTAAACATGAAATCAACGGAATAAACTCTCGAGAGATTTAAAGGAGCATATTGCGTAAAACCCCATACCTTAAAATCATTGAATGAATCGCCACATAAATTCAGCCTCAATATCTAATCGCACCATAAAGTTCCTCTTGCGAATATAATCAAATTATGTTCTAGCCCCAACACGAGATAACTCCAAATAGTCCTATTTTGAAAATCCAAAAAGTTCAGATCCAAAAATTATTCAAATCACCAATCCGACTTCAGATTTGGATTCTAGATGAAAAATTGATTCAGGTATGTGTTTTGAGTTTTTCTCAAATCTCATTCGAAGGCACTCAAAATGAATATATAAAACACTCCAAAATGACTCTTCTCATTCCACTCGTTTTTGCCTCTTTGGATTTCGTTTTTGGCCTCTATTTTTCATCTCCCTTTCCTTATAATCACCCATAATATTTCTTATATAGCCTCTCTCTCAAACCCTAGCTTGGTTCCTAAGCTAACGCATATTACTATATTGCCCTTTAATTCAAAATTGTCAACTTTACATATTTAAACCATTATAAAATGTCCAAAAGTCAATTAGATTTGAATTTAAATATTCGATTCATTTCAAATAAAAATAAATATAATATCAATATCCCGATTAATAAAATAATAATATGATTAAAATTATATACATATTCATAAATAAAGCCCTCAAAATTACGGGGTATTACAAAGTCCTCGCCCTCTTTGATGAATTGTCCGTTCAAGGAGTCACCTGGGATAGTCTGGATGCAGTCTAGTCTTCTCTTTGTTCGAGACTGGCGGATCATTCTGAGCTCTTATTCTGACGATTTATACTCCAAACCACAAGGAGGGAAATCCTTCTTTAGTTCAATGGTCTCAAGTATCCCTTGTTGTCTTTGCCCTAGCCCTAGTCCGGGCATGAAGTGCATGTTTCTGATCATCTGAATCACATTAACATTGTCGTGAGGGTCGTATTCTAGACAAAACCTTTCTTTGAAGTTGTCCCCTATCGGGAGTAGAAGTGGGTCAACTCGAAATCCTGATAGGATCATATCATTTGACCCGTGTTGTATCTCAAGAATTGGACTGCTGGTACTTGTACCCTCGGCATTCTCGTCATTGCCCAAAATGGTGATGACTCGTCCGTCAGCGAAGAACATTAATTTCTGATGGAGTGAGGAAGAAACACCCTTGATATTGTGGAGCCAAGGTCATCCTAGCAATAGGTTGAAACAGGCTGGGATGTCAATAACTTGGAATTCAATGATAGGGTTTATTGGGCCAGCCCCTATTATAAGCTTTATGGATCCCATCACCTCTCGACGGGTATTATCGTAGACACGTACAACAGCGAAGGTTGGAGCGAGGTCACTTTCTTTCAGTCCTAAACATTTGAAGGTTCTCAGTGGTAAGACATTCAAAGAGGATTCGTTATCGACAAGAGAGAGTGGCACAACCTTCCCCATAACTTCGACGGAGATGTTGAGTGCATGATTGTGGTTTAGCCCAATATTGGGGATTTATTCTTCAAAAAAAGGATAGCATTCGGGTAGAGGTCAAGGATCTGACTAAATTTACCGCTTCTTCTGGTGTGGTATAAGGAGAAATTGTGAGTCCAGTGAGAAACTTGATCAAAGCATTTCTGTACAACTAAGAAGACATGAAAAGTCCCCATAGAGTGATGTTAGCTTGAGTTTTCTTCAGTTGATCGAGGATCTTGCTCTCCTCGAGGGTCATCTTTGGCATAGGAAGATTTTCCATGCCCTTCCCCTTGTCATTCGCTGGTAGTGAGTTTGGGATCTGGTAATGCCTCCTTGATCTGGTTATGTGATTTACTGAAGAAGGGAAAAACATGAATCCCATTTCCTCATCGATCTCGGGTTGTTTTGCCACCTTATTTATTTCTTAGATGAGCTCTTAAAATGATATCATTCCACACATGTCGGCTACCAGACTAGTTTTCTCGAAAGCTTGTTCTTCATTCGAATCTCCGAATTCTTCCCCCCATCCGGTGGCAACAATTTTGTCTTTATGCGTAAAGTCAATACATTCCACAACTTCAACGGATTCTTTATACAGGTCATGCCAATCGGTGGGGATATGTAAGGGTGAAGGTACCAGGCGCCCTTGTAGCTTCAAAACATCAAGTAACTCAATCATACTGCAAATGTTGTTGGTTTGCCTGAATAATTTTGCCATGATCTAGATGATATCATCTAAGTTGACTTCATCAGTCGGTACAACCCAACTATATGACTCTCGGGCCCATTTATGTGCTTCCAAGAATAGCGTACTGAACCTTTGGAAATCAATGATCATTTGTGAGGGAAATTTCAGCCTGAACTCTAGGAGTTGGTTTAAGACTTTTGATAATTCCATACTTCCATTTTCGGAATGGGTACGGACAGCGATGCATGCTTTGGTAAGGAGTGACAATGTCTGATCAGCAAGGATAGTAGGGTGTAGGAGAAAATATGGGCAAATTTGGAGAGGTTTGGGAGAGTATATGGGTGTGATTTGAGTTGAAGGATAGAATTATGGG
Source organism: Sambucus nigra (assembly GCA_949130495.1). Classification (NCBI taxonomy): domain Eukaryota; kingdom Viridiplantae; phylum Streptophyta; class Magnoliopsida; order Dipsacales; family Adoxaceae; genus Sambucus; species Sambucus nigra. The sequence continues at coordinate 249,412,118 of OX422215.1, forward strand.
TTCTCTTCTAGAAATATGGCATTGGCATGATTTGGAGGTGGGTTATGAGTAGTGTTTGGCTTACGATTGGCTGGTGGGGCGATAGTACCCCGGTCAATTAGACCTTGGATTATGTTTCGGAAGTAAAAGCATTCGTCAGTGGTATGGCCAGCTGTCTGCTGAAAGGTGCAATGGGCAAGTTTATTGGGAGTGGATTTGGCAATGGACGAGGATCCAAGTGTTTGATAAAGTTTCGGCTTAACAAGGCCCTGATAAACTTTAGAGAGGGGAGAATGGATCTCGGTGTATTCCTTTCAGACCGGGACAGGGCGGCTTTCTGGCACCCATGAGGTGGTTGGTTGAGAGATGTTGTTGATGGTTGAGACTGTAGCACTGGTAGGTTTGTCATATTTTCTGGGGGTGAACTGTTCAGACACCTTCTTTAGTTTGAATTCTATTTTGGCAAGACCTTCCTCGATTTCTACTCCTGCTTCTGTGAGAGCTCGTAAGTGGGGATAGTATTGTCCTCCAATCGTTGCTCGAACATGGGGTAAGAAGTTCTTCTTCACTATGATGACTTATTCTTCCTCGGAAGGCCTATTGGTCATGGTTGCTGCTTTTTCCCTCTATCGCGATATGAAGTTACTGACTGATTCCCCACAGTTTTGTTTGAGCAGCTCTAAATCACGGCGGGTGACCTCAAGCTCTTCGTTGTATTTGTACTGTGATATGAATCCCCGGGCTACATCCTTCCAGCTACGAGTTCTGGACTCTTCGAGAGACAGAAACCATCGTAAGGCTCTATCCTTCAAGGTTTGCTGAAACAATTGGGCCATCACTTCTTCAGAAGCCCTTAGTAGAGTCATGGAAAGGTGATAGCTGCGGAGATGAACAATCGGGGGTCCACTTCCTCTGAATTTCTCGATATTCGACATCTTGAACTTCTCGGGTAACCTTACTTTAGGATAAGGAGACATGTGGGTGTAGTCCATGTAATTTCCTAACATTATGACTTGGTCAAACTTCTTGGTGAGAATCTTGAGGTCCTTTTTTACCTTGTTCAATTCTTCCTCTTTAGGACCAACGATCATAGGCAAGTTAGCCCTAGGCTGGGCAAGGTTTGTCATCAGAAGCTGGGCAGGCGGTGGACCATTAGCAGGAGAGGCACATGGAGCATACTGATACTCTTTGGGAACCCAGATGGTCTAGGGTGGATCCAGAGCATGAGGGAATAGGACCTCACGTTCTTGAGGAACAGGAACCTGGTTTCGTTGTATCTCTCGAACCTCAGTTTGGAGGTTGTCAATCTTGGACACAAGTTGAGCTAGGACTTCCGTCAGATCCGACTGTACAATGGGTACTTGATTTGTGTTCTCCATGGAAAGTGGATGGATTCCGGACTCAGAAGGAGTAATAGGGGAACATACAGAACTCCGGGGAGACTTGACTGAAGATCGAAACCAATAGGGATCCAGGCCAAGGGTTTGCGATCGACCTGAGAAGTCGTAAAATGGGATTTGTTTTTGAGAAAAGGGGTGAATTTTTTTTTCGAGATGGAAAGACAAAATGTTTTTGGATTTTGATAAAGAGAGGAAAAAAATTGGATTTTTTTAATAAAGAGAGGAGAGACGGTCTCATCATGATTATTATAATTATTATGTTTTCACTTGTATTAATTCTCCTAAATGGAAAATGAAATGTCATATGGAACCTAAGCCTGAAATAGTTGGGTTTGTAATATATGCAACGCTATGGCTGGATTTGTGACCAGGCTCACGGACAGGGTCCCATTTTAAAAATGAGAGAGAATTCGAGCGGCAGGCCGACCCAAAATTTCAACAGAGTTTCAGGTTGAAACTGGCAATCTAACATGTGTGTCCTAGGCTTGACACCTTTATGCGGGCATGTCATTGGTTGGGTGAATCAAAAAGGGTTCCCCCCTTTGGCGTGATTTCCATGATATACGTCTAGCTCTTGCGGGCAATCGGTATGTATGGACAAGCCATTTGATATACCTGAGTGTACGTGAATTGCCTCACTATATACCTCATGGGGACGGTAAGTGTGAGGGAGAATTCGTTATACTCGGTGTACGTGAACGAGTTCCCTGCAATATACCTCCCGTCATGACTTCGGTCAAGCGGTATGATGTGGGGGAAGCATTCGATATACGTCGAAGGTACTTAAACAATGGAAGGTGAGAGTCATATCTCTTAAGCTAACTGCACCTTTCCGGACCAGCACCCATCACGAAGTGACCCTCCAGTTACTGGGTAAAAATTTGGTTAATAACAGTGCTCTTTGGTGATGTCGTTTGAATCATGCATGATCCTCTTATTAGTATCTTATGAGAATGTATTTCTTGATTATGCCAAACATGGAGCAAAGTATAAGTACCAGTGGTACACCAAGTATGGATGGGTGATGCGTGCAACATGTGGAGATATGTGACACTAGGTGCACGTGGTGCGAAGTGTACTTGGAGAATTTTCTACAAGTGTGTGAATAGAAGCATAAGCATAGGGTACACATGAGTAATAAAGGGGAAACATGCAAATAGGGGGGAAATATAAACAAATATAACACCCATGTAAATAGTGTCTAGCCCTCATGAAAAAGTCCCCAGCGGAACTGTGTCCATCCCTGATCCTCGCGGCGGGCGGGCGGTGTGATGGAGGATCCTAGGTCCTGCACGTCCCTCTCGGGAGAGCTTCGACCGGCGTCATTTGGATGAGGTGAAAAATGTAGAGAGATAGAGTCGCCAGTCTATTTTACTCAAACTAGACAAAAGAAAGGGAACCATCCCGAAGGACAGCATCCAAAGACATACTGATGCATACGAAACCAAAATGATTCAAAAAGGGTCCGGAGGCTATGTTACGAAATGGGAAGGTGTTAGGAACCCATTCCGCCCTTTCGGTCTCTCATGGTTTTTTGTTATATTCCTTTATGTTCCCCGTGATATGTGTGCATGTGTATATATAGTGGAGATAGGAATCATCGACTTTCACCATGGAAGAGGTAAAGTGAGTCATCCGTAGTAAGGTATAAAAATATTAGAAAATAGGATTTACGCTATTATCCTTACATTGACCGTTATGATGGAATGATAACGCATGTGCCATAATACGCCACTAAGAACAAATATGTGTATATATATATAATATAAGAGAGTGGAGTTTATATAAAATAAAAAATGAGAGAAAAAGTAAAAATAGGACTCGAGTCTCGAGTTTTACGCCGAGAGGCCTACGTAGCCTATAGAGGTCTCAAACTCCATGTAGTTCGCATGCAAAACGAGTGATGGCGTTTATCCCATAAATCCAACCGTTGGATTCTCTTATTTGTGTTTGTGTGTGTGTAGAAAAAGTGTTTGAGTTGTGAGAAAAATGTAAAAAAAGTATGAGAATTCTTGTTTGGAATTTATGAGCAAACCCTCTTTTTCTTATTTTTTCGGTTTTTATTTATATGAAAATAAGAGATTTGTAATAATACTAAATAAAAAGTATATTAGGATGTGTGAGATGAGATAATGAAAGTGCTAAGTAATAAAACAAGTTATTGCGAATTTATAAGAATTTAAGGAGAGAGTTGAGAAAATTGTACCTTGTTGAAGATCTTGAGCTTGATCTTGAATGTTGGAGAGAAGCCCTTAGACGTGGATGATGATGGAGGGTAGAGAATTCATCAAAGTTTGATGAACAGGATGATGAAAATTGAAGGTTGGAAAGGGATTTGGATGTGGAAATCGCGCTGTCTTCGAGAGAGGTTTTCTGGATTTGCTGAGAGTGATATCTATCATATCTGGGCTCTTTTCGCAAGTGAGGTTAGGCCTCCTTTTTATAGTCCTAGTGCATTGCCGATCGTCATAACCCTGTGTGACACCCCGCCTAATTAAATACCGGGTGATCAGTCCTTTATTAAATTATAATCAAGGTAAACAGTTGGTTCGTTCTTAGCATCGCTGTCGCAAAAATAACTTTTCCAATTAAACACCCTAAATAATTAAGCTAAGTGTCAAAACCATTTTTAGACATCCATTTCCAAATTTTTATTTTAAAAACCAACATTTAAAACTTTACATAATTCATAGTTAAGGAATCACAAAATAGCTATACTGGAACATATAATCCAAACAATTAAACATCCAACTAATTAATTCTAACTTTAAAACGTAAAGGAAAACATTCTGACAGTAATAAATCCCAAAGTATAAATACTGGGAATAAATGAATAACAAACTCTGATAAAACAACTGAATAACGAAAAAGGGCGACACATGCCCAACGGAATAAATAGTGCTAGAAATGGAATCAACAATGAGGTACTCTAAGCAAAAGGCCTGCAACTCCCACCTAAGCTGCAGCGCGTTCTTTCCAAAGGATCCTATGTACTCATTTATTTTACAGCATAACCTCCTTACGAGTCTCACCCTCTAACACATATTCCCATTATCCCTTATATGTAAAACATCCTCGTGAAATGTTAATCTCGTGTTACGTTAAAGGTTCCATATTTTTAATAAGTCTTACTGGTCATCTTTATATCCCAAAATGTTCTAACATTAATATCCAAGAATGTCTAATCATTTAAGTTGTAACAACCTATAAAAATGGGAATGTGGGTTATGCGGGAGGGTTCGATCGATCGATGGCAGATGTTCCATCGATCGAATCATCGATCGATCGATGCTCTAAGGTCGATCGATCGATCGATCAAGTAGGTATGGCAAATCTGTAGAATTTCCAGTTACGAGTTTTCTCTTCCAAAATTATCCAAAACGATATATTTGACTACCAAAGTCCCAATAATTTATACTACAAGTATTATAACCTCAAATAAGTGATTTCCTACATCAAGCATGCGGATTTTCATCATGAATAACGAATTAAAAGGGCATAATCCATAAAAACATCAAGAACCCCAATATTTCTTTTGGTTGGTTTCTTCCCATTCTTTTACCATATTTCATACTCTTTATTTACTGTAATTTCGTGGTTCAATCTCTACATATGAATTGGGTTTCCAGAATACATCTATTTCTCATATAACATGCGAATTCAAATCTCCAAAATAGGTTTTTCTTTAACAAAAAAAATTAATCATAATCAATCCTAGGCTAATATTATTGGATCATTAATTGAAATAGAGCAAGATAGATACTTGCTTGAGAATTTTCGATTCAGATTTGTGGAGATTTTGGTGTGGTTGTGATCCTCATTGTACGATCTAATGTTTGGCGGCGACGGCGGTGCAAACGGTGGAGTTCTTGGCTTAGAACTCCTTGGAAAACCTCTCCTCTTCCTATCCAATGGCCGTCTTTGGTTTATGGTGTTTCTAACCCTAGAAGTTGACTCTTACCATCTGATATTCCCTTAGAATTTTCGTGGGTTTTCAGGCCCAAAAATGTAAAATGTCCAAAACGCCCTCCCGAGGTGTTAATTAGGCCTAAAAATTCCCCGAGACCCAAACTAAACCCCTGGGTACAATATTGTAACTATCTCGACCCTTCCGGACACATTGACGCACTCAAAATGACCATACGGGTGACTTATAATTTATTTACTTTTAATAGTCTGAATTTAATCCCGACACGACACAAGCGCGTCCCGATAAATTTCCAAAATTACCAAATTAGATTCTCGTGATAATTTTACTCATCATAAATACACTAATTACTTTACCCATAAGTAACTTATAACAAAATAATTACTAACTCCCATCACGCTAGTAAGTATTTAAATGATTTTTCGGATTAATATTAATTTAATATCTCTAATTGAATTTAATAAATCCCTAAAATTTAAAAGTCATAAAAATATGGGGTATTACATACTTCCCCCCTAATAACGGAATTTCATCCCAAAATTCGAAAAATAAGGTGTACATGGTAAGAATAACTCTGGGTACTTCTCACGCATGTCAGCCTCACGCTCCCAAGTGGATTGCTCCACATTATGATTCTCCCACTGGACCCGAACAAGTGGGACTACCTTTGACATCAATATCCTTTCGCTATGGTCTAGGATAGCCACGGGATTCTCCTCGTAAGAGCTGTCAGGTTGTAATTCAATCTCCTCAATCGCGATATGGGCATGGTTCATGTAATCCCGAAGGTATCGTCTCAACGATGAGATGTGGAATACATCGTGAATGCGATGCAAGTGCTCTGGCAATCCCAATCTGTATGCTACTGGCCCAATCCTCTCGATAATGGGAAATGGTCCCACGTACCTTGGGGACAATTTGCCTTTCTTCCCGAACCTCATCACTCCTTTTATAGGAGATACACGTAGTAATACTTATTCCCCCACATTAAATTCTCGGAAGAACCGTTTTGCATCGGCGTAACTTTTCTGCATGTCCTAGGCTACCCGAATGCGACTCCTGATAATATCAATCCTAGCGAAGGTTTCTTGAATCACCTCTGGTTCGAATAACTTGTTATCCCCCACCTCTAGCCAATAAGTTGGGGAACGACAAGGCCTGCCATACAATGCCTCAAATGGAGCCATGTCAATCGTGAACTGATAAGAGTTATTATAAGCAAACTCTACTAGTGGAAGATGTGGTTCCCAACCTCCTCTAAAATCAAGGACACACATGCGTAGCATAGCCTCCAACATCTGATTGGTACACTTTGTTTGTCCATCTGTCTGTGGGTAATAAGCCGAACTCAACCTCAACTCTGTACCCATGGCCTCCTGGAAGCTCTCCTAGAAACGCAACACGAAAATCTTGTCTCTATCTAACACAATATTCAGGGGCACCCAATGTAATCTGACAATCTCAGCAATGAATAACTGAGCATACTGACCCGTCGTATAGTCAGTCCGCACTGGCAGAAAATGAGCCACCTTGGTCAAACGGTCCACAATCACCCAGATGGAGTCGTGGCCCCGTTGTGATGTTGGCAACCCAGTAATAAAATCCATAGAAATACTCTCCCACTTCCACGCGGGTATTTCCAATGGATGAAGCAACCCCAATAGTTTCTGGTGGTCCACCTTTACCAGCTGGCAAGTAGATCATTTGAACACAAACTCAGTAATGTCCTTTTTGATCCCACTCCACCAGTATTGCCGCCTCATATCCTCGTACATCTGATCTCCCCCAGGGTGTACTGCAAATCGGGACCCGTGAGACTGGGTCATCACTGCATGGCATAAGTCTGCTCCTTCGGGAACCACCAATCTCCCATTAAACCTTAAACCTTAAACCTCCATCGAAACTAATTGAATAGGAATCAGATTCCTAAGCTAAAAGTCGTACAATCTGCTCCTGGCAAAATGGGTCTGCTGTTTGTGCCTGTATTACCCTTGTAACAATCTCGGGTGTCACTATCATGACAGATATGAAGGAACGGGCTACTGCCTCCTAGTGACCCAACTCTTTCCACTTTGCTTTCCAGACGTTCGCTACATCATCTACCGGTCTACGGCTCAACGCATCAGCAACTACGTTAACCTTCACCAGATGGTACTGTATGTCGAACTGATAATCCTTCACAAACTCTAACCACTTCCACTGACGCATATTCAGCTCTCGCTGAGTGAACAGGTACAACAGTGACTTGTTGTCTGTGAACAAGCGAAATTTCTCCCCCAATAAGTAGTGTCTCCATATCCTCAATGCAAAGGCGACCGTTGTGTAATACCCCGTATATTTTATGGCTTTTAAATTTAGGAATTAATTAAATTTAATTGACATAAATTAATTTAATTTTAATCTGAAATGTTGTTTTAAATATTTACTAGCGTGACGAGAGTTAGTAATTATTGAATATTGTTGAATGTTACTGGATGAGTATAGTAATATATGAGATTTATTTATAAAATTATCACGTGTGAATAAAATGGCAATTATGGAAATTTAAGTCGGGACGCGCCTGTTGAAGCACCTTATACCTTTGACTTACTTAAGTCTATACTGTATAAGTGTTCAACTAGTTTGGAAATAGTGACAAAATTGGTTGTCCATCCTAGAATCCAAAGAACCTCATAATCATTCTCTCTAATCCTCTTCAATGATCCATGAAGGTATAAATTGAATCACACTACACACAATTAGAAGTGCATACATGTGTATATATTGCTTTAAATTGATTGTGTGATTAATTCCCCTTAAAATAGTGCTTTAATAATTTTTTGGGAATTTTTAAAACATTTTTAAACATTTTTTTAAATAAATTTTTTCATTAATAAAATGTGTTTATATAATGTGTGGGGTAAATTTACTATTTTAAAAACTTCATTTTTGATTGGAAAGTTTGTTTGGGTAGAATGCAAATGCGCTAGAGACTTCAGGGGGCTGTTTGTAAATATTTTAGATGCGCGTTTGTACACCTGTCACATGCCAACACTTGTCACTTGCTTGTTGCATCAGTTTGTGTTTGTTATGTGAGAGGATTGCCTGGTGCATTTCTGAACGTTGGATCATTCCTAATCGATGGACTGCATGTGTTTTTAATCAATCCTGGTGGTATATCTATGAACCAATCATAATCATCTTAGCCACCGCTATTTCATAACCCTTGGATCAAGTCAAAGTTAGAAAGACTTGATCTCAGCCATTGATTCCCTTCGTCGTTACAGAACCTTCCCTCACCCCTATATAAACCCTCCACTTCTCAGCATTTCAAGACTTTTGGGCATTCGTCATTTCTGAGAAAAAAAAAAGAGAAGAGAGAAAAGAAAAGAGAGAAGAGAGAGAAAAGAAACTGTTAGCCAAACCCTAACCCTAACCCTAAGCCTAAACACTTCAAACCCTGAATCAAACCTTCGTTTATATAACACCCCAAACACAACCTTGAGTGTATGAGAGAGAGTGCTTTGTCAATATTGAAGTTGTAACCTCTTTGTCTATGATCTTGTTTACAACTTAAACATTCGTGTGAAGATCTGTGTTTCTTTTTCATAGAAACTTTAGATCTACACTCTGCATGTTACATTTTCACTAGATCTGCATATTTCTTACTTGATTTAAGAAAATCTTTACTGATTTGGTTTTGAAAATGTTTTATGGTTTTTATTCTTACGAAACTTAACCTTGACCTAGTTGGATTCACACTTGGAGATTTTCAATCTCAAAAATAATTTTAAAACCGAGATTGATTAAGATCTTTACCGATTTAGAAGCGAGATATCCGTGGAATCTGGGTTATATTAAAGGTCAAAAAGGTTTTTAGTTCTGTAAGAAAGAAAGAAAACAAAATCACAGCATATAGTCTTTATATGTAATTTTTCTAGGACTGTCTGTAAATCTAAGTGTGTGTGAGTTCATGCATGTTGATAGGAATCACTTCACAAACACTTAATACACTACTACACTGAAAGTGTTGTGTATAAGATCAAAGATCATTGAGTCGACATAAGGAAGCTAAAGCAAAGGAAGTTATCAAACTGGAAGAACATCATCAACAATCAGATCTATGAGAAGTTAGAAGGACACCAAGTGGGGTATATTCCTAAACTTAAAATAGGTTGATTTGTGTGCATGTATGTTGTATTGTTTGTAACTATTATTTGTTGTTAGTGGATTTTTACTTTTGTGACTTAGAAGTCACCGTGGATGTTTCCTCTGTTGGGAGAGGTTTTACCACGTTAAAAACTGTGTGTTGATTATCTTCGTCTACTCATCTCATTCTATAGTGTGCTGAATTTTTGAAACTGTCTTAGTTTTAAAAACTGATTACAAAGTCTTGATTACTCTCGTACATAAGTTTTTTGTAAACACATCTTGTTGTTTATAATTTTTATTTTCAAAAGAAAAGGGTTTCTTCAACAAACATCTCGGAGTTTCTTATATAGTTTAATCTTGTATTAAACGGCATTAGCAACGTTTTTCAATTGGTATCAGAGCCCTGTTAACTTTTATTTCAAAAAGATCTTGTGTTTCTGAAATCGTTTTCTGAAAAACCTAACTATGGACGAGAAGAATGAAAGGTTTGGTAATCTGTCCAGACCTCTACTCTTTTATGGAAACAACTTTGCTTACTGGAAAGTAAGAATGGTTGCCTTCATCCAAGGGACTTTAGGAGATGATGTCTGGGACATTATTGAAAATGGATACACTTATCCTACTAAACCAGCCACTGAAGGAAGCGATGAGAGGGTAAAGAAAATCTTAAGTGAGTTTACACAAGAAGAGAAAACTATTTCTCGAAATAACAATAAAGGCAAGAATGCCATCTTTATGTCTATTAATGAGTATGAGTTCAAGAGAATATCATCTTGTGCCACTTCTAAGGAAGCATGGGACACATTAATTACTGCCCATGAAGGAGACTCAAGAGTTAAAGCTGCTAAAACTCAAATGCTTATCCAGCAGTACAACTCTTTGATCATTTCTGATTCTGAGTCTTTTGATGATTTCTACATGAACTTAACTGATATAGTCACCAAGTTGCATGCTAATGGTATTACTTATGATAGGAATGAAATTGTTTCTAAAATCCTAAGATCATTACCACAAAAGTTTGACAGCAAGAGGTATGCTATTGAGGAAATGAGTGACCAAAACCTTACCCCTGAGTTACTCAGTAGCAAACTTAGGACTGTGGAAATGGAATTAGACTTTAAGAAATAATTAAATCATTCACAAAGAAAACAGCCCAACTCTAACTTGAGTTTTGCCTCTAAGATATCTAAACTTGAGACTAATTTGATCAACTCTGACTCTGATGAGGAGTGTGATATAGACAAACTAGATAATCAGATTGCCTTAATGTCTAAAAAATTTAAGAAAATTGTTAAATTTAGAAACAAACAGGCAACTAAACAAGGCAAGCCTAATTATCCTACTCTGTCTAATCCCAAACCTCATGAGAGAGGTCTTGACAAACATCCTAAGGACAACAACTCCAGACCCACTAGAGACCTTAAAAAGATTGAATGTTTTAGATGTGGGAAAATAGGTCACATTGCTCACGATTGCAGAGTTAATCTGAATAACGCCAACACACACAATAGAGCCAATGTCTGTAAAACTTGGAATGATTCAAGTGACTCTGATGAAGAGGAACTTGAGTCATCAAATGTACTTGACCCTTGCATATCCTTTTATGCTAAGATCATTTACAATGATGATATGCCTGTGTGTGATAATGATGCTCCTACTCCTGCTTGTGTGAATACTGTTTTGATTGGCCTAGATGCTTTATTATCTGAAAATGTTGCTAGTTCTAGTTCCGTGTGTGTGAGTCAAAGTGATATCGATAACGACGATGTAAATGGGTGCGTGAGTACTAAAACTGAATCGTTAGGGGTCACTACACACACTTCACTTAGCGACTCAGACACAGATGACCTCCCAGATATCCATACTTTGTATGCTAAAACTCTCAAAAAAGGCACTAGACTGGAGAAGACTGTTAGAGACCTGACTAAGAAATTAGATGATCTAAGTCTTATTGTGAAGTTGAATGCTGAAGAGTACACTAACCAGTGTCTGACTCATCAATCTGAAATTGAAACTTTTGATCAAAAATTAAAAGAGTTGACTAAAATTAATGAAACTCTGGAAATGAAATACAAGGGAACATTATTAGAATTGGAGGAAGCAAAAACAAAGACTGCTACTGTTTTCAAAAAAATTTCTAAGTTTGAAAGCAATTCAAATTGTTTTACTGACTTTGTTGTTGACTCCAAGACCAATTCTGATGATAGAACCGGTATTGGATTTTTCCCTAAGAACAAACCACAAACTACAAATTTTGAACCTATTAAGTTTGTGTCTGGGGGCAAAAGACCAATTGAAACATGTCCAGACTTTCATTTTATTAAAGAGGAATTTGATCAAAAGCAACAACAGAAAGACATTGGAGAGTCTAGTAATTCTAAGGCTGACACTGCACTTAAGACTAAATACGTGTGTCCTTTGATCAGAAAGGCTGAATCTACCTTCAAAACCATCCCTCCTAGGAATAGCACTACTGAACAAAATACTGTTAAACCCATTTTTAGAAGTTTTCCTAAGGAAGTTCATCCCTCAAGCAATCAATATTTCTCCTACTGTGACATTTATGGTCATTCCTTTGAAGGTTGTTATGCTAGGCGTCTAAACACCCCTGTGTACAACTCTTCTGTCTACAAGAACTTTAACTATTCTAGGCAAAATCGTAACCATTATGTCCTTCCAAGACAACCTGACAAGAAATCTAACTACAGGAATAGAAAGACCAAAACTAAGAGTTCATTTAAGAGAAAGGCTCCCAGAAACTTTCCTAAACCAAAAGCTCAAATTTTCCACAATAATCAGTTTGCTGCTCCAAATGTTTTTCGACAAAAAGTTGTTTCTCGAAAATTTTATCAAATGAGGGAAAACTTGCGCAAAATTAAAACTAGAGCTATTTGGGTTAGAAAAGATGATCTTTTACCCCAAATGAAGTGTAACATTGTTATCACTGCCTTAAAAGCTGAACACACTTCATCTGGTTGGTATTTAGATTCAGGATGTTCCAAACATATGACAGGAGATGAAACAAAACTTTTAAACAAAACTAGATTTGCTGGTGGCAAAGTAGTTTTTGGGGACGGAGTTTCATCCCAGATCATAGGTAAAGGAACCCTAAAAGAAGAAGGAATGTCTGTTCTCAAAAATGTTCTATTAGTTAAAGGCCTTAAAGCCAACCTCCTAAGTATATCACAATTTTGTGACTCTGACCATACAGTCACCTTTTCAAAGAACAATTGTAAAATTCTAAATGATAAAGGTGAATGCATTATTACAGGATTTAGAACACCTGACAATTGTTATACTGTCAAGACTAGTTCTGAAACCTGTAACATTGTCAGAATGGATGACAATGAAATCTGGCATAATCGTATGGGTCACTTGAGTTATGATATCCTTGGTAGATTGTCTAGTCAAGAGATTGTTAGAGGAATTCCTAAAATTAAACCTATTTCAAGTGTTGTCTGTGGTCATTGCCAAGAAGGAAAAATAGTTAAGACTTCGCATAAAAAGGTTAAAGACATTCTCACCTCTAGACCTCTAAATCTCATCTATATGGACCTTATTGGTCCCTCTAGAACTGTTAGTCTTTGTGGACACAGTTATATCCTTATCATGGTTGATGATTTCACACGATTCACTTGGGTTGCCTTCTTGAAACAAAAATCTGACACGTTTCAGAATTTTTTGAAAATTTTACTAAGAATTGAAAATGAGAAGGACACACAAGTCAATCGCATTCTTAGTGATAGAGGGGGAGAGTTCATAGACACAGGAATAGTTGAATATTGTGACTACAACGGTTACAAACATGAATTTAGTGCCCCTAAAACTCCTCAGCAGAATGGTATTGCTGAAAGGAAAAATCGAACTCTTCAAGAGATGGCACGTGTCATGTTGCATGCCAAATCTCTACCTAAATACTTCTGGGTAGAATCTATTAGAACTGCATGTCATATCATTAATAGGGTTTACCTTAGGAAAAACTCTAAACAAACCCCTTATGAGTTGTGGTACGGTAAGAAGCCTAATATGAAATATCTAAGAACTTTCGGAAGTCAGTGTTATGTCTATAAAGACAGAGAACATCTGTCTAAATTTGAAACGAGTGGTGATAAAGCCATCTTCTTAGGATACTCTCCAAACAGTCATGCTTATCGTATATACAATCTGCGTACTAAGGCCCTTATGGAATCGATAAATGTAATTGTAAGCGACACTATTGTCGAAAATAAGATATCTGAATTACCTATTGTGGTTGAATCTGAAAATGATTTCAAAACTGATTCACCAGAAATAGATGACTCAATACCTAGTGAGAGTCCAGAATTACCTGACTGGGTCTCTAAAGATCATCCCATTGACAACGTGGTCGGTAATCCTAATGATCCAGTTCGTACTAGATCCCAGTTAAGAAATTATGATAATTATGCATGTTTCGTCTCCCTTGTGGAACCGAAAAATGTTAATGAAGCATTGAATGACACACACTGGATTTCTGCTATGCAGGAAGAACTTTTACAATTTGTCATTCACGATGTCTGGTATCTTGTACCGCGGCCTCAAAACAAAAATGTTATTGGGACACGTTGGATTTTTAAGAACAAATCTGATGAAAATGGGGTCATCCTTAGAAATAAAGCTAGACTAGTTTCTCAAGGCTACTCACAAATTGAAGGGATAGATTTTAGCGAGACATTTGCCCCTGTCACTCGTCTTGAATCTATTCGACTTCTTTTCGCCATAACGTGTCACTTAAAATTCACACTTTATCAAATGGATGTCAAATCAGCTTTCCTCAATGGAATTCTATTCGAAGAAACGTATGTAGAACAACCCAAAGGGTTCATTGACCCTAAATATCCTGACCATGTCTTTCGTCTAAAAAAGGCTCTGTATGGCTTAAAACAAGCTCCTCGAGCTTGGTATGAACGCCTTTCCAACTTTTTGTTGGATAAGGGTTTTAAGAGAGGAGGAAATGACCAGACTCTCTTTATCAAACATTTTGACAAAAACATTATTATAGCCCAAGTCTATGTAGACGACATCATTTTCGGGTCGACTTCAAACTCTGAAGTTAAATCTTTTTCTGCTATTATGCATAAGGAGTTTCACATGTCCCTTATGGGGGAGCTACAACTTTTCTTAGGATTTCCAGTGAAACAAAATTCTGATGGTCTATTTGTCTCTCAAACCAAGTATGCCTTAGACCTTGTTAAGAAATTTGGTTTAGAGAATGCTAAAGTTGCCAAAACCCCTATGAGTACTACTGTTAAATTAAGCAAAGATGAAAATGATAAGTCAGTTGATTCCACACTCTATCGTAGTATGATTGGTAGCCTACGCTATCTAACTGCCTCACGACTAGACATAATGTATGATGTATGTCTGTGTGCTCGTTACCAGAATAACCCTAAAGAGAGCCATTTATCGTGTGTAAAACGTATAATAAAGTACATAAAAGGCACTCTCAATCTTGGACTTAGGTACACTAATGATACCTGCAGCACCATCATAGGGTATACTGATGCTGATTGGGCCGGTTGTACTGATGACAGTAAAAGTACATCAGGTGCCTGTTATTATGTCGGCAATAATTTAGTTGGTTGGAGTAGTAAAAAACAGAATTGCACATCTTTATCAATGGCTGAGTCCGAATATATAGCAGCAGGAAGTTGCTGTGCTCAATTGTTATGGATAAAACAGATGTTAAGTGATTATGGGATTAAAGAAGATCAATTACAATTGTATTGTGACAATCAAAGCGCCATTAACATATCTAAAAAGCCGGTTCAACACTCACGAACTAAGAATATTAAAATAAGGCATCATTTTATACACGAACTTGTTGAAACTAAGGAATTAGAAATTCATTACCTTCCTACTGATCTGCAACTTGCAGACATGTTCACTAAACCTTTAGACTATAACATATTTATGTATTTACGTAATTCTATAGGTATGGTATGCGCTGATTAAACTCTTAAGACCTTAAGTTTTACCTTTGTCCATTTGAGACAAAATGGGGAAGAAATTTGAGTCTTACGAGTTCAATGTTTTGTTCACATTTCATCTAAACTGCTTGATCTTAGTGTGCATATTTGCAGGAATCTCTTCTACTGATTGTCTACCATTTCTAGTGTACAAATTTGTAAATAGTTGAGTTATGTAATTTTTGACTTTCTAGGAAATGGGTAGATAGTATCTTTTGTATAGGACTAGGTTTCATTTTTTTTTGTTCCCTAAGAGTTTTAAGCTAACTCAAAGGAGATTTTGTCTCATATTTCCAAAGGGGGATATTGAAGCACCTTATACCTTTGACTTACTTAAGTCTATACTGTATAAGTGTTCAACTAGTTTGGAAATAGTGACAAAATTGGTTGTCCATCCTAGAATCCAAAGAACCTCAGAATCATTCTCTCTAATCCTCTTCAATGATCCATGAAGGTATAAATTGAATCACACTACAGAAAATTAGAAGTGCATACATGTGTATATATTGCTTTAAATTGATTGTGTGATTAATTCCCCTTAAAATAATGCTTTAATAATTTTTAAAACATTTTTAAACATTTTTTTAAATAAATTTTTTCATTAATAAAATGTGTTTATATAATGTGTGGGGGTAAATTTACTATTTTAAAAACTTCATTTTTGATTGGAAAGTTTGTTTGGTAGAATGCAAATGCGCTAGAGACTTCAGGGGGCTGCTTGTAAATATTTTAGACGCGCGTTTGTACACCTGTCACATGCCAACACTTGTCACTTGCTTGTTGCATCAGTTTGTGTTTGTTATGTGAGAGGATTGCCTGGTGCATTTCTGAACGTTGGATCATTCCTAATCGATGGACTGCATGTGTTTTTAATCAATCCTGGTGGTATATCTATGAACCAATCACAATCATCTTAACCACCGCTATTTCATAACCCTTGGATCAAGTCAAAGTTAGAAAGACTTGATCTAAGCCATTGATTCCCTTTGTCGTTCCAGAACCTTCCATCGCCCATATATAAACCCTAGACTTCTCAGCATTTCAAGACTTTTGGGCATTCGTCATTTCTGAGAAAAAAAAAGAGAGAAGAGAGAAGTGAGAGAGAAGAGAGAAGAGAGAAAAGAAAAGAGAGAAGAGAGAGAAAAGAAACTGTTAGCCAAACCCTAACCCTAACCCTAAACACTTCAAACCCTGAATCAAACCTTCGTTTATATAACACCCCAAACACAACCTTGAGTGTTTGAGAGAGAGCGGTTTGTTCATATTGAAGCTGTAACCTCTTTGTCTATGATCTTGTTTACAACTTAAACATCCGTGTGAAGATCTGTGTTTCTTTTTCATAGAAACTTTAGATCTACACTCTGCATGTTACATTTTCACTAGATCTGCATATTTCTTACTTGATTTAAGAAAATCTTTACTGATTTGGTTTTGAAAATGTTTTATGGTTTCTATTCTTACGAAACTTAACCTTGACCTAGTTGGATTCACACTTGGAGATTTTCAATCTCAAAAATAATTTTAAAACCGAGATTGATTAAGATCTTGACCGATTTAGAAGAGAGATATCCGTGGAATCTGGGTTATATTAAAGGTCAAAAAGGTTTTTAGTTCTGTAAGAAAGAAATAAAACAAAATCACAGCATATAGTCTTTATATGTAATTTTTCTAGGACTGTCTGTAAATCTAAGTGTGTGTGAGTTCATGCATGTTGATAGGAATCACTTCACAAACACTTAACACACTACTACACTGAAAGTGTTGTGTATAAGATCAAAGATCATTGAGTCGACATAAGGAAGCTAAAGCAAAGGAAGTTATCAAACTGTAAGAACATCATCAACAATCAGATCTATGAGAAGTTAGAAGGACACCAAGTGGGGTATATTCCTAAACTTAGAATAGGTTGATTTGTGTGCATGTATGTTGTATTGTTTGTAACTATTATTTGTTGTTAGTAGATTTTTACTTTTGTGACTTAGAGGTCACCGTGGATGTTTCCTCTGTTGGGAGAGATTTTACCACGTTAAAAACTGTGTGTTGATTATCTTCGTCTACTCATCTCATTCTATAGTGTGCTGAATTTTTGAAACTGTCTTAGTTTTAAAAACTGATTACAAAGTCTTGATTACTCTCGTACATAAGTTTTTTGTAAACACATCTTGTTGTTTATAATTTTTATTTTCAAAAGAAAAGGGTTTCTTCAACAAACATCTCGGAGTTTCTTATATAGTTTAATCTTGTATTAAACGGCATTAGCAACGTTTTTCACCTGTGTCGTGTCGGGACTAAATTATTATTATATAAGTGAATAAATTATAAGTTGCTCGTATGGTCGTTTTGAGTGCGTCAAAGTGTCCGGAATGGTCGAGATGGTCAGAAAAGTGTACTCGGGGATTTAGTTTGGGTCTCGGGGCGTTTTTAGGCCTAATTAGTACCCCGGGAGGGCGTTTTGGACATTTTGTAATTTTGGGCAATTAAACCCACGAATTTTCAAGGGTTATTTCAGATGTCTAAGGTTTTCTTCTAGGGTTAACACAACCAAAGACAAGTGACGGCCATAGGAGAGGGAGGGAGAGAGCTTGCCAAGGTGTTCTAGGCCGAAAATTCATCCGGTTGCATCGCCACCACCACCAACGCGTAGATCACGCGAAGGGGAACGCAACCACACCAAATTCATCCACAAATCAGAACTCTGAAATTCCCAGGCAAGTATTGACCTTGCTTATTTTCGTTAATGCATCATTCATGTTAACCTAGGGTGATTAGGATGAGTTTCATAAAAGAAAACCCATGTTGGAGATAGGAAAATCGCATGTAGTAATGATATGAATGATAATCTGTAAACTCCTTCATATGTAGAGGCTTAACCACGAATTTATGATGAATTAGGAGTAGAATTTCTGGAAAAAGACTGATTAGAACAAAGTTAAAGAATTTCTAGGGTTCTTGAGATTGATATGAGTTTTAGCCTATTAATCCATGGTTATTAATGAAAATTTTCATGCTTTACTTAGAAGATGTATGATATGGGTTTATACTGTTTGTAGTACGATTTTTGGGAGTTTGGGAGTGAAAAATCCGGATTTGATTGAGGTTGGATTATGAAACCCGTAACTGTTAATCTGCAAAATTTGTCATACCTGTTTGATCGATCGATTGAACTAGGAGTGTCGATCGATCGACTCATCGATCGATCGAGTCCCTGCCATCGATCGATCGACCCCTCCTGGCAGACTCATATTCCTTTTTAAATTGTGTGACACCCCGCCTAATTAAATACCGGGCGATCACTCCTTTATTAAATTAAATCAAGGTTAACAGTTGGTTCATTCTCAGCATCACTGTCGATAAAAATAAATTTTCCAATTTAACACCCTAAATAATTAAGCTAAGTGTCAAAAACATTTTTTTTTATACAAACTTCCAAATTTTACTTAAAGAAAAAGATTTATTTATATAGAACAACATTTCTACAATTAAGAATCACACCACGATAAACCAAATAATATAATACATTCGTCAATCGAATGCCAACATATGAAAACTAAAATCACAAGTCCATACTGAATAAATCCCAAAGAACAATACTGGAAATGACTGAAATATAAATGTCCCGATAACAAATAAATAATGGAAAGGGCGACACGTGCCCAATAAATGACAGTGCTAGAAGTGGAGTCAATAAAAGAAGCCATCTACTCAAGTGACCTGCAACTCCCACCTAAGCTGCAGCACGTTCCTCTCAAGGGATCCTAAGCAAGACGCCCCTGTGGCTGGGCACCTGAAAATATACATATATATACAAGAGAGAGAGAGAGAAAAAGAAACGGGTCAGAGCCCGAAAGTGTGTTTGATTTTAAAATACGTTTAGCAAGTATTTAAATTGATACAGGCCAATGCAATAACATATTAGTACGTCACTCTCTTGAAAAAATACTCACCTCTCTTCTAATGTGCACACCTATCCCACTAACCTTCCCCACGGTTTCTTATCATTTAACGCACTAGTCTTTCTAAAAGATTTAACTTAACTTAGATTACTCGCAAGATTTATAATTCACGACTCCATTTTAAAAAGAATGTTCCAAACAGTAATCAAAGTCCTCCATTTTAACTTTAAAAAATCAATAAAGTTTTACAGTGGCATCTTATATTTTTTCAAAACAAGCATTTACTAATTTGAGTCAACAACCATGTCCTACTTATCAAATCTCAGTAGACAGTTTCAAATATCATAATCTCATATATATATTAACTACTCGTATAATATATATATATAACAGCACCCCGAATAAAACTATGGTGCGTGCATACTTCCACTATCCAAACCCCATACCACTCAAATCAAGGGGAATACAAATTTGTAATCACTCTCGAATTGTATTAACACATATACAAATAATATCGAGGCGAAGCATAAATTCCAAGTCTCTAAGAGGATGGCACATACTCGCGTCTCTTAGGACCGTCTGAACTATCAAATCGATAGCCTGT
This sequence comes from Sambucus nigra, assembly GCA_949130495.1. Lineage (NCBI taxonomy): Eukaryota > Viridiplantae > Streptophyta > Magnoliopsida > Dipsacales > Adoxaceae > Sambucus > Sambucus nigra. The sequence goes on from OX422215.1 coordinate 249,432,040, forward strand.
ACCAAGGATATCTATCTTCTAGGGTACAAGTCAATATCCCCCATAAAGGTCCCATCGAGATAAGACTGTCCTAGCGCGGAAACCTCAAGGATAGCAAGTAGCGCGGTATGTTTTTCACATGTATATAATATATGTACACACAATCATATAAATATACCACTTTATCATATTAACATAGGTTCTTCACGTTACCCATAATTATACCATTTATCCTAAATTTCACATTTATAGAAATACGTATAAGGTTTCGTTCCTAACCTTAACTCGAAGGGTTTTCTCACTTATTACCTAACACTCATGGGCTATATCCTCACAAATCTAAATTTCAGTAAGTGTCTTTATTAGGTTCCAACGTAACTCTCTTACGCACCTCACCCGTTAAATTCATAAATCCATTAACCTAAAGTAAATATCCCATAAATACCATTTTCATTAAAGATTAAAGGTTCCAACATTTATTCATATCCCCTATTGGTCCTCAATGTCTCCCAAATCAATTTATCAAGAGTGCCCAAGAATTATATCACGACAATTTGAATTTAACGCATTTAAAGAGGGAATTAGGAGTCTGCCAGGAGGGGTCGATCGATCGAAGCTTGGGGCTCGATCGATCGAACCTTCGATCGATCGAAGCTCTAGGCTCGATCGATCGATCAAGCAGGTCTGGGCAAAATTCTGCAGAATGCAGTTACGGGTTTCATCCAACTTCTTCATCTAAAACGATGTGTTTCCATTCTAATCGTCCCAAAAATCCTACTATCATCATTATAACATTATACCAGGTGTTTATAACGTAAAGCATGCGTGTAACTATCATTAAACATGGATAATTAACTCAAAATCCCATCTAATCATCAAGAACCCTAGAGTTTTCCTAAAACAAGGTTCTAATCTGTTTTTACCAGAAATTCCTTCTAATTTAACATCAAAATTTCGTGGGTTATATTCCTCTACATGCCAAGGGTTCCAGAATTTCCATATTATCAAAACTACATGCATTATCCTAACACAATTTGAGTTTTCTTCCATAGTTTCCATCTCTAAACAATCCTAGACTAATATAAAGATTGCATTAACGAAAATACGCAAGTCAAATACTTGCCTGGGATTTTTGGTATGCAGATTTTCGGATGATTTTGGTATGACTGCGTTCCTTGTCTCGTGATCTACGCGGTGGTGGTGGTGGCGGTGAAATCCGGTGGCTTTTTGGCCTTGAATTTGCCTTGGAGCTCTCTCCTCTCTTCTCCAATAGCCGTCACTTGATTTCTGAAAGTTCTAACCCTAAAAGGCTAACCTAATGGCTGATAAAGATGGCTGAAATTCGTGGGTTTAATTACCCAATTATGTAAAATGACTAAAATGCCCTCCCGGGGTACTAATTAGGCCTAAAAACGCCCCTAGACCCAAACTAAACCCCCAGGTACACTTTTCTGACTATCTCGAACCTTCCGGATGCATTGGGGCACTCAAAACGACCATACGAACAACTTATAAAATATTCACTTTTTATTTAACAAAATTAGTCCCGACGTGACACGAGCACGTCCCAACTTAAATTTTCTGAAATAGTCATTTAATTCACTTATGACATTCAATATAACCAATATAGTATATCACAATGCTCATTAGTAATATTTAACAAGTTTCCCATAATTACTAACTCTCGTCACGTTAATAATTATAACATAATTAATTTCCGGATTTTTATTAAATAATCATTCTCATTAAATTTAATAAATCCCCAAATTAATATAGCATAAAAATACGGGGTATTACATACTTCCCCCCTAATAACGGAATTTCGTCCCGAAATTCAGAAAATAAGGCATACCTGGTAAAAACAACTCTGGATATCTCTCGCGTATATCTGCCTCATGCTCCCAAGTGGATTCCTCCACATTATGATGCTCCCACTGGACTCGCACAAGTGGAACTATTTTCGACCTCAATCTCCTCTCCTATAGTCTAGAATAGCCAATGGTCTCTCCTCATAAGAGCTATCAGACTGTAAATCTATCTCATCTATCGTAATGTGAGTATAGGCCATATCATCCCGAAGATATCGTCTTAACGACGAGATGTGGAATACATCGTGGATGCGATGTAAATGTTCTGGCAATCCCCACCTGTATGCAACCGGCCCAATCCTCTCGATGATGGGAAATGGTCCCACATACCTCGGGGCCAATTTCCCCTTCTTCCCGAACCTCATCACTCCCTTCATAGGAGATACACGCAATAACACTTGATCGACCACATTAAACTCCCGGAAGAACCGTTTCGCATCGGCGTAGCTCTTCTGCCTGTCCTGGGCTACCCGAATAGGACTCCTGATTATCTCAATCCTTGCGGAGGTCTCCTGAATCACTTCTGGTCCTAGCAACTTGTTGTCCCTCACCTCGAGCCAACAAGTTGGAGAACGACAAGGCCTGCCATACAAAGCCTCAAATGGAGCCATACCAATCGTAAACTGATAAGAGTTATTATAAGAAAACTCTACCAGTGGAAGATGTGGCTCCCAACCTCCTCCAAAATCGAGAACACACATGCGTAGCATATCCTCTAACATCTGATTAGTACGCTCTGTCTATCCATCTGTGTGTGGGTGGTAAGCTGAACTCAACCTCAACTCAGTACCCATAGCCTCCTGAAAACTTTCCCAGAAACGTGACACAAAAATCTTGTCTCTATCTGACACAATATTTAGGGGCACTCCGTGTAATCTGACAATCTCAGCAATGAACAATTGAGCATACTGACCCATAGTATAATCTGTCCACACTGGCAGAAAATGAGCCACTTTGGTCAAACGGTCTACAATCACCCAGATAGAATCGTGGCCCCGCTGTGATGTAGGCAACCCTGTAATGAAATCCATGGAAATACTCTCCCACTTCCACGCGGGTACTTCCAACGGCTGAAGCAATCCTAACGGTTTCTGGTGGTCCACCTTCACCAGCTGGCAGGTAGAACACTTGGACACAAACTCGGCGATGTCCTTCTTTATCCCACTCCACCAGTATTGACGCCTCATGTCCTGGTACATTTTATCACCTCCCAGATGTACTGCAAATTGGGACCCGTGAGAATGAGTCATCACTTCATGACGTAACTCCGCGCCTTCTGGAACCACCAATCTCCCATTAAATCGCAAACCTCCATCAGAACTAATAGAATAGGAATCAGCACCCTCGGCTAGAAGTCGCACAACCTGCTCCTGGCAAAACAGGTCTGTAGTCTGTGCATGTATCACCCTCGTAACAATCTCAGGTGTGACTGACATCACGGATATGAAAGAACGTGCCACTGCGTCCTGGTGACCCAACTCCTTCCACTTTTCCTTCCAGACGTCCGCTACATCGTCTACCGGTCTATGGCTCAACGCATCAGCAACTACGTTGGCCTTCCCCGGATGATATTGTATATCGAACTGGTAGTCCTTCACAAACTCTAGCCATCTGCGCTGACGTATATTCAGCTCTCGCTGAGTGAACAGGTACTGCAGTGACTTATGTTCTGTGAACAAACGGAATTTCTCTCCCAATAAGTAGTGCCTCCAAATTCTCAATGCAAAGACGACCGCTGCTAACTCCAGGTCATGGGTGGGGTAATTCTTCTCATGCGGCTTAAGCTTACGGGAAGCAAAAGCTATAGCCTTCTCTTCCTGCTGAAGTACTCCCCCAAGTCCTCGTAAGGACGCATTGGTATAAACCAGGTACTCCACACCCGGTTTCGGTAAGGCAAGGACTGGTGCTGAAGTAAGCTTGTCTTTCAGCTCGTCGAAAGCCAACTGACAAGCGCCATCCCAAACATATGGTACCCCTTTGCGAGTCAGATTCGTCAATGGACCCGCTATTTTGGAGAATCCCCGAATGAATCTCCTGTAGTATCCGGCTAATCCCAAGAAACTACGCACTTCTGTCGGTGTCGTGGGCTGTCCCCACTCCCTCACCGCTGACACTTTGCTCGGGTCAACTGCAATCCCCTCTTCAGAAACAACATGGCCCAAGAACTGTACCTCTCGCAACCAGAATCCACACTTCTCGTACTTAGCATACAACTGATGCTCTCGTAGAGTCTGAAGAACTTACCTCGAGTGCTCGGCATGCTCCTCCTCGGAGTGTGAATATATCAAGATATCATCTATGAGGATGATGACGAACTGATCCAAAGACTCTCTGAATACTCGGTTCATCAAGTCCATGAAAACGGCTGGGGCATTTGTGAGTCCGAATGGCATCACCCTGAACTCATAGGACCCATATCTCGACAAGAAGGCAGTCTTTGAAACATCCTGCTCTCTAATACGTAACTGATGGTACCCCGACCTCAGATCTATCTTAGAAAAGAAAGTTTCTCCCCTCAACTGGTCGAACAGATCATCGATTCGAGGCAACGGATACTTATTCCGTATCGTGACCTTGTTCAATTCACAGTAGTCCACACACAATCTCAGTGAACCATCTCTTTTCTTCACAAACCAGACTGGAGCGCCCCAAGGTGAGGTACTCCTACGAATGAAGCCCTGACCTAACAGTTGCTCTATCTGATCCCGTAGCTCTCGCATCTCTGCCGGAGCCATACGGTACGATGCGCGTGCTATAGGTCTCGTATCTGGCAGTAAATCTATAACAAAGTCTATCTCACGACTGGGCGGTAGGCATGGTATCTCCTGAAATACATCGGAATACTCCCTGACAACAGGGATCGAATCTAAGGGAATCACAACCTCCTTAGAGGTATCCTCCTCTATGTAATACAAATGAGCGGTTGAACCTCCCTCTGGGCGAGGCATCGCCACTACAAACATATATTGCCCCGGAATGGCAAAAACAATGCTCCCACCGAAGCAGTCAATAATGGCTCTATAAGCTGCGAGCCAGTCCATACCAATAATCACATCATGCTCGTGCATGTCTAAGACTAACATGTCTGCAGGTAATACCAAGCTACCAATCTCTACCCCCACTCCCCGGCATATAAAGAAAATAAGTGACCCACTCCCCAGGGGTGAGTCGACGCACGTCACGGTGCTCTCTGCTATGGATAACAACCCTTAGGCCTTCATAAAATGCGTAGCTATAAAACAATGTGTTGCCCCCGTATCAAATAATACCCAACCCATAGTACCATGGATAGGAAACATACCCTCAATCGCGGGTGGTGCCTGTGGAGCTGCTGCCTGGTGGACGTTATAGACACGTCCATACTGCAATTGCCCCTGCTGTACTGGAGCTGCTTGAATGGCTGGTAGGGCTGGCACCTGGGCTGGAGCTGGGAGGGCAGGTGGAAAGAGTGGTCTCTGTGGCTCATTACGGGCTCCCTGCTGCTGTGGGGCCCTATCGCCCTCTGGGCAATCCTGGCGCCTATGGCCATGTTTACCGCACCCAAAGCATCGTCCTTTGAAGTTTTCGCCCATCTGACCCTGCTGTCCATGGCCCTGTTGGCCGTTACCTCCACGCCACTGGCCCTGTTGGCCCTGATGTGCACGCTGTTGGCCTTGCTGGCCCTGCTGTTGTCCCTGCGATCGGTGTTGGCCCTGCTGGCCCTGCTGATTAGGCTGGCCCTGATGGCCCTACCTGAAACCCCCGAATCCCTGCCTAGAATCACCTGAACGGAATCGCTTAGCAGGGTCCCCCTGATGGGAACTCTGCTCGTGCTGACAAGTCTGTCCATGAGTTGGTGCCCCACCGGTACTATTACCCCCGGTCCTGCCCTGCTGGCTGGACTCTCCTGCTCTCTTGCTTCCCTGAAGATGGAAGCGATGATCCTGGATATGTAGTAACGCTGCATTGAGTACGTCAGTGAAAGTACTCAGGGATAGATTCCCAATAAGGTGCTGACGGATCCTCCAAGCTAACCCGTCGACAAACAGCAAAATCTTATTGCTCTCAGTGGGTGCCTCATCCGGCACAATAGTGAGAAGTCTCGTGAACTCCTCCTCATACTCAGCTACAGTAAGGTTCTCCTACTTCAGATTTAGTAATTTCCGCCTCATCTCAGTCTGCACTGCGGGTGGAAAATACTTGCGGTCAAATCGCTCCCAGAACAACTGAATAGGGATCGTGTCCCTCTCCTCCAAAGTAGTAGTGGACTCCCACCACTGTAATGCGGCTCCCACCAGCTTAAAGGAAGCCAACAACTGCTTTTGCACGTCAGTGCACTCATACATTCGGAGATTCCACTGGATGTCCTTCTTCCATTGGCTGACTGTAACAATATCAGAGATACCAGAAAACTCAGGGGGATGCGCTTTCTGAAAAGCATCCCGAACCCTCTCCCACGCCGATGGAAGTTGTGCTGGTACTGGCGCCACTGCCTGAACCTGGGGTGGAGCCTGCTGAATCACCGCTATCGCGGCATTCACCACCTGAGCAACAATGGCGGCTACTTCGTTTGCATTCATTGTGCCTGGTGCCGGAGCTGCTGGCAGCTCTACTTGGGCACGCCTATCTTTCGGAGCACGTCTCGGAGGCATCTGAAACGTGAACAAGTTTATTAGTCTACAATTATTATCACATCTCAAATAGCTGAAGACTTAAACGTAAAAGCAAGAATACAACAATCCTAAAAATAGGGCTCTATAGCAATAAAGTTACGCTGAAAGCGAAATAAGCCGTACAGATCCTATAGACACTAGAACCTGATGCTCTGATACCACCTGTGACACCCCGCCTAATTAAATACCGGGCGATCACTCCTTTATTGAATTAAATCAAGGTTAACAGTTGGTTCATTCTCAGCATCACTGTCGATAAAAATAAATTTTCCAATTTAACACCCTAAATAATTAAGCTAAGTGTCAAAAACATTTTTTTTTATACAAACTTCCAAATTTTACTTAAAGAAAAAGATTTACTTATATAGAACAACATTTCTACAATTAAGAATCACACCACGATAAACCAAATAATATAATACATTCGTCAATCGAATGCCAACATATGAAAACTAAAATCACAAGTCCATACTGAATAAATCCCAAAGAACAATACTGGAAATGACTGAAATATAAATGTCCCGATAACAAATAAATAATGGAAAGGGCGACACGTGCCCAATAAATGAGAGTGCTAGAAGTGGAGTCAATAAAAGAAGCCGTATACTCAAGTGACCTGCAACTCCCACCTAAGCTGCAGCACGTTCCTCTCAAGGGATCCTAAGAAAGATGCCCCTGTGGCTGGGCACCTGAAAATATACATATATATACAAGAGAGAGAGAGAGAAAAAGAAACGGGTCAGAGCCCGAAAGTGTGTTTGATTTTAAAATACGTTTAGCAAGTATTTAAATGGATACAGGCCAATGCAATAACATATTAGTACGTCACTCTCTTGAGAAAATACTCACCTCTCTTCTAATGTGCACACCTATCCCACTAACCTTCCCCACGGTTTCTTATCATTTAACGCACTAGTCTTTCTAAAAGATTTAACTTAACTTAGATTACTCGCAAGATTTATAATTCACGACTCCATTTTAAAAAGAATGTTCCAAACAGTAATCAAAGTCCTCCATTTTAACTTTATAAAATCAATAAAGTTTTACAGTGGCATCTTATACTTTTTCAAAACAAGCATTTACTAATTTGAGTCAACAACCATGTCCTACTTATCAAATCTCAGTAGACAGTTTCAAATATCATAATCTCATATATATATTAACTACTCGTATAATATATATATATATAACAGCACCCCCAATAAAACTATGGTGCGTGCATACTTCCACTATCCAAACCCCATACCACTCAAATCAAGGGGAATACAAATTCGTAATCACTCTCGAATTGTATTAACACATATACAAATAATATCGAGGCGAAGCATAAATTCCAAGTCTCTAAGAGGATGGCACATACTCGCGTCTCTTAGGACCGTCTGAACTATCAAATCGATAGCCTGTACCAAGGATATCTATCTTCTAGGGTACAAGTCAATATCCCCCATAAAGGTCCCATCGAGATAAGACTGTCCTAGCGCGGAAACCTCAAGGATAGCAAGTAGCGCGGTATGTTTTTCACATGTATATAATATATGTACACACAATCATATAAATATACCACTTTATCATATTAACATAGGTTATTCATGTTACCCATAATTATACCATTTATCCTAAATTTCACATTTATAGAAATACGTATAAGGTTTCGTTCCTAACCTTAACTCGAAGGGTTTTCTCACTTATTACCTAACACTCGTGGGCTATATCCTCACAAATCTAAATTTCAGTAAGTGTCTTTATTAGGTTCCAACGTAACTCTCTTACGCACCTCACCCTTTAAATTCATAAATCCATTAACCTAAAGTAAATATCCCATAAATACCATTTTCGTTAAAGATTAAAGGTTCCAACATTTATTCATATCCCCTACTGGTCCTCAATGTCTCCCAAATCAATTTATCAAGAGTGCCCAAGAATTATATCACGACAATTTGAATTTAACGCATTTAAAGAGGGAATTAGGAGTCTACCAGGAGGGGTCGATCGATCGAAGCTTGGGGCTCGATCGATCGAACCTTCGATCGATCGAAGCTCTAGACTCGATCGATCGATCAAGCAGGTCGGGGCAAAATTCTGCAGAATGCAGTTACGGGTTTCATCCAACTTCTTCATCTAAAACGATGTGTTTCCATTATAATCGCCCCAAAAATCCTACTATCATCATTATAACATTATACCAGGTGTTTATAATGTAAAGCATGCGTGTAACTATCATTAAACATGGATAATTAACTCAAAATCCCATCTAATCATCAAGAACCCTAGAGTTTTCCTAAAACAAGGTTCTAATCTGTTTTTACCAGAAATTCCTTCTAATTTAACATCAAAATTTCGTGGGTTATATTCCTCTACATGCCAAGGGTTCCAGAATTTCCATATTATCAAAACTACATGCATTATCCTAACACAATTTGAGTTTTCTTCCATAGTTTCCATCTCTAAACAATCCTAGACTAATATAAAGATTGCATTAACGAAAATACGCAAGTCAAATACTTGCCTGGGATTTTTGGTATGCAGATTTTCGGATGATTTTGGTATGACTGCATTCCTTGTCTCGTGATCTACGCGGTGGTGGTGGTGGCGGTGAAATCCGGTGGCTTTTTGGCCTTGAATTTGCCTTGGAGCTCTCTCCTCTCTTCTCCAATAGCCGTCACTTGATTTCTGAAAGTTCTAACCCTAAAAGGCTAACCTAATGGCTGATAAAGATGGCTGAAATTCGTGGGTTTAATTACCCAATTATGTAAAATCACTAAAATGCCCTCCCGGGGTACTAATTAGGCCTAAAAACGCCCCGAGACCCAAACTAAACCCCCGGGTACACTTTTCTGACTATCTCGAACCTTCCGGACGCATTGGCGCACTCAAAATGACCATACAAACAACTTATAAAATATTCACTTTTTATTTAACAAAATTAGTTCCGACGTGACACGAGCACGTCCCAACTTAAATTTTCCGAAATAGTCATTTAATTCACTTATGACATTCAATATAACCAATATAGTATATCACAATGCTCATTAGTAATATTTAACAAGTTTCCCATAATTACTAACTCTCTTCACGTTAATAATTATAACATAATTAATTTCCGGATTTTTATTACATAATCATTCTCATTAAATTTAATAAATCCCCAAATTAATATAGCATAAAAATACGGGGTATTACATACTTCCCCCCAAAGTAAGTTGGATTAATCCCTCCATTAAAGTAAGAGACGAACGGTTATACGTAATAAATAAATAATGAGAAATAAGGACAAATGTCGTAATTATGGATTATGAAATGTACCTAATTTGATATGGTAATATTAGTATAGTCATATGACCGTGTTTATGCATATACTATCTATGTGTGAAAATCATGCCCGCGCTACTTGCTATCCCTGAGGTTACCGCGCTGGGACAATCTTATCTCGATGAGCCTTTATAGGGGATATTGACTCGTACCCTAGAAGATAGAAATCCTTGGTACAGGCTATCGAATCGATAGTTCAGACGATCCGAAGAGACGTGGGGGCATGTACTAACCTATTAGAGACTTGGAATCTATGCTTCACCTCAATATTGTTTGTGTATGTGTTAATACAGGTCGAGAGTGATTCCGAACTTGTATTTCCCTTAGTACGAGTGAGACGGGGATTGGATAGCAGAGTATGCCCGTACCATAATTTTATGTGGGGTGCTGTTAGAATATATATATTATACGAGTACTTAATATATATATTTAATTCTAAAATTTGGAACTTCCTACTGTGCTTATGGTAAGTAAGAAATGAATAATGATTTCAATGTGGAAATACTTGTTTTGAAAAGTATAATATGATACTGGAAAACTTTATTAGCAAATAAAGTTAAAATGAGAGTTTTGTTATTAAATGGAATTTACTCCTTAAACAGTTGAATCGCCAGTTTAAATCTTATGAGCAAACTAAGATAAGATAAGTTAAACCGTTGGGAAGGTTAATGCGATAGGTGTACACATTAGAAGAGAGGTGAGAATTTCTCAAGGGAGTGCCGCACTAATATGTTGTTGCATTGGCCAGTAAACATTTTAAATACTTGCTAAACATATTTTAAATCATTTTTTTTACAATCGGGCTCTGATCCGTTTCCATTTTCTTTTCTCTCTTGTATATATACGTATATATTACAGGTGCCCAGCCACAGGGGCATCTTGCATAGGATCCTTTCGAAGGAACGCGCTGCAGCTTAGGTGGGAGTTGCGGACCTTTTGCTTAGACGACTTCATTTATTTGATTCCACTCCTAGCTTATTTATTCAGTTGGGCATGTGTCCCCCGTTTCCATTATCCAGTTGTTTTATTGGGCATTGTGATTCATTTATTTCTAGTATTGTCACTTTGGGATTTATTACTGTCTGGATGTTTTACTTTAAGTTTTAAATGTTGGGATCTAGTTGTTGGATGTTTAATTATTGGATTGTTTGGTCCAGTATAATTATTGCGCGATTCTTTCATTATGAATTATGTAAAGTTTTAAATATTGGTTTTTATAAATAAAATTTGGAAAGTAATGTCTAAAATGGTTTTGACACCTAGCTTAATTATTTAGGGTGTTTAAATGGGAAAAATTATTTTCACGACAGTGATGCTAAGAATGATCCAACTATTCACCTTGACTTTAATTTAATAAAGGAGTGATCGCCCGGTATTTAATTAGGCGGGGTGTCACACGTTGCTAAGTCTAGGTCGTGTGTGGGGTAGTTCTTCTTATGCATCTTAAGATTACGGGAGGCAAAAGTTATAGCCTTCTCCTCCTGCTAAAGTACTCCCCCAAGTCCCCGTAAAGAGGCGTCGGTGTAAACCAGATACTCCATGCCTAGATTAGGTAAAGCAAGGACCCATGCTGAAGTAAGCTTGTCTTTCATCTCTTCGAAAGCCAATTGACAAGCATCGTCCCAAACGTATGGTACCCCTTTGCGAGTCAGGTTCGTCAATGGACCCGCTATTTTGGAGAACCCTCGAATGAATCTCCTGTAGTATCCGACTAATCCCAAGAAACTACGTACTTCCGTCGGTGTCGTGGGTTGTCCCCACTCCCTCACCGCTGATACTTTACTCGGGTCAACTATTATCCCTTGTTCAGAAACAACATGCCCCAAGAACTGCACATCCCGTAATAAGAACCCGCACTTCTCGTACTTAGCATACAACTGATGTTCTTGTAGAGTCTAAAGAACCTGTCTCAAGTGCTCGGCATGCTCTTCCTCAGAGTGTGAATATATCAGGGTGTCATCTATGAAGACGATGACAAACTGATCCAAGAACTCTCTGAACACTCGGTTCATCAAGTCCATGAATATGGCTGGAGCATTAGTGAGTCCAAATGGCATCACTCTGAACTCATAGGACCCATATTTCGTCAAGAAAGAAGTCTTTGAAACATCCTGCTCCATAATACGTTGTTGATGGTACCCTGACCTCAGATCTATCTTCGAAAAGAAAGTTGCTCCCCTCAGTTGGTCGAACAGATCATCGATTCGAGGCAATGGATATTTGTTCTGTATCGTGACCTTGTTCAACTCCCGGTATTCCACACATATCCTCAGTGAACCATCCCTCTTTTTCACAAATAAAACTGGAGCTCCCCAAGGTGAGGTACTCTTGCGAATGAAGCCCTGACCTAACAGTTGCTCTATCTAATCTCGTAACTCTTGCATCTCCGTCGGAGCCATACGGTATGGAGCACGTGCTATTGGTCGAGTATCCGGTAATAAATCTATGAGAAAATCTATCTCTCGATTGGGGTTAGGCCTGGTATCTCCTGAAATACATCAGAATACTCACGAACAACTGGGATAGAATCTAAGGGAATCACGACCTCCTTAGAGGTATCTACCTCCATGTAATACAAATGAGCGGTCGAGCCTCCCTTTGGACGAGGCATCGCCACTACAAACATCTCTTGCCCCGGAATGGCAAAGACAATACTCCCACCGAAATAATCTATCGTGGCTCTATATGCTGCGAGCCAATCCATACCAATAATGATGTCGTGTTCATGCATATCTAAGACTAACATGTCTACTGGTAATACCAAGATACCAATCTCTACTCCCACACCCCACCATATAAAGAAAATTAACGATCTATTTCCCAATGGTGAGTCTACACACGTTATACTGCTCTCTGCTGTGGCTAATAACCCTAAGGCCTTCGCAAAATGGGTAGCTATAAAACAGTGTGTTGCCCCAGTATCAAATAAAACCCGACCCATAATACCATGGATAGGAAACATACCCTCAATCATGGGAGGCACCTGTGGAGATGCTACCTGGTGGACATTATAGACACGTTCGTACTGTAACTGCCCCTACTGCATTGGAGTGGCTGGAATGGCTGGTAGGGCTGGTACCTGAGCTGGTGTTGGGAAGGCAGCTGGAAAAAGTGGCCTTTGTGGCTCATTACGAGCACCCTGCTGTTGTGGGGCCCTATCACCCTCTGGACAATCCTGATGCATGTGGCCATTTTTACCACATCCGAAGCACTGGCCCCTAAAATTCCCTCCCCTCTGTCCCTGTTGATTACGGCCCTGCTGAAAATGTTGTTAGCCCTGATGGCCCTGCTGCTGCCCCTGCAGCTGACGATGTTGGTCCTGCTGACCCTGCATAAATCTCCCAAATCCCTGCTTGGAATCACCTGATCGGAACCGCTTGGCAGGGTCCCCCTGATGGTAACTCTGCCCATGCTGACGAGTCTGCCCCTGAGATGTCGGTGCTCCACTAGCACCACTACCCCCTGTCCTGCCCTGCTGGCCGGACTCTCCTGCTCTCTTACTTCCCTGCAGATGGAAGCGGTGATCCTGGCAGTGTAGCAGAGCAGCATTGAGTACATTTGTGTAGGTACTCAGAGATAGATTTCGTATAAGGTGTTGACGGATCCTCAAAGCTAACCCATCTACAAACAATAGTATCTTCTTTCCCTCAGTGGGTGCCTCATCTGGCACTATAGTGAGAAGTCTTGTGAACTCCTCTTCATATTCAGCAACAGTCGAATTCTCCTGCTTCAGACTCAGTAACTTCCTCCTTATCTCAGTCTGCACGGCGGATGGGAAGTATTTGCTGTCAAACCGCGCCCAAAATGACTGAATAGTAATAGTATCCCTCTCCTCCAAGGTAGTAGTGGATTACCACCAATGCAAAGTGGCCCCCACCAACTTAAAGGAAGCCAACAGTTGTTTCTGCACATCCGTGCACTCATACATGCGCAGATGCCTCTGGATATCTTTCTTCCATTGGCTGGCTACAATAATATCTGAACCACCTGCAAACTCTGGGTGATGCGCCTTCGGAAAGGAATCCCTAACTCGCTCCCATGCAGATGGAAGATGTGTCGGTACTGGCGCCACTACCTGAACTTGGGGTGGAGCCTGTTGTACTACCGTTAGCGCGGCATTTTTTGCCTGAGCAACAATTGCGGCTACCTCATTTCCATTCATCGTTCCCTGAGCCAGAGCTACTAGCTGCTCGGCTTGGTCACGCCTATCCTTTGGTGCATGTCTCGGAGGCATCTTAAACATTAAGAAATTTATTATTCTACAGATATTATCAAATCTCAAATATCTGAAGACGTAATCGTAAAAACAAGAATACAATAATCCTAAAATATGGCTCTATAGCAAGAACGCTAAGCTGAAAGCGAAATAGGTCGTACAGATCCTAAAGGACACTAGAACCTGATGCTCTGATACCACTTGCGACACCCCGCCTAATTAAATATCGGGTGATCAGTCCTTTATTAAATTATAATCAACGTGAACGGTTGGTTCATTCTTAGCATCACTGTCGCAAAAATAACTTTTTCAATTAACACCCTAAATAATTAAGCTAAGTGTCAAAACCATTTTTAGACATCCATTTCCAAATTTCTATTTTAAAAAAAAAACAATTAAAACTTTACATAATTCATAGTTATGTAATCACAAAACAACTATACTGGAACATATAATCCAAACAATTAAACATCCAACTAATTAATTCCAACTTTAAAACTTAAAGGAAAACATCCTGATAGTAATAAATCCCACAGTATAAATACTGGGAATAAACGAATCACATCTCCGATAAAACAACTGAATAAAGAAAAAGGGCGACACATGCCCAACGGAATAAATAGTGCTAGAATTGGAATCAACAATGAGGTCGTCTAAGCAAGAGGCCTGCAACTCCCACCTAAGCTACAGCGCGTTCTTTCCAAAGGATCCTATACAAGACGCCCCTGTGGCTAAGCACCTGTAATATATACATATATATACAAGAGAGAAGAAAAAGTAGAAAACGGGTCAGAGCCTGATTGTAAAACAGTTTAAAATTAGTTTAGCAAGTATTTAAAATGCTTACCGGCCAATGCAACCAACATATTAGTGTGACACTCCCTTGAGAAATTCTCACCTCTCTTCTAATGTGCACACCTATCGCACTAATATTCTCAACAGTTGAACTTATCTTATCTTAAGTTACTCGTAAGGTTTCAAGTCGACAATTTCAAATGTTAGGGAGGTTAATTTTGTTTAACAGCACAATTCTCACATAAGCCTTAATTGATAATAAAGTTTCTCAATAATATATCATACTTTTCAAACACTTATTCCCATGTTGAAATAATTATTCTTTTATTACATACCATAGTCACAGCAGGTAGTTCCCAAATTCCATATTTAAATATATATATATATATATTAAATACTCATATAATATATATATTCTAACAGCACCCCACATAAAGTTTATGGTGCGGGCATACTCTGTTATCTAGTCCCCGTATCACTCTTACTAAGGGAAATACTAGTTCGGAATCACTCTCGAACTATATTAACACAAAACACATACAAAATGAGGCAAAGCATAGTTCCAAGTCACTAAGAGGTTAGCACATACATAACGTCTCTTAGGACCGTCTGACTATCGATACGATAGACTGTACCAAGGATTCCTATGTTCTAGGGTACGAGTCAATATCCTCCATAAAAGTCCCATCGAGATAAGACTGTCCCAGCGCGGTAACCTCGGGGATAGCAAGTAGCGCGGGCATGATTTTTTTTTTACACGTATATAATATATGCATAAGCACAGTCATATATGTATACTACTATTCCCATATCAAATTTAGGTACACTCTCACGATCCATAATTATGATATTTATCCTTATTACTCATTATTTAGTTATCACGTATAACGGTTTGTCTCTTCTTTTAATTTGTGGGATTATTCCAACTTACTACGTAATACTCGTGGATTCCTATCTTCCCAAGTGTAATTTCAGTAAGTACTAATTTATTTTACAGCGTAACTTCCTTACGAGTCTCACCCTCTAACACATATTCCCATTGTCCCTTATATGTAAAACATCCCCGTGAAATGTTAATCTCGTCTTACGTTAAAGGTTCCATATTTTCAAGAAGTCCTACTGGTCTTCTTTATATCCCAAAATGATCTAACATTAATATCAAAGAATGTCTAATCATTTAAGTTGGAACAACCTATAAAAAGGGGAATGTGAGTTAAACAGGAGGGGTCGATCGATCGATGGTAGATGTTCGATCGATCGATCGAATCATCGATCCATCGATGCTCTAAGGTCGATCGATCGATCAAGCAGGTACGACAAATCTGCAGAATTTCCAGTTATGGGTTTTCTCTTCCAAAATGATATATTTGACTACCAAACTCAGAATAATTTATACTACAAGTATTATAACCTCAAATAAGTGATTTCCTACGTTAAGCATGCGGATTTTCATCATGAATAACGAATTAAAAGGGCATAATCCATAAAAACATCAAAAACCCTAATATTTCTTTTGGTTGGTTTCTTCCCATTCTTCTACCAGATTTCATACTCTTTATTTACTGTAATTTTGTGGTTTAATCTCTACATATGAATTGGGTTTCCAGAATACATCTATTTCTCATATAACATGCGAATTCAAATCTCCAAAATAGGTTTTTCTTTCACAAAAACTAATCATAATCAATCCTAGGCTAATATTATTGGAGCATTAACTGAAATAGAGGAAGATAGATACTTGCCTGAGAATTTTTGGTTCAGATTTGTGGAGATTTTGGTGTGGTTGTGATCCTCGTTGTACGATCTAACGTTTGGCAGTGACGGCGGTGCAAACGGTGGAGTTCTTGGCTTAGAACTCCTTGGAAAACCTCTCCTCTTACTCTCCAATGGCCGTCTTTGGTTTATGGTGTTTCCAACCCTAGAAGGTGACTCTTACCATTTGATATTCCCTTAGAATTTTCGTGGGTTTTCAGGCCCAAAAATGTAAAATGTCCAAAATACCCTCCTGGGGTGTTAATTAGGCCTAAAAATTCCCCGAGACCCAAACTAAACCCCCGGGTACAATATTTTGACTATCTCGACCCTTCCGGAAACATGGACGCACTCAAAATGACCATACGAGTGACTTATAATTTATTTACTTTTAATAGTCCGAATTTAATCCCGACACAACACAAGCGCGTCCCGATAAATTTCCAAAATTACCAAATTAGATTCTCGTGATAATTTTACTCATCATAAATACACCACTTACTTTACCCATAAGTAACTTATAACAAAATAATTACTAATTTTCATCACGCTACTAAGTATGTAAATGATTTTTCGGATTAATATTAATTCAATATCTCTAATTAAATTTAATAAATCCTCAAAATTTAAAAGTCATAAAAATGCAGGGTATTACACCCTATTCCTGCCAATCGACAGGTGAGTTTAGGCACACTGCCGATAGGCAGGGTCTGGGACGTGCCGTTTGGGAGTGTCTTTCAGGACTTTTCAGAAAATTGGGCGCAGAACGTAAACCGTTGATCAGAATTGCGCACGAGATGGATCGTTGGAAAGGTAATTCAGAGAGCTTCGAAAGTTCTTAGACCTCTATCGGTTTTGGGAGTTTACTTTGGATCAAATATGGCTCAGAAGCATTCGTCGGTCCATTGGACGGAGAATCATCGGATGCAAACGGATGATTCGTCCGCATGGTAAGTCCAAATCGCACACGGGGCGGACCGTTGGAAAGGTTAGGAGATGTACTTCGACATTTAGAATAGTTTGATCCGGTTCGGGGTGTTAACTTTGGTCAATCGAACTCTGGAAGCATTCGGTGACCTTTCGGAGTAAAACGGATCGTTCATTTGTACTCTAA
This sequence comes from Sambucus nigra, assembly GCA_949130495.1. Lineage (NCBI taxonomy): Eukaryota > Viridiplantae > Streptophyta > Magnoliopsida > Dipsacales > Adoxaceae > Sambucus > Sambucus nigra. The sequence continues at coordinate 249,449,725 of OX422215.1, forward strand.
GTCGGAATCACGCACGGGATGGACTGATGGAAAGGGGTTTTTGTGCCCTTCGAAGATTCATTTAGTCTTGGTCGATTTGAAGAGTTGACTTAGGTCAAATGGAGCTTGAGAGTTCCCGGTGGCCTCCTGATCTCCTGATTGAGTTTTGGGGGAAAATGGGTCGTTCGTCCGCATGGTAAGTGGGAATAGCGCACGGGACGAACTGTTAGAAAGGGGTTTCAGTGCCCTTCGAATATTCGTTCAGTCTCGATCGAGTTAAAAAGTTTTACTTTTGGTCAAACGGAGCCTGGGAGTGCTCGATGGCTTTTAGGTCAGTACTCGGGGTATGACTTGGGTTTGTAGTGATGAAGGGAGGTGCTAGGGACCTAAGGAGAGTTTAAGGGGTAACAAAATGGGGTGTCTACAGTGATGCAAATTACCAATTTTTTAAAAAAGAAATGTACTTTAGAGTACTGAAATTGTTTTAAAACCAAAACCAAAGTTTTGCACAAAAAAATTTAATTGTTAAGTTCCTCCCCTTAACTTTTGAATACAAAACTTTTCAATACAAATACCTACTTTTACTTTGTGGTTTATCAGTATGTTAGTTTGCTGCAAATTTTCAAAGGGTGATTTCAATATGATACACTTTTATAGATTGAGTAATTTGATTCACTCAATACCTCATACTATCATGTAAAATTACGTTTACAAATGTGACTCGCATAATATGTCTATGACTCATACATGTTTTATTTTCTCATTTTTATTACAAACTTAGTGTCAGGGATGCTCATTACACGGGGCTAAGTAATATTCAATTCTCAAATACAGAGACTAGAGAAGTTTACACGGGGGTGGAAATAGTGTGTTCCCTCTTGGAAGGTCTTTGGGGAGCCATCCACTTGGCCAGGTCAAGAAATGGATGTACTCGAGAGACAAATATAATTATTGTCAGAACAAGGTAATGTTCACTTGGCCTCTTTCTATTGGCAACAAAACATTCTATTTTACAAACTAAATGTTGATGAGTTATATGTACTGCAGTAAGCCGTCAATCCCAGGGATCACGATTTAAACAACCTCTGATATGGACAACAGAGGAGGTGGGAAGGAAACTACAGAGCGAAGACGATTGTCATCTGCTAAAATAGCAGCTGAAAGCTCATCAATTGGCGATGAACCTTTATCAACATTGTTGTGTTTGGTGGCATTGAACGAGGGAGTAAGAATTTGCGCAGTTGCAACTGGTGGGCGCCCGCCATACATTATCATTATCAGGTAATTCACTATGTCCTAGATTTATTTACTCTCTCGATTTACTTTAAATTTATTTCAAAACTAAAGTTTGTCAAAAATCTACGTGCAAATCCTGAATTTGAGAAATACCACATAATTTGCTTTTGTTTTGATAAATTTATCAACAATCTTTCTCTAAAACGAAATAGAGTGGTATGCATACCAACTAAACTATTGTTGTTCATTAAAGTTATATAATTAATTGATTAGATTAATTAATTTTAACATATTTTTATTTAACAAGTAATGCTTGAAAGACGCTGATGAGAGGGATGTTCGACATCAGCAAGACATTAAATATTGGGATGCTCGACATCGACAGGAGCTCGAATAATTAAAAATTACAAACCAACAAACTCTACTACAGATGCAACAGACTGACATGAGAAGTTAAATGCAAAGTTTATTTCTCAATATTATCCAAATCGTGCTTCTAGAATCTCAATGAGTCGTACCGACTAGGTAATGATACATCTTTATTATTATGATATTGATGTAGCTCATACTATTTTAAATGGAAAATTCTCCATTTTAAAGTTACATGTTACTATGTTGTGGCAATTGATTGCTGAGATGTTTGGGTGAATTGTGACCTATAAACAGGTTGGTATTCATGAATAAACAAAAGAGATTCTACCAATTTTTTTAAAATAGTAGTTGTTGGTTGTTGTAGGTTTGTCGTAGTTGTTTAGTCGTCGCTGGAAATTCTCTCTTTTAAAGTTTAACTTTTCAATGGCCGTGGTGAAAATTTGATATGGTGGTGGTGACAGTTTGTTATTTGGGTGGCGTGTAGTATTCTTAGAATCAATTTTAATGTTTAAAACAGGTTGGGTACCTGTGGTTTTCATGACTCTGTCGATTTTTTTAAAAATAATAGTAGTTAATTATTTTTTAAAAAGATATCATAGTTTAAATTTTATATTGTTTGTTATGAGAATATACTATATTGATTCATTTCACATTGTATTGTTGATGAGAGGGATATTAATTTTGATATAATTGACACTAATTTTTTTTTTGCAGGTGACAAAATTTGTAGAACAAGCAATGATAATCAGTGATTTTGAGGGTCGTACGCTTTAACATTGCAGGATTACTTTGATAAAAGCATTTAATGTTTTGGAGTATAAGAAATTAAATGTATTTTTTGGTCAAGTTGAAAATTTGAACTTAGTGTTATCATTTTTGTTTTGATAAATATTTGGAGATGTTTGTAATAACTCTAACTATTGTTGAATAAAAATTATTTGTTGTATTGGTTGAAAATCATCTTATGTATTACATTTTATGATTATTGGTTGTGTTGTGTTTTCTCGAATGTAATTCAATTCTATATTAAATTGTAGCGATAAATTTTATTATATTGGTGCAAAAATTTTAAGATTCTTTCACCCCTTTTGGGATGGTTAAAATTGTCATAAAAATATATTCAAGATGGCTAAGTTGTCGTCTTAAAAAGACCTTCTGAAATAGTAACTTTTTGAGACAAATTAATTCCCGTCTCAGAAGCACACTTTTGGGACAGCTCTCTTGTCGTCTCAAAAGGGTCATATAAAATGGTGAGCTTTTGAGACGATTTTTTCCCGTCTCAAAAAATTATTTTGAGATAGCTTTGGTGTCACAAAAAGTATTTATAACCCCCTATCAAAAAGACCCCCCCCCCCCCCCCTAGCTGTCCCAAATAGCGTCCTAAAAAGTATTTGAGATGGAGAAACCATCATTTGGGACTATTAGGGAACCGTCTCAAAAGTTACTTTTTTGTAGTGAATTAACCCTCCATATTGTATTTATTCTCCAAATTTCCAACAATTATAAACCTTTTAGTTCCTAACTATTACACACTAAGCAACCCTAGCTTGTTTTCCAAGACATTCTCTTATTACCCTTACTCTTTAACAATAATTTCTCTTATATTTAACTCCTAAAATACTTTCAAAAACTATAAATGAAATCTTGACTTTAATTCAATTACAATTAAGCCTCCATATTATATTTATTCTCCAAATAACTTATATGATTCATCAAATAAATCTATAATTACAATATATGTCATAATTTTAATTTAATTACATTTCGCCCCCTAAATGGCATAATTTAAATATTTTCACTTTAAATAATTTATAAAAAAAATCTAATTTCAATATTCAATTAATTAATAATTACCATTAAATTATTAGGTATTACAATCTTCCTCCCTAACTAAAAAAATTCCATCCTCGGAATTAACAAAGTTAAAATTTATACCTCACTCAAAATAGATGTTGATATTGTAGTTTCATCAAATCCTCATGCTCCTAAGTGTACTCCTCCTTATTGTGTTGATTCAATTGTACTCGTACTAACATTACTTCCTTGGAATGCAATTTCTGAATCTGCCTACCCACAACCCCAACTGAATGTCACTATATGAAGCATCTGAGTCTAACTCAATCTCAACTAAATAAATATATTAATAGTCATTCCTAGGATGTAAGAATTTATGTAGTAAAAACATGCGGAATACGTTATGCACTCGATCCAAATGATCCGCAAGCTCTAAATAATATGTAGCATTCCCCCACCTTCTTCGTGATCTGAAATGACCCCATGTAACGAGTAGATAACTTTCCCTTATTTCTGAATCTCGTCACCCCTTTCATAGGGGATACTTGAAGTAAGACTTACTCTCCTACCTACAACTCCATAGGTGTCCTATTCTTATCTTCATAAATCTTTTATTTATCCTGAGAAACTTTAATCCTCTTCCTAATCAAATTGATCTTATTGGTCATCACTTGGATAAGCTATGATCCCAAATGACTTCCCTCGCCTGGGTTTAACCCACACACCGGTGATCAGCATGATCTCCCATAAAGTGCCTCATACGGTTCCATGGAACGGAATTTTGATAACTATTATTATACACAAATTACACGAAAGGCAAATGCATATCCTAACTACCTTTGAAGTCCATAACACATGCACATACCATGTCCTCTATTTCCTAATTGAGCCTTCATGTATATCTATCCATTTGTGGATGCTATGCCATACTAAGATGCAGTTGAGTTACCATAGCCTGATGGAAAGTGCCCTAAAAATATAGGAGCCCAATTCGAAATGACAGATAACGGAACTCCATGTAAATGAACAATGTTAGAAATATACAATTGTGCAGGATTCTTAATCAAATAATCAATACGGTCTGCCAAAAACTTTGTCACCTTTGTGAATTAGTCAATAATTACCCAAATGGAATCATGGTGGCATGGTTTCAAAGGTAACCCCATAATGAAATCTTTCGAGATACTATCCCACTTCCACTCGGGAATGGGTAGAGGTTAAAGCATACCCGATGACTTGTGATATTACATCTTCACGATCTGATAAGTGACACGTTTAAATACAAATTCAACCACATCTCTCTTAATGTCTAACCACCAATATTATCGCTCCATATATTAGTACATTTTATTCCTATTGGGGTATACAGCATAATGCAAACCATAAGGCTTGTCTATAATGGCCAGTCTTAACTCCTCGTATAAGGGTTCCACCTATCTACCTTTGTAATGCAACCCCCCTTTAAACCCTACTAAAAAGAATGGTACAATAATAGAAAGAAGCTCCCTCAACTTTTCCTTACACATCATATCTTGTGACTTCTCTGTAATCACTCATATCATAATGTTCGGATTAACTATTAGCATACCTATAAAGGCCTTGATCAACTCGACAACCATCCCAACTGAATCCCCACTCAACCAATTGAAGAACTATAGTCTACCACTAGGTCGTCAGCTCAATGCGTATGCCACTATGTTAATCTTGCCTAGATGGTAGTGGATCGTAAACTGGTAATCCTTAATGAATTCGAACTACCTGTGCTGCCTTAAATTCAGATCTTTTTGTGTAAACAAATATTGTAAATCTTGTGCTCGCTAGAGAGACTAAACTTCTCACGCTAGAGATAATGCCTCCACTCATGTAACATAAATGCAATGGATGCCGAATCCAAGTCATGAGTCGAATAATAAACCTCATGTGACTTTAACTTTTAAGAGGCATAAGAAATCTAAATATCTTTCTATATCAAAACCCTAGATAATCACTGGAGAGACACATCAGTGTAAACTAATAACTCTACTCCAGTCTTAGGTAAAGAAAGAACTTGTTCAAAAGTCCATTTCTCCTTGAGAGTGTCAAATGCCTGCTGAAACTTCTCAATCCAAACAAATTACGCTCCCTTCTTCATCATCTCAGTGATCACCCTAACTATCTTGGATAAACCTTAGATGAATATCCTATAATAACAACCAACACTAAAAAGCTACGAACCTTGGTTGGTGTTCGAGGTTATCACCAATCCAGCACAGCTGGCACCTTACTCAAATTCACAAACAATCGCTTCTCTAATACCACATGCCCATAAAACATTACTTACCTATTCAAAAACTCGCATTTTCATAATTTCACATAATGGTTATGCTATACAACATCTCTAATGCAATCCGTAAATGTCAGCCATGCTCCTCCTTTGGTTACAAGTAAATCATAATATCATTAATAAAGACTATGATGAACTGGTCCATATACGATTTGGACACCCGATACATGAAGTCCATGAATACTTTTATGGCATTCGTCAACCCAAATGACATCACTTTGAATTAATAAGACCCATATCAAGTCAATAAAGTTATCTTGGGTGCATCCTCCTCTTGTACCCTCTATTGATGGTAATCGGATCTCAAATCAATATTCTAAGAGAAAGAAGCTCACTATAACTGATCAAAAATATCATAAATCCTTGGTAATGGGTACCTATTCTTCATCGTCAATGTACTCAACTTATGGTAATCTATACACATCCATAATGACCCATCTTTCTTATTCACAAAGAAAACTAATGGACCCCAAGGTGAAGTGCTAAGTCGAATGAAACCCTTCTCAAGCAACTGATTAATCTTATCTTTAAGAACCTTTATCTCCATATGGGGAATTGAATATGGTTCTCTAGATATTGGCTTTATTCTAGAACCTAAGTCTATCACAAAATAATCTATCAACTAGGGGTAAACTCAAAATCTCGTCTAACATATCTGAGAACACCTTAACTATGAGAATAATATTTAGGGACACTATGGTCTCCTCCTGGGTCTCCTTATTACTAAAATTGAAGTAATTAATTATCCCACCCTCAAGACTAGGCATGGAAGCCAAATACGTCTCCTGACCCCATATATATAACAAAATAGCTTTGCCTACAAAGTCTAGCTGGAACTAATACGTACATAATGAATCCATCCCCAATATAACAGCATATGTGTTGGTATATAAAAATAATAAATTGTCTACAAATCATAGCTAACTAATATCAATGCCTACCCTATTCGTTTAATAAGAGTGGATACACCTAAAGGGGTGGACATAGACAAAACCCTGGAAATCAACCCCAATACACCCACAATGTGTCATGAAACAAAATAATGTATGGACTATGTATCAAATAAAACCCTAGATAAAGTTACAAGAATAAAAAATGTACCATCAATCGTATGAATAGGCATTGGGTGATCCTTAATTCACACCTGATAGACCAACCATATTGTAACTGAGGTTTAGATGCTATAGCGAGTGGTGGTGGTGGTGGAAGTTCCACCGACTTTCTCAAGCTAAAAGAACGGGCATCTGATACTATATGTATTTTTTATGATAGTTACTTCCCTGGTCCATACAGTCCCTAGCCTATTATCCGACAAACTATCCCTACCTTTTCCCCTGCTATATCTGTAAAAAAGGCTTGTCACTTTGACACACCCTCGCCTTATTTTCTATACCCTCATATGTACAGAAAATTCTAAAATAGGGACTTAGATTGGCCCCTGCTTGGGACTACTAATGGTATTGCTGGTTCTTCCCCCTAACCTGTCTGAGGGGGCCCTGTTATAACTAGAGTCTATGCTAATTAGGCCAAAATGTATTTCATGCCCCTTGTCTTGACTAGACCTATCCTCATATCCTATCTCAACTTGTTCCTCCATTAGTCTTGGGGATAGTTTTTTAGCACACCTTTTCATACTTCTTCTTGTCCTCGGCGCGGTCTTGGAAAATGGTGAGTTCCCCCTCCACCATCTATGTATAACTAACGTATGGCGGATTCACCATCAGAATCAGGCGAATATGGTAAAATGAAACCTTTGAAAAAAAATAAGAAATCGCCTTATTTTCGGTCTTCAACTCATCGATAGAGAACAAGGATAGATTGGTGAGCTTTTTTTCTTACTTGAAAATAGCACGAGTCCCTTGCTGAAGTGCCAAAAACAACATCTTTTTCTCCATACGGATGGACTCAAGAAAATACTTATTATTGAACCTCGTGATGAATTCATCATATACCATTTGGTCCCTCTTCTCGGCTACGGTCACACTCTCCCACCATTAGAGAGCATCTCCTCTCAATCAGAGGAGGCTTCATTAATAGGAATGGTTTCCTACATGTAGAGGAAAATGTATTACTTCATCAAAAAATGTGCCGTAGAGAATTCAAAGTGAATGACTTGGTCCTACAGGAGGTCACCATTGGCGTAAGAAACTTAAGTGAATGGGAAATTGGGTTCCAAGTGAAAAGTCCCCTATGTGATTACCAAAATGGTGTGGCAAAGCTTTTATTACATGGAAGATATGGAAGGATATGAGCTTTCTCACCCCTTGAACAATATATACATCTCAAGAAATAGTTCCAATTATTTAGTTTGTTGATGAAATGGAATGTAAAGATTACTTTCTTTCTAACCTCCGTTGTCTTCATATATGTGTTATTAAAGGGTTACAAGGGTTCAATCCTTTACTTTGAACTAAACCTAATATTTAAGGACCCAACAAAAATTGAAAGTATTTCATACTTTTCTCAAAATAAAATAAATGTGGTCCAAGGACCTCAGATGCATGACCATAAGAATTATGAGTATTTTATCCATAGTTCTTAAGATCCCTAAGGTCACAAGACCCAACAACATTTGCAAGGCATTGATCATTCACTCGAGTAAATATTCTAAGGTTTTAGGACCCCAAATAGACCAAAATAACTTATAAGCCTTCTATCCTTAGTTCCTCGTTAAATAACTAAGGTCTAAAGACCTAAAACTGTCACTTTAAATAACTTTTGCACCAGGATATATTTTTTTTAAATCTTCAAATAAAATTCGAAGTGCTGAATCCTTACTTTAAAATATTTTAGGCAATCAAGCATTCAAAAACAAAAACCCATTCAAGTCATGGCTGAAAGGGCTAAGTTTTAAACTTCCACTCTCATAATTTTCAGGGGGCTAAGTTTTTATATAATTTTTTTCCAAATTTAAAGTTTTAAAATAAAATAGTGGGCATGTCCTAAGAACTTAAGGATTTCATCCTTAGTTCATTACAGTTATGAGCTCTTAGGACCCTTAGTGGGATTTTATTTTATACTTCTAATGCTTTCATCCTTTGTTGATTATAGTTATGAGGCCTTACAACCCTTAGTGTAACTTCATTTTGAACTCCTAAGTGTTTCATCCTTATTTGATTACAGTTCTACGGTATTAGAGCTCTTAGTCGAACTTCATTTTAAGCCTCTAAGGCTTTCATCGTAAGTAGGTTGTAGTTATGAGGTCTTATAACCCTTGGTTTGAACTTTATTTTTATCTTCTCATGCCTTCATCCTTAGTTAATTATAGCTCTGATGTCTTAGGTAATTTGGTGGGCCTTCATGTTAAACTTTTAATACTTTCATCATTAATTGGTCCTAATCCTGAGGTCTTATAAGCCTTAGTGGAGTTGGGAGTAAGCATCTTGTACTAGTTGAGGAAGTTACCCAGCCGGTCTTTAATATTCATGATCACATTGTTTCAAGGCCTATCCGCCCTAGAACCACCTTGAGACTGATCTCTAGGGAGTGATAATTTGTCCTTGACAAGAATGTTGGTCACTAAGCATTACGGTGGAACAAAGTTTTGTCCCCCTTTTTTACACGCAATCATTATTAAGCCAGAAATCACATGAAACAATAAAAGCATCATGCAGATAATAATATGCACAAAGAGATATTTCCCCTGCTTGGAAACTATTTGACAAATATCAATGGATATAGATGAGCTAAAAACATGTCATATAGCATGTGATCATGTGAAATAGCAACATGTGAATCATAAAAGAAACACATAATTTCTAGATACCAATAGAAGATCAATTAAGTGATAGAATGTGTAAATAGAATAATGTAATAAGAAAATGTTGTCAAAATCATAGCAAATCCCATTAGTAACATAAAATCCTCCTACGATAGACAATACTTCCTCCCCTCCCCCCCCCCCCCCCCCCCCCCCCCCATCAGTGAAATGAAAATTTACTCCCCCTTTTTGACATAATGGACAAAGAAAGGAAATGAGTTTTACTCTCCATTAATATGAGGGTGGAAGAAAGTTTTGTCCCACTTTTTGACACACAAAATTCAAAGAGAAGACAAAATCTCAGATCACGAGTATAACATGTAATGCCCTCGGCCTAAATTCAAGGGTTACTCATGGGTCAACTCAAACTAGTCTGACTGCATTAAGTGTTGAATGATGTGAAATAACCTTGCTAATGTTTCCACTCTACTTTATTTAATTTATTTAACATACTGAGTGTGCAATATCATTTTCTAGGCATAGAGATAAGGAATAACAAGTGTGGATCCCATTTGGCACTGTCCCATGGTTCATGTAATCAGAGATGATAATGCAAACAGTAAGAATTACTTACCTGCAAAACAGTCTCAAAAGACTAAATTTCACTTAAACTATTATAAAAAAAGGGAATGAGGTGAGACTATGCCCAGTGGGGCTCCCAACAGCAATGTAGTATAAAAATAAATGGTAGAAGGAAAAGATGCAATAGCAACCATGCAACGATAATACAATATATGCATTAACCATGCTTAATTCGAAAACATTCCCTTTAACATTGTTTAAAAGACATTAACCTTATAATCCTTAATTCACTATTTTATTACAAAAAAATTTCTCTAATCCATTAATCGACACAATTAATAAACAAGAAGTCGTGTTTCTTTAACACTCTCTTATCATTTATTTCGTGTACCGAAAACTACCCGTTTCACCTTTTAACTAACCACTTTCATGGCATTTCTTAAATTATCAATTCAATACGGATTTAGTGTATAAAGACTTATTTATACATACATGTCATCCTGGACTTATAATCGTTATAGATCACCAATGTCCAATTACGCTCTTCATTACCTTACTTCCTTTGCCCTTTAACTTAACCAAACACTATCGTGTTAATTTCTTTAATTCATATACCATGGGGTGTGTAACTCAGTTGAAATGGTTTTTGATTCTTGGATCTTATGGGTTTGATTTGGAACTTGGATATCATGGGTTTGAAGATTAAGCTTTTACTTCAATGGAGTTTTGGCTACGATAGAGATTTGGGATCGAATCTCGCATACATGGAAAATGGTTTAGGAACTTGGTTTCTCTCTTAGAAAGCTCAAGTAGGAAGATACAAGCTTTGTTTAAGGCTTGGTAATTTACGATGAAGATAGATAGTCTTATTTATAGTGTTAAGAGGCAGCCAAATATTGGTAAAAGGTTGATAATTTATTTGAAAGATCTCTGTGTATTTAGATAAACGGTAGGACGATTTTACCAAAATTAATCTAGTAAATATGAAACTTTTTGTCGACTAAAAGTCAAGTTTCATCAACTAAAACTCCCTTTGTTTAGGTTTAGTTGGCTATCAAATATTTAACTGGATAGCTACTTTTAATCAATTAAACCTTAGTTTTTGTTGACAAAACCTGCCATTTTTTTAGCGACAAGGTATTAGGTTTTGGTCCATGATTTAAGTAAAGTTTAAGGAGCTTTTGGATGGGTTTAGGTTTGTTGGTTTTGTTCATATACGTGTTAAAACATGATACCTTACTTTTGTACAACAGTTCCTAAATTACAACAAAAATAAAGTAATAATCAATAAAACTTTTGAATATTTTCTTGACTTGTTTAGGTCATAAAGTGTGGACTTGCGATATATATTATTGAGATTTGATCACCACGGGTTGTGGGATGTGCTGGAACTTTCATGCTGGATTGGTTGATGTATGAACAATGCTTGGGTCTTGAGAGATAAGGTTTGATGAAAGATTTAAGTCAACTTCAAATAGCTTGTGATCTTCATTATTTTGGTTATGATTTATAGTGTCTTGGTTAAAAGGCTTTATTATAATGCATGGATATGTTTGCATGCTTTCTTGGATATTGTGTTCCTAGTAAAATATCTCGTAACGTATTGAATTCTTATTTTAATCTCAAGTAAATTTAGAGAGAAGATAATGAAGTTGTTCTTATATTAATTATGATATCATCATGCAAAATCCTTTTGGTTTAAAACATTTGATTTCACAGATGGAATTTTGCTTAACCTACCATGACAAAAGGAATGGCGTGAACCTATACCTAGTGCGATTTCAAATGATAATGCAATATAAAAATGAATGGCAGAAGGAAAAATTAAAATAACAGCGGCGTAACAACTAAATAGTATATGCATTAACCATGATTTATTTGAAAACATTCCCTTTAACTTTGGTTAAAAGACATTAACCTTAGTATCCTTAAATCACTGTTTTATTATATAAACATTTCTTTAATACATTAATATACATGATTAATAAATAACAAGTCATGTTCCTTTAACACTCTCTTATCATTCATTTCATTCTACTAAAAAGTATTCGTTTCACCTTTTAACGTGCCATCTTAATGGAGAAATTAGCATTTCAATACACACTCGATGTACAAAAACTTATTCAAACTTACATGTCACCCCAACCATATAATCTATATATATTACCCAATTCCTAATTACGATTTCTATTGCCTTACTGCATTTACCCTTTAACTTACTCACATATTACCTTGTTAACTTGTTATCTTCTTTAATTCATATACCGTGGATTTGTCAATAGTCTCAATCATTTGTTTTCCCAAAATTTTACGAATTCCATGTATTTCCTTTTAATTCCATTTAATCCTAGAGTTTAGCATATCCCATTTGTGTTTACATACTTTCACCGACTGCAATAAATTCGACAATATGTTTCCATGGGCACTGGTTTTGGATCTAAGATGAAACCACGCCCTAGGGCTCCAATCCTTCTTTAAATTTTCCGGTATAACTTTTTGCAACTCTTTCACTTTACATTAATTCCTTTTACATGCGGCCCAACTACCGTTTTTATAAAAAAACACTCATCTTACCGTCATATTTTCCTTCTGTAAATACACCTTTTAGTAACTTAGTGTTACTTTAACCATTTTACATGGCCAGAAGGTCGAAATCCAAGGTAAATACAACCTTATCATCCTTCTTATACACTTGAGCACGTTTTGCTATCCAATCCTTATTACCCCTTTTAGATTTATTACTAATATTCATACCTTTATAAACTCTTTTCCATTTCCATGTTTAAGTACCATTTCCATTATTTAGTGTTCCTTTAAAGTCTTGTATAACGAGTCCCTTTTTTATAAAATAAAGGTCGTATTTGGAGCAAAAACAAGATCTCATTCTCTCTGGGTTGATTATTTATTTTTCCCGCTTTCAAGCTTTACTTACACTTTATTACCTTAATAATGAAATATTCAAAGATTTACCATTTGAATCCATAATTACTATACTTCACTTTGTGACACTTAAAAATGTTTAACACTTTTTTATACTTTTTTTCACTTTAAAGTCACATTAATTTATCTACACAACATTTCAAAAATGTTACTCGAATGCTTTCATGTAAATAAATCTTTAAACATGCTCCCCGTAGCTCCAAAGTGATAGTATGTGACTTTTCAAGCCTTTTTACGCGTAGTGTATCAGGCCCATTTTATTCATTATTTATCTTCATGAAATATTATATTTTTACATCATCTTTACTAATTATTTTTACTAGAATATATGCTCCAATATTTTTCTTTTGCTAGAAAATCATCCCAACATTCAAGTTTTATACTGTTATAAGCATTTTCATGGAAACATTAAATTTTGACACATGGTAGGATTTCTATTTCATAAAAAAATATATTTATTATTCTGAAATTTTAAACCTTGAAACCATTTTCGAGATTAATTTTTAACATTTCATTTTCCATGAAATTATTTCATAATTTAATAATATTTTCCATTATATATGCTGAAAATGCATTACCTTGAATACCATATAGTAAACCCATTTTTAAAACTTTACTACACATGAAATCGTGACACAATTTCATAAATGTCACACACACATAAACACACACACACACACACACACACACACACACACACACATATATATATATATATATATATCATGCATATAATTATTTTCAGATTATAAACGCAATAAAATAGACCCCGCCTCAATAGAAGAAGCCCTATAAGGGTTGTGTGGGAAACGATCCAAGAAAGTAATACATAAAAACTCCATGTAAAATTACTCACTTAGTGCTCCAACAAAATACCTCCATAAATGACTCAAGAGCACTCCAAAATATACTCCCAAAATGCTCCAAAACGATGCCAACAAAATAATCCCAAAAAGATCTCCAAAGAAGTAAAAGTGCATCTCTGAAAACGTCACTAAACTAATTGAAATGTTACATAAATGTATTGGAAAAATCCCTTGATTTGGTGTCAAAATTGGTGGTTTAATGGCTTGATATGAGTTATTTTATTCTCTTGCAGAGAGAATATGTTTTGGTTTCCTAAAACAAAGGGATTCATAAATCTACCAAGAAAAGGGTCTAAGTGACTTATATAAACCCAAGAGAGAGAGGGGGAAGGAAATGTTAACTGAAGGACATATTTTACCATTCTACTGGTTGAATATGAATTGAAGTCCATTTTTTTTATCAAGGGAAATTTTGATTAAACCTGTGCAATATGACAACTTAGCGGTGGTATTGCACCAGGACGTTGCAGTGTCTAAGGAGCCCACTATAGCGACACTTAACCCTTGCCAGCCCTTGCTTCCTCTTTATTTAAACGCCCACTCAAACACATTTATTTTCTTTATTATTTTGTTCTAATTTATTCCTTCTACAAGTATGAGGCCTCCAATTTTGCTTTGATACTAGCATGCAATCCACACGATGCGTGGGCGTATTATAAAATTGCTAAGAAAATACAGTTAAAAAATTAAAATTAAATCAAATAAAGAACTGACTATGTGTACATGTATAAAGAGAGCATGCGGATCCAAATGTTGACAAAAATATTGATTCAGGATATAGTGTATGCTTCCCGCAAGCTTAAGCCTCATGAGAGCAATTACCGCACCCATGAATTGGAGTTAACGGCAATCGTGTTTGCGTTGCAAATTTGGAGGTACTATTTGCTGGGAAAGAAGTTTCACCTAGTCACATATCACAAGTCACTAGAGTACTTGTTCACTCAAAGGGAGCTAAATATGCATCAGCGCATGTGGCTTAAATTTGTGAAGGATTATCAGTTCGATATCCAGTATAACCTAGGAAAAGCTAACATGTTGGTAGACACATTGAGCCATAGGCCAACAAGTGAGGTGGCTGAGGTGTGGAAAGTGAAATGGAAGGAGTTAGGACATCAGGATTCAATTTCCCAATCATTTATGTCAGTAATGACCGTCACCCCCTCAGATTGTCACGATGGTGGTACAGGCACAGGCAACAGATCCGTTTTGTTAGGATCGGATTAGATAGCTATTAGCTGGGGGAGCCAAGTCGTACTCTGGTAGTTCAGAGGGAGGTTTACGATTCAAGGGGAGATTGATTGTCCCTGAGGGGGGAGATTTACAACACGCAGTGATGGCAAAGGCACACGGGTCGCAATTTGCAGTACATCCTGGAGGGGATAAAATCTACCAAGACATGAGATGGAAGTACTGGTGGAGTGGGATGAATAGAGACATCGCCGAGTTTATTTTGAGGTGAACAACTTGTCAGTTGGTGAAAGTGGAACATTAGAAGTCGTCAGGGGTTCTACAACCATTAGAAATCCCAACGTGGAAATGGGAGAGCATTTTCATGGATTTTATTACTAGGTTACTTACTTCACAACAAGGTCGCGATTCTATATAGGTGATAATGGATCGTTTGACTAAGGTATCTCACTTCCTCCTAGTTGAGACCGATTGTACCATGAGAAAGTATGCCCAGATTTTCACTTCTGATATTATGAGATTGCATGGGGTGCCATTAGATATTGTATCTGACAGGGATAAGATTTTTGTGTCTCAATTTTTAGAGAGTTTCCAAGAGGCTATGGGTACCGAGTTGAGGTTGAGTACGGCTTATCACCCGCTGACGAACAGGAAGACGGAGAGGACTAATCAGATGTTGGAAGAAATTCTATGGATGTGTATCCTTGATTTTGGGGGAAGTTGGGAGGAATATCTTCCACTGGTGGAGTTCGCGAATAACAATTACTACCAGTTCACGATTGGCATGGCACCATTCAAGGCATTGTACGATAGACCTTGTCGTTCTCCCACTAATTGGTTGGAGGTGGGGGATAACAAGCTTCTCGGTCCATAATTGATTTAGGATACATCAGCCAAGATTGAGCTGATTCAGAACCATATACGGATAGCCCAGGAATGACAAAAGAGTTATGCGGATGCTAAGCGGTACTTCATGGAGTTTAATGTGGGGGATCAGGTGCTGCTACATGTATCTCCTATGAAGGGGATAATGATCTTTGGGAAGAAAGGTAAGTTGGCGCCGAGATACATGGGACCATTTCCTATAATTGAGTAAATTGGGCCAGTTGAATACAGACTTGGGTTGTCGGAGCATTTGCATCAGATTCACGATGCATTTCATATTTCTTCGCTGAGGTGGTATCTTTGGGGTGAGTTGTCTCACACTCACATTTCTTTGGAGTAGATCGATTTGCATCCTTATATTTCATATAAGGAGAGGTTAGTTGTTATCTTAGACCATAGCAAGAGGAGACTCAGGTGGAAGGTAGTTCCACTTGTACGGGTTCAATGGGGGTATCATAATGTCGACAAGTCCACTTGGGAGCGTGAAGATGAGATACGTGAAAAGTATCCAGAGTTATTCATACCAGGTATTTCCTTTTTTTGAATTTCAGGATAAAATTCAGTTATTAAGGGGGGAGTATGCAACACCCCATAATTTCATTGATTTTTATATTGGGAATTAATTGGGATTAACTAAATTATATTTGGAAATTAATATAATAAAATAAATATTAATTAGAGAGATAAGGGTTAATGTTTATTTATATTGAATATTACTTAGTGAATGGGTAATAATAATGATAATGAAATATTATAATTGTTGAGAGTGAAAACTACGACATTTATGATAAATTCAGTCGGAATGCGTGTATCAGTCGTGTCGGGACTTAATTTGGGAAATAGATGGAAATTTACTTTTTATATTTGAAATGGTCATTTCAAGTGCTCCAATGTGTCCTGAAGGATTGAAATAGTCAAAAAAATGTACTCGGGGGTTTAGTTTGGGTCCCAGGAAAATTTTAGGCCAAACTGACACCCCGGGAGAGTATTTCATTCTTTTGTAGTTTTGAGGCAAGAGGACCTACGAAATTCATGGACTTATATCATTTTATAAGTTAGGTATTCTAGGGTTAGAAGTTACCCAGTTACAGAGAGTCCATAGTAGGAACAAGAGATGAGGTCTCAAGGCCAATATGCACAACTCTTGCACTATAAACACCACCATCGCGTAGATAGGGAGGAGAGGATCATAACCATACCAATCTTCTACAAGGAATCAGACCTTCAAACAAAGAAAAGTGTTTAATTTTGCCAAACTATGATTTGATATATCATCCATGTTAGAATAGGGGGATAATCCTATGAAATTCATGCAAATTGACTTTATAAGTTGAGGGATAAATCATGTTCTTGGGTAGGCTTGGTGTTAGATTTAATTCCTTACACGTGTAGATTAAAAATTGATAAGAAACTTCCCAAATATTAGGAGGAAATCTGGAAAAATATTGAAGTTCTTGAACATGATTGAAAAACTAGGGCTTTAAATGTTTAATATTGAATTAATTTAATTTAAGAGTGTTCTTTAAAGATTTAATTATTCCAATATGTTAGAAATAATGTATATGTAATAGTATAATGGTTAGTATGCTTAGTTTGGAGTTTGAGAATGAATCATGGTGGTTTTGAGATTAAAAATGGTGAATCACATAACTGCTATAAGTGGAGAAGACGAGACCTGTAGCAGGCGAATTGATTAGGACCAAGGTCGAATTCATTCGATTTCCCAGAATTGCATAGTTTCCCCCCTTTTCATTTAGAACTTATGGGAAATGTTTGGGTTGAACTTGATTTCATTGTAAGAACATAATAAGGGATATTATAATTACCATAAGACAAATGTTGGGTTCGAGATTAGTTGCACAAGGAGAGTTTTAGACCAATAATTAATTTAGCTTAACGGGTAATAAAAGCTCATTCGGATATCGATTTCTTATTATGGAAAATTAAAAGAATGTTGTACCAAGACCAGTAGGCCTAGAGTGGGATTTCCTTCTGAATTTACTTAAGGGACACTTAGCAACCATTTGGGTATTGAGTAACACTCAAAAATTACTATGAGAAGTATTATGTTATGTAGAACATTCAAGAGATATTATACTATGTAAGGGGCGTATGATATAGGTCATATGCGTACCTATGATGATATTATATATATATATATATGGATGGTGTGTATACTTATTATTTTATTTATATGTGTAATCATACCTAGGCAACTTGCTATCACGAGAGGTTTCGCAACGTGGACAGTCTTATTCTAATAATCCCATTTGGGGGGATATTGGCTTGTACCTCAGGACATGAAACCTAGGGAATGAGAACCACTTGTACGAATGAGGGTGTGATCGGTCATTTGGGTGTGTTAGGTATGAGTGTATCCCGAAGGCCTAGAGCTATATTCGCTTCCAATACTGTGGGATTTGATTTACGATTTGAGGGAGATTACCTGAGCCGATGTCCTTAATTAGTACGTCATGTGTAGGGACTTGATAACAGAGTATGCTCACACCCCAAGTCTCCAACTAAGGGTTTCGTATACGTATATTCTTCTATGAATATGTTATTAAATAAGATATATTGTGATATCTAAATTAATCAAAGTATATGAGAACTAAACATTTAGTAGAGATTCTTAATAAGTATAAATAATTGGGAACATATAGTACCATATTATATGGACAATATAGGTGGGCACTATACTTGATTAGATGTGAAGAAATTTAAGTCAGACTAGTTAGGCGGGTATCATAGCTAGGTGGGTTTACGTAGTAAGTTAGGTGTGCACATTAGTTGAGGGGTGAGGATCTCAAGTGAGGGCACGCGGTACTAACATGTATTTAATATCTTATCTTGTCACATTTTAAACACTTTCTAAAAAATTTCTACTGTTTTACTTGGGCTTTAACTCGTTTCAAATTCTTTTGTAAAAACAATTTTAAGTGCTCAGCCACAGGGACACCAGGCTTAGGAGGTCATATAATTTGATGTGCTGCAGCTACTGTGGATTTCGCAAGACCTTGGTAGTATACGCCTCCATGCTTATCATTTTTTCCTTATAAGATATCTATTTCAGTCGGGCACGTCACCCACTCTTATTCAGACATTATTTCAGTGACAGTGGATTTCATCTCTTTACTTTCAGTTGTTGGACTAGTTTTCATTTATGGATTATTTAATTGGAGTTTATGGTTGGATTGTTTATTCCAGTCCTATATATTTTATTCATTTATTTCAGTTTGTAGTATGTTGGTTAATGGAATGGGGATGTTGGTTATTTATTTATTTATTCATTTAATTGTATTGTTGCATGATAAATAAGATTAAAAATTTGACATTGGCTTAATTAATAAATATATGGATAGTAATTAATGAATTTCGATAGTGATGCTAAGAATGAACCAAGTGGATATTCAATTTAATTTAATAAAGGACTGATCACTCGTTATTTAATTGGGAAGGGTGTCAAACCTTCAAAATCCATTAATCTTCAATTGTTCTTATTCAAAAACCACCAATAATAACTCCATTAATCTTCTACTCTTCTTCTTCAGAAAACCCCAACAATAAATCCTTGAATTTACGTCTTAACTAATAAATGGTGTAGGTTGGTTTTATGGCCTTCAATATGGTGGAATGTTTACTAAATATGGTGTTTTAAGGTGGAGGGGTAGTGGTGCTGGGGTGGTGCATAGTGGTAGGAGGAGGTGGAGCTCTCAAGAGCTAGATAGAGAGAGAAAAATATGATTCAAATGAGCCCGAAATGGCCATAACCTTCCTTAAATACCCCAAACCCCTTTGGGGCAATATATCAAAGATGCCTCAAAACCTATAATATGCTGCTGTAGGAGTGTGACACATGTCTTCATCCAATGGTTCACATTTCGACACCACTTTTCAAACTGTAAAAATCGATTTCTGAATGTCTCGTTCGAATGAGAATCCAATTTCATTCGAGATAGGTTGTTGCTCGTTCAAATGAGAAAGTCATCTCATTTGAATAGAACTTCTAATGATATTCTAATGAGGGTGGCCATTCTAATATAGAGATGCCTCGTTCGAGGATCGTTAGAAGACTATTCGAATGAGATTTGAATCTCGTTTGAATGACTTACTCTAAATTTTTTGAATATTAACTTTGAGTCTACTCGTCTTCTAATTAATTGCACCAGGAATAATATATTACCGAAATTTGACCCATAATTCATCTCACAAGGTCTAAAAGCCCAATTGGGTCACATAAGCACATGGCTGCAGTAAAAGTCGTGAGGGCGGGTGTTACATTCTTCCCTCCTTAGTAAATTTCATCCCCAAAATTATTGATCCACTAATTCCTCAAGTTCTTGGGGTTTAACATCTCTTATTCTAAGTAGTAGGAATCCTTCAAGGCTAGATCGTCGAAGTCCTCAAGCACTAATAAGACATCATATAATCTTTCACAAGGGATTGTTACCCAAGAGCTCGACATGTTCTCACTCTCACCATCAGGTTAGCCATCAAAGTCACATACCCATTCTCGAGTCTCCAATTACTCAATGGATTATAGGTCTTACAATTTAGGTCTTAATGGATTATAAGTCATGCAATTAACTTAGTAATTAAACGAGAAGGTGTATATATATGTTATGAGAGAGAGAGAGAGAGAGAGAGAGAGAGAGAGAGAGAGAGAGAGAGAGAGAGTGTGTTTATATATATATATATATATATATATATGTGTGTGTGTGTGTGTGCTACTCATAGTTTAGAGATGCGATAAACTAAGAGTTGGATTTAATAAAGTTTACGAATTGGTAAACTAAAAACATAATGAGCAATTTGGTGTTTGGGGATTCAAATGATTTGGGGTATATTTGAGAGTACGCAGTATCATACTTTTTAGTATATGTTTGATGTGGTTTTGAGATATTGTGAATCGTATTTATGTTCACAATATGGCATTCGAAGATTGGGATGATTTGGGTATTCTTGAAAGTACGCATTATCATGTGATTATATATATATATATATATATATATATATATATATATATATATATATATATATATATATATATATTCACACTCTTCAATATACATTCTAGCAATATACCTAGTGACATACCCTTTTTTTAAATAGTAAAAAAAATATTTTTCAAATGATGTTTTTTATATGGGTTCATGATATTTCAGTGTGCCCCTATCAAAAAATTCAACTGAAAATAATATTTTTTGTTATTTTTAAAAAATAGGTAAAAAAAACTAACAGTTTTTATCCTTTAAAACTATAAGTTTTTTTTACCTATTTTTTAAAAATATCAAAACACATTATTTTGATTTGAATATTTTTACAAGGACACATTGAAATATCATGAACCCATATAAAAAACATCAACTCAAAATTAATTTTTTACTATTTTAAAAAAATAGGTATGTTCAGAGGTATGTTGGAGAGCCTAACTAACTAACTAACTAACTAACTAACTAACTATATATATATATATATATATATATATATATATAATTGGTTGATTATAGAAACATCCTAGGCGATTTGTAAGTGTTTTAAACACTTATAAATGCTATTTTCAAGTGTTTACAACACTTACAAATCGGTGCGTTGCAAAAAATTACAAGTGTTCCAAACCGTTGCAAGTGTTCATTGGGAACACATATCAGTTTCTAATAACCGTTACAAAAAACTTTGTAAGTGTTCTGAACACTTGCATATTAAACTTTTGCAAGTGTTTTAAACACTTGCAAAAATTTCGTTTGCAAGTGTTTAGAACACTTGCAAAATTCAGCAACCTTCTTCAATTTACAACGATTATAAACACTTACAAAAGAAAATATATATACTTTTTTGTAACGGTTCAAAACAGTTACAAATATTAATATGTAAGGAAAACAATGTTCATTTTGTAAGTGTTATGAACACTTACATAAATTAAAATATTAAAAAAATAAAAATTATCCACCACACACCACCAACCTCACATATAACAAGCAATAAAAACAGCTAAAAAGATAACAATTATTTCCAAACACTTTCATGCAATACTTCATGATATGTTTGGCATAAAAATTTTAAACTGATATATGTTATAATAAAGTAACACTTAAACTGACTTCAAAACTTTCTTTCATAAGAACCTAAAGAAAAAGCTCCGAAAACATCAAAATTTTGATTGAATTTGCAAAGAAGAAAGAGATGATGAGTTTCTAGACGACATTGAATAAATTCACCCATGACTCTTTGACTCCATAATCTTTCATAACCCAAACCTCAACAGCTTGATTCTTGTCACTGTGACCGTTACAAACTACACAGGTAGCCCCTCAAAATGCTGAGCTAAAAGTTGTGAGGCGAGATCGGGTAGTGGAATCTTCCCATTGACTCTATCCTCCGCTAGATCAAAACAAACGATTTACGCGTAGTAGGATTGTAGACTGCAGATCCTTCAAGTATAAACAATTGAAACAAGAAGATTTTGTTAGCAAACGAACGAAAATGGGAGCACTAATATGTATTTATCTCGCTCTATTGAAAAGACAATCATATATAACAAAAAACTATTTTTGTAATCCAATTCATTATGTGTTATGTTTTGAAGCTTGAAATTAAGGATGAACTTCCGAAACGAATGTTGAAGAACATTTATAATTTTGTGAACCAATTCATTCAGAAAGCTACAAAAATATTAGCCTAAAAATCTAATTGAACTTCTTATGAAATCTACGGGTTTCAAGGGAGTATCCAAGTTTGACAGCGACCAAGTTCCACGTCTACTTTCTGATGAACCACCTAATTGCTGGAGTTTGGCAGTGGCAACCCTGACAAGCATTGCCATTTCACTTCCCAATGTTACAAATGATAGTGTTGATCGATTATTAGGCAGTGTGGGTGAAGGCATTTTCTACATCAAGATAATAGAACCAAATAAACATTTAATAAATTAAAAGGTAAGTGGTACTGAACTCGAAAAATCGCTACTCAATTTTAACATAATAACTGCATCTCAAACCATGCACCCAAAAGCAACGTAAGTAAAAACAACCCACTTAAAAAACTTGTGTACAACTATTGTTGCTTCTAGTAACAACCGTTAGTGAGTAATTTCCCAAAAACATTAAGTTTGCATATAGTTCTCCAAATCCTTGTTAAGATCATCACCTGATTTGTCCACAGTTTTCTTCGTCCAACCGCCTCTTCCTCAACCTCCACTATGGCCACGACCCCCACGATCACGGTTGCTAATGCTTCCACGGCCTTTCATCATACCCCCACCATGATTCCTCTAAGCAGAAACTATATTAGCACATTACGACGTAGAAAACAAGAAACTATTGTATCCAAAAGAGTCGGGTAAATAAAAAGGTAAATAATTAGATTTTCACAAATGAGAATTATATGAAGCAGATATATTTCTTTGAATGTGAGATATATGTTTCCAACGAATATCCAACACTAATAATAGTATAATGAATACAACTAATTTAGACTTTGGAAGCATGCAATTTCATTTTAGACAAGTGACTACAACTCTTGTTTCACTAAGCAAAAACATCCCCTGTTAGTGTTGGTATTGAGAAATGATTTTATTTTCCATGTAATGAGTAACTCTTTAACAAAACCAATCAAAAGTTTAAATTATAGAACCAAAAGAGACTGCTATAATTTTAATTTTGGTTCATATGATTAAAATCAAAAGTTCTCTATATTTTTTAAACCCGTGGCTTTATCTATTAACTCAGCATAGAAATTAATATCCTAGAGTTACGCAAGTTGTTCTCACCTTCCCCGACCTTAAAGATGATTTCTAGCCCTTCCAAACACTATTATAATCCTTGGGTCAGGACCAACAAGGAGATCGCACAATGACTTTATACAACCCTGATTGACCAGGTACCTATCAGCCATAATGCAAGAAAATTCACCAAATTTACATCTACGAATATAGTTTTTAAGGCAATAGAAGATGAAAAATACTTGATTTCTTCATGAGTACCACCATAAGTGGCATTTGAAATTTCCTAAGAAGCCTCTTTCTTTATATCAAACTCAGCAGTTTGAAGAAGATTGACCAGAGGACCAATGAACCCAGCTTCAATTATAGCCTGTTGTTACAAAGTTCAGGGAATGAGTAAATAATCTCTTACTAATCAATCACATGTGGGCATTTCGATCAAAGGACACAAAAGAACTAAAAATTTAAAGAGGAGAGGTCTAACATTGCAATCCAACATTGCTTAAATTTTCAAATACATGGTATAAACTCAAAAGGGAACTGGCTAAAAATTTTAATGAGTGCAAACAGTACATAATGCTCCAAGTTAAGATAATTATAGAGTTTTTAGGCTTTACTCATCTCAATGCTCTTGGTATGAGCCTAAGAAATTGCATTCCCACTAGGCCAAGGTCTTATGGTTACAATTCACAACTAGCTAACTTCTATTGCTCGAGGTCAATGTAACTACCAAACTTAAGAGGAGTTGTCCTCTCTTTTTCATGTCTGCATTAAATGGAATGATTAACCTATCCTCTCTTTCTTCATGGTTTTTGTTGTAGGAGTTCAAAGATTGGTAGAGGGAAAGGAAAAAAAATAGAATACCCTACATCGCCCCATCCCCACAAAGATAAAGTAAAATGGATAAGCTATCTGTACAAGGAGATGATGTACTTCACGTCATTGCCCTATCTAGAATCAAAAAAGAATTTGTTTTTCTTGCATCCATAGCATAGCTCAAGTTAGCAATTAAGGTTCATATTTTATGTAGTTTGTGATCCAGTTATTGAATAAAGGAGCATATAAAGCAGGCTTGAGCTTGTCTTATTTTCTTTTTCACAGGCCTTTTATCAGCCAAGCTGAAGCAGTTCATGTACAATTGAGTTCGTTTGTTGCCGAGTAACAAATTGTAGTATATAAATTGCACCAAGAAGTTACTGTTATAAAATGTTGTATGTTAGAAGAGTACCAACTGACACTTGACCCATCAAACACAAGTTAACATTTATTTCTAATTTTTTGGAGTATTTTGAGCAATCCAAGCTTCCTACTAGAAAGTACTTAAGTAAATACACTTCTATGTTTTTTGGCGGGCTTTATGATTCTTGTGTACTCGAGCTACAAATGTTTCTTCATAAGGAAGCTTTCTTCCCTTCTGACACGTTCTCCAGCCCTGAAACTCTGGAGACTCTACTTAAACTTGGACTTAGGCAAACCTTAGGCTTTACTGGTTTACTCGATTGTGCTAGGTCTGTTTCTATGTTGCATGATTCAAGGAACTCTGAAGCAATCATATATGGGAGTAGATTACTTGGTTATTTAGATGCATTGGCACGCAGGCTTTCGTCCGAGGAAGGAGAAGGAAATTTTAATAAATCTGTTACTAGTATGGAATATAAGGACAGCAATATTGCCAGTGGTGAAGAAGAGAAGTAATATGTCGATAGTTCTGAGAGATGCTCTAAAGATGGTCTGGACATTGACTTATTTATTAGTAAATTGATTGATGACAGTCCAGGACAACTATATTATTGCAAATTATTCCATACATTCCAAATTTAGATGATAACACTACATAATTAAAGAACATATAAGAAAATTTTCTGCATGTTTTATACAGTGTGTGCCTTACTTCAATCGGGTGCGCCTAAGCTCCAGGGAGACATTGATGCCTTGTGCCTTTAATAACTATGATCAACCACCATAATTGACTAGATATATATAGGGAGGGAGTGGAGAAGAGGGGTAGATGTGTAACTTCTTTCACCCAAGACTCAACACTGCATCCCCCCAGAATTTGTGGGCATTAACTAGTGCAGAACTAGGATGACTGAATGTGGGTTCAAGGAGGGGGCAAGCATCAGTTGCAATCAGCCTGCTAGAAAGTTGAATTATATTCACTAGGACTTGAAAGACTTTGTGTCGGTTGTCGTGCAATTGGAAGGATGTATTTTTGCATGTTTTATGGAACAAATTTTTTTCGGCATCTGTAGTGGTGGGTGTTACATCGTGCTTTGAGAAGAACGTGACTGTGGTAAAATTCATGCCTTACGGTAACAAATATAAAGACTGACTTGACATGGGCCAGAAACGATTTAACATGTCACAATAATTATAAAAATGTAGGATACGAACACGGAGACCATTATTCAAATTAAAATAAATAAATAAATTAGCATTGTTATAACAGTTTAAAGATATTACAATTTAGAATATTTGATTAGAAATAACAAATTACAGCCAACGAAAATTAAAGTCTCAAACCATTTTTGTTAAGGGTAATTACATTATAGTCCCTGAAATGACATTGAGCATGTCTCGGTATGTCTAAGCATGTCAGAAATAGAAAAAAAATTCAGGCACTGTTGATGTGCTCCAAAGGTGTTCGAGAGTATTGGAGAGTGACAATGGTTGACGTGTATTGGAGACGGACACTTGACCTTCGAGGAGCGTTGGTGCTTCATAGGGTGATAAGAAAGAAACTTTAGACTTGAATTATCAGCCATAGTTGTCAAATCGTGAATCTAAAATGTATGAATTGTGAATCAAAGCATAAAATTTGGAACAAATTAAAAGAAATGGGTAGACAATGTATAGGTATGTCCAAAAAACATGATATATTAAATAATAAAGCATATTACAGATAAATATATGTGACCCATAAAGTATTTGTAATCAAAATAATTTCATTGTATTTTAATCAAATTTAAGATAATTATAATCAAAATAATTTTCAAAGTAAATAGAGTTTACATATATGATTACAAAAATAGTGAATTGCGGGTGAAATGCAAAGTCATTGTGTTTCATAATCGGACTAATAAAATAATAAGATTCATTACAATGATGTTTACTTTTGGACTTTATAAACTAGTCAAATATCATTGAAGCAATTTATCAAATCGAATCGGATCAATTGTATCAGGAACTGTAAGTTTCATTATGGCTCATATTCATCTAGATTCGCTTCATGATTTGTGGCAAATGAGTATAATTAGATCAATTGTACCCTAATTAAGGATAATCATCTAGATTAGCTTCAACTGTTCAAAATAGGGTAACCCTAACTAAGATAATCATCCAAAATCCATAGTATAATCATCCACAATCCATAATACAATGTCAAATGATTTACCCTAATTTTTTTATGACCCTAATTAAGAAAAAAGTAGCAAAATAATGGGAAAATCATAAAAACTTACCTGCTTAAAAGAGATCACAAAAAATCTTGAATAATGGGACAATCGTTTTGAGATTGAGACTGGGACAATCGTTGAAGAGAGATCAAACGATGATGTTGGGGTTTGTCGAGAATATGGTTTGAGAACGAGAAGAGTTAGGTGCAAAATGTAATCTTTAATACCCGAGAATAATGAAAATAAGGAACACGGTGAATGTATTTTGACGCTTGACATAAGGGTTAATTTCTAAGCACACGGGAGTCACGTGATTTTTAGCGCTTATATGTGTTAAATTTTTCATTTTACAAATGTTTTGAACACTTGTAAATTTTGCAAGTGTTTAAAACCGTTGCAAAATTTATAAGTGTTCTGAATACTTACAATTCAATTTTTTCATTATTTGCAATATAGCATATTTGGTGTAGTGGTCGTGGTGGATCTATTGATCGGAATTTTGGATTCAAGTGGTTCTGACCGTGTACGACATGCCTCACTGATGATGAGGGAGTATGTGGAGGTCGCTATCACGTGTTCACTTAGTTTTCATTTTGTGATGGGATATGTAACAACCTGATACATTGGGCAATTTATGTTATAGCCAATGGTGGAGGATTGCGTGGTGATATATTTAGATTATTCATTCAGTCGATCTGTGCTTCTTGATGAGAAACGCCAATGATCTGATATATCAGTTAGGTTTTGGTATGGGACCACTCGGTGGTGTGATTGTGTTGTGACCCCCCATTCTGATATTTTTGTGTATGTTTTCCAAATTCGTTAGGTGTGGTATTTCGACGGATTTATCTAGAAAAGCACGAGAAGGTCCCCCAAATGTAGATGCCTTCGTGTGGCTGATATGAGACTTAAACATGTAGATTATATTATCCAGTGATACATGCGTTGATTTAAGTCCTATGTCACATTGTGTGCTTTGTTATGAGATTGTGTATATCTTATCTCTCGGGTTACATGAGTAGGGACAGTATGTGATCATATATTGTACATAAACTATAGTTCAGTGACAAACCCGTTTAATTAAATATGCTAAGAAAAGTAAAATGTTATGTCATGAGATAATGAACATCTAATGACTAAAAGATGGGTATTGGGTTGTATTATTTGCATGAGTAGTTAGTTACATCCCTATTTCATTCATTTATTAGTTACTCTCATATTAGTCTAAAGATAAAGACTTTTAGTATAGTTTTATGCATTGGGTTGGGACATGCTTGTAGTACCTACACTAGATGAGAGGTTAGGTATTCATTACATGTGAGTGTCGGTGGGTTGCATGCTTATTATAAATGAGTCCCATGATTAACATTGTTGATATTAGACCTATTTCTTAGAGCTTTCGGGCACTGACCCAAATCAATAATTTTTTCCCCCACGAGTATTATTATTGTTATATACAAGTTTAGCAGGGCTGAGCGGTCAGACTTGCCCTTGTGGAGATTCAGGTTGGTATCCTTAATAGGAGTTGCTGGTTCTTTGCTGTAGCCACTTTTATCCATGAGTCTATTTTAGAGGTGGTTACTATTGTACTTCTTTTATTTCAATTAAGGCAGTTATACCAAAGAGATTGTATGATTAAGATTTATTGGAGTTTCAGTTGATCTCAGTTCAATTATTCTTATTGTCATCCTTTACTAAGTTGTATTATGGATGGTTTTTATTAACTGTAATTTTTTATATATACGTTGATGATGAGGGTGATGTAAATTGTTTAGATCTCCCTTTATTTTACGTCTAGGCTTATCAACTAGGAGTGGAAAATAAGGGTGTTACACATGATTATATATTCAAATTAATCTTGATTAAATAAAGAAAGGAAATAAATTACAAAGATGTAATTTGTGATTTTCAAGTGTTTACTTGTAAGGCAATATAATAATTTATCTTCGATCATTAGTATAGTCCGTTGCCCAAGTAGTATGATCGAAACTCTCTAGAAGCCGAGTTTAGCTCAAGCCCATGACTCGTACATATATGTATTAGTGTAAGATTGGGTTTTAGGGTAATGATCCATTTTATAAGGTTAAAAAGGGAAAGGAAAAATACTATTCAAATTTTTGTGAAGAGATTAGTAGAGAGAAAGTGATTTCTCTCATATTTGCCCAAAGTTTAATCGCCAACAGTTCCCACAAACACGGGTCACTTTAAGTGGATTATACATAAGAAGAATTGAGATGCTCGGAGGAATCTAGTAAGGTTTTTTTAGACCTTATAAGGGCAACGAGATCATCTTCTTGATCAACATATTTCTCTTCATACGGATCACCAACAATATCTACATGATCTAACGAAGTTCTTTGGGTTGTATTTTCTCCATACCTATGTCAATATCATTTACCAACTATCCCCACTCTTCGCCAACAAAGTGGTCCCCAACAAGAATAGAATGAAAAGGCACGCCATCTGTCACACCTACTAAGCTTCCCCCACATCCACCTACCTACTCTAAAAGACTTCCTTTAGGTCCTCCACACTGACTGACTCACCCGAACTAACCCGCTCAAAAGGCCACGGAGTCTCCTCATCACCTCATTAGTAAAATGCAGGTAATGGTCCACCTACACCTGCAATCCCTCGCACTGAAAACCAAAAATATGGTACACATCCGCCAATGTCATCTCTATATCCCCCATACCGAAATGGAAGTTATGGGTGGTATCCCGCTACCTCATTTCTAGAGCACACTGAATAGCTAAGGACCGAGGCATCTCATCCAGAGAATCGTCTAAGGCACCAAAAACCATGCCTTATACCAGGTTCTTCACTTATGTAGAAAGATACTCCCATTCATTCTTTACACCTATCATTCTTCTTTTATGTAAAATCACTTATACATTAATGTTAGGTCTCTGCACGAAAGTCGAGAGATGGTTCAGAGGATCGCTCAAGAGGATCTAGGTTTCACCCACTGGTCTAGCAACGTGGTACACATTCTCAAACCCCGTCGATCTCGCACCACATGTGACCACCTCGATATTTGCCCAACCATCATCATGTGGAGCCTTAAAGAAAGTCATTTATTCCAAATCACACAAAAGTTTATAAAGAAACTTTTTCCAGAGATCAAGATATTTTAAGTGTTTAAGGTGAGGATAGAGAGCTAAGGGGACTGCCGATCGATAGGGCTGAGGGCATGCCTGCCGGCAGGTGTCCCTTGGAAATCCTCTTGAGACTCATAACTCCACTGATCTGTGGATAGACATTGACCAGCCCCTATCGATAGGCACCTCCTTCAATTTTCCTAACAAAAATACCTAAAATTTTAAAAACATATTCAAAAAGTATGAAAAACACACAAAATATTTCTAAAATAAACGACTCAAAATTCACAAAAATGTGTGGACCCTAAAAATTCAAGATTTCACAACCATTCAAAATCATCAAAAGCATTTAAATATCTCGAAAAAATTCCAAATATTTCAATATATTCTCATATCATCACATATTTCTCTCAAACCTTAATTACATTCTTTACGTGCTTATAATTAGACTTGTGACCCTTGTATTTGTCATACACACACTTTAAGTCCTCAAAATTATATATTGACCTCATAATTAGACCATGACACCCTTGTGTTGGAAAATTTTAAATTATCGCAAGTGCACTTTATGGTATAACTAATCCAAGTACGGGTCATATTCACACAGACTTGTTCCAATTTACATAAAAAAAATTTAAGAAGAACATAATTGTTTTAATTTCATTAAGAGATAAAATCTTATTATCCTAATTGAATTAACTACAGATAACATAGGAGATAAAATTACTAAGGTTTCGTAATCCACCATTTAAATCATCACAAGATTTTTCCCAAACATATATTTTGTATCAATTCTTTTGTCGTCCAAAGTTTCAGGGCACCTACAAAATATAAAACCATTTCAATTAAGCATATTTTAGGCATAGAAAAATATAATTTTTATCAAAAATTAATTTAGACCATTTTAGCACCTGCTTTATCATTTTTAAGCCCTTTTTCGGATTAACTTATTAAATTACACCTAATTTACTAAACTAACCAAATTAATTTAATAAATGTAGAAAATGATTCTAATAAAGTTAAGTTTTGGAATTAAAATGTATAAAAAAAAACTCATTCATTAAATACCCTTAAACCTAAAATTTGATAGCCCACAGTCAAACTAAAATTTTAAATTCTTAACTAGAATTCTTAACTCACTTTCATATAAATCACGGTTTCACTTAACATGTATAACAAGTTATCAAGCCCCTAGGTAACCTTAGTGGATGAGTGTTTCCTCATGGGGGTTGTAGTAAATCTACACACAAATTTCTAACACATTCATTAATTTGGTCCCTACACCATAAAATGTCATACATATGAACTATATAAATTATCAAATCATTATCAAACACATCAATAAGGTTATCGAATCATTAAAAAATATAAATTTAAAATCAATATCTAAACTTTAGACTAAATTTTAACCAAGTCACCCAACTTATCATTTTTAGTAAAACATTCACATAGTCAAAAGGTTTCTGTAAAAGTGGACCAACTCACTATCATAAAAAGATTTTATTGAATATATAAAATATCTCATCAAGTTTAGCATAAAAATGAATAAAATAATTATGTGTAATAAGTCTTGAAGTTGTTTCAACTTTGGACAAGTATGACTTCACTAAGAGGAGTAGGTAGTCCACTCATCGGCATTTTCCCAAAAATATTCTCATCTTATGTTTTTAATATTTTTAATATTCTTCTTTTTCAATGCTTACAGAAACTTTCACACAATCCCCAATGGTAGCCTTTTTCTCTAGTTACAAAGTCTCAACCAAGTTCAATTGTTACCAAGTGAAGAATTTACGTCCGTATTGTCCAACACCCACTTTAATTTATTTTTTATTTTTTTAGCGTATGATTTACTCCACCATTTGTCCTCAAATGTTTACCATAATAAGAATTAAGTTCATATTAATAAAAATGATAACTTTGGTACACCCAAATTAATAAATTTAATCAGCCAAAAATATAAAAATAATGGTAAAAAATTATGTTTCAACTTCAACATAAAAAATGTAAGTCCATGTGCATATGAAACTAAAGTTCAAACCATTGAATTTTACACTAACCAAGGATAACTCAAAATAGATAAACTAAAAAAAATTCAACTTTATGTAAGTATTTTCATTTTAAATATTCCAATGATCCCTAAACTTATTTTTTTTTTTATCATAATAATAACTTAACATTATATATTTTTCATATGTATTACAAAAATCAAGGTTCTAAAAAACGCGGGGCGTGATCGAGGCGTGGAGGCCAAGCCTTAAGCCTTAGAAGCCTAGGCGGACCTTAGGTGTAAATAAGCGTGAAAAGGCGTTTAGGCTTTTTTAATATATTTTAATATTTTTTAACCATAACAAGGCTATTAAAATACTAAAATTGTACATATCATAAAAATATGTCTGAATATTTGCAAATTAAAATACTATTTGATTAATTTAGATGAGATAATTGTCCGATTTGTAAAAAAATCTTTAAAAGGCAATATTGTTTCACTAAAGTATTGTTGTTTTTAGAGAAAAAGTGCACCTTAAGGGTTTTACTAAGCATAAGGCGTCAAAAGCTTAAGGCGGGGCGTTTCTCTCAAGCCTCAAGCCTAGGCGAATTTTTTAGAACAGTGCAAAAAATTGAGATTTTTTTTTTCAAAATTAGCATTGGCGGTTTGAACGATATGTCCCATACCTACAAACCTAAATTAGACATTGTCCTCGATGTTTACAGAAGTAAATAAAGATACTGAACATGTAAACATAAAGTGTGGAGAGTAAGAGAGACAGGAAGGATATTACCTTAAACTCCAAGGCTGCGTATAAACTGTTAACCAAAAATAAAACAACCTAAAAAAATAATTTAGAAAAAAAATGAAAATGAAGAAATACTAAAACTATCCAAAGTCATGATACTTATAACCATCACCATAAATTAAGACTAGAAATAGTTGTGGATCACTACAATTGATAATCTTTAAAGCAATATGTACAAAAGTATCATAAATTCGAGCGTATGACCGCACAACACAAATCATATATTTAAAGTCATGGTCATAATGGTGATCATCGGCATTAATAATTAAGAACTCTAAATCACATTAATCACGTCTATATATCACATGGGGGTAATAGATAATAATAATTCTCCATAAAATTAATATCCTTTTTTATAAAATAGTCACATAAAATGGAGGATGCACACTCTAAGCCTAGATATGAGATTTTTCGAAAAGCATGAAAAAAAAGAGGTATCAAGTGGGGATACACTTTCTTCATAACAAATGAGAGGACCGTTATAATCACTAAAAGTATTAATAAAATCGGGTGATAAAACTTGAACTAAATTTTACCAGGTGTAAGATAAAGTTGCATTTTGCTCAATTAAATTAGAAGAAAAATCTTGACATAAACCAAGCCTAGATATGTGTCAATTTTGTGAATTTTATCCTAATTTAACTCAAGAATACATTGTAAAATAATATGATTATAATGTTTACTAGTGGTAAACTCACGTGATGCGCGGGTGATTTTTGCAATATCTAAGAAATTTAGGATATAAGTTAATTTTTAAAACAAATCATACTCAATGCATGTGGCATAGTTAAGTTATTCATTATTAGAAGCGAGATCAACACACATTTTCCAGTCATGTTGTAAAAGAAACACATGAATAGGAAAAGGAAAGAAAAGAAAATCAATCTATGTTGTATGGCATACTTGTAACTAAGGTTTCCCTAAGTAAACAAAATTTGTTATAAGTTACAAAAAAATGATCTGAAAATCTAGATGAATCCATAAATTATCCCAAGAATTCATTTCTAGTTATGTGGAATTGTAACTCATATAATTCCAATTATATAGCACTATAATTTAATTGAATTGCAAACTTTACAAGACTTTAAGTAAATTAATTTGGAAAATATATAATCACCTGTGAAAATTCAATCCCTTCTCTACCAAGCGCAGCTTGGTTTTGACAGGTCCACTTGAAGGTTTGTACAATAAATGGGTAAAATATGGTGGATTTGAAGAATATGGATCAACACCAATATAGGAACCATTTTTTATTATGTTCATTACTCTACATCCAAAATTGGTGCAGAAACAACACCGTTGTAAGCTGCAACAATCTTTTTACCCCCTTTCACTAGTACTTGTGAGGTAAAATTGTCACCATAACATTTTACCCCCTTTCGCTAGTACTTGTGAGGTAAAATTGTCACCACACAAAAAAAACAATAAGAATAACCTCACATTATACCAAACACTAATTAATTTACAAATAAGAAGATGAAATGGTGAGATACAAATTATATTTGAAGTAGACACATTACACGAGAAAGGGAAATCACAACATAATAACAATGTTAGTTTTCCTTTGTAGCTCATCACATCCACAAATATATTTTGTTTGATTCTTTAGACCATACTATAAACAGTGGAGTGATCAAAGCACACCCTTATTATTTCTTGCATCCATAACTATCGTTAGATATTTTAGGTTTCTAAAAACAACTCCATTCAACTTGGTATATGTTCAAATATTAAGTAACAATATGAAGACTGAAAGTAAAAAAAAAAAACTTCAGACATTATTAAAAATAAATTGTATATATGGATTTACCATTAGACCCATTTGTGTAGTAGACTTTGTTATTTTTTTTGGAACTCAAATACAATGAGTTCAAAAATCACACCATAAAAATAATCACTAAAACAATCGAAAACCACTTATAAGTTCTTTGTTATGAATTGACACCAAATTAATAAATGTCATAAAATAAAATATCCCCAATGAATCAATATATCATTGTGTAAATATTGGTAAACTGAGTTTCAAGCTCACGCATGATTCACTGTTGATATACCAGCTATGCCTACAAAGGCATGAGATCAGTACAAAGTTTATAAAAATCACCTATAAAACATAATTATTTCCAATTTCTAAAAATTACACAAAAATAAACCGAACAGATTGTGGGATATTCATCAAAAGTATAAACGAAAATAAAACTTCACCACTCAGGCATTTTATCAAGCATAAAGTATACATAATGTATACGGGTGGGTGACATATACACACACATGTGTGTGTGTGTTTTATATAAGTAGAATCGAGAAAATTAGTCGGACGGAATATGAAGAAAATAAAAAAAATCGATAGAAATAACATGTGTGTGTATACCCATATAATAAGATAGCAGGAATTTTGAAATGTCTAAGCACAATAACGGCTCAGATCTTGCCACATCTCCCACTACAAATGAAGAGCTTAGATTAAATCTTCAATTTTCATTCCAAATTTCAAAATTCTTATTACCCCCCCCCCCCCCCCCCCCCCCCC
Source organism: Sambucus nigra (assembly GCA_949130495.1). Lineage (NCBI taxonomy): Eukaryota > Viridiplantae > Streptophyta > Magnoliopsida > Dipsacales > Adoxaceae > Sambucus > Sambucus nigra. Next base: position 249,485,131 of record OX422215.1, read on the forward strand.
CCCACACACACACACACACACATTTCGTTCCCCCCTTCTCATTAGCAACACAAAATAATTTTCCCTATTCTCATCTACCCAAACTTTTGTACGAGTCTCTCTTAACCTTTCGTACAACTCTCTAACTCTGGATTTCTCTCACCATCTCACTTATCTCGCTCTTATCTTTGTCGTCCCAACCAAGTGAGTCTCCTCCTCTATCCCTCTCACGGATTTAGGTTTTTTTGTTTATGAGTTTTCAAATTTGAGAGATTTTGGTTTTGATTATAGATTTTACAGATTGTATTATTTTATTTTATTTTTTTTTGGGGGGGGGGGGGGGTCATGAGATTTTTGGGTTTGGGGTATATGAATTGGTTTTTTCGAACCATAAACCCTAAGAAATGTTATGTTGTTTCTCAGTTCTCCTTTTATTTTCAATTTCAAACCATTAGCACCCATATTTCGATTTTCCATATCTGACCTCAAAGCCCTAATCATTTTTTAGGTTTGCCTCTTCCATTTTTGTGCTTATATTTATAGATCTAATTCTTTAGTTAATGGAATTTTTTTGCAGATTCAACACCTTAATAGGTATGTCTCTCTCGCTCATGAATTTTAGGTTTTCTTTTTCAGATTTTAAGGGTTTAGGTAAACGGATGGTCGTTTTTTTTTTGTCTAGATTGTATAGATTTTTATGTTCCCCTTCATATTAAAGCCTTTGGGTATGAGAATATAGGTTTTTGGTTTTTGCTTACTGATTTCTTAGGGATTTTTAATTTACTTTTTACTTTTGACCCATTTCTCCTTTTTTCACACTCGCAGGCACTAATATGGTAGATTTCTCACACACAACATGTATATAGCTCACACTCAGCACGTATATAGCTTTTCCACACCTTTGAAAATTAATTTGGGGAATTTTTTGTTTTAAAATTACTTTTCTCTAAACAATCACAAACACACCCACATGAAAAAAGTTAATTTTTGTGTTCTAAATTGAGTTTTATTTCTTTAGTCAAAGAGAGTTGTGGGCATGCTACTGTTTGGAATGCCATCAAACAATATTTTTGTTATTGTGAATAAAATGTTATTCTGTTCCATTTGATTCATTATTATGTTATAGAGTTTATAAAATTTGGGATTTAAACTTGATTTGAAGTGGTTCTGTATTAAAGATAAAATTGAACTTTGAAAATTACAATAAGTATGTATTAAGCTAAACATATATTCTTCATTAACGTGTCATTGATTATATAACATTGTGTGAGTTTATTATTTCCATGAGATTTTTATTTATAAAAGTAATGTATATAATTTTGTTTGAGATGAGGAGGTTGAAATGACAAATGGAGTCATTTTCTAATTGTTCTTGCCAAGCTCAAACTATTTATGCAAACACAAAAGTGTTATACAAAGAGTGCAAGTAGTTGCACAGATCTATTACTTGATTCCCATTTATTTTTGTAAATTTGATGTGATATATTTGAACGTTGAGTTATTATTGAACAATTTTGTAGGAACAAACTGTTTTTTTTTTCATTTCAGGTGGTGATGCGATATTGATCAAACCAGGGCTTCATTTTTATGTTAATGACAACTTATGGTGAGTCTTATAATGGATAGTTTTTACAACATATACTATGTTGTTTTGAGTACATCCCTAGAAATAGTCATTGTGGGTGAATATAATAGCTGACAGATGTAATACTTTGTAGGTCAGTTGAATTTTGTAATGTTAAAGACCATTCATACTCTATAGTATACAATACACATGTAATATGGAAGAACTAATGTTTTGAATCTTTTGATGATTTCTTATGAGGACAGTTACAGATACGTGAATGGTTGGAATAATAGGCCGTAGAGGATGAATATAAAGAGCTCAACTCGCAGCAGGTAAAGTCCGAATATAAAGGACACTGTTTGATCTTGATTGGACGAATGTGTGTGCAATTTATAAGTACAAAAAATATTGTAAATACCTGGGAACTGATCTATAAGTATAAAAAATATTGTGCATTTTATAAGTATAAAAAATATTTTCATTGTTTGTATTTATTTTTTGGATCACTTGACATTTGTTTTCACATTGGGAACTGATCTAGAAATTGATTGAGATATTTCTTTCTCTGTTTTTTCGTTATTATTTTTTATATGCTCATAAGATGTTATTGATTTAACAGATATTATTTAGTTGGCCTCTGGCTGTATCAGCCGAGATAGCAGCTGCAGTTGACAAAAATAGGTACTACTTTTACACCCTTTCTTATTTCTTTCTATTTTTTTACTATTTAATTTTCAACATCCCTGATGCAATAGTAGCAACCTTGACAAAAATAGGTACTGTGTTTTTTCCCTATGCAATAGTAGCAGCCTTGACCAAAATAGTAGTAGCTCTGATGCAATTTTTTTTCAACTCTGTCTTCAAACATAATTCAAACTTTGGGAACCATGCTCAACACCATTGTCTTCTAGAGCACGCTTTTCTAAACTTAGTTGCATGAATTTAAGTATTCTATTATTATAATAAATAGCAAGCAAAGCTTATCTTGGCCTGTTGAGTTTACGGAATGTTAGTATACCAACATGTTACCATTTTTTTGTTTTACTATGGTATTGTTCCTAACAGTTTCCACGGTTTTGCTATGGTATTGTGCCTCACAGTTTTGCTTTGGTATTGCGCCTCCGTTTTTCTATGGTATTGTGCGTAGCAGTTTACGGGTTGGAGATGGTTCCGGGAATTGCATCTGGATGTGAGAGTACAATCAATCACGAATGATATGTGAGTGTTTGTGGTAGATTAACTCATAATATATTATTATGGATAATGGTTGGTGCATTTGGCCAGAACAAAATGGTATGTACCGAACTAGAAATTAATATTGTGAGTTTGTTTTCTGAAGTATTATATCTTAATTTTTTTTTTGTTTTATTTGAAGTTTTTTGTAAATCAATTGACATAAAGCACTTTTTTGGGATATCGTTTTTCAAACTTTATACGATGCATCAAACTAAGAACTAAATAAACTTATATTTACTTCTCTTCAATTGAGCAGAACCAAATAATCATATATTGACTTCCCTTCAATTAAGCAGAACCAAAGTTACCAAATATAGTTTTCCTACGAACCAGACATAAACACCAGTTCATCATATAACATTTCCATGTACTCAATTGATGAGAAGTAAATATTTGTGAAAACTAATCTATTTTTCCTAAAATTATGTGTTATTATTTCTATGATTAGTTGTCCTCTAAAGTTCCTTTAACAGTTTGGATTCATTCCTCTCTTATGTTCCTATATAGATATGTTTGTTTGATATTTTTTATTAGAGTTCCAAAACCCATATTGAATTAGGAAGGAAAACATAATTTTCATTACATATACATACAAACATTGGCACTCTGATGATGAATTATGTCTATTTAATGATAAGATTAAACTTTTCTTAGCTTAAAAAATTAGGGGCACAACTAAAATTGATGTTTTGTTGTGTGGATATGGATCTTGACTGTGTTGGGTAGAAGTATCCTAATCTTGACATTTTTATTATTCATTTTAGGTTGCACATTGCAGTTATAACGAATTGTAAGGTTGAACATTGTGGATCTACCAGTGACAATAGTAAATTTTGCGCATAACACCGGGACCCAGGATTTATACATTATATGAGTGAAGAGGATTAAGGGAAGATTGAACAGGGTTTCATCATGTGCAGGTGATATGGCGGTGGCCACCATCAAAAAGGGAAATCTCCATAAGGTCATGCCAAATTTTGTTATTAGACAATGCAAACCTTGGCGTCAAAGGGATAGTGTTTTCATGTATTTTGTCGTAACCAATTTGTTAATAGGACTATTAGTATTTTGTTGGAGTAGTTTTTATTTCCTAAATAGGATGGAAAGTTTTATAACCAGAGGAAATGTTGTCCAATTTTTTTACACATTCGTGTTGTAAAAAACATAGACTTAAATTAATATTTCATGGCTATGATGTTATTTATATGAGGTTGAAGACAAACTATTAATTTTGTTGTGCTTAAATTATTTTTTATTTCATAAACAGGGGGGATAATTTTATAAACAAAGGAGATTTTTGCCCAAATTTTTTGAAATGTTTACACATTTGTGTCGTAAAAAAAAATTTATGACTTAAATTATTTACACATTAGCGTTTTCGTTATTTAATTTTACATTGAGCAACACATGCCACCAATTTTTACCAATAAAAAAACATTGTGAATTTCTTAAAGCTACCAACATTGAGGAGTTGGGACGATAATATGTTTTATAATTCTCTAAAAAATTGAAAGTTTAAAGTATATTTTCATTTATTGAATTTTTGCTATGTTAAAAGAGTTCGTTTGACATGTATTGTATATTTTTGTGCTTTTATATTTTAATAATTGATTATTATTTGACTTACAAGAAAAATACTAAATGATAATAAGTTTCCTTTAGTGAAAGCTAATCTCTTTATTTATCTATGGTTGTGTTTTTCCTTTTTTCTTTTAGATGTCTGTTTAAAAAATAATTAGCACTAAAACTAAGAAAATTTTCCCTCCGTAGTGTAGTGATGCATTCATAAAACTAGCACGAAAAGTAATAAAATATGCATAACTTATTAAGATGAATTTTTCATAAATTAATACGAAAACAACAAAATACTTTGGGCAACACGAGTATAATAAATTTTCTAAGTCGTGTACACAGTTTTGTGTTATATAATAAATACTATACGTTGCATGTGGTGTGCTTATACCCTACATGTTGCAAAAATTTGTTATATTTTTTTGCAAAATTTGAACAGTTATGCACAAATATATGCTGGGGAACAATATATAATTGTTTTATCGGGGAACGATATTTTTGCCGTTTTGCGAGTACTTTTGAAATTTTCGTTGTTTCGTGATTACGTACTTTGAAAATTTTCGCCGTGCCTTCAAGCACGGATATCCGCTAGTATATATATATATATATTGTCACCTACCCGTATACATTCTGCATACTTGATGCTTGATAAAATGTCTGAGGGGTGAAGCTTTATTTTTATTTATAAGCCTTGAAAAATCATTCGTAGCATGTCCTTTCTCTCTTCTATTTTATGAGCTTGAGCGATATCACGCTAATTAAAATCTGTTAAATCCACTTTATCAAATGGGGAGAGAATGTGACAATCAAATTTGGTACATGATTACTTGTCCTCATGATTTCTTCACGTCATTGGTGATGAGGAAGTGATATATAGAATTCAAAAATAAATGAAGGTGGGATGGAAGAGGAACAAAGAGAAGGTGAACATAAAAGGGCATTAAGATATGATGAAAAAATGTGGGTAAAAGAGCATACATGTAGAAGATTGCCTGAGTTGAGGAGCTGAAGAGATGTCCAGATATTGAAGAAGAAAAATAGAACTAGAGGCTTTAACCACATTGAATAGTGTGCCATGTTTCATCAGTAGAATAGGTTCTTTTACTTTGGTGCTCTGTCTTTAATGTTAGTTATATGATTTAAAATTTATGAATTTTTGGTGGGCAAATCTATATTATATCTCTAATAAAATAGTATTAGAGGTGTAAATAAAAGTTAATGTTCACACCTCATAAAAGCATCTTTGTTTTGAAGCCTCAATTTCACATAACAACTCTAAACCTCTCATTTCTCTCATTTCCTTTTCATTCGTTTTTCTTCCTCCTCACCATTTCACTTACCTCCATTAACCCCCTCCCTCTTCCCCTTAAAAATTTCAAGCGTTCATCTTTTTTTTTACATTATAGAATAAATAAATTTACCACCTGAAGGAAGTCGGAGAAAGGATATATATATACACAACACTAGGAACTCCGCAAATGAGAGTGTTATGAAAGCAAGAAAATCCTATTTTCCTCCTCCATGGTATCTATAAACGATTGATGAATAAAATCCAGCAAAAGGAGAAACACGTCGAGTTTCAGGCGGTCCGAGCAGCTCAGGCGGTCTGAGCTGCATCCCGAACAAAGCATTAATAGTAGGATAACCCAACAGTTTGAGTGCGCATTAAATGCTTATTATCATACAGATGTATACGCTTAAGGGGCATTTAATATATTACCCTTTCACATTACAGCCTTAGGGATATAAATACATTGTATTATCCTCATTGTAAAGGGACCAGAATTTCTTGAGAAAACTTGTAATCGAGAATTCCCAAACAATCAGCAATAACAAAAACAGTGGATGTAGGCCATTCTTATAAGGCTGAACCACTTTAGAAGTTATTTGTTTCATTTTATTTATCTGTGATTAAATAATTAGATATAATCTAATTTTTTTACATCAACAGATTGGCGCCGTCTGTGGGAAATGACTGGTAATATCGTTTTTCGTCAAAAATAACTCATCACAAATGGATGATATTCCAGAACCCAGCCATCGAAACACTGGAAGCCCTCCAAATCCATATGCTCCGCCTAATATTCCAGATATGGTTGGAATAATGACAAATCTGGCCCAGGGCCAGACAGTCATGCAAGAAACGATGCAACAACTCCTATAAACCCTCCATGGCGGTGCACCAACCCATTCAGGATTGCGAAGTATTCAAAGAAATACCCGTTTACCTTCTTCACGTACTAGGCGTACTGATTCATATCGTACTGAGGAATCTGAAGATTTTTCTTATCAACCTGGACGAACTTCCTCAGTGCGGGCCACAGATACTGAACAACGTATCACTCTCTCCCCAGAAAGGACTAGTGCGCTAGAGAGGTTAAGCAGGGTATCACCTTTTGATCAATTAGGACCTAGAAGGAGTAGAAGTCCTCCTAAAGTCGCATCGAGGAGTTTTCGACGACCATCAGATTTAAGGGAAGGATCTACCCAGTCGCGACCAGCTGCTCGTCAAGATAGATCCCAGGAAGCCACATCAACTCGATCAGTTGCTCGAACTAACAGGCCCGAGGAAGAAAATGATTCATGGAAAGGCTCTATTCAGAGGCTGGAGGATAGATTAGGGGAAATGGCTAAAGCCAAGAACCCTCTACAATGAACTTTTGTTCGAGGAACACCTTTTGTCCAGGCCATTATAGATTTTCCAACACCATCAAAGTTTAAAGCACCTGTTGTGACCCCCAAATATGATGGAAAGATCGATCATGTCCTTCATATAGAACAATACCAAGCTGCAGTTGACATCTATGCTGTTCCAGATGAGATGAGATGCAGAGCATTCTCGGGAACTCTTACCGGATCTGCTCAAATGTGGTATAATAATCTTCCTCGGGGTAAGATCTCAACTTTATTTCAACTGGCCGAGTTATTCATTGGGAATTTCTGTTTTGGGGCAAAGCCGGTTAAATGAGTAGCGCATTTTTTAAGTGTTAGACAAAAAACTGGTGAAAGTACCAGAGATTATATAACTTATTTTAATAACGAGAAGCTCAAAGTCATTGACTATGAGGAAAAGACAGCGATTACCGCCTTGATGAGTGGATTAGTGCCCAACATGTTTTACTACACTTTGGCTAAAGATCCGCCTAGAACCATGTCAGATCTGATGGGAAAGGCAGCCAAGATTATGAATGCCGAGGAGGCTATGGCTGCAAAGAAGAATATGAATGCCAAAGAAACCAAGGTGGAAGGTGATAAAGCTAAGAATAAGGAGCATAAGAACAATGGTAGTGACAAACACTCAAGAACAAGGTCGTCATGGGAAGTATTGAAGAAATTTGATAATTATACTCCTTTGAAGAAAGACATCAACCACGTTCTAGAAGAAATCAAGAACAACGAGGAATTAAATTGGCCAGAGAAAATGAAGGCAGACCCCGAAAGGAGAAATAAGGCAAAATATTACGAGTTTCACAAAGATCATGGCCATATGACTAAAAATTGCATAGCTCTTCAGAATGAGATTGAAACACTCGTCAAACGAGGAAAGCTGGCAAAGTATGTTGATCAGAGGAATGATAGAAGAAACAATGACCAAGCAAGAGAAATGTCTAGATCTCCTCGTCGAGGAGAGGAGAACAAGAAGAGAGACCATGAAGTTTATCTAGAAGATGACCCCGATCTTCCCAAGAGACCAAGGTAGCAAGAACGTGAGGTATTTTCAATACGCTTTGGGTCATTTGACTGTAATGTTATTACAGGTGGAGATGCAGGAGGACGAGACCTTACTGTCGAGAGAAAAGCTTACCTCTGTGAGGCTCAAGCTTGCTCATACATTCAGCGAATAAATCTAACTGAGGAGGATTGCCCGAGAAAGGTGAACAAAGAGAAATTAGTCATTGCTTTCTCAAAGAACGATCTCGCAGGTGTTCTATATCCTCATGATGATCCATTGGTGATCAAAATGAGGATGAAGGAGGTAATGATTTCAAGAGTACTGGTCGACAATGGTAGCTCGGCAGACATCATGTTCTACTCGTGCTTCGACAGTTAAAATCTAAAGCTATCTCAACTGGAGCCTTATCATAGACCCCTCCTCGGTTTTGCTGGAGAGAAAGTATTTCCACTTGGGACGATCAAATTGGATATATTCATTGGTGCGTGGCCTGCTTGTCGAATAGAAAGAATACGCTTCTTTGTGATGGATAAGAATGTTCAATCATCATACAATATCATCATGGGAAGAGTAGGATTGAAGAAGTTCGAAGTTGTACCATCCATGGTACATCAATGCCTAAAATTTCCAATAAATTTTGGAGTAGGAGTTGTGAAAGGTGATCAGAAAGTAGCTCGGGAATGCTATTATTTATCCGCCGAGCAAGAGGAAATGGAGGAATCAAGGAAAAAGACCACCACCTATCAAGTGGATGAAGGTGCAGAAATTAAAACATTGGATCCTAGAGATTAGTCGCAACTCGTGAAGGGTCAAGTGGTGGAAGCTACTGAAAACATCATCCTGGACGATGAACACCCTGAACGAACTACTCAAGTAGGTTCGTCGTTGGAAGCCTCACTAAAACAGGAATTGATAACTTTACTAAGAAGCAGAAAGAAAACTTTTGCGTGGAGCCATGAAGATATGCCTGGGATACACCCAAATTTCTTATGTCACGAACTCAATGTGAATAAGGAGATCAAGCCTGTGAAGCAGAGAAGAAGAGTATTCAGTCCCGAGAAGAATCAAGCTATATAGGAGGAAGTCGAGAACCTCTAGAAAGCTTGCTTTATTGAAGATGTTAAATATCCAGACTGGTTAGCAAATGTGATAATGGTGAAGAAGAAGAATAAGAACAACAACAAATGGAGGATGTGTGTAGACTTCACTGATCTCAACAAAGCATGCCCAAAGGATCATTTTTCGCTGCCCCGAATTGATCAACTAGTGGATGCTACTTCGGAACACGAGCTGCTGAGCTTCATGGATGTTTATTCTGGTTATAATCAGATTTAAATGAAACCTGAAGACAGGGAGAGTACTTCTTTCATTACCCTTAGGGGAACTTATTATTATAATGTTATGCCTTTTGGTTTGAAAAATACAGGTGCAACATATGAGCGGCTGATGAACAAAGTGTTTGCAGAACAAATCAGTTGCAATATGGAAGTCTATGTTGATTATATGCTGACAAAGAGCAAGAAAGCTGCTGATCATCTAGTTGACTTAAGCCAGACCTTTGATCAACTAGATAAATATCAAATGAAGTTGAACCTGACGAAGTGCATATTTGGAGTACGAGAAGGCATGTTTCTCGGGTACATTGTCAATCAGCGAGGCATTGAAGCTAACCCTGAAAAGATCAAAGCTCTGTTAGGGCTGCGATCCCCAATGACGAAGAAAGAAGTACAAAGTCTTATAGGACGAGTAGAATCACTTAACAGATTTGTATCGCAAGCAACTGATCGATGCCTCCCATTCTTCAAGATGCTCCGAAAAACTTTTGAGTGGAATGATGAATGTGAAAAGGCCTTCCAAGACTTGAAGAAATATTTGGGAACACCTCCACTGTTATCCAGGCCAGTGATGGGAGAAAAATTATACTTGTATCTGGCAGTGTCCGAGAATGCAGTTAGTTCGGCATTGATAAGAATAGAGAATGGAGTAGAAAAACCAATCTACTACACAAGTAAGGCCTTCCGAGGAGCAGAGATTAGATATCCAAGGCTGGAAAAATTGGCACTAGCATTGATCGAGGTAAGTAGAAGAATGAAGCCATACTTCCAGGCTCATACCATAGTAGTATCTACTGATATGCCATTGAGGCAAGCCCTTCATAAACCAAAAAAATCAGGAAGATTGATGTGATGGGCAATAGAACTTGGTGAATATGATATAGTTTATGAACCTAGATCATCGCTAAAAGGGCAAGCGGTAGAAGATTTTATAGCAGAGTTCACCTATCCTGATACCCCCGAGGAGCAAAAGTTACTCGCTGATCAACCTGTGGATGTTACAGGATCATTAAATGCAAGCCCAGACCAACTTAGCTTGGTAAAAGGGAAAGTAGATGTTATAGGATCATCAAATTCAAGCCCAGGCCAGCTTAGGTTGGTAAAAGGGAAAGAAAAGATGATCGACGAATAGCAAGAAATATTAGGAGATGGTGATAGGAAGCAACAAACTTTCCACCGAGGAACTCTGTCAGATCAGCAATTTGAAGACGAGTTGCCTATATGGAGTCTGTAAGTGGATGGTTCATCCTGCACTACAGGATGTGGCGCAGGGATAGTTTTGAACAGTCCGGACGACGTCGACATGGTATACGCCCTACGCTTCTAATTCAAAGCTTCGAATAATGAGGCTGAATATGAAGCCATGATTGCAGGTCTTAGTTTGGCAAAAACCATGGGGGCGGAACAAGTTATTGTTTTCAGTGACTCGTAATTGGTCATAAATCAAATGATGGGAGTATATGCAGCCAAAGGAGAATTAATGATCAGATATCATGCAAAGGCAAAGGAATTGGTGTCGAAATTTACTGCTATTCAGCTAGTCAGAATACCAAGAATGGAAAATGCGAGAGCAGACGCCTTAGCTCGATTAGCATCAGCTACTCGTACCGAGCTACGAAGAACAGTCCCAATTGAAGTTTTAGCTGGTCGGAGTATAGATGAAGATCTGACGATAAACTTTAATACCCTCGATTTAGGGTCATCATGGATGGATCCCATCAGGGCATATATTAAGAAAGGGGAATTACTAACTGATAAACTTGCAGCCAAGAAACTGAAGTTTAAGGTTGCTCGTTATGTACTGACTAATGGTATTTTACACAGACGAGGAATTATAGCAGGTTTGCAAAGATGTGTGCATCCCACCGAGGTGAAAGATTTGATTGAAGAGATCCATGAATGGTCCTGTGGAGCCCATGTAGCAGGTCGAACTCTTTTGCAAAGAATGGTGACTCAAGGTACTACTGGCCGAAAATGAGGGCTGATTGCATAGCCTATGCTAAGAAATGTGACAAGTGTCAGCGCTTCTCCTCCATCCGAAGAACTCCCCAAGCATTATTGACACCCATTACTTCCCCTTGGCCATTTTCCATATGGGGAATAGATTTGGTTGGGCCACTGCCGACGACCAGGGGAAGATTTAAGTATCTCGTAGTCGCTGTGGACTATTTTACTAAATGGGTTGAAGCTGAGCCTCTCGTTGATATGACGTACGATAAGGTGTACCAATTTATTTAGAAGAACATCATTTATCGATATGGTCTTCCTCATGCCTTCATCACAGACCATGGAATACAATTTGACAACGTGGAGTTCGCTGCCTATTGTCATCAGTCAAATATTTTGAAGATCCACTCAGCACCCGGCCATCCTCAAAGCAATGGGAAAACTGAAGTGACAAACAGAACGCTGCTGAATGGCTTGAAGAAAAGACTCGATGATGCGAAAGCAAATTGGATCAACGAGCTATAATCAGTGTTATGGGATTACCGAACTACTCCCCGAGCAACAACAGGGGAATCTCCATATATGCTGGCATTTCAAAGTGAGGCTGTTATACCCGTCGAATTGGGTCTCCCAACACACAGAATACTGAATTTTAATTCCCCTGTCAGCGATTTAATGAGAAGGTTAGACTTGGACATGCTCGAGGAGGTTAGAGAAGAAGCAGCCATTAGAAATGGTACTTACCAGCAGCGAACAGCTTTGTTCTACAACAGGAGAGTGAAGAAGTGTGACTTGAAAGAAGGAGACTATGTGCTAAAGAAGATGATTCAAAAGCACAACAAACTGGAAGCAAACTGGCATGGACCCTACCGAGTTAAAGAAGTTGTTCGACTAGGGACATACAGAATAAAAAACTTTAGAAGGGGAGGAGTTTAAGAATGCATGGAATGCAGAGCACCTGCGCAAATATTATCAGTAATGTAAACTCTCATGTAATGCAGTTTCATTAGTATGAATAAAGTGACAATGTTTTGCCCAGTTCTTTCCCTTTATTGGAATTTTTTTGCAGAATACAAGTGCTACACACTACTCAGCAGATACTCAGCAGATCTCGGACTACTCAAATATATTCCTAAAAATGCCAACTTGGTTCGTTAGGAAGCAAATATATTCTCGAAAACGCCAATTAAGGTTGGTCGGGAAGTAAATGTATTCCTACGGGAAGTAAAATATATTCCTAAAAATGCCAACTTGGTTGGTTAGGAAGCAAATATATTCTCGAAAACGTCAACTAAGGTTGGTCGGGAAGTAAATGTATTCCTACGGGAAGTAAAACTATTCCTAAAAATGACAACTTGGTTGGTTAGGAAGCAAATATATTCTCGAAAACGCCAACTAAGGTTGGGCGGGAAGTAAATGTATTCCTACGGGAAGTAAAACTATTCCTAAAAATGCCAACTTGGTTGGTTAGGAAGCAAATATATTCTCGAAAACGCCAACTAAGGTTGGTCGGGAAGTAAATGTATTCCTACGGGAAGTAAAACTATTCCTAAAAATGCCAACTTATGTTGGTTAGGAAGTAAATGTATTCCTACGGGAAGTAAAACTATTCCTAAAAATGCCAACTTATGTTGGTTAAGAAGTAAATGTATTTTCGAAAACGCCAACTAAAGTTGGTCGGGAGGTAAAATTATTCCAGAAAGTGCCAAAGCTCCTCGTAGAGGAAAAATCCACTAACTGTAGTTGGTCGAAAAGGAAATTTACCGACCTTGGTTGGTCGGAAACATTAACATTTTATGAATACGAGAAAGTGATTGAGCAAAATTTTTTATACTCGTAACTTTTTAAATTACTACTAAGTTAGTCGAGAAACAAAACATCATTTTTGCCAAGTGACTGCCACAAATTCAAATTACTCGACAATAAGTTGATTGACAAATAACACAACGTTGTTATCTTTTTAACAGATACACATGCACAGATGTAAAGTGTTACAAGACAATGGCAGTCAAGATTTGCAAATAAAATTATTTCATTAAATGTAGAAAAAAATACATGAGGAATGAAATACATATTTATTACATCAATATTCCTATTCTATTGGTTTCTTCCCCTCTGCTTTTGAAACAGGTTCCTCGCCAGTAGGTGGATCATTCAAAGCAAGAGGAGAATTTATAAAGTTGAGATCTTTTAGCATCCTGATATTCATCACGGATGGTCGATCTAGTAGATGCTCGGGACGAGATATCTCAACATTGGAATGGAGATTTTAATCGCCTAGGTATTTGGAAATCAAACACCGAGGGATAGCCCGAGCAGGGATCCAACTCATATCAAGATTGAATGGTGGTACGGGTAGGTCGAGAAGCCCAGGATTATGGTAATCCCACAGGTAATGACCCTGTTCGAGTTGCAGCACACCTAAGGCATTCAGCCATCCCTGTTTGTAGCCCTTATTATTTGCATTCTGGATACGATCGTTCAAGTGGTAGAGAGCCTTGTTGTAGCCAGCCATCCAGAACTCCCTGGGCTACTTGTGAAATTTATATGTCAATCTTTCCATCTGCTCGTGGAGATTTTTTATGAAGGTTTCTTTATTCTCCAAGATAGATTTTTGCGCAGAAAACTGCTCTTCCAAGTCCCTGATTTTCTTAGACATCTCAGCCAATGCCTGATTCTTCGCCATCAGCTGGAAAGCCTGGTTCTCTAGAGCAGATTGAGTCCTCTGTTCCTCGACAGGAATCTAAGCAGCTCTTACTCGTCCCCGAGGAGCTCTTGCTCGTCCACGAGAAGATGTAGAAGGGCCATCTCTTTTCAAGGTTTCCAACTCATCCCTCAGGTTGGCGTTCTCGACCTCCAAGAACGAGAAACCCTCATCAGTCACTGGGATCAAAGCATTTGAGGTGGAAGCTGCAGACTTCAACTAAGACACCTCTCTTTGCAGGTTATTATTTTCTTGCTCTAATAACTCATCTATCTGTCTGTGCTCTTCGACCTCAACCTTCAACGTTCTCTCCCGCACGTCGTAAGCAGCAAAACGCTTATCATATCCCTTATCAGCACTGATTTGCTGATACTTCTTCTCGTACCCCTCGTGCAAAAGGGCAGTGGATTCCTTATATTATTGCTGAAGTTCTTCAAGAGTGCCTTGGAGATCCTCAATCATGTCATAATAAGCTACATTATTGGCCACTGCACGATCAAGCAGACACTTCAAATATTGGTAGGCTTCAATTGCCTGTTACGAAGCATCCTGGCCGAGGATGTCGATGATTTGTGCTGCACTCAGATCTGTGTGACTAGCCTTAAAATATTCATTGCATTGCCATAACAGCTTTGTATCATGAGCAGACAATAATTCCATCCTGACCAGAAATTAGTAGAGGAAGAAAAAGCAATAATCAATAAGAGTACCAATAGAGCATGAAGAGCAGAAACAACAGTATGCATAAACAAAAGTTCAAATTTTATTATATCATAAAGTTCAGAAGTACAAGGTTCAGAATTACATGTTCAGAAGATACATTTGATAAAGAAAAATAAAATATAGAGAGAAATCCGAACAATTCTACACCTTTTCCTTGTCTCCCAAAACTTTCTCGGGAGGCTGGGACGAGGAGGTAGGTTGCTCGGATGGAGCAGAGGGTTGCTCGGGAATTAATAGAGGTTGCTCGGAAGAAGTAGCGAGTTGCTGAAGTTCCTCGTTAGTGGACTGGATGGCTGGGGGATGAGAAACTTGATCTCCCATCACCATGGAAGACTCTTCAGAGGCAGTTTCTTCCTCTTCTTCGTCTTCAGGAGTTGGAGGGGGACTAGGAATGTGTCGCTGAAAGAGTTCAGAAGTTTCATCAACCTTCATCTCCTGCAGAGCAGCGACCCACCCATCTCTAAAGTATTTGAGGCTTCCATATTCTACTTGCGACATCATGGCAGCCAAACCTTTATTCCACCCTTTATCCCAGCCAGCGCTGAAAGATTTCTTCACAACCAATTTCCTCTTTGTCTTCTCCGAGGAAAGCTTCTCGAAAAGAATATTGTCAGCAGCCTTCAGTTTATTCTCAATTTCCTCCTTTTGACGACTTACTTCCCGAAGTCGACCTAACTCCTCCTCAGCAACCTTGAGTTTATCTTCAAACTCCTCAGCATTCTTGAGCTTCCCCTCGAGCTCTTTATTCTTCTTCTCCAAATCATTCATTTTTTCTCCAACCCCTTGGAGACTTCAATAATCTGAGCCTTGTCCTGCTCAGTCGAAGCAAGCTTCTTCTCCCAGACTGCCTTATCATCATCATATTTCTGACGAGAATCTTTCAGAGACTGCGCCAGGCCTACCAAAGCTTCCTCTACACCAGACGAGGAGCTTGAAGCTTTAATAGCTTCATCTTTCTTCAAAATCGTATTAAAACAGCTCACCAACTGTGAAAAGAAAATTAAAGCAAGTTAGTGCACAGATAAAAAAAGGAAAGAATGAAAATTTAAGACTATGGGACTTACAAAAGCAATATGACGAGCTACTAGTGTAGTAACGATGTCCCGAGAAAGGTTTACTTCAATACCTTGGATCTCGGGAATGATCCAAGTCTTCACCAAGCTCATAGCAGATCTCGGGGGAATAAAAGTGGGAACTCCACTAGTCGGGGGCTGAGAGACGGTGTCAACCAAATTAATAGAGGAGCTTTTCTTCAGCCTCCTCAGAGGAGCATCAACCTTCTCGACTAACGATGTAGTCATAGTCGGAGAAATGACAATCACCTCGCCTGGAGCAGCAGCCTTGCTCGGAGCCACTGGGGGCTTCTCGACCACCTTCACAGGAGCAGCCGAGGGAGGTGCATCAATTTTCTTTGTCCCTTCTCCTGGGACATCAAGCTTACTTCTTTTTGCCTCTCCAGAACCAGAGGCAGGTTTCTCGAAAAGGGTAGGAGGTCTTCTTTTCTTCATCCTTTCATTCAAAGGAATGTGTGACTCAGGTGAAGAACTTGTAGAGGCTGGTATGGGTTCTGAGTCGCTTATCACCGGAAGAGCATTGAAAGAGGAGGTGTAACTCTTGTACTACAGCAAATATGAAGCTGACCTAATGTGCTCGTCGGCAACAGTTTGATGAAAACTCCAAATAAGTTTTAAGTGCCTTATATTAACGTCTGCCTCTTTTGGACACTTTCTTTTGTTGTTAACTGTAAATAAATTAAAATTAAAATATCAGTGGCACATTTTATGAAACATAAAGGAAGCATAATCTCAAAATAAATAAAATAAAATAAAAATAATCGATCCTATTGCCATAGGGAGGGCATCTGGGACCCTGATATACTTCATCTCCAGATAAAGGAGCATGTTGCCAATTTTTTATAACAACCCCGTGCTCAAAATAGTCCCTATTGGCATCTGGGAGATTGACCACTAAAGCTCTATTTAAAAACCTAGTTTTTAAATAAAAAGTATTATCGCCCATAAACCATATATAACAAACACATGATTTCAGGAATTCCTATATGGGTTTCATGTATTTGATTTAATCTATAAACACCATTAACTATTCTCCATGTGTTGGGGGATATTCGTGCAGGAACCACGTCAAAGTATTGACAGAATTCCAGACATAGAGGGTTTGGGGGAAAAGAAAAGCCACACTCAGCAACAAAGAGACTGGGGAACCAATGTCCCTCAGCCAAACGAAAATAGTCTGAAGGCTCAGAAAGCTCTTCCAAAATAACCCAGGAGGGAATAAAGAAATCAGAGCAAAATTTATCAATCGATTCTTTAGGATAAACCATGATGAAAAAAGGAAATCAAGAAGAAGGAAGAAGATCTTACAGAAAAAGAGTGGATCTGTTGACAACGAACGATGAAAAGGATGAACGCACAAGAGAGTAAGACAATGGAAAACTCGAAGATACAAATTTGAAAAAGTAGAAGACGATGGGATTGTCTGTGACGCTTAAATACCTTATCTTAGGAAATGGTAAAGTTAATGTTTACAAAAAGAAACGATTACGCTACCGGCGGCTAGAAGGACAAAAAGTACGCAGAGATCGAGGCGGTTATAAAAATTCAAAAAAGCCTGATTCTACAAGTTTGGAAGGAAAAATAAATACAAAGGAAACACTCCTAAATTTCAGGATAACCATTTAAAACCGCCATATATCGAGAAAGAATGTTCCACACTCCTCAAATTTTGAACCATGAAACATTGGTGGCTTCTGTTGATACCAAATTTAGTCTGCTGACATGGCTCAATTGGGTGAAGACACGTGACAATCTACATGGCAACAACAAACACTTACGAACAACACCTCGACTTCGAGGAACCATATTGCAACGAGGAACTCTGCTTCCCCGATCAACTCAGACGCTCCGACCTACAAGAATTCTCCGAGGAACTTTTGAGTACCGAGGAACTTTTGAGCATCGAGGAACTTTTGAGTACTGAGGAACTTCGGCGGTCCGAGCAGCTCAGGCGGTTCGAGCTGCACCTCGAACAAAGCATTAATAGCAGGATAACCCAACAGTTTGAGTGCGCATTAAATACTTATTATCATACAGATGTATACGCTTAAGGGGCATTTAATATATTACCCTTTCACATTACAGCCTTAGGGCTATAAATACATTGTATTATCCTCATTGTAAAGGGACCGGAATTTCTTGAGAAAACTTATAATCGAGAATTCCCAAACAGTCAGCAATAACAAAAACAGCGGGCGTAGGCCATTCTTATAAGTCTGAACCACTTTAGAAGTTCTTTGTTTCATTTTATTTATCTGTGATTAAATAATTAGATATAATCTAATTTTTAACATCAACAACGAGTATAATAAATTTTCTAAGTCGTGTACACAGTTTTGTGTTATATAATAAAAACTACATGTTGCATGTGGTGTGCTTATACCCTACATGTTGCAAAAATTTGTTATATTTTTTTGCAAAATTTGAATAGTTATGCACAAATATATGCTGGGGAACAATATATAGTTGTTTTATCGGGGAACGATATTTTTGCCGTTTTACGAGTACTTTTGAAATTTTCGTTGTTTCGTGATTACGTACTTTGAAAAATTTCGCCGTGCCTTCAAGCACGGATATCCGCTAGTATATATATATATTGTCACCTACCCGTATACATTCTGCATACTTGATGCTTGATAAAATGTCTGAGGGGTGAAGCTTTATTTTAATTTATAAGCCTTGAAAAATCATTCGTAGCATGTCCTTTCTCTCTACTATTTTATGAGCTTGAGCGATATCACGCTAATTAAAATCTGTTAAATCCACTTTATCAAATGGGGAGAGAACGTAACAATCGAATTTGGTACATGATTACTTGTCCACATGATTTCTTCACGTCATTGGTGATGAGGAGGTGATATATAGAATTCAAAAATAAATGAAGGTGGGATGGAAGAGGAACAAAGAGAGAAGGTGAACATAAAAGGGCATTAAGATATGATGAAAAAATGTGGGTAAAAGAGCATACATGTAGAAGATTGCCTGAGTTGAGTAGCTGAAGAGATGTCCAGATATTGAAGAAGAAAAATAGAACTAGAGGCTTTAACCGCATTGAATAGTGTGCCATGTTTCATCAGTAGAATAGGTTCTTTTACTTTGGTGCTCTGTCTTTAATGTTAGTTATATGATTTAAAATTTATGAATTTTTGGTGGGCAAATCTATATTATACCTCTAATAAAATAGTATTAGAGGTGTAAATAATAGTTAATGTTCACACCTCATAAAAGCATCTTTGTTTTGAAGCCTCAATTTCACATAACAACTCTAAACCTCTCATTTCTCTCATTTCCTTTTCATTCGTTTGTCTTCCTCCTCACCATTTCACTTACCTCCACCCTCCCTCTTCCCCTTAAAAATTTCAAGCGTTCATCTTTTTTTTTTTACAATATAGAATAAATAAATTTACCACCTGAAGGAAGTCGGAGAAAGGCTATATATATACACAACACTAGGAACTCCGCAAATGAGAGTGTTATGAAAGCAAGAAAATCCTATTTTCCTCTTCCATGGTATCTATAAACGATTGATGAACAAAATCCAGCAAAAGGAGAAACACGTCGAGTTTCATCCCCTGAAACTGAATCTTCGTATCAATCAAATAGAGTTATCGCTCATAAGTTAAGATTTGTACACTTTGTAACATAATATAAACAGCAACTCCAAAATCAATACTTGTGCCCTACCTCATGAAGGTAAATTTAGGTCAAACAAGACGCCTCAAAATCCCCCTATTCTAGCTCTCTTCCTCGGAGACCAGCTGCTCTCACCTGTGCCCTACTTTTGTGTAATGTTTCATAAAATAAGGTATACACAATTACAAATAAATCTTTTTCTAATTTATACACACGCTATTTGATATACAATATACACAACGATGTTATAAATTTTTAACCTAATCGACTCTCTCTCTCCTTCCTCACGCACGGTCCCTTTCTCCCTTACGATCTCTTTCCTCTTTTCTCTCCGTTGCACAAATCCAGCAACATCATCCGGCTCCGACCAGCTTCGCTCCTCCTCTCCGTCTCCACCCTCTCTTCCTCTCCATTGGCATCTCATCTGCTTGCACCCCAAGTTCCCCAACCGCATCTGAGCAGGAGAAGAGCAACGATTCATTCAACTTTGTTCCAAGTTCCAAGCAAACATCAGAGCATCTAAGCATCTGAGTCTTCTGAGAGAAAGGCTAATCCGTAAGTAGGTAATTTTTTTATAATTTTTTAAGTTAAACATCTAATCTATATGGTTGAAATTAGTTTATTGTAAAAACTAATTTTTGACATTCTTAGTTTATTGTACACCAGATTTACCGAATAACCGATTTGAAATTCTGGTATTTACCGAAAAAAACCCAAATTGAAACCGAAATTACAGAAACCAAAAAAACTCGAAAATATCGAAAAAATCGATCGGTTTGATTTTGGTTTTTGTTTTGATGTACCAACCGGTAAATTGGTACGGTATGATTTTACCATTTAGATTGTGGTTTTGGTATTGATAAGAGGTCATTACCGACCATACCATACTGGTTGCACCCCTAGTTTTTGTGATTAGGTTTGAAAAGTTACTGTTTCTCTTTTGTGATAAATTTTTGAACTATGAAAGTTTTGTTATTCACGATATCTATTTACTATGTGATTGGTAGGAATAAAAGTGAATCTTTATAGACCAGATATGTTTCTCTTTTGATCCAAGTTTCCAAAATTTGAAAAGTATTTTTAAAAAGAGTTTTCAAAATTTTGAAAAGTGTTTTAATATAAATAAAAAAGTTTTTGGTTATAAAACTATAATGCAAGTATTTTTTATTTGTAACAAGTATGCAACTCATATCCATAATTTAGTCTTTACGTAGTTGATTAGCATAAAAAATCTACTATAATCTATTTTTTTAATTCTATACAATTAAATTAAATTTTATTTATGCTTATTACAAATGTTATTGAGTTGTTTCTAATTTTTATATCGTGAGAGATATTGATGATGCAGTGATATTTTAACTTAATATTAGTAGTAATTATATAATTTTGATTGTAAAATTTAATACACCATAAGTATATTTTGTTTGTAAGAAATATGCAACTCATATATATATCTTAGTCTTTATGTAGATGATTAAAATCAAAAGTCTAATACAATCCATTTTTAAATTTCTATGCAATTAAAATAAATTTTCATTCTACCGATTTTTCTATGATTTTGATTAATGAATTAGGAGAGAGAAAAATATTTTCATGTATCTATTTTTTCATAAAAATAATGGTTATCTTTTTTTTTCTTATGACCTTTGTGAACCTATGATTTCTTATTATTTTAAATCATTTCCCTCCATCCATTGAAAATCATATGTTTATAATTAGTTTTTAAATTTTTATCATAGGAGTATATTCATTTCTTGAATTATCTTTACTACATATTTATTATCATAAAGTTAAATAATTTTTTAAAAAAATTATAAAACATTCTAGCATCGCTCTCAATAATTAGTGATTATACTTTTAATACAATAGTATTAGAGATTAAATAAAGATTTAATGCTCGAGGTTTTTAATACTCCAAGCCCCTCTCTCTTTCTTTCTTTCTTACCCGATTTATATACCTGAATTAAACAGCTTCCCCTCTTTCTTCTTTTCTCTCTCTAACTGTTTATCTCCCCAGACGACTCTTTCTCCCTCTCCATATTTTAATACTCCAAGCCTCTCTCCCCCTCTCCATTAATATTTCTACAAAACAGTTGAGGTCATGCTTGTAAAATGGTCTCTTCGAAACCCAATAAAAGAATTGCAAAGCTGATTCCATGTTGTTATGAGTATTAATAACTTTGGCATCATGGTGGGGTTTGGGTTGGGGGATAAAACGCTTTAGTTCAAAGTTGGCTTGCCATTAAATGCCAGTTTTAAGATGGTACAAACTTTAGAGACCAAGTTGAGGAAATGTTTAGGGGAGGGTGGGAAATGAAATTAAGAACAAATGTTGGGTTTTGATGAGAAATGCAGAAAACCCAATAGAGGGGAGTGGTGGAGGGTTATGAGGTGGTTTACCATTTCGATTGGGATCATCAATCGTTGGCCATTAATGATAGCTGCGTAGTATTTGTTGTTGTGCTTTGTGAAGAGGGTATGTAGATCAGAAGATGGTGGTGAAGTCGTTAACAGTTACGGACCGATTTTGAGTTTTGACAATCTGTATTGGAAGTTAAACCCACCAACTGTGCTTTTATGGTGACGTAGGTATAATTTACTGAGGTATCCATGACATAAAGGCTCTCTCATATTTGCTCTTGACAAGAGAAGGAATTAATACAGAGTCATTGCCCATCAAATGTTGCTTCAACTCTATGAAATCTACAACTGACACTTTTTTTGTAGTAGTGGACTCGTGTGTGTTTACCAATATTTCATCACAGAGGATCAGTTTAGTATTCAATTTAGTTGGTACCTACCGTTTCTTGGACAAAGCTTAGATTGACGATTGGTTTCATTGGTGCCAAGCCTATTTAATTGCTCAATTTATCTTTGATTTGAGGACGGGTTCACCATTAGAAAGCCTCTACTTGTGCTCTGTGGTCACTGGGAGACCACACCAAAGAGCATACAAAGAGAGCAGGGTATTACCCACACACTCCGGAATGGACGATTAAATGCTATTGTTATTTAATGTTTTCAACTTGAGACATTCATACCAAACTACCATACAAGTGCAGATGCACAGGCCATATTATTTTTCCCCTTTATTCTTTGGCAAGTCTATTTTCAAGTTTTCTTTTGGTTTTATTATGTATTCTAGATTTTTATGCATTTTAGATTTTATCTCAAATAAACTTTTGAACCCCAAATTCAATAATCGCTTAGACTTGCAGATTTGTTGTCAGCATTTTTCATATCGGCAGATTTAGTTTTGGAAGTGAGTGTATGCAGATTTGGGTTTGGAAGTAAAGGTATTTAACCTTCTATTTTGCCATTTCTTATTTATTTCATTATTTTCTTCTAACTTAGTTCTCTAAGGCATATTCGGGGTTGTAATTAAAGAACTTTGTTAGAATTGTTGTTTTTACATAAAAAAATCTAGAGTGATTCTACACGTACAGAGGAATCTGTACAGAATCGTCTGTACAGACTGACGTGTCGCGTCTGTATTGGTCCGTGTCTGGGCCCACTCAAGACACGAACCAATACAGACGCGACACGTCAGTCTGTACAGACGATTTTGTACAGATTCCTCTGTACAAATAGAATTTTTGAAAAATCTATATGAAAGAAATCAAAATTGATTGTCATACATCGGAGCACAGCGGCAACACTACAATCGAAGAGTCGATTACTCAACGAAGAGAACGATGCAAATGATGCAATTTGATGGCATGAAGCTATATGTGTCACTGCAATCTCGATGGACACATAGTTTTCCAGATATTGATTGATAATTTTCACACTACAGATATAATTGATTTCATGAAGGTTCCTTTTTTTATTTTTTTAATAAATATGGGTTTTACATATCTTTTTAGTTATTTTCATAATTTTGTTTCTAATTTTTTATAGCAGGGTTCCTTAAATCTATGTATACACACATACTATTGACCGTGCTACATAAGTATATTTTATGTTTGGTGAATTAATTGGGTAATTAGTTTATATGAAAAAATGTGTATTTTTTCCTCTCGTTTGTATTGAAAAATATGTGATCTTTGGCCCTCAATCACTACACCAAAAACAGTAATATGACACGGTTTAAAACTGTGCTAGATAAAATCTAGCATAATTTTGAATTGTGTCAGAATTAGGTGTTTCAAAATAGTTATTTTTTTCTGGCACGGTTTAAAACTGTGTCAAATTTGGCCAAACAGAAACACTTCTGTTACACTTTTAAATCGTGTCACAATTTGATATTTTTGGCACACTTTTAGCACAGTTCAAAATCGTGTCAAAATTTGATACACTTTTGACACGGTTTTAAACTGTGTCAAATTTTTTTATCAAAGAAAAAAAATCATTATTTGCAAACAAAAAAATTCACGAATTATGAATCTGGCACATTGTTGATAGACTAATGTACATACAAACTTCAAAATATTATAAGTCTTAGTAGTTCACAGACAAGAAAAAATTGGTCAGAATTTTTTCTATTTTCTAGACATTCTATAACCTGCTAATATAAAGCATGCATAATATAAAGCTCACACGACCATAAAATATAAAAATAAAATTACAAAAGTCTGCACGGTCATAGAAATTAACAATAAAACTACAAAAGCATGCACGATCATAACACACAAAAATAGAATCTTAAATATTAACGACATTAAATAAATAATCCCCTTGTTGTAAACCATTGACTTCTCTCTATATTCCACATGAAAAAAAGCTAATGACAAAATGTTATCATGCAAAAAAAAAAGCATAAATAAAAGAGATGATATTAGTAACCAAGTAATTTATAAAAAAAGCTTACTCAAGCTAAAAAAATTCATATACGAGTCATAAATATTATTATATTCTCAAATTGATAATCTTACACAATTTGTGACTACGTGGTCAGCTCCTACGAGTTACATTAGTCCAATACGAGGTGTTAATGCCTCTTACGGGGCCGTTTAGGAATTGGTTTGGGTTTTCACCCATCAACGGCTTGTTTCTAAGACTAATCTCTATATTTTCAAATTATTATCATATTCTCAAACCGAGAGGCTCATGACTACATGGTCAGTTCCTACGAGTTACATTGATCCCATGCGAGGTGTTAGTGCCTCTTAAGGGGCCGTTTTGGGGCTGGTCTGGGTTTTCACCCTTTAACGTCTTGTTTCTAAGCCTAATCTATATATTTTCAAATTCTCATCATATTCTCAAACCGAGAGGCCCGTGACTATGCGATCAGCTCCTACGAATTATATTAGCTCCGTGCAAGGTGTTAGTGCCTCTTATTGTGCCGTTTGGGGGTTTGTTTGCGTTTTCACCCTTTAACGACTTATTTATAAGACTAATCTATATATTTTCAAATTATTGTCATATTCTTAAACCGATAGGCTCGTGACTACGTGGTCAGTTCCTACGAGTTACATTGGGCCCGTGCGAGGTGTTAGTGCCTCTTAAGGAGCCGTTTGGGGGCTGGTTTGGATTTTCACCCTTTAACAGATTGTCTAATCTATATATTTTTAAATTATCATCATATTCTCAAACCGAGATGCCAATGACTACCGATCAATTCCTACGAGTTATGTTGGTCCCGCGCGAGGTGTTTGTGCCTCTTACGGTGCCGTTTGGGGGCTGATTTGGGTTTTCACCCTTTAGCGGCTTATCTCTAAGCTTAATCTATATATTTTCAACTTATCGTCATGTTCTCAAGCCGAGAGTCCTGTGACTATGTGGTCAGTTCATACAAGTCACATTAATCCGTGCGAGGTGTTCACACCTCTTACGGGCCCGTTTAGGGGATGGTTTCGGTTTTCACCTTTCAACGACTTGTTTTTAAGCCTAATATAAATAATTTTACATTATCGTCATATTCTCAAATCGGAAAATCCATGATTATGTGGTCAGTTCCTACGAGTTATGTTGGTCTCGTGTGAGGTGTTCATGTCTCTTACGGGGCCATTTGTGGCCTGATTTGGATTTTCACCCTTTAATGACTTGTTTCTAAGCCTAATCTATATATTTCAAATTATCGACATATTCTCAAACTGAGAGGCTTGTGATTACGCGGTCAGTTCCTACGAGTTACATTGGTTCTATACGAGGTGTTAGTGCCTCTTACGGGATCGTTTGGGGGCTGGTTTGGATTTTCATCTTTTAACTGCTTGTTTCTAAGTTTAATCTATATATTTTCAACTTATCATCATATTCTCAAACCAAGAGGCCCATGACTATGGGGTAAGTTCCTACGAGTCACATTGGTCCCGTGCAAGGTGTTAGTGCCTCTTACGGGGCCATTTGGGGGGATGGTTTGGGTTTTCACCCTTCAACGACTTGTTTCTAAGCCTAATTTAAATATTTTCAAATTATCGTCATATTCTGAAACAGAAAAATCCATGATTACGCGATCAGTTCCTACGAGTTATATTGGTCCCATGCCACACCTCTTATGGGGCCGTTTGAGGGCTAATTTGGGTTTTCACCCTTTAACGGCTTGTTTCAAATCCTAATCTATATATTTTTAAATTATTTTCATATTCTCAAACTGAGAGGCCAATGACTATGAAGTCTGTTACTACGAGTTACATTGGTCCCGTGCGAGATGTTAGTGACTCTTGCGGGGTCGTACGGGAGCTAATTTGAGTTTTCACCTTTTAACGACTTGTTTCTAAGCTTAATCAATATATTTTTAAATTATCATAACATTTTCAAACCGAGAGGCCCGTGACTATGAGATCAGTTCTTACGAGCTACATTAGTCCCGTGTTAGGTGTTAGTGCCTCGTACAGGGCCGTTAGGGGTCTGATTTGGGTTTTCACCCTTTAACGGCTGTTTCTAAGAGTAAGCTATATATTTTCAAATTATCGTCACATTCTCAAACTGAGAGGCCTGTGACTACACGATTAGTTGCTACGAGTTACATTAGTCCTGTGCGAGGTGTTAGTGCCTTTTACAGGGCCGTTTAGGAAATGGTTTGGGTTTTCACCCTTTAACGACTTGTTTCTTAGCCTAATCTATATATTTTCAAATTATTGTCATATTCTCAAATCAAGAGGCCCGTAACTACCCAGTCAGTTCTTACGAGTTGCATTAGTTTCGTGCAAGGTGTTAGTGCCTCTTAAGTGGTCGTTTGGGGGCTGGTTTGGGTTTTCACCATTTTACGGCTTGTTTCTATGCCTAATCTATATATTTTCAAATTATCATCATATTCTCAAACTGAGAGGCCAATGACTACGTAGTTTGTTCCTACAAGCTGCGTTGGCCCCGTCCGAGGTGTTAGTGCCTTTTACGGGGCCGTTTGGGGGCTGATTTGGTTTTTATCCGTTAACATCTTATTTTTAAGCCAAATCTATTTATTTTCAAATTATCATCATATTCTCAAATTGAGTGGCTCCTGACTACTCTGTCAGTTCCTACAAGTTATGTTGCTCCCGTTCGAGGTGTAAGTGTCTTGTACGGGGTCATTTGAGGGTTGGTTTGGGTTTTCACCCTTCAACAGCTTAAGGGGGTTTTGCTTTGTGAATCTTGGTTACATGGGATGCTTGGTTTTAGTACATAGTATGAAATTGAATATTAAAATGAGCATGCGTGTGTCTAAAATGTGGAATGATGTTTAAGTTTGAGCTGATTATGTCCATAGTTCAATAGTGAATTATGTAATGTGAGACTAAAGTTTAGAGTTTGGTAGAGTTTGGTAAAATTTAGAGCTTTGACAGGGCTGCTATATATATATATATATATATATATATATATATATAGAGAGAGAGAGAGAGAGAGAGAGAGAGACTCGTTAAAGCTCCATTGATGTAATAACATGAAACACACCTTTTACAGTCTCGTCAAAGCTCCCTTCTTCATACATATCACATTTGAACAATCTCAAATGATCATTGCCTCCACACAATGTTAATAGATGCAAAGACGCTACTGAGAATTATAGATAAGATCACATTGGTCAGTGGAAGATTTGAATTCGTTCCATCAAATATGATTCCAACTAATGACAACCAAATTCTATATTGACAAATCTACCAGGTAAATAAGTGGATTTGGTACATGTGTAGGGCATTCCTTGGGTGGAAACATAGATAAGATCACATTGGTTAGTGGAATATTTGAATTCATCATATGATATTCTAGAAGGAATATTTAGCCCTTTGAATTCATGACAACCCAAAACAATATTAAAGTCTCCCATAACAACAAGAGGGCTATCATAGGATGATCTGAAGTTAATGATGGAGGATCGTATTTCTAAGAGAGATGAGAACCATATTGCCAAGCGAGATGAAGACTAGAGAGATAAAGGGAGATAAAAGAATTATTTTGGTGAAAATATGTATATTACAACTTGTAATATGCATTGTAATATGCATGTTACAACAATTAACTATAATATGCATATTACAGTTGAAATACTCACTGTAACATGCATATTATAGCGTATGTTACAACTGTAATATGCATATTACAGCAGTTAACTATAATGTTCATATTACAGTTGTAATATACATTATAATATGCATATTATAGCAGTTAAATGTTAGAACTAAAGAGACAAAAATTCACTTAAGTCCGGTTCTTAATAATATGTAACTAAAATGGTTTTATAGTAACAAATTGCATGGTCCTAAAAGTATACTAGAAAACTAGCATTGTCGAGAGACCGCCCAAATTTACCATTAACATTGTGAAGCGGTACATATCTTACATCTGTAAAATATGTTACGAGATTCAGCTGGATATGGATAGGTTTCACCGTAGAGAGACAACCTTAAAACCCCGTTGTTTGGTCATGGAGATGATCATAGAACTGGCCTCTATGACCTATCCAAGGATTTTGAGTTTTCCAAATTAAAACACCCGCGTATTTTCTCCACATACAGGAAGTCCAACCTGTGTATTTTCTCCAAATAAACAACGCCTAAAAGTGATAAGTTCATCATGAAGATCACAAGTTTAATCCCTTGTAGTCACCTCTATTAAGTTAAGTCCTGGAGTTCCAGATTGAAGGTTAACACATATGCCGCAGATTGGTCCGAATGAAGACCCGCATTTAAAATTTATGAAATATGGATGATATCAATGTGAATCAAACAAGGACAATAGAAAAAAGTTAAAATATATTATGAAGCGCTAAATCACCTCAAATGTTGCCCCTTGTCCACCATTGCAAGCCAATTCTTGTTCTATCTGCCACACTAACATGAGTTTTCATTCCTCAACTATTTTTCTCATTTCTGTAACCAGTATCACATGTTTAGAAATATTGCCCTGCATTTTTTTGTCCTCAGGGTAGTTATCAACAAACTTAGACATGTCTTTTGTAAATTTTAAAGTAAGTTAATGATTTTAACATTAGTCAACTATTGATGATTAATAGAAACAAAAGTAGAGGTCTCTGAAACACAAACCTATTGTCTAGATATGCTGGTTACTTTAGCAACTTGCTGAAAATCATCCACCATTCGCTTTATACTCATCCCAATATCTCCAAAATTTTCATACATATTGGCTTTAAAAAATGCATCATGTTCAGATGACAGTACAACCTTCTGTAAGCATGAATGGAAATAGCTTATTCTTCGTGTATGTGAAGTGTAAAGTTAAGACCATGTCGCATGAAGAGAATAAATTTCAACGTTATAATTGAAGTTGGGGTACCCCTAGGCTCAAAAGCAAGGAATAATGTTCACCATAGTCAAATTGGATTATCACTTATGATCTTTAAAACCATATTTAATTCCTGATCTTTAAAACCATATTTATACACCATCAAGCCTCTACTAGACTTTGAACAAAATGTCCCGCCTTATCTATGGTACACGGATAAACACTGGTTGCCCATTTACTTTAAATAACCTGATAGTGAAAGGTATAACTATATAAGTTACTGGGCAAACATATATCAGTATGTATTATATTCAGTATGTATTATGTGTAGTATGTATTATATGTACATATGGATAGGGTTCCACTTACACCGGTCTAAACCAAACGAATTTACACTCCAACAACAAACAAATTGAAAAGTTTGATTTTGTCTAGTTTCCAGTTTCTAAGTGGATTGTAAACCTTTGCAATTATTTTTACTGTTAATCAAATTTAACATTAAACTTAACATACACAATCATACAAAAAACATTTGTTATGTACTTTTGTAGTGTGGAAATAAAAGAGATAATAGTGTGGATGAATCTAAATATGAAGATGGTTGTGAATGGAGGAAATAAAAGTGAATGGAGATAATAGTGTAGATGAATCTAAATATGAAGATGGTTGTGAATGGAGGAAATAAAAGTGAGACAATCACCAAATTACGACACATATAGTCTGGATGCACAAAACATATGATACTGAAATGCACAGAGAAGAACCATATAAAGGAAACCATCCTATAAGAGGAACTCGATGAAAACCCCTGTGATGTATTGTTGTGGGTCTCACTCCTCAACAATCACCAAAGTATGCGCCAGATGCATACAAGTCACATACCTCATCGAACCAAAAAGTAAAGTATGCATCATTACAATGTATGATCTCGCTTATTGTCTGC
This sequence comes from Sambucus nigra, assembly GCA_949130495.1. Classification (NCBI taxonomy): domain Eukaryota; kingdom Viridiplantae; phylum Streptophyta; class Magnoliopsida; order Dipsacales; family Adoxaceae; genus Sambucus; species Sambucus nigra. Next base: position 249,515,115 of record OX422215.1, read on the forward strand.
AACCTAATTCTCCTTGCATTGCTTGTACTTCAAGTTAAAGGTATAGCACTACATGGAGTTAGATCATTCGGTGCGAAAATCATTATTTTTGTTTTAGCTTTTCAAGAATCGCAATGCCTCATGGTCGGACTTCATTACAAATTCTCATTGTACGAAGTACTCATACTTATATCCAATCATATAAAACTTCGTATTTTAGGTTGAGTAAGCAAGAGTATCACCAGAAACAATGAAGAACGTGATATTCATTCCATTTTGCCCGAGCACTGGGGCTAATACGTGATTTTAAATCATTTACGATGAAAGTCTGCCGCTAATCCCGTACCAAAATAGTTTTTAGAGCCAACTGATGGAATCTGCTTAATGTGCCACTATTCTTGGGATAGGTCACTCAAGAATAGCTTGAACATGGGTCTCAATAGTCTGAACTATGTCCCGTGGGACCACGTACCTTAGAATATTCAACGGTGAAACTATAAAATAACACTTTTCCAGTTACGAATAAAATTTCTTAAAATGAAAAATCATCACATCGGTTTGACATGAAGCAAATGATCCTTATCTGGTCAAATATAAATGAGAATATAGTTGAAATAAGCAACCATAAACTTACCAAAAAATAGTCTCATATCTGATATATAAAGGTGGAGGGGGCGTGAGGGGCAACACAAATGATAATCCATCATTTGTCTTTAAGGCACTCAGTTGGATATGATAATAACTCTTCAAGTCCAACATTTCCATCTCACCATAATCGACATATGGAATTTGATTTTGTGTTAGATTGGAGGTTGGTATTTTCTATGAACTATTACTCCAACTAAACTATAAACAAAAATGAAGAATGTGAATGCCCAATTTCACTTTATCACTAATACGAAAAGAAAAAAAAGGATACTAAAGTAAAAAATTAGAATGACCAATTAAGAAAAGATTTTATCCAAAATTTACATGTATGTGGACTACATATTGTGGTTACCACAACTTTCAACCCCATTCAAGCTTGTATGATGAAAAGGAAGGCAAAATGAGTGAATTATATAAAGGTAAATCAATCCTAAAACAAGTAAAGGAAAGCATATAATTGACATAAACTCTAAAACCAAAACTACCAAAAAAAGAAACGCATTATCTTCAATAATAAGCTAAAATAATGAAGTGTTCTTAAGTCATTTTAAAAGCAACATAGAAAAGATGAACAAACCCTAAATTTCAAATTAGGTAGTACCAACACAAATAAGCCCTAAATGAGACTTGGATTTAGCAAAACAGATAAAAACAACATATTTAATTAAGATTAGGTTAATTAATACAAACCCAATATGACAGCAAAGTCCCAGCACATCGAAAACCTTTGCACAAAACGGATACATAAACTCAAGCCGAGACCCATCCTCTGTATTAAACAAATCTAAACAAACACACAATCAAAACTTTGTTTCCTAACTAAAAAGCACACAAAAAAATTAGACTTACCTGATTGAGAATAATACTGCCCAGAAAATGAGATTAACAACAAGGTTTTGAGCATGGCATGCAAGGTTTTCGGATTAAAGGTGGGAAAATTTTGGGTGCAATTTCTTTGATAAGGGAAATTGCGAGTGAGAGAGCGGGAGACATGAGAATGAGAGAGCGGGCGATATGACAAGGTTCCACACACACACACATCCCCTTGTCAAGTCTGCCGTCTGATCCATTTTTATCCTCGCGATATGACAAGGTTCCACACACGACACGATATAAATCGTCCTCTGAGCCGTTCAAACTGTAGGCCCTAGACACATTTTGTTGCTTATAAATTCTTAATATCCGTTTTAATCCTGCGATATTAATTTCCAAAATTCCTTATACTCATTAATCAAATTAATTTCCCCCACCCTTTAAAACGATGTGAAAATCCTCAAAATACCCCTTAGTCCCAACTACGGATTACCAAAACACAAATTCGTCCTATCCTAAGTAAAGGATGATTATCAAATTTCACTCCACCTAGATATCAATCCGAGGCTATCGTAACAATGGCATAACATAGAAAATCATCCCCCACCCCAAATTATATAATCCTCATAGACTCACACTAACTAGTCCCATACCTAATTATCATAAATTGCAACTAAGGCCCACATACTAGTCTCATACCTAACAAGTGTACTATAACAAGGGGTGAAAACTAATTACCTACAATACCCAACATTTTCGAAATATTATTATATTCCATAAATAACACAATTACAAATTATAACAACATTCATAATAACACTAAATTCCCATTTCAATAATTTTAATCTAAATAATGGAAACCATGAATACATGAATATTGTGATTTTAAAAAATATAGCTACATGAAAGTCCTATCATAGTTATTATTTTCTAACACGAATAATTAATTCTCTAGGGTTCCCACATGAAATATCAAAATTTACTTTTAAAAGGGCTCCTCTACTTGCATATTCCCATAGAAAAATCGACTACACCAACACAACCCAAAGAATAACAAAGTTATAAGCATTTGGTAACATTAATTTTTCATACAAAACAGTCCCGAAATTTATCTCTTCAATACTTATATTCATGACTTATTTTAGAAAACAAGAGTTTAATGGAGGCTACAATCAAGACACATAACACTAAAGGAAAAGAATGGGTTAAACATGCATGTGATGAGTTTGACAAAAATCTGATTAGATATATGTGTTCCTCTCGAAAAATGGATCAAAAACCCTTCTTGAACCAACTTGGGACAAATTAGCCTTGGCCTTCAAAACTGAGCTTGAAAAGTAATTTTAATGGTGGCTAGGGTTTTAAGGTAGAAGATCTTGACAAACAGAGAGTTTTCTGCTCTTAGGGTTTTCACAAATGGATGTTTTAAAAACTAACCCTGCCACATTAATTATATATAAGTGTAAGAGTTTTAAAAGTAATCAAATTCGCCAAAGAAAAGGATTGCAGTGGACGTAAACTGCTGAGATCGATCGATCGACCCCTGGCGTCGATCGATCGATCGCCCAGTTATTTTGGCAGTTTGGCTTAAAAATATTTATAATGGATAAACTTTAAAAATTCATATGAAATCCGTTTTAACTCCGATTTCGAAACCGTTTGAAGTTTTATTCTACTAAAATCCTAACCAACATATTTAACCAATAAAAAGTTCAAAAATTCAAAATTTCATTTTTCCCGAATTTTTCGATTAATTAATTAAATTAAATAATAAAAACACGAGGTGTTACATACTTCCCCACTAGTAAATAATTTCTCCCTCGAAATTAGATGAAGCATACCATCAATGCGTAAATCTCACAAAAGGAAATAAGGCTCACATATGCCTACCCCGTATAATAACACAATTAAGTGCGCACACACCTAATCTACCCGAACGCAATCCTTAATAAAAATACAATATGTATATAAGTATCTAAGAAAGTATTACGTACCACGATACTCCACTAGTCACGCAGTCCATACTGCTCTGACTCAACCTGAGATACATAGCACCTCCCAAAACTGAGATTGGTTGGTGTCATGATGACCCCCTACGCACCTGACGCTACCGGTGATGTTGGTGCTTCCTGAACACCGATTATCGCCAGTACTGCTGGAGCTCCCCGCACCCCAGGCCCTGCCAGTGTTGGAGGCCCTTGGCCTTACTGGCCCTGAGTAACTTGACCCTGGTGGTCCTCTCTCTTGAAACACCTATTCGCTTTGTGTCCCACTTTCCCACACTTGAAACAAGTACCCTTAAAAGGCTTCAAATTTCCATTCCAATTTTTCTCCCCCTGACGACCTTGTCTCTGTTGGTCCTGATGAAAATTATTGTTATGTTGTCCTTGATTAGGCCTCTGCCTTTTCCATGCTTGTTCATTGCAACCATTGTTGTCTCCTCCCTGACCCTCGATCTCTTGTCTTTTTCCTAACTTCTTCTGATAGCTTATTTTCTCCTGCTAGTGTAACATCGCGACATCCACCACTTGGGCGTAAGCAGTGTATGCTGGATTTCCCAAAGCCATTTGCCTAATGGGATAAGATAGCCCTTTGATCAATCACTCCATCTTTTTCCTCTCAGTGTCTACCTCCTCTGGTACAAACATCGATAAATTGGTTAACTCTTGTTCATACTCGACAATTGACTTTTTCCCTTGCTCCAACTCCAGAAATTCCTTTTTCTTTGCACTCCTGATAGTATACAGAAAGTACTTGTTGTTGAACCTAATATAAAACTCTACATAACTTAATTGATCTCGCTCCTCTGGTGTGGTGGTACTCTCCCACCACTTCAAAGCATTCCCTGACAATTTGAACATTGCTAACATCTGGTTTTGCACATCTGTGCATTCCACCAATCTCAAGTGTCGCTCCATGTCCCTTCTTTATTGGTGAGTGACCATGGGGTCGGATCCTCTCGCAAAGGTGGAAGGATTCCCCTTGAAAAATCTAGTCCTCACTCAGTACCAATTTGAGACGGGTGCCCTTTGCTGTTGGGGTTCTAATGTCACCACTCTCTGTCTCCCAATCTCAATACCGACCGTTGTGGCCTCTCGCTTAATCTCCTCTAGTGCCTTGGCATCCAGAATAAATTTCCCCTGCCTCTCCTGAACCGCGGGACCAAAAATGGACTCCTCTCTCCTACTACCAGCTCTCCTAGTGTTCGCCATCTGAAAGATAGGAATAAACAACATCAGACTCAGAAAAACTAAGAGTACAAATCATCGAAAGGAAATCAAATATAGCAACGCGGAAGCTAAACGGACACATAACCTACGAGACATAAGACCATGCTCTGATACCATCTGTCACACCCCGCTAAATTTTGGCGTCGACCGCCACCAAAACTAAGCCGGGTGCGAGTAAATTAAATATCATCCTTAGCATGTGACAGATGTGAGACATAAAAATTTTAATCCACAAGATAAATTAATTTAATCAAACCCAAATATGAAATGATATCCAACTGACAAATCTCCAGAATGCGATTAAAAACCATCATATGAACACCAAATATCTCAATAATTAAATAAACATATCCAACTGAAATGTTAAAACAACTTTGGAACCGAAAAGGCCCAATAACTCAAAAAGTAGTCTCATAAATAAAACGACGGAATGGAAAGAGAAAATGCAACTACTAAAGCAATAATATAAATCCAGCTGCACCTCCAAACGATCTCCAATGAATCCTATGCATCAACTCCCAAATAAATCCTGAAAGAGATTAGTGAACGCATGTGTAAGAGCCAAAGCCCCGAGCATGTAAACCGGCTACTCCTCTCAAATAGGGACCTTGAACCCAGACAATAGTGCTATATATATCGACTATAACAATAGACCCTTTTAATTGCGAGATTATTAATCACCATAAACAAATTACTAACTACCCGTAAGATTTCTATAAAAGCCACACCAATATTATTTTAATTAACCCACCATCCCAACCATATTAAATTTAATTAATTTAGCCGTGAAGAAAATTTTCCAACACCCATTCCCTTGTTAAGTCCATCGTCTTATCCGTTTTTATCCAGCGATCCTCGCGATATGACAAGGTTCCACACACTCACACATCCCCTTGTCAAGTCCGCCGTCTGATCCATTTTTATCCTCGCGATATGACAAGGTTCCACAGACGACACGATATAAATCGTCCTCTGAGCCGTTCAAACTGTCGGCCCTAGACACATTATGTTGCTTATAAATTCTTAATATCCGTTTTAATCCTGCGATATTAATTTCCAAAATTCCTTATACTCATTAATCAAATTAATTTCCCCCACCCTTTAAAACGATGTGAAAATCCTCAAAATACCCCTTAGTCCCAACTAAGGATTACCAAAACACAAATTCATCCTATCCTAAGTAAAGGATGATTATCAAATTTCACTCCACCTAGATATCAATCCTAGGCTACCGTAACAATGGCATAACATAGAAAATTATCCCCCACCCCAAATTATATAACCCGCATAGACTCACACTAACTAGTCCCATACCTAATTATCATAAATTGCAACTAAGGCCCACTTACTAGTCCCATACCTAACAAGTGTACTATAACAAGGGGTGAAAACTAATTACCTACAATACCCAACATTTTTGAAATATTATTATAGTCCATAAATAACACAATTACAAATTATAACAACATTCATAATAACACTAAATTTCCATTTCAATAATTTTAATCTAAATAATGGAAACCAAGAATACATGAATATTGTGATTTTAAAAAATATAGCTACATGAAAGTCCTATCATAGTTATTATTTTCTAACACGAATAATTAATTCTCTAGGGTTCCCACATGAAATATCAAAATTTACTTTTAAAAGGGCTCCTCTACTTGCATATTCCCATAGCAAAATCGACTACACCAACACAACCCAAAGAATAACAAAGTTATAAGTATTTGGTAACATTAATTTTTCATACAAAACAGTCCCGAAATTTATCTCTTCAATACTTATATTCATGACTTATTTTAGAAAACAAGAGTTTAATGGAGGCTACAATCAAGACACATAACACAAAAGGAAAAGAATAGGTTAAACATGCATGTGATGAGTTTGACAAAAAATTTGATTAGATATATGTGTTCCTCTTGAAAAATGGATCAAAAACCCTTCTTGAACCAACTTGGGACAAATTAGCCTTGGCCTTCAAAATTGAGCTTGAAAAGTAATTTTAATGGTGGCTAGGGTTTTAAGGTAGAAGATCTTGACAAACAGAGAGTTTTTTGCTCTTAGGGTTTTCACAAATGGGTGTTTTAAAAACTAACCCTGCCACATTAATTATATATAAGTGTAAGAGTTTTAAAAGTAATCAAATTGGCCAAAGAAAAGGATTGCAGTGCACGTAAACTGCTGAGATCGATCGATCGACCCCTGGCGTCGATCGATCGATCGCCCAGTTATTTTGGCAGTTTGGCTTAAAAATATTTATAATGGATAAACTTTAAAAATTCATATGAAATCCGTTTTAACTCCGATTTCGAAAACGTTTGAAGTTTTATTCTACTAAAATCATAACCAACATATTTAACCAATAAAAAGTTCAAAAATTCAAAATTTTATTTTTCCCTAATTTTTTGATTAATTAATTAAATTAAATAATAAAAACACGAGGTGCTACATACTTCCCCACTAGTAAAGAATTTCGCCCTCAAAATTAGATGAAGCATACCCATCAATGCGTAAATCTCACAAAAGGAAATAAGGCTCACATATGCCTACCCCGTACAATAACACAATTAAGTGCTCACACACCCAATCTACCCGAACTCAATCCTTAATAAAAATACAATATGTATATAAGTATCTAAGAAGGTATTACGTACCACGATACTCCACTAGTCATGCAGTCCATCCTTCTCTGACTGAACCTGAGATACATAGCACCTCCCAAAATTGAGATTGGTTGGTGTCGTGATGACCCCCTACGCACCTGACGCTACCGGTGATGTTGGTGCTTCCTGAACATCGATTATCGCCAGTACTGCTAGAGCTCCCCGCACCCCAGGCCCTGCCAGTGTCGGAGGCCCTTGGCCTTACTGGCCCTGAGTAAGTGGACCCTGGTGGTCCTCTCTCTTGAAACACCTATTCGCTTTGTGTCCCACTTTCCCACACTTGAAACAAGTACCCTGTAAAGGCTTCAAATTTCCATTCCAATTTTTCTCCCCCTGACGACCTTGTCTCTGTTGGTCCTGATAAAAATTATTGTTATGTTGTCCTTGATTAGGCCTCTGCCTTTTCCATGCTTGTTCATTGCAACCATTGTTGTCTCCTCCCTGACCCTCGATCTCTTGTCTTTTTCCTAACTTCTTCTGATAGCTTATTTTCTCCTGCTAGTGTAACATCGATACATCCACCACTTGGGCGTAAGCAGTGTATACTGGATTTCCCAAAGCCATTTGCCTAATGGGATAAGATAGCCCTTTGATCAATCACTCCATCTTTTTCCTCTCAGTGTCTACCTCCTCTGGTACAAACATCGATAGATTGGTTAACTCTTGTTCATACTCGACAATTGACTTTTTCCCTTGCTCCAACTCCAGAAATTCCTTTTTCTTTGCACTCCTGATAGTATACAGAAAGTACTTGTTGTTGAACCTAATCTGAAACTCTGCATAACTGAATTGATCTCGCTCCTCTGGTGTGGTGGTACTCTCCCACCACTTCAAAGCATTCCCTGACAATTTGAACATTGCTAACATCTGGTTTTGCATGTCTGTGCATTCCACAAATCTCAAGTGTCGCTCCATGTCCCTTCTCCATTGGTGAGTGACCATGGGGTCGGATCCTCTCCCAAAGGTGGAAGGATTCCCCTTGAAAGAGCTATTCCTCACTCTGTACCAATTTGAGACGGGTGCCCTTTGCTGTTGGGGTTCTAATGTCACCACTCTCTATCTCCCAATCTCAATACCGACCGTTGTGGCCTCTCGTATAATCGCCGCTACTGCCTTGGCATCCAGAATAAATTTCCCCTGCCTCTCCTGAACCGCGGGACCAAAAATGGACTCGTCTCTCCTACTACCAGCTCTCCTAGTGTTCGTCATCTGAAAGATAGGAATAAACAACATCAGACTCAGAAAAACTAAGAGTACAAATCATCGAAAGGAAATCAAATATAAGCAACACGGAAGCTAAACGGACACACAACCTACGAGACATAAGACCATGCTCTGATACCATCTGTCACACCCCGCTAAATTCTGGCGTCGACCGCCCCCAAAACTAAGCCGGGTGCGAGTAAATTAAATATCATCCTTAGCATGTGACAGATGTGAGACATAAAAATTTTAATCCACAAGATAAATTAATTTAATCAAACCCAAATATGAAATTATATCCAACTGACAAATCTCCAGAATGCGATTAAAAACCATCACATGAACACCAAATATCTCAATAATTAAATAAACAAATCCAACTGAAATCTTAAAACAACTTTGGAACCGAAAAGGCCCAATAACTCAAAAAGTAGTCTCATAAATAAAACGACGGAATGGAAAGAGAAAATTCAACTACTAAAGCAATAATATAAATCCAGTTGCACCTCGAAACGATCTCCAATGAATCCTATGCAGCAACTCCCAAATAAATCCTGAAAGAGATTAGTGAACGCATGTGTCAGAGCCAAAGCCCCGAGCATGTAAATCGGCTACTCCTCTCAAATAGGGACCTTGAACCCAGACAATAGTGCTATATATATCGACTATAACAATAGACCCTTTTAATTGCGAGATTATTAATCCCCATAAACAAATTAATAACTACCCGTAAGAATTCTATAAAAGCCACACCAATATTATTTTAATTAACCCACCATCCCAACCATACTAAATTTAATTAATTTAACCGTGAAGAAAATTTTCCAACACCCGTCCCCTTGTTAAGTCCATTGCCTGATTCGTTTTTATCCAGCGATCCTCGCGATATGACAAGGTTGCACACACACACCCCATTGTCAAGTCCGTCGTCTGATCCGTTTTTATCCTACGATCCTCGTGATATGACAAGGTTACACACACGACATGACATAAATCGTCCTCTGAGCCGTTCAAACTGTCGGCCCTAGATACATTATGTTGCTTATAAATTTTTAATATCCGTTTTAATCCTGCGATATTAATTTCCAAAATTCCTTATACTCGTTAATCAAATTAATTTCCCCCACCATTTCAAACGATGTGAAAATCCTCAAAATACCCCTTAGTCCCAACTAAGGGTTCCCAAAACACAAATTCGTCCTATCCTAAGTAAAGGATGATTATCAAATTTCACTCCACCTAGATATCAATCCTATGCTATCGTAACAATGGCATAATATAGAAAATCAGCCCCCACCCCAAATTGTATAACCCGCATGGACTCACACTAACTAGCCCCATACCTAATTATCATAACTCGCAACTAAGGCCCACTTACTAGTCCAATACCTAACAAGTGTACTATAACAAGGGGTGAAAACTAATTACCTACAATACCCAACATTTCTGAAATATTATTATATTTCCATAAAGTAACACAATTACAAATTATAACAACATTCATAATAACACTAAATTCCCATTTCAATAATTTTAATCTAAATAATGGAAACCAAGAATACATGAATATTATGATTTTCAGAAATATAGCTACATGCAAGTCTTATCATAGTTATTATTTTCTAACACAAATAATTAATTCTCTAGGGTTCTCACATGAAATATCAAAATTTACTTTTAAAATGGCTCCTTTACATGCATATTCCCATAGCAAAATCGACTACACCAACACAACCCAAAGAATAACAAAGTTATAAGTATTCGGTAACATTAATTTTTCATACAAAACAGTCCCGAAAGTTATCTCTTCAATATTTATATTCATGACTTATTTTAGAAAACATGAGTTTAATGGAGGCTACAATCAAGACACATAACACTAAAGGAAAAGAATAGGGTAAACATGCATGTGATGAGTTTGACAAAAATCTGATTAGATATATCTGTTCCTCTCAAAAAATGGATCAAAAACCCTTCTTGAAACAACTTGGGACAGATTAGCCTTGGCTTTCAAAACTGAGCTTGAAAAGTAATTTTAATGGTGGCTAGAGTTTTGAGGTAGAAGATGATGAAAAACATAGAGTTTTCTGCTCTTAGGTTTTTCACAAATGGGTGTTTTAAAAACAAGCCCCATCATATTAATTATATATAAGTGGAAGAGTTTTAAAAGTAATCAAATACGCCAAAGAAAAGGATTACAACGCACGAAAACTGCTGGGATCAATCGATCGACCCCCGACGTCAAGTAATTGTATCTCGCTAGAACGTTATAACTCACACCTTCATAGCTACATGGGGGTGTTTACCATTACACTAGCAGATGTCTATGAGTTGCTTGGGCTTGAGCCCATTGGAACCTCGACTTACTCCGATGAGGTTTTAGACGTCGAAGAGACTGCTGCTTGGGCAACGTTCGATCAGATATATCGAAGTTGCACGGGATCTTCCAACAAAGTTACGTTCTCCCCTCTCATAAGTTATTTATTTCAATCTCCTTCTAAAAAGAATGGTTCCTCTAATTTTGGCAAAGGGAAAGGTACACCTTTAGAGTTACCAGCTTACATACTTGTTATCTTTTCCCGTTTTGTGCTGCCTGAGAAGCCCAACGACTAGCCCTTACGAAACCTCGTCAACATCTTTATTCGTTTAGCCAGGGGATTCAAGCTCCCCCTAACAACCATGGCTTTGGGGTCCCTCTATACTTGGTTGGATTGGACCCACTTAGATATGGTGAGGTCCCTTAGCCGCTATACCTTGGCCAATTTTGCCAATATCATAATTCAGATTACATATGGAGAGGTCATAAGCCCTGTCACGCCTGGTCTCTCGCGAGGACCATTTGACCTCACACTCAATATTACAATTGTTACAATATTACAATCAATATAATTAAAAAAGATACAATTTGACTAAGTAAGAAACGAAGATAAAAGGGAGCTCTTCTCAGTAAGTTTCCTCGTTGACCTGCATTGCTGGGCTGCGTCGTTGAGCTGCTTTGTGGCCTTCATGTTGCTTCCTTCTCATGAGTCTCCTCTGTTAATTGGGGTGCTCTCTCTAATTTAGAGATTACCTTCAAGCCCCTCCTACAACCATACATGTCATTGGATCCTTATGTGATCAAACTATCTACAAGAGGGCCCCGTGAAATCCTCATGTGATTGAGCCTCACGTGAGATCACTTGTGTGAACCAGTTTAAGTTCAAACTTTTACACACAAACCAACCTATGGTGAAGTATCTCATAGGCTAATCTCGTTTGAACAAGTTATTTGAAAAAATACTTTTCATGTTTGATAACCATTTTTAAATTGCTTTATGCTATAAATATCCCATTTTTCGCTCTAAAAAAAGATTTTTCACCCAATTTTAAAATAATCAATAATAGATTTTTCTTTAATGATGTGTTTGATTAGAATGTGTGCACCAGCATGATTTTCTTAACCACACCAACATAAACAAGCTCATTCAAATTACCTTACATAATAATTATTTGGATTTTAAAAAGCATTAATATTTAATGAGTAGGAGATTATGGGATGAAATTTTTATGTCTCTAAAGACATTAAACTTTAATATCTTAAAGATATGATTAATTAATGTTGCTGATACAAACTCACATCATTTAATAAATGGAAATCCATGTTGACAAATTAATCAATCGTATCTATAACATCAAAGTTTGAGATCTCCAAAAACTTTCAAGAATATGTAAACATCAATGCATTCAATCTAAGGTTGTTAAGAAGAACATCATAATAATGTTTGATTTAACGTATGATCTTGTCTTAAATATAAAAGATTGGAAAATTACTCACCCACGCACGTTACACAAAAAGCGTGATGGGCAATAAATGTAAATTAATTCTCCACATTGCCTATATATCTTTGTACATCTAGTTCTCTAGTTTCGCTAGCACATGCAGTAAATAGTGAGAAAGATACACAAAAAAGCATCTTATTGATGTCAAAATAAAACATATTCCTTTGGTCACAGTGTTAAAACACTCGAAATGATCACATCACGTGAATATGCTTCAAAACAGGAACAAGACAAACCGCTTATAAACAACAAAAAATCAGCTCTCTTGCTCTTCACGTGACTCTGTTTTGTGTTTTAAGAAACATCCAAACACCCAAATTTAAATTCAAATATAAAAACAATAATAATAATAATAATAATAATTCACATAATTAACAACAATCAATCAATCATAACGTTACAAAAAATGAGTCACGGTAACGGTAACGAACAACCACGCCGTGTAAAACCCAGTCGAGATCGATCCGAATCGAACTCAAACAAATAACCCTGTTGCATTAAATTCCCAATCACCGAAAATCCAGCCGGCGACGTAACGGGCTGTAACGCCAAACACTTGACGCCGTCCGCTGTGTCAATAAAATAGTTCCCACTGGGTGGACTCAGCCATGCCCCGCCGGTAAGCTTGAAACGGAGCTTAGGGAGTATCAGCTTCGACACGCCGGATACGTTGACACAGAGATCAAAACCCGGAGTGGACACGGTAGGACTCGGCAACGTAACGCGCCGTTTAAACGCCCCTACAACACGGCGGTAGGCGGGATCGGGTAGAAAAGTTAGTGTCGTTCCGGAGTCAATAATGGTACCGCCGTTACCCAACGCATCAATCGCCCATACAGAAGGGCTGATTCGTAATTTCACATTGTTAACGTAAATACTTTGGATGCCAATGTAGTAAAAAGTTGGAGATAAAGAGTTGTTTAGTAAAGGAGTGTAGGAGCTGAAAACGACCCCGTTTTTGTCTCCCCCGATTAGGAGAAAACTAGTGGGGGGAGGAGAGAGTGTGTAATCCATGAGACAATAAGAAAACTTGTTTCCGAATTTGACGCTGAGTTGGGAGACTAATGAGATGGGCCCCCGGCCCAGCCCTAGAACGCCTTGAGCCCCGTTGAAGCTGGGGCCGGACACACTGGGGCCGGAGATATGAAAGCCGCACCCAAATGTTAGCGTGTTGTGGTTCAAGGTATGTGTAGAAGTTGTGTTAAATGTGGAAGTGTCTTTAGAGAAAAAGCCAGCTGTGAAGGAGCCGTCTGAGTAGGAGTACTCGTAGCGACAGGGGCTGTGAAGGCGCGTGTGGTTGCAATGAGTATGTCTGGGGTTGGGGATGAGTTGGCAGGCGGAGTCGTAGCAATGGTGAGGGGAGAATGTGGAGGAGTGACGCGCGAGGAAGGCGGAGTTGGGGGCGCGTGAGGTGCAGTTGCGGCATGCGGAGCACGTGACCCAGACGAGATCACTGCCGGTGTCGGCTACGAGTAAGAGGGTTTGAGGTGGAGTGCCGATCTTGAGATTGACAAAGTATTGGCCTGAGCCAGTGGATGCCCCGGAAGTTAGAGGGAGTTTGTTGCGATGGAGGGCTGAGAAAAGGTTGGAGAGGCGGTTGTTATCGGATTCGAATGGGGTGGGGAATGGGTTTCTGTGGACAAGTGGGAGCTTGAGGTAATCGGTTTGTTGGGCGTTGGAAATTAGAGGGAATGTGGATATGAGGATAGAGAATAGAGAGAGAAGATAGAGACGTGAAGGAGAGGACACTGGTACTACTACTATTACCATTGTGTTGTTGGGGGAAGGGAAAGTTGAAGATGAGACACTCAGAGGTAATGAACAACAAGTAATGAAGGTGAGAGAGAGAGAGAGACGCGTTTTGGGTCGGGCGTACATACTTTGTCTATTTTTTCAAATCTAGGAAAGTACTTGTGTCTTCTTGCCTTGGATACCATAATTGGTGGTATAATGTCTCTTCTAAATTACAATTATTTCCCTTCAAGGTAAGTTTAATTAGACTTTAAGTGATTGTGTTTTCAATGATGACTAGTTCTTAATCTCGTAATAAAATATGAATATTTTAATAAATTTTAATAAAAAAATAACTAATACACAATCAGTTTTCATTCATATATTATAATTAGTTAATATCAGCGGTAACAGACACGCGTGTGACACGAGCTTTTTAATACACTCACATGCATATTCGTTGTCGCTGATGCAGACCAATTATAATATAAGAATTAAAATTGATTGGGTGCTAAATATTTTTTTATTAAGATTCATTAAAATGTTCATCTTTTATGTTCACTTCTAAACATTTCTCGATATATATATATATATATATATATATATATATATATATATATATATATATTACATTGGCTTAAATGATATATATAATATCCAATATACATGGAGGCTAGAGAGTCAATCAAGTGATACCCTTATGTCCAGCAAATGAATTAAATCCACTAAATTAAAATTATCGAAAAGTTAGCATAAAACAAAATCAAAATAATGCATTACATTTGGCTTAATTATAAAGTAACAAAGACAGAGAGTAACCAAAGTAGGTAATCACAATGTCATTTCATTTAAAATGATCATTTATGTGAATGATTAATATGTAATAGGAATGCCATATCAACCATCTCAAAATTTTCAATTTTCGTGTTTATTCCATATCGTTTAAAATGTATAAAAGTATTAATTCACCTTCATGTACTTTACCAGTAATATTCATATAAACTCTTTTGCACATCTTAGATCTCTGCATGGAAATTTTTTACTGAGAACTAAAACAATCGTTTAAGTCAACTTCTCCAGTTATAAGTCATACACATGCCATTCAAAGACCAATTTCCAAATTTGTCCATAATAATAATTGGTAGTTAGTAAAATTTTATTCTACCTCTTGGCAACAATTAACACACTAACATTCACACACCCTTTGGCTCTCATCAAAGGCTCAATTATTCCAAATACAAAAATGATTCTGAGCATGAGCATGTAATTCCTGCAAAATTTCAGTTGATTGGAATACCCCAATTAACAAATTTAAACAATTGAAATTATTTTAAATCTTTATGACCAAACTAGAAATATCATTGTTGATACCAAATTTAGACTGCTGACATGGCTCAATCGAGTGAAGACACGTGGCAATCTACGTGGCAACAACAAACACTTCCGAAGAACTCAGACGCTCCGAGGAACCATACTACAACGAGGAACACTGTCGAGGAACTCAGGTGCTCCGAGGAACCATACTACAACGAGGAACACTGCTTCCCCGAGGAACTCAGACTCTCCGACCAACAAGAACTCTACGAGGAACTTTTGAGTACCGAGCAACTTAGGCGGTCCGAGTTGCACCTCGAACAAAGCATTAATAGCCAGATAACCAACAGTTTGACTGTTCATTAAATGCTTATCATTCAGACGTATACACTTAAGGGGCATTGAATATTTACCCTTTCACATGTACAGCATTTAATGTATTACCCTTTCACATTACAGCCTGAGGGCTATAAATACATTGTATTACCCTCATTGTAAGAGGACCGAAATTTCTTGATTGAACTTGTAATTGAGAATCTCCCAAACAATCATCAATGACAGAAATAGTGGACATAGGCCATTCTTATAAGGCTGAAATACTTTAAAACTTCCGTGTCTCATTTATTTTATCTGTGATTAAATAATTAGATACGATCTAATTTTTTACATCAACAGATTGGCGCCGTCTGTGGGAAATAACTGATAATATCGTTTTTCATCAAAAATAATTTATCACAAATGGCTGATATTCCAGAACCCAGCAATCGAAACGCTGGAAGCCCTCCAAATCCATCTGCTCCGTCCAATATTCCAGATCTAGCTGGGATAATGACAAATTTGGCTCAGGGCCAGACCGTCATGCAAGAAACTATGCGACAACTCATACAAACCCTCCATGGCGGTGCACCAACCCCTTCAGGGTTGCGAAGTATTCAAAGAAATACCCGTTTACCTTCTTCGCGTACTAGGCGTACTGAGTCATATCGTACTGAGGAATCTGAAGATTTTTCTTATCAACCTGGACGAACTTCGTCAGTGCGGGCCACAGATACTGAACAACGTATCACTCTCTCTCCAGAAAGGACTAGTGCGTTAGAGAGGTTAAGCAAGGTATCACCTTTTGATCGATTAGGACCTAGAAGGAGTAGAAGTCCTCCTAAAGTCGCATCGAGGAGTTTTCGACGACCATCAGATTTAAGGGAAGGATCTGCCCAGTCGCGACCAACTGCTCGTCAAGAAAGATCCCAGGAAGCCACATCAACGCGATCAGTTGCTCGAACTAACAGGCTCGAGGAAGGAAATGATGCATGGAAAGGCTCTATTCAGAGGCTGGAGGATAGATTAGGGTAAGTGGCTAAAACCAAGAACCCTCTACAATGAACTTTTGTTCGAGGAACACCTTTTGTCCAGGCCATTGTAGATTTTCCAACACCATCAAAGTTTAAAGCACCTGTTGTGACCCCCAAATATGATGGAAAGACTGACCATGTCCTTCATATAGAACAATACCAAGCTGCAGCCGACATCTATGCTGTTCCAGATGAGATGAGATGCAGAGCATTCTCAGGAACTCTTACCGGATCTGCTCAAATGTGGTATAATAATCTTCAACTGTCCGAGTTATTCATTGGGAATTTCTGTTTTGAGGCAAATCCAGTTAAACGAGTAGCACATTTGTTAAGTGTTAGATAAAAATCTGGTGAAAGTACCAGAGATTATATAACTCGTTTTAATAACAAGAAACTTGAAGTCATTGATTATGAGGAGAAGACAGCGATTACCGCCTTGATGAGTGGACTACTGCCCAACAAGTTGTACTACACTTTGGCCAAAGATCCACCTAGAACCATGTCAGATCTGATGGGAAAAGCGTCCAAGATTATGAATGCCGAGGAAGCTATGGCTGCGAAGAAGAATATGGATGCCAAAGAAACCAAGGTAGAAGTTGATAAAGCTAAGAAGAAAGAGAATAAGAACATTGGTAATGAAAAACACTCAAAAACTAGGTCGACATGGGAAATAATGAAGAAATTTGATAATTATACTCCTTTGAAGAAGGACATCAACCATGTTCTAGAAGAAATCAAGAACAACGAGGAATTAAATTGGCCAGAGAAAATGAAGGCAGACCTTGATAGGAGGAATAAAGCAAAATATTGCGAGTTTCACAAAGATCATGGCCATATGACCAAAAATTGCATAGCTCTTCAAAATGAGATTGAAACACTCATCAGACGAGGAAAGCTGGCAAAGTATGTTGATCGAGGAAGCGAAAGAAGAAACAATGACCGAACAAGGGTGAGGTCTCTCGTCGAGCAGAGGAGAACAAGAAAAGAAACCATGAAGTTGATCCAGAAGACGACCCCGATCTTCCCAAGAGACCAAGGCAGGCAGAACGTGAGGTATTTTCAATACGCTTTGGATCATTTGACTGTAATGTTATCATAGGTGGAGATGCAGCAGGAGGAGACCTAACTGCAGAAAGAAAAGCTTACCTCTGTGAGGCTCAAGCTTGCTCATACATTCAATGAATAAATCTAGCTGAAGAGGATCGCCCGAGAAAGGTAAATAAAGAGAAATTGGTCATTGGTTTCTCAAAGAATGACCTCGCAGGTGTTCTATATCCTCATGATGACCCATTGGTGATCAAAATGAGGATGAAGGAGGTTATGATTTCAAGAGTGCTGGTCGACAATGGTAGCTTGGCAAACATCATGTTCTACTCGTGCTTCGATAGTTTAAATCTAAAGCTATCTCAATTGGAGCCTTATCACAGACCCCTCCTCGGTTTTACTGGCGAGAAAGTATTTCCACTTGGGACGATCAAATTGGATATATTCATTGGTACGTGTCCTGCTTGTCGAACGGAAAGAATACGCTTCTTCGTGATGGATAAGAATGTTCAATCATCATACAATATCATCATGGGAAGAGTAGGATTGAAGAAATTCGAGGCCGTACCATCTACGGTACATCAATGCCTAAAATTTCTAACAAATTTTGGAGTAGGAGTTGTGAAAGGTGATCAGAAAGTAGCTTGGGAATACTATTATTCATCCGCCGAGCAAGAGGAACTGGAGGAATCAAGGAAAAAGACTATTTCTTATCAAGTGGATGAAGGGGCAGAAATTGAAACGTTGGATCCTAGAGATGAGTCGCAACTCGTGAAGGGTCAAGTGGTGGAAGCTACTGAAAACATCATTCTGGACGACGAGCACCCTGAACGAACTACTCAAGTAGGTTCATCGTTGGAAGCCTCACTAAAACAGGAATTGATAACTTTCCTTAGAAGCAGAAAGAAAACTTTTGCGTGGAGTCATGAAGATATGACTGGGATAGACCCAAATTTCTTATGTCACGAGCTCAATGTGAATAAGGAGATCAAGCCTGAGAAGCAGAGAAGAAGAGTATTCAGTCCCGAGAAGAATCAAGCTATACAGGAGGAAGTCGAGAAGCTCCAGAAGGCTTATTTTATTGAAGATGTTAAATATCCAGACTGGTTAGCAAATATGGTGATGGTGAAAAAGAAGAACAACAAATGGAGGATGTGTGTAGACTTCATTGACCTCAACAAAGCATGCCCAAAGGATCACTTTCCACTACCCCGAATTGATCAACTGGTGGATGCTACCTCGGGACACGAGCTGCTGAGCTTCATGGATGCTTATTCTGGTTACAACCAGATTAAAATGAAACCTGAAGACAGGGAGAGTACTTCTTTCATTACCCCTAGGGGAACTTATTGTTATAATGTTATGCCTTTTGGTTTGAAAAATGCAGGTGCGATATATCAGCGGCTGATGAACAAAGTCTTTGTTGAACAAATCAGTTGCAATATGGAAGTCTATGTTGACGATATGCTGACAAAGAGCAAGAAAGCTGCTGATCATCTAATTGACTTAAACCAGACATTTGATCAACTAGATAAATATCAAATGAAGTTGAACCCGACAAAGTGCACATTTGGAGTACGAGAAGGCATGTTTCTCGGATACATTGTCAATCAGCGAGGCATTGAAGCTAACCCTGAAAAGATCAAAGCTCTGCTAGGGCTGCGATCTCCAACGACGAAGAAAGAGGTGCAAAGTCTTACAGGACGAGTAGCAGCACTCAACAGATTTGTATCACGAGCAACTGATCGATGTCTCCTATTCTTCAAGACACTCCGAAAGACTTTTGAGTGGAATGATGAATGTGAGAAGCTTTCCGAGACTTGAAGAAACATTTGGGAGCACCTCCACTGTTATCCAGGCCAGTGATGGGAGAAAAATTATACTTGTATCTGGCAGTGTCCGAGAATGCAGTCAGTTCGGCATTGATAAGAGTGGAGAATGGAGTACAAAAACCAATCTACTATACAAGTAAGGCCTTCCGAGGAGCAGAGATCAGATATCCAAGGCTGGAAAAATTGGCACTAGCATTGATCGAGGCAAGTAGAAGAATAAAGCCATACTTTCAAGCTCATACCATAGTAGTATATACTGATACGCCATTGAGGCAAGCCCTTCATAAACCAAAAAAGTCAGGAAGATTGATGTGCTGGGCAATAGAACTCGGTGAATATGATATAGTCTATGAACCCAGATCATCGCTAAAAGGGCAAGCGGTAGCAGATTTTATAGCAGAGTTCACCTATCTTGATACCCCCGAGGAACAAAAGTTGCTCGCTGATCAACTTGTGGATGTTACAGGATCATCAAATGCAAGCCCAGACCAACTGAGCTTGGTAAAAGGGAAAATAGATATTACAGGATCATCAAATTCAAGCCCAGAACTGCTCAGGTTGGTAAAAGGGCAAGAAAAGATGATCGACGAACAGCAAGAAATATCAGGAGATGGTGAAAGGAAGCAACAAATTTTCCACCGAGGAACTCTGTCAGATCAGAAATTTGAAGACGAGTTACCTATATGGAGTCTGTACGTGGATGGTTCATCTTTCACTACAGGATGTGGCGCGGGGATAGTTTTGAACAGTCCGGACGAGGTCGACATGGAATACGCCCTACGTTTCCAATTCAAAGCTTCGAATAATGAGGCTGAATATGAAGCCATGATTGCAGGTCTTAGTTTGGCAAAAACCATGGGAGCAGGAATAGTTTCGACCAAGGAGGAACTCTTGATCGGTGATATGACAATCACCTCACCTGGAGCAGTAGCCTTGCTCGGGGCCACTGGGGGCTTCTCGATAACCTTCACAGGAGCAGCCGAGGAAGGTGCATCAATTTTCTTTGTCCCTTCTCCTGGGACATCAAGTTTACTTCTTTTTGCCTCTCCAGCAGCAGAGGCAGGTTTCTCGAAGAGAGTAGGAGGTCTTCTTTTCTTCATCCTTTCACTTAAAGGAACGTGCGACTCAGGCGAAGAACTGGTAGAAGCTGGTACTGGCTCTGCGTCGCTTATCACCGGACGAGCAGTGAAAGAAGAGGTGTAACTCTTGTACTTCAGCAAATATGAAGCTGACCTAATGTGCTCGTCGGCAACAATCTGATGCAAACTCCAGATAAGTTTTAAATGCCTTATATTAACGTCTGCCTCTTTTGGGGACTTTCTTTTACTGTCAACTGCAAATAAATAAACATTAAAATATTAGTGGCACATTTTATCAAACATAGAGGAAGCATAATTTCAAAATAAATAAAATGAAATAAAAATAACCTATCCCATTGCCATAGGGAGGGCATCTGGGAGCCTGATACACTTCATCTCCAGATTAAGGAGCATGTTGCCAATTTTTTATAACAACTCCGTGCTCAAAATAGTCCCTATTGGCATCTGGGAGATTTACCACTAAAGCCCAATTTAAAAATCTAGTTTTTAAATAAAAAGTGTTATCACCAACAGCCCATCTATAACAAAACATGATTTCTGGAATTCCTATGCGAGTTCCATGAATTTGATTTAGTCTATGAACCCCATTAACTATTCTCCATGTATTGGGGGCTATTCTTGCAGGAACCACGTCAAAGTATTAATAGAATTCCAGACATAGAGGGTTTGGAGGAAAATAAAATCCACACTCAGCAACAAAGAGACTGGGGAACCAATGTCCCTCAGCCAAACGGAAATAGTCTGAAGGCTCAGAAAGTTCCTCCAGAACAACCCATGAAGGAATAGAAAAATCAGAACGAAATTTATCAAGAGATTCAACAAGATAAACCATGATGAATAAAGGAAATGAAGAAGAAGGAAGAAGATCTTACAGAAAAAGAGTGGATTGTAATAACCCGTCCTTTTTGGAGACGATTAAATTCCATAATTAAGTATAATTTGGGAATTTGGAGAATTTCTCGAATAGTGATCTGTGGGATTCTCGAGGATTTAATGATTTTGGAACGGTGTTATCAATTATTTTGGGACCATATAGGTCGAGATATTTTATTTATATGTCGCCACGGAGTATAGCGACAAAAGAAGTGAGATTTTGAGTAGAACACCGCATTTAATTATTTTGGGTTGGAATAGTGATTTGCGGTCAAGTACCTCGGATGGGAATTTCGACTGCGCCATAATTCTCGGAATGGCCGAGATAGTCGGAAAAGAGTGTCCGATTGTCGAAAATGAGTTTCGGGTAATTTTAGAGGTAAAAGTAACTCGTAATTGGGTAAACGAGTCGTTTTTGGGTTTTAAAGGGTTAAAACCCTTTTCTCTATATATAAAGAGGAAGAGAGGGAGAAAAAGAGAAAGAAAAGAAGAGAAAGAGAGAGAAGAGAGAGAGGAGGAAGAAAAGAGGAAAAAAGGGGGAGATTCCGGCCGGCCTCCGCGGGATTCGGCTCGAGGACGTCGGATTGTATCCACGAGGCAAGTGTTTACTTGCTTTATTTATTTTTGAGCATAAATATCTCATATCATTGTTGGTATAACATACCCTAATGATTTTGGGTTGGGTATTCGTGAATAAAACGGGTTTTTGGGAGTTAAAACGAATAAACCCCTAAAAATGGTAAATTGGAGAAACTTAGGTTTTAATTGAAATTTATTGGTGATTCCGGGTTCTAGGATGTTTAGAACCCTTAATATAGGTGTATTTGTAGTTGGTTGAGGTTGTAGGACGTTGGGTGACGCGTCAAAAGCTTGGGAGAAGCTTTAATGGCGGAAATCTCCTCGGAGGTGACGATGAATAGTAACCCGTCACCTTTGGGGGCATTTTTGGCCAGGAAAAGAAGTGATTTAGCTTTCGGCCAAAACACGAAAGTTGTAGATCTTTTCGATACGGCCGCGTGGGCGCCGACTGCGTATTTTTCTGATTTTTCTACGATTTGATATGATTTTTACAAGATGACAGCTCCGGGTTGAAAGTACCAACTCGGAAATCAAATCGGGAATTGGAAAAATAAAGGCTAGAAATTATTGTGTAGATGTTTGGGATGATTTTTGGTGTAGAGTAGAAACCATGAAAATGAATTTGGATTGATTTTTGGGTATTTTGGAGTTTGAGAAATCGCCCAAACTGTGACCCTCGAACAGGCCGAATCGATTCGGGTACAGGCCGAATCGATTCGCCTAAGGGGAATTGGGTTTCTGCAATGGGCCGAATCGATTCGGGTACAGACCGAATCGATTCGCCATTTACAGACCTGTTTGCAGAATACTTTCCGAATCGATTCGCCCACCCGAATCGATTCGCTAAAGGGGCGAATCGATTCGCTTAGGCCAGAATTTCTAGTTTTCTCCCTTTAAGAGTATGGGGAGTTGAATTACCATTTAGGATTTTTATGGGGATTCCTAAATAAGGGTTTTGAGGATATTTCTTGTAGGCTTATAAGCCTATATAATTATGCTTATGGAAGGCGTCATTATATCGATTATCGTTAAGTATATCCTAAGAGATAATTAGGATAGTTTGGGGGTATATATATATAATGTATACTTCACTTAGAGAAGAATAGTATCATTGGAGATATCCAATAAATCCTTAGAATAGGATTTAAGTATATAGTGATTATTAAAGTAAGAAATACTTTGGATGTAGAATCATGCTAACATTAAAGCATGATTATGATTCCCGGAGGGAATCTTTGGGATTATTATCATCGTTAGATGCTATAGGCCATTATGGCCGTTTATATATATTCTAGGAAGAATATGTGGATTATATATATATACTATGTGTTTTAGGTATATATATATATGATGATGGAATGATTTTGAAAATATATAAATGAATATTTTCAAAATGGAAATATAAATGATTTTCATAATTAATAAAATTGAGGATACACACCTCTCTAAATCGCTATCATAAGGGAAGTCGCATTCGTATGGTGAAGCCCCCTGGCTAATGATGCAGGGTGGATATAATCCTAGGCCATGGGAGCGTTTATGGTTGTTTATTTTCTGCGGGGGTAGGGAGATTCCAGGTGTGGTCTTGGCTACCACGTAGGCTCATGGCCGCTTCCCGACGTCTTTCGATATAGGATCCCAGGTTGTCTTGGAGGCCCTGGAAGATGATAGCCATTTAGGGGCGCGCTCAGTGGAGAAATCCGGACGGGCGGTCTTAGAACGCGTTTAGTAAAGCAATTCATAATAATGGATTTGCTTTCATTACATTTCCTGGATATAAGAAGGGAAATGGGTTATATATGAATTGGCTTCGGTAACACTTCCCGGATGGAAGAAGGGATGTGGAAGCATATGTTTTGATCAAAGCATTTTTATGATAATGAAAATGGCTTTGAATACATTTCCTGAATATAAAAAGGGAAATGGGATATTTTGATAAGGAAAAGCTTTTTTATGATAATAAAACTGGCTTTTAAAAAGGTATATGATTTATTAAAGCAATTCATAGTAATGAATTGGTTTTTAAATACATTTCCTGGATATGAGAAGGGAAATGGAAGTTTTTGAAATGAAAAGGATAAGTATTGATAAATACCTTGTGTATAGAATACACCTCAGTCCGGGAGATAGATCCGGATATGTATCATATATATACAATTGATTTGGAAATCCTCAGTCCGGGTGATAATTATATTACCCGGAAGTATATTGTAGATGTATGTATATGTATAAATTGGGTACCGAGGGTCTAATGAATCCCGACGATCGACCGTGCCGCATAGTAGTGTATCGGGGGGGTTCCTTGTTTGGATTTCGCTTTGCGAGACACCCCACGCACGAATATGGCACTGTGTTGAGACTGGGGAGAAGTTTAATCCTTAGTGCTCTTATATTATTAAATGTTATGGTATATATATTATATATCTTTATGTACTGAGGGACTGGCAGATCTCAAAGATCGACCTTGCTGCATAGTAGTGTATCGGGGGGGGTTCCTTGTTTGGATTTCGCTTTGCGAGACACCCCACGCACGAACATGGCATAGCGTCGAGATTAAAGTGAAGTTAGCCCTTAGTACATCTATTTGACTATCTAGGTTAGATAGTGGTTGGGTATTAGATTAGTTTAGCAGGGTAGCTTGACTAGGAGGTTTTAAAGGGATGCGCTAGGTGTGCACTGATAGAGGAGAGGTGAGGGGTATCTCACGAGAGTGCGATACCAATTTAAATATGGGATAAAACTATTTTTCTAAAAATAAAGCATTTATGCACTTGCAAAATATTTTCTAAACATTCGGGCCCTGACCCGTTTGTCTACTCTCCTTTCTTTCTCTATATTGTATATATATAGGTGTCCAGACACAGGGACGCCTGGATGGAAACTCCTTCGAGTCAGACGCCTGCTGCAGCAGCTGTGGATGCTTGCAGGTTTTTGATAGCCGCTTCCATCGTTGTACTCTAGATAGGAGGTACTGTATAAACATTCGAGCCAATGGCTCAATTGCATTTATTTATTCTTTCAGTACAGCATTTGATATGGTTGTATATTTGGACCGAGTGTTCGGTTATTTTAGTCCCTTTCATTTTCATTTCAGTTCATTACTCATTTAATTGTGGATGTTGTAATTTATTCGTTAAAAAGAGTAGTTAAGTAAAAGTTTTTAACGGCCACCTAATAGGATATTAGTAATTAATTGGATTTTCGACAGTGATGCTAAGAATGATCCATATGAAACTCCTGTTTTAATTTAATATTGGAGTGATCACCCGGTATCTTATTAGGCGGGTTGTTACAGATGGTATCAGAGCATCAGGTTCTAGTGTCTTTAGGAATCTGTGCGGACATACTACGCTTTCAGCGTTGCTCTCGATTTGTATAGAGCCTCAGGAATAGGATTGTTGATTTCTATTGCGAGATTTCGTTCTCCTGCCATATTATGAGATTATAGAAATCTTTTGCGCGCTCGTTTGAGAATCGTGTGCGGAGCTTGGATGGCAGCAGGAGGTGAGGCTTAGCTAGTGCAGCTGGTAGAAGGTTGGGATGAGTACCTTAGTAGAGGTTACTCTCTCTATGGTAATTGTTGAGGATTATCTCAATGACTACTAAAGCATAGTAGTTCGAGTACCATAGTGCAGCCGTAGTAGGGTGTGGTACTAAAGTTGGATTTCCCCGTGGAGATAAGGATTAGAAAGGGATCTTACGGATAGTTCTAACCGTGAGTCCCCATGAATCAGCAGGATGAGAAGAATGCAGCTTTGGGAATTATTCGCCTAAAGTTCAGCAGAGGTATATGGTGTTAATATTTGGCGTGACTAGATAAAGTCGCGGTATTAGTTAGCCCTGGACTCGTGTGTGTATCTTGAGTTGTGGCGGTCTCGATAACATTATAATGTATGATTATGTGTTTTCCGCAATAGCGGAATTCTATTTTTCTTCGTTCGCCATAGAGGCGGGTGATTATATTTTGTATATATACGTATACGGTATATGGTGTAACGGAGCGATAGCAGGCTAATGATGGCAAGTCTATCGTGTCCGCAATTCCTGGAGGGAACATATTATTATTGTGGTGTCTCACCTTTATACAGGTTGAGTACACCTTTGTTATATTGGACTTATGGAACCTCGATGAGCAGAGGCTTCCTTATTTTGGATGGTATATGTGGCAACCTTATAGATATAATTTAAGGCCCACAGAATCGTTGTTGAGCGGTAAGGTTTAGCTCAGTATTAGCTTGCGCAAGGACTTAGGAATGAGTGCGAGCGCAGGGTGGTATGACTCTTAGTTAGAGATAGGAGTTCAGATCACCTTTTGTTGGATTAGGGGATGGGGTTATCCCGGTTGCATGTTGAAATGACTGAACTCCACAACCAACGAAGTCAAGGGTTGATGTGTGGAGGGAATCCTTGTTTGGATTTCGCTTTGCGAGACACTCCACACATGACTCTTAACGGCGTCGGGAGTGGGGAGCTGTTATGGGATGCAAGGATGTTGATTTTGTGGAAAGGTCTTATAGTGTGAATGAACCACTATAGGCTATGAACCACATAATGTTTATATACTTATGGAAATATTGTGCTATGGAAAAGCACTAAAGTGGTCCCTTCGCCACAAATGGGTGGGTGAGGTTGGACTTAGAGAAATTGATTTAAGGACAATAGTCAGGCCTTAATGAAAAGGCAAGTTTTGAGGAGCTACATTTTGGGTATTATGTTCGTGACACTTTCTTCAGAAAGTGGGCACTCTGATTGGTTAGGTTTCCTTCTGTATGGGCGGAAGGATAAGATAGTAGAAATGCGTTCATAGGCTAGCCTAGTAGGATTTAGGACGTCCCGCTTCTGTGCCTTGGGTCGTTATATCTCGATGACCGACTACGCGAGGGAGTAGTGTAACGGGAGGGTTCCTTGTTTGGATTTCGCCTTGGCGAGACGTCCCACGCATGAAACCAAGCACTTATCGGGAGTTGAGAGAGGCCTTGGGCACTAAGGGCATACTTAGGATTATATTAGTTTCGTGTAGGTAGGGTAACGTATAGATCGTAGAACTTTTAGGATATAGGTTCGCTAGTATTAGCAGCGCCGAGGTTAGGAGTATTGAAATGCGCGGGTTCGGAGGACCCATAGGTGAGTATTACACCGAGGAAAGGAGATCCTTATTGGGAGAGAGTGATGCGTGTCAGACGTTCGTAATGTTTGTGCTGATATGCACAAGTTAGAAAGGTGTATGGGCACCTTGGTAAGGTAGTTTGATGTACCGCCTAGCTAAGATAGGAGTGGTATACAAGGTTGAAGTTCATGCCGATAGGCATTATAGATGATGGGTATTCTGTGACGTATAAGAGTCACTTTGCGATTGTGGTAGTCGTGTAGTATATGGTTGAGAACCGTTGGGTTAGTATTATTTCCCTTGAGGTATTAGGATTTGGAGTGATCCTAAGATTTGTGGTGTAGGTCGCATCTGAATTTCGAGGACGAAATTCCGTTGTAAGGGGGGGAGTGTAATAACCCGTCCTTTTTGGAGACGATTAAATTCCATAATTAAGTATAATTTGGGAATTTGGAGAATTTCTCGAATAGTGATCTGTGGGATTCTCGAGGATTTAATGATTTTGGAACGGTGTTATCAATTATTTTGGGACCATATAGGTCGAGATATTTTATTTATATGTCGCCACGGAGTATAGCGACAAAAGAAGTGAGATTTTGAGTAGAACACCGCATTTAATTATTTTGGGTTGGAATAGTGATTTGCGGTCAAGTACCTCGGATGGGAATTTCGACTGCGCCATAATTCTCGGAATGGCCGAGATAGTCGGAAAAGAGTGTCCGATTGTCGAAAATGAGTTTCGGGTAATTTTAGAGGTAAAAGTAACTCGTAATTGGGTAAACGAGTCGTTTTTGGGTTTTAAAGGGTTAAAACCCTTTTCTCTATATATAAAGAGGAAGAGAGGGAGAAAAAGAGAAAGAAAAGAAGAGAAAGAGAGAGAAGAGAGAGAGGAGGAAGAAAAGAGGAAAAAAGGGGGAGATTCCGGCCGGCCTCCGCGGGATTCGGCTCGAGGACGTCGGATTGTATCCACGAGGCAAGTGTTT
The DNA here is from genome assembly GCA_949130495.1 of Sambucus nigra. NCBI lineage: Eukaryota > Viridiplantae > Streptophyta > Magnoliopsida > Dipsacales > Adoxaceae > Sambucus > Sambucus nigra. The sequence goes on from OX422215.1 coordinate 249,543,385, forward strand.
ACTTGATTTATTTATTTTTGAGCATAAATATCTCATATCATTGTTGGTATAACATACCCTAATGATTTTGGGTTGGGTATTCGTGAATAAAACGGGTTTTTGGGAGTTAAAACGAATAAACCCCTAAAAATGGTAAATTGGAGAAACTTAGGTTTTAATTGAAATTTATTGGTGATTCCGGGTTCTAGGATGTTTAGAACCCTTAATATAGGTGTATTTGTAATTGGTTGAGGTTGTAGGACGTTGGGTGACGCGTCAAAAGCTTGGGAGAAGCTTTAATGGCGGAAATCTCCTCGGAGGTGACGATAAATAGTAACCCGTCACCTTTGGGGGCATTTTTGGCCAGGAAAAGAAGTGATTTAGCTTTCGGCCAAAACACGAAAGTTGTAGATCTTTTCGATACGGTCGTGTGGGCGCCGACCGCGTATTTTTCTGATTTTTCTACGATTTGATATGATTTTTACAAGATGACAGCTCCGGGTTGAAAGTACCAACTCGGAAATCAAATCGGGAATTGGAAAAATAAAGGCTAGAAATTATTGTGTAGATGTTTGGGATGATTTTTGGTGTAGAGTAGAAACCATGAAAATGAATTTGGATTGATTTTTGGGTATTTTGGAGTTTGAGAAATCGCCCAAACTGTGACCCTCGAACAGGCCGAATCGATTCGGGTACAGGCCGAATCGATTCGCCTAAGGGGAATTGGGTTTCTGCAATGGGCCGAATCGATTCGGGTACAGACCGAATCGATTCGCCATTTACAGACCTGTTTGCAGAATACTTTCCGAATCGATTCGCCCACCCGAATCGATTCGCTAAAGGGGCGAATCGATTCGCTTAGGCCAGAATTTCTAGTTTTCTCCCTTTAAGAGTATGGGGAGTTGAATTACCATTTAGGATTTTTATGGGGATTCCTAAATAAGGGTTTTGAGGATATTTCTTGTAGGCTTATAAGCCTATATAATTATGCTTATGGAAGGCGTCATTATATCGATTATCGTTAAGTATATCCTAAGAGATAATTAGGATAGTTTGGGGGTATATATATATAATGTATACTTCACTTAGAGAAGAATAGTATCATTGGAGATATCCAATAAATCCTTAGAATAGGATTTAAGTATATAGTGATTATTAAAGTAAGAAATACTTTGGATGTAGAATCATGCTAACATTAAAGCATGATTATGATTCCCGGAGGGAATCTTTGGGATTATTATCATCGTTAGATGCTATAGGCCATTATGGCCGTTTATATATATTCTAGGAAGAATATGTGGATTATATATATATACTATGTGTTTTAGGTATATATATATATGATGATGGAATGATTTTGAAAATATATAAATGAATATTTTCAAAATGGAAATATAAATGATTTTCATAATTAATAAAATTGAGGATACACACCTCTCTAAATCGCTATCATAAGGGAAGTCGCATTCGTATGGTGAAGCCCCCTGGCTAATGATGCAGGGTGGATATAATCCTAGGCCATGGGAGCGTTTATGGTTGTTTATTTTCTGCGGGGGTAGGGAGATTCCAGGTGTGGTCTTGGCTACCACGTAGGCTCATGGCCGCTTCCCGACGTCTTTCGATATAGGATCCCAGGTTGTCTTGGAGGCCCTGGAAGATGATAGCCATTTAGGGGCGCGCTCAGTGGAGAAATCCGGACGGGCGGTCTTAGAACGCGTTTAGTAAAGCAATTCATAATAATGGATTTGCTTTCATTACATTTCCTGGATATAAGAAGGGAAATGGGTTATATATGAATTGGCTTCGGTAACACTTCCCGGATGGAAGAAGGGATGTGGAAGCATATGTTTTGATCAAAGCATTTTTATGATAATGAAAATGGCTTTGAATACATTTCCTGAATATAAAAAGGGAAATGGGATATTTTGATAAGGAAAAGCTTTTTTATGATAATAAAACTGGCTTTTAAAAAGGTATATGATTTATTAAAGCAATTCATAGTAATGAATTGGTTTTTAAATACATTTCCTGGATATGAGAAGGGAAATGGAAGTTTTTGAAATGAAAAGGATAAGTATTGATAAATACCTTGTGTATAGAATACACCTCAGTCCGGGAGATAGATCCGGATATGTATCATATATATACAATTGATTTGGAAATCCTCAGTCCGGGTGATAATTATATTACCCGGAAGTATATTGTAGATGTATGTATATGTATAAATTGGGTACCGAGGGTCTAATGAATCCCGACGATCGACCGTGCCGCATAGTAGTGTATCGGGGGGGTTCCTTGTTTGGATTTCGCTTTGCGAGACACCCCACGCACGAATATGGCACTGTGTTGAGACTGGGGAGAAGTTTAATCCTTAGTGCTCTTATATTATTAAATGTTATGGTATATATATTATATATCTTTATGTACTGAGGGACTGGCAGATCTCAAAGATCGACCTTGCTGCATAGTAGTGTATCGGGGGGGGTTCCTTGTTTGGATTTCGCTTTGCGAGACACCCCACGCACGAACATGGCATAGCGTCGAGATTAAAGTGAAGTTAGCCCTTAGTACATCTATTTGACTATCTAGGTTAGATAGTGGTTGGGTATTAGATTAGTTTAGCAGGGTAGCTTGACTAGGAGGTTTTAAAGGGATGCGCTAGGTGTGCACTGATAGAGGAGAGGTGAGGGGTATCTCACGAGAGTGCGATACCAATTTAAATATGGGATAAAACTATTTTTCTAAAAATAAAGCATTTATGCACTTGCAAAATATTTTCTAAACATTCGGGCCCTGACCCGTTTGTCTACTCTCCTTTCTTTCTCTATATTGTATATATATAGGTGTTCAGACACAGGGACGCTTGGATGGAAACTCCTTCGAGTCAGACGCCTGCTGCAGCAGCTGTGGATGCTTGCAGGTTTTTGATAGCCACTTCCATCGTTGTACTCTAGATAGGAGGTACTGTATAAACATTCGAGCCAATGGCTCAATTGCATTTATTTATTCTTTCAGTACAGCATTCGATATGGTTGTATATTTGGACCGAGTGTTCGGTTATTTTAGTCCCTTTCATTTTCATTTCAGTTCATTACTCATTTAATTGTGGATGTTGTAATTTATTCGTTAAAAAGAGTAGTTAAGTAAAAGTTTTTAACGGCCACCTAATAGGATATTAGTAATTAATTGGATTTTCGACAGTGATGCTAAGAATGATCCATATGAAACTCCTGTTTTAATTTAATATTGGAGTGATCGCCCGGTATCTTATTAGGCGGGTTGTTACATGGATCTGTTGACAAAGAACGATGAAAAGGATGAACGCACAAGAGAGTAAGACAATGAAAAACTCAAAGATTCAAATTTGAAAAAGTAGAAGACGATGGGATTGTCTGTGACGCTTAAATACCTTACCTTGGGAAACGATAAAGTTAATGATTACAAAAAGAAACGATTATGCTACCGGCGGCTAGAAGGACAAAAAGTAAGCGGAGATCGAGGTGGTTATAAAAATTCAAAAAAGCCTGATTCTACGAAATTGGAAGGAAAAATAAATACAAAGGAAACACTCCTAAAAATCAGGAGGACCATTTAAAACTGCCATATTCCAAGAAAGAATGTTCCACACTCCTCAAATTTCGAACTACGAAACATTGGGGGCTTCTGTTGATACCAAATTTAGTCTGCTGACATGGCTCAATCGAGTGAAGACATGTGGCAATCTACGTGGCAACAACAAACACTTTCGAGGAACTCAGACGCTCTGAGGAACCATACTACAACGAGGAACACTGCCGAGGAACTCAGGTGCTCCGAGGAACCATACTACAATGAGGAACACTGCTTCCCCGAGGAACTCAGACTCTCCGACCAACAAGAACTCTACGAGGAACTTTTGAGTACCGAGCAACTTAGTCGGTCCGAGCTGCACCTCGAACAAAGCATTAATAGCCAGATAACCAACAGTTTGACTGTTCATTAAATGCTTATCATTCAGACGTATACACTTAAGGGGCATTGAATGTATTACCCTTTCACATGTACAACATTTAATGTATTACCCTTTCACATTACAGCCTCAGGGCTATAAATACATTGTATTACCCTCATTGTAAGAGGACCGAAATTTCTTGATTGAACTTGTAATCGAGAATCTCCCAAACAATCATCAATGACAGAAACAGTGGACGTAGGTCATTCTTATAAGGCTGAATGATTGGGCATAAATATTGTATATTTATCCCCCTAATTTCAGTATTTTTGTGAACCCGAATGATGTAACATATATGGATTTGATTCACTTTTATGCTTCTAACCTTCTTGGCGAGTATTGCGTGTTTCGTACTTCTCCTATTGGTTTTACAGGTTAATTATGCAAGCAGTGCAAAGGAGGAAACAAGACTGTGCAAGAAAAGCTAAGAAGGCAAGTTCAAGGGCATGTCGGTAATTTTGCAGCCCGATCCAAAAGAAGAAGTCAACTGGGAAGTTGAAGAGCTCGGAACAACGAGAAGACTGGAAGAAACGGCACCCAAATCCGAGCTACGGTTGAAAAGTTATGCTCAGTTGAAGTTGAAGAAAAATCCAAGAAAAGAAGAGAAAAACCAGAAAAAAACTAAGTGTTGAGAGCAAGGCCAGGAGAGTACATGCGAACCCCACCCCGAACCGGTTCGGAGGGGCGAACCGGTTCGCTGTACCTCCGAACCGGTTCGCTGTACCTGACACGCGAATTTTGTGTTTTATTCTGATTTATCTCCAAGTCTCCTATTAGGTTTAAAACACTCCAAACTTATGGGGAACGTAGGCATTAACCTAGGAGCAGCTTTTAGAACTATTTGGAGAGAGTTTTTGAGAGAACAAAAGGAGAGGAACATCTAGGAATATCAAGGGCACAATTTACTTCAAGAATTCATTGTTTCGGGTTTGCTTTTCTAGTTTTAATTCAAAGTTCTTGTTTCGTATTATTGTTCTTGCATGCTTAGTTTTCCTAATTGATTCAACTTGTTTTCGCATTCATAATACGTATTTACATGTTTAGATTTAGTTTTATCATGAATTCATACACATGCAACGTCATTATTTCATGCGTTAGTCAAGTTAACATGTCCGGCTAGGTTTTTCAAGGTTGGGATGCATGAACCCAACCTGATGTGTTAGTGCATGTGTATAACGTCGATCCGCTGAATTTAATGATTAATTTAAATCGTATCGCGTAATTTCATAAGAATTGTAGATCTTTATATCTCGTTTGCCTATGGGTACTCGTGATGATTTAGAGTACAATTTGAGGGTAATTACCGCGATACCGATTTACTCATCCTCAGATTAGGTATGACGCGGGCTTGAACCTCGTATACATAATGCTTGGGAGTACTAAATTCCGGGTTTGAATTAATCGGATAAATTTATGATCAACGTTGTCACTGCATTACACTAGGGTTGGGGGATTGTATTCCCATCCTGTTTTTCTCATCATTTAGTTAAAAGTTCCAATTTACTCCTTCATTCGTAATCTAGATAGTTTAGTTAATTGCATTTTTCATTATATTTTAATAATTGCAAGTAGGTTAAGCCATCTCAAAAAGCCAAATCCATCGTTTTCTTTTCTTCTTAGAGTCATTGCTAGGATTCCTCAATCTTATCCCGTCGTCACAACTCCGTTGTCATTTTTCCCTGAGGATCGATACCCGACTTGTCGGATTATTACTTGAACGATAGGCTTGCACATGAGCCTAGAGAGCACACACTTTAGATACACATTCTGAGTCGTGTCAAGTTTTTGGCGCCGTTGCCGGGGAATTAGGTAGACTTAGGATTAGATCGAGTTAATCCAAAGCTTTGACCAAAAATTCAAAAATCCAAAAAAAAAAAAAAAAATAAATAAAAAAATAAAATAAAATAAAATTCCAAAAAGATTCACCATCATCTCTCCTGAACTTAATGCAAAATTCTGAAGCCACTCCCACACCCCATAATACTCCAACCAGCATTCACGAAAATCCACTTGTTGAGTATAATCCCGACAGTCCCCACACTCCACAAGCCCCACAGTTCTGGATCCCACCTCCCACACCGTCACACTCCATCTCTAGCAACACTCCCTTTTCCTTCGTAGGACACACGTCGTGCACACCCAGTGAGAACGCCGAATCGTCGAGTGAGAGAGAGATGTCGCAGCACAGTAATGCAACTACCGGTGAGGAAGAGCCTCCGTACCGCCCGTTGAGAGAATTCTTATATCCCGAGCGCACTGTCACTCCGGGATGCATTATACTCCCGTATAATGCCGGGCAGTTTCGTTTCAAAAATGGGATGATCCAGACGCTACCACATTATCACGGTATGGATTCTGAAAAGTCATACCTCCACATAAGGGAATTTGAGGACGTGTGTGATACTCTCAACGATCAAACCTGCACACAAGAGGTAATCCGCCTCAAACTCTTCCCATTCTCGCTTAAAGATAAAGCTAAAGCTTGGCTATGGTCTTTACCTCCAAGCTCGATTCCATCCTGGAATGAGCTACAGTCTAAATTTCTCAAGAAATTCTTCCCAACACATCGAACAATCTCTATAAAGGCTCAAATTCAAGCATTCAGGCAACAAGAAAATGAGCCTTTCCATCGATGTTATGAACGTTTCAACGAGTTAGTGGCTTCGTGCCCCCATCATGGATTTGATCCATCGCAAATCATCTCCTTTATCTATAATGGGTTAAATCTTAACTCTAAACAGCTTGTTGAAACCATGGGAAGTGGTCCATTTGTCGATCTAGATGCCCATGACGCTGATCTTCACACGAGGTATGTTGCCGAGACTACCCAATCCTGGGATACCTCTGATCCGAACGCTCAAAACCGAAATCGACAATCTACCACAGCTCCGTCGACATCCGGTCTATTCCACGTAGATAAGAATTCTATGTCGGACTGTCGGTTGGACACCATTGAGAGAGGACTGCGAGATTTATGTGAGGTAGTTGGATCCATCAAGAATCCCATCGAAAAGGTGTGTGCAATTTGTGAGGCGGGACATTCAACTGAGGAATGCCCGACGATACCCGCCTGCAAAGTAATATTACAGGAGCAAGTCAATGGTATAGGAGGCTTTAAGGGAAATTTCGGTGCCCCGCACGGAAATTCATACAACCCTTCGTGGAAAAACCATCCCGGTTTTAGCTACGGGCAACAACATGCCGCAATGAACCCTCCTTCGCATGTTGCCCCTCCTCCTCCAATACAATTTCAACAAGCTCCACACATGCAAGGACATGTGCAAGCACCACCACATCATGGAAATTATATCCCGCCACAGCGGAGAACTCTCGAGGATACTGTGAATCAATTCATCGCAAGCCAGGCCGCAACCAATGCCAAGTATGACCGTCTCATTGGCGACCTAAATGCAAACCTGTCTAAGATACAATCCTCGTTGAGTGTTCAAGAGAAGGGCAAATTCCCTGCCCAAGGCCAACGACCTCCCCAAGGTCAAACTAGTGTTAGCTCCACATCCACTGAACATCAGGAGCAATGTCAAGCAGTGACCACTCTTCGTAGTGGAAGAGTCGTTGATTTATCACCTCCTCCACACGACACAACAAAAGACAAGGAGATTTCGCCCGGCACGAAAGAGGCCGAAGATGTCCCCTTGGACGAGAGTGATAAGGAAGACACTAGTGAGCCTGAGGTGGTAGTAAAACCACCCTCCGCAGCACCATTTCCTCGAAGATTGATTCCTACTCAAAAAGGGAATCCACGTGATGAAGTGCTAGAAGTTCTAAAGCAAGTGAAGCTGAATCTACCCTTCCTTGATGCCATCAAACAAATTCCAGCCTACGGCAAAGTTATCAAAGACTTGTTGACGGTAAAAAGGAGGATGAAAGTTAAAAAGAACGTCTTTCTAGCTCAGAACGTGAGTTCCATTCTGCTAAATGATCTCCCGCCTAAATTTAAAGATCCCGGTGCACCCACTATATCATGCATCATTGGAGATAATAAAATTGAGAAAACCTTACTTGACTTGGGAGCAAGTGTAAACATACTTCCTTACTCCATTTATAGGCAACTTGACTTGGGTGACCTCAAGCCCACAAAGGTCACTCTCCAACTGGCGGATCGATCAGTGAAGATTCCACGAGGCATAGTCGAGGACGTGATCGTCCAAGTTGACACTTTCTACTTCCCGGTAGACTTTGTCATTTGGGACACGGAGCCCTCCTTTAACTCAAGCAACCATGTTCCCATCATCCTTGGTCGCCCTTTCTTAGCTACCGCTAATGCAATCATCAACACAAGGAATGGGCGAATGCAGCTCACCTTTGGGAACATGACATTGGAAACCAACATCTTCCACATAGCCCAAAATGCAGGGGAGGAAGATGATCTTCACGCGGTGAGCCTCATAGATGAGGTAGTAGAAGAGTACTTCGAGGAAACTTTTTGTGGCGACGCCTTAGAGTCATGTTTAGCGACGAGCTATGAGTGTGAGGGGACGTCTACCCACTTCGAGAGGGATGTTGGAAGGTTGAGAGAAGTACTCGATGAGAGTGCGTCGGACGAGGACGTGAGAGAGATTGATTGGGTTTCTAGATTCGAGGAACTACCTCCGAGGGATACACATATGGCTCCCTCCAGTGAAAAATTTCCAACCCTCAATTAAAGAAACTCCCCTCCCATATCAAATATGCATACCTAGGAGAGGATGAGACATTTCCTGTTGTTATCTCCTCTAGCCTAGATGAAGGGCAGGAGGGCAAATTGATGAAAGTTCTGAGGAAGCACCAGAGTGCTTTTGGTTGGTGTATAGCTGATTTGAAGGGAATAAGTCCTTTGATTTGCACCCACAAGATCCATCTCGAAGAGGATGTCAAGCCCTCTAGAGAAATGCAAAGAAGACTGAATCCCAATATGAAAGAAGTTGTGAGAACCGAGATCATCAAACTATTGGATGCCGGGATTATCTACCCAATCTCGGATAGCAAATGGGTGAGCCCTATTCAAGTTGTTCCGAAGAAGTCGGGTATGACTGTGATTGAGAATACCAAGGGAGAGCTTGTTCCCCAACGCACCACCACAGGTTGGCGTGTTTGCATTGATTACCGGAAACTCAATGCGGGAACAAGAAAAGACCATTTCCCCTTGCCATTCATCGATCAAATGCTTGAGAGAGTTGCGGGCCACCCTTACTATTGCTTCCTTGATGGTTATTCCGGATATAACCAAATTGAGGTAGATGTACTTGACCAAGAGAAGACGACTTTCACTTGCCCTTTTGGTACGTTTGCCTACAAACGTATGCCATTTGGCTTGTGTAATGCACCCGCGACCTTTCGAAGGTGCATGTTGAGCTTATTTAGCGACATGGTTGAGAGAGGACTCGAGGTGTTCATGGACGATTTCAGCGTTTTTGGCACCTCTTTCGATCACTGTTTAGAAAAATTGGAAAAAGTACTTACCCGGTGTGTGGACAAGAACTTAGTGCTGAATTGGGAGAAGTGCCATTTCATGGTCACTGAGGGAATAGTTCTTGGTCACATAGTATCATCCAAGGGCATAGAAGTTGATAGGGCTAAAATATATGTCATAGCTGATCTTCCCCCACCGAGATCGCTTAAAGACGTGCGCTCATTCTTGGGTCACGCCGGGTTTTATCGAAGGTTCATTAAGGACTTTAGCGCCATCGCTAGACCCTTAAGCAACCTTCTCATGAAGGATAACCCGTTTGAGTGGACCGAGGCATGCCAAAGCTCCTTTGATAAATTAAAGAACATGCTCGTGTCCTCTCCCATCATGCAAGTTCCGGATTGGTCCCTACCGTTCGAACTTATGTGTGATGCAAGCGATTACGCGATTGGAGCCGTTTTGGGCCAACGTAAAGATAAGCAAGCTCATGTAATCTACTACGCTAGCCGGACCCTTGCCGGACCTCAACTCAACTACTCTACCACGGAGAAGGAGTTGCTAGCGGTAGTCTTTGCCCTTGATAAGTTCAGATCGTATCTCATTGGTTCTCCTATCACTGTCTTCACCGACCACGCGGCTTTAAAATATCTACTCACGAAGAAAGACGCCAAGCCGCGCCTCATCAGGTGGATCCTACTCCTACAAGAGTTTAATCTCTCCATCAAAGATAAGAAAGGAGTAGAAAACGTCGTGGCCGACCACTTATCTCGGCTCTCGTCCGACGTACCTAGTGATCCCATACCCATAGACGAGCACTTTTCGGATGAGCAACTATTTTCCACCTCTTCCTATCCCTGGTTTGCGGACGTAGTCAATTATCTAGTCACGGGAGCCGTCCCTCCCGATTGGACACCGCAAGATAAGAAGAGGTTTCTTACTTGGTCGCGCATGTTCTTTTACGATGATCCCTTCCTTTTTAAATATTGCGCCGACCAAATCATCCGACGATGTGTACCGGATGACGAGATTCCAAAAGTCATCCAGTTTTGTCATTCGGAAGCATGTGGAGGCCACTTCTCGGCGAAAAAGACGGCCGCTAAAATTCTGCAATGCGGCCTCTATTGGCCCACAATCTTCCGGGATGCAAATGACGCTTGCAAGTCATGTAATAGGTGCCAACGAATGGGAGCCATTTCTCGACGCGACATGATGCCCCTTACCCCCGTACTCATCATTGAGATATTCGATTGTTGGAGTATTGACTTCATGGGTCCCTTTCCCCCATCCTTTGGTTTCCTATACATCCTAGTCGCGGTAGACTACGTTTCTAAATGGGTAGAAGCTATAGCTACTAAGACTAATGACAATAAAGTGGTGATAAATTTTCTACAGGAACACATACTTTCTCGCTTCGGAGCACCGAAAGCGATAATTAGCGATAATGGCACGCACTTTTGCAATAGGCCATTTGAGAAGCTCATGAGAAAGTATGGGGTCGTCCACAAGGTTGGGACGACATATCACCCACAAACGAATGGGCAGGCCGAGCTAGCAAATCGGGAGATCAAGAACATTCTTGAAAAGACCGTCAATCCTACCCGGAAAGATTGGTCCCTTAGATTGACCGATGCACTTTGGGCCTATCGTACCGCGTTTAAAAATCAACTTGGAATGTCCCCTTTCCGTTTTGTGTATGGCAAACCTTGTCATCTCCCTGTTGAACTCGAACACAAAGCGTATTGGGCAATTAAGCAATTGAACTATGCCTTGGACAAGGCCGGTGAAGCCCGTAAGCTACAATTGATTGAGTTAGAAGAACTACGCAATGATGCGTATGAGAATGCCAAAATTTCAAAGGAGAGGATGAAACTTGCTCATGATAGCATCATTCGAAGAAAAGAGTTTCATCCCGGGCAAAAAGTTCTTCTATACAACTCTCGGCTTCACCTCTTCCCAGGCAAGTTGCGGTCACGATGGTCTGGCCCATTCGTGGTAAAGAACGTTTTTCCCCATGGAGCTGTTGAACTAAACGATTTAAAAGGGGAAAACACGTTCAAGGTAAATGGACAACGCCTAAAGCCATACCTAGAGGCGTTTGTGGATGAGGTCGACACGATTTGGTTGTCGGACCCTGTTTACGGGGTCAATTGAGCTAAGCGAGTGAGGTCATCGCACCCCCGACGCGTATGGGGTGATTTTGTGTGTAAAATAGTCGTGTGTAAATAGGTTAGTTAGGAGTCCCGAGACTGCGTTGCATGAGAGATAGGTTAGCACGTTTTTCGAGGGTGCTAGTACGCTTTTCGAGGTCGTATTCGAGGAAGTTTTTGAGAGCCCAAGGGTTTAGAAGAGTTTTAGGGGCCGTATGCACAAGTTAGGGGGTGAGAGAGCACTTAGAAATGGAGAGAAGAGTGAATTTCCTCGATTGGACCAGCCTGGTACCCCCGAACCAGTTCACTGTACCTCCGAACCGGTTCGGAGGGGCGAACCGGTTCGCTGTACCACCGAACCGGTTCGCTGTACCTGCCAGATTCTTCCCCCCTTTTCTCCTAGTTCATTCCCTTTCCCTCCATTCTTTTCCCCTTCTTCCCCCTACGTTTTTCTTCCCTCCAAATCCTTCCCTCCTTCCCAAATTCATCCCAATTCATTCCCTCCACCTTCTCCTTCCCAACCTTTCATATTTCCCACCAAAAACACACCCCTTCACACCTATAAATACACCCCACCCCTCCTCCATTTTTCACACCAAAACATTCTCCCTCACTCTATTCTCTCCCATATTCTCTCCCATATTTTCTCCCTCTCTCCCCCTCTTTTCCATCAAAATGCCGCGCCGCCCCGCTCCCCGCCCAAGGAAATATGATGAGACCACCATACTTGATGACCCGGGTAGGGGGTATTCCGATGCGTCCAAGAACGCCATTGGTCCGAGATCTACTTCTCCTCCACGCGCGCCATTCACATCGAGCGCTTCGTGGATTGGGATACCCTTCCGGGCGAAGTCACCGCCCTTTTTGACCGCCGTGGGTGGTGCTCTTTCCTCGCCCCGACGTGCAATAACGTTTTTGATACCGCCATTCGTCAATTTTATGCGACCTTGGTTCGCAAATCTTCCACACTTCACGAGGCGTATCTCGACGGTATCACCATTCCCTTCTCGGCAGCTCTCATTGCACGCAAAATGCGTGCCAAAGGGGTGATCCTACCCGTGCCCTTCCAATACCCGAACAATGGTGCCCCACACTCAAAAGACGAATGCGTTGCCCGCATGGCACCCGGGGCGGAATGGACACGCGAATCCTTCCCCATTGGTGGTTTGGCCGCCACGGTCCGCTTCACTCACATCATTGTTTGTGGTGCCATCCACCAAACCACCAATGACTCGGTGGTCCGGTCCCGTCACGCCAATTTCCTCTACTATTTTTTGGACCCCGAGAGCACCATCAACCTTGCCCAAGTCTTCTACGCGGATATCCTCAATGCCGCCTATGACGAGAATGGCAAGGTAGCCCTCCCATACGCCCGTTTCATTACGGAGCTCTTGATGGATGCGGGAGTGGATGAACCCGAAAACCAAATTCGACTTCCTCGCCCCGTAAGCGGCACGTCCACAACTCGTAGTGAGCGCCAAATGCGCGTGGCTCACCCCGACCGTCCTATTCACGAGGAGGACGTGGCCGAGGAAGCTCCCGATGACCCGATGATGGATGTAGACGAGGAAGAATTCGAGGATGAGGAGGATGATTCCAATTTCGAGCCCCCGGGGGCCAACTTCGATAGGCGCATTTCGGCGGTTGAGGCCCGTCTCGACGGGTTCATCAACCAATACAATCAAGACCAAGCGGACTACCGAAGGGACACCCGGATGATGTATCAACTTCAAGTCCATCTTCACCAGCTCAACTTTGGCGGTCCTCCTCCCCCCTTCTTTTATGACCCATATGACCCGAATGCACCAAGCTCCTCCCACCCACCTCCCCCATGAGCTTTTATTGTTTTTATCTTTTGGTTTAACTGTTAGTGGTGGTAGGGATTGCACATTGTTCATAGTTGTTTACCCATTTCTTATGTAACACAGGCTTCTCTTGGTTATAATACAATCTTGCATTTTTTCATATTTGTTTGTTTTATTTTTCCGCACTTTTTATTCGCCTTAATTTCGATTTTAGTCCTTTTTGCTTGAGGACAATGCAAAAGTCTAAGTTAGGGGGGGGGTCACAAGTGCGCATTGCTAAAACTTCACAAATTTTCAAAAATGCCCAAAATTTCCAAAAAAAAAAATCATAAAATTTTGAAAAATCCAAAAATATTTTTGTTCAAAATAAATAAAAATTGGAATTCAAATTTTTCAAAAATTTCATTAAAAGTCAAATTGGAGTCTCAAATGGTAAATATCCAACATACACAAAGCCGAAATTGACCAAAGATGGAAATTGTGCAAAAAATTGACGACTTAACGAATAAATGTGGAGATTAACAAACCCGGTGAGATTCGAGCCTATCACGTTTTGTGAGATTTTAAATCACTCCGAGTTAATGGTTAACTCAAAGTTCTTTTTAGCGCTTAATAAGTTGTCAAGGATCTCAATTTTTTTTTCATTTGATCGGTTTTGAAAAATGTGTGCAATGTTGCCTTGAAAATCGTGCCAAATTAGTCTCTAAACTTAAATTCACCTCGAAACGCATATGGTAACGCAATTGACATTTTGGACAATGAAGTAGGCCCTCGTTTGTCACCCAAAAAAAATATTGGCCAGAAAAAGTAGCGAAAAATTACCCTTTGCAACCCAAATTGAGCCTAATAATTTTCCCTTTCGTTTGACAACCCGAAAAACCCAAAATAGCCCGGAATTGTGAAAAATAAAAAAATAAAAAAATTCAGAATTTAAGTCCGAAAAGTGCAATAAAAAGGGGCAAGAAAAAAAAAATATAGAAGAATGCTCAACAAAAATAGCAAGAAAAAAAAAAAAAGAAAAGAAAGAAGAAAAAAAAAAATGAGCAATAGCCCGGAAAATGCACTAATGGACATCACGAATGATTTTTCCAATTCCAACCTTCCCTACCATTTTCATTTTACCCAATGCAACCTTTAATCCGAAAAAGTCCTAACCGAGTCCAAATTGCGTAAATTGAGTACCGCATGGAGAGTTAATACACCAAAAGATAATATAAGAGGTTAAATGCGCGAAATAGAGGCGATGTTCCCGTTTTTAAAACCGTAATCCGTTGAAGAGATCCTTTCACCATAAAATTTCCGTCTTTCTGATTGCATGCGTGTATTTGCTTCTATTACATTTACTCCTTACATCACGCATGCCGAGAGAATAGCCATAATCCGAGAGATTCGTTTGTGAGTGCATTCCGTGAGAAATTGAAATCAAAACGAATTTTCGGATAAGTAACGTAATGATCAATCGATGGAAATTGGCGGTTATATTTCCGGCTTCGCACACACACACTACGGTTTGAGACCTGTAAATATGACTTGATGATGACTATTTTATGGAAAAGTTTGAATTGTACAATTTTTGCATATTTTGAATTTTCTTTGAGTCGAATTTTGTGGGTATATTCACTGCAAACCCTCACGAGACACAACTCGTCCTACTAGGGTAACCTAAAGGTTCAAAGGCTTGTTGCATACGCTAAATGCAATCGCTTGCCCGCGAAAGTGGTATTCTATCCCAATAAAGTCCTTGAAGTGTCCTTAACTCTTACTTTCATTCTTTTACATTGCTCGGGACGCGCAAAGTTCTAAGTTAGGGGGGTTTGATTGGGCATAAATATTGTATATTTATCCCCCTAATTTCAGTATTTTTGTGAACCCGAATGATGTAACATATATGGATTTGATTCACTTTTATGCTTCTAACCTTCTTGGCGAGTATTGCGTGTTTCGTGCTTCTCCTATTGGTTTTACAGGTTAATTATGCAAGCAGTGCAAAGGAGGAAACAAGACTGTGCAAGAAAAGCTAAGAAGGCAAGTTCAAGGGCATGTCGGTAATTTTGCAGCCCGATCCGGAAGAAGAAGTCAACTGGGAAGTTGAAGAGCTCGGAACAACGAGAACACTGGAAGAAACGGCACCCAAATCCGAGCTACGGTTGAAAAGTTATGCTCAGTTGAAGTTGAAGAAAAATCCAAGAAAAGAAGAGAAAAACCAGAAAAAAACTAAGTGTTGAGAGCAAGGCCAGGAGAGTACATGCGAACCCCACCCCGAACCGGTTCGGAGGGGCGAACCGGTTCGCTGTACCTCCGAACCGGTTCGTTGTACCTGACACGCGAATTTTGTGTTTTATTCTGATTTATCTCCAAGTCTCCTATTAGGTTTAAAACACTCCAAACTTATGGGGAACGTAGGCATTAACCTAGGAGCAGCTTTTAGAACTATTTGGAGAGAGTTTTTGAGAGAACAAAAGGAGAGGAACATCTAGGAATATCAAGGGCACAATTTACTTCAAGAATTCATTGTTTCGGGTTTGCTTTTCTAGTTTTAATTCAAAGTTCTTGTTTCGTATTATTGTTCTTGCATGCTTAGTTTTCCTAATTGATTCAACTTGTTTTCGCATTCATAATACATATTTACATGTTTAGATTTAGTTTTATCATGAATTCATACACATGCAACGCCATTATTTCATGCGTTAGTCAAGTTAACATGTCCGGCTAGGTTTTTCAAGGTTGGGATGCATGAACCCAACCTGATGTGTTAGTGCATGTGTATAACGTCGATCCGCTGAATTTAATGATTAATTTAAATCATATCGCGTAATTTCATAAGAATTGTAGATCTTTATATCTCGTTTGCCTATGGGTACTCGTGATGATTTAGAGTACAATTTGAGGGTAATTACCGCGATACCGATTTACTCATCCTCAGATTAGGTATGACGCGGGCTTGAACCTCGTATACATAATGCTTGGGAGTACTAAATTCCGGGTTTGAATTAATCGGATAAATTTATGATCAACGTTGTCACTGCATTACACTAGGGTTGGGGGATTGTATTCCCATCCTGTTTTTCTCATCATTTAGTTAAAAGTTCCAATTTACTCCTTCATTCGTAATCTAGATAGTTTAGTTAATTGCATTTTTCATTATATTTTAATAATTGCAAGTAGGTTAAGCCATCTCAAAAAGCCAAATCCATCTTTTTCTTTTCTTCTTAGAGTCATTGCTAGGATTCCTCAATCTTATCCCGTCGTCACAACTCCGTTGTCCTTTTTCCCTGAGGATCGATACCCGACTTGTCGGATTATTACTTGAACGATAGGCTTGCACTTGAGCCTAGAGAGCACACACTTTAGATACACATTTTGAGTCGTGTCACTGAACCACTTTAAAACTTCTGTGTCTCATTTATTTTATATGTGATTAAATAATTAGATACGAGCTAATTTTTTACATCAATAATCATAATAACCGTAACAATGTATGAACACTACCCAACTTTTCTCTTCATGTAGAAAATAAAAAATATCAGCAAAAACTCGATGTTCAACTACTCTTACACCCATCTTTGATGAGCTGCAACATATACACCCCCACATGGCACACCAGACGGGAAACACGGGCAACCTAATGGTAGTTTAAAATTTGCAATAATAAATAAATAAAAGTACATGAATGTAGTCAAAAGAATGGTCAAAAACTGAACAAATGCAGAATTCGAGCCTACATAAAAAGGTAATTATGAGAATTGTTAAGGGTGTGAGTGTGAATCTGGGACCAAATTAAGTAAGGATAGCGCATAGGAAAAAAAACTTGTTTCACAAAACCACCATAACTTTACCTCTGTATTTGTTTCCATTGCTTCCCTTATTTCCATCGCCAGTGATAACTTGCAATAACAAATTTCATATTACCTATTTTACGTCGTTGAGTTATTTGATTTCTTGATTCATCTATAATTGAAATATCATCAAAACGAAGAAAAAAATGAGAAAGGGAAAAGCCAAAGATCTTCAAGGAAGTTTGTAGTTGTTTTACCTCCCTGAGTTGTTTGATTTCTTGATTCATCTATATTTAATATATCATCAAAACGAAATAGAAAGAATGAAACAAGAAAATCCAAATATCTTCGAAGAAGTTAGTACCTATTTTACCTCATTGAGTTGTTTGATTTCTTGATTCATCTACATTTAACATATTATCGAAACGAAGAAGAAAGAATGGGAAATGAAAAGCCAAAGATCTTCAAGGAAGTCGGTTTATTTATGGCTAAAGGGTAATTAGCAAAAAGAACTAATGGGGGAAAATGGGATATGAATAGCTTCACATTTAAGTGATTTGTATAACATGTCACTTAAATGCAAATAGAGGAAAATAGAGAGTCGAGCCTCATTTCAAAGCCAAAAATGAGATAACAGGTGTAATCATAGTGAAAGGGGGCTAGATTTAATTGAAGTTTTGTTTTTATCACTTTGCACATTTACAAATGGAGACACCATTTATATATATATACACACACACAAATACACACACACACACACACACACACACACACACACAAGGGTATGCCTGTGCCTGAAGGCACGCTGATAATCGGAAAACGACAAATTTTCAAAACACGTAATTGCAAAAATGCACAAATTTCGTTTCCCAACAAACAAATATAATTTTAAAAAAATTGACCATATTCTCCTTTGTTTTTAGGACAATCCACCCTGCTTAACAAAAAATAAATAGTCCAACAACATTGGAATAGTCTAAATTCATCAAATAGACTCGCTTATAACATGAAAAATACAATATTCATCAATTGAATTCACATTGTGTCTCAAAATAACAAAATATAAATTTAAAAAAAAATGGGCATAGTATCTTTTATTTATTGGACTATCCATCCTGCTTAAGGGGTAACAACCAATCGTACAATATTAAAAAAGTTCAAATTCATCAAACAAATATTTCTACAAAATAAACTTCTTTAAAAAAAATCACATATATTAATTGAGGTTGTCCCACGTGTTCCACTATAATGATTGTCCGTAGTTTTCAAAATGCGACCCGACAAAAAATAAAAAATATAGTTAGTCAATGGAAATAGCTAGTCAAATATTATATAAACCATTCTAATTATTAATTATATGGCAAATACACTGCCTCGCTTACATGACGCTAGAGAGTTCCCAAAAGAGAGAATTTGTAACAAAATACATAGTTTATGGCCATTCGTTATGTGAGACCTTACCCACTAAGGATTTATAAAATCGGAGTGATCAACATTCAAAGTAACCCATACATCTACACAGAAAACAATGACATAGCCATAGAATAACAGTTACATGGAAACATATACATATTGCGACAAAGGTTTATTATTTAAGGTTATTTATCAATGTAATGGTGGCTCATTGTTTGGATAATAATATTTTAAAACATTTAATGATGCATCATCTATGAATAAAAAATGGCATTAGAAGGACCTAATTGCGTACATAT
This sequence comes from Sambucus nigra, assembly GCA_949130495.1. Classification (NCBI taxonomy): domain Eukaryota; kingdom Viridiplantae; phylum Streptophyta; class Magnoliopsida; order Dipsacales; family Adoxaceae; genus Sambucus; species Sambucus nigra. The sequence goes on from OX422215.1 coordinate 249,562,202, forward strand.
GATGGAGAACGAAGAACACAAACGAAAATTAGAGAAAAATAGTGAGGTACCGTAATGAGATGTGCATTGATGATTATGATTGATGTCTCCAATTCTTGTAGGTGTCTCTTATGGATCTCAGTAATTCCCCCCACGTAGTGGTGTATATAAAGTGGTGTATAATTATCTTTTAAAAAGTATGATTATCAACGACTATGATAGAGAGAGAATAACAGCGTGAGAAAAGATTAGAGGCTAAGGCTATAGAGAAAGGACATTGTCGTCCCTTTCTTGGCTTGGTATTCATGATAACTGGTAGTTGTTTGCAGGGCTTACTAAAATACCCCCATTTTGAATTCAAAGTGAAAGTTTGAAGAGTAAAAATGAGGAGGAACTAAAATTTCTAAGGGCAAAATAGGCAGGACAATAAAAACTTATCTGATGACATCATTAATTTAACTTATGACATACAGAAGTTTTATACTTTATTATATATATATATATATATAGGGAGAGGTTCACAAGTGAACCTAAAAGATGAACTTTTTAATGAACCTTAACAAAATAACACCTAACAACTCATTAATTTTAATTTCTATGTTGTAATTGGTCAGCGCCTGCGGCAAAAAACACGCTTGTCGATCGATACCCCCCCTCACCCGCCCCTCCCCCTCCCCCAACCACTACCATCACCATGGCAGCCCTTATGGCAGCAGGGCTGTAAGAGTGGGACTGTGTGATAATTGATTAAATTTGCACGTATCCAATTAAACCTTATTTAATTAGGGTCTACTTTTAAATCAAATAAATTCATCCCTTAAACATGCATCTAAATCAACCCATCAAATATAAAGCATGCTACACAGTAAATATGCCGAGACACAGATTTCAGGAAAAAAAACTTTCGGGTAAAACCTTTATTTCACTATGAATTTATAAATCGCAACTTACAATTACATAGAGAAATCTGTAATGGATCAACACGCAGCCAACCCACAAAGACACGCAGTCTTGAACTCAACAAGAGAATATACACAGCACCCTCCAAGGACTCGTAGCCCAATCTTCAGCAAATAATCTTCACGCAGCAAGATCCTCAATGACACGCAGCCATACAGTGTAGAGACACACTCCCCGAAAGATAAATAAAAGTAAAGTGTTCTATGGGTTCCACAAGATTCACAAAATTATATGGGAATTTTGGTGTGAATCAAACATGAGTTTTGGGACTAAAAAATATGAAGACTTGATGTGATAGAACTCTAAAAAACGTCTTTGCAAGTCTTGCAAAATAACTCCCCTGAAGTTGGCTTTTATAAGGAAACTAAAAAGAGTTTTACAAATATGGAACTCTATCCAGCGTCAGGTACCCCGAACCGGTTCGGGTGTACCGCGAACCCGTTCGCCCCCCGAATCGGTTTGACCTTCGATTCGCGAAACTTCGCTGGTTTGGGGCTAAAAATGCACAGCATTCTTCCACGGCTTTTCTCAGAATTTTCTCCATTTTCAACGGGCTATAACTTCATCGTCGTAGCTCGGATTGAGGTGCCGTTTCTTCCAGTATCTTTGTTGTGACGAGATCTTAAACTTTTCAGTTGCCTGGACCTCTGAAAAATGTTTATAAAATTACCAAAATGCCCTTGAACTTCCATATCTTGCCTTCTTTCACTATTTTGACTTCTCTTGCGTACCACTTGCATTAAGTCCCTAAAATTGTGGAACTTGAAGTTGTTGAGGCATATGTGGGACACATGATGGAGATGTTGAATGCTTGATTCCCAAAATTTGGATAGAGGCCGTCATGTGAGATCGTGTAGTGACGTGGCAAATGTAGCGGCGTACGACATACAAAAATATAACATGTTGGACATGAGAAAAATGTCCTTACAAATCTCCCCTTATGTCTATGCCGGTACATACATTAAAAATCCGAATTATGAAATAACAAAATTGCCTATAAAAATCTACCCTTCCATGAACCAAAAACTGGAAAGATACAAATGAATAAGACTTCATCGTTTGTTCTTCAAATCTTCAAAATTTAAAATTTTTAAATCTTTTCTCATCAGGGTGTGCAACATAATGATCATCAATGTAGTACCAACACACATGAGATAAAGAAAAATACCAAGTGACGTATCGAGTTTGAAATGAGATAAACATAGATACCAATTCATACGAAAATGATAAGTCAAATCTCAAAAACTCCCCCAAAATTCAAACTCCCCCATAAAATGATAATTTTTTATCCCCCTTTTTTATCATGTCCCCAAATAGACAAATGGGAAGAATAAATCAAACAAGCAAAGATGGGTGTCGCCGTATTCAAAACAAGGCATCAATCAGATGGCAAATGCGCTCTTGCAAGGAGATGCCCAACTAATCTTCACAAACTATTTTTTATTTTTCAAATTTTTCGTACAAAATAGGATACAAACAAAATCACACCATGGATTTAAACTCAAACAACCAAGTCAAGAAAACGTAATGAATAGGTGTGAACACATTCGATAGGTAAATCAACTCAATCAAGCATATGTGCACGATGCATATGTGTACTCCTAACAAATGAGCATCAAAAGTATCCTTAGATATAAAAATTTGTTGAATTTAGATGACATCGTCTTATGGAAATCAACAAATCAAAGTCAAAATGATTTCCACCCCAATAACGCCCAAAACAATTTAGCGCATTTTTAAGAATTTCAAGGACGTGCAAACCCATTTTAATTCTCCATCCAAACTCCCTCATAGATATTTTCTTTTAGAGATGATCTAAATTCTCAAACATTGGAGAATTGGTGCAAAAAAACCTAAATGGCCCATAATTTGGCATGAATTTCTTTTTATTGCCTATAATTTTTTTTGGGCTCTTTTAAACCTCTTTGGACCCCGGATAAAAAAAATCCTCCATTTTTAGGTCCAATTTAACGGTGGCTTAGTATTTGCAAAGGCAAAAAGAACCTTTCGTAGCCCTTCCTCATTTTCAAATAAAGCACACAAACTCACAAAACGGTTCTTATATGCATAATTTCCTTATCAGAATTTATCGTACTTGGTTCATTTTAAAGGATAGGATTGAAGTGAAAACAACCAACCAACATGTGATAAGACATGCACGATAATCAAACAAATCCGTGCATGTGTGCCATAAAGGAAATTATGAGTCAAACATGTAGGAAGTAACACTTAATTACATCTTAATGAGTCCAAACATTATAAAGCACAAAGATAACATGATATATTGTCTCAAAACACTATCAAAAAGTCACATGAAGAAAATGAAATGAAGTTGTGACCCGGTCATCCTAAGTGTTCATCCATAAACGGTGCAAACAAAAAATAAAAATCTTTTTGTATTTTTCAAAATTTTTATCAAAAATAAAAATTAATACGAAACGTACATGTCATAATGCTAGCAAACATAAATATCATGAAATAAAAACTAGCATATGACAAACATGCGAACACAATCATCTATATGATATGGCAAGCGAAGAATCATGTGCAAGCAAACGGGAGTCAACTTGTCTAAAATCTAATGCCTCTAAAAGAGATTTCCTAACCCAAACAGATGTGAAACGACGTGTGGGGGCTTTGGGAACCACGCAAATGTTAGACATAAACTTCCTAGGACTTTTTCCAAGATCAAAATAGAATCTTCTAAGGTGACCTTTCCTACCACAATATGAACATGTGTAAACGGGTGGAATGACACCTATGAGTTGACCTTTTATAATATCCTTGGAATTTGTTGACCTTCTAAAACAAATAATGTTTTTGACTTTAGCATTAGAAGCATGAGAACAAGATGAGCCACTACCATCACTATCAGACCTACTCGAGTCTATCAAATTATTTTTTAACTTCAAAATTTTTTACTCGAGAAAGGAATTAGACTCTTCCAATTTAAGGGACACCTTTTTCAAATTCTCAACAATTCCTAAAAGGGTATCTCTATCTTCCTCAATTAAGGTAAACCTTTCCCTAAGAGTCTCTTCAAGTGCCACAAACTCATTGACTAAAATTTTTTTATCCTCTTTGGCACATACACAAACCATTGAATTTTTAAGGTCCTCTAATTCTTCTTCTAAAAATAGGACTTTATCACCCCTCTCCTTATTGGACAATTTTAAAGCAACAAAGTCATGGTCCAAGGAAACAAATTTTTCATGATAAAAATCTCTTTGATTTTGAACCGTTTACACAATATCCATTACGGATTTAAAACGAGAATTTTCTTTTTCCAAAAAGTCAATTCTTTTAGCAAACGTCAAATTCAAATGATTTATATCATCAAAACTCCGACTCGTGTCATCAAAAGAGAGCATCCGATTAGATAAGAGCTCCATAGGAAAAAATTACAATTTTTCACAAAACTGATTTTTCAAAAAAATCAATTTCACACAAATTTTGCGAAAAATAAAGATCACGCGATAAATTAGCATAACCTGCTCTAATACCAATTTGAAAAACGTATGAGTGTGTGATAATTGATTAAATTTGCAGGTATCCAATTAAACCTTATTTAATTAGGGTCGACTTTTAAGTCAAATAAATTCAGCCCTTAAACATGCATCTAAATCAACCCATCAAATATAAAGCATGCGAGTCAGTAAATATGTTGAGACACAGATTTCAGGAAAAAAACCTTTTGGGTAAAACCTTTATTTCACTATGAATTTATAAATCGCAACTTACAATTATATAGAGAAATCTGCAATGGATCAACGCGCAGCCAACCCATAAAGACACGCAGTCTTGAACTCAGCAAGAGAATACACGCAGCACCCTCCAAGGACTCACAGCCCAATATTCAGCAAAGAATCTTCACGCATCAAGATCCTCAATGTCACGCAGTCATACGGTGTAGAGACGCACTCCACGAAAGATGAATAAAAGCAAAGTGTTCTATGGGTTCCAAAATATTCACAAAATTATATGGGAATTTCAGTGTGAATCAAACATGAGTTTTGGGACTAAAAAATATGAAGAATTGAGGTGATAGAACTCTCAAAAACGTCTTTGCAATTCTTGAAAAATAACTCCCCCGAAGTTGGCTTTTATAAGAAAACCAAAAAGAGATTTAAAAATATGGAACTCTATCCAGCGTCAGGTACCCCGAACCGGTTCAGGTGTACCACAAACCTGTTCGCCCCACGAACCGGTTTGGCCTTCGGTTCGCAAAACTTCGTTGGTTTGGGGCTAAAAATGTACAGCATTCTTCCAAGGCTTTTCTCAGAATTTTCTCCATTTTCAACGGGCCATAACTTCTTCATCGTAGCTCGGATTGAGGTGCCGTTTCTTCCAGTATCTTTGTTACGGCGATCTCTTTAACTTTACAGTTGCTCGAACCTCTAGACGGTGTCTATAAAATTATCAAAATGCCCTCAAACTTCCATATCTTTCCTTCTTTCACTGTTTTGACTTCTCTTGCGTACCACTTGCATTAAGTCCCTAAAATAATGGAACGTGAAGTCGTTGAGGCAGATGTGGGACACATGATGGAGATGTTGAATGCTTGATTCTCGGAATTCGAATAGAGGCTGTCATGTGAGATCGTGTAGTGACGTGGCAAATGTAGCGGTGTACGACATATAAAAATGTAACATGTTGGACATGATAAAAATGTCCTTACTACCATGGGGGCGGGGGAGGGGGGATCGATCGACATACGTGTTCATTACTACTGACGCGGACCAATTACAACATAGAAATTAAAATTAATGAGTCGTTAGGTGTTATTTTATTAAGGTTCATTAAAAAGTTCATCTTTTAGGTTCACTTGTGAACCTCTCCGTATATGTGTGTATATATATATATATATATATATATATATATATATGTGTGTGTGTGTGTGTGTGTGTGTGTGAATGCTAGATTATTTTTAAATTTGTGGCACATAGTGTAAGTAAAGAGCCCCAATATAATGGATCGTAACCCTTTCGGTCGTTTCATGTCTAGTATATATGAGAATACCCATTTATGGGGGAATAATCCGAATAAGTCGGGTTCAAATAAAAACTAGCCCAGAATAATTGGGTGAGGATCGTGATTAGGCATAACCATACATATGATTTCCACCTATGTGGATCTCAGGAAGAGATGAGCATAATCAAGCAGCGAGTTTATCAACGAGCAAGGAAACTCCTACACAGCTACATCTCTCCCATCCCTATAACTGTAACCCTTACCCCAGGGAAAAGGGTCATATAATTCAAATTATTAAGAGAGAAAAGTATAATAGGAATAGTGAAATGCCCCGTGGATGTAGGCCATTACCAAACCATGTAAATACTTGTCTTATGAGGTTATTTTCTTTTCGTTCGGCATTAACTACTTAGGATTATTATTTGTGGGAGACTTGCACTTATAATTGGCATCATCATTGGAAAATGAGTTTCCTCTTCCTAAATAAGTTAAAGCCAACAAATAACTATGTCTCAACCCCTGTTAATCGTGGGGCTAGATCCATCAAGGAACTAGTCAAGAAGGCCCTTATCACTAAAATGCAGTCCCTTTTTTCAAGGAGAATTGAGGAGTAAGAGCCCTCGAAGTTTGCATCTTCGAGCAAAATTTATAATGGAAAGACTGACCCCATTGACTATATACATCAGTACAGGTAAGCCATGACTCTGTGGAATAACAATGACATCCTTATGTGAGGCATATTATCCTCTATCCTGGGGGTTATCGTGAAAAAATGGTTTGAGAGATTGCCACATAGGTCGACCAATAGTTTTAAGTGGCTCGTTGAATCCTTCACTACTCGCTTTATCACCAATAACTGACATTTAAAGGGAATAAATTCTCTCATCATGACGAGGGATAAGCCCAAAGAAACTTTGCAAGAATATGCTAGATGATACTGGGAGGCATTCAATAAGATTGAGGACTGCTCGAAGCAGGTCACTGTAGCCTTATTTAAAATAGGGCTGCCTAGTAGATTCATATTGCATCAGTCTCTTATTAAGAAGGAGCCTAACACCATCGATGATCTCATGTACCGCATAAAAAAATACACCAAGGTGGAAGATGTGGTCGCTATCACCTAGAATGACAACGGGGATTGAAGGCGACCAAAGGAAATGATAGAGAAAGCTCCCCTAAAAAGGGGGCAAGAGGCAGAATGGAGGATCTAAGAATAGGGACAAGGAATACTCTACCAAGGATTTCCAAGCGATCAACACCGTGTTTAAAGAATCGATTTATAAGATCTTGAGAAAAATAAAGGAACAACGATTCCTCAAGTGGCCAACAAAGATGGGATGAGACCCGACCAAGAGAAATAATGCACTTAGATGCGCGCATCATAAGGAGAATGAGCATAAAATAGAGAATTGTAAAACTCTCAAGTCCCATCTAAAATAATTGGTACAAACGGGACATCTAAGTGACTACGTGGAAAAAAAGGACAATCTTGTCATCAACATCGGCCAGAAGGTAAATAATGTCCTAGAAGATGAATTGGAACATGAGTTCGCTATTATCCATGGTGCCTCAACTCCTAAATATATCCAAAGAAATGTTGTTCTAATGGATCTTAAGAAGTGACTATTATAATAAAGACCTTCCAAATTGACCCCGCCATGAGTTCGGTGGGCAAATGCTGATGACCAAAAGGCATAAATTATACCAAACACGTAGTTTTCATGGAGGATAACCTTATCGGCGTTAGGACTCCACATCGTGATGCACTGGCAATCACCCTCGAAATTTTAAACTAGGACGTGGATAAATTGCTAGTTGATTAAGAGAGATTCTATTAGGTTATGTATTTAGAGTTGTTCAACAGACTTAATCTCAAGATAAAAAAATTTAATGAAGCGACCATCCCTTTTATCAACTTTGTTTAAAAGATGACTATGCCACTGAAAAGGTGGTCTTGTCTGTCCGAACAGGGAACATCTCAAAGATGATCGAGTTATTAGTTATGGATATTGATTCTCCATGAAACGTTATCTTGAAAGAGGGTGGCTATACGCTATGAAATTTGTCCACCCCACTCACCACCAGAAGCTCAAATTCATCACGAACTCTGGGATAATGAAGATTAGGCTAAAGCAAGTTGTTGCCTAATAGTGCTTTATCGTTGCCATTAGGCCCAATGAAGAAAATAAAAAGGAAAAAGAGATTATCTCTGAGGCAGTCAAAGATGAAACCACACCGTCCAAATAAAAACTAAAGTATGGAAGACTGGGAGTAAAAAAAACAAGGGTGGACTCCGTAGATAGAGTTATGGAACCTTTGTAAGAGAAAGTGTTCGACGAGTCTTGTCTAGAGAAGAAATTTTTTAATCAGCACTACACTCACCGATTAAGAAAAAGAAGAGATGATTTATTTGCTAAAGGAAAATCAAGATGTGTTTTCTTATAAGCCACACAATATGACCATGATAAAACATAAATTCATGTGTAACCAACCTCATGTGGACCCGACTTATTCGTTGATCATATAGAAGGCTCGTTGAACTACCTTAGAAAAAGTAAAGTCGTGGAAGTAGAGGTAGTCAAACCTCTATAGGCAAGGTTCATTGAAGAAGTTAAATTCACAAAATATATCTCAAATCCAGTAGTGGTAAAGAAAAATAATGGAAATTGGAAAGCATTCATAGACTTCACCGAATAATGGAAATAATGGAAATTGGAGTTGGGGGTCCTGCATGTTCTATGCCATTTCCATTTTATTTGAGGTTGGTAGACTAACTTGGATTCAAGTTTAATAGGTAGTATAATTTATGTGGCCATCTCGGTCGGCGTGGCATTCGTTCCAGGGGAAAGTGAGAAAGAGAACCCCCCCGGGGATAAAACTGCGTCGCGATCTTGCACCCTTCTCTTCGAGAAGGGGCTCTAGCCATCGTCGGTGTGGGGTGTATGTAAAGAGATAGAGTCGCCAGCCTATTTTGCTCAAAACAGGCAAAAGAATATGTTGCCACCTCAAGAGAGCGGCATCAAGGACAAAATTGATGCATTTGAAACCAATAGACCGGAGGTCTGGGGGGCTAAGTTATGGAATGGGAAGGTGTTAGGAACCCATACCGCCCTTTCGGTCTCTCATGGACAAATGTTTATATTTTACTTTTTATCCCCGTGAAGTGTATGCATGTGTTTATATAATGGAAATTGGAATCCGTCGACCCATATCATGGAAGAGATAGGGTGAGGACATCCATAGGAATATTTCCAAAATAGTAATAGATGTAGAAGATATAATATAAGCATTCATCGCGATATTGATCGTTATTGGGGAACGATAATATGTATGGGATGAGACGCGAACAAATATGATATATGTATATATATATGATGGTAATGAGTAATTTTGAGGTTTATGAAAAACAAGAGAAATAGGAAAATTAGAAAATTGGACTTGAGTCTCGGATTTTAATTCGAAATGCCTACGTATCCTACAAAGGCATCAAAGCCCACGTAGTTCGAATGTAGAATAGGGGTAGGGTTTATCCCATAGATCCGAACGAAACTTTATTAGGTGTGTGTGGGTAGAAAATGTGTTTCTAGTTTTGGAAAAAGTTTGATGGATAATTTCGTTCGAAATTTATGGGTGTAATCCTCTTAAATTTGTTTTTGTTTTTTTTATGAAAAATAGAGTGTTAAATATACTAATAAAAGTGTAGATGTTAATATGTATGATTTAGAATGAAACTAGATTATGAATCTAGGGTAACTTACAGAAAATAAGAAATTAAAAATAGAGAGGAAGAATTGGACCTTTCTTGGAGCTTGAACTTGGATCTTGGATGAACTCCTTTGAATGTTGATGAGAGAGAAGGATATTTGCCATATTGGGTGTGAAAAGGATGGGGATTTAGTCTTGAATGGGATTTCTCATATGGAACTTCGCTGACTTCGAGAGAATATTGCTGAGATCACTGATGCTAATGGATTTCTTCTCATTTTTTTCAATGAGGTCATGGCCCTTAGTTATAGGGTCAGGGGGTACCGATCGACGTACCCCAGGGGGTGCCTTTTGGCAGGTCACCCTTGACACTGTGTCGATAGGCAGGGTTCAGGACATGCCAATTGGAAGTCCTGTGCGGACTTTTCTGGAAAAATAACTGTAGACCACAAACTGTTGATTCGGATCATGCACGGGGCATATTGTTAGAAAGGTTTTTTAGAGGCTTACGAGACTCCTTTGGACCACTCCCGGGTCCTGGAGTCTACTTTGGGTCAAATGTCACTTGGAAGCACATGTTTATCCTTTGGAAGGGAGATCATCGAACGTAAACGGATCGTTTGTCCGCATGGTAAGTCAGAATCCCGCACGGGGAGGACTGTTGGAAGTTTTAGGAGATGTACTTTGACATTCCAAAGAGTTTTGCTCAGTTTGGGAAGTTGACCTTGGTCAACCGGGGCTCGAAAGCGCCCCGTGACCTCTCAGAGTAAAACGTATCGTTCATCCGTACCGTAGGTCAGAATCGAGAACGGGGAGGATCGTTAGAAAGGGCATTTAGTTCACTTTGGAGATTCATTTAGTATTGTTTAAGATAAAGAGTTGACTTTGGTCAAACGGAGTCTGGGAGCGCCCGACGGCCTCCGGATCGATTTTCGGGGGAAAACGAATAGTTCGTCCGAATGGTTATGTTGTTTCGTGCATGGGGTGGATCGTTGGAAATGGATTTTAGTGCCCTTTGAAGATTCAAAGAGTTTTTTCCTTGATTGTGGATTTGGTTGGGGTCAATTCGGGGCTCGATGTAACACCCCGTATTTCTGTGCATGTAATATTTAATTAATTCGAGAAATATTAAATTACTTGGGTGTCGTAATTTAATTAAATTAATTATGGTAATATTTATTTAAATATTAATCGGAGAGTGAATGGTTAATATTTAGGGAAATTTAAGTACTAAGTGAATAGTAATAATTTATTTACGTCATAACGTGTATAAGTGACGTGGCATTTATTTATCTCAGTCGGAAGTCGGATATCGACTAAGTTGGGTGTGAGATAGGGACTTTTTATAAATTAATTCGGATGTCAATTCTGAGTGCACGGTTGAGTCTGGATGGGCCGAGATAGTAAAAAAAAAGTGTACCCGGGGTGGTAAATGGGTCACATGATATTTTTGGGCATAACCGATTCCACTCGGGGGTATTTAGGCCATTTTAATTAGGCCCATATGATTAAAAACGGGATTTATAAGGGGATAAGCCTTATTTCTCCAAATATAAACCCTAAGAGAGAGAAAGGGAAGAGAGAAAGAAGAGAAGAAAGAAGAAGAAGAAGAATAAGGAAAAGAGGAAGAAGAAAGGGGATCTCCGGCCAAACTCCGCGGGATTTGACTCGGGGTCGTCGGATTTTATCCACAAGGCAAGTGTTTACTTGCTTTATTGATTTAGTGTGATTATTTCTCATATTATAGTTGTGTGTAAAACTATAAATATTTTTGGGATGAGTTTTTGTGAATCAAAACGTTTTTTTTTTCGGAAGATTAACGAATAAATCCCGAATAATATCATATTTGAGAAATTTGGGAATTAATTGAAATTAATTGTTGGATCTTGGTTCAAGGATGATTAGAACCATTTTTATGTGTGTATTTATGGTTGTTTGAGGTTGGATGATGATGGGTGAGAAAATAAAAACCTCGGAGGTGTATTAATGGAGGTTTGGGATTTCGGAGAAGAAGGTGAATAGTAACTCCGTCCTTCCCGAATCGATTCGGTTAGGAAGAGAATCGATTAAGCTCTTGGTCAAAAGAGGAAAGTTGTATATATTTTCAATACGATCGTGTGGGCTCTGACTGTATATTTTTCTGATTTATTTTGGATTTATAATGTTTTTTCTAAGGAAGCTGTTCCGAGATTGAAATAGTTAGCTTGGGAATCAAATCGAAAATTTTATAGAAAATTCAAATGCATGCCATTTTTAGTGTTATTTGAATTACATGCTCATTTATGGATGAAAAGAAAGGTATGGAAGCAATCTTTCTAATGAGCTTTTATTGAGGCCAATTGGACTTCCGTAGAGTGAGTTATCTCTGTTTTAGTGCAAGGTGTGAAATCTGCCAAAAATTAAAGTTATGAGACTTTGTGAATTTTAAGAGTCTAATGGGATAAAGACTCTTGGGATTCGAATGAGAATATCAAATGTAATTGGGATACGAGCTAGTTGTGATAAGCTTAATATCCTGAATTTAAAAGAAATGTTATATTCATATTATAAGTAAGTGAATACTTATGGAATTAAATCGAATATGTATATTCGGGATTACAGGCTAATGCTACGAGAGATAGGCATGGATAGCTAGATTTAATGATGTTGTATTATGGACCAAAGAGGTGTCCGGATATTTTGGTTGAGTGATGCCATGATAATAGATTAATTACTGGGGGATTAATTAATTAAAGCTTATAGTTGGAATAATTTATTATAGGATGATATAATAAATTGTTAAATATTATTTAATTAGGAGCGTTCTCTTTATAATGAAAATTTTGAGGAGTACTTCCTAAGAGATAGAAATTCGGGCTAGGTGAGCAAGTCAGGGGTACATTGGTTATGTGACACCGAGGAGATATTAAATTAATTAATGAGTATATTAATTAAATTATAGTTGGACCATAGACTCGGAGAGATAATAAATAAATTAATGAGTATATTATTTAATAATTAGAGTCGGACCATAGACTCGGGAATATGTTGGCTAGTGTTACGGACTCAGTACACGGTAAGGCCGATATATATATATATATATATATATATATATATATATATATATATATATATATATATATATATATATATATATATATATATATATATATATATATACGGTGTGCGATAGTGTATATATATGGTCCGTGCATATAAATATCAGTGAGTAGATATTATTAATCATTAGAGTCGGAACTATAGACTTGGGAAAGTATTATATTAATTAATGTGTATATTAATTAAATTAGAGTCGGACCATAGACTCGGGGAAAATTAAAGGCAGTGCTACGAATTTTGTTCACGGTAATGTCGGGAACTAATTATTATATATATATGGTAGTGTGATAGTATATATATATATATATATATATATATATATATATATATATATACTCATAAATACCGGTGACTAGGTATTTATTTAAATTATATGCTCTAGTGTTATCGAGGGAGGTTGCGTGATATGGGTGAATCCCCTAGCTTGAGGAGTAGGGCGAGTATATTCCCAGGTCATAGCGTCTGTTATATGGGTGAGGGGCTTATCTCACTTTCAGGGAAGGAATATGATCGCCTCCAATATTTATATTTTTGGCCAAGTTAGTGAGCGATTTTGACTTGGGATAACTAGGTTATGTGAGTATACCTAGTATGATAGCACTTTAGAGAATACATCCGGTGAGTTATTACTCGGGAGGATGGGTTATATTTATGTTCAACATATGTGTGAATGTTGGAATATAGTTCTACGTATATAATCGAGTAGATAATTATATACGGGTAATTAAATACATGAAGAGAATTTGTATTATTTATATAACTAGGAATGTTATATGGCTTTCAAGGAAAGATGATAGCGTTGAGAGACTGCATCCATTGAGTTATAGCTCTGAGGGATGGTTATTATACTTATATAGTGTGTGATATATAAGTATGGGTATACTTGATGTGTGTAGTTTATTGTATATATATATATATATATATATATATATATATATATATATATATATGAGATGTGAAACATATATATACGAACATAATAAAGAATGGAATGTGAGATAAATTCTGAATCTTTCGGGAGTATAAAATCCGGAAGAAAAATAGGGATACATATATAAAGATGAGAATATTATATACGAGGTTAATAACACTAAAATGTGAATAGTGTAAATAACTAGTGAAAGTTATTCATAATTAAAGGATGAATCATAAGTGAGAGATTATAATGTATAAGCTCAGGCGATAGCTTAGAATATATTAAAGGATGAATAAAGTGATATTATCCTTCCGGTAGATTTATATCCGGATTTATATGTATATGGACCATAGGTTCTAGTGAGAACTATTCACATATAAGGGATGGTATAAAATGAGGATCTTTTGAAGATGGGTGAAATGAATTAGTTTGGCAGGGTAGTTTAACTAAGTTGTTTTAAAAGGTATGAGATAGTTGTGCACTATTAGAAGTGGGGTGAGGGGTATCTCATGAGAGTGAAATGCCAATTTAAATATGAGAAGTTGCATATTTTAAAATATGGCATTTATGTACTTGCAAAATATTTTCAAACTCGGGCTCTGACCCGTTTATCTATTTTCCCCTCTTGCTATATCTATATATATTAGGTGTCCAGATACAGGGACCCCTGGATGATGATTCTTTCGAGTCAGACGTTTGCTGCAGCAGCTGTGGATGCAAGCAGGTTTATTGTTAACGCTTCTATCATTGAGATCTAGATAGGAGGTGTTGTAGAAACATTCGGGCTGATGGCCCAACTGTATTCATTTATTCTTTTACCGCCTTTTAATGCGTCATTCGATTTGGTTGTATTATATTATACCGAGTGTTCGGTTCTTTTATTTCATTTCAGTTGTTGCATATAAACTGTGTGGATATTTTTATTTGAATGGTTTGGTTAAAAAGATTAGTTAAATAAAAATTTTGACGCCAGCCTAATAGGATATTAGTAATTGAATTGGTTTTCGACAGTGATGCTAAGAATGAACATATGAGACTCCAGTTTTAATTTGGTATAGGAGTGATCACCCGGTATTTTATTAGGCGGGGTGTCACAGGTGGTATCAGAGCATCAGGTTCTAGTGTCCATAGGATCTGTACGGCTTATTGCGTTTAAAGCGTACCGTTCGATTGATATAGATCCCTATGCTAAGGATTGTTGATTCCTATTATGAGATTTCATACTTCTACTATTGTATATAATTGTAGTACATTTTATACACGTTTGTATGTGATTCGTTTTCCGAACAATGAAGGACGACCGATGAAGGCCGTTGGGAGAATAGTAGGAGGCGAGGCTTAGTTTCTATTATAAAATATAATTTCAGGGACGATGACCGTAGTCTAGGTCACCCCAAATGTTTTTGAACAGTTGATGCTTCTACGTGAAGGGAGCTAAAAGAATTTGAGAAATTCAGTCAGGGCTGGTAAGGCCAGTAGTGTGTTCCCTGGGTCCAACGGAGCTAAAGGAACAACGAGAGTCCAGTGTGGCCACAAAAATAAGGGATTCTATCGAGAGATATTTTTATGTGGGGAGTGAGACCACACGTTTTGAATTTTTCCCAAAGCGAGTAAAGGGACATGAGTATGGTGCCTAGCAGGGCAATGGTTAAGATAGTTTTGGGGGTCAGTTCGGACAAGCGTGTTATTTTTTAGAACTGTTTGAGCAGCCGGGGAGATTGGCAAGGTAGAAATATGAGTTGTATCCTCGGGGGAATGAGGTATATTTTGTGTGACCGAGCGAGTCATGATATTTTGATTAACACTATATTCGCATGGGAGACGAGTTTAGTGGGCATATAGTAGAGTTACTATTAATTATATATTTACCACGGGGTAATAGGGCTCTCTTTTGTCTTACCCGAAGGGAAGTAGGAGTGAAAATTGAGAGGGTATATTTTATGAGATTTACTCATTTTGAGGAGTGTTATGAAAGGATGACTTTTCCTGGGTATGGATTGGTTAGCGATGGGTGTGAACTATTATAGATAGTGATAGTAAGTTTTGGGGTTCATGACACCAAGTCATGAATGACTCCTGCTAGGTGTCACCTGAGAGGGAGCCTAGCCTATATATATGTGTATATATTTTGAATTGTGTGGTACGATAGACATATAAAAATGTCTTGTGTTATTCTATTTTTCCCGATAATAAGGGATGCATACTGAAGCGATTCAGGGCGGTTAGAATTATTTTCGGGCGGGGAGAGATAGCTCGGGATTTATTTTGCGCAAGAACTAGTGATAGTAAGGGCGCAGTATTTTATGTTGTCTTTTGTAGCATAAGAGTGGCATGTATGATTTTGTGTTAAGAGATAGGTATTTAGGGGTACGTGCTATGGACTGAGGGTCTAACAGATCTCAACGACCAAGAATGTTAGGTAGTAGTGTATCAGGGGGGGTTACTTGTTTGGATTTTGCTTTGCGAGACGTCCCACGCATGAAACTTAGCGCAACGTTGGAAGTGGGGAGATGTTTGGTCGTCAGTACATGGGTTGGGTACCCCAATTATTATTCATATATGTGGTATGACTACGGGTTGGAAGTTATATTACGGATTACGGCTAGCATATTCGGGTAACTTTCATGCGGTTAAGCATGGGGACAGGGTGTATGGGTGCCCTGGTTAATTAAAATGCATAATTGTGAAAATTTATAATTTGAACCGGGAGAGATGGTTATAGCGATCTTAGAAGCACAAGACTAGCAAGTGATGTTCGAAGCTTGGAACACTAGGCTTATCTTAAATTTTGAAGACGAAATTCCTTTGTAGGGGTGGGGGGGAGTATGTAACACCCCGTATTTCTGTGCATGCAATATTTATTTAATTCGGGAAATATTAAATTACTTGGGTGTCGTAATTTAATTGAATTAATTATAGTAATAATTATTTAAATATTAATCGGAGAGTGAATGGTTAATATTTAGGAAAATTTAAGTACTAAGTGAATAGTAATAATTTATTTACGTCATAACGTGTATAAGTGATGTGGTATTTATTTATCTCAGTCGGAAGTCAAATATAGACTAAGTTGGGTGTGAGATAGGGACTTTTTATAAATTAATTCGGATGTCAATTCTGAGTACACGATTGAGTCCGGATGGGCCGAGATAGTAAAAAAAAAGTGTACCTGGGGTGGTAAATGGGTCACGGGATATTTTTGGACATAACCGAGCCCACTCAGGGGTATTTGGGCCATTTTAATTAGGCCCATATGATTAAAAACGGGATTTATAAGGGGAGAAGCCTTATTTCCCCAAATATAAACCCTAAGAGAGAGAAATAGAAGAGAGAGAGAAGAAGAAGAAGGAAAAGAGGAAGAAGAAAGGGGATCTCTGGCCAAATGAGATTTGACTCGGGATCGTCGAATTTTATCCACGAGGCAAGTGTTTACTTTATTTATTGATTTAGTGTGATTATTTCTCATATTATAGTTAGTGTGTAAAACTATAAATATTTTTGGGATTAGTTTTGTGAATCAAAACGTTTTTTTTCCCGAAAGATTAACGAATAAACCCCGGATAATATCAAATTTGAGAAATTTGGAAATTAATTGAAATTAATTATTGGATCTGGGTTCAAGGATGATTATAACCCCTTTTATGTGTGTATTTATGGTTGTTTGAGGTTGGATGATGATGGGTGAGAAAATAAAAAACTCGGAGGTGTACTAATGGAGGTTTGGGATTTTGGAGAAGAAGGTGAATAGTAACTCCATCATTCCCGAATCGATTCGGCTAGGAAGAGATTCAATTCAACTCTTGGTCAAAAGAGGAAAGTTGTAGATATTTTTGATACGGTCGTGTGGGCTCTGAACGTATATTTTTTCGTTTTATTTTGGATTTATAATGTTTTTTCTAAGGAAGCAGTTCCGAGATTGAAATAGTTAGCTTGGGAATCAAATCGGAAATTTTATTGAAAATTCAAATACATGACATTTTTAGTGTGATTTGAATTAGACGCTCATTTATGAACGAAAAGAAAGGTATGTAAGCAATATTTCTAATGAGCTTTGATTGAGGTCAATTGGAGTTCCGTAGAGTGAGTTATCTCTGTTTTAGTGCAAAGTGTGAAATCTGCCAAAAATTAAAGTTGTTAGACTTTGTGAATTTTAAGAGTCTAATGGGATAAAGACTTTTGGGATTCGAATGAGAATATCAGATGTAATTGGGATAAGGTCTAGATGTGATAAGCTTAATACCCTGAATTTAAAAGAAACGTTATATTCATATTATAAGTAAGTGAATACTTATGGAATTAAATCGAATATATATATTCGGGATTACAGGCTAATGCTACAAGAGATAGGCATGGATAGCCAGATTTGATGATATTGTATTATGGACCAAAGCGATGTCCGGATATTTTGGTTGAGGGATGCCATGATAATATATTAATTAATGGGGGAATAATTAATTAATGCTTATAGCTGGAATAATTTATTATATGATGATATAATAAATTATTAAATATTATTTAAATAAGAGCGTTCTCTTTATAATGGAAATTTTGAGGAGTATGTCCTAAGAGATATAAATTCGGTATGGGTGAGCAAGTCTGGGTACATTGGTTGTGTGACACTAGGGAGATATTAAATTAATTAATGATTAAATTAATTAAATTATAGTCGGACCATAGACTTGGGGAGATAATAAATTAATTAATGAGTATATTAATTAATAATTAGAGTCGAACCATAGACTCGGGAATATGTTGGCTAGTGTTACGGACTCAGTACAAGATAAGGCCGAGATATCTTATATTCATATATATATATATATATATATATATATATATATATATATGGTGTGCGATAGTGTATATATATGGTGTGTGCATATAAATATCAGTGAGTAGATATTATTAATCATTAGAGTCGGAACTATAGACTTGGGAAAGTATTATATTAATTAATGTGTATATTAATTAAATTAGAGTTGAAAGATAGACTCGGGGAAAATTAAAGGCTAGTGCTACGGATTTTGTGCACGGTAATGTCGGGAACTAATTATTATATATATACAGTAGTGTGATAGTGTGTATATATATATATATATATATTGTGTGTGCTCATAAATACTAGTGACTAGGTCTTTATTTACTTTATATGCTCTAGTGCTATCGGGGGATGTTGCGTGATGTGGGTGAATCCCCTAGCTTGAGGAGTAGGGCGAGTATATTAGCAGGTCATAGCGTCCGTTTTATGGGTGAGGGGCTTATCTCACTTTTAGGGAAGGAATATGACCGCCTCCAATGTTTATATTTTAGGCCAAGTTAGTGAGCGATTCTGACTTGGGATAACTAGGTCATGTGAGTATACCTAGTGTGATAGAACTTTAGAGAATACATCCGGTGAGTTATTACTCCGAAGGATGGGTTATATTTATATTCAACATATGTGTGAATGTTGGAATATAGTTCTACGTATATAATGGAGTAGATAATTATATACGGGTAATTAAATACATGAAAAGAATTTGTATTATTTATATAACTAGTGAATGTTATATGGCTTTCAAGGAAAGATGATAGTGTTGAGAGACTGCATCCATTGAGTTATAGCTCTGAGGGATGGTTATTCTACTTATATAGTGTGTGATATATAATTATGGATATACTTGATGTGTATAGTATATTGTATATATATATAAGATGTGAAACATATATATATGGACATAATAAAGAATGGAATGTGAGATAAATTTTGAATCTTTCGGGAGTATAAAATCCGGAAGAAAAATAGGGATACATATATAAAGATGAGAATATTATATACGAGGTTAATAACACTAAAATGTGAATAGTGTAAATAACTAGTGAAAGTTATTCATAATGAAAGGATGAATCATAAGTGAGAGATTATGATGTATAAGCTCAAACGATAGCTTAGAATATATTAAAGGATGAATAAAGTGATATTATCCTTCCGGTAGATTAATATCCGGATTTATATGTATATGGACCATAGGTTCTAGTGAGAACTATTCACATATAAGGGATGGTATAAAATGAGGATCTTTTGAAGATGGGTGAAATGAATTAGTTTGGCAGGGTAGTTTAACTAAGTTGTTTTAAAAGGTATGAGATAGCTGTGCACTATTAGAAGTGGGGTGAGGGGTATCTCATGAGAGTGCAATGCCAATTTAAATATGAGAAGTTGCATATTTTAAAATATGGCATTTACGTACTTGTAAAATATTTTCAAACTCGGGCTCTGATCCGTTTATCTATTTTCCCCTCTTGCTATATCTATATATATTAGGTGTCCAGACACAAGGACACTTAGATGATGATTATTTCGAGTCAGACGTTTGCTTCAGCAGCCGTGGATGCAAGCAGGTTTATTATGGATGCTTCTATCATTGAGTTCTAGATAGGAGGTATTGTAGAAACATTCGGGCTGATGGCCCAACTGTATTCATTTATTCTTTTATCGCATTTTAGTGCGGCATTCGATTTGGCTGTATTATATTATACCAAGTGTTCGGTTCTTTTATTTCATTTCAGTTGTTGCATATAAACTGTGTGGATATTTTTACTTGAACGGTTTGGTTAAAAAGATTAGTTAATTAAAAATTTTGACGCCAGCGTAATAGGATATTAGTAATGAAATTTGTTTTCGACAATGATTCGAAGAATGAACCATATGAGACTCCTGTTTTAATTTGGTATAGGAGTGATTGCCCGGTATTTTATTAGGCGGGGTGCCACACTAGAGAGATCTCGATGGTCACTAGATTGGTACTCAGTGTACGAACTAGGTTTGGAGTGGAAGGTGGAAATTCTAGGAGCGTAAAGAGAGACTTAGGGGGTCCTAGAATGTGGTGTCTATAGAGCCCCTAGACGGGTGGTCTTGGAACATGTGATGGTTGTCGAATAGACACCATAGGATGGAAGAAGGTCAGTTCGGTCGACCTAATGGATGTGGATGACCGCTTCAGGGGATCAAGGTCAATTCTGACCTAAAAGAGGTGACGACCGAGGACCGAGGTCAATTCTGACCTAACAAAGGTGACAATCCAAGACCGAGGTCAATTCTGATCTAGAAGAGGTGACGACCGGGGACCGAGGTCAATTCTTACCTAACTAGGGTGACGATCTAAGATCGAGGTCAATTCTGACCTAAAAGAGGTGACGACCGAGGATCGAGGTCAATTCTGACCTAACTAAGGTGACGATTCAAGTTCGAGGTCAATTATGACCTAACTAAGATGACGATCCAAGACCTAGGTTAATTATGACCTAAGAGAGGTGACGATCGAGGATCGCGATCAGTTCTGACCTAACTAAGGTGACAATCCAAGACCGAGGTCAATTCTGACCTAAAAGAGGTGACGTCCGAGGACCGAGGTCAATTCTGACCTAACTAAGGGATGATCAGAGACAGAGGTTAATTTTGACCTAAAAGAGGTGACGACCGAGGACCGAGGTCAATTCTGACCTATCTAAGGTGACGATCCAAGACCGAGGTCAATTCTGACATAAGAGAGGTGACGACCGAGGACTGAGGTTAATTTTGACCTAACTAAGGTGACGATCCAAGATCGAGGTTAATTCTGACCTAACTAAGATGATGATCCAAGACCTAGGTTAATTCTGACCTAAGAGAGGTGACGATCGAGGACCGCGATCAATTCTGACCTAACTAAGGTGACGATCTAAGACCGAGGTCAATTCTGACCTAAAAGAGAGGACGATCGAGGACCGAGGTCAATTATGACCTAACTACGGTGACGATCCAAGATCAAGGTCAATTCTGACCTAGAAGAGGTGACGATTTAGGATCGAGGTCAATTCTGACCTAAATATGGTGACGATCCAAGATCGAGGTCAATTCTACCCTAAAAGAGGTGACGACCAAGGATCGAGGTCAATTCTGACCTAACTATGGTGACGATCCAAGACCGAGGTCAATTCTGACCTAAAAGAGGTGACGACCGAGGACCGAGGTCAATTCTGACCTAACTAAGGTGACGATTCAAGATCGAGGTCAATTCTGACCTAACTAAGATGACGATCCAAGACCTAGGTTAATTATGACCTAAGAGAGGTGACGATAGATGACCGCGATCAGTTCTGACCTAACTAAGGTGACAATC
This sequence comes from Sambucus nigra, assembly GCA_949130495.1. Lineage (NCBI taxonomy): Eukaryota > Viridiplantae > Streptophyta > Magnoliopsida > Dipsacales > Adoxaceae > Sambucus > Sambucus nigra. The sequence goes on from OX422215.1 coordinate 249,583,970, forward strand.
CAAGACCGAGGTCAATTCTGACCAGAAAGAGGTGAAGGCCGAGGACCGAGGTCAATTCTGACCTAACTAAGGGATGATCAGAGACAGAAGTTAATTTTGACCTAAAAGAGGTGACGACCGTGGATCGAGGTCAATTCTGACCTATCTAAGGTGATGATCCAAGACCGAGGTCAATTCTGACCTAAGAGAGGTGACGACCGAGGACTGAGGTCAATTTTGACCTAACTAAGGTGACGATCCAAGACCGAGGTTAATTCTGACCTAACTAAGATGATGATCCAAGACCTAGGTTAATTATGACCTAAGAGTGGTGACGATCGAGGACCGTGATCAATTCTGACCTAACTAAGGTGACGATCCAAGACCAAGGTCAATTATGACCTAACTAAGGTGACGATCCAAGGCCAAGGTCAATTATGACCTAGAAGAGGTGACGATCTAGGATCGAGGTCAATTCTGACCTAACTATGGTGACGATCCAAGATCGAGGTCAATTCTGCCCTAAAAGAGGTGACGACCAAGGATCGAGGTCAATTCTGACCTAAATATGGTGACGATCCAAGACCGAGGTCAATTCTGACCTAAAAGAGGTGACGACCGAGGACCGAGGTCAATTCTGACCTAACTAAGGTGACGATCCAAGACCGAGGTCAATTCTGACCTAAAAGAGTGACGATCCAAGAACGAGGTTAATTCCGACCTAAAAGAGGTGATGTCTGAGGACTGAGGGCAATTCTGACCTAACTAAGGTGACGATCAAAGACTGAGGTCAATTCTGACTTAAAAGATGTGACGATCGAGGACCAAGGTCAATTATGACCTAACTAATGTGACGATCCAAGATCGAGGTCAATTCTGACCTAAGAGAGGGGTACTTTCCTTCGAGAAAATCGGGGATGCCGCTGGGGATAAAGATTCGATTTTGGGTTCTGTTGGGGATAAAGATTGGATTTTGGGGTTCGTTGGGGAATAATGAATGATTTTAGGGAAAATTTAGGGCATCCTTTGGAGACATTGCTGGGGAGAATGATTCCCTGGAATTCATGCTGGGGGTGTAAAAAATGTTTTCCTTGGTGAGCAAGGTGCTAAAACGGTTTTGGCAATTCTAGGAATTTTTTGGATTTGTTTGAAATTTTCTTGTATTTTTTCGGACTTTTTGTACCAAATTTTAAGGAGGGTGCCGATCAGCATAGGTGTTGGGGTGTCAATCGGCATTGGCATGGACTTTTGGGGTGCCTCGAGAAAGTGAAAGTCTCAGTGCCAATCAGTGGGTGGAGGGTATTGCCGATCGGTGGGTGGAGGGTACTGCCGATCGATATGACCCTTAGCTTCCTACAAAAAAGGGGCGGGTTCTCCTCATTTTGCACAATTTTCTGACTTTTTTCCTTCTACTGTAAACCTCTGCAAATCGTCTTAATGTCCGAAATGACTGACTTCTCAAGAAGTGTGACCCGTATGGCGTGGCTCAATGCCGACGGCTGGGCAGGGTTGGAGTGGACGGCTAGGGTTCCCCTCGCATTGGGTAACGAGAATTCCTTCGACACGTTTGGGCCCATGACGGATGATCCGACTCTTTTGTGTGATCCTTCGCATCATCGCTCTTCAAGGGTGGTGAATCCTGGTGGTTTTGTAAGTCTTGCATGATTCTTGGTATTCCTTTATTCTTTTCTTGACGAGATTGCATTATTTCCTAAATTTGCCGAGGGTTCTCTTTATTTTTTGACAGTTTGACGTCTCCATGATGACTATTCGTGCCTGTTGTATGACAGGGCTAAAGGATGATTGGGAGCGCCTTCTTGCTGTGGTGCACTAAATGGTGTCCTCTGCGAGTTTTTGGAGGTTAGCGTCGACTTTGGATGAGATGCCCCGCTCCACTGCGGTTCTGTCCACTCCGGGAGAGAGGTGGTGGGACACTACACACACCTTCCATTTTGGCTTCGGGGTGATGATGGTGACTTCCATTGATGTTCATCAGCTACTGGGGCTGAACTGTGAGGGTACCCAGATTGAGGGGGACAAGATGCTGCGGGTGACGCCGGAGGCGGTGACGACGGCTTTAGGTGACGTGGAGAGGGTGGTTTTCGGGGATTCCTTCCACCTGTCTTCTTTGAGGGAGCTTTTGCTAAGGAGGAGGATTGATGAGACCGACGGGCAACAGGTGCGTCAGATGTCCTGTCTGTTTATCTTGCTGGTATTGAGAGTTTTTCTGGTGGCGATGAGTGGAGACGTCGTCCATTTATGGTTTCTGCTATTTCTGAGGATATTTTTGAACATCTGCCTCTATGATTGGGGGAACCTGACTTTGGCGAGCCTTTACTGTTCTTTGGATGCATTCAGCCGGTGCTGCCGGCCGACTTTTATTGGGGACACATATCTTCTGGTGGTATTCTTTATTTTGGGCATTGTCCTTTATGTTTTCGCATTTTCCATTTATACATTTCCTTTTGATTTATTGGATGTTGTGCATCACATAAAAAAATGAAAATTTGACTAATATGTCTCGTATATGTAAGTAAGATATTTGCTAATTAGTCTAATTAAAAGAATTATTTTCCAATAAATCATATTAAATGTTTTTCCGTATGTAGTAAAATTACATATTTATCACGGGTAGTAAACACTTATCATATGATTTACACAAATTGGATAGTTAGTAAATATTTATTGCCTACTTTCTAAAGAAACCTATTGTAGTAAAGATGTTTTTGGTGTTTTTAACTTACTAAAATTGGAGTATAAAATCAAATCAATCAAAAATTAAGCCGGTGTTTTTGGTGTAAGAAGATGTGTACGATGATGTGAAGAATGAGACTGAGTTGAATTGTAACAAGACCAGACATTTTGCAGAGTTTTAGCAGTAGCTTGCCTCCCTTTTGGTATGACCTTTTTGAAACTCCTCCTCTTCCTTCCTTTTTTTCACTTTCTTTGTTACAGAGTCCTGAAAGTTGAATGAAAATAAAAACATAAATGAGGGTGCATATCTTGTCGACAAAACAATAATGGAAAACCTCCACTCTTCGATGGATTTGTGGAGTGCCGGTGAAATTTCTTTGAAGGTGTAAATTTCTTTATCCCTCAAAGAAGATAATAAATGGTCCACGAAGGTCTTACGGGTCTCTTCGCCTCTGAAACTCAAGAAAACATCACATGTCCACCTGGGCTTTAATTATATATGCAGTTTTATCACACACAATATTTACTTTTATACTATTTAGAGTACTCAAGAAAACATTTTTGATACAATTTTAGCACATACATATTCTTATGTCAACTCTGGGGTTGCGTATGATGTTAAGAAAGTATGAACCAGGAACCAAAGAGAAGAAACAGTAGTAGCTACGCTGTCCACATCAATCAAACACAATCACTTATTATAATGAAACACCCTGCGCACCCGAAAAGACACTCACGACGTGCTACTACGATAAAACTAAACTAAATCCATCAATCAACAAGTATAAAGCATCTAAATGTCAACAATTTAAATGAAATAAATCCACAATTTCAATTCCCACAAAAAGATTATAATAAAGTCTTTCGAATATAAAATTATCCAACTAAAAATTTCACCACTAATTATTACATCAAAAATAAATCTTCCAATCCAAGCTCTAAAATAATTCTCCAAAATAGTCCATAGCATCCCAATCCACGCATACGTGCCAACTAAAAGAAAATACGGGGAAGTACACAATATAACAGGAATAAATGCTAAAAAATAATTAACAGGATGAATAAATCTTAATAATACGTTTCTGCGTATACAAATAAAATGCAATACTCAAGCATTATATCAATATTAATTTCTCCACAACACATCAATGAGTCACCAGGCCTCACCTCACCGCGCCTATGCATCTTAAGCATATTCGAATTTTGGACTATTGGCAGGTGCCCATTCTCCATGCCATATTAAAATCTCACGACACTATGCTCAAATAAATAATATAATATATCACAATGAATCAATAATAGATTCCAACAATTTTTTAGGATTCCAATGAGTATCACAATTCAACATGCATTTTGATCGAGTGGAAAAACCGAGCGTCCGTGTAATACGCTATTCGTTGTTATCGGCTTCCAACCTCAATACAAAAAAAAAACCTAAACTTTTAACTACACTTTTATGGAGTATAGTAGTAAGTCTGGGTATCGAATCCACATGGAATATTTTATAGAATTTAATTGATTTATTACTTCTAAAATAAAAATGAAAAAGATGATGATTGGGAAAATTTCTATTAAAAAATTACTTAAGAAAAACAAACTGAAAAGTGCAAAAGAAATTAGATCTGACAAATGGGAGAAAATAGGGTAGGGTACAATCCCTCAATCCTTAACAAATTATCCTTTAGAATACTAGAATTATAAATCAAAATTCTTGATTAAATCCAGTCCTTATCATCACTAAGCATTACATATATGAGGTTCAAGACCGCATCATATGAAATCAAAGATCAATATAAGGCGGTGAACGACAAATTATACATACAAAGCATTCTTAAACATCCCAAGTACCTAGGGCAAGAGAGATTAAAAGATATGACAATGCATATATGATTTTCATTCACGATTCAACCAATATTTTCATTTATTTTCTAATTTTCCATACAAATAATTTTTATTAGGATTGAGTTCATGTACCCCAACCCTTGAGAATTTATCTACTCATGATTGGATTAAAAAAAATAAATTCATACACAACATTAAGGATCTACAAGACATTATAAATAAATTGCAAATAATAAAACAAGAGAATGGAAATGAGATGACTTGAATTCAGCAACAAGAACGGAATTGGGATTCAGAAATTCTTACAAAATAGGATTCATGAAAACTCTTGAAGGAATAGAAAATTTGCTCTCAAAATCTAACCTTAAAATTCAATCTAGCACTTCTAACCTACTCCTAACCTAGCCTCTCTCTAGCAACTCCCCTTCAAATGATGTAGGTCATGGGATTTTATAGCACAAAATCTCGAAATTGACAACCAATAGTGCTTGTGGAACAAGTTTTCCAAGAGTTGCACTGCATTAAATGCATAATTAATGACAGAAATCCGCACATCCAGACTCTTCATTATCCCGCAACTTCAAAACATCGTAACTTCTTCACCGTAGCTCGGATTGAGGTGCCGTTTTTTCCAGTATTCTTGTAATTTAGAGCTCTTCAACTTTCTAGTTGGCCCCACCTTCGGACTAAGGCTGAAAAATTACGAAAATGCCCTTCAACCCTCCATTTCTTGGTTTCTTTCATTGTTTTGAGTTCTCCTTCGCACTAACTTGCGTGAAATACCTGTAAAACACATGAGAAATACACAAAACACGAAATACTTGCCAAAATGGGTTAGTAGCATAAATAAGAGACAAATCCAAGATATTTACACTACACGGGATCATAAAAATACTGAAATTAAGGGGATAAATGTGAAGAATATGTGCCTAAACACCTCACCTCACCGCGCCTATGCATTCTTAAGCATATTCGAATTTTGGACTATTGGCAGGTGCCCATTCTCCATGCCATATTAAAATCTCACGACACTATGCTCAAACAAATAATATAATATATCACAATGAATCAATAATAGATTCCAACAATTTTTTAGGATTCCAATGAGTATCACAATTCAACATGAGTGCAATTGACACAAAAAAATAAACGGAATACTCTCGAGAGAATTTAGGAGCATATTGTGTAAGTCACGTACCTCAAAATCATCACATGAATCATCACATAATTTTAGCCTCAAAATCTGATCACACCATCACGTTCCTCTCGTGAAAATAATCAAATATCGTTCTAGCCCAAACTCGAGAAAACATCAAATAAGCCTTCTAATCTAAGGTTGAAATCTTGAATAAGTTTGGGGCTATGGTTTGTGGATGAAAGGGAGTAATTTTAGAGAGGTCTTCGAGTTGAAAAGTTTGAGAAAAAGTGATTTGAAAAGTCCATCTATGAATTTGTTGATATATAAAGGATTAAGAAAAAAAGCTCTAATCAGATACAAACACTAGAAAATTTATTCTAGACGACCGAATTTTTGGGATTTGATGAAATTTTAGTTTGGTGTAGCTGACGAAGAGACATGACTGATAAGAAAAATTCAGCTCAATCGGATGGTCTAATATTTTAAAATATTTTTATGTAGAGAGTTTTATGTTTTGGGGACTCTTAGAGAGTTTTATGTTTTGAGGACTCTTCTATATAATAAAAATTCAATTATAACTCCATTTTAATTCCGATTCCGTTTGAAAATTTATTTTTCAAATATAAAAACCAACATTTTCAATTATAAAATTTATAAAATCCAAAATTTCATTTTTCTCCGATTTCCAAAATTAATTTAAAAATTCCCATTTCAAAAAATTTAGGTTGTTATATACTTCCCCACTACAAGGTCGCCCTCAAAATTCAACGAAGCCTAACACTCAAAAATCAGGCCACACCAACAATCTCCAAAAATAAATCTCGTCTCAAAAAATTAACTTTAGATACCTCACATCTAACTTCGATGCCTAACACGACTTACCATATAAAATTTCTATCTCCAAAAAAACCCATCTAACCCCAATGCTAGACCCAAAACCCAATACCATCTGTAACACCCTACACACCCGAAAAGTGACATGCAGCGTGCTACTATGATAAAACTAAATTAAATCCATCAATTAACAAGTATGGATCATCTAAATGTCCACAATTTAAATGAAATACATCCACAATTTTGATTCCCACAAAAAGATTATAATAAAGTCTCTCGAATATAAAATTCTCCAACTAAAAATTTCAGCACTAATTATTACATCCAAAATAAATCTTCCCATCCAAGCTCTAAAACAATTCTCCAAAATAGTCCATAGCGTCCCAATCCACGCTAACCTGCCAACTAAAAGAAAATACGGGAAAGTACACAATATGACAGGAATAGATGCTAAAAACTAATTAACACGATGAATAAATCGCAATAATACGAATCCACATATACAAATCAAATGCAATACTCAAGAACTATATCAATATTAATTTCTCAACAACACATCAAAGAGTCATCAGGCCTCACCTCACCGCGCCTATGCATTCTTAAGCATATTTGAATTTTGAACTATTGGCGGGTGTTCATTCTCCGTGCCATATTAAAATCTCATGACACTATGATCAAATCAACAATATAATATATCACAATGAATCAATAATAGATTCCAATAATTTTTTAGGATTTCATTGAGTATCACAATTCAACATGAGTGCAATTGACACAAAAAAATAAACGGAATACTCTCGAGAGAATTTAGGAGCATATTGTGTAAGTCACGTACCTCAAAATCATCACATGAATCATCACATAATTTTAGCCTCAAAATATGATCACACCATCACGTTCCTCTCGTGAAAATAATCAAATATCGTTCTAGCCCAAACTCGAGAAAACATCAAATAAGCCTTCTAATCTAAGGTTGAAATCTTGAATAAGTTTGGGGATATGGTTTGTACATGAAAGGGAGTAATTTGAGAGAGGTCTTCGAGTTGAAAAGTTTGAGAAAAAGTGATTTGAAAAGTCCATCTATGAATTTATTGATATATAAAGGATTAAGAGTTTGATTAAGAAAAAAACTCTAATCAGATACAAACACTAAAAAATTTATTCTAGACGATCGGATTTTTGGGATTTGATGAAATTTTAGTTTGTTGTAGCTGACGATGAGACATGACCGATATGGAAAATTCAGTTTGATCGGATGGCCCATTATTTTAAAATATTTTTTTGTAGAGAGTTTTATGTTTTGAGGACTCTTAAAGAGTTCTATGTTTTGAGGACTCTTCTATATAATAAAAATTCAATTAAAACTCCCTTTTAATTCCGATTCCAATTTCGTTTAAAATTTATTTTTCAAATATAAAAACTAATATTTTAAATTATAAAATTTATAAATCCAAAATTTAATTTTTATCCGATTTCCAAATTAATTTAAAAATTTCTATTTCAAAAATCCGAGTTGATACGTACTTCCCCACTAATAAGGAATTTCGCTGTCGAAATTCAACGAAGCCTAACACTCAAAAATCAGGCCACACCATAAATCTCCAAAAATAAATCTTGTCTCCAAAAATCAACTTTAAATACCTAACATCTAACCTCGATGCCTAACACGACTTATCACCTAAAATTTATATCTCCAAAAAATCCCGTCTAACCCCATGCTAGACCCAAAACCCAAGACCCGAGGGTTGTCACATACCTAAGATCTGATACTATCAGTAACACCCTGCGCACACGAAAAGAGACACGCGACGTGCTACTACGATAAAACTGAACTAAATCCATCAATCAACAAGTATAGAGCATTTAAATGTCCACAATTTAAATGAAATAAATCCACAATTTCTATTCCCATAAAAAGATTACAATAAAGTCTATCGAATATAAAATTCTCCAACTAAAAATCGCACTACTAATTATAATATCAAAAATAAATCTTCCAATACAAGCTCTAAAATAATTCTCCCAAGTAGTCCATAGCGTCCCAGTCCACGCTAACTTGACAACTAAAAGAAAATACAAGGGAGTACACAATATGACATGAATAGATGCTCAAAAATAATTATCACGATGAATAAATCGAAACAATACGAATCTGTGTATACAAATTAAATGCAATACCCAAGCATTATATCAATATTAATTTCTCAACAACACATCAATGAGTCACCAGGCCTCACCTCACCGCACGTATGCATTCTTAAGCATATTCGGATTTTGGACTAATGACGGGTGCCCATTCTCCGTGCCATATTAAAATCTCATGACACTATGCTCAAATCAATAATTTAATATATCACAATGAATCACTAATAGATTCCAAATTTTTTTCGGGATTCTAATGAGTATCACAATTCAACATGAGTGCAATTGATACAAAAAAATAAACAGAATACTCTCGAGAGAATTTAGGATCATACTGTGTAAGTCCCGTACCTCAAAATCATCACATAATTTCAGCCTCAAAATCAGATCGCATTATCACGTTCCTCTCGCAAAAATAATCAAATCTCATTCAAGCCCAAACTCGTGAAAACACCAAATAAGCCTTCTAATCTAAGGTTGAAATCTTGAATAAATTTGGGGCTATGGCTTGTAGATGAAAGGGAGTAATTTTGGAGAGGTCTTCTGATTGATAAGTTTGAGAAAAAGTGATTTGAAAAGTCCATCCACGAATTTGTTGATATATAAAGAATTAAGAGTTTGATTAAGAAAAGAGTTCTAATAAGATACAAACACTAAAAAATTTATTCTTGACAATCATATTGTTGGAATTTGTTGAAATTTTTGTATGTTGTAGTTGACGGTGAGACATGATTGCTGTGAAAAATTTAGCTTGATCGGAGTGTCCAATATTTTTAAATATTTTTTTTGTACAGAGTTTTATGTTTTGAGGACTCTTAAAGAGTTTTATGTTTTGAGGACTCTTCTATATAATAAAAATTCAATTAAAACTCCATTTTAATTTTAATTTTGATTCCAATTCCGTTTGAAAATTTATTTTTCAAAGATAAAAACCAACATTTTAAATTATAAAATTTTTAAAATCCAAAATTTCTTTTTTCTCCGATTTTAAAAATTAATTTAAATAGTCCCATTTAAAAAAATTCGGGTTGTTACATATAACATGACAAATATGATATTTAAAGAGGATATCATGATTTGGACTATTTATTGTAATTAAAGCACGAAATTGTGGAGGTCTAAAGGTAGAGAGTATATCAAGGAACTGTAGAACAAATAGTTAGTCTGCACAAAGCCTTACTAGGAAGATCAAAGCAAACATTTTAAGGAAAAAAAATACCTTCCAAATTTAACCTTCTAAAAATAAAAAATATCAAAGAATGCAATACATGAATCATTATTCATGACTATTGTCCAAATCGGTAACTTTGTAATCTGGCCTAATTTTCTATACTAAAAAAGAGAACATGACTATTAATTTGGAACCACGATATAATATTATTTCCCTTAAACTTCCTATAGGTTAATGCCCAAAACCCAATCAAGTTTAAAAAAATTTAAAAAGAAACCAAGAGACCCATAACAAATATATACAAACCCATGAATTGAATTTGACATACCAATTTAATTCTGGAGTCCACTGAATGCAAGAACGTGGTCGGGGAGGATATGAACTGGCAAATGGGACTTGAGGTAGCCCTAGAAATTGATTTGAGGACTTTATCAGCAGTAAAAATATATTTTTAGCAACCATTTACCCCATTAGGAGTTATCTGCCTTTTAGAAGACCTCGCTTTGGGAATTTCTGTTTTGCTTGCTTGTGATTTCAAGAAATTTTGATACTGAAACCAACAAATGAAAGAATAACTAGCAGTAGGAGGCCATGATCTTTCCCCCAAGGACACTTGAATAGAAGGATGGCCAGTCTTACTCATGTCCATCTCTAAAAATGGTGACAGAGAGATATTTTTTGAAATAACATCTTCCATAAGAATTAACCTTTCCATCATATCAACAAGAAAATGACCCGAATTCATCAATCTTGTTTGCAGAATGTATCTAACGAGCACTCGAAGTTCTGATGCTGACAACCTGCCACCAAAGTCGTGAGCTTGATATCAGGAAGTTTAACAATCTTATGAATAGATTGAATAAATGAAGTAATATCTACTCCTTACCTATATGACCCAAGAACATCTACAATCTCCAGAGCATGGGGATGTAGGGATGAATTATCGAAAAGAAAGGGATATATTATCTCAGTAGAAGTTCCACACAACCTAATTGTATGCCAATGGAACCATATAAGAAAACTAATATCGAGTAAGATTAAAAATAAGCAAAATCATTTACTTATCATACCTACAGCTGTGAGGTTTTCCTAATTGAAAGGACCAACACAAGCAAGATTTTCAATAAGCTTCATCACTTCTAGCTGAAGTTTTGGAGTAAAGAGAAACAATGAAGGAATGAGCACTCTAACCACATAAGAAGATAATAGGTAAAGTATACAAGAAGTCCCATAACTGAACTAATTGAGGATATTTAATGAGAACAAACTGTAAAATTACTAGTTGGTGCACGCACGTGTGACCTATGTTTTAAGTTACATTTTAAAATGCTCTCTGTACGAAGGACATCATCAGACAATATACAAATAGCAATCCTCGAAACCATATATTCTAATGGTAAGTAAAAACTCGAGAATTTAACGATATCCATATATATTCCAAACTATATGTATTACCGTTGTATAATCAAATTAAAATCCATCTAATAGAGTAACCAACAATGTCCGTATTTAAGGGAGCTGTGAAGGCCTCAACATTTGCCCCAGAATGTATAGTTTCATCCTACAACACAACACACATAAAGTTATCATACAGATTGCAGATATGCGTATCACAAGAGATACAAAAAAAGAATAAACCTTTTCCCTCCTCCTTTATCCGGTCTTGGGACCGACAATGCAAAGGAAATATTTGCATTGGCGGAGTTAAAAAAGGTTATACGATATAGCAAAAAGCAACTCAAGCAATTCAAAAATGCAAAACATAATGAACATAATAAAGTCCATAGCAAATACTAGCATAATAAAGTCCGTAGCATAACAAAGTCTAGCATAATGAAGTCCATAGCATAATAAAGTCCACGACATAGTCAAGTCCATAGCAATACTAGCACAATAAAGTCCATAGCATACTCAACACAAGAATGAATTTAATAAGTCGCTAACAACAATTAAAAGCAAGAAGTCGTTGGTATCCAACAATACGCGTGACTAAACTCTTCGGCCACACCACCCAACTTCCACTACCAACATCTTCGAGAAGCTCAGCACCACCTTGTGTTCCCAAGTAAAGAGAAACATTTTCCTCAAGAACTTTTTCCACTAACAATTCCGCCTCTTTCTCATAATTCACTATGTGATTGTGCACTACGTCTCGAGGGGTAGTGGGTATACTTCCCTTGCCAATAACCTTACCAATAAACATGCGCACATCACACGAGACACCATCTTCTAGTGAGCAGGATTCTATATTAAATAATGCAATAGTCCCATTACTTGCACTTGCTCCAACAACTGGGAGGAATGGGACTTCCCCAACACCATAACTATCATTGTCTCTATATTTCTTAGTTTATTATTCATGCCTTTGATCTCTGATTCCAATGTATCGAGATGACATTTCAATTGGTTCCCATTGGCCTTTTCAGCTGCAAGCAAAGACAAAGATGGAGCTGAAGCCTCGATGGATGATAGATAAACTATGGAACCCACACCACGAGTGCTCCCTCGCTTGTAAATAACAAATAATTTAGATAAGGCATCACTTTTCAATGATTTTGGCTAGTTGGTGTTATCACTACAACTTTCTTCTAGTTATTTTTTCTTCACGAGAACATTGTCCTGTGAAATGCCAAATATATAGAATATTCAAGACTAATCATATGAACGTATAATGTTTTCATGTAACAATTATTATTCACTATTTATAGAAAATCACCATGATTGCAACAATGCTCTCTTTGACTAACCCATCTTTACATGTGTGGCTAGCTATCCAGACATCAACACACAATGGGTTTTTATGCAATTTCTTTGTCTACAAATAAAAAACATAACATATAATATCTTCAAGCTAATAGTAATGAAACAAAGAAGTAAAACAGAGTCATATGTACCATATATACTCGACTTGGGTATGCCCATCTCGCCCACTTGTGTGAGTGGCCCCAATCTTTGCCCTAGTATCTTTCCCTGCTTTTCTCTTTTTTTTATCCTCTTCCGTATTCTCATGCTCCAGGAACTCTTTCCACTGTTCCGGGTTAACACCTAGAGGTACATTGGCTAATCTTTCGGCATCCATTGAATACTTATCATAATAGATATTTTGTAATGTGGATTTATATATTTTAATTAGGCTGCACATACTTTTGTAGCAACTAATCTTGTAACTATCCGGGAGTCCATATGTTCTCTAATAAGACAATTGATATTTTTAAATTATAAGAAATGTGTAAAGTTATACAAAAGAAAATATAATAAACAAATTAATTATACATAAGAAGTCTCACTTTCATCTCTTTCCAAACATCTTCCTTGTATGTTTCTGGAACCTTACGCCAATTAGTATACGATATTGGGACCTGAGCCTGGACCACTTTACCAAGTTAAGACATAAATCGAACTTTCTCGCTACTTATTACCTAATTATATTGATTTATCTCAACCACAATTGTGGTGTCTATAGATGATCCATCTGGACCATCCTGTGGGTTAGAGACATTAGCTTCATTTGACATTACTTAAATTCAACTAGTGTTAAATATACCATGCATAAATATTATGCATTAATAATATGTCTAAATGAATTATTCACATATTATGTCCAAAATTACTAAAAGTATATAATTTGTCCAAATGCATAATATGTCCAAATTTACTAAGAATTGGTCCATTTAGAAGTCCAAATGCATAATCTGTCCAAATTCTTTTACATAGTAAGTGAAGCATTAAAGTAAACAAAATTAAGCAAAAATTATAAAAATCATCTTTAGCTTTAACTAGAAGTCCTGAAGCAGATTCTTTAAATTGGGATTATCCTCAAGAATACACCGATACATTATAGGAACCTCAAGTTTGTCAACACTTGTTTTTAATCTCTGTGGTGCATGCTAAATGATAGACCAACCACTGTCTTCAAAATCCTCTAACTAAAACACTTAATATGCTTTAGATGCAAGAATGAATGGATTTTCGTCGATTCTATCCTTACTCGTCAACTTACTTAAGTTTACCATAATTAAGTTCTATTTAGGATCAACTTTGAAACCATTTACCTTGTCTTCAACTCTCACCTAGTCATAGTAAAACACAACTGTTTGGAAATATGTATAATCCAACTCAAATATTCCAAGAACAATACCAAAGTATGTTGTATTCGCTTCCTTATAATTCATATCTTTTTCCCTTGACCTGAACTTCGTGGTGGCCTTCATTGACACACCACTATTTTGGGTTACCCATGACTCATCATACTCATGTGTACAAAATTCAAGCCCATTCACTCGATACCTCTTATATGATTGTACATCATATAGTGGCCCATTTTCTAGACGCCAAAGTGCGGTATTAGTCACTCCTGCTTTTAATAACTACAAAAAAGATTTCATAAGATGATTATATATATATACACACACATGAATAAATGTAAAATTTTATTTTGTAGTCGAATTAAAAGAGAACCTCATGATTCAACCATGTGGTAAAACACTCGGTCTTTTCTTTCAATGTAGTCACTCTTCGATTACGCCCCAATGTGGATTTCCAATAAAGATCATATTTCCTACACCAATTCAATAACCACACTTAGACATCCTACGTCCTGCACCAATCTACATAAGCGGTATTTTTCAATTAGAAAAGCTTAAATCATATTGATATACTTACTTCTGCCACTCCTCGACATCAATGATTGGTTTAACACCCACTTACATGCTTGTGAAAATTGTAATGGAGTTAACTTCACATTCTTCCCTTGTACTAAAGGACCCTCGCATGAGCATTTATCATCTTCATCTTCATCAAGAAACTCTTCACGCGTATATTTATGATTACCTTCACTAGGATTTGGCATGTACTCCATGCAATATATGGTCGATTCTTTTACGATATACTTCTCTGCAATGCTCCCTTTAACATACCTCTTATTATTGGCATACTTCTTGTAATCTTTCATCAACTTACGCATAAAAAATATATCCATTAAAAAAAATGTTTATCGAAATAAAAAGGTTAAGAAAATCATTTACTATTTAATTACCTCTCATAAGGATACATCCACCTATATCTTACTAGCCCACAAATCAACACTTCCTCTGCTAAGTGTATAACTAGGTGGATAATAATAACAAAAAATCCATGCGGAAAGTATTTCTCCAAAACACGCATAGCCTTAAATAATGCGTTCCTTATCGACTCCAAAACATCCCTCTTGATCAGTTTGGAACATAACACATTGAAAACGAAGCTTAACCGTTGAATTGCTATTTGCAAATCCTTATGTTTTGGATAAGCGTTTTAAGCAGTAACGACAACAAATATTGCATAATTACATGATAGTCATGTGATTTTATCCCCTTCAATCCAAGTGGTTGTAAACTCACACAATTACTCAAGTTAGAAGAACAACTTCTTAGAACTTTTAGCTCCTTTAAAGTACAAAAAAATGTTCTTTTTCTTTTTTGTTTAGAGTGAATGTAGCCTTTGGTTTCACAGTTTTTCCTGAACTTTTATCTGTTTCCATCCACATCTTCTTCTTGATCCCCGTGGTCTTCATATCTTTACGGGCATTTTCGCAATCTTTCGTATTGTCCTTAACGTCTAGCATGGTTAACAAAAGATTATAGGTGACATTTTTCTCAATGTGCATAACATCTAGATTATGATGAAGACTATGCTCTTTCCAATAGGGAAAATAAAATAGACCTTCGATACCATGGACTGGTAACATCACTAACCACATTCTTATACCCTTTACATTTTCTTTTTATTCTAGAAATTTGTTTACCAATTCTCATCTTGATGTATTTTACCTTGCTTCTCAACCTCCAAACCAGATAACCTTCAGGGAGCTTTACGATGTTCAACCTTGTTGTTGAAATTATGTTTGTCCTCCCTGAACTTATGATCATGAAAAAAGAATCTTCTATGCCCACGATAACAAATTTTCCTACTACTCCTAAGTCATTCAGATTCAACTTCTTCTGCAAAAACTGGGCACCCCTATATAACCATGAACCGTGCAACCCGATAAAGTTCCATATGCAGGAAAATCATGGACAACCCACAACGACATTGCTCTCAAAGAAAAAATAGTTTTTTATATGACTCGTACTCCATTACAATTTGAAACCATAATTCCTTTAACTCATCTAGCAAGGGGGTCAGGTAAATGTCAATGTCTTTGCTCAGAGCATTCGACCCGGATATTAAAATTGACATAATTAAAAACTCCTTTTTCATGCATAAAGATGGTCCCTTATTAAGAGGAGTAACAATTGTAGGACAACATTTATAACTACAGCTGAGATTCTCGTATAGATTAAAACCATCAGTGCCTATACTAAGACGAACATTACGTTTTTCAGCCGCAAAGTATGGCCATATCACATCATCATATTTCCATATAGACGAATCAATCGGATGATGCATGATATTTATGCTACACTATGCCCTATCATGCCAAGTCATCTCTTTTGCAATCCATGGTATGGTGAATAATCTCTTCAACCTTAGAATCAAGGGAAAATGTGTAACTGTCTTCAGAGGTACTTTACCCTCCCCATTTATTCCCAACCTATACTTGGTTTGGTTGAATGCTTGACATTTTACCTTCATTGCATGTTCTTTTCTATATAAAATACAATCATTTTTGGATGCATGAATTATATTATAATCCATACCAATTTCTTTAATTATCTTCTTCATGGCTGGATAGTTGGATGGTACTATATTTCCTTTTAGCAAAAACTCTTTAAACATCCCTAAAATTTTCGTAACACTATTATCCGACAAACCATATCTTGTCTTAACATTATTCAATTTGACAAGAAAGTATAGTGTCGTATGTTTCTTAGGAATTGACGGGTACAATGGTTCACTTTCCCTGCCACGTAAATTTTCGTATTTTAACTCCTCATTAGTCTCGTCACGATTGTCACCTCCCCCCATTCTAACATTCTCACTTGATAAATGATCTACTTCATGATTAAACATTTCAAATGCATCGTAAATAAGCTCTTCCATTATTGGATTGTAGAGGACAGGGTCTTGCATTCACCACTTTCAGTGGGTTCTTTTTCTTTTTTTTAACGACTTCCTTTTCACCATGAAAACATCAAAACGTGTAATACTTGGATATACCATAACGAAGCAGATGAAAATGGATGTCTTCAAGCTCCAACAACTTTCCATTTTCACATTTTATGCATGGGTAGGAAAATAAGGTTTCGCCACCACGGTTATTCTTCACAAAATCAATGAACATAGCAACCCCATTAATGTATTTTGCACTTCCTCTTTCACATTCACTATTTACTAACTTTCGATGACATTGTGTATGTTGAGATACGTTAGTAAAAAAATAATATATACTATTTAATATCTAAGGGTCAGGCAACAGGTAAAGAAATAGCCTATTGTTCACAATATTTGATTAATGTTTATTGAAGTAAAAGGGTGATTACAAGTGGATTTTTCAAACAAACATGAACTAGTTTACAGCTTAATAGTCACTTAATCAGACAACCCCTATTTTGGTATAAGTTTTTTATGAACATATATAAAATGATCTTAAAATATCATATAATAGAATTCATAACCAAATGAAGTTTAAATTATATATTTTTATGGTTGAAACTAGAGATAATCTTGTCTATATTCGAAAGATAACATAAACATACTCAACCTTAAACCCAAACACATCAAACCCCAACTCGGCATTGCTTCTTGGATCGAAAAAAGAAAAGAAAACCAAATTTTTTATCAACTTATACATATTGAAGGTTTACCTTATAAATGACTCAGACTCTCCATGTTTTTTTAATAATTCTTTTGAAATGTGGTAGATAGAACCAAATCTCTTTACAATTATTCAAAACCCATATTTGGCAGACCCAAATCATTAATTTAACTGCTAATTTCCACTTGGGGTGAAAATCACAAATTAGACAGTAATCAGATTAAACATACGCACCATTATTCTAAGCTATTAATCGTGTATGAATAATACGCAATAAATATTTAACAGACAATTATCAAATTAGACATAGGCACCAAATAGAATAACATGCACCAAATATTTAATCGTGTATGAATAAAAAGCACAAAATAAAACATACGCACCAAATATTTAACTGAATAAGACATACTCACCAAATAAAACCCTAAATCGCATCTTTAACAGAAGAATACACACCAAATAAAACATACGCACCAAATATATAGCATAATAAGACATACGCACCAAATAAAACCCTAAATCGTGTCTTTAATAGAATAATATACACAAAATAAAACCCTAAATTGTATCTTTATCGTATGAAAAGTTTTAATAGAATATTATTGATCACATATAATTGCCTAATTGCATGAAATACGTTCACCCCTAAGCGAAAGTTATGATGGTTGATTTGTTAAAACAAGGAAAAGGGAGTCTAGGGTTTGAATGTAATTATGAAAATATTTATTGCATTCCCAAACATTTAATAGTTTTGATCACATGAAAATTTTAGGGAAGAAAAATATTCCTAAACGTTTAATAATATTGATCGCAGAATAAAATTGATCGCACAAAAATAGACACAGGCACCTTCTAAGGTTGAGAGAAGATCGCACTTCGAAGGTTTGGAGAAGATCTCACCTTCGAAGGCTTGGAGCGGGATTTCACACGAAGGTTTGGAGGGAATTTTTGGAGGTGGAATTTAGTGAGGAGATTCTGACTAATTTTTTTTAGTATGCAACCCTTTTAGGTTATCCCACTTAAAAATTAAGTAAATATCACAAATTTTACAACGGTTTTGAACACTTACAAAGTTTGTAAGTGTCAAAAACCGTTGTAAATTATGTAAGTGTTTTAAACACTTACCAATTAAATAATATATTACTCGCTGAATAGCCATTATGGTGTAGTGTTATTCTTTCTGTAAGTAATTTATTCTCCATCCCTTTATGGTGAGTATTTGCATTTTTATCAAATATCTCAACATAAAGTGATGATGTAGAATTTATTTCCTTGGATGAATTCTAATGTACAATTTTATAATGAGAGGATTTTCATTTTTAAAAAATCTCTTTCATTATTTAAGAGTCCATTATGAATTCATCTATTGTATATGTTGTAAACAGATTTTTTTTTCCGTTCTAAATGGAATAAAATATATGTTAGTGAGTGGTTGTAATTGAGAGAATTTCGGGTTGTAATTGAAGATTTCATTCCAATTCAACGTTAAAATGGATATAATATATTCCTCTATAATTACTTTTATTTTAATCCTTGATAATACAAATATAGCACCTTGTCGCGGATAGTATTCTACAATACAAATGCTAAGATGCCAGGGCTCTACAGAAATACAGGCCGCGGCCTTGTAGGATACAGGGAGCGACCCACCTCACCAAAGGGCGCGACCTCCATCAAGACGCCGCGGAGATTGGTGGCACGGGGTGCGACCCTGTCTATTATAGAGCGCGACACCTAATAATTATTCCCCAAGAAGCAGTCGCGGCACTACTCAGTACATGGCGCGACATCTTTGCCTCCAGTGCCACAGGTTCAACACTGCTTGCCTTGCAGGCCGCATCCCCTTCATTCGCAACTACTCCAGACTTGATATACGTCATGTGCTCAGGGAACGTGACACGGCACACATGCCTCTTATAAATAGAGGACCACACCTCGAGATAAAAGGGATGGATCGATTCTAGACACGCCTGGGGCAGTTTCTACAATACAGATTTTCTCTACACAACCTCAACAAATGCCTTGGAGGCCATGAATCTACATCACAGCCACCTCCCCGGCACACCGAATTCCTCAATACTGTCATATACTCTCCTCTATTCTCATACTTGTACGCCTCTTTAGGAATGATTTTATTGTACAATGTAACCGTATAATGAGAATGGGGCAACACAGTGGACGTAGGCCTATTTTAAAGGCTGAACCACTCTATATCTTGTCTTCTCTCTATTTACTTGCTTGGTTTATTCATTACATATTTCACACATTGACTTGTTGATATGAGAGCGACTAGTGGGCGATTTCTCATATCATCAATCTGGCGTCGTCTGTGGGAACGAGATATTTCAATCTTGTTTCTCTATATATTTGAGTTCTTAAACACCTTATTTTATTCATGGGGATCCTCTGGATCATCATCACATGAGTAAATTTTGGTTATGGAGCTCTATTTTATACTTACACCCTTAAGTGGGTATTTCATACCTTCAGATCTTCTCCCAGGTCTCCATTTTATGTCTTTAGATCTATTTTACATACTCCTGTGATATCATTTCATCTAGATAATGCTGAAAATCATGGTGGACTTTAGTCCCGAAAAGATGGATGATTAGGGAAGGGTTATATGTACTCCCCTTTTACTGTTATCGACCTATGATCTAGGGTTTATCATTAAAATCGTGCCGTTATGTGCACCGCAAAGGTATTCTCTCATCAATAGACCCTAGTAGGTACTCTTCACGTGTTAGGGGAGAAGAACTTAGTTTTCGGGTTCCTGTCTTGGGATTTTTTCCCTCACTGCCTAGACAGGGGTGCGACTTGTCAATTCAACAGACTCAAATGCCGCGACCCCTACTAGTGCGGACCTGTTACAACAACTCAATCACCGGGGAAGGGACTCGATTGGCCTTTAGTTTAACCTTGGTGAATACCATTCAAGGGTTGCGGTAGTGCACTTGGGTGCCATACTGGTCGCGGCCTCGTCAGCATATCATGAAGCAGTTCAAACACTGCTTCACAATATTTCTATGATTACTCACTTCTGTTAGTTTTATCTTAGATTCTATATACTTTATAAAGACTAACAAAAATAGAAATGGAAGGAGACTCCAGCCAGAGCGCAAAAGTCAAAAATGAGATTGTGCAGCTGTATAATCACCTTAACCATCTCTGTGACAGCCATGCCTCACTTCAGACCCAGGTTAACTATCTAACTCAGAGGTTCCTAATGCTAGAGGCCGCGGCCTCTCCCAATGTGGGTGCTGCACCCATGAAAAAAGCACCAGCAGTCTTTGATGTCGCGGCATTTCAAGAGGACACGGCCGCGGAAGCAGTTATCAGGAGCCAGAAAAGGAGAGTGGAGAAGGCAGAGAAGAAATTGGGGGCCTACACTCCATTGAGCTTCCCGATCGAAGAGATCCTTGAGTTCATCAAAGAGGAAAAGCTGTTGAGGTGGACAGAAAAGCTGAGAGCTCCACCCCACAAGAGGAACAAAGCTACCTGGTGCAAATTCCACCAGGACCATGGCCATGAAACTGAGAAATTCTATGCTCTGAAGGATGAAGTTGAAAGGCTAATTGGGCAAGGGATGCTGTAGCGATTCCTGAAGAATGCATAAAGGATTCAACCAAACCCGACAGAGGATGCATACCGCATCTCATCCTTTGTTTTTCCAATTTTAACTTTTTCTATTTTATGTTTTATGAAGCTCATTATAGCCCTAATATTCAAGACTTTATGTTTAATTAACAAAGTCATTTAGCTGGAGCACGCATATATAAATATATGAATTGATAAATTTTTCCATATGTGATTTCTCTCTTGTCTTCATAATCTGTCATCTCACAAAAAGACCTGTTGTCTTAAACAGATTCCAAAGGAAGAATAACAAATTATCTCGAAAGATTATTATTATTTCGGGGTGCACCTATGGAGGGATTGCAATCTTAATTAGCTCAGAAGTTCCCCTCATGATGTGCAACTACATCTTATCATATGATGGTCATATTCACGAAGGCATATGAGTATTCAAGGAGCTTTTATTAGCCACGGGGGCTTACAATGCAAATTCTTTGCTTTTGGAAAGCATAATTAGCCACGGGGGCTTACAATACTCGTTCTTATCTTTCGAGATGCGTCATTGAGTCGGGAGGCTTATAATATCCAGTTAGGGATGACTTTATATATATCAGTAGCTGTGGGTGGCTTAATAACATAACCCAACATGGGGAGGCTTGATAGTATCCCGTATAGTAGCTGTGGGTGGCTTAATAACATAACCCAGCCTGGGGAGGCTTGATAGTATCCCGTATAGTAGCTGTGGGTGGATTAATAACATAACCCAGCCTGGGGAAGCTTGATAGTATCCCGTGTATTATCCGTGGGTGGCTTAATAACATAACTCGGCCCGGGAAGGCTTGAAAATACCACCATGTCTACAGAGGCATATTATTCAGATGCAATGGCAAAAAATATGTCAGGGCACATAATCAGTCATTCATGAAAGTACTGAGGCACTGGCATCTTGAAGCATGAGAAAGCTACAAGGTCAAATACCACAGTAAAAGAGGATCAATTGTATCAAGGCTGGGAAAAATAGAAAAGGTATAACACCCCTAAAAGCCGTTCTTCTCTGGCACGATGATTTGGCAATTGAAGCACTAAAAGAAAGGCCTTCTCTCTACATGTTCCATATTGGTTATGCGATGAAAATAGCTAAGCAGTTCAGGAAATCAAGTGAAATGAAAGCAGCCTATGAAGATCCATGTACTCAGAGTGTCGCAGTCGTGAAAGCACGTCCGCGGCCATCAAGTAAAATTGTTTAGAGAACGTGGCCTTATTCAGGGGCAGTGCATTCTTTGAAAATAAAGATAAGGTTGTGGCCCGTATAAGCAGCCGTATGAGACAGGGAAACCAATGGCCTATACCTCTAAAGGAAACGTAGCACTATTCATGTGGACGCGAACATAACAAATAATCATCCAATCAAGAATGCATTTTAAAATATGAGTGCAATTATGTTCAACCATTCATTAAAGCAAGAAAAGTAAAGGAGCAAAGAGTTGCAAACAATCAAATATGTACAAAGTAGTAAAAATGGACATATTTATAAATATGGCCGTAGCCTTGATATTAACATATTACAGAAAAGAAGGCCGCAACCACAATAAAAATAAAGTAGAAGTAGGGATGCAACCCTGTATTAATAATTAGTTCAGAAACTATGATTACAAGTTTAAGAAGCTGCGTCATCATGTTCATTCACCTCCTCGCCTTCCGTGGCTGTCTCAGTTCCTCCATCTGCGGCCTCCGCTTCTGCTTCCGCCCTCAGTCGCGCTCTCTCTTCGGCCATGGCCTTAAGCTCAGCAATGCATTCTTGATGCTCTACATCGCTGAGTTTCCACGTAAGAACATAATCCTTGGCCTCAAGAAAGTTTTTTATAAATCTCTGTCGAAGCTCCTGATACCCGCAGAGGTAGGCCTTGATGTTGATAAGAAAGAAGTCCTTAAAGCCTTTGAATGACTCCACGACGTGGTCTATGGCCAGCTGGAGGTCATCCCCATGATCAGCCTCCATCTTTTGAATTGCCGGGGCATGCTCTTGGGCTTCTTGAGCAGACTTTCCCTCTAGCTCTTCGTACTTCTCCTGAAGAAGGGAGAGCTTACTGATCGAAATCTTTGCGACACGGGAAGCTTTCGTAGTCTGGGCCTGGGAGGTTTTAAGGGATTCTGTGGCCTGTTTAAAGTTCTCTTGCGCTTCCTCCCTCGCCTTCTTTGCTTTCTCCAGGTCCATGTGAGCTGCCTAAAGAGCCGCGGTAGAAGACTTCTTGCCTGCTTCAAAGAATGAAGTCCATGCAGCTTCCAGGTCAGAAGTATGCACCCTATTTGTAGCCTCTTTCAGCTTATAAAGGGCTTCATACTTCCTCTTCAGGGCCACCATAGCATTCGCGGCCTGAAATAAAGCGAGTTAGAAGCGAAGTATGGGATGCAAAAAAGTTGGTAGCAAAATTAAAGAATGGTATCACTTACCCTCAGAAATCTATGGAGACCACAGTCCTCCAAATCATCGTGGTCTACACCCACCAACCTATCCAGGTTCGCAGCATCAATAATTCTTTTCATTCTGTGCGCAGCCTTTGCAGTAGTGTCCCATGAGGACTCGGGGTCAGGCTGCCTCAATTAGGGCCGCGGTCTACCATCAAGACCAGCTCCACCACGGAACTGGGGAGGTGCCAGGTTTGCATTTATGGCCACCACAGGTGGCGGCGGCGGAGATGCTGAATGATGGGACGCGTCAGTTGACATCAAGCCCGTCGCGGCCATGTTTGCCCCTATGTCATCATCAAATTCGTCCTGCGGGGGGTTCTCAACGTTTTCCATTTTTTCTGTGGCAAGAGTTGTATTCCTGTCTGCGGAATGAACCGCAGTAGGAGTTTTATTTTTTTCTGAGGAATGATCCGCTACAGGTGCCTTGGCTTTGGACCTTTTTCTCTTTCTGCTCCGCGCAGTGTTGTTTAGGACGACTGCAGTGACACCCCGCCTAATAAAATACCGGGTGATCAGTCCTATACCAAATTAAAACAGGAATCCCAGTTGGATCATCCTTAGCATCACTGTCGAAAACTTCTTAAAACTTACTAACCACCTAGTATTCCAAAAACTGGCGCCAATTTTAACTTTTTAATTACACAAAACAATACATGCGGAATAAAAATATAAACCATTCACACAACTGAATGAAAATAAACTGAATCATATATACACAACTTTCCGAATAAATCACCGGCCACCAAATAAATAATCCAATACAATTATTCAACATCTGAATGAATTACACCTGAAAACTGTACCGAGAAGTCTGGGCTACAAGCCCTAAATAAAACTGAGACTGATGCAAGATTCCTCCTCTAGGAATGAATGAATGATGCATCTAATCCAAACTCCTGCTAGCATCCACATATGCCGCAACTCCGTGTCCCTGGAATAGAATATCAATCCTGGCGTCCCTGTGGCTGGACACCTAAAAGGTTTTGAAAATAGTTTTATAGCAAGGGTTAGAACCCAAACATTTTGAAAATATTTAGCAACTGAATTAACTGCAGTAATTTAAAATGCATAAATGCGCTTCATATTTAAGTTAGTGTCGCACTCCCTTGAGGACATTATCACCCCTCCACTATTGTGCACACCTACCGGTTTCCTTACCCCCACCTAGTTGCACTACCCCGTCCAACTAGTCTTGGTATAACCTTCCCTTGCCATATTCCTCTATCCCGAGTATAATAATTTCTTGAATTATAAGTTGTTTTACAATTAACTTAATTAATTCCTCTTCAATAGTAGCATATAACCGTCTCACAAGTTATATAAAGTAAATACATCACACAGAGTATTATTCCCACAAATGAATAACTTAATTAATTTCTCATTAATTAACAACATATAACTATAACCCGAGTTATATAAGGTAAATACATCACACACTGTATTATCACCTACATATAATATTTACTACCATATTATACGTACCTTTACTAACATCCACACATATATCATACGTGTATCCATCCTTCCGAGTTTACCCTCACCAGATGATTCCCTCTAGAATGCTATCACACTAGGTGTGCTCACAAAACCTAGTTTCCCCAAGTTAGAATCGCTCACCAACTTGGACCAAAATATAAACGAAGTGGAGGCAGTCATATTCCTTCCCTGAAAGTGAGATAAATCCCTCACCCATATATACCGGACGCTATGACCTGGGGATATACTCGCCCTACTCCTAAAGCTAGGGGATTCACCCACATCGCGCAACCTTCCTTGATAGCATTAGAGTATATAAATTTAATAAATATCTAATCACTGATATTTAGTATCACGCACAATAAATACACGTATATATATACTATCACGACACCGTATATATATAATATAAACCCCAGCTTTACCGTGTACTCAAAATCCCGTACACTGCAAGTAATTTAATATCACACACAATATATACACGTATATATATACTATCACTACACCGTATATATATAATATAAACCCCGGCTCTACCGTGTACTCCAAGTCCCGTACACTGCCTGAAATTTTTTGAGTCTGTGGCCCGACTCAATGTAGCTAATTTTTTTCACTTAATAATTTATCGCCTTCCCGAGTCTATGGTCCGACTCTAATATTTTTAACTCACTCTTTAATTTATATAATACCTTCCCCGAGTCTATGGTCCGACTCCAATTAAATTAATTGACACACTTATTAATTTAATACCTTTCCGAGTCTATCGTCCGACTCTAATTAAATTAATTAACACAGTTATTAATTTAATGCCGCCCCGAGTCTATCATCGGACTCTAATTTAATTAATTTACCCATTAATTAATCAACAAAAATCTGAGTTTGTGGTCCGACTATAATATAATTAATTTACACATTAATTAATTTAAATCCTACCCGAGTCCACAATCCGACTCTAATTAAATTAATTAATACACTTATTAATTTAATACTACCCGAGTCTACAATCCGACTCTAATAAAATTAATTAATACACTTATTAATTTAATACTACCCGAGTCTACAATCCGACTCTAATTAAATTAATTCTCACACCCATTAATTTAATCTTACCCGAGTCTACCATCCGACTCTAATTCAATCAATTTGCGCAATCATTTATTTCATAACTTGCTGTCACCCAACCATTATCCTCGGACTCACTTACTTGGTCCGTAACTTAATATTTCCCGAGTCTATGTTCCGACTCCAAATTAATTACTCTCTCTCTCAAAAATAAATTTAATACTTTGGTGTCACATAACCAACATACCCAGGCTCACTCACTGGGTCTATTTTTACATCTCATAATTTCATTCTCACATTTTCACCCACAATGTGTCACACATTTATTTCCATAATTTCCCAATTATATTTACCTACAATTGTTAGCCCCCCGGACTCACCCACTTGGTCCATAACTAGATATTTCACCTAAATTAATTTAATAATGTAGTGTCACCCAACTACAATTCCCGAATATCATTCTTTGGTCCAATATCAAAAATTGAATTATTTCTCCAAATTCGTTCATCTCACGACATACCGTTCACACCCTCCTAAACCCAATTATATTACCCTATAATTGTTAAGGAAACATATGTCCCATATAAATTTATCACCAAATAAAGTAAGGGAATTAAAACTTAAATTAAACCCCCATTATAAACAAGCTGGCCGAACTGCCGAATTCCTGGGACCCTCGATCGATCGAGCAAGTGGTTGTCTTCCTCGGCTTGCTGTTTCAGCCATGGCCGAATTTCCAAGGTTTTTCCTCTCCATTTTCCAACCTTAAATAATGATTTTTAACCAATCAATTACTCCCCAAACAAGTCTTAATCATCTATAACTGTTTTAGCATTCTTGATTCATACGATATCTGACTATATTTAAAGATGGGTTTTCCCATTAAAATCCATCAATCTTGTTCTACAACCAATTTCCGAATTCAGATTTTTTCCCACTTTATATTCCGTATTCTTATTCCAATAAAATATCTATACTTAGATATGCTCAACACAATAATTTTTACTATGAATCTCATTCAATAGTTTCATGAACAAAAACCCCATTTTGTACCCATTTACACCCAAAAACGAATTTTGGTTTACACATCACTATGATATGAATTGATTATCATGCTTTAAGAATCAAAACAGTTAACCACTTGCCTCAAAGTGTTTGTAGTGTCTGATCCGTTGTTGCCGTCCCTCAATTTGGCTCCATAAACCTCCAATTTGTTCTTGATTTGCTTTCCCCCAAATCCCCTCTCAAACCCTAGGTTTAGAGTTGTGTTGGCTGCTGATTTCCTAATCCCTCACTTAGGTTAAAAACCCTCCATCCCGTTCTTAGCCTAATGGGCTTAATTAAAGTGGCCCAACTCACCTCGTGTGGGCCCGGCTATGCCCAAAAATACCCCGAGACCTAATTACTACCCCCGGGTACTATTTTCTGACTATCTCGACCCATCCGGACTCAACCGCGCACTCAGAATTGGCATCCGAATTAATTTATAAAAATTCTTATCTTACACCCAATTTAGTCTATACCGACTCCCGGCTAGGATAAGTGTATACCGCGTCATTAATACTCGAAATGACGTAATTAAAGTATTGCTATTCACTTAGTAAATAAATTTCCCTAAACATTAACCATTCACTCCCCGATTAATATTTAAATATATATATTTCCATAATTAATTCAATTAAAATTACAACACACCAGTAATTTTAAATTCCCGAATTAATTAAATATTAAATGCACAAAAATACGGGGTGCTACATACTTCCCCCCTTACAAAGGAATTTCGTCCTCGAAATTAAGATAAACCTAGTGTTCCAGTATTCACATATTACTCACTAGTCATGTGCCTCCAAGCCCGTTATATCTATCCCATCCGCTTTTAACCATATGTTACACAAGTATGCATTTAAAATTTAACCAGGGCGCCCATACACCCTATACCCGTGCTTAACTGCACAAAATTTTGCCTTACTTAACCCGGGTGCCCATACACCCTATCCCCGCGCTCTACCGCACAAAAATTACCCGACTATGCTAGTCGTACTTCGTAATATAACTTCGAACCCGTAGTCATATTACATATATATATATATATATATATATATATACTGCCCGGCTACTCAACCCATGCTACGTCCAACTATCTCCCCATAAATACTTATATCTCAACACAAAAGAATATACGCTTACCCTTATGCTACCAAAGACAACATAATACCGCGCCCTTACTACCACTAGTCCTTGCGCAAAATAAACCCCGAGCTATCTCTCTTTGCTCGAAAATCAATTTAACCACCCTGATTCACTTCAGTAAACATCCCCACTTACCGGGATAAAATGTGAGAACATAAAACCTCACTATGTGCCATCGCACCATGCAATACAACATATATATCCACATATATATAGGCTATACGCCCTCTCCAGTGATACTTAGTACCAAGCATACCCCGGTGTCGCGGACACCAAAATTTAACTCCACTATCCACAATAGTTAAATTCCATCGCTATCCAGCCGATGTTTCAAAGGTATTATCAACCCTACTCCCATAATTCTCGAAAGTAGTAATTCCTCGCATAATTCAATCACTCAGTGTACGCCTCCAGTCTCCCATGAATAACACTAAGGAACTCCGCTACCCTACGGAAAGTTAACCCACTTGCTATGGATGCTACCGCCAACACACCCACTAAGTTCGACTCTCCTGCGAACTCTAGTGAAAATAAGTCTTATACTGTGACATCCTCTTTGTCACTCAACAATATACCCCATGCCCCTAGGGTAAAATAATTACTCCTATACTCCTGCTGCAACAGCTGGTTCTCGATTTCCGGAGCAGTTTCTCCCTGCCCAAATGCACCCGTGACTTGCTTTAGTGGCTGTACATCCAGGACCTCGTCCTGTAGTTGACCCCTGCCTCTCTTAAGGAAATATATCTTCATGTGTCTCGCTTTTCCCACAAATGTAAACACTTTCTAATATGTTCACCCTGCCACTAATCCCTTCCATGCCAAGCTTGTTGGAATTCCTGGCCATCCCGCCAATAGCCTCCAGTTCTAGATCGTTTGGTATGATTTCCTTACCGGAAATCCTGCCCCTGATCTCCCCCAGTCTGCTGCTGGGATACCCCATTGGTATTATTCCCTTCTACTTCATCCGACTGGTTAATCCCCACTCCCTTCCCGCTTCCTTTCGCGTGGAAGCGATATTCTCGACAGTGCCGGAGTGTTGCGTTAATGACATCAGTATAACCTACTAATGCGGAATTATCAATTAAATGTTGTCTAATTCTCCAGACTAACCCATCCATAAACTTTGCTTTCTTTCTCATTATGGTCTCGACCGCTGAAGGAAAAATACTTGCGGTCGAACCGCACCCAAAACTCAGCAGTAGCTAGTGTGTCCCTTTCCTCAACTGTGGTGATCGACCCCCACCACTGTAGCGCCGCTCCCACTAACTAAAAGTGGTTAGCATTTATTTTCGCACCCCATCGCAATCTCCCATGCGTAGGTGACGCTGGATACCTATCTTCCTTGACACGCTAGTACTACACCTGAACCCCCTCGCAACTCTGGTGGGTTCCCGCTAAAATAACCTCTCTTTATTGTTTCCACCCTGACGACCCTGCGTGAGTCTGAACATCCGACGCCACTAACACTTGTGGCGGATCCCGTGGAAACTACCTTGTCGTTGTGACCACCGTTTCGCCAACTGCCTGTGCCACTATTTCAGTGACCTATGCTGCCAAAATCATCTATGGCCGTTGCTGTGGTAGCTCTTGCTCCTAACGAGCCTCCCTCGTCTCACCTCCCCCTGCTGCCCTAGCAGCTCTCCCTCTCCTGGGCGTCATCTGGAATGAGAATCGAATTGTATGAGTTCACTTTCAAATATAAATTTGCAGAAGAACGTATATGCGCATACGTATGAGAATACAACAATCCTATGATAAGGCTCAATATCAAAGATTGCTAAGCCGAAGCGTGAAAAGCCGCACAGATCCTAAGGACACTAGAACCTGATGCTCTGATACCATCTGTGACACCCCGCCTAATAAAAAACTGGGTGATCAGTCCTAAACCAAATTAAAATAAGAATCCAGTTGGATCATCCTTAGCATCACTGTCGAAAACTTTTTAAAACTTACTAACCACCTAGTATTCCAAAAACCGGTGCCAATTTTAACTTTTTAATTACACAAAACAATACATGCGGAATAAAAATATAAACCATTCACACAACTGAATGAAAATAAACTGAATCATATATACACAACTTTCCGAATAAATCACCGGCCACCAAATAAATAATCCAATACAATTATTCAACACCTGAATGAATTACACTAGAAAACTGTACCGAGAAGTCTGGGATACAAGCCCTAAATAAAACTGAGACTGATGCAAGATTCCTACTCTAGGAATGAATGAATGATGCGTCTAATCCAAACTCCTGCTAGCATCCACATATGCCGCAGCTCCATGTCCCTGGAATAGAATATCAATCATGTCGTCCCTGTGGCTGGACACCTAAAAGGTTTTGAAAATAGTTTTATAGCAAGGGTTAGAACCCAAAACATTTTGAAAATATTTAGCAAGTGAATTAACTGCAGTAATTTAAAATGCATGAGTGCGCTTCATATTTAAGTAAGTGTCCCACTCCCTTGAGGACATTCTCACCCCTCCACTATTGTGCACACCTACCGGTTTCCTTAACCCCACCTAGTTGTACTACCCCGTCAAACTAGTCTTGGTATAACCTTCCCTTTCCATATTCCTCTATCCCGAGTATAATAATTTCTTGAATTATAAGTTGTTTCACAATTAACTTAATTAATTCATCTTCAATAGTAGCATATAACCGTCTCACAAATTATATAAAGTAAATACATCACACACTGTATTATTCCCACAAATGAATAACTTAATTAATTTCTCATTAATTAATAACATATAACTATAACCCGAGTTATATAAGGTAAATACATCACACACTGTATTATCACCTACATATAATATTTACTACCATATTATACGTACCTTTACTAACATCCACCCATATATCATACGTGTATCCATCCTTCCGAGTTTACCCTCACCGGATGATTCCCTCTAGAATGCTATCTCACTAGGTGTGCTCACAAAACCTAGTTTCCCCAAGTTAGAATCGCTCACCAACTTGGACCAAAATATAAACGAAGTGGAGGCGGTCATATTCCTTCCCTGAAAGTGAGATAAATCCCTCACCCATATATACCGGACGCTATGACCTGGGGATATACTCGCCCTACTCCTAAAGCTAGGGGATTCACCCACATCGCGCAACCTCCCTTGATAGCATTAGAGTATATAAATTTAATAAATATCTAATCACTGATATTTAGTATCACGCACAATAAATACACGTATATATATACTATCACGACACCGTATATATATAATATAAACCCCGGCTTTACCGTGTACTCAAAATCCCGTACACTGCCTGTAATTTAATATCACACACAATATATACACGTATATATATACTATCACTACACCGTATATATATAATATAAACCCCGGCTCTACCGTGTACTCCAAGTCCCGTACACTGCTTGAAATTTCCTGAGTCTGTGGCCCGACTCAATGTAGCTAATTTTTTTCACTTAATAATTTATCGCCTTCCCGAGTCTATGGACCGACTCTAATATTTTTAACTCACTCTTTAATTTATATAATACCTTCCCCGAGTCTGGTCCGACTCCAATTAAATTAATTGACACACTTATTAATTTAATACCTTCCCGAGTCTATCGTTCGACTCTAATTAAATTAATTAACACACTTATTAATTTAATGCCGCCCCGAGTCTATCATCTGACACTAATTTAATTAATTTACCCATTAATTAATCAACAAAAATTCGAGTCTGTGGTCCGACTCTAATATAATTAATTTACACATTAATTAATTTAAATCCTACCCGAGTCCACAATCCGACTCTAATTAAATTAATTAATACACTTATTAATTTAATACTACCCGAGTCTACAATCCGACTCTAATTAAATTAATTAATACACTTATTAATTTAATACTACATGAGTCTACAATCCAACTCTAATTAAATTAATTCTCTCACCCATTAATTTAATCTTACCCGAGTCTACCATCCGACTCTAATTCAATCAATTTGCGCAATCATTTATTTCATAACTTGGTGTCACCCAACCATTATCCCCGGACTCACTTACTTGGTCCGTAACTTAATATTTTCCGAGTCTATGTTCCGACTCCAAATTAATTACTCTCTCTCTCAAAAATAAATTTAATACTTTGGTGTCACATAACCAACTTACCCGGGCTCACTCACTGGGTCCATTTTTACATCTCATAATTTCATTCTCACATTTTCACCCACAATGTGTCACACATTTATTTCCATAAGTTCCCAATTATATTTACCTATAATTGTTAGCACCCCCGGACTCACCCACTTGGTCCATTATTAAATATTTCACCTAAATTCCTTTAATAATGTAGTGTCACCCAACTACAATTCCCGAATATCATTCTTCGGTCCAATATCAAAAATTGAATTATTTCTCCAAATTCGTTCATCTCACGACATACCGTTCACACCCTCCTAAACCCAATTATATTACCCTATAATTGTTAAGGAAACATATGTCCCATATAAATTTATCACCAAATAAAGTAAGGGAATTAAAACTTAAATTAAACCCCCATTATAAACAAGCTGGTCGAACTGCCAAATTCCTGGGACCCTCGATCGATCGAGCAAGTGGTTGTCTTCCTCGGCTTGCTGTTTCAGCCATGGCCGAATTTTCATGGTTTTTCCTCTCCATTTTCCAACCTTAAATAATGATTTTTAACCAATCAATTACTCCCAAAACAAGTCTCAATCATCTATAACTGTTTTAGCATTCTTGATTCATACGATATCTCACTATATTTAAAGATGGGTTTTCCCATTAAAATCCATCAATCTTATTCTACAACCAATTTCCAAATTCAGATTTTTCCCCAATTTATATTCCGAATTCTTATTCCAATAAAATATCTATACTCAGATATGCTCAACACAACAATTTTTACTATGAATCTCATTCAATAGTTTCATGAACAAAAACCCCATTTTGTACCAATTTACACCCAAAAACGAATTTTGGTTTACACATCACTATGATATGAATTTATTATCATGCTTTAAGAATCAAAACAGTTAACCACTTGCCTCAAAGTGTTTGTAGTGTCTGATCCGTTGTTGCCGTCCCTCAATTTGGCTCCATAAACCTCCAATTTGTTCTTGATTTGCTTTCCCCCAAATCCCCTATCAAACCCTAGGTTTAGAGTTGTGTTAACTGCTGATTTCCTAATCCCTCACTTAGGTTAAAAACCCTCCATCCCGTTTTTAGCCTAATGGGCTTAATTAAAGTGGCCCAACTCACCTCGTGTGGGCCCGGCTATGCCCAAAAATACCCCGAGACCCAATTACTACCCCCGGGTACTATTTTCTGACTATCTCGACCCATCCGGACTCAATCGCGCACTCAGAATTGGCATCCGAATTAATTTATAAAAATCCTTATCTTACACCCAATTTAGTCTATACCGACTCCCGGGTGGGATAAGTGTATACCACGTCATTAATACTCGAAATGACGTAATTAAATTATTACTATTCACTTAGTAAATAAATTTCCCTAAACATTAACCATTCACTCCCCGATTAATATTTAAATATATATATTGCCATAATTAATTCAATTAAAATTACAACACACCAGTAATTTAAAATTCCCGAATTAATTAAATATTAAATGCACAAAAATACGGGGTGTTACAACTGCGTCCTCTCCTATTTCTGCCAGTTTCGCGACTAGAAATTCCCTATCAACTTCCTCACCTAAAAAAGCAACAACGAATATTGGGAAAGGAATTTACGAGCATAAGTGACTGCGGAATAAAAATTATGACGCAGTGTATTACCTTCCGCGCCCATCTGTTGAGGAATGGACTTGTTTGGGAAAAATCCTGCTTCAAATATGGTCGCTGATGTAACAAGTGTGCTGAACTTTTTATGTTCAGCAGGAACTGTCGCGGCCTCAGCAACTCTCTTTTCCTGCCGCTTGTTCAAATGCAAATTGTCAAGAGCTACAGAAAAGACATGTAAAGGTTAGTGGAAGTTAATATGCAAAATATGATGAAAGGACGCAACTATAGTCTTACTACCTAATTTAGAGGGAGACCCCCATTGCCGCAGCATTCTATATGACCTTTCCTACTTATTCTCCCCGGGGTGAATCTCCCACCCTTCGCCGAAGATGTACAAATATTTCCCCTTCCAGTTCTTCACACTGGTAGGCCTCCCAGTGTAAAGGGTCTCGTCCCTGCCGTGGACAGAGAAGTAGTAGTAACCCGCGAACTTCACTGAGTTCTCCTTTGGGCGGTAGAAGTGAAAGAATTCCACGGGAGTGATGTCTTTTTTGAATAAGTTCTCCCAAAGGACAACCGCGATAAGAATGGCTCTCCAACCATTAGGATCTAATTGGGCTGGGGCCAGTTTCATTGTCTGAAAAAGGCGATGGATGGGAACAGGAACAGGCAGCCGCAGTCCGTAAATAAAGGCATGGAGTCGGAAGAAAACTCCATCAGCTAGAATCATGCGAGGTCTTTGGTTCGAAGCAGGGGCCGAGAAAATAAAATTTTCTGGAAATTCGAAGGCCTCAGCCACCTGCTCAACCCAGTCTTTGGTCATGGCGCTGCGGATATCAAGCGCAATTAAGGGTCTCTCAGCTCTCCCAGATGTTCCAGCTGGGTTACCTCTTACTTCCGCGGCATTATGTCCTTCACCCATTGGATGATTACTTGAGTTGGCTTCTTCTTCCATCGGTGTGGACTTAAAATCCTTCCCAGATGCAGAGTCTGCGGAGTCTGAGTCAAGTATAACGTAGTTTGGGCAATACTTTAGTTTGCAAGGCCCTATTGATCTTAGAGGGGGAAAAAGTTAGTTCAGGGGGAGAGGTTCGAAAGTTCTTTGCCCAAAAGCCTCTCAGGAACTCGTCTGGGTCAAAAACTCATATGGGTGCAGCAGTACCTGAAAAGCAGAGTTCGCAGTTAGCCTCCGCAGCCAGTATGGTTTGGAAAAGACTTCAAGAAGCCGCGGAAGGATTATTTATAAATAGTAAATTTTTTTTCAAACCCTACTACTTGAGCACAAGGGGTCGTCATCTGGCCCTACTAGCCGCAATCATCTATTTCATTAGGGGAACATATGCTGTAACGAATACATGCTCAAATTGATTTAAGATATTCTTGGCCATGGCTATCCTAAAATGGCTAAGTCGATTCAAAGGATTATAGTAGCAAATACAGTTATTTAACATGGATGTGTGTTTGGTTCATGAAAGTTTGAAGGCTGTTCAAAACTATAAGAGTGGTTATTTAGAGCCAAAAAAGACTATACCGCGGATGATAATTTAAGGGACAGCGGCCATTTGGCACGGTATGACGTAGATAAGGACCAAAACAGCTCCGAGGAATGGATTATTGAAATCCTATCATGCCGCAGCCTCTCTTTTAAACATTTGAGTATCTTACGTTTAATCGTTTTTAGAATCAAATTCACAGAATATGAAGAGTTTGTTTATGAACAACAAGAACCACTATATAATTTTCATGGCCTTTGGAAGATCAGGGGTCATGTGCAGCATATGAGGGAAAGAGCAAATTATTGAAACAAAACCCTAGATTTCTATCAAATAATCCAGGAAAATGCAAATCATCATGTCAGAAGGGAAGAATTCATGTGTTCATGTACTTAAAGAAAAACTATGAACTTTGAAAGCAATTTAAAAAGGTGAGTGGTTGAAAAATTACCTGAAAATGAAGAAACTTGCAATGCTCAGCTTCAAACCGCCTTGCACCACCATACACAGCCTCGAAAGGTTGTCGGAATATGCAAGAGAAAGGAAGAACAAAATTCTCTCTCGATTTTCTCTCATAGTTTTGAAAACGTAATGAAGTCCACGTCTAGAAACAATTTATATAAGAGAGCGCGGAAGACGAATCGTCGCTTTGGAGGAACCGCGACACCTAAACCGACACATTCTAAAGTACTTGTCAACCGTCTAGTATCAAACAGGCCGCGACATGTCCTAAAGTACTAAGTTATCGTCTGGACTCACACAGGCCATGACACGGCTAGATCCCACTTATGCAAGGTCATAGGAAGATGAGACTTTGCCTCATAGTCTTCGCAACAGTCACATAATTCAGCCGCAGCCCCAAAATCGCTACCTCTTGGCACTACGACTTGGGGGCTTATTGATAATACAAATATAGCACCCTATCGCGGATAGTATTCTACAATACAAATGGTAAGATGCCACGGCCCTACAGAAATACAGGCCGCGGCCTTGTAGGATACAGGGAGTGGCCCACCTCACCAAAGGGCGTGGCCTCCATCAAGATGCCACGGAGATTGGTGGCATGGGGTGCGATCATATCTATTATAGAGCGCGGCACCTAATAATTATTCCCCAAGAAGCAGCCGCGGCACTACTCAGTACAAGGTGCGGAATATTTTACTCCAGCGCCACAGGTTCAACACTGCTTGCCTTGCAGGCCACATCCCCCTCATTCGAAACTACTCCAGACTTGATATACGTCATGTGCTCAGGGCACATGACACGGAACACATACCTCTTATAAATAGAGGACCATACCTCGATATAAAGGGGTTGGATCGATTCCAGACATGCCCGGGGCATTTTTTACAATACATATTTTCTCTACACAACCTCAGCATATGCCTTGGAGACCACGAATCTACATCACATCCACCTCCCCGGCACACCGAAATCCTCAATGCTGTCATGCACTCTCCTCTATTCTCATACTTGTACGCCTCTTTAAGCATGATTATATTGTACAATGTAACCATATAATGAGAACGGGGCAACACAGTGGACATAGGCCTATTTTAAAGGCTGAACCACTCTATATCTTGTCTTCTCTCTATTTACTTGCTTGGTTTATTCATTACATATTTCACACATTGACTTGTTGATATGAGAGCGACTAGTGGGCGATTTCTCGTATCATCAATCCTCACAATATTTCATTTGTTTATTCTATGTCTTTAATGGTGATTATTAAGGGCTACCCATTCAAGGGATGAATTTTGAAGCCCACATGAGTCCAATTTAGTTAGTTGATTATTATCACAAGTTTGTTTATCTAATTTTTCTCTTATTAGATATTACATCTTAGTTAGTACTTTAAAAATTAACATCGTTAGTTAATTAATAATCCCTTAAAAAATAATAAAAAAGTAATAATATGAAAATGATTTACACTTTTATCTTCATATATTTTGTTCTTCACACATGAAAGGTGGATTGACACCCATACTTACCCTATGCATATTTTTTTTTGTATTTGTAGGTTCAAAGAGATTTTGATTGGAAAGGATCAACAACAACATACACATTAAAGAAAATTTTCTTTTCCATCAAATGGCACCGTTGTTAGGGATATCACTTCAAATTTTCTTTTCCATCAAATGGCGTTGTTTCCTCTTTCTTGAAGTTGGAGGCTCATGTGAAGACTTGTATATTTCATTTTCATTTTTAGTTGTATTTGTTTTTTTATTTCTATTCATAGGATTGGTTGTATTAGGTATTATTGAGGCGTGTATTCATTTGGGTGTATTTTTGACACCATTTGCTTGCAATAATTAAAAATAAAAAAGCAAAAAGGAAAACAGGACAAGGTAGAGAGAGAGAGAGAGCCCTTAGAGTGGAATTTTAAAGCCTCTCTACTTTGGGTTCGTACAACTCCCAGGGACGACTGAAGTTAGGGTAACTTCCCCCCGGTCGACTGAAATCGATCTTCACCCCACGAGTGTAAAAGCCGCGGGAGGTACATTTCTTTATCACTCGCGAATAGCTTACAACACTACAAGAAATAATATATATGCCAACATTTTTTTTGGGGCGTTTTAGTAAAACGTCGGTCTAGTAAAATTACCGACATTTATTGTAAAAGGTGACGAAAATTACCGGCGTTTAGTATAAACGCCAGGAATTATTGACGTTTAATAATAAAACGCCATAAATTGCCGACATTTATATCTCACTGCCACAAAATTACCGACGTTTTTTTAAAATAAACGTCGAGTATTGGTTCTCCATCTCATTTTTTATCCTCCCTCCAACACAAAAAGTACTTTCCCTCCAAAACGAAACCCAATTTTTTTTTCATCCATCGCAGGTATTTTTCCCTACGACAAAATCGGTTAAATCCCCAATTTTTTTTCATCCATCGCAGGTATTTCATCCTTTCATCCATCGCAGCTCGTATTTTTCTATCGCCGCTTTGGTCGTATTTTGCAACGACAAAATTTCCACACAGAATTTGTCCAAGAATCCACACTTTCGTATCTTGTAGCTCGGTTTTTGCTATCGCAGGTAGTTTCGTTCTTTCGTGTCTTGCAGTTCTTGTAAATCCCCAATTAGATTACACAGTTCTTGCAGTTGTTAATGTTTATGCATAATTTCGTATCTTGCAGTTTCATCAAATCCACAGTTTCATTTCTTGTAGTTTCGTGATTGGATATTTCAATTTACTCTCAGGTATGTTTACGCTTGTATATTTTATTACAATCTGAATTACTTTTTTGTTTAGACTATGGATTTATTCACAAATGAAACATATTTGATTGCACAAATCGCATTTGACAAATGAAACATATTTGATTTCACACACAACCAGTGTTGCTTATATTAAGACCTAAAATAAAAATTTCATAGTCTGGACCATATTTTTAGCATTAGATGCATTTTAGATGTGTGTGTATAAATCGTTAAAATATTGTATTTATCTGTCATAAGTTAAATATGGGACAAAATTTGTCACTATTGAAGACCAAAAAAAATGTTGAGTAATTCACCTTATTAGAACGAATTATGTCATTAGAAAATACCAAACATAAATATTAATAAAAAATCTCATATCTAAGCAACAGCTACAAGTGATGAGGGATGGTGAATGAGACTGGCAATACCTAGTCAACTCGGCCTATTTGTCTGTCTTTTGATCGGTAATTTGAACCACACAAATTAAAGACGTTTTCCTTAGCTAACCTACCCCGTGACTCGATAAGAAGGGGTTACATTTTCTTACCCCTCTCTCTTTGAATTTACACATACCTTGCTAACTGACATGGGAGAACTACCACCTTTCGTTTGTGTTTGTGTTTGTGTTTGTGTTTTTTTTTGTTTTTGTATAATTTTCAAAGGATGAATATGTAAGTATGTTTTCCAATACTTATTTGAGTCATAACTGTTTACCTATAATCGTAAGATCTATGTTACCGATAATGATTTCTCACAATAATTTTAAATCTTTTTTTTGTTTTTGTTTTCACTAGGTCGAATATACTGATGGATAAGAGTTGGATTAACATAAAACATAGGGTCCATCCTTTATATGAGAAAGGAGCGGAGGAATTCCTTAAATTTTCCTCTGATAATAGACCAAATGCTGAAAGAATATTGTGTCCATGTAAGAAGTGCCGCAATATGATATTTGTGAAGAAAGATGAGGTAGTGGAACATATATAACTAAATGGTTTTCTAATGAGTTATACTTGTTGGACTTTTCACGGGGAATCTTCCTCATATTCAGTTCCTTCTTCCGAATCAGTTGTTGGTGATGAAATGCGAGAGATGATACACGATGCCTTTGGAATTCCTCCTTCAAACCCGCTTAACTTTATAGATGGTGATGAGGAGCGTCAATATATGGGTGGGGGTCCCGATGAAGAAACTAAGAGATTCTTTAATCTGATAAAAGAAGTTGAGCGGGAGTTATACCCAGATTGTAAGAAGTATTCTACACTCTCATTCATTGTACGACTGTTGCATATAAAGTGCCTTGGTGGATGGAGCGACAAGACCTTTACAATGTTGCTTGAATTATTAAAAGATGCATTTACCGAGGTTAAAACATTGCCAAAGTCTTTTTATGAAGGCCGCAAGCTGATTGCAAACTTGGGGCTAGAGTATAAGAAGATACATGCATGCCCTAACGATTGCTTGTTGTATTGGAATGAGACAGAACATGAGATTGAATGTCGAAAGTGCCACACCCCAAGATATAAACAATCAAAGGCTCAGGCAGATGACAATCTTACAATAGATCGAAAAATTCCCGCGAAGGTGGTAAGATACTTTCCTTTGATACCAAGACTCCAGAGGCTATATATGTCATCGAAGACAGCATCAGAAATGAGATGGCATGCCGAGGAACGTATTAATGATGGAAATGTACGACATCCCCCTGATTCTCTTGCTTGGAAAAGAATCGATGATATTTATCCAGATTTTGCTGCGGACCCACGAAATATCAGACTTGGATTATCCAGTGATGGATTTAACCCATTCAGGAGCTTGAGTATTGTTCACAGCACATGGCCCATAATTGTGATAATATATAACTTGCCCCCATGGTTGTGTATGAAGCAACCATATATGATATGTCCGATACTAATTGATGGTCCTCGCGGGCCTGGTAACGACATTGATGTTTATTTGCGCCTTTTTGTTGATGAGTTGAAGGAATTATGGGTTGGGGTGGATACTTATGATGGATCGTGTAATCAAATGTTTAAAATGCGTGCATCATTGCTATGGCCAATAAGTGATTTTCACGCATATGCAAATTTTTCAGGATGGAGCACTAAAGGTAAATTGGCATGTCCTTGTTGTCACAAATATACTCGTTCCTGTTGGTTGGAAAAGGGACGTAAACAATGCTACATGGGCCATCGTCGATGGTTGCCAGAAGGGCATAAATTTCGAACAGATAAATTCTCATTTGATGGTAAAGTTGAGTTGGATACAAAGCCCATTCGACTACCTGGAGCTGAAGTGTTTGATGAGGTAAGGGACATCAATAAAATGTTTGGGAAGGATCCAGAGCCGGAACTTAAGAGGAAAATGAATGATAATAAAGATGGGAACC
This sequence comes from Sambucus nigra, assembly GCA_949130495.1. Taxonomy (NCBI): domain Eukaryota; kingdom Viridiplantae; phylum Streptophyta; class Magnoliopsida; order Dipsacales; family Adoxaceae; genus Sambucus; species Sambucus nigra. The sequence goes on from OX422215.1 coordinate 249,625,119, forward strand.
TCACATATAGTTGGAAGAAACGAAGTGTATTTTTTGAGTTAGAATATTGGAAGGACAATTTAATACGCCACAATCTTGATATAATGCATATTGAGAAGAATGTATGTGATAATGTTCTCGGGACATTATTAGATGTTGATGGAAAGGGAAAAGATAATCTAAATTCTCGTCTTAATTTACAAAAAATGGGTATTCGTAAGCCACTGTATCCTCAAAAATGGGCAAACAACAAATATTATTTGCCACCAGCGTGTTTCACATTGGATAATATAAGAAAAGACATAGTTTGTAAAATATTGAAGGAGGTGAAAGTTCCAGATGGTTATGCTTTGAACATATAGCGTCGTGTCAACCTTAAACAACGTACTATATCGGGACTCAAGAGTCATGACAACCATATCTTAATGCAAGAACTGCTTCCCGTTTCCCTAAGAAATGTTTTGCCTAAAAATGTGCTTGGGCCAATAATTGAGTTGAGTAGCTTTTTTAGGAGTATGTACTCAAAATTAATGAACGTAACCGATTTAGATCATGCTCAATCTCGTATTGAGCTCACGCTTTTCCATCTTGAGAGGATCTTTCCGCCTTCATTTTTTGATGTCATGGAACATTTAGTTATTCATGTAGAAGAAGAGGCGAAGATCGGAGGACCACCACAATACCGGTAGATGTACCCTATTGAGAGGTGTAGTATTAGTTGCGATTTTTTGTGTTCTTTTTGTATTCTCATTCTAAGCATTTTTATTTCCTTCTAAAAATTAAAAATTTCCCCACGACAGATACTTGTTCACATTGAAGAATTATGTGAAGACCCGTAGTAATCCGGAAGGTTCAATTGCACAAGGATATTGGGTAGAAGAATGCTTGACGTTTTGTTCAAGGTACCTGTAGGATGCTGAGACGAAATGTAACTGACCAATAAGGAACGACGAAGGCAATACTATTGATAAAAAATGTGGTCGTAAGTTAGGAAAATCAGTGGGATTTGTGCTTGATGACATTACATATGTACATGCACATCGCTATGTGCTTGTCAACACAGATGTAATTGCTCCATTTCAAGAGTAAGTATCCTAATTAATTAATTTCTCCCATTTTTAATCATGTAAAAATAGTGTAATGGCTCATTTTAATGCAGGACTCACCATGCGTCAATTATGAGTAATTCTCGTCTTAGACCACATAACGTGGATCACATTCATAATGAAACATTTCATTCGTGGTTTAAAGATCATGTAAGTAATATGCATGCTGAAACTAAATTATACTTTTAATTATATTATTACAAAAGCATGGAGTTTAACATAGTTTTTGTAAATGTCAAATAGGTGCGAAAGTTACTTGAGACAACAGACATAGAATTATCACAAGAAATTCGGATGTTATCTTTGGGCCCCTAAAAAAAAGCAAACATATTCACGGGGTATATTATCAATGGTGTTCGGAATCACACTAAGGCTCGCGAGAGGAAAAGAACGACGCAAAATAGTGGAGTCATGCTAAATGCACTTCTAGAGATAGGAATCCCGTATCAGGAGATGTTAATTTCTATGGAGTTTTGACGGATATCATTGAATTGTATTATTATAAAGACTATAAGTTTGTGTTGTTCAAGTGTAACTAGGTTGACAACAATAGAGGTCTCATTACGCAAGATGATTTTGGATTCACGCTTGTAAATTTCAAGCAGTTGTTGTATCCAAGGCACCAAATAAACGATGAGCCTTTCATACTAGCATCTCAGGCGAAACAAGTATTTTACGTACAAGACCCAATGAAGGAAGATTGGAATATTGTAATTAAGACAAAGTCTAAAGACTTTTTCGATGTATTTGGACAACAATATACAATCCAAGGCACTATGATAGATCAAACGGAGGTATGGAGCGACCAAAATTTGGATGACACACCATTCACACGTGATGACGATGTTAGTTGGGTCAGGCAAGGCGTTACTGGAATAATAGTAGATATGGAAACGCAAGTGGAGACAGATGAAGATGATTAGATAATTTTTTTAGATAGGCATTTGAATTTGTAATGATAACTTGATTTTGAATTATTTTTTCTACTCATTCATAATAATTGAACTTTCTTAATAGGCTGCATATAAAGACGTCTTGGTTTTGTTGATTTCTTTTACTCATTATTCTTATTAATGTTAGATTTTAGTAATTTATTGTGGTTTTATTTCTAGTCATTATTGTTATATGTTCTGTACTTGCTCGAAAATCATGTATGTGCATTTGAAGCATTTGGATTTTGAAGGTGCCCAATTATGCAAGTGCAAAAAAAAAAAATAATGTGGGTAGCCACTGAATTGATGAAGGCACTTGAGTGATTCCCATAATTCCATTTAAGTAGTCTCACACTTTAGAAGCCACTGGAATAATTCCATTTGAAGCATTTTAGTCACCTTTTGCAATAAACGTCGATAATTTTACTACGCCGATGTTTTACTAAAACGTCCCCCCCCAAAAAATGTTGGCACATGTATTATTTCTTGTAGTGTTTAAATGGTCGGTTTCATTAATGAGTAAGCTCAGCTGTGCTCCTTTTTCTGCTAATGAATAATCGAGCTTATCACTCTGTTCTAGGTGTCATTCAATTTTAAAATTGGGGTCTTCCACTTCATTGGATTATTTTTATTTCTTATTTTGTTCAAATATTATGCCTATTTATATTCGAAGTGTGGGTTGCTTTTATGATGGTATGATTGCAGGTAATTTCGTTACTGTTTCGGCACTCTTTGTTACCTTACGACGTCATTTGATCATGAAATCGACAAGAACATTGAAATATTAAAAATGAAGAAGCTCATCAAGGCCCTCAATGTTTCTAGAGGCAATATAACAATCATGATTTCCCTTATTATGCATCCACGTGATCAAATCTCTCCGGTCACTAAAATGCGGGGAGATGAATTTGGAAGTGCTTTAAATATAGTAGGGTGAATCGTCAGGATGTTCTAGGTGCAATTACATTTGATAAGTAGAGGCTTAATCTGTACAATCAGTTTTGTTCAATACCACATGACTATTATCAAATAAACGAATCAACAGGATGTAAAACTTCAACCTTTCTCTTTTAATTATTGAAATTTTTTACTTATTTGAGGAGCTTCGCAATCTTGCCCTTGTTCTTAACAAAAAGTAGAGAAAGGTTAGCAGGAGGATCCTAGCTTACAATATCAGTAAGCATCATTTGAATACTATATAAATCAACAACATTTATATATAGATCCCGATTGATATTCCGCTCCTAATTCTTTTTCAGTCATGCTCTTTTTTTTTCCAGTATGTCCTAATTCTTTTTTAGCTTCAGTCCGGCTATTTGATTTGCCAATGCGTTTGGGGTTGACTGTTTTGTGCATTTGCATAATTGACATATAGAGTAATTGATTCCGCTAATGTAACAAAAAAAATTGGTTGGTGTGTGGATTGAGAGATAAAAAGTCCTACTCAGATCCTACATTCCAACAAATGCATTGTTTCACATCAATAAAGTCACTTCTTGGAGTCGTATACAAGTATGAGTCTAGAATTATTTATGTGGAAAAGCTAATGCGGAATGACAAACAAGTTACATGGAATGGTTTTGCACTACCTGTCCAGAAATAGTGACTTTCATTAACAAAGCAATCATGGAAATGGAGACGAAGTAAGGAGGCTCCCATGCGAGGTGCTGCAGCGACTGTAGAAATATATTCTTGTTTAGTGTACAATGCATAGGATTGATCATGTATATATAAAGTTGATGAGAAAGAGATTTCCGCGTTAAGTAAATGAAGTTTTAGTCAACGTTTTACACATCCATGTTTAACAAATCTGTCAACATTTTACATGGAATGATTTTTCACTACCTGTCCTGAAATGCTCTTAGACTATGGGGACTTAAGTGAGGTTATTGTTATGTTTTCTTAGGAGAGATTGATTTGGTGGTCGTATGTCACATATAAAGTATTTGTTTGAAGATCAAAAGATTAAATCAAAGTGGAGAGATGGGGTGGTTGAGTGTGGAGAGCTGTTGGTGTAGTTTATAACAGAGTGTCTAATTGGGGTGGTTGCGTTTTTTTTTTGTTGGTAGTTAATACCAGGTGTCTTGTGCAGTTGAAGTTCCAACTTCCAACTTATGCATTCTTGATTTTTAAAATATTGAGAATTTAAAACTTAGCATTTGAATTTAAGTCTTGCACCCCATTACATAAAAAAAGGGCAACTGCACTCATTATTAATTAGCTCTAACATTACTATGATATCAAAGCACATAGTTATATCCACTTGTCACGTCCAATTTAGCCACACATATTTCTCAACGTCTAAATTTATAGGGCTTTGTGAAATTGCAAATAATGGGTTCTGTATTAACATAAAAATAAGAGGACTACTTTAATGTAATAATAATGGGTTCTGTATTTAAGTCCGTATTGTTATGTGTCGCAACGGACAACAATTGAAAAAATAAGAACCTACTTGTGACAACTGTTTATTTTGACTCTCTCTCTCTCGTGCGCGCTCGCCATATATTTTGACAACATGTGTTAAATCTAAACTCTCCCATTTGTTGCATTTTATACAAAAATGTGTTAAATATATCTCTATCTTGTGAAAGTACGCTGTTTTTGCTACTTTATCTCTATTAGATATATTCATCCGTAGTATAACTAACATTAATGTTTGTTTTTGTTTTGTACAGCACGATGACAACAAGTAGATCTCAGACCCAACACGTTAGAGGAGCGATGCCATTACCTAGTGAGCTACAAGAGCACATAGATCAAAGACCATTTGTCATGCCTCAACCTCCATCGAATTGGCCACCTACTAACGCTGCTACTACACCATTTATCCCTCTGTTGCCAGGCAATAGTGAACAATAAGAGCATGCCGCAAGTAAGTCAAACTAATATTACACAACTGATTTTGTGGTTGGTTTTGGTTGGATGTACAAAAAAATGACTTACTGAATTCCCGTACCTAAATTAGATTACTGAAATTAATGTACAAAATCAGTAATTTTTCTCTACATGTCTATATATAACAAAATTACTAATTTTTATCTTCGCTTATATGATACTTAGATCCTAATTTCAATCAGGCAGAGGAGGAGCAAATAAGATTTCGAGGCCCCACGTTAATCCTTAGCGGGTGGGGTAAAGATGGTGGAATTTTAAACATCGAGGTGAATGAGCATGGACAACCCCTTGAGAAGACAGCATCTAGACTTGCTTAAAATTTGGGGGTTTTAGCACGCAATGGACAGTTAGCACCATTGACATTCCTTGATTGGAGACATGTTTCAAAAGAAGCGAAAAATGGAATTTGGAGTCATATCACGGTATCATATACTATTATATAAAGCTGTGGGTTGTCATATTTTCAATTTCTCATAAGACCTTCCCTTATCACTAAACATGAAGATAAATATAGGAGTAATTTTATATATACTTGTGGAGGTAGTTTTATAAAAACTACAATCATAAATTGATCATTCTTTTATGTAGCCATAATTTGCATAAACATTTGATTTTCATTTGTTCAATCTAAAATAACAGGGAATGATTCTTTTGGTTCCGAATTTATGGTTTAGTTCTCTAACATGTTGTTTAATATAGGACAATACAAATGCCACGAATGAGATGAGAAAATTCCTTATGGAGCCCGTCGAAAAAAAAGGAAGGAGTGGAAGGCCACAACAAAAAGTGAGGGCTACAGTAAATATAGGACTAATGAGGAACGCTTGGCGCATTGTCCCCCAAGGGTTGAGGAAGATCAATGGAAAACGCTCGTGTATCATTGGAACTCGGCTGAAGCAGAGGTATATTTTAGCAAGATAGTTAACATAGTTCTATCTTTGATTTGGTGTTTTATCACTCTAAGCATGAGAGCCGCATAGTGTCACTGGCACCATCACATGATATATATCAATTGTCTTTTCCATATATCAGGCAAAAAGTGCAACGAACAAATCCATCCGTGCACGTTTGGCAACGCCACACACATCTGGTAGGACTAGTCATGCTCAAGTTAAACACAAGGTAAAAGTTTGATACATTTAATGATTATTATGTTCTTTTTTTTATTGCGGACAAATTAAGTGAAAATAGATGATATCTTAACACTTGAAATCTTGTTCTTGTAGATTTCTAAAAGAATTGGACACCAACCAACTCGTAAGATGGTATACAAGGAGACTCTTATAACCAAGGATAAGGGGCCAGTTAATGAAGAAGCTGCTCGATTAATTGTATGTATATTTTGAATTTTAATGACAATTTAAACAACTTGATTTTTTTTTACGTGTCTATTATCTTTTGAGAAAACAGAATTTTTCATTTGAAAATGGATTTGGAACGATATTCATTATAATATCTTGATTTGATTTTTACAGCAAGAGATGGATGAATTAGAATCGCAACATCCAGAGATTGCAGAGACGGTTGTTACACGAGATGACATATTTGGGCGAGTTATGGGACCTGAAAGGCATGGCCGTGTACGGACATTTGGTCTTGGTTTCACGTCGAGTATGGTATTCGACCGATCATATACAATGTTCGAGGCTCATAGGAGGGATATTGAGACGCGACATCAACAGGAGTTAGAGAGGATGCGACGTGAGATGGAGGCTGAAAATGAGCGGGTGAGGCGTGAGATGGAGGCTGAAAATGAGCGGGTGAGGCGTGAGATGGAAGCAAACTATGAAATGAAGCAAGCCGAAATGAAAGAGCAGATGGAATCTCAAATGCAAGAAAAAGTATCTGCAATGGAATCTCGGATGGAAGCTCTAGAGGCTCATATGCGTGCTAAGGGTAGTTTTACTCAATCTCCACGAGATGTGTCTTCAAGCACCAAACAGGTCAACGATTATTAATTATATATTTATACAAGTACAATCGGCTAATTTGCATGCATTACATCTAACATTTTTTTGTATTCCCATAGGTTCCTAATGGAGCCAATCTTGATCCTTTCGCATCATTGCAATCGTCGATGCAATTTCGGTCAGAGGTTCAATCGCAACGACAATTGCAACCACTAAGGAAAACACTGCCACAAATCATATCACGATCCCAACTTTAAAACTATTGTCAGGTTAGAGTTTTATTAAGCATATACTGCATTGGAAATGATAACCAATTTGAGCTTAAAATAGTCAATCCATACATAAGCCAGAATCTAGGCTAGATTAGATAGATTTTTAGCCAATGAAGAGGCTGCCTTTGTTCTCCTAGCGGTTAAATCTTTTCATTTGGCTAGATTACATTCGGTTCACTGTCCTTTGGTTCTCACCATCACTACAAAGGATCACCATCACTCCAAACGAGAAAGTTTTCAAACCTTCCAAACTTTTCAAAATGTTCACTGATCATGCCGAGTTCAAAATTTCGTGGCCTCTGTTTGGGACTCTTCATTTTATGGGTATTCGCTTCTTACGTTGCAATGTAAGCTCTCAAAGTGAAAAAAACTCTTATTACAATGACAAAATACACTCCTCACAACAAAATCATCTATTTTTAAATGTGTGTGTGTGTGTGTGTTCATGCGATTTTATGATTACAAAACATAAAACCCCTGTGAGTTATGTATGTATTATGTATTATATATGCATATTAGAACCCGGGTTCTAATATATTATTTATGTATATTAGTTTAACTCACACGGCTTTGATAAGGAAGAATATGTCCGTTTCTGGTTGGAACGCTGGCACAATCTTACCCACAATTGGGAGACACACCCTAATTGCTCCAGCTACCAGAATTGAAGCTATGGCTATTAGTTTATATTTAAGGGATTCAGTTTTGTTTCGATCCTCAGCTTTGGATTCGCAGGTACATCCTGCTTGTATTGTGATAGGAAGAACGAGAAAAAGAGTGATGATCGTATAGAGTTTAACGCTATTCATGGCTCCAAAGGGAAAGAGAATGAAAGAAAAGTATGGTTTGGCTCCTCTCTTCCATTGGCAGGCTTTCACCCTCGTTTTCTTGGCCTTTTTTCCCTCTTCACAACTCCACTACTATCAGCCCCTCGAACCACTGATGCTTCAAGATCGGAGTGATCATAAGTAAACGAAAGCATCCCTTCATCGTTATTACTACACCTAGAATTGGACGGTATCTTTTTCTTCTTGGCGTTATCTGTAACACCAAATTGAGATTGGCTGGAAAATAAGATCCTCTTTTTATGAGCTTCCCCGAAGTTCAATATCTCCCCGATTAAGGCTTGTAGGGATTTGAATTTCCATTCCCCACACTATTCCCTTCGTTATACCCAAATTTCGTGAAATTCAAAAACCCCTGTGATTGTGATTGTGAATGGGCATGAATAGCAGCACTAGCACTAGGATTTTCAGTCAAAGTGCTGGAACTGAGGTTTTTTTCAAATGGAATCTTCTTTGAAACCAGTTGACCACTCAAAAGTTGTGGTACATTAGTATTAACGACCGAGGGTGAGGGATCTGTAAGCCATAGTGCAGATGGGTCATTCTCGTAATTATCGATCACCAAACTCATATTCGCAGCGTTGAAATTAAACAAGGCTCGAACTTTATTCCTGAGATCCGAGCTTTGAAAAATAACATTGGTGGAACCCAATTCCATAACCCCATTTGTAGAGGGTATGCAAACAATAGTTTGCAAACCGAACACTTTCCCTTCCCGGGCTCTCTCACACAACGAGAGTGAAAGCCTATCAGCTCCAGCAACCCAAACAGAGCGTATGCAAACAATAGTTTGCAAACCGAACACTTTCCATTCCCGGGCTCTCTCACACTGCGAGAGTGAAAGCCTATCAGCTCCAGTAACCCAAACAGGAGCCGAATTGAACAAAGCCCGACCCAGAAGCCCGCTTCTGTTTACAAACGATTGAGTCATCGATACTAAAAACCAAGAAAAATACCCGACAAACTCTCTTTAGGTAGTAGAGGTAGATATGTTTAATTATTGGACTTTTTTTAAAATAATCGGTGAGATAATGACATATTTTAATTTAATCCTCGCAAAATTAAAAAAATTAGACATCAAATGCAGTATCAGTTTCAAGAGAATTAACTGATGAGTTTTAGTAGAAGTTGTTCTTCAGTGATTTGTGCTAAATCTTTAACAAAGGAAATGCATTAAGCAAAAATAAAATTTACTACCTTTCCTTAAAAACAACGGTCATTCATATAAATACTAATGTAGGTGGAGGCTCCATTTTTTTGCTGGTGGCTCATTAGTAATGACATTTCATTCACGCTTATCCAGTATAAACATTGTTAACCTGTAGCTTTATATGATCAATTATAGGTTGTTTTCATTTGGTTTAATTGGGTGGGGTACAGAGGATTTCTTCACGCATCAAGTTAAATGTATCATGAGTATGATTCGGCTAACAATTGCTTAACTCTATGCAAATATATGTCCTATTCTATTAACATGTGATATTTATAAAAAACTATTTTGGGGACATGTTATACAGTAACATGGTTACCAAAACATTTTGTTGCCTACTTTTCACCCCTTCTTTTATTTTTTTATCTTCTATCAACTTCATTTGGTAGCAAATCGTTTGATAGTAATTTTAAAATAACTTTCGTATTCGGGAGAATCTGTTTGCTATTAATTATCGCACTTGAGAACAATTGTGGGTTTCGTATTAGTTCTTGTCTCATAATTTTTTCTGCGAGCACATTAACACAAATGAGTGATCCAAAGTAGGTCACATACTCACTATAGTTGGAAAATCAAGGAATTGAAAGGAATGCTAATCAAATATAAGTTACGAATAACTAAATACAGTGCAACATACTTATTAAAATAAGTAAAATTATTAGGACTTAGTAATGCATACTAAAATTAAACGCATAAGGTCACACACACACACACATATATATATAAGCCTTAGACAATTTATATGACGTAGGGGGATTGTGAAATCTAACTCTAATCAAGAACATATTTATCAAGCATTCAAAGTTTTTATCCCCTGTGACTATTTTTTTACTGTTATCATTCCAAGTTTGTTTGTACATGAAAATTTTCATAACAGTTTAAGGTATCATGGTTAGCTATATAAATCCAAATTTTGGATTTATATAGATAACCATGATACCTTAAACTATTATGAAAATTTGAATTATTTGAATTCTATGTTTTGGGTTCCAAAACATAGACTTCAAATAATTATGTTGCTTGCATGCCCTTTATAAGTTGTCATATTTAAGTCTTGGATTTGCATTAGTAAAGTAGGTTTGGTAGGGAAAAAACTATTCATGTGAGAATAGTGTTAGGCGTGGGATGTATGAAGAAAAAAATGTATATCTTTTCTTCCCTTTTGTAAATCCCTCAATTGTATTTCACTTGAAAATAATTTTCAGACGTTGTGATATGATTTCAGATGAGTGTAAAATATATTTGGAGGCCTCGGTAACGTGCTAAGAGAGAAGGACGATTATAATGTCTGTTCTTAATACCCTTTTGCACCATATCCTTCGCCATGGATAGTTGATGGCCAATATCCTAATGCCCAAATCACAGATTGCTGCTTCAACTAAAAAACTCCCTCAAGTTTGATCCTTCTATTTCTACCAAGCTAGTAAACTGGAACAAAAGCACAGATTGTTGTCAATGGGGTGGCATAACTTGTGACCGTGTGGGTAATATTATAAGCCTTGATCTTAATAGTGAATCCATCAGTGGTGGAATTACTGATTCCAGTAGTCTTTTCAACCTCCACTTTCTCCAAACCTTAACTTTAGATAGCAATAACTTCTACTCGGCTCAGTTGCGATCTGGATTTCGAAAACTCACTCAACTGAGTTATCTCAAATTGTCCAACACCAATTTTGAAGGTCAAATTCCCAGTGAGTTTTCATAATTGAAAAAGTTGGTTACTCTGGATCCCTATACTACAACTTCATTCTATCAAAGTCACGTACTTTCGCTCCAAAACTCAAACCTAAAAAAGTTAGTTCAAAGCCTCAATGTCATTTTTTTTAATTACGCACGTGCACAATGTCATTTTTTGCAGAATAATATACGTTGCGTCTCTTGTATGTTCAATTTTACGTATTATGCCTTCTAGAAATTTTTCCTAATTACCCAAAAATGATAGTGTGAACAGTGACATGTTTTACTTTTTTCAAAAATCCTTATTGAACATCATCTTGGAGTCGGATTTCAGTAGAGGTGGGAAGGATTTGATATGGGCTGATTATGGGCCTCACTATGTGAAGGTGAGAAAAGTTTGTAACCTTGAGCTTTTTACACCAAAGAGACTCGAGGCTCCTAGGCCAATTAGAGAATTTGAAGTTTCAGCTATGGTTGAATCCATTTTATAAGACTGCACCAATCTCGTTTTTTGATATTTTAACTTTTTCATTATTTTGTCATAGTATGAACATTGTCATTAAAAATAAAAGTGGAATAGTAGTTAAAGTCCCTTATTTTTTTTGTGACCTTTTGCGATTTTTTGTCCATCATTTTTGACTTTGGGTTATAATGTAGACACATCCGTTTGCATTTGTCAAGGTAAAGCAACATGAAGTCAATGTTGTTGTTGTGGCACATATGAATGAATATAAAATCGCTTTCTTTAATGTTTTCCATTCGTACGTCAAACAAAAATTCCTTTGTCCCTTTTTCATTTTTCATCCTCACCATTTCCTTCTTCCCTTGACAATTTAATATTATTAAACTATTGTATTACAGCCCCTTGCACAAAATACGACGATAATTTGAGAATATCTAGTCTTAGGCTAAAAAGTATGGCGTTAGAGGGTGAAAACCTGAACCAGCCCCCGTACGGCCCCGTGAGGGGTAACAACACCTCGCACGGGACCAATGTAACTCAGAGGGGCTGACCGCGCGATCACGGGCTCCCGATTTGAGAATACAATGATAATTTGAGAATATCTAGACTTAGGCTTAAAAACATGACGTTAGAGGGTGAAAATCCAAAACAACCCCCGTACGGCTTGGATAGTGGCACCAACACCTCGCACGGGATCAATGTAACTAGTAGGAACTGACCTCGCAATCCTGGGACCAATATATTGTCAATGTAAATTAAACTATGTCCATGTAATTTCTGTTAACATGATGTACAATTTGTATGTGTTTTGTGTATAGTTTCAATTGTAATTCTATGTCGCCATATAATATAAAAAATTGAAAATAGATTTATTGATTAAGTGTTTCTTTTCTCTCTCTTATTTCAGGATCGCGTGGCATCAAAGAAGGCAAAGAAACACAAGTAGTCTAGAAGATAAATTTGCAATGTAAGTCCTAATATTTTTTTAACTTTGATTTATTCATCTTTGACACTTTGTTTTTCTTCATTTTTGTAGGTTTTGCTAGCATTTTATCATGTTCATGGATAAGGAGCTTTCACGGATGTTAGATATATATTTAGTATTAGGCTAGGGGTAGAATATTAGTGTATGGATATTGTACGTTTTGGACTTATCGATATAGCTTTTTTGATGCTATAAATGTTGATATTTTTTTTGGATAATGGTATATAAAGGATGATTAGTTAATATAAATAGTTCAAATTATGCGGTTTTGATAATTTGGTATCATCATAACATGCCTAATATTTGTGAATTGACAAATAATATTTGGCAACGTTTTTCTATTTCTGTTGGCATAAATTTTGTAAAGAGTAAAGAAGTCTCGACGTTTTTTAGAGTGTGTGTAATACAAAAATTTCAACATTTTTAATTAAACGTGGCAGATTAGGATGCGGTTAAACAGATAGCCGACATTTTTAAAACGTCGGTAAAAACGTCGGGTTAAATTTTTCCCACGTTTATTGAAAACGTTGTGAATTCCCGATTGAGGAAACGCCGATGTTAATTAAAAGCGTTGGAATTTATTTTATGGACGTTTTTTTTATTTACCGACGTTTTTAAAACGTCGTCTAATACCAAAATTCTTGTAGTGCAAGCAATTCCATTCCTTGTGTTTTTTTGCTCCTATCTGATTTTTATTATCGAATTGCCTTTATTTTGGATGGTTTGATGAATTAATGAACCTAAGACCTATACCCGGTCACTGAAACGAGAAGGGATTTCATCACCCGACTCAATCACTTAATTCCACTTGCTTGTTAACCTGTGGCGTTATATAATTAAAATTAACTAACTAACAAGCCAAGTAGGAGAACATTTTCCAAAGGCGACGTATAAGAATCCGTGTTTTTCTCGCCTACGGAGTAATTAAAATTTGACTACTGAGTCACCTAATTAAAGAATTTTTTTTGGCTACGTGCTAGTTATGATTTCTTTTGCTTATACGTGTCTAATTCATCATTTGGTAAGTCGATTTTGAGTGCTCCGATCTTTTGTGTTTCAACGAGAGTCCGCTGACTCCCATTTTTTAGAAACAAAATCCTAAAATATTTTTCATAAAAAGTCCAAAACTTCAAAAAACAAATTTCATTTTTCGTCACGCCTAAATAATCCCACATTTTTTAAAAATCCAAAAATATTTTTTTATTTTTTCTCACATTTTTTCAAAAAAACCCAAAAATATATTTCATTTTGAAAATATTTTTTAATAAAATGAATTTTTTTCTATTTTTTCAAAATATTAACAAACCACAAAAAAAAAAGAAGACATTTTCTATTATCTTGATTCTATCTCCAATTACACAATTTTGGATCATTTTCAGAATATGAAAACTCACCGAGATAGATTGTAGTATATTTTTAGTCTAATAGGGTGCATTTAAAAGACTTTCTATATTTGTATGAAAAGATGACTTACATCTTTTCATACAAATGTAGAAATTTTTTTATGTAATGAAGTTGCTTGTTGTATTTGTAACAATCTTGAAATTTTTTTATTAATATAAATTTAATATTTATATATAAAAAATTATTGGAATTTTTGTTTTTAGACTTAAGAGCCCTACCCAAACCAAAATCCTGTCTCTGTCGCTGATGCAAATTGCATTATCTATTGAGGTTTTGCATTTGAAATCACATATGATGTTTATATTTTAGTAAAGGATTGTTTGCTTCATTTTGAAAAGATAATCATGTTTGCCAGATTGCCTTACACTTGTTTTAAACATATTGTATGCATGTAGACCAATTTGACTTGGTAGGAATTCTTGTGAGTTATGTTTGGCCTAATCACAAAAGATCAAAATTCTAGTTCTAGTACAAATGAACAGTTCACAACATAGATATGAATTTGATATCCTATTGGTAAAGTTGCATGTATAATCTTAGTTGGCTATCTAGATTGTAAAAACCTTTCAAATGGTTCAGGAACTTATCTAATAATTTAAATTGGGTTGTACGGGTTCATAAAAAATGTATTGAATATGAAAATGGGTGAGATTTAATTATAGGTGGTGACTAGATAAGACTTCCACAATCTCACAAAGTTTAGAGAGGGTACAAAGATTCTTAATCTAGGGGATTATGAGGATTGGAATATTCACACAGTTACTTCTTTGATTTTTTATATGTGAGATTCAATTTATTGAGTCAAAATATCTATAGGTTGGGAAATAATTGTGTGGGTATGTCTGAGATCATATTCTGGAGAAATCCACGAAGATATTTTGGAGTGCGATACCCCTTAAGAAACTTATAAGTTTTGATTCTACTAGTAAACTAGGCCAGTGGATATATATCCAATAGAGTATCAAACCAGTTAAGTTAAGATTAAGGAATATACAAGAGCTGGTGAAAATATATTAGAGACGAATTAAATTTCATAATGTTGGTATTGTATGGTTTACTTGGGTGATTATATTATGCGATATGAAATTTTTAAATAATGCCTTATTATTTGAGGAATTTAAATTAGAGTGCAATTATATTATTTAGTGGAATTAATTACAATTAATTGAAGAAGAAGATATATCATGGGGCATGATATGAAATTTTCATTGTTTTGTTTAGAAACCAATTTAATTATTAGTCATTGGTCCCTAGTATATTTAATTTACTAAGTAGAAAGACCAAACTCTTTCGAATCCCTAACTGTCCGAAGCCCACTTCAAGGACCGATTTATATAGGTCTACAGATTGGGTATAGGCAGTATTGTCACACATAAGAGTGTTATATATATATATATATATTTATATATAGTGAGAGAGAGAGAGAGAGAGGGAGAGAGAGACTATTCATTCTTTTTTGTAAAGGAGTGAGGATAGAGAAAGTGATTTCCCACATATTTCATCAAATTTTCATCTTCGAAAGTGCCTATACACATAGTTTTCTTTGGGTGGATCATATACTAGATGATTTAAGGCGTACGACACATCTAAGGAAGGACTTGGAGGACCAAGAACATCAACTTTTTCATTAAATATTTCTCCTACATCAGATCACTTACAAGATCCACAAAAGGTATAATGATTTGAACCCTAAAGCTACTCTTTAGATCTAATTATTTTTATTTACTTTCTAAAATATAATGAATCAAAGTTCTTTAGAAATAATTTTTTTTATTATATAAATCCCTAGAAATTGGTATTAGATCCTCGATTAAGGATTGATCACGCTTTATAAGGGTCCATATTATCTACCATTGAAACCCTAGGTTTGCATGTTAGAAAGTATCTGCATGGATGTTTATCCTTTGTAGAAACATGGTTATATATGATTCTTATTACTCGCTCCGATAATGGTTACATATTTTTATTATGTGCATGGATCCTATGATGGTCGATCTGTAGTTACTTTTATTAGATTCAATTTGTTTTAGTAATTAGGTTTTCTAATTATTAAATAAGTTGAGGTACATGAGGAGTTTATGAGGGGATATAATAGTATTTATTTTCTGGAATCCTATATTGTAATGGGGTCTGATCTTTGTGGAATATTTATTTTAATTGTAATATAATCAAGTTTGTAGGTCTAACAATGGAGTGTTTGAAGGTATAGAAAGTTATAAAACACATAGTTTTGATAATAGGGGATATATCAGACCAAAGGTGCATGGAGTGTCCCTGACCACCGCCTAACCTAAGCATAAATGTGGGTCTAGCCCATTGAATACGATCGCAACTCTTCCCAGGCACGATCGCTGGAGTTTCAACGTGGCAAGAAGTTTTTGGTGGGTTTATACTTCTCTTGTCCAACCAATTGACGAATGATGGGTTTTGTAGGAGTTATTTGTTGGGATTTTTATTCTTAAAATCATGTGTGATGTTTATTTTTCAATGAAGGCATGCAAGGATCATTTTGAAATGAGAATCATATTTAAATATACTGTATTCATGTCAGTCAATTGAACTTAATAGGAATTTTGGTGAGTTAGGTTCAGCATGACCATAGAGGATCATAATTCCAGTCATAGTACAATTAAACATTTCACATCTTGGATAGGGAGTTGACATCCGATCGATAATGCTACAAGTACAATCCTAGTTGTCTTTATCAACTATGGGAACCTATCGGATGGCTCCAAAACTTGTCTCATTATTCAAATAGGATTGTGCCAGTAAATTAGGAATGTATTGAACATGACTAGGGGTGATATTCAAGTGCACGTGTGACTAGATTCGACGTACACAATCTCATGGGTTTACGAAGGGTGCTTAGGTTCTTAATTCCAAGGGTTATTGGGATTGAAATGCTTGTAAAATTACTTTTTTGATTGTTTATGAGTGCATTATTTTGTATATTTTATACCCAAATTTATACTTTGTTAGTCCCAGTTTAGTGTATTTAATAAGTTTTTATGACTATTTTATTAAAAAGAGGAAAAAATGCGAAAATGATTGAGTTAATATTGAAAATGGCAATTTTAAGTAAAAAATGGGCACTTCGATAATTTTATAATATTCTTGTGTTAATTTGTGAAAAAAGTTGCATGGTGAAATTTTTGCAGATAATGATGAAATTCGGTGCAAATTGATGATCAATTCAAAAAAGGCGCAAAAAAAAAAGATTTTTTCGATCATTTGAAAAAAAGTATAGAAATCGTAAAAAAGTCTAAAATTTTTATTCTCCGATTTGAACGAAAGTCAGCATGCGTGCTCAGCAAGAAAGATAAGAGTTTTCAAGTGGGGGGAAATTTCGTCCCTTATCACGATCCAAAGATTGAAGAGGTTGAGAGAAGCTACCAACACCATTCGGCCCATCAAAAAGAGTCCCACCACAACTCAAATATCTCACCGCTTGTCCTATAAAAAGGAACCTTGGGCTCATAATTTCGGAGACAATTAGAGAGGAATTTCGTGGAGGATTTCGAGGAGCAAGTTTGAGTGATTGTATTCAATTTGAGGGCCAAGTTTTATCATTTTTAGAGGATTGAAGATTTTTGTGAGAGAACTATTTGTAAGTTTGGTTTGTTAATGAAGATCTCTACTCATTCTTGCAATTTTTCTTCCATTATGGTAGCTTGATTCTTATATCAGGAGTAGGGTGAAGTTTATCATAGTTAGCTAATATTGTCACGTTAATTTTATCGTTGTTTATTCCGTACTTGTTTTAATTTTTATGAAAGATTCGGTATTCATTTTAAAATGACACAAGAGTGTGCTTTAAAACCTTCAAAATTATTTTGTCAATCAAGTTTTGAAATTTAAAGATAGTAATTTTTGATGGATTATGCTTTCACTTTGATTGTTTTGATAGTCCATTCTTAAATACATTTGCGAATTTTAAAACTTGTATTTTCTAAGGGAATATGGATTTTAGCCGTCTATTAGAGACGTTAAAAATATTTTGATCATAACCATCATATTTTTCGAATTAAACGCGGTGAGAGTCGCTTTAACTTGAGTTATAAAAAGGGAATGACAAAATTAAATTAGTGTGAAATATTAGTTACGTGATAAATGGACCCCGAATCCTAAATTATTTCCTAATTGTTTACAAATATCTTGTGTTACCCTCATTTATCGTAGTTGCTTTTATTTAGTGTTGTTCATAATCATTCTCTATCCCATTTAGTCTAGTTGGACAGTCACAATTAATTTGAATGAAAAATTGACAAATCTCTGTGGGTTCGAACCGTACTTACACTCACTATTCTATAATAGCCCGTGCATTTCCGGTATTTTATAAAATTGACAACATGTTTTTGGCGCCGTTGCCGGGTATTTGATTTAAAAAAAGAAGAAGTTGTGACTTTTGGACTAGTTTGTTTTACTTTTTGCATTTGTTTAGTAAAAATTTCATAAAAAATCCCTCTTAACGAGGCTAGAATAAAAAGCTACTCGAACGCGAACTTGTCAAATCGATTGCGTTTCACCTTGTCTAGGATTGGTGGTTTTTAATGAGTCTTCGTACCGACCACCTACCTGAAGGTGAAATCAAAATTTGAGGAGATAACCGCAGTTGGTCATCTTTTAAATTCTCCCTTGTCAAAGAGTAGGAGCTATCCAAAATAAATAAATAAATTCATGTGTTATAAATTGCAATGGGTGATCCTAATATTGTTATCACGTCATCTTTATCATATTCCCCAATTAATCTTTTGGACGTGTTTTTACAAAATACTAAAAATCTAGATGACTACGTATTTCAATTTAATTCCGATGGGTCAGTAGTCATTTTAAAAATTAAAGAAGGTATGGATGAGACTCCAACCTCTGTAATTACTATTGATCCACCAAAGTGTATCAATTGGAGAGATGTGAACAAACGGTATAATGATGTTATTTCTAAAAATAATCATGAATTAATTGGGGATAATCAATTTTGTGACGAGAAAAAAATCAACAATATTGACACGTGTAATACTTGTGATGATTTCGATGTTTGTCGAGATTTTTCTCCTAATTTAATTGTGAATGCTGATTCTCCTTATATGTGGGAAAATTTATTTGAGGATTTATCATCCAATTTTAGTGATACTTCAAGTATTTATGACGGTCCTCCTATTTTTTATGAAGAAAACGTATCACCCTGTGGTACCTTTTCTTCCCGCGTTTTTCATAAAATCTCACATTTAGGAGAGGAGTATGCATCCCCAATTTTACGTGACTATTTTCGAAAAAAGGATAGTAAATATTTGGGTCCCTATTGCAATATTACCCACATGGGATGTATTGGTATATGATTTGTGCGAGTCAAATTTATTTATTATTGATAATGTCAGTGCACACCGTTATGACCATGGATTTATGGTTGAAATTTGTGTTGTGCGGTCATTCTCTAAAATTTATGATGTTTTGGCACTTAGTGCTATAAAGTTTTTTTACTTGGAATGGCCCACAACTCTTTTGATTATTAATTTATGGTGATGATGGTAATTGCCACGTGTTTGTATATTATTTGTGTATTTTTTCTTTTTGTTATTTATTTAGTTAACATAACATTATCATTTTACTTCTTTACTTTATTTTCTTTGTCCATATTTTTATTTGAGCATACACTGAGGACAATGTAGAAATTAGGTTGGGGGTATTGTGGTCATTTTTCTCCGCTTTGAAAAAAAAATCATTTTTTTTCAAGAATTCAAGATGATTTACAATATAAATGAGTTTTGAAACGATTTCTTAATATATAATTAATTCATAGATCTCTCAACTTATAAAATTTAACACATTAGCCATATAATATGATCGAAAATGGATATTGAGGCAAAAGTTAATATGCTTAACGAATAAATGTGGAGATTTTAGCCCGGTGAGATTTTTGTGCCATTCACCATTTTCGTGCGGTTTAAATCAATCCGAGTTAAAATAACTCAAACTTTACTTCAGTGATAAATTCGTTGATGATCCCAAATTCATTCTTTTGTTCGATTATTGAAAACAAAAAGTCAAAATGTGAATCTTAAATCACTAGAAGTCTTAGTAAGTCGTCTTGAGATACGAATCAATTTAACGAAACTTAAGAAATGAGAGTAGTTCATCGTTTGAAAGCCCAAAAATGAGGCCTAAACCGACCTTTTTAGATTATTCAATTGCAAGCCCATTTGAGCCGAAAAGAAAATAAGCCTTTTGTTGAAAACTCATTGTCGCTCCCAACTCCAACTGGGAGTTAAAAGCCCATAAAAAGAAGTCATACCTATTTTCTGAAAATACTGGCGTAAAATTATAGTAAAAAAGGGCCTAAAACGAAATAAAAGGAGGTTGCAAGAATGTGTGAAAAAAAGGGAAGAAAGAAAGAAAGAAAAAGATGAAAAAAATGTGTGAGTTTGGAAAGAAAAAGGAAAGAGAAAAGAAAAATAGAGGTTAGAAGAAAAAGTTCCTTAAAGTCAAATTACCGAAAAACCTCTATATTCTTAGAAATTTTGAACTCCAAAAAACCATTCTTTCTAGCCAAACCCGAGCCTACAATACAACCAAAGAAAGTCCTAATCGATCTCAAGGGAAGTTACTCATATTATAGAGAGAAGATGAATAGGATATATTGTGCGATTCAACGTTTCCAGCAAGTAATCGATTTTCCATTCATGATATCATATTCATCCATTATAAAACAAAAATCAGGTTTTGATCATGTATATGTGAAATTTGTTCATAAAAATTTACTCTTTTATTCACATATACCGAGAGAAAATAACCCATTTTCGAGTTTTTGATTGTGAGTGCATCCCGTGAGATTTTGAAATCAAAATGAACTTTCGGATAAGAAATGTAACGATCAAATCTTTTGAAATGGACAGTTATATTGGCTATGCACACGCACACGATAAGTTGAGATTAAAAAGTGAAGTTCTACTATATTTATGAAGTTTGCATTCAAACTTGGTTATATTACTTTTGAGTCTTTTGTATTGAGTCAAATTTTTAAATTTTGTGGGTATATTCACTGCAAACCCTCACGAGACAAAACTCGTCCACTAGGGTAACCTAGGGGTTTAACGGCTTGTTGCACATGCTAAGTGCAATCGTGATTCCTACTAAAGTGAGTTTGATTTTAATTTTTGGTTTTGCTCGAGGACTAGCAAAGTTTAGGTTTGGGGGTATTTGATGAGTGCATTATTTTGTATATTTTATACCCAAATTTATACTTTGTTAGTCCCATTTTAGTGTATTTAATAAGTTATTAGGAAAATTTTATTAAAAAGAGGAAAAATGCGAAAATGATTGAATTCATATTGAAAATTGCAATTTTAAGTAAAAAATGGGCAATTTGATTTAATAATATTCTTGCGCTAATTTGTGAAAAAAGTTACCTAGTGAAATTTTTGCAGATAATGATGGAATTTGGTGCAAATTGATGATCAATTCAAAAAAGGCGCGAAAAAGATGATTTTTACGGTCGTTCGAAAAAAATCTCTGAAATCGTAAAAAAGACAGAAATTTTTATTCTCCTATTTGGACGAAACTCGGCATGCGTGCTCAGCAAGAAAAGATAAGAGTTTTCGAGTGGGGGAAAATTTCGTCCCTTATCCCAATCCAAAGATTGAAGAGGTGGAGAGATAGCTACCAACATCATTCGGCCAATCAAAAAGAGTCCCACCACAACTCAAATATCTCACCACTTGTCTTATAAAAAGGACCCTTCGGCTCATAATTTCGGAGACAATTAGAGATGAATTTCGTGGAGGATTTCGGGGAGCAACTTTGAGTGATTGTAATCAATTTTAGGGCCAAGTTTTTATCATTTTTTAAAGGATTGAAGATTCTTGTGAGAGAACTATTTGTAAGTTTGGTTTATTAATGAAGATCTCTACTCATTCTTGTAATTTTTCTCTCATTATGGTAGCTTGAATCTTATATCAGGAGTAGGGTGAAGTTTATCATAATTAGCTAATATTGTCACATTAATTTTATCGTTGTTTATTCCCTACTTTTTTTAATTGTTATTAAAGATTCGGTATTTATTTTAAAACGACATGAGAGTGTGTTTTAAAACCTTTAAAATTATTTTGTCAATCAAGTTTGGAAATTTAAAGATAGTAATTTTTGATGGATTATGCTTGCACTTTGATTGTTTTGATAGTCCATGCTTAAATAAATTTGCGAAATTTAAAACTTGTATTTTCTAAAGGAATAGGGATTTTATCCGTCAATTAGAGACGTTAAAAATATTTTGATCATAATCGTTATATTTTCCGAATTAAATGCGGCGAGAGTCGGTTTAACTTGAGATATAAAAAGGGAATGCCAACATTAAATTAGTGTGCAATATTAGTTACGTGATAAATGGAACCCGAATCCTAAATTATTTCCTAATTGTTTACAGATATCTTGTGTTACCCCCATTTATCGTAGTTGCTTTTATTTATTGTAGTTCATAATCATTCTCTATCCCATTTAGTCTAGTTGGATAGTCACAATTAATTTGAATGAAAAATTGACAAATCTCAGTGGGTTCGACCCGTGCTTACACTCGCTATTCTATAATAACCCATGCACTTGTGGTAATTGATCTGGTTCTCCACAAGTTAGGCAATATATGTGTAAAATTATAATCCAAAGTAATATGTTTCCATGAAATATCTTGGACTGTGATACCCCAATTATAAAATTTGATTACACCAGTGAACCTAGCCACTGAACCTATATATGATAGAGTATCAAATAAATTAAGTAATAACTAAGAAGTTGGTTAAAATCTATTAATGACCAATTGATTTGACTAAGGGAGTATTATATGCTTAACACAGAAAATCATATTATTGTTCATTTGAAACTTGCAAACAAGACCTCATCATTTGCATAATTTTGAAATATTTAAATTGGAGTGCAGTCGTAATTATTTAGTGGACTTAATTACGATTAATTGAAAAGAGGAAATAAATAACAGGGATGTAATATGGGATTTTCAAGTATCTATTTTCAAGACAATTTAATTATTTAGTCTTTGGTACCTAATATACTCCATTTACCTAAGTCGAAGGCCAAAACTCTCTGAAAACCAAGTATAGACCAATCCATATATATATATAAATATATATATATATATATATAAATAAAAGTTAGGGTTTGAAGATGCATGAAACATAATTAAGGGTTATAGGGGAGATTAAAAGTACTATTCATGTTTTTGTGAATAGGCGTGGAGAGAGTGTTGGGGTTTTATTCTTAAAACCATGTCTGATGCTTACTTTCAGTAAAGGTGTGTTAGATTACTATGAAACAAGAATTATAGTTAATAGAAGGCGTTATATTTATAATTAAATATATTTTATACTATGTCAGTCAATTGCACTCAGTAGGAATTTCAATGAGTTAGGTTTGGCTTGATCCTAAGAGATTGGAATTCCAAATCTATTTCAATTAATAGTTCACAGTCTAGATATGGATTAACATCCGATCAATATAACTATGTGCACAATCTTAGTACTTTATCTCAAATTATGAAACCCATATGATTGTTTGAGAACTATTTGATAGTTTAAAAGAGGAATGTTATCCATGAATGTATTAAACAAGACCATTCGTGATATTCAAGTCTATGTGTTATCTAGATTAGACTTAGGCAATCTCACAACATTTACAATGGGTGCATAGGTTCTTAATCCCGAGGGTTATAAGGATAGGAATGCTTGCATAATTATTTCTTTAATTGTTATGGGTGCAATTCAATTTTAAATTGGATCAATATATTCCTGCAAGTTGGGTGATAATTGTGTGAGTAGGAATGAGATAATAATTTGGATGAATCCTCATCCAATAAAGATCTTGGATTGTGATGCCTCTTTATTGAATTATAAGATTTGATTCTACCATTAAACCTAACTGGTCGATTTATAATTCCATAAAGTATTGAAATAATTTAAGTGTGGGAATCAAGGAATACATAAGAAGTTGGTTAAAATTAATTAAAGGTGAATTGATTTGTCCAGGAGGGTATTTTATACTTAATGCGGGGAATAATATTATGAACCATCAACTATTCCAACAAGACCTCTTTATTTCGAGTGAGTTTGAGATAATTAAATTAGAGTGCAATCATGATTATTTAGTGATATTAATGACGATTAAATAAAGAAAGAAAACAAATTACGGGGATGTAATTTAGAATTTTTGAGTATTTATTTTGAAGAAAACTTAATTATTTAGTATTAGGTCCCTAGTATAGTCCATTGAATAATTATTATACCCAAACTCTCTAAAAACTCATTTTAAACCAAACCCATGCCTTACACCTACATATAAAGGTGTAAGCTAGGGTTTTAACAACATGTCCATTATGAAGGGTTAGAGGGTGAGAGTAAAAAACTATTAGCATTTTTGTGAATGGGTGGCGAGAGAGAAAGTTATTTTTCTCACATTTAACCAAGTTTGCATCTCCAAAAGTTCCCACACACACGACTTGATTTGTGTGGAGCATATACTATAAGATCTGAGGCTTTTGGTGGATTCTAGCAAGGTTTTGGAGACCTTAGTAGGGTAGTAAGATCATCATTTTCCTTAACATATTTATCCTCATTGTGATAAACAACAATATCTAAAAATGTATATCGATTCAAAACCTATCTAATTAAGGGTGAGGTTATTTAAGCTCCCATCGAAAAGTCTCACTTCATAAGGAAACTAGCATCCTCGATGGGATTACTTTTTATTGGGAGTAGATAGATGCCACTTTAAAATTTAATCTGATTAATTCTCTCATATTTAATTGGAAATTAACTTTTTCAATGATAATTCGAATATCTCAAAAATGAATTCAACCTCTTCTCACTAGTTTTAGTCTTAAAGATTTTTTTTATTTGGAATAAAGTTCAATGACTGAAATGATAATTGGACATTGTTCTAACTTGAACAAGATAATAAACATATTAAACATGAGATTCCCTTTTATATTTTAAAATTGCGATGTGATTAATTCCTCATATTAGTATTTTTCTTTCCTTCACATTAGAGAGAATTGATAATGGAATGACAATATTTTAAATTTAAGGTATTTTTTTAAATTAGGGTTAGTTACGATAATATGCAATGATTTTCCATTTTAGTAACCAAACCTTTTTTCTTGGCAGATATAACACTGAACTTTCATTTTGTTGCAAACCACTTGACATCGTTATCTGTCACTAATTGAATGGTGATGTGTCATCCATGTGGAATAATGCTACCATATTTAACCCTTGGTATTTCAATGTCTCTTAGACCCATCAACTATCATCAAGTAAGAACAGCGGTCCCAAGGTCAATACTTGATGTCCTAAGGTAAATACTTGACCTCATCTAGACCACTTATTAATCCCCAAGACCTCCGTTCCTCTTAAGAAAGGCCCGTCGTACTGTAGTGAACCTCAATCACCTTTTACTCCTAAAATGAAAGTCCCTAAAGGTAGTATACGAAGAAGGGATGGTCCAAAAAACAAATTTAATTCTTAATTTTTTCAAATTAAACATATAAACTTAAACAAATAAATCCCATATAAAACTTTGCATCAATTTTAATGAGATTTGTTGTGATAAAATGATTTGATATTTTTTTATTAACCTAAAGCATACATCTAGGTGATAGCAGATAAAATAAATAAATCAAACCAAAACACGCCGATGTACGAGAAAAATTTACAATGGGAAAAATCTAGAATGACCCATCCATGCAAATCACTATAATAAGGTTTTATAATTATCGACATATGAGTTACTCAATGATTCAAAGTTCTCTCAAGCCTCGATGCATATTCAATCTCCAACCTCTCCTCTACTGTGAAAACGTAGGAATATACCCACATAAGCTTCCATAACGTGTTAGTCCACACAGGAGTCAATATCCACCTTACAGACTCAGTAAGCGTCTATAAATAAGAAATACATATGCACCCCTTCTTCACCGCTACACCACACTGCGAAGTCCGCTCTATGTTAATAACTAACCAACACAAAACAATTCTCAATAAAGATGAAGAGAATAAACTCCTTAGTGCCCACAAAACAAGATCTCGAAGTATATCAAAATATATTACTTGGATCTTAGACACTTTGGGATAAACTAGGGTTTGGAAGGTTTTGGATATGTATGGAAAAATGATTTTCAACAAAAGTTCCTCTAAAACAAATGCCTGAACTCCTTTATTTAGAAAATACTTTTTTTGAGGTGACAAATTTTTCAAAAAAATCCGTTCGAACAAAAATAAGACCTCATTCAAACGAAACTACAAACTTATTTAAACCAACTTCCAATGAGCTTCAAACGATATTAGTTCTGTAAATAGAAAATTCCCGTTTGATGATCGTTTGAACGAACTAGAAATCTCATCCGAACAAAACCCATTAACTTTTTCAATGGAATTTCAAACCAAAATTAATTTTCTTTTAAAATATTTTAAAGTCAACTCCAAACAATTATGAAAACAAAAACTTAAAAATAAAATTACAAAGATAAAAATTCATATGCATTCATACTTAAGAGATCCTAAAAAATACAAAGGCAAAACGTGGAACGAAACACAGTACGATATGTAATCTTTGAAACTTTATCGATATGTCTTCAATCAAATATGCCATTGGCTTAGAAGGTAAATACCACAAAGCCTAACCTATGACTCAAAATAATTCTATCCGGAATTAATCCAACACATACAAATTGACTTAATTGGAAATTCGTCCTTGCAAATTCCCCCATTTGGCTATTCTGGGACTAAACTAAAACTAGAACACCTATGGGATGTCAAGATCTCTAAAAAACTCATTACCCAACCATAAAAGGAAAAAGTATAGATCCTCAACAGACACTTACATTGAGCAGGTTTGCATTTATTTCCATTGTAAATATTTTCGCATGTTGTAAACCTGCATACTTAAACACACCTTCAATTGAAAAGAGAATATATAAATAATATAAATCTACAAATGAATAAAACTACCCCTATGTCTAACAATCTCCACCTAAGTAAGACATCTCCACATAAGATAACGATATCATCTTAACACTAAAGTGATATATACTATTTCTCCCCCTTTTTTTCAAGAATAGACAAATAATGAATGCATAAAACTATTTCTCCCCTTTAAATAATTTCTCCCCGTAAATGTGAAAACACGTGATTACAAGATAAATTATGGAAAAAGGAATAATATCATGCAATGGTGTAAAGTGTAACAAAATACAACATGGCAACACCAACACAAGTACCCCAAACGATGATAAACTAATACCAATATTGATACAAATATGATACCAACTTGAATACACAATGAAGAATTGGATATTAATATAAACAAGTAACATGAGATACCAACATGATCATATAACATGCTAATTTGATCCAAAGATAAACCACATGATTATGGCCATCATGGTTGCGCATCGTTTATTCCGGGGGAAAAAAGGAGAAAGAGGATCACCCAGGGAAGAAACTACGTCGCGGTCTCGCACCCTTCTATTCAAGAAGGAGGTCTTCGATCATCGTCGGTGTGGGGTGAATGTAAAGAGATAGAGTCGACAACCTATTTTTCTTAAAACAGGCAAAAGAATATGTTTCCACCTCAAGAGAGAGGCATCAAGGACAAAACTGATGCGTGCGAAACCAATAGATCGGAGGTCCGGGGGCTAAGTTACGGAATGGGACGGTATTAGGCACCCATCCCCCCTTCGGTCTCTCATGGTCAAATGTTAATATTTCCCTTTTTATCCCCGTGAAGTGTATATATGTGTTTATATAATGGAGATTGGAATCGTACGATCCGTATCATGGAAGAGATAGTGTGAGGTCAGCCATAGGAATATTTACAAAATATTAATAAGTGAAGAAGATAAAATATGAGCAATCAAAGAGATATTGATCGTTATTAGGAAACGATAATATATGTGGGATGAGACGCGAACAAATATGTTATATATATATATATATATATATATATATATATGATGATGATGATGATGATGATAAGGAGTAATTTTGAGGATTATGAAAAATTGGAAAATTAGAAAATTGGACTCGAGTCTCGAATTTCAATCAGGGATGCCTACATAGCCTATAAAAGCATATGTAGTTCGAATGTGGAATAAGGGTGGGGTTTATCCCATAGATTTGAACGGAATTTTATTAGGTGTGTATGTGTAGAAAACGTGTTTCTATTTTTGGAAAAAGTGTGGTGGATAATTCCGTTAGGGATTTATGGGTGTAACCCTCTTTTTTTTTTAATGAAAAATAGAGTATGTGTAATATACTAATAAAATTGTGGATGTTAATATGTATGAACTAGATGGAACTAGATTATGAATCTAAGATAACTTACATAAAATAAGAAATTAAAAGAGAGAGAGAAAGAATTGGACCTTTCTTGGAGCTTGAACTTGGATCTTGGATGAACTCCTTTGAAAGTTGATGAGAGGGAAGGATATTTGCCAAATTGGGTGTGAAAAGGATGGGGATTTAGGCTTGAATAGGATTTCTCATATGGAACTTCATTGACTTCGAGAGAATGTTGCCGAGATCACAGATACTGATGGGTTTCTCCTCTCTTTCTGCAATAAGGTCATGAACCTGAATGTTTCCGAGATCACTGATACTAATGGGTTTTGTAATACCCCGCATTTTTATGGCTTTTAATTATGAGGTTAATTAAATGGAATTGCTTTTAAATTGGGATTTATTTAAATTAATCTGGGATTTATTAATTGGAAAATTAATTCGGATTTAAATGCTAGCGAGACGAGAGTTAGTATATGGTTATTAATATATTGTTGAATATTACTGAGTGATTATGGTAATATGTGATCATTGAATTTATTAAAAATGTCGTGAGTTGAAAATACGGCAATTTCGGTAATTTAGTTGGGACGCGCGTGTCAGGACCCAATTTAATGGAGTTAAAAGTATATTTTTATGTCATCCGTATAAGCTTTTTGAGTACGCCAACGTGTCCGTAAGGGTCGAGATAGTCAGAAAACACTAGCCGGGGGTTTAGTTTGGGTCCCGGGGCATTTTTATGCCAAATCGGCAACCCGGAAGGGTATTTTGGTAATTTTAAAAATTAAGGAATTAAGACCCACGATTTTTAGTGTTGATTTATTTATTTTTGGTTAGTTTATTAGGGCCATTATCAGCCAAAAACAAAGAGGGGAGTTACGTGAGTTAGAGGAGAGGTTACAAAAAGTCCCCAAACCAAAACCACCACCAGTTTGGACGAAATTGTGACCGGAAAGAAGAGAGGAACAACCCTTGAACAACAATAACGGATCAGAACATCAGATTTACAGACGAGTGGTTTAACTTGCAAAGATTCAAAGCATATAGTTTACATATTTTTATAGATTTGAATATTTATCATGAAAAATGGAAATTGAATGGAATTGAAAGGTTTAAAATCATAATCGGGATAGGATCATGTAGTAAATGTTGGAGATGAAAATAACCATGAATTTATAATTTATGGGTAGATAATTACGAAATTTATATTGAATTATTTGATGTTCTTGAAGAAATAGGAAAACTAGGTTTTCATATGATAATTGGGTATTTTGATGTAAGTAATTGATGTTATAGGTTGATTTGATAAATCTAAAATGTGGGGAATGATGTAAACATGTTAGTAGGATGATTAGAATATTGATTTGTGAGTTTTGGACATTAGAATGATGATTTAGAGGTGTAAAAAGTTGATAACCCGTAACTGTTAAGAATTTCTGGGGTGATACCTGTTTGATCGATCGATCGACTCAAGAATGTCGATCGATCGAACAATCGATCGATCGACCCCTTTTTATCGATCGATCGACCCCTGCTGAATTAGGACAATTGTTTCTATTTAAGGTTAATGATTATTCCAAAGCCGATGTTGGTTATTAGGGAGATTAATATGATATTTTGGGACTTAATTAAAGTCAGTAGGGCCGTAGTTATTATCGAAGAATGCTATAACTTATGGGATTTATTGATATTACTTATGAGGGTCTACCGAGTGAGATATGGTTAGAAAATGTTCGAATTGGAACTATATTGAGAATTGAGGATGATGTAAGATTAAGGGTAGGAATGGAGTGACTTTAAGTGCTGAGATAACATTTAAAATTAATAAGAAATCTAGTAACCTTTTGAGATAGGTTAAAATACTCAAATTGATACGACGAGAGAGTTAACAAACGGAAAATATATTATGTAATGTTCGGGGTACATTTGCTACGTATGAGACTAACTAGATGAAATGTGTGAACATCTATATTGATCTATGCTTACTTAGGTTGTGTGAATGCCTAGTGTATGGATTTCTTATGTGTATGACATACCTACCATACTTTCTATCACGGGAGGTTAGTTTGATTTTCGAAAAGGACCCTCTTATCCTTGTGTGCCTTCGGGGGGGATTTAGACTGGTACCTTAAGGACATAGTACCGTGAATGACTTATTTGTGAGTTGATAAGTCAGATGACCATGGAGCGTAGGTATGTGCGTGATCCATGGGTATGTGAACTATGTTCGCCTCCAATATGTGTGATTTGTATTTAGACGGTTCTTAAGAGATTCGGAACATGTGATCCTTACGTACGTGATGTACATAGATTTGATAGCAGAGTATGCATGCACCGCAGCTTAGCCCAAGGGTGCCATATATGTATTTATGTACTAGAGTGATATACTTATGTACTTGTGACTGGTTCATTGTTGCTTAGTAGATGTGAATAAGAAAGATATTTATATGGGTTTAAGATTGAGAATTTAATTGACACTTGAGATAAGTAATTTAATGAATGTGAACATGGGTTAATAATATGGCTTATTTGGAGGTTACGTGTAGATACTCTATGTTAGAATGCGAAGGCAGGAGTGCTATAAACTACTTAGATAGTGGCATAACTAGGATGGGTTAAAGGCATACGTTAGGCGTGCACAGTAGTTGAGAGGTAAGCAACTCATGTGAGAGTACGCAACTAACGTGCTTATAATATGTGATGTTTAATTATAATTTAAATCACTTGCTAAACTTTTAAACTGTTTTCACATCGGGCTGTGACCCGTTTTCTTCCAAATCTTTTTTATTTTGTAAAAACATTTTAGGTGCCCAGCCACAGGGATGCCACACATAGGAGTTACATTCGGATGACGTGCTGTAGCTGCTGTGGAAGTTACAGGATCTTGGTACTAGACGCTCTCATTTTCTTCTTGATTCCTTCAGAGTACATTGTATCAGTTAGGGCATGTCGCCCATTCTTAGTCAGAGGTTGTAGTTGCAGACTTTCATTGTTTCAGTTTTTGATTTATTATTTATTCAGACTCTTGTTTTGAGACATTATTTACTTTGGCATCTTTATTACTGGAGTGTTTACTTCAAACTTATTTGATTTCATCTCGTTGAGCATTTATATGAGATTGGCTATGAGATTGTTGGTTTATTAAATAAATTCTTGTTTAATTGTTGGCTTAATTAATAAAATTTGACATCTCTCTTTTTAAATATTAGGTGGCTAGTAATTAATTAAATGATTTTCGACAGTGATGCTAAGACTGAACCAACTTGATATTATGTTTTAATTTAATAAAGGAGTAGCTACCCGGTATTTAATTAGACGGGGTGTTACAGGTTTCTCCTCTCTTTTTGCAATAAGGTCATGGACCATATTTATAGGGTCAGGGGGGTGACGATCGACATAACCCAGGGGGTGCCTATCGGCATGTCACCCTTGACACTGTGCCGATAGGTAGCATTCAGGAACTGCCAATTGGCAGTCTCGTACGGAATTTTATGGAAAAAGACTGTAGCGCACAAACCGTTGATCCG
Organism: Sambucus nigra; assembly: GCA_949130495.1. Taxonomy (NCBI): domain Eukaryota; kingdom Viridiplantae; phylum Streptophyta; class Magnoliopsida; order Dipsacales; family Adoxaceae; genus Sambucus; species Sambucus nigra. The sequence continues at coordinate 249,656,657 of OX422215.1, forward strand.
AATCGTGCACGGGGCATACCGTTAGAAAGGTATTTCAGAGTCCTACGAGAGTCATTTGGAACGATCCCGAGTCCGGGAGCTAACTTTGGATCAAATGTGGCTCGAAAGCGCATGTCGCTCCTTTGGAAGGGAGATCGTCGGATGCAAACGGATTGTTCGTTCGCATGGTAAGTCAGAATCACGCATAGGGTGGATCATTGGAAATGTTAGGTGAGAGTGCACTTTTTTTCAAATAAAGAAATTATTTAATTCTACTCAGTTTTTCAATTAAATACTAAACCATGCATCTAGGTGTGATTGAAGACAATATGATCACGTAAGAACATTCAATCACAGACAAACACACAAATGAGGATAAATCCCCCAAAGGGTCAAAACCTTTTATTTTCACTATAATTTTTAAAGAACGGTTTACACGGATTATACTGAAAACAAGACTGACATACGAAATACCCTCAGGTGTCACTTCCGATGTCGTCGACTGGAATCTCCTGCAAGAACTCCAGATGGGCAGCAATGGAAAAGAGTCGGGTTCTCCACAAGTTACTCTAGATGAGTAAGAACGATGCTTTGAAGGTTTAAAGATTCACATACAAATTTAGGAATGGTTTTGTGAATCAAAAGGCATTAAACCTTACAAAATTGATGTTTATTTTATGGGTTGTAAATCGCAGAAACGTGTACGAAAAAGACTTGGAAAAACATGAAGAATGGGTATAGATATTTATACGAAAATCGAGGCAGCACCGTCACTCGAACGAAATAGGCATGTCGATCAAACGGGACAACGTGTTGCTCAAACGATATCGCACAACATCCTTATGTCACTTGAATGACAGAGCGATGTCGTTTGATCAAGCTCGACGACCAAGAAAAAGACCACTTCTACACTTAGAAAAATTTCTGCTTTTGTGTTAAAAATAAACCAGACTTTGAAAAATATTTTTTAAAACATTCCCAAATATATATGCAAATATTAAAAACTCCAATAAACCATTTTACCAATAACGCGAAGTGGAGTAGTGGTAGTAATTAAGCAGCACGTCGCATGTAGCATGATGCACGTGTGAAGATGGTGGATGCATGGATTCAGATCAAGGCCGTCATGGATGATCGTGTTGACATGACGAATGTAGAGGTATCAGACATACATACTGTGATATAGGACAAATAGAAAATTCCTAGATTCTACCCCGAACATTTATAAAATTATGTCCTTACAAATCTCCCCCTATGTCTATGCCGGTACATACATAAAAAATCCGAAATGACATATAAGATAATATCCCCATTAAACCCTCAAACTGAGAATACTAACTGACATGTCGTCAATCAAACTTCAACATCTTCAAATCTTCAGCTTTTGTCATCAGGGTGTGCATCCAATAATCATCAATTTTGTACTTACACACATGAGATAAAGTAGATACCCGTGACACGCAACAGTTTGAAATATAATGACATGCAAAAATCAAATATCAATTAAGCTTAAGGAAATCATTGATAAATCAACCAAACATTTCTCTCCTATAATTCATTCTCCCCCTTTTTATGATGTCCCCAAATAGACAGATATGAGAAGCACAAATAAATGGAAATAGAGAATGTCACAAGGTGATAAACTTTCTATTTTTTAATTTTTCAAAATTTTTCACACAAAATATACAACAAAGAATCCACCATGAAAGAACACAAAAACAACCAAGTCAATGATAGCGGAAATGTAGTGGTATGAGAAAATTCAATAGGAAAATCAATGCATACAAACATAACATATGTGCACGATGAACATCGGATACTTCTAACGAATGAACTCAACATCTTCCTTAGGTGTAAAAAGATGGAATTATAAGAAATTGACTCAATCAAATCAGCAAATCAAAACTCCAAGTGATTTCCACACCAATAAAGTCCAAAACTATTTAATGCTTCTTCAGGACTTTCAAGGAAGTGCAAACCCATTTAAATTCTCAAATCAAACTCCCTCAGATTTATATTTTGTTTAGAGGAGATTTAAATTCTCAAACATCGGAGAAATGATGGAGAAACCTATTGGCCCATATTCGGCATAAATTGCTTTTTATTGCCTTTAAATTTTTTTGGGCTCTTTTAACCTCTTTCGACCCAAAATAATTTAAATACCTCAATTTTTAGGTCCGATTTAAACGGAGGCTTAATCGCAAAGGATATATAAGAACCTTTCGTAGCCCTTCACCATTTTAAAACAGCACACAATCTCACCAAACATTTTTTTTTTCATGCATTCTAATCTTGTCAAGTTTTATCGCATATAGGTTGTTGTATAGACAAAATTGAGATGTAAACACTAAAGGGAATATGTGATAGACAAGTACAATAATCAAATAAAGCCGTGCATGTGTGAAATAAAGGAGATGAGGAGCCAAACATGTAGAAAGATATCACTAATCACATCTCAAAAGACTCCAAACAATGTAAAGCACATGGATGCAATGATGTAGCGTCTCAAATCACTATCAAATAGTCGCGTGAGAAATGGAAATGGAATATGTGACTCGGCTATCTTAAATGCTCATCCATAAGAGGTTTAAACAAAATACAAAAATCTTTTTGTGCTTTTGTAAAATTTTTATAAAAAGAAAATCATTTTGGATTTTTTGAGAAAAAATATATAAAAAGAAAAAATAAGAATACAAATGATACAAACTAGCAACATGAATCAAATGATATAAACATGAAAATGCACCCTATCCTAGACAAGGACCAACCCCATCAGTCAACTATGAAAATACCTAAAGACTTCCTAAGACTCTCATATCTAAGGGCATCTAAAGGCTTTGTGAAAATATCGGCTAACTGAAGGTCAGTGGGTACGAAACTCAGGGATACGACTTTCTCCTCAACTAATTGATGTATAAAGTGCTCGCGTATCCTGATGTGCTTTATGCACGAATGTTGGATCGGATTACAAGATATGTGTATCGATCTCGTGTTATCACAGGAATTGGTCATGATGTCCTGTGAAATCCCATAATCCTCCAACATTTGCTTCATCCACAAGAGTTGCATGCAACAACTCCCGGTGGTGATGTACTTATCCTCCTTAGTGGACAAAGAGATCGAGTTTTGTTTCTTTCTCATCCAGGAGACAAGAGCAGAACCAAAGTAAAAACACCCACCAGACGTGCTCCTACAACCATCTACATCCCCGACCCAATCGGCATCCGAATAGGCGGACAAACGGTCATCAGTATCAAAGGAATGTCAAATACCGCAGGAGAGTGTCCCACTCACGTATTTGATAACAAATTTTAGAGTGAGTAAGTGTGACTCTTTCGAGGACACCTGATATCGTGCACAGACTCCAACACCAAAGGCTATGTCGGGGCGAATGACAATCAAGTAGAGAAGACTACCTATCATACTCCGATACAAGGTTTGCTCTATGTCCTTGCCTGAAGTGTCCTTACTAAGATTAATATAAGTACTCATAGGTGTACGTGCATGCTTAGCAGAGTCTAAACCAAATTTCTTCACTAGGTATCTAGCATACTTGGATTGGCAGATGAACATCCCATCCTCTAGCTAACGAACCTAGAGGCCAAGGAAGAAAGTAATCTCACCTACCGTGCTCATCTCAAACTCACTTTTCATCTCCTCCTCAAAGTGGTGAGCATGATGGGTGCACGTGGATCTAAAGACTATGTCATCCACATAGACCCGTGCCACCAAAATAGCACCATCATCTCTCCTGACGAACAGCGTCATATCCACTCCCCCTCTCTTGAAGCCACATGCTAAGATACAGGAAGTAAGCCTCTTGTACCAAGCATGGGGTTCTTGCTTCAAACCATACAAGGCTTTCCTCAGATAGTAGATGTGCTCTGGGTGATTAGGGTCTTCAAAACCTTTTAGTTGTTCCACGTAAACCTCCTCATGTAGAATGCCATTTAGAAAGGAACTCTTGACATCCATTTGATATAACTTGAAGCGCAGATGACATGCGATGGCGAGTAATAAGCAGACGGACTCAAGCCTCGCAACAGGAACAAATGTCTCCCCAAAGTCTACACCCTCTATCTATATGTAGCCTTGAGCGACCAACCTAGACTTGTTTCTAATTATGGTACTATTTTCATCCATTTTATTCTTGAAAATCCACCTGGTACCTATCACATTTGTCTCACTCGATCGGGGGACAAGTTACCATACATTATTCTTTTTAAAATGAAGCAACTCATCCTGGAGTGCTTCTTTAAAATTCTTGGGCTAGACTTTATATGTGTAACAAACATGGCTAACAACATTCTCTATCTGAGCACGAGTCTTGAACCCTAGGGTGGGATCTCCGAGAATAGAAGTAGGATCATGACTCTTGCAAACCCAAGTAGGTGTGTCCCTTAGAACAGGAGTAGGGTCCATCCCTGATGTGGGATACACAATGGGATCATAAAAAAGGAGTGTGTCATCCTCACTCAAATGGGTGGAGTCAACAGACGTCGAAGGTTCATCATCTTGCACAGTAATGTTTATCGACTCCATCACTTTAGATCTCTTTAGGTAAAAAACTCGTTATGCTCTACTATTTGATGAATATCCTAGCAATATTCCCTCATCACTTCGGAAGTCAAACTTTCTTAATTGCTCTCTATCCCGTAGGATGTAGCATTTACTCCCGAAGGCACATAAATATGCAAGGTTGGGCTTCTTTCCAGTCCACAATTCATAGGGCATTTTAAGTGTGTGTGGACGAAGGTAAACCCTATTCACCGTATGGCATGCAGTAGACACTATCTCTACCTAAAATCTCCTAGAAACTTTACGACTTAGTAGCATAGATCTAGCCATTTCCTGAATCGTCCTATTCTTTCTCTCAACAATCACATTTTGCCGAGGAGTCTTCACAATAGAAAACTCATGTTTGATTCCTAGGCTATCACAATAAAGATATATTTTTTCTCCATAAATTTAGTGCCGTTGTCACTACGCATTCTGTTAATAGTGACACCGTGTTGGTTTTGTAGGATACGACACTTGGTCTTCAGAAACATAACAACATTCGATTTCTCTCTCAGAATACCTACAATCGAATATCTGTAGAAATCATCTACAATCACTAGGATGTACCTATTACCACTTAGACTCTCTGTACATGTAGGACCCATGATATCCATGTGTATCAGCTCAAGCACATGAGAGTTGGTAATGGAATAAAACTTCCCATGGGGACTACGGATTTTCTTTCCCAACTGACAGGGTCCACAAACCGTGGAAGTTGGCTTTCCAAGTGTTGGTAAGCCACGTACTAGGTCCTTTTTATTTAATCACATCAATTCTCTAAAGTTCACATGACCTAGACGTTGGTGACCTAAATTCATAGGAGTGATCGTGGTGCTGTTGCAAATAAGTGAGGATTTGGGCACAGTCCGATAGCAATTATCCTCTGTCCTCACCCCTTAGACTAAAAGTTTATCGTCTTGATTATAGACATTACACGCATCCTAGTCAGACTTTATGGCAAAGTTAGCGTCGGACAACTGGCTAATACTGAGAAGGTTTTCTTTCAAACCTTTCAAAACATTCTATAGCTTAGGAAATCCTGGTAACTCTACTATACCTCATCCTACGATGCTAGCCTTTCTCCAGTCTCCAAAGGTGACTCTACCTTCCTTATAATCCTCTAGGTAGGTAAAAAGTGAAACATCACCGGTAATATGTCTGGAGCACCCACTATCGAAATACCACTGTAAGGTATTATGGGCTTTGAGAGTGACATGAACAACAAGGGACTTTTCGTCTTCCCTGGGTACCCAAGAAGTGGTAACCTTTTGTTTACCCTTCTTGTTGTTGGTTTTAGCCGGGCTGCAGGAAGCATTCACTGACGACAAAGACATCCGTCGGAATTCCTCCATCAAACTTTGTGATGTGGCGGATAAAAACTCAACACGCTCTCTCAGACTGGTAAAATCATTAGTGCGATGTGGTGGAGCATATGTACGTGAAGTCTGACCTAAACTATAACAATACTCTCTCAGGTGGCCTTTTCTTTTATAGTACGTACAAAAGAACATAGTCTTAGGCTGACCTTGGTTTGCTTTTATTTGTCGAACTCTCCTTCATGGTTTTTGACGATGGCCATACGGAGTTATAGTAAACTCAAGAACTGGTCCAGGTGCTATATGGGACATGGAGGCACCATCAAAACCTATTCCCTTCCTATCACCAAAACCTAAGGCAGGACCAAGGAGCATCTTTCCCATCTTTCCAGATCTATCCTCGATTTGAACCTTGACTTCCCGTTCTCTCTCAAGATCATGAGTAAGCTGGGTTTCAAGGTCTTCAAGTTTCTTCTGAGTCTCCATGGAGGAATGGAGCTCACTCGTAAGACTAGCCACTTTATTAGTCAAGTCCCCTTTCTCTTTCTCAAAACAACTCTCTCTCTCTCTCTCTCTCTCTCTCTCTCTCTCTCTCTAAACACTCTCTCTCTTTCTCTAAACTGACTTTCTCTCACAACATAGGCAGACTCTCTCTCTCTCTCTCTCTCTCTCTCTCTCTCAAGGTAGTGCAAGTAGAGGACTCTCTCTCTCTCGCTTCTCCTAAATTTTCCTCTAAAACGGTGATCCTAAGAACTAACACTTTGTTATGCTTTTTGGTTTTAAATGATTCAGTATATAACTTAGCGTAGTCACATTGAAGATTACTCTCGCTCTCACTGGCAGCATCCTCCCCCTCACTTCGTTCTCACTGTCGAGGTGTCCATGTGAAGCACCATCCTCATTGTCGTGAGGAGCACTAGAGGTACTCACATAACTATCCATGAATGCGGTGAAGTTACACTCATGCGATGACTCGTCTCTAGAGTCCACCGACTCGACCTTACTGTCATCACTAAGGGTAGTGTTAAGGACAACTTTGCCCTTTTCCATGGTAAGTCTGTCCATCCTAGTAGCACACTCAAAATCTCTATGACCCTTACTGTCACACTCATAATATCTCTCATCGTCTTTCTTAGGAGGGTCTTTAAAATCTTTTTCATTTTTCTTTTCAAACTTATTTTTCTTAAAATTCTTTTTATCTTTGAAATTTCCATTTTTCTTGAATTTGAAAATTTTCTTCAATTTTTTTGCAAACAAGGATAAATCATCTAAATCAAGGTCACACTCGAAATCTGACGTTCAATCTCCCTTTTTCTAGATGACTTTACTCTCTTTCTTGCTGACCCCTCACTCTTCCTATCTAGGGCATTAAGTGAAATTCCCTTATCTTTTGGTTTAACAAACTTAGGAAACATGTCAATTTAAAAGGTTTGCAAGTCTCCAACCAATTTCTCTAATTTAAGCGTGTTTAAATTACCCATAGAATTTAGCACAGTGACTTTAGGGATAAACCGCTTAGGCAGTGATCTTAGAATATTTATAAAAACTCTAGCATTAGGAATGTTTTCACCAAGATTAAAGCTAGTATTAATAATATCAGATAATCTAGCATAGAATTCATCAAAACATTCAGATTCAATCATGGTGATAGTTTCAAATTGAGTTGTTAAGTTTTGCAATTTTGATTCTTTCACGGCATTAGTTCCTTCATGGGTAGATGTAAGACATCCCATGCCTCTTTTGACGTGGTACACGTCATTATCCTCCGGAACTCGTCAGGTGTGACGGATCCAAAAATAACACTAAGACCCTTAGAGTTAAAAGCCGACCATTTAAATTCTTCTTCACTCCATCTAGTCACATATTTTTAATTTGTCACATTGTCAATAGTGATGGAGGGAGGTGTCCACCCTCTTTCAACCAAAACCCAAACTTCTTTCATCTATGGCTTTTAGAGAATATTTCATTCGGGCTTTCCAGTAGGCATAATTTGTCCCGTAAAAAACTGGCATTTTATTGTATAATTTCTCCATTTTGAACAAGCCCCTTTTTTTTCAAAAATCAAATTTTCAGAAAATTGATATCTTTAGAAAAATTTTGCGGAAAATTACACGGTATAATTGTGTAATTGGCTCTGATACCAATTTGAGAGTGCGCTTTTGTTCAAATAAAGAAATTATTTAATTAAATTCAGTTTTTCAATTAAATCCTAAAACATGCATCTAGGTGTGATCGAAGACAATGTGATCATGCAAGAACATTCAATTACAAACAAACACACAAATGGGGAAAAATCCCCCAAAGGGGAAAACCTTTTATTTTCACTATAATTTGTAAAGAACGGTTTTCACGGATTATACTGACAATAAGAGTGACATACGAAATACCCTCAGGTGTCAGTTCCGATGTTGTCGACTGGAATCTCTCGCAAGAACTCCAGATGGGCAGCAATGGAAAAGAGTCGGCTTCTCCACAAGTTACTCTAGATGAGTAAGAACAATCCTTTGAAGGTTTAAAGATTCACATACATATTTAGGAATAGTTTTGTGAATGAAAAGGCATTAAACCTTAAAAACTTGAAGTCTATTTTCTGGGCTGTAAATCGCAGAAATGTGTAAGAAAAAGACTTGGAAAAATTTGCAGAATTGGTATGGATATTTATACGAAAATCAAGGCGGAGGCGTCGCTCGAATGACATAGGCATGCCTCTCGAACGAGACCACGTGTCGCTCGAATGAGATCGCCCGACATCCTCATTTTGATTGAATGACAAGGAGATTTCATTTGAATGAGCTGATTGAACAAGAAAAAGTCCGCTTCTACACTTACACAAATTTCTTCTTTTGTGTTAAAAATAAATCAGCTTTCGAAAAATATTTTTTAAAACATTCCCAAATATTTATGCAAATATTAAAAACTCCAATAAACCATTTTACCAATAACATGAAGTCGAGTAGTGGGAATGATTGAGCAGCACGTCGCATGTAGCATGATGCACGTATGAAGATGGTGGATGCATGGATTCGGATCAAGGTCATCATGGATGATCGTGTTGACATGCCGAATGTAGCAGTATCAGACATACATATTATGATCTAGGACAAATAGAAAATTCCTAAATTCTAACCCGGACATTTATAAAATTATGTCCTTATATTAGGAGATGTACTTCGACATTCCAAAGGGTTTCGCACGATTTGGTAAGTTGACCTTGGTCAATTGGGGCCCGAAAGCGCCCGATGACCTCTCGGAGTAAAACGAATTGTTCGTTCGTACCGTAGGTCATAATCGCGCAGGGGCAGATCATTAGAAATGGTATTCAGTGCCCTTCGGAGATTAATTCAGTCTCATTCGAGCTAAAGAGTTGACTTTGGTCAAACGGAGTCCAGGTTTTGTTCGGTGTCCTCCGAATCAATTTTTGAGGGAAAACTGATCATTTGTCTGAATGGTTATGCCATTTTGTGCATGGGGTGGACCGTTGCAAAGGGGTTTTAGTGCCATTTGAAGATTAAAAGAGACTTTGCTATGATAATGGAGTTTATTGGGGTCAATTCGGGGCCCGGGAGCGACCGATGGTCTCTAGATTAGTACTCGGAGTGCGACCTAGGTCTGCGGTGGAAGGGGGAAGTGCTAGGAGCCCAAGGAGAGACTTAAAGGGTCCTAGAATGTGGTGTCTATAGAGCCCCTCGATGAATGATCTTGGAACAAGTGATGGCCTTCGAATAGACACCACATAATGGAGGGAGGTCAGTTCTGCGAACCTCAGGTATGTGGATGATTGATTCAGAGGGTCAAGGTCAATTGCGATCAAAAAGAGGGGACGATCGAGGATCAAGGTCAATTTTGACCTAGCTAAAGTGATGATCTAAGACCTAGTTCAATTCTAACCTAAGAGATGTAAAGATCGAGGGCCGAGGTCAATTAAGACCTAACTAAGGTGACGATCCAAGACCGAGGTAAATTCTGACCTAAAAGAGGTGACGACCGAGGATCGAGGTCAATTTTGACCTAACTAAGGTGATGATCTAAGACCGATGTCAAGTCTGACCTAAGAGAGGTGACGACCGAGGACCGTGGTCAATTTTGACCTAGCTATGGTGACGATCCAAGACCGAGGTCAATTCTGACCAAAGAGAGGTGACGATCGAGGATTGAGGTCAATTCTGACCTAACTAAGGTGACGATCCAAGACCGAGACCAATTCTAACCTAATAGAGATGACGTTGGAGGACCGAGGTCAATTCTTGCCTAACTAAGGTGATGATCCAAGATCGAGGTATATTATGACCCAAGAGAGGTGACGATCGAGGACCGAGGCCAATTTTGACCTAACTAAGGTGATGATCCAAGACCGAGGTCATTTCTGACCTAAAAGAGGTGACAACTGAGGACCTATGTCAATTCAGACCTAACTAATGTAACGATCCAAGATCGACCACCATCAATTCTAACCTGACTAAGGTGACGATTCAAGATTGACGTTAATTCTGACCTAACTAAGGTGACGATCCAAGATCAACCGACGTCAATTCTGACCTAACTAAGGTGACGCTTCAAGATCGAGGACAATTTTGACCTAACAGAGGTGACAACCAAGGACTAAGATCAATTCAGACCCAACTAAGGTGACGATCTAAGACCGAGGTCGATTCTGACGTAAGAGAGGTGACAACCGAGGATCAAGGTTAATTTTAACCTAACTAAGGTGACGATCCAAGTCCAAGGTCAATTCCGACCTAAGAGAGGTGATGACCGAGGATTAAGGACCGAGGTCAATTATGACCTAACTAAGGTGATGATTAAAGATCGAGGTCAATTATGACCTAAGAGAGGTGAGGATCGAGGTCAATTTTGACCCAACTAAGGTGACGGTCCAAGATCGAGGTTAATTCTGACCTAAGAGAGGTGATGACCGAGGCCGAGCTTAATTCTGACCCAACTAAGGTGACGATCCAAGACCGAGGTAAATTTTGACCTGAGAGAGGTGACGACCGAGGATCGAGCTCAATTCTGACCTAACTAAGGTGACAATCCAAGATCGAGGTCAATTTTGACCTAAGCGAGGTGATGATCGAGGATCGAGGTCAATTCTGACCTAACTAAGGTGATGACCCAAGATCGAGGTCAATTCTGACCTGAGCGAGATGACGATAGAGGAACGAGGTCATTTCTGACCTAACTAAGGTGACGTTCTAAGATCAAGGTCAATTCTGACGTAAGAGAGGTGACGATAGAGGACCAAGGTCAATTCTAACCTAACTAAGGTGACGATCCAAGACCGATGTCAATTTTGACCTAAAAGAGGTGATGACCGAGGATCGAGGTCAGTTTCGACCCAACTAAGGTGATTATCCAAGACCGAGTTCAATTCTGGCCTAAGAGAGGTGTACTTTTCCTTCGAGAAATTCGGGAATTCCGCTGGGGATAAATATTGGATTTTGGGTGGGTAATAGTGAATGAGCTGGGAAAAATTTAAAGCATCCTTTAGAGAAATTTTTGGGGAGAATGATTCTCTAGAATTCCCATATGGATACAAAAAATGTTTTCCTTAGTGAACAAGGTGCTAGAATGGATATGGGCAATTTTAGGAATTTTCTGGGAATTGTTCATAACCGTATGGTATTTTTTTGGACTGTTTTGTATGAAATTTTAAGGGGTGTACCGATCGGCATGGGTGTGGGTGTTCCATTCGGCATTGTCACAGACTTTTGCGGTGCCTCAAGCAGGTGAAAGGATGAGCGCCGATCGGTGGGTGGAGGGGCCTGCCGATTGGCATGACCCTTAGCCTCCTATAAAAAAGGGGGCTTGTTCTCCACATTTTTTACAGCTTTCAAATTTCTTTTCTTCTTCTATAAACCTATGAAAATCATCTTAACATCCAAGATGGATGACTTGTCAAGAAGTGCGACCCATATGGCGAGGCTCAATGCCGACGATTGAAGGGAGGTCTAGGGTGCCCCTCGCATTGGGTAGCGAGAACTCCTTCGACTCGTTTGAGCCTCCAACAGATGATCAGACTCTTTTGCATGAGCCTTCGCATCATCTCTCTTCAAGGGTGGTGAACCCTGGTCGTTATTTATGTCTTTCATGACTCTTGGTATTCCTTTTTTCTTTTCTTGATGAGATTGCTTTATTTCCTGAATTTGACAAGGGTTCTCTTCATTTCTTGACAATTTGACGTCTCCATGATGACTATTCGTGCCCGTGGTATGACATTTCTCAAGGATGTTTGGGATTACCTTCCTACTGTAGTGCGCTGGGTGGTGTCCTCTGTGGGTTTTGGAAAGCTAGCATTGGCACTAGATGAGATGCCCTGCTCCACTGCGATTCTACGTGCTTTGGGAGAGAGGTGTTGGGACACTACCCACACCTTCCATTTTGGCTTTGGGGAGATGATGGGGACTCCCATTGATGTTTAGTAGCTGCTAGGGTTGGACTATGAGGGTGCCCAAATTCAGGTGGATAGTACACTGCGGGTGACGCCAGAGGCGGTGACGGCGGATTTAGGTGACGTGGAGAGGGTAATTTCTGGGGATTCCCTCCACCTGTCTTCTTTGAGGTAGCTTTTGCTGAGGAGGAGGATTGATGAGAACAAAGGAATCAAGTGCATCAGATGGTCCATCTATTTATCTTGCTAGTATTGGGTGGTTTTCTGGTGGCGACAAGTGCCGATGTCGTCCATTTATGTTTTCTGCCATTTCTGAGGATGTTTTCGAACATTCGCCTCTATGATTGGGGGAGCCTGACTTTGGTGACCCTTTACTTTTTTTTGGATACATTCATCCGGTGCTACTAGTCGACTTTTACTAAGGCCACATATCTCCTGGAGGTATTCTTTACTTTGCGGATTTTCTTTTATGCATTCGCATTTTCCATTCTTGCATTTCCTTTTGATTTCTTGAATGATGATCCTTTTCCTTTGCAGACGTGGTTCAACGAGGTGATTGGGTTGAACATCCAATTTATTTCTCTAAAGGATGACTCCGTTGGGGACTTTATCGGATGTTCCGATGGCGGAGGTCCAATCGGTAGTCGAAGAAGAACCTTTCTCTAGAGGTAGTGCGTCAGGTCTTGAATAGCATGATGAGTGAGCGGGTAAGTATTACTTTGTCCTTAAGAATGTTATTTTCCTTTAATGCCATTTTATTAATATTGATCCTTGGCTTTCGTTGGGGATTTGAAGGTGACCTTTAATCTGCGGGGGATGGCAATTTAGCACACCGGGGTGACTAGGGTTCATGCGCAGATGCGGCGCCTGCAGACGTATGAGTTTGGCCACTCCTGGTATCTTGGGGATAGGGTTGTCAATCATATTGTGGACGATGAGGTTGATGTGCCACCGACGAGGCCCCTATGTTCATTAGGAACATGTGGGAGATGTCTGATGACGCTCGGGTGGCTGCGATGATGGGAGAGCCATACTCCCTATATACTGACATAGTGGTGATGTATGACTACATGGACTTAGTAATGAGTTGGATGATTCCCCCTAGAATTTATGATGTGATGCCTCTCCCTAGGGCGGGCTCGAGTCGGCAGGTGGGGTCTTCTCATAGTGCATGTTGTGCGACTACGTCAGCGACGACGACTACAACTTCAGGGACTTCTTTCTTATTGATGCATTCCCCTAGCTACAACCTTCAACAAGCAGATGGAGGATCCGTACGTCTGCAGCATCGCCCTCATGCGATGGATCTAGAGGAGTTAGGTCTGACGGAGGAGGTCCTTCGGCCTGCGGTACATTTTTTTAGTTTCCTTGATTTCGTTCTCTTTCCTCATGCTTGACTGATTTGATCCTTTCTATCTTTCCTTGCAGCATATTAGTGTTTCGACCACGTGGCTGAAGGACATCAGGGACTAGATATCCTCGACGACCGCTTATATTCGTGAGGAGGTTCTGGTTCCTTCTTACTTGGTGCTATCTGCCTCATCTGAGGAAGGATCGAGCTCTGGTAGTGGGGGCACGTCGTCTCGCCGCAAGGGAAGAGGGCACGCCGCAGGGATGGGGGATCTTAAAAAGAGAGAGAGAGAGAGAGAAGAAAGAGAGACATTGGGTTCAAGATGAGTCCCGTTGTTCCTACAAAATTTTAATGTAACATAACAAAATATATGCAAATGAAGAATGAAGTTTTTTTTTGTTGTTAATTTTCTTGGTTTAGTGATTAATGCTCATGCTTCTTTTACTTTTCTCCTGAGAACGTAAAAAGAATTTTGAGAAGGATTTTATTTGAAATGAGATTAGTAAAGCATAAGTATAATGGAAATTTGTAATTCCCCTAAGATAAATTTTTTTTGTTAGTTTTTTTTATTTTGACAAAAGAGGAAAAAAAGGAAATTTCTCAAAATGGGGGGTTGCTGATCGGCATGACCCTTATCCTTCCTATCGACATGCCAGTCCAGTACAATCAATCAAAGGCTTTGATTGCACTTTCTTCAATTGCTTGGTACTTGGTGGGACAAGTTTTACTTTAATTTCTGCAGGGTTCCTTGAATTGTCTTGGTAGTTTTGAAGTATAAAAGGGGGTGTGGATGGGGATTTCCTCCTCACACTTTAGCTTTCTTTATTTTCCATATTCTTACTTGCTTATTATCGCTTAGTCTTATAAGATGGCTCTCCCTAGTGGCATTGAGTTTGATAACTACCTTGAAGCCTTGGAAGCAATGTGTTCTTACAATGTTGATTATGATGCCTTTCACATGCGGAGAGTCTCTTTGTGGCACAACCGACCCATTGAGTGGAACACGTTGATGGAAGCTATCGAGTTTTGTTATTCCAAGGATCATGTCTTCTTCTTCGGGTTATATGAGATTTTTCCTACCTAAGAGGAATTTTCTGCCATGCTAGGGATAAATCCTAGTGTTTCCACAGCTCTGCTTGAGTTTTCCCGTTCTCCTAGGGAATTGTTGGCTGGGCCTCTTCATATTTTGTCTTCGGCATCTAGGCCAGTGTTGTAGTCCATGAATTCGCAGCAAGTGGGTGATGCTGGATATGCTGGGGCTGTCATCCTAGGTATTGTTTCCAAAGTTGTGTTGGTGATCGGAGTGACGCTGGTGGACCCCCAACTGGATGCTATTATTTCTTGGATGTCGTACCATTGCCATCCTATGGTGGTGATATTGGCGGAGACCTTAAATGTCCTGGATGCCTAGAGGGTTGGTCGTTCTGACTTCCTGAGGGGGCAACCCTGTAATGTTGTTTATGTGGATGTCGTAGAGGTTTCGTATGGCGGTACTACTTGAGTATCCCTTATCGGAGGTTCCAAACTTCTTCTCCTACTATTTCCTTTGTGTGGGCCTGGACATTGAGAGTTAGAGGAATTGGTTTGTAGAGCACGGGGCTCAAGGCCTACGCTGGTCCGTGCCTTGGTGGGGAGAGCTGCTGCCGATTCTGGAGCTTGGAGAGTACCAGTACGTCAGACTGGTTGGCCTCAGGTAGACCTCCTTCCACTTTCCCTGGAGGTTGCTGCGCCAATATGGTTAGGAGAAAATTGTTCCACCACAAACACCAAACTTCTTTACTGTAGAGGATCCGACAGAGCGTATGTGCATGAAGCTTGGTTACCTGTGGGAGAATCGTCGTCCATCGACCCGTCCTTCTCAGTCTACTAGGATGGTCTGGCATATCTCTAGGGACTACATGAAGTGGTTATGGAAGAAGGTTGTGGCCAAGATAATGGTTATGGATATGGGTAAAAGGTGGTTTTCTATATCTGACACCACGGAGGGAGGCGTTGTGGTTTACCCCAAGTTAGTTGGGGCTAATCGCTCCCTTGAGCATCTATGATACCCCATCCATAAGGGGGTGGCTTGGAGAGTACAGGGTGCAGGTGAAGATGATACTGGTTCCTCGGGCAGCAGTGGGTAGAGTTTTGTGAAGCTTTTTATAAAAGGTGTTATTTTTTGTTTTCTGTAATAATTGGAATGATTTTCAGGGGTAGTAGGGCTTGCTATTTTCTAGTTTTTTTTGGCTAGGGAACTCGTTTGACTCTTTACGCCGATGTAATCGTACGAAAATTTCAGATAATGAAATAAATAAGTTTTTGATCATCTAGTTGTGCCTTCTGATGACTTTTTGCATTTTGAAATTATCTATACCAATCGCTAAGGCATATATAATCCTTTTGTTCATGTATATGTTAAAATGAACTATCGTTCTCGGGGATAAGAAAAAAAAAGTATTTTAGGAAAATAAGGGGGGTCAAGCTCATGTGAAGTGAATGAGCTGCCTACGTACCTCTTAAGGCATTGAAAATTTTTGAAATTCATTTTTGAAAATGTTTTTAGAGAATTAGGCCGACGTCGTTCTTGATAGGGGAAATGAATAGTTTTTTGTAGAATAGAAGGGAGATGAGAAGAGTCATAGCATGCCGATATTTTGGACTAGGGGTGGAATTTCTTAAGACGGTCCAGGTTGACTAGGCTGCGCCATTTCATTGAGGGATAAGTCCCCTTCTCGGACACCGCGGTCCTTAACTCTCTTATTGAATGATCGCTCAATACGACGATGGTACCCTTATATGTGATATAGATCTTTCAATATCCTTTCATCTAGGAGGGTCAAATCGTCAAGACGACTTTGGTACAAGTCTTCTTCGCTAACATTACTTTCAAGCATGACACGTAACGAGGGTATTTCCAGCTCCACGGGTAGGACGGCTTGCATGCCGTACATTAGAGAGTAAGGGGTAGCCCCAATAGAGGTTTGAACTGAAATGCGATAGCCTCAAAGGGCGTAAGGAATCCTATCAGGCCAATCACGATAACTCTCTATCATCTTGCTGATAATGGATTTGAGATTTTTATTGGCTGCTTCAATCACTCCGTTGGTTTGAGGCCGGTATGGAGATGATTTATGTCTGTGAATTCAATATTCGTTGACCACTTCTATGACCTTCGCCTCAAAATGTAACCCATTTTCTAATACAAGTTCTTGTGGGACCCCATATTGGTAGATGATGTTTTTCTTGATGAATTTAGCCACTTTCTTGGCATTTAGAACTACGTATGACTTGGCTTTGACCCATTTGGTGAAGTAGTCAATAGTGACTAGGATGAACTGATGCCCATTGGATGCTTTCAATGTAACTTTCTCCAAGATGTCGATGCCCCATATGGAAAATGGCCAGGGAGAAGTCATGTTATACAGTTCTCGTGAAGGTAGATGCTGTAAGTTAGAGAATTGTTAGCATTTGAGACATCTTTGCACGTAGACTGTGCAATCCTGTACCATAGTAGTCCAGTAGTATCCCTATCAGATGATATTTTTGGCGAGCATATGGTCGTTCATGTGGGGTCCTTATTCCCTACTGAGGATTTTCTGCATCATCTATTCAACATCAGCCCCTGCGATGTAGTGAAAATGGGTTCCATCAAAGTTTTTCTTGAACAGTGCTTTATTACAGACAATATACTGGGCGATCAGGCTGCAGATATTTTGAGGAGGCTCCAAATATCATAGTACCAGCAGTCGGTTGTTTCGAATTCTTCCACTGTGCAGAGCTCAATTTGGTAGCAATGGGTTGGTTTATCTTCTTTTTGGACAAGTAAGGGAGCCATGGTTATTCCTTCGGGCATGTCAATCATGGAGGCTAAGGTATCAAGGGCGTCAACTGGGTTGTTTTTTCTCGGGGCAGGTAGTGAAAGGTGATTTCTTTGAATTGGGAAGCTAGTTCTTCAAGGTAGGCATGCAAAGGTAAGAGTTTATCATCCTCAACTTTCCATTTCCTGAGTACTTGACCGATGATGGGGATGAATCCCCGTAGACATCGAGGCATCGAACTCCTTTCTTGAGGGAAACTTTGAGGCCTACTATGCATGCCTCGTATTCACTCATGTTGTTAGTGCAGTGGAAATCCAATTCAATATAAATAGGCGTGCAGGAGTCATCAGGGGAAATTAGGACAATCCCGATGCCATACCCTTTTTTATTGGCAGCGCCATCGAAGAACATTTGCCATCCAAGATCTTCATGGGAGGCGCAAAGTATATTTTCACCTGGGAATTCAGAAATCCAGACATCGGCTTCTTTCATAGGGTAGTCATCAAGGTAGTCAAAGATGGCCCCTTCCTTTCATGGCTTTATGTGTGACATAGGTGATATCAAATTCGGCTAGAACCATCAACCAACAGGCCATTCGACTGGATAGGGCAAGCTTTTCGAGTAGGTATCTAATGGGATCCATTCGGGATACGAGTTTGATGGGGAAGGCGAACATATAGTACCGTAACTTTTGGGTAACCCAGACAAGGGAGACACATGCTTTTTCCAAGGCGGTGTGGTTAACTTCGTAACCGACCAATTTTTGACTGGCACAGTAGATGGATTTCTCCTTGCGGGTTTCTTCACGGTATTGAGCTAGTAAAGCCCCGACTGCAGTATCGGTCATAGTTAGGTATATGAGTAAGGGAAGACCGGGTTGTAGTGGCATGAACAATTTAGCCGAAGGCTTCTTGGCAAGCATCATTCCAGACCTTGGTTGAATCCTTTTGGATGAGTTTAAAGATGGGTTCACAGATGGAAGTCAATTAGCTGATGAATCGACTGATGTATTGTAATGTCCCAAGGAATCCTCGGACTTCTTTCTTCGTTTGGGGAGGTGGCATTCAAGTATGGATTTCAGCTTAGCAGGATCTTCTTCTATCCCCTTCTCAGTGACCATGAATCCCAAGAGTTTCCCTTTGGTAATGCCAAAGACAAATTTCTGGGGGTTAATCCGCATTTGATACTTTTGCAGTCGTTCAAAGAATTTTCGGAGAGTGGGAATATGACCATCTCTAGTTTTAGACTTGATAATCACGTCATCTACATAGACCTCGACTTCCTTGTGTATCAGATCATACAGAATGGTTGTGGCTGGCCTTTGGTAGGTAGACCCTGCATTGTTTAGACCAAATGGCATGACAGTATATCAAAAGGTTCCCCAAGGGGTGATGAAAATGGTTTTATCTTGATGACCAGGGTGCATCTTGATCTGGTTATATTCGACAAATCTATCAGGGAACGAATTAAGAGTATGCCTGACTGTGTTGTCCATGATCATATCGATGTTGACACACATGCATACCTTTCTTCTTGATTTTGTCACAGGTACAATATTAGCTAGCCATGTAGGATATTTGATCACACGAATGAAACCCACTTTCAGTTGCTTGACTGCTTCTTCTTTTACTTTGAGTGACCATTCAGTGTGGAGCTTTTGCAACTTCTTTTTGACTGGTTTATAATCCGGGAGCATTAGAATCTCATGTTGTGCTATTTCAGGGTCAATGTCAGATATTTCATCGTAGGACCATGCGAAGACATCCACGAGCTCCTTCAGTAGCTCTTTGAGTTACGTGCACCCATGCTCATTAAGGGTAGCCCCTATCCTAATCTCGCGCATTTGGCTACTAGAATTGAGATTAATAACAACAGTTTTATCTTCATTAACTTGAAGGCAGTTATGTCGCTTATTATTAACCTTATTTAGATCAGTTAAGAATTGTTCATTTAAAAAGTCATCATCATCAAAATTTTCATTAGAATCAAAACAATTAATGTAAGTCACAACAAGATACTCAAAATCTTCGTTTATTTCATTGATAGGAAAAATAGCATTGAGAACTTTAACAAAGGAGGTCTCGATTACATCAGAGTGAGAGGAAACAACTAAAGGGGAAAGGGGATAGACATCAGGGTTACGTTGAATATCAACAAGTGGCACAGGTGCAACATGCTAGTTAAGAAGAGGTGCATCAGCATCTTTGATGAGGTAGGATGGTTCTGATAATGTAGTCCCTAAGTGGATCATGCAGAGTGCCAGCCCCAGTATTTGCAAGTTAAAAGAGTCCTCGGAATCGCTCTCCAATCAAAATCCCCATTACCATCTTAGGTCTCATCAGTGACTGGTTTCACATAGTGTTAGGAACTCTCAGCCCCCGAATGGCTGTCTTGAAAAAAGATATCCATTCCTGGTTCCATCCTTTTGTATATAGGGTTATACCAAGGTTCAGGGAAGCTGCAGAAGGGGAAATATTTGCCCTCTTTGATGAATCTTCCATTTAGGGAATATCCCAAGATAGTTCTGGCGTATTCTAATTTTCTCTTCAGTCAAGGCTGACGGATCAATCTGAGTTCTTCTTCTGATGGTTGGTACCCTAAGCCATAAGGAGTAAAGGCCTCCTTTAACACAATGGGTTTAATTATCCATTGTTGCCTTTGCACTAGCCCCAGTCTGGGTATGAAGTTCATATTTCGAAACATTTGGATCACATTGACGTTTCCATGAGGGTTATATTCTAGAGAAATCCTATCTTTGATGTCGTCCCCTGCTGGGAGTAGGAGGGGTTCAACCTGGAAGCCTGATAACAACATATTGTTCACCCCGTGTTATATCTCGAGTACCAAATTACTGGTGCTTGAATTTTGGGCGTTGTCACTGTCTCCTATGATGGCGATAACTTTTCCATTGGCAAAGAACTTCAATTTTTGATGAAGGGAAGAAGACACCCCTTTGATGCTGTGGAGCTATGGTCGTCCGAGCAGCAGATTGAAATAGGCTGGGATATAGATGACTTGGAATTCAACAACAGGATTTATAGGACCAACCCCTATTTTAAGCTTGATAGATTACATTACTTCTCGATGGGTGTTGTCGTAAGAATTCACGATAGCAGAGGTTGGATTAAGGTCTCTCACCTTGAGTCCCAAAAAATTGAGGGTTCTTAACGGGAAAATATTCAGAGCTGATCCGTTGTCGATGAGTGAGAGGGGAATAGTTTTACCCAGGACTTTGACAGAGATACTGAGAGCATGATTGTGGTTAGGACCATTCTTATGGATTTCCTCTTTAGAAAAGGAGAGAATTTAAGTAGAGGTCAAGGATCCAACTAGGTTCACTGCTTATTCTGATATGGTTCAGGGAGGAACTGCGGGTCCTGTGAGTAGCTTGATTAGGGCATTTAGGTGAAGTTAGGACGACATGAAAAGTCACCAAAGAGTGATGTGGATTTATTCTTCTTTAGTTGATCAAGAAACTTATTTTCTTCAAGGGTCATTTCTGGCATAGGGAGATTCTCAACACCTTTGCCTTTATCATTTCCTGATGGTTGTAATTTTGTATTATGGTAATATCTCCCTGACCTGGTCATGTGGTTCACGGAAGAGGGGAAAAATAGAAATCCTACTTCTTCATCGATGTCGGGTTGCTCATCTAGATGGTTGATCTCTCATAGCATCTCCTCGAATGATATCACTCCGCATAGGTCAGGTATCAGAATAGTCTTTCTTAAATTTGGCACTTCATCTAAATCTTCAGAATCATCTCTCCATCCGGTGGCAACAATATTCTCTTTCCAAGAAAAGTCAATACACTCTACAATTTTTATGCCTTATTCGCGTAATTCTTCCCATTCGGTAGGGAAATGCAAGACTGAGGGAACCAGGTACCCTTATAATTTCAAAGCATTGAGCATCTCGGATATGCTACAAATATCACTAGTCCGTTGAAATAAATATGCCATGATCTGGACCAGGTGATTTAGACTGACTTCGTCGGTTGGAACTACCAAGTTTTCTGACTCTTTGGCCTATTTTTGAGCTTCTAAGAATAACCCACTGAATCTCTGACAGTCGACGGTCATCTGGGAGGGAATTTTCATCCCGAACTCAAGGAGTTGGATTAGAACTTTTGATAATTCCATGTCTTTACCTCCATAATGGGTGCAGACATCGATGCAGGCACTGATGAGGAGTGATAAGGTTTGATAGGCAAGGTTGGTAGGGTGTAAGAGGAAATATGGGCATGTTTGGAGAGGTCAAGGAGAGTATATGAGTATGACTGGTGATTTACTTGGTATGATTTGGGTAGATGGGTCAAGTTCTGAGTTTTCTTGAAGGAAAATGACATTTATATGACTTGGGAGTGGATTATGGGTAGTGTTTGGTCTAGGATTAGCTTATGGGGCGATGATGCCCCAGTCAATCAGGCTTTGGATTGTGTTTCGGATATGGAAACATTGGTCGATGTTATGGCCAGCAGTTTGGTGATAGTCACAATGGGCATGAGGTTTGAAATTCTTTGGAAGAAAGTTTGGTAATGGATAAGGGTCCAAGGGTTTGATCAGGTTTCGGTTCAAGAGAGCCTGGTAGAATTTAAATAGAGGAGAATGAATCTCGGTATATTCCTTTTGGATTGCGTTTGGGTGACTTTTTGGTGCCCATAAAGTGGCGGGTTGAGATATATTCTTGATAATAGAGATTGCAGTACTACCACGATTTTTAAACATTCTAGGAGAAATCTGTCTAGATATTTTCTTCAATTTGGCTTTTGTCTTTACAAGACCTTCTTTTATTTCTACGCCTGCTACTCGAAGGTCTCGAAAGTGAGGGTAATAATGTCCTCCCATTATTGATCAGATATAGGGTAGAAAGTTCTTCTTTACAATGCTGACATGTTCTTCTTCAGAAGGCTGATTAGTCATGGTAGCTTCTATTTCTCTCCACCTTGCTATGAAGTTGCTGAATGATTCCCTAGGATTTTATTTGAGTAGCTCTATGTCACGGTGGGTAACCTCTAGCTCCTTGTTGTACTTGTATTGAGACATGAACTCACGGGAAACATACTATCAACTGCGAATTCTAAATTCTTCAAGGGGTAGGAACTAATGGAGGGCGCTATCCTTCAAAGTCTGCTGGAACGTCTGAGCTATTATTTTTTCGAAAGCCCCTAGGAGAGTCACGGCTCATTGATAGCTACGGAGATGAATGATCGGGGGTCCACTACCTCCAAACTTATCGATATTGGGTATCTTGAATTTTTCTGGTAACCTGGTTTTAAGATAGGGAGACATATGGTTATAGTCCATGTAGTTCCTAGATATTCGGACCTGATCGAATTTCTTTGTTAGCATCTTAAGGTCTTCCTTGTCCTTATTCAGTTCTACCATTTTCGGATCAGTAGTTATGGGTAAGTTAGACCCAGTTTGAGCAAGGTTTGGCATAGGAAGCTGGGCTAGTGGCGGTCCATTAGCAGGAGGATCACGTGGAACATGATGGTATTTTCTAGGAACTCAAATAGGTTCGGGTGTATGCAGACCCATGGCATGAGGTAAAATGACCTCAGGATCTTCGAGGATAGGGACCCAATTTCTTTGCATCTCACGAACCTCGGTTTGAAGGTTGTCAATTTTGGCAGTAAGCTGAGCTATAACCATCAACAAATCCGCCTGTACATTCGGCACTTGATTCGTATTATCCATGGAAGGCGATCGAGTCTTAGACTCGGAGGAAGTAAAGGGATTGATAGAACTTTGAGGCAATGGAACTGAAGACCGAAGCCAATAGAGAGCCAGACCAAGGGTATGCAAATGACCCAAGAAGTAGAAAAATTTGGAATTTATTTTCGTGAAAGAAAATGGGAAACTTTTATTTTTAGAAAGGAGGCAATTTTTTTTTGATTTTTTTGGGAAAAGATGAGAAGAAAAATGTTTTTGGCATTTTTGATAAAAGAGGAAAAGCGTTTTTGGATGATTTTTGGGAAAAAGAAAGGGGAAGAGACTAGAGATGGGTCCCAGCATGATTATTATGTTTATTAGGTTCCCACTTGTAATAAGTTCTCCTAAATGCAAAATGAAATGCCGAACCGGACCCGAGCCTGGAAAGATTGTGTTTGCAACGTATGTAAAGCTATGGTTGGACTTGCAATAAGGATCACGGGCAGGTTCTGTTTTCAAAATAACGTAAAAATTTGGGCGGCAGGTCGACCCAGAATTTTGCCAGAGTTTTGGGTCAAAAATAGCAATCTAACATGCGTGTCCTAGGCTTGACACCTATATGTGGGTATGAAGTTGGTTGGGTGAATTGGAAAGGGTTCCCCCTTTGGCTTGACTTCCACGATATATGTCTTTCTTTTGAGGGCAATGGGTACATGTGGACAATCCATTTGATATACCTGAGTGTACATGAATTGTCTCACTATATACCTCGTGGGGACGGACGTGTGAGAGAGAATTCAATATACTCGATGTACGTGAATGAGTTCCCTGTAATATACCTCCCGTTATGACTTCGATCAAGCGCTACGATGTGGGGGAACCGTTCGATATACGTCGAAGGTACTTGGCCAATGGAAGCTAAGATTCATATCACTTAGTCTAACTGCGCCTTGCCAGAACAGCGCCCATCACGAACTGACTCTCCAATTACGGGACATAATTTGATAATTAATAATGCTCTTTGTTGATGTCGTGTGAATCATGCATGATTATTTTATTAGTATCTTATGACGAGAGTATATTTATTTATCATGGCAAATAGGGATGAAAGTGCAAGTACCAAACGTATACCAATCATGGATAAATGGTGCGCGCAACATGTGGGCATACGTTATCCTAGGTGCACGTGGTGTGAAGTGTACATGGAGAATCATCTACAAGTGTGTAAATAATAACATAAGCATGAGGTAGACATGAATAATAAAAGGGGAATATTCAAATAGGGGAACATATAAGAAAATAAAAGGCCCATGTGAATAGAGTCTAGCCCTCTTAAGAATTGTCCCCAACAGAGCCACCACTATGGCCATACCAATCGGCACGGCATTCGTTGTAGGGGAAAAAGGGGAAAGAGTATCCCCCGGGGAAGAAACTGCATCGCGGTCTCGCACCCTTATCTCCGAGAAGGGGGCTTCGGCCGTCGTCGGTATGGGGTGAATGTAGAGAGATAGAGTTTCCAGCCTATTTTGCTCAAAATAGGCAAAAGAATATGTTGCCTCCTCAAGAGAGCGGCATCAAGGACAAAACTGATGCGTGCGAAACCAATAGATCGGAGATCCGGGGGCTAAGTTACGAAATGGGAAGGTGTTAGGCACCCATCCTGCCCTTTCGATCTCTCATGGGAAAATGTTACTATTTTCCTTTTTATCCTTGTGAAGTGTATGCATATGTTTATATAATGGAGATTGGAATCGTTCGACCCTTATCATGGAAGGGATGGAGTGAGGTCATCTATAGGAATAGTCCCAAAATAGTAATAAATGTAGAAGATAAAATATGAGCGTTCATCGAGATATTGATCGTTATTAGGAAACGATAATATACGTGGGATGAGACACGAACAAATATGTTATATATATATGATAAGGAGTAATTTTGAGGATTATGAAAAATTGGAAAATTAGAAAATTGGACTCGAGTGTCGGATTTTAATCCGAGAAGCCTACGTAGCCTATAAAGGCATCAAAGTCCACGTAGTTCGAATGTGGAATATGGGTGGGGTTTATGCCATAGATTCGAACGGAATTTTATTAGGTATGTGCGTCTAGAAAATGTGTTTCTAGTTTGGAAAAAGTGTGGTGGATAATTTCATTTGGCATTTACGGGTGTAACCCTCTTTTGTTTGTTTTTGTTTTTTTTTTATGAAAAATAGAGTATGTGTAATAGACAAATGAAAGTGTAGATGTTAATATGTATGAAATAGAATGAAACTAGATTATGAATCTAAGATAACTTACATAAAACAAGAAATTAAAAGAGGGAGAGAAAGAATTGGACCTTTCTTGGAGCCTGAACTTGGATCTTGGATGAAATCCTTCGAATGTTGATGAGAGGGAAGGATATTTGCCAAATTAGGTGTGAAAATGATGGGGATTTAGGCTTGAATAGGATTTCTCATATGGAACTTCGTTGACTTCGAGAGAATGTTGCTGAGAACACTGATGCTGATGGGTTGCTCCTTTCTTTATGCAATGAGGTCATGGACCTTATTTATAGGGTCAGGTGGGTGCCTATCAAAATACGCTAGGAAGTTCCTATCGGCATGTCACCCTTGACACTGTGCCGATAGGCATGGTTCAGGACCTGCCAATTGGCAGTCTCGTGCGAATTTTTTTGGAAAAATGATTGTAGAGCACAAATCGTTGATCCGAATCGCACACGGGGCATACAATTAGAAATGTATTTCAGAGGCCTATGAGAGTCCTTTGGATCGCTCCCAGGTCCGGGAGATGAATTTGGGTCAAATGTGGCTCGGAAGCGCATGTCGATCCTTAGACAAGAGATCGTCGAACCCAAACGGATGGTTTGTACGCATGGTAAGTTAGAATTGCGCACGGGGCGGACCATTGGAAAGGTTAAGAGATGTACTTAGACATTCAAAAAGAGTTTTTCTTGGTTTGGTAAATTGACCTTGGTCAACCAGGTCTCAGAAGCGCCTGTTGACCTCTTGGGGTAAAACGGATCGTTCGTTCGTATCGTAGGTCAGAATCTCACACGGGGCAGATCAATAGAAAGGGTATTCAGTTCCCTTCGGATATTCATTTAGTCTCGGCTAAAGAGTTAACTTTGGTCAAATGGAGTCCGAGAGTGCTCAGGGGCCTCTAGATCGATTTTTGGGGGAAAACTGATCGTTCATCCAAACGGTTATGCTGTTTCGCGAATGGGGCATACTGTTGGAAAGGGGTTTCAATTCACTTCGAAGATTCAAAGATCTTTTGCTCTGATGGTGGAGTTTATTGGGGTCAATTTTGGGTTCGAGAGCTCCCGATGGTCTCTAGATTAGTACTCGAAGTGTGACCCAGGTTTGCGGTGGAAGGGGGAAGTGATAGGAGCCTAAGGAGAGACTTAAGGGATTCTAGAATGTGGTGTCTGCAATGACAAACATGGATTAAATGCAAAAACAATGTATCAAAACAAAATGATATCATATATATAAATATGAAAAACATACCAATGACACACATCCACATATATATAGTTATAAACAACCACAAAACTGGAACAAAATACATAAGCTTTACACACTAGCATAGTATCGATGTGTTTAAACATGTGGAAGCATGAACTGAAAACAATAAAAATATGACCCAATCACTTAAAAATGTCCAAGAAGTTCTATTTGAATGAAAAACTTTACCAAACGAAGATTTAGTCTCAAGTGACAGATAAAGTGAACTCAAAGAAGAAACATGCGCAATGCACATAAGCCTAGAATTTTATTGATTCTATAAATTAATAGCTTCATGACATAATAAGTAGAACTAGGATTCATTGTGAAAACCCATTAATCTTCAATTATAACACCCTCAAAAGAAAAACAAATATTGTATTTTTCACTCAATTATTTTGAAGATACCATTTTTGGAAATCAATCAAATAACTTGTTAGACTTTAATCTTTTCTATCCGCTCATTTTTTAACCTCTTATCAATGGTGGATTTCTCATAAAGGAGATTTGCTCATTTCATATCCCTTTCTCGTCCACCCTCATATATTCAGTAAAAACCAAATGAACTCGAGAAATATTCTTATTTGCACAAATCCTCCATAGTCAACATATATGTGGATGACAATATCTATGTAAGAACATATCACATAACTCTAATATAGTATGTGAACTTAAAATTCAAAAGACCTCATGCATGTGTGTTTTAAGCATATACAAAGTGAATCTATTAAGCAAATCCAAGTGAAACAACTCCATGCAAACATGAAGAAGAACAATATAAGCATTTACAATCACAATTAAATGTCCAAATCACATGGAAATATGGAATGAATTTGATTCAAACACACCAATATGCCACACAAAATGTGTAAAATTGAACTACACATAAACATAAAATCCTTTTTAGTTTTAAAACATTATTAAGATGATGTAGATATAAAAAAACCAACTTAAAAGACAAATAAAATCTTTTTATAATTTTTAGAAAAGCTAGTGTATATCATGAATTACAAATGCTAGTGCATAAAATAAATATATAAATACAAAAGACTCAAAACCACGTTCAACCAGCAAACATATATATCATTATATATAAAATCTAGTGTATACACGAATGCGAACACAATCAACCATTAGATATAGCATGAGAAGTATTATGTGTAAGAATTCAAGAATCAATAAGTCTGTAGAAGGGTGTTTACCTATAAAAAAAAGTAAATAAAATAAAAATACTTTTTCTATTAATGACATTCGAGAGGTGCCCCGCAAGGTCCACCGCAGAAGTCCAAGATTGAGAAGTGCCACTGCAAGGGTCACTACCACTGCAAAGGTCACTACAGCAATGACATTCGAGAGGTGCCCCGCAAGGGCCACCGCAGAAGTCCAAGATTGAGAAGTGCCACTGCAAAGGTCACCGCAACAATGACATTCGAGAGGTGCCCCGTAAGAGCCACTGCAGAAGTTCAAGATTGAGAAGTGACACTACAAGGGTCACTGCAACTGCAAGGGTCACTACAACAATGACATTCGAGAGGTGCCTCGCAAGGGCCACCGCAGAAGTCCAAGATTGAGAAGTGACACTACAAGGGTCACTGCCACTGCAAGGGTCACTGCAACAATGACATTCGAGAGGTGCCCCGCAAGGGCCACCGCAGAAGTCCAAGATTGATAAGTGACACTGCAAGGGTCACTGTAGCAATGTCATTTGAGGGGTACCGCCACAGGGGTTACTGCAGAAATAACGTTTGAGAAGTTCCCTCCAAAGGATCACTGCAGAAATGTTATCCGAGAAGTGCCACCGCAAGGGTTCCGGCAGAAACTCATATTGAGAAGGAACCCACCCAGGGTGGACAGGATGAGGGAGTGGATACCACGAGCAACTCCTCATCATGAAACGTCATTCTTTAAAAGAAGAACAATATTAACACTTTGCTTTCTTGTACAGGTTGCCTAGTTGAGCAAGCAGGGCTCGAGTAGGTTAGTTGGGACCTCCTGGGAGTTTTGGCTTGGTGGCTGAGGGACAAGGTATGTTGAGCAAGCTCAACCACTTAGCACTATAGGATTGAAAGAATACTAGTAGGAAGACCCAGAAGTCACTCAAGACTACACACACTTCACACTTGGTCACAAGTGAAGTGAGCAGCCAAAGAGCTGGCCACTCACAATAAATAAACTCTTTATAAAAAAAATGACTTTTCCAGAAGAAGTGGTCCTCGAGGTCCCTCTCAAGAAAAATAACAATTTTAGAAGAGAAGGTTACTTAAGGCCTCCTCTCTCAAGATTTGCAAAATTCCACCAGAAGTTACCGTTTCAAAAGATAATTACCAAATCTGATATTTGTCTTCATTAGGGGACATATGTGCTTTTTGACTTTGGTAGATGCCAGGTGGCCCCTGCAGGAGGGGACAGGCAGGGATGACTGTAGGTAGGGACAAATGGTACACTTCAGACATTGTTCCCCACCAACCCTCTCAATTTTGGTGCCCAAAAATGCCAACTCATCCCTAATGTCCTAGTATAAATAGACCTCTGGGCAAGGTTAAGCACGGAGACAATTGAAATTGCACCGTTACTCTGCTAAAATCTCACCAGGCCTACCTAGTATTCCCTCCCTGCTCATTCTTTTAGTGCTGAGTGCCTTGTTCCTTCACTCCCCACTGACAGCCATCATTCTCAGGTGTTTCCCTTGAGAAAATTACTATTTTTGCTGTGAAAGTTCATCTTCTTGCAGGGAGTGAGTTGAAGCTTGAGTTCCATTATTACCAGAAGGAGAAGGTTTCTTGAGAAGTTGCACCATAAGACCTTGAAGACCTTACAGGCAGTGTCCATTGGCGTGGGTCACACCTCACCCTTTCCAGATATTCATAGACCCCAGTCTCACTACCATCCTATATTTGGTGACTCTGCTGGGGAGGTATTCTTGATTTAATGGACAAAGAAAGTTTCAATGTCTCTTAGCAGTTGGTTTTTGAGGACACTCCGTCTGCTAATAGAGCTCACAGTGACCAGACTACTCAAGAAGAAGTGGTGGTGATCGGAGCTAAGGCGCCTACGCCTCAAGGAGGGCAGACCAGTTCTTTGACAGTGGCTCCAATGGCAGGTATGAATCTTATGGCAATGTTTTTGAATTTTTGAATCAAAATAACGTGGACCTACCAAGCTTGGGTCAAGGTTGTGTGACACCTGCTGCTGCCCCTTCTGGAGGGGTAGCCACCCCTATTACGATTCCGGCTGAGATGATTCCGTCCCGGAAGGCGGCGCCGGAGCAGGCTCTGGCGCCAACTGGTTCGCTAGCTGCTAAAAGCATGTGTTTGGAGGAGTTACCCTCTAAGGCTGTTACTATGGAGGAAGTGAGGAAGCTCCTCTCCTCCTCTTAGAGGGAGGGTTCCCACCTATACGAGGAGTTACAAGACCCCTATCCGCAGGAAGTAAGTGAGAATCCATACACTGAGGGGTATATTCCACCAAAATTTATCAAGTTCGGCGGTAGGGGGAGAACCCTAGAGAACACATGAAGAGGTTTATCGAGTACTTGGGAATACATGCTGGCGACAAGAACCTGAGGTTGAGGGAGTTCTCTAAGACCCTCACTAGGAAGGCTTATACATGGTATTCCCACATAGTGCCTAACAGTGTCCCTACATGGGAATAGATGCACATGCAGTTCCTCCAGAAGTTCTTTATAGCGAAGGATGAATTTACATTGAGGCACCTAGCATAAGAGGTCCAGAAGCTAGGAGAAGAGTTGATGCACTACATCAAGCAATTTCATGAGAGGGCTTTAGATGTCCACGAGGACGTGGCGGAGGCCAGGTTACTGCAGATATGTGTGGAAGGACTCTTAGAAGAGTACAAGTTGCACTTGATCAACGAAACTAGAGATGGAACTATTATAGAATTTACCAGGGCTGCTAGCAACATAGCTATGATAATCAAACCAAGAGTCCCGGGCTGGAGGACATAAGTCCCACTGACTTTCGGAAGGTTTCAAGTTTCAAGGAGGCAAGCGGTTAACTATATGGATGGGAGTCCCAAAGGGAAGAAGGGAGTCTTGGGATCCAAGACTGGCAGTCCCAGCAATAAGAGAAAGTTTGGGGAAGATGCCCCGTCGCCACTACCATGAAGCGTAGCTGAGGCTATGCACTGTTACCGTACCTTAGTACGAGAAGGGGTAGCAAGACCTCCTCACTTGAAAGGAGAAGCCCCCACTGCAGATGATAAAGCTAATCCGAAGTACTATGAGTTGCACCAACAGGTGCAGCATTCTACCAAAGATTGTTACTACTTGCGAAAGATCATTGGCGAGCAGGTGGCCAATGGTACCTTGTAGATACCACCTATGGATATTAACGAGAACCCACTTCCTGTACATCACTTTGGTACCGCGAATATGGTAGTTGCCTATGATGAAGAAGCTACAAAAAGTCTGATGAAGTGGGAAAGCGGCGAGCAGTTATGCGAGGAGTTAGAAAATCTATCACTAAGCAGACTTGAGCTAGAAGGAAAGCAAGAGGAGTGGTTCTTCACTCCGGAACAAGAAGATGGAAGTGGGGAAATTAAAGAAGAGGCCCTCTCGGAAGGCGAGGTAGATGTCATTCTCGCCCTAGATGAGGGAGGGACCTCTGAGGCGGAATATGTCTGCAGTGCCCATACGTATGAGGTGGACCTAGATTTCGAATGCGAGGCCATCGCAAGGATCCCCAAGTTCAAGTGGTTTTTTGACCAGATAGTGGTAAAGTACGATACAAGGGTGTCCATCATGAGGAAAGTCTTGGAGGCAGTGCAGCAGCGTGGAGATCCTTCGCTAAATTGGCAGGGGCCAATCAGAAGGATGATTAAGAAATATACTTCTGAAGTGGTGTTTTCAGAAGTAGATAGGTTTGTGCCTCACTTCCACAATCGCCCGCTGTATGTTACAACCATAGTTAATGAAGTCTCATTCCCCAGGGCGTTAATGGACGGGGGATCATCTATTAACATCATGCCCATCAGTACATTAGATGAAACATGAATTGACTAGGGGAAGGTGGTTCCGATACCACTAGTAATTTCCGGATTCGATAATGCCGGAATGCAGTCTATTGGATACGTGAATGTGGGAATTAAGTTGGGAAATTTCACCTCCCATATCAAGTTCCATGTTATTAATGCTAACACTAGCTACCAATTACTCATCGAAAGGGTATGGATGCACACTCATGGCATAGTGCCTTCCACCTACCATCAATGTGCAAAGGCAAACATTAGAGGTACAAAGATAGTGATCAAGGCCACGCAGAGACCCTTCGCCGTTGAGGAGGCCCACCTAGTGGATGCTGCTTTCTACACTGAGTTAGATGAGGAAAGAAAGGTCTCTGCAAGAAAGCTAGAAGGGATCAAGGTAGCTGAGGGAAGTGTCCCACATAAGAAATCTGTTCATGACCGTCTAGGGGGAGGGTGATTCCCCACATGGCAAAAGGCAAGAGGAAAGTAGAGGAGGTGGCTAGGCCTCCTCGAACCTGCAAGAAGGTGGTCTTGCCTGATGGAAAGATCATCTACCGCTTATAACGGTCTGCGCGGGCGGTGTTATGGGATGATAGCATTGACCCGGCTCCTGAAAGTTTTATTGTTGATGAATCCCATATCGTTGAGTATGTCGAGGAACCAGAAGAAGCTCTGAAATGCATGTAAGATGGACCCAAAGAACAACTACAAGAATTGGAAGAAATCAAGTTGGGGCCAGAAGGGGGTGAGAGTAGACCCATTCTAATCTCCAAGTGTCTAGAATCGAAGCTGAAGGAAGAGCTCATTGGGATACTTAGAGAGTTCACTGATGTATTTGCGTGGAAGTACATAGAGATGCCAGGAATAGATGCAGAAGTGAGCTCGTATAGATTGAACATCCTTCCCAGTGCCCTTCCGATAAGACAAGCCACATGTACATACAAAGCGGACCTTGACTTGAAGATAAAAGCTGAGTTAGAGAAGTTGTTAGCGGTAGGGTTCATCAAGCCTATTCAGCACCCTATATGTCTTTCCAGCATAGTGCCAGTGGAGAAAAAGACAAAAGCCAAATCAGAATCTGTGTAGATTTTCGTGACTTGAACAGGGTATGTCTTAAGGATGAATTACCACTACCAAGTATAGAAAACTTAGTGGACGCCATCGCGGGACATGAGATGTATAGCTTCATGGATGGGTACGTTGGCTATAACCAGATTAAAATGGACCCTCTCAATGCGAAAAAGACTGCCTTCCGCACACCATTGGGGAACTTCCACTATACAGTCATGCCCTTTGGATTAAAGAATACCGGGGCCACATACCAGCGGACCATGATGCCAATTTTTCACGACCTATTTCATTATATACTAGAATTCTATGTGGATGACCTGGTGGTGAAATCTAAGAAAGAAATCAAGCATATACATGATCTTAGGAGAGTATTCGAAAAGTGCCACCGGTATAAGATGAGGATGAACCCCTCAAAGTGTGCCTTTGGGGTTACTACAGGGAAATTCTTAGGTTTTGTTGTGAATAGACAAGGGGTGTAGGTGGATGCAGAGAAGATGAAAGCCATTGTGATAATGCCACCGCCCAAGAGTCAGAGGAAACTTAAAAGCTTCCTGGGAAAGGTATCCTACCTACACAGGTTTATACCTGCGCTAGCAGAAGTAACTCATCCGTTCGCGCCCCTACTAAAAGACAAAGCCAAGTGGGTTTGGGGAGAGAGACATGAGAAAGAGTTTGAGAAGATTAAATAAATCCTAACCTCTCCTTCCACAATGATTCCCCCCAAAGTCGGAGCACCACTGCTGCTCTACCTCACTTCTACAGAGAGATCGATAGGGGCCCTTTTGGAGCAAGAGAAAGAAGGAGTGGAAAAGTCGGTCTACTACCTGTCAAGAGTAATTTCGGGAACAGAATCGAGGTACACAAGCGTTGAGAGACACTGCCTAGCGTTGGTATTTGTGGCCCAGAAGTTGACACACTATCTTCTAGCTTTCACAATTCACATAGTCACCAAGTGTGATCCCATCAACTACCTCCTCGTGCGGACTATACTCGTAGGACGAGCAGCAAGGTGGTTTTCGATCTTGTCAGAATATGATCTAAAATGTGTAGTGCCCAAGGCCATTAAAATCCAAGAAGCAGCAGATCTACTTGCCCACTTCCCAAGTGGAGTTTTCGAACCACCTAGTGAAGAGCTACCCGGAGAGAGCTTTCAAGTATGCATGGCGAAAGAGGTGAAGAAGTGGTCTATGGAGTTTGATGATTCCAGCGCTCAAGGAACAGGTAGAGCCGGCATCATACTATCAGATGGAAAAGAGAAGATCACTCTCTCCTTCAAGTTAGATTTCAAGTGCTCAAATAATGAAGCTGAGTACGAAGCCCTCATTCTAGGGATGTTGGAAGCACTTAGAAGAGGGGTTAGGGTATTGTGTATACGAGGGGACTCCAACTTAGTAGTGAGGTAGGTCAATGGGGAGTTTTCCCTTAAGCACGCCAACTTAGCGCCCTACAGACACATCATCCAAAGGCTGCTGGGACAGTTCTTGGAAGTGACTGTGGAGAGGCAGGCACGAATGATGAATAGGCACCCTGACGCGCTCAACACTATAGCGCAAAAGCTAGACATGGAGGAGTCAAAAGAAACTATCACAGTGCGACGAGGAACAGTACCCACTACTGTAAAATCTTTGTTACTAAGTAATGAGCCGGAATATTGGAGGCGTCTAGTGGAAAAGCATCTTGAAACTAGAGAAGGGGCAATGAAGATTTTGGAGTTAGACAACTATTATGTGATACAAGGAACTCTCTACTTCAAGAGTTTCGGAGGGTTTCTAGCAAGATGCGTTGGTGAGCAAGAAGCGAAGGAAAGGTTAATAAAAATGAACTAAAGGCATTGCGGAGATACCGACATTCCCCTCTATAGACGACTACAGCAAAGTGGGTACTATTGGCCTACCATGAGTGCAGAGGCGGCCCGTTTGCAATAAAGCTATTTAAAGTGCCAAACTAATTTTGACCACACGGCGGAGGCTAACTTTGTGGAAGCCTGCGAAGATTGGAGATAACCATATATAGCATACTTGAAAGATTGGGATCTTCCTACAGAGAGAGCAGATGAAATTTACCCTAGAAAAAGAATAGCTCGTTTCTACTTAGTTGAAGGAGAGTTATACAGGAAGGGATACAATGAGAAGGCATTAAGATGCGTAGTCAAAGAAGATGCAGAGAGAGTGCTGAAAGAAGCTCATGAGCCCTCCCACATGGGGGGCGCCAAACTGTATGACCAACTGATGACGCAGGGATACTACTGGCCGACCATGGAGGCTGACTCCAATGGGTATGTAAAGAAGTGTAGATCATGTCAAGTGCATGGAAACATGGTTCACGCTCCCTCCGTCAGTCTGCAAAGTTTGACAGCTCCTTATCCCTTCCATACATGGGAGTTCGACCTGGTGGGAAAGATCTCCCCGGCATCTCAAAAAAATACTTTTATCATTGTGGCTACAGAATTGTACACCAAATGGGCGGAAGCCATTCCTCTATGGAGAGTCACCGCCCAAGTGGTAACCCAGTTTATAAAGGAGTATATCATATGTAGGTTTGGTATACCCAAGGTGATCTTAACGGATAATGGGAAGCAATTCGTATGCAAGGAGATGACCCTCCTCACAGACAAATATAAAATTGTGCATAATAGCTCAACCATCTCCTACCCCAAGGGCAATGGCCAAGAAGAGGCTACCAATAAGACCCTGATAAACATTTTGAAGAAAATGTTGAAGGACATGCCGGGGGCATGGGATGAGAAGTTACCTATGGTGTTGTGGGCTTACCGTACTTCAAAAAGAAAACCGACAAGGTTTACTCCATTCTATTTGGTATACGGGACCGAAGCTATCCTACCAGTGGAGTTGGCCGTACCTTCAGCCAGAATTTCTCTTAGCAATGGGCTCATCCCCGACCCAAGGCATGTGCGACTGGAGGCGCTGGACGATCATAGGGACAAGGCGAGAGAAAATTTCAAAGTCTACACTCAGCAACTGTCCAGGGCCTACGAGAACTTAGTCAAGCCTAGAGAGTTCCAGGTGGGAGATTTAGTCCTGCGAGCATCAACTCACCATCTCCGTAGCATGTCGGCATAAAAATTCAAACCTAACTGGGAAGGCCCCTTTGTTATTAGAGGAGTGGGGAAGTCGGGATACTGCTAAATATCAGAACCAGAGAATGATTGCCTCCAGTCCATCAACTGCAAGTGGCTGAAGAGGTATTATACTTAGTAACAGCTAACAAGTTTTGTTTGTGTCTTGCATGTCTGTAATCGATTTTCAGAATTGCTCCTATACTGGAAAAGTTTTTTTTTGTAACTTCTTTTGAGAAATACCACATTGTAAACAACACACAAAAGTAAAGAAATGAAATAGCAACACTTCTGGTCATTACTGATGCTTGATTTGTTTACTCATCTATATGTATATACATAAATATATATATACTCCCTACTATGTTAGAAGAGAGTACACAAAAATCAGGAAATCTGCTCACTACACTTGGGAGGTAAATCCACCCTAAGAGAAAGTATACCGAGCAAAGTCCCCCAGACATAAATTAATAGAAAATATAGAGGGAGGGTCAAATTTCTCCTCTTTAATATTTCAAAGAACAATGAAACTCTTAAAGAGAATATGGAGCAAGGACCCCAAAAATTAAGGGCTAGCTAATTCAAATAGTTTTCAATAAAACCGAACTTTCTGGAAAGGGACAGGGGTCATCCCCCCTCTCCTTCCTAGACTTTACGAATGCAAGTGGTAATACACAGGAATACCCCCACAGACAGGAGATGCAATCCAAAACAGTAAATGCAAATACCTCACAACTATAAGAGGTGCATTTTCAAAAAATATATACAATATATATATACATAACTTTTCATATTAATGCAATTACCCCGCAGCATATGGGGCAGCCATCAGTAGACTAAATGCTCACAGAAATTAGAGCAAGTCATATAAAACAAACACCCATAGTATAAAGGGAGAACAAGGGAAAAGAAAAGTGCAGAAGAAAAGAAGTGTCTCATCCATGAATGATCAACGATGTACGCATAACATTTTGAGCATTACAAAGAAAAAAGTAGTCTATCCTCTAGAAACGACAAAAAATAAATCATCACGAGCGATGGCGCCGGCATACGACGGACCAGCCTCTCGCAAAAGCTCTTCCTAAAACCTGATGAATTTAGCCTCGTCCTCCTCATCGCCAAACTCGAGTCTGGCAAGATTCACCTCCAGTAATGCGATCTGATTTCGGATTCTCGTGGCCTCAGCCTGCCGCTGCTCAACTCTAGACTGTCGGGAAGTGTGAAATCTCATTATCTTTTGAAAAGGAACACTCAGAAAGGGGCGAACTCCCGTATCAAGCCAATCTTAATGGAAATGATAGGACTACTGCAAATCACGGAGAGCATCCAAGAACAGTGAAATAGAAGAGCTAGTCAGCTTAGAAGGGGAGGTAGCCAAGAACTCATGAACATGGCTGATAAGAGCTTTCAGGTTGAAGGCCGTGAGACTGTCAATGTGAAGTATACTCTGAGAAGTGAATGTCTCAGGATGGTGCTCTAAGATGAGATCCAAGAGCTGACACTCATATACCCTGAATCGTCCTGGTAACTCCTCACGCCATAGTCTGCCCGTAATAGTCGCAACATCCTCTACTTAACCATCGCCGTCGGAGTGGCGAGATCCTACCTCAGATGGGAGGAAAGAAGACTCCCCACCAGAATTAGCGTCACCGACAAGGGGAGTGGCCCCAGAACTATGATCTCTCTCCACAGCCATCCCACCGCTAGACTCCACAGTCATCGGAGTACTCTCATGCACTTGGAAACAATGAGACAAAGGTGAGATGAGAACGCTTGCACAGTATATGCAAGAAGAAAAGAGGGGAATAGTAAAAAGAGGGGGTATGCTAGTTTAATAACTCTCTCACAGTGGTCCCACTGCCAGACTCCATGTCATCAGAGTACTCTCATACGCTTGGAAATAATGAGACAAAGGTGAAATGAGAACGCTTGCACAGTGTATGCAAGAAGAAAAGAGAGGAATAGTAAAAAGAGGGGGTATGCTAGTTTAATACCTCTTTCGCGGTTGCCCCACTGCCAGACTCCACAGTCATTGGAGTACTCTAATACACTTGGAAATAATGAGACAAAGGTGAAATGAGAATGCTTGCATAGTATATGCAAGAAGAAAAGAGGCGAATAGTAAAAACAGGGGGTATGCTAGCGTAATACCTCTCTCGCGGTTGCCCCACTCCCAGACTCCACAATCATCGGAGTACTCTCATACACCTGGAAACAATGAGACAAAGGTGAAATGAGAACTCTTGCATAGTATACGCAAGATGAAAAGAGGGGAATAGTAAAAAGAGGGGGTATGCTAGCTTAATACCTCTCTCGCGGTTGCCCCACTGCCAGACTCCACAGTCATCGAAGTAATCTCATACACCTGGAAACAATGAGACAAAGGTGAAATGAGAATGCTTGCACAGTATACGCAAGAAGAAAAGAGGGGAATAGTAAAAAGAGGGGGTATGCTAGCTTAATACCTCTCTTGTAGTTTCCCCACTGCCAGACTCCAGAGTTATCGGAATACTCTCATGCACCTGGAAACAATGAGACAAAGGTAAAATGAGAATGCTTGCACAGTATACGTACGAAGAAAAGAGGGGAATGGTATAAAGAGGGAGTATGCTAGTTTAATACCTCTCTCGCAGCCATCCCACTCTCGGACTCCACAAATATCGAAACAACTTCATCAGACTCCATAGTCATCGGAGCAACCCCACTCACCTAGAAACAACGCAACAAGGGCGAGGACGGGAATGCTTGCATAATTTAAAAAAATAATAAAGGCATAAAAAAATGACATAAAGGAAGTGGATACCCTTATACACTGTACCTGAATAACGCTCTCCATAACAGTCGAGGGAAGACGTGCGGGGGATCCCATAGGGATCGCCACACTGGCCGATGCTCCTGTAGGGGCTGCCTCAGCGACCAGTGCCTCTGAAAATGCGGCCTCAATCTCGGATGCTCCTAAACGAGATACCCTAAAGATGGTGGTCGTAGGGGGTGCTCCTAAAGGGGATATCTCAGTAACGAATGCTCCTAAAGAGGCTACCTCAAGCTTGGGCGCTTTCAGATGAATAACCTCAGCAATGGCAGTCGCAATGGATAGGCGAGGCTACAAAGGAGAAGAAGGGGCAAGAGTTAATAAATCACCTATCTCATAAATAAAAAGTATCTCAACTAAAAAGGGGATAGGGAAATCCCCAATGGCACAACAAAGATAGCTACCTGAAGAGGTGCGATAACAGGGCAAGCGGGCCCACGTATAGGGGCTGCTGAAGAGACAATAACATGAGCCGCCATCGAAATAGCACCAAGAGATAACTACAACAAAAGAGAAAGAGGGCTATGATAAATATAGACTGGATAGACAAGAAATCTACAAATAAGCAAATATTAAAATACCTGGGCCCCATCCAGAGGGGAAGAACGGAAAAGGACGGTCGACGCAGCAGGGGCTGTGCTGATAGCCTGCAAAGAATGAAAATGTGTTATTCATCACATGTTCGAAGGAAAAGAGACTCCATGACCGAATGGAAAAGGCCTAACCTGAAGTGTAAGCTCACTAGTTGAGGCCACAGTAAATATGGGGCCGCGAGAAATTTCCTGAACCAAGGGCCTGTCGTCCATAGATATGCGGACTCAGGGGATAAAAATCCTCCCCGAAGAGGACAAATCGGGGATAATAACATCAGGTAAGGGAAGAGTCCCTCCCTGAGAAGAAAATCCAAAAGTCATTAGGACCTGCTACTGAAAGGAAATAAACATTCAAAAACAATAATACATACCTTAGATGAGGAGGTGCCCAGGGGCTCAGCTGTAGAAGTGCCCACTGTCGAAAGAAGAGAAGATGAAGTGACAATGCTGGAACGCAGAACCCCCTACACATTGTAAATGGGTAAATAAAAGTAAGGAGTAAAGAAAAAAGCGGGGCGCAGTGAAATTTACAAGAATGGCGAAGCATACCTGAGCAGAAGGAGATGACACGAAAGTGGTCCTCGTGCCGATATGGTGCACAGATGAAAGTTGCAAGGAAATACCAGCATACCCAACTAAAATGTAAATTGGAAAATTAATAATTACATTATATGGTAAAGCAGGTAAGGAGATATAAAACCTCTCTAAAAAGGCCTCGGGAAGAAACGAGCATGGAATTCCTCTCTCGCTGAAAAGGCGTTAGTCGCAGTGGGGGAAGAGGAGAACTACTTGCCTCTATGGAAATAACCTGAAAAAAATACGATGGAATACTTTCTTTAACAAATAAAATATTGAGGGGGAAAAGATAAAAAATCGTATGTATCAAATTTCCAACAAAGGGGAACACTTACCACAACAGGGCGCGTAGTCTGGCCATAAGGGAGTTGCCGGGTAGTGGGGATAACCCCCCTAGAAGAATGGGATGCCTCATCATCACTAGAAGGCTCTCTCGAGACTGGTAACAAAACATAAGTGTTAGTAGTGCTTTCGCTATGGAAACCCAAGTCGCCCATATCACCCGAAGAAGAACTATGGTCGTCATAGGAATGGGTGCTTCCATAATCAACTAGTTCCTATTCCAATGAAGGGGAGGGAGATCTAGGAGGTGAAACTATGAGAGAACTAGTTCCACTAAGTAAATAATGGCATAATATAGTACCTTCTGTAATGGGAATAGATCCGACCCGCGCCTCCCCGGGAAGAAAGATTCTATGCTCCGTAACCTTTCTTTTTCACAACTTGATATGTCTCCTCCACCCTAAGATCATCAGTATCGGACTCTTGGTCCACTATGGAGGGGGCATCCATGCCATCACCATTTCCTTTCTTCTTTTTTGCAGCCCGAGTCCTCACAGGAGAAAGGGGAGGAGAAGCGGTAGAAGAAGGAACGAAATTAGATACATCTGTGTCGGGGTGCTTCCTTTTGCTTGCGATAAAAGTACTCACTTTCCCTCTACTTGTTGGTAGACTTATAGACTTCACAGGGGGAAGTTCAGCTGGCAGGGGCTGAAGTGACTCATCAAGAAGAGGCTTAACAAAAATGGGAATGGCCTATTCCAAGGGTGGCGTGGAAGGGTGGTACTGAGAAACCAAGGATCTTTCTACGTCCGCCTGACCAAAAACTAGACTTTGGTATATTTAATGGGGTTGGTCTCATGAGGGGGGAAAACTACACATTCTTGGATAAGACGAACCTACTGCTGCCAAAGAAGGAACCAAGATGAAGTAAACGAAGGATGATAATCGCAGGGAGGCACATAGAGACCACCCAAACCACTGACCCTATGGAACAATCCCCGAAGAGTGAAGCTAGCACACGCCTCTGAAAATGCCTCAGAAGGATCGCTGTAGGTAGGAAGAGGAGGGATGTGAACACCCTGATCATAGCCAAACTGTCGTCTTGCCCTCTCGAAATGATAAGATTCAGTACGCTGACCTAGCTCGGTCCAAGAAGGGAGGTGGCATAGTAAGAGCCTTGTCACCACATTAATACGAGGACAGGTGGAAACAGACCCCACTGCTGAAGGGCAATAGAATGTCCCGCCATCGCCAGGGAAAGAAAGACAACTGAAAGTTCCCCCAGGGCGCTTGGTATAAGGCCAAAACTGAAACTCCCCAACATCATCAATCAATATTCCCAAAGATTTCTTCAGAATTTTTTCGTGCCATCGGAGAAGTCGCGCAGCATCGCTATGACAAGCATGAGCCCCCAGAGTAAAGTGGGAGAAGTGCTCAAATAAAAAGGCCATCAAGAGAGCGGCATTTGCATAATTAGCAACATCATACCGATCGCAAGACCTCTCTACATATATATGTGCTCAGTCCATCCAGGTGTAAAGAGAACCCAAAGTCAAGGAGGCCATAGGTACTGACCTGCCACGTGATAACCATACAGCCAATATAAAAAGAAATTCGCGAGGGGAATCTTCAAGCTTACCTGGCAGAAGGAACTAAGTCAGAAATGTAACCAAGAAAGCTGCTAAATGTGAAGGAGAGTGGAGCTTGGGACCATCCTAGGTTTTGGGGACTGCGCGGTAAGACTCCCCCTTCTGCAACTGCTCAAAATCTTTGAACCAGTACCTTTGGCATTTGGAAAAGGAATGCTTGGAATGACCAGTTATATTTATAGCTACATACTTTGAGCAGTCACTGAGAGCTGACTGTAGCTCCCCCACCATCTCCTGCTCTAAAGAATCCTCCCAGTCATCGAAAAAAATCTGTTGCCCAAATAAAGGAAGAACTTACAATTCACATACATCCTCAAGAGTGATAGTAAATTCACCCCAGCCCGTGAAAAATGTGTGGGACTCCATACTCCATCCAGATAATAAAGATTGAGCGAAGAAATATGCTTATACATTGTGAAAGATTTCAGGCTGCTGACGGCGGTAAAAAGACCCGCCTCCCTAAGAATAGCCACATAATTATAAATGCTCAGAACATAGTCAACCCAGCTAGCCCACTCCTCTGTGGGACCCCCCGTATCTTTAACCTCAATATTGGAATAAGGAAAGTCACCGCGGTCGACACAGACTCGGAGAATGGAGTCTGGAGAAATAGTAGGGAAATCAGCAGACTCACTTAACCCCACATGAGAGCGCTCGAGAACAGTGTCAGAAATTTTTTCCCCAAATTCGGAAAGTGAAACCATGAAGTTGTCAGTAGGATAAAAAAAAAGGAGCGCGACGATAAATACCAAAATCCCGCCCTTGGCGAATGCGCATATAGTCCTTCCATGCCTGAGAAGAGGATGACGTAGCCGATGAACTACTAGGAGTCATCGACTCAAGAAAAGAACTCCTCCTGGTAGGGACTTTGAGTAATTGATCCTCGGTGTCCCTGTCGCAAAAAAGGA
This sequence comes from Sambucus nigra, assembly GCA_949130495.1. Taxonomy (NCBI): domain Eukaryota; kingdom Viridiplantae; phylum Streptophyta; class Magnoliopsida; order Dipsacales; family Adoxaceae; genus Sambucus; species Sambucus nigra. The sequence goes on from OX422215.1 coordinate 249,699,163, forward strand.
AGTGGAACCCTCGACGCCACAAGAGTTAGAGACACCCTGGGTTGTGGAACCCTCGCCGCCACAAGAGGTCGAGACACCCTGGGTCATGGAACCCTCGACATGGCAAGAGGTCGAGACACCCCCATCCACCAATGGTTGATCTGGAGAGGAACCCTTGGTTGGGTAACGTGAGGAACCCCTATGTCTGGCGCAAAGTGCGAGGAACTAACACCAACATGAGTGGGTGTCGAGACACCCTTTGAGGTGACATCGGCGGACGAGGGGCCTCTCTTGCTACAGTTGGCAGCTTGCCCCACATGGGCAGATTTCAAGACACCCAAATCAGCAAAATAAAATGACGAGGACCCCCTTGTAATACTTTTAAACGCTGAGACAACCCCAACCAGAATTGATTGACTGAAAGAGGAACCCTCCGTATCTAGGGCAACGCGCGAGGAGCCATTGCCGCCGCTAACATATGTCGAGATACCCTGACCCAAACTAACTTGGTAATTTTTCGAAACCAAGGTCGAGATACCCCCGCCCAAAGCAACTTGGACTTTTGAAAAATCCAAGGTAATCGGAGAGGGACCCTCGGATGTGGGGTCAACTCGCGACGAGCCACTGGTCGAGACCCCCCTGGCTGTCAACTAAGGTTCGGTCGAGGAACCACAAGGCAATAAGGAATTGAATGAAACCGTACCCCGCGAAGTCGCCATTTGATGGGCAGCGAAAGAAACTACAGGGTCCCCCTTACTCGCTGAGAGAAACGGCGAGGAGTCCATGAGGGTTCTCAGCCCAAAATCAGTACCATCTTCTGATAGAGAAGATGCAGGCTGCCCGAAAAAAGCATCGGCGCCACCCATAAAATGCGACCGGAGGTCGCCGGCGACCATAGTGCCAAGGGTAGGGGAGGTGAGGGTAGGCAAATGAAGAAGGTATGGAGCCAAGTGTTAAGTGAGATATGGGGGTGTTCACATCTGAAGAAGGATTAGATGGATTAAAAGCCATCAATGAAGTATAAAAAAAAAGCCAGAGCAAAAAGATTGGAGGCTATGGTGTTTTAAAATACTTTTCTCTCACTACAAACCTAAAGACCCTATGAGGTTTTTGAAGAAGATGAAAGAGCTCAAGAAAAGGGTCTTATGTTTTTTACATCAGAATGGGAAAACGTGCAGGAGGGAAAAAAGGTGATGACCTTTTTTCCCAAATGATGAGATGACAGTTCCCACACTCACGCGTGGGTTCTCAAAAAATTAAAAACCTCGGATAAAGGGACACCGCACTTAATGATCCTAGGGTCCCTAAAAAATATATATATATACAAAATAATATATATATATATATATATATATATATTTATAATTTTTGAAATTGACTTTATGGCGTACAAAGTTTTTTTAGTCTACCCAACCAAAAAAACATTGCACGAGGGGCTAATATAGAAGGGTGTCTACCTATAAAAAAAGTAAATAAAATAAAAATACTTTTTCTATTAATGACATTCGAGAGGTGCCCCGCAAGGGCCACCGCAGAAGTCCAAGATTGAGAAGTGCCACTACAAGGCTCACTGCCATTGCAAGGGTTACTATAGCAATGACATTCTAGAGGTGACCCGTAAGGGCCACCGCAGAAGTCCAAGATTGAGAAGTGCCACTGCAAGGGTCACTGCCACTGCAAAGTTCACTACAGCGATGACATTCTAGAGGTGCCCCGCAAGGGGCACCGCATAAGTCCAAGATTGAGAAGTGCCACTGCAAGGGTCACTGCAGCAATGACATTGGAGAGGTGCCCCGCAAGGGCAACTGTAAAAGTCGAAGATTGAGAAGTGACACTGCAAGGGTCACTGCTACTGTAAGGGTCACTGCCACTGCAAAGGTCATTGCATCAATGACATTCGAGAGGTGCCCCGCAAGTGCCACCGCAGAAGTTCAAGATTGAGAAGTACCACTGCAAGGGTCACTGCAGCAATGACATTCGAGAGGTGCCCCGTAAGGGCCACCGCAGAAGTCCAAGATTAAGAAGTGCCACTACAAGGGTCACTATCACTGCAAGGGTCACCGCAGCAATGGAATTCGAGAGCTGCCCCGTAAGAGCCACCGCAGAATTCCAAGATTGAGAAGTGCCACTGCAAGGGTCACTGCCACTGCAAGGGTCACTGCAACAATGACATTCGAGAGGTGCCCCGCAAGGGCCACCGTAGAAGTCCAACATTGAGAAGTGCCACTACAAGGGTCACTGCCACTGCAAGGGTCACTTCAGCAATGTCATTCGAGGGGTGCTGTCGCAGCGGCCACTGTAGAAATATCTTTTGAGAAGTTACCCCCAAAGGGTCACTGCAGAAATGTTATCCGAGAAGTTCCACCGCAAGGGTTGCGGTAGAAACTCATATTGAGAAGGAACCCACACAGGGTGTCCAGGATGAGGGAGTGGCTACCACGAGCAACTCCTCATCATGAAACGTCATTCTTTAAAAGAACAACAGTATTAACACTTTGCTTTCTTATACAGGTTTCCTAGTTGAGCAAGCAGGGCTCAAGTAGGCTGATTGGGACCTCCTGGGAGTTTTGGCTTGGCGGATGAGGGACAAGGTATGTTAAGCAAGCTCAACCACTTAGCACTATAGGATTGAAAGAATACTAGTAGGAAGACCCATAAGTCACTCAAGACTACACACACTTCACACATGGTCACAAGTGAAGTGTGTAGCCAAAGAGTTGGCTACTCACAAGAAATAAACTCTTTATAAAAAAATGACTTTTCTAGAAGAAGAGGTCCTCGAGGTCCCTCTCAAGAAAAACAAAAATTTTAGAAGAGAAGGGTCCTTAAGGCCTCCTCTTTCAAGATTTACAAAATTGCACCACAAGTTACCGTTTCAAAAGATAATTACCAAATATGATATTTTGTCTTTATTAGGGAACATATGTGCTTTTTGACTTTGGTCGGCGCCAGGTGGCGCCTGTAGGAGGGGACAGGAAAGGCTGCCTGCATGTAGGGACAAATGGTACACTTCAGACATTGTTCCCCACCAACCCTCTCAATTTTGGCGCCCAAAAATGCCAACTCATCCCTAATGCCCTAGTATAAATAGACCTATGGGTAAGGTCAAGCATGGAGACAATTGAAATTGCACTGTTACTCTGCTAAAATCTCACTAGACCTACCTAGTATTCTCTCCCTGGTCATTCTCTTAGTGTTGAGTGCCTTGTTCCTTCACTCCCCACTGACAGCCATCATTCTCAGGTGTTTCCCTTGAGAAAATTACTATTTTTGCTATGAAAGTTCATCTTCTTACAGGGAGTGAGTTGAAGCTTGAGTTCCATTATTACCAGAAGGAGAAGGTTTCTTGAGAAGTTGCACCAGAAGACCTTGCAGGCAGTGTCCATGACTCTAGACTTAGACTTTCAAGGACCATTTCTAAGATCAAAGGAAAAATATTTAAGGTGACCTTTCCTACGGCAATATATGCATGTGAAGATATGACAAGGGGTGTTACCTAAGGTTGATCTTTTCTAACATTTCTAGCAGTGGTTGAATCTTTCAAAATCATGATCTTGCCTTTAGTAGTGGCATCATTTATATCATAGAATATAATCCCACACTTGTCATATTTGATTTGGACAATGCCTAACCATTTATCTAACTTTTCTGACAGAGTTTCCAAGTCAAATTTGACCTTTTTTCAAAACCTTCATCAAACCACAAAGGCTATCTTCCTCCCCCTCAACCTAATCAAGCTTTTCCTTAAGAGTCCTCTCAACTTCCCTAAGGTCCTCAATCAATTTAGCATTATCACCACCTATGGAACGCTCTTTCGTCCTAGCTTCGAACTTTAAGTTTGCCTTTTCTTAATTTCAATAGTTCCACATATAACTCAAAAAAGGAAATATGTAGTTCATTTTCCTCCTCCTGTTTTTCATCCTTCTCTTCTTCTCCACTCTCTTCACTGTCACTCAAGAATAACAAATAATTGCCTCGGAAGTGCCATGCTCAGAATTATCTTCATGGGAAGATTTTTCATATGGTCTCTCATGACTGGCCATGAATGTGGTGTAGTTATGCTCAATGGGGGAATCGTATCCCTCTTTTGAATCACTATGACTAAGGGCGACATTATAGACCTTTGGTTTTGTTTCCCTCCTTCCTTAATTTAGTGGTACACTCAGCTTCCCTATGGCTATAACCCTCAACCAAAACATCTATCAGACTCATTCATCTTGAAATTATCGTTATGATTTTAAAGAATTGATTGGCATTGTTATGTTAATTTTTCTCACACTTCTTTACATCTTTCGATTGTTTTTGAAACTTGAGAATTTATAAACTTCTTTGCAAACATGGCCATATCATTGAAATTAATTCAAGACTCATCATCTAAAACAAATGTTTCCTTGCTAATATCTTTTTTTTAGGGGGGGGGGGGGGGGGGAATATATCGAGCTCATACATTCGAAGATCACTTTCAAGCTCTTCAAATTTTGTAGAGTCCAAAGAACCCAAGGAGTTCAATACTATCTCTTTTAAATTAAATATTATAGGAAAGGACCTTAATATTTTCTTGATTACTAAATTTTTTGATATTCTCTCTCCCAAGTTAAAAGATAAGTTCACAATATCAGATAATCTAGTATAGAACTCGTCAAAGGTTTTACTTTCCTTCATCTTAATGGTTTCAAACTGAGTGGTGAGGTTTTGGAGTTTAAATTCTTTAACAAAATTAGTTCTTTCAAGGGTGAGTTAGAGTATGTCCCATGCCTCTTTAGACCTTTCACAAGTTATAATATGATGAAACTCGTCTGGCGTGACCAAACAAAACATAGCATAGAAACCTCGAGAATTATAATTTTCTAACCCATGGTTATCCTTACTCCATGTATATATGTCTTTGGGAATCCTATAGTCACCAGCTAGAGTCGTGGTGGGGACTAACCATTAAGAACCAATTGCCATATCCTCTCATCTATCGCTTTAAGTGAAGATTTTATCCTCATTTTCCAGCATGCATACTTAGACCCATCAAACATTGGTGCCCTAAAAACCGAATGACTTTCTAAATAGAAACCACTAATACTCATTCATAAAACAAAGGTATGCACAGGATAACTTAGTGTTCTATCTTTGATACCAATTTGAAGTCCGTAAAGGCAATATACAAAAAAGAGATGATCTAAACAACAAAGTCAATTTTTAACTTTTTTGAATTAAATATATAAACTTAAACAGATTAATACTAAATAAAACTTTGCATCAATTTTAATCCAAGTTGTTGTGATATTACGTTTTACCAAATTTTATCATAACCTAAAACACACATATACGTGATAGCAGATAAAATAAATAAATCAAACTAAAACATGCCAATGTATGAGGAAAACCAACTATAGGAAAAACATTGGATGACCCAGCCATGCAAATCACTATGATAAGGTTTTACAAAAGTTGATGTAACTCGACGCTTTTGCAAGCCTTGACACATATTCAATATTCAACCTCTTCGCAACAACAGCAATGAAGGAATCCACCTATGTAAGCTTCCATAACATGTAAGTCCACACACTCCTCGATATCCAGCTAAGAAGCTCAGCAATCGTATACGGATACAAAATGCGGATGCACAACTTCTTCACCGCAACACCACACCATGAAGTTCATTTTGTGCAAATAGAAAACCTAGTATGTAATCCATCACACAAAATGATTCTCAATCAAGATGAAGAGGATAAAATTCTTGGTGCCTATAAAATAAGATCTCAAAGCATATAAAAATATAAAACTTGGATATTAAGCACTTTAGGTGAAACTATAGTTTTTGATCGTTTGGATATGTATGGGAAAACGATTATCAATTTTTTTTTCTCTAAATACAAATGCTTGAACCTCTTTATATAGAAAATACATTTATGAGGCAACACATTTTTTGAGAAAGTTCATTCGAACAAACCCTAGACTTCGTTCAAACATTACAATCTCGTTCGAATTAAGTCAAAACCCATTCAAATGAATAGCCAATATCATTCGAACCATCTTAGAATGAGCTTCAAATGATATTAGTTCTGTAAACAAAATAGTACCATTTGATGTTCATTTCAACAAAATGCCAATGTCGTTATAACGAAACCATAAACTCGTTCAAATGACTTTAAAAGAAGGGTTTTTTTAATTCTTTTAATAATACCCCGAATAATTATGAAAACAAACATCTAAAAATATAATTTTAAGGATCAAAATTCATATGGATTCATACCTGAGAGATCCTCCATATTATGAATAAGAAATATGGCATAAAACACGACACGATATGCAATCTATGAAGCTTTACTGCAACGTCTTCAATCAAACATGTCATAGGCTTGAAAGGTTAATAACAAAAGCCTAACCCATGACTCAAATGTTTTCCCCGAAATTAAGATAATAAATACAATTTTTCCTAATTGGAAATTTATCCTTATAAAAATGATCAGTCGTTCCAACATGTCCCTTTAACCAAGCTCATAGACCACATCACTAAAGTGTCACCATATCTGACTCCTAGAGCAGACCTCGATCTGAAGGGAAATAACCTCCCAAGGTTGCTTAATCCTCATCACAAAAGTGAATAACTACAAAACACCTGAAGACCATCCTATGGAAGACCCATGGAAATCCCAAACCTCCTAAGCCTCTTGAAAAGCTCCTATAACTAGTCTAGAAGGTAGGAAAAAGTACATCATTGTTTTACTTACTACCACCACTTAATACCACTTGCATTATTGTCTTCTATCCACATTAAATGCAAATTGCATCCACCTTACACTACCTAGAAAACCTTTAGCCAACACTCCACCACCTTACTGATGCCATCAGACCTCAACGATATCACAACCATGTCGTGACAGTACACTCATTATCTATATTATAGTTTTCATATAAATAAGACGCTGGGGAAAGTTAAAGACATGTTTAAGTCATCATACTTCTAGAGAGCAAAGAGTATTCCCAGCATTAAGTGTTACATATAGTTCCATAAGCCCTCAACATATTATTGCGAGTGTAAAATGATAGTTTGGATCATTCTTAACTATTATTCATATTGTATCCCTTGTTGAGACCTAAATTAATACTCAAGAATCCTTAAAGAAGCCCACCAGTGATTTCCTAATGTCCTTTGGATTAGTGACAAAGGTCGCAAGAATTTTAGACTCTCTTAGTTAAAGCCCAAAAGGTCATTTAGATTGTAATAAATCTTTATTTCTCTAATAAATAATACAATACCATTTGATAGTGGATGTAGGATCCTAAGTTGAGGTCCAAACCACTTTAAATACTTGAATTTCACTTTGACACTTTTCCCCTTATATGTGTTTGAGGACCAAAGGGGAGCACCTTCCGGGTATGAGGTCTTATAAAATTTTAATATCCACCAGTTTGGTTCCATTTGTGGAATGATAAAGTTTCATTTCCTTTAAATACACATCATACTCCCTTTAAGATTCCAACCAATGATATTTTTTGCCCACTTTTTACAAGAAATGGACTAAAAAAAAGGCGATCCAAGAGAAACTAACTACCATTCTCAGTAGGATTTCCTTCCCCCCTATGGTAAGGGAACCAACCAGGTCAGAACATAACACTACTTGGGAGAATTATGATCCCCGACTATAGGAAGAAAATGATCTACATGGTATTTGTAGGGGCCCCAATGATTAATGACCCGTATTCATGTTAAAAATAAGCTATAACTTCTTGGAGATCAATCCTAGGGTGGTTCTAGGACCTAGGTAAATGATATTATGAAGATGCAAGACTGTTTGAGGAATTTCCTCATCCATTAAAAGATGCAGACTCTAAACACCATTGCGTTAGACCTCCAAAACTAATTGTCTTCATTCTCTAATGACGTTTAACATTATGCTCTCCCATTAAAGTTGTTAATTCCTACTATCGAACTGTTTGATGTATATAAAGATCCTATTTATCATCTAGAGACCTACATATTACTTATTCTCCGACATGACACACTATTATAGGTCTTATATTGTGCTTTTGCCACTACTTCCAGGGAAACATCTAGGCATTGGTTTGCTAAGATCAAACCAGGGACCATTAGGACCTTTATTGAGCTACCAAGACCCTTTGTTAGCCATTTCATTGGAGATCAGAAGATGAGGAATCTTATTACTTCCCTCATCCATTTTAGATAAAATAATGGAGAAACCTTTAGTGCGTAAAAAACAGCAAATCACTACACCAAAATGAGCTTTGAGTAATAGTATTTTATCGTTACTAATTCTTATTTAGTAACAAATTTTTTTGTTTCTATTTCTACCTTACTAACATAACTTTACTATAACTAGATATTTTATGATTTATAATTGTTCAACTATTACATAAGTTTTGTAACACTTTTGTCTTATTTTATAGTGGTAAAAGTCCATTAGTAATATTAATACATATTTAATAATTTTTTTTTTAAGATACGATATCCTTATGTCTTGACTGTAAACAAGTTCAATCTTGATTACCACACTATTCAAATCCTAAGAACATATACAAAAATAGTCCACATAAACAAGGGCACTGTACATTTAAATTTTACATAATCCCACACTCTTTATTTACAAAAGAAACTTAATAATCGAGAAAGAGACATATAGTAACACTTTTTGAATAAAATCATAGCCAATGAACTTTACATTAATTAAAATTGAGTATAATGATTTTCAAATTGCACCTGGAAATGAGAATAAAAAAGGAGCCAAATGAAGAATAATCATTTTGAATCTGTAATCACTTTTATAATAAAAAAATCCCACTTACTTCTGCACAAATTCTCTAAAATTTTCCTTTTCTTCATGAAATTGCCTGAAAATGTAATCCACCTTTAATAATATTGTCAAGAGTAGCATCTCAAGAGATAAAACCCAAGTTTCTTCAATCAAGCAAATGATTGAAAAGATAACTCTAAAATAGGAAGAACTAGTGACAATCTATCAGAAAAAATTAAGGAAAATCAACAAAGAAAGGTGCGAAATAAATTCAGCAACACTATCATTATAGTGTCATGATGTGTCAAATATTAGAAAATTTATTTTAAATTAGCTTATAATTTAAAATGAAAATCACATGAAGAAATTAAAAGAGATACTTTACACATTGTTCACTGTCTTTAGAACCAAAATCCCAACGGTGGAAGATGGTGCATTTGCCTACATCATAATGATTAGATAAATCCAATATTTATGATTGGGCATTGGTAATTCAAGACAAAACATTGTTGTCTTAATCAATAAAATGAACAAAAGATGCATAAGAGTATAGGGATATTGTAACACCCCGTATTTTGGTACATTTAAAATTTAATTAATTCAAAAATTCTAAATTACTAGTGTGTTGTAATTTAATGAATTAATTATGGTAAAATAATATATAAATATTAATCTTGGATTGAATGGTTAATATTTAGGGAAACTTATTTACTAAGTGAATAGTAATAATGTAATTACGTCGTTTCGAGTATTAATGACGAGGTATGTACTTATCACATCCGGAAGTCGGTGTAGACTATATTGGGTGGGGGATAAGTATTTTTATAAATTAACTCAGATGAAAATTCTGAGGGTACAGTTGAGTCCGGATGGGCCGAGATAGTCGGAAAAGTGTACCCGGGGGTAGTAAACGGGTCACGGGACGTTTTTAGACATAGTCGGGCCCACTCGGGGGCATTTAGGTCACTTGGGCTTGGCCCATCAGTAAAAAAAAGGGATTAGGAAAATTAACCAAATAAAAAGAAATAAGGGCATGTCTGAGCTTAATTAGAGAGAAGAATTAAAGGGTTAGAACACCCTAATAGCAGCCAAAACCATTTGGGGATCTCAAAAGAGCCAACAAAGGTCATCTTCAATCTTGGAACCCATCTCAAATTCAGACACTACGAAACCTAAGGCAAGTGAATAACTTGCAATAGCATTAAATCTATCTTTCAATTCATATCTGTGTGATGTAATGAATTAAAATTCGTTTTGGGGTTTCATGGCATAAACATGGGGTTTTGAAAAACAAAAGAAAATATTAATCTGATTTGCCAAAGTTTATGAGGATTTATGTAAAAATCTGATATTGGAATATTGATGTGTATCTGTTAAAATGATATCCGGATAAATTAGAATGAGTTTGATGAAGAAATTTGGGGTGTAAATGTGTTTATGGATAAAGATAGATTTTTCCCCAAAATTATGAATCAGTAGTTTATGGACGAATTGATGATTGGTGTGGACTTTCGGGGGGATCCTAATAAGGTTTCTAATATGTACCTATGATAAGAAGGCTTGTAATTCATGTTAGAAGAGATTAGGGTTTGAGTAAATCCGTCCATGGCTGCCCTGTCTTCGTGAAGAAGACGAAGACCTGTTCGATCGATCGATCGACGGTCTGGGGTCGATCGATCGACGGTCGGCAGAACTTGGCAGTTTCGCTAGTTAAGTATATAAAAGGGGAAATTCATATAAAAATATTATGTAATTAATTATTGAGAAATTAAATACATGAGTTTAAATCTAATTAATTGTAGATAAATTAATTAAGGTTTGAGGCAGAAAATTTGGTTGAGCGAAACCGAAATGTACTAATTTAATTAGACAGAGGCTAATAAATTAGAGTCGGGGATTTTGACTCGGGTAAATTTATTTTGGGCTACGAGAGTACGTCCAAATTTATGGTTGGAGCGACACCAAAAGTAACTTAATTAATTGAGGTGCAATTTAATTAATATTTAGAGTTGGACCATAAACTCTTAATAATTTTAATAGGCTTATTTTACGGATTTACCGCATGGTATAGCCGGGACTATTATATTTATATGGATGTGATAGTATATATATATGGTGTGTAAATTAATATCAGTGATTAGATATTTTATACTATAGTGCTATAGGGGGAGGTTGCGCGTAGTGGATGAATCCCCTAGCTTGAGGAGTAGGGTGAGTATATTCCCGAGGTCATAGCGTCCATTATATGGGTGAGGGACATCTCACTTTCAGGGAAGGAATATGACCGCCTCCAATTATTTATTTTATCAAGTTGGTGTGAAATTCTGACTTGGGATAACTAGGCTATATGACTGTACCTAGTGGGATAGCACTTTATAGAATTTACATTCTGTGAGTATTTTACTCGGGTGGATGTAAGTTGTTAAATATATTACAGTGTGATTGTGAATGCTGAAATATGATTATAAGTATATAATTGGATAATTAATTATATACGGGTTAGTAATGAAAAATATGAGTGGTTTCATATTTATAACAAGTGTAGAAGTTATATGAATTTAAAAAGGGAAATGTTTTAGTTAAGTTGATGTTACTCATAACTTAAAAATCATCACTATATACTCAGTTAGAGTAGGGTGGGTATAAAGAAACTATGTTAATTATCTAGTCATGAGATGAATAACTCGGTAATTTAATTAAAGTGTTAGTAGTGTACATTAGAGGAGGGGTAAGGAAGTCCTCAAGAGAGTGCGATACTAACTAGAATATGAAGAGCATGCATATTTATTTATTACTGCAAGTTAATCATTTGTTAAATGTTTTCCAAATGTTTTGGGTACTAACCCTTGCTATAAATCTATTTTAAAAACCTTTTAGGTGTCCAACCACAGGGACGCCAGCCTTGACTAAATTCCAGGGATCCGTTGCTGCAGCATATGTGGATGTTGTGGGGTTTTGATAGACGCCTCATTCTTCGATCTAAATGTAGAAATTCATGATTAGTTATTCGAGCATGTCGCTCACATTCCGTTTATTTGTATTAGACTTGTTGGGAGTTCGTTCTTGTCTTTACGGGATTTATTATTATTTGGACCGATGGTTTATTCGGTTAATTATTTTTACTTGTGGATGATTAATTCAGTTATCTGTGATTGTTGTAGTATTTTATTTTCCGCATGGGTTTTTGTTTAAATAATGAAAGATAAAAATTGGCACCAGTCTATTTTTCTCACTTAGGTGGTTAGTAATTTAATAAGACGACAGTGATGCTAAGAATGGAGCAAATGAGAAACCTGTTCTAACTTGATTTAGGACTGATCACCCGGGATTAATTAGGCGGGGTGTCACAGATGGTATCAGAGCATCAGGTTCTAGTGTCCTTAGGATCTGTGCAGCTTTCTACGTTTCAGCGTAGCGTTCGGTTGTTATAGAGCCCTATTATTAGGACTGTTGATTATATTTTCCGCTTGTGAGATATCGTATTCCTGCTATTAGTTTTGTATAAATTGTGTACTTATACAATTCAATCTATTTCAGATGCCACCAAAGAGACAGAGAGCGGAGAGGGCTGAGGCTAGAGATGAGGTGAGGGAGGCTCGCCAGGAACCACAGATACCGCCACCACCACCCCCACCCGAGTTGATTTCTACCACTCAGGTGGCAGTGATAGTGGCCCAAGCGGTCGAGACAGCAATGCGAGCTATGGCAGCTCATTTTCCACAGCCCCAGGCACCACCTCCAATGGCTCCAGTAGTTCAGGCTCCAGTGGGACCACCGTCTTGGCAGCGAGTGGGGGAGACCTTTCAGAAGGGTCACCCACCTGAGTTCCGAGGTAGCACCAATGGGGTAGAGGCTTGTGACTGGAAGAAGAACATTCAGTGCCATCTGCGCATGTTACAGGGTACAGAGGTGAAGAAACAGATGCTGGCTACCTTCCGTCTGTCGGGGGCAGCCTTACAGTGGTGGGAGTCCGTTACCACCGCTGAGGAGTGGGATTTGATGCCGATTTCTGAATTCTAAGTGCGGTTTGACCGCAAGTACTTCCCTCCAGCAGTAGAGTCTGAGATGAGAAAGAAATTCAGCGAGTTGGTACAGGGTGACAGGTCAGTGGCAGAATATGAGGAGGAGTTCACCCGTTTGGCAAACTTTGTGCCAAATGAGGTGAGCGATGAGGAGCGGAAGAAGTCAAAGTTCATGGATAGCTTAGCCTGGAGGATCAGGCAGAACTTGATTGGAAATCCAGCGTTAGTGACTTATACAGATGTCGTTAATGCCGCACTTGTACATTGCCAGGATCATCGTTTCCATGCTAAGGGGAACAAAAAGGCAGGTGAGCTGAGCCAGCAGGGCAAGGCGGTTACTAGTAGTGAGACAAGTGGCACACAGCAGCAGATTATCATTCAGCAAGGGAATCAGGCTAAGAAGTTTAAGCCTGGTGGGTTTCGACCGGGAGGACAGGGGTTCAGGCAGGGGCAACCAGGCCCTAATCAGCAACAACAGGTTACTCCGGGCCGTTAGGGCCAAGGGAACAACCGGGGAGGCCAACAGGGCCAGCAACGTCATGGCCAGCAGGGCCAACGGCAGGGTGACGACCAGAAACGTTGTTTCGCCTGTGGCCAGCCAGGAAACTTCAAGAGGGAGTGCCCGCAGAGGGGCAGAGGCCATCAGCAGGGTGCCCAGCAGGGGCAACAGGGTCAGATGCCGCCAGCAGCACCAGCTCCACCCGCCCCACAGCAGCAGGGGCAGATGCACTACGGACGTGTGTATAACGTTCGGGATGTTCCCAATCCTCCAGCACAGCAGGCACCGCCAGCGGTTGAGGGTATGTTTTTCATTCATGGGCATGAGGGTAGCATTCTTTTTGACACGGGAGCATCACATTCATTCATTAAATCTAACTTTGCTAAACGAGCTGGGTTATTAGAGACAACGGGTAGCCTCCGTATGAGTGTAGAGTCGCCAGTAGGCAGCGGGGCTTTGATTCGCTCGATTTGTCGAGGAATAGACATTTTGATTGGGAGGCTTAGTTTAGCAGCAGACCTCTTAGTGTTAGATATGGAGGGGTATGATGTCATCTTGGGCATGGATTGGTTGGCAGGTTACCGGGCTACGGTGGATTGTTATGAGAGGACAATCGTGTTCTCCATTCCGGGACATGAGATGTTCCTGATAGTAATGCCGCTTCCTGAGGGAGGGTCGCGCACTCACTTATATTACATTGAGGAGGAAACCTCACAGGAAGTGGTAGTCCCTTTAGACTCTATTCCTGTAGTGAGGGACTTTGAGGATGTATTCCAGGAGATACCAGGATTACCACCCAGCAGAGAAATCAAATTTGTTATCGATTTGGCACCGGGGACAAGGCCGATTGCTCGGGCACCTTACCGTATGGCCCCTTCAGAGATGCGGGAATTGAGGGAACAGATTCAGCAACTACTGGGTCAGGGTTTTATTCGGCGGAGTACATCGCCGTGGAGTGCGCCGGTGTTGTTTGTAAAGAAGCGAGATGGCTCACTCCGCTTGTGCGTGGATTATAGGGAGCTGAACAAGGTGACGGTACGGAATAAATATCCGTTACCTCGGATTGATGATTTATTTGACCAGTTGAGAGGGGCGTCTTACTTCTCCAAGGTCGACTTGAGGTCAGGGGATCATCAACTGCGTATCCGAGAGGGGGATGTTCCTAAGACCGCTTTCTTGTCGCGGTATGGATCATATGAGTTCAGGGTGATGCCCTTCGGGCTCACCAATGCACCTGCAGTGTTCATGGATCTCATGAACAGGGTTTTCAAGAAGTACCTAGATCAGTTTGTCATCGTGTTCATAGATGACATCCTAATCTACTCGCGCACCGAGGAGGATCACGCAGAGCATCTGCGCATGGTTTTAGAGACACTGAGGGATCATCAGCTCTACGCCAAATTAGGGAAGTGTGGATTCTGGCTACGGGAGGTAAAGTTCCTTGGTCACGTCATGTCACATCAGGGTATTGCAGTGGATCCGAATAAAGTGTCGGCGGTGAGGGAGTGGGGACAGCCCACGACACCGACCGAGGTGCGCAGTTTTCTGGGTTTGGCCGGTTACTACAGGCGATTCATTAAGGGATTCTCTAAGATTGCAGGACCTTTGACGAATCTGACTCGGAAAGGGGTACCTTTCAAGTGGGATGATAATTGTCAATTAGCGTTCGATGAGCTAAAGGACAAGTTGACATCTGCACCCGTGCTTGCATTGCCAAAGGGATGGCTAGAGTATCGGGTTTACACAGGCGCATCCTTACGGGGTCTTGGGAGTGTGCTCCAGCAAGAGGAAAGGGCTATAGCTTATGCTTCCAGGAAGCTAAAGCCCCACGAGAGGAATTACCCCACTCACGACCTAGAGTTGGCAGTGGTCGTTTTTGCTTTGAGGATATGGAGGCATTATCTTCTAGGAGAGCAGTTTACTCTATTCACGGATCACAAGTCACTTCAGTATCTCTTCACACAGAAGGATCTGAATATGAGGCAGAGGTGGTGGCTAGAATTCGTGAAGGACTACCAGTTTGATATTCAGTATCATCCCGGTAAGGCCAATGTGGTAGAAGACGCATTGAGCCGAAGGCCGACTAGGGAGATATCGGAGGTATGGAAAGTGAAGTGGAGAGAGCTTCGATATGAGGATGACGTAGCCAAGGATTGCATGTCAGCATTATCCATCACACCCCAGATCATTATGCGAGTTGTGAAGCCTCAGGTAGAGGATCAGATTTGCCGGGATAGGGTGGGCCAGTTGTTAGCTGAGGGAGCAGAGGGTTACTCAATTAGCTCAGAAGGAGGCCTACGCTTCAATGGGAGGTTAATGGTGCCAGAGGATGAGGATTTGAGGCACGCTGTTATGACAGAATCCCATGGTTCGAAATTTGCGGTACATCCCGGTGGGGTTAAAATGTACCAAGATATGAGGAGGCAGTATTGGTGGGCAGGGATAAAACGGGACATAGCGGAGTTTGTTTCGAAATGTGACACGTGTCAGCTTGTGAAAGTTGACCACCAGAGACCATCAGGGATGCTACATCCGTTAGAAATTCCCGTGTGGAAGTGGGAAAGCATCTCTATGGACTTCATCACAGGGTTACCTGTATCGTAGAGGGGTCACGACTCCATATGGGTTATTGTGGATCGGTTGACTAAGGTGGCCCACTTTTTGCCGGTACGCACAGACTTTGAGACGATGCGTTATGCACAGCTATTCATAGCAGAGATTGTTAAGCTGCATGGGGTACCAATAAATATTGTATCCGACCGAGACAAAATCTTTGTAGCCCACTTTTGGCAGAGCTTTCAGGAGGCAATGGGCACGGAGTTGCGCTTGAGTACAGCGTATCACCCACAGACTAACGGACAGACTGAGAGAGTTAATCAGATGCTGGAAGACATGCTCAGAATGTGCATTTTGGACTTCGGTGGAGGATGGGAGAAATATCTTCCTTTGGTAGAGTTCGCGTATAACAACTCTTACCAATTCACGATTGGCATGGCACCGTTTGAGGCACTGTACGGGAGTTTTGTCGTTCGCTCGCTTGTTGGTTAGAGGTGGGGGACAACAAACTCTTGGGGCCGGAGATTGTCCAGGAGACATCTTCCAAGATAGAGTTGATTCGAGGAAGGATTCGGATAGCTCAGGACAGGCAGAAGAGTTATGCTGATGCTTCTCGAAGACATGTGGAACTAGAAGTTGGGGACCAGGTTTTAGTCCGGGTATCCCCTATGAAAGGGGTGATGAGGTTCGGCAAGAAGGGTAAGTTAGCACCGCGGTACGTAGGACGTTTCCCTATTATTGAGAGGGTGGGATCGGTGGCGTATAAGTTTGGGTTACCAGAACATCTTCATCGGATACACGATGTATTCCATGTGGCATCGCTGAAGAAATATCGAAGGAGCGAGAGAGCCTTTTGGCACATTCCACTCGAGGAGATCGACTTACAACCAAACATCTCGTATGAGGAGAGGCCGGTAGCTATTCTGGATCATAGTGAGCGGAAATTGCGATCCAAGGTTGTTCCATTGGTTAGAGTACAGTGGGGTCATCACAATGTTGACGAGTCTACCTGGGAGCGGGAGGAGGATATGCGGGAACAATATCCAGAACTTTTCACCGCAGGTACGATCTGATTTCGGGGACGAAATTCCTTTGTAAGGGGGGGAGTATGTAACACCCCGTATTTTTGGTACATTTAAAATTTAATTAATTCGGAAATTCTAAATTACTAGTGTGTTGTAATTTAATGAATTAATTATGGTAAAATAATATATAAATATTAATTTGGGATTGAATGGTTAATATTTAGGGAAACTTATTTACTAAGTGAATAGTAATAATGTAATTACGTCGTTTCGAGTATTAATGACGAGGTATGTACTTATCACATCCGGAAGTCGGTATAGACTATATTGGGTGAGGGATAAGTATTTTTATAAATTAATTCAGATGAAAATTCTGAGGGTACAGTTGAGTCCGGATGGGCCGAGATAGTCGGAAAAGTGTACCCGGGGGTAGTAAAAGGGTCACGGGACGTTTTTAGACATAGTCGGGCCCACTCGGGGGCATTTAGGTCACTTGGGCTTGGCCCATCAGTCAAAAAACGGGATTAGGAAAATTAACCAAATAAGAAGAAATAAGGGCATGTCTGAGCTTAATTAGAGAGAAGAATTAAAGGGTTAGAAACCCTAACAGCAGCCAAAACCATTTGGGGATCTCAAAAGAGCCAACAAAGGTCATCTTCAACCTTGGAACCCATCTCAAATTCAGACACTACGAAACCTAAGGCAAGTGAATAACTTGTAATAGCATTAAATCTGTCTTTCAATTCATATCTGTGTGATGTAATGAATTAAAATTCGTTTTGGGGTTTCATGGCATAAACATGGGGTTTTGAAAAACAAAAGAAAATATTAATCTGATTTGCCAAAGTTTATGAGGATTTATGTAAAAATATGATATTGGAATATTGATGTGTATCTGTTAGAATGATATCCGGATAAATTAGAACGAGTTTGATGAAGAAATTTGGGGTGTAAATGTGTTTATGGATAAAGATAGATTTTTCCCCAAAATTATGAATCAGTAGTTTATGGACGAATTGATGATTGTTGTGGACTTTCTGGGGGATCCTAATAAGGTTTCTAATATGTACCTGTGATAAGATGACTTGTAATTCATGTTAGAATAGATTAGGGTTTGAGTAAATCCGTCCATGGCTGCCCTGTCTTCGTGAAGAAGACGAAGACCTGTTCGATCGATCGATCGACGGTCTGGGGTCGATCGATCGACGGTCGGCAGAACTTGGCAGTTTCGCCAGTTAAGTATATAAAAGGGGAAATTCATATAAAAATCTTATGTAATTAATTATTGAGAAATTAAATACATGAGTTTAAATCTAATTAATTATAGATAAATTAATTAACGTTTGAGGAGAAAATTTGGTTGAGCGAAACCGAAATGTAATAATTTAATTAGACAGAGGCTAATAAATTAGAGTCGAGGATTTTGACTCAGGTAAATTTATTTTGGGCTACGAGAGTACGTCCAAATTTATGGTGGGGGCGACACCAAAAGTAACTTAATTAATTGAGGTGCAATTTAATTAATATTTAGAGTTGGACCATAAACTCTTAATAATTTTAATAGGCTTATTTTATGGATTTACCGCACGGTATAGCCGGGACTATTATATTTATACGGATGTGATAGTATATATATATGGTGTGTACATTAATATCAGTAATTAGATATTTTATACTATAGTGCTATAGGGGGAGGTTGCGCGTAGTGGATGAATCCCCTAGCTTGAGGAGTAGGGTGAGTATATTCCCGAGGTCATAGCGTCCATTATATGGGTGAGGGACATCTCACTTTCAGGGAAGGAATATGACCGCCTCCAATTATTTATTTTATCAAGTTGGTGTGAAATTCCGACTTGGGATAACTAGGCTATGTGACTGTACCTAGTGGGATAGCACTTTATAGAATTTACATTCTGTGAGTATTTTACTCGGGTGGATGTAAGTTGTTAAATATATTACAGTGTGATTGTGAATGCTGAAATATGATTATAAGTATATAATTGGATAATTAATTATATACGGGTTAGTAATGAAAAATATGAGTGGTTTCATATGTATAACAAGTGTAGAAGTTATATGAATTTAAAAAGGGAAACGTTTTAGTTAAGTTGATGTTACTCATAACTTAAAACTCATCACTATATACTCAGTTAGAGTAGGGTGGGTATAAAGAAACTATGTTAATTATCTAGTCATGAGATGAATAACTCGGTAATTTAATTAAAGTGTTAGTAGTGTACATTATAGGAGGGGTAAGGAAGTCCTCAAGAGAGTGCGATACTAACTAGAATATGAAGAGCATGCATATTTATTTATTACTGAAAGTTAATCATTTGTTAAATGTTTTCCAAATGTTTTGGGTACTAACCCTTGCTATAAATCTATTTTAAAAACCTTTTAGGTGTCCAACCACAGGGACGCCAGCCTTGACTAAATTCCAGGGATCCGTTGCTGCAGCATATGTGGATGTTGCGGGGTTTTGATAGACGCCTCATTCTTCGATCTAAATGTAGAAATTCATGATTAGTTATTCGAGCATGTCGTTCACATTCCATTTATTTGTATTAGACTTGTTGGGAGTTCGTTCTTGTCTTTACGGGATTTATTATTATTTGAACCGATGGTTTATTCGGTTAATTATTTTTACTTGTGGATGATTAATTCAGTTATCTGTGATTGTTGTAGTATTTTATTTTCCGCATGGGTTTTTGTTTAAATAATGAAAGATAAAAATTGGCACCAGTCTATTTTTCTCACTTAGGTGGTTAGTAATTTAATAAGACGATAGTGATGCTAAGAATGGACCAAATGAGAAACCTGTTCTAACTTGATTTAGGACTGATCACCCGGGATTAATTAGGCGGGGTGTCACAGATATATTATTACTAATCATTAGCTCATACACAAATTTGAAATGCCGTTGAGCTTCCTTATCTTCCGTCTCTTACATCTCATCCAATGTGATTACCTTGAATGCTTTATTAAGAATATTTCATCAAGCCACAGTATCTATGTACCAGAGCACCAACAATGACTGCTGGATTTGCGTGCTCACAAACTCTTTCTGACACTCTATTTATCATATTCGACTTATCGAGTACATTTTAAAATTTTAATCATTTAAAAGATGTTCAATTTTATCCTCTCCTTAGCTAATATATAACCTTTTTTGAAGGTTTTTCTGAAACAAAGGGTCAAATTGAAGTTTTGCTGTTTTAAATTTTTGAAAAGAAAATTGGGATGCTTTCAAAGAACATTAATAAGCCAAGTTTCTTGTGATAGTTAGTAAAGAAATCATTAATGTAATAATAAAATCTAGAAAATATGTTGACAAACATAAACCAATTACTCTCATAGTGTCAAACTAAAATAATTATAGTGTTTTAGTAAATCTAAACTAATAACTTAAAAAATGGCAAACTAAAACCAAGATCCACTATCAAAATAAATAAGTACCCAGAAGGTCCCGTGGTTCGCATTTATTAATATCCAGATCTATAATGGTCCTTCATGGAAAAATTCAAACTATGATAAGAATAAGTAGTTAATGGAAATTACAACCAAAGAAAGAAGAACATCACCCACTCGAATCAAACACAACCTAAGAGGAAAAAAACATTAATCCATTAAGAAATCGTATACGAAATATATAAATAAAAAAATATTATTAGGTATTCTATAGTTAGAAGCAAATTACTCATAACAAACCTTTTCATATGATTTCAAATTCTTCTCCATACATGTTATTTTCTGAATCACAAAATCGATACTCATAACACAAAAAATAACAAGACTAACTGTAACACCCTATACTTTTTAAAGTATTTTCTAATAAATTTAAAGATTTTTATTTAATTAAATAAATAATTAATTTTTGACTTGGTGAATTTAAAATAATTATCTTAAGTGAAAGCTCGAATTTTATAAATATTTGAGTTAACAGTAATGTTTTATAAGAAACTTTGTTGTTAGAACAATTATATGGGGTTAAAGTATAATTTATAAATGTTTTAAAATAAAAATTAAACAAAAAAAAAAAAGAATTATACCTAACGACATGAGTATAATGGTAACTATAGCATACTTGGGGAGAAATCAAGGGTTAAGGGCATAAGAGGGCATGCACATATAAGAGGAGTTAGTATATTGGCCTAAGAAAACCTATTGAAGCCCTAATTATATTTTAAGATGATAAAAACCTCCACTAAACTTCACTAAAACTCCATACTTCTACTTTAGAATTTTTCTTAACTCAAATATTTTACAATCCAAAAGTTAATTTTGGGGTAATATCCAACCAAGTTCAAGAACAAAAAGGGATTTTCCATGATTTTTGAAGAACAATTCAACTTTCTTGCTTAAGTTTTTTTTCTCTATCTTTGGGGAATTTTCTCTACAAAACTTAGGATTTATAAACTTAATATCAGGAAAGATAATACTACTTTCTCATTTTATTGTCTAAATAAATGTTACTACATAAACATTGGTTTCATTTATTATAAAAATTATGTAGAGATAATTAAGTTTTATCACACGTATTGGAAATTGGGAATATTTAGGTAAATGAATAAATCAATTCGATTCTTAGAAAATTGAGTTTAATTGAGATGAAATGAATTATATTAATAAAATTTTAGTTTTCTTATTATAATGGTCCATATACATGCAATCATATGGTCGATTACTCTTATGAATGATCTTGGATATTTTCTCTATATATTCATATGGTAAAATTGAACATGATATTATGTGTTGAAAAACTTCCAAATTGTTATGAGAAAATAATTTTTTAAGAAAGTATGGACCTTTATAGTCATCTTAAGCCATACTTAGGGGGGTTAAGAAGGTTGAAGAGTTAACTTCAGAAAATAA
Organism: Sambucus nigra; assembly: GCA_949130495.1. Taxonomy (NCBI): domain Eukaryota; kingdom Viridiplantae; phylum Streptophyta; class Magnoliopsida; order Dipsacales; family Adoxaceae; genus Sambucus; species Sambucus nigra. The sequence goes on from OX422215.1 coordinate 249,720,860, forward strand.
ATGGTGATCTGAATTCTAGGCTTAGGACAGGGGGTGCACACGTGTGATTTTGGTTAATTTTTCGTTTCCATGCACCATGTGAATGGAAGCATTTCTTACCCATGCGAACATCTGCTATTTGGTGTCATTCGCACCGCAATAAAATGTGACACCCCGCCTAATAAAATACCGGGTGATCAGTCCTATATCAAATTAAATAGGAATCTCATTTGGTTCATTCTTAGCATCACTGCCTTTGAATCATTAATTACAAGCCACCTAGTCGTTTGTTAAGCGGATGCCAAATTTTATCTTTATTAATTCAACCAAAACAAAATAATAGAACAACAAACAATCCAATACGGGAATAAAACTAAAACATGCCACATAGTAAGTACAATATTCTGTCGAACAACGTCGACTACAAGCCGTCCACAAATGTGAGTATAAAAGTATCTCAATACATGCCAATACTGAATATAGAAGTACAAGTTCGAAAGTACAACTAAAAATATTCCTATCTAATATATAATGAGATAAATGACTACATTAAAGAAACCACAACACTCCACATAGCTGCAGCCACGTACCCTGTAAGAAGGAGTCAAGCATGGCGCCCTTGTGGGAGGACACCTAAAAGTTTTTTGAAAATATTTTATAGCAAGGGTTAATACCCAAAAACATTTATAAACATTTAGAAAGTGAATTTAAATGTGAGAAATAGATAAGCAAATGCTCTTCATATTTAAATTAGTGTCGCGCACTCCCTTGAGTTTACCTCACTCCTCAACTAATGTGCACGCCTAACGGATTAAACCTAATGTTCCTTGCCACTTACCTCGTAACTAGTCTTTCCCAAATTATATACTAATTACCCCACTAATACACCCTAAGTGAGTATAGTATTTTACTTATTAAGTTATTATTCGCATTAACTTACAAAAACATCATTTCCCATTTAATACCATATAACCGTTTCACAAGTTATATAATTAATACGATTCTTATCATATACTAACCCGTATATACTTATACCATATATACGAAATCATACTACAACATTCACACGTATATGCCATAGATATGTTTATAACTATTACCCCGAGTAGGCACTCATCGGGTAATCTCTAGATGCTATCATAACCGGGTATTCTCACCCACCAAAACCCTGATACGGTTAGCGCCCCGTCTCAGAAAAAACATACAATCACTATTGAGGCGGCCATATTTTCCCACGGTAGTGAATTCAAATTAGGCAGCATTTGTCTCACTCCTAAACATGAACACTATGGCATGTGGACTATACTCGTCCTGCTCCTCAAGCCAGAGGATTCACCCACATCGCGCAACCTCCTATGATAGCATTTATTGGTATGGCTTTACTATATATATAATTCACACAAACATATATATATAACACTCATATATGTACTACACACCGACATATATAGAAATTCAGGCTATTAGATTATTATTCCATACCCAAGCCAAAAATATTTAAGTCTACGCCCCGACTTCTTTATTGTTCTTATTTACACATTAATTTCCCTATCTTAATGTAACCCCTTTTTAAGTATAACCGGACTCCCCATCTCTCGGACTAAAATTAAGTGGTTCTAATCCACCCTTTAATTTACTACAATCAAGTTTAATCAGTTTAAATAACAAGATTATAATATACTAAATCATGAGCTTACATCTTCACTATCATGCAATTTAGTGAATTAATTCCAAGGATAAGTAATTCCAAATTAACCATATCTCAATATTAAATTTCATAATTTTAGTTAGAGCATGAATTTTAAATTTCCAACACAGGTCAGCAAGTGAAAGTGGAGCATTAGAAACCTGTTGGTTTACTTCAACCGTTGCCAATACCGGAGTGGAAATGGGATCATGTAATAATGGATTTTTTGGTTGGGCTTCCTCGATCTCAGAAGGGGTCCGATTCAATTTGGGTAGTAGTAGACAGGTTAACAAATTCAGCTCACTCTCTAGCAGTCAAAACTACGTATACACTTGATAGGTATGCTAGATTGTATCTTAATGAAATTATTCGATTACATGGAGCACCTGTTTCTATTATTTCAGATAGAGACCCTACTTTTACATCTAGATTTTGGGACAACTTGTAGTATGCTATGGGTACTAACTTAAAGTTTAGTGAAACTTTTTATCCTTAGACAGATGGGCAGTCTGAAAGGACAATACAGATTTTGAAAGATATGCTTAGAGCTTGTGTGCTTGATTTTAAAAGGAAATTGGGATGAATATTTGCCTTTGATAGAATTTTCATATAGTAATAGTTTTCAATCTATTATTGGTATGGCACCATATGAAGCATTGTATGGTAGACGGTGCCGTACACCTGTATGTTGGGGTGAAGTTGGTGAAAGGAAGATAGAGGGTCCAGAGTTGATTAAAGTCACCACTGAAAAAGTGAAGATCATTCAAGATAGAATGAGAACAGCTCAAAGAAGACCGAAAAGTTACGCGGATAAGCGACGAAAAGATTTAGAATTTCAGAAAGGGGATTACATGTTTCTTCGGATATCTCCATGGAAAGGAGTTATGAGATTTGGAAAGAAAGGTAAATTAAGTCCACGCTACATTGGACCTTATGAAATTCTTGAGAAAGTCGGGATGGTTGCCTACAAGTTAGCGCTACCACCAGAGTTAACTCGATTACATGATGTTTTCCATGTTTCTATGTTAATAAAGTATGTAGCGGATCCTTCACAAGTGTTAGTGGAACAACCTATTGAGTTGAAGAAAGACTTGAGTTATGTGGAAGAACCACTTGCTATCGTGGATAGGAAGGAACAAATATTGAGATCAAAAGTGATCCCACTTGTGAAAGTTGTGTGGAGAAGGAATTCTATAGAAGAGGCTACATGGGAGAGTAAGGATAGCATGAAGATGTGTTATCCATATTTGTTTGATTCGGACAACCAAGGTATGTCAATTTCGGGGACAAAATTTCCTAACATGGGGAGAATTGTGACAACCCGAATATAATTATGATTAATTATGCTTAAATCATGCTTAGCTTATGTGATATGAGTAGTGTGTTAGTAATATATATGATGTTAAGTTATTATGTTTAGTCTAATCCTATCTTCAGAAAACATGAAAATGTCGAATTATTTACAAATGGGAGATTTTGAAGTTTTTGGTAGGAATGTTCATGTTTAAGGCTAGTTTTGAACTCTATGATATAACAGTTAACTTGAGGTATAAACTAGATAGTTTTAGATATGCAGGGGATCTAAGAAATCTGGCAATCATCAGAGGTGGTTCAAACTAAGCGCCCTGTCATTCGAATGAGAGTGGATCTCGTTTGAACGAATTACCATGTCGTTTGAACGACCATGGTAATTCCTCCTCTCTCTTGCTTCTGCATAAACCCAGTCCTCCATTGATGAATTTAAAACCCCTGTTTTGAACAGGTTTCTGCAGAAACATTTCCCCAAATTCTTCCTAAGTACCTTTCTCCATTACAACAATTCTAGCCCTAAAAATCTCATTAATTTTCAAATCCTCAACCATCAAATGCATCATTTAACAAATCATCTAAAGATTTATAATCCTTATAAGGAGAAAACCCCAATTTATGCAAGAACTAACCCTAGAATTTTAATTGGATTCCACTTCTTTTGATATGAATAGCAAGATATAGTTTAATACTCAAAATTTAAACCACATGCCTTAACCAAGATAATCTAGGGCTTTGAAAGATAAAGCTGAATTGCAATTGTCTCTCCAAGATCCCAAATAAACTTTTCCTTTAGCTCCTGCTTTCTTCTCTCCCTTTAGTCTTCTATTACGACTTAATGATGCGTAACCCCTTACATGTCTTAGGTTTAAAACACTATTCACGTTTTGGGCCTATGGGCCCTAATTAAAATGGTCCAAACTCTCTTTATTAAGTTCACACATGTGTAATTGGACCCCAATACCCACTATATGTATGTACCCACTTCTTTTGGACTATTTCGACCCTACTGGACTCAACCGCGCACTTAAAATCGCCATCCGGATTATATTTCTAAAATTAACTCCTCACTCATTAACTTTGTTCAATATATTTACTTTTATTTATTCCCTTTAATTAAATCTCATTAATTAAGAATCACTAATTAACGAATTAAATTAATTAAAATAATGACCTAAAAATTATGAGGTGTTACATAAAATCGGGAAATTTCATTTATATGATAAGGGCGTGTATGGTAGTCCTAGTTATACACCTGTACTTGAATTATAATTACACATCTTATATTTAATTAACACTTTTAGTATGGGAAATGGTGGTGTTTACTATATAGGGCTATTGATAATGCATAACGTAATAGATATGGTTGAAATTCATTATGATTAGGGCATATTTATAATTATAATAACTTTAGAGTTTATTATTTATGTTTATGATTGATGGTTTCACTACTCGAGTGTGTAAATAATATATTGTTGCAGTGGGCCTGAACTATCATATGGTTAAAGGTGTTCCAGAATACCCGATTTAGTTTTCTTACTCCAGTACACTGTCTTACACTCCAGTCACCACTGAGATTTGAATATGTAGGGGTTCCACCTAATTTTTTATGTAGCTTATTTATGTTGATCGATGCGAGGTTTTCCTAGTATTTGTGCTTAGTTGTAAAGATAATATGATTTGAGAAAGTTATTTATTTTCAGACTATATATGTTGCATTTAGTGATGTAATTAACTCTTGTCCATCATATATCATTATTTGAAGATTTTATCATGTCGATCTTTAGGTTGATTTATCATTGTTCTTTAGTTCTCGTTACATGTTAAGCATGGTAATTACATGACCGAAATATGAACAATATTCATAAATTTATATACACGTATCCCATAAGAAGTGTACTCTGAGGAAAAGACAAAGGATTGTGTCATTCGAGCTTTGAATTTGTCAATTAAGAAGATTATATTAGGAAATCTGACTTTTACCAATTACACACAAGCAGTAAATACCACTTTAATGTTTTGGCAGCTTCGAGTAAATTCTCATGACAAATTAGCCAAGAGGGAAGAAATCAATGGTCTACATTTGACCAAAATGTGGAGAATTAATGCTTGGATTAAATTAAAGGATCGTAAGAATCCTTATGAGAAACATTATGGGAAGAAGAACTGAGTAGAATATGATCCGAGGCAGGGCAACAAATACCTAAAGTTTACTCAAGTTCAAGGATCCCAATGGGGAGAGTGAGTGTTAGTTAAGCGATGATGTCATTTTTGAGGTTCTTATTATACATGAGTAGAGAAAGGACATTGGGTTACGAGATGTCCTAGAATATGGGCTTATTATGAGAAGACATTTACAATTAAGGAGACAGTGGAGGAATTTATACCAATTCCACAACAAAAGGCGAATGTTTCTCTTACAGTACAAATTCATATTGGGGTAGGACGGTCATGAGGTTCTCATTATATTATATTAGGGTGTGTTATTATTTATGATTACACATAGTATAACCCCTAGATTTACCACTAGATTTCATTTTCAGTGTATGGGAACTCAAGTTTTGGCCTATTATTATGTGTAAATGTGAACGAATTTTGAGGTACTCTATGCATTAGTCGAGATATAATCACTATGAGTGTGGTGGATAAGCTATTCGAGCATTTACAATAGGAGTTGAAGAGAAAAATAGTAAATCGAAAGAAAGAAGAATGAGGGCTAAAACACAACACATGTTTAAAAATATTTTTAGGTTGATTCAAACATACTTAGAGGCTTAAAAAAGATTCTAAAAGTTTGTGGCTTTAGGGACATTTTAGTGGGAAGATTTTAAAAAATCTAAATACTAAATATAGAAGGGTAAATTCACTTAAATAGTACATTTAAGTTAAGAATACCTTTCGATAGTACATAAATGATTTAGATATTATTTAAACCTTTTTTTAGAATTATAAATATATTGATATTGAGAGAAAAATCCTCTCCCGCAGCTTTTACAATCCAAGAGAAACAATCAAAGGTCAGTTATACAACTTTATGAACATACCTCAAATAAGGATAGCTTTCTCTATCTAGTTTAAAAGAAACTTTAATATTCCTAGTAAACTCTTGAGTAGAAGATAAGGATGAAGAGCCTTGAGATGCTAGACCATGTTTAGATATAAGATCAGTAATTAGACTATCTGAAGTAGTGAATCACTTTATTGTTAAGGCCTTTCATTAAATCTTTTTACGTGGAGAACTATTTATTTAATTCTTCAAGGAATTTTGAGCTTATCATTAATGCAACTCATTAAGAGGATAGAGTCACACTTAACAACTAAATTAGTACAACTTTAAAGAAGACAAAATTCTAAACTTTCTCTAATGGCTATAGCCTCTGCCATATTGTTAAATCCATTTTCTCTATAATGAGATGTAGCCTAAATCAAATACCATGTAGAATCTCTTAAAATATCCCCCATACCCTTTTGACCTTGGGAATCATAATCACTATCCCTATTTAACTTTAAACGAGCAGGATCAAGCCTTGACCAAGCAATTAAAAGGAAAGTAGGAGAATCCACTTTGAGGCATTGTATGGTAAGGCTATTAAAAACATCAATACATGTTTTGGAGGAAGAAGGTTTATGTCTGCAATTGAAAGCTATATCTTTTGTTCTCTGTAGGATTATATTAATAATGAAAGAAGCTTTCATTATGAGATTTTCAAACCTAGATCTTCTCCTAATTAACCAAATTTCCCATAAATTTTACAGAATACTACTTTGCACAATCATTTGAGGAATGGATTAGATCTCGAGCACAAGCGCCATGTCATAATATTTGAGTTTATAGGATTGATAGGATAAATATCACCAGTTCAGCCTAAAAGAAGACCAAATTTGATTAGCAATGGGGCCTCTATAGAATAAATGAGATATAAATTCCTCTGAATTAGTAAAACAATGACACTAGAAGTAATATATACTCCATCTGATTTATTGTTTCGATCCAAAAGCACTACATTATGTAACACTTTCGAAGAAAATGCTGATAGGTTTGGGGGAATTTTATGATACCATATGAAGTTATGAGTTACAAATCTCAACTTCCATCTCCTCACGATCTCCACTGCTGTAGAAAAGGATAACTCACCTGAGCTAGAGGGAGTCCAATACCATTTATCTCTAATTTGGATAGAGTGAGCTTCCAAAAGATCCCTAACTCTTATAATTGTTCTAGCAACCATTGATCTTTGAGAGATAAGCATAGAGGGGTATTTTTTTCTCATAAGCATAACCCAAATAGAATAACCATCTCTATATTCCCAAGCTAACATTAAGTTTTTGTCCAACATAATATAATTGAGAGATTTTACACCTCGATTTCCTTCTGCTTTTGGAAAATACAAATCCTTCCATTTCACCCAGTGGTGTTTCTTACCATTATCTTTATTAATCCCCCACAAAAATGAGCTAAATAGTTTGTCTATCAATCTTAGAGTTTTTAAAAGAGGAGAGACTATAAAAAAATGTAAATAGGAATGGATCTTAAGACTTAATGCAATAAAGAAATTCTACCTCCTAGAGATAGGAAGTTGCTCTTCCAACTTAGAATTTTTGAAGAATTCCTTGTGCTAAGGAATCAAACATTAAAACTTTAATTCTACCTTTAAATAAGGGAACCCCCAGTTACTTAATATGGGCAAAACTATATTTATATTTAGTGATAGTAGTAACTGATGAAATAAGGCTTGGAGTGCAATTGGTGCTGGTGTTAAAATGACTTTTTTCCATACGAATGAGCTGATCAGATTGTACTTTATAGGTAGAAAGAAAGTTCATTAATCTCTTTAAACTCCTTTTATAACCATTTTTGAACATAATAAGATCATTTACAAAACATAAATGACTTAGTATATCACAACCTCTAGGGTGGGAGATAGGTTTGATAATAACTTAAGTAGTTATACTATGCAACCCTCTACTTAGAGTTTCAGTAGCCAAAATAAAAAGACTAGGAGATAGAGGTTCTCCTTGCCTTAATCCTCGAAAAAGATGAAAATGCCCATAAGATTTCCATTGAAAATCACTGAAAACCAAGTAGAAGAGATATATCTCCAAACCATGTCTATAAACACCTAATCAAAGCCAAAAGCTCTAAGATTTTGGATTGAAAAATTCGTGAGACTCTATCATAACCTTTATGCATATCCAGTTTTAAAATCACATTTCCCCTATCAATATTTCTATCTAGTTATTGAATCATCTCATGCCTAAGCAAAATATTATGTAAGATTCCTCTGCCTTTCACAAAACTAGTTTGGGAAAGGGAAATAAGGAGAGGAAGGATGATTTTTAGTCTAGATTTTTGGATCATGGAAATATTTTTATAGTAGAAAATTCATAAACTTATCAGCCTATAGTCTTTGCATCTTTGAGAATTGACTGATTTTGGAATTATACAGATCAAGGTGGTGTTCCAAGATTTTGAAATTTCTCCTCCGATAAAGAAAGAATGAATTTCTTAAATGAGATGATTCTTAATGTTTTCCCAATAACTAACAAAGAAGTGTCCATTCAATCCATTTATGCCAGTCGAACTATTCATTAACACTTTAATAGAAGTCCACATCTCTTCTTTATATGGAATTTTGGAGAATTGATTATTCATATTTGAGATGACAGGATTAGGAATGAGATTAATCAAGTTGTTTCTCCTAGACTGGCCTGCAATAAAGAGATTTTCGTAATAAGAAATAAAATTATTAGAAATATCATCCTGAGAGGATAAAACTCTTCCATCCTCAAACCTGATTGAATGGATTCATTATCTTCTCCTTTACTCGTTAACAAAAGAATGATAAAACTTAGTGTTTCTATCATTCTTTGAAATCAAATTGCATTGGGCCTTTTAAAACAAAAAATTTTCTTCATGAGTCAGAGCCGAATTGAGGTCTGCTTGAATTTTAGAAAGCTAACCCCTATTGGTAAACTTGGATGATCTTCAAATTTTCTTTCAGAAATAAGTAGGCCGTCTTCTAAATCTTTAATTTGTCGGAATAGGTCCTTGAATTCTGATTTTCTCTACTTGATAAGCACACATCCCAGTCTCTTTAATTTATAGGGAAACTTCTCCATTGGTCTCCCAAAAGCTGGTTGAAGCCAATAATCCTCCACAATATTCAGAAATGATTCATGATTAGACCAAAAATTAAGAAACTTAAAAGGCTTTATTCTCGAAACATGGGGGCTAGGAATAGAGAACAAAATTAGGGCATGGTCAAAGTAGTTTCTATTCAGACATTAAAGCTTGGACTGATGGAAAGAATCGATCCATTTCTGATTTAAAAGACCTATATCAAGCCTTTCAAATATCATTGAACCATTAAATGATTTAGGCCATGTAAATTTAGGGCTAATATACCCTATATCTTGATGAGAATTATTTTGGATGCGTTCAACAGAATCACAAGCAACTCCTACATCAATATAATTACCTCCAACTCTTTCTTCTCAAGAACAAATAGCGTTGAAGTCATCACTAATTAAAATTGGAATATTGCTGTGTTCATGAGATTTATGTTAAATAAAATCCCATAAAATCCTTCTTTCCACCCTAGAACACTTATCATATAACACTCTAATACCCACCTTTACTAGAATTAAAGGATGATTCAAAGTTAGGAACAAGGACTTACCTCCATTAGAAATTGAATTGCAGTTGATTCCATGTCTTTAAAAGCACCAAAATTTGTTAGAAGAACTATCTTTGCAATGATTAAAAGTGAGAAGGTTTCTAAAAGATTCCGTTATGTCAACATCTATTACGGGTCCAAGAATGGCGAAAAATGAAATCTTATGACTTTGACACAACTTTTTCTATCTCCTCCTTGAAGGTTTATTTCCTAAACCTCTAATATTCCAAATAAGCACACTAATAGTTTATTATTTAGAGTATTAGGAATTTAAGTGAGTCTTGTAGTTCTTCTAGTTCATAAAGAATAGGTACTTTAGTTATTGACTTTCTTTTTTTATTGAAGTAAAACCTTCCTAAGGGATGCATTCTTACATCTTTTTCTTACTTAGAATAACCTCTTTCCCATTCTTGTGGACTTTTATTTTATCTTCCACTAAAGATGAAAAGGATTTTAATTACTTAATAAGAGGAACTAAATGACCTAATGTCTTGTCTGAGTCGAAAATAGCACATTTGTCCACTCTCTGTCTTCTATTTTGATCATTCTCTAACATAACTGACACGTTACTGATGTTATCCTTCTCCATTGCCTTTTTACTGACATTGAATTAGGGGCTAGAATTGGAATCATTTTCTATCTCCACCTCCACCCTACAACCATCTTCATTATGATTGCGCGACTCCTTTATATGCTTCTCCAATGCTTCATATTGAGAATGTATGAATATTCTCTAATTAAAATATGAAAATGATCCATCTTATTTGACACTAGGATTTCACCCTCTTCTATATCAATTGAGACATTTACTTTCTCTTTGTCTTTTAATACTCCCATTTGTAATTCTTCAACATTTTTATCCTTCAACTTGTAAACAAATTTGTTATTCTTTTTGCCTATATTAATAAAAATATAACCAGTGTATATTTGGGACTATTTGGAACATCTAAATTCTCCAGAGGATAGCAGTGATACAATCCTCTTTATTTAAAACTCGTCCAATTTTGTAATCTTCAATTCTATGACCAAGATTTAGATAACCAAAGCATTAATGAGGAGTTGGATTATATTCAATGGGTTACCAAAACCCATTTTATTCACAACCAATCCATACTCTATATGGTTGAGTCTTTAAAGGGTCCCTCTCGAAACATACATGAGAAAAACATACTCTATATGATTGAGTCTTTAAAGTTAGATTATCAATTTTAAAAGGGTTACCTACTGCTTGAGCAATAGAGAACAAATATTCCTTTTTAATGATGTGCACATGAAGTCACGTGAAGTTGATCTAGGAATACAAAAATAGGACTTTCATGATCAACCCTAAATCATGGAGACCATTTGAATGTACTCATGGGGCTCTTTCCTATGAACCATAAATCCTTCATCCATAACCTAATGAAATCTTCTTCATTATTGAATTTGATAAGAATATGCTTGTGATCCAATAATCCCATATCAAAGGTTCATTTCAAACCAAACGGTTCGAAGATTTTTCAAATGAATTCCATTGAGGGCTTTCCATGTGAGAACATTCCAACAATTCCATTCTTAAAAGGATAAGCAAGTACTTCCATCTAATCTTGGGTAAATATTATGGTCGATTTTCCTTTATACTTTTAAAAGGGTTGGATATCAATTGCATGGGTAGTTTTTTATCCTTTCAATACTTATGCAAATGATTTTTTCCAAGGGTTATGAGGGTCTGGTGGTTTAAGGGTTGGAAGGGTTATGTTGATGGTGGAGGCCATGGGCGTTAGGGTTGGGAGAGAGAGATTAAATCTATTAACCTTTTAACTTTTTTATTATTTAAATCTATATATGAATTGATCTAAAAGAAATTAGAGATCTAATTAGTGCAAAATGAACCTAATTATCCCTAGATAGTAGTGGAACATGAGATCTCTAGAAAGTAATCATACATACGAATTGTGTATACGTGGGGAATTATTTAAAGAAGTGACAATGATAATATTATACTAGTAACATATTTTTTTTAAAAACGTTTCCGAGATGATTCTTTTGAGAAATAAAATGTGAAATATGATTATCATTAGTTCCGTGAAATTTCAATACAAATTACACATAATGATTTTGGGACATGGCTAGTTGTTGGCAATTCATGTGAATCCTATTTTTTATACACTTTTCTCGAACCATATTTCTATAAATGAATAAATTGAGAACTTATTTGAATATTGTATAATTCGATAATTATGTTGAGATTTACTGACTAAACTATGGAATCATTATATGAAAAATGGTATTTTGAGGATATGATCCTAGTATTAATCAAATACTGAAAATACTTGTAGTAAAGGAATGGATATGTTGGTGTATTAGTGAAATGTGGTTAACATTAAGAGATGTTATGTATCTCTTGGTATGGTTTGGATGATAGGAAATTTGCATGAATCCCACTAGAATACGGATCAAATAACGTGTTATGAAACCTTAATTGGAACTTTGGAAATTTTATGATATTCATATGAGTAGAATAATAAATTTAATGAATGAAAGAATACATTATAGTCCTAAACTTAGGTTGGCAGAGTTTGAAAGTTGGGAGTTGATTAATTGATAGGATTGGGAAGATTGTGCTCATGTTTTAAAATTTTTAGTTTATGTTTTTACAATGGAAGGTAATACTGATCGTAGAAAAAAGTTTGTTGGATATTTCATGATGATAAATGATAATTTTTTATTGATTATGATATGTGTGTTTATTATAATAGGGCGAATAACTACCCATTCGATTAAAGGATTTGTGTTTGGTGTTTGGTATCGATGGAACTAAATTTGTGATATGATAGTACTAGGATTTAAACTGGTATGTTTAGATAAAGGCGGTTGGTATTACTGGATAAATTATGATTTCATTCACTAGATAATAATGAGTGTAGGTATATTATGTTGCGGTTGAAACAAATTAGCTAAAGATGTTGACTTATAATATTTATCCTTGGGAATAAATACGATTGAGATTTTATAATGGTGCCTTTAGAGTTAGGAGTGGTGGGATATGTACTGATGAGGTTGGAATGAAAGAAATGGTGTACTGGGAATAATTCTATTAAAATAAAGAGTAAAATTTAGATTTTTATTTACTAATCTCTATCTAGTAAGGTTCTAGAAATAGTAGATGTTGAAGGAAAAGCAAGGTTGTAGTAAATGAGAATTTTAAAAAGAAATGGGAATACTTGGGACAATTAACAAAATAGTTAATATATGTTATAGTATGATATGTGTGTAATATAGACTTGATGACAGTAAGTGTGGCAGTATAAGTAGTCTAAAAATAAAGTGTGTATTGAAGGATTAGTCTAGTTTGTATCCCATCAACTACCTAACTAGACATGTGTATATCAAGGGGGTCATTATTTTTTATTTTGTTTACAAGACGTCCCACGCATGGATTTTAGAGAGGCTAGGAGTTAGGAATTCAGGAGGTACAAATTGATTAGTTTTCTTAAGTAGTAAGAAGCTGATATAAGAATATTGTTGAGCCTCTAACATTAACTATTGATTGAGTTGGAATATAACAACAATTACCAAGAGTCCATTTCTATGACTCTTTATGAGGCATTTTATGGTAGACGATGTCTATTATCGGTAGGTTGGTTAAACCCAGGCAAGGGAAGACAGTTTGGACCAGAGTTTTTCTAAGGGACGAATGATAAGAGATCAAGCTGATCAGGGAGCGAATCAAAACCGCTAAAGATAGTTAGAAGAGCTACACTGATAATAATTATAAGCTTATGGAATTTCAAGTGGGAGATAAAGTTTTATTATATGTATCCCCTATGAAAAGGGTGACGAGGTTCGGTAAGAGTAGGAAGTTAGCCCCTCATTATATTATATTGTTCATGATTTCGAAGAAAGTGGGTAAAGTTGCATGCTGGGTAGAACTTCATGGCCACCTGAATCAGGTGCATAATTTGTTTAATGATTTCATACTTCATTTGTTTTTACACCCTACAACTTCATAACAACATGTTGATATTAAGGAGCTTGAGTTAGACTCATATGCGTCCTACATTGAGCAACTGGTGAGTCTTATAGATATGCGAATCCAAAAGTGGAGTTATAATGAAATATTAGTTGTACATGTGAAGTGGAAATGCACAATGAATAGGAATCCACTTGGAAGACTGTATGAGGCAATATTATCCTCATCTTTTTAGTATATTATTTTGACTCATCCGCAAGTGAGTAATTAATTTTTACTCATTCATATATGAGGGGATTATTTTGACTCATCCACATGTGAGTAATTAATTTTGACTTATTATTATATGAGGATATTGTTTTGACTCACATATATGTGAGGAGATGATTTTTACTCATTCTTATACAAGGGGATGATATTGACTCACACGCATGTGAGGAAATGTTTTTGACTCATACACTTATGATGGAAGATGATTTTTACTTATTTTATAGAAAGAGAGAGTTCTAACTTATGAGGTAATAAGATTTTTGACTCAATGAAGTAAGAAATTTATTATGAATTATGAGGACAATATTCTTTTAATTAGGTGGGAAGATTGTAATACCCCGTAATTTTTAAAGGATTTTCATATAAATTCAAATGATTTTTAATTAATTAAATAAATAAGTAATTTTGGACATCGGTTAATTTGAAATAATTATTTTAAGTGAAAACTCAAATTTTATAATTATTTGAGTTAGAAATAAAGTTTATAATAAATTTAAAAGTTGGAACAATTATATGGGGCTAAATTGTAATTTGAAATTTTATTATAAATAAGTTATATTTAGAATTGTATTAAAATAACAATTAAGCAAAACAAAGAATTATACTTAAGACCATGGGTATAATCGTAACTATAGCATACGTGGGGCAAAAACTGGGTTAAGGAGACACATTTAAGAGTAAATATATAATCCTAAGGAAACCCTAATGAAACCCTAATTATATTATATGCTCACAACATTCTCCACTAAAATTCACCTAAAATTCATTCTTTTACTTTACAATTTGTCATAAACCAACAGTTTACAGTCCTTTACAATCCTAAATTTAATTGGGGAAGCATCCAGCCAAGTTCAAGAACAAAAAGAGATTTATGTGAATTTTTGAAGAATAATTCAACTTTCTTTCTTAAGGATGGCTTTTCTACATGTTCATGGGTTTCTCTACAAAAACGTGGGATTTATAATCTTTATACTAGACAAGATAATACTTATCTTTCCTTTCATGGTCTAAATAATGATTTTTACCAAAATATTGTCTTCATGAATTATAGAAATTATGTAGAGATAATAAAGTTTTATCACATTTATTAAAAATTGGGAATTTTTGGGTAAATGAATGAATCAATTCAATTCTTGGAAAAATGTGTTTAATTGAGATTAATTTAAATGCACTAATAAATTTTAGTTTTGCTATTAGAATCGTCCATATACATGAAATACTATGGTAGATTACTCTTATGAATGTTCTTATATTTTTTCTCTCTATATTCTAGTTATACATCTTATATTTAATTAACACTTCTAGTATGGGAAATGTTGGGGCTTACTACGTGAGGCCATTGATAATGCATAACGTAATTTATATGATTGGAATCCATTATAAGTAGGTCATAACTATAACTATAATGATTTTAGAGTTAATTATTTATGTTCATGATTGAAGGTTTCACTACTCGAGTGCGTAGATATTAACTTATTACAGTGGGCCTAACCCGTCGCATTGTTGTAGGTGTTCAAAAGTACCCAATTTTGTTTTCTTACTCAAGTACATTCTCTTCCACTCCAGTCACCACGGAGTTATGAAGATGTAGGAGTGACACTTACTTTTATAAGTAGCAATGCAAGGTTTTCTTACTATTTGTACTCAGTGGTAAAAATAGTATGGATTTTAGAGAGTTGTTATGTATATTTTATTTTCAGACTATATATATTGTATTTATTGATGTAATTAACTCTTATTTATTATATATAAGTATTTGATGATTTATCATGTTAATCTATAGTTTGATTTATCATTGTTCTTTAGTTCTTGTCACATGCTAAGGATGGTAATTAATTATTTGGACGACCTATATAATTTTAATAAAATGATTTCATCAACCTAGTTATTAAAATTGTACAAAGTGTCACATTAACAATAATACAATGATATGAGTTTGGAAACAAATAACTAATCCAACTAAAAGTACACATAATAACATCAAACACATGAAATTACTATTTAGAGATCTCAAAAAAACTTGAAGAGCTTGAACTGCATTTATTAGACAAAAAGATTAGTTTGGAGGTGATTTTAACTTATTCGTCCTATAGTCTTAGGCAACAAAATACTTAAAGAAACATACGAGTAATAATCGATTTGTGAATTTTAGGCCCAAGTAAAATTATAAACTGATGCAATCAATGTCAAAAAAAATTCAAATGAGTTATAGTTAAAAACATATATGGGAGTTTCTGTATCCATCCGATCTAAAATACAACAAAACAAGGAAACTAAGTGATCAATTACAATTACATAACCAATATCTATTTAATAAAACCTTCTCAAAGAAAATGCAATACACATGCATGAAAATCATAAACACGTTCGTCGACACCTCATCACTCCGCTACAACATGAACCAAAAGTCTTCCATTTCCTACCCACTATTGTGGATCTTGGTTAAAGTGGTAAAGATGAAGACACAACAGATACTGGCAAGATTACTAATAACCTTGCCATCATGTACATGCAAGTGGTAACCAACATTGCCACTGCTGAACTTTTCTTTGGGAAATCTTACCGTACCAATGATTCCCCTAGCCCTAGTGCTGGGTCTATTAAGACTATTCCTCGTGTTGTGATTCATCGATGCAGAGGGGATGCCAAACATCCTAGTGGTGAGGATATCGAGAACTTCTGCTAAGCTGGATGAGCAATTTTGTTTTACTATAACCATTGCAATGTGGACTGCAAGTTTTAGATATGCTTGTATCAAATTTTAAATATTCATATAAGTTCACTATTTCATCCAAAATTGCAAATGGGTCAGAATAATATATGCCCATTTTTCAACCATCCAGTAGTTAACGTGCCATAGAAAACATAACATGAGTCCTAAAGTGCAATATATACATTAAAACATGAATTGTCCGCATAAAATTACATGCTTTGTGCAAGGTACCATAATTCAAGAATCTAAAAAAAGTTGTTCTCTGTCTTTCTTTGACCCATGCATGTTCCATGGCTTCATACACCTTTATACTCCTAATTTTTGAGATGGGGTTATGTGATGTTTCTCAGTAGATAAACAAAAAGGAAAATTACACTACTATATAAGATCCAAAAGTCACATATAAAAGCACACTGTTGAAGGTTTTTTAGGTAGAGAAGAATCTAAAGTTACCATGCTTTTTATGAAGATATATATAAAATAAAAAATTATGATCAATTTATTCCTTCCTAGACAGTCACTTGAAAAAAATAATAGATACATATGACTTGTGAAAAACATGTAGAACCCTATAGTGTCATATTAACATGAGAAACATGAAACAAACATAATAATGGGTATATAGATCTTCTTGCATATAAGCATCGCTTAGGATTCAAACATACGATGAATAGATATAACCCTCGATAAAAAAAATCCTCAGGCCATTAAACCTACATGCCAAAAGTATACTTTTGAGTCTATTGATTTTTTGTTCATAACATATTTAATGATAATAAATACGTAAATTTCATTTTACTCTTCATAAGAATTAACAAGCATTTAAGCTTATTATACATGCAACATCATCCCAAATATCCTTTAAATCCCACATAAAGTATGGATGTAAAAATTGGTCAAGAAAATTACCAATTTCAAGCCTAGTAACACGAAAAAAAGGTAAGAAATTACCCCCATATTTTCATAATAAATCATGATGGGCTTATCAAAAGATGCCTTAAGGAAACCTGATCAAACATAACAAAACTCAAATTAGAAAGGTAAGATGACAAAAATTCAGTAACAATTCATTTATTTTAAGAAAATTAAAATGTTATAAAATATGTCATAATTGTAAGTAATTTCATCTCAACAACTACATTTTCATCCAAATATTAAAGACTAGTATACAAAATCATCTCACATTCACCTCCAAGAATTAACGAATCACTATATAGACAAAACCCATAGTAAAAATACAATAAAATGTAATTTCATTGGAATCATAGACACAAAATGATAAAATCACGAGTCAGGTGAATCCAATAGTCAACGAATTCAGCACGGATTGTTTTTAGGCATCACAGTTGAATAAACTTTTAGAACTCATATCATATCTAAATACAATAATCATATCAATATATGGTTATTTTGGCATCACAGTTTCCTATTAGGAGGTAAGGAACCTCTGTATCTCAAAATGTAGGTTAAAGAAGATTCAACCAGGCCTTAACACCTGGTTAAGGCATCATAACATCACAAGTAATAATTAGAACACATAAAAACCAAAATCACCGTACCTGCTTTATTCTCAACCCAAACTCACCCTAAAAATCGAAACTTAAACCTAGAACCAACAATAATATACATTTTCCCAACAGTTCCAAAATAAAATAATTATTTAAAACTCAAAATTTCACTCACAACAATATTCACATTATCCATTTTAATCTTAAAAAATTGAAAAAACCATATTCGGAGGAACTTTACGTCATTAATGACTCGATGGTATATAAGACTTGTTGGTTACCTTATTTTCTTTCAAACCTGAAAACAATGAAGATGAGGATAGATGGCCTATGAATTCGATGAGAGTTGCGGTGGTTGTGCATACAGGGTTTTTGTTTTGAGAGTTGGAGTATGGTGATGACTGCTCATTTGGGAGGGAAAATTCCTACTTTAGGTTTGGAGTAATAGACATTCTTACCTTTTTCTTTAAACATCTAAAACATAATATTGTTTTAGTAACCGACATTTAAAAATTAGTAACGATATATTTCGATAAGAAATTAGTTACGATAAATTAGTGTTAGTGATCATAAAATTGGTATGTTAGTAAAAGGATGTTTTGGTATACTGAAGATACTATAAAAGTTGATGATATAAATGACACGATTTGTGTGGGTAATTATAGACCAGGCCTCACTTTAGAAGATTTTTTGTGGTCCATTAGGAAGAAGCCTCCAAAATCCATGATTGAGGTGCTCGAAAGGGATCAAAAGTATATGGATGCTAAGATGCCTTTTCAGCAAGGCATTCCATACCCACCCCTCAATAGGGAAATAGGAAAGATGTCTTATATCATCTTTGGGAATCATCTGAGGTCGTATAGGCCAAGAGGAAGAAAGACGGTGTAAGGCCCTAAAATATGATTAGGAAGGTTAATTACATGATTAATTATAACTTAGGAGTTATAAGTTATAGATTGGTTATGTGTGTTAAACATGTTAATTATCATGTTTAGGGGATGCATGCTCATGTGATATATGTGTTGTTTACATTAGGTGTTAATTGAGATTATAATCGGGGATACCATGTTTAGAACATATGATTAGTTATGTGGTTAAATGAATCATAAATTATGTTTTTAATGCATGATTATGTTTATAAAAGTAAATAAGGGTGTTGATACGAAATTGGCAATGTTTGGTCGCCAATTGTGAAAGTTTTGAGATTTTCGGTAAATTGCTACTTTCCTGTTCGATGCCCAAATTAGGTGTATTAGTTTATGATTTTGGGAAAACATAAATTATGAAAGTTGTAGATATATGAATTAATATTATAACACAACAAACGGTGGGTTAAACGGAGGCTCGTACAAGAAGTTATACCGAAAGTACGAAACAAGGGCAAATATGTCCATCCCTTAAGTGAAAATTGTCTTATTAGCACACCATGTGCTATTTTTTGATTGGTTAGAAGGGGGGTGATGGTTTGGCCGACTTAAACTTCATAAAACATCCCCTTTGTTCAGGAAATGCAGCCATGAACAAGAGTTTTGCCTAAAGAGAGAGAAAGAGAAGAAAGTTAAGGAAGAAATCTTTGGAAAATTTTCTATAAATCAAGGAATCCTCGTAAGGTAATTACATCTTTATCAAAGTTGGTCACATGGATGAGTTCTATACTTATCATGTTTTTATTTTTGATTTGGATATATATTTTAATGATACCCATATTGCTGAATTGTGTTGGAACAAGGATGGGTTAAGAACACAAGTTAAAACTGGAGCTAGGATCGTAAATGCATACTTTAAAGTCCTAAATTTACATCATCTTTTCGTAAAGCATTTTGATTTAGAAAATTAATGATTAGGATGTATATTTCTGCTAAATCATGTTTATTATATGTTTCCACGAATTATACTCAAGGTCAAGGTTATGTATGCTTAAAAATGTTAAGTTATGCCTTAATGTTGTATTTTGACCTAGTTATGCTAAAAATGGTATAAATCATGGAACACTTATTGGAATTGAGTGATTCAAGTGGGAGAGTAAAATAAACTCATACATGTATAACATATCCGAAAATTGTGAAAAAATAACAAGGAATGAACCCTTGGTGATAGTTTGAATTCTTGGTTTAAAATCTGCCCTAAAGGAGCAAGAATGCATACCAAGTGTTTGACGTTTTGCTCGACATAGAAAATGAGCCCTAAAAATTATGAAACATTAAATTTGTATTATTCAATGTGTTTACTGATATTGGGTGGAATATCATGAAAAGTTATGTTGTACAAAAATTAAGAGAAGTTCAGGAAGTTGAAGTTGTGTTGTTGTTTTTCTTGAGAAACGAATTGGAAAAGGCTGTAATAAAATGGGCATAACTTTGTCTAGCAGATTCGTAATTTAATTCTGTAAATTGTGTTAGAACCCTAATTAATTGGGTGTTATATAAATGTGAAGTGTCATATGTAATTCCTCCTTAGTTATTTCTGATTGACCAAATGATGTGATGTGTTACTGGATTTGATGTTAATCAGTGTATTCAAATACTAACGATATTGACTTGTTAGGTGGGGAAGCAGCTAATACTACCATACCAAGGAAGTAGTTGGTATAAATCTTAGCATCAAATCCAAGGTGAGTGACCTTCCTTATGAAATATAAATGCTTATAATTTCATATGGAAATGTGTAGTTAAACACATGTGTGAAAATGTTTATGGGAGTGATGTTGTATTTATGAAACATATGCATATGATTAAAAATGTTAAGCGATGTTATATAATGATATGGACTAGTGAGTCCTTTATCTAATGTTAAGGACTGTGGTGGGTCCTACTGGATGTGGTGGTCCTGTTAATCCAACTTAAAGGTTTGTGTACTCGGGCCTAATAAAGGGATGTGGTGGTCCTGTTAATCCAACTTAAAGGTTTGTGTACTCGGGCCTAATAAAGGGATGTGGTGGTCCCTAATAACTGTGGTGGGTTAATTGGACTGTGGCGGGTCCAGGCTTGCGAGAGTTTCACAATTCCTGTTGGGTTATAGCATTAGAACAAAATAAAAATGGTTATTCAAATTGGTTATATGTTTGGTATGTGGTCATTCACTAAGCCTTTATAGCTTACACTACTATAATGTTTTGTTTCAGGTATGCTTATAATTTGGAGTTCACTGCCAAGTTAGGACCTTAAAACGGGGGAGTGACGGATATTTAGTACGGTTTGAATATCAATATTCCTTTTGTGTAATTATTAAACTAAGGATGTTGGTTATGTAAAGTTATGTAGTACTTATAAGTTATAAGTAAAGGCATTTATGTTTTCATCTACACATACCTTTGGAAAAAAAAAATCTCATGCTATTTTCCTCAGAGATTAAAATTAAAGCATTGTTTAAGGCAATTTATCTATAATTAAAAGGATGAGTTTAACTTAATTAATTCGGGGCGCGACAGATGGAGGTAAAAAGAATGGGCCTCTAGAGGCCAAAAATTTCACCTTGCTCTTAGCCACCATAGAGGAGGTCTTTGTTGTAGGGGAAGCTCAGGATCGCTTGCCTCCTTCAAAGCCTATGAGGACTACTTAAGACAAAAGATAAGTCAAAGTACTGTCGGTTCCATAAAGACAATGTCCACAAAACCATCGATTGCTTCAGATCAAAAGAATCAATCTAGGGGTTAATCAATAGGGGTTACCTCAGGGAGTTTGTAGCAAAAGACACTGACAAAGGTTATCGCAATAACAAGAACAATGAAAATAAGGACATCATCCCCCTAATTGATGTGAAAACCATTTTTGAAGGCATCACTAGTGGTGGAATATCTACTATGATTAGGAAATCTCACCTTAAAAGACTATAATATGAAAAAAGGAAGGCTAGTAGTGTCTCTTTCTCACATCAAGACCTGAAGGTAATGCCGATGATGGTCTTCCCAGAAGCTAACGTCAAAAGAGTTTTCCTATCCCATGATGATCCCTTTGGGATCTCGGTGATCACGAGGAATGCTAACATGAATAGGGTATTGCGTGACACCAGAAGCTCAATAAATATATTATTCTTGGATGCCTTCAAATCCATGGGACTTGGCCCCAAGCAAATGTAGCCAAACACTACTCCTATGATTGGGTTTAATAGGTAATGGACTTACTCCCTGGCGTGTGTCACTCTTCCCTTTAGCATTAGCTTGAAAGGTTGTTGCTATACTATTTAGAATAAGTTCTTGGTGGTAGACCTCCCCTCGACCTACAATCTAACCTTGGGTAGACCTTCGCTCAATGATTTGGATGTTTCATATCCACACATATGATGGTAAAAAGTTTGCCCACCTCTACTAGTGTGGGAGTACTTTACGGAGACCAGAAAAGGCAAGGGAATGTTACAAAACTTCCATGAGAGATAATACTAAGTCACCAAAGACCTCTCATAATGTGTTTGATGTCCTAAAAATCTCACAAGGAGGCAAAAGTGTCCATGTAAAGGTCTTTCTTCCTCCACCGCAATTTTATGAGCTCACTATAGAGAGCCTAAGCATAGAGTTGATGAGCATGGATACCTTAGATCCATGGGATGAGGATATGTAATAAATAGGAGAGACTTTAGTGGCTATGATCACCATGGGAATTGATGTAGAATACCCAACTAAATAAGTTCAGGATTGAGCTGGCCTGAGCCTCTACCTATGGGAGGAACTCATCCTATTCTTAAAAGAATATAAACACGTATTCATTTGGATACTTTTAAACATGATCGGAGTGGATCCTAAGGTAATGGTACACCACCTCAGTGTGGACCCAAACCATAGGTCGATTCGCTAAAAGAAGAGGTTCTTACAAAAGAGTTTGATAAGATCTTATCCAATGATTTTCACCAGAGAGGTCAGCTACCTAGAGAGATTTTATAGTGTTATCTTTTCTGACACCCCGCCCAATTAAATATCGGGTGATCAGTCCTTTATAAAATTTAAAACATAATGTTTGGTTGGTTCATTCTTAGCATCACTGTCGAACACGCAATAACTCATTTAATCACCTAATATAATTAAGCTAAGTGTCAAAACATTTTTCTTATTAATTAAGAACCATTTATTTACCAAACCAAGTTATTTAATGTAAAACATCCATGCACAATTAATTAATACAAATACTGAATCAGAATCGCATGCTCAAATAAATAAGACTGGATAAAACATCGCAGTTCAAAACTCTAAACCAAACAATAGTAGCCATCAATCCAAATGAAAATGAACGAGAAATAGCGTAACATAATCTTCAAAACTGTCTAAAGAGGGGGCGACACATGACCTAATGAAAATGTCATAATGAATAGGAATGAAATAATCGAAGCGTCTAAACAAAGTCTTGCAGCTCCCACAACGGCTACAACATGCCACGCAATTCGAAACTCTAAGCCTGATGTCCCTGTGGCTGAGCACCTGATATAATATATATATATACAACAAGAGAGAGAAGATGCAAGAAACGAGTCAGAGCCCGATGTGTAAAAATATTTGTTTAAGCAAGTATTTAAAATTTGCAGTAAAGCAAGTATCAAGTACATGTTAGTTCGAACTCTCTCTTGAGATTCTCACCCCTCTTCTATTGTGCACACCTAACGCATATCTAAATTTTCTTCTTATCTATACCTCCTAATATAACTAGTCTAAATCCATCCTAATAGTATTTACCGTAACTATTAGTCAACCCATATCACCCATACAATACGTTTTCCAATTAGCCTATGACGAAAATCCAATTAATCCATTTTCCATTTTCATAATAATTCAAGTATACGATTAACATTTTCTTAACAAGTTTTCATACCCACATTCATTATTATACATATTAGATTGATTCACAACTCTCATACATATATACATATAGTCACATCTGCCCTATATATATATATATAACATGATACTGCACCCCCGGGCTACATCCCATTAGTGCACCTAATCAACAATCTGTACCCCCGGGTTATCACCCTTTAGTACACTTATTTAAATAATCTTGTACCCCCGGGTTATCACCCATTAGTACACTTACAATACATTTTTGTACCCCCCGGTTATCACCCATTAGTACACTTATAATAATAAGATTCTCACACCCCCGGGTTATCACCCATTGGTTCCTTTAATAGTAATAATACATAATAGGCATACACACGTCCTACTATAATAAATAGGTATTTTTCCTCACCTACATATATGCTTCTCTTACGCATTTTAATTTCAACATTCCGCAATAGTTATTAGGATTATTATCCCTCTCGTAATCTCCACGACATATCCTTTCCGTACCTAATTCATTAAAGTATTTAGCTTCTCATACTTCTTTCGAAATTCTGCCTTACTTAAGTTTATTATTAGAAAATATATTTCTCATTTCTGAACTAATAAACTTAAAACTGGGCCCTAAAAGAAATTATCAAAACTTCACCCTGTCGCTCGAACGAGGTGGCAAGTCGTTTGAAAGACTGTCACATGTCGCTCGAACGACTTCACGCGAGATTGCAATCTTGCTCGAATGACTTCGAGCGACTTCGCGCGAGAATTCGTTGTTCGTCCCCTGCCCAGATTTTCCAACGTCTTCCACCATTTTTAACCTCAAATCTTCTCATTGAACATTCCAAACTCCAAATAAACAGTTCTACATCAAACCCCATCAATAACATATGAAATCTAACATCCTAGAATCATCAATTCATTACGAATCATTCATAAAACGTGAAATCCCCAATTTAAATTTATCAAAACCCTAGTTCTTCCAATACATGTTCAAGAGGCCATAATTTCGAGATTTGTTCTACATATACATTCCTTAAACCTGATTTCCAGCCTTCATACATTAAGGGTTTCAATCTAATAAATTACAGAATTTATTTACATATTCAAATTCCTCAATATCACCATTTTTATAACCTATAACATAATCCTAACAATCCTACACTAACATAAATCAAATCAATACCGAAATACATCAAGTTATAAACACTTGCCTTGAGTGAGTAGTCTGATTTCTGGATGTTGTTGGTATGGGTGTGTTCCCCTCGTCCCGATCTACACGGTGGTGGTGGTGGTTATGCAAGGTGATGTCGATTTGGCCCTCTTCTCTTGGCAAAAGCTCTCCCTCACACTTCCTATGGCCGTTCTTACTTGCTCCAGCTTTCTAACCCTAATGCAATTGTTTTGGCTGATAAATTAAGTCCTAATTTTCGTCCATAAATTAGGCCTAAAAATCCAATTTACCATAATGCCCTTTTTGGGTACCGGTTAGACCTAAAATTTCCCCGGGACCCAAACTAAACACCTGAGTATACTATTTCGACTATCTCAACCCTTCTGGACTTAACGGTACACTCGAAATCGTCATACGAGTTACTGAAAATAATTAATATATTTATTCCATCAATTTAGTCCCGACACGACTCACACGCGCATCTGACTTAATTCACTAAACTGTCGTATTATTATCTCTTGATAATTTATCAAAGTGTATAGTTCCATATTACATGTCGCACAGTAATAGTAAACTAATAAGTGTTAACCCTTAGCACGCTAGTTAATATTTAATTTTATTCGATCCGAATTAATTAACAATTTAATTCTTCACATTTAAATTTAATTAATCCCGCTGTAATAAAAATCCCTTAATTATTTAAATCATCAGAAATGTGGGGTATTACATACTTCCCCCCTAATAAAGGAATTTCGTCCCGAAATTCGGAAAAATAAGGCATACCTGGTATGAATAAATCTGGATATTTCTCACGCATATCCGCTTCACGCTCCCAAGTAGACTCCTCCACATTGTGATGTTGCCACTGCACCCGAACAAGTGGAACTATCTTTGACCTTAGCCTCCTTTCACTATAATCTAGAATAGCTACCGGTCTCTCCTCATATGAACTATCTGGCTGTAGTTCAATCTCCTCAATTGTAATGTGAGTGTGTGCCAACTCATCTCGAAGGTATTTCCTCAGTGACGAAATGTGGAACACATCATGGATACGATGTAAGTGCTCCGGTAATCCCATTCTGTATGCTACTGGTCCGACCCTCTCTATAATAGGAAATGATCCCACATATCTCGGAGACAACTTCCCTTTCTTCCCAAATCTCATTACCCCCTTCATCGAAGATACTCTCAACAAAACCTGGTCCCCCATTGCGAACTCATGGAAGAACCTTTTTGCATCGGCGTAGCTTTTCTGTTTGTCCTGGGCTACCCATATGCGATTTTGAATCATCTCGATCCTGCTCGATGTCTCCTGAATTACTTCTGGCCCAAGTAGCTTGTTGTCTCCCACCTCTAGCCAACAAACTGGGGAACGACAAGGTCTGCCATACAATGCTTCGAACGGGTCCATGACGATCGTAAACTGATAGGAGTTGTTATAAGCAAACTCTACCAGTGGAAGATACTGCTCCCAACCTCCCCCGAAATCAAGGATACACATGCGTAACATGTCCTCGAGCATCTTATTAGTGCGTTCAGTCTGCCCATCGGTCTGCGGGTGATACACTGTACTCAATCGCAACTCGATACCCATAACTCCCTAGAAGCTTTACCAAAAATGAGATACAAATGTCTTGTCTCTATCTGACACGATGTTAAGAGGTACACTATGAAGTCTCACTATCTCTGCAATAAATAGCTAAGCATACTGTCCCGCTGTGTAGTCTGTCCTGACAGGCAAGAAGTCGGCTACCTTCGTCAACCGATCTATAATAACCCATATAGAATCATGCCCCCTCTGCAAAGTGGGTAACCCGGTGATAAAATCCATGGAAATGCCTTCCCATTTCCAGGTAGGAATCTCCAACGGCTGAAGTAAACTTGGTGGTCTCTGATGGTTCACTTTCACTAGCTGACAAGTGGTACACTTGGATACGGACTCTGTGATATCCTTTTTCATCCCGCTCCACCAATACTGCCGCCTCATATCCTGGTACATTTTGTCCCCACCGGGATGTACCACAAATCGGGACCCATGCGACTCCGTCATTACTGCATATCAAACGTCCTCCCCCTCTGGAACAAAGAGCCTTCCATTGAAGCACAAACCACCCTCAGAACTTACTGATTAAGACTCGGCTCCCCCGGCTAAAATATGCCTAATCCGATCTTGCCAGAACGAATCAGCTGCTTGTGCCTGTACTATTTGCTTAATGATCTGAGGCGTAACTGTCATCTCAGACATGAATGACCGGGCCACAACATCCTGATGTCCCAATTCCTTCCATTTTGCTTTCCACACCTCGGCCATCTCATCGACCGGCCTGCGGCTCAATGCATCAACAACCACATTAGCCTTTCCCGGGTGATAGTGTATTTCGAACTGATAATCTTTTACAAACTCAAGCCACCGGCGTTGACGCATATTCAACTCCTTCTGCGTGAACAAGTACTGTAATGACTTTTGGTCCGTAAATAAGCGAAACTGTTCTCCCAATAAGTAATTCCTCCAAATTCGAAGAGCAAACACAACTGCTACCAGCTCTAAGTCGTGGGTGGGGTAATTCTTTTCATGAGGCTTAAGCTTTCGGGAAGCAAAAGCTATGACCTTCTCCTCTTGCTGGAGTACTGCCCCAAGTCCCTGTAATGATGCGTCAATATAAACCAGGTATTACACTCCCGCTCTGGGAAGTGCTAGAACGGGTGCTGAAGTTAACTTGTCCTTCAGCTCATCAAATGCCAACTGGCCAGATTGAGCGCATTTTGATAAACTTTTGGCATAGTTCAAAACCGTGCCAAAATTTGATACACTTTTGGCAAGATTTTGAACTGTGCCAAATTTTTGGATAAAAGAAACAAAAATAATTATTTAAAAATAAGAAAATTCACAAATTGTAAATCTTGCATGTTGCTGATAAACTAATGTACATACAAACTTCAAAATATTACAAGTCTTTAGTAGTTCATAGACCAAAATAAAATGGGTAGAGTTTCCTCTATTTTTTGGACATTTTAAAACCTGCTAATATAAAACCTGCGTAACATAAAGTCCGCACGACCACAAAATATAACAATAAACTTACAAAAGGCCGCACGACCATAAAAGTTAACAATAAAACTAAAAAAGTCCTTGTTGTAAACCCCTTGTTTTAAACCATTGAGTTCTCCATGTGTTCTACATGAATAAATGCTAACGATAAAATGTTATCCTGCAAAAAAAAATAGGATACAAAAAAAAAAAAAGATATTAGTAACCAAGTAATTTAAAAAAAAAACTTACTTAAGCTAAAAAATTACATATAGGAGTTGCAATTATTATTATATTCTAAAATTAAAAATCTTACGCAAGTTATGATTACCTGATCAATTCCTATGAGTTACATTCATCTAGTGTGAGGTGTTAGTGCTTCTTACGGGATCGTTGGGGGCTGGTTTGGGTTTTCGCCCTTCAATGGCTTGTTTCTAAGCCTAATCCACATATTATAAAATTATCGTCATATTCTCAAATCGAGAGGCTCGTGACTACGCTGTCAGTTCGTACAAGTTACATTCATCCCCTACGAGGTGTTCGTGCCTCTTACGGGGCCGTTTGGGGGCTGGTTTGGATTTTCACCCTCAAACGACTTGTTTTCAAGCCTAATCTAAATATTTTGAAATTATCATCAGATTCTCAAATCGGGAGACCCGTGACTACGCGATCAGTTTGTACAAGTTACATTGGTCCCGTGCGAGTTGTCCGTGCCTCTTACGGGGCCGTTTGGGGGCTGGTTTGGGTTTTCACCCTTTAAGGACTTTTTTTAATCTTAATAGATATATTTTCATATTATCGTCATATTATCAAATCGGGAGACCCGTGACTATGTGGTCAGTTCGTATAAGTTACATTGGTCCCGTGCGAGGTGTTCGTGCCTCTTACGGGGCCGTTTGGGGGCTGGTTTTGGTTTTCCCCCTCAAACGGCTTATTTTCAAGCCTAATCTACATATTTTAAAATTATCGTCATATTCTCAAATCAGCGGCCCACGACTAAACTGTCAGTTCAAACAAGCTACATTGGTCCCGTACGAGGTGTTCGTGCCTGTTACGGGGCCGTTTGGGAGATGGTTTTGGTTTTCACCCTCAAACGCTTATTTTTAAGCCTAATCTACATATTTTAAAATTATCGTCATATTCTCAAATCGGGAGACCCGCGACTACGCGGTCAGTTCATACAAGTTACATTAGTTCCATGCGAGGTGTTTGTGCCTCTTGCGGGGCCGTTTGGGGGTTGGTTTGGGTTTTCACCCTTTAAGGGCTTGTTTTTAAGCTTAATCGATATTTTTTGAAATTATCATCATATTCTAAATTTGAGGGGCCCGTGATTACGTTGTTAGTTCATACAAGTTACATTGGTCCCGTGCGAGGTGTTCATGCCTCTTATGGGGCCGTTTAGGGCTGCTTTGGGTTTTCACCATCAAACGGCTTGTTTTCAAGCCTAATCTACATATTTTGAATTTATCATCATATTCTTAAACGTGGAGACCAGCGAATACGCAGTCAGTTCATACAAGTTATATTTGTCTCGTGCTAGGTGTTCGTGCCTGTTACGGGGCCATTTGGGGCTGGTTTGGCTTTTCACCTTCAAATGGCTTGTTTTTAAGCCTAATCTACGTATTTTGAAATTATTTTCATATTCTTAAATTGGGAGACCTATGACTACGCTGTCAGTTCGTACAAGTTACATTGGTCCCGTGCGAGGTATTCGTGCCTCTTACGGGACCGTTTGGGGGATGGTTTGGGTTTTCACCCTCAAACGGCTTATTTTTAAGCCTAATCTACATATTTTAAAATTATCATTATATTCTCAAACCGAGAGGCCTGTGACTACGCTGTCAGTTTGTACAAGTTACATTCATCCCATGCGAGGTGTTCATGCCTCTTACGGGGCCGTTTGGGGGATGGTTTGAGTTTTCACCCTTAAACGGCTTATTTTTAATCCTAATATACATATTTTGAAATTATCGTCATATTCTCAAATGGGGAGACCCGCGACTACGCGGTCAGTTCGTACAAGTTACATTAGTCCCGTACGAGGTGTTTGTGCCTCTAATATGGCCGTTTGGAGGCTAGTTTGAGTTTTCACCCTCAAACAAGTTGTTTTTAAGCCTAATCTACGTCTATTGAAATTATCATCACATTCTCAAACGGGGAGACCCGCGACTATGCGGTCAGTTCATACAAGTTACATTGATCGTGCGAGGTGTTCGTGCCTCTTACAGGACTGTTTGGGGGCTGGTTTGGATTTTCACCCTTTAAGGACTTATTTTTAAGCTTAATCTATATATTTTGAAATTATCGTCATATTCTCAAATCGAGAGGCATGTGAGTACGCTGTCAGTTCGTACAAGTTACATTGGTCCCGTGCGAGGTGTTCGTGACTCTTACGGGGTCGTTTGGGGGTTGTTTGGGTTTTCACCCTCAAACGGCTTGTTTTTAAGCCTAATCTAAATATTGTGAAATTATCTTCATATTCTCAAACTGGGAGACCCGCGACTACGCGATCAGTTCATAAAAGTTACATTGGTCCCGTACGAGGTGTTCGTGCCTCCTATGGGGTCGTTTGAGGGTTTGTTTGGGTTTTCACCCTCAAACGACTTGGTTTTCACCCTAATTTTATGATTTGTGAGGTCTCTATCATCATCGTTTTATATTTATTACGTTTTAATTTTGATTTAAGTTTGAGAATATATAACTTTGTTTATAGATTTGAATGTGTGTTTTTAAGTTTGGGATTAAGTGTGAAATCATAAGTTGCAATTCTTAATAGGACTCAAATTTGATTTTCAATGACTTAAAATGTTCGTGTTATTATTAAAGACAGTACATACATATGAAAAATTAGTGATATGAACGTACTTTACACGGCCCAAAACTACTATATGTGATGCATAAATCCGATGTTATATGATCCACTGATAGGTCCTGGTCATGGCCCCCTCCAAGATTTGATTCAGCTTTCGTCCCTGACTCCTATTATATATTGTTGTATATAACAATTATATAACTTTTATATATAACAACTGTTATATAAAAGTTATTATATATAATAGTTATATATAACAACTGTTATATATAACTGTTATATAAAAGTTATTATATATAATAGTTATATATAACAACTGTTATATATAACTGTTATATAGAACTGTTATGATTCTGAATTTAGATACCCCCATTATTACACGCTAAAACAAAATCTAGTTTTAGCTCTTGCACATATCCATGTTTACTCGCTAAAGCTAGTTGTATATATTGCCCAAGATTTGACCAAAAAAGTTAGGATATGATAAAATAACTTTAAAGACACCTACCTTTACACACCAAAAAACTCATCTTTTAGTCCAGTCGAAAACAACAGCTTGTCTACGGAGACGACCAGTCCTCCATGTGGAGCATCACAGTGAACCAAATCCGCAAAAAAATTAGAGGCCATTAGTGTCTTGAGCTCATCACGGACGAAGTATTAAGACATTCCAAGGAAGACCCTATGGAAAAATTTTGATCTTGCAAATTGCAGCACCCGACCAATTTCTATTAGTGAAACACCCTGCAAATTGCGTAATTTTATAAAATCCATATACATCAACTAGAGGTTTTGTAGTATGCATATCGAGTAATTTTATCCGTCTAACAAATTCAAATCACCTCAAATATGCCAAACGAGATAGTTGGCGGTGGAGTAGGATTATAGAAGCATAAATTAGGCATATAAGTAGAGATTTTGCAGATTTGTACCTTAGAGGAAAGTAATTCGAAGGAAGGTGGCATAGGTGGAAGAGGATATTATGGAGAATCCTCTTGTCCGCATCCTTCCTAACCGTATATGTGTACCTCACAGGAAATAAAATTAAAAATTAATAACTAAATGTTAAAATGGAAAATATAGATGTTAGCATCCAACATAAATTAAACTAACCTTTCTTCAAGTGATCCATAATCAAGTCCCAAATGCTCATTTTACTGAAGCTATAATCATCACCCATGACAATTATTTGCTGGAAATAAACAAAGGATGTGATAATAATATTATGTGACGAAACATAAAGAGATACCACCAAAATTTTCAAAATAGGACATGCATAAACATTATGTACAATACAAACTTTTGCATTTCCAAACTGTCCAAAAATGGGACAATTTAAGAGTTCTCACCACAGTCATAGTGAGACCTCTTGAACGGGTCTAAGGTTTTTCTACATGTGTAACATCATTATTGAATGTTTAATATTAATGTCTACTTACTATTTAAATAGTTTTTTTTTTTGCTTTTTCTTAAATTTTCAACACATAATCTCATTTATCCATTTCATTAGTGGGGTGTGTACTTTTCAATTTGTTATTTTTACATTATTATTGAATATTTAGCACTTAAATTTTCTTAAAACTCCGTAACCTATACGAATCAAATCAAATACACATTTTAAATAGAAGGGTAAGAACATAAAAATATAGATTACCACTAAAAGATTCCAAGGTCTATCCAAAAACCAATGATTTATTTTTTTCATTATCCACATTCAATTTGCACCAAAAACTCACACATTAAAAAAATAATAAATATTTAAAAATGTATATATATAACCCTAAAAAGCAAACACGAATCAAATCACGCATATCATAGACTCTAGGATCAAATATTAAACCTAACTTAGGTTAAAAAAAATAATACATGATTAGGATGAGTGGAGTGAGAGAACAATGCAGTGACCGGAGAAAGAGAGAGTGGGCCGGAGAGAGAGAACGTCGGCCATAGAGAGAGAGAGTGCGGCGACCGCCGATCTATAGAGAGAGATTGACCGCCAACCTAGAGATAGAGATTGACCGCCGATCGTATAGTTAGAGAGTTAGCGCCGACCTCCGACCTAGAGAGAGACAGAGTGAGCTCCGACCACCGTGAGAGTGAGATGGAACGAGGAGAGAGTGAGTGGGAATGAGGAGAGAGTGGGAGGGCACCATGAGAGAGAGAATAAAAACTGTGTAATGTTTTTTTTGGGTATTATATATTTTAGTAAGTATACTCAATTTTGGCACTGTTTTAAAGTGTGCCAAATTGCTATTAAACCATGCCAAAATCTAGCACAGTTTTAAACTGTGCCAGATTTTTAATATCAGGATGTTCCAAATTGTTATTTTTGGTGTAGTGCCACCATATAAAGATGGCCCCTGTTGATGAGGAATATATCTCATTCATTACGAATAAAGGTACCTTTTGTTACAATGTTATGTCTTTAGGACAAAAGAATGAAAGTGCAACTTATTAGAGGGTGGTGAAACTCATTTTCAATGACCTAATTGGCAATACCACGGAGGTCTATATTGATGACATGCTGATCAAAATCCTGGAAGCTTAGAACCATGTGTAAAACCTCAGAGAGACTTTTTCCATCCTTAGGAGGAATCGAATGCACCTCAACCTAAAGAAGTGTACTTTTAGGGTTGTCGAAGACAAGTTCCTTAGGTTCATGGTTACCAAGTGAGGCATATAAGTCAATCTCGTGAAGATATGGCCTCTGCTAGACATGAAGTCTCTAGGAATAGTCAAATAGGTCTAGGTCCAAGTCGGGAGAGTTGATCAACTCAACTACTTTATCTCAAAAGATATCAACAAGTGCTTACTTTTCTTTAAAATACTAAAGAATGACTTTGAGTGGACTCTCAAGGACAAAGAGGCCTTCTAAAATCTAAAAAAGTATATGGGATCCCCCACTCTATTGTCCTCGACCATCATTAGGGAAGATATGTGTTTGTACATTACTACCTCACCCAACACTGTTACCTAACCTCTCATCTGAGTGGATTGAGTTTATTATCCCGCTTACTATATCATCCAAGCTCCACAAGGGGCTAAAAATAAGTATCAAAAAAATTAAAAAGCAATATTTGTACCCCATCACCTTAGCCAAGCTTCTGGGGCATTACTTCCAGTCTCACACCATTATAGGCATGACATAATAAACCCACTACCAGATCCTCCACACTCCTGATACCTCAATAAGTCTTGTCAAGTGGTCTGTGGATTTAGGAGATTTTGACTTCAAATATCAACCTCGAAGTGTCATAAAAGGTCAAGACTTTGTTGACTTTATTTCGAAGTTCAAAAACCTTGAGGAAGTGGATGAAGGGCCCAATAGCACTGGGGAAAAATCCATAATTATTCCCAAAGAGACCAGACAATCGTTGTTCAAGGATATAGACCTCATCTCTCTGACTTAGCTACTACATGTTTATGGCTCCTCCAACTACTCAGGAAATGGTGCTGGAATTCATTCGGTAATTCTAGAAGGAGGTATAATATCCATTACCCTCTATTTTAAATTCAAAGCCTCTACTAATGAGGCAACATATGAGGCTTTAGTGGCAGACCTTGTCCTAACCATCCATTCCAAAGTAAAATAAGTTTAAGCCATTAATGACTTTTAAATTGTGGTTAACCTAGTCAATGAGGTATGCGAGAACAAAGGTAGCTGAATGGTGGGATACTTACTGATTATAAATCATCGCATCTAGATAATCCCTAATTGTTCCACCATAAAGATCACATGTGCCAAAATTTTAGAGGCTAGACATCTAGCACGAGTGGCCTCATCAGATGACGTAGATAGAAAGGAACTAGTTGTCACCTTATATATAATGAGCATCACTCAAATCCTTATAAAAACTAAATACATTGATCAGAGCTCAGACTGGACCACTCCCGTTAAGGCCTACCTCAGGGAAGGTTTTCAACTAGAAGACAAGCTTTAATCTAAACGAATAAAATCCTTAGGTTCAAAATATGACATGGAAAATATGTATTATTAAATAATGGGTAATGCTCAACACCTCAGTGATGACTTAGCCCATTAGAGGTCAATTATGTCCTCAAACACTTTCATGAAGTTGTATATGGTGTCCAAACAGGCCTAAAGACCTTAGTTACAAGGTCGTAACATAAGGGTAATTTTGGATAACATTGGGGAAGAAAGACAATGATCTAATCTAGCGTTGTGACAATGTTAGAGGTTATATGTTGTTCTAAAAAAACCTATAGAGAAATGGATCCGTTGTTAAATCCATTTCCCTTTACTCTATGGGGAGTTAATTTGATACGGAATCTTCCCCTCAACACATGTCTAAACAAGTTATGTATTGTGGACATTGATTACTTCATCCAATGAAATGAGGTTGAGACCTTAGCCACTATTACATAGAAAAACACTACTATGTTCATTTGGAAAAAATCATTTTTAGGTTTGTATTACCTCGAGCCATCATTTTAGATAATGGTAAATAATTTGACAACCTAACTTTCAAGAAATTCTTCTTAATTTATGTCATAAGCAATCACTACACCTCTCTCGGCCACCCTCAGTCCAATGGACAAGTTGAAGTAAACAACATAACCATCTTCCACAACTTGAATAAGATGTTATAGAAGGCCAATGGGCTATGAGATGAAGAACTGCTGAGCATCTTGTAGTCCAACAAAACCACAATCAGAGGTCCAATGGGATAAAATCCATTTTCCATGACATTGAAAAAATCTCACTTAAGACGTTTAATTCAGGATTAAATTGTTAAAATGGCTCTGAACTGTTTGTTGAAGAAACTCTTTAATTTAAGCAGAACTTAACATAGATTATAAACAAATTATTAAAAGAGTTTACACAAGTTATTTCAGATCTAGAATGAACTAGTTTTGAAAAATAAACCTTAAACTATTAAATGAATTCAGCGTAAAAGAAGGTGATGAGAGTATGCTGAAGTGCACAAGTAAATTTTTAACATGGTAAAACCCCACCAATTAGGGAAACATCCACGGTGACCTCTACGTCACAAAGAAAAAAATTCACTAAAACAGAGTAACAAATTACAAGCTATTTAACAATCAAACCACACAAACACACCTAAACAAAGTTCAGAATCGTTACCAACTCCTCTAGATTAGATCTCACTTCTCTGAAGGTTGTTGTTGTTAATGTTGTCTTAAAATTTGTAACTTTACTCGATTCCAGCTTTGCGTTGACTCAACCAAGTTCAAGATCATTCAACCAACACTTTAAGTGTGGTAGAGTGAAAGTGTAGTGGTGATGTTCTCTCTAACATATTCATGCAAAAACTCACACTTAATACAAACATAATGATTTATCAAATTACAAAATCACTAGATATTCAAGATTTTCCATAATTAGTTTAGTCAAGACAATATCAGACTTTAAACCTTTCAAAACAACCATAGATCAAGAGGGAATCTTGTTGTGAAATATCCAAGATCCAAAAACTTTCTTCTTTTGAAAATAGTAAAGATAGAAAGTGCAATCCCCAATCAAGATCTCAAATCTAGATCTAAGTCTGATTGTTTGAGTAAAATGAAATCATAACGAATATTGTTGGTTTAGGGTTTGAAAACATAAAATCAGTTTAAAAATAACCAACAAGAAAGATTTCTAGAAATAAGAAATCAAAACAGTAAACTATCTATGTGATTTGTATCACAAATATGAGATCTCAAGTTTCTATGAAGAGAAACTGTAAAACTCATCCAATGTGACTAGGTTGGAAGAATGATCAAGAACAAGAGAGGATAACTTCTCAAAACACGAACTAAACACTCAAAGGTTTAACTCTCAGAAAAGTATTTATGGTTTGGATTTGACAAAGTTTGAATTAGGGTTTTATTTCTCTCTCTAGTCCTTTCTCTTCTATCTTTTTTCTCTCAAATGAGGAATAACCAAAGTTTGAATTATGGTTTGAATTAGGGTTTTACTTCAATTAGTGTATATACATACCGCTCTATATGATGATCCATTTTGAACATTGAAATGTTTATTTTTCGGAGATTGAATGACATTCCACATGATGATATCGTCAATGGTCTATCCTTATTCTACACTCTAACAAAATAAAAACACTAAATATGTTAATATTTATTAAACTAAAAATTAAAAGTGTTTATAATATAATAATTCTAACCTCCTTGGTTATTTTTGCATGTACCTTTAACCTTTTTGATTCACTTCATCATGTAAAAGAATCGAGAGAAAATAATTAATTACATGTTACTAGTGAAGTAGATGTAAACAAATTATTGTTTAACTTATTGAGTTGTTATACAATTGTCTTCTTCAAACCCCAAAATTGCACCAAAATAGGCCATTGATCTTTTTTGACTCGGGGCATATGTTTAAACCGCTTCGCACTTGTTATAAATTTTCATAATGACTCTTCTTCACTCGGTGCTTCCATTGATTCTAAGCAGCTATAACCCCTGCAAACCAAAGTTGTCTAAAACCTTACGATGTATTTGTGTTCTCCTAAAAACAAATACGCAATATATTGGTTAGAAATTTAACAAACTCATATATAACTACACAAATAAACCAAATTGAATTAGTAAACTTCCTTTATTTCATCCAAAATCCCCTCACGAATTCCCTCATCTACCTTATTCCAAGATAACATTGTCAATGGAAAAAAAATTCCATTCCATGAATAGTGGCCTGATTGTGACATAAATTTATATTCAAGCCTAGAAACTGGCAGATAAAGATCATTCCATTATAGTATTTTCCTTTTTTTTATCATTCCATTCAATCTTAGGCCTGGCCCATTGTTAACATTTTTCGCACAAGTGGGCGTACTCTCTGTACCTAAACAAAAATTTAAAAAATGATGTTTATAACACTTTACTTTAGATGACTATTATTATATGAAATGTAATATCAAATGAGTGAGATATAAAAGGGGTATTGCCATCTATTTTTTAGTTGATCATTAATCTTCTCGATATTTTGGGAAAGGCGGCTTGTAGGAGTTTGAAATGAAGAAACTTGAGACCACGGGTTGCTATGTAGCGTCTCATACTAAGATGTTAATCTATGCATCTGTATGGAATTCTTAATGGAATAGTTCATGGTCATGTCTCTCATGACACGCAAGACTTTTTTGTTAGGTTGCAACATCTCTATCAGATGGAATATGGATCCATGACTATCTAAATCTTCTTCCACATGGGTTGTGAGTGGTTTTTTCTCAAGTAGTCTTTCCTCAGCTACGACCTCACACATATTCAGATGACATTGATGCTAATCTATCATTGATCTATATATGTACATATATCATAAATAATTAAGTTAATTACATAATAATGAAATTGAGAGAGAGGGAGAGAGAGAGAGTGAGACACCCCAACCTAGTTACTTATAATTAAGTTTGAAAGTTAAAGTGAGTCAAACCATGATAAATTTAACCAAACCATAAAAACGAGTTTTAATTTCAAAGTCATCATTGTGAAACCACATAACTAAAAACCTTTTTACAACATCACAGTATTCATGCGAATAAAAACTTTCTTGAAGGATAAGTTAACTTAATTACATCATTTACATTAAACTAAATCTTTGTTTCTCCCGTTCCTGACTAACCCAACCCGACCTCCTAGATTTGGTAGTGACATCGCATTACTTGAAAAAAACGTGAACATAGGAACCGTGAGCAAAATAGCCTAGTGAATGGATCA
This sequence comes from Sambucus nigra, assembly GCA_949130495.1. NCBI lineage: Eukaryota > Viridiplantae > Streptophyta > Magnoliopsida > Dipsacales > Adoxaceae > Sambucus > Sambucus nigra. The sequence goes on from OX422215.1 coordinate 249,759,418, forward strand.
CTACTATACTATTGCATGAATTTAAATGCAATAAATCATGTCCATATAATTATGTATTAACTTATCCGCCTCATTCATAATGAATGAAAACTTTTCTCAATCATGATTCACATATCCTATCTAAATAGACAATTATCCCCCATTCCTGGTCGAGGAGTAACCCCTTGTCATTAATAGACAAATCTCCCTCATTTCGGGTCGGGGAGTAACTTCCCATTTCGATAAACCGAAATGAACAATTTTATATTCATAAAATTATGATCATTTTCGTAACAATATCCAAATACATCATTCCAGTGAGTACACTTACCTTGGGGTGTCAACTATGTATTTATGTTTCCTTCGGGTGGAGCTGAACTGGGTTGATTAGACCTTACATCTGGCAATCCAACTAAATCAGTACTGAATCTCAATCATAAGTATTATGTGACACCCCGACAAATTAAATATCGGGTAGCTACTCCTTTATTAAATTAATTCAAAATGCCAAGTTGGCTCAGCTAATAGCATCACTATCGAAAATATTTTTATTATTTCTAACCACCTAGTATTTAAAAAGTAAGTTGCCAAATTTTAATTAAAGTCTGATTAACATGCAACAAGTGTAATGAAGAATAATAACACCATTCACCATACCGAAGTAAATAGAATAACCATCACATAATGTAAATAAAGTCTGGAGGAAAACTCCTCACTACAAATCCACAAACCGAAATAATTAAACTGAATACTGAATTAATACATGCCAAAGTCTGAAAACTGTAATGGAAATGTAACTCTAATGGAACTGGGCAACATGCCCTAAAACTGAGGAATACTGAAGATGGAATCCAAATGATAGAAGCGTCTAAAAGCAAATCCCTGTAACTTCCACAAACAGCTACAGCTCGTCCACTGAATGAGTATCCTATGCATGGTGTCCTTGTGGCTGGGCACCTAAAATGGTTTTACAAAAAATAGATTTAAAAGCAAACGGGTCAGAGCCCGAATGTGGAGATATTTTAAAAACCTGCAAGTGCTTTAAAAATATTTAAAACATTAAATGCAAAGTACATGTTAGGACGTGCACTCACATGAAATTCTCACCTCTCATCTAACTGTGCACTCCTAACGTAAGTACCCATCTAAAATGACACAAACCACTAGCTAAGTGACATCATATCTAGCTAGACTGTCATAGGTTCTACCCTTATTACTCGGTTCCCATTAACATTATAACGCTCGCAATTGAATAGGGGCTTAACGTAAATTCAGGTTCTCATACAAAAGTAATAGAACTCGTTATAGATTATCCCTCTATGTTATTCCATAGTTACACACAATACCATATGAAAGTTCTAGTTTATTAAGCGTATATTTTCCACAACATAAATATACAATATAAGCACCCCGAGACTAAGCTGCGGTGCACACATACTCTGCTATCCATCCCGGTACATCACGTACATAAGGATCACATATTCCGAATCTCTCAGGAATGGTTCACAGATGACATCATCACAAATAATGGAGGCGAACACAGTCACATCACATGGGTCACGCACATACCTACGCTCGCACGATCAGCGAACTTATTAACATCCCAATAAGTCTTTCTCTGACCTATGTTCATCGAGGTAACCAGTCTAAATCCGGGCAACACAAGGATTAGAGGGCCCTAAGTGAACGCAAACCTCCCGTGATAGCAAGTATGGTAGGTATGTCATGCACACAAATCATGTATCAATACTAAGTAACACACATCTTGGTAATCACTATAATATATTGGTACATATCGCATTCTCGTGCCAACCTAATATATATACAACTTATATAATCCCGGTCCATATTTATATGCGCCATAATTTATTCTCACGTCGTAGTAGGCACTCACGTCTCGACTCAAATGTCTATTTGATTTGATACACAGTTATATAATTTACTCCTCATTATATCCCAAATGTCCCAAGTATACTAATACACCATCAAAGGAAATGTTATCTCTATCCTCGAACAAGTTTACGGGACTCCCAAAATCAAAACAGGCCAAAAGGCCTAAACTGCCAGCTCGTTAGAAGTTTCGTTCGAACGAGGCTGTTCGAACGAGAGTTCTTTCGAACGAACTGGGCTATCTAACGAGATCTCGTTCGAACGGGATTATTGAACAAAACCGCACCTCGTTAGAAGCGACTGGTCAACTCGTTAGAAGCTCGTTCGAACGAGCTCGTTCGAACGACCTGGGGAGGTCTTCTAACGAACGACCAGTTTCGATCCCAGATTTCCCTAGTTTCGTTTTTCACCATTCGTATCTCTTCAAAACTCATCTAAACATCAAGCCAACGATTGTTTAAGGTCTCTAATCATCCCTAAACGTACCTAGGTCACATACAAACATATTTTAAGAAATCAATTCCTCCTAAACATTATTAAATCCTCAAGTCTCTACACTTTTCCCCAAATTTTCAAGAATATAAACCCTAGAATTTATAATCATGAATTTACCCAATTAAATCCGTTTTAATTTCATCCAATATCTAATATCATCAGAATAATCATCTACCTACCATTCTACATGCAATTTCTCTTCAAGATTTCAAGTTCTAAGTTCCAAAATACATGGGTTTTCATAACACTCCAAGAACAATTCAATCTTTATTAAATTCCTACGCATGGAAAAGCATTCTCTGAAATTAAACGAAATTAAATCACTTGCCTTGAGTTTATCTCTGATTTTGATGTTGATTTGCTGAAGTTATCTCTCTCTCTCTGCAGAATTCCCTCTCTACAAGCTTTCTTCTCCAAAGGTGGCTATGGTTGCTAGGGTTTTCTTTGGGAAAGTTTTGGAAACCTAATCTAATAACCCCCGTAGCTTACTGGGTCATTAAGGGTTGGTTAGTGGGTTTAGTGGGTCTATTACCAATCAGATAAAGACTCCTAATTTTCGTCATTATTAATTCCCAAAAATACAATATTACCAAACTACCCTTATAAGATGCCGGTATGGCCTAAAAATACCCCGGGACCCAAACTAAACCCCCGGCTAGTGTTTTCTGACTATCTCGACCCTTCCGAACGCGTTGGCGCACTCAAAACGACCATACGGTTAATAGAATTTAAATTCACTTTTATAAATAAAATAATTATATCCTGACGCGACTGTCACACGCGTCCCAATAAAATGACCAAATTGCCGTATATCAATCTCACGACAAATTTCATAATTCAATATTCATATAACATCATATATACTCAATATAGTCAAATACCAACTCACATCTCGCTAGTATTTTACCCGGATTAATTCCCAATTAATTCTGATTTAATTAATTAATCCCAAAATAAATATTGCCAAAAATACGGGGTATTACATACTTCCCCCCTAATAACTAAATTTCATCCCGAAATTCGAAACTAGAAATTACCTGCTAAAAACAATTCTGGATAACGTTCGCGCATCTCATCCTCGCGCTCCCATGTGGACTCCTCGACATTGTGATGTCGCCACTGAACACGCACTAACGGAACTATCTTTGACCCCAGTTTCCTCTCACTTCGGTCCAAAATAACAATCGGCCCCTCCTCGTAGGAGCTATCAGGCTGTAGATCAATCTCCTCCAAAGCGATGTGAGAATGAGCCAAATCGTCTCTGAGAAACATGAGTAAAGACAAAATAATGGCACTGTTGATACCAAAATTAGTATGCTGATATAGACGAATCACAAGAAGACACGTGTCGATCTACATGGCACAATAGCAACGAGGAGGAAGTCTATTTCCCCGACCAAGTCAGACTCACTCCGAGCAACAACTATACTCCGAGGAACTCCAGCTCTCCGAGGAACTCCAACGCTCCGAGGAACTCCAGCTCTCCGAGGAACTCTTGAACGACGAGCAACTAAGGCGGTTCGATCTTCATCTCGACCACAGCATTGATAGCCAGATAATCAACAGTTCAACTATTCATTGAATGTTTATCATCTTGACGCACACGCTTGAAAAGCATTAAATGAATTACCCTTTCACATGTATATCATTTAATGTATCACCCTTTTAGATTATAGCCTCAAGGCTATAAATATATTGTATGACCCGCATTCAAAGGGGGACCGGAATTTCTTGATAGTATTTGTAATCGAGAATTCCCAAATACTTAGCAATAACATAACAATGGACGTAGGCCATTCATATAAGGCTGAACCACTTTAAAATATTTCGTCTCATTTATTTATCTGTGATTGAATTATTAGAGTAATCTAATTTTTTACATCAACAGATTGGCGCCGTCTGTGGGAAACGACTGTTGTTATCGTTTTTCATTAAAAATCATTCATCATCAATGGCAGATAATCCGGAATCCAACAATCGAAACGCTGGAAATGCTGGAAATCCTCCAAATCCTTCTGCACCTCCAGATCTGGCTGGGATTATGATGAATCTGGCTCAAGGACAAACCGCCATGCAAGAAATAATGCGGTAACTCATACAGACCCTTCATGGCGGTGCACCTGGACGTTCGGGACAGCGAAGTGGTCAGAGGCAAACCTATTTACTTTCTTCACGATCCAGGCGTACTGAGTCGTATTGTAATGAGGAGTCTGATGATTTCTCTTATCAACCTGGGCAAACTTCATCAATACGGGCTACTGATACTGAGAAGCGTATCACTCTCTCTCCAGAGAGACCCAGTTCCTTGGAAAGACTGAGTAGGGCGTCTCCTTTCAGTCGATTAGGCCCTAGGAGGAATAGGAGTCCACCTAAAACCATGTCGAGGTGTTTTCGACAACCATCAGATTTAAGAGAAGGATCAACACAATCACGACCAGTTGCTCATCAAGATAGATCTCAGGAGGTCACTTCAGAACAATCAATTGCTCGAACTAATAGGCCCGAGGAAGGAAATGATGCTTGGAAAGGATCCATTCAGCGGTTGGAGGATAGATTGGGAGAAATGGCTAAGGCGAAGAATCCCTTACACCGAAATTTTGTTCAAGGGACACCTTTTGTCCTGGCCATTGTGGGTTTTCCTACCCCGTCAAAGTTTAAAGCACCTGTGGTGACCCCTAAATATGATGGAAAGACATATCCTGTTCTTCACATAGAGCAATATCAAGCTGCTGCCGACATCTATGCCGTCCCCGACGAGATGAGATGCAGAGCATTCTCAGGAACTCTTACTCGATCTGCCCAGATATGGTACAACAATCTTCCTCGGGGTAAGATTTCAACTTTCTTTCAATTGGCCGAGTTGTTCATCGGCAATTTCTGTTTTGGGGCAAAGCCAGTAAAAAGAGTAGCACACTTGTTAAGTGTTAGACAAAAATCTGGTGAGAGTACTAGAGATTACATAACTCGTTTCAATAACAAGAAGCTGGAAGTCATAGATTATGAAGAAAAGACAGCAATCACCGCCTTGATGAGTGGGTTGTTGCCTAACAAGTTGTATTACACTTTGGCCAAAGATCCACCTACAACTATGTCAGACTTGATGGCAAAAGCGGCCAAAATCATGAATGCCGAGGAGGCTATGGATGCGAAGAAGAATATGGATAAAGAAACCAAGGTGGAAGACGATAAATCCAAGAAGAAAGAGCATAAGGGCAATAGCGGTGACAAGCATTCCAAGAATAATAAATCATCATGGGAAGACCTGAAGAAATTCGATAATTATACTCCTTTGAAAATGGGTATTAATCATATCTTGGAAGAAATCAAGAATAACGAGGAAGTAAAGTGGCCAAAGAAACTGAGATCAGACCCTGACATGAGGAATAGGGAGAAATATTGCGAGTTCCATAAGGATCACGGCCATATGACCAAAAATTGCATAGCTCTTCAGAACGAGATTGAAACACTCATCCGAAGAGGGAAGCTAGCAAAGTATGTTGATCGGGGAGGCGAAAGAAGAAATAATGACCGAACTAAAGAAAGGTCTAGATCTCCTCATCGAGCAGGGGAGAAAAAGAAGAGAAACCATGAAGATGATCCAGATGATGACCCCGATCTTCCCAAGAAACCAAGGCAGCCAGAACGAGAGGTATTTTCAATACGCTTTGGGTCATTTGATTACAATATCATTACAGGAGGAGATGCAGGAGGAGGAGACCTTACTGCAGAAAGAAAAGCTTACCTCGGTGAAGCTCAGGCTTGCTCATACATTCAACGAATAAATTTAGCAAAGGAGGATCGCCCGAGGAAGGTAAACAAAGAGAAGCTGGTCATCGGTTTTTCAAAAAATGACTTTGCAGGTGTTCTTTACCCTCACGACGACCCTTTGGTGATCAAAATGAGGATGGAAGAAGTAGTGATTTCAAGGGTTCTGGTAGATAATGGTAGTTCGGCAGACATCATGTTCTACTCATGCTTTGACAGTTTAAATTTAAAGTTATCTGAATTAGAGCCTTATCACAGACCTTTCTTGGGTTTTGCTGGCGAGAAGGTTTTTCCACTTGGGACGATCAAGTTGGATATATTCATTGGAACTTGGCCTGCTTGTCGAACAGAAAGAATACGCTTCTTTCTTTTGGATAAAAATGTGCAATCAACTTACAACATCCTCATGGGAAGAGTTGGTTTGAAGAAGTTCGAAGCAGTTCCATCTACGGTACATCAATGTTTAAAATTCCCTACAAATTTTGGAGTAGGAGTTGTGAAAGGTGATCAGAATGTAGCTCGGGAATGCTATTATTCATCTGCCGAGCAAGAGGAGCTTGAAGAATCAAGGAAAAAGACTACTACCTACCAGGTGGATGAAGGTATAGAAATTGAAACACTGGATCCCAGAGATGAATCCCAACTTGTAAAAGGACAGGTGGTGGAATCTACAGAAAATATTATTCTGGACGATGAGCACCCTGAACGAATAACCCAGATAGGTTCGACGTTGGATGCTTCAATAAAACAGGAGTTGATAACTTTCTTGAGAAACAGAAAGAAAACTTTTACATGTAGTCATGAAGACATGCCAGGAATAGATCCCAACTTCTTATGTCATGAGCTCAATGAGAATAAGGAGATCAAGCCTGTAAAGCAGAGAAGAAGAGTGTTTAGTCCCGAGAAGAATCAAGCCATACAAGAGGAGGTCGAGAAGCTCCAGAAAGCCCAATTCATTGAAGATGTGAAATATCCAGACTGGTTAGAAAATGTGGTGATGGTAAAGAAGAAAAACAATAAATGGAGAATGTGTGTTGATTTCACTGATCTCAACAAGGCCTGACCAAAGGATCACTTTTCATTGCCCATAATTGACCAACTAGTGGATGCTACCTCGGGACACGAGCTGCTCATCTTCATGGACGCTTACTCTGGATACAACCAGATCAAAATGAAACCTGAAGACAGGGAAAGAACTTCTTTTATTACCCCTAGGGGAACTTATTGTTATAATGTTATGCCTTTTGGTTTGAAAAATGCAGGAGCGACATACCAGCGGCTGATGAATAAGGTTTTCGCCGAACAAATCAGTTGCAATATGGAAGTCTATGTCGATGATATGCTGACAAAGAGCAAGAAAGCTGCTGATCATCTAGTTGACTTAGGTCAGACCTTTGATCAACTGGATAAATACCAGATGAAGCTCAACCCGACGAAGTGCACATTTGGAGTACGAGAAGGAATGTTCCTCGGGTACATCGTCAACCAGCGAGGCATTGAGGCGAATCCAGAAAAGATCAAAGATCTTTTAGGGTTGCGATCTCCAACGACGAAGAAATAGGTGCAGAGTCTTACAGGAAGAGTTGCAGCGCTCAACAGATTTGTATCCCGAGCAACTGATAGATGCCTCCCATTCTTCAAAACACTTCGAAAAACTTTCGAGTGGAATGATGAATGTGAAAAAGCCTTTCAAGACTTGACGAAATATTTGGGAACACCTCCACTGTTGTCCAGGCCAGTAACGGGAGAAAAGTTGTACTTGTACCTGGCTGTATCGGAGAATGCAGTCAGCTCGGCATTGATCAGAATGGAGAACGGAGTCCAGAAGCCAATTTATTACACAAGTAAGGATTTCCGAGGTGCAGAGATCAGGTACCCAAAGCTGGAAAAATTGGCATTGGCATTAATTGAGGCAAGTAGAAGAATGAGGCCATATTTCCAGGCCCATACCATCGTCGTGTATACCGACATGCCATTGAGACAAGCCCTTCATAAGCCAGAAAAATCAGGGAGCTGATGTATTGGGCAATTGAGCTCGGTGAATATGATATGTGTATGAACCCAGATCATCATTAAAAGGGCAGGCTGTAGCAGACTTTATAGCAGAGTTTACATATCCTCATACCCCCGAGGAATAAAAATTTCTCGCTGACCAACCTGTGGATGTTACAGGATCAACAGACATAAGTCCTGATCAACTCCGGTTGGTAAAAGGGCTTGTGGATGTAGAAAGATCATCAAATTCAAACCCAGAACAACTCCGGTTGGTAAAAGGGCGAGAAGAGATGGTCGACGAAGAGCGAAAAATACCAGAGGAGGATGAAAAGAAACAACAAATATTTCACCGAGGAACTCTGTCAGATAAGAAATTTGAGGACGAGTTACCTACATGGAGATTATATGTAGATGGGTCATCTTGCACAACGAGTTGTGGAGAAGGGATTGTTTTGAACACCCCAGACGAGATTGACATGGAATATGCCTTGCGATTCCAATTCAAAGCCTCCAATAATGAGGCTGAGTATGAAGCCTTGATAGCAGGTCTTAATTTAGCAAGGATTATGGAAGCACAACAAGTGATGGTATTCAGTGATTCTCAATTAATTGTGAATCAGATGCTGGGAACATATACAATTAAAGGAGAATTAATGGTCAAGTATCATGCAAAGGCGATAGAGTTGTTGGCAGAATTTGATGCCATTCAGTTGATCAGAATACCAAGAATGGAGAATGCACGAGCAGACGCACTGTCCCGATTAGCATCAGCTACTCGTACCGAGCTGCGAAGAACGATACCAATTGAAGTATTAGAAAGTCGGATCACAGAGGAAGACTTGATGATGAATGTTATTACCCTTGATTCAGGACCATCTTGGATGGATCCCATCAGGGCATATATTGAGGAGGGAGAATTGCCGGAGGATAAGATCTCTGCAAAGAAATTGAAGTTTAAAGCTGCTTGGTATGTACTAACTAATGGTGTTTTGTATAGACGAGGAATTATGGTAGGTTTGCAGAGATGTGTACATCCCTCCGAGGTGAAAGAATTGATTTAAGAGATCCATGAAGGGTCATGTGGAGCCCATGTAGTAGGTCGGACACTTTTGCAAAGGGTGATGACGCAGGGATACTACTGGACAATGATGAGGGCTGATTGTATAGCCTATGCTAAGAGATGTGATAAATTCCAACGTTTTTCCTCCATCCGACGAACTCCACAAGCATTGTTGACACCCATAACTCCCCCTTGGCCATTTTCCATGTGGGGAATGGATTTGGTTGGACCACTGCCAATGACCCGAGGAAGATTCAAGTACCTCGTCGTCGCAGTGGATTATTTTACTAAGTGGGTAGAAGCTGAGCCTCTGATTGATATGACATACGAGAAGGTGTACCAATTCATTTCGAAGAACATCATCTGCCGATATGGTCTCCCTCATGCCTTCATCACAGACCATGGAACACAATTTGATAACGAAGAGTTTGCCGCCTATTATCATCAGACAAACATTTTGAAGGTTCATTCAGCACCAGGCCATCCTCAAAGCAATGGGCAGAATGAAGTGACGAATAAAACATTACTAAATGGTTTGAAGAAGAGGCTAAGTGAGGGTAAAGCTAATTGGATTAATGAGCTACAGTCAGTATTGTGGGCTTACCGAATAACTCCCCGAGCAGCAACTGGAGAATCACCATATATGCTGGCATTTGGAAGTGAGGCTGTAATACCTGCCGAGTTGGGTCTTCCAACACATAGAGTGCTGAATTTCAATTCCCCAGTCAGCGACTTAATGAGGAGATTAGATTTGGACATGCTCGAGGAAGTTAGAGAAGAGGCAGCCATTAGGAATGCTGCTTACCAACCACGAACAACTCTGTTCTACAACAAGAGGGTGAAGAAATGCGACTTAAAAGAAGGAGATTACGTGCTAAAGAAGGTCGTTCAGAAGCACAATAAGTTGGAAGCAAACTGGCATGGACCTTACCGAGTTACAGAAGTTGTTCGACCAGGAACTTACCGAATAGCAACTCTAGAAGGAGAGGAATTTAAGAATGCATGGAATGCTGAACACCTACGCAAGTATTATCTGTGATGTAAAATGTAAAGCAGTTCCATCAATATGAATAAAACGATGATATTTCACAATCTTCTCTCCTTTTATTGAAAGTTTTCCGGGGAATACTAGTGTTTAACACTACGCTGCTCGGCACACAACGCTGCTCGACAGTAAAAAGAAGACGATAGTTCGAACCCAGACCAACTTCGACTGGTAAAAGGGCAAGAACACCCCATAATCCTTTGGTTAGGAGGCGTACACTAGCTCATACCAACTCCGGTTGGTAAAAGAGTTAGTAGACATGATAGTTCGAACTCAGACCAACTCCGGTTGGTAAAAGAGAGAGAACACGATAGTTCGAACCCAGACCAACTCTGGCTGGTAAAAGGGCAAGAACACCCCATACTCCTTTGGTTAGGAGGCGTACACTAGCTCAGACCAACTCCGGTTGGTAAAAGAGTTAGTGGACATGATAGTTTGAACTCAGACCAACTCTGGTTGGTAAAAGAGCGAGAACACGATAGTTTGAACCCAGACCAACTCCGGTTGGTAAAAGGGCGAGAACACCCCATAATCCTTTGGTTAGGAGGCGTACATTAGCTCAGACCAACTCCGGTTGGTAAAAGAGTTAGTGGACATGATAGTTCGAACTCAGACCAACTCCGGTTGGTAAAAGAGCAAGAACACGATAGTTCGAACTCAGACCAACTCCGGTTGGTAAAAGGGCGAGAACAACATCAACATTTCTAAAAATGCCAACGTGTTTGGTTAGGAAACAAGATATGCTCTCAAATGCCAACTTATGTTGGTCGGGAGGTAAGTTTATTACATATGGTTGGTCGGAAATAAAAATCCACTAACTGTAGTTGGTCGATGAGGAGAAAATACAAAAATTTACCAAGTATGGTTAGTCGTGGATAAAAACTCTCACTAACTATAATTGGTCGGCGAGCACAATTTAACAACCTTGGTTGGTTGGAATAATTTTCAACATTTTTATACTCATTACTTTATTATTAAGTGATCGAGCAACATTTCTGATACTTGTAACTTTTTATTACTAAGTTGGTCGATGAACCACACAATATTGTTATGCAAGCACAAATATAAAGTGTTTGACAAATACAAGAGCAATACAAATTTGCAAACAAAAATGAAATTCTTTCATTAAAGTCAAAATGAATTACACAAGTTTATTACATTGATATTAAATTGTGTACTAATTATTACATCAGAATTTCCTATTCTATTGGCTTTTTTCCTTCAGCTTTCGATATAGGCTCCTCACCAGCAGGAGGATCTTCCAGGAAAAGGGGAGAATTAATGAAGTTAATATCTTGAAGCGTTCTGACGTTCATTACTGAAGGTGTGTCCAGTAGCTGCTCGGGACGAGATACCTCGATCTGAGAATGAAGATTGTAGTCACCGAGGTATTTTGCAATTAAGCTCCGAGGAAAGGGACGAGCTGGGATCCATTCCATGTCCAATTTATAAGGTGGCACAGGCAAGTCTAGTACCCCAGGATCATAATAGTCCCACAGGTAGTGTCCTTGTTCGAGCTTCAGCACGCCCAAGGCATTAAACCATCCCTGTTTATAACCTTCATTATTGGCATTTTCAACGCGAGCATCCAAGTGACAAAGGGCCTCATTATAGCCTGCCATCCAGAACTCACGAGGTTGTTTGTGGAATTGGAAAGTTATTCTCTCTAAATGCTCGTGAAGATTTCTGGCAAAAACATCCTTATTATTCAGAGCAGACTTTGTCGAAGCAAGTTGATCCTCCAGAGTTTGGATTTTCTTGGACATTTCAGACAAACCCCGTTCTTTTGCATTCAATTGGAATGATTGAGTTTCCAATGTTGATTGAGTACGAGCTTCTTCAACAGTACGACGAAGACCTCTTGGTCGTCCCTGAGCAGGTTGAATACTTTGTTCCTTGTCAACATCCTGAGCAACTCTTCCTCGTCCACGAGAACCTCTTCCTCGTCCCCGAGTAGCAGTAGAAGGCCCAGCTCTTCTCAAAGTCTCTAATTCTTGCCTCAATTTGGCATTCTCAACCTCTAAAAATGAGAATCCTTCATCGATGACCGGTACCAAGGCAGTGGAAGATGAAGCTGCAGATTTATACTGTGCCAACTCTTTCTACAAATTGTTATTCTCTTGCTCCAGCAGCTCGGCGATCTGTCTGCATGCTTCGACTTCACCCTTTAGGGTTCTCTCTCTCACTTCATAGCCTGCAATCATCTTGTCATAACCTGTTTCAGCACTAAGTTGTTTGAGTTTCTTCTCATACCCTTCATGCAAAAGAACTGAAGACTCTTTATACTGATGCTGAAGTTCATCGAGAGTACCATGCAAATCTTCAATCATTTTGTAATAAGCCACATTATTTGCTACAGCACGATCAAGAAGACATTTCAAGTATTGATATGCCTCCACTTCTTGGTCTGAAGCATCATGACCAAGGATATCAGCAATTTCTGATGCACTCAGGTCAGTATGGCCAGCTTTAAAATATTCATGGCATTGCTGCATCAGTTTTGTATCATTGGCAGACAACAATTTGATTCTAGCCAGAAACTAGTAAAGAAGAGAAGGCAAGAGCTAATAAAAGAAGCAGACAGAACATCAACAACATAGAGGAACAAAAAGGGTAATTTTTATTACATCATCAAAAGGAGTACAACGTTCAGAATACAGAGTATAAGTAAAAGAAAAAAGAAAGAGAATACCGAACAACTTCACACCTTTTCCTTGTCTCCCAAGACTTTCTCGGGAGGCTGGGATGAGGAGCTTGGTTGCTCAGTGGGAACAATGAGTTGGTTGGCAGAAGTTGGGACTTGTTCAGGAGAAGCATGCAAAGATGAAATCTCCTCGGTGGCTATCTGATTGGATTGTGGAGCAAGGACTTGATCACCCACTGTCATTGAAGACTCCTAGGATGCAGCTTCGTCTTCATCCTCATCTTCAATTCTAGGAGGAGGACCGGGAAGATGTTGTTAAAATAGCTCAGAGTCCTCGTTCACCTTCAATTCTTGCTGGGGCAGCAACCCAACCATCTCGGAAGTATTTCAAACTCCCATACTGCACCTGGGTCATCATTGCTGCTACCCCCTATCCCATCCTTTATCGCAACCAGTACGAAAAGATTTTTTCACTGCCACTTTTCTCTTCATTTTCTCCGAGGAGAGCTTCTCGGATAGAAGATCCTCGGAGGCTTTCAACTTGGCCTCCACCTCCTCCTTCTGGCGATTTACTTCTCGGAGAAGGGTTAGCTCTTCCTCAGCCGACTTCAACTTATTTTCAAGCTCCCCAAAGTTTGTGAGCTTCTCGGCATATTTCTTATTCTCTCTCTCCAAGTCTTTTATTTTGTTTCCCAACTGCACCTTCTCTGCATCAGACTCAGCCAACTTCTTCTCCCATTCACCTCTATCCTCGTCATATTTTTGACGGGAATCCTTCAAAGACTGGGCCAAACCCAGAAAGGCATCCTCCACTCCAGACGAGGAGCTAGAAGCCTTGAGTGCTTCATCTTTCTTCACTATGGTGTTAAAACAACTCACCAGCTAAAAAAAAAGGTAATGATAAGTGAGTGCCGAGATACATATATTAACTGAAAGAAAGAAAAATTCAGGATAAGAGAAACTTACTGAAGCAATGTGACGAGTAGCTAGGGATGTCAGCATATCCCTAGACATGTTTTCTTCAATTCCTTGGACTTCAGGAATAGTCCAAGTCATTATCGAGCTCATTGCAGAACTCGAGGGAATAATGGTTGGAACACCAGCTCCACTAGCTTGGAGCTGTGGAATGGTTTCAGAAAAACTGATCGAGGAGGATTTCTTCAATCTCCTCAGTGGCACTTCAACAGTTTCAACCAAAGAGGAACTTTTGGTTGGGGAGATGGTGATCACTCCTGCTGGTACATCCTTCTTATTAGAAGCCACTGGGGGCTTCTCGACAGCCTTCTGAGGAGCAACAGAAATGGTGGCATCTACTTTCTTTGTCCCCTTTGGGACGTCATTCTTGTTTATTTTTCCATCTGCAGCTGAGGAAGTCTCCTCAAAGATGGCAGGAACTCTTCTTTTTCCCATTTTTTGACTCAAAGGAATATGAGAGTCTGGTGAAGAATCCTCAGAAGTTGGCAATAGTTCACTAATGCTGACCACAGGACGAGCAGTAAAGGATGATGTATAGCTCCTGTACTGCAACAAGTATGAAGCAGACTCGACGTGCTCATCTGCAACTTTCTGATGCAAACTCCAGATATGTTTTAAATGCTTGATATTAACTTCTGATTCTTTTGGATTTTTTCTCTTACTATCAACTGCAAACAAATACATAATGAAATATCAGTCATACATTTTATCAAACATAATGAAATCATAATTTTAGAAATAAAATAAGATGAAAATAACCTATTCCATTGCCATATGGAGGGCATTTGGAACCTTCATATACTTTGTCTCCAACCAAAGGGGCATGTTGCAAATTTTTGATAACTACCCCATGTTCAAAATAATCCCTATTAGCATCAGGGAGATTGACTACTAAATCTCTATTCAAAAATCTAGTTTTTAAATAATAAACATTGTCTAGAACAACCCATCTATAACAGTACATAATCTCAGGAATTCCTATACGAGTTCCATGAGTTTGATTTAACCTATGCACCCCATTAACTATTCTCCATGTGTTGGGGGCTATTTTTGCAGGAACAAGATCGAAATAATGACAGAACTCTAAACACAAGGGGTTTGGCGAAAAAGAAAATTCACATTCAGCAATAAAAAGGCTGGGGAACCAATGTCCCTCAGCCAAACGAAAATAATTTGAAGGCTCAGAAAGATCCTCCAAAGTTACCCAAGACGGAATAGAGAAATCAGAACGGAGTTTCTCAAGAGATTCAATAATATAAACCATGGTGAATAAAAGAAATGAAGAAGAAGGAAGAAGATCTTACAGTAAAAAGGGAGATCTGTTGGCAACGAACGAAAACAAGGATGAACGCACAAGAGAAAGAAAGACTATGGAAAACTCGAAAGCAGAAATTTGAAAAGGTAGAAGATGGTGATATTGTCTATAAAGCTTAAATACTTTGCCTTGGGAAACGGCGAAAGAAATGATTACAAAAAGGAAACTATTACGCTACCGGCGGCTAAAAGGACAAAAAGTACACGAAGATCGAAGCGCTTATAAAAATGCAAAAAGGCGGATTTTGCGAATTTGGAAGGAAATTCAAATACGGAGAAATGTTCCTAAAAACCAAGAAGATAATTTAATATTGCCATATACCGAGAAAGAATGTTCCATACTCCTCAAAGTTCGAAATATGAAACATTGGGGGCTTCTATTGATACCAAAATTAGTATGCTGATATAGACGAATCACAATAAGACACGTGTCGATCTACGTGGCACAATAGCAACGAGGAGGAAGTCTATTTCCCCGACCAAGTCAGACTCACTCCGAGCAACAACTATACTCCGAGGAACTCCATCTCTCCGAGGAACTCCAACGCTCCGAGGAACTCCAGGTCTCCGAGGAACTCTTGAACGACGAGCAACTAAGGCGGTTCAAGCTGCATCTCTATCACAACATTTATTTCCAGATAATCAATAGTTAAACTATTCATTGAATGTTTATCATCTTGACGCACACGCTTGAAAAGCATTAAATGAATTACCCTTTCACATGTATATCATTTAATGTATCACCCTTTCACATTATAGCCTCAAGGCTATAAATATATTGTATGACCCTCATTCAAAGGGGGACCGGAATTTCTTGATAGTATTTGTAATCGAGAATTCCCAAATACTCAGCAATAACATAACAGTGGACGTAGGCCATTCATATAAGGCTGAACCACTTTAAAATATTTCATCTCATTTATTTATCTGTGATTGAATTATTAGAGTAATCTAATTTTTTACATCAACAGGTACATATGCTGATAAAGTTATGAACATTCAACTGCAGGAAATACCTCATATGGGATTTATAACTAAACCCAAGTAAATATGAAAACATAGTCTCAATGTATATACACATGAAACATGTACTCAAAATACTCTTTGGAAAGAGGAGATAACAATATTCTTCCATGGGGTATTCAGTATGGCCTCAAATTATTGTCTTCTATACTCAATCAACCTATATTCCTAAATTGTATAAATCCAGGTGTCCAACCTTTTCAATATTAAAACATATATGAATATAATTTCCAGTACAAGTAACTATGTAATTTTTTAAGCTTCCTAGGGCAAGTTATGACCATTTATTTACAACACAAGAAATCTTCCCTACAAGCTCCTCTACTGTTCCTTCAATTTCTAAGAATTTTCATAATTGTTCTACAACATAACTTTCCATGATTTTAAATCCATTTTCAGTACACATATTGAGTAGAACAAAATTAAAGTTTCATAATTTTTTTACTTCTTTTTCTTTGTCAAAAGCTTAACCAAACTCATGGCATACTGAAATGAAATATATAAACCACAACTATGTACCAACTTGAAATCATCATTAAAGCCTAACCACATGGAGATAAATTCTAATTTTTGGATATGATATGATTATATAATTCTAGTTTCATATCCAATTGGAATTTCTCAATTGTAATAAGCACACAAAAATAAATTCAAGTTTGAATGCAATGGGTTTCAATGCAAAGCTATTTTAAGGTTTTGTGCATTCAACTTAACTTAAACTTGCATCTAACCATACATACATATAAAGTGATGAAATGTTAGTAAAAAAAAGATGATTTCTATCATATAAATTTGTAACATAAGAAAAATAACAAGATAGGATATTAGGATTAGCTTCGGCACTTTTACGTAATTTCTTCGGATGTTTCTACACTTTTTCTCCTCACTTTTTCTTCCTAAACTTCTACTTTCTCTTTCCTCAAGCTAACAACACTTCAAACTGAACCTAGGTATTAATTTGATGAAGAAATAAGTTAGAGGGAGAGTTTTAAGTCGGACAAGGCTGCCTCCCATGCCAACCAATCAAATTAAACCATTTGGTTTAATAAAAGACAATTTACCACTTAAAGGGAATGGACAGATTTGCCCCCTGTTCGTAAATTTGGCCTAACTTCTTACTCGGACATCCGTTTGATGTACTGTTTATTGTGTAGCAAACCTAACTCATATATCTAAAAATATATAGTTTTCACCTTGAGTCAATTGTTACATTATAACGGTCAAAACTAGTCTCCAACAGGAACATTTCTACTGAATATAACAAAATTTTGTGTTTATAAATAATTCGACATTTCATGATTTATGAAAGTAGGATTAGAAAAAACATAATCACCTAACATTAGATTTAATAATAAAACATTATTCATATCACATAAGATAAGCATGAGTTAAATATAATTTATCATAATTATGTCCGGGTTGTCAAAACTTCCCCCTTGGAAAATTTCATCCCCGAAATTTAATATAAAGGTCACTTACCAAACAAATAGGGATATTGTTTCTTCATGCTATCCTCCATTTCCAAAGTTACTTCTTTAATTCCATGGATCATACACATAACTTTAACTATGGGAATAACTTTATTTCTCGATACGTTCTTCTTACGATAAACAATTTCCATTGGTTCCTCGATATACGATAAATCTTCCTTCAGTTCAACAGATTGAGTTTTCAATTGATGAGATGGATCTGCCAAATACTTACGAAGCATTGATACGTGGAATGCATCATGTAAACGAGACAACTCTAAAGGTAATGCTAATCTATATTATAGGGTCCCTATTCTTTTCAACACTTCATATGGTCCAATGTATCATGGACTTAGTTCCCCCTTTTTCCCAAATCTCATGACTCCTTTCCATGGCGATATACGCAGGAATACAAAATCTCCCTTCTGAAATTCCAATATATACTTCCTTTTATCTGCATAAAATTCTGCCTGCTTTGCGCTATCTCTATCCGTTCCCGAATCATTTTAATCTTTTCTGTTGTCATATCTATCAATTCAGGACCCAAAAGTTTCCTTTCACCTACTTCATCCCAACACAAAGGCATTCTACATCTCCTCCCATATAAAGATTCATATGGAGCTATACCAATGGTGGACTGATAACTATTATTATACGAGAATTCCATCAATGGAAAATGATCATCCCAACTACCTTTGAAGTCAAATACACAAGATCGTAACATGTCTTCTAATATTTGAATCGTCCTTTATGATTGCCCATCAGTTATGGATGACATGTAGTGCTGAACTTTAAACTTTTGCCCATGGCATTCTGTAAATGAGGCCAAAACTTACAAGTGAACGTTGGATCTCTATCCAATACAATTGACATTGGTTCCCCATGTAAACGGATAATCTCATCAACGTATATATGTGCATACTTGTCCACAGTGTAGGTGGTTTTAACTGGAAGAAAATGGGCCGACTTTGTCAATCGGCCTACAATCACCCAACTAGAATCATGCCTCTATAGTGACCGTGGTAATCTTGTAACACAGTCCATTGTTATATGCTCCCACTTCCATTCTTAAATAGGCAATGACTGTAATAATCCCGTCGGCTTTTGATGCTCTGCCTTTACTTGCTGGCATACTAAACATTTATCTACAAATTATGCGATTTCGCATTTTATATTATTCCACCAATAATACTCCTTCAAATCTCTGTACATTTTGGTACCTCCCGGATGCATAGAGTAAATAGAAATATGTGCTTATTCTAATATATCCTTCTTTAAGGATGGATTATTAGGTACACAAATTCTATTTTTATAAACCAATAATTCATCATTCTTAATCTCAAAGTCACTCTCTATACCATCCCTAACTTTTTGTTTCTTCTTCTCAAGGAACGAATCATTGATCTTCAACTTTCGTATGCATTCTGCCAATAAAGTTCTAACTATGACATGCTAATAAGCCTCCCCTTTTTGAAAACTTTAATTTAATCCCCATCGATGCCAAGCACGAATATTTACAACACGTGCACACTATATGTAACCAAGAATCCCTGATGATTTTCGACTCAAAGAATCTGCTACTACATTGGCCTTCCCATGATGATGATGGATGGTACAATCATAGTCTTTAATCATCTCTATCTAATGCCTCTTTCTTAAATTCAGTTCTTTTTGTCTAAACAAGTATTCAAAACTTTAAAAATCCACAAATAACTCACAAGTTTCTCCATATAAGTAATGTCTCCATAACTCCAAAGCAAAAACAATGGTTGCTAGCTCCAAATCGTGTGTACGCTAGTTTCGTTCATGCATCTTTAATTGCCTGGAAGCATATGCTATTACCTTCCCATTCTGCATAAGAACGCATCCTAACCCCTGAAATGAAGCATCGGTATAAATTACGAAAGACTCATTCCCATACGGAATAGTAAGTATAGGAGTGGAAACCAACAGCTTCTTTAATTCTTTAAAACTCCTTTCGCATTCTTCATCCCACACAAACTTCACTTCTTTATGGGTCAACTTTATCAATGGTAACGCGATTGATGAAAATCCCTTAACGAAACTGCGATAGTAACCTGCCAATCCTAGGAAACTCCTAATTTCTATCACATTCTTAGGACTTTCCCATTCAACGATTGCTTCTACCTTCTTTAGATCAACATATATCCCATTTCTCGAGACAACATGACCTAAAAACGCAATTTCATTCAACTAAAACTACCTCTTGTTGAATTTACCAAATAATATCTTCTCTCTCAAAATCTGCAATACAAGTCTCAAATGTTTATCATGTTCCTCCATCCTATGCGAGTAAATCAACACATCATCAATGAATTCAATCACAAATGAATCAATGAAGGGGTGTAATACCCAGTTCATCAAATACATAAAAAACGCTGGAGCATTAGTTAACCCAAATGGCATCACCAAAAACTCATAGTGCCCATATCGAGTCCGAAAAGCTGTTTTGGAAATATCATTATCCTTTACTTTCAATTGGTGGTAACCCAATCTCAAATCAATCTTCAAAAATACTGTGGCCCCTTGTAATTGATCAAACAAATCATCGATACGAGGTAGAGGTAATTGTTTATAATGGTCACCTTATTCAATTGTCGATAATCAATACATAATTGCATTGTCCCATCTTTCTTTTTCACAAATAACACTAGGGGTCCCTATGGTGAAACACTAGGCAAAATAAAGCATCTACTTATCAGATATTGTAATTGCACTTTAAATTCTTTCAATTCTGTTGGTGCCATTCTATATGGAGCAAGGGAAATTGAACTAGTACCTGGAATTAATTCAATGGAAAACTCTACTTCCCTATCGGGTGGTAAATCTGGTAATTCCTTTGGGAAGACATCAGAAAATTCTCCAACCACTGGTATATCTTGAATTTTTACTGTCTCTTTACTAGCATCAACAACATAAGCTAAATACCCTGTATAACCTTTACTCAACAATCTCCTGCTCTTAATTACTGGTATAAGATAATTAGGAACAACGTTCCTTTCCCCTATAAACTGGAACTCGGGTTCACCAGGCAGATGAAATGTAACTTATTTTTTAAAACAATCAATGGAAGCATGATATGATGATAACCAATCCATCCCCAATATAATATCCAAATTACGAATGGCTAGCAGTATCAAATCAACATATAAAACTCTTTCCCCCATTCGTAAGACACAATCTTTATAAACGTGCTCAGCAAGAATTACACTTTCCATTGGAGTAGAAATATATAAGGCATAATTGAGAAATGAACATGGTGTACCCAAATATGAAACAATATGAAATGCTACGAATGAATGCGTAGATTTAGGATCAATGAGTGCACATAAATCATTATTTGTAATAGAAAGTTTACCTATAACCACTTCTGGTGTAGCATGGGCATATTGCATCGTCATCATAAACACTCTTCCCCTTGATCTAATTTCTTATTATGTACATCTTCCCCTGGTTGCATTCCCTGGAGAGGATCCTTTATGAGGCCCCACACTACTAATTAAAACTGTTCTGGCTAACATAGGATAATTCTTTCTCAGATGACCCTTCTGGTGACAGTTAAAACATTCTATATTCAGTAACTTTGGACAATTTCTCTTTATATGACCCAATGTCCCACAAAAGAAACAAGCATTTGGTGTACCTTGTGATGAATTCCCTGAACCTCTTCCACCACTAGCTTCACCCCTTTGCAAACTACTTCCACCTCTACCATGTTGAAATTTATGCCCTCCAAACCTTTAATATTCGGTATCACTACCCTTTTGATAGTTTGGATCGAATCTACTTCTATTTGCACTTCATTCTCATTTTCCTCTTACTTCATTCACATCCGTTTCTACTAGCATCGCTTTATTCACCAAGGCTGAATAGTTAACAGTCTCTAAAGAAGACAACCTTGATTTAATAACTAACTCTAGTCCATCGAGAAATCGGCTGCACATATCTTCCTCATTATGTATAAACCTCGAAGAAAATTGAGATAAGGCTGTGAGCTTAGCTTCGTATTCTCTAATTGTTATGCTTACCTGATTCAACATGAAATATTCATTCTATTTTATTTTTGAGACACTGGGGGAAAATACTTGTCATATAAGGCTTTAACAAAAGCATCCCATCAGATCACATTCTCGCCTCCTGGAGTAATCAACAAATGTTTTGTGGCATCCCACCAATATTTAGCTTCTCCTTTCAGCATATACGTCGCCAAGGTCACTCGTTGATTTTTAGGCATTCTCATTACCCCAAAAATATGTTCAAACTCTTTAACCCATTCTTATGCCTATGATAGATCAACTTCTCCTTCAAATGAGTGTGGATTCATTTTAATAAATTTCTCATGTGAAGTACTCCTTTCTTCGCTGTGTATCACCTCCTCAGCCCTAGCCAATGCTTGTGCCTCTAGTTGCCTGGCTTGTTATTCTTCCATCTGAGCCATAAATCTAGCTTGCTGCTCTTCCATCAAAGTCATAGCACGTGCCATTTTTTGCATGTCTGTCAATTGTTCCGGGTCAGGTTCAATATTTCCATGAACGGGTTGCTCGACCTCTACCTCTCCTACCATATTTTAAGCCTCATCTTTTATTACCGCATTCACATTACCTCCTTCCATTCTTTTATATCTTAAATGGATCAAAGATATAACAACATACATGTATAAATATTTTTCATAACATAATCGTTAGTATCAAACAAAACACATTTTTAACATTCACTGCCAAATCTAGACCCTTATCCCTCTAGAACCTCTAAAACTAGGCTCTAATACTAAAATTTGACACACCCCAACCCAGTTACTTATAATTAAGTTTGAAAGTCAAAGTGAGTCAAACCATGATTAATCTAACCAAACCATAAACACAAGTTTTAATTTCCGAGTTATCATTGTGAGTCCATATAACTAAAAACCTTTTTACAACATCAGAGTAGTCATGCCCAAAAAAAATTTCTTGAAGGATTAATTAACCTAATTACATTGTTTACATTAAACTAAATATTTGTTTCTCTCGTTCCTGGCTAACCCAACCCGACCTCCTAGATTTGGAAGTGACATCGCGTTACCTGAAAAAAAATGTGAACATAGGAACCATGAGAAAAATAGCCCAGTGAATGCATCACTACTATACTACTGCATGAACTTAAATGCAATAAATCATATCCATATATTTATGTATTAACTTATCCGGCTCATTCATAATGAATGACCAACTTTTCGGAATCATAATTCACATATCCTATCTAAATAGACAATTCTCCCCCATTTATAGTCGATGAGTAACCCCTTGTCATTAATAGACAAATCTCCCCCATTCTGGGTCGAGGAATAACCTCCCATTTCGATAAACCAAAATGAGCAATTTTATATTCATAACATTATGATAATTTTCATAACAATATAAAAATACATCATTCCAGTGAATACACTCACCTTGGGTTGTCAACTATGTATTTATGTTTCCTTCGGGTGGAGCTGAACTGGGTTAGTTAGACCTTACACCTGTCAATCCAACTAAATCAGTAATGAATATCAATCATAAGTATTATCCTAACATAATTATGTAACTTTCCATGACTATACAACAACAATATAATTCCACTTAAGTCACATTCCATAAAACATGAGTAAAGACAAAACAATGGTACATATGTTGATAAATTTATGAACATTCAACTGTAGGAAGTACCTCACAAGGTATTTATAACTAAACCCAAGTAAATATGAAAACATACTTCTCAATGTATATACACATGAAACATGTACTCAAAATACTCTTTGGAAAGAGGAGATAACAATATTCTCTCATGGGGTATTTAGTATGGCCTCAAATAATTGTCTTCTATACTCAACCATCCTATATTCATAAATTGTAGAAATACAAGTGTCCAAACTTATCAATATCAAAACATGTATGAATATACTTTCCATTACAAGTAACGGTATAATGTTTCAAGCTTCCTAGAGCAAGTTATGACCATTTCTTTACAACACAATAAATCTTCCCTACAAGCTCCTCTATTGTTCCTTCGACTTCCAAGAATTTTTATAATTTTTCTACATCATAACTTTCCATTATTTTCAACCCATTTTCAGTAAGCATACTGAATAGTACATAATTAAAGTTTCATAAATTTTTGACTTCATTTGCTATGTCAAAAGATTGACCCTCAGGGCATACCGAAATGAAATATACAAACAACAACTATGTACCAACTTGAAATCAACATTAAGGCCTAACCACAAGGAGATAAATTCTAATTTTCGTATATGATATGAATTTATGTGTATAGTTTCATATACAATTGGAATTTCTTAATTGTAGTAAGCACACGAAAATATATTCATGTTTGAATGCAAGGGGTTTCAATACAATGCAATTTTAAGGATTTGTGCATCCAACTTAACTTAAACTTGCATTTGACCATACACACATATAAAGGGATGAAATTTTAGTAAAAAAATGATAATTTCTATCATCTAAATTATTAATATAAGAAAAATAATAAGATTTGCGATTAGGATTACCTTCGGGACTTTTACGTAATTTCTACGGATTTTTCTACACTTTTTCTCCTCACGTTTTCTTCCTAAACTTCTAATTTCTCTTTCCTCAAGCTAACAAAACTTCAAACTGAACTTAGGGCTTAATTTTATTAAGAAATAAGTTAGAGGGATAGTTTTAAGTCGGCGAAGGCTGACTCCCATGCCAACCAATCAAATTAAACCCTTTGGTTTAATAAAAGACAATTTACCACTTAAAGGGAATGGACGGATTTGCCCCTTGTTTGTAAATTCGGCCTAAAGTCTTACTCGGACATCCGTTTGATGCACCGTTTGTTGTGTATCAAACCTAACTCATATATATTGAGTCAATTGTTACATTATAAGGGTCAAAACTAGTCTCCAACATGTACATTTCTACCAAAAATAACAAAATTTTGTGTTTGTAAATAACTAGACCTTTCATGATTTATGAAAGTAGGATTAGACTAAACGTAATCACTTAACAGTAGATACACTAATAACACATTATTCATATCACATAAGATAAGCATGATTTAAATATAATTTATCATAATTATATCTGGGTTGTCACAGAGAGAGAGAGAGAGAGAGAGTAATAAAGTAAATTAAACATTCAACAAGCATGAATTTGTATTTGAGTAGACAAATATATCATCACAAAGTCTCATGAAAAATTCTCAACATAATAAAATGAGGGTGGGAAAGTTTGAATTGGATCAACATTAATGTAAATGGGTTCCATTAAACGCTTGTTGACGTGGCCACAAATGTGTCTAGTGTGCGTGCTATATAGGCTCAAGTGCAAGTCTGCCGCTCAAGTAATAATCCTGGTAGGTCGGGTTTCGATCCTCAGGGAAACAGGACGAACTAAGTCGTCACGACATTGGAAAAATGAGGGTAACCTATCTTTGACGCTAAAAATAAGGAAAAAGGTGATTTGAAGTACGCAACAACTACAACTAATATGCAAATTGGAGAATGATGAACTAAATAAACTAGAATGAATAAACTGCAACTATACTAATTAAACGAAAACTGATGATAAGTGGTTTTACGTATTAACTATTGAAATGAGAACAATAGGTCGGGTTAAAATTCCCCACATCCTAGCAATTCACTTCGTAGGATACTAGATTCGGAATTAGAATTTTAAATGAGCCCGGTCATTACTACTCCTAAGTATTACACATATGAGGGATCATAGGCCGCACAGTATGTAAGCAAAGGACGAGTAAAACGGTGTCATATTAGCTACCACGTGCGTCGCATTCTTAAGCATCCCGGTTACCTAGGGAAAAGGAGATGAAAAGTCCTAGGATGGTTGAAATAGTTATGCAACATGATTCATCTAATATGTTAACTTAAAAGTCTATTTCCCATTATCGTGAATTACATCGGGTGGGGTTCATGCACCCCAACCTTTAGAAAATTAGTCGGACATAGTCAGATCAAAAGAAATCATGGTTTTAATGAAAGACGACATCTTAACTAGCAACTTAGAATTGTGAAGAATAAAATTATTAACTAATGAATTATTGAAGCAATTATGAAAACAAGAATTGGAACGAAGTTACTTTAATTTCCGAACTTAAATCAACTCTAAATTAAAAACTAGAGTTTCTGTTCTTCTTTCTTCAAAACTAGGTACAAGGATTTTATCAAACGAATTAGAATCTCCTTTTATATCTGGGAGGAGTTTAAAATATATACACTAGGAAAAATACAAGAGTTGGAGTCATGCAAGACTCTAGTTGGAAGAAGATAATCCCAAATATCGAACCCCCGATCGATCCAGTTAGGACATTTTGGATCGATCCGCCTGATGATCGGATCGATCCTCTTGATGACCGGATCGATCCCTTTTTTTATTTCACCTAGATCGATCCGGTAGATATGCCTTTATTCAGTGAACTTGGGGGCCCCCAGATCAATCCTTTTTTTTATGAGGACTTGATCGATCCGGTAGATTAATCCTTTTATAGTGACTTAGGAGGCCCATATCGATCCTTTTTTTATGAGGCCCGGATCGATCCGGATATTCTTCTCAATTTCTATTCTTTATCTCTTCAAATTCTCATGATTATCTCACATCTTTGAATCTTCATAACCTCTTCTCTGGAACTCGGATTGGAACATCGTTTCTTCCTACGCCCTCGCACACTTGAGATCTTCAACTTTTATTTTGGGTCCTTTATCATATTTGACACACCCCAACCCAGTTACTTATAATTAAGTTTGAAGGTCAAAGTGAGTCACATAATAATTAACTTAATCAAACCATAAACACAAGTATCTTTATTCAATTATTAACATGAATCAATGAAACCAAAAGCCTTTCAAAATTTTAAGGTAATTATGCTTATTCAAACTTACAGAAAAGATAAGTAGTCTTAAATTACCCCATTTACGTTTGACCAAATTATGGTTTTATGCATCCCTTGCTAACCCCACCTAACTCCTAGATTTGGCAGTGAGATCACAACACCTGAAAAACATAAACATAGTAACCATGAGCAAAATAGCTCAACAAATACATCACTACTACACTATTGGATAAAATTAAATGCAATAAATCATATCTATGTAACAATATAAAACATCTCACCATATCTTGGTTGTTAATAAGTAATAACATCTCTTGTATATTGATAAGCCATAACATCTCTTGGCTATAATAAGCCATAAGATCTATTAGTTGTTGACAAGCCATAACATCTCTTGGCTATAATAAGCCATAACATCTCTTCATAAAATATACATATCATATCCATAATCAACTTAATAATTATACATATCATATCCATAATCAACTCACTAACAACACATATCATATCATATCATATCTATAATCAAATCAGTAACCACATATTTCATATCCATTTTCAACCCAATGACTACACATATCATACCCATATTTAACTCAGTAAGTACCACATATCATATCTATAATCAACAAGATAACTATATCCCTATTCAACTCAGTAACTAAACATATCATATCCATATTCAACTTAGTAATTACCACATATCATCCATAATCAACTCACTAACAGCACATATCAACTCAGTAAACATATCCATATTCGACTCAGCAACCGCACCTATCATATCCATATTCAACTCATTAACTACACATATCATATCCATATTTAATTGAGTAAGTACCACATATCATATCTATATTCAACTCAATAACCATATCCATATTCAAGTCAGTAACCACACACAACCTATCCATATTCAACTCAATAACTACACATATCATATCCATATTCAACTCCGTAAGTGCCACATCTCATATCTATGATCAACTCAGTAAGCATATCCATATTCAACTAAGTAAGTACCACATATCATATCTATGATCAAATCAATAAACATATCCATATTCAACTCAGTAACCACACATTTCATAACCACATTCAACTCAATGACTACACATATCATATCCATATTCAACTCAGTAAGTACCACATATCGTATCTATGACCAACTCAGTAAACATATCCATATTCAACTCAGTAACCACACATTTCATAACCACATTCAACTCAATGACTACACATATCATATCCATATTCAACTCAGTCAGAGCCACATATCATATATATTCAACTCAATAACCATATCCATATTCAAGTCAGTAACCACACACATCCTATCCCTATTCAACTCAGTAACTACACATATCATATCCATATTCAACTCAATAAGTGCCACATATCATATCTATGATCAACTCAGTAAACATATCCATATTCAATTAAGTCATTACCACATATCAAATGTGTACTCAACTCGTAAGTATACAAATACATCTTACCAATGAGTACACTCACCTTGGCCACTTCATGTGTTTTCCCTTGCCTTTGTTTGGCACTTATTCAACCGGTTCTTCTCCCCTTTCACATATAAAGTCTTAATATATTAGTATCATCATAATGATATTAACAATCAAAATAATAACTTAACCTTAACCGAATTCATAAGCATCATATCATCCGATTCTAATCATTTATCATAAATGACGTCTCATCCAATTTCATGTTAAAATATTTAACATATACAATCCATATCCCAAACATACTTTAATATCTTCTTGGTAAATCCGATTCTTATCATATTAGGTTCCCAACATAAAATACAACACATCTTTTCAAGTTTCATAGAGCAAGATGTGTCCATTTCTTTATTACAAAGCAAATCTGCCCTATAGGCTCCTTTATATTTTAGTCAACTTCCAGGAATTTTCATAATTTTTCTACATCATAACTTCTTGTGATATTTCGTCCAACATCCATAACCATAACTAAAAATACAACATTAAAGTTTCATAATTTTTAAGGTTCATTTGTCATGTCAAGCAAAGCATCGAACACCTGATGTGCATACTTACACCTTTGGGGCAGATTTTATATATGAACTTCAAACTATCACCAAAGATTCATTTCTTGGTATTTTCACATAATTTTCGGATATGTTATACATATATGAGTCTATTTTCATATCCAACTGCAATTATTCAATTCCAATAAATATACAAAAATTTATAGGAGTTTGAATACACAAGGTTTCCAATCGAAACAATATACATGATTTACACGTTCCACTCTACTTAAACTCGCATCTATTCATACCATAGACCAAGCCATTAAAGTTCCATAAAAAATATATGATTTATACTTTTTCAATCAGTCAAACAATAAAATTAACAAGATTTACATATGGAATTACCTTATGGACACTTCCGTAATTTCCCCCGGATTTTTCTCCCATTTTCCCCCACCTTTCTCTTCTTAACTTCCCGTTTCTCTCTCTTCAGGCCAAACTATCTAATGACTGAGTTTAGATGAAGAAGGATTTAATTTCAAGGGGCTTAAGTCGGCCAAGATTTCCCCCTTCCAACCAATGAAATCCATCCACTTGTTATACATATAAGACAAAATACCATTTAACGACTGGACAATTTTTCCCCTGCTTCGTAATTCCAACATAACTTCTTGCTCGGACCTCTGTTTTACACACCGTTTGTTGTGTTACAAAATTAACTCATATATGTACAACTATCTAGTTTTCACCTCAAGTAAATTATTATATTATACTGGCCAAAACTAGTCCCGAACTCGAACATTCCTACCGAAGGCTTCACAAATTTGTGTTTGTGACTAATTCAATATTTCATAAGTTATGAAGGTAGGATTAGACTAACCAAAATAACTTAACATTATATATTCTAATAACACATTATCCTCATCCCATACAGTAAGCATGATTTAAACATGGTTTATCATAATCATATTTGGGTCTTCACAGTATTCCTAGTGGAAATTATGCTTTTGCCCTTTTGACTTTTCTTCTTTCTTCTTTCTTGTTTCTTCCGATTTTTTTTTTCTGTATTAAATACCTTTAAAATCAATAAGAAATACATGAAACTCGGGATACTTGTTAGACGAAGCCATTAGCAATGATATGAGATAATTCAACTCATTTTACATTGTCCGAGGTAGTAAAAGCCTCTAAATTAAGGGGAAACTTTGGAAGAATTTATACCTAATCAAACCCCCCTAACTTAGAACTTTGATCATCCCGAGTAATGTAAAAAAAATCCAAACATTATCCAACTCTAAAATGGGATAATATACCTCTTTTGCAGGCGAGCGATTGCATTTAGCGTATGCAATAATCCTTTAAACCTCTAGGTGACCCTAGCAGGACGAGTTGTTTCTCGTGAGGGTTTGCAATGAATAGATCAACAAAATTCATTTCTCTAGACTCAAAGAAAATTCAAAATACTTCAAAATTGTATACTTTAAACTCCCCAAAAACTTGTCACTTGTAAATTCATATTCAACAGTCTCAATCCATAGTGTGTGTGTGCGAAGGCAAAAATCAAACCTGCAATTTCCACTGATTAATCAGTACGTTACTTCCCGAAAATTCCCTTTGATTTAAATGCTCATGGAGTTCTCTCACAAACGAATCTCTCGGAAGTGTGGGCATTTCTCTCGGTGGGCGTGATATAAAGAGTAAATGTAATTGAACACAAGTTCACGCACACTATTATGAAAGACGGAAATTTTTATGGTAATTGGATCTCATCGGATTACGGTTATAGGGAAACGAGAACATTGCCACTACTTCACACCTTTAATTTCTATTATTACCTTTTTGTGTTTTAGCTCTCCACGCGGTAACCAACTTCGCATTTTAGACTCGGTTAGGACTTTCTTGGGTTTAAGGTGTATTTGGGTAAAATGAAAATGGTGGGAAAATCTAGAATTAGAAAATTTTCTTATGATGTCCGTTAACGCTTTTTCGGGCTTTTGCTCATTTTTCTTTCTTTTTCTACTTTTCACACTTTTCTTTTCTTACTATTTTTATTGAGCATTTTTCTTTTTTTTTTGCCCCTTTTTATGCACTTTTCAGACTTTATTTCTGGGATTTTCAACTTTCACAATTCCGGGTTTATGTGGGTTTTTCGGGTTGTCAAATGAAAGGAAAAACTATTTGGCTCAAATTTGGGTTGCAAAAAAGGTTAATTTTTCATGACTTTTTATGGCTAATCTTTTTGGGGAACAAACGATGGCCTACTTCATTGTCCAAATGAGAGTTGTTTTACCATATATGTTTCGAGGTTAATTTATTTTAGAGATATATTTAGCGCATTTTTCAAGGCAACATTACACACTATTCCCTTAACCAATCAAAGCAATAAAATAGAGATCATCAACGACTTTTTAACATGTTGAAAAGAACTTTGAGTTAACCATTAACTCGGATTGATTTATAAACTTAGAAAAATGATAGGCTCGAAATCTCACCGGGTTAGTTAATCTTCACACTTATTCGTTAAGTCGTCAATTTTCTTTCAATTTCCATCCTTGGTCAATTTTGGCTTTTTACAACTTGAGACAAAATATTTGTGACATTTTTGAAGCTTTTGAATTCCAATTTTTATTTATTTTGAATGAAAATATTTTTGAATTTTGAATTTTTTTTTTTAAATTTCTAGGCATTTTTGAAAATTTGTAAAGTTTGAGAAAGACGCACTTGTGACCCCCCCCCCCCCCCCCCCAACTTAGAATTTTGCATTGTCTTCAAGAAAAAAACCTGAAAATCTAACTCAAAGTAAATTAAAAGTGCGAAGAAATAAAACGAACAAATATGGAAAATGCAGAATTTTATATAGAAAGCCAACATGAGTTACAAAGGAAAAGGAATACAAACAACCAACAAGGATAACAACCAACAACAACACAACCAAATATCAGAAATAGCATCACTGTGGATGGGCATGGGATCCACCGGGCACATTTGGGTCATATGGGTCATAGAAATAGGACGGTGGTGGCATACCCATAGTCATCCGATACATGTCCGCTTGGAGACTGTGCATCATGTTGGTATCGTACTAGTATGCCCTTAGGTCGGTTACCCGGTCAGTGTTGTATTGGTTTATGAACCCATCAAGTCAGGTTTCCACCGCCGAAAGACGTCGGTTAATTTATGCATTAATGGGCCAAAAAATCTAAGTCCTCGTCACTCGCATACTTAGCGCCACCTTCACCCATCTCGATGTACTCCTCTTCTTCCTCGCTGCTCTCGTAATCACTACTCACATCCTCTTATTCATCACTAGCCGCATCTTCTTCATCGCTATCCTCGTGTTCTAAGCGGGATTGGATGTTTTCTCGTTGGCTTTCACATTTAGTCCAGGTCGTGGCCCCCAAAAGGGCTGGTAGATAAGGGAAATCCTGCCGGGGGGTGCAATTTCGGCGTCTGCTAGCATGGACGTGATGATCCGTGGATAGGGGAGAGGAGTTTTTATCTTTTTTTCCATGACGGCTAAGAATACGTCTTTATAAATCCAGCGAGCCAGGTTGATGGGGGTGTTATGGTCGAAGAGGTGATATACGAGGGTGGCTTGACATGGGCGCATTGCCGAGTTATTTCCCGTTGGGAGAATTTTTACGCATACAATTTTGAAAGCGAGGCTCACTTTCTCGCTTAGTTGGCCCACCAGGAATGTCTCGATGATCCAGTTAACGTTGGGTCAATGCAGGACACGCACACGTCTTTGTCAAGTGAGGGAAGACGGTTTGAGTATGTGAAAGGATGGGGTCTTGGAACATCTTTGGAAGCTAACTTCTGGAGAAAAAGTTACAAAGAGAACATGATGTGGATTTCATCTATATATGCTTCTGCCTTGTTATGCCTGGTGCAGACATGTAAGCCATAGAATGATCACACTTCGTTTGGCCATACCGTGTTATGAGGCTCATGTAGGAAACGACACCAACCAGGGCCATAAAAAGCGCAGAGATGGAATTTGGCATGTCATTCCAAATGACTTGACGCTCCACTTGGATCTTTCGAGTTTGGCCGAAGAAATGTTCACACCACCTTTGCTCTTGAAGGGAGCGGTAGCCGGCAGCTCCATCTCTGAGAATTTGGGTGGACTCATATTTTTGGGTAGGTGGTTGGTTGGCCATGGAAATTGGATGTAGGAGGATTTATGGACAAAGATAGAGAAAGAGAGGAAGAGAGTGAGAATTGGTGTGGAAAATGGGGTGGAGAAGGTGTGGTTTTATAGGTGGTGAGGGAAGAGGGAAGGGTAGAGTTTGGGGGGAAAAGGGGGAGGTATTTGGGAGGGAACAGGGTGTTGGGAAGGGGGGGGGGATGAAATGGGAGGGAATAAATTGGATTGGGGTAAAAGGGGGTGAACCTTGGGAATTTAAAGAGTTACAGAAACCGAATCGATCCGGGTTCCCAAGACCGGATCGATCCGAACCCCTTTTTTATTTTGATTTTTCAACAAACTGGATAGATTCAGATTCCCAGGACCGGATCAATCCAGTACTTAAATTAGATCTGGTTCACATTTTTTCTGGTATACTATTCTCTCATGACTTTTGTATGCTCCTACTAAAGGTCCTACACGTGTTTAACTTCGACAACCTCTGACTACGACACGATAGATCTAAATGCTCACCTCGTGAAGCGTACTGGTGCTTGAATTCATCTCCTTTCGTGATGTGAACCTACGTAATCTACTACCCTAACCTATGTGCAGCTACTATACACAAGAATTCACCCCATACACGTCGGGGGTGCGATGACCTTGCAATTTTAGCTCACTCTACCTCGTAAACGGGGTCTGACAACCAAATGTTGTCGACCTCTTCTACGTACGCCTCTACATATGGCTTTAGGCTCTATTCATTGACTTTGAACGTGTTCCCCCCTTTTGGATCTTCCAATTCCACTACTCTGTGGGGGAATATGATTTTCACAACGAATTGGCCAAACCACCGAGATCACAATTTACCCGAAAATAGATGAAGCCGGGGGTTATAGAGGAGTACCTTTTGCCCAAGTTTAAAATCTTTCGATCGAACAATCTTATCATGCACGAGTTTCATCCATTATTTTAAAATCTTGGCATTCTCATACGCATCATTGCGTATCTCCGCCAACTCATTCAGTTGAAGCTTGCGAGCTTCACTGGCTTTGTCCATATCATAATTTACCCTCTTAATATCCCAATACGCTTTGTGCTCCAACTCGATGGGAAGATGACAAGGATTTCCATACACAAAGAGAAATGGGGACATTCCGAGTGGGTTCTTGTAGGCGGTTCGGTAGGCCCATATCGAATCGTTCTATCGAAGGGACCAATATTTTCGGTCAAGATTGACGGTATTTTCTAGTATGTTTTTTATCTCACGACTTGCTAACTCGGCTTGTCCATTCGTTTGTGGGTGATAGGTCATTACAACCTTGTGAACGACACCATACTTTCTCATAATCTTCTCAATTGGCTTGTTACAAAAATGCGTGTCATTATCACTGATTATCGCTTTAGGTGTACCGAAGCGAGAAAGTATGTGTTCCTGCAGGAACTTTATCACCACTTTATTATCATCATTCTTGGTAGCTATAGCTTCCACCCATTTAGAAACATAGTCTACCATGACTAGGATGTATAGGTATCCAAAGGAAGGGGGGAAAGGGCCCATGAAGTCAATACCCCATCAATCGAAAACCTCAATGATAAGAATCGGGGTTAATGGAATCATGTCTCGTAGGGTAATGTCCCTCATATTTTGACACCTTTCGCAACATTTACAAAAATTATTTACCTCCCGGAGCATTGTGATCCAGTAAAAACCTCTTTGGATAATTTTAGCGGCTATTTTTTCACGGAAAAGTGGTCTCCACATGCTTCCGAATGACAAAATTGGATGACTTTAGGAATTTTTTCATGCGGTATGCTTCGTCGGATGATTTGGTCGGCGCAATATTTAAAAAAGGAATGGATCATCATAGAAAAACATGTGCTACCAAGTGATGAACCTTTTTCTATCTTGCGGTGTCCAATTGGGAAGGATGACTCTCGTGACAAGATAGTTCACTATATCCGCAACCTAGGGTGAATAATAAGTCGCAAAGAGTTGCTCATCCGGGAAATATTTATCTATGGGTTTAGGATCGCTAGGTACGTCGAACGAGAGCCGTGATAAGTGATCGGCTACGACGTTTTCTACTCATTTTTTTTATTTTTAGTGTAGAGATTAAACTCTTGTAGGAGTAGGATCCACCTTATGAGGCACGGATTTGCATATTTCTTTACAAGGAGATATTTTAAAGTTGCATAGTTGGTGAAACAAGTGATGGGGGAACCGATAAGATAGGACCAAAACTTGTCAAGAGCGAAGATTACCGCTAGAAATTCCTTCTCCGTAGTAGAGTAATTAAGTTGTGGTCTGGTAAGATTCCGTCTAGCATAATAGATGACATAAGCGTTTTTATCTTTTCTTTGGACCAAAATAACCCCTATCGTATAATCGCTCGCATCACACATAAGCTCGAATGGTAAGGACCAATCTGGAGCTTGTATGATGGGAGCAAAAATAAGCATGCTCTTTAATTTTTCAAAAGCACTTTGGCATGCTTCATTCCACTCGAACGAGGTGTCCTTCATAAGAAGGTTTCTTAGGGGTCTAGCGATGATGCTAAAATCCTTAATGAACCTTATATAAAACCCCGTGTGGCCCAAAAAAGAGAGCACGTGCTGCAGTGATTTTGGTGGGGGTAAGCCAACTATGACATCTATTTTCGCTAGATCAACCTCGATCCCTTTGGATGACACGATGTGACCAAGAACTATACCCTCGATTACCATGAAATGCCATTCTCCAAATTCAGCACTAAGTTCTTTTCCACACATCGGGCTAGTACTTTTTCAAGATTGGATAGACATAGGTCGAAGGAGGTGCCAAAAACACTAAAGTCGTCCATGAACACCTTTATCCATCTCTCAACCATGTCACTCAATAAGCACCATTGAAAGGTCACTAGTGCATTACTCAACCCGAATGGCATACGTTTGTAGGCAAACTTTCTAAAAGTCCAAGTGAAGGTTGTCTTCTCTTGATCAAGTACATCTACCTAAATCTAGTTATATCCGGAATAACCATCTAGTAATCAATAGTAAGGGTGTCCCATTACTCTTTCAAGCATTTGATCGATAGATGACAACGAGAAATGGTCTTTCCTAGTTCATGCATTGGGTTTTCAGTAATCAATGCAAATGAGCCACCTAGTGGTGGTACACTGGGGAACTAGATCTCCCTTGGAATTTTCAATCACTGTCATGCCCGATTTTTTCGGGACGACTTGAATGGGGCTCACCCACTTGCTATCCGAGATTGGGTAGAAAATCTCGGCATCCAACAACTTTATGATTTCAGTCCTCACCACATCTTTCATTGTGGGGTTTAGCCTTCTTTGCATTTCTCTCGAGGGATTAACATCCTCCTCGAGGTGAATCTTATAGGTGAAAATTAGAGGGCTTATCCCCTTTAGATAAGCTATACACCAACCAAAAGTACTTTTGTGCTTCCTCAAAATATTTAAAAGCTAACCCTCCTGCACTTCATCTAAGCTAGAGGAGACAATAACATGAAATGTCTCACTTTCACCTAGGAAAGCATATTTGATGTTGGAGGGTAGTTTCTTCAATTCGAGAGTTGGGAATGAGTCACTATAGGTCACCATGCATGCCTCCCTCGGTGGTAACTCTTCGAATTGAGAAACTGAACTAACATCTCTCACATCCTCGTCCGATGCTCTCTCATCGAGTAAGCCTCTCAACTCCTCAATCGTGCTCTCAATCTCGATGCCAGCTCCCTTGCTCTCGTGACTAGACACTAGGCAAGCTTCTAACGCATCTCCACAATAATTTTTCTCAAAGTTCTCTTCTACGATCTCGTAAATTAAGCTCATCACGTGAAGAACATCTTCTTCCCATGATTATTGGGCTATGTTGAAGATGTTTGTTTCTAAAGTCATATTCCTAAAAGTGAGTTGCATCTGCCCATTTCGAGTATTGATCAGTGCATTAACCGTAGCTAAGAATGGGCACCCAAGGATGATGGGAATATTATTTTTCAAGGTGAAGGAGATCTCCGTGTCCCAAATGACAAAATCTACTTGGAAATAGAAAGTGTCCACTTGGACTATCACGTCCTCAACTATACCCGTCGATATCTTCACGGTTCGATCCCCTAATTGGATAGTGATCCTTGTGGGCTTAAGGTCGCCCAAATTAAGGTGCTATAAATTGAATAGGGGAAGATATTGACACTCGACCCCAAATTGAGTAAAGCCTTTTCGAATTTATTCTCTCCAATGGTGTAGGCAATGGTGGGTGCACCGGGTTCTTTATATTTAAGTGGGAGATTGTTAAGAAGAACAGAGTTCACGTTATGTGCTAGGAACACATTTTTCTTATCTTCATCCTTCTCTTGACTATCAATAAATCTTTCATGACTTTTTCATAGGCTGGAATTTTCCTTATTCCATCAAGTAAAGGTAAGTTCAATTTCACGATCTTAAGGACTTTTAGCACTTCATCACTTATGGTTCCTTTGTGGGAAGGAACCAATCTTTAAGGAAATGGCGCAGCGGGGGGTGGCTTTACAACTACCTCGGGCTCACTAGTGTCTTCCTTTTCACTTTTGTTCAAGGGGATATCTTCGACCTCTTTAGTGCCGGGAGAATTCTCCTTGACTTTCGAAGTGTCGTATGGGGGAAGTGATAAATCAACAACTCTCCCACTACGAAGAGTGGTTACATCTTGGCAATGCTCCTGTTGTTCTGTAGAGGTGGAGCTAACACTAGGTTGACCTTGGGTGGTATTTGGCCCTGGGAAAGAAATTTTCCCTTCTCTTGGATACTCAAAGATGATTGAAACTTGGATATGTGCGCATTTATGTCAACGAACATGCATTAATTTCTAGCATTGGTTGCACTTTGACAATTTATGAACTGGTTTATTGTATCCTCGAGGTTCCTTCACGGTGGAGCTACATATAGAGCTAGGTGTGGTGGTGCTTGTTGGTATTCAGGAGGTAATGGAGGTGGGGTAACTTGTGAATGTGGGTTCATCATAACTTGGGTTGTACGAGTTCCCGTGTGGGGCGTTAAAATTTCCCTTTAATCCTCCTATAGAATCCACTTGCTTGGTGTGCATGGCTTTGTAAGCAGAGATCGTCGGGCATGCCTTTGTGGAATGATCTGCCTCATAGATAACACACACCTTTTCTTTTGAAACACGACTGGATCTAGAGATATCTCTTAATTGGACATCAAACCACTCTTTCATATCTCTCCAAAACGCATCGAATCGACGGTTTATTAATGTATTACTATCCAAATGGTAAAGATCGGATGCAGTCGGAGAGATATATGCTTGTCCAGGCCTGGCTTGGGTATTAGGATGAGATGTGTCCCATGCTTGAGTAGTCTCTACGACATACCTAAGATGGGCCTCAACATCTATGGAGTTTAAATCCCAAAAAGGTCTTTCACACATTGTTTGGACAAGTTGTTTGGAAGCTATTGTCAACCCATTATGGAATAAAGATATCACAAGGTGTTTGTCAAAACCATGATGGGGGCATGCGCTCACCAGCTCTTGGAAACATTCACAACATGTGTCAAAAGACTCATTATTGTGT
Organism: Sambucus nigra; assembly: GCA_949130495.1. Taxonomy (NCBI): domain Eukaryota; kingdom Viridiplantae; phylum Streptophyta; class Magnoliopsida; order Dipsacales; family Adoxaceae; genus Sambucus; species Sambucus nigra. The sequence goes on from OX422215.1 coordinate 249,797,640, forward strand.
TGTCGGAAACCTTAGGTTTGACATTTTACAAAGTTGGTCTTGTGCTGTGGATAGAATTTTGAAATAAACTTGGATTACATATCTCTCCAGGAAGTTACGGAGTACGGGGGTAGAGATTATAGCCAGGTCTTGGCTTTATCCTTTAAGGAAACAGGAAAAAACTTTAGGCGAATTAAATCATGCGTGCAAGATTGGTCACTGAATGTGTCGGACGCCTCTTAGAACTCGCGGATATGCTGGTATGGTTTCTCCGAATCCATACCGTGAAATGTAGGGAGAATCTACATCATCCCATTGTGAAAGTTGGACTGACCGGCATTATACGGAAGTAAAATGCAACTAGGGGTGACAGTTCGCTCAGGAAAGAGTAAATCTTTCATGGGACAATAGGGTAACTCTCCATCTCTAGTGCCGAAACTCGCTGCGTCCATCATCGCGCTCGCACTCTCTTCAAATGATTCGGTATACTCGCTCGATGTCCTAAAGGTGCGACTATAGGATTGACTCAGAGTGTAACTACCGATAGAGTGACCAGGAGTAGGAAGTGGAACCCAAAATTATGGAACACGAGGTGTGTGGGGGCTTTATGAGTTATACTCAACAATCAGATTTTTGTGGATTCTGGTTGGAGTATTGCGAGGAGTCTGAGTATGTTCAAGATTTTGCATTAAAGGCTTTTGGGAGCTGATTTTTTTTTTTTGGATTTTTGATCAAAGTCCTAGATTGACTCGATCTAACCTAAGTCTACCTAATGCCTCGGCAACGGTGCCAAAAAAATGACGTGACCACAAATGTGTCTAGTGTGCGTGCTGTATAGGCTCAAGTGCCAGCCCGTCGCTCATGTAATAATCCCGATAAGTTAGGTATCGATCCTCAGGGAAACATGACGAACTAAGTCATGACGACGTGGTGAAAATGAGGGTAACCTAGTTTTGACTCTAAAAAGAAGGAAAATGGTGATTTGAAATACACAACAACTACAACAAATATGTAAATTGGAGAATGATGAACTAAAGAAACTAGAATGAATAAACTATAACTATACTAATTAAACGAAAACTGATGATAAATGGTTTTACTATTAACTATTGAAATGAGAAGAATAGGTAGGGTTACAATACCCCACACCCTAGTAATTCACTTCGTAGGATACTAGATTCGGAATTAGAATTTTTAATGAACTCGGTCTTTAGTACTACTAAGTATTACACATATGAGGGATCGTATCCCTCACAGTATGTAACCGAAGGACGAGTAAAGCGGTGTCGCAATATCTACCACGCGCGTCGCATTCTTAAGCATCTCGATTACCTAGGGCAAACGAGATCAAAATTCCTGCGATGATTAGAATAGTTACGGAACATGATTCATCTAAGATGTTAATTAAAAAATCTATTTCCCATTATCGTGAATTACATCAGGTGGGGTTCATACACCCCAACCCTTAGAAAATTAGTCGGACATAGTCAGATTAAAATAACGCATGGTTTTAATGAAAGATAACATCTTAACTAGCAACTTAGAATTATGAAAAATGAAATTGTTAACTAATGAATTACTGAAGAAATTATGAAAACAAGTATTGGAACGAATTTACTTAAATTGCAGAACTTGAATAAACTCTAAATTGAAAACTAGGGTTTATGTTGTTCTTTCTTCAAAACTAGGTACAAGGCTTCTCTAAAACGAATTAGAAGCTCCTTTCATATTAGGGAGGAGTTTAAAATATATGCACTATTAAAAATACAAGAGTTGGAGTCATGCAAGAATCTAGCTGGAAGAAGATAATCCCAAATCTCGAACCCCAGATCGATGCGGTTAGGATATTTTGGATCGATCCGCCTGATGACTGGATAGATCCCTTTTTTTATTTCACCCGGATTGATCCGATAGATATGCCTTTATTCAGTGAACTTAGGGGGGGGGGGATTGATCCTTTTTTTATGAGGACCGGATCGATCCGGTAGATACATTCTTCTCAATTTCTCTTCTTTATCTCTTCAAATTCTCATGATTATCTCACATCTTTGAATCTTCATAACTTCGCCCAGGAACTCGGATTTGAACGTCTTTTCTTCCTACGCCATCGTAGACTCTAGATCTTCGACTTTTATTTTGGGTCCTTGACCAGATTCCTGGTGAAAATGATGCTTTTGCCCTTTTGACTTTTCTTATTTCTTCTCTCTTGTTTCTTCTGATTTCTTTCTTTCTTTTCTGTATTAAATACCTGGAAAATCAATAAGAAATACACGAAACTCGGGACACTTGTTAGATGAAACCATTAGCAATGATATGAGATAATTCAACTCTTTTTACATTGTCCAAGGTAATAAAAGCCTCTAAATTAAGGGGAAAATTTGGAAGAATTTATGCCTAATCACTTGTATAATGAACTAGATTAAAACGGAAAAAAACCATATAAAGATACAAAAAAATAAAGTATTCCAACAATCATAGCGCATTAACACAAGTCAAAATAATTACTAATATTGGTCGACTCACCACTTTAACCGAGGAATACTATTTTTAAAGAAGATGTATGAAATAGGTGTATACTGATGCATACTCACCATATACTTCATGTATAAAATAGATGTATAATGAGGCATACTATTTTCATGCATCATTTAACAAAAATAGAAGTATATAGAAATGAAATATTTTCCTCGTATAATATAGATGTAAATTGATCTTTACATAATGGATTCTAACCTTGAACTCATAGTTTTAAGATATACCCCAAACAAACTATTAATTTATAAAGAAGGTTCCATATATATGATGAAGCATCGCGAGGAATCAAGTAAATGATTTAAATCTATCTCAATAATAATAGATTTAAAGGCATTTCCAAGAATATAATGAAAACAAATTATGAGAGCCTTTAATTAGGTTTTTTTCCTTAAACATGAAGCTTTATTCAAACCAATAGTATTTTACAAGAGATGTTCAATGCTGCATACCTAAGGACTGTATAACAACTCATATCATGACACAAAAAAGGAAAAACATACTAAGGAACATACATAAAAAGTGCACAAAAAAGGATGCAAAACTGAAAATGCAGCAAGAACATCAACACACATATTTGCTTCACGATAACAAAAAGACAGGACTACGTGGTGAAATCTTTGTAGGCCTTCTTGTTGTAGCAAATCCTCATGGGTCTGATGATGAGCTTGGTTCCTAAAAGTCATATCGAATGCAATTTGACAGTCCATTTCAATTTCAATACATTTTATCCTAGCCTGAAAAGCTATATCTAGACCAATTATTAATGCCTAAAGTTTCGCTGTTAATGATGACACATTTCCCATGTTTTTGGTGAATCCCAGGATAAACTCTCCCCTTAGATTTTTTATTAAGACGCTTATGGAAGCGAGACCAATGATATGAGATTTGGCCCCATCTGTATTACATTTAAAGAAACTGTGAAAAACGTCGCCCATGCAATGTGCAAAGATACCAACTGATGCTGATCCGACCTATGAATCGGGCCTTGGTGGGTATGAAGAAACTGGCTCACTTGGTTTGACGTGGCCCAAATTATAAGATATTTCACAATTGTTTATGGTTAAGTATCGCCTCATTTCGTGCGAGCCAGAGGTTACTGAGCTCGAAAAAAGGTTTGATTCTGTAAGACATGAGCTACCCTGGCTGACAGGTGCCCCTTAGATTTCGGAGAATGTATAGCGGAGATACATAAGTCTCAGCATATGTCATGCGAACCTAAAATGTTATCAGACACATGGTAAAGATATGGTCATTTGAGTCTGGGAGATCACATTAAGGAAAATTTAGCTGAGGAATTTTATGGTAATAAAAGGGTCGGTTTGCTGTAGGCAAAGCCTGATGAATTAAGAACCATAAGAATAATTTTATTTTCGAAGGTAATCCGCTCTTCTAGAGCCACATCCATGGTAATGAATGTGTTTGACATTTTATATTCGCATTGTTTAGCCAAGTCTAAGTGTCTTTAATAGTAAATCTCGTTCCTTGACTCGACCACTAAAAAGAGGAATTGTTTTTAGCCGTGGGGCATATGTAGTTAACTTAAATAAAAAAAAGAAAATCCGATGGACAATATTGGGTAAGTAATCCCAAATTCCATTGATAGTTATGGATAAAGCGAAACAACAGTTCTGACAGAATGTTGGGAGCTTTGTTTAGGAACTGGTGCTCCAATGTTTCTTATGGGACCCAGATATGTTTACTGGAGGAAATCACGCCTGGTCCAATTTGCCATTTAATTCCTTGCCTACATAAGGGGATTAATTCGGATACACGCGTCCATAACCAAGACGCATTTTAAGGACCCGTTGCTTCAAGTAATGAGGAGCCATAATAATATTTTTACTGGAGAACCCACACCCAAAGGTTAGTCTAGTTATAATAAAGTTTCCATAAAAGTTTAAGCATGAATACGGTGTTAAGGGTGTACAGATTTTTATCTCCTAATCCTCCATATTTCTTGGGTATGGTAATCGTGTCCCAAGATATGGTTGAGGTCTTGTGGGTTTGTGAGTTTGCATTCCAAAATAATTTCTTTATTTTATCGTTGAGTGTGGAAAGTATGGATTTAGTCATTAGGTAGGCGATCACACTGTAAGCTGGCAAGGACGTGCAAACTGCATTGATGAGAGTAGCTCTACCAGTGTAGGAAAGAAAATGTGAATACCATATATGAAGCCGAGTTTCAAGGTCTTCAACGAGGTTAATGAACAGGCTGCGAGTGACACGACTAGTAATAAGAGGGAGCCCTATATACCTTTCATGTCCCGAGTTCCTCTGAAATCCTATCATCGAGCGAGTTGAACACATAACAATATGTGGAGTAGAGCGCCGAAATGTAATGATAGATTTGTCATGATTGATGGTTTCACCTGAAACTTTCAAAAAATCTTTAAAATGATTCGATCTATCTTGTTGGTTGTAAGAAGAAAATACAATTGTCGGCAAATGCTAATCTTGGGATTTTTGGCCCATTTACGGAGGGTCGGAGAGTAGTTATGGTTTTATGTTGACTTTCCAAATCAATCTGTCGTAAAAGGACATATAAACCAAGGATAAAGAGTAACAAGGACAATGGATCTCCTTGTCTGGGATGCCGTGAAGGCCAAAACTGGGGTCCCATATGACCATTAATTAAGGTTTGAAAAGATGTAGATGTTATGCATGTTCTTAGGTATGAGATCCATTGTTCCGGTAGTCCGCATTAACATAGAACCCATTGCAGGTAAGACCATTCCATTTGATCATAATCTTTAGATACGTAAATTTTGGTGGCGTATCTCCCTTTTCTATATTTTCATTTACGCATTGTATGGAACATCTCGTGAGATATCAATATATTATCCTGAATGTGCCATCCTTGCAAAAATGCTGCTTAGTATGGCGACACAATATATTGTAAGATTGGTCGAAGTTTGTCCACCAAAATAGTGGAGATAATTTTGTAAATCACTTTGCAAAGGATAATAGGGCAATAGTGAGCCACATATGTAGGATTTTTCCTTTTGGGGATAAAAATGAGAAACATGTGGTTTATATGTAGTGGCATATGTGTGGTGGAAAAGAAATCGCACACAAGGTTACAAATAGTGGAACCCATTTCATGCCAATGGGTCTAGTAAAATTCCACGGTAAGATTATCAAGCCCTGGACTCTTGTTGGTACCCATTCAATTAATAGTGGCCCAGATGTCTCGATCTATGACTTGTTGCAGTAATCTGAGTTTATCCGAGTCACGAATCTGAGTGAAGGGGTGTATCCCTTCGACCTACGTCGGGTGTGGTCTGAAATAAGTTTTCATAAAAATTCATAAATTGGGTTTGAATATCCTTTTGTTTTTTGTGCCATCTAGTATCAGGGTTATAAATCACATGGATGGTATTTATACGGAGGCGGTGTGTGACACAAGCATGAAAGAATTTAGTATTCGGATCCCCGTCTATATTCCACTTAAGTTTATATTTGTGTTTCCAATATAAATTTTCCTGGTTAAGGTGATAAGCCAATTACTTTTGAATTTCCTTTTCCTGTAATATAAGGGCTGAGTCATGATTGGTCTCATTAAGGCTTCGTGTGTGAAGTAGACTCTGTTGGAGATAGGATATTTTTGCCACCATATTCCCGTGGACTTTAGTTTTCTAGGCTAAAGCCACCTGTTTGAAGGAAATATACTTCCTAATAAAATAGTTGGTAGGCGTCCCTTCCAAGGTCGGAGCCTAATGAGACCAAAGAATATCATGTAAGGAATGATATGTTTACCATTCTTTACAGTAAATGAATCGTTTAGGATTTTTGACATGTGGGGGCATGCTATTAAGTAGAATAGTACAATGGTCCGAACTTGCATTGGGGAGATGTGTGATCATAGTGGTCGAATATAGGTCCATCCACACAGTATTAGGTAGTCCCCTGTCTAACCTATCATGAACATGTTGATAAAAAGGGGTGTTAGCTTTCCAAGTAAAAGACGGACCCTGAAATCCTAAATCATGGATATCACGTGTCATCATAAAATTATTTAAAGCTTTGGCGCAACAGGGCTTAAAATCCAAGCCTCCTAGCTTTTCTTGTGGGCATAAAATGGTATTAAAATCCCCAAGGAGAATCCGGTGGTGGATAACAGAAGTGGAAAAATTATTTAGTTATTTCCATACTTGGTTTTGAGCTGTAAGGCTTGGGGGCATGCAGACAACCGTGAGTTCTGCTGGCACCGTCGCAGGATCATGCTCTATCAGGATGTGAATGAAACGTGGAGAGACTGTAACCTCATGTGTCGTGGTAGGGCCTCCAATCCAGAGGACCCAAATACCTTCTGATTGTCCAAGTGCAGGAGAAACGGTGTGATTAAAAAATGGAAGTCTGCCAATCTCATCAAGGGAACGACGAGTATCCATTCTAGTATCTAGGATAACCACCATGTGAGGCTGTTGTCTATGAATAATATTTTGAAATTATGGTAGGAAAGTTGGTCGGGCCACTCCTCTAGCATTCCATAATAGGATTTTCATTAGGTGTAGTTCGTGGTGAGACCTCATCAATATCGGGTCTGTGAGGATGTAGAAAAACTCGTTTGGAAGCATTGGGTTCATTAGCAGTTGCGCTTCGTTTGGGACTAGATAAGCATGGAATGTGAAGATTGAAATCGGTTCTGATTGAATCATGTCTCGGTGTTTGCCGACCTTTATATGTAGTTGGTGTTAGAGAAGCTGGTAGTGGAACATATGGGGGAGTGTGCGGTTGGCTTATGTTAGAAGGTCGTGAGGTCCTTTTTGGATTATTATATTTGTGTTGAGTGCACTACACCAAATTGACTATTTTATAACTAATTGAAAAAATGATTTATAAGTGTTAAGGACACTTACAAAATTTGTAACAGTTTTAGTCACTTACAAAATTTGTAAGTGTTCATAACTGATACAAAATCGTTAATATAACACACAATAGATAATATAGAACATGTGAATGTCATGTGTATCCCCGTCTAAGACTCCAAAGTGTTAAAAAAAATTCCTTCCCTATATTGTATTTTCATCTTCCCACTAGAAAGAACCTCCAAAGTGTTCTCACGCCGCTCATCACCATCGCGTTTTGTCTTTTATTGTTACAAATGGGTTTTTACACAATTCCATCTATGGTCAATGGTTTCATCTGTGTTTTCATGCTTATCACCATCGCGTCTTCCATAACGCTCATGCCAAATAGGGACAAAATACTATAGTGGTTCTTATCTTTACATTGTTTGTTTTGTATGATATCCTTGTTTGTCTCGTTATTTTATCTCCTTATTTGTATCTAAGAATACCCTTAATTTTAGATATAGGTACACACCCATATTAATCAAACCCGTAATTTCAGATATAGGTTTTTTATATTTCATATCGGTAAATAAAATTCAGATATAGGGGTTATGTCTACCCCTTTGTTCTATCTCTTGGTCCTGCTAGTCTTTCTACAGAAAAGAATTGACCTAAATTGAGCACTTGTCTATTTGCTTCATTTTAGTGGTAATGGTTGAGTGAGATTATTTTCTCTTACACAAGATAGGATTCATTAACTTTAAATATCAATTGTTTGTACTTGATTTACCTTTTTGATTGTTTTAACATAATTTTAATTTCATATCTATGCTATTTTTTGAAGGTACATACCTATATGCTCAATGACTGTGTGTTTAGTTATTTTTTTCATGTTTTTATCAAATGAAGAACCCACTAACTCCAATGTTATAAGTTTTTAGTTTATGTGTTCATCTTTTTTTAATGTCGTCTTTAGTTATCTTTTATACATAATATTATTTTTTCCCTAGTTCCTATCTAATAGGAATTTTGTGTTGTTATGCATATTTGCAATTGCTGAAGAAGGATTTGTAGGGGTATAGAATAAAAAAAATACATATAATTAGATGTTTAATCATGCATCATATATATTTTAATAATTTTATTGGCAGTTATTTTGATCTATGTTATCTTTGTTTTCATATTTAGCAAAAAAAATATTCGATTAAAGTTTTAATGAGACAACGGTAATGAACATGCTGAAAAGAATTTTTTTGTAGATAATCTCCATTTCTAGTTTCATCTGGTTTTGTTGTTCATCCCATCGAGGCTCGATTAGCAGGTGGCAGGGGAAATCCTGTCCTTAAAGATTGAAGTGACTATTCAATCTGAAGGGTGAGGGATCCAATCTCTTATTTTTAGAAATACTAGTTGCTCCTTTTTAGTATGCCTTTCTAACTCAACTTTTGTAGGTGTTGTGCTAAGGCTATTGGTGTTGCGACAGGCCAAAATCTTGGTGGTATAAAAACTTAGGTCTATTATTTGACAGTTGTGGCCTTAATTGTCTTTTTAGTTCTATTTCTGCTACTTTTGGTGACATTAGTCGGGATCGATTGACTACATTGATAACCCACTTTACTCCTATGTGGATCAAGTTCCTTTTTAGTGTAGGAATATGGTGGTCTTGTAAATATATAATTTCCTAGTTATAGTTCAAATGTATCAATGGTTAATTTTCAGTCAGATGCTCATTGGATGTGTTGATTCAGTTTAATCAAGATTAATTTCTCTACTCAACCGAAATAATGTCCAAAATTTTCACTGATTGATCTGACATAAATGATATGTTAGAACAATGAAAAAGTTTCCCCCCTCATGAATTTCGGATCTAGGGACTATATGTTATAATTTAAATTTTGATTAATCTGTTGACTAATGTTTATCATTTGCTCACTAGATGGGCTCATTCAGTTTAATTAGATTAATCTGTGGACGCTAAAACAAAAATGCCCATTTTTTTTAGAATGACCTGAGCTAGAATATCTGTCAAAGTTTTATCTCCTTGTGAGTTTGGGATCTAGGTATTGTAAGGTACAAATCCCAAATTTAGGTTAAATGTATAAATGTTAATCAGATTACTCTATTCAAGTCATATTACAAAAAAGCCAAACTTTTTCATCTACTGAGATTGTATAGCTTAATTGGTATCCCCACCTTGTTTTATGATATTTTTTTAATTATGTTTATTTAATGAATTTCCAGGTTTGCCTCCATGCTATCTAGACTCAGTCGAAAAATAATACTCGGGTTAGCCTTTTTCCTTAACAACTACTCCTCCCACCAACTCCATAGAGTTTTTGAGGTTTGTATTCATTCATTTCTTTAATATGTTGGTTTCGTAAAATTTTCAAAAGTTTTTTGTTGTGGTTGGTATATCCAATATTTTTCTTAATTTCAATAAACTTTCACTATCTTAACTTCAATTTTCAACAAACTATAGGCATCATTATGGTTGAGGGGTTATTTTTTGGTACATGTTGTGCCAATAACATCAACCACTGAACTTAGTCCCTAGTTCACGTTTCACTAACTACAAACATTAATGTATTAAGATTATAGATCATGAGCTTTAAGGTTGTTCTTTAAAAAAATTATTTATTACTTTATTTGTTGTAAGTACACCTTAAACTAATATTAAACTGGATTGTTTAGTCTGCAAGCTTTGGAGGAACTAACATTGATCCAACAAAATGGAAAGATAAGAAGAACCCGGGTGAATCGCGGTACCCTCCTCAGGTATATTCTCACTTGATAATTCTCATTTAAATTCTCATCACCTGCACGAGTATACTAATCTTCGATATAATTTCATAATGACAGCACATAAAAATCTTTAGTGTGTGTATGATTGGTTTACCTGGAAAAGAATCAAACATCATCTTTGTCGTGCTGGAGTCTAAGAATCTGCTTGGTGTCTGCCTTGTCGATTCCTACATCTGTTAACCTTACATTGATCAGTATTAGTCCTTTTACCAGTTTTGTATCACCCCAAGGTAATATTTTATTTGAACTCATGTTTATTGTTGACTATGTTGAGTTTGGTGTTTAATTTACCATGTTCTTCTTTCTTTGTATATAAGTGATGGTGGTATTTCAACTTCGATGGTGCTGATTAGTAGTAGTAGAGGACTAAGTTCACAGTTAGCGACACTGATTATAAGTTTGGCTATTGATGAGACTGATGATTGTCTCACTCCCGTTGACTTTATGTTATTTATTTATGTTACTATTACATCTAAGAGTTCGAATGTTGATGGTGGGGTAGCTGGTGGCCTTAAAGTTGTAGTAAATGTTGTGATAATGTATCTATTTCTCCGATAGTGGTTATGTCGGCACCATTGGATGCTTCAAGATCTGGTGGAGTAGATGTATTTAATGTTGATATGAATGTTCCTTGTACTCTTGTATTTTTCTACCTTTTTCTTTCGAATTGATATTACTAATTCAGAATCCATTTTCTGTTACTAGTATTACAGATGGGGTGTTTTTAAACTAATAAAGGTTTCTAGATAGATAATTATATGATGTATGGCTTTAAAAGAGACCACAGAGTTAAATTTTGTTTGCCTCATAGGTTCAAGGAGGAGGAAAATTTAGGAAATGCATTAACTTGGCACTAGACATGAATCATGGGGTGGGAGATAACCAGGGTCAAGCGTTAACTCATTTGGGAGGCAATATTGAAATGGAAATCAACTGAGAAAAATCACCAAATGGAGTTAACTTCATTAGCAGTAGAATGTTCAAAACCAAACTTCCTCCTAAACTCCTCCAAACTACTAACATCAACCATTGGTTCTAAGAAAATAAACATAACCAATTTATGTAACAAACACAATTTTTTGATTCTACACACTCCATGACTTTTAGCTATACTCCTGACATTCCAAATTATGAGCTTGATCATTGAGATTGAGAGGAGATTCAAGTCTTGGAATTTGATCTTAACCCACGCTGCATTGGGGTCAATTTTTTTTTACTGTAGTTTTCTTGTTCTGTTTTCCTCTAACTACCGTCCAATTTTCTTGAGATGAGTGGTGGCTTATTGTAGGGGGATTTTTCTGGGTGATAGGTGGTGGTTTTGTTCCAGGTTTCCGTAGCTCTCATCCTCTACCTGCATGATACCACTGTGTCCTTGATCGATGTCTTTCTCCTCGCCCAAAAAATGGATATGGGTGTTATGGTGACCCAGATCCAGCTGCATAACTGAGCCCGTATAGTGAATAGGGACTTCTTGTTGAATCTCTGGAGTTAGAAGGCTTTTTTAGAGATTCCATACTATTAACACTTCCTGAGTGAATACCTTCCATATTCTCATTATGCCCAAAAATGACGTGTTGAACTTCACCCTCTTCTAATTGGTTATCCACGATAGTCGCATGATTTTTGGTAGTATCTTCATCGAACCGACAAACCGCTGCCATATCACCAGTTAAATCTGGATTACCTTTCGCCATAGGATTACACCCACTCATGATATCACTAGCCTTTATACCATAATCTCCACTTGCCTCTACCATCATCCTCTGGTTTAGCAGGTCATCCGTATCTTTTTCCTTGGCATTTAAACAATCATTGTTAATGAAATCAAGTGTTGTAGCTTTGTCGCCATTTTGGGATGCCAGAGATTACTTTCCATTGTCAATACTATTATCCATATTAATTGGTAAAGGGAACCTTTCATTAACCCAATCTTTGTTACTAGTGTGATCCTAAATAATGGAACCGCCATTGTCATTCTTCTTACAAATCTCTTTATCTTCATGGAGTTTGACAATATAATCTACTTCAATCGATTATAAGCTGTCACTAACCTCTCTAATTTTTTGAACCGACTTAGGGATGAAATGCCTTTGATCATTTCTCACAATAATTGTAACCTTCCTCAGACCATCAGCTACTCTATTACTTTTCATCCCATTTCCATGTACGTTGGTTTCTATCACCTCTAATTGAGTGTCTTTTTTCTATTCAGAAGACATAAATTTTATGTCTTGGTTCTTTTCCACTCCAGCTCGATTCCTCCACTGTAAGAAAATCGACTGGTCATATCCTAATTTGGAGCATATACGACAGTAATAGGGGATGTTTTCGTACACTGCGTCTTTCCAGAAGCCCTCAGAATCACAACAAATCCATAATTGAGGGAGAGATGTTTTTAGAAGGTCCATAGCAACATAAATTTTTGCCACACTAGGTCTGGATAAAAGAGCAGTAGCCGCATAATGTTTTAAAGGAGTCCCCAAAATATTGCTAATTGAGAATAAGCAAGATTTATCAAAGAAATGTAAAGGTAGGTTTTTAAGGTTAACCCATATTGGCACGATTGAGGATTCAATATCAATATGAAATTTAGGGGTCCATTTGAACACTCTCGTAGGATATTTACATACATACGAGAGTTCCTTTAACCATAATCGATGTGGGTCTTCTTCACTATGCAGTCTGATTAAAGTATGCTTATGGTCCATGAGCATAATGTTTAATTTAGATTTCAACCCAAAAGTGTGAAAAATCTACAGATATCTTCAATTTGTGGTCTACCTGTGTGAACTTTCCAACCAGAGCATTTTTCATAGGTAAGGCGAGTGTACCAATTTCCTCAATCGTGTAGAATAATGCGTGTTCACCTTTGTACATAGGTGCCGGCTTGATGTTTAAAGTTTGTTGATTATTATTTTTAAGAGCAGAGGCAAAGGTATGTTTATGGTCAGGGTTTTTTGGAGGAGAGGTTTGGTGCCATGTGGGTGATAGGTATGGATTTTGGCTACCCTCCAAGAGGGAGGAAGCTATGGCAGGGATATTTGATGGCTAGGGATCAAGAAATGCATTAACTTGTGCAACGCGTTTGGGCCTAAATCCAAGGCTAATTTCCAGGGTATATAATTTTATTTCTATAATATCTTCTCATTTCAGAGTTGAGAAGAAAAAGATTGTATAAACAACATTCCATAGTTCAACTCACTAATCCTTATCCCAACTCTTTGTGTTAGCTACATTAATACAAGCTATCACGTCTTCCATCACAATCAAGGTATCGATATTTGTCTAATTTGTCCCAAATATTGAACGCTAGGGGATCTTAATTAATCCGAACAAATACTCTTCCACTTTTAAGTAAAGACACTATTTGACATAGTTCATTCTTCCTTGATGAATATCCAAAACGTATAATAAAATTCAGATTATTCTATCCAAGTTTCATATGTATGGAATCCGTTCACTCTAGGTTTAAAAGGATAAAGAGTACATTAAGGTCTCGCTCTTGTATTTGCATGCTAAATGACATCTTTTTTTTATTGAATAAGAGACATGTTTCTGTTCAAATAGTGTAATGAACCCATTTGGCACAGTAAGAGAGTGACAAAAGGTTTTCATTTTTTAATGTGCTCATTGAACAAGTTCATGTTATCTTAACTTCGGAGTGGAAATAATTGTCCCAAAAATTGACCAATATTTTTGGTTTATCGCAATTCAGTATCCAATATTATTTTCATAAAACTCTGTAGTGTTGTGATAACTTTGACAGAAGACATTTTCATTTTTAGTTTACAGCATGCTATCTTTTTCAGATTGTTACCTCCTTTAGCATGAAAAGATTTGTCCCCGTACACCCTTTTACACTAAAATGTTGGTCCCCATAATAGTTAGAGTTTCATGTCTTCTTTTTCCATACTTCCAACTATTTCTAGTTTAATTCAATTTGTTAAAGACCTTAATCGTGCTGAAAAATTACTCTGCTAGATTGCTAGTGATGCTCAAAGGCGGGGAATACTGGAGGAATTAGAGGCTGATGGTGTGGATACATCTTTTCTTGTGGTATGCTGGGCATATTTATCCTATTCATAGTTGTCATAGGTCATTTATTTACATGTCTTTGATTTATTTGCTTCTACTGGTACACAAGGGATTTCCATTCGTCCATCACCAGTGCTAAATGCAGAGTAATAGTTTAGTTGCCATGTTACATAAATGTTGTATTGTCCGCGCTTTCAAAAAACAACCATTTTTCCCTTACTTGTATAGTCAGTCTCAGAACAACTTAATAACGTTCTATTACATATGTGTCTCAACTAATAAATGTGGAAATTTATTTAGGATTTCACTCCTCAAAACATTTTGATAATCCAAGTAAAATAATCCTTTCGGTAGTGTTAAATTCATGCTTCTATGTTTGCGTGCAAATTAAACTCGTTTTCATACAGTTTTCGACATCTTGAGATAAATCCACACAACCAAATAAAAAATCGTCTCCATTATATAATTACCATTGGATGTTTCAAGATCTAGTGGAGTAGATGTATTTATTTTTCACAGCGAACATAGTCAAATGTCTAATGTGAACATTAAGGTAGATATTGTTACATGTCTGTAATATTGAAGACAAAGATAAAAACAGACGGATGGCTTTCTCATCTATTATTTTGTCTTCTCATTTGAAAGTGTTCATAGTTGCTCATTAATATTCTTTTAATTATTATAGAGCGACACCTAGACCATACATCCACACATCCATTTCAATATAAATTACTATGCCTTGAAGTAATCAAGAATCTCATTTTATGAATATTGCATCACAATATTTTAATTAATTGGCATGGTTGATTATTTCTTGTCAACTTTAAGTTTTTGTTAATTCGAGCGTCAAGTTTTCCCCACGATACCTAAAGTTTAAATATCAGACATAGGCACACATGTCCGATACCTAAATAAAGGATTGGATTTGTGTTTTGTGTTTCAGGGGTGTGAAGGCTGAGACTTTTTGTCTCATCAACCAGATGTGGGTTGCTGGGAAGGGTGGACAAGATATAACCCTCATATCTAGCTTGATCAGGGCAAAAGTGACTCTTATCAGACTAGAGCTTTTACTCTCATTTAACATTTTTCTCTTTTTTTCTTTCACTTATCAATCAAGCGGAAAATGATTTATAGGATATACATTGTTATATGCCTGTATGAAGTATCTAAAAATATTTTCTTTGGATGTAGCTCCTAGGAAAAAATATTATGAATCCACGCAAAAAACTCTCAGAAGGAAAACACGCATGGTGATGGTTAGCAATGGGGCTCTCAGTAGTTAGCATCCTATTATAATTCAAACGATGAACACAATTGACACTAAAGATGTGGCTAGAACAGTGGAGCAGGTTCTCTTATTTTCCCTGTTCTTGTACTTCACCTTCTATCTTGTAAAGGTTTATTTACACTATCTCTTCCAGCTTAGTGAATATCCATCATGATACTTTTACACTATCTCTACAGCTTAGTGAATGTCCATCAAGATGTTGTTTATTGCTACAAAATAACCACTTATCAAGTTAATTGTCGCATTGGTAGGTAATGAGAATTGCTAACAGGGGAGCTTATCTTATTCGGATAACAGTGCAAGGGAGAAAAGAAGCAAATGCTTAAGACATGATTGAGAAAAAAAAGCAGATGATTGAGACATGATCTTGTTCGGTAACAGTTTGGATAATAGTTGTATAATGGTTATGTTTAAATAATTTAATGTTTTGCTGATTGAACGAGGAGATGATTGAGACATTGATTCTTGTAAATAGCTTTTCTTATTATAAAGACTCATCCCTTAGGTTTACACAAATGTCAAAGTTTTTATTGTATTCACATGATGGAATTGCTTTGAATGAGGGCATTATGGTCAAACAATTTTTTCATTTGTATTAGTTACAAACAGTAACAATTTTGAACACTTATAAAATGGAAAACAAGAATGGTTTTAAACACTTATAAAATGGCAAACAGTAATGGTTTTCAACACTTATAAAATGGAAAACAGTAACGGTTTTTAACACTTATAAAATGACAAATAGTAACGATTTTTAACACTTAGAAATTATCAAACGGTAATAGGTTTAAACACCTATAATAGGTTAATTATATCACACATACATTCGAAATCTTAACTGATTGAATCGTTACTAATTTCAATTTGTAAGTGTTTTGAAACGGTACAAATAAATTTTAACCCCCTATTTTATAATAGTTTAAAACCTTTACTGTTTGATTTTTAAGTGTTTAAAACACTTATAAAACAACGAATTTGGTGTAATGGTGGTGAGCAAGGTTTGGTTGGTGGTTTGCCATGTTGCACCTTCCTGGTTGAAGGTGGTGAAGGAGGGGTGGTAGATTTCTTGGCAGAAAATTTGTATCCAGTTGGTGAATTAGGTTCATTGTAAAGGTTATCATTTTAGGGCAGGAGGTCACTAAAAGAGATCCGAGGTTGGGGAATTTGGGGGGCTGCTGGAAAAGGTCGGAAAGTCTGGGCTCAAGATATGACTCGTGATGTTGAGTTTTGGCCAACTCTTCCTTAGATATAAATTGAAGCGTAGATGGTGAAGGAATGATGGAAACCCTTTTATTCTGGTTGCATGGCAGTAAAATTTTCATGGGTTGGCTATCTTTTTTCACTGTGTTGCCATGCATGCTAGTACCGATCCTATCTGGGTAAAGGTTATCCACCTGAGAGGAGGTGAGATAGGAGTTGTTGGTTAACTTTGGTTTATATCATTTATCTGTTGTTTCCACCTCTTGGTCCTGTGGACTATGTTTTTCATGAGGGTCTCGCTTGTCCAGTTGAACTTGAGTACTATTCAGAGGTCAACTTCTGATGTTGGTAACCTTCGACATTGCGTTGGCTTGATGCCCAACTGGAAAATTATTTAAATCCACCTTTATTTGTTCATGTGTTGTTAAGGTGCCAATCACCCCTTGTTGTGACGTCATTCCATGCATTAAAATACTCTTTTGACCCTCTATATTCTTCATCAATGGTCGACTATCTTATACTTCACAATTTTCCCATTTTCCTTTGTTCCTTTACCGCTATCTGGACGACCCTAACTAGTCGTCGGAGAAAGATGTTTCTTGCATTGTAGTCTACGGGTTACCACGTGCCACTATTGATCTAACACCTTGTCATTATTTGTTTATTTCATGGTAGTTTTTGTAGTGTGTTTGAAATGTCCTTTTGAATAGACAACTAGTCCACATGCAAAACATATATCCGTTTTGAGATCGTAAACAATACTATGAAGGATACGTCCCATTTTTATTTTTGGAGGGAAAGTTTGTTCGATTTAAATTCAATTCAAAGTCAAGCCTAATGCGCATGTCCCATTGATTCAGAATGGAGATCAATTTTTCATAGCTTTCCCAAGGAGGTTGTTATACGATGTAAAGATTCTCGTTCATAAAATTCTATGGGTTTTTCATGTATTTGCACCCACATAGTCATGTGTTTAATCGTTGAAACAGAGGGAATAAAATTTGTTCGCCATTTCTCAACAGATAGATAAAGATCTTCCATAAACCACGACCCTCCTGCTAATACAGTGATAGTCCTATAAGGGCCTCAAATTAACTAAATGGTAGTTATTTCTAAGTCAATGATGAAAAGACCAGCCTTTAAGTTTCAGAGCCTCGATAATTGTAATGCAAGTCATTGGAAGGATAGTAATTTACAAAGTAATTCTAGTATTAGTGATTGCCGCCATCGTTGCCTAGCATGTTCATGTTCTTCATTGGCGATTTGAACTTTTCAAATGGTGATGTCTGTGTCTATATTCTCTTCTTGTCCATCTTTCGAGTCATAGTCATCTATGTTTATGTCCGTATGGGATGACGATAAAAGCGTATGTTTGGTGGTTTTCTGCGAGCGTGGATAGGAGAGTATGTTGCTTCCCATGTCTTTCATCCCCTATCAGAAGAGTGCCCTAAGATTTTATCCTTATACGACATCCTATGTGGTGTCTGTGGTAGCTCATGAGGGTTTTGAGAATTGTCGTGGTTGGAATCCATGTTGATTGAAGCAGTTTCAGATGGTTGAGAATGGTTTGGTGGCTTAGGTGGAGGTAGGGTAGAGAACTGGTTTCGATCTCATAGGGTTTCAAGAGAGAGGGTATTTTCCATTCAGTAAATTCAACTTACAACTCTTTTTTCCCGACTTTAATTATGTTTATACCCAATTTATCAGCATGATTTCTATACATTCACCCCCATATTAAATATCACATACCACTTTTGGAGGAACGAAATGTGTTGCGTTCGGAAAAATGCATCGAGTCCGGAATACGAAATAAATTTGATGATCCTTCGTGTGTAGAAAAACTATGAAACTAGTTAATTGCAAAATCTTGGCATTTATGGTTAGCAATTGCATAAAACAGAACCACAATGAAGGATGTATTTGAGACCTAATCTCTACATATTTGTTCCCAATTTCTTTAAGAAAGTATGTACTAGATGTTGGCAGAATAATAAAAAAACCAGGGCTTTCTCTTACCCTTATAATTTTAAAAGTGATCCTTGTTTAATTTGTTTTTCTTTCTTACTTGATTTTGGTAGTTTTTGATTAGTTTGTCGTGTTTGTGAATATTTTTTTTTTGAATGACAATAGTGAGTATAACAGTTTAAATATGTGGTTATTTACTCAAGCATGTAAAATTATCTATTAAAGATGCAAATTTGAGTCAAACTAATGCATCACGTGTTAATTCTTCACCTGGCGGATATCCAACTTAGGTGAAATTTCTTACGTCTTGAACTAGGGGTCTATTGTCTATAAAATTAATAGTAAGTAAAATGGAAATATACTTTATTATGCTTCTTGTCAGTGTAGACAAGGCAAGTTAAATCCTTGCTGGAGGATGCCGTTTTCCACCAATCTATCATGTCTATTAGCTACTACACATTTTAGCACTGCTTCATTATCTACTTGGTTCGTCCCATTTTACTTAGACATCTCTATATTCCTTTTAAGAATCAAACTTAACTAGATTTCAACCAGCGCGATGCATTAGCTATCTCTTGTTCACGCCAGTGCATTCATTTATTATAATTCATATTTAAATTTTTCAATGAATCTTAAAAATTTCACCCCCTTTTTTTTGTCTCGGATGAATAGATGGAAGAATATACATCAAGTAAACATGTGGTGACATAAAAGTGTCTGCATGCAACTAAAATTGTGTAAAAGATTCAATAATTGAGGCGAATAGATAAATAATTTAAACTAAAACTCTAAACAATAAATACAAAAAGGAAAGATATATATCTATATAATAAGTTACAAAACTTATGTATGTCATAAGATAAAACTATGACATCACAACATAGTTTTTTTATACCCTTCCTATTTTACCCCTGAAACATTGGATTCCCCCTCTTTTCTTTCTCATACATAATTACTCCTCTTCCACTTTAATTCAAACATAAGGGATATTGGGGTAAATCACCTCTCTTTGTACTCTCTCACCTACCCTTCTTGCACGACAATATACCTCCCCTTCTCAAACTCTCAAAATCGAAACTCACTCGACAAACACGAAACCCTCTCTGACCCCATTTTCTCTCACTTCAAAATCGAAACTCACTCCACTAGGTCGTCTGCTTCAGACAATCATGAAATCAAAGTTATATACATCAACACGAAATAATACATGATTTGTTTCACGAAATCATACACGAATATATTCATGATCTCTTTTCAAATCAATGGAACGTTTTTCAAATCAATTGTGCGTTTTGGTTTGAAATCAGATTGTGAAAATATATATTGGTTTCAATCGAATCAGCGTTTTCAATGGAGCATTTTTCCAAATTGGATCATTTTTTCAAACGCATTTTTTCAAATCATTGGAGCATTTTGGTTTGAAATCAGATCGTGAAACATATATATTGGTTTGAAATCAGATCGTGAAACGTACATATTGGCTTCAATCGAATCAACGCGTTTTCAATGGAGCATTTTTTCAAATCAATGGCGCGTTTTTACAACATGAACACTTCAACATGTTTTTTTCAAATGATTGCATTTGATTTAAAACATGTATATACCTATTTTAAATCAACAGCCAACAGAAGTTAGAACAAGTAAACCCTAAGGTTGGAAGAAGGAGCATATACATATTTCAAATAAGTATATACTTCTATTCAAACGGTTGATTTAGGGTTTACTTTTTTTTTTAAATTGCAGTCGATTTATTGTAGTTGATTTTTTTTAGCCTCTTTGTTGGGTGTTTATAATATGGCTGATATTTAGCAGTCGATTTAGGGTGCTGATATTTACTTCCGTTTCAAATTGCAATCAATTTTTTGCAGTCGATTGGTTGGGTGTTTGTAAAATGGGTATGTTTGTTTATACATGCTCTTATATGGGCAGTTCTTATATGCATTTAATTTTATATACCTATTTTTATACCTGTGATGGACAATTCTTATATGAGATTATTTAACTTTTCTTGTATGCATTTAAAATTTGGCGTTGACATATATTTATATATGGGTAGACCTATTCACATATATTGGCAAAAAAATAGCTGTAACAAACTGAATATATTGTTGTTGATGAGATATAATGTTTGCGATTATAATGTTTGATATTGTTGTTATTGGGATATAATGTTTGTTTCGATAAAATGCCTCACTCATTTGTTTCATATAATATTTATTAGGGTTTAGTTCAGTTAAAGTTGCTGCAAAACTGATTTAGTTTTATTATGTATTAGTGCATTTGTTTGCGTTTTAGTTTTTGATTTTATGATCATTTTCATTTGTAATTGGTAGGGTTTATAGTGATCTGTTTTCATTTATACTAATTTTCTTCCTCACTTTTTTTTAAAAAATTCATAGATTCATATCCCGCGTCGGAAATACAACGGTGTTTTTTTTCATGATGTTGTCAAACCTAATGCTATAGCTATTAAGGTATCTATTCGCCACTACATGATTTTTACTTTCAAATTACTTATCTGAATTCTTTTTTTTTGTCATTGAGTTAACACTATATATGTGATTCTATTCCTAAGCCTCACACTAAATTGAGCAACGCAAAGGACAAAGGCAAAGACGAAGGCAAAGGTAAAGGAAAAATGCTATAGCTATTGAGGTACCTGTCCGTTTTTTTTAAATCTAACTTATTTGTATTGAATTTCAGGTTCACTGTTATTTTTTTATTATGTTCGTTTCCCCGGGAATATCGTCGTGATTTTTTAAATAAATTTGATTCGTTCAACTATTTGTTTGATGAATTTGGACATTTCGAATATTGTACGATTGGTTGTTACCCCTTAACCAAGGCGAATAGTCCAATATACAAAGGAGGCTATGTCCATTTTTTTTAGAATTGACACTTTGTTAATTTGAAACACTGTGAATTCGATTGATGAATTTAGATTATTTGAACGTTGTTGCACTATTTGTTATTTGTTAAGTAGGGAGGTTAGTCGTATAAACAAAAAGGGATTATGCCCAATTTTTTTAAATTACATTTTGTTTTATTGGGAAATGAAAATTTTGCCTTCTTGCAATTATGTACTTCGAAATTTTTTGTCGTTTTGCGATTATCAACGTGCCTTCAGGCACGGGCATATCCTAGTGTGTGTGTATATATATATATATATATATATATATATATATATATATATATATATATATATATATATAAACTAAACCAACTAACCATGTTCATAAAGTATGAAATCTAAATCCATCCAAATAACTATAACCACCTAAAAAATAGTGTTAATCACAACATCTAGTCTTTATGAAAAGAAGAAAAAATAAGTAAAATACTATAAATCCCAAATACGATATCACTAAATCACTATAAATACCAAATACTATCCTCTATCTCTTTATGTTTTATTTTGAATTTCAGTTGACATCGGATGCGGTCCTATTATAAGCAAGAATAGTATGGGGTAAAACTGTAACAGTGAAGGGAAGAGTAGTTTCCATCTTATATTGTACTTCAATTTGATGAACTACTTTGTAATAAGTTTATGTTTCCAATTGAATGGGAACTTAATAAAATACTATATGATGTGAGTATCGTTATTTCAGTTGGTGAGGTAAATATATCCCCTATAATTTTTGCACCTATTTTAGTTTAATGGGTTGCTTTGATGACACTTTGGAGAATAAATACGTACACTTTGGTGACTTTTTTTTGCAACCCCCCCATCTCATCTCCTCTATTATTTTTGTATTTTGTTTTAAATCCATGTCCTAGGGTCTAGGTGGTTGCCTAGGTGTCCTGCTGATTTAAATACAAGGTAATTTATTGCTTTCTCTCTATAGTAGCTTCCAATTCAACCTTTTATTTTTACTTTTAACTTCCTATGATTTGAATTAGGAATTTAATATCTTTTGCTTTTATCTCATTAAATGAAATTTGATGCACATTTATAATTAAATTAGTTCAACTTGGATATGATCCTACTTTGTAGATTTGTGCATAAAATTGGTTCCGCTTGAATTAATAATTTTAAGTGTTTTGGCAGGGCAGTGTAGTGATGGAAGTGTTTAGCTGGAGAGCAGGGAGGATGGCAATTACGTCCGGGCTACAGGGAATTTACACGGAACCCGGGACAACCCACTACAACGTCGCTACTGTTCCACATTTTTAAAGTTGATTCTTCCTCTAATGGAGGTTTTATGGCGAATGAGGTTTTGTTGTGTTATAGCGTTTGATTTCTACTTCTTCCCCCAATTTATACATTTTAATCTACTGATCTTTTGATTTGGTGTTTGATTTATCCCCAATTTATACATGTGTCCTATAACATATATTAATTTGTATGTACATTCTTTAAAAATGTTCCAAATTAATGTTCCAAATTGTATGTACATATTCCAAATTGATTGTTAAATTTGAAACTAAACATTTACCTTTTGTGTGCCTTTATTCGTTCTACTATTGAATAGATAGGAGAAGATAATATTGTGTTACATATGTTTCCCATGTTCTTATCCATGTAGTAAGATAGTGAGATGTATAATAATATAATTCATTTTTATATAGTATTAGTTTTCATCTATTATAGTGGAGGGGATGATTGACCAGTGGGGGTTTGAGAGGGTCCATAATTGTAGGTGTAAGGCTCCTGACTTTGCTGTTTCTTATTCCTTCATTCTCTACATACATGAAGAACTGGCTTGTTATACCTTTCGTTTCTCTATACCTGTTATACCTATTTTCGAGCTGCTAGAATTTGGACCAACTTTCATGTGTTTGATACCTACTACCCTGCATCTTTTGTACTTACACTGCACTGCAAAATGCACGGAGTTAAATGAGTGATCGAAAATGGATTCACATTCACCTCATTTAAGATGCATCTGGATATTATTTTAAAAAAAACTATTGTTATAGGGATAAGTCAATTATTCAATATTAGTTGAAAAACTAATAAATTGATAGACACCCATAATGTAAAGAACATAGATACTCTCCAACCTACAAGTCACATGTCCCTATCTAACTTTTATAAATAGTAATTTTTCCTCAATGTGTAGTAGGCAAAAACAACCACAACATTGATTATGTTTATGCAGGTATAACATGTTAGTTCATAAAGCAGGTATAATAGATATATCAGGTATAGTAGGCATATAGTTTGCTAGCAGATCGGAGACTATAGCAGTTATAGTACGGAGACTATAATAGGTATAGTACGTAGGTACAGTATGCAAGTATAATAGCAATTTAGTTTTTGTTAAATTTTTGTAGAATATGTGCTTATACATTTTGTGAACTACGAATTTCGTTTTTTGCAAATTCGATTTCGAGGAAGGGAAAACACTTCAGATGGTGCGAATTACTTTATATATTTGCAGGTTATATTCTCTGAGGAAAAAGAAATGTGAGGTATATGTCTGTCTTAATTTTTTTTTAAGTTTAAAAATCAGGGGGTTTCAAACCCTAATGTTTGAACGTCACTATATTCACTAATTTTTCAGTATTTTGGTGTTGTTTTAGGCTTTTGTTGTAAATTTCAATTTCAGTTTTAAATTTTTAATTTCGGTGAGTACCCATAAATGGCCACACATGTTTGAAGATCACAAAAATGAAGCTCAAATTCTCAACAGGTAGTATTCTCACGATAATGATGCTCAAATCCTCGAATGATCCCTGTTAAGTTTCGTCAAAGTCAGTTACCACATTTTAGAGAATCACTTCATAATCGAAAAGAATATCTGATATTAATGTTTCCACAAGAAGGGAGGCACTCTTGGCTTCCCTTTTTGTTGTCCCTTGAAGGTTGAAGCTTCAATGAGTAAGCAAGCACAACAATTAGGTATTACCACGTGTTGTTGAGATCCATCAAAATCTGTTGCTCCCTTTCCTATTAGAGTTGTCTCTTTTGATAACTTTTGTATTGAGATGCATATTACCATGTATTCGATGTTGTTAGAGTTAATATTGAGGTTGTTAGATTCATTCATTTGTGGATTGTGTTTAATTTCTGAAACTTCTAACTAATTTGCAGGTTAATCTTGCCCAACCATATTGTTTTCATATATAGTTATTTTTTTTTTGATAATTTGTTTGCATATTGAATCCTAAAACAAGTATGTTTATTCTTATAATTTGATGGTTTGGGTTTTTTGATGATTTGGGTTGTAAATTCTCTCTATCATTTTGCGGATCTAAGCATGAAAACTACATTTTCAACCATCCTTTTCATTTGTGTTTCTAGGTGTGTCAGTTGGTCGATTCAGTTGTGCATTTGACATTCAAAATTTAGCTGTGCATATTTTTGTTTGTGTTTGCTTTTTTGGGAAATATAAGGTATGGTACAAAAAATTCATCGACAATGTCATACTTTCAACGTATTGTATTAGTATTACTATACAGTATATAAATTTTGTTCTAATTTGTTTCCTCTTATATTGTACAGGATATAGTAAACAAAAAATTATGCAACTCTCTGGTAAAAAATCTTTTATTCGTTCTCACCTACGCCCTGTCTTGCCGATTATTTTTTCCTTTTTTGAAATCGACAATCATCGTTTTCCCCTTCTCTTCCCATATGGCTGAAAAAAGATGTGAAATTAACCCTAACATTGTTGTTCTTTCATCTAAAAACGCCCAGTCCCTAACGATAGGTAAACTCCATTTGTGATGTTCAAGTAATTTGAAATGTTAGAATTATATATTATTACTTTGAATTTGCCATGTTAAGTCTTCTACACACATGTTTCATTTACTTTGTCTCTTTCTAATTGCTTCATTTATGTCGAAATAACATCTAGACTTTCGTTTGTTGTGTGTACTCTTGGAAATTATAGGTGATAATCCAATTATGTTAGTTAGTTCTTCGACATGTGACAAGGAATAAAATACAAAACGAGGGTTTTATCAATAAGTGATTTGATGTTACCTTTTTATATTGGAACTTTAGTTATTTATAAAGCTTAATAGGTCAGGGGTGCTCTGCTCTTATCCCAACGATTTTCAGATAAACCCTATTTATGTTTTTACTCTCAATCCTTGCCTTGTCTTGCCTTATTTTAATGAATTTGGTCCATCGATAGTAATAATGGGTGAAAACTTAGTATCCGATGTGTTTTAGTTGTAAACTTTGACCAGAAGTATGGCTAAGATATAGGCTATATAGATGTATGCATTGAGATATTTCTATGTTGGAGATGTATTCACTGAACTACGGCTATGGTGTCTCTATAAAAGTGTGCAATTTTGGACAAAAGGCAATGTATTCATGAACTACTGCTATCTGAGGTATCCATTTATTCATTGAACAACCTTCGATTCGTGTTGCCAATGTTGGACAAAAGGCATTTTTTAGCCTTAAAGAAGACAACAGGTATAAATTATGCTATTAATTATTTAATATTCTTAACATTTTATTTTAATCAATTTTGCTTATTTTTATCTGACGTATACTTATGTTTATCACGTATGCTTATTCTTATTTTTATCCAACGTATCTTTATCAAGTATCAACTATAACGTATGCTTATTTTAATCAAGTATTCTTGAATAAGACAATAGGCATGTAGTATTCTTAATGTTTTCCAAACGGGGTCGTTATACTTGAAGATCTTGGACGTGAGAGAATCCCATTGATTTGGCATGTTAATATAAACTGTAAGAAGAGAAGGATGAACCTCATTTTCATATAGCTGTCAGTTGTATTGTTCAGTCACTAAAAACTCGAATCATTAATAAGCCTTATGATGAAATTACAATATGCTTCTTCAACACTGTAAAAATGTTGTCTCTATGTACTCAGAACATTTATTTTCCTAGATTAGTCTATTAGTATACCTTTATATCTGAATGTTTTTGACGTTGCACATTTCACAACTTAATGCATTATTACTATAGCTTATATCTAAATGTGTTACTGATTGGAATTTTTTTATTTGAATGCTTTTCAGAATTACGATGGAAGATCCTCCTAAGCGCCCTACTGATGAAGAAGCAGTGTAAATTTATAGGAACTACAATGTCCCTTCCATATATTTATGCTCTAAATTTGATAGAAATTGAGACTGAAGAACCCATATCTACACATCTACATCTCCTACTGGTCATTGAGGAAAAGGTCACTGAACCAACCAAAAGTTAGGACGATTTCACTTCAAGGCTCCCTACTGATACGATGTTTATGATTTTGATTTTGTCGATGAGGAAAATTGCTAGAATAGCAGGATTTTCTTCATTGCTTAGTAGAGGTATTTTTTCACAGTTATTCCATCTTTAGGATGCTTTTATTGGCATTATTTTTTATTCTTTCATAGAAAATACTTATATTTACTCAATTTTGGTTTAACGTACTCCTCATTGCCTATATACAGTGGAAAGATATTATAGTGTTCAATATTTTTATCTACAAAATTTGTACTTAGTTATTACTTTGGGGGCACTTTATTGCAAATATGGATTCTGCTAATCGGAGTTTTAATTAGGAAATAGGACATGCCATCCATTTTTTCCATATTTTTTATGGGAATTTTTTCTTACTCAGAATTGGATTCCATGAAGTAAGAGAACATCTCACCAATCTTCTCATCCATTTTACACCCCATTTCAACTTTTTTCATCAAAATGGAGTGCTTTTTAGTCTTTTTTCAACTTTTTATGAAATGTACCTTTAGTTTCTTGCTACATACATAGCTCTGTTGCATTTGTAACTTGTAATTGAATGTTACCTGAACACATCATTAATACTTTGGATACATTATACCATCTGTCTCATCCACCACAACTTCTTCATTGATCTTCAACATGTAGCAGTCTTTGCATTCCTTGCGGTAGCGTGTCTCTCTCAGATCGGCAACATAACCCCTTACCTGTTCACCACGGTACTTGAGAACCATTTCTCCTTCTACTGTGTTTCGGCGTGTAAAGAGACCCCAGCCAAATGCTGCCCAACAGTGACTTTGCCAATTTCATACCTCAATTCACTTCGCATATTTGAATAATAATATGTACTGCCATTGATTGAGGCTCATTATGTTGGGTAATTTACAACACTCAATTTTTATTTTGGAGTTTTGACTAGGATTCGTCTTAAAAATATAAGGTGAATGGCTCTATCAACTCATATACCATCTTTTTACAAGCCCGGTAGACCAAGCACACCACGAGATGCACGTGGAGTGACAATACAAGGTAGCTTCTTTGATATATACAAAATTATATTCATCTCTCTCTCTCTCTCTCTCTCTCTCTCTCTCTCATGAATTGAATTGTATTTAAGTTCTTTCTTACCCAGGACATCGAATTTGTATAGGTCATAAACCTTTGCGTATTATGGTTTTCTTCTTTGTTTATTCTGTGAATTGATTTTTTTTCTTTGTGAGGTTTGAAGACTTTGAAATGATTGAAATTTTCTTAGATGAACACAAAATGTTTGACTAAATTACCATATTCCAATTTCAATATTATCTAAGAAAATATTTGATGTTATTTGTTGATGTGACTCTATTTGTGTTGATAAACTTGGTCAAATATATTGATAGTACTGATATTGCCCCACCTGTCGCTGAACAAAGGCCACAATATTATCATCTATGGGCCGTGGCCCGAATTCCTATTAAATACACCTTACCTACATACCGCAGTCCCTAACATATAGGCATAACCTATTCTCTAACAGCCGCGGACATGAACATACAGGACCCATTTACAAGATATATACCGCGGCCTCTAAGCACATTAATCAGCTGGCCGCAACATCTCTCATCACATCAGCAATACAATGCCTACACCTATATATAGAGGACCACACCTCGAGATAGGTAAGATAGATTCATTATTCCTAAATGGATGATTCATTTCGAACACTGACACTTAGCTCAGAGCAGATTATTCTCCCCTCTACGGTCTTCAGACCACTCGGTCTAGCTTGGGGATTACTCGCCATCATCGCAGCCATCACTCTGGCACACCGGAATCCTCATAAACATGTATTCTCTTTCCTCCACATGCTTCTATGCCTCTTTAGGAAAAATTACTATGTACCAAATAGCATATATAATGAGAGTGTGGCACCAACGTAGATGTTGGCCTATTTTAGACGTTGAACCACTCTATGTCTTGCCATTGATCTCTCTTTACTTACTTTGTTTGCCTATTATGCACTTTACTCTTGATTTGCTGATACGAGAGCGATAAGTGGACGATTTCTTGTATCATCAATTTGGCACCGTCTGTGGGAAACAAGATATTTCAATCTTGTTTTTCTATATTTCAAGTTCTTAAACACCTTATTCTATTCATGGGGATCCTTTGGATCATCATCTCATGATTAAATTTTGGTTACTCGGCTTTATTTTATATTTACACCCTTACTTAGGTATTTCTTGCGTTCAGATCTACTCTTGGGTCTCCGTTTTATGACCTTGGATCTATTTTACATACCCCTGTGATATCGCCTCACCTAGATAAGGCTAGAATGCTTGATGGGCTTTAGCCCCATAAAGGTGGGTGATTAGGGAAGAGTTATATTTACTCCCTTTTTTTTTCTTTGCCTATGATCTAGGGTTTATCATTAGAATTGCGTTGTTTTTTGCAACCTGAGGGTATTCTCTCATGGATAAACCCTAGTAAGTATGCTTTCCATGTGTTTCGGGAGAAAAACTCAGTTTCTAGGTTTTAATCTTGGGATTGTTACCTTCACTACCTAGATAGGGATGTGGCCTGGTAGTTTACCGCGGCCTCGACTAGTGTGGTTGCATTATAACAGCTTCAAATCATCGGGTAATGGAATTAAGTGGTCTCCATCTCAACCTTGGTGAATATCATTCAAAGGACACAATAGTACACCTATGTGCTTCACTGGTCGCGACCTCAATAGTAATATCACGCAGCTGTGCAAACGCTGCATCGCAACTTCCTACATGGTTAATCCAATATTTATGTGATTACTCACTTCTGATAGATTTGTCTTATATTATATATTTTTAAAAGACTAACAAAGCAAAAAATGGGAGGAGAATCCAGCCAGGGCACAAAAGTCAAAGATGAGATTGTGCAAATGTACAATAACCTCAACTATCTCTATGACAGTCATGCCTCACTCCAAATCCAGGTTAATTACTTGACTCAAAGGGTCCTCATGCTAGAGGCCGCAGCCTTATCCAATGAGGGTACGACACCCAGGATCATTGTTGCAGCTCCTATCTCTTTCGTGACCATAACATCAGAAATTAAGGAAGTATCCCAGCTAAAAGCACTGGCCGCAGAAGGCAAGGCCGCAACCAAGACCCTAAAAAGGAGGATGAAACAAGAAGAAAGAGAACTGCATGAGAACTACACACCACTGAACTCTAGCCTGGAAGATAACCTTGGAAGCATCGAAGATAAATTGTTCAAGTGACCAGAAAAATAGAGAGCTCCACCTCATAAAAAGGAGAAAGTCAAGTGGTGTAAATTCCACCATGACCACAACCACCTCACTGAACAATGTCATGCTTTGAAGAATGAACTTGAGAGGCTCATAATGCAGGGAATGCTGCAGCGGTTCCTCAAGGATACCTGAGGGGTGTAGCCTAGTCTGACATGCCACATTCCTCTTTTCATGCCCATATTTATGTCTCATCTATTTCGGTTCTTAATGAAAACTCTTTCGAATAGTACCATGTTAA
Source organism: Sambucus nigra (assembly GCA_949130495.1). Lineage (NCBI taxonomy): Eukaryota > Viridiplantae > Streptophyta > Magnoliopsida > Dipsacales > Adoxaceae > Sambucus > Sambucus nigra. The sequence continues at coordinate 249,827,906 of OX422215.1, forward strand.
ATTTGTATTGTCCATGCAAAGTCATGAATATTTAAATAAATATATTAAGTCAAGTTCACTTTATAGTACCATATTTGGATTTCTCGACTCCATTAAATGATATCTTATGAAAGGCTTTTGTCTTAAACAAATCCTAAACGGAGACAATGTATTATATCGAGAAAATTTATACCTAAATGGGCCCGCAACACCCGCCATGACTCCTAATTATATGAAGGCAAATGATATTAGAAAATGGTGAAAGCAACTATTGAGAGCAACTGTCTGAATTGACCTACAACATCACTCACAGAGACTATATTCCATCATGTTATGGCTACATTCTTGAAAGCATTTATCAGAAAGCGTTATTAGCCATGAGGGCTTACAATACCCGTTCATAGCTTTCGGGATGCATCATAAGAATTAAGGGCTTACAATGCCCATTCTTAGCTTTTGGGATACGTAATTAGCCCAAGGACGTTACTCCCCTAGAAAACATCATTAACATGGTGGATAGAGACTAAACAGCATTCAATTGGTGATCTTAGCCCCAAAACATCATTAACATGGTGGATATGAGACTAAACATCATTCAGTTGGTGATCTCAGCCTAAAAGCATCATTAACTTGGTGTATAGAGACAAAAAATCATTAGCTTGGTGATCTCGCATTAACCTGGGGAAGCTTCATAATACCTAGCCCTAGGGGGCCTGATAATAACCCAATCTAAGAGACTAAAGGAAAGCTACGAAATAAAATTAAAGCGACTAAATGAAAGATATGAAATGCAATCAAAGCGACTAAAAAAAGATGTGACACTGACATCATGAAGCATGAAAAAGCTAATGGAAGCAGGCTAGAGGATGCTATGTTGCTGTCATCATGAAGCATGCCAAAGCTACAGAAAGAAGATGGTCGTATCCCATAATGGTAACATCAATTAATATGACCACGATATTCAAAGAGTTCATCTAGCAGATTCATCAAAGACCAAATGGAAGCAGCATCATTAAGGAAGTCCCATGCAATTAAAGTGACCAAAGGCTCCATGGCATTAGCATCATGAAGCATGTGATGTACTACGGCCTATTCTGAGGAACCCCTTTAAAGGGATTTCTATTAGAGATGTTATCGCAGCCCCATACCACATACATTTATTGATAAGAAAAGTAATCAAACTTTGAAGTAATCGAAGTGGTCCAAAGACATAATTGTCTGTGGAAAGGGACTTGTTCCCCAATATCCACTACACATAAGAATACAAACACAGTGTACTGCTAAAAGGTGCACGAGTTGTCATTCTACAAAATTCAATAAAGGTGTCGCGGCCCTGTTGAAGAAGAGTCTGCAGCCTCAGTATATAAGAAAACATGTGGAAAGTCTAAGGTGAAGAAAATAGGTCGCAACCTAGGCAAAGAAAGTGTATGCCATGATGCCGCAACCTTAGTTTATTATGTGTTCAATAAATTAAGCAATCAATCATCAAAGCAAACATTATTGAGTCATAGGATAAGGCATGCAAAGGAAGTGCAAAAATAGTTTAAGAGGTTTGCAGAAGTTTAAGAGGGGCAGGAGTCATGAATGTCAAGGATTAAAGGCTAAAGCCTAAAAAAAATTAAAGTGTTAAAAAGTTACACAGATTATAGGCCGTAGCCTTGATGACAAAAATTAGTTTGCAAAAGGGACGCAACCCCAATGTTTAAAAACCTAGAAATCAAGTTTGACTAAGAAGATGCATCATCTTCTTAATTTCCATCTTTTTTATTTGCAGTTGTCTCAGTCTCTTGGTCTCCTCCCGCATCCTCAGTCGCTGCCCATTGCCTGGCTCTATCTTCTGCAGTGGCTTCATTTCAGCCATGCATGCAGCATGCTCATCATCCACAATGCTCCAAGACTTAATTGTATCCGCAGCATCTGGGAAGTTCTTTGCCACCCTATATCTCAGTTCTTGGTAGCCGCGGATGTAAGCTATGTTGTTAATAAGGAAGAAGTCTGGGGAGCCTTTATATGATGCTACAGTGTTGTCAATGGCAAAATTGAAGGGCTTCATCATGTTGTTCATATTTTTTGGTAAGTGTTGCAGTATGATCTTCCTCTATATTCTTCAAGGCCTTGGTGTGGGCCACAACGTCATTGGCTGCTTTGGTTTCCAGCTCTTGGTATTTCTTCTGGAGTAGCTCAAATTTGGCATTGGAAAGATCCGATGCCTTAGCAGCTTCAATCACTTGAATTTTGGCCACTCGTAAAGACTCTATGGCAGAGTTAAAATTCTGCTCAGCTTCATTTTTAGCCTTTTTTGCAGCCTCAACCCTAGCATCAGCACTCATCTTGTATGCTTCCAAGGCTGCGACATATGATTTCTTCGCGGCTTCAAAGGAGTCAGTCTTGCCTTCTCCAAATCAACATTGTGAACCCCATTAACGACCTCCTTAAGCCTTTAAAGACCTTCATACTTAAGTTTTTGGGTCATAACAACTGTCACGGCCTGTAAAATATATTAAGAGTTAGAAAAATTTAACTGAAATTACAAAGGATTGAGCTAGAAAACTAGAATCGCTTACTGTCAGCAGTCTGAGGAGGACATAATCCTCCACGTCCTCGTGATCCTCATCCACCAACCGATCTAGGTAGGCTACATCAACAACCCTTTTATCCTATGGATAGCACGAGAGGTTGTGTCCCAGGAAGACTAATGATACAACATGCACAGTTGTGGCCATGGACGCATGCTCTATGGAGGTGCCAGATTTGCATTCACAACAATTATCCTTGGAGGGAGGGGGAGTCTGGCATAGATGAAGTACTGCGGCCAACTTGGTCAGAAAGAGGTGAAATTAAACCTGCTGCTTCCAGGTTTGCCCATATGTCATCATCATATTGCCCCTCAGGCCTTTCACGAGGGGTCTCCTCATCCGGATTATGAGGCGTGGCAGGAGTAGTAAGATTCACATCCAGATTTTGAGGAGTGACAGGATCTACTTGGCCACTAGGGGCGACTGTGGAAGGAGCTTTGGACTTGATCATTTTCATCTTCCTCTACCTAACAGTGTTATTGTGGACAACTGCATCCTCATCCATCTCAGCAAGCTGAGATGCTAATATAGATCTGGCAATCTCCTCACGTGAGAGGAAATAAAGCAAGGTCGATATCCAAAGATTGAACACAATTGTCGCTGAATCAAAAAGTAAAAATAATAATACCTTCAGCACCCATCTCTTTGGGAATAGATTTTTTAGGGAAGTAGCCCTCTTCAAAAATGGAAGAAGAGGTTACAAGTGATCAATCCATTCTTCCATCATAGTGATGAAGATACCAAGTGCAGCAGGAGATCTCTCAGCTCTCCCAGATGTACTAGCAGGTGTATCCCTAACCTCCGACGGACCCCCAGCCGCATCATTCTCATTTATGTCCATTGGTTAGTTGCTAAAATTGGCCTCTTAATCCATAGCCGTAGAATCTGAGTCTGAATCAAGCACCACACAGTTAAGGCAATCTCTCAACTGGCACGACCCTATTGTCCTCAAAGGGCACACTGAAGGATGTTCAGGAGGAGAGGCTTCAAAATGTTTGTTCCAAAAACCTCTCATAAATTCATCTGGGTTAAAGTTCATATGGCTGTAGCAATACCTGAAAAGCAGAGAGTCCGCAGTTAGCCGTTGCAACTAATATGGTCCTAATAAGCCTCTAAGAAGCCGTGACAGGAATAATGATATATAGATTAAAGACAATAGAAATGATTAGAAAAATTGGTTAGATATGCCAAGTGTTGGGTACTAAATCCCTAAATATCACCACCGCATAATGTTTTGAGGGTAAGAGGCATTAACTTCTTACATGCTGCAATCAATAAAATACAGGCTAAAGGCCGCGAATTCTAATCTACATACCGCAACCTATACTTTCTGCATGCCGCAACATTATGTTTAATGCCTGTTGCAACAACATTTTCTATACCACAGATGTCTCTTAAACAAATCAATATTTAAAGTTTGCAATTATACAAGGCAACCTTAATTTACTAAAGGGATTTTACCATGATGTGGCTACTCACTCCAACAGGTTAGTATTTATTCTGGATTAATTCAAAGATCAAAAACCCTAGAATATGAAGAGTCCCTCTCAAGAACGTCAAGAACATAATGGAAGTTCAAAAACCCTAAAGTCCAACCCAAACCAAAAAAATTCATTTACTGGGTCAACATTGAAGAGTGATTCAAGATCGCTTACCTAGTTCAAATCCAAATAACTACGTATTATCATATGGGCTCGATCCGTTAAGAAATTGGAAGAAACATATATAGTAGATATAATTCAGAAAAATGAGTCAGTTATAAAAATACAAGTACAGAAAGCAGAAAATATGATTGCAATTCAACAAAACACATTCAAGTAAGTTTAATTCGAGATTGGGTGATTCATAAAGGCAGAAATTTAGAAATTCAAAAGTTCAGTTGATGAATCGCGAATTATAAATTGAGAAATCTATTAAAGAGGCCATTGATTAAAAAAATTACCTGGAAATGAAGAAACCACAAATGCTCAGCCTCAAACCTTCAACCTCCTTAGAACCGCCACTCGCAGTTGCCAGAGATCGCTAGAAAGCACTAGAGACAAACGCGCAGAAATTCACTCTCGATAAGCTCTCAAGGATTTGGGAAACGTAATGAAGTCCACGACCGATAAAATTTATATAAGAGGGCGCGGGAAGATGAAGCGTCGCCTTGGAAATATCGCGGCACCTTGAGAAGACTTGATTACTCAGCTGTAGCCCCAATCGCAATCTCTTAGCACTATGACTTGGGGCTTACTCATAGTACCAATATTGCCCGACCTGCTGTTGAACAAAGGCCACAGTATTATCATCTACGGGCCGCGACCCGAATTACTATTCAATACACCTTACCTACATACCTCAGTCCCTAATATATAGGCAGCACCAATTCTCTACCAGCCGCAGCCATGAATATATAGGCCCCATTTATAAGATATATACCGCAGCCTCTAAGAACATTAATCAGCTGGCCGCAGCATCTCTTATCACAGCAGCAATATAGTGTCTACACTATATAGAGAGGACAACACCTCGGGATAGGTAGGTTGGATTCATTATTCCTTAGTGGATGATTCATTTCAGACACCAACACTTAGCTCAGAGAAGATTATTCTCCCCTCGACGGTCTCTAAACCACTCAGTCCAGCTTGGGGGTTACTCGCCGGCATCGCAGCCATAACTCCGGCACACCAGAATCCTCATAAACACGTATTCTCTTCTATTCACATGCTTCTATTCCTCTTTAGCAAAAATTACTATGTACCAAACAGCATATATAATGAGTGTGTGGAACTAAAGTGGACATAGGCCTATTTTAGAGGCTGAACCACTTTATATCTTGTCTTTGATCTCTCTTTACTTGCTTTGTTTTCTTATTATGCACTTTACTCTTGATTTTCTGATACGAGAGAGAAAAATGAACGCTTTCTCGTATCATCAAATATGATGTTATTTGGTTATTTAGGTGGCGTTTGGCATTTACAATCTTGAGAGTTGAAAAATAATGCAATGTCTCTCAAATTCATCTATTTTAGTTGAAAGGTAAATCTTCATGGTAAATTCATGTTAGTTTAAGCAGGATATATAGTTAGTATCATTGTTAACAAACACCTTTTTAAGTTTGTAAATTGACTAAGAGTGTAATTTTATTTTCGGGGTATTTTGGCATTCCACTTGTTATGAACCAGATATACATTATATATGTCCATTTCATAACTTTTTTTGGTGATATCTTTTTTATAGCGAGTGAATGGGGACAAAATGGCATTAGAAAGACAAATAAACGAAGCAAGGAAGAAGGTGCTCGAGTTGAATGCAAAGTTTAACAATCTCCAAAGACTTTATGATGAATAGAAGAAAATTCGTAAAACTAAATGTGCTCTTCAAGTTGATGAGGAGGAACTTATGAAGGCAAAGTTTGAGTCCATAACAAAGCTTAGGAGTTAACGAAGGTATATGGAGCATGGCTGGCACCTTGTATTGCAGTGCATTTATATAGTTGTCAGTTATTTATGGAGACTCATTGGCGAGAACAAAAAAACCCACTGTGGATTTAGTGATGCATAAGGCCATGGACAAAAAGGACCAAGCTCAAAAGTGAATTGAACCTCATGTCGAGACAATAAAAACTAAAATGGTCCTACCCTAAAAAGAACATTGGTTGTTGATAATCACTTATGTTGAACAACATTTGAAATCACTAACAATGAATACTATTGATGTCTCAGACTCATCTTAGTGTTTTCAACCAATCTTCCCTGACTGCTCCGACTAATCAGTGTTTCTTCAACCAATTTTCTCTGACTCATCTCAGTGTTTTCATTGTATGATGATGTAATAGAGCCACATGGTGGTGTAGTTAAAGGTGAAAGGCCATAGAATTTAGTTCTAATTTGATTTTTTTTCCCGTAGTTTTATCAGCAACCAAACATAAGGGTGGCATTTTTGTTTTGTTGAATTGAAATGAAATTTCAAATTTTCTTTTTTGTAGAAATTAATGAACTTGATTGAATGTGACCGTAACATTTTATTATATGTGGGGGTTTCTTTTGATTATTGGGAGATGTTAGTGTCATTTTATTAAATTTATAACAACCAATAAGTCACTTTAATAGTGAAAATTTACATATGTTTGCATTTTTTGTCAAACTAATGAATTGTTGTGGGAGAAACACAAATGATTTAGTTTGTGGGGCTTAATATAATGACGAGAAAAGCCTTTTCGATTCTTGACAACAAATGTTAATTTCAAAATTTGTGTCGTTTCGCAATTATGTACCCTGAATTTTTGCGTTTATGTACTTTGAAAATTTTCACCGTGCCTTTAGGCACGGGCATTCCGCTAGATATATATAAACACAAGATTGCTCTTGTGCGAACTTATCGCACAAGAGAAAATACGTGGCTACTTCACCGCTTTACAATTGGTTGAATGATCCTTGATTTAAGGAAGAGCAGAGGGTTAAAGGGTTGTTGATTTTGGAAATTTCTATTCTAAAAATAGTTCCACCCATGTATCCGAGTAATCCCTGAATTGTAGCTACAATTTCCTTATATTTTGATATTGTTACTGTAACAACCCTCGATTTTTGGGAGGCTCATTATATATTAATGTTACCGCGTAAGGTAATTATATAAAATGTGGGGACTGGAGTAAATATTAATTGAATGAATTGAAAGTTACTATTTACTAGATTGATGTATATTTACTGCATGTGGAAGTAAATATCATCAAGTTGCATGGTTATAGTGTCATGTATTTAAATTGACATTTAGGTTTAATGTGACAACCCGCTATCCGAAATAAAGGGTGGCCAGCCCTATACCCCGACAAAATAGGAAATCATGGATAATATCATCCTCAGCATCATGACAATATACAAAGTATAAGGAATAACCACTCTATATTCCAGAAAACGGGTTATCAAAAACTTTGATTTGAAATAAAAAGAAAAACATTTTTCAACAACCCATGATAGAAATAGAGGGTGGAAACCCCCACAAGCGCATATAAGAAATCCCGAAAGATACAAAGGACCGAATAAAACTTCGGTCAATACCATCCATACAACATACATAGAGTACCAAGTGTTACATAATAAATTCATTATACATTTACAACTGTTTGGGCAACAAACCCGAGTAACCGAACATAACTAGAAACATAAATGGAGGCGTCTACACAAAATCCCGTGAAACCCGCACAGTGTCACGGCTCCTCAAAACAAGCGGAAAGGAAAAGTCATTACTGGCGACCGTGCGGCGGAACACCTGAACGGATCATATTCATATAGAGATACAACAAGAAGAGAAAACCGGTCAGGGCCGGGTATATGTGATCAATAGATAAATGACAAGTATGATAATGATGCACAGTAAAGCATGGATGATAGTCTAGCATGTTAACAACATAATAAACTAAAACTGATAAGGACTATAGAGTGAGATTCATGTTAAAACAGAATTAAAGGTACTTATAAGCCTTCAACATCATTCATCATATTACAACTTCAATCTTCATTTTTCCATTCCTTATCAGGAATATAATTATGATCATGTGCTCTATATGGCACTAATCTCAATAACATGCTCCTTGCGGCATAAGTTTGCTCTTCATGGCATTAATGTTCCCTCGAGTCCAACTCGATAATTAGAATAGTCATAAATATAAATATAACGATTCTAAGACCACCCATCCGGTTTTCCCCCACTGGGCGCGCCCCTAAATAGCCATCATCTTCCAGGCCTAACATAAGGCAACCTGGGATCCTATCGGAAACGTCGGGAAGCGGCCATATGCCTGCGGGGTAGTCAAGACCACACCCAATATCTCCTACCCATCGCAGAAAAATAAAACAAGCGCTCATATGGCCTAGGACTATATCCACCCTGCATTCATTAGCCAGGGGGCTTCACCTATCGCACGGACTTCCCTTAAGATGGTATTTAGAGAGGTGTGTAACCTTCATTTTTATTAATTTCCATGTCATTATTAAGTAAATTATCATTTACCTCATTAATTTCTCATTTTAAATTAAATGAATAAGCTAATGCAGGACTAAGTATAAGTAGTACCGACATAGCATCCTCAAAAGGAATTCAAACTCCAAAGTTATCCCCAAGGCCTCTTTTAGGCATTAATACAAACCATCAAGTCAAATATACTCAAGTTAAATTCTAAAGTCTCCAAAATTGGCCTTAATACATTCTAGACCGATATAAAACTACACAACAAAAGTGATGCCTAAACATCACCTTAAATTCCCCCCCTTGAAAGAATCCTAGATGAACCCTTTCGAGTCTAGGATGTCGACCCAACTCAACTAGGACTCTAAACCCTATGTTTACTTCATTTAAGAAGGTCCCTAATCAATAATCCTAAAGAAAAGGGGTTAAAACTAAAAAGAATTTTTTTTTGAAAATGCAGGGCTACCGAATCGATTCGCCCCCTTGGCCGAATCGATTCGTCCAGAAAAGTTGAGGTTCTGCATAAGTGCCGAATCGATTCGGATGGGAGGCCGAATCGATTCGGTCAACAAGACCTGAGCACTGCCCCTAGCCGAATCGATTCGCCCAGGGGGCCGAATCGATTCGGGCCTGCGATTTTGCCAAGAAATGGCTATGGAGTCTTGGACTCCATTTTCTACCCAAACTCAATCTTCTCTAAACCAAACTCATATACCAACACTATAAGACACCACTGATGCTATTTATCATCTTAAAACCTCATGAATCATCTTGGGAATAAATCAAAAACCAAAACACACAATAAAACCCTAAGTTTGCTACACTAGGATTAATACACCATCATCACAACAATCATCTATCTCAAGACAACAATTTGCAAGTAAAAACTTGCCTTAATTCAGCAAATGCAGATTTCTTGGTGTAGCCTCAATCTCCAAAGCTTTCTCTCCACTTCTCTCTTTCTCTCTTAGGTATATGAAGGGATTTTAGGGAAATTTGGAGACTTAGAAGACATAAGTCGTGGCCTAAGACCAAATGCTCCACTTAATTAATCAAAAGTGCGATAAAATGATACGCGATAGCATAATTAAGGCACAACCAGTCAAAAATGCCCAAAACTACAAAATACAATATGGCACATAATTTGACTATCTCACACATTCCGGAATCAACTGCAACCTCCAAATTATCATCTGGACATTTTAAAATTCAAATTAGATTCCGGTCTCATTATTAAGCCAAATATCATTTTAAATTCAGATGATATTAATGAGCATGACATAGCAGTATTTTCCCATAATTATGATATGCATGCAACCTCATAATAAATATCGACTTTTCTTCATTGAATTAACATTCAAATCATAACCCAACACTGGTCTCTAATTACTATACTAAGTAATTACTATAAAATACGGTCCCATAAGCGAGGGTTATTACATACTCCCCCCCCTAGGAGGGAATTTTGCCCCCAAAATTCAGGCGTACCTCATGAGAAAAGATGTGGATATTTCTCCCGCATCTCATCCTCGCGTTCCCAAGTTGATTCGCTTGCATGATGATGACTCCAATGGACTCTCACTAGAGGCACCACCCGAGATCTTAACTTCCTCTCCCCAAAATCAAGGATAGCAACCGGTTGTTCTTCATAAGAAACATCGGGCTGCAAGTCGATGTCTTCGAAAGGAATGTGCCAAAGGGCACCTTCACACCTTTTGTACTTTTTGAAAGAGGAGACGTGAAATACATCATGAATTTGTTGTAAAGGTTCCGGCAAGGCAAGTTGGTATGCCACGGGACCAACCCTTGCAATCACCGGGAAAGGTCCAACAAAGCGCGGTGCAAGCTTTCCTTTCTTCCCAAAACGCTTAATGCCCTTCATCGGGGACACTCGCACCAACACTTGGTCTCCCACTTCCAATTCCATATGTCTCCTACCCGCATCGGCATAACTCTTTTGCCGATCTTGGGCTACACGTATACGATTTTGAATAAGCTCGATCTTCGAAGAAGTGTCTTGGATCATTTCAGGTCCAAGGAACTTATTGTCACCCACTTCCAACCAACAAGCGGGCGATCTACAAGGCCTGCCATACAGAGCTTCATAGGGTGCCATTCCAATGGTAAATTGGTATGAGTTGTTATAAGAAAACTCAACCAACGGAAGATATTGTTCCCAACTGCCTTTGAAGTCGAGTATACACATACGAAGCATATCCTCCAACATCTGGTTTACCCTTTCGGTCTGACCGTCTGTTTGAGGATGATAGGAAGAGCTTAACTTCAACTCGGTCCCCATAGCTCCCTGGAAACTCTGCCAAAAGTGGGACACAAATATTTTATCTCGATCGGAGATAATATTCAAAGGTACCCCGTGGAGTCTAACGACCTCCTCGATAAACAACTGGGCATAACGAGCGGTATCATAATCAGTGCGCACAGGTAAGAAGTGTGCCGACTTAGTCAAACGGTCGACAATCACCCAAATTGAGTCATGACCTTTCTGCGATCTTGGCAAGCCCGTAACAAAGTCCATCGAAATGCTCTCCCATTTCCATACGGGAATCTCAAGCGGTTGCAACAAACCTGTCGGTCGCTGGTGGTCAATCTTAACCAATTGACAAGTAGTGCATTTAGACACAAACTCGGAGATATCCCTCTTCATGCCCGCCCACCAATACAAACGGCGCATATCTTGGTACATCTTGTCTCCGCCTGGATGCACCGTAAACTTGGACCCGTGGGATTCCGCCATAACTGCACGTCTCAAATCCCCATCGTCGGGAACCACAAGTCTCCCATGAAAGCGTAGTCCACCCTCAGAACCAATGGAGTACGACTCCGCTCCCTCAGACAACAACTGGCGTGTATGGTCTTGACAAGCCTCATCTCTCTTCTGAGCTTCCACAATCTTCGCTATAATCATGGGAGTAACAGTCATCACGGAAAGGAATGCTCTCACCCCAGCATCCTCCAGGCTGAGTTCCTTCCACTTAGCTTTCCACACCTCAGCTAAGTCTCCATCCGGCTTTCTACTCAAAGCATCTGCTACCACATTCGCCTTCCCAGGGTGATAATGAATATCAAATTGGTAGTCTTTCACAAACTCCAACCAACGGCGTTGGCGCATGTTCAAATCCTTTTGGGAGAATAAGTATTGCAACGATTTGTGGTCGGTGAAGAGACTAAACTTTTCCCCCAAGAGGTAATGCCTCCATATCTTCAAGGAAAATACAACGGCGGCGAATTCCAAGTCATGTACCGGATAATTCCTCTCGTGAGGCTTCAACTTACGAGAAGCGTATGTAATAGGTTGCCTCTCTTGTTGAAGAACACCTCCTAACCCCAGAAGAGATGCATCGGTGAAGACGAGATACTCCAATCCTGGCCTTGGCAACGCCAGGACTGGAGCTGAAATCAGTCTATCCTTGAGCTCATCGAAAGCTGCTTGACATGAATTGTCCCAAACAAACCTCACTCCTTTCCGGGTCAAATTTGTCAATGGGCTAGCAATCTTAGAAAAGCCCTTAATGAACCGACGGTAATATCCCGCCAATCCCAGAAAACTACGAACTTCCGTGGGCGTCGTGGGCTGACCCCATTCCTTCACCGCGATCACCTTACTCGGATCCACAGACACGCCTTGGGATGACACCACATGCCCCAAAAATTGAACTTCCTTCAACCAGAAACCACACTTCTCAAACTTTTCATACAATTGATGATCCCTCAATCTCTGCAGGACCAACCGCAAATGAGTAGCGTGATCCGACTCTGTCTGAGAATAGACTAGGATGTCATCGATAAAGACAATGACAAACTGGTCAAGGAAATCCCGAAACACCCTATTCATAAGGTCCATAAACACTGCAGGGGCATTGGTTAGCCCGAAGGGCATAACCAAGAACTCATAAGAGCCGTAACGAGTCAAAAATGCCGTCTTGGATACATCTTGCTCTCGTATCCTCAATTGGTGATACCCCGTCCTCAAGTCAATCTTTGAGAAGTAGGAAGCTCCCCTAAGCTGATCAAATAAGTCATCGATGCGAGGTAAAGGGTATTTATTCCGGATGGTGACTTTATTCAACTCTCTATAGTCCACGCATAACCGGAGAGAACCGTCTCTCTTCTTCACAAACAATACCGGAGCGCCCCACGGCGAGGTACTACGCCTAATAAAACCCTGCTCCAGTAGCTTCTGAATCTGATCCCTCAGCTCCCTCATCTCTACAGGAGCCATTCGATAAGGAGCTTTGGCGATCGATCGAGTTCCCGGCATTAAGTCAATCACAAATTCGATCTCCCGACTTGGGGGTAATCCCGGTATCTCCCGAAAAACATCTTTGAAATCTCTAACGATCGGAAGAGAATCTAAGGGAACCATGACATCTCTAGATGCATCTTCCGCAATACAATATAGATAAGCGCTCGTGCTCCCTTACATACAAGGCATAACTACCAGGAACATCTCTTATCCCGGAACCGCAAAAACTATACTCTTCCCGTAACAATTTACTATAGCACGGTACCTCACTAGCCAATCCATCCCCAAAATCACATCATACCCGACCATATCAAGGACGAGTAAGTCAGCCTCAAAACACAAGTCACCAAGATTAATTCCTACGTTTTTACATACGAAGAAAATCAATGAGCCATCGCCCATAGAGGATTCGACGCTAGTGAAAGTACTTTCAGCAGATTTTATCAAACCTGTAATCTGAGCAAAACTTCTAGAAATAAAGGAATGTGTAGCCCCCGTATCGAATAGAATTCGACCCAAGTGCCCCTGAATGAGAAACTTACCCTCGATCGCTGGTGGTGCCGGAGGAGCTGGAGGAAGCAAAGCCTCCTGAATATGATAAACCCTCCCGTACTGCAATTGCCCTTGTTGAGGAGGAGGAACCGGATTAGGCGCTTGAGGCGGAAACTGTACATACGGCTGCTGTGGGGCCCTAGGAAGATGCCCTCCAACCAACTGAGGACATGCCCTCTTATAGTGTCCCAGTTCCCCACACTGAAAACATTTATTAGTCATGTTATCCTGATTCCTGCCTTGGTTATTCCGGAGTTGCCCCGTACCCCGGCCCTGTTGGCCCCTACCACCATTACCACCTCGACCTCCCTGTGGTTGTTGACCACCTTGTCCTTGCCTGTTATTATTGTTACCACCAGCATTAAACCCACCGAAACGTTGCCGCTTGAACGAATCCCCCTGCTGAGGGTCCCTCTCAACTTGCTTGTTCCCCGAGGATTGGGACGAGGAAGATGTTCCCCCTCCACTCCCAACTCCTCCCTGCCTACCAGCTTGCCCCGCAACTACAACCTTCTTCTTGTTTAGCAAGAACAATCTGTGCTCCTGACAGTGAAGCAAAGCGACATTCATCACATCACCAAAAGTCACCAAAGATGGATTTCCCAACAAATGTTGCTTTATCCGCCAATGTAAACCTCCCACAAACTTGGAGATTCTCTTCGACTCTGGAGTTACCTCATCCGGTACAAAACTGGCCAACCGGGTAAACTCTTCCTCATACTCAGCAACTGACCTCTCCCCTTGAACCAAATCCTGCAGCTTCCTCTGCATTTCCCCCTGAACTGCGGGAGGAAAATACTTCCCATCAAACAAGGCCCAAAAATTTGTAATGGACATAGTATCCCTCTGCTCGGGTGTCGTCATGGACTCCCACCAATGTAAAGCCGGTCCTACCAGCTTGAAAGTAACGAGAATCTGCTTCTTCTCCTCACTACATTCCACCATCCTAAGATGGCGCTGCATATCTCTCTTCCATTGGTTCGCCTTGATAACATCCGAACCTCCCTCAAACTCCGGGGGATGTCCCTTAAGGAAAGATTCCCTCACCCGTTCCCACTGAGAAGGTCCCGTGGGAACTTGTGCTTCTTATCCCCTTACTGGAGCTTGTGGCATTTGTTGGGCCACTGCAGTCATCGCGGCGTTGACAGCTTGGGCCACAATGTTTGCCACTTCAGCGGCACTGATACTCCCCTGCTGCGGTGGAGGACCAAACTCATCCTCAACGACCCTATTACGTCTAGCGGGACGTCCTCTCTTCGGCGGCATCTGAGATAAAGACGAGAGAGAGTTAAAACATAATATAAGACAATCTATTTAGCAGAAGATCGTATACATAGGCAACAAACAATCCTAACATTAAGTTCTATATCAAAGAACGCTACGGTAGAACGTGACAAGTCCGCATAGATCCTAAAGACTCTAGAACCTGATGCTCTGATACCATCTGTGACAACCCGCTATCCGAAATAAAGGGTGGCCAGCCCTATACCTCGACAAAATAGGAAATCATGGATAATATCATCCTCACCATCATGACAATATACAAAGTATAAGGAATAACCACTCTATATTCCAGAAAACGGGTTATCAAAAACTTTGATTTGAAATAAAAAGAAAAACATTTTTCAACAACCCATGATAGAAATAGAGGGTGGAAACCCCCACAAGCGCATATAAGAAATCCCGAAAGATACAAAGGACCGAATAAAACTTCGGTCAATACCATCCATACAACATACATAGAGTACCAAGTGTTACATAATAAATTCATTATACATTTACAACTGTTTGGGCAACAAACCCGAGTAACCGAACATAACTAGAAACATAAATGGAGGCGTCTACACAAAATCCCGTGAAACCCGCACAGTGTCACGGCTCCTCAAAACAAGCGGAAAGGAAAAGTCATTACTGGCGACCGTGCGGCGGAACACCTGAACGGATCATATTCATATAGAGATACAACAAGAAGAGAAAACCGGTCAGGGCCGGGTATATGTGATCAATAGATAAATGACAAGTATGATAATGATGCACAGTAAAGCATGGATGATAGTCTAGCATGTTAACAACATAATAAACTAAAACTGATAAGGACTATAGAGTGAGATTCATGTTAAAACAGAATTAAAGGTACTTATAAGCCTTCAACATCATTCATCATATTACAACTTCAATCTTCATTTTTCCATTCCTTATCAGGAATATAATTATGATCATGTGCTCTATATGGCACTAATCTCAATAACATGCTCCTTGCGGCATAAGTTTGCTCTTCATGGCATTAATGTTCCATCGAGTCCAACTCGATAATTAGAATAGTCATAAATATAAATATAATGATTCTAAGACCGCCCATCCGGTTTCCCCCACTGGGCGCGCCCCTAAATAGCCATCATCTTCCAGGCCTAACATAAGGCAACCTGGGATCCTATCGGAAACGTCGGGAAGCGGCCATATGCCTGCGGGGTAGTCAAGACCACACCCAATATCTCCTACCCATCGCAGAAAAATAAAACAAGCGCTCATATGGCCTAGGACTATATCCACCCTGCATTCATTAGCCAGGGGGCTTCACCAATTACACGGACTTCCCTTAAGATGGTATTTAGAGAGGTGTGTAACCTTCATTTTTATTAATTTCCATGTCATTATTAAGTAAATTATCATTTACCTCATCAATTTCTCATTTTAAATTAAATGAATAAGCTAATGCAGGACTAAGTATAAGTAGTACCGACATAGCATCCTCAAAAGGAATTCAAACTCCAAAGTTATCCCCAAGGCCTCTTTTAGGCATTAATACAAACCATCAAGTCAAATATACTCAAGTTAAATTCTAAAGTCTCCAAAATTGGCCTTAATACATTCTAGACCGATATAAAACTACACAACAAAAGTGATGCCTAAACATCACCTTAAATTCCTCCCCTTGAAAGAATCCTAGATGAACCCTTTCGAGCCTAGGATGTCGACCCAACTCAACTAGGACTCTAAACCCTATGTTTACTTCATTTAAGAAGGTCCCTAATCAATAATCCTAAAGAAAGGGGGTTAAAACTAAAAATAATTTTTTTTTGAAAATGCAGGGCTACCGAATCGATTCGCCCCCTTGGCAGAATCGATTCGGCCAGAAAAGTTGAGGTTCTGCATAAGTGCCGAATCGATTCGGTCAACAAGACCTGAGCACTGCCCCTAGCCGAATCGATTCGCCCAGGGGGCCGAATCGATTCGGGCCTTCGATTTTGCCAAGAAATGGCTATGGAGTCTTGGACTCCATTTTCTACCCAAACTCAATCTTCTCCAAACCAAACTCATATACCAACACTATAAGACACCACTGATGCTATTTATCATCTTAAAACCTCATGAATCATCTTGGGAATAAATCAAAACCCAAAACACACAATAAAACCCTAAGTTTGCTACACTAGGATTAATACACCATCATCACAACAATCATCTATCTCAAGACAACAATTTGCAAGTAAAAACTTGCCTTAATTCAGCAAATGCAGATTTCTTGGTGTAGCCTCAATCTCCAAAGCTTTCTCTCCACTTCTCTCTTTCTCTCTTAGGTTTAGGAAGGGATTTTAGGGAAATTTGGAGACTTAGAAGACATAAGTCGTGGCCTAAGACCAAATGCTCCACTTAATTAATCAAAAGTGCGATAAAATGATACGCGATAGCATAATTAAGGCACAACCAGTCAAAAATGCCCAAAACTACAAAATACAATATGGCACATAATTTGACTATCTCACACATTCCGGAATCAACTGCAACCTCCAAATTATCATCTGGACATTTTAAAATTCAAATTAGATTCCGGTCTCATTATTAAGCCAAATATCATTTTAAATTCAGATGATATTAATGAGCATGACATAGCAGTATTTTCCCATAATTATGATATGCATGCAACCTCATAATAAATATCGACTTTTCTTCATTGAATTAACATTCAAATCATAACCCAACACTGGTCTCTAATTACTATACTAAGTAATTACTATAAAATACGGTCCCATAAGCGAGGGTTATTACATTTAAATAAGATTAGAAGTCGAAATGATTTATAAAATTTCCGGATGCCAGTTTAGAGGGTGTAGTTAGTCCCGGAATGTCCGAGACAGTCAAAATAAGTGCCATATTATGTTTTTGTATTTTGGGCACTTTTATCTGGTTTTAGCTCAAATGAGTATTTGTGAGTCATTTTAATGTAGTATTAACCACTTAAGTTAGGAGTTTTAACTTAAGTCACGATTTTAGTCTTGCCCCTCAATTCATTTTCTCATTTCATGTCTAAAACATAGAGAGAAAAGGAGAAGAGGAGAGAGGAAGAAAAAGAATGGAAAAAGAAGAGAAATTGGAGATTGAAGATGGATTGATGCTCCTACTCAAACAAATCTGAGATTTCTACTCTAAGGCAAGCTTTCTACTTGCTAATATGTGATTTAATTTGAATAATTTGTATGATATTTATGTATATTCATTTGGAGATCAAAAATGGAATTTATGGGAATTAAATCCAAATCTAAATTTTGAAGATGAATTTATGGGGTATAGTTGTTATTAATCATGTAGGATGTTATTCGGTAGATTAAGGATGTTAGATGTGTATAGAAATGTAAGAGATTTGGGTTTGGGGACAATTTAGGGTTTATAACCCGTAGGCCATTCTTGGCCAAATTGCAGGGGAGAATCGATTCGCTAAGGGGTCATCTTACAGGTCTATCAACCCGAATCGATTCAGGTTAAGGCCGAATCGATTCGGCTGATGCAGAATGTCAAGTTTGTCATCCGAATCGATTAACTTTTGGGCGAATCGATTCGAAATTAGGTTATTTTTGAGTTGTTTTCCTAACTCAATTTTTATCCATTTTCTTTAAGTCTAGGGCCTAGGAACCTTCTTTAATGAATTAAACTAAGTGTCCTAGAGTTTTAAATGAGTTAGTTACTTTCCCTACATTAGGAATGGGTTATGTGGGGACTTTTCCGGGGTTATGCCTATTGATGATAGGGCATTCTTTTCTTCTAGTTAACTACTATAAAACTAGGAGATGTAGTGTTATGTTTGGGAGATTTTAGAAGCTCAATTGAGCTATGTTAACCTTGATGGTTCTTAACAACACCATAAGGGTGAGTTTGGAGAATAAATTGAAAGTTCATTCCCTCCTTTGAAGGATGAAAATCTTGGGGTTCTAAAATAACACCCTAAAATGTTTGGAGTTAATTTAGAGTTTACTTACTCCTTTGAGGTTGTAATAATGATATAATTCATCGTATGGCTCCGGATAAAAAGTTATGCTATTTACAAAAGTAAATGGTAATGGTTTCAGATAAAATGAAACATATACATGGAATTGAAATGAGATGGAAATGATATTGATTTTAGTAATTGAATTTACTTAATCTTGAACCCGTATATAATGATTTAATTGATTTTGAAAATAATGAATAAAATGGTTTAAACACACCTCTCTAAATGATATCTTAAGGGAAGTCCGCGCGTGAGGTGAAGCCCCCTGGCTAATGAATGCAGGGTGGATATAGTCCTAGGCCATGTGAGCGTTTGTGTTGTATATTTTTATGCGATGGGTAGGAGATTCCGGGTGTGGTCTTGACTATCCCGCAGGCACATGGCCGCTTCCCGACGTCTTGCGATATAGGTGCCCAGGTTGTCTTATTATAGTCCCTGGAAGATGATGATCATTTAGGGGTGCGCACAGTGGGGAAACCCGGACGGGCGGTCTTAGAATTCATGATATATATATATATATATATATATATATATATATATATATATATATATATATATATATATAACAGTTCATAATCAAGTGGGACTTGATGTATTTGAAGTGCCATAAAGAGCACATATAAATGCCAAAAAGAGCATTTGAAAAATGATTATTTTCCTGACAAGGAAAGAATTTTTACAAAAAGTAAAAGTGAGATAAAAATGCCATAAAGAGCATAACATTGTTTTTTACATATATTTCCTGTTAAGGAAAAAGATATATGAGAAAATTGGTACACATGATAAGTTTTCAGATTAATGTTAACTGTTTTATCTTTCTGCTTAGTTTATGTTTTAAATTGTGTAGTTAGATAGTTATATCTCTCATCATGATTCATCATTTATAACTGTCATACCCTTTATTCATATAGAACCGGGCCCTGACCCATTTATATTTCTTGTTGCATATGCATCTTGTCTCCGCTCAGGTACTCCTCCGCATGGATGCCTGGTTTGAATTCCTTTTCTGATGTCCTTGGCGAGCCGTAATGCATTGCGGGTATTACGGAATACAATTGGTATAGACGTTTTCATATTTTCCATTGTAGTTAAGCTCAAGTCTTTTATTCGGGCGAGGGGCCCAAGCTTTTGTAAATGTCTAATGAAATGTATATATAAATTAATGAGTTTGTTTAAATGCTATTATAAAGTTTGTTGACCTTTACACATAATCGGTCTCTTTATTGTATTCTTGTTGTATTACTTATATATGTCTCGGGTCTTCCCCTATCTTTTCAGAAATTGGGTTGTTTGTTTTTCCTTTATTTACTTAAAGTTCAAATTTTTGGTAACCCGTTTTCTGAAATTTTGGGTGGTTATCCTGGATACTCTATATTTTCATTGTGATGCTAAGAATGATTCCATCTATGATTCCGTTATATTGGAGTATTGGGCTGGCCACCCCTTATTTTGGTGAGCGGGTTGTCACAGATGGTATCAGAGCATCAGGTTCTAGAGTCCTTAGGAATCTGTGTGGACACCTTAAGTTTCAGCGTTGCTTTTGATTTGACATAAAGCCTTAGGATTAAGATCGTTGATTCCTCTTGTGAGATCTCATTCTTCTTCCATGGGGTAGAATTTATAGAATCTTTGGCGCCTTTGTGTGTGTGTAGTATGTCGATTGAAGAAGGGCGTCATGGGGAGGATTTTTGAGAATTGTAAATTGTAGTCGGGGATGAGGACCGCTTAGGAGGTCACTCCCTTTTGTCAAATTTTCTTGTCTTGCTACTACGGCTACTAATTACAGTAGATGTAGTTTTCCCAAGTACCGCGAGAAGTAGAAAATGGTACTAAGCTTGAGATTTCAAGCGATGTTAGATTGAAGTGGAGAAGTGCCCTGAAGTAGGATGGAGGAAAATCCTTCACCCATAGGAGTAGTATAGGGTGGTGAAAATGTGGCCACCATATTCATGGGTGCCGAAAGTTTTTCCCGTGGAGAATATCGATATATAATTTCTATCGTAAGTTTCTACAGGATAACTGGACTGAGGAGGAGGTGAATTCTCGAGTGTTCACGGAATGCTCGGCTAAGGGCCGACAGTGAATAAAGTGTTGTACGATTAGGGAGACCATGCATCATAAATGATAGGCTCCAAAATAAGTGTAGTTAGCACTTCTGATGGGGTAATGAAATGAAACCCTCTTTGGTGGTTATCCGCCTGTGGAGGTTTCATTGAACTGAGGAGGAGGAGGCCGAGAGTGTGTCCTCTTTTATTAAGTAAGTAAGAGGGGACTACGTGGGCAAGAGTAAAGTGCATGGTTGAGGAAAGGTGGAAATAATGTTGTTTCGCGTAAGGCTCGAATATGGAGTCTGAGAGCCATTAGTATCGACCCGGAGTGATTGGCATAAATTATCGGTGGGAATTCCACCTTATTAGTAGGTGGTGTATTCCTTAGGAGAAGACTTAGTAGTATTTTATCCATTGCAGATTTGGGTGTGTAGTTTGAGCTCGTTGTAGTATTGACGCTATTATAGAAGAAGTAATTATATGACTTCCGTGGTAGGAAAGTTTTATGAATTCTTCACTCGTTATGAAATGAGTGATGGTATTTTAAAGGTATGTGTGTTATATGTGATGTGTGGTGTGAGTGTTCTATTTCTTGTTTCCATTGTATGTGGTTGTTATGACTTATCTCCATGACCAAAAAAGTTAAGTAGTAATGCATAGGAGGGGTTCCTTGTTTGGATTCCGCTTTTGTGGGACGCTCCACGCGTGAACCTTAACGACGTTGGGAGTGGAGAGATGCCATTTTCCTTTCTTTTAATTGATGTATTATATGCGAGTAAAGGTATTTTGGTTGGTTTGGGGGTGATAGCAAGCAAATACAATTTGTAAGGCTATCTTACTTCTAGTTCGAAATGGAACTAGTTATATCTATAATTTCTCTCTTGGATACAGGTTGAGACTTTATAGAGGCGGAATGAGTTGGGTAGGATATATATTTTTGTGTTAGTTTGCGTGAGTGTTTGATTATTTTATGCAAATTACGCATATCTCCATGATCAACTAGTTAAGTAGGCATGCGTCGGAGGGGTTCCTTGTTTGGATTTCGCTTCGGCGAGACACTCCACCGCATGAACACTTAACGATTTCGTGATTGGAGAGAAGCTATCCTTTTCTTTCTCTTTTATTTCATTTTATTTTGGTGTCAGAAGTGGGATTGGAAGGTTTAGCCGAGAATCACGTAGAAGAGTGATTAAGGGCTATTGAAGTGCGAGGTAGAAGCACTGTATATAGTTCTCTCCTCTGATCGATGTGAGGGAGACTGAGATACGAAGTCGAATTGAGACTTCGGGATAATGCCTTGATAATAAGGCTATGTATATAAAAGGGGATATATATCTGAAAGACTTTACAGAAAGTAAATGTCTGATTAATGGAAATCTTTGGTTAATCGAGAGGTAAAACGTAGAAGTAAAGTTCTGTTAGTAGAATCTTATTTTATCAGAATTGTGAATTAATGTTCTGTTTATCGATCCCGATCATGTGTCCTAGACCATCATATCTTAATGACCGACGATGCGAGGTAGTAGTGTAATGGGAGGGTTCCTTGTCTGGATTTCGCTTCGGCGAGACGTCCCACGCATGAAACCGAGCGAATGTCGGAAAGTTGAGATAGGTCTTGGGCACTAGGGATATATTTAGTATTATATGCTTATGATTTAGGTAGGATATATATAGATAGATTTTAGAACTTTAGGGCATTAGGATACTAGGGTATATTATGTTAATTCAGGAAGATGGTAAGGAATGGACCACGAGTAAGTCGTGGGTTGGGACTAGATCCCTAGGAACGGGATTTATGGGGTCTCAAGAGGTTGGTAGGTTCGGCCGAAGGAGATGAGGTCTTTCTTTGAAATAGTGTTACGTTGGAACTTCACTTCCGGGGAGTTAAAAGGACGGGTGGACCCTCACTCATGAGCTCATGATAGTAAGCTCGGGAGTGGGTGAAATGAAGAAGTTTCTGCCAGGTTGGGGAGTAATAATACTGGAGCATAGACTCATTGTTTATGCATCTCACAAGCTTAAACTTGTGGAAATTATTATTCCATGCTTGAATTAAAATTCATCGTGGTAGTGATCAACTTAAATAGATCAGGCACTACTTCCTGGTCAGGAAATTTGGTATTTCTCCCAAGCAACAAGTTGTTGCAGTATGTCGGGGGAGAAATTGAGTTGGTGTTAGAGTTCTTAAAGAACTATCATTTAAATATTCTCATTCGGTACGGAAATGCGATTGGGGTAGTTGATACGTCAAGTAAGAAACTCGTCGGAGATATTTGTGTTGGCATGGAAAGACAAATGAAGCGAGTATGACTTGGGAGACTCTGTAGCGAGAGCATTCCGGTCTGTGATTTACCGTTTCACCTACTCGTGTGAAGAAGAATATCGGTGGAATGAACAAGAGTATATTCATAAACATTTGCATTTAAGTGCCGGGACTGTTCTGGTCATGACCTTATTTGAGAAAATAGTTGATCGCTTGACCAGACTGTTGCAATTTTCGGCCATTTTGGACGGACTAAAAGTAGAAGAGTACGCCCCATTCTCGATGGAGGAATGGTATAATCGTAGGAAGTTCCTAGTAAAATAGGGTGGACCAAGACTAGATGTTCGTGTTGGAAGTTTGATAAAAGTTCCATGATGTAATGGGAACCGTATGGAAAGGGAGTATATTTCACCACCCTAAAGTGAATGGATGAATGGAGGAAGTCGACTTAATGCCGAAAGGCATATCATGAATGTGCTCCTTAGGATACATGACTGACGGAGTAGTAGAGTGTATGGATGGAAGTCCGTGTACAACCGTTAGGCTTTTAAATGGCCTTATGGATCATTTCCTAAGGCATTGGCATCGTGAGTGGCTAAGCGTGGTCGGTTGAGTAATTCGCAGACTTGTTGGATGGAACCAACGGGTAACATGTTCCTTGGACTTGGAGTGGTCTCGAGACATTTCTGTAAAGATTTGGCTTTTGAGACATACGCCTTGATGAGATACGTCGATGCGGGGAAAAGTTAAGTAGAGTTGGGGTTAAGCCACTGAGAGTTGGTATGAGTACCCCAAGGGGTGATGTAACATGATTCTAGAGATTAGGCTAATTGTGCCGAGTCACGTGGACATCGCCTTTCGCCGTATGAAGACGGGATCTATAGTTAGAGAGGGAACGCTTTGTGCTATGCTCGAGCATAAGGGAGGTAGACTGAGATCGATAGAATCGGACTTAGTTTGAGTCCATTTGGGGACGTTGCGATAACGAGGGGTTGTTTAGGATGGTAGAGTCCTAGTTTAGATTAGTATACCCTTAATGAGATTTGGGTATGCCCGAATTTTGGGGGCAAAATTCCCTCTTAAGGGGGGGAGTATGTAACAACCCTCGATTTTTGGGAGGCTCATTTTATATTAATGTTACCGCATAAGGTAATTATATAAAATGTGGGGACTGGAGTAAATATTAATTGAATGAATTGAAAGCTTCTCTTTACTAGATTGATGTATATTTACTGTATGTGGAAGTAAATATCATCACGTTGCATGGTTATAGTGTCATGTATTTAAATTGACATTTAGGTTCAAATAAGATTAGAAGTCGGAATGATTTATAAAATTTCCGGATGCCCGTTTAGAGGGTGTAGTTCGTCCCGGAATGTCCGAGACAGTCAAAATAAGTTCCATATTATGTTTTTGTATTTTGGGCACTTTTATCTGGTTTTAGCTCAAATGCGTATTTGTGAGTCATTTTAATGTGGTATTAACCACTTAAGTTGGGAGTTTTAACTTAAGTCACGATTTTAGTCTTGCCCCTCAATTCATTTTCTCATTTCATGTCTAAAACATAGAGAGAAAAGGAGAAGAAGAGAGAGGAAGAGAAAGAATGGAGAAAGAAGAGAAATTGGAGATTGAAGATGGATTGATGCTCCTACTCAAACAAATCTGAGATTTCTACTCTAAGGCAAGTTTTCTACTTGTTAATATGTGATTTAAGTTGAATAATTTGCATGATATTTATGTATATTCATTTGGAGATCAAAAATGGAATTTATGGGAATTAAATCCAAATCTAAATTTTGATGATGAATTTATGGGGTATAGTTGTTATTAATCATGTAGGATGTTATTGGGTAGATTAAGGATGTTAGATGTGTATAGAAATGGAAGATATTTGGGTTTGGGGACAATTTAGGGTTTATAACCCTTAGGCCATTCTTGGCTAAATTGCAGGGGCAAATCGATTCGGCCCTAGGGTGAATCGATTCGCTAAGGGGTCATCTTACAGGTCTATCAACCCGAATAGATTCGGGTTAAGGTCGAATCGATTCGGCTGATGCAGAATGTCAAATTTGTCATCCGAATCGATTCTCTTTTGGGCAAATCGATTCGCTGCCTAGGGCTAATCGATCCGGCCCTTGGGCGAATCGATTCGAAATTAGGTTGTTTTTGAGTTGTTTTCCGAACTCAATTTTTATCCATTTTCTTTAAGTCTAGGGCCTAGGAACCTTCTTTAATGAAGTAAACTAAGTTTCCTAGAGTTTTAAATGAGTTAGTTACTTTCCCTACATTAGGAATGGGTTATATGGGGACTTTTTCAGGGTTATGCCTATTGATGATAGGTCATTCTTTTCTTCTAGTTAACTACTATAAAACTAGGAGATGTAGTGTTATGTTTGGGAGATTTTAGAAGCTCAATTGAGCTATGTTAACCTTGATGGTTCTTAACAACACCATAAGGGTGATTTTGGAGAATAAATTGAAAGTTCATTCCCTCCTTTGAAGGATGAAAATCTTGGGGTTCTAAAATAACACCCTAAAATGTCTGGAGTTAATTAAGAGTTTACTTACTCCTTTGAGGTTGTAGTAACGATATAATTCATCGTATGGCTCCGGATAAAAAGTTATGCTACTTACAAAAGTAAATGGTAATGGTTTCGGATAAAATGAAACATGTACATGGAATTGAAATGAGATGGATATGATATTGATTTTAGTAATTGAATTTACTTAATTTTGAACCCGTAAATAATGATTTACTAGATTTTGAAAATAATGAATAAAATGGTTTAAACACACCTCTCTAAATGACATCATAAGGGAAGTCCGCGCGTGAGGTGAAGCCCCCTGGCTAATGAATGCAGTGTGGATATAGTCCTAGGCCATGTGAGCGTTTGTCTTGTATATTTTTCTGCGATGGGTAAGAGATTTCGGGTGTGGTCTTGACTATCCTGCAGGCACATGGCCGCTTCCCGACGTCTTGCAATATAGGTGCCCAGGTTGTCTTATTATAGGCCCTGGAAGATGATAATCATTTAGGGGCGCGCACAGTGGGGAAACCCGGACGGGCGGTCTTAGAATTCTTTATATATATATATATATATAAATATAACAGTTCATAATCAAGTGGGACTTAATGTATTTGATATGCCATAAAGAGCATGATGAAGTTCCTTAAAGAGCACATATAAATGCCACAAAGAGCATTTGAAATATGATTATTTTCCTGCCAAGGAAAGGATTTTTACAAAAAGTAAAAGTGAGATAAAAATGCCACAAAGAGCATAACATTGTGATTTTTACATATATTTCCTGTTAAGGAAAAAGATATATGAGAAAATTGGTACTCAGGATAAGTTTTCAGATTAATGTTAACTGTTTTATCTTTCTTCTTAGTTTATGTTTTAAATTGTGTAGTTCGATAGTTATATCTCTCATCATGATTCATCATTCATAATTGTCATACCCTTTATTCATCTGGTAATCATATAGAACCGGGCCCTGAGCCATTTATATTTCTTGTTGCATATGCATCTTATCTCCGCTCAGGTACTCCTCCGCATGGATGCCTGGTTTGAATTCTTTTTCCGATGTCCTTGGCGAGCCGTGATGCAATGAGGGTATTACGGAATACAATTGGTATAGACAATTTCATATTTTCCATTCTAGTTAAGGTCAAGTCTTTTATTCGGGCGAGGGGCCCAAACTTTTATAAATGTCTAATGAAATGTATATATAAATTAATGAGTTTGTTTAAATGCTATTATAAAGTTTGTTGACCTTTACACATAATCGGTCTCTTTATTGTATTCTTGTTGTATTACTTATATATGTCTCGGGTGTTCCCCTATCTTTTCAGGAATTGGGTTGTTTGTTTTTCCTTTATTTACTTTAAGTTCAAAATCTTTGGCAACCCGTTTTCTGAAATTTTGGGTGGTTATCCTGGATACTCTATATTTTCATTGTGATGCTCAGAATGATTCCATCTATGATTCCGTTATATTGGAGTATTGGGCTGGCCACCCCTTATTTTGGTGAGCGGGTTGTCACAGATGGTATCAGAGCATCAGGTTCTAGAGTCCTTAGGAATCTATGTGGACACCTTAAGTTTCAGCGTTGCTTTTGATTTCACATAAAGCCTTAGGATTAAGATCGTTGATTCCTCTTTTGAGATCTCGTACTTCTGCCATGGGGTAGAATTTATAGAATCTTTGGCGCATTCGTGTGTGAGTAGTATGTCGATTGAAGAAGGGCGTCATGAGGAGGATTTTTGAGAACTGTAAATTGTAGTCGGGGATGAGGACCGCTTAGGAGGTCACTCCCTTTTGTAACATTTTATTGTCTTGCTACTACGGCTACTAATTACAGTTGATGTAGTTTTCCCAAGTACCGCGACAAGTAGAAAATGGAACTAAGCTTGAGATTTCAAGCGATGTTAGATTGAAGTGGAGAAGTGCCCTGAAGTAGGACGGAGGAAAATTATTCACCCATAGGAGTAGTATAGGGGTGGTGAAAATGTGGCCACCATATTCATGGGTGCCGGAAGTTTTGCCCGTGGAGAATACCGATAGATACTTTCTATCGTAAGTTTCTCCGGGATAACTGGACTGAGGAGGAGGTGAATTCTCGAGTGTTCACGGAATGCTCGGCTAAGGGCCGACAGTGAATAAAGTGTTGTACGGTTAGGGAGACCATGCATCATAAATGATAGGCTCCAAAATAAGTGTAGTTAGCACTTCTGATGGGGTAATGAAATGCAACCCTCTTTGGTGGTTATCCGACTGTGGAGGTTTCATTGAACTGAGGAGGAGGAGGCCGAGAGTGTGTCCTCTTTTATTAAGTAAGTAAGCAGGGACTACGTGGGCAAGAGTAAAGTGCATGGTTGAGGAAAGGTGGAAATAATGTTGTTTCGCGTAAGGCTCGAATATGGAGTCTGAGAGCCATTAGTATCGACCAAGAGTGATTGGCATAAATTGTCGGTGGGAATTCCACCTTATTAGTAGGTGGTGTATTACTTAGGATAATACTTAGTAGTATTTTATCCATTGCAGATTCGGGTGTGTAGTTTGAGCTCGTTGTAGTATTGACGCGATTATAGAAGAAGTAATTATATGACTTCCGTGGTAGGAAAGTTTTATGAATTCTTCACTCGTTATGAAATGAGTGATGATATTTTAAAGGTATGTGTGTTATATGTGATGTGTGGTGTGAGTGTTATATTTCTTGTTTGCATTGTATGTGGTTGTTATGACTTATCTCCACGACCAAAAAAGTTAAGTAGTAATGCATAGGAGGGGTTCCTTGTTTGGATTCCGCTTTTGCGGGACGCTCCACGCGTGAACCTTAACGACGTTGGGAGTGGAGAGATTCCATTTTCCTTTCTTTTAATTGATGTATTATACGCGAGTAAAGGTATTTTGGTTGGTTTGGGGGTGATAGCAAGCAAATAAAATTTGTAAGGCTATCGTACTTCTAGTTCGAAATGGAACTAGTTATATCTATAATTTCTCTCCTTGATACAGGTTGAGACTTTATAGAGGCGGAATGAGTTGGGTAGGATATATATTTTTGCGTTAGTTTGCGTGAGTGTTTGATTATTTTATGCATGTTAGGCTTATCTCCATGATCAACTAGTTAAGTAGGAATGCGTCGGAGGGGTTCCTTGTTTGGATTTCGCTTCGGCGAGACACTCCACCGCATGAACACTTAACGATGTCGTGATTGGAGAGACGCTATCCTTTTCTTTCTCTTTTATTTCATTTTATTTTGTTGTCAGAAGTGGGATTGGAAGGTTTAGCTGAGAATTACGTAGAAGGGTGATTAAGGGCTATTGAAGTGCGAGGTAGAAGCACTGTGTATAGTTCTCTCCTCTGATCGATGTGAGGGAGACTGAGATACGAAGTCGAATTGAGACTTTGGGATAATGCCTTGATAAGAAGGCTATGTATATATAAGGGGATATATATCTGAAAGACTTTACAGAAAGTAAATGTCTAATTAATGGAAATCTTTGGTTAATCGAGAGGTAAAACGTAGAAGTAAAGTTTTGTTAGTAGAATCTTATTAGTAGAATTGTGAATTAATGTTCTGTTTATCGATCCCGATCATGTGTCCTAGACCGTCATATCTTAATGACCGACGATGCGAGGTACTAGTGTAATGGGAGGGTTCCTTGTCTAGATTTCTCTTCGGCGAGACGTCCCACGCATGAAACCGAGCGAATGTCGGAAAGTTGAGATAGGTCTTGGGCACTAGGGATATATTTAGTATTATATGCTTATGATTTAGGTAGGATATATATAGATAGATTTTAGAACTTTAGGGCATTAGGCTACTAGGGTATATGATGTCAATTCAGGAAGATGGTAAGGAGTGGACCACGAGTAAGTCGTGGGTTGGGATTAGATCCCTAGGAACGAGATTTATGGGGTCTCAATAGGTTGGTAGGTTAGGCCGAAGGAGATGAGGTCTTTCTTAGAAATAGTGTTACGTTGGAACTTCACTTCCGGGGAGTTAAAAGCACGGGTGGACCCTCACTCATGAGCTCATGATAATAAGCTCGGAAGTGGGTGTAATGAAGAAGTTTCTGCCAGGTTGGGGAGTAATAATACTGGAGCATAGACTCATTGTTTATGCATCTCACAAGCTTAAACTTGTGGTAAGTATTATTCCACGCTTGAATGAAAATTCATCGTGGTAGTGATCACCTTAAATAGACCAGGCACTACTTACTGGTCAGGAAATTTGGTCTTTCTCACAAGCAACAAGTTGTTGCAGTATGTCGGGGGAGAAATTGAGTTGGTGTTAGAGTTCTTAAAGAACTATCATTTGGATATTCTCATTCGGTAAGGAAATGCGATTGGGGTAGTAGATACGTCAAGTAAGAAACTCGTCGGAGATATTTGTGTTAGCATGGAAAGCCAAATGAAGCGAGTATGACTTGGAAGACTCTGTAGCGAGAGCATTCCGGTCTGTGATTTATCGTTTCACCTACTCGTGTGAAGAAGAATATCGGTGGAATGAAGAAGAGTATATTCATAGACATTTGCATTTAAGTGCCGGGACTGTTCTGGTCATGACCTTATTTGAGAAAATGGTTGATCGCTTGACCAGACTGTTGCAATTTTTGACCATTTTGGACGGACTACAAGTAGAAGAGTACGCCCCATTCTCGATGGAGGAATGGTAGAATCGTAGGAAGTGCCTAGTAAAATAGGGTGGACCAAGACTATATGTTCGTGTTGGAAGTTTGATAAAAGTTCCATGAAGTAATGGGAACCGTATGGAAAGGGAGTATATTTCACCACCCTAAAGTGAATGGATGAATGGAGGAAGTCGACTTAATGCCGAAAGGCATATCATGAATGTGAGCCTTAGGATACATGACTGACGGAGTAGTAGAGTGTATGGATGGAAGTCCATGTAGAACCGTTAGACTTTTAAATGGCCTTATGGATCATTTCCTAAGGCATTGGCATCGTGAGTGGCTTAGCGTGGTCGGTTGAGTAATTCGCAGACTTGTTGG
This sequence comes from Sambucus nigra, assembly GCA_949130495.1. Classification (NCBI taxonomy): domain Eukaryota; kingdom Viridiplantae; phylum Streptophyta; class Magnoliopsida; order Dipsacales; family Adoxaceae; genus Sambucus; species Sambucus nigra. The sequence goes on from OX422215.1 coordinate 249,858,319, forward strand.
ATGGAACCAACGGGTAACATGTTCCTTGGACTTGGAGTGGTGTCGGGACATTTCTGTAAAGATTTGGCTTTTAAGCCATACGCCTTGATGAGATACGTCGATGCGGGGGAAAGTTGAGTAGAGTTGGGGTTAAGCCACTGAGATTTGGTATGAGTACCCCAAGGGGTGATGTAACATGATGCTAGATATTAGGATAATTGTGCCGAGTCACGTGGACATCGCCTTTCGTCGTAGGAAGATAGGATCTATAGTTAGAGAGGGAACGCTTTGTGCTATGCTCGAGCACAAGGGAGGTAGACTGAGATCGATAGAATCGGCCTTAGTCTGAGTCCATTTGGGGACGTTGCGATAACGAGGGGTTGTTTAGGATGGTAGAGTCCTAGTTTAGATTAGTATACCCTTAATGAGATTTGGGTATGCCAGAATTTTGGGGGCAAAATTCCCTCTTAAGGGGGGGAGTATGTAACAACCCTCGATTTTTGGGAGGCTCATTTTATATTAATGTTACCGCATAAGGTAATTATATAAAATGTGGGGACTGGAGTAAATATTAATTGAATGAATTGAAAGTTACTATTTACTATATTGATGTATATTTACTGTATGTGGAAGTAAATATCATCAAGTTTCATGGTTATAGTGTCATGTATTTAAATTCACATTTAGGTTCAAATAAGATTAAAAGTCGAAATGATTTATAAAATTTCCGGATGCCAGTTTAGAGGGTGTAGTTAGTCCCGGAATGTCCGAGACAGTCAAAATAAGTGCCATATTATGTTTTTGTATTTTGGGCACTTTTATCTGGTTTTAGCTCAAATGCGTATTTGTGAGTCATTTTAATGTGGTATTAACCACTTAAGTTGGGAGTTTTAACTTAAGTCACGATTTTAGTCTTGCCCCTCAATTCATTTTCTCATTTCATGTCTAAAACATAGAGAGAAAAGGAGAAGAAGAGAGAGGAAGAGAAAGAATGGAGAAAGAAGAGAAATTGGAGATTGAAGATGGATTGATGCTCCTACTCAAACAAATCTGAGATTTCTACTCTAAGGAAAGTTTTCTACTTGCTAATATGTGATTTAAGTTGAATAATTTGTATGATATTTATGTATATTCATTTGGAGATCAAAAATGGAATTTATGGGAATTAAATCCAAATCTAAATTTTGATGATGAATTTATGGGGTATAGTTGTTATTAATCATGTAGGATGTTATTGGGTAGATTAAGGATGTTAGATGTGTATAGAAATGGAAGAGATTTGGGTTTGGGGACAATTTTGGGTTTATAACCCTTAGGCCATTCTTGGCCAAATTGCAGGGGCGAATCGATTCGGGACTAGGGCGAATCGATTCGCTAAGTGGTCATCTTACAGGTCCATCAACCCGAATCGATTCGGGTTAAGGCCGAATCGATTCGGATGATGTAGAATGTCAAGTTTGTCATCCGAATCGATTCGCTTTTGGGCGAATCGATTCGAAATTAGGCTGTTTTTGAGTTGTTTTCCTAACTCAATTTTTATCCATTTTCTTTAAGTCTAGGGCCTAGGAACCTTCTTTAATGAAGTAAACTAAGTGTCCTAGAGTCTTAAATGAGTTAGTTACTTTACCTACATTAGGAATGGGTTATGTGGGGACTTTTTCGGGGTTATGCCTATTGATGATAGGGCATTCTTTTCTTCTAGTTAACTACTATAAAACTAGGAGATGTAGTGTTATGTTTGGGAGATTTTAGAAGCTCGATTGAGCTATGTTAACCTTGATGGTTCTTAACAACACCATAAGGGTGAGTTTGGAGAATAAATTGAAAGTTCATTCCCTCCTTTGAAGGATGAAAATCTTGGGGTTCTAAAATAACACCCAAAAATGTTTGGAGTTAATTAAGAGTTTACTTACTCCTTTGAGGTTGTAGTAACGATATAATTCATCGTATGGCTCCGGATAAAAAGTTATGCTATTTACAAAAGTAAATGGTAATGGTTTCGGATAAAATGAAACATGTACATGGAATTGAAATGAGATGGAAATGATATTGATTTTAGTAATTGAATTTACTTAATCTTGAACCCGTAAATAATGATTTACTTGATTTTGAAAATAATGAATAAAATGGTTTAAACACACCTCTCTAAATGACATCATAAGGGAAGTCCGGGCATGAGGTGAAGCCCCATGGCTAATGAATGCAGTGTGGATATAGTCCTAGGCCATGTGAGCGTTTGTGTTGTATATTTTTCTGCGATGGGTAGGAGATTCCGGGTGTGGTCTTGACTATCCCGCAGGCACATGGCCGCTTCCCGACGTCTTGCGATATAGGTGCCCAGGTTGTTTTATTATAGGCCCTGGAAGATGATGATCATTTAGGGGCGCGCACAGTGGGGAAACCCGGACGGGCGGTCTTAGAATTCGTTATATATATATATATAAATATAACAGTTCATAATCAAGTGGGACTTGATGTATTTGATATGCCATAAAGAGCATGATGAAGTGCCATAAAGAGCACATATAAATGCCACAAAGAGCATTTGAAAAATGATTATTTTCCTGACAAGGAAAGGATTTTTACAAAAAGTAAAAGTGAGATAAAAATGCCATAAAGAGCATAACATTGTGATTTTTACATATATTTCCTGTTAAGGAAAAAGATATATGAGAAAATTGGTACACATGATAAGTTTTCAGATTAATGTTAACTGTTTTATATTTCTGCTTAGTTTATGTTTTAAATTGTGTTGTTAGATAGTTATATCTCTCATCATGATTCATCATTCATAACTGTCATACCCTTTATTCATCTGGTAATCATATAGAACCAGGCCCTGAGCCGTTTATATTTCTTGTTGCATATGCATCTTGTCTCCCCTCAGGTACTCCTCTGCATGGATGCCTGGTTTGAATTCCTTTTCCGATGTCCTTGGCGAGCCGTGATGCATTGCGGGTATTACGGAATACAATTGGTATAGACGTTTTCATAATTTCCATTCTAGTTAAGCTCAAGTCTTTTATTCGGGCGAGGGGCCCAAGCTTTTGTAAATGTCTAATGAAATGTATATATAAATTAATGAGTTTGTTTAAATGCTATTATAAAGTTTGTTGACCTTTACACATAATCGGTCTCTTTATTTTATTCTTGTTGTATTACTTATATATGTCTCAGGTTTTCCCCTATCTTTTCAGGAATTCGGTTGTTTGTTTTTCCTTTATTTACTTTAATTTCAAAAATTTTGGCAACACGTTTTCTGAAATTTTGGGTGGTTATCCTGGATACTCTATATTTTCATTGTGATGCTGAGAATGATTCCATCTATGATTCCATCATATTGTAGTATTGGGCTGGCCACCCCTTATTTTGGTGAGCGGGTTGTCACAGTTACACTACTATCTGCAGCAATAATTGGATAATAGTTTTCAGTCCGGGTGATCCCTAAATTTAGCTACAATTTCCTTATATCTAGGTATTATTACATTGGTATTAGAAGAAAATATTGGATAATAGATTTCAGTCTGCACATAATTCCTATACGGGAATACCGTATATGATCATTATTGTGTGTGTGCATATATATATATATATATATATATATATATATATATATATATATATATATGTACATATATATTGTGTTGACAATTAATCTCAACATAACAAAGTAACTGCAATCACAGACAACACAAGATATACGTGGTTTGGCAAGAAGGCCTAAATCCACGGTGATTTTCTCTATATTATTGTTGATACCAAATTTAACCTGCTGACGTGGATTAATCACAAGCAAACACGTGTTCGTCTACGTGGCACCTACAAGCATTTTTACAATCACTTTGGCATCGAGGAACTCTGCCCCCCGATCAACTCAGACGCTCTGACCAACAAGAGTTCTCCGAGGAACTTTACTACACCGAGCAACTTATGAGTACCGAGCTACTTAGGCGGTCCGAGAAGCTTAGGTAGTCCGAGTTGCACCTCGAACATAGCATTAATAATTGGATAACCAACAGATTGACTGCGCATTAAATGCTTATTATTATCATACATATGTATACGCCTAAGGGACAACTATGTATTACCCTTTCACATGTACAGCCTGAGGGCTATAAATACATTGTATCATCCTCATTGGAGGGGGACCGAAATTTTTGGAGGATACTCATACTTCGAGAATTCCTAAACACTCAACAATAACAAAACAGTGGACATAGGCCATTCTTTTAAGGCTGAACCACTTTCAAAATTCCTTTGTCTTATTTATTTTTATTTGTGATTAAATAATTAGAGATAATCTAATTTTTTACATCAACAGATTGGCGCCGTCTGTGGGAAGCGACTGTAATTTTCGTTTTTCACTAAAAATAGTTCATCACAAATGGCTGATAATCCTGAATCCAGCAATCGAAATGCTGGAAACCCCCCAAATCCATCTGCTCCGCCAAACATTCCAAATATGGCTGGAATAATGACAAATCTGGCCCAGGGCCAAACAGCCATGCAAGAAACTATGCGACAACTCATACAAACCCTTCATAGTGGTGTACCGACCCATTCAGGACAGAGAAGTGTTCAAAGAAATAACCGTTTACTTTCTTCTCGTACTAGGCATACCGATTCATATCGTACTGAGGAATCTGATGATTTTTCTTATCAACCAGGAAGAACTTCGTCGGTACGAGCCACAGATACTGAACAAAAGGTCACTCTCTTCCCAGAAAGGATCAGTGCATTGGAGAGATTAAGTAGGGTTTCTCCTTTTGATCGATTGGGCCCTAGGAGGAACAAAAGTCCTCCTAAGGCTGAATCGAGGAGCTTTCGAAGACCATCAGACTTAAGGGAAGGATCTTCCCAGTCGCGACCAGTTGCTCATCAAGATAGATCTCAGGAATCCACATCAACGCGATCAGTTGCTCGAACCAACTGGCCCGAGGAAGGAAACGATGCATGGAAAGGCTCTATTCAGAGGCTGGAGGATAGATTAGGGGAAATAGCTAAGGCCAAGAACCCTTTACAACGAACATTTGTTCAAGGGACACCTTTTGTCCAGGCCATTGTGGATTTTCCCACACCGTCAAAGTTCAAAGCACCTGTTGTGACTCTCAAATATGATGGAAAGATCGACCATGTCCTTCATATAGAACAATACCAAGCTACAGCCGACATCTATGATGTTCCATATGTGATGAGTTGCAGAGCATTCTCAGGAACTCTTACTAGACCTGCTCAAATATGGTACAATAATCTTCCTCGGGGTAATATCTCAACATTTTTTCAACGGACCGAGTTATTTATTGGAAATTTCTATTTTGGGATAAAGCCAATTAAACGAGTAGCGCATTTGTTAAGTGTTAGACAAAAAGCTGGTGAGAGTACCAGAGATTATATAACTCATATTAATAATGAGAAAATCGAAGTCATTGATTATGAGGAAAAGACAGCGATTACCGCCTTGATGAGTGGGTTGCTGCCCAACAAGTTGTACTACACTTTGGCCAAAGATCCACCCAGAACCATGTCAGAACTGATGGCAAAAGAGCCCAAGATCATGAATGCTGAGGAGGCAATGGCTGCGAAGAAGAATATAGATGCCAAAGAAACCAAGGTGGAGGTTGATAAAGCTAAGAAGAAAGAGCATAAGAATAATGGTGGTGACAAACAATCAAAAACAAGGTCGTCATGGGAAGTATTGAAGAAATTTGATAATTACTCACCTTTTAAAATAGACATCAACCACGTTCTAGAAGAAATCAAGAACAACGAGGAATTAAACTGGCCAGAGAAAATGAAGACAGACCCTGACAGGAGGAATAAGGCCAAATATTGCGAGTTTCACAAAGATCATGGCCATATGACCAAAAACTGCATAGCTCTTCAGAATGAGATCGAAACACTCATTAGACGAGGAAAACTAGCAAAGTATGTTGATCGTAGAAATGAAAGAAGAAACAGCGACCGAACAAGAGAGAGGTCTAGATCTCCTCGTCGAGCAGAGGAGAACAAGAAAAGATACCATGAAGAGGATCCAAAAGACGACCCCGATCTTCCCAAAAGACCAAGGCATCCAGAACGTGAGGTATTTTCAATATGTTTTGGGTCATTTGATTGTAATGTTATTACAGGTGGAGATGCAGGAGGAGGAGACCTTACTGCAGAAAGAAAAGCTTACCTCTGTGAGGCTCAAGCTTGCTCATACATTCAACGAATAAATATAGCTGAGGAGGATCGCTCGAGAAAGATAAACATAGAGAAATTAGTCATTGGTTTCTCAAAGAACGACCTCGCAGGTGTTCTATATCCTCATGATGACCCATTGGTGATCAAAATGAGGATGGAGGAAGTGATGATTTCAAGAGTACTGGTAGATAATGGTATCTCGATAGACATCATGTTCTACTCATGCTTCGACAGTTTAAATCTAAAGCTATCTCAACTGGAGCCTTATCACAGGACCCTCCTCGATTTTGCTGGCGAGAAAGTTTTTCCACTTGAGACGATCAAATTGGATATATTCATTGGTACATGGCCTGCTTATCGAACATAGAGAATACGCTTCTTTGTGATGGATAAGAATGTTCAATCAACCTACAATATCATCATGGGAAGGGTAGGATTGAAGAAGTTCGAGGCAGTACCATCTACGGTACATCAATGCCTAAAATTTCAAACAAATTTTTGAGTAGGAGTTGTGAAGGGTGATCAAAAAGTTGCTCGGGAATGTTACTACTCATCTGCTAAGCAGGAGGAACTGGAGGAATGTAGGAAAAAGACTATAACCTATCAAGTGGATGAGGGCGCAGAAATTGAAATATTGGATCTAAGAGATGAGTCGCAACTCGTGAAAGGTCAGGTGGTCGAAGCTACTGAAAACATCGTCCTGGACGACGAGCACCCTGAACGAACAACTCAGATAGGTTCTTCGTTAGAGGCTTCACTAAAACAGGAATTGATAACTTTCCTAAGAAGCAGAAAGAAAACTTTTGCATGGAGCCATGAGGATATGCCTAAAATAGATCCAAATTTCTTATCTCACGACCTCAATGTGAATAAGGAGATCAAGCCAGTGAAGCAGAGAAGAAGAGTATTCAGTCTCGAGAAAAATCAAGCATACAAGAAGAGGTCGAGAAGCTCCAGAAAGCTTGCTTTATTGAGGATGTTAAATATCCAGACTGGTTAGCAAATGTGGTGATGGTAAAGAAGAAGAACAACAAATGGAGGATGTGTGTAGACTTCACCGACCTCAACAAAGCATGCCCAAAGGACAACTTTCCCTTGCCCCGAATTGATCAATTAGTGGATGCTACTTCGGGACACGAGCTGCTGAGCTTCATGGATGCTTATTCTGGATACAACCAGATTAAGATGAAACCTGAAGACATGGAGAGTACTTCTTTCATTACCCCTAGGGGAACTTACTGTTATAATGTTATGCCTTTTGGTTTGAAAAATGCAGGTGAAACATATCAGCGGCTGATGAACAAGGTGTTTGCAGAAAAAATTAGTTGCAATATGGAAGTCTATGTGGATGATATGCTGACAAAGAGCAAGAAAGCTGTTGATCATCTAGTTGACGTAGGCCAGACCTTTTATCAATTGGATAAATATCAAATGAAGTTGAACCCGACCAAGTGAATATTTGGAGTACGAGAAGGCATGTTTCTCGGGTACATTGTCAATCAACGAGGTATTGAAGCAAACCCTGAAAAGATCAAAGCTCTGTTAGGTCTGTGATCTCCAACAACGAAGAAAGAAGTGCAAAGTCTTACATGACGAGTAGCAGCACTCAACAGATTTGTATCGCGAGCAACTAATAGATGTCTCCCATTCTTCAAAACGCTCCGAAAGACTTTTGAGTGGAATGATGAATGTGAGAAGGCTTTTCATAACTTGAAAAAATATCTGGGAGCACTTCCACTATTGTCCAGGCCAGTGAGGGGAGAAAAATTATACTTGTATCTGGCAGTGTTGGAGAATGCAGTTAGTTCGGCATTGATAAGAATGGAGAATGGAGTGAAAAAACCGATCTATTACACGAACAAGGCCTTCCGAGGAGCAGAGATCAGATATCCAAAGCTGGAAAAATTGGCACTAGCATTGATCGAGGCAAGTAGAAGAATGAAGTCATACTTCCATGCTCATACTATAGTAGAATATATTGATATTCCGTTGAGGCAAGCCTTTCATAAACCAGAAAAATCAGGGAGATTGATGTACTGGGCAATAGAACTTGGTGAATATGATATAGTTTATGAACCCAGATCATCGCTTAAAGGGCAAGCAGTAGCAGATTTTATAGTAGAGTTCACTTATCGTGATACCCCTGAGGAGCCAAAGATGCTCACCGATCAGCCTGTAGATGTTACAGAATCATCAAACCCAAGCCCAGACCAACTTAAGTTGGTAAAAGGGCAAGAAAAGATGATCGACGAACATCAAGAAATATTAGGAGAGGGTGAAAGGAAGCAACAAATTTTTCACCAAGGAACTCTGTCAGATCAGAAATTTGATGACGAGTTACCTATATGGAGTCTATATGTGGATGGCTCATCTTGCACAACAGGCTGTGGGACAGGGATCATTCTGAACAGTTTGAACGAGGTTGACGTGGAATACGCCCTATGTTTCCAATTAAAAGCTTCGAATAATGAGGCTGAATATGAAGCCATGATTGCATGTCTTAGTTTGGCAAAAACCATGGTGACGGAGCAGGTTATTGTCTTCAGTGACTCGCAATTGATCATAAATCAAATGATGGGAGTATATGCAGCCAAAGGAGAATTAATGATCAGGTATCATGGAAAGGCAAGGGAATTGGTATCAGAATTTACTGCCATTCAGCTGGTCAGAATACCAATAATGGAGAATGCGAGAGCAGACGCCTTAGCTCGATTAACATCAGGTACTCGTATCGAGCTACGAAGAACAATCCCAATTGAAGTTTTAGCTGGTCGGAGTATAGATGAAGATCTGTCAATGAAATTTATTACCCTTAATTTAGGATCATCATGGATGGATCCCATCAGGACATATATTGAGAAAGGGGAATTACCAACTGACAAACTTGCAACCAAGAAATTGAAGTTTAAAGTTGCTCGTTATGTACTGACTAATGGTATTCTATACAGACGAGGAATTATAGCAGGTTTATAAAGATGTGTGCATCCCACTGAGGTGAAAGATCTGATTGAAGAGGCCCATGAAGAGTCATGTGGAGCCCATGTAGCAGGTCAGACACTTTTGCAAAGAATGATGACTCAAGGATACTACTGGCCATCGATGAGGGCTGATTGTATATCCTATGCCAAGAAATGTGACAAGTGTCAAAACTTCTCCTCTATCAGAAGAACTCCTCAAGCATTATTAGCACCCATTACTTCTCCTTGTCCATTTGCTATATGGGTAATAGACTTGGTCGGGCCACTGCCAACAACCAGGGGAAGATTTAAGTATCTAGTGGTCGTTGTTGACTACTTTACTAAATGGGTTGAGGATGAGCCTCTTATTGATATGAAGTATGACAAGGTGTACCAATTTATTTGGAAGAACATCATTTGTCGATATGGTCTTCCTCATGCCTTCATCGCAGACCATGGAACTCAGTTCGACAACGAGGAGTTCGCGACCTATTGTCATCAGTCAAATATCTGGAAGATTCACTCAGCTCCAGGACATCCCCAAAGCAATGGAAAAACTGAAGTGACAAACAGAACACTACTAAATGGCTTGAAGAAAAGATTGAATGATGCGAAAGAAAACTGGATCAACGAGCTGCACTCTGTACTGTGGGCTTATCGAACTACTCCCCGAGCAGTAATAGGGGAATCTCCATACATGCTAGCATTTGGAAGTGAAGCTTTTATACCCACCGAGTTAGGTCTCCCGACGCACAGAGTACTGAATTTGAATTCCCCTGTCAGCGATTTAATGAGAAGGTTAGACTTGGACATGCTCGAGGAAGTTAGAGAAGAAGCAGCCATTAGAAATGTTGCTTACCAGCAACAAACAACTTTGTTTTACAACAAGAGAGTGAAGAAGTGTGACCTGAAAGAAGGAGACTATGTGCTAAAGAAAGTGATTCAAAAACACAACAAACTGGAAGCAAACTGGCATGGACCTTACCGAGTTACAGAAGTTGTTCGACCAGAAACCTACAGAATAGAAACTTTGGAGGGGGAGGAGTTTAAGAATGCATGGAATGCAGAACATCTGCGCAAGTATTATCAGTATTGTAAACTCTCATGTAATGCAATTTCATTAGTATGAATAAAGTGACAATATTCTTCCTAATTCTCTCCTTTTATTGGAAATTTTTTGCGGAATACTAGTGCTACACACAATTTTCCAAAAATGCCAACTAAGGTTGGTTGGGAAGAAAATAATTTCCCAAAAATGCCAACTAAGGTTAGTTGGGAAGAAAAATATTTCCCAAAAATGCCAACTAAGGATGGTTGGGAAGAAAAATATTTCCCAAAAATGCCAGCTAAGGTTGGTTGGGAAGAAAATATTTCCCAAAAATGCCAACTAAGGTTGGTTGGGAAGAAAATATTTCCCTAAAATGCCAACTAAGGTTGGTCGGGAAGAAAAAATATTTCCCAAAAATTCCAACTAAGGTTGGTTGGGAAGAAAATATTTCCCAAAAATGCCAACTACGGTTGGTTGGGAAGAAAAAATATTTCCCAAAAATGCCAACTAAGGTTGGTTGGGAAGAAAGAAAATATTTCCCAAAAATTCCAACTATGGTTGGTTGGGAAGAAAAAATCCACCAACTCAGGTTGGTCGGAAATAAGAAACTGTCAACTACAGTTGGTCAGAAACATTTTATTTAAACGAAGTATGAGTATGTGAAAGTGATCAAGCAAATTTTTTTATACTCGTAATATTTTAAATTACCAATAAGTTGGTCAATAAACAAAACATCATTAATTTTGGTTAGTCGTCAAATGATTACCACAAATCCAGGATAGTCGACAATAAGTTTTAACCAACTCTAGTTGATCGACAAATAACACAATGTTGTTATCTTTTTAACAGATATACATGCACATATGTAAAGTGTTTTACAACCACAAGACAAAGGCAATCAAGATTGCGAAGAAAAATAAAAGTCTTTCATTAAATCTAGAGCAAAATACATCAAGAATGAAATACAAATTAATTATTACATCAAGATTCCTATTCTATTGGTTTCTTCCCCTCTGCTTTTGAAATAGGTTCCTCGCCAGCAGGAGGATCATCTAAAGCATAAGGGGAATTTATGAAATTAAGATCTTTAAGCATCCTGATGTTCATCACAGATGGTCGATCGAGTAGGTTCTCGGGGCAAGATATTTCAGCATTGGAATGGAGATGGTAATCGCCGAGATATTTGGAATTCAAACACTTAGGGTTGCCCGAGTAGGTATCCAGCTCATGTCGAGTTTGAATGGTGGCACTGGCAAGTCGAGCAACCCAGGATTATGGTAATCCCACAAGTAGTGACCTTGTTCAAATTGCAATACACCCAAGGCATTCAACCACCCTTATTTGTAACCTTCATTATTCGCATTTTGGATCCGATCATCCAAATGGTAGAGAGCCTCATTGTAGCCAGCCATCTAGAATTCTCTGGGCTGCTTGTGGAATTGATAAGTCAACCTTTCCAGCTGCTCGTGAAGACTTTTTATAAAGAGTTCTTTATTCTCCAAGGCAGACTTCTGTGCAGAAACCTGCTCATCCAAATTCCGGATCTGCTTAGACATCTCAGCCGATGCCTGGTTCTTTGCCATCAGTTCGAAGGCCTAGTTCTTCAGAGCCGATTGAGTTCTTTGTTCCTCGACAGTAATCCGAGCAGCTCTTGCTCATCCCCAAAAATCTCGTGCTCGTCCCCGAGTAGATGTAGAAGGGCCAACTCTCTTCAAGGTCTCCAATTCGTCTCTCAGATTGGCATTTTCGACCTCCAAGAAAGAGAATCCCTCATCGTTCACAGGGACCGAAGCGTTTGAGGTAGAGGCAGCAGATTTCAATTGAGATACTTCTCTTTGCAAGTTATTATTTTCCTACTCCAACAACTCAGCTATTTTCCTATTCTCCTTGACCTCGGTTTTCAAAGTTCTTTCCCTCACTTCATAAGAAGCAAACAATTTATCGTATCCCTTATCAGCATTCAGTTGTTGATACTTCTTCTCGTATCCCTCGTGCAAAAGGGCTGTAGATTCCTTATATTATTGTTGAAGCTCTTCAAGAGTTCCTTGGAGATCTTCAATCATTTCATAATATGCTACATTGTTAGCCACTGCACGGTTGAACAGGAACTTCAAATACTGGTAGGCTTCAATTGCTTGCTCTGAAGCACCTTGACCGAGGATCTCAATGATTTGTGCTGCACTCATATCTGTATGACCACCTTTGAAATACTCATTGCATTGCCTCAACAATTTTGTATCGAGAGCAGACAATAATTCCATCCTCGCCATAAACTAGTAAAGGAAGAGAAAGAAAGAATCAATAAGAGTGCAAACAGAGCATGAAGAAGAGAATCAACAGTATGCATAATCAAAATTTCAAATTTTATTACATCATAAAGGAGAAGTACAGAGTTCAGAGTTACATTTGACAAAGGAGAATAAAGAGAGAGAAAAATATGAATAACTCTACACCTTTTTCTTGTCTCCCAAAACTTTCTCGGGAGGCTGGGACGAGGAGGTAGGTTTCTCGGATGGTACAGAGGGTTGCTCAGGGGGTGCTGGAAGCTGCTCGGATGAGATAAGGGGTAGTTGAAGTTGCTCGCCGGTGGATTGGATAACTGGGGGATGAGAAATTTGATCTCCCATCACCATGGAAGATTCCTCAGAGGCAGCTTCGTCCTCTTCTTCTTCTTCAGGAGTTGGAGGGGGGGCCGGGATGTGTCACTAAAACAGGTCAGAATTTTCATCAACCTTCATCTCTTGCAGAACAGCGACCCAGCCATCCTTAAAGTATTTGTGGTTACCATATTCCACTTGTGACATCATGGAAGCCAAACCCTTATTCCACCCCTTATCCCAGCCAGTGCTGAAAGACTTCTTCATAGACATTTTCCTTTTTACTTTCTTCGAGGAAATCTTCTCAGTCATGATTTCCTCGGCAGCTTTCAATTTTTTCTCTGCCTCATCCCTCTGACGACTTAATTCCCGAAGTTGTCCCAACTCTTCCTAAACAGCTTTGAGCTTACTTTTAAACTCCCCAGCATTTTTGAGCTTCCCTTCGAGCTCTTTATTCTTCTCCTCCGAGTCTTTTATTTTCTTCTCCAACCCCTTGGAGACCTTGCCAACCTGATCCTTCTCCTGTTCGATGGAATTAAGCTTCTTCTCCCAAGTAGCTTTATCATCATCATATTTCTGACGAGAATCCTTCAGAGACTGCGTCAGGCCCACCAAAGCTTCCTCTACACCAGACGAGGAGCTTAAAGCTTTAATAGCTTCATCCTTCTTCAAAATTGTATTAAAATAGGTTACCTCCTGTGAAAAGAAAATGATAGCAAGTCAGTGCACAGATATAAAAAGGGAAAAATGAAAGTTGAGGACAATGATACTTACAAAAGGAATATAACGAGCATATAATGTGGTAACCATATCCCGAGAAAGATTTTATTCAATACCTTGGATCTCGGGAATGATCCAAGACTTCACCGAGCTCATGGCAGAGCTCGGGGCAACAAAAGTTGGAACACCACTTTCAGTAGACAGGGGTTGAGCGATGGATTCAGCCAAATTGACCGAGGAGCTTTTCTTCAGCCTCCTCAGAGGAGCATCAACAGCCTCGACTAAAGATGTAGTTTTAGTCAGAGAGATGAAAATAACCTCTCTTGGAGCAGCGGCCTTGCTCGGAGTCACTGGGCGCTTCTCGACAACTTTCACAGGAGCAGCCGGAGGACGTGCATCGATTTTTCTTGTCCCTTCTTCTGGGACATCATGTTTTCTTTTCTTTTCCTCTCCAGCAGCAGAGGCATATTTCTTGAAGAGGGAAGGAGCTCTTCTTCCCTTCATCCTTTCACCCAAAAGAATATGTGACTCAGGTGAAGAACTTGTAGAAGCTGGTATTAGTTCCACGTCGCTTATCACCGTACGAGTAGTAAAAGACGAGGTGTAACTCTTATATTACAGCAGATAGGAAGCTGATCTGATATGCTCTTCGACAACAGTCTGATTCAAACCCCAGATAAGTTTTAGATGTTTTAAGTTAACTTCTGCCTCTTTTGGAGACCTTCTTTTGCTGTCAACAGCAAATAAATGAAAATTAAAATATCAGTGACACATTTTATCAAACACAAAGGAAGCATAATTTCAAAAATAAAATAAAATAAAATAAAAACAACCTATCTCATTGCCATAGGGAGGGCATCTAGGACCCTGGTAAGCATCATTTCCAATTAGTGGAGGGTGTTGCCAATTTTTCATAATAATCCCGTGCTCGAAGTAGTCCTATTGGCATCTGGGAGATTGACCACTAAAGCCCTATTTAAAAACCTAGTTTTTAAATAAAAAGTATTGTCACCAACAGCCCATCTATAACAAAACATAATTTCTGGAATTCCTATACAAGTTCCATGAATCTGATTTAATCTATGAACCCCATTAACTATTCTCCATGTATTGGGGGCTATTCTTGGAGGAACCACATCAAAATATTGATAGAATTCTAGACACAAAGGGTTTGGGGGAAAAAAAACCACATTCAGCCACGAAGAGACTAGGGAACCAATGTCCCTCAGCCAAATGGAAATAATCTGAAGTTTCATAAAGTTCCTCCAGAACAACCCACGAAGGAATAGAGAAATCAGAACGAAACTTATCAAGCGATTCAACAAGGTAAACCATGATGAGTAAAGGAAATAAAGAAGAAGGAAAAAGATCTTACAGGAAAAGGATGGATCAGTTGACAACGAACGATGAAAAGGATGAACGCACGAGAGAAAGAGAAAATGGAAAGCTCAAAGATACAAATTTGAAAAGGTAGAAGACGATGTGATTTTCTGCAATGCTTAAATACCTTATCTCGGGAATGGGTAAAGATGATGATTACAAAAAGAGACGGTTACGCTACCGACGGCTAAAAAGACAAAAAGGGCGCGGGAACCGAAGCGGTTATAAAAATTCAAAAAGTCCGATCCTACGAATTTGGAAGGATAAATAAATACAAAAGAAAATACTCCTAAATTTCAGGATGACCATTGAAAACCACCATATTTTGAGAAAGAATGTTCCACACTCCTCAAATCTCGAACTGTAAAACATTGGGGGCTTCTGTTGATACCAAATTTAACCTGCTGACATGGATTAATCATAAGATAACACGTGTCCATCTACGTGGCACCTACAAGAATTTTTACAATCACTTTGGCGTCGAGGAACTCTGCCCCCCCCCCATCAACTTAGAAGCTCTGACCAACAAGAGTTCTCCGAGGAACTTGACTACACCGAGCAACTTATGAGTACCGAGCTACTTAGGCGGTCCGAGAAGCTTAGGTGGTCGGAGCTGCACCTCGAACAAAGCATTAATAGCTGGATAACCAACAGATTGACTGCGCATTAAATACTTATTATTATCATATAGATGTATACGCCTAAGGGACAACTATGTATTACCCTTTCACATGTACATCCTGAGGGCTATAAATACATTGTATCATCCTCATTGGAGGGGGACCGGAATTTCTGGAGGATACTCATACTTCGAGAATTCCTAAACACTCAACAATAACAAAATAGTGGACGTAGTCCATTCTTTTAAGGCTGAACCACTTTAAAAATTCCTTTGTCTTATTTATTTTTATCTGTGATTAAATAATTAGAGATAATCTAATTTTTTACATCAACAATTATATTTCTCTTTACTCCAGGGGAGTGTTTACAATTGCGTCCTTTTTGCCCCGGGCTGAGGGTTTAATATATACATATAATTTTCGGAGAGTGGGGGTATTGGGCACCTCCACGTTAACCCACAATCCCTAGAACATCTCTTGAGAGATTTTAGGGGTTGAATGGGTCATAACTGAATCAGTCATGTACGAGACCTTAGACTTTGGGCCGAATTTTCCCTTAGCCTTGATCGGGCTTAATCGAGCTACTGACCTGGGCCAAGATAGTTAAATGAGGTACCTACAATTACCCCTAAAGATTTTGGGTCATAATTTGGGTTTAATAATTTAAAATAATAGCCTTAATGGCATATTTTTGAATTGAGTAGTACTTTGGGGATCGAAGCGTCTTTCTTGAGTAGATTCATGCGACAGATTTGCTTTGTTCTCTGTGTGTCATGATTAGGGGGGTTTAACTACTTTGGAGAAGCCATTTTATGACGTCACTTCAAACTTCTTTTCATTCTCAGTATTTCTCCAACTTCTTACTGTGCTTTCTCACTTCTAGGTCTCGTCTTTCATTTTCGAGCTTCTTCCTTATCTTCCCATCTTCCCATATTTTTTTCTTGTTTCTTTGCATCATCTCAAGATGATTCCTTATTCGTAAGTTCTTCAAACTCCTTTTCTTTTCTTTTTATGTTGGAATTTCTTCATTATTGTTGCTAAGGTTTTTCTTGTCTGATGGCAAAAATAGGCAATAGGTCGATAACTGAGTTTAGGAAGTTTTACAATATTCCAATTTGGGTGAACATTGAATGTGCCCCTATTCCTCATAATATTAGAGATATTGAGCATGGTCATTGGATACATGTTCTTCTATTATCCTAGGGGGGTCTGACTTTTCCCCCAAATCACTTCTTTTTGCAATTCTTTAGTTACTTCTATATAGTTCCTGCACAGTGATTTCCAAATGTTTAGAAGATTATCAATGGTGTACATAGAGTCAATCTGCTCTATGTCACCAATCTTAGTCTTGTAGAAATTTTTTATTGATATTCTTTCTCTCGAACGTGCTCTGGTCCCCTTTATCTCAAAGCTAGGAGTCCTAATAGATTATTTGTAGTCAATCTACTTGATTTCGATAAGGACTACTGGAAAGAGGGGTTTATTTCCACGAATTGCAGTTCCCTCCCCAAACTGAAGGGGAGAAGTACAGGGGACCTATGATTCCCTTCTATCGGAAGGACTATATAGGTAGGCACAACTACTGTTGTGCTCATTGATTTTCTGTTAATGTACTGACTTTCTTATAGTTTTCACTTTTCTTTTTTTCAGCGAAGACAAAGAACTGAGAACCTGATCTTCACGAGATTCGATCTGCTGAGTTGGTTAAGGCTTGGAAGATCATGGAATACTTAGCTGACAGTGAGCATCCGTGATTAACCGTATTCCTTTTAGAGTATAAGAACATCGGGTTTAGCTTCATCGCCCAACCTGTGGATAGTATCCCTGAGCTAGATATCATAGAAGAGGTTTCTACTGACCCAATTTAATTAGATGAGGAGGATAACAACTCTGGTGAAGAAGGTGAGGGAGATGACAGGAGTGGAGATGAAGGTGATTATAGTGAGGAGATATCAAGCGACGAAGAATCTTCCAATTCAGAGGAGGGTTTAGAGGTTCCAGAGGACTCAGAGTATTCGAGTAGATACAACGAGGAAACTATTGCTCCTCTTAGGAAAAATCTAATCCAGAATGATGATGAAGATACTATGTTACTGGCTCACAGGATGAAGAATAAGAAGTCTGGGAGTGAGGATACTTCCACTAGCTCCCAGACTATTGCTCATGAGTTGGAGAGGAAGAAGAAATATAAGCTGTTGGTCAAGGAGAGAAGAGGTGAGGACCAAGACAGGGAAGTCTTTGGTGATCGTGTCTGCCCTAGCTAAGGGGGCTTCCATTGCCCATTCTCCTCAGTTGGTCCCGACGGTGCTCGAGAGACCAATTTTTCCCGTTGATCTCTTGAAGTCGTCTAACATAGGGACCGACTATTTAGCCCTGAAGGCAAGTCAGGGGCTAACCTTGGTAAGTTTCTTCTAACTCTTCTATTTTCAAAGTTATCCTTTTAATGTCTCTCTTCGCTAAAGATTTTTTTCTTTCTACAGTTTATTTCTAACTTCACCCTCCTCTATCGCAGCCGTGATGAGCTGGCGAGGAAGAATGCTGAGTTGGAGGTGAATTTGAAGGCTGCCACTATTGCTTAGAAGTCTTCCGACTTTGCTTTGGCCAAGGCTAACAAGGCAAAAAAGGCAAAGACCAAGGAGCTCAAGGAGCTGAGGCAGTCTTATGTCTTGGTCTTCACGAGAAAACTAGCGATGGTTGAGGAGAATAAGGTGCTCTCCAGAAAGGTGAAGAAGGTAGAGTCTGAGGCTGCCACTCTGAAGGACAATTCGTACATTATTGTATGGGTTGCAGTGTATGCGGATGGTGAGAGACAGATTGGCTATATTAGCCATCTGAACTTCAAGAAGGGTTGGGATAAGGCCTTGCTCGCTGCTTAGGTGGATATTTATTCCCCCTTCTTTGATGAGCACGACCCTGGCCTAAATCTTATTGTTGATGAGGTGCACCCTCATGCTACTAATGATGGTGCTCCAGCAATTCAGACCACTTCTACTGATGTTCCCCTTGATCAGGGGACGGTGACTCCTCTATCCGAAGGAGGTGTACCTGGGACTGTCACAGATAAGGGGAAACAACCAGCGTCCTCATAGAAGACTTTGGTTGACAGCTAGTCTTCTTTAGGGAGATTTTGGTATTTTTTTATTTATGTTATTATTTCCTTTTTCTAATGTAATTTAAACCTTCTTTTAATGAAATGAAATGATGTTCCCTTCTATGTACTGATTTATTTATTCTTCAACATTTATATGGTTTGTAGCTCATCGATGTTGAGGAATATATTCATGCTACCGCTCAACTAGGAAAAATCCTTAGTCTTGATGCAAGCAATCGAGTTCGTCGTGCCTTTGTAAGAATATACAAGTTCCTTAGGTCGAGGAATCAGGATTATAAGGATAATCAAAGCTCATTTCCAAGCTTAAAGATATGCTCCAAGAGATGGAGGAGGTCAGCGCTTCTATTCAAGAAGAAGTGGTTGCTCTCAAGGCCAAGATCCTGGATGCCTCCGAGGTTAATCAAGTTGGAGAGGTACTACAACAAGAGAATGATGCTCTAAGTAGAGAAGTCTCACGACTTAGGGATAATGCACCAAGCATTGCCCCTTAAGTTTTGCATCGTTCCTCTTCATCGATTGGTTCGCGAGCTGGTACTGATGACTATGGATCGGCTAGGGAGATTGTTGAGCTTCGAGGTGATGTTCGTAGGGCATATGTGATAGATGCTAGTTTCCAAAGATATGTTACCTCGCTGATGCACCTGTTCAAGAAAGGTCTTTGGCAAGTATGGGCTGATGGTTATGATCAGGGTTGGACCGATGCTTCGACGAAGTTGAGGGAGGTTGAAGATTTATCCTTCATTAGAGTATGGTTGAGTGCTCTGGTATCGTCATGAGATCTCTGCCTCAAATTTAATGAAAAACTAATTTAGGAGGGATGATCAATGCGTTCCCATAGATATGATCGCAAGGATGATCATGGAGCCAAACTCAAATGAAGTCGAAGAGGAATTAGCTCCTTATCCAGATGATGGTCGAAGAACGTGAGCGACTGACTATCTTACTCAGCAACCTATTTCCCATCAGGATTTAATTTACTCATCATATTTAACTCCTTGTATATGTAATGATGCAATAAAATAGTTATGTTTTAGGCAATTTGCTGACTAAACATGTGTTGTGTTTTTTTACTTCATTAATTTCTTGTTCAACTATCTTGGGCTTTCCTAGCCGACTAGACTTGATGTAGGCAGAGTTAGCTTGTTGAGTGAGTATCCCCCCAGTCCAGTATGCTTTTCAGTATACCATTCTGCCTTACTTTACCTTTTAGGTTGTGTCATCACACTTCCTTAGGCCTAAGTGTGGCAACGACGAGGATACACCTGGTGTTGGATGTTCTATCCGAGTAGGATTTTTTAGCCAAACAATGTTGGCGACCAACCAAGGTTGGTGATGTTGCCTAAGGGTCGCCTGTAGGGCTTTATATATTTACAGGGAAATGTTAGGAGGTCATTCGTGTTTGATGACGAAGGCCCGAGGAGGGTTATTGCGTTCTGACCTTGCATAAATACGTATCTCGTGATCATAGTTTTGTACGTTAAGGAGGGAGGCTGTAACTTGGAAAAAGTGTATGAGTTATAGTTAATTTCAACACTTCATATAATGTCGTTATTAACCACTTCTTTATTAATCATAAATGAATTAAGAATTTTGACATTGTGTTAAAAAAGTGAAAAGAAAAACTATAAGTAGAACTTCTTCAAATTGGCTGCATTCCAAGCTCGAGGTATCTCCCTTCCCTCCAGCGTTTCTAAGTGATAGGCTACTTATAGGTCATCTCTTATAACCTTGAATGGACGCGCCTAGTTTGGTCCGATCTTGCCATCCGATGGTTTTGGAGGGCTGCCAAGAACTTTCCTAAGGACATAGTACCCAACTTTAAATGCTCTTGGATTGACCTTCTTATTGTAGTGCCTTTCTAGCCGTTACTAATAAGATGTTAGTTTCACTAGAGCCAACTCTCTTCGTTCTTCAGAGAGGTCAAGTTCAGTGAGCAGAGTTGCATCGTTCTGGCCTTGGTCGACAAGGGTAGCCCTCATGGTAGGAAGACCAACTTCCAAAGGGTTAATTTCCTCTATCCCATTCGTTAGTGCGAATGGTATTTCTCTACTTTCTCGCCGTGGGGTAGTGCGGTAAGCCCATAGGATGTGAGTTAGTTCGGTTATGTATTCCCCTTTGGCTCGCTCCAAGCACTTTTTAAACCCATCGATCGCTGTTTTGTTAGAAGCTTTGGCCTGTCCATTACTCTGAGGATATGCCACAGAGCTGAAGTAATGCCTGATCCTGTGGTCACTGAAAAAACTCTGGAAGAGGAAACTTTCAAATCGGGTTCCGTTGTCAGTGATGATGGTCTTGGGGATCCCAAAATGGGTGATAATGTTCCTCCATATAAATCTTACCATGTTACAATCTCTAATGTTTGCCAATGGCTCTGCCTCTATCCATTTGGTGAAGTAGTTTATTGCGACCAACATATACTTGTTATTATCGGCTCCTGTAGGAAGAGAGCCTACGATTTCCATTCCTCACTAGGCGAAAGACCATGGGATGGTAAGTGACTTTAGATCGCTGGCTGTCTGGTGAACTATAAGAGCGTGAAGTTGGCATTTTTTTCACTTTCGAGCATATATTCCAAGGTCTCTCTGCATGTATGGCCACCAGTAACCTTATTTCAATGCTCAGAAAGCTAGCGACCTGCCCGCAATGTGGCTTCTACAGATTCCCTCATGGAGTTCGTGCAGAACTTGCTCGACGGCCTTTGGATGAACGCATTGGAGGTAAGGACCGGTGAAAGATCTCTTATATAGATTTCCCTCAGTAGATAAGTGAAAGCAAACATCTTGGATTCTCATTTGATGAGTGGTCTTCTTATCTGCTGGTAGTGCACTATCCTTCAAGCAATCCTTTAAGGGGTCCATCTAACTGGGGGTTGTTTCAACCTAAAGAACATGCTCCATTCTTGGCACTTTATTTATTTGGTTGATACTTGGATAGGTGAGGAAATCAATCAGAATTTTTCTCTTCAAGTCAGAATTGATTGTTGAGCTTAGGGTTGTTAGGGCGTCAGCATGGTTCTTTTGTCCTTTGGGAAATTATTGGACGCTGACTTGTTCAAAGTTAGCCATCAATTCTTTCATCGTGGAGAGTTAGGCAGCCATCCTCTCATCTCTAGGGTTGAAATCGACACTTATCTAGTTGGAGACCAACTGTAAGTCACCGAACACTTGGAGTTACTTTTCTCCAAGTGCTCGCAATTTTTGAAGGCCTGTGATCAGTGCTTCATATTTTGCTTCATTGTTGGAGGCTTCAAATCCAAGCCCAATTCCTTGCTCGAGTATTACATCTTTAGGGGTAATCATCACGATGCCTACTCCTTCCCCTTTGGAATTGGAGGATCCGTCAATGAATAGTCTCTAGACGCCTGGAACTGGGGCAAATTTTTTATGATGAGTAGTTTGGTGTTGGTCGTAAGTATGATCTCCTATAAACTCTGTGATGAAGCCAGCGAGGACCTATCCTTTGATGGCATTCCTTGGTTGGAACTGAATATCGAATTGCCCGAGCTCGACTGACTATTTTAATAGTCTATCTGATAGGTCTGCTTTTCTCAGTACTTCTCTAAGAGGGTGGGATGTAAATACGATGATGGAGTCGGATTCGAAGTAATGTTTTAATTTCCTTGAGGCTACCACTAGCGCAAAGACGAGTTATTCCAGTGGAATGTATCATTATTTAGTGTCCAAGAGAGTCTTCATTGCATAATAGACTGGGTGTTGGACCCCCATTCTTTCGCATACCGGTGTAGAACTCATAACATAACTGAAACTGCGAGGTACATGTATTGAGAGTCATTATCTTAAGGGATTACGAGCAAGGGTGGTGTGTTGAGGTAAGATTTAAGCCCCTCTAGTGCCTTCGAGCAATCCTCGTTCCACTCCACTCTTTTCTTTTCTTCAACAATTGGAAAACTGACTGGCACCTCTCGGATGACTTTGAGATGAATAGATTTAGGGTGTCAAGCATCCCCATGAGCTTATGCATGTCTCATATCATACGGGGGGATGAACCCTATTGATGGCATCGATTTAGTATGGGTTTGCTTCAATACCTCCTTTTCTGACTAGGTACCCAAGAAATTTTCATGACGGGACACCGAAGGAACACTTACTTTCGTTGAGCTTCATTCGGTATTTCCTGAGGATTTTGAAGGTCCTTGATAGTTCCGAGAGTTGGTCTTCTCTAAGATTGCTCTTGACGAGCATATCATCGATGTAGACCTTCATAGTGCTTCCCATTTGGTCTTTGAACATTTTCCTGACCAACCCCAGGTAATTTGCTCTTGTATTTTGAGCCCAAAGCGCATGACCTTGTAGAAATATAACCCAACTTTGGTGATGAATGTTGTTTTGTCTTGATCTGACTCGTACAGAGGGACCTGGTGATACCCGAATTACGCGTCCAGAAATCTCAACCTTTCATGAGCCTCTGTGGCATCCAACAACTAGTTAATCTTCGGGAGAGGGAAATTATCTTTAGGGAAAGCCCCGTTAAGGTCGGTGAAGTCAATGCAGACTTTCCACTTTCCATTGCTTTTCGGGACTACTAGTGGGTTGGACATCCACTTAAGGAATTGAACTTTCCGTATGGATCCTGCCTCCAGTAGCTTTTCCACTTCCTTTTCAACAGCCTTGTCCTTCTCAGGGGAAATTCGTCATACCTTTTATGCGATCGTCTTGAAAGCCTGATCAACGTGCAGCCGATGACAGACCACACTGGGATCCAGGAAACTCGTAGGGTTCCCATGTAAAAACATCCAATTTACTTCATAAAAGTAGTGTCAGTTCTTTCTTCTATCGATCTATGAAAGAGTCTTCAATAAAAAATATCCTATTTTTTTGTCTCAACTGGCTGCGACTTCCTTTAGGTTCTCAACAACCCTCTCAAAAGGGAGTAAGAAAGGTCTCATAAACTCTAGGTCTTCCATATCTAAGATGCTATTTGGAAGGTATCAAGCCTTCCTGTTCTTCAACCTTCTCCTTGGCTTTCTCAACTTTATTTTCTAGTTTGGGGCGGATGGATGCTATAAAGCACCTCCTCTCCATCGCTTGATCCCCATAGATCTCTACTACTCCTCGATCATTCACAAATTTGAGCTTCTGATGGTAGGTAAACGGTACGGCCTTCATTGCGTGCATCCATCCTCTGTCGAGGATGGCTTATTATAGTGAATCAATATCAATAACGAGAAACTCGATCATTTTGGACATTTTTCCCGCCCTTACTGGTAGGACAATATTCTCCAAAGGGATGGTTACTTTTGCCAGCGAAACCAACTAGAGGAACGGTGGCTTCCTTTAGGTCGGCGACGCTTAACTGCAATTTCCTGAATACGTCGAGGTACATTAATTTGGATGAGCTACCTTGGTCGACGAGTAACCTATCAACATCATATTTAGCTATCCTCAGTGTAATGATAAACGCATCATGATGTGGGGTTCTTACTCCCACCAGGTCCTCATCTCTGAAAAATAATATGCTTATTGTAGTCGACATCTTCTGCTCGTCGACGGTTCCCATATTGTGTTTTGGATGGATCGATCTGAAAAGCTTACATTACGGTCGTAAGATTTTTCACTTCCATCCGAGCTGTATTTCCTTGAATCTTCTTTAGGCTAGTCTCCGCATGAATTAGAACAAACTCATGGTCGATGTCCTCTTTGAGTACGTTATTAGGTCTCCGATCTCCATTAGCATCTACCTTCTCTGCCTTTTTCTCTATGAATTCATTTAAGTACGCAGGCTGGGCTAGCTCCTCAAGGTTAGACTTGAGAGCCTTGAAATTATCAGTTTTGTTCCCACCCTTCTTCTGGAATGTTCTTGGGACACTTGTTGAACGGTTGTTCCTTGATTTTTTCCAGAATCTTGTATATTGGTTTTTTGAAAACCGTATTTACTGCTTGAAATTCTTTCAAGGCATCACCCTTTTTCCCATTCTTAGGGCCGCTCTTGCCCCCATGCTTACTTCCTTTCTTTTGATTCTCAGTTTTATTGTTGCTCTTGCCGGTGAACTTGGCACGACCATTCTTCCCTACACTGAGCTGGGTCATATCTTCAACTTTGGCATATTTTTCAATACGAGCCATTAAGTCGTCAATGGTCATGGACTCCTTCTTGGTGAGGGACTGGTGCAAGAGGTAGGAGCTAGGTAAACCAATCTTAAAGGACGCCACGATGACCTTTTTTGAGCACTCCTCGACCTCGTTGAATAGCTCCCAATATCTCTTCGTGTAGTCTCTGAGGCTCTCCTGGGCATTTTCTTCATTGTTAACAAAGCATCCATCCTCTTCGAATGGGAGTTGCTGGTAATAAAGAGATCTATGAAGAGCTCTTCTAGGGACTCGAAGTTTTTAATGGATCTGTAAGGGAGTTTCTCGAACCATTTTTGGGCCACGTCGTGCAAGCTCGACAGAAAGATCCGGCACATTAGTGTGTCCTTGTGGTTCCAAAGGGTTATGGCCTGCCTGACATGGCAGATAGGATCAGTTTTTCCATCATAGATTTTGAACCTGGGCATTGCGAACATCTTGGGGGCTTCTTCCACCTCTATTTCCCTTAAAAAAAGGGATTTCATCTGGTCCTGAGAGCTCACCTAGCTAGCTCTCTGGTCAACTTGGCACCCCAATGAGCTGGGTGTTGTTCCATTTCTCTTGGGACCAAATTTCTTATGTCATCGTTTCCTCGATGAGGGCTCCTGTAACGGTGAGCTGATTATTCCTCCTCGGATGAGTCGTTATTTGAACTGTGTCCCTCAATTCTATGAGACCCACGTCGTGGGATCCTTCCTTGGTTGCGAGATCGGCAAGCCTGAGGGATAGGAGTGTGATAATGAGGTTACCTTGTGCTGGGTTGGAGTTCTTTCTCTATCTTCCCTAATCTTTTTTTAAGGCGAGCGTTATTCTTCCTGCTTGCGAGTGGCTTCCTCCTGCTCTTGAATCCTAGCCTCATAGGCGTCGATCAACCTGGAAACTTGCTTGGACCTGAATGGTCCCTGACTTTCTTCTGAAGCTTACCATTCTGGGCGAGGCCTAGGATTTGAGTGTCGAACTTCAGATCTAATCCTACGAGGGGCATTGCCGCTATAACCAGACATTCTAGGTTCTTGTTGGTGAAGGCTTTCTTGAAGAAAAATAATCATTTCCCACGGACAGAGCCAATTGTGGTGACAATTAATCTCAACACAGATAAGAAGCAAATGCGATCACACGAATAAATAAAGAACACAAAGTAACTATAATCACACACAACACAAGATATACGTGGTTCGATAAGAAGACCTACGTCCACGGTGGTGCTCTCTATATTATATTTCTCTTTACTCCATGGGGAATGTTTACAACTGACTCCCTTTTCCCTGGGGCTGAGGGTTTAATATATACATGTAATTTTCGGAGAGTGGGGGTGTTAGGAACTTCCACGTCAACCCACAATCCCTAGAATATCTCTTGAGAGATATTAGGGGTTGAATGGGTCATAACTGAATCAGTCATCTACGAGACCTTAGACTTTGGGCCAGATTTTTCCTTAGCTTGGATCGGGATTAATCGTGCTACTCACCTGGGCCAGGATAGTTAAACGAGGTACCCACAATTGTCCCTAAAATTTTTGGGGCACAATTTGGGCTCAATAATTTTAAATAATAGCCTTAATGGAAATTTTGTGAATTGAGTAGCAATTTGGGGATCAAAGCATCTTTTCTGAGTAGATTCAGGCGGCAGATTTTCTTCGTTCTCTAGGAGTCATGATTGAGGGGGTTTAAACTACTTTGTAGAAGCCATTTTCTGACGTCCCTTCAAACTTCTTTGCATTCTCAAGATTTCTCCAACTTCTTAATGTGCTTTCTCACTTCCAGGTCTCATTTTTCGTTTTCGAGCTTCTTCCTTATCTTCCCATCTTCCCATCTTCTTTGCTTGTTTCGTTGCATCGTCTCAAGTTAATTCTTACTTCGTAAGTTCTTCAAACTCCTTTTCTTTTCTTTTTTTGTTGGAATTTCTTCATTATCGTTACTAGGGTTTTTCTTGTCTTATGGAAAAAATAGGTAATAGGTCGATAAAAAATCAGCACAATTTTTGTTTAGTATTTAAAAAATAATAATGTGGAAACTTAGTGTGCACATTAGTCTCTCTCTCTCCCTCTCTCTCTCTCTCTCTCTCTATATATATATATATATATATATATATATATATATATATATAATAAGTTACAAAACTTATGTATGTCATAAGATACAACTATGACATCACAACATAATTTTTTTTACCCTTCCTTTTTTACCCTTGAAACATTGGATTCCCCCTTTTTTCTTTCTCATACTTAATTCCTCCTCTTCCACTTTAATTCAAACATAAAGGCTATTGGGATAAATCACCTCTCTTTGTACTCTCTCACCTATCCTTCTTGCACGACAATATACCTCCCCTTCTCAGACTATCAAAATCGAAACTCACTCCACAAACTCGAAACCCTCTCCGACCCCATTTTCTCTCACTTCAAAATCGAAACTCACTCCAGTAGGTCGTCTGCTTCAGACAATCACGAAATCAAAGTTATATACATCAACACGAAATATTACCTGATCTGTTTGACGAAATCATACACGATTATATACATTATCTGTTTTCAAATTAATGGAGCGTTTTTTCATATCAATGGTGCGTTTTGGTTTGAAATCAGATTGTGAAACATATATATTGGTTTCAATCGAATCAGCGTTTTTAATGGAGCATTTTTCTAAATCAGATTGCTTTTTCAAATGCATTTTTTCAAGTCATTGGAGCATTTTGGTTTGAAATCAGATCGTGTAACATATAATATTGGTTTGAAATAAGATCGTGAAACATACATATTGGTTTCAATCGAATCAGAGCATTTTCAATGAGCATTTTTTCAAATAAATGGAGCGTTTTTACAACATGAACACTTCAACACATTTTTTTAAATGAATGCGTTTGATTTAAACTAGGTATATACCTATTTTAAATCAACAGCCAATAGAAGTTAGAACAAGTAAACCCTAAAGTCGAAAGAAGGAGTATATACCTGTTTCAAACAGGTATATACTTCTATTCAATCGTTTGATTTAGGGTTTACTTCTGTTTTAAATTGCATTCGATTTATTGTTGTCGATTTTTTTGAGTCGATTTGTTGGGTGTTTGTAATATGGATGATATTTAGTAGTCGATTTAAGGTACTGATATTTACTTCTGTTTCAAATTGCAATCGATTTTTTGTAGTCAATTTTTCGCAGTCGGTTGGTTGGGTGTTTGTAAAATGGGTATGTTTGTATATACCTGCTCTTTTATGGGCAGTTCTTATATGCATTTAATTTCATATACCTGTTTTTATACCTGTGATGGACAGTTCTTATATGCATTTAAAATTTGGCGTTGACATATATTTATATATGGGCAGACCAAATACAGACCTATTGACATATATTGGCAAAAAAATTAGCTGTAACAAACTGAATGTATTGTTGTTGATGATATATAATGTTTTTGAATATAATGTTTGATATTGTTGTTATTGGGATATAATGTTTGTTTCGATAAAATGCCTCACTCATTTGTTTCATATAATGTTTATTAGGGTTTCATTTAGTTAAAGTTGTTGCAAAACCGATTCAGTTTTATTATGTATTGGTATGTTTGTTTGTTTGTGTTTTAGTTTTTTATTTTATGATCATTTTCATTTGTTATTGGTAGGGTTTATAGTGATATGTTTTCGTTTATACTAAATTTCTTCCTCACTTTAAAAAAAAAATCATAGATTCATATCCCGCATCGAAAATACAACGGTGTTGTTATTCGTGATGTTGTCCAACCTAATGTTATAGCTATTAAGGTAGCTATTCACCACTACATGATTTTTACTTTCAAAATGCTTCTCTAAATTCTTTTTTTTGTCATTGAGTTAATACTATATATGTGACTATATTCCTAATCCTCACACTAAATTGAGCAACGCAAATGACAAAGGCAAAGACGAAGGCAAAGGCAAAGGCAAAGGAAAAATGCTATAGCTATTGAGGTACTTGTCCATTTTTTTTTAAATATAACTTATTTGTATTGAATTTTGAGGTTGACTGTTATTTTTTTATTATGTTAGTTTCACCTGAAATATCGTCGTTATTTGTTTAAAGAAGTTTGTTTCGTTCAACTATTTGTTTGATGAATTTGGACATTTCGAATATTGTACGATTGTTTGTTACCCCTTAACCAAGGCGGATAGTCCAATATACAAAGGAGACTATGTCCATTTTCTTTTAGAATTGACACTTTGTTAATTTGAGACACAGTGTTAATTTAGATTATTTGAACGTTGTTGGACTATTTGTTATTTGTTAAGCAGGGAGGTTAGTCATATAAACAAAAAGGGATTATGCCCAATTTTTTTAAAATTACATTTTGTTTTGTTGGCAAACGAAAATTTTGCCTTCTTGCGATTACGTACTTCGAAAATTGTCGTCATTTTGCGATTATCAGCGTGCCTTTGGGCACGGGCATATCCTAGTATATATATACATATGTCCACATACATCCGAAAAAACTAAACCAACTATCCATGCTCATAAAGTATGGAATCTAAATCCATCCAAATAACTATAACCACCTAAAAAATAGTGCTAATCACAACATCTAGTCTCGATGAAAAGAAGCAAAAATAAGTCATATACTATAAATCCCAAATACCATATCACTGAATCACTGATCTCCTGGAGGAGGATGTTCCTCCAACAGCCACAAATTGAAAACAACACATTGTCTCGGCTGCTCGTATTGGAGTAGTATGAGTGTATGGATATTCGTTATGGCCCTTCTATTGAAGCACGAACTACTGTCTACTAGTCATGGTTAGTCCTTCACCGAACATGCTCATAGTTGTGCTAAGTGACTCCAATGTCTCCTGAGTGGTGCCTGCTACACACCTTGCTGCTATATTATAAACATCAATGTCAGTTATATTGTGGAACGTCCTCCAAACTACTCTGAAATAAGGTTTCTAGAGTAATGAATAGTGGCTTGATAATTGTTTCGAGAATTCCCATATGCTCTAAGTGGGCAAGCCGACAGCATCAACTAAGCCACTTTTCTTTCCGTTCTTCCCTTTGGTACTGTCACTTAACATTCCATATCATTTTCCACCACTTCTTGCCCTTAAGAACCTACCAATCACACTTAAATCAGCCATTCGCATCTCATTCTTGTCACTGTTTATTCTTCTTTTCGGTGGAGTTTTAGCCTTCTCCAATTTTTCCTCTTTTCCCACATCAACAATTTTTTAGCGACTAATTTTTGGCAAAGTCCTTTCTTCCCATCTTTTTCATCTAATTCCATAGTCTTCTTGTTGGAAAATTGGACTATTTAGAAAGCTGTCCAGAATTTTATGAACAGATTTTTGAGCAACTTTGAACTCAAATTTAGGTGGGACCCACACTACGAAAATCATGGGACCATATACGAACGCGTTCTCCTCCGCAAGGAGATTAACGTAGTATATTCATATGTCCAATTTCGATAAGTTTTCAATGATAAATATGTCCCCAAAGTGACTAACAAAGCAATGAAAGTTAATGAATTAGGTATGTTTTAACTCTTGTCCCACATTGGAAGAGTAGTGGAAATTTGATGAGTTAATAACACCCCAAGTATGGACTAAGGCTTGGATGCCTTGGGGTATCCCAACTCTTTGAAGGGGAAATGACCTAAGCTATGCACGAGTTGACTTTCGGTCAAAAGTCCGCGTCCGGTCGGCTTGGGCTTATAAAAATCTCCTACATTTTTGGGCCGAATTTATTTAACTTTCTGGCTTTAATTATTAATTAATTAATTAATTAATTAATAAACTGTTGGTAGTTATTGCCAATAGTTAATTCGTTTAACTATTTTTGACAGTTGTGCCAACCGTCAACTACTTATCTATAAATACAGATGCCTCTCTCCGTTTTTAAAAAATGAAAAAATTTCCCTCCTCCAGAATTTCTATCATATTTATTCCAGAAAATTCCTGTCATATCTATTTCAGAAATTATTTTTCCCTGCATAACATATCTTGCATTGTTGTTGAGTAAAAGCCACATAATTTGAGTTCGTTGAAATTAATTAATGTGGCGCCACATAATTAATTGGAAAAATTTGTTCTATCTTGGCAGACAATATTCATCAACCTCGGAGCACATTGGAGGGGATAAATTGTCTTAAGGAGATTGTTCTTAACAGGGCTCGGATTATTTCTTTTATTCTTATATTATTTCTGCAAATTCAAGTAAGTGTTTCATTTTTGTAATTCTTTTTTAATTATGTAATTATATTAATTATTCATAATTCTGTACAATTGTTATTTATAAATAGTAGACATAACAATCTTAAGACAATTTATCAAGTTCTACTGTTTTGTAGTGTACATAATTTTTTTTATTTTATTACAGAAATTTATTTGTTGAAAATAAATCTGTTTTGACAGAAAAATTGAATTAATTTATTGCTTTATTGCAGAAATTAGTAAAACAGTTTTGGTACAGAAATTAATTTTTATACTGTTTTTATATTCTGTTTTAGAAAATAAAATTTTATTTGTGAATTTTGTTAAAATCTATTTATGTAAAAAATTTTAATCTTAAAATTATAATTCTGTTTTGTATGGAATTCTTTTTTTTATTAAAAATTAGTGTGACACAGATTTTATAGTTTAATTCTGTTTTGTACGGAATTCTGTTTTTATTATAGTTTAATTCTGAATTATTATTTGGAATTCTTTTGGAATTCATTTATTGTAAATTATATTTGGAGGAAATTCGTGCATAAAATTTTGTATTCTGTTTTGATTAATTCATTATATATGAATTTTATCATTGATAAAAATTTTGTTTTTGTAACAGAAAAGGAATCGCAAAGTACGAACACTACTCCTACTAAACTGAATGTCACCAACACAAATGTGACTGCACCCGTATCTATGCCACACGGGGAGAAACCGGGAAAGTTCATTGGGGCTGACTTTAAACGTTGGCAAGGACAAATGTACTTCTATTTCACTACCTGCCAACTTGGCAGGTTTGTGTATGAAGATTGCCCCTTTATTCAAGAGGGAGATGACTCTGAAAAGGTTGCTACTGTCGATGCTTGGAAGCATTTGGACTACCTATGCCGAAATTATATTCTGGCTTACTTGGACAAGACATTGTACCATGTCTACTGCACGATCAAAACATTCAAGGAATTATGGAATTCTTTGGAAAATAAGTATAAAACTGAAGATGCTGGGATGAAGAAATTTATCGTTGGGCGTTTTCTGGACCTCAAAATGGTTGATTCTAAATCTGTGATCTCGCAAGTGCAAGAATTCCAAGTGATCCTCCACGACATTCATGCTGAAGGAATGTCAATTAGTGAAACTTTCCAAGTTGCTGCAATTGTTGAAAAGTTGCCACCATCTTGGACTTTGTTCAAAAACTATCTCAAGCACAAGCGTAAGGAGATAAATGTGGAGGAGTTAGTGGTAAGGCTAAGAATCGAAGAAGACAACCGTGAGTCTCAAAAGAAAAGTGGGAAGAATTCGATGGAAACAAAGGTCCATGTCGTTGAAGGTCCTACGAAGAACAAACGAAAGTATGATGGGGAAGGCACTTCCAAACATAACAAGAAAAAGTTCAAAGGCAAATGCTACAATTGTGGTAAACCTGGACACCGCTCCATCGAGTGTCGTAAGCCGAAGAAGCAAAATCGAAACAACCCTCAATCAAATGTAACTGAGGGTATAAATATCGTCAATGATTTGGCGGATATGAATCTTTGTGTCGTGGTCTCTGAATGTAACTTGGTTGGAAATACCAAGGAATGGTGGGTGGATACTGGAGCCACACGACACATTTGTGCAAACAAATGGATGTTTACCACCTATAAGCCTGTGGAAAATGAAGAAAAACCCTTTATGGGAAATTCTTCCACTTCGAAGGTGGTGGGACAAGGAAAGATAACTCTGAAAATGACTTCTGGAAAGGAACTTACTCTCAACAATGTTCTTCACGTGCCTGATATCCGAAAGAATCTGATTTCTGGATCTCTCCTTACTAAAAATGGTTTCAAGCTTGTGCTTGTGTCTAATCGCTTTGTGTTGTCTAAAAATGACATGTATGTAGGAAAGGGCTACTTAAATGAGGGGCTCTTTAAACTTAATGTTCTTACTGTAACCCCAAAAAAATCTGTTTCAATGAATGAAATTGCTAGTTCTTCTTACTTGATTGAGTCATCTAATATTTGGCATGCTAGATTAGGACATGTTAATTTTGATACATTGTGTAGATTAATTAACATGGAATTTTTACCAAAATTTAATATTGATAAAAATCATAAATGTGAAATTTGTGTGGAATCTAAATTAGCAAGATTACCTTTCCATTCTATTGAAAGGATAACTAAACCTTTAGATTTAATTCACACCGATATTTGTGATTTAAAATTTGTTCAAACTAGAGGTGGCAAAAAGTATTTTATTACTTTTATTGACGATTTCACAAAATATTGCTATGTATATTTGTCACATAGTAAAAATGAGGCTATTAATGCATTTAAACAGTATAAGAATGAAGTTGAGAATCAATTGAGAAAAATGATAAAGGCTATTAGAAGTGATAGAGGAGGTGAATATGAATTTCCATTTGAGGAATTTTGTTCTGAAAATGGGATTACTCATCAAACAATCGCTACTTATTCTCCTCAATCGAATGGTGTTGCTGAACGCAAAAATCGTACTTTGAAAGACATGATGAACTCAATGTTATTAAGTTCAGGAGCTCCACAAAATTTGTGGGGGGAAGCCTTACTTTCTGCTAATTACATTCTCAATAAAGTACCTCACAAAAAGACTCACAAGACACCTTATGAATTATGGAAAGGTCGAAGACCTTCCTATAAATATTTACGAGTGTGGGGGTGCTTAGCCAAAGTGATGGTTCCTAACCTAAAAAGGTAACAATAGGGTTAAAAATCGTGGATTGTGTATTCATCGGTTATGCTACTAATAGCAGTGCGTATCGATTTCTAGTTTGTAAATCTGAGATTTCGGATATTCATGTAAATACGATTATTGAATCGAGGGATGCTTCATTTTTTGAAAATGAATTCCCGTATAACATGACCCTAGAATCTGTTCCTTCTAAAAGGACAAATCAAGCTAATACAAGTGGTACTCATCAACCTATTGAATCAATAGAGGATGAACCAAGACGTAGTAAAAGAGCAAAAACCTCGACTTCTTTCGGTCCGAATTTTCTAACATATTTGTTAGAAAATGAACCTCAATCGTATAAAGAAGCTATATCCTTACCCGATGCTTCCAATTGGAAAGAAGTAATTAATAGTGAAATTAAATCCATATTACAAAATCATACATGGGAACTAGTGGATCTTCCACCAGGTTCAAAACCGTAGGTTATAAATGGATCTTCAAAAATAAATTGAAGGCCGATGGATCAATTGATAAATATAAAGCTAGACTTGAAGCTAAAGGATATAGGCAAAAGGAAGGGTTGGATTACTTTGACACATATTCACCGGTAACAAGAATAATGTCCATTCGGATGTTAATAGTAATAACTGCTATTAATGGACTTGAAATACATCAAATGGATGTAAAAACTGCATTCTTAAATGGTGAACTAGACGAGGAAATTTATATGAAGCAACCTGAAGGGTTCAAAGCTCCCGGATAATAAGGAAAAGTATGTAAGCTTGTTAAATCACTATATGGATTAAAACAAGCAACTAAACAATGGCATGCAAAATTTTATAATGCAATGTTATCAAATGGTTTCAAAATTAATGAATGCGATAAATGTGTTTACTTTAAATACATTCAAAATGGATATGTCATTGTATGCCTCTATGTTGATGATATGCTTATCACGGGTAGTAACTTGGAAATTGTCAAAATTGCAAAACAAATGTTGAGTAGTAGATTTGACATGAAAGATTTGGTAATCGCCGATGTTATATTAGGAATTAAAATTTCTAGAACATCGGATGGACTTATATTATCTCAATCTCATTACATAGAGAAAGTACTTCAAAAATTCAAGAAGTATGATATTAGTCCTACCAAGACACCTGTAGATGTAAATTTACATCTAGCAAGAAATAATGGTGAATGCATATCTCAACTAGAATATTCTCGTATTATCGGCAGTTTAATGTATATCATGAACTGTACGTGACCGGACATAGCATACTCAATAAGTAAGCTAAGTCGATTTACGAGTAATCCAGGAAGAGATCACTGGAAAGAAATATTGAGATTTTTGGGTTATTTAAAATATACTCAAAACTATGGATTGCACTACTCAAAATATCCAGCTATTCTTGAAGGACATTGCGATGCAAATTGGATATCCGATACAAAAGACTCTAAGTCTACGAGTGGGTATGTGTTTACCCTTAGAGGTGTAGCCGTATCTTGGAAATCCTCAAAACAAACGTGCATTGCTAGATCGATAATGGAATCTGAATTCATTGCACTAGAAAAAGCTGAAGAAGAAGCTGAATGGCTTCGAAATTTCATAGAGGATGTTCCAAATTGGTCTAAACCTATGGCTGCAATATGTATACATTGCGATAGCCAATCAGCGATTGGAAGGGCACAAAATCACATGTATAACGGAAAGTCACGACATATTCGTCATCGACACAATACCGTTAGACAACTTCTCTCAAATAGAATTATCTCAATTGACTATGTAAAGTCAAAAGATAATATATCGGATCCACTAACGAAAGGTTCAAACTGAGAGCAAGTTGAAAGATCATCGAGGGGAATGGGTCTAAAGCCTATAAATAAATAACAATCAATATAGTGGCAACCCAACCTAGCTGACTGGAGATACCAAGATCTAGGTTCAATGGGAAAACCGAACTATATTGTATTCAATAAGCACTGGAGGAGATTAAATCCTATCCATTCCAAAGATGAGACATTGCATATCTTCCGTGAAATTAGGATAAGTTATGCTTTTAATGACATCCATATCTTAGTATGTCTAAGTGGGGTATTGCAGGATACTCTTTATGGAAGTCACCTACGTGAGTAAGAACGGGGTCACTTCTATAAGAATAATGAAAGGCATATTCTCTAAAATACTCACGGAACCAAGTGGTGTTCATGGCCAAAATGAACAAAAACGTGAGAACTAACTATGTTGAAGAATTATTGTGTGAATACTGTTGTCTAGGTTTACAAAAATGGTTGACGGTTCAAGGAAGTGAGGTCTACTGATTAACCAAGTAAATCCGATAGTATATCACTAAGGAAAGTTCAAGGCCACTAGGCTACTTCTCCCAATGCAATAAATCTTCAGTTTTACTCAACATGTGTTTGCATCTGCATTAGCATCTGTTCTGTTTTATTTATAGCGATATATGATTCATGTGGGGGATCATTGTTGGAAAATTGGACTATTTAGAAAGCTGTCCATAATTTTTTGGATAGAGTTTTGAGTAAATTTGAGCTCAAATTTAGGTGGGACCCACACTACGAAAATCTTGGGACCATATACGAACGCGTTCCCCTCTGCAAGGAGATTAACATAGTATATTCATATGACCAATTTCAATAAGTTTTGAATGATAAATATGTCCCCAAAGTGACTAACAAAGCAATGAAAGTTAATGAATTGGGTATGTTTTAACTCTTGTCCCACATTGGAAGAGTAGTGGGAATTTGATGAGTTAATAACACCCCAAGTATGGACTAAGGCTTGGATGCCTTAGGGTATCCCAACTCTTTGAAAGAGAGATGACCTAAGCTATGCACGGGTTGAATTTCAGTCAAAAGTCCACACGCGCGCGCGCGTCCGTCCGGTCGGCCGGTCTGCTCGGGCTCAGGCTCGGGCTTATAAAAATCTCCTACATTTTTGGGCCGAATTTATTTAACTTTCTTGGCTTTAATTATTAATTAATTACAAAATTAATTAATTAATTAATAAACTATTGGCAGTTATTGCCAACAGTCAACGGTTAATTCGTTTAACTGTTTTTGACAGTTGTGCTAACCGTCAACTACTTTGATATAAATACAGATGCCTCCCTCCGTTTTTAAAAAATGAAAAATTTCCCCTCCTCCAGAATTGCTGTCATATTTATTCCAGAAAATTCTTTTCATATCTGGACCTGAAATTAGTTTTCCTGCATAACATATCTTGCATTGTTGTTGAGTAAAAGCCACAGAATTTGAGTTCACTGAAATTAATTATTGTTGTGCTACATAATTAATTGGAAAAATCCGTTCTATCTTGGGAGACATTAATCATCAACCTCGGAGCACATTGGAGGGAATAAATTGTCTTAAAGAGACTGTTCTTAATAGGGCTCGGATTATTTCTTTTATTCTTATATTATTTCTGCAAATTCAAGTAAGTGTTTCATTTCTGTAATTCTGTAATTATATTAATTATTCATAATTCTGTACAATTGTTATTTATAAATAGTAGACATAACACTTCTTCCCCTTGGCCTTTTCATCTACCCTTTGGTGCTTCGAATCCCTGCCACCGATAATTTCTACGCTCTTCTCCCTCTCATTTACAACTATCTTTGTTTTTCTTGGGCGTGCCTACTTTACGCTTTTGCCCTTTTTCTCTGTTGATTTCCTCTATCAATGGTATTATTTATTTTCTTCTAGCGATTGATTCGTTTTACACCTGAATTTTCTTCAAGCTAAAATTCTCAAAAACTATCTTCTAGTGTTCAAAAAATGCCTTAGGCCCAGTTTGGTTGCGTAAATTGTTTAATTATGTAAATTGGTTTATTGTGAATTAGTGAATTGTAAATTAGTGAATTTGAAACAAGTTAAATTCAATTTTACACAATGTTTGGTAATTTGAAATAGATGTTAAGGTTCTATGAAAAAAAAGATAAAAACAAATCAAGAGAGAGGGGGAGGGAAGGAGAGAGGGAGAGGGGGAGGGGGAGGGGGGGAGAGGGAAAGTGAACATGCATTTTATGTGACTCGTATTTCAAATGGATTCATTTCACGTTTTTTTATGAAATGATCAAATTTAAGATTTTGTATATGAGCTAAAATGAGACAATTAATGAATCCTTTCATTAAGGAAACCAAACACAATTAATGGGTCAATTTGTAAATGGATCAATTTATTAATGATCCAATTTAAAATGTTGGGACAACCCAACGGAGCCTTAGTACCTAGTCTGTAAAACCTGCAAGATCAAAATAAAATAAGTATTAACATATTGTTTAGCTAAATCTCATAACACTGAACACTGAAAATATATACCCAACACAATAGTTCCACCATTTTGAATACACATTATATTTTATGCAAATCAAAGAAAATGGTATGGTAAATTCTAGGTTTGATAAAAAAAAAATCAATAACCATTGTACCAAATTACTCTCACATATATTGCCCAAATAATAGTAAAGAACATAATTTCTCAACTTATCAAGAACCCTTCATTATTTCATTTTTTTAAATGGATGTTAAATCAATCGAAATTCTAAAGATTATGAAACTCAAAACAAGCAATTCGAATAAAGTTTACATTGAATTTAGTACATATAGTGTGTTTAGCCTCGAGGCTCAATAGTTTAAAATTTCGGAATGAATGATAGAACAAATATGTGGATTCGAGGATGTTAATTTAGAGAGACATGGAGTTGCGGAATCATTGACTTAGGTGTTAGGTTTCTTACTGAAATAAGGGTGTTGATTCTCTAGAAGCCATGCAAATTAAACCAAAATGACTTATTAAGAATGATATCAATCGCATCATTAAGAACGAACATGGAACTAAAAAAAAAATTAACTTTTTTACAATAAAATAAAAAACTCTAAAAAGTAAGATTAGAAAAAATCATGATTATAAGATAAATATTAACCCTCTTAAACACCACTATTTTTTAATAAAATATTAAAATAATTTAAGGAATCCTAATCAAATAAATTATTCTTATCTCTAGAAAACATAGAATCTTATAAAAAAAAACACTTGATTAAACATTATAACATTTGAGTTGTCATATAATTATGTGAAAATAAAACCTTTTCGGTAGTATCTAGTAAGTTAATCGATGTATCTTAATAGGATATTTGTGGCATAATAAGATGATTTATGTACTATCTTAACAAATTTATTGTTTTTGCAAATAACTTTTTATGATTTCAAATGAAAAATGAAACAACTATATTATCTTAAAATATTTTCTCAATTTCAAACATAATATAATTCAATAAATGTGGATGATAGCACCCCAATTTTATTTTCACTATATTATATTTCATAAAGCATATCCAAAAATTTGGAAACGCAAACTATCGTTTAATCTGAAAGAGGGTAATTAGAGTCATCATAGAAATGTGTTTAGTGCTTCCAAAATTTACCATTGTAATGCCCGTTTAAAATATCATCAAACAATTGAAACACTTACATAGAAATCAAAATTCTTGACTAGTTCACAAACTAAATAATTTTTTTTAGCATAAGTCAATGTATAATATCAAGAAGAGAATAACAATAAATATGACTAATTTTACCAAAGATAATACCTACAAAACAAAATACGAAGGAAAAATCAGACACGAGAATTTAGATAATGGGTTCTCTCTGAATCGCAATTGTTTAGATGTTACCATTTTGGATTGAAAGGGACGATTCTGTGTTGAAGATTATTTTCACACATACATCATCTTGTATATAAAATCACCAACCAAAGAACAACTAAAATGCACAAAAATAGGAACATAAAAAGGGAATTTTATTGATAACAATCTAGAAAACTCATATCTGCAGTACATAACCTTTATCGATTTGTTATAATTCTTCCAAATTTGTAGTAGAGTTCGTTGTGGTGGAGATGAAATTGAGAAAGGTAAATATGGGGTCACAAAGACTATAGTGGGTGAGAGAGTGTTTTGTTTTGTGAAGATTTCGGAGAATGGACTAATAAATATTTCTAGCTATAGCAATGTGGATTGATTTTGAGATTTATTGTCCACGTTGAGAACTCTAAAGGGAAGGATAATTGAAACATCGTAGATCATTCTAGAATATATTAGTATGTAATTCGCGCGATTTACGGTCGTATATAATATTTATATCCTATTTTTATACATAAATCTAGCAAACTACACATATGCCATCCCAATTTTAATGTAATATTTTCATAGACTTCAAATAAACGACCAACAAATAAAGATTATAATAATCACCATTTAAAAAATAAAAATCTGCGACTATGGTGCTTTACTACATTTTAGCTTAATGACTTTCACATATTAGAGATCAAACTAAAAAATTAAAATAATAGAAAATAACTGTTTTATTATTTTCAATTTATCAACCATCTATGATTTTTTTTTGTACTGAATTTATGGAGTAGCAACATCAACACACCTTACATTTAGTATTACAAACCTGTTGAAGACAGAAAATGGCGCAGATAAATGATGAGGATGATATTGAAGATGAAGATAAACATTCACATCAAATATATAAGAGACAAAGATTTTTAAAGTGGTTCGGCTATGAATAAAGCCTACGTCCACTGTTATTTTATTCCCAGGGGTTTACAATAGCACCATAGGGTGTAGAGAGATAAAGGATGTGTATCTTGTGTATGGGGTTTCTAGGTTCCCCCAGATCTTATCCTTTTGGCTAAGAGGATACATGTATTTATAGTTATGGGAGATAAAGAGATTCATTGTATGTAGACATTTATGTCTACATTCAACGAATCTAATTATTGAATTGCTTGGTATGCTATGTGTTGTCATCTATTAATACAATATAAATGTACATTAAGGCTCATTAAATGCGCTGCCATCTTCATTAATGCACATTAAATGCATAGTTATCCTTTGATCTTCCTGGTTAGTATGCCGACCAACTCTCCTCGGGTGCCGACTAACTCTCCTCGGGTGCCGACCAACTCTCCTCGGGTTCTGACTAATACTCCTCGGGTGCAAACTAATTTTCCTCGGGTACTGACCAACTCTCCTCAGGTGCCGACTAATACTCCTCAGATGTCGAATATTTCCACATAGGATGACATGTGTCCTTTTCTGATTGGTCCTCGTAGATGGAGAATTTTTGCATTAACAGAAGCCCCCAATGCTCCATGCTTGATGGTTTACTTGAAAGGATGGAGTATTTATTCTGCAGTGTTGCTCGGTGCTCGTGAAATTCTTGATCTACCTTCTTGATTTGTTCAACATAAAGTGCATTATCTCCTGGATGACATATGATGCAGGTTGATGGATGGTTGCTAATCTTCCTTTTGAGTATCTCCGTGTGCTATGTATCACCCCTGGGAATTTGGATGCAGCCATGCCATAGTATGCAGCTTGTATCTTGTCATAATCTTCAAGTATGTTGATTGGTTTGCTAGCCGACCAACTGCTTCCTGTGCTAAGAAACTGAGTGCTAACTTCACGTGCTTGATTCTTCTAATTTATGATCCTCTGAATACTTTGTCGAGCAACATATTAGCTTTTGAACCAAACTCTTCAATTCGATTAGTACCAAGCTAGTGGTGGACTTCAAAAATTTTCATACAACTTCTTCTTCAATGTTGGTCGGGACAGTAGTAGTAAAGATCTTAGTGCTGTAGATGCTGAATTTGACTTCTGAACTTCAATAGTATGTGCATAATAACTCCTGAATATGCCTCCTGAACTACAATATACCTCCTGAACTTCAATATTCCTCTTGAACTTCAATATACTTCCTGAACTTCAATAGCCTCCTAAACTAAATCTCGAGCAAGAAAAACAACTTTTGAATGATAATAAGTCGGGGCCCCGACTATGTAAGTTTATGGAGTTGAATTTGGTGCTCGACTGTATGATGTTATGAGAATGTGCCACCGAATGAACAACTGAATTTTTAATAGAAGCCCCCAAGTGTGGAATGTGAACTTTGAATGCTTTTTGCTTGATCGCTTTCACATATTCATAAAATGTTTCCGACCAACTGTAGTTGACAACTTCTTATTTTCGATCAACCTGAGTTGGTGGATTTTTTCTCTACGAGTAACTTTGGCACTTTCTAGAATAATTTTACCTCCCGACCAACTTTAGTTGGCATTTTCGAGAATACATTTACCTCCTAACCAACATAAGTTGGAATTTTTAGGAATAGTTTTACTTCCCGTAGGAATAAATTTACTTCCTAACCAACATAAGTTGGCATTTTTAGGAATACATAGTTTTACTTCCCGTAGGAATACATTTACTTCCTAATTTACATAAGTTGGAATTTTTAGGAATACATAGTTTTACTTCCCGTAGGAATACATTTACTTCCTAACCAACACAAGTTGACATTTTTAGGAATACATAGTTTTACTTCCCATAGGAATACATTTACTTCCTAACCAATATAAGTTGGCATTTTTAGGAATACATAGTTTTACTTCCCGTAGGAATACATTTACTTCCGAACCAAAATAAGTTGTCATTTTTAGGAATACATATTTTTACTTCCCGTAGGAATACATTTACTTCCTAACCAACATAAGTTGGCATTTTTAGGAATACATAGTTTTACTTCCTGTAGGAATACATTTACTTCCTAACCAACCTTAGTTGTCATTTTTAGGAATACATTTGATAATAAATGATGGAGACTTCCTTGGAGCTGACCAACGGATTATTGGGAATAAGATATAATAAATGTTGGAGACATCCTTGGAGCTGACCAACAGATTGTTGGGAATAAGATATAATAAATGTTGGAGACATCCTTGGAGCTGACCAACAGATTGTTGGGAATAAGATAATATAAATGTTGGAGACCTCCTCGAAGCTGACCAACAGATTGTTGGGAATAAGATATAATAAATGCTGGAGACCTCCTCGAAGCTGACTAACAAATTGTTGGGAATAAAATATAATAAATGCTGGAGACTTCCTCGGAGCTAACCAACAGATTATTGGGAATACGATAATATAAATACTGGAGACATACTTAGAGCTGACCAACAGATTGTTGGGAATAAGATAATATATGCTGGAGACATCCTTGGAGTTGACCAACAGATTGTTGGGAATAAGATAATATAAATGTTGGAGACCTCCTTGGAGCTGAATATATGATTATAAATATTTGTCGAGCTCCATGCTGAAATAAGAATAGAATATGCATCCAAATAGATATAAAGAATAATTAAAAATAATAAAGTGCCTCGTTGATCTGTCGAGGTAGAATTATATAATGCCGAACAAGAATAAGATCTTCTAGAACATAAGAATATGGCCGAGAACGTTGTCAGGCCTGAATATAAATAATAATTATCCGACCAACTATCCATTGGGGGTGAAATACAACGAATGTTGTAATTCTCCTTAAAGCTGAATAAGTATCTTGTCGAGGCACAATTGCATAATGCCGAATAAGAATAATATTTTCCAGAACATAAGAATATAGCCGAGAACTTTGCTGGGCCTGCATATAAATAAGCATTACCCCGAACAACTATCCGTTGGGGGTGACATATAATAAATGTTATAGTTCTCCTCAGAGCTGAATATGATAATAAGTATCTCGCCGAGTTCCATGTTGTGATGAATATAGAATATGAATCCCAAGGGATATATAGAACAATTTGTGCTTGAGCCGATATCTGGGCCTGAATATAAATAAGAATTACCCCGACCAAAATATAATAATTGTTGTAGCTTCTCCTCGGAGCTGAATATATATAGAGAGAAGAAATTTTTCGAGCTCCATGCTGAGATAAATATAAAATATGAATCCGAACGGATATAGAATAATTTGTGCTTGAGCCGATATCTCCGAGTGAATAATAGTTTCCAGATTGTTTCCGAGCATTCGTCGGCGTTGAGTCTTGTACCTGTAAAAATTAATATATTGCTCTACCATTTGTGTAGGCTGAATTGATTAGTCGTGAGAACAATTTAATCATTCAATAAATATATGAAAAAAATATTAATTTCAAAAAATGAAATAATATATGTTGGTTGATATGTCGAGGCAAAATTGCCTGATGTCGAGCAATACTACTTTCTAGAGGTTTACGAGAGCTTTCATCGGGATTGAATCTCGTCCCTATGAAATTTTAATAAGCTTCCCGAGCACCTGTCGAGACTAGAGAAAATAATTATTATCATGAGAATAATTATTCAGCCAAACAATATGTGATGTGTATCAGCATAAGGCAATAAAAATTTTAAAATATGAAATAATATGTTTTGTGCCAAATGTGTGTGAGATGGAGAAATTTTTATTAGATATGCGCCATAAATAAGACAAAGTTTTTTGTAAAGTTATTTAATCTCCAACAACTAATCAGGTATAAGTTGTTGTTTGAAAATTATTTATCACTTGGTTTTAAAAATATTTTTGGGGTGATCACAAGTTAAAAATAAAACTTAAGCCCCATGTTTGTCCCGAGCTGAACTCGTGTTTAAAGAAATATCTGGGGTGCTTCGCATTTTTTAATACCCCAAGAT
Source organism: Sambucus nigra (assembly GCA_949130495.1). Lineage (NCBI taxonomy): Eukaryota > Viridiplantae > Streptophyta > Magnoliopsida > Dipsacales > Adoxaceae > Sambucus > Sambucus nigra. Next base: position 249,902,395 of record OX422215.1, read on the forward strand.
TCTACTGCTGCCGACAAACGGCATGGATGTTGCCGACCAACATTTAAGGATATCTCAAGTTATAGAATATATGGTGCCGACCAAGAAGCAAATGGTCCCCGACCAGCTGAGCAATTTCGCCGATCAACAAAAATGGTGCATTGACATCACCGAACAACATTAGATGTCACCAACCAAAAAGTGGATGGTTGGATAGTTGCCGACCAGAAAATTGAACCCTCCGAACAAGACTGAGATGTCGCCGATCAAGAATTAGATGATCGTCGACCTGCAATTGGTTCCACCGAGCTACAATATGGGGCTCCGACCAATAATAAGATACCTCGTAGTTGGATAAAATTATTTCAACGTTGCTGATGGATCTTCACATCTTATATCCGACAAACAAAAATGGTCTGGTTAAGCTTCTCTTTAATAAAATATGGCCCAAGATGTTGCCGACCAACAATATGTATGGCTGACCAGAAATAGGGGCTGTAAATGGACGATTCTGGATAGCCATATGAGCCACGGTGAATAATTTTTCGTGAGATTTCCATGTCCCAAAATATCTCGAACCAATAGATCAAAAAAATAATATTCGATGTAAAATTTAAGCATTAAGAATGTTAATTAAATGAATAATTATCTAATCCACTAGATCATGTGATTTCGACAAAGAAACCTTGTGATGTTATGAACGAGGGGCCAACATATCAAATTTGTACCCAAAGTCTTGATATGGTCGTGATTGTTTTATTGATCCTCTTTTACAAGAGGTGGGTAATGATTTTTCAAGTTAGAGAAAATTATTTTTTATATTGATCCTTTCCTATTCCCTATTTGCATAGATAAAAATATGGTGAATGATCGAAATTATTACCAAATTTATATCAAAAATCAATCAATTTGACTTTATTGACATAGATGGAAGATGAGACAAATATAGTTCATAAAAATGAATGCAAAGAGACTCAAACTTGAAGAGAGAGAAAGTAGATATGGGTCATGATTTCCATGAGAAAACTTTGTATTGTCTTTAACCTTTTCCCATTCTTTGATTAAAAATGTAATGGGAATTTGAATAGTCATCAAAGATCTTTCAAAAATTTATAATGAAAATTATCAAATCTTACCACCGTCATATATATTGGTATATGTAATCATTTAAAATATTTATTCCATGATATAAAATTGAAACTTGAGAATCAAGCAAACAATTATGATTTATGAAATCCACTATTTTTCAGATTTCTAAATAAGAATTAATCTAACAGTTATGATTTAAAAATCATAATATGCACCATTTTTCAGTTAAAAATTGGACAATTAATTTATGTATATAAACATAAAAATCATTATTGAATCAAAATATGTATGTATAATTGATTATACGTAGAGAAAATAAAAACTTAGCTTTTGATGGAGAACAATGCTTGTAACACGTTCCCACAGACGGCGCCAATCTGTTGAAGACAGAAAATGGCCATTGTCATTTTAGTATCGTCAACAACAGATAAATGATGAGGATGAGATTGAAGATGAAGATAAACATTCACATCAAACATATAAGAGACAGAGATTTTTAAATTGGTTCGGCTATGAATAAAGCCTACGTCCACTGTTATTTTATTCCTGGGGGTTTACAATAGCACCATAGGGTGTAGAGAGAGAAAGGATGTGTATCTTGTGTATGGGGTTTCTAGGTTCCCCGGATCTCCTCCTTTTGGCTAAGGGGATACATGTATTTATAGTGATGGGAGATAAAGAGATTCATTGTATGTAGACATTTATGTCTACATTCAACGAATCTAATTGTTGAATTGCTTGGTATGTTATGTGTTGTCATCTATTAATACAGTATAAATGTACATTAAGGCTCATTAAATGCGCTGTCATCTTCATTAATGCACATTAAATGCATAGTTATCCTTTGATCTTCCTGGTTGGTATGCCGACCAACTCTCCTCGGGTGCCGACTAACTCTCCTCGGGTGCCGACCAACTCTCCTCGGGTGCCAACTAATTTTCCTCAGGTACTGACCAACTCTCCTCGGTTGCCGACTAATACTCATCGGATGTCGAATATTGCCACGTAGGATGACATGTGTGCTTTTCTGATTGGTCCTCGTAGATAAAGAATTTTTGCGTTAACAACACCTCTAATTGGAGATGGAGAAGGCAAAGGGTGAAACACGTGGGAAAAGTCATAAAAAATGTTCCTGAAATAAGCAAATAATAAAAGATTAAAAATATTTATCAAGTGGAAAAGTTTTCGATTTTATAAGAATAATTATTTATTAAGTGTCAACGTTTGACAATTCTTTAAGAGAACAATTTTTTATATATAATTTTATTTCTTTAAATATCAAACCCAGAACATATATCGAGCATAGAAAACAACATTGTGTAGTGAGATAGGTAGACAGTTTGAAGAAACCAACATATGCATTAAAACCAAATGTCCATATTCGTTTATCTTCTAGTTAACTTGAAGACAGTTTTAGGTAGATGCATTATAACCAATAGATAAAATGTAAACCAAAAAGCATGTAACAACACCATTTATTTCCTTTGAGTACCTTTAAATCTCCTACCATCTCATGTCTATGAAAGCTGAAAAAAAGGTAGCTTAAGAGATAGTGACACCATTAATATATGCATTTATATAGATATGATATTGAAATCACCTTGTTAAAGTATTTAACCATGTGAAAATTAAAGTGGAAAAGAACTACATACCCTCTTCATCATGGGTGAGGTTATAGTACACATCCGGTGTCATAAAGTTTCACCTGAGCAAAAATTGTAATACAAAGGGATGATGGGTAAATATCATTACATGAGTCTAATCATATCTTCAAGATTATTATTGTGAAGGATTTTAGAGGCGTGTGGTAAATAAGTTGTTGGGGTAGTATGTGAAATGAATATGACAATCTTAAAAAAAGTAAAAATAAAATAATGGGAAATGAATATATAACTTATTAATTTTTGTAATATTAAGATCAAGAAACCTTCTATGATAGTCTTTGTTTTCCTAATATATTACATTCTTGTCATGTTCAGCTTTGCATGTTTGTCAAACTGTTACAATATTAATTGTTGAACATTTTAAATCACCATCGTTTGCTTCATTCGTTGACAAACAATAGAATGGTGCATTATACAGTATAATATAAGCATACATACAATATATATACATCTATTATTTATATACCAATTCATAAAGCCTTACCAAATATATTATATATATCAACATGATTGATTCTAAAATTGAAATAGGTTGAGATTTTGATTTAATTTAAATCGCTCGTGTAGTAGAGTTTTCATCCCAAATGAAATCCAATATGTAGAAAAGGGGTGTAAACCTGATCCATTAGTTAAGGCCAAAAACTAACTGTAAAAATATTATTTTTTGCCTTAGTTTGCCCTAACTATGTCTCTCACTAACAAAAAGAAACCCACTAATTTCGATGGCTCACATTTTCTCACAACATCCACTAAAAAGAGCCATTGGATTTCAAAAGTCTAAGAAGTGAAAAATTCACCTAGCGAGACGTATGAGTTGAGAGGTGAGAGAGGAGAGTGAATATGTGACTTTTGGTGTTGGTTTTATGTGAATTTATCAATTCATTAACCTATAATATAGACATTCAATAAATGATCCTGATTAAAATCTTTTTTTATTGTCTTAGAAGTATAATATAGATAAAAGATTCTGTAAAATAAGCTTTTATTTCTTCTGTAAGAAGTCACTGCAAACTAATTTATTTAACTGGAAAATTCAAAGCTAAAGTACATATTAGAAAAAAGTATCCAGTGAAGATGAGTTTTTTTAATGCCCCTACCCAGATTTAGGTCACCCCTAATTTAACCCGCACCATGTCAAGGAGTTAAAGGGGGAGGGGGAAAGTTCAATTTTATTACTCAAGAAACATCCTTTTTAGTGCACCATTTATTAGTAATTAATTTACCGTTTTTAAGTTGGAAAAGGATAGCCAGTTTAAGTAATTAGGTCAATTTATGAGATTTACTTATAGAATTCAAATTTAATCCGCATGACTAATTAACTAAGAAATAAATCATATCCATCACTTTATTATTATAAACCATGGACAAAGACCTGAATAAAAGCGTTTCAAATTTCCAATATTTTTAAAGATGACTTAAATAAAACAACAAAGCACTAGCGACGCTAACTGCGCTCTGGGGCCTTACTCGCGTCCTTTCCGGCATCCATTCTCAAAGCACCCGGGGCTGGGGTCAAATTTATAACATAAAAAGCAGGGGTGCGAGAACGTTCAACAGGGTGGGTAATACTAAGCTGTATGTTTTCTAAAAAAACACTATACATATAGCATATATTTTAATCAATTCTCGAAAGGTTTGACAATTTAGATAGTATTGATGCAACTATTATGCAATGCGCTGAGATCATACTCATACATAACAGTTTTAATCCACCCTTTACCGGGTCTAAAGACTAATTAATCACATTTATCCTTTTATCTCCTTTTATCACATTTCATTAGTTTGCCCTACTCATTTATTTTTTAGCACAACCGTTCTCATTTTCCTTTTCCATTATCCTTTCTCAGAATCTTTCAATAACTGCATACTTTAACGGACTCCACACCCCCAACGATGTTATCATATGCTCTGGCCAGTGATTTTGGGTTTTTCACCCCATGACTCCGGGCCCTCTTTAATTATCCCGGTGTAATCTGAGTCCCTTTTAATGTGTGTTAGCATTTTAGCTAATGTTCACATTAATCCATTATATTACTATTTTTATCATTCCACAGTTTAAATCATTTTTTCACTATATTAACATGCCATTTATACATTCTTTTTAGTTTTTATTGAAGCCCGACTGAAAAGGTCCAAAGAGGAAGTCCAACCACTAGGACCCTCATTTTTTTTTTCGCCAAAATCACACTTTTTCCATTTTTATCATAATTTTGTGAAAAACATATTTAACTTCATTTTGGCACTAGAATTCAACCTTTTTCTTCCAAAACATTATTTTTATGATTTTCTGTCAAAAAACATGTTACCATTTTATGCTTTGCCATATAAAATACATTTAAACCTTCAAGACCATTTTTACTCAAATGTCCACAACTATGCCTTATGATCACATGTTATCCCAAATATCATTTTTATTCATTCTTATAAAATTTAACACATATTAGGAATGATTTTCTTCATTTACTCATTTCTTCATAAAACCCATTATAACATGATTTAGCAAGTCTAAAATATCATTATCTATCTTACTACATGATCCTACACATGTGAAGGAGGATTTCAAGCTTAGAAATTACTCAAAATGCACTAAGAAAAAATAACAATCATCGATTTTTCTATTTCACATGCTTTCTTTCATTTTCAAGGTAAAAATGTTATATCTTTATAAAAGACCGGGCTAGGGTTTTGTCTTGTTAAAAATTCATTTTTGCAAGACTATAAAATTTTCATCAAATAACTTCATTTTAGGCCTTAAGTATTATCTAGAATTCATCCTACAAGTTTTTCAAAGCTAGAAAACCTTCAAACTATGGAAGCGGAAAACCCTACCTTGTGCTTTGAAGAGGAGACAACTAAGAGGATGAAGATGGAAGTTCCTAGATCCATAGACTCCCAAAAGCTCCTCAAAATAACTTCAAAGTCCTTCCTACAAGATTAACTCTTCCCAATCCCCTCCTCGATAAGAGGTTTGATGGTGAAGAACAAGCTTGAAAATGATGTATAATGGTGTTTGTAGGTAGTGGGAAAGTGTGGATTGTAATAACCCTCGCTTATGAGACCGTATTTTATAGTAATTACTTGGTATAATAATTAGAGACCAGTGTTGGGTTATGATTTGAATGTTAAGTTAATGTAGAAAGTTGATATTTATTATGAGGTTGCATACATATCATAATCATGGGAAATATTGCTATGTCATGCTTATTAATATCATCTAAATTTAAAATGATATTTGGCTTAATTATGAGACCGGAACCTAAATTGAATTTTAAAATGTCCAAATGATAATTTGGAGGTTGCAGTTGATTCCGGAATGTGCGAAATAGTCAAATAATGTACCACATTGTATTTTGTAGTTTTGGGCATTTTTGACTGGTTGTGCCTTAATTATGCAGTTGCGTATTATTTTATCGCACTATTAGTTAATTTAGTGGGATATTTGTCTTAGGTCACGACTGAAGTCTCCTAAGTCTTCTAATTGCCCTAATTTCCTTCTAAAACCAAAGAGAGAAAAAGAAGAGTAGAAAGAAAGCTTTGGAGATTTGGAGATTGAGAAGGATTTTGCTACTACACCAAGAAATATGCAAAGTTACTGAATCAAGGCAAGTTTTTACTTGCTATTTGTGTCTTGAGATAGATGATTTGTTGTGGTAATGGTGTATTGATTTTAGTTTAGCAAACTTAGGGTTTTCTTATGTATTTTTGGGTTTTGATTCACTCAAAGATGATTCATGAGGTTTTAGATGATCAATAGTATCATTGATGTTACTTTGGTGTTGGTATATAAGTTTGGTTTGAAGAAATTGGAGTTGGGGTAGAAAATGGAGTCCAAGACTCCATAGCCAATTCTTGGCAAAATCGCAGGCCCGAATCGATTCGCCCCCCTGGGCGAATCGATTCGGTTAAGTCCAGTGCCCAGGTCTTATGAACCGAATCGATTCGAAATTCATCCGAATCGATTCGGCAGTTATGCACAAACCCAAATTTTCTGGCCGAATCGATTCGGCCAAGGAGGCGAATCGATTCGGTAGCCCTGCACTTTTCAAAATTTTTCTTTTTCATTTTTAACCCCTTTTCTTTAGGATTATCGATTAGGGACCTTCTTAAATGAAGTAAACATAGGGTTTAGAGTTCTAGTTGAGTTGGGTCGACATCCTAGACTCGAAAGGGTTCTTCTAGGATTCATTCAAGGGGGAATTTAAAGTGATGCTTAGGCATTTCTTTTGTCTTGTAGTTTTATAAGGGTTTAGAATCTATTAAGGTCAATTTGGAGACTTTAGAATTCAACTCGAGTTAGATTTGACTTGATGGTTTATATTAAAGCCTAAAAGAGGCCTTGGGGATAACTTTGGAGTCTGAATTCCTTTTGAGGATGCTATGTCGGTACGAATTACACATAGTCCTGATTTAGATTGTACATTTATTTAAAATTGAGATATTGATAAGGTAAATGATAATTTACTAAATCATGTAATGGAAATTAATAAAATGGATGTTACACACCTCTCTAAATACCATCTTAAGGGAAGTCCGTGCGAGAGGTGAAGCCCCCTGGCTAATGAATGCAGGGTGGATATAGTCCTAGGCCATATGAGCGCTTGTTTTATATTTTTTCTGTGAAGGGTAGGAGATTCTGGGTGTGGTCTTGACTACCCCGCAGGCATATGACCGCTTCTCGACGATTTCGATAGGATCCCAGGTTGTCTTATGTTAGGCCCTGGAAGATGATGGTTATTTAGGGACGCGCACAGTGGGGAAACCCGGACGGGCGGTCTTAGAATCGTTATATTTATATTTATGACTATTCTAATTATCGAGTTGGACTCGATGGAACATTAATGCCATAAAGAGCAAATTTATGCCACAAAGAGCATGCTATTGAGATTAGTGCCATATAGAGCACATGATGAAATTATATTCCTGATAAGGAATGGAAAAGAAGATTGAAACTGAAATATGATGAATGATGATAAAGGCTCACAAGTACTTTTAAATTCTGTTTTAATGAATCTCACTCTATATAATCCTTTATCAGTTTTAGTTCCTTATACGATGTTACCATGCTAGACTATCATCCTTGATTATTGTGCATCATTGTCATACCTGTCATTTATCTATTGATCACATATACCCGGCCCTGACCGGTTTTCCTTTCTTGTTGTATATGTATATATATAATCCGTTCAGGTGTTCCGCCGCACGGTCGCCCGTAATGACCTTTCCTTCCATATGTTTTTGAGGAGCCGTGACATTGTGCGGGTTTCACGGGATGTTTGCGTAGTCGCCTCCATTTATGTTTTCTTGTTATGATCAGTTTATTCGGGCATGTTGCCCAAACCGTTGTAATTGTATAAGGAATCTATTATGTAACCCTTGGTACTAAATGTATGTTGTATGGTTGTTATTGACCGAACTTTCGTTCGGTCCTTTTGTATCTTTTGGGTTTCTTATATACGCTTGTGGGGGTTTCCACCCTCTATTTCTATTTTGGGTTGTTGAAAATGTTTTCTTTTTTATTTCAAATCAAAGTTTTTGATAACCCGTTTTCTGTAATATAGAGTGGTTAATCCTTATACTTTGCATATTGTTGCGATGCTGAGAATGATATTCATCAATGATTTCCTATCTTATCGGGGTATAGGGCTGGCCACCCTTTATTCCGGATAGCGGGTTGTCACAGATGGTATCAGAGCATCAGGTTCTAGAGTCTTTAGGATCTATGCGGACTTATCACGTTCTACCGTAGCGTTCTTTGATATAGAACTTAATGTTAGGATTGTTTGTTGCTTATGTATGCGATCTTCTGCTAAATAGGTTGTTCTGTATTATGTTTTAACTCTATTTCGTCTTTATCCCAAATGCCGCCGAAGAGAGGATGTCCCGCTAGACGTAATAGGGTTGTTGAGGATGAGTTTGGTCCTCCACCGCAGCAGGGGAATATCAGTGCCGCTGAAGTGGCAAATATTGTGGCCCAAGCTGTCAACGCTGCGATGACTGCAGTGGCCCAACAAATGCCACAAGCTCAAGTGAGGGAACAAGAAGCACTAGTTCCTACGGGACCTTCTCAGTGGGAACGGGTGAGGGAGTCTTTCCTTAAGGGACATCCCCCGAAATTTGAGGGAGGTTCGGATGTTATAAAGGCGAACCAGTGGAAGAGAGATATGCAGCGCCATCTTAGGATGGTGGAATTTAGTGAGGAGAAAAAGCAAATCCTCGTTACTTTCAAGCTTGTCGGACCGGCCTTACACTGGTGGGAGTCAATGACGACACCCGAACAGAGGGATACTATGTCCATCACAAATTTTTGGGCTTTGTTTGATGGAAAGTATTTCCCTCCCGCAGTTCAGAGGGAAATGCAGAGGAAGCTTCAGGATTTGGTACAAGGGGAGAGGTCGGTTGCTGAGTACGAGGAAGAGTTTACCCGGTTAGCCAGTTTTATACCGGATGAGGTAACTCCAGAAACAAAGAGGATCTCCAAGTTTGTGGGAGGTTTACATTGGCGAATAAAACAACATTTGCTGGGAAATCCATCTCTGGTGACTTTTGGTGATGTGATGAATGCTGCTTTACTTCACTGTCAAGAGCATAGATTGTTTGTGCAAAACAAGAAGAAGGTTGTTACTGTGGGGCAAGCGGTAAGGCAGGGAGGAGTTGGGAGCGGAGGGGGAACATCTTCTTCGTCCCAATCCTCGGGGAACAAGCAGGTTGAGAGGGATCCTCAGCAGGGGGATTCGTCCAAGCGTCAACGGTTCGGTAGGTTTAATGCCGGTGGCAACAACAATGCTAACAGGCAGGGTCAAGGTGGTCAGCAACCACAGGGAGGTAGAGGTGGAAATAGAGGTAGGGGCCAACAGGGCCGAGGTGCGGGGCAATTCCAAAATAACCAAGGTAGGAATCAGGACAATGCGGTGAATAAATGTTTTCAGTGTGGGGAGCTGGGCCACTATAAGAGGGCGTGTCCCCAGTTGGTGGGAGGGCATCTTCCTAGGGCCCCACAGCAGCCGTATGTACAATTTCCGCCTCAAGCGCCTAATCCGGTTGCTCCTCCTCAACAGGGGAAATTGCAGTACGGAAGGGTTTACCATATTCAGGAGGCTCTGCTTCCTCCTTCTCCTCCGGCACCACCAGTGATCGAGGGTAAGTTTCTCATCCATGGGCATATGGGTCGAATTCTATTTGATACGGGTGCTACACACTCCTTTATTTCTAGAAGTTTTTCTCAGACTACAGGTTTGATAAAATCTGCTGAAAGTACCTTCACTAGCGTTGAATCCTCTATGGGCGATGGTTCATTGATTTTCTTCGTATGTAAAAACGTAGGAATTAATCTTGGTGACTTGTGTTTTGAGGCCGATTTGCTCGTCCTTGATATGGTCGGGTACGATGTAATTTTGGGTATGGATTGGCTAGTGAAGTACCGTGTTATAATAAATTGTTACGGGAAGAGTATAGTTTTTGCGGTTCCGGGACAAGAGATGTTCCTGGTAGTTATGCCTTGTATGGAAGGGAGCACGAGTGCTTATCTATATTGTATTGCGAAAGATGCATCGAGAGACATCGTGGTTCCCCTAGATTCTCTTCCAATCGTTAGAGATTTTACAGATATATTTCAGGAGATACCGGGGTTACCTCCAAGTCGGGAAATAGAGTTTGTGATTGATTTAATGCAGGGAACTCGACCGATCGCCAAAGCTCCTTACTGAATGGCTCCTGTGGAGATGAGGGAGCTGAGAGATCAGATTCAGAAGCTACTGGAGCAGGGCTTTATTAGGCATAGTACCTCACCGTGGGGCGCTCCGGTATTATTTGTGAAGAAGAGAGACGGTTCTCTCCGGTTATGCGTGGACTATAGAGAGTTGAATAAAGTCACCATCCGGAATAAATACCCTTTACCTCGCATCGACGACTTGTTTGATAAACTTAGGGGAGCTTCCTACTTCTCCAAGATTCACTTGCGGACAGGGTATCACCAATTGAGGATACGAGAGCAAGATGTATCTAAGACAGCCTTTCTGACCCGTTATGGGTCTTATGAGTTCTTGGTTATGCCCTTTGGGCTAACCAATGCCCCTGTAGTGTTTATGGACCTTATGAATAGGGTATTCCGGGATTTCCTTGACCAGTTTGTCATTGTATTTATTGATGACATCCTAGTCTATTCTCAGACGGAGTCGGATCACGCTGCTTACTTGCGGTTGGTCCTGCAGAGATTGAGGGATCATCAATTGTATGCAAAGTTTGAGAAGTGTGGCTTCTGGTTGAAGGAAGTTCAATTTTTAGGGCATGTGGTGTCATCCCAAGGCGTGTCTGTGGATCCGAGTAAAGTGATCGCAGTGAAGGAGTGGGGTCAGCCCACGACGCCCACTGAAGTTCGTAGTTTTCTGGGCTTGGTGGGTTATTACCGTCGATTCATTAAGGGCTTTTCTAAGGTTGCTAGCCCATTGATGAATTTGACCCGGAAAGGAGTAAGATTTGTATGGGACAGTTCATGTCAAGCGGCTTTCGATGAGCTCAAGGATAGACTGACTTCAGCTCCAGTCCTGGCATTGCCGAGGCCGGGATTGGAATATCTCGTCTTTACCGATGCATCCCTTCTGGGGTTGGGAGGTGTTCTTCAACAAGAGAGATAACCCATTGCGTACGCTTCTCGTAAGTTGAAGCCTCACGAGAGGAACTATCCAGTGCATGACTTGGAGTTCGTCGCCGTTGTATTTGCCTTGAAGATATGGAGGCATTAACTCTTGGGGGAAAAGTTTAGTCTTTTCACCGACCACAAATCGCTGCAATACTTATTCTCCCAAAAGGATTTGAATATGCGCCAGCGTCGTTGGTCTGAGTTTGTGAAAGACTACCAATTTGATATTCATTATCACCCCAGAAAGGCGAATGTGGTAGCAGATGCCTTGAGTAGAAAGCCTGATGGAGACTTAGCTGAGGTGTGGAAAGCTAAGTGGAAAGAACTCAGCCTGGAGGATGCAGGGGTGAGAGCATTCCTTTCAGTAATGACGGTTACTCCCACGATTATAGCAAAGATTGTGGAAGCTTAGAAAAGAGATAAAGTTTGTCAAGACCATACACGCCAGTTGTTGTCTGAGGGAGCGGAGTCGTACTCAATACGTTCTGAGGGTGGACTACGCTTCCATGGAAGACTTGTGGTTCCCGATGATGGGGATTTGAGACGTGCAGTTATGGCGGAATCCCACGGGTCAAAGTTCACGGTGCATCCAGGCGGGGACAAGATGTACCAAGATATGCGTCGTTTGTATTTGTGGGCGGGTATGAAGAGGGATATCTCCGAGTTTGTGTCTCAATGCACTACTTGTCAGTTGGTTAAGATTGACCACCAGCGACCGACAGGCTTATTACAACCGCTCGAGATTCCCGTTTGGAAATGGGAGAGAATTTCGATGGACTTTGTTACGGGCTTGCCAAGATCGCAAAAGGGTCATGACTCAATTTGGGTGATTGTCGACCCTTTGACTAAGTCGGCACACTTCTTGCCCGTCCGCACCGATTATGATACTGCTCATTATGCCCAGTTGTTCATTGAGGAGATCGTCAGACTCCACGGGGTACCTTTGAATATTGTATCCGATCGAGATAAGATATTCGTGTCCCACTTTTGGCAGAGTTTCCAGGGAGCTATGGGGACCGAGTTGAAGTTAAGCTCTTCCTATCATCCTCAAACAGACGGTCAGACCGAAAGGGTAAACCAGATGTTGGAGGATATGCTTCGTATGTGCATACTCGACTTTAAAGGCAGTTGGAAACAATACCTTCAGTTGGTTGAGTTTGCTTACAACAACTCATACCAATTCACTATCGGAATGCCACCATATGAAGCTCTGTATGGCAGGCCTTGTAGGTCGCCCGCTTGTTGGTTGGAAGTGGGTGATAACAAGTTCCTTGGACCTGAAATGATCCAAGATACTTCTTCGAAGATTGAGCTTATTCGAAATCGTATACGGATAGCCCAAGATCGTCTAAAGAGTTATGCCGATGCGGGTAGGAGACATATGGAGTTGGAGGTTGGAGACCAAGTGTTGGTGCGAGTGTCCCCGATGAAGGGAATTAAACGTTTTGGGAAGAAAGGAAAGCTTGCACCTCGCTTTGTTGGACCTTTCCCGGTCATTGCTAAGGTTGGTCCCGTAGCATACCAACTTGCCTTGCCGGAACCTTTACAACAAATCCATGATGTATTTCACGTCTCCTCTTTGAAGAAGTACAGAAGGTGTGAAGGTGCCCTTTGGCACATTCCTTTTGAAGATATTGATTTGCAGCCCGATGTTTCTTATGAAGAACAACCGGTTGCTATCCTTGAGTTTGGGGAGCGAAAGTTAAGATCTCGTATGGTGCCCCTAGTGAGAGTTCATTGGAGTCATCATCATGCCAACGAATCAACTTGGGAACGCGAGGATGAGATGCGGGAGAAATATCCACATCTTTTCTCATGAGGTACGCCTGTATTTTGGGGGCAAAATTCCCTCATAAGGGGGGGAGTATGTAATAACCCTCGCTTATGAGACCGTATTTTATAGTAATTACTTGGTATAATAATTAGAGACTAGTGTTGGGTTATGATTTGAATGTTAAGTTAATGTAGAAAGTTAATATTTATTATGAGGTTGCATACATATCATAATCATGGGAAATATTGCTATGTCATGCTTATTAATATCATCTAAATTTAAAATGATAGTTGGCTTAATGATGAGACCGGAACCTAAATTGAATTTTAAAATGTCCAAATGATAATTTGGAGGTTGCAGTTGATTCCGGAATGTGCGAAATAGTCAAATAATGTACCACATTGTATTTTGTAGTTTTGGGCATTTTTGACTGGTTGTGCCTTAATTATGCAGTTGCGTATTATTTTATCGCACTATTAGTTAATTTAGTGGGATATTTGTCTTAGGTCACGACTTAAGTCTCCTAAGTCTTCTAATTACCCTAATTTCCTTCTAAAACCAAAGAGAGAAAAAGAAGAGTAGAAAGAAAGCTTTGGAGATTTGGAGATTGAGAAGGATTTTGCTACTACACCAAGAAATCTGCAAAGTTGCTGAATCAAGGCAAGTTTTTACTTGCTATTTGTGTCTTGAGATAGATGATTTGTTGTGGTAATGGTGTATTGATTTTAGTTTAGCAAACTTAGGGTTTTCTTATGTATTTTTGGGTTTTGATTCACTCAAAGATGATTCATGAGGTTTTAGATGATCAATAGTATCATTGATGTTACTTTAGTGTTGGTATATAAGTTTGGTTTGAAGAAATTGGAGTTGGGGTAGAAAATGGAGTCCAAGACTCCATAGCCAATTCTTGGCAAAATCGCAGGCCCGAATCGATTCGGCCCCCTGGGCGAATCGATTCGGTTAAGTCCAGTGCCCAGGTCTTGTGAACCGAATCGATTTGAAATTCATCTGAATCGATTCGGCAGTTATGCAGAAACCCAAATTTTCTGGCCGAATCGATTCAGCCAAGGGGGCGAATCGATTCGGTTGCCCTGCACTTTTCAAAATTTTTCTTTTTCATTTTTAACCCCTTTTCTTTAGGATTATCGATTAGGGACCTTCTTAAATGAAGTAAACATAGGGTTTAGAGTTCTAGTTGAGTTGGGTCGACATCCTAGACTCGAAAGGGTTCTTCTAGGATTCATTCAAGGGGGAATTTAAAGTGATGCTTAGGCATTTCTTTTGTCTTGTAGTTTTATAAGGGTTTAGAATCTATTAAGGTCAATTTGGAAACTTTAGAATTCAACTCGAGTTAGATTTGACTTGATGGTTTATATTAAAGCCTAAAAGAGGCCTTGGGGATAACTTTGGAGTCTGAATTCCTTTTGAGGATGCTATGTCGGTACGAATTACACATAGTCCTGATTTAGATTGTACATTTATTTAAAATTGAGATATTGATAAGGTAAATGATAATTTACTAAATCATGTAATGGAAATTAATAAAATGGATGTTACACACCTCTCTAAATACCATCTTAAGGGAAGTCCGTGCGAGAGGTGAAGCCCCCTGGCTAATGAATGCAGGGTGGATATAGTCCTAGGCCATATGAGCGCTTGTTTTATATTTTTTCTGCGAAGGGTAGGAGATTCTGGGTGTGGTCTTGACTACCCCGCAGGCATATGACCACTTCCCGACGATTTCGATAGGATCCCAGGTTGTCTTATGTTAGGCCCTGGAAGATGATGGTTATTTAGGGACGCGCACAGTGGGGAAACCCGGACGGGCGGTCTTAGAATCGTTATATTTATATTTATGACTATTCTAATTATCGAGTTGGACTCGATGGAACATTAATGCCATAAAGAGCAAATTTATGCCACAAAGAGCATGCTATTGAGATTAGTGCCATATAGAGAACATGATGAAATTATATTCCTGATAAGGAATGGAAAAGAAGATTGAAACTGAAATATGATGAATGATGATAAAGGCTCACAAGTACTTTTAAATTCTGTTTTAATGAATCTCACTCTATATAATCCTTTATCAGTTTTAGTTCCTTATACGATGTTACCATGCTAGACTATCATCCTTGATTATTGTGCATCATTGTCATACCTGTCATTTATCTATTGATCACATATACCCTGCCCTGACCGGTTTTCCTTTCTTATTGTATATGTATATATATAATCCGTTCAGGTGTTCCGCCGCACGGTCGCCCGTAATGACCTTTCCTTCCATATGTTTTTGAGGAGCCGTGACATTGTGCGGGTTTCACGGGATGTTTGCGTAGTCGCCTCCATTTATGTTTTCTTGTTATAATCAGTTTATTCGGGCATGTTGCCCAAACCGTTGTAATTGTATAATGAATCTATTATGTAACCCTTGGTACTAAATGTATGTTGTATGGTTGTTATTGACCGAACTTTCGTTCGGTCCTTTTGTATCTTTTGGGTTTCTTATATACGCTTGTGGGGGTTTCCACCATCTATTTCTATTTTGGGTTGTTGAAAATGTTTTCTTTTTTATTTCAAATCAAAGTTTTTGATAACCCGTTTTCTGGAATATAGAGTGGTTAATCCTTATACTTTGCATATTGTTGCGATGCTGAGAATGATATTCATCAATGATTTCCTATCTTATCGGGGTATAGGGTTGGCCACCCTTTATTCCGGATAGCGGGTTGTCACATGGATAAGGAGGAAAAATCTTGGGGAAGAAGATGGTTTCTTGAAACTTAGAGAGAGACAGAGGAAACGTGCTGAAGAAAAATGGCATGGGAAACCCACCCCGACTCTCTTTTTTTATAACCCCACAATTTCAAACTTAACCTTTAAAAACTCTCCCTACATACATTAAATACATTTTGATCAACTGGGCTAACAAGACATCATTACGTCATCAATCGAATGGTTCAAAATGCGACAAGTCACAAAGGTAGATCCATTTAATAAGATTCAGGTCCAATCGTTCGAATGACCCCTTAAGTCTCATTTGAACAACATTGATACTAGTTTGAACGAAATTTCTAATGTGGGGATCTAACTAGATTTAAGTGCTCATGAGACACAACAAAAACTCAATACATTAGAAGTCTCCATCAAACGAGAATGGTCCTCATTCGAACGACCTTTGATTTTCATAAAACAAACTTTAAATCATGATAACATAGATTTGGTAAGAATAAATGTTATGATGATGATTATATCTTCATATTCTTTCATAAATATAAATATTATAAATGGAGAGATAAAATCGAGGTCACGGGCATTACAGTAGTAAGAAGATACTAGAAAATAGCAAACGCTCACAATACATAAGCTCAATGTATCACTAAGTCTAATGAGACATTCTGAACATGATCAAAGAAGGGTTGAAAAGTTTGAATTGCTTCAACATCAATGTACATGAGTTTCACTAAACTCTTTCATAATGAACCAATTTATAAAGGCACGAGAACCATATAAAGCTAGCAAAAAATCAATTATTCCAACAATCATAACGCATTTACACAAGTTGAAATAGTTACTAATGTTGGTAAACTCACCACAATTACTGAGGGATATATATATATAATCCATAAGATATCATCAAGTTTTAAATTTAAATGAATGGACAACATGCATAATCATGTTTTCACATTGTTCCCATCTTTGACATGCAAAAAAACTAAAGAATAAAAGGTAACTAATTTAGGAATATATTCCCCTCAAACATTGTACCTTATAATTCCATATTCATCATATTCATCTTTATTTTCATGATCATCATTCTCAAAGACATTTGTGCCAACAATTGATCCATTCGTTCCTTATTTCTCCCATAATACTGTTTAATCTTCATCCAAATTTTGCATATTAAACGGTTCATCTCGATCGATCAATAATTCTTCTTCTCTCTTGTGTATATATTAAATATGTCTCTTGGTGTTATGTAAACGATAATGTGCCGATCTGGTTCTATAGGGTCAAGCACTGACCATACTTTTTCTACATGGGATGATAAGATGAAAGGTTCATTACTCTCTAGTTAATCCGTATATTTCAAATTCTTAAAGTTCAGTAGCGTAAAGTGGAACTCGATCACTTTTATACCCATGCGAGTTTCAACCCAATCACCCTTTAATATAACAAATGTCATGCCATTAAGATAATGAACTCCAATTATGTTTGTTATCTCCATGCAGTATATAATACCACATGAAATAGCCTTTTAAATATCTTTACTACTATAATAAATCTTTTATTCGGCTTCCATAACAACACCTCTATTTTGAGTTTCCTTTGCATATCAACTTTCTTTGTTCAAAATAAAGAGCATCCATCAATATAAGAATTGAATCTTACTGCATCATTAACAGGACTAAAAGACAAGAATTTGATTTCATCAAATAACACCATGCCATCGGTTGCCATTCTACTCACCAATAGTATTTTCAAATAAATGACATTAAAAATATAGTACTTATTTATAATTCAAGTATTAGTTATGATATTTTTTTACATTGCCCTTAAGTGATATGTATAACTCTGCATTGTGAATACTATTAACATGATGCTTTTGTGAATCTTGTAGATACTTTGATAAAAGTTCTACGAATTGTTTTCAATAAAAGACACGCATAATCATATATCTACTTTGTACAAATTATAAGAAAATATTTTACAAAATCCAAATAGTTATAATGAAATGTACGAAATGAATGATTTCATTACCTCAATGTTTTAAAGAACATATTTTAAGGACATATTTTCCACATAGTCCCTGGTTCCTAGTTTACATCGAGTATGGCATATCCTGTTACATCCATCAAAGCAATTCATGTTCACACGTTCAATAAGACGAATCCGAATATCAAGCATCTTCAACATTTATGAGACATGATATATACTTTGGTTTGAATTTTATTTTGTGTTATTTAGATTTTTCACTAAGTACTCGCATACTTTTTATAATATTGTTTTTATCAAAATGAGGCATTTTTCAAACTTAAAATGCTTTCTGAGATACCTGTAGGTGGACTTTAAAAAATAATATTTTTTCATTTCTATCGTTCAAATGACATGGCTATGTCGTTCAAACGACATTAGCATGTTGTTAGAAAGGTCGATTGATGGCCATGATCTCATCTGGATCAAATGAACATACACTGTTTTGATTTTTAAAGGGTCGTTTCTTAGGTCATTTAGACGATATCTTAATGTCATTCCAATGACATGATGAAGTCATTCGAATGATGTTCTGTCGCCTCAAATTTTTTATTATCCTATAAAAACCTGTTTCGAGAAGCTTTTCGATTAAAACTTTTCATTTACACAAACTACAAAGCAACTGCAAAATAGTCTTCACTTTTTAGGGCTAAAACCCTTTTTGATTCACAAAGATTAATCCCAATTACTTTTATGAACCATATTTGGAACCCAAACACTTCCATAATAATGTTTATTCTTGTGGAGTTATCTCTACTGCAGGACTTGGGGATATTCGAGGGTATTCACCGCTGAAGGAGGAATTGCGGTTCATGCGATTCTCCAGGGAGTTATTGGTGATCGAAAGACTACGATATTTATGGGTTCTTGCGGGAATTCATTATAGTGTTTCACTTGTAAGTTTTTAAGTTGCGGTTTACATTTTATTAGTGAAATAAAGGTTTTTCCTTACGGGAATTTTTCCTCAAATTGTTTGTTTGCATGCTTATATGATTCAATGTTTTTAATAACATAGATGCACGTTTAGTGTATAATTAAAATTGGAATTTTTTGGATTTTCATCTAGATAAATAAGTTTAATCCATTTACATATTGCAAACTCTCAAATTGGTATCACGTCCCACATTCACAAATTAGTATCAGAGCCGATTGTTGCTCCAAGTTATCGAATGATCTTTTTTCGACAATTTTTTTTTGTGATATCAATCGTTTTGGAAAATTAATTTTTAAAAAATCGCAATTTTTCCGATGGATAAATTATATAATCAAATTCCCATCTTTGATGACATAGATTATGCCTATTGGAAAGCATGTATTAGATCTTGTTTAAAAGATGTTGATGAAAGAGTTCGGCTCATATGTGAAAAAGGGTGGAATCCTCCCACTGTCACCATTGATAATGTTGTTAATACCAAACCGGTGTTTGATTGGACTAATGATGATTATAAATGGATTAACTATAACTCCCGAGGTCTTAGTGCTATTTCTGGATCCATTACCTTGACGAGTTCTGATGTATTATGATGTGCACCATGTCAAAAGAGGCATGGGATATCCAGTAGTTGACACGTGAGGGTACCATCGCGGTTAAGGAGTCAAAATAGCAAAATTTGATAACCCACTTTGAGACTATTACAATGTTAGATTCCGAGTGTTTTGATGAGATGTGTTTATTCTAGGTTGTCGGACATACTTAACACGAGTTTTAATTGAGGTGAGAAAATTGAGGAATCGAGAGTTGTGAAAAATATTTTAAGGTCACTCCCATCTTGTTTTATTCCTAAGGTCACGATTTTCAACTCATCTGGGATGTTAGATACACCTAGGTTAGAAAGACTCATAGGAGACCTTCAAACCTATTTGATCGACTTGTTTCCCAAAACTGTTAAGCCTAAGGATAAAGTGATAGCTTTAAAGACTCGGGTTAAGGAAAAGATAAAATAGAGAGTTTGTGAGTTTGATTCCGAGGGTGAAGTTGATTTAAATGATTTGTCCTTATTTGCTAAAAACTTTAAAAAGTTTTTCAAATTTTTCAAAGAAAATTCTTCCTATAAAAATATTTTTGACAAAAAAAAAAGTTGAGGTTATGGATATCGGTGGGAAAGAGGAGATATAAGGTGTTATGAGTGCAAGGTAAAAGGTCAAAAATCTTTTGAGTGTCCCACTATGATAAAGAGAAAGGGAAAGAAGATTATAAATACAACCACTATTAGCGATAGTGACAGTGAGTTGGATGATTCCGAGAATGAATCACCACATGAAAAGTGTGCTGCTTTCATGGCTAGTCACGTGAGTACATATAGTATGTCCCATGATGATGAGGACACTTGTATATATGAGAGCCTCGATGTTGTTATAATCCATTTAGGGGATAGTGAGCGTGAGGATGAGACCACAAGTGAGGGAGAAGGCGATCTCTAAAAACAATTTTGAGATTTGTGCACCGAGACATTAAAAACCAAAATGTTTAATAAATTGTTAGGTCTTAAGGTCTTAGATTTGGAAATAGAGATAAAAGTTTTGAGGGTGTGTGAGGCATCGGTGAGTCAACTCTAGAAGGTGAGAGTTTCTTTATTTGAGTAGTTGATAGTCTCAGGTCGAAAAAAGAGTAAATTGACCAACACCATGGCAAGTCTTATGGGAGGTCTTCAATCTTTATTGAAGAATCATGAGAAACTTGAAGCCCATGTATCCCAACTCGAGAGAGATATCGAATGTGCACGGGAGATAAAGGTCACTATAGATGACACATAAGATGGTTTTCTCGATCCCACTTTGGTTAATGTTAAGAGACTAGTAATAGGTTATTACGGTGCATCTACTTTCCATGTAGTATCCAAGCCATTTCCCAAGTTTATTATAGATCTATATGGCTCTCAACCTAAACCACCTAGGCATCTGTTTCCCCATAGGAGAGAGCATCCTAGACATTTTGATAGAGGTGTTCCTAGGCCCATGTAGTCTTGTTCCCATTGCAAGAAGATGTAAATACCCCGTATTTTTACTGATTTTAACTTATGAGATTAATTCAATTAAATTGGGAAATTATTTGGAAATTAAATCAGATTTAAATACTAGTGAGAGCGAGACGAGAGTTAGTATTTGATTATTATGTTGAATATTAGTGAGAAAGTATATTAATACATGACTTTGAATTTATTAAAATTATCGTGAGTTTAAAATACGACAGTTTCGATAATTAAGTTGAGACGCACGTGTGAGTCGTGTGAGGACTCAATTTAATGGATTTATAAACAAATTATTTTTAAATTATTCATATGGTCATTTCGAGTGTGCAAAAGTGTACGGACGGGGTCGAGATAGTTTGAAAAGTATACCCGGGGGTTTAGTTTGGGTCTCGGGATAGTTTTAAGCCAAAGCGACAACATGAGAGGGTATTTTGGTCATTTTATTAATTGATGAATAGGGACCTACGAAAATTAGGTTGTGTATATTAGCCAACACTTAGGGTTATTAAGTCCATTAACTGTCAAAAATAAGAGAGAGCAATGTCAGAGGAAAGGCGAAGTTCCAAGGGTTTTCCAATCCCAAACAACCACTGTAAGCCACCACCACCACCGCCCGATTTGTGACCAGAAATAGAGGGAGAAGTAACCTACATCTACATCAAAGGATCATAACCTCTAATTCAAGGCAAGTTACTTATCTTGCAATGAGTTAAGGCATATATTTTACATGATAGTTTAGATTTGAAGACAAATTATGAATAATTGTAATTATGTGAAATTGGAGACTAAATTATTAAACTTTGATAGGTTTGCATGTAGTGGATCTTCTGGAAATAATAAATGAATGAATTTATAAATTAAGGGTTAGGAAATCACGAAATTTAAATTGAGATTTATGATGCTTATTGAAGAGATATTGAAGAATTAGGGTTGTAGTAATATTCATGACTTTAGATCTAAGAAATCGACGTTCTGTGATAGTTTGGTGAATCTTGAACATTAAAACTTGTGTAGATATGTTGGTTTAATGTTTAGTATACTTATTTGGGAGTTTGGTACTTTTTAATGGAGAATTAGAGGTGTAAAAATGGGAGAAACCGTAACTGTTAAAGCAATTCTGGGCAACTAACTGATATTTCGCTCGATCGACTCAAGAATGTCGATCGATCAATCGACCTCTCTGGAAATTGCAACTTTTTCCCTTTAAATAATTATATGATCCCCAACCTTTATAACTCATTAGTGAATATTGAATTAGCATATTGGTACTTAGATAAGTCCAGTAGGAGTGTAATTGAAGTCCGAAAAATATTGGGTTTGCTTGGGATTTAACGATGAGCTTATGAATGTCCGACGAGTGAGTTACGATGGTAAGTTGTGAGAACTTGTATTTAATTAGTACAAAGAATAACTGAAGGTTAGAGAAAGTGGTAGGGGGACCTTAATTACTAAATAATATTAGAGACTAGCGAAAGTCTTAGTAACCTTGTGGGATAGGTTTAAGTACTCAGGACTATACGACGAGATTTATCGCACTAAACATATTATGTAGAAGAGTCGTAATGATATTATGATACATATGAGACTTATAATATAATATGGGGATGTTGTATACCTATGATAATGTGATAATTACCTAAGTTGTGGGACTACTTAGTATATGGATTGTTATGTGTATGACATATGTACCATACATGTAATCATGGGATGTTGAGTTTTAGGAAAGGACCATCTTATCTTCGTGTGCTTTCGGGGGTATTTATATGGGTACCTCAAGATCATAGGACTGTGAAGATTTATTTGTGATTTCATGGGAGCGTAGGTATGTGCGTGACCCATGGATATGTGAACTATGTTTGCCTCAAATACATGTGATTTGCATTGAAACGGTTCCTGAGCAATTCGGGACGCGTAATCCTTATGTACGTGATGTACCTAGATTTGATATCAGAGTATGTGTGCACCATAGGTTAGCCTAGGGGTGCCTTATATGTATATATGCACTGAGAGTGGTTTATATATGTACTTGAGACTGATTCACTGTTGCTTAGTATATGGGAATAACTAAGGTATTTGAATTAGTTAAATGGTGAGAACTTAACTAATACTTGAGATGAGTAATTAAATCAATGAACATGCTAATTATGAGTTTGACTTATTTAAGTAATATTGGTGAACATTTTATATAAGGCCGCCTGGGTAAGATTAGAACATACAAGTCAGATAGTGGTATAGTTAGATTGAATTAAGGAAATGCGTTAAGATTGCACAATCGTTGAGGGTTGAGAATGTCAAGTGAGGGCATGTGGATAACATGTTTAATATATGTGTTGTTTAATATTGTAATTTAAACACTCGCTAGTTTAAAAATATTTTCACCTTGGGCTCCGATCCGTTTGCTTCCAAATCTATTTTTCTTTGTAAAAATATTTTAGGTGCCAGCCACAGGGACACCAAACATAGGAGTTCTGTTATGTTGATGTGCTATAGCTACTGTGGAAGTTATAGGATCTCAGTATTAGACGCCTCCACATTCCACTTGATTCCATTCAGAGTTACCTGCATTTGTTAGGGAATGTTTCCCACTTCTATCTAGAGACACTAGTTCAGCCATCTATTTTATTACAGTTATTGGACATAGTTAATTATTCAGACTTTTGGATTGGGTTTATTTAATATTGCTACTATCTATTGGAGGGTTTACTCTAGACATCATTTATTTAATTGTTTCTTATCCTTATGAGATTGTTTTTGCGATGGTTGGATGATGATTTAATCTATTTTGACTAATGGTTAATTAAATTAATAAAATTTGACACCTCACTATTTTAAATATTTGGTGGTTAGTAATTAATTAAATATTTTCGACAGTGATGCTAAGACTGAACCAATTTGACATTTTGAATTAATTTAAATACAGGAGTAGCTACCCGGTATTTAATTAGACAGGGTGTCACAGGTGGTATCAGAGCATTAGGTTCTTGAGTCATTAGGATCTGTACCACTTGTTATATTTTTCGGGTAGCGTCCTTTGATATAGAGCCCTATATTCTAGGATTGTTGTATTATTTTGTGCAATTTATGTTCTTCAGCTATTTTGAGATATTAATTGTAGACTTATAAAGATTCTCTCTTATTTTAGATGGCTCCTCGATGTGCACAATGAGTTTCTAGGGGTGCCAGTCCCGAGCCTCAGTCTGCACCAGTTTAGGGTACCATAAACACCGCTAAAGTTGCTGCCATTGTAGCCCAGGGGGCAAATGCAGCATTAGGATTTGTGCAACAGGAACCACCTCAGGCATCGGTGGTGTCCCTAGTCCAGGATTATGTATTCCCATCTGCTTGGGAATGTGTTAGAGATTCCTTTCAGAAGGCGCATCCTCCGGAGTTTATAGGGAGCTCCGATGTTGTAGTGGATAGTCAATGGAAGAGGGATATCTAACGGCACTTGAGGATGTATGAATGAACATATGTACAAGGGAAGATAGTGGATACATTTAAGCTAGTTGGATCAGCATTGCAGTGGTGGGAGTCAATTACTACAGCTGAGGAGAGAGATGTTCATATAATTCAGGAGTTTTGGGTGCAGTTCAACTGCAAATATTTCCCTTCTATCGTTCAGACAGAGATGAGATGGAAATTAATGAATCTCAAATAGGAAGGGAAGACAGTGGCAGAGTATGAGGCATAGTTAACAAACCTTCTGAATTTAGTACCAAATGAGATACCCACAGAAGAGAGGAAAATCCAGAAGTCTATGGATGGATTGATGTGGAGGATTTGCCAGCACCTGTTAGGAAATCTTTCTTTGGCAACCTATTCCGATGTGGTTAACACAATGCTACTTCATTTCTAGGACAACCATTTTCATATGTCAGAGGGCAAGTAAGTAGGGTAGTCCAACCAGTAGGGCAGTACGGGAGGTAATGGTGCTAGTGGGGTACAACCATCTCAGGGCCAGCACATGCGGGGTGATCAGGATTCCTAGTAGAGGGATTCTTAGAGATTCAGATTGGGAGGTTTCTGACATGGGCAGGGGGTGTTACGCATGACCAGCAGAATCAACATGACCATCAGGGCTAGCAGCAGTTTCAGTAGGGCCAGCATGTCGAGGGGAGAGGTGATAACAGCCATCAGGGCCGAGGGAAGCAGGCCCATGGAGGGGGAAACTTTGTTGGGAAGTATTTAATATGTGGAAACACTGGCCACAAATGCCATGAGTGTCTTGAGAGGGGAAGGGCCCCATAGTCACCATAACAGGGTGCTCGACAGGAGCCCTAGAGGCTGATATTTCCCGCAGCTCTCCCAGCACCATAGCATGTGCCATCACTGCCACCTATTCCAGTAGCCCCAGTTCAGCAAGGACAACTTCAGTATAGACGAGTTTACAACCTCCATCAGGTAGTAGTCCCAGAGGTTCCACCTGCTACTGCGGGTATGTATTCTATTCAGGGGAGTTTGGGGCACATTTTATTTGACACGGTGGCCACACACTACTTTATTAACACGAGATTTGCACCTACTATGGAATTGTTAGATACAACGGAGAGTACTGTTACTTGTGTGGATTCGTTGTTGAGTAGTGATTTAATGATTTCTTTTATATATAGAGGCATGGGTATAGAGATTGGTACATTTACTTTACATGCTAACATGCTCATATTAGATATGTCTGAGTATGATGCGAATATCGATATGGATTGACTTGTTATGTATATAGCAATTATCGATTGTTTTAGTAGGAGTATTATTTTTTCCATACCCGGTCAGGAGATGTTCCTAGTGGCGATGCCTCATCCTGAGGGAGGATCGTCCACTCATTTATACTACATAGATGAGGAGACCTCTAAGGAGGTGGTGATACCATTTGATTCTATTCTTGTTGTTCGAGAGTTCGCTGATGTGTTTCAGGATATTTAGGGATTACCACCTAGTAGAGAGATAGACTTTGTTATAGATTTGGCATCGGTCACTCCCGCGCACCTTATCGTATGGCTCCGGTAAAGATGAGGAAGTTACGGGATCAGATAGAGCAACTGTTAGGACAGAGGTTTATCCGTAGGAGTACTTCATCATGGGGTGCTCCCGTGCTTTTCGTTAAGAAGAGGGATGGATCTTTATGGTTGTGTGTTGATTATCGGGTGTTGAATAAAGTCATGATACAGAATAAGTATCCGTTTCCCCGAATCGATGACTTGTTTGATCAGTTAAGAAGAGTTCCCTTCTTCTCAAAGATTGATTTAATATCGGGTTACCATCAGTTGTGTATCAGGGAGAAGGATGTGTCGAAGATTGCCTTCTTGACGAGATATGGTTCCTAAGAGTTCAGAGTTATGGCTTTTAGGTTAAACAACACCCCAGCCGTGTTTATGGACTTCATGAATAGGGTATTCAGAGAGTTCCTGGATCAGTTTTTCATTATTTTCAGTAATGACATACTAGTCTACTCCTAGACCGAGGAGGAGCATGACGAGGACTTGAGATAGGTTTTGTAGACACAACATTAGCACGAGTTGTATGCAAGATATGACAAATATGGGTTTTGGTTGAAGGAGGTTCAGTCTTTAGGGAACATTATTTCTGATAGAGGGATATCCGTAGATTCATGGAAGGTGTCAGCGGTGAGGGAGTGGGGATAACCCATAACACCGATAGAGATACGTAGTTTCTTGGTCCTAGCAGGATACTATATGAAGTTTATTCGAGGATTCTCGAAGATAGCGGTTCCATTGACACACCTGACTCAGAAAGGGGTGCCATTTATCTAGAGTGATGCCTGCCTATTGGATTTTGATGAGTTTAAAGACACGTTGACCTCAATACCAGTGTTAGCATTGCCTAGGCTGAGAGTGGAGTATTTAGTCTACACGGATGCGTCCTTACTAGGACCTGGGGGTGTGATACAATAGGAGAGTCATGCTATAGATTATGATTCCTATAAGCTTAGGCCTTATGAGAGGAATTATCCCACACACGACTTGGAGTTGGAGGTTATCGTGTTTTCCCTTCTAATTTAGAGACATTATCTCTTAGGGGAGAAATTTCGCTTCTTCATAGATCACATGTCACTACAACACCTCTTTACATAAAAAGAGATTAATATACGTTAGCGTCGGTGGCTTGAATTTGTGAGGGATTATCAGTTTGATATCCAATACCACCCAGGGAAGGCTAATGTGGTAGGAGACGCGTTGAGGTTTAGGGAAGTAGGTAAGGTGGCCAAGGTGTGGAAAGTTAAATGGATGGAGTTTGGAAACCAGGATGCAGTGGCCCAATCATTTATGTCTGTGATGATAATTACGCCCCAGATCATTACAAGAGTAGTACAGGCTTAGACATCGGATTCGTTCTATCAAAATCGGATAATACAACTCCTAGTAGAGGGGACCGAGTCTTATACCATTGATTCAGATGGGGGCTTACGCTTTAATGTGAGGTTAGTTGTTCCAGAGGGGGAATAATTGCTACACGAGGTAATGAAAGAGTCACACGGTTCATGATTTACGTTACATCCCGGTGGGGATAAGATGTACTAGGATATAAGGCGAAAGTACTGGTGGAGCGGGATGAATAAGGATATTTCTGAGTTTCTTTCGAAATGTGTCACTTGTCTGCTGGTAAAGGTGGACCATCAGAGATCGACATGACTACTACAGCCCTTATAGGTTCCTAGGTGTAAATGGGAAGGCATTTCCATGGATTTCATTACAGGGTTGCCCACATCGCAGAGGGGTCATGAATCTATATGGGTCATTGTGGATCAGTTGACCAAGGTACCTCACCCTGTGCTAGCCCGAACAGACTACACTACGGGATAGTATGCCCAGATCTTCATAGCCTAGATAGTGAGACTTCATGGGGTGCCTGTCAATAACGTGTTTGATAGAGATAAGATATTTATGTCTCCTTTTTGGGAGAGTTTCCAGGAAGCTACGGGTACAGAGTTGAGGATAAGTGCATCCTATCACCCGTAGATTGATGGACAGATCGAGCGGACGAATCATATGTTAGAGGATATGTTGTGTATGTGCATCCTCGACTTTAGCATATGCGGGGAGCAGTATCTTCCACTGGTGGAGTTTGCCTATAATAACTCCTATCACTTTACTATTTGTATGAATCCACTCAAGGCGTGATACGGTAGAACTTTTCGTTCTCCAGCATGTTGGCTAGAAGGAGGGGAAACAAGCAACTTGGGTCATAGTTTATCCAGGATACTTTGATGATGATAGCGATGATACGGAGCCGTATTTATGTTGCTCAGGATCAACAAAAGAGTTGCGCCGACTCCAAGGGGTTCTTCTAAGAGTTCAATGTGGCGGGACAAGTGTTGCTACGAGTGTCTCTTATAAAGGGGATTAGGCATTTTGGGAAGAAGGGGAAGTTGGTGCCTATGTATGTGGGGCCATTCCTTATCATCAAGCGGATTGGGCCAGTTTCTTATAGACTTGGGTTACCAGAACATATGCATAGGATCCATGACGTGTTCCATATTTCTTCGCTGAGGAGATATCTTTATGATGAGTTGGAACATACTCACATTGCTTTAGAGGAAATTGATAAACAACCTGCTAGTTCCTACGAGGAGGGATCGATTGCTATCCTAGATCGTAGCAAGAGGAAATTGAGGCCGAAGATAGTACTGCTAGTATGTGTCCAGTGGTGACATCATAATGTTAAGGAGTCTTCCTGGGAGCGTGAGGATGAGATGCGCGAGCGTTATCCAGAGTTATTCTTACTATGTATAACTTTATTTCCAAATTTCAGGATGAAATTCCTTTATTAGTTGGAAGTATTTAATTCCCCGTATTTTTACTCATTTGAAATTATGGGATTAATTAAATTAAATTTGGAAATTATTTGGAAATTAATCCGGATTGAAGTACTAGGGAGAGAGAGACGAGAGTTAGTATTTGATTATTATGTTTAATATTACTGATCAAGTATAGTAATACATGACATTGAAATTATTAAAATTGTCCTGAGTTTAAACAACGATAGTTTCGGTAATTAAGTCGGGACGCGTGTGTCAGGACCCAATTTAATGAACTTATAAATAACTTATTTTATATCATCCGTATGGTCATTTCGAGTGCACCAAAGTGTACAAAAGGGTCGAGATAGTCAGAAAAGTCTACTCGGGGGTTTAGTTTAGGTCCCGGTGTAATTTTAGGCCAAACCGACAGCCCGGGAGGGTATATTGGTCATTTTATTAACTGATGAATAGTGACCTACAAAAATTAGGTTGTGTATATTAGCCAACACTTAGGGTTATTAAGTCCATTAACTGTCAAAAATAAGAGAGAGAGCGACATGAGAGGAAAGGAGAAGTTCCAAGGGTTTTCCAAGGCCAAACCACCATCGTAAGCCACCACCACCACCGCCGGATTTGTGATCCGAAAGAGAGGGAGAAGTAACCTACATATTCATAAAAGGATAAGAACATCTAATTCAAGGCAAGTGATTTATCCTGAAATGATTTAAGGCATATATTTTACCCGATAGTTTAGATTTGAAGACAAATTATGAATAATTGTAATAATGTGAAATTGGAGACTAAATTATTGAACTTGGATATGTTTGCATGTAGTTTATCTTCTGGAAATATTAAATGAATGAATTTATAAATTAAGGGTTAAGAAATCATGAAATTTAAATTCAGATTTGTGATGCTTATTGAAGAGATATTGAAGAATTAGGGTTGCAGTAATATTCATGACTTTAGATCCAAGAAATCGACATTCTGTGATAGTTTGATGAATCTTGAACATTTAAACTTGTGTAGATATGTTGGTTTAATGTTTAGTATACTTATTTGGGAGTTTAGGACTTTTTAATGGAGAATTGGAGGTATAAAAATGGGAGAAACCGTAACTATATCTAATCGTTTGCTCGATCGACTCAAGAATATCGATCGATCGATCGACCATTTCTTCGATCGATCGACCTTTCTCGAAATTACAACTTTTTCCCTTTATAAAATTATTTGATCCTCAACCTTTAGAACTCATTAGTGAAGATTAAATTAGCATATTAGTACTTAGGGAAGGCCAATAGGATTGTAATTGAAGCACGAAAAATATTGGGTTAGTTTAAGATTTAACGGTGAGCTTACGAATGCCTAACATGTGAGTTACGATGGTAAGTTGTGAGAACTTGTATTTAATTTGTACAAAGAATAAATTAAGGTTAGAGACAGCGATAGGGGGAACTTAATTACTGAAATAATCTTAGAGACTAGTGGAAGGCTTAGTAACCTTTTGGGATAGGATTAAGTACTCAGGATTATACGATGAGAGTTATCACGCTAAACATATTATGTGGAAGAATCGAAATAATATTATGATACGTATGAGACTTATCATATGGGGCTGGTGTATACCTATAATAATGTGATAATTACCTAAGTTGTGTGACTACTTAGTACATGGATTGTTATGTGTATGACATACCTAGGGATGAAAATTTAACCCTAAATTTTGGGTCCCCGCGGTTACCCGAAAAATAATCCCCGAAAAATTCTCAAAAATTCGGGGATCGGATCGGGTTCGGAGAGTAAAAGAAATCCCCAAAATATTTCGGGTTAGTTTCGGGTATACCCTCGGGTCTCCACGGGGATACCCAAATTATTAATATATAATAAAATATATATTTATATTATAATAAATATATAAGTATATAAACATCCAAAAAAATAAACCCTAACCTAATCAGTTTACTCCTCCTTTCTTCTCTCTCATGCACGCCGCTCCCTGCTCACTCCTCACTCTCTCTCACGAACACCGCTCATCCCCTCCCCTGCCCTCATCCTCACGTCCTCATACCCTCATCCTCATGCCGCTCATCATCTCCACTGTCTTCTGCTCGGCGCTGCCTCACACAGACTAGGTTCCCTTTCCGGTGCTGCTTCTGCCTGCATCACGAATAAAGTCTTGTAAAGTAAACGAACAATAAACCTTTCATGGAGAAAGTTTTGTATGCCCTGGATTAATATCCTTTTAAAGTTGAATCATCCAATCATTATATCTATCAATCAAATGGAGAAAATTTCATCTGCTCCAGAACATTAGTTTCCTTCTAAAATGGAATCACCTACTTTCATTTCTATCAAATAAATAGATTATTAATTGTAAAATATATTTGAGCAATGGAAAATATAAATAGATTTTTTACATTCTCTTTGTGTATAACAGTCATGTCTGTGTTTGTAAAATATATGAATATATGTAAGGATTGACTTATAAGTGGAAGTCGGTAATTGGGATATTCAATTTTGTGTTAACTGAATAAATTTGTTTCAGGTTATAGATGGGTAGAATTCTGTAATACCCTTTCACCATGGCCGGCCCTGGCCATGTGCCAAGTGGGCAATGGCACAGGGCCCATTTTAGAGTATGCACCTATATATATATATTTTAGGGGTCCAAAAATATTTTATGTATATAAAAATGTTAATTTTTAAAATAAGTTTAAATTTTTAGGGGCCCGTTTTTTAACTACCCAAAAACAATTTGTATAAAGAATGATTCAACTACACAAAAATCTCACCCAACTAAAATGGGCCCTAAAAAATAAGTTTAATTTTTTAGGGGCCCATTTTAGGTATTTCATATCTTTGGACAATATTTTTTTAAAGGGCCCTAAATTGATTTTCGCACAGGGCACTCCTAATCTTAGGACCGGCCCTGCCTTTCACACTCTATTGTCCACAATGTCTTTATCTTGAAGTTATTAATTTTTCACGGAACAAAGTTTAACACGGAAGCATAAAGCAAAGTTCGTTTTTTTATGGTCTATTTTTTTTAGATTTAACAGATAAATAATAATAATAATAATAATAATAATAATAATAATAATAATAATAATAATAATAATAATAATAATAATAATAATAATAATAATAATAATCAAAACAGGTTCCTCGAGGGTAACCCGATACCCGTTTTAAACGGGGAGGGGGATCCCCGAACCCATTATAATGGGGAACGGAGCAGGGACGGGGAATGGTTTTTCTAACAGGGGAGGGGAGTTAAAACCCGACCCCAAACTGACTCGTTGCCATCCCTAGACATACCTACCGTACTTGCTATCACGGGAGGTTGATTTTTGGGAAAGGACCATCTTATCTTTGTGTGCCTTTGGGGGGATTTAGATTGATACCTCAAGAACATAGGACTGTGAAGACATATTTATGAGTTGATAAGTCAGCTGACCATGCTACCGTAGGTATGTGCGACACATGGATATGAGAACTATGTTCGCCTTCAATATGTGTGATTTGTATTGAAATGGTTCCTGAGCAATTCCGAACGTGTAATCCTTATGTATGTGATGTACCGGGATTTGATAGCAGATTATACGTGCACTGCAGAAGGCGGTAAATGCAAGAGGTAAATGCAGCATTAGCATTTGTGCAACTGGCACCCCCTCAGGAATCGGTTGTGTCCCCAGTCCAGGATCATGCATTCCCGTCTACTTGGGAACGTGTTAGAGATTCCTTTCAGAAGGCGCATCCTCCGGAGTTTACAAGAAGCTTCGATGTGTTATTGCCTTGTCAATGGAAAAAGGATATATAACGACACTTGAGGATGTATGAATGCAAAGATGTACATAGGAAGATAGTGGCTACATTTGTGCTAGTTAGAGCATCATTGCAGTGGTGGGAGTCTATTACCACTGCTGAGGAGAGAGATGTTCTTACTATTCAGGAGTTCTGGGTGCGGTTCGACTGTAAATATTTCCCTTCTGTCATTCAGAGAGAGTTGAGATAGAAATTGATGAATCTCAAACAGGAAGGGAAGACAGTGTAAGAATATGAGGCATAGTTCACAAACCTTCTGAATTTAGTAACAGATGAGATACCCACAGAAAAGAGGAAAATCTAGAAGTTTATGGATGGATTGATGTGGAGGATTCAACAACACCTATTAGGAAATCTTTCATTGGCCACCAATTCCGATGTGGTTAATGTAGTGCCACTTCACTGCCATGACCACCACTTTCATCTGTCAGAGATCAAGCAAGTAGGGGAGTCTAACCAGTAGGGAAGTATAGGTAGTAATGGTGCTAATGGGGTATAACTAGCTCAGGGTCAGCATAGGCGAGGTGATCAGAATTCCCAGTAGGGGGATTCTAAGAGATTCACATCGGGAGGTTTTCAACATTGGCAGGGGGTTTTAGGCATGACCAGTAGGGTCAACAGACCATCAAGGCTAGAAGAAGTTCTAGTAGGGCCAACATGCCCAGAGGAGAGGTTGTAACGACCATCAGGGCCGAGGGCGGTTGGGCTAGAGAGTGGGAAACTTTATTGGGAAGTGTTTCATATGTGGCAAGAGTGGCCACAAATGCCATGAGTGTCTTGAGAGGGGCAGGGCCTTGTAGTCACCATAAAAGGGTGCTCGACAGGAGCCCAGAGGTTGATATTTACTGCCGCTCTCCCAGCACCACAACATATGCCAACATTGCCACCTATTCCAGCAGTCCTAGTTCAGCAGGGACAACTTTAGTATGGATGAGATTACAACCTCCATCAGGCAGCAGTACCAGAGGCTCCACCCTCTATTGAGGGTATGTATTCTATTTAGGGGACTTTGGGGCGTATTTTATTTTGACACGTGGGCCACACACTGCTTTATTGACATGAGATTTGAACGTACTATGGGATTGTTAGATACAACGAAAAGTATTGTTACTTGTGTGGATTCGCCGTTGATTAGTGATTTAGTGATTTCTTTTATATATAGAGGCATGGGTATAGAGATTGGTACATTTACTTCACCTGCTGACATGCTCGTAATAGATAAGTCTGAGTATGATGCGAATACCAGTATGGATTAGCTTTATATAGCAATTATCGATTGTTTTAGTAGGAGTATTATTTTTTCCATACCCGGTCAGGAGATGTTCTTAGTGGAGATGCCTCGTCGTAAGGGAGGATCATCCACTCATTTATACTTCATAGATGAGGAGACCCTTAAGGACGTGGTGGTACCACTTGATTCGATTCCTATTGTTCGAGAGTTCGCTGATGTGTTTCAGGATTTTTTTTTGGGATTACCACCTAGTAGAGAGATAGGCTTTGTTATATATTTGGCGTCGGGCACTCGGCCTATAGACCGCACACATTATCATATGGCTCCAGCGAAGATGAGGGAGTTACGGGATCAGATAGAGCAACTATTG
The DNA here is from genome assembly GCA_949130495.1 of Sambucus nigra. Classification (NCBI taxonomy): domain Eukaryota; kingdom Viridiplantae; phylum Streptophyta; class Magnoliopsida; order Dipsacales; family Adoxaceae; genus Sambucus; species Sambucus nigra. Next base: position 249,936,442 of record OX422215.1, read on the forward strand.
CGACAAGGGTTTTCCCATAGGAGTACTTCATCGTGGGGTGCTACCGTGCTATTCATTAAGAAGAGGGATGGATATTTGTGGTTGTGTGTTGATTACCAAAAGTTGAATAAAGTCATGCTACATAATAAGTATCCCGATCAGTTAAGCGGAGATTCCTTCTTCTCAAAGATTGATTTGATATTGGGATACAATTAGTTGTGTATCAAGGAGAAGGATGTGTCAAAGACTACCTTATTGACGAGATATGGTTCCTACGAGTTCAGAGTTATGGCTTTTGAGTTAACCAACGCCCCAGCTGTGTTTATGGACTTGATGAATTGGGTGTTCAGAGAGTTCTTGGATCAGTTTTTCATTATTTTCATTGATGACATACTAGTCTATTCCTAGACCAAGGAGGAGCAAGTCGAGCACTTGAGACAGGTTTTGCAAACACAGCATCAGCACGAGTTGTATGCAAAATATGACAAATATGGGTTTGATAAATTTTGAACATTAGGGTTGTAGTAATATTCATGACTTTAGTTCCAAGAAATTGACATTTTGTGATAGTTTGATGAATCTTGAACATTAAAACTTGTGTAGATATGTTGGTTTAATGTTTAGTATACTTAATTGGGAGTTTGGGACTTTTTAATAGAGAATTGGAGGTGTAAAAATGGGAGAAACTGTAACTGTAAAGGAATTCTAGGCAAATAACTTATCATTCGCTCGATCGACTCAAGAATATCGACCGATCGACCTCTCTGGAAATTGCAACTTTTTCCCTTTAAATAATTATATGATCCTCAACCTTTAAAACTCATTAGTGAAGATTGAATTTGCGTATTGGTACTTAGGTAAGGCGAGTAGGAGTGTAATTGAAGCCCAAAAAATATTGGGTTAGTTTGGGATTTAACGGTGATCTTACGAATTCTCGACGAGTGAGTTATGATGGTAAGTTGCGAGAACTTGTATTTAATTTGTACAAAGAATAACTTAAGGTTAGAGAAAGTGGTAGCGGGACCCTAATTACTAAAATAATATTAGAGACCAGTGGAAGGCTTAGTAACCTTTTAGGATAGGTTTAAGTACTCAGTACTATACGACAAGAGTTATCGCACAAAATATATTATGTGGAAGAGTCGGAATGATATTATGATACATATGAGACTTATAATATAATAGGGGGTTGTTTTATACTTATAATAATGTGCTAATTACCTAAGTTGTGTGACTACTTAGTATATGAATTATTATGTGTATGACATACGTACCATACTTGCTATCACGTGAGGTTGATTTTCGGGAAAGGACAATCTTATCTTTGTGTGCTTTTGGGGGGATTTATATTGGTACCTCAATACCATAGGACTCTGAAGATTATTTGGGAGTTGATAAGTCAGCTGACCATGGGAGCGTAGGTATGTGCGTGACCCATGGATATGTGAACTATGTTCATCTCCAATACGTGTGATTTGTATTGAAACGGTTCCTGAGCAATTCAGAATGTGTAATCCTTAGGTACGTGATATACCTGGATTTGATAGCAGAGTATACGTGCATCGCAACTTAGCCTAGGGGTGCCTTATATGCACATATGCATTGAGAGTGGTTTATATATGTACTTGAGACTGATTCACTGTTCCTTAGTAGATGCAAATAACTAAGGTATTTAGATGGGTTAAAGTGATGAGAACTTAACTAATACTTGAGATGAGTTATTAAATTAATGAAAGTGTGAATTATGAGTCTGACTTATTTAAGTAATACTGGTGAACATTTAATATAAGAACGTCTTGGTAAGATTAGAACGTTCTAGTCAGATAATGGTATAGTTAGATTGAATTAAGAAAATGCGTTAGGCGTGCACAATAGTTGAGGGGTGATAATCTCAAATTAGGGCACATGACTAACATGTTTAATATATGTGTTGTTTAATATTGTAATTTAAAAACTTTCTGCTTTAAAAATATTTTCACCTCGGGCTCTGACCCATTTGCTTCCAAATCTTTTTTTCTTTGTAAAAACGTTTTAGGTGCCCGACCACAAGGACGCCAAGCATAGTATTTTCATTTTGTTGACGTGTTGTAACTATTGTGGATGTTATAGGATCTCGATATTAGATGCCTCCACATTCTACTTGATTTTATTCAGAGATACCTGCATTTTTTAGGGCATGTCGCCCACTTTTATCTAAAGGCAGTAGTTCAGTCATCTATTTTATTCTATTTGTTGGACATAGTTAATTATTCAGACTTTTGTATTGGGTTTATTTAATATTGCTATTATCTATTGGAGGGTTTACTCCAAACATCATTTATTTCATTGTTGATTATCCTTATAAGAATATTTATGCGATTGTTTAATGATGATTTAATCTATTTTGATGGATGGTTAATTAAATTAGTAAAATTTGACACCTCACTATTTTAAATATTAGGTGGTTTATAATTAATTAAATATTTTCGACATCGATGATAAGACTGAACCAACTTGACATTTTGTGTTAATTTAAATAAAGGAGTAGCTACCCAATATTTAATTAGACGGGGTGTCATAGAAGAGAGGAAACCTTAGGAATTTTTTCTTTAAGTGGGCAGTATGTCTCGTAGGTTTTTAGCTCGTTGTGGTACTATATGTATTCCCACACACACTCCCAGACATGATACTTTGCATACTCCCGCACATCACATGAGAGATTTTGAGCATTTTTTTTAGAGAAAGTTGAGTATTTAGTAAAGACTTCACACGATTTGATGGACGTTTTTCATAGGATGTCACCACCTTCGTAAAACACCTCCAGACCTAATGATTGAGGTCTAGACTTATTTTCTAGCATAGGATTATTTTTATGTTAATATCTTTATGCCAATTGCTAGTGTGTACTACCGTTGTATATTCTTTTTCCGTTTTGATATATTTTGCGAAAAATCAAAAAGATTTTTGTTTTAATTTTTTTTTGGAAAAATACAAAATGATTTTCTACTTTTCAAGAAAAAAGTGTACAAGCCAAAAAGATTTTATTTTTAATAAATTTTTAATTAAAAAACACAAATGGATTTTTGTATTTTTTTACACTATATATGGATGGACATTTAGGTTGACTAAGTCACAATATCATTCCATTATCCACGTGACTATTTGATAATGTTTTGAGATGCAACTTCATTTCATCTATGTGCTTTATAATGTTTGAAGTCATTAAGATGAGATTTGTGGTTACCTTGTACATGTTTGACTCATGATTTCCTTTAATGCACACATGCACAATTTTGTTTGATTATTGCACTTGTCTATCACATGTTGGTCAAAGTATTTTCATCCCAATTATGTCTTTAAAACGAACCCAATGCGATATAACGAGATAGTGAAAGTAAGAACCATTTCCTGTGAGAGTCTGTTTAATATTGAAAAAATATGAGTGAACACAAGAAAGGGCTGCGAGAGGCATGTGAACTCGTCATTAAATCCACCGTTTGAAAAGAGACGAAGAAAAAATTCAGGCAATAAAAATAGAATATTCCAAAATGGGGACAATAGGAAATCTCTTCAAGAGATATTAACACCTCCATAGAAAAATAAAAAGAATTATTATTTACGAGGGGGGATGGTTGGAAATCAACGGGTTTGTACTTTCGAACAAAGTCTTGAAAAAGCATTACATAGTTTTAGATGTTATTGGTTTGAAAATTATTTTAGACTTTGATTTCTTGATTAGATTGAGTCCATATCATTTGAATTCAATATTTTTACACCTATGGATGATTTTGAGTTCATTCTTTAGGAGAATCCAAAATTCATCGTGCACATATGTTATAATTGTTTGAGTTCATTTTCTTATTGGATTTGTTCACACCCATTTATTACGTTTCCACAATTGGGTTACCTTAGTGTTAGTTCACAGTGTGTTGTTTTTGTAAGATTATTTTTTATTGAAAAATATTTAACAAATAAAAAATAGTTTGTGGAACCTTTTGATTTTATCCTTGCATGAGCTTATCTGATATATGTTTGTGATGGATTTCTATGCTTGTTGTGACCCACTTCGATTTATTATTGTTTATTATTTTCCTAGTCTATTTTGAATAAATAAAAAGGGGGAGAACAAATTATGAATTATGGGGGAGACTTGTTTTGAATTGATAATATACGCCACAAATGTATTTTCTTTGTTTATTGTGTGTAGGACTTTGATGAGGATTTGAAAAGAACATAAAAGGAAAGCAAAGGAGATTTGTAGATTTGAAAGTTGAAGATTTTTAATACTTGAATACATAGTATCTTTCCACTTTTGGGTTCAAGAGGGGTGTTATATTTGTATAGGATATTTGAATAATAATTCGAATATTTTTATTTTGTACCAGAACAACCATAAGGGGAGATTTGTAAAGATATATCTTCCATCTAGTCCCCAGTTCCTAATTTAGATTGAGTATGGCGTATCCTGTTACATACGTCAAAGTAATTCACATTCACACGTTCAAGAAAACGAATCCTAATATCACGTATCTTCAACATCTACGCGACACGAGGTATACTTTGGTATGGATTCTATTTTTAGTTACTTAGATTTTATACTAAGTATTGGGATACTTTTTACAAACCGGTTTTTATCAAAATGAGTCATTTTTCAAAATTAAAATATTTTTGGAGATACCTGTAGGTGGACTATAAAAAATAATATTTTTTCGTTACTGTAGTTCAAACGACATGGCTATGTTGTGCAAACGACATTAGCATGTCGTTAGATAGGTCGTTTGATGGCCAGGATCTCATAGGATCGTTCAAACGACAACTTAGTGCCGTTCATACGACATTATGATGTCATTCAAACGATGTCTCGCCACCTCAAAATTTTTGTTAGCCTATGAAAACATGTTCCATGAAGCTTTTTGATTAAGACTTTTGATTTATGCAAACTGCAAAACAACTGCAAAATATTCTTCAATTTTTAGGGCTAAAACCTTTTTTGATTCACAAAAATCAATCCCAATTACTTTTGTGAATCATTTTAGGAACCCACACACTTCCATAATAAATCTTATTCTTGTGAAGTTCTATCTCTACTACTGGACTTGGGGATACTCAAGGGTATTCACTGCTGAAGAAGGAATTGCGATTCTTGTGAATCTAGAGGGAGTCATTGCCGATCGAAAAGCTGCGATCTTTGTGGGTTCTTACGGGAATTCATTATGGCGTTTCATTTGTAAGTTTGTAAGTTTTGACTTACATTTTATTATTGAAATAAAGATTTTTCCATGTGGGAATTTTATGTTAAATTGTTTGTTTGCATGCTTATATGATTCAATGCTTTCAATCACATAGATTCATGTTTAGGGTTTAGTTAAAATTATAATTTTTTGGATTGAAATATAGTTAAGTAAGTTTAATCTACTAAAATATTGTGAAGTCTCAAATTGGTATCACATCCCACATTCACATATACTGATGGGATGTTTCCACGTAATAATTAAACTGGCCAAATTTGCCAAATTATTATGTATAAAATATATAATAAAAGACAAAATGCATGTGTTACGTTTGGCACAAGTTGGTAGCTATAGTTTAAAGTGGGAACTTACTTAAATTTAAATTGTGACATTAATGCACCAATGAGGGATTGATCAAATTATTGAGTAACCACCCAATAGTTACAAGAGCAATTACATTACACGGGAAAGAAATTATATAAATAAGAAATGAACCCAATAAGGAAGTGAGGACTTCCTCACCAAAAAATGCATTTACACTACTTTTATCCTTTTCTTTTTCCTTTTCTTTCCTTATTTACAATATTTCTTTCAAATGCAGAAGTAAATTGTAAGATACTTGTAATCTTTTATTTTTAAGTTTATTTAATGTTTCTTGCTTTTACATTTGTTGTTGTCTAATTCACTTGCAATTTTCTACTACACTAACAATTTATTTTCTTACGAGTCTTTACTTTTCTCTCATTTTCTTTTTTTCTTTATTCAAAAAGCTTTATTTGTGTTTTAATTCATGCAATATACTAATTTTCTAAGTTAAATAGTACAAATTAACACTCACTTAAAAGTCTTCCCTAAGGGAAGCATAAGTCATCTTCATTGAGGCATCGAACGAAATACAATTACATAATAATTATCACTATGCTAAAAGGTTTAGTTGGAAAAAGCACAAATCTTTCTCAGCACGCTCGCGATCCTTATTAACTATCAAGCTAGTGAAAATAACTCAAATATATTTCTAGCACGCCCAATGGGGCACCGTTGCTATGTGAAGGTTACAAATGGATTGGACATGTCGAAGGAAGATATAAAATGTTGGTAAAATAGGATCCAGTTGCTAATATATTTCCACTTCAGAGAAACAATTGGTTTAAACAAATCAAATCCCAAGACCGATGACTTATGGTCAAGAGTTGAATATTCCAATGTCTTCTAAAGACAATAATTTTCAACGTACACCAGTAGTTGGTGTGCCCACAAATATTCAAGACCTACTAATCAACCAACTAAACTCAGTTTTTAATGAATTTGGTACTATGGTACAAAATCTTAGCAATATGTTCACCACGGTGACCATTAGATTTTTCCTTTTTAATGTAATGATAAATATTAGTCAGAGTTATGCACCACTGTTTAGACTAAATCCAAATACTAAAAAAATACATACCGTCATGTCTATTGTAGGTTTAATAATGGTGAAGCCAATTTTGGAAATAACCTTATGATAGTAGGATATTTTAACAATATTATTCTACGTGTAAGTAATCAAGGGGAAAGAGTAGTACCATCCAAGACCTACAAATAAGTGTGTTGCAATGAACCAATAGGGAGAACATATTTCCCAATGGTAGGAAGGGATAGACCTTATCTAAATTAGACCATTGTAGGTTTACTAAGTACTTTGAACTATGACATTATCATTAATCTAGTGCTCAAACCAAAACTCAAGGGGTTGGGGAATCCTCAAAGGCAGGATAACCAAACTCGTTAAATATCTTAACCGATGTTGTACCAAACATAAAAAGTTGTGCCTCTAAAAATTCCACTACCATTGGTGAAAATAAATACTTTGATAAACCAAGTAACTACCCTAGAAAATAGGTCACTATATGGAGGAATGGGAAGGAATGAAATTGTGAACTTGATAAATGAAATACGCGGACCATTAGCCCGAGGGTGTAGATCCCAATTTATAAAAAGTTGTACAGAGAATGGGAATATAGGATTGTACTTCCTAAATGTTTCAAATTCCATACTTTCATCCTCTTCTCAGGAGATGTGAGTTAGTCCATAATAGAAAACATTTATAAGTTCCCTAATTAATGTTTTGATGCTGGAACAAATGATTACTAAGGTTATGTTTGTTTTTCCAGTTCCCTCACAGATGCAGCCTTTGTATGGTTCATAATTTTACCACCAAGCTCTATTCTATCCTTGAGACAAATGGAATATATGTTGCATGATCAATTCGTCCAAATCGAACCAGATGTTTCGAAGACTGACTTGTCTAAATTAACCCAAAAACCTAATAAGAAGGAAAATACATTCATAACAGATTCAAAAGGATTAAGAATAAGTAAAAAATAATCTTTACCGAGTCAAAATTTGTAAAATTGGCCAAATAGTTTAGAGTTTAGGCTTCGACAGATGTTTGATGCCACAAAATTTAGATATTTTAATAAAGTAACTACCAAAGTACCAAGATATAAGGCCCTTCTTCAAGAAGAGAATGAAAGGAATATTTATTCCTTAAAGTCATATTATAAAGATCCTAATTTTAAAATTGATGTTGCTAAAATTATAGAAAATGAGACTATAATATGTGAACCATTGGTTTGAAAGGATATTGTAAAAGAATCATTTGCGCCTAAGTCAAAATTAATGATTAAAAAGTACTATTTTGACATTACTAAGGTTGATGAGATTTTTTATTTTCTCTTAAAATCCTGAATGTTAAAACCACCTGATGATGCTAAAAATACACATGAAATTAAGGGAAAAGATTATTGTAAAATGCATAATGTATTTTCTCACTCAACTAATGTCTATTCAATATTTCATGATAGTGTGCAAGAGTTGATGAGGTGGGGAATATCAAATTCGCTACAAAATAGGAAAGGACAATAGTAGTAGATGATTACCCCTCCCCCAAAGTAAAAAGGTGGGGACTGATGTGCAATCAATCCAAATGCCTATAAACAAAGGGCATGTGGAGTTCAGATTGAAAACTAAGGCTGAATCCAAGGCTTTGAAAGGACCCAATCTTCCAAGATCAAGAGGTTAAAATTAAACCTTTTTGGAAAGTAACACCATACTTTGGCCATTTTTATCCCCAAGGGAATGCGAAGATACCAAGGAATAATCCATACATTAGGCCTAGCTTCAGTGAGGCCAAATATCACCAACACATTTATAATTTGGGGCCAACCAAGGTTCCCAAATTTTATCTATTGGTTAAAGGGGTTCCTGACTAGTTTGTGGATCCAGACCAAAAGGTTGCTCAACAGTTCAATGATATGTAATATAAACCAAATGTTGTCACCCCTAAATAGGTGGCCCCATACATGTGGCATGTGGTGAAGGTGTGACAACCGGAATATAATTATGATAAATTATATTTATTTTGCTTATCTTATGTGATATGAATAATCTGTTTTTAGTATATCTAATGTTAAGTTATTATGTTCATTATAATCCTACTTTCATAAATCATGAAAGGTCGAATTATATATAAATACAAAAATTTGTTGTTTTCAATAGAAATGTTCCTGTTAGAGACTAGTTTTAACCCTTATAACATTATAATTGACTTGAGGTAAAAACTAGATAGTTGTAGAAAGGTGAGTTAGGGTTGTAACACAACAAACGGTGCATCAAATGGATGCACGAGTAAAGAGTTATACTGAATTTACGAACAAGGGGTAAATCTGTCCATTCCCTTTAAGTGGTAAATTGTCTTTTAGTAAACTAAATGGCTTAATTTGATTGGATGGGAAGGAGGCATGCCTTTGCTGACTTAAACTTCTCGCTTTAACTTATTTCTTCAGCAAATTAAGTCCTAGGTTCAGTTTGAGGTGTTTTTATGCTTGAGGAAAGAGAAAGTAGAAGTTAAGGAAGAAAGGGTTACATTAAAAGCTAGGAAAAATTCCAACAAAATCCTTAAGGTGTTTCCAAGGTAAAATTATGTGTTAATATTGTTTCAATCTTGTATTATAATTATTTCAAAGTATATAAATCGTGAATTATTGATTGAAATTCCATCATCCTTTATGATAATATGTATTGGTTCATATGTGAGATAAGTGGTGTTTATAGGTCAAATTGCTTTGTATTGAAACCCCTTGTATTCAAACTTGCATATCTCTTTGTGCGCTTACTGGAATTGAGAAATTCCACTTGGATATGAAATTAGACTCATATATGCATCTCTAATACACAAATTAGAATTTATCTCCTTGTGGTTAGGCCGTAATGATGATTTCAAGTTGGTACATAGTTTCTGTTTGTATACTTCATTTCGGTATGACTTGAGTTTAGTCAAGCTTTTGAGATAGAAAATGAAGTCAAACAATTATGAAACTTTAATTATGTACTATTAAGTATGTGTTATAAAAATGGGTTGAAAATCATGGAAAGTTATGCTGGAGAAAAATTATGAAAATTCTTGGAATTTGAAGGAACAATAGAGGACCTTGTAGGGCCGATTTCTTGTGTTGTAAAGAAATGGTCATAACTTGCTCTAGGAAGCTTGAAAAATTACACCGTCACTTGTACTGGAAAGTATATTCATATATGTTTTCATATTGATAAGGTTGGACCCCTGTATTTATAGAATTTAGGAATATAGGATGGTTGAGTATATAGGGCAATAATCTGAGGCCATACTGGATACCCCATGAAAGAATATTGTTATCTCCTCTTTCCAAAGAGTATTTTGAGTAGATGTTTCATGTGTATATACATTGAGAAGTATACTTTAATGTTACTTGGTTTTGGTAATAAATTCCTTATGAGTTATTTCTTACGGTTGAATGTTCATAACTTTATTAACATGTATAACATTGTTTTGTCTTTACTCATGGTTTATGAAATGTGACTTAAGTGGAATTATATTGTTGGTGTACAGTCATGAAAAATTACATAATTATGTTAGGATAATATTTATAATTAGGATTCAATACCGATTTAGTTGGATTGACAGGTGTAAGGTCTAATCAACCCAGTTCAGCTCCTCCCGAAGGAAACATGAATACGTAGTTGATAACCCAAGGTGAGTGTACTCACTGGAATGATGTATTTGTATACTGTTACGAACATGATCATAATGTTATGAGTATAAAATTGTTAATTTCGGTTTACCAAAATGGGAGGTTAATCCTCGACCCGGAATGGGGGAAATTTGTCTATTAATGACAAGGGGATATTCCTCGACCAGGAATGGGGGAGAATTGTCTATTTAGACAGGATATGTGAATCATGATTCGGAAAAGGTTGTCATTCATTATGAATGAGCCAGATAAGTTAATACATAATTATATGGATATGATTTATTGCATTGAAATTCATGCAGTAGTATAGTAGTGATGCATTCACTGGGCTATTTTGCTGACGATTCCTATGTTCACATTTTTCAGGTAACGCGATGTCACTGCCAAATCTAGGAAGTTGGGTTGGGTTAGCCAGGAATGGGAGAAACAAAGATTTTATTTAAATGTAAATGATGTAATTAAGTTAAATTATCCTTGAGGCAGGTTAGTATAAGTATGACTACTCTGATGTTGTAAAAAGGCTTTCAGTTATATGGATTTACAATGATGACTCTGAAATTAAAACTCGTGCTTATAGTTTGGTTAAATTAATCATGGTTTGACTCACTTTGACTTTCAAACTTAATTATAAGTAACTGGGTTGGGGTGTGTCATAAGGAGTCCAAGTAAAAAAGAATAAAGATAAAAATTATGAACTATCTAACTTAATAAGTATCCAAAGAAAATACAAAGTTTTAAAGAGGGGCATTGAGTTGGATCGAAATAGTGGGTCAGAAGGCTTTTCTTCTTATCCTCAAAGACAAAACCAAGGTTTCAAAAGAAGAAAGAGGGGGGACAGACCTTTTTTGACTGGTTAGAAATATTATTAAAGGCTTTAAAGAAGAATATGGGCATGAATTTATATAATGCATCTGAGGAAATGTCTTCAAATTAAGAACAAAAAGGACAAATCATGGCAGGTGATGCCACAACACCTTTTCAAGAGGTTGAAAAACTACAATTCATCCTTTTTATCTCTTTAGCTCAGCAAGTTCCAATGAATATGGCTATGACACTTCCTAAGAGGTCTAAAGATGAAGAAGACCAATGGGTAGCTACATAGAAGTGGACGAAGAAGTTGAATCAGAGGTAGATAATTTTGATTTATTTATGTCATCACTTACTGTTATATATGGGTTTTGAAGAACAAACGAAACATATGATTCACCACGTGGTCATCACGATGGTTTTTGGGGTCCGCGAGATTTCTCTCTAGGTGGATCCCTACTTGCTACCCTTTTTTTTGGCATGCACACGGGATTGTCCTTTATCGGGGTGCTCGATCGAAATCGATGTGGGGTGAAATGTAGATATAAAGTTTCTAATCTATTATGAACAAAGTAGGTAAAAGAAATATTGCCTCCATGAGAGAATGAAATCAAGGAAAATACTGATTCTTGTCAAACCAAGAAGTTCAAGGATCCGAGGACCAAGTTATTAAATAAGAAGGTGTTAGGCATCCATCCCTCCCTTTCGGTCTCTCATGGTCTTGTGTTAATCTTCTCCTGTAAAACTTCGTGATGTGTGGGATGATGTGCATAATATAAATGGACGACGGAGTCATTCGACTTGCGTCATGCATAAAGACGAAGTGATGTCATCCTTAGGAGTGTTCCTAAAAAAGTAATTAAAAGTAAAATGTATGTGTTTGACGATTCACAAGTCTTTATGGAAGAAGATTGCGTACATCGGACAAGACATAAGAAAACAAGAACATAATATATATATATATATATATATATATATATATATATATATATTAAGAATATATAATAAGAACAAAGTAACACAAGTATATGGGAGGACTCGATTCTTGCCATATACCCAAGAAACCTATATAGCCCGAGGGGGAATCAAATTCCACCTAGTACGAAGAAAATATGAGGTGGGGTTTAATACATAAATCAAATCGGGAACTTAGTTTATATGTGTGTGTAGAAAAAGGTGTTTAGTGTGAGAAAATGTGATGAGAACAACGCGTTTGGAATTTATAAGTAAACCCTCTTTTTCTTATTTTTCGATTTTTCTATGAAAATAAAGTATGTGGTAATACTAATAATAAAGAATTTTGAAATTAAGGTATGCGATGTAATAAAGTAAATTACTAAAGTGAAAATGAAGTAACTAATGAAAAAATAAGATAATTTAAAGACAAAGGGAGAAGAATTATACCTCATTATGAAGACATGAAGTAAATCTTGATTGTAGATGTGCTGATATCATGATGAGATGATCGTGGTATGAGGAGATAGGTGAGAATTTACTTAAAATAGTATGAAAAGGGTGGAAGGAATGTGGAAAATGAGTTTTTTAAAAGGGGAACAACTCTGAATTCGAGAGAATTTTGTTAAGAGGGATGTTCAGGGGGTGCTCTTCGAGGTGAAGGCATGGATTTTATTTATAGGTCCAAGGGGCTGCCAATCAACATGGTCCTAGACCTTCCTATAACAATAGAACCCTAGACCTCGAGGTGCCATTCGGCAGTCTGATAGAAGTTTCTCAAAAAAATATCCGTAAAATACAAACTGTAAGTCAGAATCGTAAACGGGGCAGACCGTTGGAAACGGTATTTAGATTACTTTATGAATAAATGGATCCACTCCTTGGTTCCGCAGTTGACCAACGTCAAACGGGGCCCAAAAGTTCCCATTGGTCATTGGACCAAAAATTCTTGAAGGAAAATGGATCGTTCATCCGAACATAAGGTCGATTCATGCATGGGACGGATCGTTGGAAAGGATATTTAATGCCCTTTGATATTTCATTCAGATTCATTTGGTTCAGAGAGTTTACTTAAGTCAAACCAGGCTCGATAGCCCCCGATGATCCTTTAGAGTAAAATGGATTGTTCATTCATATCGTAAGGCTTATTCACGCATGGGGCATACCGTTGGAAAGGCTATTCACATCCATTCAAAGATTCATTCGAGCTAAAGAGGTGACTGGTTTCAAATGGGGCCCGAGATTTCTCGATGACCTCCAGATCAATTTTCAAGGTAAAATGAATCATTCGTCCAAACCCTAAGGCCGATTTGCACATGAGGCTAACCATTAAAAAGGGGATTTAGATATATTCAAAGATTCATTGATCTTTCACCAAGGAGGTACTTAGGGGGGTCATAGGGGGGGTCATAGGATGTGATGTCTATAGAGAGCCTCTCGATGGGAGATCTTGGGACAAGTGAAGGTCATCGAATGATATACACTATATCGACATTGAGATAGGATTTTAGGTCAATTATATGGACCTAGAGGGTGGGATTAATCGATTCATGGGGTCAAGGTAAGTTCTGAGGACCTAAGGGGATGAACATGGCGAATTCAGTGGGTTAAGGTTAGATCTGAGGACATAAAAAGATGACGATGATCAATTTAGCATGTCGAGGTCAGTTCTAAGGACATAAGGATATGAGGATGACCAATTCCGTCGGTTGAGGCTCTGTTACACTTGGCTCTGAGGGGCTAGGAAGATTAATTCAGCGGGTCGAGGTTGACTCTCAAGTTGTGCTGGTGATGACCAATTCTGAGGGAAGAGGTTAGTTTTAAGGACCTTAAGTCGTATCAACCAATTTTGAGGGTCGAAAGTTATGATGACCAATTTAGAGGGATGACGTCAATTCTGAGGATCTAAGGTTTTGATGGCCAATTCTGAGGGTCGAGTTCAATTATGTGGAACTTAAGTTGTAGGGATTAATTCTTAGGGCAGAGGTTAATTCTGAGGACCTTAAGTTGTAGCGATCAATTTTGCGGGCCGAGGTCAATTATGTGGACCTTAAGTTGTGAAAACCAATTCCGAGGGTCGAGGTCAATTTTAAGGACCTTACGTTGTGGTGACCAATTTTGAGGGTCGAGGTCAATTATAAAGACCTTAAGTAGTGACAAACAATTATGCGGGTTGAAGTTAATTCTGAGGACCTTAAGTTAGGGCGAACAATTCTGAGGGTGGAGGTTAATTTTGAAGACCTAAAGTTGTAATGACCAATTCAATGGGCCGAGGTCAATTCTAAGGACCTAAAATTAGGTTGACCAAATCTGCGGGTAGAGGTGAATTTTGAGGACCTTAAGTCGCAGCGTTGGGAATTCTGGGTAATTTAAGTTACATGTGCTCCCGTTGGGAATTCTATTATTTTGATACTCCATTTAGGGGATGTCTAGCTAGGGAATTGTAGTAGACTTGGATGTGGGCACATCGTGGGTTCTGTTTGGGGATAAGGGTGTAAGATTAAACATTTTGGGGATAAGAGTGTAATATTATTCTTCCTAGGGATTTAGAGAGTTTATAAGTGTCTTAGTGCTCCAAAAAATGATTTTCTTGAGGAAAGTGAGGTTCCGTTTTTTTCAAGGATTTTTGGAAAATTTTCGTACAATTTCTAGACCTTTATTGAATTTTTTGGTATTTTTTGCACAAAAAATGGAAGGAGGTACCGATAAGCAGCCTTGGTAGGGTTCGAATCGGTAAGGGCATGGACTTCTGGGCTTCCTTTGGAAGAGGAAAAGGCATTTGACGATCGGTATGGTCAGGGGGTTACCTATTAGCAGGCTCCTTTGCCTTCAATAGAAAAGGGGATAATCCGTCCCCATCTTTCACCCCTTCAAGTATTTGAATTTTTTTTTTCTCTTTATAAAAACAATTCCTAAGTCTTTTTTACTTCAAGACTTCAAATGGTTAGTTCTTGAAGCTAGGTGTACAATAATGAGTGGTTGGCCGCTAATGACAGGGCTATCCTAGAGTGACAGTCTAAGGTGTGTCTTGCTTTGGGCAACGAAAATGCATTTGATTTGTTCGATCCTATAGCTTATGAGCATATCCTACTCCGCGAGTCGTCATACCATCGTTTGACTAGAGTGAGGAACCTTAGTGGCTACGTAAGTACAGTGACCTTTGGTATTCCATTTCATTTTTCTATTTCTCCTTTCTACTAATGACATGTTTTTCTATTTTTTTTGCAGACTGACATTTCTCCTTCGGGTATCCGATTTAATTGGATGATGGGGATGAAGGATATTTGGGAGACGCTCCTTGTTGTGGTGCCCAAGATGGTTTCCTATGACAATTTTGTCCATTTGGCACATGCTTTGGATGAGACATCACATTCTACTGTGATTTTGGTCGCTCCGGGGGAGAGGTGGTGGGACACTATCCACACCTTTCGTCTTGGCTTTGAGGAGATAACGATCACTCCCATAAATATGTAGTAGCTGACGGGGGTCGATTGGGAGGGGTTGTAGACAGTGGTGGATCGCACGCTGCGGGTGACACCGCAGGCGGTACATGAATCTTTACGGAATATGGTTAGGATCATATCTGGAGATTCTATACGTATTTCTTCTTTGAAGGAGTCTCTCTTGATGAGGAGGGTGGGCATGACTGACGGGAGATAATGTAGACAGATGGCCCGTCTATTTATTTTTCTTTTGCTGAGTGGATTTTTGGTGGCGACGTCGTCCATTTCCTATTCTTGTCGTATTTGCGGATGATTTTAAACATAAAACTATATGATTGGGAGAGCCTAAGCATGGCATCATTTTATTCTTCTTTGATTTATTTCATCCGGTGCTTTCGACGGACTTTTATGGGAGCCGCATATCTTTTGGAGGAAATTTGGGATTCATCTTATTTTTTTATGCATTTCATTGCATTTTTCTTTTGTTGCTTTTTTGTTGATTCTTATATTTTGAAGATAAGTTTTTATGAGGTGATAGGGTATAATTGTATGTGGTTTTATGAGGTGATAGGGTATAATTGTAGGTTGATATTCCTGAAGGATGAGGGATTGGGGGACTTCTACTGGATGTTCCGTTGGAGCAAGTCCAATCAAAGGACGAATTAGTCTTTGTCCCTATCGGACGTGTGGCGGGCTCTGAATGCCCCGACGAGTGATGAGGTTAACTTTCTCTCTTTTATGATTCATTTTTGGCATCTTCATTTCTTGAGTGGATACTGATTTTCTATTGGGTATTGTAGGTCACCTTCAATCCCTGGGGGTGACTCCGCGGGATATAGGAGTGATGGATTTACATTCACAGATGCGGAAGTTGATTGTGCATGAGTTTGGCTACATCTGGTACCTAAGGGATAGGGTGGTGAAGTAGATTGTGGAGTATGAGGTGGTAGTCCCACCTTCGGTGCCCCTATGTCCATATGGTGAGTGAGAGAGATGTCAGATGATGCTTGAGTGGCGGCGATGATCACAGAGCCCTATATGAACTATATGGATACATTTACGAGCTACGATTATTTAGATTTTGTGGTGAGATGGTTGATGCCCCTTGTATATATGACATGGAGGACATGTCTCCACCTACCACAAGTTTGGGAAATGGGACTAGCACACCGGTGGGATCAGCCCAGAGTGCAGGTGGTGGTATGTCGTCACCGACGACGGTGGTAGAGGATGCTCTAGTTATTCAGGTTACGTACCCTTCCTACAACTTCCGACTGAGTAGTGGGGAGTCATTGAGCATGTCTCACCATTCTCATGTGCCGCTGTCTGTGTTGATGTGTCTGGTTCTGTTGATTTTTCATTAATTTTTTACTCATTAATTTGCCTTTTGTTATCGCTTCTTTTTTGCCATATATTTGGGTGTCGACCACTTTATTGAGGGATATCAAGGACTGGATGGCCTCTATGTCAGATTATATCAATAAGTCGGCTAATTCATGATTTATGCACCTTTCACCGTTTACAAGGGATCAGGTTATAGGAGTGGAGGTTTTTAAGAGGATCAGGTCTGAGATAGATCTGGGTAGGGGAAAAAAAGAATTTATTTTAAGAGTGTAAGGGGGATTATAAGAGTCGCAATGCACTAATATTTTGGATTAAGGGAAAAATTTCTTGAGATGATCCAGGTTAATTAGACACACCATATGTTCTCAATCGAGGTATGTGAGCATAACGGTGCCTCCTGAGAGAATTTTCTTCACGATGTAGGGGATGCTCCAATTCGGTTTGAATTTCCCTTTGGGGTCCCAGATGGGTTCTAAAATCTCCATGAGGGTATGGTTTCCTTCTTGAACACCACGGTCCTTGACTTTCTGATTAAATAATCGTTCTATTCGGTGATGTTACCCCTCTATATGCTATAGAGCCTTCAGTGTCTTTTCATCCAAGAGTGATAATTCAGCAAAGCGACTTCGAGCCATTCTTCTTCATTAATTTTTCTTTCAAGTAGGACACGAAGGGAAGGTATTTCCATCTCAATGGGTAGGACTTCTACCATGCTATACACTAGAGAATAAGGGGTATCCCCAGTAGGCATTCTCATTGAAGTGCGGTAGCCCCAGAGGGCGTAAGGGATCCAGTAGGCCCAATATCTACAACTCTTAGTCATCTTTTTTATTATGGTTTTAAGGCTTTCAATTGCGTCCTTAACAACGCCAGTGGTTTAGGGTCGCTGAGGAGAAGATTTGTGTCTCTGAATCCTATACTCATGTACTAGTTTTGTGACCTCAGCTTCGAAATGGTGCCCATTATCTGACACAAACTTATGGGGAACTTCGTATCGACATATGATCTTATTTATGATAAACTTGGCCACTTTCTTAGGATTCAACACCGTGTATGACTAAACTTTGACCCATTTGGTGAAGTAATCAACGGTAACCGGGATGAATTGTGATAGTTTGAAGCTTTAGGAGTAACCTTTCCTATGATCTCAATGCCCCAGGTGGAAAAAGGCTTGTGAAAGGTGATATTGTATAGTTCTCGAGGAGGAAGTGTTTGAGATTGGCAAACTTTTGGCATTGAGGCATCTTCGTATATATGCAGTGTAATCTTGAACCATGGTGGTCCAATAGTAACCTTGATGGACAATCTTTTTAGTAAGCATGTGACCATTCATGTGGGGCCCGCATTTCCCACTGTGGATCTTATGTATTTCTTCAACATCAGCTCCTTCTATGCAGTGTAAATGGGTTCCATTGAAGTTTCTTTTGAACGGTGCTTTTTCAGAGATGATATACTAGGAAACTAGCTTGAAAAGGGTCGCACGGTATTTCTTATCGGCATCTTGAGGATACCTACCTTGTTTGAGGAGGTGCCAAATTTCATAATACGATAACCCGACCACATCAGAATCTTCTTGGTGATGAGTTCAATGTAGTAGCAGTGGGTGGGCATAACTTATTTCTGAACTAGGCAATGGTCCATTGTTATTACCTAGGGCATATCGACCATGGAGGCTAGGGTGGAAAGGGCATTAGCTAGATTGTGCTTTGTACGAGGAAGGTAGTGGAAGCTGACATCTTTAAACTCGGAGGCCAGATCTTCTACGTGGACATGGAAGGTTAGGAGCTTCTCGTCTTTGACTATCCATTTTCTGAGGATCTGGCTGACGAAGAGGGCAGAGTCTTCTTAGACGTCTAGGCATCTAATTCCTTTTTTGAGGGAGATCTTGAGGTGAGAAACCAAATAGGTTCGGTGTGTGATAATTGATTTAAATTAAATTAAATTCGCAAGATTCCAAGTAACCCTTATTTAATTCGAGTCTATTTAGAAACAGCCCATAAACGAACAACTACGTGTGTGTGTGTGTCAAAACATAAATAAAGCATGCGACACAAAGTTAAGGAAAAATCCCCGCAGGGCAAAACCTTTTATTTCACTATAATAAGTAAATCGCAACTTACACAGATTACAATGAAATACAGTGACACACGAATACCCACAGGTGTTGGTCGATGTCGGCAGCAATGAATCCACATGCAGGGAACCCACATGAACCTCAGTCCAATCAACAAAGTAAGAACCGCAGCACTCCTCAATGACACGCAGCCATAAAACTTTGTATAGACTCCCTCAGCAATGACACGTAGCCCTCGGTTGCAAAGATCTCTCCACAAAGGTTTGAACAAACACAAGGTTGTGTTCTTAGGTTACCAAAAAGATTCACAAAGGATTGGAAATTGTGTGAATCAAAACATGAGTCTTGGGACTCAAAAAATATGAAGACTAGAGTAATTGGGACTCTAAAAAACGTCTTCGAACGTCTTGCAAAACTGCTCCCCCGAAGGTGGTTTAAATAGGAAAACAAATGAAGAGTTCCACCAATTTAAAACACTGAAATTCTATCCAGCGTACAGGGACCCCGAATCGGTTCGGGTACCCTGCGAATCGGTTCTCCCCCCCTGAACCGGTTCGGGCTGGGTTCGGGGAAACTCGCTGGGAACAGGGGCTAAACACTTAGAAAAATTCCCAGTATTTTCAATGTAAATATATCCATTTTCAACGGGCCATAACTTGTTCACCGTAGCTCGGATTGAGGTGCCGTTTCTTCCAGTATCTTTGTTGCGGAAAGCTCTTCAACTTTCCAGTTGACCAATCCTCCGGACGGTGGCTGTAAAATTACCAAATTGCCCTTGAACTTCCCTATCAAGCCTTGTTGCACTGTTTTGACTTCTCTTGCGTACCAATTGCATAAAGTTCCTAAAATCATGGAACGTGAAGTCGTTGAGGCAGATGAGGGACACATGATGGAGATAATAAAAGCTTGATTCCCGAAATTCGGATTGATGTCGTTGAATGAGATCTTGAGGTGACGTGCCAAATGTAGCGGCGTACGACATACACAAATGTAACATGTTGGACATGAAAAAAATGTCCTTACAAATCTCCCCCTATGTCTATGACGGTACATACATAAAAAATCCGAATTATCAAATACGAAATTGACTATACAAATCTACCCTCCCATGAACCCAAAACTGGAAAAGGTACAAATGAATAGTCTTCATCATTTTTTCTTCAAATCTTCAGGAATCTCAAATCTTTTCTCATCAGGGTGTGCAATTCAGAGATCATCAATGAAGTACCTACACACATGAGATCAAGAAAAAATACCAAGTGACGTATCGAGTTTGAAAAAAGATAAACATAGATACCAATAAATGATAAGCATAAGTCAAATCTCAAAACACATGAGATCATCAATGAAGTACCTACACACATGAGATCAAGAAAAAATACCAAGTGACGTATCGAGTTTGAAAAAAGATAAACATAGATACCAATAAATGATAAGCATAAGTCAAATCTCAAAACACTCCCAAAATTCAAACTCCCCCAAAATAAGATAATTCTTTCTCCCCCTTTTTATGATGTCCCCAAATAGACAAATAAGAAGAATGAATCAATCAAGCAAAATCGGGGTGTCACGGTATACAAAAAATACACAAACTATTTTTGATTTTTCAATTTTTTTTCGTATAAAAAATTGATACCATTTGAAAAAATATGATACAAAAATCACACCATGGATTTAGACTCAAACAACCAAGTCATGGAAACGGAATGAATGGGTGTGAACACATTCGATAGGTAAATCAACTCAATCAATCACATGTGCACGATGGATACGTGTACTCTTAACGAATGAACATCAAAGGCATCCTTAGGTGTAAAATTTTTTTGAATTTAGATGACATCGTCTTATGAAAATCAACAAATCAAAGTCAAATGATTTCCACACCAATAACGTCCAAAACTATATAGCGCATTTTCAAGAATTTCAAGGACGTGCAAACCCGTTTTAATTCTCCAACAAAACTCCCTCATATATATATTCTTTTAGAGATAATCTAAATTCTCAAACTTTGGAGAATTGGTGAAAAAACCTAAATGGCCCCTTTTTGGCATGAATATCTTTTTATTGCCTTTCATTTTTTTGGGGGCTCTTTTAACCTCTTTGGACCCCGGATAATAAAATTCCTCCATTTTTTAGGTCCAATTTAACGGTGGCTTAGTATTCGCAAAGGCAAAATGAACCTTTCGCAACCCTTCTCCGTTTTTAAACAAAGCACACAAACTCGCAAAACGGTTCTTATATGCACAATTTCCTTATCAAGTTTTATTGCGCTTGATTCGTTTTAAGGACAGGATTGAAGTAAAAACACCCAACCAACAGGTGATAAGACAAGCACAATAATCAGACAAATCCGTGCATGTGTGCAATAAAGGAAATCATGAGTCAAACATGTAGGAAGTAACACTTAAATACATCTTAATGACTCCAAACATTATAAAGCACAAGGATGAATTGACCTATTGTCTCAAAACACTATCAAATAGTCACATGAAAAAAAATGAAATGATGTTGTGACTCGGTCATCCAAAGTGTTCATCCATAAACGGTGCAAACAAAAAACAAAAATCTTTTTGCATTTTTCTAAAAATTTTATCAAAATAAAATCTTTTTGTATTTTTCAAAATTTTTAAACAAAATATACAAAAATGATACATACTAGCAATAGGCAAACAATGTCATCATGAAAATCACCCTATGCTAGTAAACAAGTCAAACTTCAATCATTAGGTGCGGAGGGGTTTTCCAAAGGTGGTGACAGCTTATGAAAAACCTCCATCAATTCTTGTGAAGATTTGACTAAAAACTTAACTTGCTCACCTAAATGTGCAAACTCTCTCATGTAGTCTCCGGGAGCATGTAAAGTATCATGTGTGGGTGCATGTGTGCCAGAAACACGTGTAGATGCAAATCGTGACACATAACCCAACTTAAAGCAAAATTCCCTAAGGTGTCCTCTCCTCTTGCAATGAGAGCAAACATAAATAGGCCTAGTAACACCTCTCTCAAAAACTCTAGGATGCACTCTCCCAATGGGAATGGGACGCCTAGGTGGGTTAGGGTGAGACACATGTGAAACTATCACTAAAGTGGGAATCGGCTCGGGTGCTAATTGGGAAGAAGAAGCACCGTCATGAATTATTCCTAACTTCTCACCTTTACCCTTAAGAACTACCTTTTCAACCTTCTTAGGTGCGTTCTCAAACTTGACTTTTACCACCCTGGCACGTTCGAGATCACTCTCGAGTTGGGATACATGTGTCGTCAGACTAGACAACGTGCTGGTCAAATCACACTTCTCCTTTCTCAAAACCTCCTTCTCTTTCTCCAAATCTAAAACCCGAAGACCTAAATCCCTATTATACTTCTTTGTTTTCAAGGTCTCGGTGTACAAATCTCTAAAAGCTTTTTGGAGATCACTTTCATCTCCACTTTCACTCTCATTTTCTCCCTCACTTGAAGCGCTCAAACCATCACTATCACATTCGTGTGCACTATTGTGGGACAAGGTGGGTGTGCTCACACGATTAGAACAAGCTACAAACTTCTCACCACTAGTCTCATCACCCTCACCTTCACTACTATCACTAAGTGTGGAGGGCATAGCTACTTTCTTTCCTTTCTTTCTAAGCCACGTAGGACACTCAAATGACTTATGTCCCTTACCCCCACATTCAAAACAAGTGACGTTCTCAAAATCTTCCTAACACTCCTCATCGGATTTATTCTCTTTTTCCCTCTCACCACTTTCTTTGGCCTTTCCTTTCTTTTTATTTTTTTCAAAAAAATTCTTTTTATTGGAAGAATTATTTTTGTTCATGTTGAGAAATTTTTTAAAATTTTTCGCAAACAAAGCCATGTCATTAAAATCAAAATCTCCCTCAGAATCGGACGCACAAACTTTTTCTTTCTTTTTCTTAAAATGAGTCTTTAAAGCAATGCCATTATCCTTAGCCTTAATGGTTTTGGGAAACATGTCAATCTCATAGGTTTGAAGATCTCCTACAAGTTCTTCCAACTTAAGTGATTTCAAATTTCCCAAAGAGTTCAAAACAGTGACTTTAGGAATAAAGCGTTTTGGGAGAGATCTAAAAATCTTTTTAATGACACGCGTGTTATCAATCACCTCACCCAAGTTAAAACATGTGTTAACAATGTCTGACAAACGAGCATAAAAATCATCAAAGCATTCAGACTCAGACATGGTGATAGTTTCAAATTGGGTGGCCAAATTTTGTAATTTTGACTCTTTAACCGCGTTCGTACCCTCATGTGTCAATTTCAAAACATCCAAAGCCTCTTTAGACGTGGTGCACGTCATAATTCAGTGAAACTCATCAGGAGAGACAGCTCCAGAAATAGCACTCAGACCACGGGAATTAAAATTGGACAATTTATAATCATCTTCAGTCCAGGCTGACACGGGTTTTAAAGTGGTGATGTTATTCACAGTGGCCGTGGGAGGAGTCCAACCATTTTCACAAAGCAACCAAACACGCTCGTCAATAGATTTTAAAATCGATTTCATACGAGCTTTCCAGCAGGCATAATTAGACCCGTAAAAAATAGGCATCTGATTATATAAGTGCTCCATAGGAAAAAATGCGAATTTTCACAAAACTGATTTTTTCAAAAAAATCAATATCACACGATTTTGCGGAAAATAGGATCACGCGATAAATTAGCGTAACCAGCTCTAATACCAATTTGAGAAACCAAATAGGTTCGGTGTGTGATAATTGATTTAAATGAAATAAAATTCGCAAGATTCCAAGTAACCCTTATTTAATTCGAGTCTATTTAGAAACAGCCCATAAACAAACAACTACGTGTGTGTGTGTCAAACCATAAATAAAGCATGCGACACAAAGTTAAGGAAAAATCCCCGCACGACAAAACCTTTTATTTCACTATAATAAGTAAATCGCAACTTACACAGATTACAATGAAATACAGTGACACACGAATACCCACAGGTGTTGGTCGGTGTCGGCAGCAATGAATCCACACGCAGCGAACCCATATGAACCTCAGTCCAATCAACAAAGGAAGAACCGCAACACTCCTAAATGACACACAGCCATAAAACTTTGTAGAGACTCCCTCAGCAATGACACGCAGCCCTTGGTTGCAAAGATCTCTCCACAAAGGTTTGAACAAACACAAGGTTGTGTTCTTGGGTTACCAAAAAGATTCACAAAGGATTGGAAATTGTGTGAATCAAAACATGAGTCTTGGAACTTAAAAAATATGAAGACTAGAGTAATTGGGACTCTCAAAAACGTCTTCCAAAGTCTTGCAAAATTGCTCCCCCGAAGGTTGTTTAAATAGGAAAACAAATGAAGAGTTCCACCAATTTAAAACACTGAAATTCTATCCAGCGTACAGGGACCCCGAACCGGTTCGGGTAACCTGCGAACCGGTTCACCCCCCCCCCCCCCCCTCCCCCCCGAACCGGTTCGGGCTGGGTTCGGGAAAACTCTCTGGGAACAGGGGCTAAACACTTCGAAAAATTACCAGTATTTTCAATGTAAATATCTCCATTTTCAACGGGCCATAACTTGTTCACCGTAGCTCGGATTGAGGTGCCGTTTCTTCCAGTATATTTTTTGCGACAAGCTCTTCAACTTTACAGTTGACCGGTCCTCCGGACGGTGGTTGTAAAATTACCAAATTTCCCTTGAACTTCCCTATCAAGCCTTGTTGCACTGTTTTGACTTCTCTTGCGTACCACTTGCATAAAGTCCCTAAAATCATGGAACGTGAAGTTGTTGAGGCAGATGAGGGACACATGATGGAGATAATAAAAGCTTGATTCCCGGAATTCGGATTGATGCCGTCGAGTGAGATCTTGAGGTGACGTGCCAAATGTAGCGGCGTACGACATACACAAATGTAACATGTTAGACATGAAAAAAATGTCTTTACATGAGGCCTACAGTGCATACCGCATACTCAGTCATGTTATTGGCACAAGAAAAGTCTAGTTCGATGGCGATGGGGGTGTAAGAGTCATTAAGGGAAATTGGGAGTATCCCAATGTCATGTCCCTTATTTTTGGCAGCTCCATTAAAGAAAATTTTCCATCTAAGGTTTTTGTTAGAGGTGCAGAGAATATCTTCATCCGAGAATTCAGAGACCCAAACATCAACATGGTAGTCAGAGATGGCTATCCCTTTCATATTTTTTTACATGACTTACACAATATCAAATTCGGATAGCAAAATCAACCAATGGGCCATTTGTCTAGATAAAGCGATATTATCTAGCAATTATATGATGGGATCCACATGGAATGCTAGTCTAATAGGGAAGGAAATCATGTATTGTCATAACTTCTGCATGACCCAGACCAGGGCGACACATGCTTTTTCCAAAGCAATGTAGTTGAGTTCGTACTTAGATAATTTTTTACTGGAATAATAAATGGATCTTTCCTTATAAGATTCCTTAATGTATTAGGCTAGAAAATCCCTAGTGCGGTATCTATGATGATTAAGTACAGGGGTAGGGTGAGACCTGGCTACACGAGCATAAACACTGGAGGTCGGGTAAGGTATCACTTGATTCGATCAAGGCTTCTTAACAGGTCTCATATTAGATTTTAGTTGAATCCTTTTGGAGAAGTCTTAAAATTGGTTCACAGATAGAAGTTAGCAGGTTGATAAATCATCTGATAACTGTAGTTTACCCAGGAATCCCCGGACATCCTTCTTCATCCGTGGTGGTGGAATCTCACGTATAACTTTCAACTTGGCGGGGTCTTCTTCGATTCTTTTCTCACTGACCATGAATCACAATTGTTTTCCTCTTATGACGCCGAAAACACATTTATATGGATTTATGCACATCTGGTATTGCCATAGTCTCCCAAAAAACTTTTAGAGGGCGGGAATATGACATCCTCGAGTATTATATTTAATGATCATTTCATATAAATAATCTTTGATGTTATTATGAATAAGGTCATGCATGATGGTTATGGTAGACCTTTAGTAGTTTTCCCCAACGTTCTTGAGTCCAAATGGCATGACGGTATAGAAGAAGGTCCCTCATGGTGTGATAAAGGCGATTTTCTCTTGATGGTCAGGGTCTCGATCTGGTTGTATCTGGGAAATATATCAACAAATGACTTGAGGGTATGGATAATATTGTTGTCTATGATCACATCGATGATGAGTAATGGGTAATCATCCTTTGGGGATGATTTATTCAAATATCGATAGTTGACGCACATGCAGACTTTTCCTCCCAACATCGGTACGGGGATGCTATTGGCTAGCCATGTACAATATTCGACTATGCGAATGGAATCCATGTTCAATTTCTTATCCAATTCTTCTTTAACTTTGAGAGACCATTCGGTGAGGAGCTTCCTTAGCTTCTGTTTGACCATCTTGCATTCTGGAAATGTTGGGATCTCATGCTGAGCTATTTTTGGGTCAAAGCCAAGCATGTCATCATAGGACCATGCGAATATGTCTATGAATTCTTTCAGTTGCTCTTCATATTGTGCACACTCATATTTGTTAAGAGTGGACTTTATCCTAATCGCATGTTGATGGCTAGTAAAACCAAGATTAATAACAACAGTATCATCATCATTAATTTGAATGCGCTTATATTTTTTATTAGTTTCCTAATTAAGATCAGTTAAAAATTGTTCATTTAAAAAATCATCACCATGAAAGTTTTCATTAGAATCAAGACAATTAATGTAAGGCTTAGCAAGATACTCAAAATCTTTGTATATTTCATTTGTGGGAAAAACAACACTGAGAACCTCATCAAAAGAGGTATCAGTTATATGTACACTACAAAAAGGAATAACAACATCACATGAAGATACTTGGATAAGGTAGACAACAGGGTTAGGTTAAATCTAGGAAGGTTGGACAGTCACGACATTCTAGTTGAGGAGAGGCATGTAAGTAACAATGATTTGAGTTGACGTGTACGACCATGCGACATCTAAGTCGATCAAGAAGAGACACAACCCCGGTGTCTGCAGGTTGAATGATTCCTTGGAATCACTTTCCTCGAAATCCTCTATAACCGTCATAGTTTTCTTAGTGAGAGATTACACTTCAGGTTACCAGTCTTCCTCCTAAGAGTTGTTTTCTTGAAAGAAGATTTCCATACCCAGTTTCATCTTCTTTTCTACATGATCATACCATGGTTCAAGGAAGCATTAGAAAGGGACGCCTTCACCGTCCTTGATAAACCTTTCGTTCAAAAAGTATCTCCCAATGTTATTTTCTTCTTTTAAGATTCTTTTTAGTCATGGTCACTAGAGTTATTTAAGTTATTCTAGTGAGGGATTGTAACCCATTCCACATGGGGGAAAGGTCGCCTTCAGGACTATGGGCTAAAGGATCCCTTGTTGGTGTCTCCTAGCCCCATTTCGAGCCTGAAATGCATGTTTTTGAACATATAAATCACATTGACATTGCCATGCGGGTTGTGTCATGGGAAGACCAAGTCTTTGAATTTTTCTAATGCTAAAAGGGGAAGTAGATTCACTATGAAGAGAGGGAGGAACATATCATTCGTCCCATGCTAGATTTTTAATATTAGGTCGCTAGTACTAGCAGTGTCTGAACTATCGTCATCTTCAAAGATGGTTGTGATGAATTTCAGCATCTGATGAAGAGAAAAAGATGCAGGTATATTAATAAATTTGAACTTAGTGACAGAATTGATAGGGACAACCCTTACTGTGAGTTTTATGAACCCTCAGGTATTGTCGTAATCATGCATGACAATAAAAGTAGGAGTGAGATCATTGACATTCAAACCCAAATTATTGAAGGTTCTGAGGGGATAAATATTATGAACAGATCCATTATTAACAAGTGAGAGTGGGAATGTATTTCCCAAGACTTCCACAGAGATATTGAGGGCCTAATTATAATAAGGGACTATTTTTAGTATCTCTTTTTTGAAAAATGATATGAGTCTGGAAGAGGTCAAAGACCCAACCATGTTTACTGCTTATTCGAAAGTAGTGGAAGGAGGAACTGTAGGTGAAATGCCAGGTTAGCCTCGTCCAAGATCACTCAACATCGTCATATACCAACCATCATCAATCAGTTCAAAATTAAGGAATTACGATTCGTCTAGGATAGACTTTGCCGACGGGTCAGTGCGGGGCTCTCGACCTCAACCTTTGAAGACCAAACAGTCTTGAAGTTATACTTCTAAGGATTATGGGCCCTTGTCCTTGGTCTGTATCAGGACAATGAAGACAGGCCAAGACTATTCAACATGGAAAGTGTCAATTCACCAATGGTCCATATATCAACAATCTAACCTCAGCCATTATGGTTGGCTGAGGTATGATAATAGGCAATGCGCATACATTTGGAGACTTGTGAAAGTGTGCGCATGGGCTTCAGATCACACGAGGACCAAAACCATTATAAAAACATATCCCTCACACATGAAGGAATATTTTATCATCATGACCAACATGCGATAGAGACAGCTGGATCATCCTTATTGACTAGGAACATTCCACATGTGCTTATTGCATACCTGGGGGTGCACTAGACCCCCTAAGTACTATCAATACTCGTCTTCTACATCATTGTAAGGGGTCACTTATTGCAAACCTTGTCAAAACTCTGACAAAACCATTATTAGAGAGAGAAAGATTGAGTTCTTGTATCCCAAGTCCATTAGAGGCGATACTTAATAGATTTCACACATCACAAAGTGGATGTAGGCCTTCTAAAGGCTGAACCACTTACTTATGGTGTTATCTTATTCTTTGACTCGTATCTTTCTCTGTGTGTGTGTATATATATATATATATATATATATATATATATATATATATATATATATATATATATATATCAGTCATACCCTATTGTTATGATGGTTAGATCTTACTCATCACTTTGATCAGGTGATACCATTTCTGGTGTCATCAGTCTAGATGTCTGTGGGTCCAAGATAACCATCTTCTTCCCATCATTTACATCTACTCTATCGATTTCTCAGGTGGTGGTCCAATCTCATCCTTGGTTGAGCTTAAACCACCATTGAAAGAGCTCTAGTTTGAGTTTTAGCTCTTTTACAGTTCATATAACTCACTTCTAGTACATTACTTGATTTTTTTTGTCAACGTAACTCTTTAATGGAATCAGATCCTCCTATTATGGGTGGACCTAGTACCATCCAGGCCGCACCTCAGTCAGAAATGGCTGAAGTGGCAGTGGACATGCGTTCCTTAATAGTTAACCAACGAAAGATACAAGCTATTCTTATTGCGTTTAGTCAGAACATGGTTATTAGACGCACCAGCGTCAGAGATAAAATGATAACTTCGGCGAACAGGGAAGGTGTTTAAGATCCATCAGCTAGGGGACTACCCCAAGCCCCACTCAATGATATTACTCCTCAGCAAAGGTGAGGAGATGTGGCTGATCCTAGTTGTTTATGCCTGGGGAGCCCAGATTAGGAGTGCCTGAATAATGAGGATGAATAATATGATGATGAGGACAATAAAGAATGTTGGGAGCCTTATCATATTTCTAGAGGCACCGTGTGACTAATTCAGCTAAGCCAAGGATGTAGTGGTAGGCCAAGCCGAGAGTGTAGGCCAACGGCATTAGCTTTCGATGGACTAAGAGAGGGTTAGCCTTTGATAAGCTCATCCCAAAAAAAGATGACTTGAGAAATAAAATTTCTAGATCTTGAAGTATCGCTTATTCTAGAAGGAATGACATAGGTAATGACTGTTGACCTCATAGAGGACGAGATGACGAACAACGAGAGGTGAATAATCGATAGAGGATAGTTGCCAGAGAGCCCTCGATTCGGATAGCTGACAGAGAGGTGGATGGAGATAAAGTAGCCCAGGATGAGGTTCTAGCTGCGGTGGAGATTCCCTGAAATGATTCCATTCAGCGACTAGAGGGAAAAATAGGGTACATACTGAAGAGTCGAGACCCTTTGCACAGGGGATACAATAAAGGCTCCCCCTTTGTGAATAAGATCGTGATTTATCTAACCCTAGCTAAATTTAAGTCATCGATAGTGATGCCCCAATATGATGGGAGAACTAATCCAGTCCACTATGTGGAGATGTATCAATCATCTACCGATATCTACTCCGTCTTGGACGAGATGCGGTGTGAGTCCTTCTCAAGCTCACAGACTGGAGCAGCTCATGTATGGTTAAACTCCCTCCCTAAAAACTCGATAGATAATTTCAAATAGCTATTATAGAGATTTATACACAACTTTTTCTTTGGAGTAAGACCCCAAAAGAAGATGACACACCTATTGTATATGATGCATGGAAAGAATAAAAGTTTGAGAGAGTATATAGAAAAGTTTAGTAAAGAGAAATTAGAGGTTGAAGATTACGAATAGAGTATTTCTATGATTGCCTTGATGGGAGGTTCGGAGAAAGTAAAGCTACTTTGGAAGCTTCCCGAAGATCCTCCAAAGTTCATGATCGAAATCCTAGGTGTGGCTAGGAAGGTCATGAATGTGGAGGAGGCAATGGCTTCCAAAAGTGTAGAAGGGAAGGGAATAAGTAGAAGAGGTAAGCTCCAAAAATAGAATAAGGAAAACAAAAGAGTTTGGTGGATGACAAGTTAGATGACTACGCCCATATGATAGTCAATTGTGAGCACATCCTGAATGACATAAAGAATGATCGGTCTCTGAGATGGCTCGAGAAGTTAAAGGCTCCTCCTCATAAGAGGAACAAGAATATGTGGTGTGAGTTTCCCCAAGAACATCGCTACACCACCGTCATATGTTTCTCTCTTAAGGAGAGATTGAGAAAATGATTAAACTTGGAAAGTTAAGAAAGTATATTGACAAGAACAATACAAAGTGTGGCTGAGATGACACCCAAAAGAGGAGGAATGACAAGTGTAAGCCTGATGCTCCAGCCAATCAAGATAAGGATGACTCGAATAATCATGATGAAGATGACCCTGACTTTCCACCTCCAATCATTGATCCTAAGGGTTGGCTCCACATAATTTCTCTCGGGGTTAAGATGATCTATGGAGGAATTACTGGAGTGGGAAAAGAGATCACTGATAGAATGGCTCACGTGGCGGAGTCCAAAGATATTCCTTAAAAAACCAAGGAAGTACACTCGAGAGTAGTTAAACCGAAGAAGGTAAAAATAACTAAAGTTGATATGAATACTTTGATTATTGGTTTCTTTAGGCTAGATTTTAAGGGGATCTTAGCCTTTCATGTTGGTAATCACCACCTTGGTACATAGGTACGAGGTTCTAATAATATAGGTCGATGGTGGCATCTCGATTGATGTGATTTTATGGGATAGCTACATGGTTTTAGGTCTGATCAAGAAGAGTTTGGTCCCGTAACACAAACCACTCATTGTCTTTAGTGGCGAGAAAGTGCATTCTTTAGGCATTTATGAGATGGAAGTTAGAATTGGGAATAGATGGACAAAATTCCTAACAAAGAAAATTAACTTTTTTGTCATGGATGAAAATATCTACTCACTCTACAATATAATTATGGGGTGGGTATCCCTCGAGGAGTTCGAGGTTCTACCCTCAACAGTTCATTAGATGATTAAATTCCCGACTCTATATGGAGTAGGGGAAGTTCAAGGTGACCAAGTTGCGTCACGTGAATAATACTTCAACTCGGATGAGGAGAGGTAGGCATATAAGAGGGCCTTAATAACTTACAATATTAATACTTGAAACCCTAGGGATGAGGCTTAACTGAAGAAGGGTGAGGCCACTGAGGAGGTAAAATCCATCATCCTCAATTAGGACGAGGAAGAAAAAATTGTCCAAATTGGTAAAGCGCTAAAGAAAGATATCAAAAAGGATTTAGTCAAAATATTGATGAAAAGGAAAAACATATTTTCTTAGAACCTATAAGACGTGCCCGACATCGATCCAAATGACCTCTTTCATAAGCTCAATATGACTGAGAATGAAAATCTAATCAGACAGAGAGGGAGCATCTACTCTCGAGAGAAATATGATATCATCAAAGAAGAAGTTAAGAAATTTGAAAATGTTGACTTCATCAGGGAAGTTTTCAACCCTTAGGGGTTAGCGAATGTAGTTATCATCCCTTTAGACAATGGCAAGTGGCTTATGTGTGTTGATTTTACGTACTTGAACAAAGCCTATGACAATGATAGTTTTCCCTTACCAATGATAGACTAGATGGTTGACACCACTGTTGGCCATGAATTAATGAGTTTCATGGATGCATACTCAGGATATAGTTAGATGTTCATGGACCCAACCGATACCAAGAAGACATCTTTTATTACTGATAAGGGGACCTATTGCTATAAGGTCATTCCCTTCGGCTTGAAGAATGTCTGGGAAAAAAATCAAAGATTGGTCAATTAGATGTTCAAAGAGAAGATTAATAAGACAATGGAGGATTATGTCGATGACATGTTGATGAAGAGTTTTAAGGACGACACTCATGTGGCCAAACTTGAGTGAACTTTTAATACTATGGATGAGTATCTGATGAAACTCAACCCTGCCAAATATGTCTTCAAAGTGGGGGTAAGGAAAGTTTTTGGGCTTTATCGTGAAACAAAGGGCGATTGAAGCGAACCCTGAGAAGACTAAACCTTTACTGGAGATAAAGACTCCAATAATAATAAAAGATATGCAGAGGTTAATTGCACGGGTGGCATATTTGAACAGGTTTGTGTATAGTGCAAATGACAATTGCCTTCCATATTTCAAGGTGCTCAGGAAAGCTTTCAAGCGGGATGAGGAGTGTGATAAGGACTTTAAAAATTTAAAGACCTAACTCATCTCCCCACTCCTGCTGTTAAGACCAATTTAGGGAGAGAAGTGGTATTTATATATAAAAGTGTCCGAATTGACCATTAGTGCTACCATTATTAGAGACGAGGATGGAATACATAAGATAATGTACTTAAATAGTAAGGTCCTCCAAGGGTCCGAGAAGAGATATTGTAAAATATGGACTATGAAGCCGTACTTTCAAGCTCACAGCATGGTAGTCCTCAATGACTCTCCTCTCTTCTTAATCAGGTCATCCATAAACTCGAGAAATCGGGTAGGTTGATGGCCTGGGCAACTGAGTCGGGGGAATTTGATATCATCTAACAACCAAGAATGACCATTAAGGGGAAAGACCTAGATGATTTCGTAGCTGAGTTCACATAGGACGAGGCCGATGCAGAAGAGATTAAAACTCTAGCTTGTGATCCAGAAAAAGAGTTTGTCTCCCCTTGGATGACGCTGAGATGAGTACAACTAGGAGTATGGTGTCTGAGAATGATGAAGAGAGAAAAATCTTAAAGAGTGGTACCCTCGAAGAGGGTAATTGTTTAAAAGATGGTTATGTGTGGAACTTGGTTATTGATGGCTCTTCATGTGAGGCTAGAAGTGGAGCAGTTATAATTTTATCCCTCCCCAGATGGGACTGACATTGAATATGCTCCAAGGTTCAATTTCAAAGCATCCAATAATTAGTTAGAAGATGAGGCCATTATAGCAAGCCTCTCCCTTTCCCCAGCACTGAACATCCACTCCTATTCCATAGTGACTTCATGTTAATTTTGAATCAAATTTTGGGAGTATATGAGGCCACAAACGAGAGAATGGCCAAATACCATGGAAGGGTAAAAATAACACTAAATAATTTAGAGAGGTAAAGCTGAAGAGGATACCTCGATTAGACAAAAGTCTGGCCGATGCCCTAATAAGGTTGGATTCTACCAAAATAACATAAATCCGGAGGTCAGTGCCAGTAGAGATCTAACATCCACCGACCATTAAAGAAGAAGAGAGCACTATGGAATTTTGATTAAATTTGAATATGGGAGCTTCTTGGATGGATCCTATCATTTGATACATTAAATATGGGATCTTAATAATTCTAAATCCGAGAAAAATAAATTGAGGTATAAAAAATCTAAGTTCTCCATTATAGGAGATATCCTGTACAAGAAAGGATTACTACTCCATCTACTCATATATGTTCACGCGTTTAAGGTAGAGTATATTTTAAAGGACGCACATGAAGGAACTTGCTCTAATCACATAGGCGGAAGGTCATTAGGGAAGAGGATCATAACTCAGGGATATTGGTGGCCTGAACTATCAAATGATGCAACTGCATATACAAAGAAATGTGACAAGTGCCACTGGTTACCAACCATACCCCATGAGCCTCTAACTTCTGTCACTTTCCCTTGTACATTTGCATTGTAGGGGATTAATTTGGTAGGACCCTTGCTAAAGGTTGTGAACAATTATCGTTATTGATTGTTTTTCGAAGTGGCTACGGGATGACGTGATGATCACGATAACGGAGAAGAAAATCTTACAATTTATTTGGAAAAAACTATCTATAGATACGACCTGCCTAACACTTCGATTTCTGGTAATGAGAGGTAGTTTAAAAACATCTACATTGAGAAGTCTTGTCCGAGGGTCGACATCAAACATATCTTTTCATCTCCAGGCCGACCCCAGGCCAATGGGTAGACATAGGTGACGAACTGAACAATATTTATGGAATCAAGAAAAAAGTTAGAAGTTGCCAAAGGGAGATGTGCTGATGAGGTTCATTCTGTATTATGGGCATATACGACGATAAAGAGGATTCTAGAGGGGAAACTCCATTCATGTTAGCCTATGGATCGGAGGCTGTAGTGCCTGTAATACCCTGAATTTCTATGTATTTTTATTTAATTAATTTAAGGAATTAATTGAGAAAAATATGATTTAATTAAATTACGCGAGAAAAGTAATTTAAAATGATTAAATGGTAAATGTTTTTAATTGGATATCAATCGGGAGTTAAATACGGATTAATATTACACGAAAACATTTACTAAGTGCAAATAGTAAATAATTTATAATTATGGTGATACGGCATAGCGAGTGATATGCGCGTATTTTTACTTTATCTCACCGGGTGTCGTCTCTTGTAGACTATTTTGTGGTGAGAAATGAGAAATATGTTTTAAGTAACTAATATGATAATTTAGAGGTCACGAATGGTTCCGAATGGGTCGAAATAATCGAAATAATGTACCCGGGGGTATAGTTTGAGTCCCGGGTCAATTTTGGACCAAATCGGCACTTATCGAGGGTGCTTCAGTCATTTTTATAAAGTGAGTTAAATGACCAACGAAATTTAGAGCCTTGGATTTGCTATTTGGAGAATGGTTATTAGGGTTCATAACACAAAAACTATAAAAGAGACCATTACAGAGAAGGGAGAGATAATTCTCAAAGCTTAAGGAGAAATTCTAAAGGTGGTGAAGAGTTCTTGCGCATCAAGCCAAATTGGAAGGGAAGATTGACGAAGAAATAATCAACCCTAAATCAATAACCACAAAATCATATTTACCAATTCAAGGAAAATGTTTATTTCAAATAAAATTCAAGTTATAATACCCATGTGTAGGGAGTTTTAAGAATTGGTGGATTCTATTGAAAAACCTTGAATTAAATGTATAAATTTATCACATGTTTGGGTAGGATTGCATGTAGAATGAATCTCTGTATAAAGATAAAATTAAATTTTAATATATTTGATGATTAACATGGAATCTGTAGGAGGGGTTTAATGATAAGCCTCTCAATAAATTATTAAATGACATTAGAGATGATTAAAATTTACAAAAGTCCATGTGTTTACGCGATTGAGGTAGTATTATGCGCGTCTAACATATCACGCGTATTTGTATATTATTAATGCATTAACTAGATAATATTCTAGTATTGAGGGTTTGATATATGTTATGGGACACATGCGAAATGTGTCACCACGGGTTATTTGACATGTGGCGACCCACTTGGGTTGGTTTTTGTTATAAATAAGCCTCAACACCATACATTTTAGAGAGATCTTCTTGGGAGGGAAGATTGATTTCTTGTCTTATGAGTTTTCAGAGAGAGTTTTGGGGAAGAGTTTTGAGATGAGTTTCTCCACCTTTCACCTCTCGAGTTCCACCATAATGAGTTATTCGGCGAATAGTACGAACCCACGAACTACGATGACTTTGATTCCGACTAAGACGGATATGTAGGCGCAACCGATGTTGCTCAAGTCCAACACGTGCTAAAATCCAATATTCCCCCAAATTAGATTACTCTCTTACATTTGGCGACTCTGCTGAGGAGGTATTCGTGATTTTTATTACATAACGCCTCATTCGTTCGGGGAGACTCGATGAAAATGCATAAAGGTGTCCATAGGGAAGATGTTTTGCTCAAAATATTCATCCCACGCTATTTCAGATAATAAATTCAAACTCTCTTTTTTAAGTTCATAAATATTATGAATTATTTTCATGCTCAATGAGAATCACATGTTAATACCCACGAATGACCTTGAAAAATGTCTCTAGTACTAAGAAATATGTTGAATGATTATACAAAGGTCCAAATATGCACACTCACGAGTGGTTTTTCCAAAAGATTTGATAGTTTTAATGATATTCACATAAGTGTCATGAAGAGACATTACCACTAAAGAACTAGAAAATATGTTTGGCAACGTGTACCTACTGACCAAAAGGTAATGTATACCTCGGTTAAAGTCATTGGTAGACTATCAGTTCTGCATGGGTGCTACTATTATAGCCGAAAGTGATATACTTACTTTTGTTCAGTGCCCATTAAATGCCCCACTACCATGTGCAACTTTAACTTGCATATATTCATAAACTATTCACTTAAAGCCTACTCGCCTGAGAAAGTAGCGCTTACTACTTTGTTGTAAATAGAGCAACAAAATGAGATCACATCAAGCCTGTGTAGCTTGTGATGCGTTTGCAATGTTGATACAATATAAAATGAATTATTCTACACACACACACACACACACACACATCCATATATATATATATATATATATATATATATATATATATATATATATATATATATATATATATATATATACACTAGGGTATGCCCGTGCCTGAAGGCACGCTGATAATCGCAAAACGTCAAAAAATTTCAAAGTACGTCATTGCAAAAAGGCAAAAATTTCATTCCCCAACAAAAACTATAATTTTTAAAAAAAATAGCCATAATCTTCTTTATTTGTAGGATTGTCTACCCTGTTTAATAAATAACCAATAATCCAACAATGTTCATATAGTCTAAATTCATCAAATAAACTCACATATGACATTAAATATACAATATTCATCAATCAAATTCACATTGTGCCTAAAATTAACAAAGTATCAATTCTATAAAAACAAATGGACATAGTCTCCTTTGTTTATTGGACTATCCA
Source organism: Sambucus nigra (assembly GCA_949130495.1). Lineage (NCBI taxonomy): Eukaryota > Viridiplantae > Streptophyta > Magnoliopsida > Dipsacales > Adoxaceae > Sambucus > Sambucus nigra. The sequence continues at coordinate 249,973,577 of OX422215.1, forward strand.
CCCTGCTTGAGGGGTAACAAAAGCAAATTATAGCTATTAAGGAAAATCTAAAAAACAATGGACATCGTCTTCGGTACCTTCATCTATCAAAAGCAAACTAAATAACTAAATTCAAAAAACCATAATCCAATTACTTTTGGTGGTGTAGGGAAACAAATTTCCATGTTTTAGCCCGCGGATATCTTAGTTTCAGTCGCTCAAAACTTCCTCAATCTCCTTAAACTTGTGAGCCATAGCAGTATCAAGATCCCAACACTTCTCCACCCATGCGTTCCTCACAACGTCTGCCTCCTTCTCTCCATGGACATAGCTTACCCAATATCTAACAGACTTGTTGTGTTTCATTCATTCACTGCACTAAGAAGAAATTGTTACCATTAGTAAAAACATCATAAACACAACATATTAAGTAGAAAAAGGACCATGAAAAATTACTTAAGAATTTTAAACAAAAAAATGCACAGAGTAGAGAGAGACCTACGATGATGATGTTGTTTAAGAAAAAAATTTATAAGAACCCCCAAACAGTAAATCACGTGTTTTCTAAGCATATATATGAATACCTTTCATGTGTATATTAAACGCGTAGTCATGAACCAAATATGTGCATAATCCCACACGGCTTTTAAATCCGCAACAAACGAAATAAAAAAATATTACCAAAACATTGAAGTAAAATGATCAAATAAATCTCACACGTTAGGATAAACCTTCTTTTATTACTTGAACATAAAATATATCAGTAAGTAATTTACAACCTCATTAATATACATAACACTTTTATATGTAATATGTATACAACATATGACAGGTGTGTCCATGGATGTAGCAAGTACATGACAAATATACATAATAAACAGAAAGAAACATGTAAAGATGCAGATGTTGTCCCCACTTGTATATCAAATAAATGGGGTCATTTGAGTGATCTCCACATTAATGGATAAACCTTTGGCATGCTGTTTCATATAGTCAACAGTTGGATTAATCTACTCGGGCTCCGAAATCTCCATTCTTGAGTTCTTGAAAGCATGGATAGAGAGGTTGTACTTGTGCTCCCTTTATTTATGTAGCTCTGCCTAAACCATCCCCATGTTCACTGCTCATGGATACATCATTAGTACTGGTGCACCTATAGGAATTTTATCACCTCTATCGTAGTTACGTGAGTCAAACAAAATATCTAAAAGAGCAATGAGATTAAATAAAGGAAATAAAGCTATTAAATGAGACCAATACCTTATATAATGTCAACTGTAAGCTATGATGCCAGTCTCAGGTATTAAGTTCAGGTATTAAGTTCAAATGTAGCTCGTAGTTGCTGCATTGCATTGTGTCGTGTAAGTTGTGGGAGGTGATTTTTACGCGGGTGGGACTGGGGGTGGGAATTGGACTCATTAATCAAAGAAAGTCTTATTTTACTAAAAGTTGAATCCGGCTTAAATTAGGGACTCAACTATAAGATCAAGTCATTGAAAGCGCTAAAAGAGGAATGTTGAAATTACTTAAATTACATGAGCTATAAGTCTAAGGGAACCAACTTTTTTAAGGACATGGATTGGCTTGAATTTTTTGGAGTTACCATGAAAGTGTTGTAACTTAGATCGTGTTTCCTTCTCCCTCATGAATACTAATTATTTATCTATATATAAAGGTATGAATACCACTTTGATAAACATGTTATTAGTGCAATGACTTTCTTATGAATTATATTATTAGAATTTTTAGAAAGGATATGACACACACCGTGGACATAAGCAACCTTGCCGAACCGTCTAAATCATGTCTTCACTTTTGCAAGCGTTATTCCTGATTGAGTCCATCTATCATTCTATTTTAGTACGTTGATTTTTCACATACATAAATCTGTAATACTTTATTATCCATAGAGTTTTACAATTAATGAAACAACTTGCCTGTTGTGATTAATGTCGAAGACAGCAACTTGTGAATTATTTTGGGTTTTGACTATGCTATATATCTTGTATTAGTGATAACAGGGTAGTGCATTAAAATGATTTAGTGGAGTGGAACTCAGTTCAAATACCTGATATGTATGCATAAACTATTGTTTCCCCATTCCAACCAGGTCCTGCAACTTCAGCAATGGAATCAACATTAGTGGTTTGGACAAACCGGCACCTTGGCAATTGAAGGCACCGACCATGCCAATGCATTTGTTCATGATTCAAATCTTAAGCAGGCTATATAAATCAGAATTTAACTTAGTTGAGTGAAACCACATTCTTGATGGATAAATATGACCGATTTAAACTAATAGAAAATGCTAGGAATAAAGTAGAAAACCTCGTCATCATCGAAATCTTCATCATGGATCCTATTGATAACCTCTTTTGATCCTTGAAATAATGATTTTATAAAATCTTCGTCCTCTTCTTCGAACTTCTCCTCTGTACTCAGAGATGAGCACTGCAGGGCCTCGAGAATTGAATCTACGGATACAGTTGCATGCCTTGACTTCATAGATTTGACTTCATCCAGTGCAGCAAGGATGTCCATTTCTCTTTTTGAGTCCAACGTTCTGTTCTCCAAAGACTTCATCGCATCTCCCATCTTTTCAACCTCTCTTTTTCGTTTCTCGTCATCAGCTCATCAATTATAAAATGTGAAATACTAAAAATATCATATATACATATATCTTCCTCCATGAGCTCTTCAATTCTGCATTAGTTTTTTAACAACCTATGATAGAAGAAGTAACTGTTAGACTGATCTATCAATTCAATCAATGCACGTCAGAACTCAAAAACCAATATATAGAAAGTTCATGAGAACTCAAAAACCAACTTGAGAATTGTCTTTAGAGTCATTGGAACAGATACCAATCATTTTTCTTAGTGTCTTTCAAAAATAGTACTGAAAAAAAAGAATTACTAAACATAATTTGTACAACTCAAAATTCATATGCAACCTCATTATCAAAACAGAGTAGGACTATGTTTAATCTATAATAAATTGGCATCAGAATTCTTTTACATATAGGATACAATGTAAAATTCAAAAGATCGTCCCCAAAATCAGTCCCAAACAGTTATTGACGATTCGATTGATAAATGTTGCCAATTAGAGTGATACAGAGACAAACATATAGCCTACAAAATCAATAATTGTCATAATAACATGTAGCCTGAAAATCAGTCCCAAAAATTAGTATATTAGACTCATATTACTTGAGAAGTGTATTCTTAGAATACATAATATCATTCTGAATGTTGTATAAAAAACAAATGAAAAAGAAATAATAGATACAATTTTCGTATAATTCAGACTCCAATCTATCTCTTATGTATTTGTGTGCATAATCGAGAGTGCTAGAAGGTCTAGTCCAAACTGAAAATGAAAATAGAAGAAAACATCTAGCTGGTGTTTTCAAGTTTAACTGATTTACAAAAATGAAAAACATTAGACATCAAAGATTCTATTTTCAATTGGGAAAAAAATAAAATTTGAATCGAACAATGTAGCTCACATTGTATCTGACATTAAATAAATTAAAACAGTCAACCCGTTGGTAATGGCAAGCGTTTTTCATCTAGAATTACAAAGAAATAGAAAAAAATGGGCAGTAGGAGCCTAGCCACCCTCACCATAACAAATCCAAAACCATACAATGGAGAAACACATCCAAATCTTCGTAAACAAACTGTCATTTGCCTTAATGAGCCTAGCCACCCTCACCTTGCTCCTCCTCCTCCTCTTACTCCAAACCCCGACACTTGCGTTAACCCAATCAACTATAAATTCCCCAAATCCTCGTGCGATGCCACCCACCACTCCCTCACTTCTCTCCACAAAAAAAACCACCGCCTCTGGTCAACTGAATCAAACAAAAGCTTTCTCCCAACACCTCCACATGCATATAAACAATCTTCTCTAAATATTCAGGCAGTGGCACCAACCCATGTTCCTCAGTTCCAAGATCAAAAGCCACAATGAATTTTTTGCTATCCGATTCCGGTTTTCGACACGCAATCCAGTTTGAATCACCACCAGTAAACACACCATGGATGTGATTGTAACAAAGATAATATGGAAAATCCGTAACTCTTCGCCACGAAGCCAATTTCTGAGAGTAAACTTTAACTATAGAATCAAATGAATCAACATCTTTACCATGATACTGTACCATCCTCACCAGCTTATAGTCATGATTAGCATGATCATAACCAAAACCATAAATAACATGTTATATTGTTTAAGTTCTTCATAATAACATTCCGAGGAGATTGTATGCAACATCGTAGTAATGCTTAATGAAAATTAACCATGTAATTAGTATGCATATATTTTTATTGCACTAATTGAGAAGAGTACTCAATGGATGCTCCTAAGGTTCGATTTCTTACCAAAATATACCATCCTAACAATGATAAGCTTGAGAGGATTTTCATTGACATTCTAAAAGAGGCATTTCAGATTCGAACTGTACTTTTGAGCATTCAAGCACTTTTGAGCATTCAAGATGAAGTTGTTGAAACAACAAAGGAATGGACCTGTCTATATGCCAGTGGCGGGTAACGAAGTTAGAAACTACCACTTTCCCCTGTCTGAAATAACAAAATATGCAATGTATTTTATTGAATCTTGAATTCACATGGCAATTAGGAAGAACTTGATGCTTAATCAATTGGAGTTTAGTATCTTTTAAGCCTCCAATTACTGCATGATATGTCATTGATATTGTATAACTAAATAAGACATTCCAGTTCTCTATTTTTAAGTTGGAGTTTTGTGAAAGCTTCACTAAATAAATAAAAAATCACATGAATTGCTCTATTTGGATAAAATGAAACACACCCTCATTGTGTGTCAAAATTAACGCATACTTGAGATAAAGTATGATATTGATAAGAAAACATAAAAAAATATAGACTTAAATCACATACACCATATCCAGAGAAATTTCCTAAAAAGAAATGGCCGAAACATTAGCAAATGCAAAACATTAATCAAAGAAAACTTAGACCGCATAGTTGAAATAATACAAATAGGTAAAATCTACAACCACCACCAAATCACTATAAGTCACTCAACTTCAACATATTTTAATTTCTAAGAAGTTAGATCTACATATATGTTTTGTAATTATAAGCTAAATGAGATACCTAAATAAACTAAAAGATATAATTAAAACCCTTTCGTAAAAAAACTAAAAGCTCAATGATTCAAATGGACCTCCAATCTTCTTGATTGCCTTCATAAATGAAAACAAAAACTTGCAGATAGGAATATCTTTAAGTTGTCCAATAACTATAAGATGCATTTCAGAGTAACTTACAAATTGTTAAGGACCTTCTTAACAGCCACCTGAGCTCCGTTCATCAAACAACCTCGATAGACAACCCCATATCCACCCTCACCAATAACATTTTCTGTTGTAAATGAATAAATGATCCAAATTAACTGTTAGTGATACCATATATGCAACTCTCTTCCTTCATAAGATCTTCAATTCTCCATTTGTCTTTTGAAAACCTATCAAATGATCGAAGAACTGTTAAGACTGATATGTCAATTCAATTTCAAAGAATAAATATTAGAGTCCAAAATTAGGACTAAATAATAAAGGTATGACTACCTGAATTGCTAAAAGCACAATCAAATTATATTTATAAATCTAGATGAACTAAGAGTCTTAAATATAATGTAGCTCAAAATTAGTATATCTCTATGTCCTGAGTAACTAAATTTCATTGGCAAGTGTATATTACTGTTTGAACCCCCCCCCCCCCCCCCAATAGTAAATCAGATGTTTGAGAGGGTGATTTGAAAGGGGATATAGAGAACTGAATACCTTTCATGTGTAAATTTCATTGGCAAGTGTATATTACTGTCATGGATGGCGGTAGAATTAATGACACGACTGAATCGATTGGCTCAGAGAGGAGTGCTTAATGCCATTAGAGGCCTCACTCTAATCAAACTCCAGGGAATCTACAATAAAAAGCACAACCACATGTATATATTAAGAGCAGATGAAGCCCATTGAAGAATATTTTGATCCTTACTACTTGTTTGATTCTAAAGGTGAGTGCAAACTATATGACAAAAACTCACTTCATAATTTTGATCCTTACCTACTACTATACTGCCCAATTCTATATGACAGAAACTCACTGCAAACACGAATATTCCCCTGTGTTGCAACAACTAATGTTGCAAAGTTAATACAATTCAAAATAGAATCACTAACTAAAATGAACCCTGGGTACGGGTGGGAATGAGGGTACAGGATGGGGGTTAGATTTGATACCTAATCCTTCTTCAGTCAACTTAGATCAAGCTATAAACAGATTCAACCGTGAATTAGAACAAAAACAACATAAAATAAAGAAGAATAAAAAGGAAGCAGACGATAGGTCTCAAACCTTTTTAAGTTTCAACACAGAACTATTGCAAAACCATAAAGATAACATTTGACCAATTCTTACAATTGAATAGTTATTCATTTCAATACCGAACAATAGAACTTCCTAATTAATTTTCATGTGTTTTTTTTTTCTTTGATAAAGTTCACTTCCGAGTAATATAGGGAATAATGTCATTTATAATATTCCCCTAAAACATAAATTGGTCAAGTACCACTAAAATTTGCCGATAAAATCACTCACCCATAAAAGCACAACAACAATCTTCTTGTAATTACCACACTTGTGTTGATCTCAGTTGCATAGATCACAAACCTTAGTTGAAGCACACTCGAACCTCAGTTACATAGATCTCAATCGTCCAAATTAATTAAATTCACAGCATCATTTTTAGATATCCTATGTATTTTACGCTTAGGGAATACAGGGATTATTTGAGTAGCTAACTAAAACCCCAAGTGACAACGGCATCTGAACTAAACAGAATTTAGCTCCCCGGCCTATAGAAAGAAATTAAGGTAGCACACATACTCAAATGAGCATCAAAACATGAATAAATGATTTAAGTTGTAGGAGATTGAGGTGGATCATAATGCGTGAATTAGTATTGCATATGTATCATTGATCTACGCCCCTAAACTGTCATTCATTCGTAATCTAAAATCACTATCAAAATCTTTTACTGAGCGATTTAAGACTTAGACAAACAAAACCATTTATTGGATGCACATGTACGATGTACCTCCTGTACATTCATGTATCAAGTTCGCTTAATCTTATTCGGAGGAAGAACATGAGACTGAAGAACCCAAAAATCACGTTAAGGTACCACCCAACGGACCTGATTAATAATGCCTTCCACTCATCGTGCCCATCCCAAATTTGTGGATTATGATGATCTTGCTTCTCATTTGCTGCCTTCGACTCACCCTCAAGTCCAAAGAGAAAAGAGCTATTTGTGAAATAAATATTTTCAAATGTATTTAAAATTATACTATAGATCAATTATTTTCAAATGTATTAATGATAAGTTCATAGCCTCGGGTAAAAAGATAATTTGTGATAACCAATTATTATCATTTAAGATATGCATCACCATAATCATAAAACAATAGTACATAAAGAAGTCAACAGTAGGATTTATCAGTGTAATACTTTATAATTAATATGAAACAAAAGGACTCCATTATTTGAAATTTGTTATCAAACCTATACATGAAGTGAACATATACAGTCAAAGACCAAAAGGACTCTGTCATTTGCAATATTCAACCATATGCCACTGATCCATCAAGAAACCAAACAGGGAAATAATGGATCACTACTGGGAGTAATGAGGCTATTAAAGTAATAAATAACCACATAAATTAGTTTTTTACGGTACAAAACGATGACAATGAGAATATTAAATATAAATCAATGAAACATAAAACCAAAGTGGTGCCATAAATCTTTGAGGGACCAAGTTTGAGCAATTTTATGGCTCCACTTTGGTTTTATGCTTCATTGATTTATAACTCAAAAAAATCAACACAAAAACCCATGAAAATAACTCAAAAAAATAAATTATTAAAGTAATGAGGTATACCTAAGAGTGTGAGAGATGTGAGAGGTGAGTACCTACAACATACATGAGTACCTGCAACATAAAAGAAACGAAAATGGCTCAGATCTTAAAAAATTTAAATACATGAGTACCTACAACATAAAAGAAATATCAAAAGATCCTCAAATAACATAAAGATTAATACAAAATGATTCAAACATGAATAAAAACTCTTAAAAGTGATGAGCTATTTTGAACCCTTGAAATGCGATATCCATCATCACATACTCTCAACCAATGAATATAAATCCAAAAAAAATAATTATTCATATTTTCTCATAATAACCCCAAGCCCTAATAAAAAAAGTTTTACAATAACAATAATGAAACAATGTGTTGGCATGCATTGGAAACCCTAACAGCCTATACAATAACAATACCCATTTTGATCGAAGAATCGAAGAAAGGATGAGTGTGTGTAATAGAGTACCTGTTAGATTTGTTAGATATAGAATCGAAGAAAATAGGGGTGCGTATGTTTCCAACAACAACGGTGAGGAGGGGGGAGGTGGTGGATTGGATAGAGGTAGAGAGAGGCTTGATGTTTGAGGTAGGGTTTTTTGGGGAGTTACTGATGAGAGAACGAGAGAGAAGCGACGAATGAGAAGTTTGTACGAGAAGGGTGAAAATAAATTTTAGGGAGTGATTTTGACAAAAGTAACCCCAATTTTGAATTAACTTGTGAATTTGTTAAGTAAAAAATAGAGGGGGAAACCAAAGAATTGAGGGCAAAAGTGGTACTTCAAGAAAAATTCATTTTGATGACATAATCAAGTAAGCTTATGACATACATATCTTTGCTACTTTATTATATAGATGTATATAATAAAGTATGAAACTTATGGATGTCATAAGATATAACAATGATGTCATCAAGATGATTTTTTTTGCACTTCCTATTTTGCCCTTGAAAATATTGAATTCCCCCCCCTTTTGACAAACTCTAATTTGTTTCCCTTCTCTTTAAAATTCAAAAATAAGGGTGTAATAGTATTATACCATTGTGGTGTCATTTTCTTACTCTTACTATCTCCGATCACTATTCCCACCCCCCGACATTCTCTTATCTATGTTCAACTTCAACACATCCTCCCTCCCATGTCCTCATCCTTACATGTCGAGTTCCAAAGTTACCACAATACAAACCCTTTGATGCTAGGCTCCTATAGGTATTATATATCTCTCTCTTACACATACACACACACGCTGGACGGCTTCAACGCTTTGCACTTATTCAACTATTCAGTTACAGATATAATGTTTTTCTTAGAGATCCAATGTTTTTCTTATGTTTTGCAGATTTTTAAACCCCAAATTCATCAAAACAAGAAGCCCTAAGAAGGTATGGGGTCATAATATGTTATTTTGGTAGGATTGTTTATTTTTTCACAATACATTTCATTGGGTTGATTGAAATATACAACTTCAAGGTGTTGTACATGTTTTAATTTTTGGGGATTACGAGTTGTGGTTTCTGGAGTTAATAAATGTCATGTGTTTATTATAGCTAAAAACAACATTTCTAGTTCTATTACTTTAGTTTGTCTCTTTTCTTTGATTTCTGAGTTCTTTTTAATGAAAGTTTAGAGAGGCCATTTTTCTTTGTTTTGGATTTCGAGGTATTGTACAGATCCATTAAAAAGAACATGTCATTTTTCTTTGTTTTGGTTCAAGAATGATTTTTTTCCAAACCATTGACGATGTCATTTGCATTTTTGAGATCTGTTTGTCCTTTGGTGTGTTGAGTTTTTGAACTTTTGTAGTTGTTTCTGAATATAGTCGATTTGAATTTTAGGGTTCAAGTCATGTTTTCAAAAGATTTTTATTCTTTATTTGATGTATTTTACATTTTCACACATTAAATGCATTAATTATCTACTCATCAGCCATTTTTGTTGCTCATTGTCTTTGATTTAAAATAGATTTGATACATTTGAGACATGCTTCAATATGAGCACTAACTACAAGTTCTAATTTTTTCATTATTTTGTTGTAGATTTGTACAATTTAGGGATTGAAGTTTCGCTTCCAATTTAAGACTATGAAATGGTCTATTTTGGTTTATTTTGGTCTATCTTTGTTGTGGTTTCTAACGAATATTTTTGCCATTACCTCACTTCCATGTATGAGTTTTTATTTTTAGGAAAAATTCTTAGTGACTTATAGATGCTTGAATTGCATGTCAGTAGCATCCCACATACCACAATGTTTTTACTTTGGGGAGGTTACTTTCTTTGACTGTGGAACCCACTTAAACTAAATAGGGAATCAAAGACTTTGGTTGAATAATTTAGATTTGTTTGCTAATTTAATCTGAGAAGAGTTTTTTTCCAGATATATATTGTTTGGGGATTTTATTGCTTATATAAACCATGGTAAATTTGTTCATGTTTGGACATTGGTTACCAGTAATTAAGTGCATATAATGACCATTGTTTCGACTTTGATGTCAGATTTAGTTAATGAATGTGAATTGAGGTAGCATTTTAATTCAATCACTCTATTGCAACTGTAAATGACATGCTAATTTATCCACACTAGTTAATTTCAATAGAGTGATCTACACTACTTTATTGATCTAAAAGCCATTTTATTGATATATAGTTGCAATAGAGTGATCTACCGTTGATCACTGTAGATCATTGTCATTTTATTACAACTGTAAATGGTGTAGATCAATGCCATTTTATTCCTGTAGATCAATAAAAGCAAACACCATTTTATTGTTGTAGATCAATAAAATGGTGTAGATCACTCTATTGCAACTGTAGATCAATTTATTTTAATAGTCATTATAAATCAATAAAATGTCAATTAGAATGTCATCTCAACTCTATTGCAACTATAAATCAATAAAATGTCAATTAGCATGTCACTGTAGATCAATGTCATTTCAATTCTATTACAACTGTAAATAACAAATCAATCACTCTATTTCAACTATAGATCAATAAAATGGTGTAGAGCAATAAAATTGATTTTAGGTTAACATTTTATTGCTGTAGATCAATGACTGTTATGGCATTTGGCTATTTTCTATTTGTATTTCAGATTCTCTCTTATGCAGTGTTTGGTTACTATCCGTTTTCTCCTTACAAATGTATGGTCTAATTCTTATGCAATGTTTGTGTATTTATTTCACTATGCCAACTGTAGAGTATGGCCTGAGCAGTTGAAAAAGTGGATAAAGCACATTAGAGTAAACTGAATTGTTATATAACAGTGGCAGCAATGCAAAATAGGGAGTCTGATCCGAGCTGGTGTAATAGCATCCAAGAAGTGCAAACTTTATCATGCCAAGTTCAGACATACTTAGACCAAGAGGACAATCTTTGAGGAGCTGAGCAAGTATGGATAGGTTGAGAGCCTGAAGATATGTGATAATTTAGTTGACCATATGGTGGTGAATGTGCACTTAAAAAATTGCTTGTAGGTTAGTACATGTGGGCTAAATTAGGGGATCTATACCACTGTCTTCTTTTCTTTCTATCATTTATTTTTTACTGCATTTTGACTTCATGTTTAGTTGTTCTTTAGAAATGTTACATTGCATATTAAACGTTTCGTGAATAAGTCCATTGATTGTTCCAAAAAAACCATCAATTTCAAAACACCTATTGAGCTTCAAACCATTGGATTCACTTATAAAACAACGATCCAAATTTAGCACTTAAATAAGCACTACAATAGTTGCATAATTAGCAGAGCAATCGATAAATGCCATACCTATTGATTTACCCAGAAAAGTAGCAGTTTCAGGGATATTTCTCATGGATTCCGCGTTCAAAAAGTAAAAGTTGTTTTGTAGATATCAAATACGTTTTGAAAATAGGCAAAACCAAAAATAATTAGATAATATATATGCCATGAAAAGCAAAAGCTCGACGCCTCACTGTTTGAGGGTCATCAATATTAGAGGAGTTGCAATCTACCGATAGTCATAACCCATAAGACAATTATGCAACTGATAAGATGCATGAACCTTTTCTCTATCTATTATAGCAGCAGTATATTAAAATGCGTTAATATCGCAAACAACCATCAAAAGTTCAGATAGGCGTACTAGAGATTTCTTTTTTTTGCTACAACAGAAGCTTCGACACATTTGACAAAAGATAAAAATTACGCTTTCCATCGACTACAAATATTTTGGAAAGTTCTTTTTCTAGGGTATGTGTCCACTGATAAGAAACAAGTTTAAGTGAAAAACAGTTCCATTATAAAACTTGCGGTAAATCAATTTTAATGATGATAATGTTGCTGGTAGAGTCCTTGATGCATCGGTACATTCCTTTGGTAGGAGATTATTTGATATAATCCTTAATACAGTTCTTGATATGGTCCTTGATTTGAAGGCATGGTTACAGTCCTTGATATGTTAAGCTACACAATGTATCTCCTACCAATTGAGTCTCTTACCATATTTCATATGCAATTGAATATGTTTATTTTTAAATTGAATCTTATTGAATAGTTTAGTTTAGATAACATGGATTTTTGCACGGTTTACGACTTTTTATTTAATCCATTTACTAATGCCATTCATTTTTTCCGTGTTTGGTTGAAATTGATGTTATTCACATTACTTGAATTTTGTAAGTTTAGAATTGGGTTATTGGTTTCAGATGTAATTATGGTTTGGGACATTTTTTATGTTTTATTTTTTATATCTTTAAAACTTATAATCCATTTACTTTATATTCTTTTTGATTCTTACATTATCTCAAGTAATGTCAAATCAACTTATAGGATAACATCGTTATACTTCGTTGGACCTTACGGTGCCGAAAGATTCCAATCAATCTTAGAACCAGTGTTCTTTTATAATTAACATGTGTACATATATACATTGTTTATATTTGTAGCACGTTATTTAAATTTGGCAATTGAGTGATAAAAAATAAATGTAAGATTCACATGGAAATATCTATTGTGTATTTGAGTTTTTATCCATTTTTAAGAGAGCATTATATAATGCAAAGATATGAAAATTTGATTTTGTGTTCCCTTTATTTTTTTTGCAAATATTGAGGCTGTGTTAATTCGTGCAGGATGTCCCGATGCAATGATTGTCCGTTTGACATGGGAGATTCAATTTTCTTCCAAAATCCCATAGAGCAATAGGAAGTTATACTTGAGGTGAAATATATGGAGCTACACGTTGCGAGTGTTGTCTTGATGAAGTTCGATAACTGATGTTGACGAAGCTCGATAATTGGTGTATTTATTTGTTATAAATAGAATGGACCAAGGTCCCTGAGGCATAAATCCATATGTTTCTTCGAGGAAAAATCCTCATCTACATCTTCAAATCGAGCCGAGGAGGTTGGGTCCAAGATAAAACCTAAGTCCCAATACATTCTCTATACTTCTAGGAGGTTGGGTCCAAAACCAACTCAAAGTCCTAATTGGGTCGGGATGTGTCCATTTGATTTCAACCCAAAAAAGGTGAGCCACATGACTCCTCACTAAAGGCTATCAGTAAGATACTTTTAGGAATTACATTTATAACGTTTCGCGTGGGAAAATCATTCCATGGTTAGAGCAACCACTTCTAGGGATTTCAAGGCGGAAGAAGATGCTCAAAAGGCCTATGACGATCAACGAGAGGGGAAAGAGAAGAAGGAGAGGGTTGAATTTGAGATGATCAATATGCTGAGAAGAAATTGGTAGTCGAGCGGAAGAAGGGTTATCCAAGTCAACTACTTATTTCCTTTCTCTTTTTTTAGTAAGTAATGTTGAGATTTATTTTTATGCTTTATAAACATTTTCACTTACCAATTGTGGATTTATTTGTTAATTTTATAAACTGTAACATCTCAGGTGTTGTAACCGCCAGTGCCTTCCAGCTGTAGTCCATAATGGCAATATGCAGCCCCTTTCATGTTTTTCTTAATGTTTTTCCCTTTTTAGGCCGATTGGAGCTTCAATGAGCCTTCTTCTTTCCATATTCTAAAGAGAACTCCCTCACCTAGTTAAACGTATGTCCATATCTAGCTACAGGTTTAGTGTGGAAATTATGTTATTTTCAAACTTATGATATGTATTATATAAAAGAGGCATGGCATGTCCATGTTTAGTGATGAAAACTTATCATATGTATTATATAAAAGAGGCATGGTATGTGCAGACTAAACTTATCATATGTTTTTTGGTGAATGTATGATTCAATTAGTTCCAATTCTATCGTACTAATTTGGTTCGTGTGATTTTTACAACTATGAAATTTTTACAGTAATTTAGTTCATTATTTGATTCATATTGTACTGGAACACAAGATGAAGCTACTTCAGTAAATTTAGTAATGTTCTGTCACATGACACATTCAATGTTAGCCTACACGGATAAAGAGTCGCTCGTTACCAAAATTTGTTGCTGAGAATGCTGAGTAACTCAAATGCATTATGTTTTGTATACTCATTGTTTTCAGTAGTTCTAATGATATGAATTGTCCCGCAGGTGATTCCATCATGGGGATAAAGAATTGGTCAGTCAAATAATTCTTAAGACCCAAACGATCATCGTTGGTGAGTGGTTGTCTAATTCCTCACTAATTTTTTAGAGTACGGCCGGTATTCTGTACAGTGGGAAAAAACAAAAGCAACCTATGGCTTCCTCTGTTTGAAGTTTAACAGAGTGTTTTAGTTCAAGCTGGCTAAAACTTGTTTTTTTATTTGTGCATTATTTTTTCCGGCACACACCCATATATGTTGAAATAGGACGAATACATGAATTAAACTAAATGTTTGTTGCTTATTTGTGAATTATTTTCTCCGGCACACACCCATGTCTATTGCTTATTTATGCATTAGTTGCTTACATTTTTTTGACAAGGAAAATTTGACAAATTGTTACTGACTTTGAATCATATTTTGATGTCAGATATATGTCTTAGATGTCTGTCTTCTGCAGAAGGTTGGATTGTTTCCAGATATTTTGGAACACAAAGTGACTTAGCATTTTAATAAGGAAGACTATGTTTCATCTTTGGTGACTGGAGAATTCTATACAAAGAAGGAGCATTTTTCGGGATTTGGAAGACCTTTTGTCTTCAATTCACCAGTTTTGCTGAGGGTAGGGTGGGATTTAGAAGTTAAAGACGCTATATGGGGGGCCCTAAAGATTAAAAAACATATCAGTGGGGCAGAGCGCACTCTAATAGAAAAGTTTGCTTCTCTTGGGGCAACACATAAAAGGCCAGTTTTTTCATCACCATGAGATTTTAATAAATCAGAAATGAATCATGCTTCAACCCATGGAAGCAAATGTGGTGCATATAAGTGGAACTCAATCAATGAATTATAGGGGTAAGCGGCAATCGGGAAATAGGTTTGCATCAATTTGCGTGGAGACCTCAGTATTCATTAGGTGTAGCAGCCCAAGTCCTCGACTCATGAATTCTATTATGGTTATTTTCATTTTGAGTTTTATCTTTACTTTTGTGAGCAAGGCTCTCTTTTGTACTTTTTTGACAATGATATTATAAATTTTGAGCCGTATCTTTACTTTTGTGGAACTCAATCAAGGACGCATGAATTCTATTAGTTTTGTTGTTGATGTACTTATTTCTTATACAGTGTGGATAATCCTATAAACAAAGGAAACTCCGCCCAAAATTTTTAAATTGTTTACGATTATTTATTTTATATAAAAACATTAGACTTAAATTATATATAACTTGATATTTTGAAAAAAATTCTTCGTTCTTTAAGTCAAAGGGCAATATGCTTAACTGTAGGATCTCCAATAGGCGGATGTCGTCTTGCTTACCCCCATTTATGAAGATGTTGCTCCCCTGTTTCAAACCTGAGTCCAACTGTACCTCTCGTGAGGGCACTTGCCATCACACCGAGGAACAACTTTATGCTTTTTAAATTATCAGTGTGCCTTCAGGCACGGGCATACCTTAGTGTGTGTGTATATATATATATACTCGATTTGATAAGGCCCGGTGGTTCCTCGTTTGATTTTCGACAAAACCTTTTTTTTCGCCTGTGCACAGTTTCGGTAATTCATGGATTGCGTTTGGGAGATATAGGTGCTCGAACTGATTGAAAAAAAAATCACATTCTCTAACCCCCTAAAGAGATGATTTCCCAAAACTCCTTTTTCATAGTCGGACCATTTTTTCTCTGACGGTATGACCCCATGTGAGAAAATATTTTTCCGGTGGTATTTGTTTTTCAAATATCAGATAAAAAAATGGGGGTATTTTTTTCGTTGTTATCTCCAGAGATGTTGAGTTTACACAGGGTGTACCCCATGACGCACCATATTTTTTGGGGGATGGGTAACCGGAGCACCTAGTTGAAGAAACTCAAAGTTGAATCACCATATGAGTGACCATCTTCATCTGTATATGCTTAAAATTAAACTGATTCACCTAGGATTTTGCAAAATCGTCCCACCTCCATTGCCTTTGTGCGGACATACCTATTAGTATGAACTCTAACGGACTAGTTGCCTGAAACCGACCAACCTCAGGTCTTAAATAGTCAAATTTTTCGTTGCAAATTTCTGTTACATTTGAGGTTCGTCTTAAAAAGGGAGATTTATCATGAGGGTATTGATTAAGGGTGAAAAGTAGCGTCGCGTCAGAACACTAATCGTTGTTTTCTGTTCACAGCCTTAATACAAAAAACCTAAATTACGACTGCACTTGTGATACAAGTATAGCGGTAAATCGGGTATCGAAAATCCACAGAGACGAGTTGCTAGAATTTATAGGATTTAATACTCCTAAAATAAAAGTGTAAAAGGTGATAGGTTGGAAATAAAGAAAAGGGAAAAATTAAGAAGTTAGGTCTAAACAAGAATTAATAAAACGAGAGTCGGGATCGTGTCCCCACCATGGGCTAAACAACTAATAATTAGAATTTCGGTTCGAAAACATTTAATCGAGCATTTTCAATTAAGTATAAACTTCACAAAATAAGGAATTTAACCCAAAGTTGCGAGATTAAACATTTAACAGAAAATGGTCACACGCATCTTAAATTCGGATTACCGCTATAAACACTAACGTTGCGTGACAAAGAAAGTTAAACACATAATAATTCGACTTTAATACGCGAGGTTTCAATTAAATGCAATTTTACACAAAACCTAATTTTCGGAGCTCAACGCCCATCAATGACGGAAACGCAATCCCAACCCGTTATCTACTGACAATACATGGATTAAACTACTTTAAACAACAACTAAACTAATTAAAGCAATAAATAACAACAATAAACTAATTTGAAAGCAAGGAAACTAATTATCAGTGCAGGAAATCAAGAAATGGAAGCTTTATTAAAGAGGAAGAAGATGAATAGTAACAACTTACATACAAATTGGGATGGAACCCTAGGAGAGAGAAGCTCTCAAAAATATCACCTAAAAACTAAGCTAAATGAATTATATCTTCTAAGAAGAGCCCCAAACATTCTATTAATACCCCAAAATAAATCCCCCAACAAAACCAACCCAAAAAACCCAAAATAAGCCAATTTTCTTCCATCTCTGATGGGACCGGTCGACCTCTATTTTGGGACCGGTCGATCGCACTTTTGGAATTTGCCTTGGGCTGGAGACAACCCACTTTTCCCTCCGAACCAATTTTGATGCGTTCCACGGAAACGACCATAACTCCTTCATACAGAATCGAAATGAGGCGTGGTCGGAACTGACGCGAAGATAATTCAATCCTGTACATGATTCTGTTTTGAAAACCTCCAAATTATGCAGTATGAAATTACCAAAATTCCCTTGAAATAGAAGAAAATACCGAAACCTTCCGAAAATGGGTATAACTTCCACATACGGAGTCTGAATGACGCACGGTCAGTGGCCACAGAAAGATAATTTTATGAACTACATGTTGGTAACTTTATTCCATAAATATAGTGAGTTTGAAAAGACCAAATTTCCCTTGAAGTAGCATTCAATGACGGAACTTCTCCGAAATGCAACCGAACCTCACTTTTAGAATTACAATACCTACAAAAGCACAAATAACCCCTGCAAAGCATGTATATATCCAAATCCAAGGTTGTCTGGTTAATGATCATAATTATAGGCATTTAGGACCGTAAAAGTTCTAGAATGCATAAAGATAAATGGTAGAAATATGCAATATTCGATACGAATCACACCCCTAACTTAAACATTGCTAGTCCCTAGTGATGAAACAAACAAAACTAGTCCATAGAAGGAAATACAAAATGCATACATGCATCAAAATATAATTGCCACTTTCGTAGGGAACACGATTGATTTAACATATACATAAGCCGTTAAACCCCTAGGTTACCCTAGTGGGCGAGTGTCATCTCGTGAGGGTTTTTAGGAATGATACCCACAAACATCATATGGTTTCCTCAAAATATGCCCAAACCAACATGCGACAAGCCCAACAAAAGCGAAAAAGATTTCATATCCATTATTAGCAAAGTGAATGAATTCGCACAAAAATCCGAATCATTAACATTATAGAATGTACCTCATATAATTGAAACGTTAAAATGTGGGAGGGGAGCGAGCACATGCAAAGTGTGAATTGGCAAAAACTTATATAAACCGGATAAACATTAAATCAAGCATATATTCAATCCTCACGGGCATTACACTCATCAAGTGAATTCACTCAAAATAGGGAACTAACACACGAAACATGCGAGCTAAAGAGTAAATGTAAATGGAAACTAGGTCGAACACATGTCACAAACGAAGAACGCTATATATAAACTGAAAAATGTAATCTCACTGAAAGGATACTGCGCATTAAAGGATGTGAAATGCATTTTCACAGATTATCACAACTATTATGACTTTTAAATTACATCAACATATGATCACATAGGACTTGTAAAGGGTTATAATGTAGGTATGGCTAAGGTGCGAAACGAAGGAATGTATGTACGGATTCAAAGTGTTCGGAATGAAAACTCGGGATAATGGGAAGATGCGAGCAATATAAAATTTGGAAAAGAAGTTCCAAAAAGGCATTAGATATATCATCGGGGAGAGTAATCAAAGCTTATTGAACTATATACAACATATACAACTTTCTGTTTTATTCTTTTTCTCATTTTCTCTTTTGTTTTCTTTTGCTTTTTTTTGTTTTCTTTCTCTTTTTCTTCACTTTTTTCACTACTTTCTTTTCTTTACTTATCAAACTCTCATATGCCTAAATTGCAACCAACATCATAACAACATCATTCAATCCCAAGTAACATTCCAAACAAAGGTATGGAAAGTGTATGTATGGATTATAACTCCAATTTAGAGTTGGTTATGGGATTGGGGTTATGAAATGAAAGGCTATATTTAGGCTCAAAGGGGTTAACGATGGTAAACATATGAGGTGAGGTCAAGGTCAATATGGGTGATATAACAAAGATGACCTATGATCATTTCCGAAAGTTTATGCAATTCTCGAGTCAAAATAATATATGAAAATCATGATCAAGTAACACATTTCAAGTATGAACTCAATTAATGAACGGTCAACTGAAAGAATAGAGAGATTACCAACGAATTCAATATTTTCAATGAGAAAAGAATAGTGTATACACTCACAAACGACGAAAGGTACTAATCTTACTCGGTGTAAGTATATACAATGCAACAAAAGATTACCGAGTTATAAAAATCTTCAACCAAATCAATAAAGTAAGAAAAGTGCATGTGCTCACGGGATTAAAGTTTAATTCATGAAGTTATTCATAATATTAATAATGGAGGGCTAAAGTCTAATAACTTCTAAAATTGAGAACATGCATCGTTGGTTTGTCTATTGGTTCGGGCAATTATTGAAATTTATCATCGGAAACAAAGGCAAAAAGCCCAAAAAAAAGGAGAAAAAAGTAAGAAAATATTTTTGAAATTTTTGAAATTTTCTAAGAAAATCATACTACCTAACTAACATGTGAGCAAAAACATGGACTAAATAAAGAAATGGATAGAATATCCCACACCCCCTAACTTAAAACTTGACATTGTCCTCAATGTAAATTAAGAACCAAGTCAAAGAGATGGAAATAGCGATATTACCCAAAAGTGGAGCGATCCCCATAAGAACAAGTCCAAATAATCTACAAAACAAGTTAGTACCGAGCATAGCAAAAACAAATAAAAAAAGTTAACTAAGTACACTAGACTAAATTAAAAAGAAAGAAAGAATAAAAATCTAACTATATACAACCTACTATTTAGACTCCACACTAACTGTACACTAGAAGTCTAAATAGCTGAGGGTCCACCGTAAAAATGATTTGACTTTGAAGGATAACCGGTGTATCCTCACTTAAAGCATGCCTTCCAAAAAATATGAATTCCGTTTGAAAAACAAAAGGCATGTGTAAGGCGGAAGAAATGAACCATCACCAATTAAAAGTTTTGGAGGGACGATGGGGGGGGGGGGGGTTGGATTGAACGGGTGATAAAAACAAGTGGGGACCGAGAAAAGCCGAATATCCTCCCAAGGATTTTGAAGTTGGAATGGGAGGCGGTGCACACAAAGGCAAAGATGCGATCTTGGAGGGCGACTCGAGAAAGTACTCCTCATCGGAGATAGTGTTTAAAACATTAAAGTTTGAAACCGAATCATCGGGTACTTGTGACGGTGTGGTAATAGAGAATGAAAATGGGGATGAAAGAAATTCAAACTCATGAGATGAATCATCATCGCATGAAGTTTGAGTTTCAAATGAAATAATATAATTTTCAATGAAATGTTCTTCTTTGGGGACCAAAGAAGAAATCATTTCATTGCAAATAGATACTACGTCATTATCATCCTCACTTTTAATATCTATTACGCGATGGGTAAAGTCTAGAATGGTTTGTTCCAAAGTAGGCACAAGTACCTCATTTGGTTCAAAACATTCTTCGACCTCGAAAGTCTTGGAAGCAAAATCATGATCGGACTCAAAAAGTAAATCCAAGTCATGTTCCCATGAACGATTTTCTTCTAGATAACGATTTTCAATTTTCTCATTTTCATACATACGCAAGCCCTCACCGAATGTCATAGGTCGGGGTGCAGATGCTTGAAAATGGAAACTTTGAAAATTACTATCGGACTTAAACGAAAACTCATTATTATAGGAATTTCGAAAACTATTCGAATTTGTTTCAAAATTCCTATTATAAGGAGGTAAAGGCCCAAAATCATTATCATCATCATCAAAATTATACTAACCCAAATTTTGACTTTCGTTATACTCACCCAAAGTAATATTTGAATTTGTAAATTTTTGGGATTCTAAGTATTCACCGAAAGTCATAGGTTTGCGGGAATTCCACAAAGTAGGTGCGCGCGGGAAAAATTCAAGCGTTTTCTAAGTGCTCAAATGTGGAAGTCTTGCAAAAAGGTTAGCAAATAATACAAATAGAAAGAAAATATGACGAAATACTAAGTCAAATAAATTCTAAAACATCAAGTCCCCGGCAATGGCGCCATTTTGATTAAGGGTGAAAAGTAGCGTCGTGTCAGAACGCTAATCGTTGTTTTCTGTTCACCGCCTTAATACAAAAAACCTAAATTATGACTGCACTTGCGATACTAGTATAGCGGTATGTCGGGTATCGAAAATCCACAGAGATGAGTTGCTAGAATTTATAGGATTTAATACTCCTAAAATAAAAGTGTAAAAGGTGATAGGTTGGAAGTAAAGAAAAGGGAAAACTTAAGAAGTTAAGTCGAAACTAGAATTAAAAAAATGAGAGTCGAGATCGTGTCCCCACCATGGGCTAAACAACTAATAATTAGAATTTCGGTTCGAAAATATTTAATCAAGCATTTTCAATTAAGTATAAACATCACACAATAAGGAATTTAACCCAAAGTTGCGAGATTAAACATTTAACCGAAAATGGTCACACACATCTTAAATTCGGATTGCCGCTATAAACACAAACATTGCGTGACAAAGAAAGTTAAATTCATAATAATCCGACTTTAATACGCGAGGTTTCAATTAAATGCAATTTTACACAAAATCAAATTTTCGGAGCTCAATGCCCATTAATGGAGGAAACGCAATCCCAACCCGTTATCTACTGACAATATATGGATTAAACTACTTTAAACAACAACTAAACTAATTAAAGCAACAAATAACAATAATAAACTAATTTGAAAGCAAGGAAACTAGTTATCAATGCAAGAAATCAAGAAATTGAAGCTTTATTAAAGAGGACGAAGATGAATAGTAACAACTTACATACAAATTGGGATGGAACCCTAGGAGAGAGAAGCTCTCAAAAATATCACCTGAAAACTGACCTAAATGAATTATATCTTCTAAGAAAAGCCCCAAACATTCTATTAATACCCCAAAATAAACCCCCCAACAAAACCAACCCAAAAAACCCAAAATAAGCCAATTTTCGTCGATATCTGATGGGACCGGTCTACCTCTATTTTGGGACCGGTTCACCGCACTTTTGGAATTTGCCTTGGGCTGGAGACAACCCACTTTTCCCTCCGAACCAATTTTGATGCGTTGCACGAAAACGGCCATAAACCCTTCATATGGAATCGAAATGAGGAGTGGTCAGAACCAACGCGAAGCTAATTCAATTATCTCCATGATTCTGTTTTGAAACCCTCCAAATTATACAGTATGAAATTACCAAGATGCCCTTGAAGTAGAAGAAAATACCGAAACCTTTCGAAAATGGGCATAACTTCCACATACAGAGTCAGAATGACGCACGGTCAGTGGCCACGGAAAGATAATTTGATGAACTATATGTTGGTAACTTCATTACAATAAAAATAGTGAGTTTGAAAAGACCAAATTGCCCTTGAATTATCATTCAATGATGAAACTTCTCCGAAATGCAACCGAACTTCACTTTTAGCGTTCCAATACCTACAAAAGCACAAACAACCCCTACAAAGCATGTATATATCCAAATCCAAGGTTGTATGGTTAATGAGCATAATTATAAGAATTTTGGACCGTAAAAGTTCTAGAATGCATCAAGATAAAGGGTAGAAATATGCAATATTCGATACGAATCAGGTATGCTTGTAACCAACTCTATTTTCCCCAAACCGGCGAACCTCTGAGCTGTGCCAAACCTTTGAAAATGTAGAGATTATTTGGGTTCCCAAAGTTCCAAGTAAGGAACAGTTTACATTGGTATTTTGTATTCAAAAACAAACAGATTGAGGTTTTATGGTTGTTCTAAAAAACCAATCCAAAGTTTCGAATATTTTATAGCATCTCATAAATATTTACAAAAAATATTCAGTGATTTTAGAATATATTGAACATGGCGCATCATTCTTAAATTTAATTATGATGCATGTGGAGCTTGTGTACAATGAATCATGTCGTCGGAGATAAAATTGTTAGGGTTTCCTATGAGATACAATTATTGTTATTTTCTAGTATAATATTTCGCATGATATATCTCTATGTTATATTATAACATAAAGTTAAAAATGAGTTAAAGGGAGCGTAATGAACCTTTATCTAAATATCGAGTTTTTAGAAATCATTTTGTAAATGTTATTTTATAGCGGGGGACCATGTTGAAACACGACTAAAATATTACGAAACAACTTGAGTATGTTTCACAATTCAGAATTCACCTTGACATTTTACACGCTCTTGAGTTCGATAGAACGTGTGCTTGAACGACATTATATTATGCACGATACACCTCGAGTATGGGTGGTTATGATTTATTACACAAATATCCCCGGACTTTTTTTTTATTACATTAAAAAAAGTAAAATAAAGGGGGCATGATGAGAATTGTACTTGGATATTTCCTGAGTTCTACTAACCATTTGCCATATTATGTTAATGTATTTGAAAGATAATATTTTGTGGAGGCTTTTGAATGAGGAGATATTGAGCAATGCTAACATCAAGCCATTGTTCAAAGATATGATAGTTTGTGATATACCCCATGAAATGTAATAGTTATGTTGCTTTCATTTTTTTCAGGTGGCCATTGTAAATGGTATATATAATTTATTTTATTTTTTATTGAGATAAAATAAAATAAAGGGGGAAAATGGATATTATGATGTAACATAGCTTGTAGTGTAAAGCTTCTTCGACATCCTTCGCGATAATGTTAGATTAATGAACCTTCGGAGTATAATAACATCCAAGCAGGCCATTACAAAAGCTTCTTTAGATTCTTTCATAAAGAATTCAGACGAATTAATTAGTTGTCACTCAGAAATTGACAAAGTCATAGTCATCCTTCAAATATGACATCATAGTACAAGAACTTTGGGAGTATTGTGGTAAGCCTTCTTCAGAGGTGTATTATCTTCCAAAAAAATGATGAAATTGGTAAATGGTTGAACCGCGGTCATTGTGACTTGACTCGTCCGGAGAAATTGGTCATTGATGCAAACAGGCGAAGGACCACACTAAGTTTGTCATTCGACAAGTATTTGTTCTCGTTCTGAAAAGTGATTCGAAAGAATAGGTTTACGAAAAATCTTAACAAGTGGTTATCATTGTTAAGTCACCGTTACGAGTGTCACTATTATTGGTGGAGTTTTACAAAAATCTTAACAAGTGTTTTCATTGTTAAGTCACCGTTACTGGTGCAGTTTAACAAAAGATCTTAACTACTGGTTGTCATTGTTAAGTCACCGTTATGGGTGTCACCATTATTGGTGAAGTTTTACAAAAATCTAAACAAGTGATTTTAATTGTTAGGTCACTGTTACTGGTGGAATTTTATGAAAAGTCTTAAGAAGTGGTTATCATTGTTAAGTCACCGTTACAGGTGTCACCTTTATTGGTGGAGTTTTACAAAAATCTTAACAAGTGTTTTCATTGTTAAGTCACCGTTATTGGTGGAGTTTGTCGAAAAATATAAACAAGTGGTTGTCATTGTTAAGCCAACGTTATGGGTGTCACCATTATTTGTGGAGTTTTACGAAAATATTACCAATTGATTTTCATTATTAAGTCAACATTACTAATGGAGTTTAACAAAAAATATTAACAATGTTTTCATTGTTAAGTCACCATTACTGGTAACAAGTGGTTGTCATTGTTAAGTCACCGTTATGGGTGTCACCATTATTGGTGGAGTTTTACAAAAATCTTAACAAGTGGTTTTCATTGTTAAGTCACCGTTATTGGTGGAGTTTTACAAAAATATTAACAAGTGTTTTCATTGTTAAGTCACCATTATTAGTGGAGTTTTACAATAATCTTAACAAGGTTTTCATTGTTAAGTCACCGTTACTGGTGGAGTTTAACGAAAAATCTTAACAAGTGGTTGTCATTATTAAGTCACCGTTATGGTTGTCACCTTTATTTGTGGAGTTTTGCAAAAATCTTAACAAGTAGTTTTCATTGTTAAGTCACCGTTACTGGTGGAGTTTGACGAAAAATCTTAACTTGTGTGTTTTCACTGTTAAGTCACATCTAACGCTGGTGTTTACCGAAAAACCTTAACAAGTGTGTTTTCGTTGTTAAGTCACCTTTAACGGTGGAAGAAAAAAACTTAACAAACGTGTTTTAATTGTTAAGCACCTCTAACGGTGGGGTTTACCAAAAAATCTTAACAAGTGCATTTTCATTGTTAAGTTACCTCTAACGATGGAGTTTACAAATAAAACTTAACAAGTGTGTTTTCATTGTTAAGTCACCTCCTAATGGTGGAGTTTACGAAAAATCTTAACAGTGTGTTTTCATTATTATGTCTCCGCATAGGTGCGAGTTTGCGAAAGACCTTAAAAAGTGGTAATTTGGGTGAGTCAATAATACATAGATGAACAAGAAATCTCGTTGTGATTAAAATGATTCAAAAACATATGCATGAACTAAAAGATTAAAAGAGAACGATGAAGTAGTTATTATGTGTCCATAATAAATTTTACCAAAAGTTGAGTTACGAATAACTACAATAAAATTGTGGATGCATGTTCATTTAAGTTGGAATGGGGGAAACACTCATAGTATATCATTCATATGAAAATAATGATAAAAGTAAATCATCAAAATAAAATGAGCTGCCTTTATCAAATGAGGATTGGCTTTAGATCTTGTATAAAAGTGATTCTTCCACTTGTTTATTAATTGACCTGGATGATCTTGATATACCTGAAGAAATCCCATTAAAACTTTTAAACTTATATTGGAACCACAATTTACAAAAAAAAAACAATTTGGTACAATAATTTACAAACAAACAAATAATTTAACAGAAAAAATCATTGATTGAATTCGCAATGTTCGAATAGTACCTTAACAACCCAAAAATAAATCATCGAGTAACTCGAATTCGTAATGTCCGAACAGTACCTTAAAATGACCGAAATTAAGTAAATGAACAGAATTTTTTTTCGGAAATCCCAAACAATACCTTAAAATGACATAAATATTTTTTGGAAATTCGAAACAGTACCTTTGAAGCACTTGTTACACCCTCCTTCATTGAGGAATATTCATTTTCAAATGATTTATTTTCTTGTCTTAGTAGATTACAATTACTAATTAGTACAAAAATTCAAGGATAAATTGTTTACCGAAGATTAATTGGTAATTCTTTTAACACCTCCGGCTCCACCATGGGATGCACGATGGAATTCGTCATCAGCATATAAGTTCAAAGGTATTGTGCCCTCCTGCATAAGATAATTAGAAAAACTACTTCAACTATTGTATTTTTAACAAAGAAAGCTAATCTCGTCCCATATTAAAATACCCAAACTACATAAATAAATAAATAAATAACATCTGGTCAAAAGCAATATAAAGAAATTGGTCTAAAAAATTAGCAAAAATGGTCAACAACACGTTGTCTAGACATTGTCTAGTGCGTTTTCGGCAGAAGAAACCATCATTAGTGTAACTGGAAGAGGAAAATTCTGTGAATGTTTGTCTACCATCCAAATCCATATCTAAAATTAGATTAGACAACTTTATAAACTTCACATTATATATAATACATTTGATGGGAATGTCTCAATGTATGAAATTTTATACTATATGATAACCTATGCGATGCACAGGGAGTGAGTAAAATATAACTATATAAGACTATCATTGCCTATTATAAGATTTAACCATACATGAAAGACCCTTTCTAAAATCTTAAAATTCATAGATAAGCCTCAAAGAGGATTACCAATTGTGTAGGGATCACAATTCTATTTAACAGCAAATGTGACATTTGTTTTTGAAACCTATCATTATCCTCCATCAACAACTTATTCCTAGCATTTAACTTTCGATTCACTACTTTCAAACATGATGCCTCCTTTAGTTATTTTTCCTACATTTACATAAATAAAAAACACAAATGAAAACCCATAATTGACCACAAAAACTATTAAAGAAAACCCAAATGCCAAAAGTGGATTCAAATTTCAATTTGCTTTGGCTCAATGTTGGATAGAATTGGGCAGTCGCTAATCAATCAAATATCGTTATCAATCAAACATCCCAATTAGAAGATTAGTATCCTAATAATGACAAAAATCATCCTGTCAATGAAACATAAATATTAATCAAACATTATAGTTAGAAATTTAGTATCTCAATAACGTAAAAAACTAATGGCATCATTAAACGTCATTCATCAAAACTACTGGCAGAATTAGAGCACATTAATGAATATCAATATGCACACTAATATTCATAAATCTTATAGAAAAAAAAAATCTACCTTTTAACCAAAAAAGAAACCTACTAATGTGTTGTTTGTATGATTTGCAAAGTATCAGCAACAACTTTGATAGTTTGACATAGATGCCAAAAGTGATACATAAAGAGACATAATCAGAACTAATCTAAATTTTCAGAAGATGTTGTGGATGTTATGATTCTTCAATTGATTGGGTATAAACATATTATTTATAACTCCTATAAATGTATCATCGATGAAGTTATTCAGGTTTCAACTGATTAAGCCGTAGAAACTACGAAGCTTCTTTCCCTTAACGAAGGATTGTTAGTGGTAATATCATCTAGTGCTGCAGCCACAACTACGATTAAAATTTCTAAGAGGCTAGAGAACGCTACAAAACTGTTTGTTGTAATTTTTCCAAGCATTGGGGGGTAATATTTGTTTTCTGTTTGAATCGGTGAGATGGGAGGTAGAGACCATGATATTTAAGCCCTATACTGTATCATCGGGAGATAACTGAGTTTCTAAGGAAAGGGATGTAAGGTTACCTCACTAAATAACTTGAGTCTATTAGTCTTCATTAAAAAACCTATTCACAAAAAATATACAGTCTTCGTTATCTTTGGTGATCGTTAGTCTTTGAAGCAATATATCTAAGAACTTTAATGCTTCACTAATGACTCCAAAATATAGTATAATTGAAATAACAATGAAGCAACTATGATTAAACTAACATTACCTTTACTAAGATCTTCGTGCTTTGTTCGAACACCATCCAACTCCACAATAGTTCTTCATTGTTCGAACACCGTCAAACTCCACACAAGCCAACTCACCCTCAAGTGCAAAGAGCAAAGATATATGCATCCCAAATTAAAATTATAACATAGATAATTTATTTTCAAATGTATTTAAAAATTCATCTTTTATAGTTAAATAAATATTAATGATAAGTTCATATACTCTGGTAAAAAGATAATTTGTGATAATTATGTATGATTTCTAAATAACCCATTACTATAATTTAAGA
Organism: Sambucus nigra; assembly: GCA_949130495.1. Lineage (NCBI taxonomy): Eukaryota > Viridiplantae > Streptophyta > Magnoliopsida > Dipsacales > Adoxaceae > Sambucus > Sambucus nigra. Next base: position 250,002,213 of record OX422215.1, read on the forward strand.
TATGCATCACCATAATCATAAAAAATAGTATATAAAGAAGTAAACAATAGGATTTATCAGTGTAATACTTTATAATTAATATGAAAGAAAAGGACTCCATTATTTGAAATTGGTTATCAAACCTATACATGAAGTGAACATATATAGTCAAAAACCCAAAAGGACCCTGTCATTTGCAGTATTCAACCATATGCCATAGATCCATCACGAAACCAAACAAGGAAATAATGGATCACTACTGGGAGTAATGAATAACCATCGAAATTAAATTTTTCGGTTGTGAAAGTAATGAATAACCAAATAAATAAGTTTTTTACAGTACAAAACGATGACAATGAGATTATTAAATATAAATCAATGAAGCATAAAACCAAAGTGGTGTCATAAATCTGTGAGGGTCCCACTTTGAGCAACAAAATGCTCATTTATTAGGCTAGTTAAACCACAATATAGGCACCACTTTGGTTTTATGCTTCATTGATTTATAACTCAAAAAATCAACCCAAAACCCATGAAAATAACTCAAAAAAAAGAAATTATTAAAGTAATGAGGTATACCTAAGAGTGAGAGAGAAGTTAAAGGTGAGTACCTACAACATACATGAGTACCTGCAACATATAAGAAACAAAAATGACCTAGATCTAAAAAAATCGAAATATATGTGTACCTACAACATAAAAGAAATATCAAAAGATCCTCAAATAACATAAAGATTAATACAAAATGATTCATACATGAATAATAACTCTTAAAAGTGATGAGCTATTTTGAACCCTTGAAATGCGATATCCATCATCACGCACTCTCAACCAATGAATACAAATCGAAAAAAAATCATTCATGTTATCTCATAATAACCCCAAACCATAATAAAAAAGTATTACAATAACAATAATGAAACAATGTGATTGTGTGCGTTGGAAACCCTAATAGACTATACAATAACAATACGCATTTTGATTGAAGAATCGAAGAAAGGCTGAGTGTGTGTAATAGAGTACTTGTTAGATTTGTTCGATCCATAATCGAAGAAAGTAGGGGTGTGTCTGTTTCCAACAATGACGGTGAGGAGTATGTGTAAGAGAGTTGAGGAGGGGGTGGCAGGGAGGAGTAGGGGTGTGGCGTAGAGGATGAGGAGGAGGAGGAGGAGGAGGGGGAGGCGGTGGATTGGAGAGAGGTAGAGAGTGGGTTGATATTTGAGGTAGGTTTTTTTGGGGAGTTGCTGATGCGAGAAAGGGAGAAAAGTAAGGAATGAGAAGTTTGTATGAGAAGTGAGAGGGTGCAACCAAATTGAGGGAGTGATTTCGACAAAAGTAACCCCAATTTAGAATTAACTTATAAATTTGTTAAATAAAAAATAGAGGGGGAAAGTAAAGAATTGAGGGCAAAAGAGGTACTCCAAGAAAAATTCATATCGATGACATCATCAATTAAGCTTATGACATACATAAGTTTTCTACTTTATTATATATATATATCCTCAATCAATAATATTTTGACGTCTTTTTTCTTCAGATATTGATTATTATTTATCATGAATCGAAAACACAAATTAATGAGTGAAAAAATTAAAATGTGTTGATGCCAGATATAAAAATTAAATTCTCTCTCTCTCTCTCTCTCTCTCTATCTATATATATATATATATATATATATATATATATATATATATATATATATATATATAGAGAGAGAGAGAGAGAGAGAGAGAGAGAGAAAATAAGGAGTAGAATTTTGGATCCTATTTCATAAGTTGATAAGCTATTTAGGGGCCCTTATTGAGCCACCAAGGTTGGAAGCCAAAAGTTGAGATTTGATCCCGCTTAAAGTTGCATTCTATCTATAACTTTAATTCAAACCCTTCCCATTTTGACAAGTGTACAAACCCTTCACACATTCCAAGATGAACCTCCCTCTCTCTCTAAGATCCCCTCACTCGGTGGGACAACTCGAGCCTCTCACCCAACCTGCCAAAGTGTCTAATCTCTCACCCACTCAATCTTACTCACCCACCACCTTCCCCGTCTCCAAGCAACTCTCATACCATTTCTCTTACCGGATCTCAAGAACTCCAAGTGATCTTAAAGGGATTTCATTTTCTGAATGTTTCTCTTACGGTGGGTACCTAAATGAGCTTACCTTTTCATTTTTTGAATTTTGGAACGTGTTCTCTATTATTTAATCAAGATATGAACTTACTATTGCCTTAGTTTTGGAACTTATTCTCTATTGTTTACATTTGCTGTAATTTGCGTGTACGACTTCTGAACTTATCCCATCACTTTTTGCAGATATGAACTTATTACCTTATGTGTTTGTGTTTGTTGGTGTGTATTTTGATTTTCATTTCATATCTGAAGTGTATTTTGGTTTCAGATCTGAAGTGTATTTTGTATTCACGTTTGATGCATTTTAATTTTGATTTTGATTTTGCACAGGTGGAGCATAAATGGGTTTGGGTATGATCATGATAACAGAGCATCATATTTGTAGGTTCGTTATTCTTTAGATTTTGGACAATAAAATGGATATACCATTTGTTAGTATTTAGAACATATAATTATAGGTGTATTGAATTAATCATGATACACGAGTGTTATTCTGTATGATTTTTTTGGGTAGACTTCATTCACAACATGAATGGTTTGCTGAATTGGGCTTTTACATATAAGATTTAGTTAATTTATGTTTTCTATTTGTATGACACCCAGGTATTTGAGAATATTCCCCACTAAATTGGCTAAATCATTTTCTATTCTACAATACATTAGTTTCTCCTCACATTGACATGATATTTCTATTCACTACAAATATTTGGGAGGGTAAATACAAGAGTAAGGGAATTATGTTGTTATTCAATGCAAATTTATTCATATTAATGTGACTACTTTTACTTATATTCCTTATGTATTTTGTTTGATCTTTTTAAATTTATCGTAGGAAATATCAATATCTGGGAACCCCACCATACCCTTTATGTTTTTTTATATTTGGGTTCAAACTCAGTTGTTTACTTCTTTCAAATAATTTATTTTCTCTGATTCAAGGTTTTTTTATTTTTGAAAAAAACTCATTTTATAATGAAATATAGATGTAACTAAGGTGACGTTCTAGAAAACCAGTCCTCCCAAACCAGGACACTGGCTTGCAACTTAGTACACCTTTTGCAGAGAGTATTCCAACATACCAGACCAACTAATCCACTCCGATATAAGAAAATGTGAATATAACGATCCATGTATCTCATACATGGATTCAAGCAGTTAACTAAAGCAATTACTAGTATAGTCCAAGTAAATGGTTTTGATCAGCCCAAACTTTGTGGAGTGTAATAATCAATGACAATGAATCCTTAACACATTGCAAAGATTTAATTATTGAAACTTTAAAAAAAACATCAGATGGATCTAAAATATCATCATTGTTCTCAACATGTGCGTGTTCCCCAATTGTCGAATAATTATCTACACAAACAGAATAATCCAAACTGTGAGTGCGTGTTCCCCAATTGTCGAATAATTATCTACACTCACTCACTCTTATTGAATCTGATATTGACCGCATAGGAAAGCTACTGAAAAATAGGTTCCACAATTAAAACACATTTCTAAATCATGGAATCTTATGTTTTGATATGTTAGTCAAATTTTGATTCATAGAATGTGAAGTTTTATTGTTTATTTTTATTTTTTAAATTTATCTTCATGAACTAAGTTCTGGATCCCTTTTTATTTCGTCCCACACTAGGTGCGATTACGAAATTAACCATATTCAATTACTTGCTTCTACAGGGGCGCTGTTTTGCTTCTTGGTACTTCTCCTTTATATTTTCCCATTATGGTTTGTATTTTATTAATTTGTTTCTATCAAACATGTATTGTATTTCTTGTTTGACGAATAACTTTGGTCTTCTCACTTTTTACGGGGAAGATAGTGGGGCTAAAATTGAAATGGGGAAGGCTACCCCCATATGAAATATACTTAGTCTTGATATAATTAGTAATGGAACACAGGCAATTCAATTGCACATATGTGGTTCTTAATATTAAAAACAAATGACCATAGGAGGTCAAGAGTGAATCTGATAACGTATTTTCAGCAGCAGCATAGGACGTCAATGATAATGCATTTTCAGCAGCAACATAGGAGGTCAACGATAATGCCATTAGAAGAAAAATAGGAGGTGAAGATCGAATCGGTATAAGAAAAGGCTATGTTCATAAAAGTAGAGACGCTCGCTATAAGGCGTTAAACATAGTTTGAAAGGTATAAAGCCCACTCACTCACTCTTATTTTGCAAATTTTGAATTTTTTTTTAATTGAAACCTTAGTTGAGTGAACTTACTTAATATTTCTCACATTTTGAGTGTTTTGATAGTGGCATATGCCATTTTTTGGTTCATTTTTAGTGTTTTCACAGTGGCATATGAGTTCCCCATCATAAGAAGAAATGAGAATCCTGAACTATGTGGGAAACAAAGCACAACTGCCAAAGTTTTCCCCATCTATTGCTATTGTTGTATGTATTTTCAGTGTGACAGCACATCAGAACTAGAATTGTGATCAAAATTTATTTCTGTGGTGGCCATATACTAATCTTTCAACTTTTTATCACTTCAAAGGTCCATGTAGTCAACAAATCGGATGACCATCATCAAACATTAGTGATTAACTCAACCATCTTTTGTAGCGTACAATTGGTCTCTGCCACTCAACTGTATACTTGCTCTAGAGTTGTATGTGCATAGTGAACGTAAGGGTGAATAAGACTTACTCACTGATTCTTAGATTTTTTCGTTATATACCAATGTTTGTGGAAATCAATTAAAATTCCATTTACAAGGATTAGAAAAATTTAAGATGGCCAGCTTCTTCAACAAATTAATTGCGGTGGTTTTATTGCTTCTGAGTTTTAACTGTTTACGCAAAGTGATAGCTTCAAGTTCTTCGACAACCATAATGCACACCAATAATTGGGATGTCTTGGTGTGCACCTCTCGCTATTGGTTTAATTACCGACATATGGCCAATACTTTATCATTATACAGGACTATAAAACGGCTGGGAATACTTGATGAGAGGATTATACTTATGTTGGCTGATGATATGGCTTACAATGCTAGGAACAAGTACCCTCCACAAGTCTTCAATAATGAAAATTGATTTGTTGTTGTTGGAATATCGACGACCTTATTATCGACCACCACCGTTGTTGCCCTATTATAGTTGTATATTCTCCTTATTATGATCAATGGTTTATTGATTGACTCCATAAGGTAATTCCAAAAACAAGAGGATGGTCAACTTAATAATTGAGCTCAAGTGAGGATTTGTATGTTAGGTATGTATAAAATTCAGATTAACATATTTATATCACATATGTGTGTGTATATTAGCTATTGGAATAGTCCGCTTAAATGAACAACATGGTGGCTACTTTTGTTGAAGTCAACTAATATTTTGCATTGCTTTCAGACGTAGGTTTCTAAAATAAAAAATCCTAAGTCTCTTCCCGAATTATTCTCCGATTGTACTAATATTATGTTGTTGTTTTGGAGCCTTGATTTTTTTCTAAATGCATTGTCAATATAGGAAAATATGGCCATCTGTTTGGTGCCATGGTATATCTGCATCAGTTTTCAGGAAGTATTGTTTTTTTTCTGCCTCTTTTATTCGATGATGTGCGTATAAGAAATTTTGATTTCAGATTAGTAGTTTTGATTTTGTCTGATGACCTCTTTTATTATTTTTAGTTTTCTTTGGTTTGAATACTAACATTAGTCCCATGATATGAGTGCCTTGAGACCGAGGAATAAGTTTGGTGTTGCCTACACGGAGGCTATTTCCAAAGTTGATAAACTGTCTCTCTTTTCGATTCGATTTGGCTATGTGATGGTCTAATGAAGACCTCCTCACTCAATAAAGCAAGGGCCATGCTCATGGACCTTCGTCAACTATGCTTATTTTGTTGTCCAAGTTGTCGAGGTAACCCCCCATTCTCTATAATTACTACTTAAGCATTGTGTGATTATCAGGTACTTTAACCCATTCTTGGTTCATGTTAGTTTCTTCACATACATGTGCATTCAAAGCTTATATGACTATTAGTTTTTATACTAACTGTTTTTTGGATAGAATCTGAAAGGTGAGTTACATAGAGTGACACATTCACAATGACACACACAATTATGTTTATTTGACTTTTAATTTTGTTTTGTCGTGTTTTTGTCACACATCGATACATCCAATCTCTTTTGTTCATAACTGAAATATAAGGTCAAATGTAAATCATAGTCTATAATACTCCCATTTTTTCTGCAATTTACAAGCCTTAATACTCCCATTTTTTAATTATCCTCAGTTAATGCTCATAAGGTGGTAAATGTATGAGTTTCAAATATTGCAATTACAAGAAAAATGCAGTTGCGACTGAAGATATCTATTTAAGGTTGAACTTCGAGGTGTTGTTTGGGACATCTTTTGTAGGAAGGATGTGCCAAAATTAATTGAATACTTACAGAAGCACTGGAAAGAATTTCAGGGTGTCAATAATTTTCATATGATATTTGGGTGTCTTAGGTGTCAATGGTTAAAACAATGTAGATTCAATTCGATATGTCGTGACTTTTAATGACATTTAAAATATGCGCTTATATTCTTCATGTTTTCATTTTCACGGGAACTGATATGTTTTCATTTAAAAGATGGTTGAAGTTTTGACACATGTCCAAGTACTCTACAACGGAGATCAAATATGTCTAAGTCAAAATCTTTTTCTCGAGGTAAATTTTTCTGACATTATTAAAAAATTCCATTTGTTTTTTATCAATGAATGCAGTTAATCTCTCCCATACTCCACCTCAATGCTACATGCTTTATAATTTTGATTATTTTTGTAGAAATTTCATTTTCGTTTGTGAATATGCTTTCACTAAGTCCAGTTTTTTTTGGGGAAACTTTGTTCACTTGATTGAAAGTAGTCGACTCACAATCTATTTTGGTGTATATGTGCATATTTAGGTAGTTGAGGAGTTTCATGTCAATTGAAATATGTAATTGCTATTTGTTTGAGAATTGTATACTATTGTTCTCATTGAGTATTTTCCATGTCAACAAACTTTAGATTTTCTTTTATTATATACACTGCTAATTTGATTCTTCTTTATTGCATTTTCCGAGACATAATATGAAAGGATTTTGACATATGATCTGATATGAAGTTTGCTCCATTTTTTAGAGGTAATCAGTACAGTAGTTAGAGGTAATCTATACAGTGGATTTGTGTGGCATCAGTCTAACCTATATTTTTAAAGTAGTTAGGAGTTCAATATTGGAGGTCATAATCTATTACAAGGTCAGAGCAAAATGGGGACCGCTTCGACTGATTTAGTCTTCTCTTGAATAGGTAATCCTCCATCATACTGACTTTTTTCAACTTATACTATTACTATTCTTTCTAATGACATCGTTATTGAATGCAGCCTTGGCAAGGAATCTTACCGTATATAGCAGCCCTGGCAAGGGAAGAAGATGCCACAATGTATGCAATTTTTGTTGGTTCATCTTCACTGCACACACCAATTATCGTAACCCTAATAAGGTAGGTCGCGCCTTCCCTGTCTCATGCTACTGATTTTGTAAGACCTTGGGTTACCATCTTCCAATAGAGAATCTTACCAACGATCAGGACTTCAAACAATCCTTAATGCATCACACCCTTTTCAAGGTTTCTTAGTTAGGAAATTTTCAACATGACACATGAGTCAAACACAAAAAGAGTGGACCTATTCTAATATTTTTTTTATTTTATAAAATATGTCTGATGCTCAAATATTAGTACTTGTATGTTCAAGTAAAGTTGATAAGTTTTAGTAGCAACTTTAAATATTGTAGTACTAATTGTATTTATCATTATACAAAATGTTGTCATCAGACTTGAAGAATTGGTCAAGGAGAAATAACTTGGACCAGAGATAACCCTCTAAACCAGAACATGATGTTGATTTCAAGGCTGAAGATTAAAAGGAAATTGATGGATGCAGATTTAAGTCAGTATAGAATGTGCACCAAAGCTGCAAAAAGTGTATATAAAAGTAGCATGGCTGCTGAATGTTGACATTCCAATTTCTAATTACTTTTCAGGATTGTTATTTTATGTGGGTTTTGATTGGTGTCAATTTTATTTGACAAAATTATTGTTTGCTATGGATTGTTGTAATATTGTGATGCTTATGAGATTTCCAAGTCCGTTAGTTAATTATATGGATTTTTTTTAGTATTTATTGGCATATTAACGTTTTACTGTGATGATGTTTTTTATGAATAGTTATATTTTGTCGGAGAATGAAATTTTTGTCGTTTTGCAGTTACATGCTTAGAAATTTTTTGTTGTTTTGCAATTACGTATTTTGGAAATTTTCGTCGTGCCTTCAGGCACGGGCATTCCGCTAGTATATATATATATATATATATATCATGGAAATTTGAATTCTCAAGTGTGTTGATGCCATATCGGATGCTCAACTGTGTGTTTGTCTAATTTTTTATTGATATTTGAAATTGTACCTTACTTTTATATGATAATGTCTAGGCTGCAAGTTAGAGCTAATCGCCAGAGTTCGACAATATACTTGTTCCAAACAGATTTAAGAACTTTTTTTTACGATTTTTCTCAACATAGTTTGTATATGTTCCTTTTTATAATTAATGTTATTGTGACGGTATCTTTACAAAATTATTTTTTACATTGCAGTTGAATTTAGTAAGCCCATTTATTCATGCAACATGTGCTCTAATTTAAGATAACAAATAAGTTTAAATATTACTTTCTAATTTTGAAAATTTTATTTAATAGCGTTTTCATCTAGATTATATGATGTAATTATTCTATCTCGTTATTGACAAAGAGATCTGTTTTCCGTAATGATTATTTTTTACTAAAGTTATTTTTTAAGGGAGGACCTTATGCATTATTTTGTGCTTTATCTTTTTTGCTTTTAGAAAATTAAGTCTTGACATGAGTTGTTGCTTGGGGTATTCATTAGTTGTACATTGCTTTTGTTTAAGCGAAAATATTTAGGCATTAGATGCAGTCTTTGTAATAACCCTCTCTTCCAATAGCCCATTTTATCCTTAATTACCATGTGTAGAAATTAGTTATTATCTGATAAGATGCTGAGTAAATATTAAGTTGTTATGTCGAGTCAATATTTACTAAAATGTTGTGTAATTACCTCGTGAGTAGATAAAATGTTCATGTGGTAATTTATTATGTCATAAGGATTTAAAATGACATTTTGGTTTATTATGAAACCGGAACTAAAATGAGTTATAAAATTCCCAAATGATAATTTGGATAGTGTAGTTAGTCCCGGTAGGTGCGAGACAGTCAAAATAAGTGCCATATTGTATTTTGGCATTTTGGGGACTTTTGACTGGTTTTGGGCTTAAATAGGGTAGTCGCGTATATTTTTATCGCGTATTAGTCACTTAAGTGGGTTTAGAGGACTTAAGCCTCGTTTTATTTCCCACCCCTATTCCCATTCTTCCATTTTTACCCAATTGAGCCCTAGAGAGAGTAGAGAGAGGAAGAGAACTTGGGAGAAAAGAGAGATTTGGAGCTTGGATTGTTGCCTCCTTCTTCATCAAATCAGATTCTTACCTTGAGGCAAGTAATCTACTTGCAAATTTATGGTTTAAGTAGAATAAATTGCATTGATATTTATGATTTAGAAATGTTAGGGTTTTTGTTGGATTTTTGGGTATTAACCCTTGGAAATGGATTTGGATGATAAATGATGTTTAAGGTTGGTAGATAGATGGATTTAGAATGTAGAAATTGCAGCCAATGATTTCGGTTGGGGTTGGTTTTGGTGTTGGATCAATTTTGGAGTTCAAAACTCCATAGCCATTCTTGGCCTTTCCGCAGGGGCGAATCGATTCGGCCCCTTGGGCGAATCGATTCGCATAGATGCAGAGTCCCAGGTCTTGTTGTCCGAATCGATTCGGATTGAAGACCGAATCGATTCGGCATTTGCAGAAACCAAATTTTATGGTCCGAACCGATTCTCTTTCAGAGCGAATCGATTCGGTTCCAGCAGATTTTGGAGGTCTTTTTCTTTTAATTTTCCTCCTTATTCTTTAGGTTAGGACCTAGGAAACTTCTTTAAAGAAGTAAACTTAGAGTCCTAGAGTAGTTATGGAGTTTGGACGTTACCCTGGACTAGAAATGGGTTCATCTGGGGTTTATCTCGGGGAGGTCTAAAAGAAATGTTAAGGCATTTCTTCTTTTATTCAAACTCTTAGAAGTTTGGAAGTTGGGTACCCTGACTTGGAGACTAAGGGCTTGTCAAGTTACATAGGCCTTGGAGATTAATAGGATCATAATGATCATTTGGAGGTTTAATCGGGGATGGTAATTTGAGGAATAAATGTTAATTCTCGATGGGAATTAGGTTCGCATAAAATGAACCCTTAGGCGTTTAAATGATGATAGGTTCAACTAGAATGAACCCCGTTGGTTAATGATGTTAGGTTTAATAAAAAGAACCAATCTCATGATTAATGGAAATGGATTTTTGGAAATAAATTGATTATTAATGTAAATGTTAATTTACTGTTACACACCTCTCTAAATGACATCATAAGGGAAGTTCGCTCGTGAGGTGAAGCTCCCTGACTAATGAATGCAGGGTGGATATAGTCCTAGGCCATGGGAGCGCGTATTGTTATTTTTTTCTGCGATGGGTAGGAGATTTCGGGTGTGGTCTTGACTACCCCGCAGGCTCATGGCCGCTTCCCGACGGATTCCGATAGGTGCCCAGGTTGCCTTATGATCGGCCCTGGAAGATGATGGTCATTTAGGGGCGCGCTCAGTGGGGAAACCCGGACGGGCGGTCTTAGATATTGTTATATGTATATAAATATAACTATATTTTCATCAAGTTGGACTTGATGGTTGTTAAACGCCATAAGGAGCGTATGAAATGCCATGAAGAGCATGAATAAGTGCCGGGAAGAGCACGAAAATGATATATGTGCCATAAAGAGCACTTGATGCAAATGATATTTCTAATAAGGAATGGAAAGATAAATGGGAAGTTTTAATTAATGAATAGAATTATAACTTCTTGACTTAACCGAAAATATGGTTTTATTCCTAATAAGGAATGTCTAAAGGAAATGGAAATTGTATTTGAATAATAAGGAAGGGTTTTAAATTAAAGTACTTTACCTTCTATTCTTGCTTATTTTGTAGATAGCATGTCATATTATCATCCTCATCATTCATGTATAACTGTTCATATCTATCATGCTTTTTATTCTTCTAGAAATCATATAGAACCCGGCCCTGACCGGTTTACTTCTTTGTTGCATATATGTTACTGTATCCGCTCAGGTGCTCCACCGCAAGGACGCCCGACTTGACTTTCCCGAGTCCTTTGCACCTTCGACGAGCTGTAAGACTTTGCGGGTTATTACAGGATGTTGTGTTAGACGCTTTCGTTTTTGTCATTCTAGTTATGATCGGGTCTTGTCCCTCGGGCGTGTGGCCCAAACATTTGTATTTGATTAATGGTTGTACTATGTAAGATATTTTACATTGTTGTATGTTGTCGTATGTAGCTGTGGACCGACAGCTTATTCGGCCCCTTTGTGTACATTCGCTTTAGTTACTTCATATTTTTTTTATCTTTTGGAAATTCCACTTGCTTGTCAGATTGGGTTGTTAGTTTAAATTTTCATAACCGCATTTTTTAAAATTCTACACTTTTTGGCAACCCGTTTTCTGATTTATTGGGTGGTTTTCCCGTATACTCAGTTTATATTTGTGATGCTGAGAATGATACCCATCCATGATTCCTGTTACGTTTGAGTATCGGGCTGGCCACCCCTTATCTCGGATTGCGGGTTGTCACAGATGGTATCAGAGCATCAGGTTCTAGAGTACTAGGATCTGTGTGGACTTGTCTCGTTCTACCGTAGCGTTCTTTGATGTAGGGCCTAATGCTAGGACTTCTTGTTGCTTATGTTTATGATCTTCTGCAAGATAGATTGTTTTATTAGCATTCTAATGCTATTGTTCTTCCATCTCAGATGCCGTCTAAGAGAGGTCGCCCGGCGAGACGAGTTAAGGTCGTAGTGAAGGAAGTAGGTCCTCCACCGCCACTACAAGGGACGGTTAATGTTGCGGATGTAGCAAGTATAGTGGCTGGAGCGGTTAATGCGGCCATGTCCGTAGTGATCCAACAATCGCCATGGGCTCCAGGTGTTCAAGCTCCTACGGGACTTACTCCGTGGGAAAGGGTTAGGGAGTCCTTTTTAAAGGGCAATCCCCCGGAATTCGAGGGAGGTGCGGATGTTATTAAAGCCAATCAATGGAAGAAAGACATGCAACGCCACCTTCGAATGATAGAATGCAGTGAGGATAAGAAACAGGTCCTTACCACCTTTAAGCTTGTCGGATCAGCGTTACACTGGTGGGAGACAATGACCACCCCAGAGCAAAGAGACACCATGTCAATTACTGAGTTCTGGGCTTTGTTTGATCTAAGTATTTTCCTCCCGCTGTTCAGGGGGAGATGAAGAGGAAGTTGCAAGATGTAGCGCAAGGGGAGAGATCTGTAGCAGAGTATGAACAGGAGTTCACCCTGTTGGCAAGTTTTGTACCAGATGAGGTGACTCCGGAAGAGAGGAAGATCTCGAAGTTTATGGGAGGTCTAAACTGGAGAATCCGTAAACACTTATTGGGTAACCCAGCTTTCCAGACTTTTGGAGAGGTTATGAATGCAGCCTTACTCCATTGCCAGGAACATCGAGCATATAGGCAGGGTAGCAAAAAGACTACTGAAAAGAGGCAGGTAGGGAAGCTTGGGAAGTTTATTGCGAGGGGCAATAATAGGCACGGGCAAGGTGCTTTACATCCGGCAGATCGGGGTGACCCCGGGGGTAGAGGTCGTCCGGGCCGAGGCTTTTCTCAGTTTAGGAATATCGGAGGTCGAGGTCGGGAGGACATGAAGGGACGATGCTTCCAATGTGGGGAGGCAGGTCATTACAAGAAGGAGTGTCCTCAGATGATTGGGGGTCAGTTTCCTCGGGTTCCGCAGCAGCCATGTGTTTTGGTTCCACCTCCGGTACCTATTATGGTTGTTCCTCCGCAGCAGGGGCAACTACAGTATGGACGTGTTTATCATAATCGGGAGGCTATGTTTCCTCCAGCCCTGCCGGCACCACCCGTTATTGAGGGTAAGTTTTTACTCAGAGTTACGCGAGTTATATGTTATTCGATGCGGGTGTTACGCGCTTATTTGTTTTACGAGCTTTTCTCAGATTACAGATTTCATAATATCTGCTGAGAGTATTTTCATTAGTATCGAGTTCTATGGATAATAGTTCGCTCATTTCTTTTGTTTGTATGTATATAGGAAGTTCTCTTATTAAATTTTGCTTGAGGCCGATTTACTCGTCCTTAACATGGTCGAGTATGATGTGATATTGATATGTGATTGCTATGCCTTATCTCCACGACCAACAAGTTGAGTGGTAGCGTATAGGAGGGGTTCCTTGTTTGGATTCCGCTTCTGCGGGACGCTCCACGCGCGAACCTTAACGACGTTGGGAGTGGGGATATACCACCTTTTCTTTCTCTTAGTTATGTGTACTACGCTCTATCTCCATGATCAACTAGTTAAGTAGTCATGTGACGGAGGGGTTCCTTGTTTGGATTTCGCTTTGCGAGACACTCCGCCGCATGAACACTTAACGATGTTGTGAGTGAAGATATGCTATTCTTCCCTTTTATTTCATTTTGTTTTATTAAATTATTGTTGGAAGTGGGATTGGAAAGTAGCCGAGAATCACGTACAAGAGTGATGGATGGCTATTAGAGTGCGACATAGGAGCACTGCATATAGTTCTCTCCTCTGATCGATATGAGGGAGACCGAGGTACGAAGTCGAATTGAGACTTCGGGTTATGCCTTGTTATAGAAGGCTATTTATTGAGATGCATATGTTATAGGGTATATAACCCTAGGGTTTCACGAAGGGTGATCGTTGAAATTTTTTCTTTAGTTATTTAATTGTTAGTGTGTAGCTGTAGGATCTTTTCGGTCCCGAACATGTGTCTTAGACCTGTACCCCTCGATGACTGACGACGCGAAGTAGTAGTGTAACGGGAGGGTTCCTTGTTTGGATTTCGCTTCGGCGAGACGTCCCACGCACGAAACTGAGCAACTGTCGGAAGTTGAGTAGGGTCTTGGGCACTAGGGACATACTTAGTATTAGGTGTATACGACTTAGATAGGGTATAGGTAGATAGACTTTAGGATTGTTCAGATGTAGGGGCTTTTAGTATGGGACATAAGTTTAGGAGGGTTGTTGGGAGTTGACCATGACTAAGTCATGCGTAAACTCATACCAAGTGATTGGTTTCATGTTATGTGAAGTGGGAGGATTTCGAGGAGTTAGTGGTTAAGGCCGAAGGAGATGAGGCCTCACGTGGTGGAGTGTTACGGAGGTAACAAAAGGGTGAATTAACTCGTACCATGAGCCACGTGGTCAAGCTCGAAGGTAGATTCCATTAGCAAGTCTCTGCCATGACGAGGAGTAATGATGCTGGAATATCGATTTATTGTGGATGCGCCTCACAAGTTTAAACTTGTAAGGAGTATTATCCCCTAATTAAGTTGAAGTCCATCTTGGGGGTGATCGCTGCATAGGAAGAGAGATGCTACTTCCTGGGCAGTATCTAGTCTTTCGTGCAAACAACATCTCATCTCAAGATAAGCTGTTGATTTAGGAAACAGAACTCTACTCTTTTGACATTGAGGGTGGGGTGCGTTTTCCTTAAGAGAATTTTGTCCCGAACGGAAGGGACTTAAGTTAGGCAGATATAGAGGAATCACGCGGTTCTAACGTTTCGGTGCGTCAAGGTAATGACGAATCGTGCCAAGTTATACGTCACTAGTACTATTGGCTGGGCCTAGGAGGGTCGTTGTACTGAATCAAGACTTTCGTTTCTCATTCTTGGCAAGTTTCCAAGAAGCCGTGGGAATTGAATGATGGTTAATTACTTCTTATCAGTTTCCACAGGTGACCAAACCAATAGAATAAACCATATGCGGAGGCATATACTCCTTATATGCGTGCCTAACTTTAAGAGTAGTTGGGAACAATGCTTTCCGCTCGTTGATTTCGCCTATAGAGAATTGTGTCGATTCACTATTAGGAGGGCGCTTTAGAAGAAGCCTTGTAAGTTAGGCCTTGTTGATTTTTCCCTTGTTGGTTAGAAGTGCGAGATGACGAGTCTCTCGTATGACCAAGACCGAAGAAAGAACTCAGTCGATGCGAGAAGAAGGCATCTAGAGTTGAGGTCATTAGACCACATGTTGGGGTGAGTATCGCCTGTGAAAGGCATTTTGCGGGAAAACTTGCACCGCACGATGTTGTACCTTTCCTAGAAATGTCGCGATGGGTCCGGTAAACTGTTCGCTCGCTTTCTCGAAACGTTTTGCGGCAAGTTCATAATTTGTTCCTTGTCTCTCATGCAAGGGAGTACGAAGGATATGACGGTGCCTTTAGGCACATTCCTTTCTAAGTAGATGCAACGTAACGGTTTTTATTAGATGTAGTCGGTTGCTATCTTAGAGCGTAGAGTTACGTTGGCGTCGATGGTAGTACCTTGGGGGATGAGTTCTATACATTAAACAGAGTGTCGAGAAATCGACATAGGGGCGCGAGGATGACTTGCGGGAATAGTATCCGCACTTCTTCTTGCGACGTATATCCGAATTTTGGGGGCAAAATTCCCTCTTAAGGGGGGGAGTATGTAATAACCCTCTCTTCCAATAGCCCATTTTATCCTTAATTACCATGTGTAGAAATTAGTTATTATCTGATAAGATGCTGAGTAAATATTAAGTTGTTATGTCGAGTCAATATTTACTAAAATGTTGTGTAATTACCTCGTGAGTAGATAAAATGTTCATGTGGTAATTTATTATGTCATAAGGATTTAAAATGACATTTTAGTTTATTATGAAACCGGAACTAAAATGAGTTATAAAATTCCCAAATGATAATTTGGATAGTGTAGTTAGTCCCGGTAGGTGCGAGACAGTCAAAATAAGTGCCATATTGTATTTTGGCATTTTGGGGACTTTTGACTGGTTTTGGGCTTAAATAGGGTAGTCGCGTATATTTTTATCGCGTATTAGTCATTTAAGTGGGTTTAGAGGACTTAAGCCCCGTTTTATTTCCCACCCCTATTCCCATTCTTCCATTTTTACCCAATTGAGCCCTAGAGAGAGTAGAGAGAGGAAGAGAACTTGGGAGAAAAGAGAGATTTGGAGCTTGGATTGTTGCCTCCTTCTTCATCAAATCAGATTCTTACCTTGAGGCAAGTAATCTACTTGCAAATTTATGGTTTAAGTAGAATAAATTGCATTGATATTTATGATTTAGAAATGTTAGGGTTTTTGTTGGATTTTTGGGTATTAACCCTTGGAAATGGATTTGGATGATAAATGATGTTTAAGGTTGGTAGATAGATGGATTTAGAATGTAGAAATTGCAGCCAATGATTTCGGTTGGGGTTGGTTTTGGTGTTGGATCAATTTTGGAGTTCAAAACTCCATAGCCATTCTTGGCCTTTCCGCAGGGGCGAATCGATTCGGCCCCTTGGGCGAATCGATTCGCATAGATGCAGAGTCCCAGGTCTTGTTGTCCGAATCGATTCGGATTGAAGACCGAATCGATTCGGCATTTGCAGAAACCAAATTTTATGGTCCGAACCGATTCGCTTTCAGAGCGAATCGATTCGCTGTGGAGAATCGATTCGGCCCTTAGGGCGAATCGATTCGGTTCCAGCAGATTTTGGAGGTTTTTTTCTTTTAATTTTCCTCCTTATTCTTTAGGTTAGGACCTAGGAAACTTCTTTAAAGAAGTAAACTTAGAGTCCTAGAGTAGTTATGGAGTTTGGACGTTACCCTGGACTAGAAATGGGTTCATTTGGGGTTTATCTCGGGGAGGTCTAAAAGAAATGTTAAGGCATTTCTTCTTTTATTCAAACTCTTAGAAGTTTGGAAGTTGGGTACCCTGACTTGGAGACTAAGGGCTTGTCAAGTTACATAGGCCTTGGAGATTAATAGGATCATAATGATCATTTGGAGGTTTAATCGGGGATGGTAATTTGAGGAATAAATGTTAATTCTCGATGGGAATTAGGTTCGCATAAAATGAACCCTTAGGCGTTTAAATGATGATAGGTTCAACTAGAATGAACCCCGTTGGTTAATGATGTTAGGTTTAATAAAAAGAACCAATCTCATGATTAATGGAAATGGATTTTTGGAAATAAAATGATGATTAATGTAAATGTTAATTTACTGTTACACACCTCTCTAAATGACATCATAAGGGAAGTTCGCTCGTGAGGTGAAGCTCCCTGACTAATGAATGCAGGGTGGATATAGTCCTAGGCCATGGGAGCGCGTATTTTTATTTTTTTCTGCGATGGGTAGGAGATTTCGGGTGTGGTCTTGACTACCCCGCAGGCTCATGGCCGCTTCCCGACGGATTCCGATAGGTGCCCAGGTTGCCTTATGATCGGCCCTGGAAGATGATGGTCATTTAGGGGCGCGCTCAGTGGGGAAACCCGGACGGGCGGTCTTAGATATTGTTATATGTATATAAATATAACTATATTTTCATCAAGTTGGACTTGATGGTTGTTAAACGCCATAAGGAGCGTATGAAATGCCATGAAGAGCATGAATAAGTGCCGGGAAGAGCACGAAAATGATATATGTGCCATAAAGAGCACTTGATGCAAATGATATTTCTAATAAGGAATGGAAAGATAAATGGGAAGTTTTAATTAATGAATAGAATTATAACTTCTTGACTTAACCGAAAATATGGTTTTATTCCTAATAAGGAATGTCTAAAGGAAATGGAAATTGTATTTGAATAATAAGGAAGGGTTTTAAATTAAAGTACTTTACCTTCTATTCTTGCTTATTTTGTAGATAGCATGTCATATTATCATCCTCATCATTCATGTATAACTGTTCATATCTATCATGCTTTTTATTCTTCTAGAAATCATATAGAACCCGGCCCTGACCGGTTTACTTCTTTGTTGCATATATGTTACTGTATCCGCTCAGGTGCTCCACCGCAAGGACGCCCGACTTGACTTTCCCGAGTCCTTTGCACCTTCGACGAGCTGTAAGACTTTGCGGGTTATTACAGGATGTTGTGTTAGACGCTTTCGTTTTTGTCATTCTAGTTATGATCGGGTCTTGTCCCTCGGGCGTGTGGCCCAAACATTTGTATTTGATTAATGGTTGTACTATGTAAGATATTTTACATTGTTGTATGTTGTCGTATGTAGCTGTGGACCGACAGCTTATTCGGCCCCTTTGTGTACATTCGCTTTAGTTACTTCATATTTTTTTTATCTTTTGGAAATTCCACTTGCTTGTCAGATTGGGTTGTTAGTTTAAATTTTCATAACCGCATTTTTTAAAATTCTACAGTTTTTGGCAACCCGTTTACTGATTTATTGGGTGGTTTTCCCGTATACTCAGTTTATATTTGTGATGCTGAGAATGATACCCATCCATGATTCCTGTTACGTTTGAGTATCGGGCTGGCCACCCCTTATCTCGGATTGCGGGTTGTCACAGTCTTCTTCTTAATCTGTCATGATTCAATGAAACATTAATATCTTTTGGTAATTGATTTTGTTACGAGTGAGTTTTTTTTAATTATTGTTAACTAATAAAGGTTAAAATATATTGATAGTTAAGTTTTCCCATTTTATATCAGTAAATATTGGTAGTTTTCGTATAAGGCCATATCCAAATGGTGTTATAATTAAAGTCTGACTATTTGTAAATTTACATAGTTTTGAAGGAGCATATTAATGATTGATGGTTGAACATTTTATATATTTATTATATTTTTGAATGATTTTTTCCTAATGAATCTAAGAAGAATTTTGTGATAGTGTGAGGTAATCAACAATCTTTTCAAATGGATAGTGATAAGAGTTGGATGGAATTGTCAAGAGTTTCTCAGCCTTATATTAAAGGAGTTAATGGGTTTCTTGATTTTGTATTTGCCAATAAATATCCTGAGCTAGTGATCAAGTGCCCGTGTAAGAAATGTCAAAATACCATTATCCATAAAAGAGAAGTTGTTTATGATCATCTCATCATACATGGGTTTGTTAAGAATTACATTAGGTGGATTTATCACATAGAAGGTTATCCATACACAATGGGAATTGGTGGAGCGAATGAAGGTCATAAATCGAATACAAGAGATTATTTGTGTGGACTACTCACGTAATGTTAGTCTCGGACTAGCAGTCGATGACTTTAACCCTTTTAAAACAATGAGCATTTCTCATACCACGTGGCCTGTTGTTTTGATGATATATAACTCGCCTCATGTAATACCCCGTATTTTTAAGCTATATTAATTTGGGGATTTATTAAATTTAATGTGAATAGATTATTTAATATAAATCCGAAAATTAATTATGTTATAATTATTAACGTGATGAGAGTTAGTAAATATGGGAAATTTGTTGAATATTACTAATGAGAAAAGTAATATATAATATTGGTTATATTAAATGTCACGAGTGAATAAAATGACAATTTTGAAAATTTGAGTCGGGACGCGCCCGTGTCGCATTGGGACTAAATATTGATGTATAAAAGTGAATATATTATGAGTCACTCGTATGGTCGTTTTGAGTGCGCCAAAGTGTCCGGAGGGTCTAGATGGTCAGAAAAGTGTACCCGGGGGTTTAATTTGGGTCTCGGGGCATTTTTAGGCTTAATTAGTGCCCTGGGAGGGCATTTTATACATTTTACATTTTTGGGTAATTAAACCTACGAAAATTCAAGGGATATATCCGATGTCTAAGGTTGTCTTCTAGGGTTAAAAAAACCAAAGACAAGTGACAGCCATAGGAGAGGGAAGGAGAGGCTTTTCCAAGCAATTCAAGGCCAACGATTCACCCGGTTGCACCGCCACCACCACCAACGCGTAGATCGCGCGACGTGGAATGCAACCACACCAAATTCGTCATCAAACCAGAATGTTGAAAATCCCACGCAAGTGTTTATCTTGCTTATTTCGTTAATGCATCACTCATGTTAGTCTAGGGATGATTAGGGTGAGTTTTAATGGAAGAAAACCCAAATTTGAGATAGGAATTCGCATGTAGTAATTATTTGAACGTTAATCTGGAAACCCCTTAACATGTAGAGGATTAAACCACGAAATTTTGATGTTTTAGAAGAAGAAAATTCTGGAAAAAAGATTGATTACAACCATGTTAAAAAGAATTCTAGGGTTCTTGAGATTTACATGAATTCTGGCCTCTAAATCCATGATTATAAATGGAAATTTGCATGCTTTACGTAAAAGATGTATAGAATGGATTTATATTATTAGTAGTAAAAATTTCTGGGCGTTTGGGAATGAAAAATTTGGATTGGGATGTAGTAATGTGAGAAAACCCGTAACTGGTAAATGCAGAATTCGCCATACCTGCTTGATTGATCGATAGAGCCAAGAACTTTGATCGATCGAAGGTTCGATCGATCGAGCCCCAGACCTCGATCGATCGACCCCTCCTGGCAGACTCATAATTTCCCTTTTTAAATTAGTTGAATTCAATTTAATGAGAAATAATTCTTGGACACCCTTATTAAAATGTTTTGGGAGATAAAGATGACCAGTAGGCTTTATTAATGAATAAGAGACCTTTAATGTAAGGCGAAATATATATTTTTGGAGTGTTTATACCTAAGGGACGATGGAATTTTGTATTGAAGGGAGAGATTACGTAAAATGGTTATGATGGAAAATAGATGAATACTTACTGAATTTTTATACTTGGGAGGATAGAGTCCATGAGTGTTACGTAGTAAGTTGGAATAATACCCCGAATTAAAGTTAGAGACGAACCATTATACGTGATAACTAATAATGAGATATGAGGATAAATGTCGTAACTATGGGATTTGAGATGTACATAAAATTGATATGGTAATATTAGTATAGTTATATGAGTGTGTATGCATATACTATCTATGTGTGAAAATCGTGCCCGCGCTACTTGCTATCCCTGAGGTTACCGCGCTGGGACAATCTTATCTCGATGGGACCTTTATGGGGGATATTGACTTGTACCCTAGAAGATAAATATCCTTGGTACAGGCTATCGAATTGATAGATCAGACTGTCCTAAGAGACGTGGGGGCATGTGCTATCCTCTTAGAGACTTGGAATCTATGCTTCGCCTCAATATTGTTTGTGTATGTGTTAATACAGTTCGAGAGTGATTCCGAGCTTGCATTTCCCTTAGTACGAGAGATACGGGGATTGGATAGCAGAGTATGCACGCACCATAATTTTTATGTGGGGTGCTGTTAGAATATATATATTATTCGAGTATTTAATATATATACGAAATTCTGAAATTTGAAATTGTCTACTATGTTATGGTAAGTAAGAAATGAATCTTTACTTCAATTTGGAAATACTTGTTTGAAAAGTATAATATGACACTGGGAAACTTTATTAATAAATAAAGTTAACAAGAGAGCTTTGTTACTAAATAAGACTTTCCTTTTAAAAAATTACATCGTTCAGTTTTAAATCTTACAAGTAACCTAAGATAAGTTTAAATCATTGGGAAGTTTAGTACGGTAGGTGTGCACATTTGAAGAGAGGTGAGAATTTCTCAAGAGAGTGCCGCACTAATATGTTGTTGCATTGGCCTGTAAACAATTTAAATACTTGCTAAACGAATTTTAAATCATATACACTATCGGGCTCTGACCCGTTTCTATTTTTCTTTCTCTCTTATATATATATGTATATATTACAGGTGCCCCGCCACAGGGGCGTCTTGCTTAGGATCCCTTGGAAGGAACGTGTTGCAGCTTAGGTGGGAGTTGCAGGCCTCTTGCTTAGACGACTTCATTTATTTGACTCCACTCCTAGCATATTCATTTAGTGGGGCATGTGTCGCCCTTTTCCATTATTCAGTTGTTTATTTGGACATTGTAATTTAGTTATTTCTAGTATTGTCACTTTGGGGATTTTATTACTGATTGGATGTTTTACTTTAAGTTTTAAAGTTAGGATTTAGTTGTTGAATGTTTAAATTATTTGGATTATATGTTCCAGGATTGTTGTGGTGTGATTCTTTAATATTGTATCGTTGTAAATAATTAAATCTTTGTTTTTAAAATAAATTTGAAAAGTAATGTTTAAAAATGGTTTTCACACTTAGCTTAATTAATTAGGGTGTTTAAATTGGGAAAGTTATTTTTACGACAGTGATGCTAAGAATGAACCAACTATTCACCTTGATTTTAATTTAATAAAGGAGTGATCACCCGGTATTTAATTAGGCAGGGTGTCACAGGTGGTATCAGAGCATCAGGTTCTAGTGTCCTTAGGATCTATACGGCTTATTTCGCTTTCAGCTTAACATTTTTGCTATAGAGCCCTATTTTAGGATTGTTGTATTCCTTCTTTTACCTTTACGTCTTCAGCTTTTTGAGATTTGATAATAACTGTAGACTAATGAATTTCTTCACATTTCAGATGCCTCCGAGACGTGCACCAAAGGATAGGCGTGGCCAAGCAGAGCAGCCAGCAGCTCCAGCACAGGGTACGATGAATGCTAATGAAGTAGCCGCTATTGTTGCCCAGGTGGTGAATGTCGCGCTAGCGGTGGTTCAGTAGGCTCCTCCCCAGATTCAGGCAGTGGCGCCAGTACCTGTACAGCTTCCATCTGCATGGGAGCGATTTAGGGATGCCTTTCAGAAGGCGCATCCCCCTGAGTTCTCTGGTAGTTCAGATATCATCATCCTCAGCCAATGGAAGAAAGATATCCAGCGGCATCTTCGTATGTATGAGTGCACAGACGTGCAATAATAGTTGTTGGCTTCCTTTCAGCTGGTGGGGGCCTCTTTGCAGTGGTGGGAGTCCACCATCACCTTGGAGGAGAGGGAAACGATCCCGATTCAGTCATTTTTAGGAGCGGTTTGATCGTAAGTACTTTCCACCCGTCGTGAAGAATGAGATGAGGCGGAAACTACTGAACTTGAAATATGATAATTTTACTGTTGCTCAGTATGAGGAGGAGTTCACGAGACTTCTCACCATAGTGCCAGATGAGGCACCCACTGAGGGTAAAAAGATAATGCTGTTTGTGGACGGGTTAGCTTGGAGGATCTGTCAGCACCTTATAGGGAATCTGTCTCTGAGTACTTTCACTGATGTACTCAATGCTGCATTACTACATTGCCAGGATCACCGCTTACATCTGCAGGGAAGCAAGAGAGCAGGAGAGTCCAGCCAGCAGGGTAGGACCGGGGGTAGTAGTGCTAGTGGAGCACCGACATCTCAAGGACAGACTCGTCAGCATGAGCAGAGTTCCCATCAGGGAGACCCTGCTAAGCGATTCCGTTCAGGTGATCCCAGACAGGGATTTAGGGGTTATAGGCAGGGCCAACCTAATCAGTGGGGCCAGCAGGGTCAACACCGACAACAGCAGGGTCAGCAGCAGGGCCAACAGCGTTTCCACCAGGGCCAACAGGGCCAGTGGCTTGGTGGTAACGGCCAACAGGGCCGTGGTCAGCACAGTCAGAGGGGAGGTAACTTCAAAGGACAATGTTTTGGGTGCGGTAATCTTGGCCATAGGCGCCAGGATTGTCCGGAGGGAGAGAGGGCCCCACAGCAGCAGGGTGCCCGTAATGAGCGACATAGGCCACTTTTTCCAGCTGCCCTCCTAGCTCCAGAACAGGTACCAGCCCTACCAGCCATTCCAGCAGCTCTAGTGCAGCAGGGGCAGTTACAGTATGGACGTGTCTATAACGTCCACCAGGCAGCAGCTCTACAGGCACCACCTGCGATTGAGGGTATGTTTCCTATCCATGGTACTATGGGTGGAGTTTTGTTTGATACTGGGGCGATGCATTGTTTTATAGCTACGCATTTTGCGAAGGCCTTAGGGCTGTTAGCCACAGCAGAGAGCACCATGACGTTTGTAGACTCATTACTAGGGAGTGGTTCGCTTATTTTCTTTATATGCCGGGGAGTGGGGGTAGAGATTGGTAACTTGGTATTACCTGCAGACATGTTAGTCTTAGATATGCATGAGCATGATGTTTATTATCGGTATGGATTGGTTCGCAGCTTACAGAGCCATGATTGATTGTTTCGGTGGGAGTATTGTCTTTGCCATTCCTGGGCAAGAGATGTTTGTATTGGCGATGCCTTGCCCAGAGGGAGGTTCGACCGCTTATTTGTATTACATAGAGGAGGATACCTCTAAGGAGGTTGTGAGTCCCTTAGACTCGATCCAAGTTGTTCTTGAGTATTCCGATGTATTCCAAGAGATACCAGGCCTACCCCCCAGTCGAGAGATAGACTTCGTCATAGATTTATTACCGGATACTAGACCTATAGCACACGCTCCGAACCGTATGGCTCCGGCAGAGATACGAGAGTTACGAGATCAGATAGAGTAGCTATTAGGTCAGGCTTCATTCGCAGGAGTACCTCACCTTGGGGCGCTCCAGTCTTGTTTGTGAAGAAGAGAGATGGTTCACTGAGGTTATGAGTGGACTATCGGGAGTTGAACAAGGTCACGATACGAAATAAGTATTCGTTGCCTTGTATCGATGATCTGTTCGACCAGCTGAGGGGAGCAACCTTTTTTTCGAAGATAGATCTGAGGTCGGGTACCATCAGCTACGTATGACTGCCTTCTTAACGCGATATGGGTCTTACGAGTTAAAAGTGATGCCATTCGGCCTCACAAATGCTCCAGCCGTGTTCATGGACTTAATGAACCGAGTGTTCATAGAGTTCTTGGATCAGTTTGTCATCGTCTTCATAGATGACATTTTGATATATTCACACTCCGAGGAGGAGCATGCCGAGCACTTGAGACAGGTTCTTCAGACTCTACGAGATCATCAGTTGTATGCTAAGTACGAGAAGTGAGGATTCTGGTTGCGAGAAGTATAGTTCTTGGGGCATGTTGTTTCTGAATAGGGGATAGCAGTTGACCCAAGAAAAGTATCAGCGGTGAGGGAGTGGGGACAACCCATGACACCGACGAAAGTGTGAAGTTTCTTGGGGTTAGCCAGATATTACAGGAGATTCATTCGGGGATTCTCCAAAATAGCGGGTCCATTGACGAACCTGACTCGCAAAGGAGTTCCATATGTTTGGGATGATGCTTGCCAATTGGCTTTCAACGAGCTGAAAGATAAGCTTACTTCAGCACCAGTTCTTGCGTTACCGAAGCCGGGTGTGGAGTACCTAGTTTAAACCGATGCCTCTTTACGGGGACTTGGGGGAGTACTTCAGCAGGAAGAGAAGGCTATATCTTTGGCCTCCCGCAAGCTTAAGCCACATGAGAAGAATTACCCCACCCACGACCTGTAGTTAGCAGCGATTGTTTTTGCATTGAGGTTATGGAGGCACTATTTATTGGGGGAGAAATTTCGTTTGTTCACAGACCACAAGTCACTGCAGTACCTGTTCACTCAGCGAGAGCTGAATATGCATCAGTGCAGATGGTTAGAGTTTGTGAAGGACTATCAGTTCGACATACAATATCATCCGGGGAAGGCCAACGTAGTTGCTGATGCGTTGAGCCGTAGACCAGTAGACGAGGTAGCGGACGTCTGGAAAGCAAAGTGGAAGGAATTAGGCTACCAGGACGTAGTAGCTCGTTCCTTCATATCTGTTATGACAGTGACACCCGAGATTGTTACGAGATTGATACAGGCACAGATCGCAGACACGTTTTTCCAGGAGCAGATTGTACGACTCTTAGCTGAGGGTGCTGAGTCCTATTCTGTTAGATCTGATGGGGGTTTGAGGTTTAATGGGAGATTGGTGGTTCCAGGAGGAGCAGAATTACGTCACGTAGTGATGACCCAGTCTCACGGGTCCCGATTTCCCATACATCCCGGAGGAGATAAGATGTACCAGGATATGAGGTGATAATATTGATGGAGTGGTATGAAGAAGGACATCGCTGAGTTCGTGTCCAAGTGTTCTACCTGCCAGCTGGTAAAGGTGGACCATTAGAAACCGTCAGGGTTGCTTCAGCCATTGGAAGTACCCGCGTGGAAGTGGGAGAGTATTTCCATGGATTTTATTATAGGGTTGCCTACATCACAGAGGGGCCACGACTCTATGTGGGTGATTGTAGACCGTTTGACCAAGGTGGCTCATTTTCTACCGGTGCGGACAGACTATACCACGGGTCAGTATGCTCAGTTATTCATTGCTGAGATTGTCAGATTACATGGGGTGCCCCTAAATATTGTGTCAAATAGAGACAAGATTTTCGTGTCGCATTTCTGGGAGAGCTTTCAGGAGGCTATGGGTACTGAGTTCAGGGTGAGTTCAACTTATCACCCACAGATAGATGGAAAGACAGAGCGTACTAATCAGATGTTGGAGGATATGCTACGCATGTGTGTTCTTAATTTTGGGGGAGGTTGGGAGCCACATCTTCCACTGGTAAGTTTGCTTATAATAACTCTTATCAGTTCACGATTGGCATGGACCCATTTGAGGCTTTGTATGGCAGGCCTTGTCGTTCCCCAACTTGTTGGCTCGAGGTGGGGGATAATAAGTTGTTAGGACCAGAGGTGATTGAGGAAACCTCCGCAAGGATTGAGATGATCAGGAGTCGCATTCGAGTAGCCCAGGACAGGCAGAAAAGCTACGCAGATGCGAAACGGTTCTTCTGGGAGTTTAATGTGGGGGACCAAGTGTTACTACGTGTATCTCCTATGAAAGGAGTGATGAGGTTCGGGAAGAAAGGGAAATTGGCCCCGAGGTACGTGGGACCATTTCCCATTATCTAGAGGATTGGACTGGTAGCATACAGATTGGGACGGCCAGAGCATTTACACCGCATTCATGATGTATTCCACATTTCGTCGTTGAGACGATATCTTCGGGATGATATGGCCCATACTCACATTGCGATAGATGAGGTAGACTTACAGCCTGACAGCTATTACGAGGAGAGACCAGTGGCTATCCTAGACCATAGCGAGAGAAGATTGAGGTCGAAGGTAGTTCCACTTGTACGGGTCCAGTGGGAATATCATAATGTGGAGGAGTCCACTTGGGAGCGCGAGGCAGATATGCGCGAGAGATACCCAGATTTATTCTTACAAGGTACGCCTTATTTTCCGAATTTTGGGACGAAATTCCATTATTATGGGGGAAGTATGTAATACCCCTTATTTTTATGCTATATTAATTTGGAGATTTATTAAATTTAATGTGAATAGATTATTTAATACAAATCCGAAAAGTAATTATGTTATAATTATTAACGTGATGAGAGTTAGTAATTATGGGAAATGTGTTGAGTATTACTAATGAGCAAAGTAATATATAATATTGGTTATATTAAATGTCACGAGTGAATAAAATGAGAATTTTGAAAATTTGAGTCGGGACGCGCCCGTGTCGCGTCGGGACTAAATATTGATGTATAAAAGTGAATATATTATAAGTCACTCGTATGGTCGTTTTGAGTGCGCCAAAGTGTTCGGAAGGGTCGAGATAGTCAGAAAAGTGTACCCGGTGGTTTAATTTTGGTCTCGGGGCATTTGTAGGCTTAATTAGTGCCCCGGGAGGGCATTTTGGACATTTTACATTTTTGGGTAATTAAAACCACGAAAATTCAAGGGATATATCAGATGTCTAAGGTTGTCTTATAGGGTTAAAACAACCAAAGACAAGTGACGGCCATAGGAGAGGGAAGGAGAGGCTTTTCCAAGCAATTCATGACCAACGATTCACCCGGTTGCACCGCCACCACCACCAACGCGTAGATCGCGCGATGGGGAACGCAACCACACCAAATTCATCATCAAACTAGAACGTTGAAAATCCTAGGCAAGTGTTTATCTTGCTTATTTCGTTAATGCATCACTCATGTTAGTCTAGGGATGATTAGGGTGAGTTTTAATGGAAGAAAATCCAAATTTGAGATGGGAATTCGCATGTAGTAATGATTTGAACGTTAATGTGGAAACCCCTTAACATGTAGAGGATTAAACCACGAAATTTTGATGTTTTAAAAGAAGAAAATTCTGGAAAAGAGATTGATTAGAACCATGTTAAAAAGAATTATGGGGTTCTTGAGATTTACATGAATTATGTCCTGTTAATCCATGATTATAAATGGAAATTTGCATGCTTTACGTAAAAGATGTATAGAATGGATTTATATTATTAGTAGTACAAATTTCTGGGCATTTGGGAATGAAAAATTTGGATTTGGATGGAGTTATGTGAGAAAACCCGTAACTGGTAACTGCAGAATTCGCCATACCTGCTTGATCGATCGATCGAGCCATGAACTTCGATCGATCAAAGGTTCGATCGATCGAGCCCCAGACGTCGATCGATCAACCCCTTCTGGCAGACTCATAATTTCCCTTTTTAAATTAGTTGAATTCAATTTTATGAGAAATAATCCTTGGACACCCTTATTAAAATGTTTTGGGAGATAAAGATGACCAGAAGGATTTATTAATGAATAAGAAACCTTTAATGTAAGGCGAAATCTATATTTTTGGAGTGTTTATACCTAAGGGACGATGGAATTTTGTATTGAAGGGAGAGATTACGTAAAATGGTTACGTTGGAAAATAGATGAACACTTACTAAATTTTTATACTTGGGAGGATAGAGTCCATGAGTGTTACGTAGTAAGTTGGAATAATACCCCGAATTAAAGTTAGAGATGAACCGTTATACGTGATAACTAATAATGAGATATGAGGATAAATGTCGTAACTATGGGATTTGATATGTACCTAAAATTGATATGGTAATATTAGTATAGTTATATGAGTGTGTATGCATATACTATCTATGTGTGAAAATCGTGCTCGCGCTACTTGCTTTCCCTGAGGTTACCGCGCTGGGACAATCTTATCTCGATGGGACCTTTATGGGGGATATTGACTTGTACCCTAGAACATAGATATCCTTGGTACAGGCTATCGAATCGATAGTTCAGACGGTCCTAAGAGACGTGGGGGCATGTGCTATCCTCTTAGAGACTTGGAATATATGCTTCGCCTCAATATTGTTTGTGTATGTGTTAATACAGTTCGAGAGTGATTCCGGGCTTGTATTTCCCTTAGTACGAGAGATACGGGGATTGGATAGCAGAGTATGCACGCACCATAATTTTTATGTGGGGTGCTGTTAGAATATATATATTATTCGAGTATTTAATATATATATGAAATTCTGAAATTTGAAATTGTCTACTATGTTATGGTAAGTAAGAAATGAATCTTTACTTCAATTTGGAAATACTTGTTTGAAAAGTATAATATGACACTGGGAAACTGTATTAATAAATAAAGTTAAAAAGAGAGCTTTGTTACCAAATGAAACTTTCCTTTTAAACAATTACATCGTTCAGTTTTAAATCTTACGAGTAACCTAAGATAAGTTTAAATCATTGGGAAGTTTAGTGCAGTATAAGATAGATAATTTGTTGGGAAGGTAAGTACGGTAGGTGTGCACATTAGAAGAGAGGTGAGAATTTCTCAAGAGAGTGCCACACTATTATGTTGTTGCATTGGCCTGTAAATAATTTAAATACTTGTTAAACGAATTTTAAATCATATACACTATCAGGCTCTGACCCGTTTTTATTTCCCTTTCTCTCTTATATATATATGTATATATTACAGGTGCCCATCCATAGGGGCGTCTTGCTTAGGATCCCTTGGAATGAACGTGCTGCAGCTTAGGTGGGAGTTGCAGGCCTCTTGCTTAGACGACTTCATTTATTTGACTCCACTCCTAGCATATTCATTTAGTGGGGCATGTGTCGCCCTTTTCCATTATTCAGTTGTTTATTTGGACATTGTAATTCAGTTATTTCTAGTATTGTCACTTTGGGAATTTTATTACTGATTGGATGTTTTACTTTAAGTTTTAAAGTTTGGATTTAGTTGTTGAGTGTTTAAATTATTTGGATTATATGTTCCAGGATTGTTGTGGTGTGATTCTTTAATATTGTATCGTTGTAAATAATTAAATCTTTGTTTTTAAAATAAAATTTGGAAAGTAATGTTTAAAAATGGTTTTCACACTTAGCTTAATTAATTGGGGTGTTTAAATTGGGAAAGTTATTTTTACGACAGTGATGCTAAGAATGAACCAACTGTTCACCTTGATTTTAATTTAATAAAGGAGTGATCACCCGATATTTAATTAGGCGGGGTGTCACACCTTCGTGGATTTATATGAAACAACCTTATCTTATACTATCTACATTGATTGACGGTCCACGCGACCTAGGAAATAATATTGATATTTAATTACAGCCTCTCATCGATGAGTTTAAGCAATTGTGGAATGATGGCATACTTACTTACGACGAATCGACTGAAAAAATGTTTTGTATGAGTGCATTGTTAATGTGGACAATTAGTGACTTTCCTGTGTATGGAAACTTCTCAGCTCGGAGTACAAAAGGGAGACTAGCTTGTCCTTGTTGCAACAAGAATACTCATTCATAGTGGTTAAAGAATAGGATGAAATTTTGCTACATGTGCCATCGTCGATGGTTGGATCACAAACATAAATTTAGAAATGATAGTGTTTCTTTTGATGGGAAAGTTGAAAGAGAAGTCAATATCACTCAAGTATCCGAGGATGATATCTTGATGAAGTTAGAGGTAATGGAGAGAAAAATGAGTATAGACGGTGAAGGGAATGGTGATAGTTATCTAAATTGGAAGGAAAAAAGTATTCTTTCAGCTGCCATACTAGAAGGATCACTTGATTAGTCATAATCTTGATGTTATGCGTGTAGAGAAAAATGTGTGCGATAACATACTTTGGACATTGTTAAATGTTGATGTAAAATTAGAAGATAATATAAAGGCTCATCGAGACCTTGAGAACATGGGTATTCGGAAATAATTGCACCTTAAGAGATTGTCAAATAACAAAGTATATTTACCACTAGCATGCTTCACAATGAGTAAAAGTGATAAAAAGACATATTTTGCAAGGTTTCAAAGAATATCAAAGTCCCACATGGTTATGCATCTAATATTTCACGGCGTGTAAACATTAAGGAGAGGAATATTTCTAGATATAATAGACACGATAATTATAATATAATGCAACAACTACTCCCACTAGCTGTACAAAAATCATTGACTCCGAATGTAACAAGGTGTTTGATTGAATTATATAATTTCTATCGATAGCTCTATTTAAAGGCAATGACCTTTAAAGACTATGATTATTTGCAAGATAGTTTTTCTCTTTCATTCTGTCATCTTGAGAAAATCTCCCACCAATTTTTTCATGTTATGGAGCATTTGACAATCCATTTAGCCGAGGAGGCAATGATTGTTGGAACAGTACAGTTTCGATGGATGTATCCCATCGAGAGGTATGTTTCATGTTTGCATTATGTTTATGTCACCTAAATTAATGCATAAAAATAATATGTTAATTTTTTAACAAAGACAAACATGTTTTTATTCATACTAAAAGAGTATGTTCGTAACCAAAGTCGTTTAGAAGGTTCAATTACTGAAGGATACCTAGCAGAGGAATGCACGACATTCTCTGCAAGGTACTTGGTTGATGTTGATAGTAAGTTAAATCAACCTTTACACAATGATGAAGATGATGAAAACTCAAGTTCAATAAGCCATATATTAGGCAAATGAGTAAAATTTATGCTTGGTAACTCTTTGTTTTCACAAGCACATCGGTATGTGTTATTCGAATCTGTTGAAGTGAAGCCTTTCGAGTAAGATAACATTTGAATGGATTTTAAACTTTATGTAATTAAATATCACTCTACGTTATTCAATTTAAAGAAACATGTTTTACAGGAAACATATAACAATGTTAGAATGGGAGAGACCTCATGTGGGACACTACAAAATTAATCGTATTCACAACAAAACGTTTCACAAGTGGTTTGGGGATCATGTAAGTGATCTTTCTATTTATTTGTAACCACATTTTAATATCTTATAAACACGTTTAATTTTTACACATATAATTTTTATTACTCAATCATATGAAAAAAATTAGGAACGAAATCTAAATGAGGGTGAGGTGTCAAAGGAAGTTGCAATTTTGGCTTTAGGCCCCTCCTAATGGGCTAGGATATACACTGAATATATGGTAAATGGGGGTATACTTGATGCCACCACCCTCCAAAAGTTTTGCAAATGCAAAGGACAACGACTCGCTTCGAGGGATGTAACATATTATGGAGTATTAGCAAATATATTTGAATTGTACCATTCAAATGATTTCAAGTTTGTGTTATTCAAGTGTGATTGGGTTGATACCCATTCGATGACGACAAAAGATGATTTTGAGTTCACATTAGTGAACTTCAAACATTTCACTATACAAGCATAATCGACTGTTAGATGAACCGTTTATATTAGCATCTCAGGCCAAACAAATTTGGTTTGTGCGAGACCCGATTGAAGAAGATTGGCAAGCTGTCATGAAGATGACACTGAGAGATTTGTATGACATGTATGCTAAAGACAATTATTGAAATGAGATAATAGATGCAGAAGTTGTGGCGTACAACACCCAACAACTAGATGACACTCTAATCAACGATGATGGGGATATTACATGGGTTAGGGCTGGTGTGGAGGGAACAAATATTGACAAAATAGTTGATATATATGGTAGTGATGAAATTTATGTTGATATTGATGAGGATTATAGTGTTGAGGATCTTTCTGAGACTTATGAAGATGATTACGAGGCGGACAAGGAAGCTAATGAGGTTATGTAGATGAAAGTGATGAAAACGAGGAGACCAGTGATGGTTATGATATTGAAAGTGATGATTATGATACTGAAATGGATGAAGATGACAATCAACATGAATTTTTTAGTTATGAATGTTTTTTTTAAGGATGCTTAGATGTTCACGAAATTTGACATTATTTTCTTAGTTTAATATTTTAAAAATGACAAATGACAGAATACATTTTATTTATTTCACATCAATAATGATGGAGAGTCAAGTTCTTGTTATATTTAGTTTTATTTTTGTATATATTGATGATTAATGAATGAATGCATTTTATATTTATTGCATTTTATTGATGGTTACATCTACTACTAAAATAGTGAATAACGAAGAAACTTCATCATCGTTATTCTGAATGCGATTTCTTCATTTGTTATTTACTTATTTAGTCCAATTAAGAACTGTTCAGCTCCACCAGGGAATTTACAAGGGGATAAATTTAGTTGAAGTGAAGAACCATTTGTTTCTTAGGATTGGCACTGTTAGTTTATCTCACTCCTTCTCCTAGTTTGTATTAGCCTTCTGCGTCAGGAAATATTCATCCACCTTGAGACTAGCCCATATGAAATATGATATTGGTTGAAAAAGACTTTAAGATATGAAATGTATTGCTAGTCCAATGTGTTTAATAATACCTTAGGAGTACACATTATACTTGTTATAATTGATTAATCAATCAATCCATGTTGACGGATAGGGGTGATGGGAATCCCTTGTTATCCCTATTAAACTAAAATTTGCAATATCAAAGGCCTCTATGTTTTGTTGTAATTATCTAATGTTGTAATTAGCTACTATTGCAACTTGACTATATGAATGTGAGTTTGTTGGTGCATAACTTAACATGTTGGCTTAAAAATTAGGTTCACAGCTAACATTTTGACACATAATTTATATGGATAACAGAGTTACAACTAGCAATTATTATCTCAATCTTACACAACCTAATATAAAACTCATTCATGAACATTGAAAATTAATTTATTTTCCTATGTCCTCTCATATTCAATTTGTAATGAGACTTGTTTGATCTATTAAAAGAACAAGAAAAATGAAAAAACTTGAGGATTTTGTTAGTCTTTTTGGCACTGAACACATATGTACCAAAAGGAGAAATAGGGGGGGGGGGGGGGGAACTAATATGTCATGTACAATAGTTATTGGATCATCTTCCTCTTTGGTTGAACTTTCTGAAGGAATGAAATAGGCGGCATTATGAGGGTGTGAAAATGTATGCACTGGGCTATAAAATGTTTTAATTATGTCCTGAGTAGTTAGTGTTCTTAAACTCTTTGGATATGTTTGATAACCATATTTTTCGTAATAAATGTGGAATATTTGGTGATTTTTATCCTTTTGATGTGTTTTATATCATTTATCTTCCTAGAAAAAAATCCACTATGATAAAGTGATGCAGATTTTGGGCATTTTGTTTGATTTTTTTTCTATGGGGGGTGCTAAGGATATTTTTCCACGAACTCTAATCAAACACGCCATTTTATTTGATTGTTTCCTTCTTGGAGGGAATTTATTGAAACATCCATATTGAGATTGCTAGCAAACTTTTGAATGTAAAAAGTAGGCGGCCAACTGAGTTTCTGGCTAAGATGAGAAGGTATTTTGAGGAGTTTTTTTTCATACATACAATATAGTTTTGCATTTAAAAGGAGGAATGTCAAATACCCTTATTTTGTATTAGTCAACTAGGATTTTTTTTAAGGTGAAATAATCCCACACCCAGTATTAGCATTTATAAATGTAAACATAAATAGGTCTAACTTCTTGTCCAAATGTAAGAAATTTTGGGAATGGTTTTAGTATTTACTCAGTATACTTTTGCATTTTAAAGTTGGAATTATGTATAATACTCTTATTATGTGCATAGCAAACTCGGACTGTCGAAGATTAATTGAATAAAATCTCACCTTTCTACATAGTTTACATGTGCGTTGGTTTACATATTATTGCAGATGCATAATCTTTTGGATGAAGTTTTATTATTTGTTCAACCTCTTTAATTGGTTTGTCTTTCTAGAAATCAATTAAATCAATCAACTCAACAGCCATAGTATCTTCTACCATGCGGCTACTCACGGATACATGTCCGGAGTAGTTAGATCAACCAAATAGAGTGTCACACCAATACATAATACATACTACAAGGATATTCTAAAAAATTACACACCTTATCCTCTATGGTGGCGACAATGGTCTTGGCAGAACGATTGTTACGACGTGCCCTATTTATTGTGTCAAAGCAAAGCAATGCCCTGTCACGACGTGCCCTGTTTCTATGAACTTTGTCACCAATGCATAATCTAATCTTAGCTAAATAAATAGATTGACCATTTAACATCTTTTCCATCTTTTGTTGTTTCGAAAAAAAAGTCAAACTAATTGAAGAGTACCTGTATTAGGTGTTGTCTAGCTTTGAGAGGAAAAAAATCTGATCATCAACAAAATTATTTGAGATTCAAAAAAATTTCTCCAATTTAAGAATTAGAAAAACCACTCCCTCAAATGATGCAGTTTTTGTTAAAAAACTGAATTACGCATTTTGTTGCAAAAATCTCCTTCTGACAGTTTTTTATGGCAAAAAGGATAAATTTTAATGACGCATAAGGGATCTCTAGAACGAAATCCGCTATTTAAGCCTTTACCCTAGTCCCCATTTCGATATCTTAAAACTAATTTGTCTTGAATATCATCTAAAATTCAAATACACCTTCTTGGGGGAACATAAGATGGAGATATAAAACTTTGAACCTCCACCCTTAACACCGTTAGTTACCGATCCATCTGATTCATCATCATCACTATCAATGTTATTCGGAGTGTGCCTATTCTGGGACTATCTGCGCTGAATGAGAAACACATTGAATTAATAGCTTACTAATTCTCCTACGTTTTTACTAGTTAAAGCATTGAACATTTCATCCCAAAAACACTTATCCCAAGAAGCAGGGTTTGATTTCACTATATCCCCCAATTTCTTCTCTTTTTCTCGTGTCCATGAGAGAGAAACTTCCCCAATGCGATCCCTCATTCTCTTGACGATGAAAATTATGCACAAATTATTTGTGACCATAATATATTCTTTTGTCTCAAATAATTATTTTCTCGATTATGCTTATTTCAAAAGTCTATACAAAGGACATGAAACATTTGTTAAATTGAACGTCCATAATTTAGAATTTCTTTTCGGCATATCACGAAGACAATTTTTGTAAGATTTAAGTGACATGATTTAGTGTCTGTTTATTTTAGGTTGTTATGCTTTCCTAAAACTCTAGATTAATAAGCTCGCACATAAAGTTTCATCTTTACTAAATGAATTTTCTTCCTATTGTTTAAACACTTCTCATGAATTGTGGACTTTACACATGAACTTACCATTTCAAGATTTTATGGAAGCAAAAAAAACTTGAACCAAACTAGCATGGCATGTAATTATTCATTCTTGAAGGTTGTTATCACTTGTGCTAACACATGCCTAACCAAACTTGAATGACCATTTTATTTTACCAATTTGATTATTTCATGCTTATCTATTCGTATTACTCATTTAAATTTGGAAATAAAGTTATAGGTATTGTTTTCCATAAAGGGTCGTTTCCTTGATGTGCTTGGAATATCAAACAAAAGTGGGACCCCAAGAATGTGAAAGAAGATCGAGGTGACATCTCACTCATATTGAACTTGCAATCATTTGTACGTTTTAATTTTTATCCCTCTTATCTAACCATTTGAGTTATAATGTTAACTTCATTATATTTTCCAATGGTTGTAAGAAATTTTCTAAACACTTGGTGAATTTCCTGAAAACGTTTGAACAAGGTACTCGTCAGATATTAACTATGGCAAATCTCATTACACCACTCACAAACCTCTCTTAAATGGAATGAGAAATGAGATTGGTTCTTCTTAGCCTCAACTATAAAAATCATCCTATTTCTTATTTGGTATGTCCTCTATTCAGTGGTAGAATGAAGATTCCTAGTGTTGCTTCCTTAATTCAGAAAATTATGCTTAAGCTTCATGGGTGGAGGAACAAGTTACTTTCATTTTGAGGGAAATTGATTTTAATTAAGAATGTTTTATGATCTATTCTTGTGAGTTCCCTAGATGGTCCAAAACCTCCTAAAGCTGATTTTAACCATATCCAACATCTGTTTACTAAATTATTTTCGGCAAGTAATGAGAATTCAGGTTAGAAGCATCAATAGATCAGTTGGAAGATGATTTGTAGATCTATGAAAGTAGGAGGTTTAGGGATTCAAAATCTGTTTGATGTCCCGAATGTAGCATCTCTTAGATTTTGGTGAAAGTGGCATGAAAACAAGTAATTGCGATAAGAATTTATTAGAGTTAAATATAAAAACCTCTCCTCACCTACCGGTTCCTCATCTTGGAAGTGCATGGTTCAAACTAGAGATATGCTTCATGATAATATTCTAGAAGACATGTTCAAACTAGAATTTATGTCGGATCTTGCAAATTCATTCTATATATTGGATCTTGCATTTTTACCTGTTTTTTCTAAGTAGAGGATACCCAATTTTGAGTTGATTTTGTGTTTCTCTAATCTATCTACTTCTTCTCCATTTAATAACTTATATTATTTCCAATTCTTCTAGCATATTTCTGAAGCTCTTCTAGCACATGAACCTATTTTTTTGAATTATCCTCAAAATCAGTAGCATACATATTAGGGGCTACTTTGTTTATCTCATGTTTTGGTAGATCAATTGATTTAGGAGACAATGAGAATATATCTAAAATTAAGGTTTTCTCACTGTAAATTTCTTGGTTTTGAATCTTATGAATATGATTTTGAATGTTATTGAGACTTATCTTCTTCTCCTTTAATACGACTTCAGTGGTTTGAGTTGTTTAATTACCTTCCATTATCTCATTGATGTTTCCATCTTCTCTTCCTACATCTGTATTTTCCACATTCTCTCCATTTTCCACTGCATTTTCCATATTTTTTAGCCATGAAATTGGAAAAGGGATTTGTACCTCACAATTTTAGAACATATTGGCTTTGATAAACACTACTCTTGTAGACATAGTGGTGAGCTTTTATTATTTCACGTTGCTATGACATCGCAGCGGGAGAGTAAATCCCTCTCACAGGAAAATTCCCATTCACAGTCTCTCTTACACTCACAATCCAATCTCCAACCACCATTTCAGCCGCAATCTCAACCCAATTCTCATTCCCTTTTAGATTCTAGCTCGACCGAACGATCAAACTCAAGTGATAGCGAAAGATATAGTAGCTCGATAGAGAGTGAGCCTTTACATAACCAAGATGCCCATTCACATAAAGAAGGTACTCAAAGTTATTTGATTTATATGTTCTTAGCTATATAGATTGAAGTTAACCTAATTTTTCATTTTTTATGGTTTAGCTTCAGCACAATATGCCACTAAACGTAGAGGCATTGCGAAGTTGGATGAATTATGGGTAACGGGAAAATGATTAGAGCTTCACTTCAATGATTTTTATTAGCTAGTCGGAGATGCTGAAGATAGGCTATCTACCCATTTAGGCATTTTTGTTGGTGATGGGAACATGTAAACTTTCTTTTGTAAATTTTCGTATAACACAACTATTATTAGAATACTCTTTGCAATATTATATGTTATCTCTTAACAATTTAAAGATGATTATTTAATCGATGTAAGAGGTTACTAATTTAATATTATATCGATGTTGAATAGGTTACTATTGGCTTTCAAAGATTGGCGATGGAAGGACTTATACCCATACAAGGAACATATTTGGCGAGAGGTGAAGGTAAAATCAAATGATACCATGATTCGTGGCAAATGAGTTGAAAATTTGAATTCTTTAGGTACAAGTCATTATGTATGGATTGTCTTATCAATCACAACATAATCAATAACAACTAAAATTATAACTTTGAAAATGATAAATCATATTTTAAGCTAAAATCATATGTGTAGTAGATGACTTGTTTTTCTATACATTGTAATCATATAGTAGAACACTAATGCCCCTAAAGAATTCAAAAAAATGTGCATGAAGAAGTTTGGAAAGATATGGAATAATTGGAAAGCATAGGTGACGAAACATTATCGTGCCTTTGATACCGACGATGAGAGATTAGAATATTACCCACCTAGATAAAGCTAGAGCAATGGTCGCAACTTATTAATTATTGGGGAACTCACGAGGCAAGGGTATGAATGTACTAATAGGAGTAAAGTGTGACATCCCTCCTAATTAAATACCGGGTGATCAGTCATTTATTAAATTAAAATCAAGGTGAGTGATTGGTTCATTCTTAGCATCACTTTCGCAAAATAAATATTCCCAATTTAAAAACCCTAAATAATTAAGCTAAGTGTCAAAATAATTTAAAGTCCTTATTTATTTAATTCCGTTATAAAAATATTTTAAACATGAACAAATTTGAATAATGCAAATGATGAACATACCAATCATCCAACGAACCATTCCAACTAGATTACTGAAATCCAAATAAATAACCACAACCACTGACACTATAATATATGAAACAAACCCAAACGAAAACCAAATACTGAAATGATAGAAGTATATGAAATCCCTATCAAGTCTAAACAAGAATCTGGAAATGGGCGACATATGCCCTAACTAAAAGAGCTACACAAAATCTCAAGAAGCAAGGAAGGAAGCGTCTACTGCAAGGTCCTACAACTCCCACACAACCTGCAGCACCTCCAGTCAAATGATTATACACCTGACGCCCTTGTGGATGAGCACCTGTAATATATATATATATATATATATATATATATATATATATACAAAAGAGAGAAAATGAAAGAAAATGGGTCAGAGCCCGAGTGTAAAACTGTTTTAAAAATAGTTTAGGAAGTATTTAAAATGCTTACCGGCTAATATAACCTCCATGTTAGTACGCGACACTCTCTTCAGAATTCTCACCCCTCATCTAGTGTGCAGGACTACCGTACGACTAAATACCTCATAAGTCTATCTAACTTGTCTCCCAATGGTTTTATTTCGAGAAGTCACAAGGCTATGATATTTAGTTTAGAGATTAATATCTCCATGATTAGTCACGTTACTTAATACATCTCAGTACCGCTATAAAGTTCCCGAATACTTATTATAAACATTGGAGCATTTATTCACTACTTAACTACTTATACGTACAGTAGAAGAATTCCATATATATACGTATATATATTAATCACCCATATAATATATATACTATCGGCACCCCACATAAAATCTATGGTGATGGCATACTCTGCTATCAAGTCCCCGTATCACTCGTACTAAGGGAAATACTAGTTCGGAATCACTCTCCAACTGTATTAGCACAATACACAAAATGGAGGCGAAGCATAGTTCCAAGTCACAAAGAGGTCAGCACATACCCCTCACGTCTCTTAGGGTCGTCTGACTATCATTCTCAGATAGCCTGTACCAAGGAATCCTATGTTCCAGGGTACAATTCAATATCCCCCATAAAGGTCCCATCACGATAAGACTATCCCGGCGTGGCAACCTCTGTGATACCAAGTAGCGCGGGTATCATTCTACACAAGCATAATATAAATATATACACATCCTCTTGGTCATATATATAAATATTTTCATTTTCCAATTAGGTTCTCTCACGACCCATAATAATTATTATTAACCGTACTTAGTAAAATTTTACCTGATTATTACGCATAAAGGGTTCATCTCGTTTATTCTCAATTATAATCATTTCATACTCACTTCTCATCTCTCGAAGTATTGTCTTTCACTAAAGATAATTTCAATAGGTTAACCCTCTCTAACTTACTGGTCTGAATCATTTATAAACATCTCAATTATGTAGCTAACGTGCGAACAATTTTCAATATGTAGTAATCCCCCTCGTTAGCCCTCGGTTTCATCCCATTTAATATTTCATTCAACGGTATTCTGCATAGACCCTACTGGTCTTCTTTATGACCCATTATTCTCTTAAAATAATATTCAAGGGTTCCTACGCATTTTATTCGGATTTAACAAAAAGGGGAAAAACATGTTATTTTCTAGGAGGGATCGATCGATCGAGGAAAGGGGATCGATCGATCGATCGTCGATCGATCGATACTCATGGTCGATCGATTGATCAAGTAATTATTCTGAATTCTTCCATTGTTAACTACGGGTTTCTTCTCCAACCTCAACCAAAAATCCATTAACAATCCCCAAGCTCCCAAATATTATTTCTACTGATTACATATACCTATAATCGTGATTTCCTACGTAAAACATGTACAAATTCATCAAAGGTATTGAATTAATGGAGGTAAAACATCATAATTATCAAGAACCCTAATTTTTCATAAAACTTCCATTTTTCTAATTCTTTTTTAGATTTCTTACTTCTAAACCAACATAATTTCG
This sequence comes from Sambucus nigra, assembly GCA_949130495.1. Classification (NCBI taxonomy): domain Eukaryota; kingdom Viridiplantae; phylum Streptophyta; class Magnoliopsida; order Dipsacales; family Adoxaceae; genus Sambucus; species Sambucus nigra. The sequence goes on from OX422215.1 coordinate 250,043,576, forward strand.
TGGGTAATCCTCTACATATGATTGAGAGTTCCACAATATATCTATTTCCTCTAAAACATGTGATTTAATTCTCTAAATCATTATATTCTTCCATAAAACATGTGTTTAACAAATCTATTCTAATAGGGGTGGAACATTAACTTAAAGAGAAGCAAGATAAATACTTGCCTCGAGAATATGAGTCTGAATTTCTGAGGTTTGATAATGTGGTTGGGTTCTCCTTCCTCCGATCTACACTCTGGTGGTGTTTGTGGTGAAAATGGTGCCACTATGGTGGATCTAGCTTTGGGAAGTTCCTTACCTTCCTCCTCTAATGGCCTCTGTGAAATATACAAGTTCTGAACCCTAGAAGACAAACTCTAACACCTGATATACTTCTATAATTTTCGTAGGTAATTAAATCCCAAAAATGGAAATGACCAAAATGCCCTCCCGAGTTACAAGTTAGGCCTAAAAATGCTCCGAGACCCAAACTAAACCCCCGGGTACACTTTCCTAACTATTTAGACCCTTCCGGAAACGCTGGCGCACTCAAAACGACCATATGGGCGACTTATAATTTATTCACTTTTATAATTCTCATATAGTCCCGACATGACATAGGCGCGTCCCAACTTAAATTCCACAATTGTCATATTATTCACTAGTGATAATATTAATAAAATCAATCTCATATATTAATTTACTCATCTAGTAATATTAAAAAAATTCCCAATAATTACTAACTCTCGTCATGCTAGTAAATATTTAAAATAAAATTCCGAATTAATATTAAATTAATAACTCAATTAAGTTTAATAAATCCTTAATTTTAAGAGCCATAAAAATACAGGGTATTACATAAAGTTTTAAAAATTAAAGTTAAACATATATTTCAAATATATTTTTGTAACAGGGAACGAGTCGAAGTAATCGTCTAACTCGTAATAAGCAAAGAACACCACATACTTCCGGAACAAAGAGTCATGCGGATGTTGCTCATAAGGTGTTTTATAATAGATTTTGATTGTTAATTTTATTTTATGTTACCAAACTTATTTATGTAAAGACTTACGAGTCATTGGGTTTATGCAGATGGACGATGATCAAATGAAAAAGGTTTTGTTGGTTGATCTTTACACCATAACATGCGAGAGGAGCAATGTCTCAGCCATCGATAAGGATTCCGCTGAAGTAATGGTACAAAAATATCATCCATGTCCCTTCCCTTCTTTCTTAGAAAATGTCAATCACATGATTTTACCTATTAATAAAAGTTCTTATTCTGTTTGTCAACTATTATAAAAGGTAACATGCAAGAGATTGTGTCATATCATTAAAAGCATAATATACATCATACACGGGTGGGGATTAAATTAACAATTAAATAAGATATTATTTATGAAAATTAAAATTATACATGAAATTATTATTTGAAGAATTTAAAATTAGTGGTGGGGAGATACTGGGATCTTTATTCTATTTTGATTTTGTGAATGAATATAATTTTTATTTTATATAATAAGAATCGTTTCATTTTAGTAAAAAATGAACCAAAAAGTAGATCAACTTCCATTAGATTGTAATGAATACGTCATCGTAAAGACGAGATATTTTATGAAGTCCTGGGACCTGATAAACATAATCATTAGCAAGCTTATGGGCATGGACCATCTCCAATTGATGTGCATAGAACTAAGTGGATGAAGGTTAATGAAAAAGAGTATTAGTAACTACGATCTGAGATTCGATTTGGATTTCAGGAGAAATTTGATCATTTAGAGACTGAGTTTGAGTTGATACACACACACACACACACACACACACACATGATGACTTGCCCTTCCGTTGTATACAAACAGGTTCATAAGTACACACTTTTATATTTTGTGCTTAATTATTGTCTATATATATAAATGCATGTTATAATATTAAATTATGCTATTAACATGTTCCTCAATCATCTAAAGAGCAAAACATACCATCATATAGGTCTATTTCGCAACCCGAGCAACATTTAGAAGAAACCAACCAATTTCAACCTATAGTGGTACCATAATCAAATCATCATTTAGCTTTATCTCAACAGGTAAGTAGATAACTACTTTTTAAAATCATAATTTAAGACTTTAGGTTTCCATGACTGAAATAATTAATTTTTTGTAGATTGCAAATTCTCAACACTTGGCTGCTCCAGAGACTTCTGCTCGTGTTAGTGAACAAATGAATGCTACTTCAATTCAAGTATGTTATTAAGAGTAAAACTACAAAAACCCATAAAAAAATCCACAAAGTTTACCCCTTAATAGGAAAAAAATGTGTATAAGCTTTTTATGTAGTGGGCGGGACCCACAACAATAAGGTATAAGCTTTTAATTCATTTTGCATGGGTTTTGGTTTTTGTGGGTCAACGTAGTTTTATTTCTGTTATTAATTTAATGGATTTTAAAGGTCAAAGTATATCTGCGCTTTCTTGGGGAGTTTATGTAAACTTGACACTAGTTTGTTGGTTTATTTGGTTGTATATAGTCTTAAAATTTTTGGGATGTCTTAAAAACAAATAAAACTCTGCCGATTTTTTCCCAGAAATATATGGTTGATGACATATTCATCTTTTTTGTAGAAATATCCATCAAAGAAGAAGAAGACGCACCATCAACCACGACAAAGGGTCTTAAATAATGCACTTCCTAAAATTATAGACCTTATTACTTCCAGACTTCCAAAAGTGGTTGTGGCACGTAGATTCATTGTGAGCAAGGACCCTTCAACAAAAGTAGGGGGTAAGCCATTGGGTGAATACTTTAAGAAGTAAATATAATGAAAACATTTATAACCAATGAACCATTGCCTAGACCTTTTGGAAACAAGTCCACAATTAGAGATGCATATCATTTAACTGTCGCGTTGCATATTACTAATGTACTAATTTTTAATTTTTGTTTTTTAATTAAAATACTAAAGAATAAGTATCAATGACTAACGCTTGACTTTTTTATGTGTAGGTCGAAGAGGATGTTTGACTTTAATGAAGAAGGATTGAACATTATATAAGATTTTGTTTCGCTTCACGTTTCCCCGCTTTCTCTTATTGGACATGTGATACATTTTATTTTGTGGATGTTTAATTGTTACAATCAAAATTATGTTTATTTATGATGAATGTTATTGTTGTTAATTTAATGACGTTTTAATTTGATTACTGTCCTCTTAATTTAATGTTATGGTAATGTACATGCACATAAATAAAATACTTCTTATAAATGATTTTTTAACTCTCGTTCCAAGTCATATATTGTAAAATAATATCAACATTCACTACAAGAAAAACACATTTTTATGACGCTCGAAAAATTAATTTAAATACATTTATTAGAAAAATGTCATTTAAAGATTGATATTGTTATTAATGTGACATCTCTAACATAAAATGTCATTTTACGTATATTGGTAATATTTTTAATGACACTTTAAATACAAAAATCATATCTGATTACAGATATTATGACATTTTTGTAAGAATTTCTATACTAATGTACATATTATGACATTTTTGACTCAAAACTTTTAGCCCCACGCCAATAACAAAAAAAGAGGCGAAAGTGTTCCCTCCAAACTTGTCAAAAATTTCCCCCCAAATCAAACCTAGCCAAACATTCACCATCTCCTTCCCACAAAACCATCTCGTAACTGCGCAACCATCACTCACTCTCCCCCAAATCAAGTACTTCTCTCTCTCTCTCTCTCTCTCTCTCTCTCTCTCTCTCTGATGCATAGACACATATAGGAAGATGCACACACACACACACACACAAAGTGATCACGGATCGATTTGTAACAAATTGTAGAATGGGAACCTAAATGCACCAGAAATCGATTTTTAATTAGTTGTGGGTATACTAGAAATCAATTTGGGTTTATGTAATATCAAAACATGTTAGGTTTTGTTTGATTATGAAATCGATTTGGTTTGATTGTAAAATCGATTTGGTTTGATTAAGGGTTTTCAATTTTGTTTGTGTACTTCTTTTAAAAAATTGTGTCATATTACTCAGTTCAATGGGCATTAATGTAACACCCCGCCCTCCCGGGGAGAGCGAACGAAGTGCTAATGCGATAAAATAAATCCAAATCCACAAGTGACAAGGTATAGAGCATCTAAGTCCCACAAAAACAAAAGAGAAACTACAAATCTCAATCTCTTCAAATTAAATACCAAATCTCTCGAATTACAAACAACAACTAACTCGAAAATAAAATACAAATCTCCAAAGCTCTATACATCAAAATAATAAAAATCTTTCCTAAACAATCCTCGCTAAAATAAATCTCCATAGCGCCCCAAAATCCGCGCTAACCTGTCACGAAAAGAAAATATGGGGAAGTACACAATAAGACAAGAAATATGCTCAACAAATATATGTTAGCGATGAATAAAACGTAACAACACGAGTACGAATATTCAAATCAAAATGCAATTCTCAAAGCATTTATCAATATAATTTCTCAACAATACATCAATGGGTCACCAGGCCTCACCCCATCCGCATATGTTTTATCAAGCCATAGCCCGAGAATAGGTATTTTGGCGGGTTCTCAACATCCGTGCCATATTAAAATCTCATGACAACGTGCTCATCAACAATATAATGATACCACATGAATCAAAATAATTTCAATAATTATTTTCCAGATTTCAATGAATTTATCAATTCAAATATGAGTTCAATTAAACAAGAATTCAAAGAGAATGACACTCGCGAGATTTAAGGAGCTCATTGAGTAAAACCCCATACCTCAAACCATGATGAGAAACCAACGATCACATTCTCAAGATCAACACAAAAGATCTACAAAATCTCCTCCAAGAGCCTCTAACAAAATAGCCCCAAGAACACCTCTAATCTAAGGTTGGAACTCACAAATCTCAAGGTCCAATGTGTATATGAAAATAAGAGGAATATAAAATATATTTGCTGCCAAAATTTGTGCCAAATGTAGGTTAAAAGGGTTGCCCACGACTTCCTTTTATAATGCAAAGAAATGAAGATTTGGAATCCAAAAGACTCCTTTAAATAAGGCAAAGAAATGAAGAGTTGGAAGTCAAAACAACTCTTGAAAATTACTTAATGTTCGTCGACTTAGAATTCCAAGAGTTAAAAATTTTAAAAATCATTTTAAAATCCGTTTTAACTTCGATTTCGAAACCGTTTGAAATTCTCTCCTTTAAAAATAATAACCAACATATTTGAGCAAAAAAAATAATTTTATCAAAAACTTTATTTTCCTCCATTTTCCAGAAATTAATTAAAATAGCCCAAAATTACGCGGGTTTTTACACTTCCCCACTAACAATGGAATTTCGCCCTCGAAATTCGCCGAATGCCTAACTGTCCAAAAATCAAGCCAACAATATCCAAAAATAATCTCGTCTCCAAAAATAATTCCTCACCTCTAATCTCGAAAGTTAACACGAATATCACTTAAAATTTTCTATCTCCAAAATTTCCTAACCACGCAATGAACCCAAAACCCAAGCCCCGAGGGTTGCCGTATACCTAAGCTCTGATACCATTTGTAACACCCCGCCTGCTCGGGGAGAGCGAATGGAGCGCTAATGCGATAAAATAAATCCAAATCCACAAGTGACAAGGTATAGAGAATCTAAGTCCCACAACAACAAAAGAGAAACTACAAATCTCAATCTCTTCAAATCAAATACCAAATCCCTCGAATTACATACAACAACTAACTCGAAAATAAAATACAAATCTCTAAAGCTCTATACATCAAAATAATACAAATATTTCCTAAACAATCCTCGCTAAAATCGATCTCCATAGCGCCCCAAAATCCGCGCTAACCTGCCAGTAAAAGAAAATATGGGGAAGTACACAATACGACAAGAAATATGCTCAACAAATATATGTTAGCGATGAATAAAACGTAACAACACGAGTACGAATATTCAAATCAAAATGCAATTCTCAAAGCATTTATCAATATAATTTCTCAACAACACATCAATGGGTCACCAGGCCTCACCCCATCCGCATATGTTTTATCAAGCCCTAGCCCGCGAATAGGTATTTTGGCGGGTTCTCAACATCCGTGCCATATTAAAATCTCATGAAAACGTGCTCATCAACAATATAATGATACCACATGAATCAAAATAATTTCAATAATTATTTTCCAGATTTCAATGAATTTATCAATTCAAATATGAGTTAAATTAAACAAGAATTCAAAGAGAATGACACTCGCGAGATTTAAGGAGCACATTGTGTAAAACCCCATACCTCAAACCATGATGAGAAACCAATGATCACATTCTCAAGATCAACACAAAAGATCTACAAAATCTCCTCCAAGAGCCTCCAACAAAATAGCCCCAAGAACACCTCTAATCTAAGGTTGGAACTCACAAATCTCAAGGTCGAATGTGTATATAAAAATAAGTGGAATATAAAATATATTTGCTGCCAAAATTTGTGCCAAATGTAGGTTAAAAGGGTTGCCCACGACTTCCTTTTATAATGCAAAGAAATGAAGAGTTGGAATAAAAAAGACTCCTTTAAATAAGGCAAAGAAATGAAGAGTTGGAAGTCAAAACAACTCTTGAAAATTACTTAATGTTCGCCGACTTATAATTCCAAGAGTTAAAAATTTTAAAAATCATTTTAAAATCCGTTTTAACTCCGATTTCGAAACCGTTTAAAATTCTCTCCTTTGAAAATAATAACCAACATATTTGAGCAATAAAAATAAATTTATCAAAAAATTTATTTTCCTCCATTTTCCAGAAACTAATTAAAATAGCCCAAAATTACGCGGGTTGTTACAATTAACATTTGAGAGCTATATTGTGCTATATTACTCTATTCAATGGGCCTTAACATCTGATATCATATTTAAAAATCATGTTATATTATTGTGTTCCATTGTGTTATATTATTGTGCTATATTAATTTGGTTTGATTAAGGGATTCTTTGGTAAAAAGATATGGGTTTAAAAGAGGTTTAGGGATTATTATGGTTTCATATAGTTCATTGAGTCAATGATGTGGTATAAATTAGTTATTTAGGTTAACATAGGTTGATTAAGACAAACGTGATAGATGATTAGTATCGGGGCTTGGATTTCTGGTTTAATTGATGTTTTGGTTTATTGAGGAATGATTGGGGCATTTCCATTGGTTTGATGGTAAGGATTGGTTGTCTAGTATAAGTTCTTGGATTGATATTCCGTATGATTCCCTACTGATGATTTACATGGTTATTAAGATGATATCAGATAAATTTTGCTCTTCTTAATTCTTTTTCAGTTTGGATTATCGTGTCGTATAATTCTTCATAATTTGTATTTTTATACATTATTTTCTAGTCTTGAAAGGTGTGACCCATTTGCGGAGAAGGATGGTGTCATGTTACTAAGTTGCAGAGCGCACAACGTGAATGGTGATGCGTTTGATTTGAAGTCGATCAAACCTGACCCTCAAGGATTAATTATAGTTTACTACCAATCTGCTGCTACTCTTAATCTGTTGAGGGCTTTTGCTACTGGTGGGTATGCTGCCATGGAGAGGATCACACAGTGGAATTTGGATTTCACATAGCATAGAGAATAGGGTCATAGGTGTGTTATTTGCTTTACTTAATTTATTTACTTACTTTATACGTTAATTTAGACGCAATTTATCATATTGATTGATTATATGGTTAGCTTCCTTTAGTTATAGATAATTAGGTATAGAGTAATGATGAGTATCAAATAAAACCCCAAATCATCCACCAAATAATATGTTGTAGCTATGTGGTGTTGTATCCCACATTACACTGTGCAACATTGCAACATTTAGTTCAATAACACATCATTTGTTTGATTTAAATGGAACTCATATCATTATTCTCCGTCATATAGGATTTGTTGCTTTTTCCAATTTTTGATACAATAGGTTAGAGGATTAGGATTATCATTTCTAAACAAGAATTAGTTATGACACAATCGATCAACATAAATATTGAACTAATCTGGTTAGAGTGAAACATAAATAACTCGATTTTAACGTGAACAACAGATTTTGCTTATTTTTTGTGGAGAAAATATCTAGTCTGATTTAGAATTGGGTGAATTCTTCAAGGCTTATTTAATAATAATGTTTTTATTTGGTAATGTAGCACTTGTAATCTATTTCATATTAAAAAATATCGACACTTCCCAAACGGAAGACAACACGACTCAGTTGATAGTGACACCTATATCTAGGATGAAATGATTAACCTATACCTTACCTCCAGTATGATATTGGGGAGAAAAGATGAACTCCATTATATTATCGGTGAATATGTTTGTAGAATTTGTTTAAATCCTTTTAGGTTGTTGAAAAATTTATTACTTTTTTGAAGTAGAATAAATGGCTATATATTCACATTAGTTTTGTTGCGTAGTGGGTTTCATTTATACTTAATTCCAAATATCAATTGTAATATGATTGTTGTGATGATAAGTATATGTTGTGTAATTCTAAAATGCGTTAGTTTATATTATGTGGGTATAAATTGTGTAAGTTTATGTTTACACATCCTGGTTGATTTGCTTAAAAAAAGGTTGTGTTGATATAATTTCGTATTCCCCTCCTAGTGGTTGCGAGTTGTTTCTTTTGGATTCTATCTTTCTCGTGGATGATGTTAAGGCATATTAAAAGTACAACAAATAGGAAGAATATGATGTTACTGAGTAAGACTACCACCATGGAGAACCTAACTCTGCATAGAAGGGTACCCATGCAAAGCACATGGTTTAATCGTTTATTTTCACTAGTATACATTTGATCTATCTATGCTATGCTTTACCACAATTGCTTAAACCTAATCGATTCTCCCACCATAATACCCTTGTTAATTTTATAGCATATGCAGTTCTTTCTTTCATGCGGTTTACTTATCAGGCCTATTGAACGAGTCCTGTTTGCGACGAGGTTTCCCTAGAAAACTTTGCAAAAATTATGACGGATGAAAGATATTATTCGACACTGGATGTGTCTATATGTACGATCGATCCATACATAGAGCCTTAGATGGTGGTGCTTAAAACAACCATATCGGTGATGGCATATGATTACCATATAAATAGAACTATTCATGAATAAGCTATCACTGTTGTTTGGAATACTACAATGAACTCAACTGTAGAAGGGGATGCCTCTTGTATTGGTCATTATTACAATTTTGAGAGATTAAGTATGTTGGGAGCGAAACCCTAAAGCTAAATCCTCTATAAAATTTTATTCAGTATCACGAGGTATTATTTCTAAACCTTAAGAATCTCAATTTCCAAACAAATGCTTCTTTGGTTGTACCAACTTCTTTCACAACAATACACTGCTTATTCAAAGATTCTTTTTCTTTGGAAAATGTCCAAGCTATTCCTGCTCTACTTAGTTGCTGAAATGAACATAACATAATCTCTCCCCCCCCCCCCCCCCATTTTCTTGTTAAATGATATCAGGTTTCTAGTGGTCACATGTCCATTAGCAATTATACGATTTCTAATGATTGTCTGTTAATTAATGATTTAGCAATGTTGTTAGCTGAACTATCTGTGATTCTTCAAATAAAGGTTTCCTGAGTAGGAAAAGACAGCACTAGAAATTTGAAAGTAAAGATGAACACACACACACACACACACACACACACACACACACACACACACATATATATATATATATATATATATATATATATATGTATATGTGAAGTTAAATGTGTGGCGTTAAGAATTAAAGTTCCCTTTACCTTTGGTAAACTAATTGTCAATTTGCATCTTTCGCAATCTAAATACTATGTATATGGGAAAATAGAAGTAAATATGTTGTTCATTACTGAGTTATATTTTTTCACTCCTCATACATGGCGGTCATTACTGAATTTAAATGGTTGTATTAGTATTGTGCACTTCTACTTCTTCAACCCAGTAACAAAAATATTTTGTTAAACTCTTCTACAAGATGCATAATAATCTCTTATGTAAAATTTTCACTTACCACATTGGCCTTGGTCCTTGATAGGTGTTACTGAACCTTTCTTTCTCTAGTCCATTAATGGTTCCGGGTGTAGCAGTCGCGTTATCATATTCGAAAGAAATCATTGCAGAGGAAGCGACTTGCCTCTCGAATCTATTTTATAAGGCCTTAGTTGTTCCATCTGTAAGCCCTGCCAATTCATTAACCCCAACTTTATAAAGGATTTTCAAATGATTTTATCAAATGATTTTATTAGGTTTGAAGTTATCATTGTTGTTATAATTATAACGAATGTATTGCACAATTACCGCACAATGTTTACTATTATAATCGCATTTGTAAAATTACTACATGGATTGTGGAAAACTGGTTTACTTGGGTGAGTATTGGACTATCTTTATTTATTCAAATCTAATGTTAATGATTCAGTTCTAAGTGTGCTTGTTTATCGACATCCGTATGTTTTATTCATAGGGGGGTTCGACACTACACATGTGGAGGCCAGGTATAAATCTTAATTTTTTTAATGATTAACTTTTTCCAATTGGGATTTTTTTTGTGTTATGATGGTTAAAGTTCATTAATAAACTTGGTTAACAATTTCGGTCTTATGATCGGGCTGCAATTATGTTTCGTGGAGTTGATACAGATATCAATTTTGGTATCAGTGATTATGTTGACGATACCTAGCAACACCTTCGAAGCTCGTGCCTTTATTCATCACCAAAAAAACTGCCATTCTTTGAATTTTAGTAAGGTGTTGAATCTCACCATAAATGAGTCGTCTTTGGATTCTACGTTTCAGCTTGGGATTTGGGATGGACGTAAGATTTTTTTCAAGATGATAAATTCCAAATCGAAGATTCCAATAGTTCAGAAAATTTTAGAGGTGCTTAATTCCATACACAAGTTTCTTTTGTACGACTTGTCTCTCTTTCGAATGACGACATTTTTTCAGGGTTTTTACTTTTACTCTCTCTTATACCAACATTAAATTTAAATTTATCCATTTTGATAACGCACAATATATTGTTAAGTTTTGTAATGGAATTTAGTGGAGGTCTGTATCTATGGGATATCATTTATTTTAAATTCCTTAACGAAAAGAAGCCCTTTTTAGAATCTCACTGTATATGTTTGTATTTTTTGTGTTTGATTTTTTATTCTACCTATGTAGGCTACTCTAAACAACTTGAGGTACTATACGAGTGCTGAATCAAGGCCGATTTCTGATATAATCGGTGACATGATTAAAAAGGCAGGCTTGTACAATTTAACAACACGACCATTAATTGATGAATTGGTTGATGTTGGTTTGTCTTCTTTTTGATTCAGGAGCTTCTCACTGAAATAGGTCCAAATTTTATCACTTGTGTCTTTTAATTAACTATATAGTTTGTTATTTTTAGTGATTACTTCTAATGAAGAAGGTCATTTGGTACCTCTTAATATTGCCGAATTTTTAACTTATAACAAGGCTTAGAAGCACATTCATGTGAATAGGGTTGATATTTGGTACATGTTTATCTAATCCATCCTCATAACTATGTGTTTAATTGTGCAAATTTGACAGAACCATTAATATGAAAATACCGACAAACATTGTTTTCAAGGATAATAAGGTGTTGTTGTACTTTTAATACCTATTTTATAAAGAGAGATGTTTTAAATTCTATTTAAAAGAGGTCTCACTTACATTAATATCATAAAAATAAATAACAACCTCAGGTGAAGAGACTTAGATATGGTAGACAACATGGTCAGTTTATGTCACACCCCAAACCCAATATCCATACTAATCATTTATTATTAGAATAATTAAATCATAATCTAGAGCCCATTGGAAATATAATTCATCTATCCATATTTTACTGTATAATGCGCATAATCAACATAATATTATTATTGTGCCATAACGAAATCAATATCAGAGTCATAATTTAAGCGGACATACAATACTATGATTAACTACGATAAAATTTCACAATCATCAACTCAATCCATACTAACGCAAAATATACAATTTGTGAGTAAATTAAAATCTTCAGTGTGACAATGATAAAATCCCCACATTTAAACCCCGGCTCCTTCCAACGGTGCAACTCTCAAAGTTACCGGTCATATGGTATTCTAGTTGGCAGCATACAAACCTGAAATTGTTAAAATATAACTGTAAGCATTAAGCTTAGTGAGGTACTCCTTCCCTACAATGTAATAAAAATTCTATATAGAATATGTGGATATAAAATCCGAACAATCCTGCCCATTGGCAATAACAAATCCTGGAACATAAGTTCCAATTAATTCTGCCCATTGGCAATAACAAATCCTGGAACATAAGTTCCAACAAATCATTGGATCTTTGTCCAATTCCAATCCTGGATCATAAGACCCAACCAATCCTGGATATTTTAATATCCAAACAAATCCTGAATACCGAAGTATTCAAACAAATCCGCTCTTAGAGCTATATTCATATTTATATATATGAAACAAATCATAAGTACACTCACCTTGACAGTTTAACTGGATTTTCCCTTGCCTTTATCCTGTACTTGTTCAATCAGCTCTCCTTACCTTCCTATCATTCTCACAATATTATTATCATCATAAGAATATTAATAGTCCAAAGAATAACTTCAATCATAACTCAATTCATAAGCATCATATTATTCAATTCAAATCATTCATTAAAATGAAGTCCCATCTAGACTCAGGTTCTGATATCTAACATATTAAAATTACAGCCCAAACCCTTTTTAATTATTCTTGGTAATCCAATCCTTATTATATCATGTTTCCAAAACAAAAGACGTCACATCATTCCGAGTTTCCTAGAGCAAAATAAGCCTATTTCTTCACTACATAGCAAATCTGCCCTATAGGCTCTTTTATCGTTCATTCAACTTCCAGGAATTTTCATGATTTTTCTACATCATAAATTTCTATGATCTTTCACCCAACATCAGTAAACACATTGAAAAATATAATATTAAAGTTTCATAATTTTTAAAGTTCGTTTGCTATGTCAAGCAAAACACCGAACACATGGCGGGCATATTTTCACCCTTAGGGCAGATTTCTTACCCGAACTTCAAACCCTCACCAAGGACTCATTTGTTGGTATTTTCACATGATTTTCGGATATGTCATACATATATGATTCCATGTTAATATCCAATTGGAATCAATCGATTCCAGTAACTATAAAAAAATATATGGAAGTTTGAATAAACAAAGTTTCTAAACAAAGCAATCTTAGGGTTTTGTACATTCAACTTAACTTAAACTTGCATATATCCATACATATGCACCCAAACATGAAAGTTCAATAAAAATCAAGGATTTATACCATATAAATCGTAAATGAAAGAAAAAATAGCAAGATTCATGGTTGGAATTACCTTAGGGGCTTTTTCGTAATTTTCTATGAATTTTCTTCAATTTTCTCCTCACTTTTTCTTCCTAACTTCCAACTTCTCTTTCCTTAGGCTTAAAATATCTCATGGCTGCATTTTGGCTGAATAAAGAGGTAATTATAAGGGTTTGAGGTCGGCCAAAGCCACCACCCTTCCCAACCAATGAGAATAAAACATTTGTTGCCATATTAAGACAAAATACTACTTAATGGATGGACTACTTTGCCCTTGTTTCGTAATTTTGGTATAACTTCTCACTCGAACCTCCGTTTCATTCACCGTTTGTTGTGTTACAACCATAACTCACTTGTCTACAATTTTGTAGTTTTCACCTCAAGTCAATTGTTATGTCATAAAGGTCAAAACTAGCCTTAAACATGGACATTCCTATCGAAACCTTCAAATTTTGTATTTGTAACTAATTCGACATTTCATGCTTTTTGGAGGTAGGATTAGACTAAACATAATAAATTAAAATCACATATATTAATAACACACTAATCATATCACACAAGCTAGGCATGATTTACGTATAATTAATCATAATTATATTCGGGTTGTCACAATTCTCCCCCTGTTAGGAAATTTCGTCCTCGAAATTGACATACCTTGGTTGTCCGAATCAAACAAATAGGGATAACGCATTTTCATGCTATCCTCACTCTCCCATGTAGCTTCTTCCATGGAATGCCTTCTCCACATAACTTTCACAAGTGGGATCACCTTTGATCTTAATATTTGTTCTTTCCTATCAACGATAGCAAGCGGTTCTTCCACGTAGCTCAAATCTTCCTTCAACTCAATAGGTTGTTCCACCAATACATGTGAAGGGTCTGCTACATACTTTCTCAACATAGAAACATGGAAAACATCATGTAACCGAGATAATTCTGGTGGTAACGCTAACTTGTAGGCAACCATCCCGACTTTCTCAAGGATTTCATAAGGTCCAATGTAGCGTGGACTTAATTTCCCTTTCTTTCCAAACCTCATAACTCCTTTCCATGGAGATATCCGAAGAAACACATAATCCCCTTTCTGGAATTCCAAATCTTTTCGTCGTTTATCCGCATAACTTTTCTGTCTGCTTTGAGCTATTCTCATTCTATCTTGAATAATCTTCACTTTTTCAGTGGTGACTTCAATTAATTCTGGACCCTCTATCTTCCTTTCACCAACTTCACCCCAACATATCGGTGTACGACATCGTCTACCATACAAGGCTTCATATGGAGCCATACCAATAGTAGACTGAAAACTATTGTTATATGCAAATTCTATCAAAGGCAAATATTCATACCAATTACCTTTGAAATCAAGCACACAAGCTCTAAGCATATCTTCCAAAATCTGTATTGTCCTTTCAGACTGCCCATCTGTCTGGGGGTGAAAAGCCGTACTAATATGAATGTAAAAGTAGGGTCCCTATCTGAAACAATAGATACCGGTGCTCCATGCAATCGAATAATTTCATTAACATACAATCTAGCATACATATCAATTGTATACGTAGTCTTGACTGCTAGAAAGTGAGCGGACTTTGTCAATCTATCCACCACTACCCAAATCGAATCTGACCCCTTCTGAGATCGAGGAAGCCCAACCACAAAATCCATCGTTACATGATCCCATTTCCATTCCGGTATCGGCAATGGCTGAAGCAGACCAGTAGGTTTCTGATGCTCCACTTTCACTTGCTGACATATAAGGCACCTCGCAACAAAATCAGCTATTTCCTTCTTCATATTATTCCACCAATAATGCTCCTTTAAATCCCTATACATTTTAGTGCTACCAGGATGCATAGTATAAATGGAATTATGAGCCTCATCTAAAATTTCCTCTTTCAATCCACACACATTAGGCACACACAACCGATGCTTATACAATAAAGTGCCATCATTCACAATACAAAAATCTTCAGACTTACCATCTCGGAGATCTTGTCGTTTCTTCTCAAGGAAAGGATCTCGACTTTGCAAATCATGAATACGGGTAGCTAACAAAGGCCTCACGCTTACATGAGCAAAGAATCTGTCCCCATCTGCTAGCTGCAATTCCACTCCCATCAATCTCAACTCCATAATATGAGCAACTCTAGCACACCGAATACACGATAACCTGCCTGAAGCCTTTCTACTCAAAGCGTCTGCAACTACATTTGCCTTTCCTGGGTGGTAGTGAATTGTACAATCATAATCTTTAATTAACTCCATCCACCGCCTCTGCCTCAAATTCAACTCCTTCTGAGTAAACAAATACTTAAGGCTTTGATGGTCAGTAAAAATTTCACATACCTCACCATATAGATAATGACGCCATAATTTCAAAGCAAATACAATAGCAGCAAGTTCCAAATCATGTGTAGGATAATTACGTTCATGTGTACGCAACTGCCTAGAAGCATAGGCAATAACTTTACCATGCTGCATAAAAACACAACCCAACCCCTGATGTGAAGCATCGGTATAAACAACAAAACCATCTCCACCATGCGGAATAGTAAGAACAGGTGCGGTTACCAACCTCTTTTTCAATTCATCAAAACTATTTTTGCAATCAGAATTCCATTAAAACTTAACATCTTTCCGAGTCAGTTTAGTCATTGGTAAGGCAATCGAAGAAAATCCCTTAATAAACCTTCTATAATACCCAGCTAAACCCAGAAAACTCCTCACCTCAGTCACATTATCGGGTCTCTCCCATTTCACAATAGCCTCTACCTTTTTAGGATCAACACATATACCATCTCCAGAAATAACATGGCCTAAAAATGCAACTTGTGATAGCCAAAATTCACACTTGCTAAACTTGGCATACAACTTCTTATCTTTCAACAGATTCAAAATAGTTGTGAGATGTTTTTCATGTTCAACCATATCATGGGAATAAATCAGAATATCATCAATAAAAACTATCACAAATGAATCAACAAAAGGATGCAGTACCCGGTTCATAAGATCCATAAATACAGCTGGAGCATTAGTCACCCCAAAAGGTATCACAAGAAATTCAAAATGACCATACCGAGTACGGAAAGCGGTTTTAGAAATATCACTTTCCTTCACCCTCACCTGATGATAACCCGATCGCAAGTCTATCTTTGAAAACACTTTAGCACCCTGCAACTGATCAAACAAATCATCTATACGAGGTAAAGGATACTTGTTCTTAATTGTAGCTTTATTCAGTTGCCTATAATCAATACACAAACGCATGGTACCATCTTTCTTTTTCACAAATAAAACTGGCGCACCCCATGGAGATACGCTAGGTTGTATGAACCCCCTATCAAGTAAATCTTGCAATTGAATCTTGAGTTCTTTCAACTCAGCAGGTGCCATTCTATACGGTGCCATAGAAATAGGGGTTGTCCCTGGTGCTAATTCAATACTAAATTCAACTTCTCTTTCTGGAGGTAACCCTGGCAACTCACTAGGAAACACTTCAGGAAAATCCCGTACAATAGGAACATCGACTAATTGTAAAGCCCCCTTCCTAGTGTCAAGAACATATGCAATAAAACCCTCACAACCCTTACTCAATAATTTCCTCGTCTGAATAGCAGAAATGATGCAACTGGGAACAATTTTCCTTTCCCCCACAAATTTAAATTCAGGCTCACCAGGCATATTAAAAACAACTTCCTTACGGAAACAATCCATGGATACATGATATTTGGATAGCCAATCCATTCCCAGAATTATATCAAAATCAGAAATATCCAATGGAAGTAGATCTATAATTGTATCTCTAGACCCCACAGTCAAAACACAATCATGAAAAACATATTCAGTTACAACCATATCCCCCATAGGCATATAAATACCCAACCCCACATCTAAACGAGCACACGGTATATTCAAGTATATGGCAAAAGCATAGGACACAAAAGAATGTGTGGAACCAGGATCAACCAAAACATAAGCACTTCTATCACTAACAGAAAGTGTACCTGTCACCACATCTGGCGTAATCTGAGCTTCTTTCATCGTAAAGACTCGTCCACCTGGCCTGGAACCACTAGCTTGTCCTCTACCCACACTCTTCACTGTACTCCCTGGAGATAACATTCTGCTTGCTACTTCACTATGTGCTGCTGGAGTCTGTGCCAATTGCGAACAATTCTTCTTAATATGCCCCACTTGATGACAATGGTAGCATTCCAATCCCTTAAGCTTAGCACACTCAGATTTATAATGTCCTTCCTCTTTACAAAAGAAACATGTAACACCTCCTATTGGGGCCTAACCTCTCCCTGACTTTCTGGCTGAACCAAAAGATCCTCCACCCCTGGTATCTCTACCAAACCTCCCCTGACCTCTACCACTATCTCCACCACCTCTCTGAAATTTATGAGGTTCCACCTTAACACTTCCACTCTCACCTCCCCTATACTGAGATGCGTCGAATCTACTTTTCTTCAAACTCTCTCTGCTCGCCACCCCTTGGTTAATTTGCCTTTCTGCTATCATGGCTTTGTTTACCAGAGAAGCATAATCTTCTAACTCATAAGTGGCTACTCTATTTTGAATAGGCAAAATCAGTCCATCTTGAAACTTACTACATTTATCTTCTTCCTCCTGCACATACTTAGTAGCAAATCTAGACAAAGCAGTAAATTTAGCATCATACTCCCTCACAGACATGTTCCCTTGGGTCAAATTTATAAACTCCCTCAGTTTCTCCCTCATATAGACCTTAGGGAAATACTTAACATACAAAGCTTTAATAAATTCAGCCCAAGTAATAACATCAGTACCTTCCATCCTGGGCACCAAATGGTTGCTGGCTTCCCACCAATATTTCGCCTCTCCTTTGAGCTTAAACACAGCTAGATTCACTTTCTGGTTATCTGGAACCTTCATAACTGCAAAGATAGTTTCTAGATCCCTGACCCACATCTCAGCTTCCGTAGGTTCAACTGACCCTGAATATTCTGGAGGATTCAACTTCAAAAACTTCTCATGCATGGAATCTTTCATTTCCTTCCTTGCCTCTTTCTCAATCCTGGCCACAGTCTTGGATTCTAGATATCTAGCCTGTTGTTCTGCCATTTGCGCCATATTTCTTTCTTGTTGCTCTGCCATCCTCATCATTGCCTGCGCCATTATTTGCATCTCTGTAGGCTGCTCTTGCTCTCTAGCCCTTCCAGCAACACTTTGCTCCACTTCAGTATTCTCTGTACGAGAAGCAACTCCCTCTTCTCTAGGTTGTCCATTCCCAGGTTCCATCTGGAATTATCTGTAATACAATAAAATTCTAACAACCAATATAAACAGTTTACAGTACTAAACTATTTGTTAGTATATAAACAATTCAATAATATCAAATCAATTAATAACTGTCATCTAATCGTCACACACGTCCAGAATTAATAACCTAGACGCTCTGATACCACTAATTGTCACACCCCAAACCCAATATCCATACTAATCATTTATTATTATAATAATTAAATCATAATCTAGAGCCCATTGGAAATATAATTCATCTATCCATATTTTACTGTATAATGCGCATAATCAACATAATATTATTATTGTGCCATAACGAAATCAATATCAGAGTCATAATTTAAGCGGACATACAATACTATGATTAACTACGATAAAATTTCACAATCATCAACTCAATCCATACTAACGCAAAATATACAATTTGTGAGTAAATTAAAATCTTCAGTGTGACAATGATAAAATCCCCACATTTAAACCCCGGCTCCTTCCAACGGTGCAACTCTCAAAGTTACCGGTCATATGGTATTCTAGTTGGCAGCATACAAACCTGAAATTGTTAAAATATAACTGTAAGCATTAAGATTAGTGAGGTACTCCTTCCCTACAATGTAATAAAAATTCTATATAGAATATGTGGATATAAAATCCGAACAATCCTGCCCATTGGCAATAACAAATCCTGGAACATAAGTTCCAATTAATTCTGCCCATTGGCAATAACAAATCCTGGAACATAAGTTCCAACAAATCATTGGATCTTTGTCCAATTCCAATCCTGGATCATAAGACCCAACCAATCCTGGATATTTTAATATCCAAACAAATCCTGAATACCGAAGTATTCAAACAAATCCGCTCTTAGAGCTATATTCATATTTATATATATGAAACAAATCATAAGTACACTCACCTTGACAGTTTAACTGGATTTTCCCTTGCCTTTATCCTGTACTTGTTCAATCAGCTCTCCTTACCTTCCTATCATTCTCACAATATTAGTATCATCATAAGAATATTAATAGTCCAAAGAATAACTTCAATCATAACTCAATTCATAAGCATCATATTATTCAATTCAAATCATTCATTAAAATGAAGTCCCATCTAGACTCAGGTTCTGATATCTAACATATTCAAATTACAGCCCAAACCCTTTTTAATTATTCTTGGTAATCCAATCCTTATTATATCATGTTTCCAAAACAAAATACGGCACATCATTCCGAGTTTCCTAGAGCAAAATAAGCCTATTTCTTCACTACATAGCAAATCTGCCCTATAGGCTCTTTTATCGTTCATTCAACTTCCAGGAATTTTCATGATTTTTCTACATCATAAATTTCTATGATCTTTCACCCAACATCAGTAAACACATTGAAAAATATAAGATTAAAGTTTCATAATTTTTAAGGTTCGTTTGCTATGTCAAGCAAAAACACCGAACACATGGCGGGCATATTTTCACCCTTAGGGCAGATTTCTTACCCGAACTTCAAACCCTCACCGAGGACTCATTTGTTGGTATTTTCACATGATTTTCTGATATGTCATACATATATGAGTCCATGTTAATATCCAATTGGAATCAATCGATTCCAGTAAATATACAAAAATATATGGAAGTTTGAATAAACAAAGTTTCTAAACAAAGCAATCTTAGGGTTTTGTACATTCAACTTAACTTAAACTTGCATATATCCATACATATGCACCCAAACATGAAAGTTCAATAAAAATCAAGGATTTATATCATATAAATCGTAAATGAAAGAAAAAATAGCAAGATTCATGGTTGGAATTACCTTAGGGGCTTTTTCGTAATTTTCTATGAATTTTCTTCAATTTTCTCCTCACTTTTTCTTCCTAACTTCCAACTTCTCTTTCCTTAGGCTTAAAATCTCTCATGGCTGCATTTTGGCTGAATAAAGAAGTAATTCTAAGGGTTTGAGGTCGGCCAAAGCCACCACCCTTCCCAACCAATGAGAATAAAACATTTGTTGCCATATTAAGACAAAATACTACTTAACGGATGGACTACTTTGCCCTTGTTTCGTAATTTTGGTATAACTTCTCACTCGAACCTCCATTTCATTCACCGTTTGTTGTGTTACAACCATAACTCACTTGTATACAATTTTGTAGTTTTCACCTCAAGTCAATTGTTATGTCATAAAGGTCAAAACTAGCCTTAAACATGGACATTCCTATCGAAACCTTCAAATTTTGTATTTGTAACTAATTCGACATTTCATGCTTTTTGGAGGTAGGATTAGACTAAACATAATAAATTAACATCACATATATTAATAACACACTAATCATATCACACAAGCTAGGCATGATTTACGTATAATTAATCATAATTATATTCGGGTTGTCACAGTTTAAATCAGAGCGAGTTGGATAGGCACGGCATACCAGTTGATGAGTGGCATGTCAGCAGTTTTGATTTGAGTAAATTGGTTCGATGGCGTGACATTTGAGTGGACCATACAGTGACCCATCATAGTGTGTGCAGGTTGAACGTATCTTCGAAATCACTTTCCTCCTAATCCTTGATAATTGTCAGATCTTTCTCGGTGAGAGGTTACACTTCATGTTAGTAGTTTTCATCCCAAGACTTACTATCTTAAAAGAATATTTCCAATCCTAGTTTTATCTTTTTATCAATATGGTCATACCATGGTTCAGAGAAGCCAAATAAAGGGATGTATTCACCCTCATTGCTAAGCCTTCCGTTCAAGGAGTCTCTCGAAACATTCCTTTCTTATTTTAAGATTCTTTTCGATCGGGGTCACTAGAGTTCTTTAAGTTCTTCTATTGAGGGTTGGTAATCTAGGCCACATGGGGGAAAGGCCTCATTCAGTACTACGGGCTCAAGGATCCCTTGATGGAATCACCCTAACCCTATTTCGGGCATGAAGTGCATGTTCTTCAACATCTAAATCACATTGAATGTTGCCATAAGGGTTGTGTTCCAAACACACTCGGTCTTTGAAATTTTATCCTACAAGAAGGGGAAGTGTGTCAAATTTGAAACCAGAGAGGAGCATGCCATTTGTCCTATGTTGGATTTCTACTAACGAGTTGCTAGCGTTGCATTGTTTGCACTATCGTAATCCCCCAAGATAGTGATAACCTAGACCTTGGTGAAGAATTTTAGTTTCTGATAAGGAAAAAAGATACCTCTCGGATTTTTTGGAGCTATGAACGGTGATAGAGTATATTGAAAAATACAAATATGTTAATAAATTGGAACTTGGTGATAGGATTGATATGTCCATCCCCTACTGTGAATTTTATGGTTACCATTTCTTCTCGGCATGTATTTTCGTAGGCACACGTGGTGATAGAAGTCGAAGTGAGATCACTAACATTAAATCCCAAGCAATTGAAGGTTCGGATAGGACAAACATTAAGGTTGGATCAATTATCAACGAATGTGTAATACCCCGTATTTTTCTGCTATATTAATTTGGGGATTTATTAAATTTAATGTGAATGATTTATTTAATAAAAATCCGGAAATTAATTATGTTATAATTATTAACGTGACGAGAGTTAGTAATTATGGGAAATTGGTTGAATATTACTAATGAGCAAAGTAATATATTATATTGGTTATATTGAATGTCATGAGTGAATTAAATGACGATTTCGGAAATTTAAGTCGGAACGTGCTCGTGTCACGTCGGGACTAATTTGGTTAAATAAAAAGTGAATATTTTATAAGTTGTTCGTATAGTCGTTTTGAGTGTGCCAACGCATCCGGTAGGGTCGAGATAGTCAGAAAAGTGTACCCGGGGGTGTAGTTTGGGTCTCGGGGCATTTTTAGGCCTAATTAGTACCCTGGGAGGGCATTTTAGTGATTTTACATAATTGGGTAATTAAACCCACGAATTTTAGCAACCTATATCAGCCATTAGGTTAGCCTTTAAGGGTTAGAATATCCAGAAATCAAGTGACGGCCATTGGAGAAGAGAGGAGAGAGCTCCAAGGCAATTCGAGGCCAAAAAGCCACCGGATTACACCGCCACCACCACCACCGCGTAGATCACGAGACAAGGAACGCAACCATACCAAAATCAGCCATGAATCTGCATACCAAAAATCCCAGGCAAGTATTTGACTTGCGTATTTTTGTTAATGCAATCTTCATATTAGTCTAGGATTGTTTAGAGATGGAAACTATGGAAGAAAACTCAATTTGTGTTAGAATAATGCTTGTAGTTTTGATTATATGGAAATTCTGGAACCCTTGTTATGTAGAGGAATATAACCCACGAAATTTTGATGATATATTAGAAGGAATTTCTGGTAAAAAAATATTAGAACCTTGATTAAGGAAAACTTTAGGGTTCTTGATGATTAGATGGGATTTTGAGTTAATTATCCATGTTTAATGATAGTTACACACATGCTTTACGTTATAAACACCTGGTATAATGTTATAATGATGATAGTAGGATTTTTGGGACGATTGGAATGGAAAAACATAGTTTTGGATGAAGAAGTTTAGTGAAACCCGTAACTGCATTCTGCAGAATTTTACCCAGACCTGCTTGATCGATCGATCGGGCCTAGAGCTTCGATCGATCGAAGGTTCGATCGATCGATCCCCAAGCTTCGATCGATCGACCCCTCCTGGCAGACTCCTAATTCCCTCTTTAAATGAGTTAAATTCAAATTGTCGTGATATAATTCTTGTGCATTCTTGATAAAATTATTTGGGAGACATTGAGGACCAGTAGGGCATAGGAATAAATGTTTGGACCTATAATCTTCAGCGAGAATGGTATTTATGGGACATTTACTTTAGGGTTGGTGAATTTATAAATTTAAAGGGTGAGGTGCGTAAGAGAGTTACATTGGAACCTAATAAAGACACTTACTGAATTTCAGATTTGTGAGGATATAGTCCACGAGTGTCAGGTAATGAGTGAGAAAACCCTTCGAGTTAAGGTTAGGAATGAAACCTTATACGTATTTATCTAAATGTGAAATTAAGGATAAATGGTATAATTATGGGTAACGTGAAGAACCTATGTTAATATGATAAAGTGGTATATTTATATGATTGTGTGTACATATATTATATACATGTGAAAAACATATCGCGCTACTTGCTATCCTTGAGGTTACCGCGCGGGGGAAGTCTTATCTCGATGGGACCTTTATGGGGGATATTGACTTGTACCCTTGAAGATAGATATCCTTGGTACAGGCTATCGAATTGATAGTTCAGACGGTCCTAAGAGACGCGAGTATGTGCCATCCTCTTAGAGACTTGGAATCTATGCTTCGCCTCGATATTGTTTGTATATGTGTTAATACAATTCGAGAGTGATTCCGAATTTGTATTCTCCTTGATTTGAGTGGTATGGGGTTTGGATAGTGGAAGTATGCACGCACCATAGTTTTATTCGGGGTGCTGTTCTATATATATATTATACGAGTAGTTAATATATATATGAGATTACGATATTTGAAATTGTCCACTGAGATTTGATAAGTAGGACATGGTTGTTGGCTCAAATTATAAATACTTGTTTTGAGAAAGTATAATATGTCACTGGAAACTTTATTGTTTTTATAAAGTTAAAAATAGAGAACTTTGGTTACAAATTGGAACATCTTTTTAAAGTGGAAATAGTGAATTGTAAATCTTACGAGTAATGTAAGATATGTTAAATCTTTTACAAAGACTAGTGCGATAATTGATAAAACAAACCATTGGGAAGATTAGTGCGATAGGTGTGCACATTAGAAGAGAGGTGAGTATTTCTCAAGAGAGTGACACACTAATATGTTGTTGCATTGGCCTGTATCAATTTAAATACTTGCTAAACGTATTTTAAATCAAACACACTTCCGGGCTCTGAACCGTTTCTTTTTCTCTCTCTCTCTCTTGTATATATATGCATATATTTCAGGTGCCCAGCCACAAGGGCATCTTGCTTAGGATCCCTTGAAAGGAACGTGCTGCAGCTTAGGTGGGAGTTGCAGGTTACTTGCGTAGACGGCTTCCCTTTTTTACTCCACTTTTAGCATTCTCATTTATTGGGCATGTGTCGCCCTTTCCATTATTTCATTATTGTTGGGACATTTGTATTTCAGCTTTCCAGTACTGTTACGATGGGTTTTGTTCAGTTTGTATTGGTGACTTTAGTTTTCATATGTGGACATTCGATTGACGAATGTATTATTATTATTATTGGACTTTGTGTTCCAGGTTTATTGTGGTGTGATTCTTAATTGTAAAAATGTTGTTAATAAAACAAATGTTTTTCTTTAAATAAAATTTGGAAAGCATGTATGAAAATGGTTTTGACACTTAGCTTAATTATTTAGGGTGTTAAATTGGAAAACGTATTTTTATTGGCAGTGATGCTGAGAATGAACCAACTGTTTACCTTGATTTAATTTAATAAAGGAGTGATCGCCTGGTATTTAATTAGGCGGGGTGTCACAGGTGGTATCAGAGCATCAGGTTCTAGTGTCCATAGGATCTGTACACCTTATTTCACTTTCAGCTTAACGTTATTGCTATAGAGCCCTATTTTTAGGATTGTTGTATTCCTGCTTTTACGCTAAAGTCTTCATCTATTTGAGATTTGATGATAACTGTAGACTAATAAACCTGTTCACGTTTTAGATGCCTCCGATACGTGCTCCGAAAGATAGGCGTGCCCAAGCCGAGCAGCCAGCAGCTCCGGCACCAGGCACAATGAAAGCAAACGAAGTAGCCGCCATTGTTGCTCAAGAGGTGAATGCCGCAATAGCGGTAATTCAACAGGCTCCACCCCAGGTTCAGGCAGTGGAGCCAGTACCAGTACAACTTCCATCGGCATGGGAGCGGGTTCGGGATGCTTTTCAGAAAGCGCATCCCCCTGAGTTTTCTAGTAGCTCCGATATTGTTATAGTTAGCCAATGGAAGAAGGACATCCAGCAGCATCTCCGTATGTATGAGTGCACTGACGTGCAAAAGCAATTATTGGCTTCCTTTAAGCTGTTGGGAGCCGCATTACAATGGTGGGGGTCCACTACTACTTTGGAGGAGAGGGACACGATCCCTATTCAGTTGTTCTGGGAGCGGTTTGACCGCAAGTATTTTCCACCCGCAGTGCAGACTGAGATGAGGCGGAAATTACTAAATTTGAAACAGGAGAACCTTACGGTAGCTGAGTATGAGGAGGAGTTCACAAGACTTCTCACTATTGTGCCGGATGAGGCACCCACTGAGAGCAAGAAGATTTTGTTGTTTGTCGACGGGTTAGCTTGGAGGATCCGTCAGCACCTTATTGGAAATCTATCCCTGAGTACTTTCACTGACGTACTCAATGCAGCGTTACTACATTGCCAGGATCACCTCTTCCATCATCAGGGAAGCAAGAGAGAAGGGGAGTCCAGCCAGCAGGGTAGGACTGGGGGTGATAGTTCCAGTGGGGCACCAACTCATGGGCAGACTCGTCAGCACGAGCAGAGTTCCCATCAGGGGGACCCTGCTAAGCGATTCCGTTCAGGTGATTCTAGGCAGAGATTCGGGGGTTTCAGGCATGGCCATCAGGGCCAGCCTAATCAGTAGGGCCAGCAGGGCCAACACCGACCACAGGGATAGCAGCAGGGCCAGCAAGGCCAACAGCGTACACATCAGGGCCAACAGGGCCAGTGGCGTGGAGGAAACGGCCAGCAGGGTCGTGGACAGCAGGGTCAGAGGGGCATAAACTTCAAAGGTCGATGCTTTGGGTGAGGCAAACATGGCCATAGGCGCCAGGATTGCCTAGAGGGTGATAGGTCCCCACAGCAGCAGGGAGCCCGTAATGAGCTGCAGAGGCCAGTCTTTCAACCTGCCCTCCCAGCTCCAGCCCAGCTGCCAGCCCTACCAGCCATTCCAGCAGCTCCTGTGCAGCAGGGGAAATTGCAGTATGGACGTGTCTATAACGTCCACCAGGCAACAGATCCACAGGTACCACTCGCGATTGAGGGTATGTTTTCTATCTATGGTACTATGGGTCGAGTTTTGTTTGATATAGGGGAAACGCATTGTTTTATAGCTACACATTTTGCAAAGTCCTTAGGGTTGCTAGCCACAGCAGAGAGCACCATGACGTGTGTCGACTCACCACTGGGGAGTGTGTCACTTATTTTCTTTATATGCCGGGGAGTGGGGGTAGAGATTGGTAGCTTGGTTTTACCTGCAGACATGTTAGTCTTAGACATGCACGAGCATGATGTGATTATTGGTATGGATTGGCTTGCAGCTTATAGAGCCATGATTGATTGCTTCGGTGGGAGCATTGTTTTTGCCATTCCGGGGCAAGAGATGTTTGTAGTGGCGATGCCTCGCCCAGAGGGAGGTTCGACCGCTCATTTGTATTACATAGAGAAGGATACCTCTAAGGAGGTTGTGATTCCCTTATAATCGATCCCTGTTGTCAGGGAGTATTCCGATGTGTTTCAGTAGATACCAGGCCTACCGCCCAGTCGTGAGATAGACTTTGTTATAGATTTATTGCCAGATACGAGACCTATAGCACGCGCACCATACCATATGGCTCCGGCAGAGATGCGAGAGCTACGAGATCAGATAGAGTAGCTGTTAGGTCAGGGCTTTATTCGTAGGAGTACCTCACCTTGGTGCGCTCCAGTCTTGTTTGTGAAGAAGAGAGATGGTTCACTAAGATTTTGTGTGGACTATCGGGAGCTGAACAAGGTCACGATACGGAATAAATATCCGTTACCTCGAATCGATGATCTGTTTGACCAACTAAGGGGTGCAACTTTCTTTTCGAAGATAGATCTGAGGTCGGGGTACCATCAGTTACGTATTAGAGAGCAGGATGTTTCAAAGACTGCCTTCTTATCGAGATATGGGTCCTATGAGTTCAGAGTGATGCCGTTCGGACTCACAAATGCCCCAGCCGTTTTCATGGACTTGATGAATCGAGTATTCAGAGAGTTCTTGGATCAGTTTGTCATCGTCTTCATAGATGACATCTTGATATATTCACACTCCGAGGAGGAGCATGCCGAGCACTTGAGGCAGGTTCTTCAGACTCTACGAGAGCATCAGTTGTATGATAAGTACGAGGAGTGTGGATTCTGGTTGCGAGAGGTACAGTTCTTGGGCCATGTTGTTTCTGAGCAGGGGATTGCAGTTGACCCGAGCAAAGTGTCAGCGGTGAGGGAGTGGGGACAGCCCACAACACCGACGGAAGTGCGTAGTTTCTTGGGGTTAGACGATTACTATAGGAGATTCATTCGGGAATTCTCCAAGTTAGCGGGTCCATTGACGAATCTGACTCGCAAAGGGGTACCGTATGTTTGGGATGACGCTTGTCAG
Source organism: Sambucus nigra (assembly GCA_949130495.1). Classification (NCBI taxonomy): domain Eukaryota; kingdom Viridiplantae; phylum Streptophyta; class Magnoliopsida; order Dipsacales; family Adoxaceae; genus Sambucus; species Sambucus nigra. The sequence continues at coordinate 250,071,582 of OX422215.1, forward strand.
TTGGCTTTCGACGAGCTGAAAGACAAGCTTACTTCAGCGCTAGCCCTTGCGTTACCAAAGTCGGGTGTAGAGTACCTGGTTTACACAGATGCGTCCTTACGGGGACTTGGGGGAGTACTTCAGCAGGAGGAGAAGGCTATAGCTTTTTCTTCCCGCAAGCTTAAGCCGCATGAGAAGAATTACCCCACCCACGACCTAGAGTTAGCAGCGGTCGTCTTTGCTTTGAGGATATGGAGGCACTATTTAATGGGGGGGGGGGAAATTCCGTTTGTTCACAGACCATAAGTCACTGCAGTACCTGTTCACTCAGTGAGAGCTGAATATGCGTCGGCGCAGATGGTTAGAGTTTGTTAAAGGCAACCAGTTCGATATACAGTATCATCCGGGGAAGGCGAACGTAGTTGCTGATGCCTTGAGCCGTAGACCGATAGATGATGTAGCGGACGTCTGGAAAGCAAAATGGAAGGAGTTGGGTCACCAGGACGCAGTGGCACGTTCTTTCATATCCGTGATGTCAGTCACCCCCGAGATTGTTACGAGGGTGATACAGGCATAGACCACAGACCCGTTTTGCCAAGAGAAGATTGTGCGACTTCTAGCCGAGGGTGTTGAGTCCTATTCTGTTAGTTCTGATGGAGGTTTACGATTTAATGGGAGATTGGTAGTTCCAGAAGGAGCAGAATTACTTCATGCAGTGATGACTCATTCTCATGGGTCCCGATTTTCAGTACATCCGGGAGGCGATAAGATGTACCAGGATATGAGGCGACAATACTGGTGGAGTGGGATGAAGAAGGACATCGCAGAGTTCATGTCCAAGTTTTCTACCTACCAGCTGGTGAAGGTGGACCATCAGAAACCGTCAGGATTGCTTCAGCCATTGGAAGTACCCGCGTGGAAGTGGGAGAGTATTTCCATGGATTTCATTACAGGGTTGCCTACATCACAGCTGGGCCACGATTCTATCTGGGTGATTGTAGACCGTTTGACCAAGGTGGCTCATTTTTTGCCGGTGCGGACATATTATACCACGGGTCAGTATGCTCAATTGTTCATCGCGGAGATTGTCAGATTACACGGAGTGCCCCTGAATATTGTGTCAGATAGAGACAAGATCTTTCTGTCACGTTTTTGGGAAAGTTTTCAGGAGGCTATGGGTACTGAGTTGAGGTTGAGTTCAGCTTACCACCCACAGACAGATGGACAGACAGAGCGTACTAATCAGATGTTAGAGGATATGCTACGCATGTGTGTTCTCGATTTTGGAGGAGGTTGGGAGCCACATCTTCCACTAGTAGAGTTTGCTCATAATAACTCTTATCAGTTTACGATTGGTATGGCTCCATTTGAGGCTTTGTATGGTAGGCGTTGTCGTTCTCCAACTTGTTGGCTCGAGGTGGGGGACAACAAGTTGCTAGGACCAGAAGTGATTCAGGAGACCTCCGCGAGGATTGAGATAATCAGGAGTCGTATTCGGGTAGCCCAGGACAGGCAGAAGAGCTACGCCGATGCGAAACGGTTCTTCCAAGAGTTTAATGTGGGAGATCAAGTGTTATTGCGTGTATCTCCTATGAAGGGAGTGATGAGGTTCGGGAAGAAGGGGAAGTTGGCTCCAAGGTACGTGGGACCATTTCCCATCATCGAGAGGATTGGATCGGTTGCATACAGGTTAGGATTGCCAGAACATTTACATCGCATCCACGATGTATTCCACATTTCGTCGTTGAGACGATATCTTCGAGATGATATGGCCTATACTCACATTGCGATAGATGAGATAGACTTACAGTCTGATAGCTCTTACGAGGAGAGACCAGTGGCTATTCTAGACTATAGTGAGAGGAGATTGAGGTCGAAAATAGTTCCACTTGTGCGAGTCCAGTGGGAGCATCATAATGTGGAGGAATCCACATTGGGAGCGTGAGGCAGATATGCGCGAGAGATATCCAGAGTTATTTTTACCTGATATGCCTCATTTTCCGAATTTCGGGACGAAATTCCGTTATTAGGGGGGAAGTATGTAATACCCCGTATTTTTATGCTCTATTAATTTGGGGATTTATTAAATTTAATGTGAATGATTTATTTAATAAAAATCCGGAAATTAATTATGTTATAATTATTAACGTGACGATTGGTATGGATCCATTTGAGGCTTTGTATGGTAGGCTTTGTCGTTCTCCAACTTGTTGGCTCGAGGTGGGGGACAACAAGTTGCTAGGACCAGAAGTGATTCAGGAGACCTCCGCGAGGATTGAGATAATCAGGAGTCGTATTCAGGTAGCTCAGGACAGGCAGAAGAGCTACGCCGATGCGAAACGGTTCTTCCGAGAGTTTAATGTGGGAGATCAAGTGTTATTGCGTGTATCTCCTATGAAGGGAGTGATGAGGTTCGGGAAGAAGGGGAAGTTGTCTCCAAGGTACGTGGGACCATTTCCCATCATCGAGAGGATTGGACCGGTTGCATACAGGTTGGGATTGCCAGAACATTTACATCGCATCCACGATGTATTCCACATCTCGTCGTTGAGACGTTATCTTCGGGATGATATGGCCTATACTCACATTGCGATAGATGAGATAGACTTACAGTCTGATAGCTCTTACGAGGAGAGACCAGTGGCTATTCTAGACTATAGTGAGAGGAGATTGAGGTAGAAAATAGTTCCACTTGTGCGAGTCCAGTGCGAGCATCATAATGTGGAGGAATCCACTTGGGAGCGTGAGGCAGATATGCGCGAGAGATATCCAGAGTTGTTTTTACCAGGTATGCCTCATTTTCCGAATTTCGGGACGAAATTCCGTTATTAGGGGGGAAGTATGTAATACGTCGTATTTTTATGCTATATGAATTTGGGGATTTATTAAATTTAATGTGAATGATTTATTTAATAAAAATCCGGAAATTAATTATGTTATAATTATTAACGTGACGATTGGTATGGCTCCATTTGAGGCTTTGTATGGTAGGCCTTGTCGTTCTCCAACTTGTTGGCTCGAGGTTGGGGACAACAAGTTGTTAGGACCAGAAGTGATTCAGGAGACCTCCGCGAGGATTGAGATAATCAGGAGTCGTATTTGGGTAGTCCAGGATAGGCAGAAGAGCTACGCCGATGCGAAACGGTTCTTCCGAGAGTTTAATGTGGGAGATAAAGTGTTATTGCGTCTATCTCCTATGAAGGGAGTGATGAGGTTCGGGAAGAAGGGGAAGTTGGCTCCAAGATACGTGGGACCATTTCCCATCATCGAGAGGATTGGACCGGTTCCATATAGGTTGGGATTGCAAGAACATTTACATCGCATCCACGATGTATTCCACATCTCGTCGTTGAGACGATATTTTCGGGATGATATGGCCTATACTCACATTGCGATAGATGAGATAGACTTACAGTCTAATAGCTCTTACGAGGAGAGACCAGTGGCTATTCTAGACTATAGTGAGAGGAGATTGAGGTCGAAAATAGTTCCACTTGTGCGAGTCCAGTGGGAGCATCATAATGTGGAGGAATCCACTTGGGAGCGTGAGGCAGATATGCGCGAGAGATATCCAGAGTTGTTTTTACCAGGTATGCCTCATTTTCTGAATTTTGGGATGAAATTCCGTTATTAGGGGGGAAGTATGTAATACCCCGTATTTTTATGCTATATTAATTTGGGGATTTATTAAATTTAATGTGAATGATTTATTTAATAAAAATCCAAAAATTAATTATGTTATAATTATTAACGTGACGATTGGTATGGCTCCATTTGAGGCTTTGTATGGTAGGCCTTGTCGTTCTCCAACTTGTTGGCTCGAGGTGGGGGACAACAAGTTGCTAGGACCAGAAGTGATTCAGGAGACCTCCGCGAGGATTGAGATAATCAGGAGTCGTATTCGGGTAGCCCAGGACAGGCAGAAGAGCTACGCCGATGCGAAACGGTTCTTCCGAGAGTTTAATGTGGGAGATCAAGTGTTATTGCGTGTATCTCCTATGAAGGGAGTGATGAGGTTCGGGAAGAAGGGGAAGTTGTCTCCAAGGTACGTGGGACCATTTCCCATCATCGAGAGGATTGGACCGGTTGCATACAGGTTGGGATTGCCAGAACATTTACATCGCATCCACGATGTATTCCACATCTCGTCGTTGAGACGTTATCTTCGGGATGATATGGCCTATACTCACATTGCGATAGATGAGATAGACTTACAGTCTGATAGCTCTTACGAGGAGAGACCAGTGCCTATTCTAGACTATAGTGAGAGGAGATTGAGGTCGAAAATAGTTCCACTTGTGCGAGTCCAGTGGGAGCATCATAATGTCGAGGAATACACTTGGGAGCGTGAGGCAGATATGCGCGAGAGATATCCAGAGTTTTTTTTACCAGGTATGCCTCTTTTTCCGAATTTCGGGACGAAATTCCGTTATTAGGGGGGAAGTATGTAATACCTCATATTTTTATGCTCTATTAATTTGGGGATTTATTAAATTTAATGTGAATGATTTATTTAATAAAAATCCGGAAATTAATTATGTTATAATTATTAACGTGACGATTGGTATGGCTCCATTTGAGGCTTTGTATGGTAGGCCTTGTCGTTCTCCAACTTGTTGGCTCGAGGTGGGGGACAACAGTTGCTAGGACCAGAAGTGATTCAGGAGACCTCCGCGAGGATTGAGATGATCAGGAGTCGTATTTGGGTAGCCCAGGATAGGCAAAAGAGCTATGCCGATGAGAAACGGTTCTTCCGAGAGTTTAATGTGGGAGATCAAGTGTTATTACGTGTATCTCCTATGAAGGGAGTGATGAGGTTCGGGAAGAAGGGGAAGTTGGCTCCAAGGTATGTGGGACCATTTCCCATCATCGAGAGGATTGGACCGGTTGCATACAGGTTGGTATTGCCAGAACATTTACATCACATCCACGATGTATTCCACATCTCGTCGTTGAGACGATATCTTTGGGATGATATGGCCTATACTCACATTGCGATAGGTGAGATCGACTTAAATTCTGATAGCTCTTACGAGGAGAGACCAGTGGCTATTCTAGACTATAGTGAGAGGAGATTGAGGTCGAAAATAGTTCCACTTGTGCGAGTCCAGTGGGAGCATCATAATGTGGAGGAATCCACTTGGGAGCGTGAGGCAGATATGCGCGAGAGATATCCAGAGTTATTTTTACCTGGTATGCCTCATTTTCCGAATTTCGGGACGAAATTCCGTTATTAGGGGGGAAGTATGTAATACCCCGTATTTTTATGCTATATTAATTTGGGGATTTATTAAATTTAATGTGAATGATTTATTTAATAAAAATCCGGAAATTAATTATGTTATAATTATTAACGTGACGATTGGTATGGATCCATTTGAGGCTTTGTATGGTAGGCCTTGTCGTTCTCCAACTTGTTGGCTCGAGGTGGGGGACAACAAGTTGCTAGGACCAGAAGTGATTCAGGAGACCTCCGCGAGGATTGAGATAATCAGGAGTCGTATTCGGGTAGCTCAGGACAGGCAGAAGAGCTACGCCGATGCGAAACGGTTCTTCCGAGAGTTTAATGTGGGAGATCAAGTGTTATTGCGTGTATCTCCTATGAAGGGAGTGATGAGGTTCGGGAAGAAGGGGAAGTTGTCTCCAAGGTACGTGGGACCATTTCCCATCATCGAGAGGATTGGACCGGTTGCATACAGGTTGGGATTGCCAGAACATTTACATCGCATCCACGATGTATTCCACATCTCGTCATTGAGACGTTATCTTCGGGAAGATATGGCCTATACTCACATTGCGATAGATGAGATAGACTTACAGTCTGATAGATCTTACGAGGAGAGACCAGTGGCTATTCTAGACTATAGTGAGAGGAGATTGAGGTCGAAAATAGTTCCACTTGTGCGAGTCCAGTGGGAGCATCATAATGTGGAGGAATACACTTGGGAGCGTGAGGCAGATATGCGCGAGAGATATCCAGAGTTTTTTTTACCAGGTATGCCTCATTTTCCGAATTTCGGGACGAAATTCCGTTATTAGGGGGGAAGTATGTAATACCTCATATTTTTATGCTCTTTTAATTTGGGGATTTATTAAATTTAATGTGAATGATTTATTTAATAAAAATCCGGAAATTAATTATGTTATAATTATTAACGTGACGATTGGTATGGCTCCATTTGAGGCTTTGTATGGTAGGCCTTGTCGTTCTCCAACTTGTTGGCTCGAGGTGGGGGACAACAGTTGCTAGGACCAGAAGTGATTCAGGAGACCTCCGCGAGGATTGAGATGATCAGGAGTCGTATTTGGGTAGCCCAGGATAGGCAGAAGAGCTATGCCGATGAGAAACGGTTCTTCCGAGAGTTTAATGTGGCAGATCAAGTGTTATTACGTGTATCTCCTATGAAGGGAGTGATGAGGTTCGGGAAGAAGGGGAAGTTGGCTCCAAGGTATGTGGGACCATTTCCCATCATCGAGAGGATTGGACCGGTTGCATACAAGTTGGTATTGCCAGAACATTTACATCACATCCACGATGTATTCCACATCTCGTCGTTGAGACGATATCTTCGGGATGATATGGCCTATACTCACATTGCTATAGATGAGATAGACTTAAAGTCTGATAGCTCTTACGAGGAGAGACCAGTGGCTATTCTAGACTATAGTGAGAGGAGATTGAGGTCGAAAATAGTTCCACTTGTGCGAGTCCAGTGGGAGCATCATAATGTGGAGGAATCCACTTGGGAGCGTGAGGCAGATATGCGCGAGAGATATCCAGAGTTGTTTTTACCTGGTATGCCTCATTTTCCGAATTTCGGGACGAAATTCCGTTATTAGGGGGGAAGTATGTAATACCCCGTATTTTTATGCTATATTAATTTGGGGATTTATTAAATTTAATGTGAATGATTTATTTAATAAAAATCCGGAAATTAATTATGTTATAATTATTAACGTGACGATTGGTATGGATCCATTTGAGGTTTTGTATGGTAGGCCTTGTCGTTCTCCAACTTGTTGGCTCGAGGTGGGGGACAACAAGTTGCTAGGACCAGAAGTGATTCAGGAGACCTCCGCGAGGATTGAGATAATCAGGAGTCGTATTCGGGTAGCTCAGGACAGGCAGAAGAGCTACGCCGATGCGAAACGGTTCTTCCGAGAGTTTAATGTGGGAGATCAAGTGTTATTGCGTGTAACTCCTATGAAGGGAGTGATGAGGTTCGGGAAGAAGGGGAAGTTGTCTCCAAGGTACGTGGGACCATTTCCCATCATCGAGAGGATTGGACCGGTTGCATACAGGTTGGGATTGCCAGAACATTTACATCGCATCCACGATGTATTCCACATCTCGTCGTTGAGACGTTATCTTCGGGATGATATGGCCTATACTCACATTGCGATAGATGAGATAGACTTACAGTCTGATAGCTCTTACGAGGAGAGACCAGTGGCTATTCTAGACTATAGTGAGAGGAGATTGAGGTCGAAAATAGTTCCACTTGTGCGAGTCCAGTGGGAGCATCATAATGTGGAGGAATACACTTGGGAGCGTGAGGCAGATATGCGCGAGAGATATCCAGAGTTGTTTTTACCAGGTATGCCTCTTTTTCCGAATTTCGGGACGAAATTCCGTTATTAGGGGGGAAGTATGTAATACCTCATATTTTTATGCTCTATTAATTTGGGGATTTATTAAATTTAATGTGAATGATTTATTTAATAAAAATCCGGAAATTAATTATGTTATAATTATTAACGTGACGATTGGTATGGATCCATTTGAGGCTTTGTATGGTAGGCCTTGTCGTTCTCCAAATTGTTGGCTCGAGGTGGGGGACAACAGTTGCTAGGACCAGAAGTGATTCAGGAGACCTCCGCGAGGATTGAGATGATCAGGAGTCGTATTTGGGTAGCCCAGGATAGGCAGAAGAGCTATGCCGATGAGAAACGGTTCTTCCGAGAGTTTAATGTGGGAGATCAAGTGTTATTACGTGTATCTCCTATGAAGGGAGTGATGAGGTTCGGGAAGAAGGGGAAGTTGGCTCCAAGGTATGTGGGACCATTTCCCATCATCGAGAGGATTGGACCGGTTGCATACAAGTTGGTATTGCCAGAACATTTACATCACATCCACGATGTATTCCACATCTCGTCGTTGAGACGATATCTTCAGGATGATATGGCCTATACTCACATTGCTATAGATGAGATAGACTTAAAGTCTGATAGCTCTTACGAGGAGAGACCAGTGGCTATTCTAGACTATAGTGAGAGGAGATTGAGGTCGAAAATAGTTCCACTTGTGCGAGTCCAGTGGGAGCATCATAATGTGGAGGAATCCACTTGGGATCGTGAGGCAGATATGCGTGAGAGATATCCAGAGTTGTTTTTACCTGGTATGCCTCATTTTTCGAATTTCGGGACGAAATTCCGTTATTAGGGGGGAAGTATGTAATACCCCGTATTTTTATGCTATATTAATTTGGGGATTTATTAAATTTAATGTGAATGATTTATTTAATAAAAATCCGGAAATTAATTATGTTATAATTATTAACGTGACGATTGGTATGGCTCCATTTGAGGCTTTGTATGGTAGGCCTTGTCGTTCTCCAACTTGTTGGCTCGATGTGGGGGACAACAAGTTGCTAGGACCAGAAGTGATTCAGGAGACCTCCGCGAGGATTGAGATAATCAGGAGTCGTATTCGGGTAGCCCAGGACAGGCAGAAGAGCTACGCCGATGCGAAACGGTTCTTCCGAGAGTTTAATGTGGGAGATCAAGTGTTATTACGTGTATCTCCTATGAAGGGAGTGATGAGGTTCGGGAAGAAGGGGAAGTTGGCTCCAAGGTACGTGGGACCATTTCCCATCATCGAGAGGATTGGACTGGTTGCATATAGTTTGGGATTGCCAGAACATTTACATCGCATCCACGATGTATTCAACATCTCGTCGTTGAGATGATATCTTCGGGATGATATGGCCTATACTCACATTACGTTAGATGAGATAGACTTACAGTCTGATAGCTCTTACGAGGAGAGACCAGTGGCTATTCTAGACTATAGTGAGAGGAGATTGAGGTCGAAAATAGTTCCACTTGTGCGAGTCCAGTGGGAGCATCATAATGTGGAGGAATCCACTTGGGAGCGTGAGGCAGATATGCGCGAGAGATATCCAGAGTTGTTTTTACCAGGTATGCCTCATTTTTCGAATTTCGGGACGAAATTCCGTTATTAGGGGGGAAGTATGTAATACCCCGTATTTTTATGCTATATTAATTTCGGGATTTATTAAATTTAATGTGAATGATTTATTTAATAAAAATCCGGAAATTAATTATGTTATAATTATTAACGTGATGAGAGTTAGTAGTTATGGGAAATTGGTTGAATATTACAAATGAGCAAAGTAATATATTATATTGGTTATATTGAATGTCATGAGTGAATTAAATGACGATTTTGGAAATTTAAGTCGGAACGTGCTCGTGTCACGTCGGGACTAATTTGGTTAAATAAAAAGTGAATATTTTATAAGTTGTCCGTATAGTCATTTTGAGTGCGCCAACGCGTCCGGTAGGGTCGAGATAGTCATAAAAGTGTACCCGGGGTGTAGTTTGGGTCTCGGGGAATTTTTAGGCCTAATTAGTACCCCGGGAGGGCATTTTAGTGATTTTACATAATTGGGTAATTAAACCCACGAATTTCAGCAACCTATTTCAGCCATTAGGTTAGCCTTTTAGGGTTAGAATATCCAGAAATCAAGTGATGGCCATTGGAGAAGAGAGGGGAGAGCTCCAAGGCAATTCAAGGCCAAAAAGCCACCGGATTGCACCGCCACCACCACCACCCCATAGATCGCGAGACAAGGAACGCTGCCATACCAAAATCAGTCGTGAATCTGCATACCAAAAATCCTAGGCAAGTATTTGACTTGAGTATTTTCGTTAATGCAATCTTCATATTAGTCTGGGATTGTTTAGAGATGGAAACTATGGAAGAAAACTCAATTTGTGTTAGAATAATGCATGTAGTTTTGATTATATGGAAATTCTGGAACCCTTGCTATGTAGAGGAATATAACCCACGAAATTTTGATGATATATTAGAAGGAATTTCGGGTAAAAAAAGATTAGAACCTTGATTAAGGAAAATTCTAGGGTTCTTGATGATTAGATGGGATTTTGAGTTAATTATCCATGTTTAATAATAGTTACACACATGCTTTACGTTATAAACACCTGGAATAATGTTATAATGATGATAGTAGGATTTTTGGGACGATTGGAATGGAAAAACATAGTTTTGGATGAAGAAGTTTAGTGAAACCCGTAACTGCATTCTGCAGAATTTTACCCAGACCTGCTTGATCGATCGATCGAGCCTAAAGCTTCGATCGATCGAAGGTTCGATCGATCGAGCCCAAGCTTCGATCGATCGACCCCTCCTGGCAGACTCCTAATTCCCTCTTTAAATGAGTTAAATTCAAATTGTCGGGATATAATTCTTGTGCATTCTTGATAAAATTATTTGGGAGACATTCAGGACCAGTAGGGCATAGGAATAAATGTTTGGACCTTTAATCTTCAGCGAGAATGGTATTTATGGGACATTTACTTTAGGGTTGGTGAATTTATAAATTTAAAGGGTGAGGTGCGTAAGAGAGTTGCATTGGAACCTAATAAAAACACTTACTGAATTTCAGATTTGTGAGGTAATAGTCCACGAGTGTCAGGTAATGAGTGAGAAAACCCTTCGAGTTAAGGTTAGGAACGAAACCTTATACGTATTTCTCTAAATGTGAAATTAAGGATAAATGGTATAATTATGGGTAACGTGAAGAACCTATGTTAATATGATAAAGTGGTATATTTATATGATTGTGTGTACATATATTATATACATGTGAAAAACATATCGCGCTACTTGCTATCCTTGAGGTTACCGCGCGGGGACAGTCTTATCTTGATGGGGCCTTTATGGGGGATATTGACTTGTACCCTAGAAGATAGATATCCTTGGTACAGGCTATTGAATTGATAGTTCAGACGGTCCTAAGAGACGCGAGTATGTGCCATCCTCTTAGAGACTTGGAATCTATGCTTCGCCTCGATATTGTTTGTATATGTGTTAATACAATTCGAGAGTGATTCCTAATTTGTATTCCCCTTGATTTGAGTGGTATGGGGTTTGGATAGTGGAAGTATGCACGCACCATAGTTTTATTCGGGGTGCTGTTCTATATATATATTATACGAGTAGTTAATATATATATGAGATTATGATATTTGAAATTGCCCACTGAGATTTGATAAGTAGGACATGGTTGTTGGCTCAAATTATAAATACTTGTTTTGAGAAAGTATAATATGTCACTGGAAACTTTATTGTTTTTATAAAGTTAAAAATACAGAACTTTGGTTACAAATTGGAACATCTTTTTAAAGTGGAAATAGTGAATTGTAAATCTTATGAGTAATCTAAGATATGTTAAATCTTTTAGAAAGACTAGTGCGATAATTGATAAAACAAACCGTTGGGAAGATTAGTGCGATAGGTGTGCACATTAGAAGAGAGGTGAGTATTTCTCAAGAGAGTGACGCACTAATATGTTGTTGCATTGGCCTGTATCAATTTAAATACTTGCTAAACGTATTTTAATTCAAACACACTTTCGGGCTCTGACCCGTTTCTTTTTCTCTCTCTCTCTTGTATATATATGTATATATTTCAGGTGCCCAGCCATAAGGGCGTCTTGCTTAGGATCCCTTGAAAGGAACGTGCTGCAGCTTAGGTGGGAGTTGCAGGTTACTTGCGTAGACGACTTCCCTTATTGACTCCACTTTTAGCATTCTCATTTATTGGGCATGTGTCGCCCTTTCCATTATTTCATTATTGTTGGGACATATGTATTTCAGCTTTCCAGTATTGTTACGATGGCTTTTATTCAGTTTGTATTGGTGACTTTAGTTTTCATATGTGGACATTCGATTGACGAATGTATTATTATTATTGGACTTTGTGTTACAGGTTTATTGTGGTTTGATTCTTAATTGTAAAAATGTTGTTAATAAAACAAATGTTTTTATTTAAATAAAATTTGGAAAGCATGTATGAAAATGGTTTTGACACTTAGCTTAATTATTTAGGGTGTTAAATTAGAAAACGTATTTTTATCGACAGTGATGCTGAGAATGAACCAACTCTTTACCTTGATTTAATTTAATAAAGGAGTGATCGCCCGGTATTTAATTAGGCGGGGTGTCACAGAATGAAACTCGTATTTTTTTTTCCCAATACTTTAATAGAGATGCTGAGAGCATAAATGTGGTCAAGGGTGATTTTTGGTATCTCTGCTTCAGAAAAAGGGTAGGAATCTAGAAGAGGTCAAGGATTCAACCACGTTTACGACTTCTTCGGGAGTGGTGGAAGGAGGGACTGTAGGTCCAATGAGGAAATTTATCATAGCATTCTGGTGCAATATGGAGGACATGAAAATCCCCCACATGGTGATATTGGCTTGGGTCTTGAGATGGTCAAGGTCTTTACTTTTTTTTGTTCGTCATTATTTGTAATGGAAGTTCTTTAGAAAACTCCCTTTCGCTTATATGTCTTAGTCACATGATAAATCAGATATTTGTAATGTCTCCCTGACCTAGTTATGTGATTTACTAAGGCATAAAGAATAAGAACCCCATGTATTCATCTACCTCTGGCTGAATGGCCACACTGTTGATTTACCCCAATAGTTCTTCGAAGGAAATTATTCCATCCAGACTAGATACTAGACTGGTTTTTTCTCGACTAGGTTCATCATCTGAAATGTTAATATTGTCCCCCCATCCGATGGTGAGTATGTCCATTTGACAAGATAAATCAATACATTCAATAACCTTAACGTCTTCATCGTACAAATCTTCCCACTCAGCGGGGAGGTGTAATAGTGAAGGGACCAATCGCCTCTGAAGATTTAAAGAGGTGAGTACCTCATTAACGCTGTAAACTTCACATATTTGTCAAAATGCATCAGCCATTATGTGTACCACATCATCAAGGCTAACTTCTACAATAGGTATCACCCATTCATCTAACTCTCGAGCCTATTTTCAGGCTTTCGTGGACAAGCCACTAAATTTTTAACAATTAGCAATCATATCGACGGGAAATTTAATCCCAAACCCCAAGAGTTGGTTTAACACAACTGGTAAATCTTAGTCGGTGAAGCAGGTAGGGTGTATAATAAAATTGGGGAAAATCTTGAGAGGTTTGGGAGATATTACTGGTATAATGGGCACAATTTGAACAAATGGATGAAATTCTAGGTCACTCTATATAAATATGTCATTTGTATAGGTTGGAATTGCATTTTGAGAGGTAATTATTTTATGATTGGTTGGTGGGGAGATGATACCCCGGTTAATTAAAACTTGGATCACATTTCGAATGTGGAAGCATTGGTCGGTAGTATGGATAGCGAATTGGTGAAAATCACAAGAAGCTTTGACTTTGAAGTTTTAAGGGAGTGAAATTGGTAATGGATGAGAATCTAAAGGTTTGATGGGGTTTCAGCTCAACACGATCTTGTAGACTTTGGACATGGGAGCATAGAGTTTAGTGTACATATTCATGGTAGGATTGGGACAACTTTTTTCTACCCATTAAGTTCCAGTTTTGGAAATATTATTGGTGGTTCAGACTGTAGCACTATTGGGCTTCTTATACTTCTAGGGAGTGAATTGTCTAGTCATTTTTTTTCATCTCAGATTCGACTGTGGAAATGTTTTCCTCAATTTCTACACCAGCCTCTCAGAGGACTGACAAGTGCGGGTAATACTTTCCTCCTATGGATGCTCGAATATGAGGCAAGAAGTTCTTTTTCATGATTCCAACTTGTTCATACCCGGAAGGTCATTTGGTCATGGTGGAATCTTTCTCTCCCAACTTTCCTATGAAGCTATTAAATGTTTCCATAGGTTCTGTTTAAGAAGCTCTTGATCTTGATGTATAACCTCTAACTCCTTATTGTACTTGTACTGAAACCCGAATTCTTGGACGACATCATCCCAACTACATATTATCGATTCTTCGAGGGAGGGAAATCAACAAGGTCACTTTCTTTCAAGGTCTGTTGGAACATCTGGGTCATTATCTCTTCAAAGGCACTAAGGAGAGTTATGGATTGGTGATAGATTGGAAAAGGAACAATTGGGGGTCCGTTTCCCCAAACTTCTCGATGTATGGCATCATAAACTGCTTTAGAAGTATGGCTTAGGGATAAGGATACATATGGGTGTAGTCCATCTAGCTCTTAGATATCTTGACATGGTCAAACTTTTTAAACATCAGATTAAGGTCTTTCTTGACCTTTTTTAGTTCTTCCTCCTTAGGATCTATGGGTACTGGCTGGTTAGCCTTTGGTTGGGCGAGGTTTAAAATAATAGTTCAGATGGAACTAAACCATTCATGCGGAGAATAATGATACTCTTCTAAGAACCAAACAGGCTCGGGAGCGGGTGGACCCATGGCATAAGGAAAGAGAATATTGAGTTCTTTAGGAATTTAGGCCCGACAATGGTGCATCTCATGGACCTCACTTTGAAGGTTGTCAATATTGGCACTGAGTTGGGTAAGATGGTCATTAGATCGGGCTACACATTCGGTGATTGGTCATTGTTATCCATGAATATCCCGTAAATATGAATCCTAAACTCGAATGAGGTAGCAGAAGAACCGATAGAGCTTTGGAGTGGTTTGACGGAAGACCAAAGCCAATAGAGAGCAAGGACAAAATAGGGTATGCGATTGACCCGAGAAAAAAATGTCTTGAATTTATTTTTGAATGAAGGGGGAGAAAATTTTGAGTATTTTGAACGGAGGAGAAAACATAGTTTTGGGATTTTATGGAAAACATAGAGAAGAAGGAGAGGAATCTCAACATGTTGATTATTAGGTTCTTATTTGTATTAGGTTTGCCTAAATTCAGAAAAATATCGGACATGACCTGAGCCTAAGAAAATAGGGTTTTAAAATATGTCAGAGAAGGTTGAACTTATTTCCAAGGTCACGTACGGAGTGCTCTTTCAAAAAAGGTCAAATAACTCAAAATTTCGGGTAGTATTCTAACCCAAAATTTTTACTGGGTTTCGCATGGTAAACGACAAACTAAACATGAGTATCTTAGGTTTGACACATATACGAGTTTTATGAAATTGTTGCATTAGTAGAAGGGTTACCCTGTTTAGCATGACTCCCATGATATACCTCTTTCATATAAGGTAAATCATTCATTGGTACATGTGAACAATCCAATTGATATACCTGAATGTACGTGAATTGCCTCACTATATATCTCGTGGGGATAGTACATGTTAGAGAGAATTCGATACAGTTAATGTACATGAACCTACCATCATGAGTTCGATCAAGCGGTACGATGCGGGAGGAACAATTTGATATACGTGGAAGGTACGAGGCCAATGGAGGGTGAGAGTCATATCACATAGACTAACTGCGACCCATAGGACTAACTCCCATCACAAAATGACCCCCAAGTACCAAACAAAATTTTGGTCAATATTACCATGCGCTTGGTTATGTAGTTTGCAAAAATGCATGAGTCTTAATTAACATATTATAGAGAGAGAGTATTTTTTATAATTTTTATTGGCATGATGAGTAAAGGGGATATCACACTAATGGGGATCATATACAAGTATTGTGAAAAGTAGATTTAGCATGGAAACTAAACTACACATGGATACCTGTGAGGAGTATGTAACATGGGAATATATAAGTGAGTGTGTGTGATAGGGAGACTATATATGAATCCACTACAGGTGATATGTGATATGTGTAAGTGAGCACATATACAAGTGTAGGGGGTGTGGTTGTGTTCTGGTGAAGCCTAAGCATGGATATTCTAAGTGGTGTGTGAAGAGTGTGAGTGTAAAGTGAAGCTAAGAGTAAGTGTGTGAAGTGTACATGGAGAGTATATACAAGTGTGTGAGGGGTATAAGTGAGTGGAAAGTTATATATACATGAGATAGATATACAAAAAGGTAAATAGAGGAGAAAAGGTAGCATGCACATAGGTGCATATGCACACATGCAAAAAATAATATCACCCATGGAAAAATCGAGTCTAGTCTTCTTAAAATGTCCCTGGTAGAGTTGCCAATGTGGCCATCTGGAGAGTTCTTTCGAGGGTCCGAGGTATGTGCATCTCTCGAGGTAGATCACTCCTTTCGTCCTTTATATTTGATGTGCATAGGATTGTTACCTTTATAAAGGTGCTCGGTTCTCGTCGATGTGGGGTGATATGTAGAGATAGAGTCGAAAACCTATTTTTCAAAAAAAAAGCAAAAGAATTATTGCCACCTTGAAGGAAAGGCATGAAGGACAATATTGATGCTTACGAAACCAATTAGTTCAAGGGTCCAAGGACTATGATACGAAATGGGAAGGTGTTACGCACCCATCCCACCCTTTAGGTCTCTCATTGGCATTTTTTAATTTTCTCCTATAAAACTCTGTGATGTGTTTGCTTATGTGCATAATGTAAATGGACGACGGAATCACTCATCCCACATTGTGGATAAAGGTGGAGCTAGGTCATCCTTAGGAGTGTTCCCAAAATAATAATTATTAAAGTAATTGGAGGTCCAAGATCAAAGATGATTAGAAAATAAACATTTCATAAATAGAGGATCAAAGATGGTCATTTGCACAAGACTAAGGTTGCTCGACGTATCTCCTACATAGATCAAGCCCAATTGAGGAACATAGAAAGCGCACTTCGTAATAGGGGGAATAATGATGTACTTATATTAATTTTTTCGGGTAACTACTAATTTTACTTTTTATCATTTGTGAAGTTGATCGATACCATTGAGGGACCATGTCTGACAGGGCATGGGAGAGCTCACATGCTCTATTGAGTAGCCTCACCTTAGGTAACTCGTAAGGATTTTGTTTGGATGATTGTGAGCAAGGCAACGTTGAAAATAAAAACTTTTTAGAGTACTTATGTAAAATGTTTGGTTTGTACAAACATATCTAAATATATGCTCGAGCTACCATCTTTTAGAGAACCTCCTTGAGGGACCTCAGTCCTAAGATTTGTCCCAAAACTTTTCCTTTGGCCATCATATACAGTTCACAAGTGGATCGAGCAATCATCAGCTGAGCAACCTTCGGTCGATCAATCACTTTTCTTAGTCATGTGACAACACACCTTTTACAAACTACTATTTAACAACTCTATGGAATCATAGAATCTGGAATTAACTAAATTAAATAGCACTCAAGTAAGATTATTCCTAGGATGTTAAGATTATGGCTGACACATCCTATCCCATCTAATTCTTCCATGCCTATGATAGGCTAAATAGTGTTCCAGCCAAAATATCATATCCTGTGCATTTAATACAATATCTTTGGGATTTATTAATGTGCAATGTTAGAATTAAATGCGCTCAGAACCATTTATTACAAGAAGTGTCAGTCGAGTGACCATGCCCCCATATAAATACTCCAAAGTTGTGTCTTTTCTAGGATCGCAATTTAAACCTACAATTACTGCCAAAATATTCTTAAACAAGAAAATTACTGTGAGGCCATATTTGTTGTGTGACCACCCTATTTACTCTATTGATACCATTATTGAACATTTATTAATCTTAAGGTTACTACCTTGCCTCTCTTGCACTAGAGGTGCTTGTTCCTTCTCCCTCCAATCAAGATACCGGTGGGGTTTCTTCTATTTATTATATTCCAGAAGTATTTATGTTGTAAACACTCATTTAATATAGGAGTTTGGATATTGAATATTGTTGACCTCTGACTTGCATTTATTATCACTTGTAATTGTTCTTTTGCACAAATCACCATATTGACAAGGGATTACACCTCATTTGAGATTAACTGTATTTAAAGAACTCATATCTTACATTTGGAGAATCTTCTGGAGAGGTATTCTCTTTAGAGAGATGGCTAATAATAATAATGTGCCAAAGAGCATTGACTTTCATGCTCTTCAACATGAATAAGAAGGCTACCTCACTACTTTGATGAATGGAGAGCGAGTAGGGTGCACTGAGGCTAGATTGTCGGATGCTAATATGGCGGTTGACATTGGTACAACACAAATGATTGGGTTGATGACCCTTTTAACGGAGTTTATTAAGACTTTGGGCGCTCATGAGTTGTTAGGAGTCACAGGGGGTCTTGTTCATTCATAACACCTTCGGTAGTACTGAAAGCTCCCTTTATCTCAAAGGAAGTTGATCAAGCGATGACCAACAATGTTTTTTTACTAACACCACTATTACATGATCCACGTTTTACTGTGGGAGGAATTTCTCACAACACTGCTACTGTGCTCGTCATCGATTATGTTACGTGCTCAGGCAGTGGCACACCATTCACACCACCCATCACGGTCCCAATGGTGGTGGATCCTATGAAGTGTATCCCTACTCCTCTTAGTATAGAGGAAATGAAGAAAGATCACATGAAGATGATGGTGGCTTATAAATTTGGAGGATAAGTTTCCATGATAGATGCCGAATTTTGTACTCCGTACCTAGAGGAGTACAATAATAAA
Organism: Sambucus nigra; assembly: GCA_949130495.1. Lineage (NCBI taxonomy): Eukaryota > Viridiplantae > Streptophyta > Magnoliopsida > Dipsacales > Adoxaceae > Sambucus > Sambucus nigra. The sequence continues at coordinate 250,090,172 of OX422215.1, forward strand.
ACCCATATAGTGGGGTATATCCCACCTATATTTGAAAAGTATAATCGCAAAGGGGGAACCCCAAGAATCATGTCAAAAGTTTCATTGAAAACCTATGGGCCCACTACAATAATAAGAAGCTAAGGTCGAGAGAGTTACCAAAATATCTAACAAAGAAGGCTTACACGTGGTTTTCTAATTTAGCGACAAGTAGTGTGGCTACTTGGGAAGATCTCAATGTTGAGTTTGTATAAAAATTCTTCTTGGCAGAGGATGAATTTACACATACACAACTGGCATGAGAAAGGCAAAAAACTCGACGAGGGTGTTATGGTATACATGCAGAGGTTTAGCTACCCCTCTCTAGACGTGAGAGGAAGCATGAGAGAATAAACTCTTGAAAGTTTATGTATAGGGTTTGATACCTAAATATATAAGCCATTTGATAAATGAAACTCGACAAGGTACATTCTCTTATTTTTAAAAGTCTACAAGGAGCATTGCTTTTGACGTAGAGCCACTGCTAGCACCATCAGCTTTATCAAGTTTGCTGCTAAAATAAACAAGTAGATCGGGGAGAGGGTAACCCCTCGTGTAAACTACCGGTGAAGATGGAAGGCAGAAAGACAGATCTCATAGATATAGACGAAGAGATAGAGATAATAAGAGGAAGTTCAATAGAAAAGATGATCCTCTGAAGCTACCATGCACAATCGAGCAGACTATTGAGACTTACGATCTCACGATCTTTCATATAATGTGTTGTCCCGTTAAGGACAGCACGTCACCTATAACATATGAAGATAGTGAGAATCCAAAGTTCTGTGTTATCCATAATAAGTTAGGGCACCTAACTGGCATGTGTTTTGCACTACAAAGGCTGATTGACGAGAACATCAAGAGAAGAAACATCGAATTTCCACAAATAGAGGTAATAACAACCCTTTGCCAATACATGGGGAAAACATGGATAACACCTTCGATGAGTAGGAAAATATATGAGAGAGAAAAATTGTATTTGTGGGGAGGACTTTGAAGAATCCATGGAAGAATGTTTATCCCAGATGTATCAATTGATGCTGGAAGATGAAATAAAAAACAAATGGAGCTCGGTCGATGATCTAAGTAGGTAAATGGAAGCTTGTTCCCTAGGGGCAGTAAATGTTGTGACAGCGTATGATGAGTTCGCATGCAGAGATGTGGAAAAGGTTTATAAGTTGGAGGAAGAACAAGTGGACCTATGAGTGGAATGTGCAGAAGTTCACGATCATAAAAGTTTGGTTAGTTTTTTGACCAAGTGGGATTACCCGACAACTCTCGTCTATAAGTCACACTTGCAATCTTATAAATCGTAAAGAAAAACATGGATCCAAACCTGCGATGGAGGGTCAAATTCCTAAATTAGTTCAAAAATTCCTCTCGAATGTTGAGGTTGACTGATCAGCTAGATACCCCCACAATAGGTCACTTTATGTGACAATAAACATTAATAGGTTTGTTTCAATCGTGTCTTAATGGATGGGGAAGCCTCCATCAACATCATGCCCATAGGATTATTTTTTCCCTATAACATATTTGAGACAAGGATTGTGCAAAATCCTTTGTCAATCTCTAGGTATGATAATCAGTCTTCTACGTCAGTTGGATATGTTAACATCAGAATCCCTATAGGAAATATCACTTCTCATATTAAATTTCATCTTACGGAGTGGTTATCGTACCAGTTGGTCGTATGAAGGGTGTTGATTCAAAACCATGGGTTGGTGCCTTCCACATATCACCAGTGTTCCAAGGAAAATATCAAAGGGAAGGAAGTAGTCATTAGGGCTTCGAGGAAGCCTTTCACACACGAGGAACCACACTTGGTGGATGCTTCCTTTTAGATAGAGATGGTTGTGGAGGCCATCGTACTAAGTTGATATACTTGGGGAATTAAGATTCCTATCACTGGAGAAAAGATACGCGCACTAGCTCGCCCAATAGTAGCTAATGAATAAGAGGAGGTTGTTCATAATAAAGTTACGCCTCCAATCCTGTCTAGATAGCTACGTGATCGAATGACTCCTCGTATTGATCCTATCGAGCATCAAGTTCAATAATAAAGTGTTCTGAGTAGATTCTCAGTAAGAGAACTAGAGGATATCAACCATAATAGGTCCCATTGGGAGGGTAATACTCGCTAATGTAAAAGGGTGGTGTAACGAGTGGAAAAATTATCTACAAAATATGAAGGTATAAGCGGCAGCTGAAGGCCTTAATGATGAGGTTGACCCGATCTATAAATGTTTTTTAGAGGATAACTTGGGGCGGTGCTTGGTTATTGACAACTCCAATATCCAAGAGTTTGTCGAGGAGGTGGAGGAAGAACCAAAATGCATAATGTATAAGGTAGAGCCCTAAATACAAGAGTTGGAAAAGATAGACATGGTAGAAGAAGGCAATAATCCCAGGATAATGTTTATCCCGAAAGGCCTTGGTACTACAGCAAGGGTGCTCTATTGGAGGTACTACGAGAGTTAAAAGATATTTTCATGTGGAAGTATACTGAGATATCATCGGTAAATAAGTAGGTGAGCTACTATAAGCTAAATGTCATACCTTCAATGATTCCAGTAAAATAAGCCACTCGAAAAGGAGGAAGTCCAAAGGATGCTCATCGTGGGTTTCATTGTCCCTATCCAACATCCTATTTAGTTATCTAGTATTGTTCCAATAGGAAATAAATATAAGAACCAAATTAGGATCTTTGTGGATTTTAGGGATTTAAAGAGGGCTTGTCAAAAAGTTGAGTTCCCATTTCCTTCCATTGATAGATTGATAAATGAAACAGTGGGGCATGAGATGTATAGATTTATGTACAACTACATGGGATATAATCGGATAAAAATGGATCCAAAGGATGCTGAGAAGAATGCCTTCCTTACTCGGTTAGGTAACTTCTTTTATATGATTATACTCTTCGGACTAAAGAATGAAGGTCTTACTTAACAAAGAACCATGATGGCTATATTCCATGATCTCTTTTATGAGATTGTGTGGTATTATGTTGTTGATCTGGTAATTAAGTCCAATAAAAAGGCTGCTCACTTGGAGGATTTGAGGAGGGTTTTCACGAGATAAAGGAAGTATAAGTTAAAAATGAACCCCTTCAAATGCGCTTTTGGGGTGACAAACGACAAGTTTCTAGGGTTTATCGTGAACACCTAAGGAGTACAAATGGACCTTGATAAGCAAAAAGACATACCTAACATGCCAAGGCCCAAGTCAGTAAAGGATTTGAAAAGCTTCTTAGGGAAGGTCTCATACTTAAGGAGGTTTATGCCCGGGCTTGTTAAGGTCATCAACCCGATGATGGGGAAGCTATGAGAAAAGAACAAATATATATGGGAGATGCCACATGAGGAGACTATGGACCAGTTGAAGAAGCTCCTAACATCTCCCTAAATAATTATTCTCCCAAAGGAAGGTATACCTCTACACCTCTATCTCATATCTATTGGGAGATAAATTTAAGCATTATTAGCTTAAGAGGTAGAGGGTGTAGAAAAACCTATGTATAACTTAAACACGATCATAGATGGACTTATGGCCAGGGATACTAGTATTGAGAGGCATTGTTTGGATATCTTCTTTGTTGCACTAATGATTAGGCATTATATGTTGTCTTTTATGGTTCACATCATAATTAGATGTGATCCCATAAAGTTTTTACTTTTTAGAACTATGCTAATAGTCAAGGCAGCCAAATGGTTTCTAATACTTTAAGAATACCATCTCAAGTGCATGGTTCCTCAAGCCATTAAGAGCCAAGCCTATATAGATGTATTGGCAATCTTCCCATTCGAGAATTTTGAGCAACCAAATGAAGAACTTCCAGGAGATGATATCCAGGGAAATTTCCTGAAAGCTAGCTTGGAAGAATGGATCATGGAGTTTGATGGTTCCTCAGTGTAAAATAAAAGAAGAGATGTTATAGGAAGTAAAGGCCAAGAGACATCCCGGAATAATGAACAAACATGTTGATGCCTACGTCATGAGTTCCCCAAAAATTGCCTTCGAAGGAGACTCGAGGGACATTTGAATCACTAAAAGGATAGCTCCCTCAACTTTAATTGGAATGCTAACGACTAATGATAGAAATTAATGGAGAGGTAAGATAAGGAAGAAATTGAAAATAAGGGAAGGACCACTGAGTTTGGTTGATCTCGCATAATACTTTACCACCATAGGGTGTGTGGATCCTGAGGAAGCTGAGAAAAAGTTAAGGAAGTGCATGGAGAATACTGTGAGACCAGGTTACTTTTCACCTACGATGAGGCTGGATGTTGTGATGCTGTAGAGAGATTGTGGTTAGTGTTGATTATATTATCAAGATGTTGAATACAAGTTCATATAAAAACCATATGATTGGAGGAAACCATATGTGGACATGTTAGTAGATGGGAATGTGCCTAAAGGTAAATATTATGCCACAATAATGAAGCGGTGAATACCCAGATACTACATTTAAGAGGCGCAACTACACTAAAGAGGTTATAGGGACAGATCCCTAAGATGAATCAAGTTGGAAGGAGTGGAGGAAGTACTGAAGCTGGCTCACGAGCTACGTCATATTGGAGGAGAATAATTATGCGACTAACTTATGTTTATAGGATTTGTTTGTCCCACTATAGAGAAAGACTCTACGGAGTTCATTCAAAAATGCAAGGCATGCTAACTACATGTGAATATGACTCATACCCCCTCGATGGACCTACACTCCCTTTATACTCCTTTCCCATTCCACACATGAGAGTAAGATCTAGTAAGGGAAATAAACCCCTACTCATGGGGGAAAATATGGATACTTATTACCATAAAGTGTTTCAGTAAATGGGCAGAGCATATACCATTGAATAAGGCCACAGTGGGGGTGGTTGAATGATTTATAAAGGAGTATATAGTCTACTAGTTTGGCATCCCAGAGGTGTTCCTATCAGATTGTGGAACCCCATTCGTGAATAATGACATGAGGCTGCTCATAAAAAAATACTCCATCATTCATCATAAGTAAATTGTGTCATACCAAAAGTGGAATGGGTGGGCAAAGGCAACCAACCACATTTTGGTGAACATCTTCTTCAAGATGCTAGAATATTTTTTAGGAACTTGGGATGACAAAATACTAGACGTCATGTGGGATTACGTAATAACTAAGAGGAGACCTATAGGATACAATCATTTTTCCTTAGCTTTTGAGGTTGAAGGATTCCTTTTGGTGGAGCTAAAGGTACCTTTTGTTCTATAACACTTGTAAAGCGTAATTCTTCTCCACAGCAGACATGTACAATTGGAGGCACTTTAAGGGAACATAGATAATTCTAAAAGACACTTCAAGTTGTATAAAAATTAGCTATCCAGATCCTTCAATCAACTGGTGAAGTTGCAAAAGTTTGAAAAAGGAGAGTAAGTTTTGAAGGGTTGCACAAGACACATTAGGGGTCTCTCACTACTTAAGTTTGAACAAATTGAAAGGGACCACACATTTTTCGCAGGGCACATGACTCTAGTTATTGTGAGATCTCAAAAGTTGAAAATGATGTTACTTTCAAGGTTAACAATAAGTGGGTCAAAACTTATTATGTTTAGAAGCACTTTATATTCTTATGAACTTCTTCTTTAACCTTATGTATTATTGCAAATCTTTAAGTTAGTAGAGAGGTTGTTCTCACAACTTAGAAAAAATACATGAAATTTTGTTTATATAGTGTGAGGTTGTTGTGTGACAAAATAAAATAGCACAAATTTTTTATAGCACAAAGATAAGTAGGATATAAAAAAGATATAGGAAACACTTTCGTTGAATTCATTCAAAGTCCAAAATAATAGCATTACAAAAATAGGAGCTACTGCCTTAAGGTAGACAATCAAAAGGGGAAATGAAATACATAACAACAACATCCTAATAATCACTTGGGTCATCTATGACAAACCATAAGTTAGAAGAATCTAACAATCTATTATGATGGCGAGGTAGTTTGGATTCTAAAGAGTACTAATCTCTAGTCAATTATGTCGTATACCTTTGCCTCAGCTTGTGCTAAGGCCTCTCGGATAGAGATAACTTCTCCCTCGGATTTGGCAATATCAGGATTCAAACTTGCCTTTTTTTTAGCGATTGCAACATATGATCAGTTAACAGATTGAAGCTTAGAATAGAAGGCAGGATGGTTATCTTTCTCGACAAACTTAAGCAAGTAAGTCAACCACGTCATGGAAAATACATCACTAACAACAAAATTAATTTTCTCTAACAATTCCTTGATCATGGATATAATTTAAGGATTTCAAAGGGGTGTGCAATACGTCGCTCAAAACTGTAGCAAACCCCAACAGCTTGCAAGCCATCATAACAGGAAAAACTTGGACATAACGACATGTGAAAGTATAAGGATGGTAATCCAGTAAGCATTCGATTAACTCCTAATATGGCACTATTAAAATATGAGGAAAATCTACCAAAGTTTTCTTCACAGCTTTGATAGGGAAAACCTCAGAAGGATGTATGCTAAACTCACTATCACTTACAGAAGGAAAAATGGTATTGGAAGCCCTGTCACCCTCTTAGAAAACTAGGGTAGTGGCTCGCGCAACCTCATCAGTATTTTGGTTAAGAAGGGGCAGAATAGCTTGGTCCACAAGGCCCCCAACTACTGCATCACCTTTCGTAACCTTCTCGTGGGTAGCCCCTAAAGCCATATATTCAATAATGGCAACAGGTTCCTACCCAATGGTTAGCCGATCAACTTCAATGTGAACGAACAGATAAGGAAATAGAAGTTACAAAAAGGCAAAATCATGTTATAACAGATGTTCCTCAAGACCCAGTATGCCTAAAGGACCTTTATGGTTGCTCGACTAAGCACACTCTGATCAATTAAAAAAGAACCAGTTTATTTAAAGGACCTAATTGTTTGCTCGATTGTGAAAATTGGACATTCCTCAATCCCTAGTTTACCTTGAGAACTTTTATGGTTACTCAAAAAGGTATACTAAGGTTACTTAGAAAAGACCTAATTTATTTAAAGGACCTAATTGGTTGCTCCACTAAGTAAATTGGGCATTCCTCAAGCCCAGTTTACCCAGAGGAACTTTATGGTTACTCAAAAAGATACACTAAGGTTGCTTATAAAAGTCCTAGTTTACTTGAAGAGCCTAATTGGTTGCTCGAATAAGTAAATTGGGCATTCCTTAAGCCCAGTTTACCCAGAGGACCTTTATGGTTACTCGAAAAGGTACACTGAGGTCGCTTAAAAAAGTCCCAATATAGCTAAAGGACCTTTATGGTTTCTCAACTAAGTAAATTGGGCATTCATCAAACCCAAATGTACCTAAATGACCTTTATGGTTGCTCAACTAGGTGCATTAAGGACGCTTAAAATGTCCTAGTTTACCTAAAGTACCGAAATGGTTGCTCGACTAGGTAAATTGGGCATTGGCACATTAACAATTAGCTATAAAACATGCATATAAATGCAATTGCAGAGAAAAAGCATAATTCTTGGAAAGAAACTCCTACAATGTTTGCCTGCTCAGCTGCTACTTCACCAACTTCAACCTAGCTAACAACATCCTCTTATGGGTCAGCTGCTCTACCTTCCAAAATGGTAGGGGAAAATAAGCCCACCAAGAATTTCTCATTAATGGTGGGCTTATGGGGAATAACCATAAGAACCCTATAAGTATTGATAGGAACCTCCTCGATAAGAACAACTTGGGAGCACAAAGGAGGAAAAGAGGGAAAAGTTAGTTTATGCAAAATAGTATAGTAAAGGCACAAAAGAGTTCACTAATAAAGAACAAATACTCACCAGAGAGATTGGTTGAGTCCAAAACAAGGGAAATGCGCTCCTCCGAGGGTGGGGATGATGAAAGAAGATCAAGAGGAGTTTTTTGTGAGGAATGTTGTTGGGCGCTTGGTGTTTACTTGCTCCTCATTTCTCTCATCCACAACAACAATGTCATCCAAAATAGTGTAGTCAACAGAGGGGAAGCTATTTTCTTAGTCGAATACATTTGACGTTGTTGACACCAAAATTAGTATGCTGATGTGGACGAATAATAAGAAGACACGTGTCAATCTACATGGCACAATAGCAACGAGGAAGATTGTTTCCCCGACCAACATACTCACTCAGAGAAATAAGTATACTCCGAGGAACACCAACCCTCCGAGGAACTCCAATGCTCCGAGGAACTCTTGGATGACGAGCAACTAAGGCGGTTCGAGCTGCACCTTGACCACAGCATTAATTGCCAGATAATCAACAGTTCAACTATTCATTGAATGCTTATCATCTTGACACGCACGTTTGAAGAACATTAAATGAATTACCCTTTCATATGTGTATCATTTAATGTAACACCCTTTCATGTACAGCCTAAGGGCTATAAATACCTTGTATCACCCTCATTCAAAGGGACCGGAATTTCTTGAGAGAATTTGTAATCAAAAATTCCCAAACACTCAGCAATAACATAACAGTGGACGTAGGCCATTCATATAACGCTGAACTACTTTAAAAATATTCTTTCTCATTTATTTATCTGTGATTAAATAATTAGAGTGATCTAATTTTTTACATCAACAGATTGGCGTCGTCTGTGGGAATCGATTGTTATTATCATTTTTCACCAAAAATCACTCATCATCAATGGCGGATAATCCCGAATCTAGAAATCGAAATGCTGGAAATGCTGGAAATCCTCCAAACCCTTCTGCACCTCCAGATCTGGCCGGAATGATGACGAATCTGGCTCAAGGACAAACCGCCATGCAAGACACAATGAGGCAACTCATACAAATCCTTCATGGCGGTGCCCCTGCACGTTCAGGACAACGAAGTGGTCAGAGGCAAACTTATTTACTTTCTTCACGATCCAGGCGTACTGAGTCATATCGTAATGAGGAGTCTGATGATTTCTCTTATCAACCTGGGCGAAGTTCGTCAATAAGGGCTACAGATACTGATCAACGTATCACTCTCTCTCCAGAAAGACCCAGCGCCTTAGAAAGACTGAGTAGGGTGTCTCCTTTCAGTCGATTAGGCCCTAGGAGGAATAGGAGTCCACCTAAGACCATGTCGAGGAGTTTTCGACAACCATCAGATCTAAGAGAAGGATCAGCACAATCACGACCAGTTGCTCGTCAAGATAAATCTCAAGAGGCTACTTCAGAACGATCTATTGCTCGAACCAATAGGCCCAAGGAAGGAAATGAAGCGTGGAAAGGGTCCCTTCAACGATTGGAGGATAGATTGGGAGAAATGGCTAGGGCGAAGAATCCCCTACAATGAACTTTTGTTCAAGGGATACCTTTTGTCCAGGCCATTGTGAATTTTCCTACACCGTCAAAGTTTAAAGCACCAGTAATGACCCCTAAATATGATGGAAAGACATATCATGTTCTTCATATAGAGCAATATCATGCTGTCGCCGATATCTATTCTGTCCCCGACGAGATGAGATGCAGAGCGTTCTCAGGAACTCTTACTGGAGCTGCCCAGATATGGTACAATAATCTTCCTCGGGGTAAGATTTCAACTTTCTTTCAGTTGGCCGAGTTGTTCATCGGCAATTTCTTTTTTGGAGCAAAGCTAGTAAAACGAGTAGCACACTTGCTAAGTGTTAGACAAAAATCTGGTGAGAGTACTAGAGATTACATAACTCGTTTCAATAACGAGAAGCTGGAAGTTATAGATTACGAGGAGAAGACAGCAATCACCGCCTTGACGAGTGGGTTGTTGCCTAATAAGTTGTATTACACCTTGGCGAAAGATCCACCTAAAACTATGTCAGAGTTGATGGAAAAAGCGGCCAAAATCATGAATGTCGAGGAAGCTATGGCTGCAAAGAAGAATATAGATAAATACACCAAGGTGGACGTCGACAAGTCTAAAAATAAAGAGCATAAGGGCAATGGTGGCGACAAGCGTTCCAGAAATAATAAGTCATCATGGGAAGTCCTGAAGAAATTCGATAATTATATTCCCTTGAAAATGGGTATTAATCATGTCTTGGAAGAAATCAAGAATAGTGAGGAAGTAAAGTGGCCGAAGAAACTGAGGTCAGATCCTGATGCGAGGAACAGGGACAAATATTGCGAGTTCCACAAAGATCATGGCCATATGACTAAAAATTGCATAGCTCTTCAGAACGAGATTGAAACACTCATCCGAAGAGGAAAGCTAGCGAAATATGTTGATCGGGGAGGTGAAAGAAGAAATAATTATCGAACTAGAGAGAGGTCTAGATCTCCTCGTCGAACAGAGGAGAAAAAAAGAGAGACCACGAAGATGATGCCGAGGATGACCCCGATCTTCCCAAGAAACCAAGGCAGCCAGAACGAGAGGTATTTTCCATACGTTTTGGGTCATTTGATTGTAATGTTATTACAGGAGGAGATGCAGGAGGAGGAGATCTTACTGCAGAAAGAAAAGCTTACCTTGGAGAGGCACAAGCTTGCTCGTATATTCAGCGAATAAATTTGGCCGAGGAGGATCGTCCGAGGAAGGTAAACAAAGAGAAGCTGGTTATTGGCTTTTAAAAAAATGACCTGGCAGGTTCTTTACCCTCACGACGACCCTTTGGTGATCAAAATGAGGATGAAAGAAGTAGTGATTTCAAGGGTGCTGGTAGACAATGGCAGTTCGGCAGACATCATGTACTATTCATGCTTTGACAGTTTAAATTTGAAGTTATCTCAATTGGAGCCTTATCACAGACCTCTTCTGGGTTTTGCTGGCGAGAAAGTTTTTCCACTTGGGACGATCAAGTTGGATATATTCATTGGAACTTGGCCTGCTTGTCGAACAGAAAGAATACGCTTCTTTGTGATGGATAAGAATGTGCAGTCAGCCTACAACATCATCATGGGAAGAGTTGGTTTGAAGAAGTTCGAAGCAGTCCCATCTACAGTACATCAATGCTTAAAATTCCCAACAAATTTCGGAGTGGGAGTGGTGAAAGGTGATCAAAAAGTAGCTCGAGAATGCTATTATTCATCTGCCAAGCAAGAGGAACTTGAAGAATCAAGGAAAAAGACTGCTACTTACCAGGTGGAGGAAAGTACAGAAATTGAAACACTTGATCCAAGAGATGAATCCCAACTTGTAAAAGGACAAGTGGTAGAATCTACAGAAAATGTTATTCTGGACGACGAACACCCTGAACGAGTAACCCAGATAGGTTCATCGTTGGATGCTTCAATAAAACAGGAATTGATAATTTTCTTGAGAAACAGAAAAAAAACTTTTGCGTGGAGTCATGAAGACATGCCAGGAATAGATCCAAACTTCTTATGTCATGAGCTCAATGTGAATAAGGAGATGAAGCCTGTAAAGCAGAGAAGAAGGGTATTTAGCCCCGAGAAGAATCAAGCTATTCAAGAGGAGGTCGACAAGCTCCAGAAAGCCCAATTTATTGAAGATGTGAAGTATCCAGACTGTTTGGCAAATGTGGTGATGGTAAGAAAGAAAAACAATAAATGGAGAATGTGTGTTGATTTCACTGATCTCAACAAGGCTTGCCCAAAGGATCACTTCCCATTGCCCATAATTGACCAACTAGTGGATGCTACCTCGGGGCACGAGCTACTCAGTTTCATGGATGCTTACTCTGGATACAACCAGATCAAAATGAAACCTGAAGACAGGGAAAGCACTTCTTTTATTACCCCTAGCGGAACTTACTATTATAATGTTTTGCCTTTTGGTTTGAAAAATGCAGGAGCGACATACCAGCGGCTGATGAACAAGATTTTTGTCGAACAAATCAGTTGCAATATGGAGGTCTATGTCGATGATATGCTGACAAAGAGCAAGAAAGCTGTTGATCATCTAGTTGACTTAAGTCAAACCTTTGATCAACTGGATAAATACCAGATGAAGCTCAACCCGACGAAGTGCACCTTTGGAGTAATAGAAGGAATGTTCCTCGGGTACATCGTCAACCAGCGAGGCATTGAGGCAAATCCAGCAAAGATCAAAGCTCTTTTAGGGTTGCGATCTCCAACAACGAAGAAAGAAGTGCAGAGTCTTACAGGACGAGTTGCAGCGCTCAATAGATTTGTATCTCGAGCGACTGTAGGTGCCTTCCATTCTTCAAAACACTCCAAAAAACTTTCGAGTGGAATGATGAATGTGAAAAAGCCTTTCAAGACTTGAAGAAATATATTGGAACACCTCCATTGCTGTCCAGACCAGTGATGGGAGAAAAGTTATACTTATACCTGGCAGTATCAGAAAATGCAGTCAGCTCGGCATTGATCAGACTGGAGAATGGAGTCCAAAAGCCAATTCATTACACAAGTAAGGCTTTCCGAGGTGCAGAGATCAGGTACCCAAAGTTGGAAAAATTGGCATTGGCATTAATTGAAGCAAGTAGAAGAATGAGGCCATATTTTCAGGCCCATACCATTATCGTGTATACCGACATGCCATTAAGACAAGCCCTTCATAAGCCAGAAAAGTCAGGAAGACTGATGTACTGGGCAATAGAGCTCGGTGAATATGATATTGTGTATGAACCCAGGTCATCCTTAATAGGGTAGGCAGTAGCAGACTTTATAGCAGAGTTTACATATCCTGATACCCCCGAGGAACAAAAGTTGCTCGCTGACCAACCTGTGGATGTTACAGGATCAACAGATATGAGTCCAGACCAAATCCGGTTGGTAAAAGGGCTTGTGGATGTAGAAAGATCATCAAATTCAAACCCAGACCAACTACGGTTGCTAAAAGGGCGAGAAGAGATGGTCGACGAGGAGCGAAAGATATCAGGGGAGGATGAAACAAAACAGCAAATATTTCACCGAGGAACGTTGTCAGATAAGAATTTTGAAGACGAGCTACCTACGTGGAGATTGTATGTAGATGGGTCATCTTGTACAACAGGTTGTGGAGCAGGGATTGTTTTGAACACCCCAGACGAGATTGACGTGGAATATGCCTTACGATTCCAATTCAAAGCTTCTAATAATGAGGCTGAGTATGAAGCCTTGATAGCAGGTCTTAATTTAGCAAAGATTATGGAAAACACAACAAGTGATGGTATTCACTGATTCTCAATTAATTGTGAATCAGATAATGGGAACGTATGCAGTTAAAGGAGAACTAATGGTCAAATATCATGCAAAGGCGATGGAGTTGCTGGCAGAATTTGATGCCATTCAGTTAATCAGAATGCCAAGAATGGAGAATGCACAAGCAGACGCACTGGCCCGACTAGCATCAGCTACTCGTACCGAGTTGTGAAGAATGATACCAATTGAGGTGTTAGAATGTCGAAGCATAGATGAAAGCTTGACGATGAATGTTATTTCCCTTAATTTAGGAACATCTTGGATGGATCCCATCAGGGCATATGTCGAGGAAGGAGAATTACCGGAGGATAAGCTCACTGCCAAGAAATTGAAGTTTAAAACTGCTCGGTATGTACTAACTAATGGTGTTTTGTATAGACGAGGAATTATGGCAGGTTTGCAAAGATGTGTACATCCCTTCGAGGTGAAAGAATTGATCGAAGAGATCCATGAAGGGTCCTGTGGAGCCCATGTAGCAGGTCGAACACTTTTGCAAAGGGTGATGACGCAGGGATATTACTGGCCGACGATGAGGGCTGATTGTATAGCATATGCCAAGAAGTGTGACAAGTGCCAACGTTTTTCCTCCATCCGACGAACTCCACAAGCATTATTGACACCCATAACTTCCCCTTGGCCATTTTCCATTTGGGGAATTGATCTGGTTGGACCACTGCCAACGACCCGAGGAAGATTCGAGTACCTCGTCGTCGCAGTGGATTATTTTACTAAATGGGTAGAAGCTGAGCCTCTGATTGATATGACGTACGAGAAGGTGTACCAATTCGTTTGGAAGAACATCATCTGTCGATATGGTCTCCCTCATGCCTTCATTACAGACCATGGAACACAATTCGATAACGAGGAGTTTGCCGCCTATTGTCATCAGTCAAACATTTTGAAGGTTCATTCAGCACCAGGCCATCCTCAAAGCAATGGACAGACTGAAGTGATGAACAGAACATTATTAAATGGTTTGAAGAAGAGGTTAAATGAGACTAAAGCTAACTGGATTAATGAGCTACAATCAGTATTGTGGGCTTACCGAATAACTCCCCGAGCAGCAACTGGAGAATCACCATATATGTTGGCGTTTGGAAGAGAGGCTGTAATACCTGCCGAGTTGGGTCTTCCAACACACAGAGTGCTGAATTTTAATTCCCCAGTCAATGACTTGATGAGAAGACTGGATTTGGATATTCTCGAGGAGGTTAGAGAAGAAGCAACCATTAGGAATGCTGCATATCAATAACGAACAACTTTATTCTACAACAAGAGGGTGAAGAAATGCGATTTAAAGGAAGGAGATTACGTGCTAAAGAAGGTCATTCAGAAGCACAATAAATTGGAAGCAAATTGGCATGGACCTTACCGAGTTACAGAAGTTGTTCGACCAGGAACTTATCGAATAGCAACTCTAGAAGGAGAGGAATTCAAGAATGCTTGGAATGCTGAACACCTTCGCAAGTATTATCAGTGATGTAAAATATACAGCAGGTCCATCAATATGAATAAAACGATGATGTTTAACCATTTTTCTCTCCTTTGTTTGAAAGTTTTTCGGGGAATACTAGTGTTGTACACTACGCTGCTCGACAGCAAAAAGAAGATGATAGTTCAAACCCACGACCAACTCTGGTTGGTAAAAGGACGAGAACAAACTATACTCCTTTGGTTAGTAGGCGTACACTAGCGTGATCAACTCCGGTTGATAAAATAACTAGTGGACATGATAGTTCGAGCGTGATCAACTTCGGTTGGTAAAATAACGAGAACAAACTATACTCCTTTGGTTAGGAGGCGTACACTAGCGTGATCAACTCCGGTTGATAAAATAACTAGTGGACATGATAGTTCGAGCGTGATCAACTTCGGTTGGTAAAATAGCGAGAAAAAACTATACTCCTTTGGTTAGGAGGCGTACACTAGCGTGATCAACTCCGGTTGATAAAATAACTAGTGGACATGATAGTTCTAGCGTGATCAACTTCGGTTGGTAAAATAGCGAGAATAAACTATACTCCTTTGGTTAGGAGGCATACACTAGCGTGATCAACTCCGGTTGGTAAAATAACTAGTGGAAATGATAGTTCAAACCCATGACCGACTCCGGTTGGTAAAAGGGCAAAGAACAACATTCTTAAAAATGCCAATCTCGATTGGTTTGAAAACAAAATATGCTCTCAAATGCCAACTCATGTTGGTCAGAAAGTAAGTTTATCGAAGAACAAATATTCCAAACTGAACCAAGTATAGTTGGTCGGGGATAAAAACCCACTAACTGTAGATGGTCGACGAGGAAAAATCTTTGACCTTGGTTGGTCAGGAAGACAAAATTTACCAAGTATAGCTGGTCGGCGATAAAAACCCATTAACTATAATTGGTCGACGAGCTTAATTTAAACAATCTTGGTTGGTTGTAAGAAATTTTAACATTTTTATACTCATTACTTTATTAAGTAGTCGAGCAACATTACTGGTACTTGTAAGTTATTACTAGATTGGTCGATGAACCACAAAGTATTGTTATGAAATCACAAATATAAAAGTGTTAGACAAGTACAAAACAATAGCAATACAGATTTACAAACAAAAAATGAAAGTCTTTCATTAAAATTCAAAATAAATTACAAGTTACATATGTGTGCTAACTATTACATTGAAAATCCTATTCTATTGGTTTTTTCCCCTCAGCCTTCGATACAGGTTCCTCGCCAGCAGGAGGATCATTTAATGTCTGAGGAGAATTGATAAAATTCAAGTCCTTCAACATTCTGACATTCATTACTGAAGGAGTATCCAAGAGATGCTCGGGACGAGATACTTCAATTTGAGAATGAAGTTTATAGTCACCAAGATATTTTGAAATTAAGCTCCGAGGAATGGCACGAGCTGGGATCCATTCCATGTCAAATTTATAGGGTGGTACAGGCAAGTCTAGTAGCCCAGGCGTATGATAATCCCACAGGTAGTGCCCCTGTTCGAGCTTCAGCACACCCAGGGCGTTCAACCATCCCTGTTTATAACCTTCATTATTGGCATTTTCAATGCGAGCATCCAAGTGATAAAGGGCCTCATTATAGCCTGCATTCCAGAATTCGCGAGGTTGTTTATGGAATTGGAAAGTTAATCTTTCTAATTGCTCATGAAGGTTCCTGGCAAAAACATCCTTATTATTCAAAGCAGACTTCGTCGCAGTAAGTTGATCTTCCAAAGTCAGGATTTTCAAGGACATTTCAGACAAAGCCCGATCTTTTACGTTCAACTGGTACACTTGAGTTTCCAATGTTGACAGAGTACGAGCTTCTTCAATACTACGAGGAATTCTTGATCGACCCCGAGAAGCTAGAGTGCTTCGTTCCTCGTTAACATCCTGGGCAGCTCTTCCTCGCCCACGAGAACCTCTTCCTCGTCCCCGAGCAGTAGCAGAAATACCAGACCTTCTTAAAGTATCCAATTCTTGCCTTAATTTGGCATTCTCAACTTCTAAGAATGAGAACCCTTCGTCGGAGACTGGTACCAAAGAAGTGGAAGATGAAGCTGCAGACTTATACTGTGCCAACTCTTTCTGCAAATTGTTGTTCTCTTGTTCCAGCAGCTCGGTGATTTGTCTGCAGGCCTCAACTTCATTTTTTAGGGTCCTCTCCCTGACATCATACCCATCAATGAGTTTGTCATAGCCCTTCTCGGCAGAAAGCTGTTGATATTTCTTTTCATACCCCTCATGTAACAAGGCATTTGACTCCCTGTACTGATCCTTGAGATCTTCTAGACTATATTGAAGCTCCTCGATCATATCGTGGTAGGCCACGTTATTGGCCACTGCTCTATCAAGTAAGTCCTTCAGGTACCGATAAGCTTCGATTGCTTGCTCTGAAGCACCATGACCAAGGATATCGAGAATTTCGGATGTACTGAGGTCTGTGTGACCAGCTTTATAATACTCATGGCATTGCTGCATCAACTTTGTGTCGTTAGCAGACAAAAGATCCATCCTGGCCAGAAACTAACAGAGAAAGAAAAAGAAAATCAAGACAGAGTGCAGATAAAGAAGAGACAATCGTATGGAAAGAAAGAACTCAAATTTTATTAGATCATAAGGCAAAAGTTACAAAGGTCTGAGATACAAAGTACAAGTAAGGAGAAAAACAGAAAGATAGTACCGAACAACTTCACACCTTTTCCTTGTCTCCCAAGACTTTCTCGGGAGGCTGGGACGAGGAGCTTGGTTGCTCGGTGGGAACACTGATTTGATCGGTTGGAGTTGGGATTTTTTCAAGAGGAGCAGGCAAAGAAGAAATCTCCTCAGTAGATGTCTGGTTGGGTTGAGGAGCAAGGATTTGATCACCCACAATCATTGAAGATTCTTCAGATGCAGCTTCGTCTTCATCTTCGTCTTCAATACCTGGAGGAGGACCAGGGAGATGTTGTTGAAATAGCTCAGAGTCCTCGCTCACCTTCAATTCCTGCAAGGCAGCAACCCAACCATCATGGAAGAATTTTAAACTTCCATAATTCACCTGGGTCATCATTACTGCTACCCCCTATCCCATTCTTTGTCCCAACCAGTTCGAAAGGATTTCTTCACAGCTATTTTTCTCTTCATCTTCTCCGAGGAGAGCTTCTCGGATAGAAGGTCCTCGGAGGCTTTCAGCTTAGCCTCCAACTCATCCTTCTGACGATTTGCTTCGCGCAGAAGTGTCAACTCTTCCTCAGCTGATTTCAGCTTATTTTCAAGCTCCCCGAAAGTAGTGAGCTTCTCGGAGTATTTCTTGTTCTCCTTCTCCAAATCCTTCACTTTGTTTCCCAACTGCACCTTTTCTGCTTCAGATGCAGCCAATTTCTTCTCCCATACACCTTTATCCTCGTCATACTTCTGACGGGATTCCTTCAGACATTGGGCCAAACCCTGGAATGCATCCTCTACTCCAGACGAGGAGCTTGAAGCCTTGAGCGCTTCATCTTTCTTCACAATGGTGTTAAAACAACTCACCAACTGAAAAAAGAAGGTAGTGATGAGTTAATGCCGAGATACCTATATTGATAGAAGGAAAAATTAAAGATAAAAAGAAACTTACTGAAGCAATGTAACGAGTAGCCAGGGATGTCAGCATATCCCTAGACATGTTTTCCTCGATGCCTTGGACTTCAGGAATATTCCAAGTTTTTACCGAGCTCATTGCAGAGCTCGGGGAATGATGGTTGGAACACCAGCTCCACTAGTTTGGAGCTGGGGAATGGCTTCAGAAAAACTAACCGAGGAGGATTTCTTCAATCTCCTCAGTGGAACTTCAGTAGTTTCAGCCAAAGAACCCTTGGTGGGGGAAATAATGATCACTTCCACATAAGTACTTTTCCTGCTCGGAGCCATTGGAGGCTTCTCGACAGCCTTCTGAACAGCAACAGAAAGAACACCATCAATTTTCTTGGTCCCCTTTGGGACTTCAGCCTTGTTCCTCTTTCCATCCCCGGCAGAGGAAGTCTCCTCGAAGATAGCAGGAACTCTTTTCTTGCCCATCTTCTGACTTAGAGGAATATGAGATTCTGGTGAAGATTCCTCGGAAGCTGGCAATGGGTCACTAATGCTGACCAAGGGACGAGCAGTAAAGGATGACGTGTAGCTCTTGTACTGCAACAAATATGAATCAGACCTGATGTGCTCGTCTGCAACTCTCTGATGCAAACTCCAGATATGTTTCAATTGCTTTATATTAACTTCTGACTCTTTTGGAGTTTTTCTCTTGCTGTCAACTGCAAATAAAAACATAGTGAAGTATCAGTCATACATTTTGTCAAACATAATGAAATCATAATTTCAAAAAACAAAATAAGATGAAATTAACCTATCCCATTGCCATATGGCGGGCATCTAGGACCCTCATATACTGCATCTCTAATCAAAGGGGCATGTTGCCAATTTTTTATAACTACCCCATGTTCAAAATAATCCCTATTTGCATCAGGGAGATTGACTACTAAGGCCCTATTCAAAAACCTAGTTTTTAAATAAAAAACATTGTCTAAAATAGCCCATCTGTAGCAGTACATAATCTCAGGAATTCCTATACGAGTTCCATGAGTTTGATTTAACCTATGTACCCTATTAACTATTCTCCATGTGTTGGGCGCTATTTTTGCAGGGACAACATCGAAGTATTGATAGAACTCTAAACACAACGGATTTGGTGGAAAAGAAAACCCACATTCAGCAATAAATAGGCTAGGGAACCAGTGTCCCTCAGCCAAATCAAAATAACTTGAAGGCTCAGAAAGAACCTACAAAGTTACCCAAGAAGGAATAGAGAAGTCAGAGCGGAACTTCTCAAGAGATTCGATAATATAAACCATGGTGAATAAAAAGAAATGAAGAAGAAGGAAGAAAATCTTACAGTAAAAAAGGAGATCTGTTGACAAACAAACGAAGGAGGAAATGAACGCACAAGAGAGAGAAAAGCTTTAGAAAACTCGAAAGCAGAAATTGAAAAGGTAGAAGACGATGGGATTGCCTCTGAAGTTTAAATACCTTGCCTTGGGAAATGGCGAAAGAAATGATTACAAAAAGGAAATATTACGCTACCGGTGGCTAAAAGGATAAAAAGGGCACGAAGATCGAAGCGCCTATAAAAATGCAAAAAGGCGGATTCTGCGAATTTGGAAGGAAATTTAAATACGAAGAAAAGGCTCCTAAAACCCAGGAAGGTCATTTAATATCACCATATACCGAGAAAGAATGTTCCATACTCCTCAAAGTTCGAAATATGAAACATTGGGGGCTTCTGTTGACACCAAAATTAGTATGCTGATGTGGACGAATAATAAGAAGACACGTGTCAATCTACATGGCACAATAGCAATGAGGAAGATTGTTTCCCCGACCAACATACTCACTCCGAGCAACAAGTATACTCCGAGGAACACCAACCCTCCGAGGAACTCCAATGCTCCGAGGAACTCTTGGACGACGAGCAACTAAGTCGGTTCGAGCCGCACCTCGACCACAACATTAATTGCCAGATAATCAACAGTTCAACTATTCATTGAATGCTTATCATCTTGACGCGCACGTTTGAAGAACATTAAATGAATTACCCTTTCATATGTGTATCATTTAATGTAACACCCTTTCATGTACAGCCTAAGGGCTATAAATACCTTGTATCACCCTCATTCAAAGGGACCGAAATTTCTTGAGAGAATTTGTAATAAAAAATTCCCAAACACTCAGCAATAACATTACAGTGGACGTAGGCCATTCATATAAGGCTGAACCACTTTAAAAATATTATGTCTCATTTATTTATCTGTGATTAAATAATTATAGTGATTCTAATTTTTTACATCAATCTTCAACATTGGCGGACCAATGGAATAACCTCTTGTTCCTCTTCTTTTTCCTCCTCAACCACTTTCCCAACCTGCTCAATATCCTCTTCAGCCTCATCATCCTTAGTAGCCTGAAAAATCCTCATACTGGACCTAGTTCTCTTTAGGCCACTAAAACTAGGAGGAGGATGTGACACCCTGCCTAATTAAACCCTGGGTGATCAGTCCTAAATTAAATTAGAATAGGTTTCTCAGTTGGTTCATTCTTAGCGTCATTGTCGAAACTTTTTAATTACTAACCACGTAAGTGAAATTAGACTGGTGCCAAGTTTTATTTTTCATTAACTCAATGAAATAATCATGCGGAAATAAATAATTAACAATCACAAACTAACTGAATACAGCCATCATATATAAATAAGAATCTGGCCGAATAAACAATTGGCTAAAATCCAAAACGAAAGTAAAGACAGATAATAATAAATCTCAAGGTATCTGAAATAAAAACTAAATAAAACCGTGAGCAACATGCTTGAATATCTGATAGAAAATCCCTATACTAGCAATATAAGGAATAGATGCGTCTATCCAAATCCGTCAACGTCCACATAAGCTGCAGCAGTGAATCCCTGGAATGAATCAGGCCTGGAATCCCCATGGCTGGACACCTAAAAGATTTTGAAAATATTTTATAGCAAGGGTTAGAACCAAAAACATTTGGAAAACATTTCACAAATGATTAACTTGCAGTAATAAAATATGCATGAATGCGCTTAATATTTTAGTTAGTGTCGCACTCCCTTGAGGACGGACTCACCCCTTAACTAATGTTCATACATAACGCCTTCTTTATATCCCACCTAGTCCTGTACCCCGAAACTAGATACTTGATATAACTCTTGTTAACCTCCCTACTCAATCTCGAGTATTTTTAATGTATGACTTATAAGCTATTTATTGCCTTAACTTAGTTGATCAACTTTACTTGAAAGTCATATAACATTCACTAGTTATATAAATAATATACTTTTCTCCATGTATTTGAATTTCCCGTATATAATTATTCACCCCATCATGTACGTATAGTTATCTTACAACAATCACACACGATGAATGTGAATATAACCCATATATAATTAATACAATTCACTTCATGTATTTAATGACCTGTATATAACTATTTATCCGATTATATATGTAGAACCATATTACAACATTCACACATATGTTGAATATATATATAACCCATCCTACCGAGTAATAACTCACCGGATGTATTCTCTAAAGTGCTATCACAGTAGGTATACTCGCATAACCTAGTTACCCCAAGCTAGAATCACTCACTAACTTGGCCAAAATATAAACATAATGGAGGCGGTCATATTCCTTCCCTGAAAGTGAGATAAGCCCCTCACCCATGTAACAAACGTTATGACCTGGGGATATACTCGTCCTACTCCTCAACCTAGGGGATTCACCCACTTCGTGCAACCTCCCTTGATAGCACTAGAGTATATGTATTAATAATATCTAACCACTGATATTTATAAGCACACACCATATATATACTATTACACATCGTATATATATATATATATATATATATATATATATAAAATATCCCGACTTTACCGTGTACTGAGTCCGTAACACTAGCCTATACTTAGTATCTCGAGTTTATGGTCCAACTCTGATTATTAATTAATTTACACGTTAATTAATTAAATAACTTTTGGTGTCGTCCAACCAATATACTCGTACTCACTCTCGTGGTTCGAAATAAATATAATACCCAAGTCTATTTCCCGACTCCGAATTAATTATTTTTCATCCATAATTAATTTAAGGGAATAGTGTCGCACTACTACTATACCCGAACTTATTAACTTAGTCCGTTACATTACTTTTCATAATTTATTCTCCAAATTTACATTCGTGTGTCGCACTATATTTCCCCCCACCCCTCCCAATTATTATTTCCTAATAATTGTGGGGATATTAATTTTTCTAATTAATTTACTCCCTTAATTAGACCTGGTAGGAATTAAACTAAAAAGGAAATTCCACCTAAAACTCCCAAGGCCGAATTTCCAAAAATCTGTAGCCATCGATCGATCGAACATGTCCTCTTCGTCTCCGACCTCTTGTTCCTGCCATTAACGAAAACCTCCATTCTCTAAGCTTGTCTTTGGTTCATCTCAAGCACACACAAAATTATAACTATATGGGAACGTGATCAGGACCTCCCTTAGAACCTTAAACACAAATTAAATTTCACAAATCTCTACTTTTTCAAATTTGGGGAATTTCCGGGTCTTTACTCATTCAGTCCCAATTTCATCTGTTTATCCCAACTTCGTTCATAAATTTCTACTGGGTTTTCACATCTGAATATATTATCTCAGAATTATGTAACACAATTAATTCCCACATTAATTTCCCATTAATTTCATTCAAGTGTTCTATATACAACCCCCCCCCCCCTTTTGTTACCCTTTTACACCCAAAACGAATTTTAATTTACACATCACAAAAATATGAATTGGATATCATAAATAAACATCACAACAAGTTAATCACTTGCCTTTTGGGGTTCGTTAGGTCTGATCCGTTGGGGGTAGAGGCAAGCTTGATGATAAGCACCCAATCAGTTCCTTGTTTTGTCTCCAAAAGATCCCCAAATTGGCTCTAACTGCTCCCTTTCACTTTCTCCCCAAATTCTTAGATTTAGGATAATGTTTCTCTGTAGTTACCCACTCTTGTATTTAGTTCTTAAAACACTAATCCTGTTTTTAGCCTAATGGTTCAAGCCCAAGTGACCCAGATACCCCCGTATGGACCCGGTTATGCCCAAAAACGTCCCGTGACCCGTTTACTACCCCTGGGTACACTTTTCTGACTATCTTGGCCCATTCGGTGTCAATCGTGCACTCAAAATCGATATTCAAATTAATTTATTAAAATCCTTATCTCACACCCAAATTAGTCTATACTGACTCTTGACTGAGATAAATAAATGCCACGTCACTAATATACGTTATGACGCATATAAATTATTACTATTCACTTAGTAATTTAATTTCCCTAAATATTAACCATTAACTCTCCAATTAATATTTGAATAAATATTACCATAATTAATTCAATTAAATTATGACACACAAGTAATTTTAAAATTTCCCAAATTAATTAAATATTACATGCACAGAAATACGGGGTGTTACAAAAGAGTAAAAGAAATACCCCCTACTGCCATCTCCTAAGACAAAGTCACTCTAAAAGCTGAAAAACCTTGATCCCAGTGCCTTAATAATGTCTCAAGTAAATCAGGGTACTCACTAGCCAGCTGAGGATCAATTTGGGACTTAAAGGGGGATGCTTGTGGGGAACTTGTGGGAATAAATTTTTTTTTGTTTAGAGGGAATTAATTTTTTGCCTTAGAAACTACAACACTTGAGGCACTAATGGGAGTCTCCTCTACAAGAGCAACGCGAGGAGCAGCAGGTAAATACTCAACCTCCTCAGTAGGTTGGGTGGTAGAAGCCCCTTTCTTCTTCTTTAAAATGTCCTCACTAACAGATGGCAAAGGAGGTAGCTCGGGAGGCATGTTATCATTGGCTTCACTCAATGGAAATTGGTGTTGATTAATTTAACAGGTTCTCAATACAATATCCATTGGTGAAAAATGTTCAACTATTGGACATATAGGATCTCGCTTCATAGCTTTAAGGAATCGATCGAGTTAGTTCGGCCATAATACATTGAGGTGATTGGGAGATTAGGTGTCTCGAGCACGTTTTGTAGGAATGACCATTTTCCCTTGGAGTTGACTGGACAAAGTGTCCCCTGTTTTGGTAAGGAAATTCCCATAGGCCATAGAAAAGTCTATGGGCTTCTTGCTTATGTTATGGCAGAGAAGGGGCACCCCTTTGTAAAAGACAAATTGCATGGCCACACAATGCGGTGAGTAAGATGTGTGGTAGTTAGCCCACTTAGTATAAGAGGGAAGGTAAGAGAGAGTAATAATAAAAAGAAAAATGGAAGAAGGGATGTTGAGGGCATGACTCCTCGACCACCGTGACAGGCCAAAAAGCCTCATCAAAGAAATTTTTAGTAAAGAATTGGTCAATAAAAGAGTGAGGACGAAGCTTAAAACACTTTACATCATCAGTAAAAGAATGTAAGGAATTACTAGATTGTTTGTGGTTCTAATCAAGGATGCAAGGAACCTTGATATCATGTTTTATAAGGTGGAAACCAACAGGGGCATAAGTGGGGAAGTTGACATAGGTGAAAGACGTGAGAAGGACGTAATTGGCATAATTTGTCATATCAAATCTACCAATAGACCTATAAAATTTTGTTTGTATCCTTTCAAACCATGTTTATAGAGAGAAAAGTGTTATGGCAACTAGGGGATCCTTCACGCCAAAGGCTAGTAGAACAACAAGATTGATGAGGTCCCTCCTCAAAAAATAATTAGGCTTTCTGGTTGGAAGATCCTCAATAAAATGAACCAGATAAATTGACAAGTTCAACGCTAATTTCATAGTCATCTCCATTATGAGGTATCACAAACACATGCTTTCCCTTGGGATCGTTTTTGGAAGCCTCTCAAGCTTGGTCACTATCCTTATCCTCCATGTAGTAAAAGTAACTAATGATCACCAAAAAAGGTATAAATTTTCAAGCATTTATTGATGATCTCCCTCAACTCCTTATGGGTATTGGCGGTATTTATGCCGATAGCTTTAAGGCCTTGGAGTTCACACGCGTCCTTCAATGTAACTCTGGATCCCCTAAACCAGCAATGAAGGTGTGACTCCAGTGGTTTCAACGACAAACCAACATCTTAATGTGTTGTTATTCTTATGCTAATTAGGATTTTTGAAACATATGGTGGAGGACAGACCCATAAGTGAGAGTTAGGCAGCGTATTTGCCATGAATATTGTCCATCCACGCTGATAAACCTTCACATGAGTCCCTAGCAGACTCAAATTGAACATTTTATTAAGGATTATCCCCTCACTCAATCCTAAATCTTGTGATGGTATAACCAGGTGTGTATGCCCAGTTCTCATTAGCTTTATCCTCACCCGTGACAAGATTCACATCTTCTTCCTAGGAAGTCAGGGAATGAGGGAATTTATTTGCTACCACCTAGAATTGATCTCCAGACCCAAAATAGGGAGCAAAATGATATTTCCCACACTGGATTTGACGATCAACGATTTCATAATAGACCTCCCTCACAAAATTAACTTTCTTGGGTGTCCTTTACGGAAAAAAGAAGAAATAAACCAAAGAAGCGGAACTTAGAATGGTTATCTCATAATAACACTATTTTGTCTCTCTCTACTCAAGCAAAATTATTTTTCTCAAAACCATAAAGGTAAAAATGTTTGGCGGTGGAAGAAAACCTTTTTATAAGGGCCAAGAATTAATAATTAAATAAGCCCCTCAAGTATGCACATGCACGTAGATAGAAGGGTAGTGATCACGATAGGCGTGGTGATGCCTGAGGTTCCTGGCATAGAATGCATGTGCTTACCTTAGCCTACCACGTGTACGATTGGGTGGATGTATGTCCATTCCATTTAAAGGGAAGAAAACCAGTAATGATGATAATAAATTGGGAAATTCAAAAGACGCTTGGGTTGATATCTTACACACTTGAGTAAGTAAAATGGTTTTGGGGGGAAATATTTGGGAAAAAAAACATTATAATTCCCCAAGTAAAAAGTTTCTACACACAAACGTAACACATTGAAACTTTGAGAGAAATTTTTTAATAGTCATTCAAGTGAAAAAAGGGTTTCAAGGTCCCCTGTGTTCAAAACAAATTATTTCTTCTATAGATTAATTGCATATCTATTAAAAATAGTATATGCATACAGGTTGCTCAAAGAGATGATATTTCAAATAAATATTTCTTTGCAGAGAAACAAATATCTCTACTGATGGGAAAATATAGATGGAGGTTCAAGATCAAATATGATTAGCAAATAAACATTGAACAAATACTGGATCAAAGACGTTCATTACCACAATACTAAGGTTGCTCGACAGATCTCTCACAAAGATCAAGCCCAATTGAGGTGCATAGAAATTGCACTTTGTAATAGGGATAATGATGTAAATACATTAAATTTTCCTTCTAAATACTAAGTTTACTTTGTATCATTTATGAGTTTGATCGGTACACTCAAGGGACCATGTCTGGCAGGGGATGGAAGAGATCACAGGCTCTATCGAGTAACCTCACCCTCGGTACCTCGCATGGACTTGGTTTGGAGGATTAGGAGAAAGGCAATGTTGGAAATACCAACCCCTTGAGTACTTAGGCAATACCTTTGGTTTCTATAAACATGGCTAAATATACGCTTGATCTACCATCTACTGGGGAACCTCCTTAAGGGACCTCATTCCTAAGATTTTTCCCAAAACATAGCCTTTGTCCATCACATAGAGTTCACAATTTGCCCGAGCCACCTTCGTTTGATCAATCATCTTTCCATGTGACGTGATAACACACCTTTTACTAACTACTATTTACCAACTCTATGATGTCATAACATTTGACATTTAGGAACTCGATTAAATAGCACTCAAGGGAGATTATTCCTAGGATGGTAAGTTTATGGGTTACGCATCCTATCCCAATTAATGTTTCCTTACCTCTGATAGGCTAAATAGTGTTCCCACCAAAATATCATATCATGTCATTTAATGCAATATCTTTAACATTTATTAATGTGCACGATTGGCATTAAATGTGCTCAAATGCATTTAATGCAAGAAGGGTCACTGGAGTGACCTTGCACCCATATAAATACTCTAAGGTTGTGTCTTTTCTAGGATTTCAATTTTAACCTAAAATTGACGTAAAAATATTCTTAAACAAGAGAGTTTACTATGAGACCATATTTGTTTTGTGATCACCCTGTTTACTCCATTGATACCATTATTGAGAATTTATTACATTTAAGGTTACTACCTTGCCTTTATTTCACTAGAGGTGCTTGTTCCTTCTTTTCCAATCAAGATACCTGTGAGGTTCCTTCTATTTATTGCATTCCCATTCTATTTATTTTATAAAGACTCATTTAATATAGGAGTTTGGATATTGAATATTGTTGACATCTGACTTGCATTTATTTTCACTTGTAATTGTTCTTTGGCACTAATCATCATCTTGATATGGGGTTATGCCTCATTTGATACTAACTGTATTTAAAAAACCCACATGCTACAAAAAAATGATGTAAGTGTTTTTTGATTCATAAATCGTTATAGGAGAATGATTGTGTATATCAAACACGACACAAGCGAGCAAGTATATCAAATATATATATTAAGAGTGTGTGCTAAGAGCAAAGTAATAAATGTATTTGGGAGGACTCGAGTCAAGGGATTTACCCAATATGCTTAAGCATCCACAGGGGGGGGGATCAAAGTCCAAATAATTAGAAAACAATAAGAGGTGGTGTTTAACTCATAAATCCAATTGGGGACCTTTCTTATAGGTGCGCGTGTAAAAAAAGTGTTTTAGTGTGACAAAAGGTGATAATAAATCCCCGTTTGGAATTTATAAGTAAACCCACTTTTTCCTATTTTTTTGGGTTTACTATTAAAATCAAGTATGTGCAAATACTAATAGTAAAAAGTTTGAAGTTAAGATATGTGATGTAATGAAGTAAAAGACTAAAGTGAAAATGAAGTAACTAATGCAAAAATAAGAGAATCTAATGAAAAAGGGGAATAACTAGACCTCCTTGTGAAGAATTGAAGTGGATCTTGATTGTAGATATCCTGAACTCAAGATTAGATTATTGTGATTTGAGGAGGTGGGTTGGAATTTACGAAAAAAGAATATAAAAAGGATGGAAAGAACAACCCATTCTCTTGAATTTACATAAAATGGGCTTTTAAGGAAGGAAAGGTTCAAAATTCAAGAGAATTCTCTATGAATTATTAACAGGGATGGTTAGGGATGCTTTTCAAATGAGGATATGGTCCATATTTTTAGGGCCAAGGGAGTGTCGAACAGCATGGTCCTACAATTACCTATCGGTATGGAACCCTAGACACACTAGGCATGGTCCTATGGTTGCTATTCGACAGTCTGAGGAAGGTTTTTGGTAAAATGGTCATAAAATGCAAACCGAAGGCAAAAATTGTACACAAGGCACACCATTGGAAAGGTATTTAGTGACCTATAAGAATCCATATGCCAGTCTCGGGTTCGATAGTTGACCAAAGTC
The DNA here is from genome assembly GCA_949130495.1 of Sambucus nigra. Taxonomy (NCBI): domain Eukaryota; kingdom Viridiplantae; phylum Streptophyta; class Magnoliopsida; order Dipsacales; family Adoxaceae; genus Sambucus; species Sambucus nigra. Next base: position 250,118,860 of record OX422215.1, read on the forward strand.
AAATAGGGTCCGAAATCTCCCATTGGTCACTAGATAGGAAATTCCAGAGGAAAATATATCATTTGTCTGAACCGTAAGGCCAATTTTTTTATGGATCAGGATTTGGAAAGGGTATTCAGTGTGATTTAAGATTTCATTCATCTTCGCTCGGTTCAGAGAGCCTACCTAGGTAAAATGGGGCCTAAAAACTCTCGGCGACACTTCATAGTAAAATGGGTTATTCGTCCGTACTGTAAAGCTGATTCGCACATGGGCGGACTGTTGGAAAGGGAATTTAAATCCGTTCAAATATTAATTTAGCTTTGTTCAATTTGAAATTTGATAGGAGTCAAATGGATCCGGGGAGCGCTCAGAGGCCTTCGAATCAATTTTTGAGATAAAACGGATCATTTGTATGAACTATAAGGCCAATTCGCACACGAGGAGAACTGTTGGAAAGGGAATTTGGATCCCTTCAAAAATTCATTGATCTTTTGCTCAAACAATGAAGTTGATCGGAGTCAAATGGGACCCAAAAGCGCCTATTTGTCTTTAGATCAGTTTGCTATAGTAAAATGTATCGTTTATTTGAACCATAAGTTTGATTTAGGCACGTGGTGGACTATTGGAAAGGTTATTCATATCCCTTCAAAGATTCATTGAGCTTTTGTTCATATGCAAAAGCTGATTGGGGTCAAATGGGGCTCGGGATCACCCGATGGCCTCTTGATCGGTACTCGGAGTATGACCTAGGGTTTGTGGTGAATAAATGACTGCTAATAACCTAAGGATGTGCTTAGGTTGGTCATATTATGGAGTATCTACATAATGTATGTAGAAAACTCCGCGACATGTATCCTGTGTACCTGTGGCCATAAACTTGGTTGATATCCTCCAAGAATAATTACTTGGGTTTCCCTATATCGATAAATTTAATTTAATTCTATACCATGGTCATCACTAAGTTACCATATATGATCACAATAGTATAATTTAGGCAAAAAAGCCACATTCCAATACACATTTGAACATGGTTTCATTTGGCAAAGCACCTCCTCTTGGGGTGCTCCGGTCAAGTGTAATACCCCGTATTTTTGTGATATTTATTTATGGGATTAATTGAATTAAATGTGTATTAATTGGAAATTAATCCGGATAAAAATACTAGCGAGATGCGAGTTAGTATTTGATATTAATGAGTATATATGGCTATATATGAATATTGAATTATGAAATTTGTCAAGAGATTAAAATACGGCAATTTGGAAATTTTGTTGAGACGCGTGTGACAGTCGCGTCAGGAATATAATTATTTTAATTATAAAAGTGAATTTTATTTTTATTAACCGTATGGTCGTTTTGAGTGCGCCAACGCATCCGGAAGGGTCGAAATATTCAGAAAACACTAGCCGGGGGTTTAGTTTGGGTCCCGGGGCATTTTTAGGCCATACCGGCAACGTATAAGGGTAGTTTGGTAATTTTGAATTTTTAGGAATTAAAACCGACGAAAATTAGGAAATAATTATCTGATTGAGTAATTACCCACTAAACCCACTAATAACCTAATGAGCTACGGAGGTTATTGAAATGAGTCCCAAAAGTTCCTAAGGCAAAAACCCTAGCCACCATTGCCACTTTGGATAAGAAAGCTTGGAGAGAGAGAGAGAAGAGAATTCTGCACAGAGAGAGAGAGAGAACCATTCATCATATCGACATCAAAATCAGAGATATACATAAGGCAAGTGGTTTAATTTCGTTTATTACAAAGAATGTTTCTTCCATGCGTAGGAAATTGACAGAATTTCATTGTTCTTCGAGAATGATAAAAAAAAAACATTGAATTGGATGTAGAGATTTATAATTGTATGAAAAGATTGCATGTAGAACAATGTTAGGATGTTTAGTCAGAGAAAAATACATCTTTTATACCATAAAGACGGATTTATTTATGCCTATGGATGAATTTAATTTCTAGGGTTCATGTTCTTGAGATTGGGGAAGAAGATGTGGAGATTTAATATTTGGATGAGATTTAGGATGAATTAATCCCGCAAAATACGTTAATATATGACCTAAGTATGTTTAGGATTGATTAGAACCCATGTACATTTGATGGTTTGATGTTTAGAGGAGATTAGAGGTGTAGAAAAATTGGAAAAACGAGTTAAGGAATTTCTGGGCTCGAAACTGGTCCCTCGTTAGAAGACCTACCCAGGTCGTTCGAACGAGCTTCTAACGAGTGGACAGTTTTCCTTCTAACGAGTTGAATGTTCGTTCGATGCCTTTCGTTCGAACGAGATCTCGTTAGATACCCAATTCGTTCGAACGAACTCTCGTTCGAACAGCCTCGTTCGAACGAGACTTCTAACGAGCTGACAGTTTAGGCTTTTTAGCCTGTTTTGATCCCGAGTGTCCCAATACCTTGTTTATATGTAGAGATAACAATTCCTTGTGGATTAATTGATATATTTGGGATATTTGGGATATAATGAGGAGTAAAACCTAGAAGTGTAGTTTGAACCTAAGGGGAATTATGAATTAGGACGTGAGTGTCTATTACGATGCGAGAACTATTGACGGACTAAATAATTATGTTAACCGGGAACATATAAATTGTGTAGCTTTATATGTCGGTACGAGAATGAGAAGGGTACCACCAATATATTATGGTGATTACTAAGATGTGTGCATACTTAGTATATGTATTACTTTTATGTGTATGACATACCTACCATACTTGCTATCACGGGAGGTTTACGTTCGCTTAAGGCCCTCTAATCCTTGGGTTTCCCGGATTTAGACTGGTACCTCGATGAACATAGGTCAGAGAAGGACTTATTGGGATATTAATAAGTCTGCTAATCGTGGGAGCGTAGGTATGTATGTGACCCATGTGATGTGACTGTGTTCTCCTCCATTGTTTGTGATTGTTGTTATCTGAGAATGATTCCTGAGAGATTCGAAATGCGTGATCCTTATGTATGTGATGTACCGGGATGGATAGCAGAGTATGTGTGCACCGCAGCTTAGTCTCGGGGTGCTTATATCGTATATTTATGACGTGAATAATATACACTTAATTAATGGGAACTTTCATGTTAGTATTGTGAATATAATTATGGTAATGTTTTGAGAAAACATAACGGGTTAACCGATAGTGAATTGTATTACTAATTGAGAATCTGAGTTTACGTAAAGCCCTCTATTTAATTGATAACGCTAGAATGTAATTTGGGAATCGAGTAGTAAGGGGTAGAACTTATTACGGTTTGGTTAGATATGTATGTTATTTAGATGGGTACGGTACGTTAGGAGTGCACATGTAGTCGAGAGGTGAGAATTTCATGTGAGTGCACGTCCTAACATGTATTTTGCATTTAATGTTTTAATGTTATTAAAACACTTGATTTTTTTAAAATGATTTCCACTTTTGGGCTCTGACCCATTGCTTTCAAATCTATTTTTGTAAAAACCATTTTAGGTGCCCAGCCACAAAGACACCATGCTTAGGATCCTCATTCAGGTGACGAGCTGTAGCTGTTTGTGGAAGTTATAGGACTTTGCTTGTAGACGCTTCATCTATCTTGACTCTATATTCAGCATTTATCAGTTGTAGGGCATGTCGCCCATTTCTTTTAGAGAAATTTCATTTATTTCAGTTATTTAGACTTCGGGCATGTAATTAATTCAGGATTCAGACTTGTCATATTATTTTTCAGTTGTGAGATTGTGGTGAGGAGTTTTTCCTCCGAACTTATTATTAATTGTTGGTTATTTCATTACTTCGTTATGGTGAAGGGATTTTGTTGTTCTTCCATTATTCTTCTATTGCATGTTAATCAGACTTAATGTAAAACTTGGCAAGTTACTTTTTAAATACTAGGTGGTTAGTAATCTTTAAAATGTCTTCGGCAGTGATGCTATTAACTGAACCAACTTGACATTTTGTATTGATTTAATAAAGGAGTAGCTACCCGATATTTAATTAGTCGGGGTGTCACATCAAGTTCGTGAAAAATAAGGATGGTTCCAAAGTAATGTGTATACATTATATGGAGTTGAATACGGTTACCATACGAAACAATTACCCCTTTAATTGAAAGACAATATATTTTAACGACATAAGTCTCTAGGTATCTCTTAAATAAACATGAGGTATGAGTGTAATCAATCAAGATATACGAACTAGGACAACCATAAAACTTACTTTACAACAAGACATGGGAATTATGAATATAGGGTTATGTCTTTTGGGTGGATGAATTCCCTAGTAATTTATGGAATTTATGAATATAATGTTCAATCTCTTTATGATTATATTTAAGATTAATTTTATTAAGGACGTATTAATATATTATGAATCCAAAGTGGATTATGAGTATCACCTTTGTGGAGTCTTTAAAGTTTTAAGTAAAGATAAGTATGTTAAGTTTGTTAATTATGAACTTTTTCTTGGGGAGGTTTTCTTTATCATCCAAATTGTTAACAAATATAGTTTGGCCTTGCACATTGGGAAGGTCGCAACCATTATGGACTAGGATAAACCAATCATAGTGTCTAAGGTCAAAATCTTATTGGTTTTAGCTTGTTATAACATCATTTTTTAGAGGGTTTTTATAATATTGTCATTCCCTAATCTAAATTGACTTCTAGGAACGCAATATTTGTTTGGTTTGTGGAGTGTCTTGAAATATTATCTAAGCTCAAGGATTGCCTTTTGGTTGTGCTTGTGGTAATTTCATCGAATGAAGGAATGTAGGTTTTTGATATATACTGATGCTTTAGACTTCTTCCTAGTATATACATTTAGGTAATAAATGAAAGTTTATAGTGTATGATTCAAGACAATTGAGTCCTCATGAGGATAATTAATCTACTAATGATTTGGATCTATCAATTGTGGTAATTGACATTACTTGAATGTGAAATTATGAGTTGTATATGGATCATAAGATTATGAATTGCTCGTTTACTTACGTGGAATAAAAATGATATAGATTTCGGGATTAAAATTATTAAGGATTATAATTGTTATACTAACTGGAACCATGTGAAGGCCAATTGATCGATGCACCTTGTAATAAAAGTTTTATTCGTGCTCAAAGGTTTACAAGACTATGGTATATAAGAGAATTGGAATTTTGGAATTAAGGTTTTAGGTCATATTGACTGCTAATAAAAGCAAGCACTTAGAGTTAAGAGAACTTTGATTAGGAGAATGAAGGTGACTTAGGTTGAGGACCAAGAGTTGTAAAAGGTTTGCAAAATGTGGAGAAAAATATAAGAGATCATATTTTCAAATTAATTACCGAGGAATTCTTAGGATTGGTATTATATTTTTCATGCCTCAAATAAAAGAATTCAAAGTTGAATGTGAAACCTCGCCTAATAAAATACCGAGTGATCAGTCCTGTGTCAAATTAAAATAGGAATCTTATTTGATTTCATTCTTAGCGTCACTGTTGAAAACTTTTTAACACTTACTAACCACCTAGTATTCCAAAAATCTAGTACCAATTTATCTTTTTAACAAACAACAACAACATGCGAATAAATATAATTTAAACCATTCACACAATCACTAGGTCAATCAGTACAGAAACTGAGTAAATAAAATCATTGTCGAATAAACCATCAGCTATAAATCCCAAGTACGAAATAATAAATCAATCGAATAATAAACTGAGTACATCATCTGACTAAAATAAAACAAATAACTAGGGCGACAGGCCCAGATGAAATACCGATTGCATCCTACTCTAGGAATGAAATAACTTAAGTAGCTAAGTCTAAATCCTGCAAGTATTCACACCTACTATAGCTACGCATCCCTATGATAGAGTTATCAAGAACGATGTCACTGTGGTTGGACACCTAAAAGGTTTTGAAAATATTTAATAGCAAGGGTTAGAACCCAAAATATTTTGAAAATATTTATCAATTCATTAAAATGCAACAATTTAAATTGCATGAATGCTCATCATATTTAAGCTAGTGTCGCACTCCCATTAGGACCATCTCACCCCTCAACTATTGTGCACACCAAACGCTTTTCTTTATAATTTAGCTAGTCATCTACCCTGTAAATAGTCCTTGTTATAGCTCCTCCCTGTCTCACTACTCTAGACCGAGTATGTATCATGATATGATTTATAAGTTATTCCTCACATTAACTTAACTAATTGTTTTTCATTTAGGACCATATAACATGCTCACTAGGTATATATAACTAATACAGTTCACTTCATGCATTTTATCCGTATAATATTTTCTGCACCATATATATGTATAATCATATTACAACATTCACACACATGTCATAGATATAAAACCATCCTCCCGAGTAGACATTCACCGGATGTTCTATACAATGCTATCACCCTAGGTATACTCATCTACCTAGACACCCCGACTAGGTAAGCTCCCCAAATCAGTGAAACAAAAAAATAAGCGTAGCGGGGGCGGCCATATTTCCTTCACCGGAAGTAAAATCGAACCATACCCGAAAGTTGTTCACCCCTAAAAATAATTCACACAATAAAATCCTGGATGACTATAACTTGGGGATTATGCTCGCCCTGCTCCTCAAGCCAAGGGATTCACCCACATGATGCAAGCTCCTGTGATATCACTAGAGGGGTATGTATTCTTATAAATATTATTCGCACCACTATTTATAAAGCACAAAAATATATATATATATATATATATATATAGAGAGAGAGAGAGAGAGGCAGGCTCCTGTGCACACTAAGTTTGCACAGTGCTGGCGCACACCAATTTTCTTAAAGGAATAAAAAAAATATTTATGAGTTGATTTTTTTTATGTGATATCTAAACATTTCAACGAACCCATGTAAAAAAAATCAGCCCAAAAAAACTTTTTTTGCTATTTTTAAAAAATTGGTCAAACTTTGCAGCTTTTAAAGTGCTTAAAAGATGCGAAAGTTTGACCGATTTTTAAAAAATAGCAAAAAAAGCTTTTTTGGGCTGATTTTTTTTACATGAGTTTGTTGAAATGTTTAGATATCACATAAAAAAAATCAACTCAAAAATATTTTTTTTACTATTTTAAAAAAATGATGTGCAAACTTAGTGTGCAAACTTAGTGTGCACAGGAGCCTGCCTATATATATATATATATATATATATATATATATATATATATATACTAGGGTATGCCCGTGCCTGAAGGCACGTAGAAAAGTTTAAAAAGTATTAACTCGTGTAAAATGTAAATGATAAATGTCTTATATATTATATGTTTAAATTTTCAAAGTATTGAATCCCGTAAATTTTAGTCATAAAGTTTGCTTTACAACACAAATGTGTAGACAATTTAGAAAAATGACAAAAAAATTCAAAGTACATAATCGTAAAACGACAAAAATTTCCAAATTTTGAAATTCCAAAACGGCAAAAAAAATTGCTTCGCAACAAAACAAAGTGTAATTTTAAAAAAAATGGCCATAATTTCCTTTGTTTACAGGACTATCCACCTTGTATAAGAACTAAAAAAAATACTCCAACAACAACAATCCTAATGTTCCGTTTGAAAATGTTATTTATTAATAACGTATTAACAAATTTATGGAGTACATAGTTCCATAAGAGATTTTTTAGGAGGACAATTCACATGTTCAACATTTGTGTTCCATTTCGAGCCAATAGATATAAAACTATAATCACAATAAACTATAAACGAAGAAGAAACTGCATTAGACAATTCAAAGGGGTGAATGCAATACGCGAAGACACGGTTAAAAATTAGGGTCTTTTTTATGTTCTTGTAAAACAGGGTTAAAAATTAAAAAACCTATGTGCCATATGATCAGACATAGCTACAGAGTAGTTGAGAAATGGTTAGACACCTAAATACTATTTCCTTTGATCAAATGTAAATCAGTTAGTAAATAGTAAACTTAACATACATTTCAATATACACACACAATTGATATCAAAAAGATAACTGCTAAGCAACTTACTTGGACATATTAGAAAACACCAAACATATTATTGAAACTTACGTGACCATATTAATCAAATTAACATATAATAAATAGATCTATAACTGCTCTATTAACTTTAGTCAGAATATAGATTTATAATGAAAATAAATTATTGAAACTTCAAAAAAGCATACCTTCAAAAATAGATAATAAACCGACTTCAAAAAAGCATACCTTCAGCGGTGTGGGGATGAAGCGCAATCGAGAGGCAAAAGAGAAAAAAGAGTCAAGATTGAAGCCAGAAGAAAGTACCACTGCGTCATAACACTGGCCGGAGGCATATTTTTTTCGGCACCGGTGTCCTGAGCTCCGGCGAGATTATGGTGAAGTTCGGCAGTATAGCTAGAATCCATTTCGGAGAGTCCAATGGGCCCATTTCTCTCTCCTCATATCCGTATCTCCTATACCAACAAAGATGAAGTTTTCCAGAACAAATCTTTTATAACATTTACCCGGTCTGCAACACCTGTGTAGTAGAAATACCACCAAAAAATCCAATACAAAATCACGAAATTACCTCTTTACTTCCCTTCTTCAGAACACAAATTAAAATAAATGAGACGAATTACCGGCAAGATATAAGAAGAAGATTAGTCGAAAAAAATGGCTGTTGATCCGATTACAATTCCCGAACAAATCTTTTATAACATTGACTCGATCTGCAACACCTGTGTAGTCCAAATACCCAAAACAAATCCAAGACAAAATCACTAAAAGACCTCTTTACTTCCCTTCTTCAGAACACAGATTAAAAGAAATGAGACGAATTACCGCGAGATATAAGAAGAAGATTAGTCAAAAAAATGGTTGTTGATTGTTGTAATGTCGAGAGAGAGAGAGAGAGAGAGAGAGAGAGAGAGAGAGAGAGAGAGAGAGTAGGAGAGAGGAGAGAGGGAGTGAAAAGGGTGAAAAATGAGACGGCTAGGTTTAGATAGTTGAGTGGAAGGGTAAGAAGGTGGGAAATACTATCTTACCCTCAGTTTTGAATTTTGAAAAAAGGGAGAAATAAATTAGAGTGTCTAAAAAGAGGGGGAACCAAAATTTTAAAGGGTAAAATAGAGAGTACAAAAAAATATCATATGAATGACATCATAGATCACACTTATGACATACATAAGTTTCTTACTTTATTATATATATATATATATATATATACATATATATATATATATATATTAGAGAATCACCCCATACATATATATTTAATTAATCACGACTACTCTGTGCATAATTACCGTAACACTAGACAAACATACCCAAGTATATATACCGACTTGTAATTTAAATAAATTCCATATTTATTTATTTATCAATCAAGTTGTGTCACCCAACTAAAACACCCAGACTCACTCCTTCTGTCCGAAATTTCATCTTGTAGAACTTATTCCTCAAATTCCACTTATTAAGGTTAACACCTTTATTAAACTAAATATTCCATGTTTTATTATATAACCCTATAATAATTTAACCCTACCAATTCGGACCCATATACTCTTAGCACTAGCCCAACAATACCCTAGTCAATTACCCGATGCTCAACTATAATTAACTTTCCCATTAATTAATTTTTCATGGACTCACTCCACCAAAATTATCGGGAACACCCTCTTGGCCCGTAATTAATTCCTTCAAATTTATCGCTACAAATTCCATGTTTAATTCCCACTTATTCATCCCCACAAAATGATTTACAAACACCTTTTTTTATTATCCTTAACATAAAAAAATCAAATCCCTCACTCTGACATTCCTTAACCCAAAAATCAGCTTACCGGCTCAACCCGAAAAACAAGCAGAGTTGCGGTTTATCTCCACACATCATTCGAACGACTGTCCCAGTTTCTCAAGATTTCCATCCTTCTACATAAATCCTTCTAACACAGTTTCTCCAGATTTCAATCTCATACATGACTAATCACCCAAGCTGATAAAAAATTATATCATATTTCATTAATCCTAAACTAAACGAAATAGCACCTGGGTTTTATATTCACTCATCAATCTCTTCAATAGTATACTAGACATTACACGTGATATCCCATAAATTGAAAACCCAGTATATACATCAACCCAACCAAAAATAATTGTTTGCATTACACCAACTATGATATGAATCAATTATCACATATTTGTTTTGCAACAAATTAACCACTTACCTGATGAATTTCATAAAGTTTGAATATTTTGATGTAGATGGTTAGTTGATGAAGAACACATACACTTGTTCTTGCTTTTAGCTCCCACGAATTCTCCAATTTCTCCCTCTTTTCTCCTCTACATACTTAGGTTTTCTAAAATGAGTTGTGGCCACCACACCCTCTCACTTTTAGGTTTTATTACGCCAATCACGTTTTTAGGCTTGTGGCATTTATTAAAATGGCCCAAACACTCCCGTGTGGGCTTGGTTATGCCTAAAAATGTCCCGAGACCTATTTACCACCCCGGGGTACTCTTTTCTTACTATTTGAGCCTATTCAGAATCAAATATGCACTCAAAATTTTCATTCGAATAATTTTACTGAAAGTCCTTATCTCGACCCCAATATAGTTTATATCGGATTGCCGGTTGAGATAAATTAATGCCATGTCACTATCACTCGTCATGACGTAAATAAATCATTACTATTCACATAGTAATTTAAATTCCATAAATATTAACCATTTACTCTCCAGATTAATATTTAAATGAATACTAATAATAATTAATTCAATTACATTACGACACACAAGTTATTTAAATTAGCTGAATTAATTAAATATTAAATGTACAAAAATACGAGTTGTTACTGTGACACCCCGCCTAATTAAATACCGGGTGATAAGTGCTTTATTTAATTTAAAACAGAATGTTCGGTGGATTCATTCTCGGCATCACTGTCAAAAATAATTTTTCTTTATTTATCACCTAATAAATAATTAAACTAAGTGTTAAAACATTTAATTTTTAATTATACTTAAATAATACATTAATAAATTTTCATTCTTTAAGATGTAAGCCATTTACATTCCACATAAATATAATAAATATTGGACATGAATCAACTGTTGAAATAAATCAGACTGGATAAAACATTCTAGTTCAAAGTCTTAAACCAACAACCCATAAAATCCGTAAGTGTAACAGAAATAAACTACTAAAGTAAACTGAGTACAATATCTATTGAAACGACTGAGAATGGGGGAAACAATACCTACGATATATGTTTGAATAGAACTGAAGGAAATGATAGAGGCGTCTAATGCAAGGACCTGCAACTCCCACAACCGCTGCAGCTCACAAATTGATCCACGCGTTTAAGCCTAGTAACCCTATGACTGGGCACCTAATATAGTACATATATATAGAAACAAAGAGAAGAATAGTAAGAGATGGGTCAGAGCCTGAGTTGTAAAAATATTTATTTTATCAAGTATTTAAAATTTGAAATAAAGCAAGTATTATGTGCATGCTAGCTTAATGGACTCTCACATGAGATTCTCACCTCTCATCTGTTGTACATGCCAAGCGTACATCTGCCCCATATTAGTTATCCTACCCAGCATAAGTAGTTCGAACTCACCATACCACAATCTACGTCACTATTTGTATACGTGTATCTCATATACAATACGCTATTGAAATAGTTTATCCCACATAACTAATTATCATTATTCACCGTTTGACTGGTTAATCTTTTATCCACTAAGATTATTTTATTTCTCATTATTACTTTATCTACTAATTTCACATAGTAGAATTTTCCCAACTTTATTCCTATGTATATAGTCACATCATCCCTATATACATACATATTAAACCTGCACCCCTTGGTTAATACCACTTGGTGCAAAGTATTTATTACTATTACCATATCTACTAGATACACACAATAGACATATTCACACACACACACACACACACACACACACACACACTATATATATATATATATATATATATATATATAGTCACATCATCCCTATACATATATATACTAAACCTGCACCCCTTGGTTAAGACCACTTGGCACAATGCATACTCTGTTATCATGTCCAGGAGCATCGCTCACTACATAAAGGACAACTGGTTCGATCTATCACGAACCATAAATTCGAAACATAAATATTGGAGGCGAGTATATTCCCCAGACAAATGTGTCATGCACATACCTACGCTCCCAGGTCCGATGTCGGTTGAATGAAATCTGACGAGATCCTATCTTGTTGGAACAAAGCTCAATCTCCTTCGAACGAGATTGAGCAGTACTCTTCCCCCACAAGACCTGTTACGTTCTACACCCTTAACAGTTTCATTTTCCACCATTGTTAAACTTAAAACCTCTAAAATAATCAACCCAAACACCATTCATTCAATTCCAATCAACTACCCAACATCTATATAAGATTTCCCAAATATATCATCATTAAATCATCACCAATCATGAATAAATTCGAAATTCCCAAATTTAAATATCAAGAACCCTAGTTCTCAATTTTTTATGAAAAACACTAAATTAAACCCAACTTAAATCATAAAAATTATCATACATTCGTGCACATAATCCTATCTATATGAGGTAATCAAACTTTATTCAAATTAGTCATAATTTATGACTAATTCTCCCAAATTTTTCACCAAATTCAACCTTCACAGCAATAGAGAAATTACTTAGACTAACATGAACACAAATATTGCTACGGAAATAAAGTAATAAAAACTACCTCAAATTTATGTTCTGACCCGTTGATGAAATTTTGTATAGACTTGTCCCTCGTCTTTCGATATACGCTGTGTGATTTGTTGTGTGAGTTCTTGAGGTTTGCACCAAGAACACCTATGGACTCTCCTTCTTACTCTGTGGTTCTCTCTCCCTCTCTCTTAGGTTTAGAAATTGACAGACTTATCATCACCCATGTAAACTCATATTTAATTATCTAATTTTCGTCCTTATTATTTCCCCAAAAATCCAAGAGACAAAAATACCCCTACGGGGTGCCGGTTAGGCCTAAAAATAATCTGGAGTCCAAAAAAATCCCGGATAGAGTTTTCTAACTATCTCGACCCTTCCGGACTCAATGGTGAACTCGAAATGGCAATATGAGTTACTTAAAAATAATTTACTTCTTTAATACATTAAATCTGTCTAGACACAACTCACACGTGCGTCCTGACTTAATATACCAAACTGTCATATTTCTCACTCTCGATAATTTATAAAATTTCCTAATTCCATATTAAGTATCCACACAATGATATTCAATGATTTTCATCAATAAATATAAACCCTTGGCACGTTAGTTAATAATTATTTTAATCTGGATTAATTAATAATTAATTTCTCACATTATAATTTAATTAATCCAACAATAATAATAAATAGCATAATTAGTTAACTCATAAAAAATACGGGGTGTTAAAGTTACATACTTCCTCCCTTACATGGGAATTTTGTCCCAAAAATTAAGTCATACCTGCAGTGAATAACTCTGGATACTGCTCTCACATGTTATACTCCCGCTCTCACGTAGATTCGTCAACGTTGTGATGACCCCACTATTCTTTAACTGGTGGTATCACTTTAGGAAGCATCTTGTGCTCTATATGATTCAGAATAGCTATAAGTCTCTCCTCATACGAGGCATCCGAATGCAAATCGATCTCCTCAAGTGGAACATGCCACAATCTCTCATGCTCCTCTGATAATTCTGCAGCGATGCCACTTGAAACACGTCGTGTATATGTTGTAGATGCTCTCGTAAACCCAGTTTATAATCTATCGATCCCACTCTCTTAATGAGAGGGATGGTCACCATGAACCTCGACACTAGGTTCCCTATCATTCCGAACCTCATGACACTTTTTTATGGGAGACACCCTAACAACCACCTGCTCATCAATCTCCAACTCAATGGTCTCCGACCATATAGTGCCTTAAAAGGTCCCACCTTTATGGATGATAATTTCTTATTACCAAAGTCTCTCCTCAGTTTAAATACCCACAACAATCCCTGACTAATCATGTCAGACTTCAAACCCTTAACTCATGGTGACGTAACTCTCCTTATGTTTACGAGTTATCTAGAAAAGATACGGTTTACTCAATTCCTGCCAATGGACCATAAATCACTTCGGACCCTATAATCTCGTTACTCCCCACCTCTTATCAACCAAAGGGTGGTGAACAAAATCTCCCTATAAAGTCTCAAAACATGTCACTTATATAATAAAGCTGCCACGAGGTATCACACAAAAATCTAGAACTAAGCATTTGTCAATTCCTCTAACAACCTAGTCACTTTCGTCTGCCATTGACATAAGGTTATACAACTCTGTCCCTATCACCTACTTACTCTTCCGATCATAGGTGGGACTGAAAGGTATTACCCTAATTCGTAATAATTTTGGACAACACCTAGTTTTGCTTCACTTCTCTCTTCAAGAGAAAAGTTAGATATACTAAGCGATATTATATCCCACTCCAAAATAACAAATATTCCTCTCTAGTCAATCCATTCTGCAAACTGGATGGAAACCCTGACCTCTCCGCGATTTTTAATGTCCCAAATAAAAATTTCACAACTCATTCTCATAAATCCCGTCACTGGGAACATCAAAAATTACAAAAGCCTAGTTGATAACCTCGGATCAAAATTTTTCCATTCTTAAATGGTGTAACTTGGAGAAAACTCCACTATATATTATTCACCACCGATCCCCACACTCAACGTTTCATATAGCGAGGGACATATTACTCCCCTTTTTCGGTATTATAACAAGAATTATTGCCCTAGCGTTTACTCCCAAAATAGCTCTACATCAGACTAAGTGAGACTCTGCTCCACTGAGGGCGCCCATACACCTTATACCCGTTCATATTTTCGTAAACCACACAACATAACATACGTAACATACTTATCTCAAGTTCGGAGGGCTCCCAAAAATTTCTATTCAATTCTTCCCGATATTGCCCCACCCATCAAGTTGTGCTGTAAAAGTTCTTCCCGGTGTTTCTTTAGCAACACTTCTCAGCTCCACTGGACCTATTCCTTAATAGCTCTCTGCTCAACCTATTTTCTCCACTCGTTCAATAATTACCTATACTATGATGTCCAGGCATCCAACGAAATTTCTCCACTCCCTATGTTTGTTAAGGCTTATGCATATAACATCTCACAGCAAAGCCCAATTTTTTTTCCAATGCACTATTCTTCAGCATTACTGGTCCTCGATTTTTGTAGATTCCAAGGCTTATACTCGGGACACCCAAAACCTATCCCTATACTCACAAGTCTAATCACTGGATCTCGCATCTCAAAGAAGTCATATAGTATTGTGCTCTCACTATCACTAAGTCCTCAGTTCTGATTTAATACTGAGCTAAATCTCTCCACTCCATGATAACCCGACATACCCTAAATCTCCTTAGTAAGAGTCCCTATGCACCGGGATCGAATATAACTAGACAACTGTACTCCCTGAAGTATACTTCACAAAATACCACCGCGAGCTCCACCCTCTTTCAAGCGAGACATCAAAAAAAGAATATACATCATGCCCTGGAACAACGAACACGATAGTCTTGCTGTAACCTCCCACCATCGCTAACCATTTCGTACTCAGGATAAAATCATAAGAACATAATCGCCTCTCATCATGGGATTATAAAAAAAATAACCTCTCAGTTTCCACACCCTCTCCACTACATGTGGAATTAAAGAGATCCCCGCTACTTAACAGTAATTATTTACAACTATAGTACTACTAATGATACCTCTACCAAACCCATCTCACATGTGGATTGAGTATTAACAAACTATTGTGACTTGCTTGTGTCACGCAAAATAGACCCCAATCATTATGGTATAAAATTCATAGTTTTAATAGCCCAATAACACTAGCGGCTCAAATAATTCCATGAAATGACCCTCTGGTCCTAACCGAACCAAAACTTCTATAATTTTTTCCTTACTAGGCATCCATCTTTTGTCCCCTGACTCGCTGCAGACAAGATCCACCCATGTGTTTATTCTTTTTACTCATAAAGCTCATTATGCCCTTCCTTTTTTTCTGTCCTTGCCGGCCATATTGGGGTTGTCCTTCTTGCGGACCTGGTATTCTTGACCCTGATTGCTACCCCCATTGTCCCTTTGGCTCCACTAGTCCTATGGGACTTATTGTCGGCCTTGATAACCCTAATTGAACCCACTGTCACTTGGTATACCTTCCCTTAATGTCAAGTCTTGTCCTTCGGTTAGATTCTCTAACTCCCTTAGCTCCCTTCTCATGTGAGCGTTGATATAAATTTGTAAATATATGACATTGACGATAACGACACCAGTCATCATAGTCGGATATCCTACTCATGCTTGTATATTCTGCCTGTGGGTCTATTATCAACCTTAAAAACCCTTTTTCATTCTTCATATCCTTCTCATCGGGTACGAAGTTTTCAATTTCATCAACTTTCCTTCACATTCACCCACTGTCCGATCCTTTTTACAAATGTACTAAAATCTCCCTTGCCTTTCTATTTAAACAACTAGTGAGATAATTCATAATAATCTGCACCAATAATTCCTCGTTATTCATGGAACTATTCCATGGATATGGTGACTAACTCCCATCACCCTATGTTGCTCCTATGAGTAAACATGTTTTCCTGTAATTTTTTTACTTTAGTGTCACTACACTCCCCCACATGTGATCCCAATTGGATGTTCTCTTTCCATTGGTAAATCTCCCTTTCTCACTTTTCTCGAATTCTAGCGGATTGTTCTTCTGAAACAAAATCTTCTTCGACCCTTGCCCTTGTCGTCAGTACTTGGTGGGTCTAACTTTACGCCATCGTCCTTCATAACAGTTCTTGGGGACACTATTGTGCCCTAGAAGTTACTCCAACATCAATTGTTCGAACAATAATCATGGTGACTCCTATCGCGTCACAGTTCCCAAAGTAGTCCATGGCATATGTTGAGTCCTCCATCCTGCAGTATTTCTAACATCCTATGCTTGTTGTTCTATATTGTTCGATGTGCCACGCTCAACCGAACCCGTATATGAATCACATCAACTATACTTAATAGTAAGATACCGTAAGTCGTATACGTAAAGGAATACAACAATCCTATTATAAGGATCTATATCAAAAAATGCTAAACTAAAATATGATACGCCGCATAGATCCTAAGGACACTAGAACTTGATGATCTGAAACACCTCGCCTAATAAAATACCAAGGTATCAGTACAATATCAAATTAAAATAGGAATCTCATTTGGTTCATTCTTATCATCACTGTCAAAATCTTCTTAAGACTTACTAACCACCTTTTATTATAAAAAGGCGATGTCAATTTTCGTCTTATTAATAAACAACAATAAGATGCGAATAATTATAATTATGCCATTCACATAATCACTAAGTTAATCAATAATAAAACTGAATAAATAAAATCCTTGTCGAATAAACTATCAGCTACAAAGCCCATGTCCAAAATAATATACCAATCGAATAATAAACTTAGTACACCGTCAGACTGAAATAAAAGAAATAACAAGGGCGACATCCCAGATGAAATACTTACTTCATCCTACTCAAGGAATGAAATAACTAAAGTGGCTATGTCTAAATCCTTCATGCATACACACATGCTACAGCTACGCATCCCTGCAATAGAGTTATCAAGATTGCATCCCTATGGCTGGACACCTAAAAGGTTTTGAAAATATTTTATAGAAAAGGTTAGAACTCAAAATATTTAGAAAATATTTACCAAGTGATTAAAATGTAGTAATTTAAAGCGCATGAATGCTCTTCATATTTAAGCTAGTGAGGCACTCCCTTGAGGACCTGCTCACCCCTCAACTATTGTGCACACCTAACGCTTTTCTTAATAACATACATAGTCATCTACCACGTAACTAGTCCTTGTTATAACTCCTCATTGTCTCACTACTCTAGTCCGAGTATGTCTCCGTATATGATTTATAAGTTATTAATCACATTAACTTAACAAATCATTTTTCATTTAGGACCATAAAACATGCTCACTAGTTATATATAGCTAATACAATTCATTTCATGTATTTTACGTATATATAATTATATGCTGCATATATACGTATAATCATATTACAACATTCACACACATGTCGTAGATATATAACCATCCTCCCAAGTAGACAGTTACTGGATGTTCTCTACAATGATATCACCCCAGGTATACTCATCCACCTGGACATCCCAACTCGATTAGCTCCCCAAATCAGTGAAACAAAAAAAATAAACGTATCGGAGGTGGCCATAGTTCCTTTACTGGAAGTGAAACCAAATCATACCGCAAAGCGGTTCACCCCAGAAAATCAATCACACAATAAAATATTGGACGACTATAACCTGGGGATTATACTCGCCCTTCTCCTCAAGCCAGGTGATTCACCCACATCGTACAACCTCCTCTGATATCACTAGAGGGGATATGTATTCTTATAAATATTAATCACACCAATATTTATATATCACACAAATATATATACTACACAATAACCGCATATATATATATTTAATTAATCTTGGTTACTCCGTGAACAATTACCATAACACTAGCCTAACATACCCAAGTCGATATGCCGACTTGTAATTTAAATAAATTCCCCATTTATTGATTTATCACTTAAGGTTTGTCACCCAACTAAAATACCCAGACTCGGTCCTTTGGTCTGAAATTTCATCTTGTAGAATTTATTCCTCAAATTCCAGTTATTAAGGTTAACACCTTTATTAAACTAAATATTCTAGTTTTTATTATATAACCCTATAATAATTTGACCCTGCTAATTCGGGCCCATACACTCATATCACTAGCCCAACAATACCCGAGTCAATTCCTCGTCTCTCAATTATAATTAACTTTCCAATTAATTAATTTCACATGGCATCACTCCACCAAAATTACCGGACACACCCCCTTGGCCTGTAATTAATTCCTTAGAATTTATCGCTACAAACTCCATATTTAATTCTCACTTATTCATCCCCACAAAATGATTTACAAACACCATTTTTATTATCCTTAACATAAAATAAAATAACTCCTTCAGTGTTACTTTCCTTAACCCAAAAATCAACTTACCGGCTCAACTTCAAAACAAGTAGAGTTGTGGTTTATCTCCACGCATTGTTCGAACAACTGTCCACGCCATTCGAACGACTAGACACGTCGCGTGAATGACAACCTGGTCGTTCGAATAACTTGTCTACTTTATCCTTCCTCCATCTTTTTCTCCCTGCCTCGCTTCTATGTGTTTCTTCACTTTTGAAACCCATAATTCCTTCTGCATAAATCCTTCTAACCAAGTTTCTCCAGATTTTGATCCCATAAATGAATAATCACCCAAACTGATAAAAATTGATATTATATTTCATTAATACTCAACTGGAAAAAATAGCACATGGGCTTTATATTCACACATCAATCTCTTCAACAGTATACATTACTTTACACGTGATATCCCATAAATTGAAAACCAAATATATACATCAACCCAACCCAAAATAACTGTTTGTATTACACCTACTATGATATGAATCGATTATCATAGAATTGTATTGCAACAAAATAACCACTTGCCTGGTGAATTTCATAGAGTGTGAATCCTTTGATGTAGATGAAAATTTGATGAAGAACACACACACACACACACACACACACACACACACACACACACTCATTCTTGATAATTGGCTCCCAAGGGTTCTCCAATTTCTCCCTCCTTTATTCTTTACATACTTTGGTTTTCTAAACTGAGTTGTGGTTGACACACCCTCTGACTTTTAGGTTTTATTAAGACATTCCCATTTTTAGGCTTGTGGGCCTTATTAAAATGTACCAAACCCTCCCATGTGGGTTTATTAATGCCTATAAATGTCCCGAGACCCATTTACCACCCTCGGATACTCTTTTTCGACTATCTCGGCCTATCCGGAATCCACCATTCACTCAGAATTGTCATCCAAATAATTTTACTAAAAGTATTTATCTCGACCCCAATATAGTCTATATCTGAGTCCTTGTTGACATAAATTAACACCACGTTACTATCACTCGTCATGATGTAAATAAATCATTACTATTCACTTAGTATTTTAAATTCCATAAATATTAACTATTTACTCTCCAAATTAATATTTAAATAAATACTAATAATAATTAATTCAATTAAATTATGACACACAAGTATTTTAAAATTAGTCGAATCAATTAAATATCAAATGCACAAAAATACGAGGTGTTACAATGAGTAGTTCGAAAGAAGTCACATATCATAGTTTTCTCTTCACACTCAAATCACCAAGATGTACTTAAAAGATCTACCCTATTTAGCACACAATTGGAAAAAAACATGTAGAATTATGATAGCTTGAGAAGTCCCCATAGGCTCAAATTTACAACATTAACAAGACATAACATCATCAAGTGAGCCACAAGTTTTTAAGTTTCTTACAACTATGTTTTGAAATTTGTTTTACTTAACACTTGGGAACAATTTTAATATGAAATTAATTACATATCTTTCTAAGAATATTTAATTTGGTCAAAATAATTTTCCAACATTTAAAATGGGTTGAAAATAATTTCTTGGCACCTATTTCAATATTTTAGAATTTATTTGAATAAATAATAATTTTATTATTGAACATTAATTCACTATTAAAATAATAAAATGGTTTAATTGGGTTTGTTTTTATTGATGTTGTTTCATTTCGAATTGTTTGGCAAATTTAATTTGGGACGTTCATGATGATCCAGGGATTATGATTTTGATCAATCATGTGATGTTGTGTTCTTTAAAATTTAAAAACACAATTTTGTTTCTTTATTTATTTGCAAGTAAGAATCAATCCTAGCCATCAATAAAGTTTTAATCTCAACCATTCGTAATAATCATTGTTGTATGTGTTTAACTAGTGTTACATGTTAATTAAGTGTAATTGGTGAATCTAATCTAAACGTTATATTAGTTTTTAGATCAACTACCACCCATACCATTTAATCTCAACCGTTTATCTTTAATGCTCTTTACAAACTTCTTGAACTGTCTTATAATTCCTAATAAGTCTAACGAGATCCCTAAAGTTCAAATAATCAAACTATTTTTTTCAATGATCGACCACATTTTTCTTATCACTATTTAAAAGAACATTGGGATAAGTATTCATTGTATTATAATTCCCCATAGTTCTAGTGCCCTAAAAATGCATTTACATTTAGATTCATGGACATGACATTCGATTATGGTAAGCATGACTTTGTGACTATACCATATGATATTTAGTTAATGTGAAGCAAGATAATCTTCAAGACATCCACTAAAAGGACATTGTCTAATCTAGTAGACCTAGTGATATTGATTGTTCCTTTTTCCTAATAGACCCAGACATATTTCCATCCCCAAAAGTGGAGGTACTGACTATGTCTTCAATCATCTTTGAAATAATGACTTATAATATGTGATATGTCTAGAACATGCCCTATCAAAGTACCAGTGTGAATCATTATATTCTACTAAATTCATGTGAATGGCAATGCATTTTTTTTTTCCAAATTGTACAGCAAAGGTTTTCCACAAAAGTAGTAATGACACGTTTACCCAACCCATTGGAACTATGTTTAATATTTTTAGTTTTTGAACTGTTTTAAATGGTAGAAAAAATGATTTTTTTCTTTTAAAAAAGGATCCATGAATCACAATTGAACAATGAAACCTCATCAACATTGGGATCATGGGGTTTATTGGTTAACCTACTTTTTTTCGAAGCTTATAACAAAATTCGATTCAATGTTCGTTTTTTGTTGCAAAATGTGAAGTGAAGTACAATGTCTTTTTCTTTATCATTAAGACGCTTCAAAACATTTTTCTTCTCACATTATGGAAGAAACCTTTTAGAATCTTGAGTCTTGTGATAAGTTTAACAAAAGAGGTTTGGTGTTTCTAGAAAAATGTATGTACAACTATTTTGAGTCCCATGTCACTTTTGTCATTAGAATATTGAGTGTGAGATAAAATCAATTTTCTTAACTTGTTTGATAGATCTTCCTAATTGACCCTCACACTTTTAGCGGTGAGATGATCATTTTCAAGAGATATGATGTTTTCATTTAGATATTTATTATAACGATTCCCTTTTTTTAACTCAGTTTGCATTAAATTATTTTTTCTTGTAAATTATCTTTCTTTTGCCATATGAAGGATATTATCTCTTAAAGTGGATCTTTGGGCTTCCACATTGGTCAAACTATAATGTTCCAATTTTAAAGAAGTGGGTTTTTTTCAACCATATTTAATCTCAAGGAAACATTCAACAAAAATTTGTATGTAATGCTTTTTAAGGACAATGTTTATTGAAATCAAGTTATAGATCATAATCTTCCTTCTCCCATGGTTCATCGCTAGAATAATCAGGACAAGAATAAATTTAAATATTTAAAACATAAAAATATCTTTTTCATTTGGGATAATACAATATGATAAAGAAAGGATATGCATATTGAAATGTCCATACCACTAAACATAACATTATTCTCCATATTAACCCAAAATACAATCTTCTCTACGTAATTTGACTGAATAAAAGAGGGTTATATCTAATACTAGTTAAGAGTGCAATTTGCCTATTGAAATGACGAATACACCAAATAAAAATTTTATTTTCAAATTTTAACCGTGATAAAATTCAAAGTACCCTTGAAAAGGCATTTGTGATAAAATTTAGAAATTTTTCATCACACACTTCATATTTTAATCTGATAAGAATATGGGTGATAAATCAAATAGAAAAGTTAATCAACACTAAACATTTGATGTAAAAAGAAACACTTTTAATGGGAAAATCCTAAAGATAATGAAAAACTCTCACTGCAAACATGATAAAAGACGTAAAAAAGGGATAAGCGTGTTACACTCCTTTTTCACTAACTTATACCTCACCCTTTTCAACAATACTTAGCAAGTCGGACACCTATGCAATGGAAACACGAAGCTTAACATATATGGTGTCTTGAGAAACTAAACTACATTGTTTACATTGAACCAACTAAAAAGTTATCTTCTTTATTTGTGAAGAGTCTATTTATTCTTCTCTTGATGAAATCGGCTACACGATAAAAAAATCTCCAAATGAATAAATGTCCAAAATTGACAAAAAAATTGATTGAATTTTTTTTATACTGTCTTAGAAATTTTCTTGTTCCTCTTTTTTATTTATCAATCAAAAATTTGATCAATCATAAGTAAGATAAAGATCGAAAAAGATGAACCGAGTTGAACATGTCTTCTTTCCCTGAAAGGTCATAAGTTTTTAAAAAGGTAGAGCTAAAAACTTAAGCTTCTCATTTCATAATATTTCTCTCTGGAAATTAAGAAGTTATTTTAAGAAATAACCAAACAAACTTTCTCCCAAATAACCTCTAATTGTAATTCAAATAACAATCACTTTAAACTACCCACCACTTCCACGAAAGATTCCTGCAATAACCACCATATAAATGCCACCAACTTCCTCCATCATCTAGTCACGTGAAGAAATTCATCATGAGATGAACCCGATAAAATATAGTATAAATATACCCCCTGCACCACTTGAGTTTTTTAAAAGAATTTACGTGGTGGAGACTTGATAATTGCAGTCTTGAATAAACATTATAAGATTTTGGAAATGTTCAAAGTGTCTTCCTACTTCAAGTAGTTATCAATGTTGAAGATCATTGTAAAAAAATGGCATAATTTATTTTTCAATTTTGACTTCTGTCATCACCAAATAAGGTGAATAAGTTCATCCCTTTTAACTTCAAAGGTTAATGCGGATGGTGAATAATCTTAGCATTTTTAACCTTCGATGGTCAACAAAGAGGGTGAATAATCACAAACATTGTAAACTTCAAAGGGTCACCGGAGATGGTTAATAATTTTAATATTTGTTCACCTTCAAAGGCCATCAAATATGGTGAATAATCACAAAAAATTTAACCTTCGAAGGGTCAGAAAAGATGGTGAATAACTACAATATTTTTTACCTTCCAAGGTTACCAAAGATGGTGGATAATACTATGGAACATATTGTAATGGTCAAGAAATTTGTCCACTTCCCAATCTTGGATTTATTTCTGTGTTTTAAACTATAAAATGAGCCATACACAAAAATAAATCAATGCAAGTAAATCTTCCAATGAAAAAAACAAGTTGTCATTTAGACCTCTATAGAGAGAGTTATGATCGTTTTGCTTAAATGCATTTTTGACGACAACACAAAGCATTGTAATAGTCCAAAAATTTTATCTGACTTCCCTAGAATGGCATTATCTATGTATTTTGAACTATAAAATGATAAATATATCAAAAGAAATATATTGAACTCATGCTTCAAATGAAAGAAATGGTTCTTCATTTAAAACTATGTAGAGATTTATTTTCGTTTTAACATGCTTTTGGTGAACATATAGCCCGAGAATGAAATCAAGGCTATTATCAAGCAAACAAAATTCTAATTTTTGTTGTTTCGATTTATTCACCATGACCACGGATCCAATTTTATCAAGTAAATTGGTCTACAAATACTGTAGAAACAACGTCCTACCTAATTCCTACCAGCCGCCAATTAGTTCACCATTCATAAGAGTCGATTCAGATGACAAACATCTTAGTGCATACCAAAGATTTTTTTAGTGTGTTCCAGAAATATCACATTTATTTAAAGGGCATGAAAACCAAATTATCCATTCTCTAAGATAATGACACTCGACACCCTTGAATAAAATCATAGAAAAAACTCTTCATCTTTGCATACATAGGGTTAAATACAACGTTGAGGATCCCTACTTTGGTTCAAAGAACATATTTTAGGTATATTTTGACTGCAACTCTACATAGGCTTGAACATCTTTTTTCTTTCGAAAATCAGGTTTGAACACTAACTTCTTGAACCCACCGTTTTTAAAATCCTTTGACGATCTTATAACCCCCTGAGTTCTATATTAGCATTGAAATTTTGTAATGCAAAAGGTTGAGGATCATCACCACATATTTTGTGCAAATCCGTTGCATTTCTTTACCAAACAAGCTCCTTGTGGAAATTTTATGTGATACAGACCGTTACAACTGAGTTTCAAAGAATTTTAACAAAATGATATAAATTATTGTTCAAATCATTGAGAGTTTTAACTGTATGTCTCATACACCTTTGAAAATCATCACTTAGAAAATATTAGTCCAAATCTTGAATAAAAAAGACTCGTTTGGTCATTTTGTCCATTTGTGCCCCTTTCTTCTACAGCCAAAAAATTAGGAATTAAAATAGGGTCCGTAATAGGTTGTATAATCTTACTAGTAAAATAGATGTGGGTTGATGGACAGTCCTAATTATAAAATAATATTTCGCCTCAATTATGAGGATTTTTGTTATGAAGAAGGTTGAAATGTAAATAGTGAAATGTAATTGTTGGAATGTAAATCTTGTAGACAGAACAGGCTTGCATTGAATTAAAAGAAAGTAAGATTACATTTTAGTAATTAAAGAATAAAAAGTAAAGACCTCCTTAAATTAAAGGATAAAACGTAACGACATTAGTTCGTTTTACCTATTGGATATATCTTTTATTGTCCTGAATGGGTAAATTTATAGTTATTTGCAATAACGAACTCTATTTTTACTATAAGTAACAACCCATTTGAATTTGAATTCAAATTCATTGTTTGATATAAACACACATACTTGCCTTCAAATAACCTCTAATTCAAACTTCAATAACAATCTCTTAAAACTACCCACTATTTTAACCCAATGTTCTTATAATAACCACCATCTAACTGCCATTAACTTCCCCCAATGTGTATCCACTTGTCATAAAACATCATGAGATTTACCTGAAAAATTCAATGTGAACAAAAATAATTTAAATTATTTCAAAATTCATCAAGTTGATCCAGAAAAATCCATGATTCAACCACTCTGAGAGAGAGAGAGGGAGAGAGAGAGAGAGAGAGATTATATACTGTCACCCAAAAGTCATTTGCGCCACCTATAATATTTTGCAATATGGGTCATGTCAACGTAGATTAGCTTTGCATCAGGGAAGCCTCAAAGATGTATCAGTGACGCCACATACCCTCATGAAGAGATATGGAACCCCACGTAGTTTAAAATCTTTTTTAACGTGTGGATAGACATTGTATTTGCAATTTAGGAGTATTTATGAAAAGGGGAGTTTGAAACCTTTTTTGTGAAACGTGGGTGTCATGCCCTTCTTATTTAAAAAGTGGTGTAATACCCCATATTTTATGCACATTATTTCATTATGTAATCAATTATTTTTCCTGTTGTGACATGTGATGTCACTCTTTATATTTTTTATATGTTATATAACTTATATGTGAAATTGGAATTTTTGTCATTAATATTGTCACTACTTTATTTTATTAGTTTATTTTATTTCGGTTATTCATAGAATGGTATTTAATTATTTCCACTCATGTTTTATTTATTTGTGGACCCAATCAATCTAGATATAGATTTTACGGGGTATCACAGTTGGTATGAGAACAATCGAGCTTCTAGTGTCCTAGGATCTTAAGTGCGTCCATCGCTTTTCTTCATAGTGTTCTTTGAGAAGTTAGAAGTTTTTTATTTAGGACTTCCTTTATTTTTGAATATGTTTAATGATCTATTTTTTTTAATATCTTTCAGATGGTGAATACTATCCACCCCGATTAGTATAATGATAAGGGGAGAACGAAAAAATTCCATAGGTCTCAAGTTCGAAACCCTCCCCTAGGGTACTAGACTTTAAGCGGAGCATGTGTTAGGGTGTCTTTACCACAGCGTCCCCCTGTTTATCTCACACAGGGAGTCCTACGGGCTTGTTCACGTGGAGGTTACAAGTTATAAAAAATGGCGACACTACGAGAAGATTAGCACGTCTTAAACCTGCTTTGAACTCTGACTGAGAGGCAGCAAGGCCTTAAAGCCGTAGCCACAGTAGGGGTAGGCGCCAGAACTAGCAGCGACCTACTTGGAGGCATTTACAGCATACTCGCTAGTTAGTACCATGACTATCATTTTCCAGGAGAGGCCACCAGCACTACCACCACTACCAGCACTCATGTTTGTACATGTACCTTCCCTTTATACTACATCTGTCGGGGAGCAACACATGAGTGACAATGGGAAACGTAACCCACTGGAGTTTCTCGAATCCACATACCCGATAGTGGCATTGTAGTGGAGAAAAAATATAGAGAGGCTTCTACATCCAGTAGAGTTCTCATATATTCATAGTCAAATATTGGTGCTTTAATATTATTGGGCATACTTTATAGTGGTGGGAGTTGGTCACCACCAAGGAGGAAAAGACAGAGTTAACCATCATTTAGTTATCGAGTAACTTTGAGGGGAAGTTTTTCCCACTACCATATCAATCGAGTTTGAGAGAACAATTTAAGAGGTTGTAACAGGAGAATCGTATTAGTGTATGCATGGGAATTTACATACCTTTCACTCTTTGGCTCCGAGTATGTTAGTATGAAGGTGAAGAATATGGACAAGTGAATTAAGGTCCTAACTTCGAGAATAATGCAGGTGTTGCTTGATAACTCGACCTTCACTACGTATACTCAAGTAGTGGATGCCACACTTCTTCAATGCCAGGATCACCGAGATTTCCACAGAGAGAGGGAGATGAAGAAAGATAAGGTTCATGCAGGCTAAGGGCTAGAGACTATTAAGGGTGGTGATCCATGCCGACGATATTGAGGTTCACAGCAGCACCAGAGGGGTTAGCCGTAAGGGGGAAACCCCTAAGAGATTTAGGGGAGATAATATAAGTTGCCAGGGCGATAGGAGATAAGTCTACCCAATATTGGCACAACGTGGCTAGTGAGGTTAGCAACATTAGGGTCGATAGGCGGAGGGTCAGAGTGGACAAATTTGGTAGGTTCAGGGAGGGCAGGATCGACCCTAAGACCTAGGTCACTCGGACCACCAACAAGGCCGCCCATTTGGAGGGATTTTCTATTCATGTCGTGATTATGTACACTCTTTCAAAGGTTCCCTAAGGGGCTCTGTAAGGACATATTTTCATAGGTCCGTTATCAATTTATTATGTCATATACCGCTACACCGTCGAAGAGCATTCAAAAGACATCTACATCAAAGACAGATCCGAATTATTCAAGTTCTTCATCATTCAAGACTCCGCGAAGTTTACTTTGGTAAGGTTATGTTTTAAATACCTTTACTTTTCACTTAGAGCTTTTGGGAGTTTTTTACAAAATATTTTATAAGTATCGGAGAGGACTTTTTCGTCAAATATTAAGAATGAGTTTTTTTCTAAGTTTTGAAGCATCCTCGATTTTGACGCCCAGGTCGTTCATGCGAGATCAGCATCTCGTTCGAACGAGATTGGAAGTCGTGCGATGTCGTCTGAACGACATGCGTACTTCATTCGAGCGACATAGCTTCTCGTTCAAACGAGCTCTATTTTTGAGGCGGCGCATTTTCCTATAAATACTCATTATTTGGTAACGTTTTCATTAAGAAGTCCATACGTTTTGACGAACAGAAACACTGCCAATGCAGTAATCCTTAGGCTTCTTCTTTTTGGCTTTAATCCCTTTTTGTTTTCAATTCACAAAACTCCCATATGCTTTAGTGAATTGTTTTGGTGTTCAAGAACACAACTTTTTCCCTTGTTTATTCTTTGTGGGGAGAGCTCTACAACTTACAGCTGTGTGATATTGTGGAGGGATTCCTTGTGAAGATTTCAGACTGCGTGTCTAGGATTGCGGTCCTTGTGGTATAGCTGCGCGTGAACCACTAACGATTTTTAGTCGTTGCTTTGATGGTTTGACGAAGACACCGTGCGTTACTCTTGTGGGCAATGCAAGATGGTATGTAAGTCAATGGTCTTGTAAACTTTTCAAAGTTCTAAAAATAAAAGGTTTTGCCCTGTGGGGATTTTTCCTTAAGCTTGTGTCGCATGCTTTATTTATTTTATGGTTTGAGACATGCACACACGCAGTTGAATGTTTTGGGGCTGATTTATTTTGGTTTAAAAATAGACACTAATTAAATAAGTGTGCCAATGTAGAAAGTTACGAATTTAATCAATTATCACACACTTACAACTTTTTCAAATTGGTATCAGAGCAGGTTACGCTAATTTATTGCGTATTCCTATTTCCCACAAAATCGTGTGATATTGATTTTTTTTTAAATCAGTTTTGTGAAAAATTGCAATTTTTCCAATGGAACGCCAATTTAATGAGGAGCCTATTTTTGAAAAAATTCACGACCATGCTGAAAATTTAAAAAGTTTGAATTTGAAACTTTGCAAAAGAATTAAAGTTTTGGAAAAAGAAAATTCTCTCTTTAAAATTAAGATTGAATATTTGCAAGAGTTCCAAACTCAAAGTGATATTTGTCGTTAACACTTTGGTAATTTGTGTATTGATTTTGATTCTTTAAAAATTTCCAAAAAGAAGAGTGATGAGAAAGTCCTAGTTTTAGAGAAGGAATTAAAGGACTTAAAAAATTCTAGGGTTTCCGTTTGTGCCGTCGAGGATAAAAAATTAATCGATGATTTTACGGCACGTGAAAAGACTCTTAGGGATAAGTTTATTTTAATTGAGGGGGAGCGTGATAAACTGTTAAGTTTAATTGAAAATTTGAAAAAGAAATTCCTGTCGTTGGAAGAGTCTAATTCTTTGCTTGAGTAAAAAATTTTGAAGTTAAAAAAAAATTGGACTGACTCAAGTAGGTTTGATAGTGATGGTAATGGCCCATCTTGTTCTCATGCTTCTAGTGTTAAAGCCAAAAACATCATTTGTTTTAGAGGGTCAACTAATTCCAAGGATGTTAGAAAAGATCACACTTTAGGTGTCATTCCACTCGTTTACACATGTTCATATTGTGGTAGGAAAGGTCACCTTAGGCGTTTTTGTTTTGATCTTGGAAAAAGTCCTAGGAAATTTATGACTAGTGTTCCCGTGGTTCCCAAAGCCCCCATACTACGTTTCACATCTATTTGGGTTGGGAAATCACTTTTGGATACGCTAGATTTTAGAATAGATGATTCTCGTTTGCTTGCACATGATTCTTGTCTTGCCATATCATATAGATGATTATGTTCGCATGTTTGTCATACACTAGTTGTGATTTCATGATATATATTTGCTAGTGTGTTGACATTTACTTTTTGTATATATATTTTTTTGTTTTGAAAATACAAAAAGTTTTTATTTTGATAAAATTTGTTAAAAATTCAAAAAATTTGTATTATGTTTGCACCGTTCATGGATGGAGACATAGGATGACCGAGTCACAACATCATTCCATTTTTTTCATGTGACTATTTGATAGTGTTTTGAGACAATAGGTCAATTCATCCTTGTGCTTTATAATGTTTGGAGTCATTAAGATGTAATTAAGTGTTTACTTCCTACATGTTTGACTCATGTTTCCTTTATTGCACACATGCACGGATTTGTTTGATTATTGTTCTTGTTTTATCACATGTTGGTTGGGTGTTTTCACTTCAATCCCGTCCTTAAAACGAACCAAGCGCGATAAATTTTGATAAGGAAATTGTGCATATAAAAACCATTTTGTGAGTTTGTGTTTTTTGTTTGAAAACGGGGAAGGGCTGCGAAAGGTTCATTTTACCTTTGCGAATACTAAGCAACCGTTAAATTGGACCTAAAAAATGGAGGAATTTTATTATCCGGGGTCCAAAGAGGTTTAAAAGAGCCCGAAAATATTTAAAGGCAATAAAAAGAAATTCATGCCAAATTATGGGCCATTTAGGTTTTTGCACCAATTCTCCAAAGTTTGGGAATTTAGTTTATTCACCTCTAAAAGAAAATATATGTGAGGGTGTTTGGTTGGAGATTTTAAACGGGTTTGCACGTCCTTAATAGTCTTGAAAATGCAATAAATAGTTTTGGGCGTTATTGGTGTGGAAATCATTTGACTTTGATTTGTTGATTTGTATAATTCGATGTCATTTAAATTCAACAATTTTTTTTACACCTAAGGATACTTTTGATGTTCATTCGTTAGGAGTACACATATGCATCGCGCACATATGATTGATTGAGTTGATTTACCTATCGAATGTGTTCACACCCATTCATTTCGTTTCCATGACTTGGTTGTTTGAGTTTAAATCCATGGTGCGATTTTTTTTGTATCCTATTTTTGTATAAAAAAATTAAAAAATCCAAAAATAGTTTGTGAAATTTTTGGGGTCACACCTTTGCATGCGCGTAGCTTGATCTTTGTTTGCTATGAATATTTTTCGTGACACTCCATGTTTTGTTTTTTTCTTTTTATATGTCTATTTGGGGACATCATAAAAAGGGGGAGAAAGAATTATCATGTTTTGGGGGAGTTTTTGCATTATGTGGGAGATTTGATTTATTAATGCTTTATTCTTATATCATTTCAAACTCGATGCGTCACGAAGGTTTTTGCTTTTTCTCATGTGTGTAGGTACAAAATATTGATGATCATGATGTTGCACACTCTGATGAGAAAAGCTTTGAGATTTGATGAAGATGATTGAAGAACAGATTTTAAGTCTTGAAAATTTATTCGTGGGAGGGTAGATTTGTATAGGCAATTGGTTTTTGATAATTCGGATTTTTTATGTATGTACCGGCATAGACATAGGGGGAGATTTGTAAGGACATATTTTCATAGGTCCATTATCAATTTATTATGTCATATACCGCTACACCGTCGAAGAGCATTCAAGAGACATCTACATCAAAGACGGATCCGAATTATTCAGGTTCTTCATCATTCAAGACTCCGCGAAGTTTACTTTGGTAAGGTTATGTTTTAAATACCTTTACTTTTCACTTAGAGCTTTTGGGAGTTTTTTACAAAATATTTTCTAAGTGTTGGAGTGGACTTTTTTGTCAAATATTAAGAATGAGTATTTTTTCTAAGTTTTGAAGCGTCCTCGATTTTGATGCCCAGGTCGTTCGCGCGAGATCAGCATCTCGTTCGAACGAGATTGTAAGTCGCGCGATGTCGTTTAAACGAAATGCGTACTTCGTTCGAGCGACATAGCTTCTCGTTCGAACGAGCTCTATTTTTGAGGCGGCGCGTTTTCCTATAAATACTCATTATTTTGTAACGTTTTCATTAAGAAGTCCATACGTTTTGACGATAGAAACACTGCCAAAGCAGTAATCCTTAGGCTTCTTCTTTTTGGGTTTAATCGCTTTTTGTTTTCAATTCACAAAACTCCCATATGCTTTAGTGAATTGTTTTGGTGTTCAAGAACACAACTTTTGCCCTGGTTTATTCTTTCTGGGGAGAGCTCTACAACTGACAGCTGCGTGCTATTATGGAGGGAGTCCTTGTGAAGATTTCAGACTGCATGTCTAGGATTGCTGTCCTTGTGGTATAGCTGCCCGTGAACCACTGCATATTTCTAGCCGTTGCTTTGAATGTTTGACGAAGACACCGTGCGTTACTCTTATGGGCAATGCAAGTTGGTATGCAAGTCAATGGTCTTGTAAACTTTTCAAAGTTCTAGAAATAAAAGGTTTTGCCATGCGGGGATTTTTCCTTAAGCTTGTGTCGCATGCTTTATTTATTTTATGGTTTGACACACGCACACATGCAGTTGAATGTTTTGGGGATGATTTATTTTGGTTTAAAAATAGACACTAATTAAATAAGTGTGCCAATGTAGAAAGTTGCGAATTTAATCAATTATAACACACTTATTACTTTTTCAGGCTCTAGGTTACGTAACCCCACATGAGTATTAGTATCAACATGGTTAACATGAGGGGAACCAACAGTTTGGGCCACCCAACATGAGTATCAAGCATTATCTACATTACAACAATATTCGACATTTCCATCCCCAATGCCTAGGGACCAAGTACAGGAGCACTCAGCACTTCACTATGGGTGTGTATTCAATGTCTATTAGCTAGAAAAGAATCCCCCTCCACTGTCTATCTAGGGTATGTTTTATGTTTACGGTAGTTATACATGGGTGTCTTTACACGGGTACATCACACTAATTTTTTAGTTACATTTTTCCTTCAACATCGTGGTTATTAGAGATTTCTACTGATGTTTTTAGGAACGTGGATACCCCAATACGTAAGGATGCGACCTTACATTAGGTTTGTAGGAATGCAAAAGTTGAGATCATACCTTTGTGATTTTGCTGCTAATTTATTACTTTTGGACATGTTGACTAAATATCTCTTTCTAGGGATGGGTTGGTTAGCGCAATACCACTCATATATTGGTTATAATGGTAAGGCGATCCCATTTTCTATTCCTAGTCAAGAGAAGTTCTTATAGCTATGTCTAGGCTTGATGGAGGGTTTAGATCTCACTTATAATATAATGCGAATTCATAAGATGAGGTCACTATATCCTTTGAATAGATACCGATTATCAAGGAGTTTAATGACATGTTTAATGAGGTACCATGGTTAACATTGTCATGAGAGATAGACTTTGTTATTGATTCAGCACCGAGCACCTAAACCATTATGAGGGAATCAAATTGGATGGATTCATTGGAGATGAGGTACTTGTGTGAGTAGATTCAAAAATTATTAATCCAGGGATCTATACATTAGAGAATGTATTGGTGGGGAGCTCTAGAATAATTCACGAAGAAGAAAGATATTTTTCTCTGATTGTGTGTGGACTATCGAGAGCTGAACAACATCACAACAAGGAACAAGATCCATTACCACTTATAAATGATTTGTTCAATTAACTGAGAGGCATTGTATTCGTTTCCATGTTTGGATTGTGCTCAAGGTAGCGTCAGTTGCATATTTGGGAGGAGGATATTTTAAAAATAGATTTTATGACGCGTTATGGATTGTATGAGTTCTGGTACATGCCATTTCAGTTGATCAATAGGACAACAATGTTTATGGAATTGATGAATAGGGTGTCTCGTTAATTCTTATATCTATTTGTTATAGTGTTTATTCACCACATCTTAGTGTTTTCTCGGTCAGAGGAGGAGAACGTGCAACATTTGAGGTTGGTTTTGCATACACTCTGGGAGCATAAGATTTATGTTAAGTTCTTCAAGTATCAATTTTGGAAGATTTTCAATCCATTAAATCACCTCAGTGGTAAGGGATTACCATTTTTTGGAACGTAGACTGTTAGCAAGCATTTAAGGAGCTAAAGGAGATATTCATAATCGCACCCATGATTGTTTTTCCACAGGGCGACGTGGAGTTCATGGGTTACATTGATAAATAATTTTAGGGGTTACGAGGCGTATTGATGTAGGAGAAAGGTCCCTATCTTATGTTTTTTGTTAGATTAAGCCTCTCGAATGATTTATGTTTCGCAATAATAGTCTTTAACCTTCATAGCTGGAGAAACTATTTGTTGGGTGAGAGGTATATGTTGTTTTCTGATCACAAGAATCTTCGATATTTATTAACTCAGTGGGATTTGAACAGGAAATAGAGTAGATGGTTGGAGTTTGTGACAGAATACTACTCCTCGATTCAACATTTGGGTAAGGAGAATGTAGTAGCAAATTCTTTCAGTTGTAAACAGACCATTACTTTAGCATCTCCATGGGAAGAGCATGGGGATGAGTTTCCTGATTATTGAGCGAAAAGGTGGATTACTTTGCGTGCTATGGATTTGTTAGAGGCATTTTTAAAAGTGGTTACCGTTACACCAACTATTATATCGTGGGTGATACATGATCATAATTCAGACACCTTTTGTCAGGATAAAGTGCTAGATATTTTTTCATGACCGCATCCCTTTTACTTGATCATCTCAGACTAAGGATTGAAATCTTAGTTCCCTTTGGTGGTGCTAGTGGGTTTGGAGTTGCAAAAGGAAATTTTAGGTGAGGAACATGGTTCACGATGCATCTTGGAAGGGTCAAGATGTACCTTAACATGAGGATATCATACAAATGGGATAAAAATAAGAGGGATATAACTGAGTTTATGTCTGGGTGCACCACATGTCAAGAAGTAAAGATGGAGCACCAAAGTCTGGAAAGGGAATTGCATCCATTAGATATTATCATACGAAAGTGTGAGAGCATATAAATGGATTATATTTTGGGATTATCGAGGTCCCATAGGGTCCATAATTCTCCTTGGGACATACTCGATAGATTGATGAATATATGTCATTTCCTTCCAATAGAAATGTATGCCATAATTTTCACTATAGATATTTTGTGTGTTCGTTAGGTACTCATAATTATTGTGTCCGATAAGGATATTACATTCATTTCTCAGATCTGGAGGTTTCTTTAGGTTGCGATGGGAGTGCATTGAATCATGCGTACGAGGTTTCCCCCTCGGACCGATGGTAAGACTGATCGGGTGAACCCAATTTTGGAGGATATGCTTTGGGCTTCCGTGGAGGATCTCAGGTGGGATAATCACATGCCACTCTTAGATTTTGCATAAAATAATAGTCATTAGCATACTTTTGGTATCGAACCCTACAAGGCACTACATGGATGACCATATCATTCATCGAGATGTTAGTTAGAGATGGGGGAGAAAAGGATATTTGGGTCAGACATCATTAGGGACTCATCAAAGAAGGTGTTGCTCATCTGAGTTCATATATAGACTGCACATGATGGGCATAAGATTTACACTAACAAGAATAACTATAAGTTATAGTTTTCAGTAGGGGAGTAGGTGCTATTGAAGGTCTCCTCGATGAAGGGAATTATGATATGTGGATCCAAGTGGAAGTTAGATCCTCGATATGTAGGTCCCCATATAATACTGTATAGGATGGGCCCAGTGGGGTATCATTAAGCCTTACCCAATCATCTTTAGTGAATACACGATGTCATGAGAAAGTTTTTAAGGGAAGATTTAGCCTATCAACACATCGACCTCGGCGGGAGTGAGATATAGTAGAATGCAAGCTAGGAGGAGTGACCGCAGTGTATTCTTGATTAGAAGAGCATATTATGAGATCAAAGGTTATTCTGCTAGTTAGATTCTAGTGGGGACACAAAATGGGGTTGAGTCTACTTGGGAGGGAGAGGAGGACATACATGCAAGGTATCCCGAGATCTTCAAGACAAGTATATATTTCGAATTTTGAGCAAAAAATTCCTTGTTTAAAGAGGGAGGAATGTAATACCCCATATTTTATGTGCATTATTTAATTATGTAATTAATTACTTTGCATGTTGTGACATGTGATGTCACTATTTGTATTTTATATGTGTTATATAATTTATATAATAGATCAAAATTGAAGATAATATACACAAATATATTAATTAAATATCTTGAAATACTTAGTATTATGGGCGACTATGGAATGATTAGGGATTACATGTTAGGGTTTTCTTTGTTGGTTTATTCCATCGTTGTCTGGTACCATCGATCCTGAATTAGTTTCTTATGATGTTCTGTCACAAATTAGTGGCATTGAGATAAACCCTAAAGTTTTAAAGAGAAAAGGCACACATAGATTTATGAGATTGGGAGATTAGAAGCTTAGAATTCAACCTATTTATCTAAAGCATGTTTACATAGAATATGACTATTATTTGAGTTTGTGTTAGACTAGGGACAATTCATTGGAATTTGAACGTATCATAGTATAATCTAATTTTCATAATCTAATTCCTAATTTTGAAACTAATTTAATGGTTAAAATAATATTAAACCCCATTTTAATGATATTAGATGTTTCCTTGTTAAATCTAAGTAATGTGATCTTGAAATTTATTGTAATCATTAAAAAACAAATTTATTATGATGAATTTAATGAAAACCTGGTGTTTAATTCAAGAATTAAATCAAATATGAGTTTGTATTTAGTAAAAACATGAACATGGGGTTCTTAACTCTTAATAAGTAATTAACACTTGAATCCATGTCATAATTGTATAAAACATATATATATATATATATATATATATATATATATATATATATATATATATATATATATATATATATATATATATATATATATATATATATATATATATAATAAAGTAGGATGGTGTTTTCACTATTCATGACATTTAACGGTTTGGATCGATGCCACCTCCTTACACATTTTAATGGTTGAGATCACATTCCTTCCTTTTTTACCAATTTATCCCTCAAACATTTGGTTTCCCCCCTTTTTTATTCATCAAACTTACCCTTTAATTCAAATTTTTGGGCATTTTAGTAACTTACACTCACCTTACCCATTTCTCACTCTCTCTCGACCTCTTTTGTCAGAAACGCACTCTTTCTCGCCCGCTCACCCACGCAGACCCTCACAAACCCTCTCACACACAAGACTACCCATTGTTACATTTTCACTCTCTCTCCCCATCGCAGCTCGCCCATTTCACCCTCCCGTAGCAACTCTTTCACATTTCACCCTCCGCTGCTCCGTCCGTTGCCTCCCTTCGCTTCCCAGATCCTGTAAACTCTGTTTCTCTCTATGTTTTTTACATATCTGATATAGTTTCATTTGGTAGTTACATTTTCAGATCTGATCTAATCAGGTATACCATATTCTCTTACCCTTTGTTACACGGTTTAGGTTCACAATTCATATTTGTTATTTGGGTTGTGTTTTAGGGTTGAGGATGATTCCAATATGATTCTTGATTTTTTTATTTTAGTATTGTAAGTATGCAATTTCAGTATTTTAATTTTATATAATTGTTTGTTTGAAATTTGAATATGATTGTTTTATAATTTGATTCACTCACAGTTATATTTGTGTTTTCTTTTTATTTTTTAATTGACAGCTAAACCAGTGAGTTCGGTGTTACTGGTAGTGTTCAAGAATGCATTGGGTAGTCTTAATAAGGAGATACTGAATAAAGGAAGATATATGTTGATGTCAAGGTTAGGGATTGGAAATTTGATTGGTCTGTGGGTTTGGAATTTTTTGAAAGTTTTATTTATATGCTTCTCACTACATATGACTTTTGTTTTCGAGATTGGGGGTTTCAAGTTGCCACCGGAAAAAGGTAATCTCTCATGATTTTGTTTTAAGAAGTTTTTTTGGTTGAATGTTTGGGTTTTTCACTTATTAAGTGTTCATTTTTTGTTCAGTGTTCATAATATGTTAATCCAGTGTTCATTATT
Organism: Sambucus nigra; assembly: GCA_949130495.1. Classification (NCBI taxonomy): domain Eukaryota; kingdom Viridiplantae; phylum Streptophyta; class Magnoliopsida; order Dipsacales; family Adoxaceae; genus Sambucus; species Sambucus nigra. Next base: position 250,156,995 of record OX422215.1, read on the forward strand.
GGTTCTACCGGTCTGAATAGGTCATTTTCAGATATGTGTTGATGTCAAGGTTAGGGATTGAAATTTTTTTTGGTTTGTGGGTTTGGAATTTTTTGAAAGTTTTATTTATATGCTTCTTACTACATATGACTTTTGTTTTCTAGATTGGGGGTTTCAAGTTGCGGCCGAAAAAAGGTAATCTCTCAAGATTTAGTTTTAAGTAGTTTTTTTGGTTGAATGTTTGGGGTTTTCACTTATTCAATGTTCATTTTTTGTTCAGTGTTCATAATATGTTAATTCAGTGTTCATTATTGATTCTACTGGTCTGAATAGATCATTTTCAGTGTTCATTGTGTGTTGTTTAAGGTACTCTCTCTATGTCTAATTAATTTGGGAGCTTAATTTAGGATTTGTCGCCATGACCTTATTTTTACTTTAATTTCGTTATTTTCTTAAATGTTTTTTCTCTATTACAGAAATGTCATAAAATGTATGACACTAAAATTACATGATTGTGATATGGCATTGATCTTTGCTATAGATGCATCTTTTATAATAGTTACTACAACTTGCATAGTTTCATGTTGGATTGTTGAATAAATTTCCAAATCAAGGTTTTATACCTATTGGTGCTGATGCAGGGACCTAATTGTACACTATCTTGGAACTTTATCGCACTTTTGACTTGATATTTAAGGAGAATCTTGATGGAGGGAGACCAGTAAGTGATAAAATAAGTGATAAAATATCTGGAGTTTTTGACAATGAGCTTCATTCGGCGTTACACTTGATTTTCAAATAAATTTACTTGCACAACTCATTCTGGACAGTTGGGGCTATCCAATGAAGACCTGCCTATATTTTGGGACTGACTTCCTTGAACCAACACCATTAATTATTATATATGTTTTGCAGAGGTCTTTGAGGAAGTTTTGGAGATTGTGTCTTATATGACCTTTTTCTCACCAACAATATCTTTGGATATGTGGAGTCTTTGGCCATTGATGATGGAAGCTCTGGCTGATTGGGCTATTGATTTCTTTCCAAGTACGTTATGTTTTTGCGTTTTAGTGATCAATCATTCTTCATAATTATTGCTTCTTTCCCTTTCGATTTAGTTTGATATGGATTCCGATTATTTGAAGATTTTCTAAGGAAATGTAATTTTGCTACTGCTTCTAAATATTGTACGTAAAAGCCCTTTAGTTTCCAAAATTTAAGGGTTGTTTGGGTGTTGTGAGATGTACACCCCGATTTCCGCACCGAGTTCCGAATGCTGAAATTAGGAGCGCGGACCAATCACCATAGAGTCGTGCCACGGAAGCTTATATCATCCTTTTCACCCAAACCCAATAAAGTATTAATACTCTGTTTTTTGTTACTCAGTATGCAATTTACTGTTTCTTCTCACCTTCGCTCAGCTCCGCTCCATCCATGGGAAATAACCGGTGTGTAATTTGTACTATCTTATGCAAGAAGTACTTCTTATTAATTTTTATTTGCTTTTTTTATTGTAATTAAAAAGAAACCTGAATTTTCTATTTTGAAGATCTAACCTTTGATCGTTACTTTATTTCGAGTCTCTTGCAAATTACTGTATTGAGTTAAAATTTTATCTAATAGATTATTTGGTCACACTTTTAAGTAAGTACAAAATGACCGCGCTTTTTTTTTGTAGCAACTCAATGTTGTCACACTTTTAATCAAATTGATCATGCTTTTTTTTTTGTTTCAGATCATTCAGCTATAAGATTAGTGGTTCATCTGCATCAGCATTGGAAAAAAATGAGCCAAATTCTGTATTTTTTTTGTTTCAGATCATTCATCTATAAGTACAGATCATTCAGCTATAAGTTCAGATCATTTAAATATATAGGTTTTTGATGTATTAATTACGTCACCAAACATAACATGTGTTTTGAATCACCACACTACATAAACTTCTTTTTCACCCTCTTTTCTACAGGTGCCGAGATTAAGAGGTCAACGAGATTGGTTTAAAGATCTGATGGAGTTGGTAGGGGATTTTGGCCACGGGTTGGCACATGTCATCAGTCGTTCTAGGACTGCTTAAAGCAGCAGTACCAGGCCCTTACACCGACAACAACAACCGTTCTAGGCCATTAAAGCAGCAGCAGTAACCATTCTACCCCAACAGAAGAAGGTGCTTCATTTGTTTTCTCATCTTTGTTGGATTCGTTTTGTTTTTTCATTTAGGCCTTACTAATCTGTTTTGTTTTGTTTAATATGCATTTATGTGCTTCCTTTTTCATATTCACGGGAACTGATACGTTTTCATTTAAGAGGCGGTCGTAATTTTGACACATGTCCAGGTACTCTATGACTGAGATCAAATACGTATAAGATCCAAGCTTTCCATCGAGGTGAAGTTTTTGGACATTATTAAAAAATTCCATATGTTTGTATAATATTATTAATGAATGCACTTAAACACACGCACACGCACACGCACACGCACACGCACACACTACATATATGCATACCTGCCCCGTCCCCTCCCCCCTTCCCCACTCATACACGCACACATGCGCACATAAACACACACACACACATGCACACATGCACACATGATCACCTTTCCCTTCCCCTCCCCCTTCCCCACTCACACGCACACATACAAACACGCGACACGCGCCCCCTGCCCGTCCCCTCCCCCCTTTCCCACTCACGCACGCTCACACAAACACACGCACGCACACATGCACACATTCACGCTACATATATGCATATGCACATATACACTGCATATATGCATATTGCATATATGCATACCTACCCCGTCCCCTCCCCCCTTCCCCACTCAGACACGCAAACACAAACACACGCCAGGTTTTGTATTAAATTCCAAATGCTCAGTTAGATATGTTTCTCTCTATATCTCGCATGCTCAGTTTTTGTATTAAATTCCAAATGCCAGGTTTCTACCAATCACTTTCAAATCAAGGTTTTTGAAACATTAATTGTTTTTTATATTTTGGGTTGTAGATCTCATTTTTAGTGTGTTTATGTAATATGAGAAACATAGGAGACTATAAGGGCTATTACCTTAGTGTGTTTATCTTTGGGTGGTTCAATTTATTGAAGAATTTTTAGATTTTGTTCCATTTTTGGGTCATTTTGTTTGGATATTTGATGTTAACTCTTTATCTCTATTTATCTCATGTTTCTGTTAACATTTTAAGGATTATTTTTGTCCCTATTTTATATAGGTACATCATAGTAAGGTATTAATTGATTAAATACCCTATTGAGGTATTAACTGATTGAATACCTGATTGAATACCCTATGGAGGTATAAACTGATTGAATACGCTATTTTATATACCTAGAGCACAGTAAGGTATTACCTTAGTGTGATTTTTTAAGAAGCAACATCAATTCCATACAGAGTTATAGGTTTGAATGTAAAATTCATCTTGACTATTACAGGTTGAAGCAGCATAAACTAAGCCTTGAAAATCCTACATCCATAACCAGAAAGCAACACATCCCATTTGATGCAGCATAAAATCTATCTCATCACCATCCTCCATTTCCACCTCATCAGGAGTTTGTTCTTCTTGGAGGCGACGACCATCAAACAAGAAGGCAATGGCATTGAGATCCACAGATTGTTTACCAGAGTAAGGTATTAACTTTAGTTGAAGGTGAAATTTGGCATTGATACTCTATTTTCATTTTATGTTATTCATATTTAATTATTTCTTGGTTCCATATTTGTTTGTACTAACTATTTTTTCTCTTAATTTTATTTTTGATTTCCAACGTATTTTTAAAGTGGTTTGTGCTTTTCATTGTATTCTTAATACCATGGTATGATGTGCTTTTCATTGTATTCTGAATACCATGGTATGCTTTTCACTTTATAACAGAAACTAAAGTGATCAATTGTCATGCACTCTCGATTTTACTGAAACTACCCCAATGATTTAGTGTTCTTTGTTGTTCCATGTTGCATGACCATTGGATTTCAAGTAGAGATGATGATGAAGTGATTACAATATTGATCCTATCCAACGATTATTTTTGTATATGTACACGCTTATACTTGCATTATGTTAGTTTGAATCAATTATGTTAGTTTTCCATCATGTTAGTGTACTGGATGAAGCATTATGTTAGTGTGCTGGATGTAAGACATTATGTTAGAACGATAGAAATTTAAGGCAGTGTTATATTATGCTACCATCATTCTTTTATTTGATCCTATTAAAATGATATTCTTTTTTTTGTTCATCTTGAAATTTAAGGCAGGCTATTTTTTGCTTGAATTTAACATGAAATTTTGGTTGGAAAATGTCCGCGGAGACCATGACCTCAGTGATATCAATGGTATGTTCTTGCCTTGCATTTTTAACATACATCTTTGCTTTTTCGTCTTCTACATAATTTCCACTCCACAGCACCCTGTTATGAGGGTAGGGAAAATAACCCCTAGGACCTCTCGGCGAGTGTTGTAATTATCCCTAATAGGTGGAGGATGATCTTAATTTTGAGGCAGTGTATTCTAGACAGGTGAGAGTGCGAAGGGGGAATATGTTGATGGTGGACCCGTTATTGATCAATACCAGTGGAATAATCTATTCATAGGTTTATGTTATGATGTGAAGTGTGAATTGGGGATTATGGCCCTGCATAGGGATGTCTTCATTAGAGTAGCTACTGTGCTACTTCATGGTGATCGATCCGATTTCAGGTACACTTATGTTCAAGCCTCATTTGAGGTCTAATCAATTAAAAATTCTTATTTCCGACATCATCTTTGAATATCAAATAAGCAAATAGTATTTGATTGTCCTTTACGGTGTCCGATATCATCTTAGAATATCAATTCTGCCAAAGTCGAAATTCGTCAAAATTTAAGGCTTTGGGTTCCATTTTGTTTGTCTATTATGTTGGAATAGTTACCTATTCCATATATTATGTTGGAATTAATATTTGTTCTTATAAAAATCACATATAAGCCAATTATCTATATTATAATCCTTTTTATGCCAATCTTATTTAGATAGGTTAGTGTTGCACTTTGCAAAAAGGGTCGTAATATAGTATTACTTCCATCTATATTAGTAAACAAAAATTATTGATCAAATGCATATTGTGGATTCTGCATTAACAATTGCGTTTATAATGACATAGGTAGCGTTCCAAGTATGGTTATTAGCACTTAAAGTATTGTAGGCATTAGCATTTGTTTATAGTTAATATTAGTCGTTAAATTGTAGGTGCAATAATGTTGAAACTTCCATAATGCAGTGTACCAGATATATGCATTGGTGTATCCCGAATACTGCTTTTGCTTGGTAGTTGGGGGGATTATTATCTTTGTGTGCATTGTGTGGATTGTGTTCAATGCCAACATTCTGATTTATAGCTATGAATTTATTAATCGATCTTTATAACTATTTTTTCTTTTCTCAATATGTATGTGCAATAGTGTAAGTATGGGTATATGGCTATTTGGAAGAATTATTTTGGATTAGGACTTAAAGTTCGATGAATGCCTTTTAATACCATCAACTATATTTTCAGATTATGATAGGATGAGCAGATTATCATGGAGTGTTGTAGTACCATAATGAAGATGAAAGTTCACATCCCGAAGGTTGACTTCCCATCCGAATAGGAAACTATTGTACATTTTTTTCAGACACTTGCAACTTTATATGTCGATCTTAGGCTCATTCTATGTTTGCATTTTCACACTGATTTTGCAAACTGATTGGTTTTCACACTGATATTTCTCAATAATAAATATGATTCTCCTCATTCGTTTGTAAACATAAATTTTTGGTATTTCAAAAAATTTAGACCTGATGGTACTTCGGTTGTAGATTCTTTGGTATTTTAGAAAATTTTACTTTCTTTGATTTGTTACACAGATATATGATTTGTTACACAGATATTTGATCTCCATCTCAAACTTTGATTGTTTCAATCACAAAGATCTATGATTTGTGTTGCCTATGTTACAGATTACAAAGCTTTCATTCAAGGACAAAGATATAGTGCTTATGTTGTCCATATAAATGCAATAGCAGTAGATTACCTATGTGACAGAGGCTTTGAATATGTTGTTCAAGTACTAATTTAGAGTTTACATTTTGTCTTTTGGGTTTAAGATATCCGGGGTACTAATTTGTAATTTTTAATGTCTGCCAGTTTGACAGTACGAGTTTACCCTCCAATAGTCAAATTACTAATATGATTGTTGCATTTTGAGTGCATTTCAGTATAATATATTCGATATTACTTGGCTCCCGAATCGTAAGACTAAATAGAATACATGAACCTTTGTATAAGACTGACCTGATAATTTTTCGATTATTGTTAAAGGAACTCTTCAGTATAAGACTGACCTAATTATTTTTGTTATTACTTATTATGATTATCGAGCTTGGATCTTCTTAATAGTTGTTATTTCTTTTTACATGTAATGGTTTTGTAATATTGTTTTTCCACTTCTAACAATAAGTTTTGTATTGCTAGAGCTGTTGTTTTTTAAAACTTTTAATTTGGTTTGATTATTGTAGGGTCAAATTCAAATGGTGTCCATATTTTTATAGGGAAACATTTGTGTGAAATGACAAGAGCTTATCCTAATAGTGGCAATGAGGAGGGTCTGAGTCCTACTGCATTTAGCGAGTAGAGGAGCTGAGGTTAATTTGAAAATTAGCGGTGATCGAATTGCTCTTTATTATGATGCTAGCAAGGTTGACTCCATTGCTTCGTACAACAAGCATAGGGAACTCAACAAATGTGCGAACTCTTAATTGAGGAACGAGCATAGGTTGATGATGTTGATAAAGGAGTATAAACTCCTCTTATGATTACAGTAGTCTGCCACAATAAAGAGGTGGCTTTACTTCTCATAAGACATAGAGCACATGTGGATATAGTGGATAGAATGTGCTTAGTCGATTTTGAGCTGAATTATATTATGTTGTGCTCAATACATATGTCACTTGCATTATTTGAGTCATCTTCATTATCTGTGAGTTTGATGAGGTCATGATTCTTCATGTTTAGTGTGATCTTTCAATATATAGTTTGATTCTTAATTTTTTGAATCTATAGAAGGAGCATACTACGAGGACAAGTGGAAGCCGATCCATTTGAGTCGCTCTTGAGCCATTGAAGCTACCATTCGAGAGGAGTGGTCATAACCACTCACACTCACACCAGATGAAATAGGTGAATTCAAGAGGAGTGAGGCATCAGGTAATTTCAGGTTCGTAGATTTTGTTTTCCCTGAACTCTCATCAAGTAATTAACTGAGTTTTAGGTTATGGAAATGAAAGGTGTGATAAACTTCAACACTATTCTTTATCTACTCAAAACTGTATAAATAGCTAAATTACAGTGTATCACATCATCTGATTTAATACATCACTTGATCTTCCAAATACTAATGGTTTACTTACCTAACATGTAGTTATAATTATAGTCCAATTAGGCAAAAGTCCATTTGTTTTATAATTAGAAGGCTGTTGTTATCCTACACCTTTTAGTCAAAGTGCATAAACCGGCTATCATGTACCTTTTACCTAACATGTAGTTATGATTATTTTGCTGCATTTGTTCTATTTTTGGTGTTCTTCACACAATCACCTTTTCAAGTGGCTATACATGTTAAGTAATTGTTATGGTATGTTTACTTTTTAAGGGGTGAGTTTAGAGAAGTTTATGAGATCCGTTGGTTTCACAACCACACTCTTACTTATGGTAAGGTTCTTTCTCATATATTATATGATTATAAGGCCATTATCGGGTAAAAGAAATAAGATCGAGTAACTTTGGGATAAAATATGTAGACTTTATTATGTTTCTCCTCTCCTTATCTCAGCTCAAGTTAGAAGAATCAATTTATATTACCATCTAGATTGAAAGGAGAAGCTGATAGTGTTATGATATCTTTGTCTTACCACACGCGCCCCCTGCCCATCCCCTCCCCCTTTCCCACTCACACACGCACTCACACACGCACACACTCTCACTACATATATGCATATGAATATATGCACTGCAAATATGCATACATGCCCCGTCCCCTTCCCCACTCACACACACACACACACACAAGCACACATACACACACTCACAAACACACACACACACACATGCACACACGCGCCCCCTGCCCATCCCGTCCCCCCTTCCCCACTCACACACGCACACACAAACATGCACACACACACTGCATATATGCACTCGCATACATATGCAATTATTCAAATAGTTCCTTTTTCCTAATATTGTTATTTGTTTTATTTTTAGACCAAGTATGATGGGATCAAACTCGAAACTGCATTTTGTTTTATAAAAGATGTAATCCAATTGGATCCCGGTTGAATCAATCTCGAATTTAGACAATTTGGATGTGATTGTATATTTACTTATGTGACTGTATCTTTGTTAGAGAAACTAATTAATTATGTTTATTGTTTGTCAAATCGTACAGAAAATCGAGAGGGAGAGAGTGATCATGGCTAGAGGTGGGAAGAAGGATGGGAAGACAGCAGTTTTAGCACCTAATCCAGAAGCACCATGGCACAAACATTTTGAGGAAGTCTCACATATTCTCCTTTCCCTGTTCTAGCTCCCATCTTCAAATTTTGGATTTTTTTTTAATTTGTTGGATTTGTTGTTACCCCTTAAATTGGGTGGATAGTCCAATAAACAAAGGAGACTATGCCCATTTTTTTTTTTAAATTGACACTTTGTTTTTTTCAGACACAGTGAATTTGATTGATGAATATTGTATGTTTCATTTTATATGTGAATTTGTTTGATGAATTTAGACAATTTGGATGTTGGAATATTTTTTATTTGTTAACAGGGTGAATAGTTCCATAAACAAAGAAGATTATGTCCAATTTTTTTAAAAATTTGACACTTGGTTTTTTTGAGACACAATGTGAATTCGATGGATGAATATTGTATATTTCGTATTATATGTGAATTTGATGAATTTAGACTATTTGAATGTCATTGGACTATTTGTTTTTTGTTAATCATGGTGAATAGTCCTATAAATAAAGGATATTATGGCCCATTGTTTTAAAATTACACTTCAAAATTTTTGCATTTCGCTATTATGTACTTTGAAAAATTATCGTTGTTTCGCGATTACGTACTTTGGAAAATTTCGTCGTGCCTTCAGGCACGGGCATACGCTATATATATATATATATATATATATATATATATATGTGTGTGTGTGTGTGTGTGTGTGTGTTAGTGTTGTGGTATTACAACTTATATATGCAACATGGTGATTTTAGGACTGATTAAAGGCCTCGAATTTAGGATTTTGTGTGTTAATGGTTTCTCTGGACGTTTTGGGGAAGATGACTCTGCATTAATCTCACTAAAATGAGATATAATCTTTCGTTGGAAAGAATGGAGATGTCATTATAACTACATTTGGTGTTTCGTTTGGAGGACTTGGGATGTCATTTAAACGACATTCATGATTTCGTTAGAACGAGTTTGGGATCTCGTAAGAACTATTTTGTGTCGGTTTGGAATTAAATAGTTAATTAATGAGTCATAATTAAATGCAGACTTGTGACACTATTTTTTTTTATATTCTAGAGTAGATTGGATTATTATTTTAGGTGTAATGCTCATGGGGGATATACTAGGAGGGATTCTTTATGGTCCAGTACGATATTGACCCCCTGGTACCCTGGTGATAACGATGGGAATACCTTCGTCATTTTACATTGGGTCCTATTACTAACATACTCGTATATGTATGAGGAGTAAACAATGGAGCTCGTCATATAATATTGCGTATTTAGGTCTATGCAAATAACGGGAATAGATAATGACTTATGAGAGAGTGTGCACTTAAGATCTTAATGGAATATTTAAATAATTAAATGTTTAATCCATTCAAATCAAAACTTTATCTTTTTATCCTACGACATGCATTAAGGTGATAAAATAAATAAATTAATAAACAGAGGAAAATTTGAGGAAAAATGACTTGTGGGCAAAATATTTTTCTTTCATCACTTTGAAAATATTACAAGATAGTCGACTTAAAAAATCTTTTTCCTTCGTCACTTTTGAAAACTTTTGCAAAGTGTATGAAGAAATCGTTCTGGGAAAAGTCTTAAAAAATCATAACATGAAACAAGTATTTATAGGCATTCATAAATTTTGAGGCGACCTTACTCGTTCGAATCAAAACAAGGATCATTTGAACGAGAATACCATCAATTTTGAATGAAACCAAGTTTGTTCAAATGAAAAGATATCGCGTTTGAACCAGCTTCAAATGACATTCAAACCAAGTAAAATTGTACATCCTCATTAAATGATCATTAGACAAAATGATCGAGCGACCCTTCTAATGAGTTTGACATCTCGTTCTAATGATAAGCCCATTTCATTTTAATGAGGTCAGCGAATTTCGAAAAAAAATTAAACATAAAAATTCGCTCGATTTTAAACATACAAAAAATCTTGTTTCAGATTTAATAAAAATAAAACATCCCAAAATAAATTCAATGAATAAATTTAAACTCTTAATAGCATTATACCTTCGTAGTGTAGAGAGCCTTGAAAGTTGGAGATGATGGAGATTCTGTTCTTCGTGATGGCTCGAGTCGAAGTATAATGGGATATGCCAAAATCTATGTAAGCCTAAGTTATGAGAAAATGACATAAATTATGCTCTTACAAATCTACCCCTTTTGTCTATTCTGGTACAAACATAAACCAAAATCCAAATTATATTAAAGTCCCCTAAGATAGAAAATTGTCCTAATAACCTACCAAATCCTAGAAAATGGATAGGTACAAGATTATGATGTCTCCAAATCTCCACTTCTTCTTATTCTTCTCTTGGGCACTTTATCTTTATCGAGTGTAATGTGAATATGATATTTCAAAAGTATACTTACACACATGAGACAAAGAGAATACCCGTTATCCATCAAGTTTGACATATAAAATAAAATTCATAAAAATTATCCCCCATAAATCAAACTCATGTAATCTTCCCCGTTAATTTTTCTCCCCCATTTATTTGATCTGAAGTAGACGATGAGTAGAAACTAAAGTATGAATTGCAAATAATCACAAATAAGAATAAGATGTCATCACAAAAAATATATAAATGGTAAACATACAAAGATAATCTTGAAGACCCCACAAACTATTTTTGAAAATTTTTATGTATAAAATTTTAACAAATTCAACAGACTATCGAGAAACATAAAAATACCCGAATCATGAAAACAGAATATAGGGGTGTGAACATATAATATAGGTTAATCAAACAAGACAAACAAAACACATGTGCACAAAGTATTGAGACACCACTAAGGAATGATCTCAAAGTCTACCTTAGGGGTAAAAAATGGTGAACTCATGTGAAACTGACTTAACCTAATCAACTAATCAAGACCGTAACTGATTTTCACACCAATGATGTCCAAAACGATGTAATGTCTTTCAAGATTTTTAAGTATGTGAAAACCCATTGATCTTCGGCTTAACTCCCTCAAAATCCCACATATTGCAATATTTACTCTCAACTATTTTGAAGAAATTAATGCTCATTTGTAGCAAAGCATCAATGTTCTAGAAATTGGCCTATCATTTATGTTTTTATGTCCCTTTCATCTTTTAGGCTCTTTTAATTACAAATGTTGGATTTTCACATAAAGTCAACATGTCTTTCGTGGACCGATTCCATTGCTTAATATATAACAATTTTACTAGTAAAATGATTATTAGTTTGTTTCAATTCGGACAATAGTTCTTACATGCACAACTTTTATTATCCCGTTTTTCGCATTTGGTTCATTTTAAAAGAACAATTGAGATGAAAACACTACAATCGACATGTGATAGGTAAGTGCAACACTCAAACAAGTATGTGCTCGTGTGCATTAAAGATGACAAGGTGTGAAACATATAGCAAGGTGTCATCACATTACATCTTAATGACTCCACACAATATAAAGCAAACAAATGAAATGAAGTCACATCTCAAAACACTACAAAATAGTCACATGGATATGGAATGAATTGTTGACTTGGACATATTTAATGTTCATCCAATTATCGTGGAAAAAAGTCAAAACTCTTTTTGGATTTTTCGAAAATTTAATCAAAAATAAAATCCTTTCGTCTTTTTCACTTTTTCTTAAAAAGAAACTGAAATTCTTTTTGTATTTTTCAAGAAAAACATAAATCTTTTTAGATTTTTACAAAAATATATCAAAATGAAAAATGTAAGTACATTGATAGTACAATCTAGGAATAGGCATGTAAAATATGAACATGAAAAGCACCCTATGCTAGAAAACAAGTCTCAACCTCAAGCATTGGGCCCTGAGGAGTTCTTCAAAGGAGACGATATCCTATGAAAAACCTCCATCACATTTTGTGAAGCTTTAACCAAATACTATAATTGGTCTCGAAAACTCTCAAAATCCATCATGTGATATGTGGGACCATACAAAGTAACATGTGTGGGAGTGCATGAAGGTTCTCATGTAGGTACTAGTGTGATAGCATATCATGGAATATACATATGAGATAGTCCAACCAACATAAATAAAAACTCCCTAAGGTGACCTATTTTCTTACTATGGGAACAAACATACACGGGCTTAGGTCTACCTCTCTCAAAATATCTAGGACGAGCTCTCCTAGGTGGGTTTGGTCGAGGGCCATATGGATCAAACAAAAACTTGGGAACTCGCTTGAGTGAAACATGGGAAGTGGACGCATCGTCTTAACTTATTTCTATCCTCTTAATGTTACCAAAAGTTGAACCTAGTAGCATCTTTCCAACCTTCTTGGATGTGTCCTGTAAAGTAACCTTGACTTCATGGGAACGTTCGAGATCTCTCTCGAGTTGGGATAAATGGGCTTTAAGTTTCTCATGAGTCTGCAACAAAGATTGAAGATATCCCATAAGACTAGCCACGATGTTGGTCAAATAGATCTTTTTTAGTTAAAACAATCAACTCCTCACATAAAGAAACCATCACTTTCTCAAGTTGACTCACTTACGCTTCAACCACCCTCAAAACTTTCACATCTCTCTCTAAATCTAACATCCTAAGAGACAAACACTTACCAATCTTATTTGTATCCAACATCTCGGTGTAAATATCACTAAACAGTTTTTGGATATCCCCTTCTCCCTCACTTAAAATGTAATCCTCACACTCACTATCTCTTGAAGGAAACAAAACATCATCGAGGCATTCTCGTTTAGATTTTTCCTCATCGGCGTGGGAAAATCTTGGAGTGCTAACGTGACTAGCCATAAATGTAATGCGTGGTTTATGTGGTTATTTTCCCCCTGAATCATGTGACTCTATGTCACTATCTCTAAGAGTGTGTTTCTTTGCAATATCTTTACCCTTTCTCTTTAGCTTAGTGGGACACTTAGGTGCCTTATGCCTTTTTCTCTCACACTCATTACACCTTATATCTTTCTTTTTATCACCTCTACTCTTGACCTCATTCTTATTTGTTTTCTCAAAAATCATTTTTTTGGAATAATCTCTTTCAGAAAATTTGAGGAACTTTTTAAAAAATTCACAAACAAGGCGAAGTCATCAAAATCACAAACTCTCTCCTTTTTTTCTGAGCTTGAGGCTTTAAAGATACCCTTATATCCTTAGATTTAATAATTTTAGGGAACATGCGAATCTCGTATGTTGGCATATCTCCTATAAGTTCTTCAAACCTAAGAGTGTTTAGGGTCCCTAACAAAATAAATCACGTTGACCTTAGGAATAAAGCGGACAGGAGTGACCGTAAAATCTTTTTGACAACTCTCATATCCAAAATTTTCTCACCTATATTAAAACACGAATTAATAATGTCCAATAACATAAAACTCATTAAATAACTCGAACTCTAATAGAGTGATGGTCTTAAATTGGGTGGTCAATTTTGAAGGCTTCTCACTTTTACAATATTGGTACCCTCGTGAATGAGCTGGAGTGTATCCTATGCTTCCGTAGATATAGTACAAGTCATGATGTGATGGATCTTGCCAAGGGTGATGGCTACTGAAATAGCACTAAGTCTATAACAGTTAAAGTAACTCCACTTAAATTCTTCATCAGTCCATCCAAAGATAAGTTTAGGTCTAACAATATTATCAATTGTGACAGTAGGAGGAGTCCACCCTCCTTCACAAACTAACCATACTCACTCATATGTGGATTTTAAGATAGATCTAATCCAAGCCTTCTAGTAAGCATAATTTGTACTATCAAAGATGGGCAATCGGTCATACAAATTTTCCATCAAAACCCAATTTTTTAAATATCAACAATTTTTCAAAAAATTGATATCAAAGAAAAAATAATTTTGTGGAAAAAGATCACACAGTTATTTTATGCAACAAGCTCTGATACTAATTTGAGAGAATTTGTATCAGCAAAAAAACACTTTGAAAAATATGATCACACAATATATTAGTGCAAACTGCTATAATACCAATTTAATAGAGTGTGCGATTGCGATCTTAATGGAATATTTATATAATCAAATTCCCAATCCAAAAAAATATAATTTTATCTTTTTATCCTACGACATGCATCTAGGTGATAAACCAGACAACTTATAGCTTTCAATCAATAAAGGGAAATTTGAGGAAAAATCCCTTGCGGGAAAAAACTTTTTCATTTGACCACTTTAGAAATAATATAAGACAATAAACATACAATACTACTTGATAACTGCCACAAGTATAATGAGATAGTCTTCAAAAACTTCTAAAGCATAGTACTCGATGTGGAACCGACCATAAGCATCATTCCATGCTCAGTATCCACCGATCATCTTTTATCTTTAGTAATGATCCCCTCGAGAATCACAATGGGAATCCGTGAAGAAACTCTCTCCATAAGAGTATTGTATACAAGGATGCAAACTATAATAAGATTCACACAAATATATTTTGGGTATGTGTTTTGTGAATCAAAAGAGTTTTCTAAACTCAAAACGTTTAAATTTTTTGCAAAGTGTATGCAGAAATCGTTCTTGCAAAAGTCTTAAAAAATATGAACCGGAAACAGGTATTTATAAGACATTCATAAATTTTGAGGAGGCATCACTGGTTCGAATAAAAACAAGACTCGTTCGAACGAGAATAGAATATCGTTAGAATGAATGCCAAGTTTGTTCAAAAGAAAAGTTATCTCATTTCAACCAACTTTAAACAACATTCAAACGAAGTGAAACAGTAAGCCCTTGTTACATGATTATTAGATAAATTAATTGAATGACCATTCTAATGAGTTTGGCATCTCGTTCGAACGATAATGTCATCTCGTTTTCACAAAGTTAACAAATTTTGTACAAAATTTAAATATAAAAAATGCCTCGATGTTAAACGTACAAAAAATCCTGTTTCAGATTCAATAAAAATAAAACATCCCAAATAAATTTAATGAATAAATTTAAACTCTTAATATCATTATAAATTTATAATGTGGTGATCGTTGAAAGGTGTACATGATGGAGATTCATTTTTTTGTGACGGCTCGAGTCGAAGTATAACGGGATACGCCAAAATATATGTAAGCCTAAGTTATGAGAAAATGACCAAAATTATGATCTTACAACTTATTCCTTATTGATTCTTGAAGGTTATAGGTATGAGATAATCTATAACTATACCTAGTACGCACGAGT
The DNA here is from genome assembly GCA_949130495.1 of Sambucus nigra. Lineage (NCBI taxonomy): Eukaryota > Viridiplantae > Streptophyta > Magnoliopsida > Dipsacales > Adoxaceae > Sambucus > Sambucus nigra. The sequence continues at coordinate 250,172,682 of OX422215.1, forward strand.
GATTCTTGAAGGAAATACGGATAGGGGCTTTCATATTCTATGCGCGGGCTTATGCATAGACCATTTATTTATATGTGTCCAGATCACACTTAATTGGAAATTAGACTACGTGATTGTCATTCCTAGATAAAAATTGTATCACAGACATATATATTAGCATTAGTTGAGGAATCACTTAATTATATTCAACTGAGAAGAATTATAATTAACCATTATGTTCATTTGGTCTTGGGACAAGAATCGCATGATTATGTATGGTTTTTTGGGTTGGGGTTATTCAATAATAACTAAAATATCATAGTAAGGTTCATGGTTATTATTGTAGCCCAAATTCGTTTATATTCTTACTCTGTGTAGACTTGTTAGGTTCAATCCTATAGTTCAAATATGTTTTTAGGTTCTAGGATACAATTGCCACCATAGCCCTCATCTCATTTCATTCATCTAGAATCAACTCTCTTATAGGTTGTAGGTGTCGAGTCTGCTTGCTCACATTTATTTATGCATTTCCTTTTCATTAGTTAGTTATTGTCGGATCAATGTATTGGTTATTACTTTATGCTGGAGTCAACTTTTACTTTAGCATTGGGTTTTATATAGGGATACAATTTGTATTTCTGATGACGGATTTTATTTACTGTTGGATTATTGGTATCAGAGTTTATTAGTATATTCATGTTATTATTATTATTATCGCCAGTACATTGTTGTATTAGTTTATTTTATTTCGGTCATGATTAGAATGGTACTTAATTGTTTTAACTCTTTTATAGAACCACTTTATTATCAAATGCAATATAAATTATGTTTTGTTAATTTGATTTATAAAAATGGGTTTGTGAATATCTTATGAAAAAGTGATAAATCAGTAAATAACTAAAGTGATGAAAAAAGAGTACTACCAAATTAAAAGAACATCATGATATTGTATGAAGATACCAAAGATAAAATAATGTAAAATGTAAGATCCAATGTTTATAAATACATTTAAAACCTACACTAGAGATTTAAGAGTAATCTTTCACAATAATAAACTCCAAAATCGTTTCAATTGATCTTAATGATGCAAGGGTAATGTTTGGATGATTAAATGAAGATTTTGAGGAGGTTTGACCTGAAGATTGATCGAAAATGGATGTTTGAAAGGTAATAAATTTATTTTTTTGGATCCTTGTAAGTATTTAGGTAGCCAAAATATATGTAACAACCCGCGTAATTTTTGGCTATTTTAATTAATTTTTGGAAAATAGAGGAAAATAAAGCTTTTGATAAAATTATTTTTATTGCTCAAATATGTTGGTTATTATTTTAAATGCGAGAATTTCAAACGGTTTCGAAATCGGAGTTAAAATGGATTTTAAAATGATTTTTAAATATTTTCAACTCTTGGAGTTGTTTTGACTTCCAACTCTTCATTTCTTTGCCTTATTTAAAGGAGTCTTTTGGATTCCAACTTTTTATTTCTTTGCATTATAAAAGGGAGTCATGGGCAACCCTTTTTAACATACTTTTGGCACAAATTTTGGCAGCAAATATATTTTATATTCCTCTTCTTTCTATATACACATTGTCCCTTGAGATTTGTGAGTTCCAACCTTATATTAGAGGTGTTCTTGGGGCTATTTTGTTGGAGGTCCTTGGAGGAGGTTTTGTAGATCTTTTGTGTTGATCTTGAGGATGTGATACTTGGTTTCTCATCATGGTTTGAGGTATGGCGTTTTACACAATATGCTCCTTAAATGTCATTCTCTTTGAATTCTTGTTTAATTGAACTCATATTTGAATTGATAAATTCATTAAAATCTGGAAAATAATTGTTGAAATTATTTTGATTCATGTGGTATCATTATATTGTTGATGAGCACGTTGTCATGAGATTTTAATATGGCACGGATGTTGGGCACCCGCCAAAATTCCTGTTTCCCGGGCTATGGCTTGATAAAGCATATACGGATGTGGTGAGGCCTGGTGACCCGGTTAAAGTGTTGTTGAGAAATTTTATTGATAAAATGCTATTGAGATTTGCATTTGATTTGAATATTCGTACTCGTGTTGTTACGCTTTATTCATCATTAATATATTTGTTGAGCATCTTTCATGTCGTATTGTGTACTTCCCCATATTTTCTTTTAGTGGCAGGTTAGCATGGATTTGGGATACTATGGACCAATTGGGGTGATTTTTAGCGTGGATTATATTGGGGAGAATTTTTAATACATATTTATTTATTTTGATGTATAGAGCATTTTATTCGAGTTAGTTATTTTATTATTCGAGAGACTTGTTGTAATTGAAGAGATTGAGATTAGTGGATTTATATTATTGTGGGTTTATTTAGATGCCCTATACCTTGTTAATTTGCGAATTTGGTTAGTTTTATCGATATTAGCGCTCCGTTCGCTCTCCCCAGGCGGGCGGGGTGTTACAAATGGTATCAGAGCTTAGGTATAAGGCAACCCTCAAGGCTTGGGTTTTGGGTTCATTGCGTGGTTAACAATTTTTGGAGATAGAAAATTTTAGGTGATATTCGTGTTAAGTTTCGTGATTAGAGGTGAGAAATTTATTTTAGGGAGACCTGATTTATTTTGGAGATTGTTGGCCTGATTTTTCAGAGTTAGGCATTCGGCGAATTTCGAGGGCGAAATTCAATTGTTAGTGGGGAAGTGTAACAACCCGCGTAATTTTGGGCTATTTTAATTAATTTTTGGAAAATAGAGGAAAATAAAGCTTTTGATAAAATTATTTTTATTGCTCAAATATGTTGGTTATTATTTTAAAGGCGAGAATTTCAAACGGTTTCGAAATCGGAGTTAAAATGGATTTTAAAATGATTTTTAAATATTTTCAACTCTTGGAGTTGTTTTGACTTCCAACTCTTCATTTCTTTGCCTTATTTAAAGGAGTCTTTTGGATTCCAACTTTTTATTTATTTGCATTATAAAAGGGAGTCATGGGCAAACCTTTTTAACGTACTTTTGGCACAAATTTTGGCAGCAAATATATTTTATATTCCTCTTCTTTCTATATACACATTGTCCCTTGAGATTTGTGAGTTCCAACCTTATATTAGAGGTGTTCTTGGGGCTATTTTGTTGGAGGTCCTTGGAGGAGGTTTTGTAGATCTTTTGTGTTGATCTTGAGGATGTGATACTTGGTTTCTCATCATGGTTTGAGGTATGAGGTTTTACACAATATGCTCCTTAAATCTCACGAGTGTCATTCTCTTTGAATTCTTGTTTAATTGAACTCATATTTGAATCGATAAATTCATTGAAATCTGGAAAATAATTGTTGAAATTATTTTGATTCATGTGGTATCATTATATTGTTGATGAGCACGTTTTCATGAGATTTTAATATGGCACGGATGTTGGGCACCCGCCAAAATTCCTGTTTCTCGGGCTATGGCTTGATAAAGCATATACGGATGTGGTGAGGCCTGGTGACCCGGTTAAAGTGTTGTTGAGAAATTTATTGATAAAATGCTATTGAGATTTGCATTTGATTTGAATATTCGTACTCGTGTTGTTATGCTTTATTCATCATTAATATATTTGTTGAGCATCTTTCATGTCGTATTGTGTACTTCCCCATATTTTCTTTTAGTGGCAGGTTAGCATGGATTTGGGATGCTATGGACCAATTGGGGTGATTTTTAGCGTGGATTATATTGGGGAGAATTTTTAATAGATATTTATTTATTTTGATGTATAGAGCATTTTATTCGAGTTAGTTATTTTATTATTCGAGAGACTTGCTGTAATTGAAGAGATTGAGATTTGTGGATTTATATTATTGTGGGTTTATTTAGATGCTCTATACCTTGTTAATTTGCGAATTTGGTTAGTTTTATCGATATTAGCGCTCCGTTCGCTCACCCCGGGCGGGCGGGGTGTTACAATATTTGGTCTGAAAATTTGTTTTTTTAGAGAGAAATTAAGTTTAGGGGGGATCTGTTAATTGACTCCCCTATAGACGTATCGATCCACACCTTACCCTATCCTTATTAAGTTCCAAATTCGGTAATTTTTTTTATTTTTCCCATAACATTTTACTCATTTGTTTGATTTGTGCATGGCTAATGTCGTTGAAAATTTATTTTAAGGATATACAACTTCCAAAGATGATAAAACTAAAGATTCAAGATTTTTTTATGATCGGAAATTTTTTTCGAAGTTGAGTGGAAGGTTAAGAAGTCTTTTTCCAAATGTTTTGGGATTTGTTGACTCTTGGGAAGAATTTTGGTCTTCATAAGGGTTATAAATGATGTATTATTATGCTTAGGGGTATGTTATGATGTATTCGTCAAGCTGTAATGTCCTTAGGGGACGCAAAAAAAAGATGGTAAATGGGGATAAAGGTGTACACATAAGGATGAGTCCTAAAAGAGGACACAACTATAATAATATTACCCTAATAATTACTTAATATATTGTCTAAGCATGTTTGTGCATTGTTAGAAAACTAGACTGCAACATAGTAAGGCAAGGATGGTGCAAGACAATATGCCAATAATACATTTTGTACTCCATCAAAGTTAATGCAATTTTACTCGTGGTCCCAAGAATATAATTTATGTTCAATGTTTTTTATTCTAAACGAAGTTTTATCCCTCTTGAAGATACTTTTATAAAATCCTATTTTACATTGAACCTTTCACATTAACATAATGTTTTAATTGAATTGTCTCAAATGGTTCAATCCTTAAAGTCCTTATATCCTATGTGTAAATACTAGAGAACCTCTAAATAATTTGTGGTTCAAAGATTTTTTCCACATAATAAATTCATATTATAATTTTTAAATGAATTATAATTAGAACATTTATACGATAATCTGTCACATCATATAATGATACTGATAATAATAAACATCCATGAAGGATAAACTTTTGTTGTACGTGAACATTTTATCATTAAAACTTATTAGTATACAAATCCTCATTTAAGTGGCCTTAGTGAGATAATCTAGTTTATAAACATTAAGTGGGAACATGAAATGCACACATCATTACCACGTTAGTCAAATTGTACCTTTTTTTGTTATTATACTAAATTAATTTATCTACAAGCTCAAGAGATTTACACTTTTGGTGGACATTGTCTTACAAAATGGATCATTTGGTGTGACACCCCATATATTTAATACTCGGGTTGATCAAGTCTAAATATTAAATCATAAAGGTTATGAAACAATTTAAATACCATTCTCAAATGAAAGAATGAAATGAGACATGTGACCACTATAAGTTAGCGATGTGAAAGTCCTAAAAATACAAATCTCAAACTCAAAACCAAAATATAGTAAGAAAGAAAAGTCTACAAAGTCGTCAAAATCCCTATATATACAAGATAAATACTAAGCCTCCAACATACATGCCAAATCCTGATATCCATAATAAAAAGCCAATTGAGATCTAAATGCAACTCACTCAGCAAAAATTAAAGGATTGTTCAACAAAACAAAGACATATATCGTTCTCTGTAACTAAAGTCCCTAAGAGATATAGATATATATATATATATATATATATATATATATATATATATAGAGAGAGAGAGAGAGAGGGAGAGAGAGGGAGGAAGTGTGCTTGATGGAAGGAGGAATAATAAGTGGGAGGTCCAACTCTAGCACCTAAAAGTCACAATGAATAATAATGGGTCAAAGCCCTATCTAGTCTCTAATCCAAATTTTATATAATCCACAAAAACATCTCCGATCATAACAGACAACCTTGCAGTGCATTAATATCAACTCAATATGTTTCATTAATTAATTATTCTCTTAATTAATTACCACGTAATCGGCATGCGACCCTTCTCTCCAACCATCTCAAGAATATGCGGTATGTTCATAACAAATCGTCACACATCCTATAGCTTCCTGCTTCACTCTGCCAAAAAATCCATATTCACCCTGCTACACAACGTTGGAACTCCTCAACACCATGTGATACAACAACAATCCATGATAAATCCCACTGATCAAGTATCTCAACATAAGGGTGTTCCTACTCGACACTTACGCAATGACCCACATTTCATATGCTCATTTATTGATGGCATTTTAGATTTAAATCATACTCTTCTCACTCATCGTTACAATGTTATCACACTATTACCCCACTCTTATGTTATTTCAGATAAAGAACTTATACACGCATTTTTCCACTACAATAGGAGCTGAAGAGATAATGAGTCTACATGGATCTACTCATAAGCCGATGCATTAATGTAAAGATATAATGATTTTATTAAATGATTTAGAGTCATCACTCTATAATACCCTGTATTTTTATCGCTTTTAAATTTGGGGAATTACTAATTGAAATTGAGATATTAATCCGGAAATTTATTTTAAATTTTTACTAGCGTGACAAGAGTTAGTAATTATTGAAATTTGTTGGATATTATTAGATGAGTAAAGTAATATATAAAATTAATGCTATAAAAATTGTCACGAGTGAACAAAATGACAATTATGGAAATTTAAGTCGGGACGCGCCTGTGACGCATCAGGACTAAATTATTATTATATAAAGTGAATAAATTATAAGTCACTCATATGGTCATTTTGAGTACGTCAATGTGTGCGGAAGGGTCGAGATAGTCAAAATAATGTACCCAGGGGTTTAGTTTGGGTCTCGAAGCGTTTCTAGGCCTAATTAACACCCCAGGAGGACGTTTTAGACATTTTACATTTTTGGGCATGAAAACCCACGAAATTTCTAAGAGTATATCAGATAATAGGAGTTTTCTTCTAGGGTTATAACAACTAAAAACCTAAGACGGCCATTGGAAGGGAAGAGGAGAAGCTTTCCAATGAGTTCTAGGCCAAGAACTCCACCGTTTGCATCGTCGTCGCCGCCAAACTTTAGATCGCACAACGAGGATCACAACCACACCAATCTTTTCCACTAATCTGAACCAAGAATTCCCAGGAAAGTATTTATCTTGCTCTATTCTTAGTTAATGCCTCAATTATGTTAGTCTAGGGTTGTTTAGAACTTGTTTCATGGAAGAAAGTGTAGTTAGGAGACTAGAATTCACATGTCATTGAAGAAGTAATCATATTCTGGACATCTCATTTGCATGTAGAGGATACACCACGAATTAGTATGGATTTAGAAGTAAGAAATCTGGAAAATAATGGAAAGAATTGAAAGAAAAAGAGAAAATAGGGTTCTTGAAATCTAGACAATTTTATCCCATTATATAGTTATAATTGATGAATTGAAAAATATTTTATGTGGAGAATCATGTTTTTAGGTGTATGATACTGGTAATAACTTTTGTTGGGAGTTTGGGAATCAAATATGAAGTTTTGGTTGAGGTTGGAGAGGAAAACCCGTAACGGGATAAGTGCAGTTTTCGCCATAACTGCTTGATCGATCGATCGACCTAAGAGTATCGATCGATCGACTGATCGATCGATCGACCCCGCCTAGAAAACTACACATCCCTCTTATAATGGTTTATTCCTATTGAAATGCGTAGTAACCCTTGAGTATTATTGCTAGAACATTTTGGGATATAAGTAGGACCAGTAGGGTTTTAGTAAACCCCAATAAGTGGGAATTTAATATAAATTAAAATAAAGCGGTTAACGGGGAGTGATTTACCCATCTGGGATTATGCGAACCTTTAAATAAAGGATTGAGACTCATAAGAGAGTTAGTCCAGAACATAAGTGAGTGTACGTCTACTGGAATTATACTTAGAATACATCGAGAAAGGAGAAGTAAGTATGAAATGCATTATAAATGAAAATAAAAATGACGAGTTGTTATGCGTAATAATCGAGTAAAATGTGTTAATAACGCATAATTATGATTATGGGTCGTGAACACACCTAATTTAGAAATGTGGATATTTATATATATATATACGACTGTGTGATTGTGCATATTATATATATATATATATATATATATATATATATATATATATATATATATATATATATATATATATATCTGTGTAAAAATCATACCCGAGCTACTTGTTATCACGGGGGTTTCCGTGCCGGGAGAGTTTTATCTCGATTGGACCTTTATGGGGGATAACGACTAGTACCCTAGAAGACAGTATCCTTGATTACAGGCTATCTGAGTTATAGTCAGATGGTCCTAAGAGACGTGTGGGTATGTGCTGACCTCTTAGGACCGGGAACTATGCTTCGCCTCCAATTGTTTTTGTTTTGTGTTAATACAGTTCGAGAGTGATTCCGAACTAGTATTTCCCATAGCTTGGTGATATGGGGACTTGATAGCAGAGTATGCCAGCACCTTAGATCTTATGTGAGGTGCCGTTAGTATATATATTATATGTGTGACTAATATATATACGTATATTTATATGGGAACTTTCTACTGTGCATATAAGTAGATAAGAAATGAATAAATGCTTCAACTTTATTATAAGTGTTCGGGATCTTCATAACGGTAATGAGTTGTTTTAAATAATGTAAGGAATCTTGAAGAGAATGATTTCCTAAAGTAAATATCATAATTTCGCGTTTCACATGATAAATCATTATGGAGAATAAGATAATGAAATTGATGGGATTTATTAGTACGGTAGGTGTGCACACTAGATGAGAGGTGATAAATCTCAAGAAAGTGTCGCATACTAACATGGTTGTTGCATTAGCAGGTAAGCATTTTAAATACTTGCTAAACTAATTTTAAACTGTTTTACACTCGGGCTCTGACCCGTTTCCTGTTATCTCTTTTCTCTTGTATATATATATATGTATATATCTCATGTGCCCAGCCACAGGGGCATCTTGCGTAGATTCTTTGGACCGAACGCGCTGCAGCTTATGTGGGAGATGCAGGATATTAATTAGACGACCTCGATGTTGAATCTACTCTCATTCTAGTTATGATTAGTTAGGGCATGTGTCGCCCATTTCCTTATTCAGTTGGATTTGTCAGAGATTATGTTTATTTATCTTTAGCATTTTTACTCTTTGGGATTTAATTGATGTCAGGATGGTTTTCCTTTCTAGATTTAAAGTTGGAATTGAATTATCTGAATGATTAAATTCATGGGTGTTTATTTCGAGTCTTAATAATTGTGTGATTCTTAAACTGTTACGTAATAAAGGATTTCATAATTGGATTTAATAAATGGAGATAATGATTTAAATGGTTTTGTCACTTAGCTTAATTATGTAGGGTGTTTTAATTGGAAAGTTTATTTTGCGACAGTGATGCTAAGAATGAACCAACCGTTCACATTGATTATAATTGAATAATGGACTGATCACCCGGTATTTAATTAGGCGGGGTGTCCCTGGTGGTATCAGAGCATCAGGTTCTAGTGTCCTTTAGTATATGTACGGCTTATTTCATTTCGATCTTAGCATCTTTGATATAGAGCCCTAATACTAGGAATGTTATGTTCATCTCTATTCATTAGGAATTCGTGCTTCTGCAATTTGTTTATGCGAATGATGAACTCATCCAGATTATTTAAATTTTCAGATGCATCATCAAGAAGAACTAGATAATGCGGTTAGGAGAGTCAACGAGCAAGGTCGACTCACATCTCAGGTATCTTCAGAGAGAGTATCAACTTCCGAGTTAGCAGGTATTGTGGAACAGGCCGTTACCACTGCGGTCTTACAGTATCAAGAACGCAGCACACAACTTATGGGGGAAAAAGATCTAAAGAGTATAGTCAGTCTGTCATGACTAGAAATAACAAGTGTGTGAAGACACAAAAATCACAATAACAAGCTCCTCAAGACCGTAAAAGCCACGAAGGTAACAAATTGTCCAGGGAAACCCAAAAGCTTCAGGGCCAATAAAATCAGAGTTCGAGTGAAGTCACGAAGAGATGTTTCAAATGTGGAATGGGCGGTCATGAACGTCGAACTTGTCCAGATCAGTCTCGAAAGGAACTCCAACCCAACCAGTGAGAACTTTTAGGACTCTACAATAAGTGTGTGCAAATGGGTCACAAGTGGAGGGACTACCCTCAACCAAATGTCATTTTTCATTAATATACTCAACAAGGCCAAGGAGAAAGTGGAGCTAAACAATCGAACCAAAACCAATTGAGCCGTAAAATGAAACAGTTTAGAGGTAGATGCTTTAATTGTGGTAGAATGGGTCACAGGAGGCAGGATTACCCAGATAAGAGTAAGATACCCAGCAGCAGGGACAGAAACAACACGAATGTGTGTATGACGCCCAGTATGCTAAAACCCAGCAGCCATCATCGGCCATTGATTGTACATTTTTCCCTTCTAGTACTATGGGGCACATTTTATTTCATACTGGGGCGTCATACTGTTTTATAGATACTCACTTAGCAAAGACCTTAGAATTTTTAGACATTACTAAAGTACGGTGTCATGCGTAGACTCATCATTGGGAAAAGGGTCATTTATTTTCTGCAAATGCCGACGTGTAGGTATATAGTTTGGTAGTTTGGTTTTACCTGCAGTCATACTAGTTTTAGTCATACGTGAGCACGACGTCAATATTTGGCATGGATTGGCTCGCTATGCACAGAGCCATGATAAATTAATTCAGTAGGAGTATTACCTTTGTCATTGCGGGGCGGGAGATGTTTGAGTGGAGATCCCTCACTCAGAAGGGGGATCTTCCACATATTTTTTTAATATTATATAAAGGAGGATACCTATAAGGAGATTATGATTCTCCTGGATCCGATTCCAGTCATTCGTGAGTTTTCGAATGTATTTCAGGTGATAAGTGGAGTAAGTATCGAGGTATTTTGTGGAGAGTGAAATCACATGTGCTAAAAATATTTTTTTCGAAGCAAGTATAGGAGACAAGAGTATGGTGTCTAGTAAGGGAGAACGATTAAAGTAGTTTTGCTTTGATTTAGACAGTTGTGTCACGTCCGGAGACCATCTGTGCAGCTAAAACGATTGGCAAAGTAGAAGTATAAGTTTTATCCTCGATGGATGAGGCGTGTTTTATGTGACCCAAGCGAGTCACAACTTCTTTGTTCGTTGCTAGATTAGCATGTGAGACGAGTTTAATGCGTATAACTACAAACGATATTATCATGTGAATATTTTCCTAGTGTAGCGGAATTTCCTTTAGTGCTATCCGCGGAGGATGGATGGGTGTATTAATAGTGTTATATACTTTATGGAGATTACACGTTTTAGTGATATGGTATACGAGTATGATATTGTCTTGGTTACGACTTTATAGTAATGGTTAGTACGATAGTAGGTAGTTATTGTGAGGCTATCGAAATGGTTGCATTAGTGCAACATGTTTTGTTCTGGCGAGGCCTCACCTGGAGAGGGCCGGACTCACACTTACATTATCTACTTTAGGGACTCGGAGGGGATAGTGTGCTCGAAATATTCGATCCTGGTGTGTATAGAGACCTTGTTGTTATGATTTAGTATGTATTGGGTTTACAGTGGAGCGAAAAGATTTAACTCATTATGATGTTTAGTGCTCAAGACTTGGTGACAAGAAGAGCACATTGATATATCTATCCTTTAGAGATGTGTAAGTTAAGAGTTGGACCCATATGTTTGGGGGCAGGAATTGGAGATCCCTAAGCATATGTATTCGAGGTTTTTGGAGTGTGATTACCACCAATATTGAATGATTGTACAATTGGCAAAATGTTAGTTGTTAAGTATAATTATGGGAAAAAGATATAACTTTTTTGTCAAGAGACGGAATAAAGGGGTACATGCTATGGACAGAGGGCCTAACGAATTTCGATAACCGAAAATACTAGGTAGTACTATATCGGGGGGGTCCTTGTTTGGATTTCACTTTGTGAGACATCCCACGCATGAAACTTAGCATAAGGTCGGAAAGAGGGAGACGTTTGTTCATTAGTCCATGAGTTCGGTACCCCGATCGAAATGGGATCAAGTAATTATATCTGTAAGTTGGAAGTTGAATTTTGATTTAAGGCCAGTGGAGCCGGTTGTGTGGTAAGAAAGCATTGAAAGTTTTGTTTTATCACCACGAGTTAAGGGGCGAAATGATGATAAGGAAGATTTAAAATTTTGACTTTTAGGGTGATTGAGAATACCCAAGTGTTGTAATCACATTGCGAGCACTAGGGAAAATAAAGAATTGGGTATTAGGTGTGTAGCGTATGTGATGCTTACGCTAGTATACACCGTTTATAGGGTGTGTGAGCATCCTGGATATCTCATAATCGAATCGTCCGAGTTGAGGGGACGTGGGAATGGGCGTGTGGAATATATGTTTGTGGGACTAGCATTACAACGTGGAAGTCGTAGAGTGGATTAAACATCATAAGAAGAACGATAAATCCATAGATACGAGTACGAACAGAGTAGCACGTCGAATCTGGTTGAAAAGTTGTGGAAAACCATTTACAAAGGGGTATTCCTTGAGAAGGGTAGAATTTAACTATATGGAGAACACTCGGAGCGGAGTTGTAATTAGCCAAATGTGATAGAGACTTTCGCATACAAAGAGTGATGCTGTTATTATGGTATAAAAGATCCAGAAGTGCGCATCGTGGAGAAAAGTGCACGGGTCGAAACTTTCGGTATACACCAAGGAAAGAAGGGGAGTATTAAGTGTCACTTAATGTGAGACATTTCAAGGAAAGTTGATGTTGATCGGGACATAGTGAGTAGTCTCCGCGGGCGCCACTCGTAGATAGGAATCAGTTAGAATAAGAGGATCAACCAGAGAATTTGGTGGCTATCGACAACTGATATAATGAAAGAGATCGGTAAGGTCGGTAAAGTTTCTTGGATGGGTTGCCATCTCCAAGACAAGATCAAGGGTTTATCCGAACAGGTGGGACAAGTCACCCAAGAAGGAAATGATTGTTTTTCCTTTGGGGTAAATAAAAAAAATTACTAGTGTGCCCCAGCCTTCCACTGAAAGTAAGGGATCGAGCCGGTACGTGGCCCTACACGACATTATTTTTTGAATCGGGATGTGATTCGCGAATCCCACCTTCAATATGGGATTTCAAGAAATAGCAGAGATAACGTTTTATTTTGAGTAGGAGGTATCACCCATAGCCGAGGAGTAGGCGCACGGTAATTAACAATTACTGTAGCCACACGTAGGTAATCTTGTGATCTTGGTGATCATTTCATTTTCACAATGGATATAACTAGCGAGTGGAGTACAATAGGGTAGAGCTCCGTGGAAAGACTCATACCTGTTTGTCGTGAACGAGGTGCTTATTGAGGTTTGGTGTGGAAGAACCTTAACTATTCTCCTTCTGTATGTTTAGAGGTGAGCGGATAATCAGAATTTTGGATCGGTCGAGAATAGTCCGATGACTATGGTGGAATTCCATGACTATTTAGGTGAACAATAGTGGTCAGATGTTCATAGGCTTTCTCTCAGAATAGGGGTTTTGTATTTAGATAAACCCGAGTAGTTGTCATGTAGTGAGGTGCAGCCTCCCAATGATATTAAAATAATGGGAATTAATAATGTATAGGCATGACTTATGCAAACGTTGTTGGATATGAGTACAATGTGAAGTGTCTCCAATGAGAGTGTTAAACAAGCTTGCTGTGAGGCGGGGGCTATAGTGATTAAGCGCCTTACTATGTAAATAGTTTGTGTCCTAATAAGATATCCAGAACTATTTCGCCAGATAGACCTTATTTTCCGAATTTCGGGATGAAATTCCGTTATTATGGGGGAGTATGTAATACCCCGTATTTTTATGGCTTTTAAATTTGGAGAATTGCTAATTGAAATTGAGATATTAATTTAATATTAATCCGAAAATTTATTTTAAATGTTTACTAGTGTGACAAGAGTTAGTAATTATTGAAATTTGTTGAATATTACTAGATGAGTAAAGTAATATATAAAATTGATGTTATAAAAATTGTCACGAGTGAATAAAATGATAATTATGGAAATTTAAGTCGGGATGCGCCTGTGTCGCGTTAGGACTAAATTATTATTATATAAAGTGAATAAATTATAAGTCACCCGTATGGTCATTTTGAGTACGTCAATGTGTCCGGAAGGGTCGAGATAGTTAAAATAATATACTCGGGGGTTTAGTTTGGGTCTCGGGGCGCTTCTACGCCTAATTAACACCCCGAGAGGGCGTTTTAGACATTTTACATTTTTGGGCATGAAAATATACGAAATTTCTAAGATTATATCAGATAATAGGAGTTGTCTTCTAGGGTTAGAACAACCAAAAACCTAAGACGACCATTGGAAGGGAAGAGGAGAAGTTTTCCAAGGAGTTCTAGGCCAAGAACTCCACCGTTTGCATCGCCGTCGTCGTCAAACTTTAGATCGTGCAATGAGGATCGCAACAACACCAATATTGTCCACTAATATGAACCAAGAATTCCCAGGCAAGTATCTATCTTTCTCTATTCTTAGTTAATTCCTCAATTATGTTAGTTTAGGGTTGTTTACAACTTGTTTCATGGAAGAAAGTGTAGTTTGGAGACTAGAACTCACATGTCATTGAAGAAGTAATCATATTCTGGACATCTCATTTGCATGTAGAGGATAAACCACGAATTAGTATGGATTTAGAAGTAAGAAATCTGGAAAATAATGGAAAGAATTGAAAGAAAAAGAGAAATTAGGGTTCTTGAAGTCTAGACAAATTTTACCCCGCTATATAGTTATAATTGATGAATTGAAACATATTTTACCTGGAGAATCATGTATTTAGGTATGGTACTGGTAATAACTTGTGTTGGGAGTTTGGGAATCAAATATGAAGTTTTGGTTGAGGTTGGAGAGGCAAACCCGTAACTGGATAAGTGCAGTTTTCCCCATAACTGCTTGATCGATCGATCGACCTAAGAGTATCGATCGATCGACTGATCGATCGATCGACCCCCTTCCCTCGATCGATCGACCCCACCTGGAAAACTGCACATCCCTCTTATAATGGTTTATTCCGATTGAAATGCGTAGTAACCCTTGAGTATTATTGCTAGAACATTTTGGGATATAAGTAGGACCAGTAGGGTTTTAGTAAACCCCAATAAGTGGGAACTTAATATAAAATGAAATAAAGGGGTTAACGGGGAGTGATTTACCCATCTAGGATTATGCGAATGTTTAAATAAAAGATTGAGATTCGTAAGAGAGTTAGTCCATAAGATAAGTGAGTGTACGTCTACTGGAATTATACTTAGAATACATCGAGAAAGGAGAAGTAAGTATGAAATGCATTATAAATGAAAATAAAAATGACGAGTTGTTATGCGTAATAATCGAGTAAAATGTGTTAATAACGCATAATTATGATTATGGGTCGTGAACACACCTAATTTAGAAATGTGGATATTTATATATATATATATGACTGTGTGATTGTGCATATATTATATATATATGTAAAAATTGTACCCGAGCTACTTGCTATAATGGGGGTTTCCGCACTGGGACAGTCTTATCTCGATTGGACCTTTATGGGGGATAACGACTTGTACCCTAGAAGACAGTATCCTTGATTACACGCTATCTGCGTCATAGTCAGATGGTCCTAAGAGACGTGTGGGTATGTTCTGACCTCTTAGGACTGGAAACTATGCTTCGCCTCCAATTATTTTTGTTTTGTGTTAATACAGTTCGAGAGTGATTCCGAACTAGTATTTCCCTTAGTTTGTGTGATACGGGGACTTGATAGCAGAGTATGCCAGCACCTTAGATCTTATGTGAGGTGCCGTTAGTATATATATTATATGTATGACTAATATATATACGTATATTTATATGGGAACTTTCTACTATGCGTATAAGTATATAAGAAATGAATAAATGCTTCAACTTTATTATATGTGTTAGGGAACTTCATAACGGTAATGAGTTGTTTTAAATAACGTAAGGAATCTTGAAGAGAATGATTTCCTAAAGTAAATATAATAATTTCGTGTTTCACAAGATAAATCATCATGGATAATAAGATAAGGAAATTGATGGGATTTATTAATACCGTAGGTGTGCACACTAGATGAGAGGTGAGAAATCTCAAGAGAGTGTCGCATACTAACATGGTTGTTGCATTAGCAGGTAAGAATTTTAAATACTTGCTAAACTAATTTTAAACTGTTTTACACTCGGGCTCTGACCCGTTTCCTGTCATCTCTTTTCTCTTGTATATATATATATATATATATCTCAGATGCCCAGCCAAAGGGGTGTCTTGCGTAGATTCTTTGGACCGAACGCACTGCAGCTTATGTGGGAGATGCAGGATATTAATTAGACGACCTCGATGTTGAATCTACTCTCATTCTAGTTATGATTAGTTAGGTCATGTGTCGCCCATTTCCTTATTCAGTTGGATTTGTCAGAGATTATGTTTATTTATCTTTAGCATTTTTACTCTTTGGGATTTAATTGCTGTCAGGATGGTTTTCCTTTGTTGATTTAAAGTTGGTATGGAATTATCTGAATGATTAAATTCATGGGTGTTTATTTCCCGTCTTAATAATTGTGTGATTCTTAAACTGTTACGTAATAAAGTATTTCATAATTGGATTTAATAAATGGAGATAATGATTTAAATGGTTTTGTCACTTAGCTTAATTATGTAGGGTGTTTCAATTAAAAAGTTTATTTTGCGATAGTGATGCTAAGAATTAACCAACCGTTCACCTTGATTATAATTTAATAAAGGACTGATCACCCGGTATTTAATTAGGCGGGGTGTCACACACTCCTACCTGTCTTTAAACTCCGGGCGTGGGACATCTCATCGATGAGAATTCCAAATAAAGAAACCTTTGATATACTTTTGTTTAGATAGGATAGTTGTTAAATAAATTAATTAAGTGTTTATTGTTAGAAATAAAATTTAGAGAATAAGCATAAAATATTCCACTTCCATATCCAACTAGCCTCGTTCATCACAATCAATAGCAACCATAAATTCAATAAGTCAACACAAGTTTATCCCGTACTCCTTCTATCTCATATATGTGATTAATTTAGTATCAAAAACATAATACTCATAGCAAAGTCTCATATTGGAGTTTCACATAAAGGGGTCTTACATATTCAATTCCAAGGGATTGAATTAATATAAGACTTTCATTCATAGTTCAAGAGTTCCAACAGAATATAATCGCAATAAAATGAATCCCTATAATTTTCTAAGCCACAAATAAAGTCATCATTCTAAAATCCCACTATTTAGGAAAATAATACCAAAGTTACTACTATCCAAGGGAAACATACAACAATATTGTAACAACCCTCACTTTGAGAAATTTATTTTATATTAATTTACTGTGTGAAGTAATTATATAAAATAATGGATGTAGGAGTAAATATCAATTAAGTGAGTTAATAAAGAATATTTACTATATTGTTGCATATTTACTGCTACGTGTATGTAAATATCATCATATTACGTTTTATAGTGTCGTGTGTTTTAAATGACATTTATGGTATAAATGAAGTCGGAACATGAAATGATTTAAATATTTCCGGACACTAAATTTGGAGGGCGTAGTTAGTCCCCAAATATGCGAGATAGTCAAAATAAGTGCCATATTGTATTTTTGTGTTTCGGCCACTTTTAACTAGTTATGGCCTAAATATGTGGTTGCGAGTCATTTTAATGTGGTATTGACACTCAAAGATGGGAATGAAGGATAGAGGCATGTTTAAAGTCCTATACCTCATTTTATTTTCTTATATGTATTTCTAAACCTAGAGAGAAAGAGAGAAGAAGATAATTGAAGAGAAAAAGGAAGAGATTGAAGATTGAGGCTTGAGGCTTGGGATTGTTGCTACCATAAAGAAATCTGAGATTTCAACCTCAAGGCAAGTTTCTTAATTTCTAATATATGATTTAGGATGAATAAATATGTGTGATAGTTGTGTATTGGAATTGATTTAACAATTTTGGGATTTTAAGGGATTTGTAGAGTTTGAACCCTTAGAATTTGGTTTAGATGGTTATTGAGTGGATTATAGTGGTTAGGATTCATTTATGATTGTTTTGGGTTGAATTAATGATGTTGAATGGAGGAGAAATGAGGTTTTGGGAAAAACTAGGGTTCATAACCCGTAGCCCCATTCGTGGCAGATTCGCCTGGGTGAATCGATTCTCACCTTCTACGAATCGATCCGCTAAGGGGTGAGGCTACAGGTCTGGGAACCCTAATCTATTCGGGCTAAGGCCGTATCGATTCGGCCTGAGCCTGAATGTGGGTTTCTCCATCCGAATTGATTCGCTTTTGGGCGAATCCATTCCCTGCTTGGGGCGAATCGATTCGAAATCTTGTTGTTTTGAGTTATTTTTCTAACTAAATTTTTACCCTTTTCTTTTAGTCTTAGGACTTAAGAACCTTCTCGTATGAAGTAAACTTAGTGTCCTAGAGTCTTGTATTAGTTAGGCAACTACCTTATGTTAAAAGGGGATAGTTGGAACTTATTTTGGGGATTAGTAAATAGATGATCAGGTATTTCTTTTCCTTAACAACATAGTTTGATATTAAGAGATGTAGAAACAAATAATTGAAGAGTTTTTGACACGTTATTGGGATATGCTAGACTTGGTGGTTTGTAGTAACACCATAAATTCTTGGAGAATGAATTAGGGGTCTATCAATTATTGAGGATATAATGACTGTATAAATTACTTATGGCTCCGAATAAAACATGATGTATATTTTAAAAATGAGATTTAAAACTGTAAATGGTAATTTACTTAAACCCACATCTCTAAATACTATCATAAGGGAAGTACGCGCATGAGGTTAAGTCCCCTAGCTAGTGAATGTAGGGTGAATATAGTCCTCAGTCGTAGTATCGGTTATTATGTATTGTGTATTTATTATTCGAAGTGAGGTAATTTCGGGTGTGGTTATGACTCACTCTCGAAGGTATGTGTCCACTTCCTGACGTTGCATTGTAGGATTCCCAGGATGTCTTATTTGATAGGCCCTGGAAGATGATAGCTATTTAGGGGCGCGTCCAGTGGGGAAACTTGGAAGGACGGTCTTAGAATCGTTATATATAGTTGAATAGAACTATTCTTATTCAAGTAGGACTTGATTTATGATAAAATACTCTGGAAAGCTTATAACTTTGATTACATTTCCTAATGATATATGGAATGGTGCATTGAAACACTATATAAAGGATGGTGATTTTTAGTTAATATTAATTATTCATATCCTCTAGTGTAATTAAATTAAAACTTGATCATTTAATTGCCTTAGTTCATGCTCTAAGATTGAGTAGGTATATTATTATCATTATCATCATGATTAACTGTTCATAACTGTCATGCTCTTTATTCATCTAGGGATCATATAAAATCGGGCCCTGACCCGTTCATATTTCTTGTTGTGCATGAATCTTGTATTCTCTCAGGTGCTCCGTCGTAAGGACGCCCGTATTGACTTCCCTACTCTGATTTCTTGGAGATGCAACACTTTGAGGATGTTGCGGGTTATTTTGTAATAGAAGCCTTTATTTTTGTACTCTAGTTATGATCGGGTTATTTATTCGGGCGTGTGGCACAAGCTTTAGTACTTGTCTACTTTATTGTATTATGTAACTTAATTAACTTGTTACGTATAGTTGTAAGAGACTTCTAACCGACAACTTATTCGTTTATTATGTTATGTATGTACTGTTCAGTTTAATTCTTGTATAATCATATCCACCTTCTTTCAAATTAGATTGTTTAAAATGCTTTCTTTAACTTATAGAATAAAATTTTGACAATCCATTTTCCAAATTTAGGGTGGTTATCATATATACTTATTATATTATTGTGATGTGGAGAATGGTCCATCTATGATTCCTGTTATTATTTTTAGTATCGGGATGGCCACCTCTTATTTTGATAAGCAGGTTGTCAAAGATGGTATCAGAGCATCAGGTTCTAGAGTCCTTAGGATCTATGCAGACTTGTCACGTTCTACCGTAGCGTTCTTTGATATAGAGCTTAATGTTATGACTGTTTTGTTGCCTATGTTTGCGATCTTTTGCAAAATAGATTGTTTTAAATAGTATTATAATTCTATTATTTCTTTGTCTCAGTTGCCGCCTAAGAGAGGTCGCCCTCTAGAAGGAATAGAGTTGTAGAAGAGGAGGTAGGTCCTCCACCGCCACAGCAAGGAACTATAAATGCTACTGAGGTAGAAAATATTGTGGCCCAAGCGGTCAATGCTGCGATGACTATCGTGGTTCAGAAATTACCACAAGCCCAACAACCACGAGCTCAGGAGGTATAGGCTCCTGTGAAACCTTCTCCGTGGGAGAGAGTTAGATAATCCTTTTTAAAGGGCCCTCCCCCAGAATTCCAAGGAGGTTCTGACGTCATAGTAGCTAATCAGTGGAAAAAGGATATGCAGCGCCATCTGCGCATGGTGGAGTGGAGTGAGGAAAGAAATTAAATCCTTGCTACTTTTAAATTAGTTGGAGCTGTACTACATTGGTGGGAGTCGATGACTACGCCGAAACAAAGAGATACTATGACTATCAATGATTTTTGGGTTCTGTTTGATCGGAAGTATTTTCCTCCCGCGGTTCAAAGGGAGATGAGAAGAAAAATTCAAGATATGGTGCAAGGAGAGCATTAAGTTGCGGAGTATGAAGAGGAATTCACTCGGTTCGCTAGTTTTGTACCGAATGAGGTGACTCTGGAGGAGAGGAGGATATCCAAATTTATTGGAGGTTTACATTGGAGGATACGGCAATATTTGCTGGGCAATCCAGCTTTGCAGACTTTTGGGGATGTGATTAATGCGGCATTACTCCATTGTCAAGAACATTGGTTGTATGTCCAAGGTAGTAAGAAGGCTTCAGTTTTGGGGCAAGCGGGTAAACCCGGAGGCAATGGGGTAGGAGGAGGAGCATTTCCCTCATCCCAATCTTTGGGAAAAAAACAAAAAGAAAGGGACCCCCAGCAAGGGGACTTGTCTAATTGGCAGCGTTTTGGGGGATTCAATGTTGGTGGCAGTAATAATAAGCACGGTTAGGGTGCCCAACAACAAAAAGGTCGGGGTGGTAATGGGGGTAGAGGCCATCCAGACAAAGGAGTTGGAATCAGGAGAACATGATGGGTTGATGCTTTCAATGTGGAGACTCGGGTCATTACAAGAGGGCGTGTCCTTAGTTGATTGGGGGACAACTTCCTAGGGTTCTAAATCATCCACAGGCCCAGTTACCGCCACAAGTGCCTAATCACGTTGTCCCTCCACAACCGGGACAGCTACAGTATGGTCGTATTTACCACATTCAGGATGTTATGCTTCCTCCAGCCCCGCCAGCCATTGAGGGTAAGTTTCTCATTTTAGGGGCATATGGGTCGTATATTGTTTGATACTGGTGCGACACACTCATTTATTTATAAAAGTTTTGCTCAGTCTACAGAGTTGATTAAATTTATGGAAAGTACCTTCACTAGTGTTGAATCTTCTATGGGTGATGGTTAACTCATATTCTTTGTTTGTAAACAAGTAGGAATAAATCTTGGTAACTTGTGTTCTGAGGCCAATTTTCTCATCCTTGATATGGTCAGGTATGATGTAATCATGGGTATGGATTGGCTAGTGAAGTATCGTGCGATAGTAAATTGCTATGGGAAAAGTATAGTTTTTGCCATTCCGGGGAAAAAATGTTTTTAGTGGCTATGCCTCGTTCGGAAGGAGGTTCTAGCACTTACTTGTATTGTATCACGGAGGATACTTCTCGGGATGTAGTCATTTCCTTAGATTCGATTCCGATTATTAGATATTTCCAAGATTTTTTTTGGGAAATACCGGGTTTGCCTCCATGTAGGCAAATTGAGTTCGTGATTGATTTAGCACCGGGAACGTGATCGATCGCTAGAGCCCCATACCGTATGGCTCCTGTTGAGATGAGGGAGTTAAGGGATCAAATTTAGAACTTTCTAGAACAAGGGTTTATTAAGCTAAGCACGTCGCCGTGGGGTGCTCCGGTGTTATTTGTGAAGAAAAGAGACGGTTCTCTCCAGTTGTGTGTTGACAATAGGGAGTTGAATAAAGTCACCATCCGAAAAAAATACCCATTACCTCGAATTGATGATTTTTTTGATCAACTTAGGGGAGTATCGTACTTCTCTAAAATAGATTTGAGGACAAGGTATCATCAGTTGTAGATACGAGAGCAAGATGTGTCCAAAACTGATTTTCTAACTTTGTATGGGTCCTACGAATTTCTGGTTATGCCTTTCGAAATAACCAATGCCCCCGCCATGTTTATGAACCTTATGAATAGAGTGTTCTGAGACTTCCTGGACTAGTTCGTTATCGTGTTCATTGATGACATTCTAGTGTACTCTCAAATAGAAGCCGATCATGCTACTCATTTACGGTTGGTCCTGCGGACGTTAAAGGATCATCAACTGTATGACAAGTTCAAAAAGTGCGGTTTTTGGTTGTAGGAAGTACAATTTCTGGGTCACATTATGACAGCCCAGGGTATTTCAGTAGACCCAAGTAAAGTTGTTGCTGTGAGGGAATGGAGTCAGCCCAAGACACCTACCGAGATTCGTAGTTTTCTGGGTTTGGTAGGCTATTACCGCTGATTTATCAAGGGATTTTCAAAAATTGCTATCCCTTTGATAAATTTAACCCGAAAAGGGGTGAGCTTTGTTTGGGATGATTCTTGTCAGTTAGCTTTTGATGAGATGAAAGATAAATTTACCTCTGCTCCAGTTCTTGCGTTACCAAGGCCAGGATTGGAATATTTAGTCTTTACCGACGCATCTCTGCAAGGATTGGGAGGTGTGCTACAACAAGAAGAGCGGGATATTGCTTATGCTTCTCGCAAGATAAAGCCCCATGAAAATAATTATCCGGTGCATGATTTGGAACTTGTCACAGTAGTTTTTTCCTTGAAGGTTTAGAGGTATGATCTCCTAGGGGAGAAATTTAGTCTTTTCACGGACCACAAATCGTTGCAATATTTTTTTTCCCAGGGAGATTTAGATATGCGACAACGCCGGTGGTTAGAGTTTGTGAAATATTACCAATTTGACAACCACTATCACCCGCGCAAGGCGAATGTGGTGGCGGATGCGTTGAGCCAAAAACCCGAGGGAGAATTAGCCAGGGTATGAAAGGCCAAATTGAAGGAGCTTAACTAATAGGATGAGGTTTCTAGGGCATTTATATCAATGTTGACTATCACTCCTACGATAATGATAAGAGTGATTGAAGCCCAAAGAAGGGACAAAAGTTGTCAGGACCGTATAAGTCAATTATTGACCGAGGGAGCAAAATCCTTCTCTATAAGATCTGAGGATGGGGTACGTTTCCATGGGAGACTCATTGTCCCGGACTAAGGGGATTTAAGATGGTCCGTGATGATAAAATCTCATGGGCCTAATTTTGCATTACATCCAAGCAATGACAAGATGTACCTAGACATGCGTCATCAGTATTGGTGGCCAGGCATGAAACGGGACATTTCTGAATCTGTTTCCCAATGTACCATTTGTCAATTGGTGAAAGTATACCACCAAAGACCAACGAGTTTGCTACAACCATTGGAAATACCAGTATGGAAGTGGGAAAGTATCTCGATGGATTTCATCACGGAATTACCAATGTCACAGAGCGGTCATAATTCCATTTGGGTTATTTTTTATCGTTTAACTAAGTCGGCGCATTTACTACCCATACGCACAGATTATAATGTTGCTCGTTATGCTTGGCTATTTATTGCGGAGGTTGTTAGACTTCATGGGGTGACCATAAATCTAGTCTCCGATAGAGATAAGATTTTTGTTTCCCATTTTTGGCGAAGTTTCCAAGAAGCTATGGGAACCGAATTGAAGCTGAGTACCTCTTATCACCCTCAAAGAGTAAGAAGACAGAAAGAGTCAACCAAATGTTGGAGGAAATGATTAGAATGTGTGTACTTGATTTCAAAGGTGGTTGGGAACAATATCTCCCTTCGATCGAATTTTCTTATAATAATTCATACCAATTCACTATTGGGATGGCACCCTATAAAGCACTTTATGGTAGGCCGTATAGGTCACCCACTTTTTGGTTGGAGGTGGGGGCTATTAAATTTCTTGGACCTGAAATGATCTACAAAACTTCTTCCAAGATTGAACTCATTCGAAATCGCATCCGAATAGCTCAAGATCGTCAAAAGAGTTATGCTGATGCGAATAGGAGGCATGTGGAGTTGGAGGTTGGAGATCAAGTATTGGTGCGAGTATCACCAATGAAAGGTATAAAGCGATTTGGGAAGAAAGGAAAGCTTGCGCCGCACTATGTTGGACCTTTTCCCATTATTGCCAAGGTAGGCCCAGTGGTGTATCAACTTGCCTTACCAGAACACTTACAACAAATCCGTGATGTGTTTCATGTTTCCTCTTTGAAAAAGTATAAGAGGTGTGATGGAGCCCATTGGCATATTCCTTTGGAGGATATCGATTTGCAACCCGATATTTCATATAAAGAACAACCAGTTGCAATCTTAGAGCACGGGGAACATAAATTGCGATCTAGAGGAGTGCCCTTGGTTCAGGTTCAATGGGATAATCACAATGTCGAGGAATCCATGTGGGAGCGTGAGGACGATATGCGGGAAAAATATCTACATCTCTTCTTGCAAGGTAAGCTTGAATTTTGAGGGCAAAATTCCTTCATAAGGGGGGGAGTATGTAACAACCCTCACTGTTGAGAAATTTATTTTATATTAATTTACTGTGTGAAGTAATTATATAAAATAATGGATGTAGGAGTAAATATCAATTAAGTGAGTTAATAAAGAATATTTACTAGATTGTTGCATATTTACTGTTACGTGTATGTAAATATCATCGTGTTACATTTTATAGTGTCGTGTGTTTTAAACGACATTTATGGTATAAATGAAGTCGGAACTTGAAATGATTTAAATATTTGTGGATGCTAAATTTAGAGGGCGTAGTTAGTCCCGAAATATGTGAGATAGTCAAAATAAGTGTCATATTGTATTTTTGTGTTTCGGACACTTTTGACTGGTTATGACTTAAATATGTTGTTGCGAGTCATTTTAATGTGGTATTGACACTTAAATATTGGAATTAAGGATAGAGGCATGTTTAAAGTCCTGCACCTCATTTTATTTTCTTATATGTATTTCTAAACCTAAAGATGAAGAGAGAAGAAGAGAATTCAAGAGAAAAAGGAAGAGATTGAAGATTGAGGCTTGGGATTGTTACTACCATAAAGAAATCTGAGATTTCAACCTCAAGGCAAGTTTCTTACTTTCTAATATATGATTTAGGATGAATAAATATGTGTGATAGTTGTGTATTGGAATTGATTTAACAATTTTGGGATTTTAAGGGATTTGTAGAGTTTGAACCCTTAGAATTTGGTTTAGATGGTTATTGAGTGGATTATAGTGGTTAGGATGCATTTATGATTTTTTTGGGTTGAATTAATGATGTTGAATGGAGAAGAAATGAGGTTTTGGTAAAAACTAGGGTTCATAACTCATAGCCCCATTCTTGGCAGATTCGCCAGGGCGAATTGATTCACCCCTTCTACGAATCGATTCGCTAAGGGGTGAGGCTACAGGTCTGGAACCCGAATCAATTAGAGCTAAGTCCGAGTCGATTCGGATTGAGGAATAATGTTGGTTTCTCCATCCGAATCGATTCTCTTTTGGGCGAATCGATTCGCTGCTTGGGGACAATCGACTCGGCCCTGGGGCGAATCGATTCGAAATCCTGCTATTTTGTGTTATTTCTCAAACTCAATTTTTACCCTTTTATTTTAGGCTTAGGACTTAGGAACCTTCTTGTATGAAGTAAACTTAGTGTCATAGAGTCTTGTATTATTTAGGAAACTACCTTATGTTAGAAGGGGATAGTTGGAACTTATTTTGGGGATTAGTAAAAAGATGATTAGGTATTTGATTATAGAAATAAATAAATAATTAAGAGATGTAGAAATAAATAATTTAAGAGTTTTCGACACGTTATTGGGATATGCTAGACTTGGGGGTTTATAGTAACACCATAAATTCTTGGAGAATGAATTAGGGGTCTATCAATTATTGAGGATATAATGACGGTATAAATTACTTATGGCTCCGGATTAAATGTGATGTATATTTTAAAAACAAGATTTAAAACTGTAAATGGTAATTTACTTAAAATACTATCATAAGGTAAGTACGCGCATCAGGTGAAGTCCCCTGGCTGGTGAATGCAGGGTGAATATAGTCCTCGTCCATAGGACCGGTTATTATGTATTGTGTATTTATTGTTCAAAGTGACATAATTACGGGTGTGGTTATGACTCACTGTCGAAGGTATATGTCCACTTCCTGACGTTGCGTTGTAGGATGCCCAGATTGTCTTGTTTGATAGGCCCTGGAAGATGATAGCTATGGAGCGTTCAGTGGGGAAACTCGGAAGGACGGTCATAGAATCGTTATATATAGTTGAATATAACTATTCTTATTCAAGTGGGACTTGATTTATGATAAAATTCTCTGGAAAGCATATAAATTTGATTTCATTTCCTAATGATATATGGAATGGTGCATTGAAACTGTATATAAAGGATGGTGATTTTTAGGTAATATTAATTGTTCATATCCTCTGGTATAATTTAATTAAAACTTGATCATTTATTTGCCTTAGTTTATGCTCTAAGATTGAGTAGGTAGATTCTTATCATTATCATCATGATTAACTGTTCATAACTTTCATGATCTTTATTCATCTAGTGATCATATAAAATCGGGCCCTGACCCGTTCATATTTCTTGTGGTGCAAGAATCTTGTATTCGCTCAGGTGCTCCGTCGCAAGGATGCCCGTATTGACTTCTCCACTCTGGTGTCTTGGAGCTGCAATACTTTGTGGATATTGTGGGTTATTTTGTTATAGACACCTTTAGTTTTGTACTCTAGTTATGATCGGGTTATTTATTCCGGCGTGTGGCCCAAGCTTTAGTACTTGTCTACTGTAATGTATTATGTAACTTAATTAACTTGTTATGTATAGTTGTAAGAGACTGTTAATCGACAGCTTATTCGGTTATTATGTTATGTATGTACTGTTCAGTTTAATTCTGGTAGAATCATATCCACCTTCTTTCAAATTGGAATGCTTAAATGCTTTCTTTAACTTATAGAATAAAATTTTGACAATCCGTTTTCCAAATTTAGGGTGGTTATCCTGTATACTTATTATATTGTTGTGATGCGGAGAATGGTCCATCTATGATTCTTGTTTTTATTGGAGTATCGGGTTGGCCACCTCTTATTTTGATAAGAGGGTTGTCAAAAATACTAACCATATTAATTTCAGAATTTTATCAAGTCAAAATCAAGTTCATATTACTCATTGTTCAATCCTAATAAATTTATTCTTAAGATGGGTCTACAATGCTCTAAAAATATCCATTTACAATTAAGGACCAATATTCAATATATTCCATTAATTAGGGTTAAGTCTTAACCTACACCATATAAGGATAATGAATTTCACATAATTTAATCATACATTAGGAAGTCTCATTTTCCTAATCTACTCGATTTTAAATGATACAATTAGATTTAGGTGAAATTTAACATAAACATGTATAAAAGGATAAGAGTAGAAATTAATTTGCCTAAAAAAATTTACTTGACTTAGACTAAATGGAAAATTCTATGATAAGTTTACATGGAGTCCACTTGAAAATCTTCCTTTAAAAACTTGATTTGAAAGCCTTGAGTCGATTGATTTTATTTCCCCTTGAAAATCATTTTGAAAGCTTGATTGAAAATTTTATAAGTCATTTTAGTTTTATTTGGGATAAAGGGTTTCCTTAAGAGAGAACTAGAGTAATTTTTGATTTCTTATTGAAGAATACAAGTAAACATGAGGGGTTGAGGCTTTGGAAATGAGGAGGATTGTATAAAGTAAAAAATATATGAGGTCAAGCCAGAGAACCACGTGAACCAGCCACGGCTAGGCTATAGTCACGGACCTGACCTCCACAATTGCGATATTCCTTGTTGTGGCCCTCGCATGTGGTTGCCTCATTGCGGAGGCTGATTAACCCTAGAAAAAACCTTAGTTATATAAAACCACTATAAGAAAAAAAAATTATGACGCTCGAAAAATTAATTTAAAGACAAATTACAAAAATGTCATTCAAAGGTTAATAATATTATTAATGTGACATTTCTAATATAAAATGTCCTTTTATACATATTAGCATTATTTTTTAAGACATTTTAAATGTAAAAATCATATTTGATTATAGATATTATGGCCTTTTTTAAGAATTTTGAACTTAAGTATACATATTATGACCCTTTTTTCTCCTCCAAAATTTAGAAGCGGAGTTTTTTCCTACTAATTTTTTTTGGTTCTTTTAGAAGATCTTGCTTCCTAAAAAATTCTCCTCACTGAACACTCCATCTCCCTCATTCTCTCCTCTATCCTCTATCATGCTGTGCTCCATATCCCTCATGATCTCATCTCCATTCTATAATGTCGGTACATTTTCTCTCTCTTACTTTAGATTTCGTACTGCATCTCTTGAAAGGAGAGTGAAACATGAGTTATGTGCATAGGTATTCATTATGAATTTTGTGCTTCGGTATTCTTTTTTAGTTTTCGTAATGCATCTCTCCTAATTTTGTTCTCCATTCACGATTTAAACGAGAGTTAAAAATGGTACCCCTTGAAAAGCCTATACGCTCTAATTTAGTTTTCTTACTATTTCAAGATTTTGTATTGCATCTCTTGGATGTTAATTTCACCAATAATGCTTCAGAAGGATGAAATTTATCAAATTTTTAATTGAGTCATGATGTTTAGATTGATTTTCTATAGGTTTTAAACCTGTGAAGATGATTCATTCTAATTTACTTTTGTAAAGTTTAATTTTTTATGAAGAGATGTTTAGATTGATTGTGTTTAAGTTTTAAAATTGTGAAAATGATTAGTTTTGATTTACTTTTGCATGAAGATGATTGATTTTGAATTACTTTTGCAAAATTTGATTCTACTTTTGTTCTTGCCATTGTGTGGTGAACATGAAGCCAATAAATTTTGACAATAGACTAAAACGTTGTTACAATACTTGGCATGCTATTTCTACAAATCATCAGTTCAAGAAATCATTAGTATTTTTTTTTGTTTCAAACTGGTTTTGCTAACAATAATATTTAAATATAACTCGAGTGAGTTGAAAGATCATCTATCTACCCTTTGTTCTACTATTTATTCTAAAAAAATTCATTATGTTTGCGGGATTCATACTCTCAAAAACTTGACAAGAGGAGGGAGGTGTACAAATGCAGTTCGTGGAGTGTGGGTCTCTAATGATGCTTTTGCAATTGTAAAAAATAAATAATAAATAATAAAAATAGAGGAAATTTGGGACTGCTGTCATAATTTCTTATTGGTTGAAAACAACATAGTATCTCAGACATGGGTTTATGAGGAAATTTATAGTGGTGTCTCTTGCATTTCCATAAATTATTCAATTTGTGCATCTCAGACATGGGTCTACTTGAACTTTTTCCTGGAATGTTTAAAATGTGAGGGACTCCTGAATGGGATTTCATTAGTAGAAATATTATATGATGGCAAGCTTTAACATCAATTAAATAACTTTTCTGACAAATTAATCAAAATCAATCATAATTTCATTCTATTTTTGTTCTTTTTTAAATTGTTTATAAATATTCATCCACCATAATGCTACTAGTGTTTAATTATTTTTTTTCATTGTATTTTATTAGTGATGAAATGTGGTGGTGAACTTAGAAGTCAATAATTTTTTGTCTCCTTGACTAATAAAATAAATACTTTCCACTTTAACCCATGATAAAATAATTGTTTCATTGATCTTAGTATTAAAATTTATGGCGGTGATTTTAATTACCTCACATAAGACGACCGTTAGATATTATTTTATATGGAAATCACATTTGTACAACTAATATTTACAATATTAATATAGGTATAATTTGAGAAATGGGAACATACGAGTCGTGGATGTATATGCATATATTATCAAATGAGTACTTGCAAGGGGTTGAATGTTTTCTTAAATTTATAAAGAGGAATGGCGTAAATACTGAAGTAGTATGGTGCCCATGTATATCATGTGGAAATTGCTTTAAATAGAGTTCAAAAGAAATTAAAGGTCATTTATATGCAAATGATATTGATCAAAGTTATCGTATATGGATATTACATGGGAAAGTTGCTCCTAATTAAACTTTCTCATATGTCAACATGGGCGACCCCATCCATCACGATAAATTGGTTGGAAATTCAGAAGATATTGATTATATGGTGGAGATGTTTGAGATGGTAAATGAAGACTTTTTTTTGGATCCTAAATCATTTGAGAAGCTTCATGAGGATGCTAAAAATCTCTTTAATAAATGGTGTAAAAAATTTATGAAGATGTCTGCACTGGTGAGTCTACTTAATTTGAAAGTAAAGAATGGGTGGATTGATACGAGCTTTTCAAACATGATTGAATTATTTGTCCAATTGCTCCCAAAAGATAATGAACTGCCTTTATCTAGGAAAGATTCCATACATACGATGTCCGTGTTTGGGATGGGTTATGAAAAAATACATGCATGCCCTAATGATTTCATACTCTATAGAAAAGAGTATAAAGATTCAACTAAATTCCCTACTTGTGGAACACTGAGATATAAGTTAAAAAATACAAATGAAGTGAAGGTGTAAGTGCATGCAAAAATATTATGGTATTTTACTCCCATACCAAGGTTCAAAAGATGGTTTCAATCTATACAAACTATAAAGGACTTAACTTGGCATACAAACAAAAAACAAGGTGATGATAAGTTACGCCACCCCATGGATTCCCCTATATGGAAGTTGGTGGATGAAAATTGGCAGGAGTTTGGAAACGAATCTAGAAACCTTCGGTTGGCTATTTTAGCATATGGAATTAATCCATATAGTACCCTTAGTAGTAAGTATAGTTATTGGATGATCTTGTTGGAAACTTATAACTTTGAGTCGTTTTTTAGAACAAAGGGAAAATTTTTGACGTTAATAGCGTAGATATTGGGTCCGTGACAGCCTGGAAATGATATCGATGTTTACTTGGCACCATTTATTGAATACTTGAAAACCTTATGGGATGAAGATGTAAAGGATTATGATGCTTACCTACAAACATACTTTACTTTGAAGGTGATATCACTCAACTCAGCTCAACAAAACCTTTTCCCAATTATTTGGGGTCGGCTACATGAATCCTATTTTTCCATTCCATTCTGTCCAGTGTAATATCTTCGATTAAACCACATGACATCATGTCCTTTTTTATAATATCCCACCAAGTCAATTGAGGCCTACCTCTACCCCTTGTGTTACCATCACTACTAACTAAATCACTCTTCCTTACAGGAGCATCCATTGGTCTACGCTTGACGTGTCCAAACCATCTAAGTAGATTTTCTCTCAATATATCTTCTATAGGAGCTACTTTTACCATTTAACGAATTTGTTCATTTTTAATTTTATCCTTTCGAGTTTTACCACAAATCCATCTTAGCATTCACATCTCCGCCACACTCATTTTCTGCACATTTTGTTTCTTGGTTGCCCAACACTCTGTCCCATATAACATGGCGGGTCTAATGGTCGTCCTATAATATTTACCTTTTAACTTCAAAGGTATAAGCCTATCACACAAAACGCCAGTAGCACTTCTCCTATGAGTAACATCATCACTAATATCTCCATCTTTTTGGATAATCGATCCTAAATAACGAAAATGATCGTTTCTAGGTATCTCTTGACCCTCCAATTTCACCACATCTCCATTTGTCCTCCTATTACTACTAAAATTGCACTCCACATATTTTGTTTTAGTTCTCCTTATTTTAAATCCTCTTGTTTCTAAAGTTTCTCTCCATAATTCCAACCTAGCATTAATCCCTGTCTTAGTCTCATCCACTAAAACAATATCATCTGCAAATAGCATACCCCATGGCACCTCATCTTGTATTTTTTCAGTCAACTCATCCTTAACAAGTGCAAAGAGATAAGGAGTTAATGTTGAACCTTGGTGTAGAACTACCGTAATTGAAAATTCACTATTTTCTCCCGCTGATATTATTATTGTAGTCATCGCACCATCATACTGTGACACCCCGCCTAATTAAATACCGGATGATCACTCCTTTATTAAATTAAAGTCAAGGTGAACAGTTGGTTCATTCTTAGCACCACTGTCGTAAAAATAACTTTTCCAATTTAAACACCCTAATTAATTAAGCTAAGTGTCAAAACCATTTTTTTCTTACATTACTTTATAAATTTTATTTTATAAACCAAGATTTAAATATTTACAACAATTCAATATTACAGAATCACACCACAATTATCCTGAAACATATAATCCGAATAATTTCAACATTCAACAACTGAATCCCAACATTTAAAACTTAAAGTAAAACATCCAGACAGTAATAAATCCCAAAGTGACAATGCTAGAAATAAATGAATCACAATATCCAATAAAACAACAAGATAATGGAAACGGGCGACACATGCCCAACTGAATAAATAAACTAAGAGTGGAATCAAATAAATGAAGTCGTCTAAGCAAGAGGCCTTCAACTCCCACCTAAGATGCAACGCGTTCCTTCCAAAGGATCCTATGAAAGACGCCCCTGTGTCTGGGCACCTGTAATATATAC
This sequence comes from Sambucus nigra, assembly GCA_949130495.1. Lineage (NCBI taxonomy): Eukaryota > Viridiplantae > Streptophyta > Magnoliopsida > Dipsacales > Adoxaceae > Sambucus > Sambucus nigra. The sequence goes on from OX422215.1 coordinate 250,205,336, forward strand.
ATATAGATACAAGAGAGAAAGGAAAATAGAAACGGGTCAGAGCCCGATAGTGTAAATGATTTAAAATTTGTTTATCAAGTATTTAAAATGTTTACAGGCCAATGCAACAGCATATTAGTGTGGCACTCTCTTAAGAAATTCTCACCTCTCTTCTGATGTTCACGCCTATCGCACTAACCTTCCGAACGGATTATCTTATCTTATATCGCACTAAACTTCCCAATGGTTAAACTTATCTTAGGTTACTCATAAGACTTAAAACTTAACAATATAATTGTTTAAGAGGAAAATTTCATTTGGTCACAAATTTCTCATTTAAACCTTATTTGCTAATAAAGTTTCCCAGTGTCCCATTATACTTTTCAAAACAAGTATTTCCAAATTGAAGCCAAGATTCATTTCTTACTTACCATAACACAGTAGGCAGTTCCAAATTTCAGAATTTCATATATATATATATATATATATATATATATTAAATATATATATATATATATTCTAACAACAACCCACATAAAATTATGGTGCGGGCATACTCTACTATCCAAACCCCGTATCTCTCGTACTAAGGGAAATACAAGTTCGAAATCACTCTCGAACTGTATTAACACATACACAAACAATATTGAGGCGAAGCATACATTCCAAGTCTCTAAGAGGTCAGTACATACCCTCACATCTCTTAGGACCGTCTGACCATCGATCAGATAGCCTGTACCAAGGATATCTATCTTTTAGGGTACGAGTCAATATCCCCCATAAAGGTCCATCAAGATAAGACTGTCCCAGCGCGGTAACCTCAGGGATAACAAGTAGAGCGGAGATGATTTTCCCATGTATATAATATATATATACACAGTCATATAAATATACAACTTTTATCATACCAATTTAGGTTCATCCCATAACCCATAATCACGACATTTTTTCTTATTTTCCCATTATTAGTTATCACGTATAACGGTTCGTCTCTAACTTTAATTTGAGGGATTATTTCAACTTACTACGTAACACTCATGGACGCTATCCTCCCAAGTATAAAATTCAGTAGGTATTCATCTATTTTCCATCGTAACCATTTTACGTATCTCACCATTTAATACAAAATTCCATTGTCCCTTATATATAAACACCCCAAAAATACAAATTTCGCCTTACATTAAAGGTCCCTTAATCATTAATAAATCCTACTGGTTATCTTTATCTCCCAAAATATTTTAATAAGGATGTCTAAGAAGTATTCTTCATTTAGAATCAATTCAACAATTTTAAAAGGGGAATTTAAGTCTGCCAGGAGGGGTCGATCGATCGAGGACAGGGGCTCGATCGATCGAACCTTCGATCAATCGAAGCTCTTGGCGCGATCGATCGAACCTTCGATCGATCGAAGCTCTTGGCTCGATCGATCGATCAAGAAGGTATGGCGAATTCTGCAGTTAACCAGTTACGGGTTCTAACACACAACCTCATCCAAATCCATATTTTTCATTCCCAATCGCCCAAAAATTTGTACTACTAAGAGTATAAACCCATATCATACATCTCCTACGTAAAGCATACAAATTTCCATTAATAACCATGGATTAACAGGCCAAAATTCATGTAAATCTCAAGAACCCTAGAAATCTCTTTAACATGGTTCTAATCAATATTTTCCATGAAATTCTACTCCTAATGCATCATAAATTCGTGGTTAAGCCTCTACATATGAAGGGGTTTCCAGATTATCAAGCAAATCATAACTACATGCGGTTTTCCTATCTCCAACATTGGTTTTCTTCTATAAAACTCATCCTAATCACCCTAGGCTAACATGAATGATGCATTAACGAAAATAAGCAAGATAAATACTTGCCTGGGATTTTCCGAATTCTGATTTGCAGTCGATTTTGGTGTGGTTGCGTTCCCCGTCGCGCGATCTACGCGTTGGTGGTGGTGGCGGTGCAATCGGGTGACTTTTTGGCCTTGGATTGCTTGGAAAGCTTCCTCCTTCCCTCTCCTATGGTCGTTCTAAAGTTTTGAGTATTTTTAACCCTAGAAGGTAACCTTAGACATCTGATATAACCCTTGAAATTTCGTGGGTTTAATTACCCAAAAATGTAAAATCTCCAAAATGCCCTCCCGGGGTACTAATTAAGCCTAAAAATGCCCCGAGGTCCAAACTAAATCCCCGGGTACACTTTTCTGACTATCTCGACCCTCCCGGATACTTTGACGCACTCGAAATGACCATATGGGTGAATTATAATTTATTCACTTTTATTCATCAATATTTAGTCCCGACACGACACAGGCGCATCCCGACTCAAATTTTCAAAATTATCATTTTATCCATTCTTGACATTTAATAGAACCAAAATTATATTACTTTACTCATTAGTAATATTCAACAACAAGTTTCCCATAATTACTAACTCACATCACGTTAATAATTATAAAGTGATTAATTTCCGGATTTATTTTAAATTAATAACTCACATTAAATTTAATAAATCCCCAAATTAATATTGCATAAAAATACGGGGTATTACATACTTCCACCCTAATAACGGAATTTCGTCCCGAAATTTGAAAAATAAGGCATACCTAGTAAGAATAAATCTTGGTATCTCTCGCGCATATCTGCCTCACGTTCCCAAGTGGATTCCTCCACATTATGATGCTCCCACTGGACCTGTACAAGTGGAACTACCTTCGACCTCAATCTCCTCTCGCTATGGTCTAGGATAGCCATCAGTTTCTCCTCGTAAGAGCTCTCAGGATGTAAGTCAATCTCATCTATCGCGATGTGAGAATGGGCCATATCATCCCAAAGATATCGTCTTAACGACGAGATGTGGAATACATTGTGAATGCGATGTAAATGCTCTGGCAGTCCCAATCTGTATGCTACCGGACCAATCCTCTCGATAATGGGAAATGGTCCCATGTACCTCGGGGATAATTTCCCTTTCTTCCAGAACCTCATCACTCCTTTCATAAGAGATACACGTAGTAACACTTGGTCCCCCATATTAAACTCCCGGAAGAACCTTTTGGCATCGGCGTAGCTTTTCTTCCTGTCCTCGGCTACTCGAATACGACTCTTGATCATCTCAATTCTCGCGGAGGTTTCCTAAATTACCTCTGGTCCTACCAACTTGTTATCCCCCACCTCGATCCAACAAGTTAGGGAACGACAAGTCCTGTCGTACAAAGCCTTGAATGGAACCATGCCAATCGTGAACTGATAAGAGTTATTATAAGCAAACTCTACCAGTGGAAGGTGTGGCTCCCAACCTCCTCCAAAATCAAGAACACACATGCGTAGCATATCCTCCAACATCTGATTAGTACGCTCTGTCTGTCCATCTATCTGTGGGTGATAAGCTGAACTCAACCTCAACTCAATACCCATAGCCTCCTGAAAGCTCTCCTAGAAACGCGACACGAAAATCTTGTCTCTATCTGACACAATATTCAGGGGAACCCCATGTAATCTGACAATCTCAGCAATGAATAACTGAGCATACTGACCCATGGTACAGTCTGTCCGCACCGATAGAAAATGAGCCACCTTGGTCAAACGATCTACAATCACCCTGATAGAGTCGTGGCCCCACTATGATGTAGGTAACCCTGTAATAAAATCCATGGAAATACTCTCCCACTTCCATGCGGGTACCTCCAATGGCTGAAGCAACCCTGACGATTTCTGATGGTCCACCTTTACTAGCTGGCAGGTAGAACACTTGGACACGAACTCAGCAATGTCCTTCTTCATCCCACTCCACCAATATTGCCGCCTCATATCCCGGTACATATTATCTCCTCCAAGATGTACCACAAATTGGGACCCGTGAGACTAGGTCATCACTGCATGACGTAATTCTTCTCCTTCTGGAACCACCAATCTCCCATTAAACCTCAAACCCCCATTTGAACTAACAGAATAGGACTCAGCACCCTCAGCTAAAAGTCGTACAATCTGCTCCTGGAAAATGGGTCTGCGATCTGTCCCTGTATCACCCTCGTAATAATCTCGGGTGTCACTGTCATAACAGATATGAAGGAATGGGCTACTGCGTCCTGGTGGCCTAACTCCTTCCACTTTGCTTTCCAGATGTCTGCTACATCGCCTACCGGTCTACGGCTCAACACATCAGCAACTACGTTGGCCTTCCTCGGATGGTACTGTATGTCGAACTGGTAGTCCTTCACAAACTCTAACCATCTACGCTGAAGCATATTCAGCTATCGCTGAGTGAACAGGTACTGCAGTGACTTGTGGTCTGTGAACAAGCAAAATTTCTCCCCCAATAAATAGTGCCTCCATATCCTCAATGCTAAAAACGACCGCTGCTAACTCCAGTTCGTGGATGGGTTAATTCTTCTCATGCGGTTTAATCTTGCAGGAGGCAAAAGCTATAGCCTTCTCCTCCTGCTGAAGTAATCCCCCAAGTCCCCGTAAAGAGGCATCGGTGTAAACCAACTACTCCACACCCGGCTTAGGTAAAGTAAGAACTGGTGCTGAAGTAAGCTTGTCTTTCAGCTCGTCGAAAGACAATTGAAAAGAATCATCCCAAACATATGGTACCCCTTTGCGAGTCAGGTTCGTCAATGGACCCGCTATCTTGGAGAATCCCTGAATGAATCTCATGTACTATCCGGCTAACCCCAAGAAACTACGCACTTCCGTCGGTGTCGTGGGTTGTCCCCACTCCCTCACCGCTGACACTTTACTTGGGTCGACTACTATCCCCTGCTCAGAAACAACATGGCTCAAGAATTGTACTTCTCGCAACCAGAATCCGCACTTCTCGTACTTGGCATACAGCTGATGCTCTCGTAGAGTCTGAAGAACCTGTCTCAAATGCTCGGCATGCTCCTCCTCGGAGTGTGAATATATCAAAATGTCATCTTTGAAGACGATGACAAACTGATCCAAGAACTATCTGAACACTCGTTTCATTAAGTCCATGAACACGACAGGAGCATTTGTGAAGCCAAATGGCATCACCCTGAACTCATAGGACCCATATCTCGTCAAGAAGGCAGTATTTGAAACATCCTGCTCCCTAATACGTAACTGATGGTACCCTGATCTCATATCTATCTTCGAAAAGAAAGTCGCTCCCCTCAACTGGTCGAACAGATCATCTATTTAAGGCAACGGATACTTGTTCCGTATCGTGACCTTGTTCAGCTCCCGGTAGTCCACACACAGCCTCAGTGAACCATCTCTCTTTTTCACAAACAAAACTGGAGCACCCCAAGGTGAGGTACTCCTACGAATGAAGCCCTGACCTAACATCTTCTCTATCTGATCTCGTAACTCTCGCATCTCCGTCGGAGCCATATGGTATGGAGCGCGTGCTATCAGTCTAGTATCCGGTAATAAATCTATGACAAAGTCTATCTCTTGACTGGGGGGTATCTCCTGAAACACATTGGAATACTCACGGACAACTGGGATCGAGTCTAAGGGAATCACAACCTCCTTAGAGGTATACTCCTCTATGTAATACAAATGAGCGATCGAGCCTCCCTCTGGGTGAGGCATCGCCACTACAAACATCTCTTTCCCCCGAATGGAAAAGACAATACTCCCACCAAAACAATTTATCATAGCCCTGTAAGCAGTGAGCCAATCCATACGGATAATAACGTCATGCTCATGCATGTCTAAGACTAACATGTCTGCAGGTAATACCAAGCTACCAATCTCTACCCCCACTCCCCGGTATATAAAGAAAATTAGCGATCCACTCCCCAGTGGTGAGTCTACACACGTCACAGTGCTCTCTGCTGTGGCTAACAACCCTAAGGCCTTCGTAAAATGCGTAGCTATAAAACAGTACATCGCCCCAGTATCAAATAAAACCCGACCCATAGTACCATGGATAGGAAACATACCCTCAATCGTGGGTGGTTCCTGTGGAGCTGCTGCCTGGTGGACGTTATAAACACTTCCATACTGTAATTGCCTCTACTGCACTGGAGCTGCTGGAACGGCTGGTAGGGCTGGTACCTGGGCTGGTGTTGGGAGGGAAGTTGAAAAAAGTGGCCTCTGTGGCTCATTAGAGGCACCCTGCTGCTGTGGGGCCCTCTCTCCCTCTGGACAATCCTGGCGCCTATGGCCATTCTTGTCGCACCCGAAACATCGACCTCTGAAGTTACCTCCCCTCTGACCCTGCTGACCATGGCATGCTGGCCGTTACCACCCCGCCACTGTCCCTGTTGGCCCTAATGAAAACGCTGTTGGCCCGGTTGTTGACCCTGCTACTGTCGATGTTGGCCTTGCTGGCCCTGTTGATTAGGCTGGCCCTGCTTATAACCCCCATATCCTTGTCTGGAATCACCTGAACGGAATAGCTTAGCAGGGTCCCCCTGATGGGAACTCTGCTCATGCTGATGAGTCTGTCCTTGAGATGTCGGTGCTCAACTAGCACTACTACCCCCGGTCCTGCCCTGCTGGCCGAACTCTCCTGCTCTCTTGCTTCCCTGCAGACGGAAGTGGTGATCCTGGCAATGTAGTAAAGCAGCATTGAGTACATCAATGAAAGAACTCAGAGACAGATTCCCTATAAGGTGCTGACGGATCCTCCAAGCTAACCCATCCACAAACAGCATTATCCTCTTACTCTCGGCGGGTGACTCATCCGGCACTATGGTGAGAAGTCTCATGAACTCCTCCTCATACTCAATAACGATATAATTCTCCTATTTAAAGTTCAATAATTTCCGCCTCATCTTAGTCTGCACGGCGGGTGGAAAGTACTTGCGGTTAAATCGCTCCCAGAATGACTGAATCGGGATCGTATCCCTCTCCTCCAATGTGGTGGTAGATTCCCACCACTGCAGAGCGGCCCCCACCAGCTTAAAGGAAGCCAACAACTATTCCTGCACGTTTGTGCACTCATACATACGAAGATGTCGCTGGATATCTTTCTTCCATTGGCTGACGATGATGATATTTGAACTACCCGAGAACTCAGGGGGATACGCCTTCTGAAAGGCATCCCTAACCCGCTCCCATGCAGGTGGAAGCTGTGCATGTACTGGCGCCACTGCCTGAATCTGGGGTGGAGCCTGCTGTACCACCGCTAGCACGGCATTCACCGCCTGAGCAACAATAGCGGCTACCTCATTAACATTCATCATACCCTGTGCCGGAGCTGCTAGCTTCTCGGCTGGAGCACGCCTATCCTTTGGTGCACGTCTCGGAGGCATCTGAAACATGAAGAAATTTATTAGTCTACAGTTATCATCAAATCTCAAATAGCTGAAGACATAAACGTAATAACAAGAATACAACAATTCTAAAATAGGGCTCTATAACAAAAAATGCTAAGTTGAATGCGATTTAAGCCGTACAGATCCTAAGGACACTTGAACTTGATGCTCTGATACCACCTGTGACACCCCACCTAATTAAATACCGGGCGATCACTCCTTTATTAAATTAAAGTCAAGGTGAACAGTTGGTTCATTCTTAGCACCACTGTCATAAAAATAACTTTTCCAATTTAAACACCATAATTAATTAAGCTAAGTGTCAAAACCATTATTTTTAGGACATTAATTTCCAAATTTTATTTTATAAACCAAGATTTAAATATTTACAACAATTCAATATTACAGAATCACACCACAATTATCCTGAAACATATAATCAAAATAATTTCAACATTCAACAACTAAATCCCAACATTTAAAACTTAAAGTAAAACATCCAGACACTAATAAATCCCAAAGTGACAATACTAAAAATAAATGAATCACAATGTCCAATAAAACAACTAGATAATGGAAACGGGCGAATCATACCCAATTGAATAAATAAACTAAGAGTGGAATCAAATAAATGAAGTCGTCTAAGTAAGAGGCCTGCAACTCCCACCTAAGCTGCAGCGCATTCCTTCCAAAGGATCGTATGCAAGACGCCCCTGTGGCTGGGCACCTGTAATATATACATATAGATACAAGAGAGAAAGGAAAATAGAAACGGGTCAGAGCCCGATAGTGTAAATGATTTAAAATTTGTTTAGCAAGTATTTAAAATGTTTACAGGCCAATGCAACAACATATTAGTGCGACACTCTCTTGAGAAATTCTCACCTCTCTTCTAATGTGCACGCCTATCGCACTAACCTTCCCAACGGGTTATTTTATCTTATATCGCACTAAACTTCCCAATGGTTAAACTTATCTTAGGTTACTCGTAAGATTTAAAACTGAGCAATATAATTGTTTAAAAGAAATTTTTCATTTGGTCACAAAGTTCTCATTTAAACCTTATTTGCTAATAAAGTTTCCCAGTGTCCCATTATACTTTTCAAAACAAGTATTTCCAAATTGAAGCCAAGATTCATTTCTTACTTACCATAACACAGTAGGCAGTTCCAAATTTCAAAATTTCATATATATATATATATATATATATATATATATATATATATATATATATATATATATATATATATATATATATATATATATATATTCTAACAGCATCCCACATAAAAATTATGGTGCGGGCACACTCTGCTATCCAATCCCCGTATCTCTCGTACTAAGGGAAATACAAGTTCGCAATCATTCTCGAACTGTATTAACACATACACAAACAATATTGAGGCGAAGCATACATTACAAGTCTCTAAGAGGTCAGCACATACCCTCACGTCTCTTAGGACCGTCTGACCATCGATCAGATATCCTGTACCAAGGATATCTATCTTCTAGGGTACGAGTCAATATCCCCCATAAAGGTCCCATCGAGATAAGACTGTCCCAGCGCGGTAACCTCGGGGATAGCAAGTAGCGCGGGCATGATTTTCACATGTATATAATATATGTATACACAGTCATATAAATATAATACTTTTATCATATCAATTTAGGTTCATCCCATAACCCATAATCAGGACATTTATTCTTATTTTCCCATTATTAGTTATCACGTTTAACGATTTGTCTCTAACTTTAATTTGAGGGATTATTTCAACTTACTACGTAACACTCATGGACTCTATCCTCCCAAGTGTAAAATTCAGTAGGTATTCATCTATTTTCCATCATAACCATTTTACGTATCTCTCCCTTTAATACAAAATTCCATTGTCCCTTATATATAAACACCCCAAAAATACAAATTTCTCCTTACATTAAAGGTCCCTTAATCATTAATAAATCCTATTGGTCATCTTTATCTCCCAAAATATTTTAATAAGGATGTCTAAGGAGTATTCTTCATTTAGAATCAATTCAACAATTTTAAAAGGGGAATTTAAGTCTGCCAGGAGGGGTCGATCGATCGAGGGCAAGGGCTCAAACGATCGAACCTTCGATCGATCAAGCAGGTATGGCGAATTCTGCAGTTAACCAGTTACGAGTTCTAACACACAACCTCATCCAAATCCAGATTTTGTATTCCCAATCACCCAAAAAAATTTACTACTAAGAGTATAAACTCATATCATACATCTCGTACGTAAAGCATACAAATTTCTATTAATAACCATGGATTAACAGGCCAAAATTCATGTAAATCTCAAGAACCCTAGAAATCTCTTTAACATGGTTCTAATCAGTCTTTTCCCAGAAATTCTACTCCTAATGCATCATAAATTCGTGTTTAAGCCTCTACATATGATGAGGTTTCCAGATTATCAATCAAATCATAACTACATGCGGTTTTCCTATCTCCAACATTGGTTTTCTTCTATAAACCTCATCCTAATCACCCTAGGCTAACATGAATGATGCATTAACAAAAATAAGCAAGATAAATACTTGCCTGGGATTTTTAGAATTGTGATTTGCGGACGATTTTGGTGTGGTTGCGTTCCCCGTCGCGCGATCTACGCGTTGGTGGTGGTGGCGGTGCAATCGGGTGACTTTTTGGCCTTGGATTGCTTGGAAAGCTTCCTCCTTCCCTCTCCTATGGTCGTTCTAAAGTTTTGAGTTGTTTTAACCCTAGATGGTAACCTTATACATCTGATATAACCCTTGAAATTTCGTGGGTTTAATTAACCAAAATGTAAAATGTCCAAAATGCCCTCTCGGGGTACTAATTAAGCCTAAAAACGCCCCGAGGTCCAAACTAAACCCCCGAGTACACTTTTCGGACTATCTCGACCCTTTTGGACACTTTGACGCACTCGAAATGACCATACGGGTGACTTATAATTTATTCACTTTTATTCATCAATATTTAGTCCCGATGCGACACGGGCGCGTCCCGACTCAAATTTTCAAAATTGTCATTTTATTCACTCTTGACATTTAATAGAACCAAAATTATATTACTTTACTCATTAGTAATATTCAACAATAAGTTTCCCATAATTACTTTCTCACATCACGTTAATAATTATTAAGTGAATTTCCGGATTTATTTTAAATTAATAACTCACATTAAATTTAATAAATCCCCAAATTAATATTGCATAAAAATACGGGGTATTACACATACATATCCTTGATCACGTCAATATATCTGCGAGTCACTCTTTTTTTATGTAGAACCCACAATATTATATCTCTGGGTATCCTATCATACGCCTTCTCCAAATCTATAAAAATCATATGAAGATCCTTCGTTTTCTCCCTATACCTCTCCATTAATCTCCTCAATAAATAGATTGCTTCCATTGTTGACCTCTCAGGCATAAACCCAAATTGATTCTCAGATACTTTTATCTTTAATCTCGATCTATATTCAATCACTCTCTCCCAAAGTTTCATTGTATGACTCATTAACTTAATACCACGATAATTTGAACAACTTTGTATGTCTCCTTTATTTTTATAAATAGGTACTAAAATATTTTTTCTCCATTCATCGGGCATCTTATTAGTCATTAAAATTCTATTGAATAATTTTGTAAGCCATGGTACTCCATCCTCCCCCAAGCACTTCCAAACCTCAATAGGGATACCATCTGGTCCTAAAGCCTTCCCTGTTTTCATCTTTTTTAGAGAAATCCTGACCTCTGTTCTCCTAATTCTGTGGAAAAATATATTTCTCGAGTCTCCCTAAGTTCCTCTATATCTAATCTACTCCCATTATCTCCATTTAATAACCTCTCAAAGTAGTTTTTCCATATTTCCATAATTTCATCGTCTTTGACTAGGACTCTCGAATCATCACTTTTGATACACTTAACGTTATTAAAATCTTTTGTTTTCCTGTACCTAAGTTTAGCAAGCTTAAAAATACTTTTTTCCCCTTTTTGTGTACCTAATTTTGTATAAAGATCATCATACGCTTTTAACTTAGCATCTCTTACCACTTTCTTAATTTCCTTTTTAGCCCATTTATATTTCTAAAAATTTTCTTCATTTCTATTTGTTTGTCATGTTTTAAAGTGCTCCCTTTTAATTTTTACTATATTTTGTACTACTTCATTCCACCACCAAGTTTCTTTAGACTATGGCCTCTAGCCTTTTGATTCTCCAAGAAATTCTTTTGATATTCTTCTAATGCATGTGGCCATCTTATTCCACATTATGTTAGTCTCTTCTTCAATATTCCATGTTGCTTCATTTAATAATTTATCTTTAAATAGTTCTAAAACATAATGTGTGGTTGTGTTGTAAAGAGGTACTATGCCTTTCCAATTTGCATTGAAGAAATAGATTCTATTCGATTAAATCATTATAATGAGATACATCACTTAGAAGATCTCTTCCATAAAATCATCTGTTTCGAAAGGAAAAGAAACATTCCAATGGTAAGCAAGAGTTTCGTGAACAACTGATTAGGCATAAATTCTTCATATCTATCCCCGTAATTTAGAGGATTATATCATCATATGCGATGTAAATTAAGTTAATTTATCTCATATCATTCCTACTGAACTCTTCTATATAGTGCATCGAGTTTTGTGTTTTTCTTTTAAATTTTGCAGGAATTTTATACAAGTGAAGAAAAGAGAAAACTCAAAATCAAGAAAGAAAGAAAAGAGGAAAAGTTAAGGTAAAATTACTAATTTTACACCAGGAATTCGGACACGGAACCTAAGAAAAGTTTAAGACCTCGATTCCACAAGCATGTAGGAAGAAACAACATCCAAATTCGAATCCCGGTCGAAAAGTTTTGAAGCTCAAAAGTTGAGAGAAAATCAAGAGAAAAGGAAGAAACAAAAATCCAGCGAACCGAACCGATAGCACCAGTAGCGAACTGGTCCCACTCACTGGAATGTGCAAACTGAATCGATGGCAAAGATACTAAGACGATCCATCATACTGTATTATCCGGATCGATTTTCCCCATTAAAAAAGGAAAAATCGGACCGATTCGGATGGGAGGTTTTTCTTTTTTTTCCGCAAAAAATTAGAGTTGTGCATGGTTCAAACACTTTAAAAACGTGAGAGTTATAACTTATTGTATCACCATAAATTATAAAGTAGGTTTTTTTACACAGTTTAGAGAGAATTTTGAAGTCAAGAACCTTAGAATTATATTTTTTTCAACAACTTATTCATCTTATGGCATCAAATTCAAGGGTTTTCTCTAATTCAAGTATAGTTCATTATTGATTTCAATTTCTCTTTTCTTTTTGCTTGAAAATTCATCAGTTCTTAATTAGAAATCATTCATACATGTTTAGATATAGTTTCATCATGATTCTTATTACATGCAACATAACAATCATTTTTTTAGGAATTACATCATGACCAACTAAAATTTTTAAAGGTTGGGATGCATGAACCAAACCCTATATCGTTAATACAAACATTGTAGGAATTTAATCCCATTTCCCCTAGGTAACCGAGGTGTTTAAGAATGCGATGAGCGTGCTAACCATCTCGTAACGTGACTTATTTGTATTCTTGATTTCATATGATGCGGGTTTATTCCTTCATATGTGTAATGATTGAAAATTTTGTATTCGGTGAATTCATTAGGGGTTGGGGGATTGCATTTCTACCTTATCTCTTATTCATAGTTATAATTTAGTAGTTTATTAAGTCTTGCATTCTTAATTAGTTCTTAATGTAGTTTATATTGCATTAGTTGATAGGTATAATTCCAAATTCATCACCTTTTTCTTTATTTTTCTGAGTTATTCTAGTCTTAAGCGTCTTACCTATTCATCGTCATGATTCTTCATCCTATTCCATGTGTTCAATACCCAAGTTACTCAGAGTATTACTTACGTGCCCGGTTTATAATTGAACCGTATTCACAGACACTATAAACAGTTTTTAAGTCTCATCAACAACCTAATCCATTGAACGGAGAGCAAATACTGGATCAGGTTAAAAATATTAATGCATATTAGGGGAAAAGATGGGTCCTTTTGAAGTGCAAATAGCAAAGGGAAAGGATAAATTGAAACAAAAGATGAAACGTGCTAAGGAGAATAAGGATGAGCCTAATAACTCTAAATGTTGGAAGGGAAAATCAATTATGTTTAGGTTGGGATATTAGAAATATTTGTTTGTTCGACACAATTTGGATGTTATGCATATTAAGAAGAGTGTTTGTGACGGCATAATAGGGACGTTACTCAATATATTCGGTAAGACAAAAGATGGAGTCTTGTAGAATTAGATTTAAGAGTGGAGTTGGCACCACAATATAAGGAAAAACGAACATATTTACCACCTGCATATTGTCTAGAGAGGAGAAAAAAATAGTATGTGAGACGTCGCTTCAACCCAAAGTTTCCGATGGATACTCATAAAATTTTAGTAACCATATTTGGATGCAAGAGTAGAAAAATTTTGGTCTCAAGTCCCATGATTGTCACATAGTCATGCAGAGAATACTTTCAGTGGCCATTCGATCTGTGTTACCAAATAATGTTAGATTTTCAATGATAAGGGTGTGCTTTTTCTTTAATGCTCTTTGTGGAAAACAAGTGGATGTGAAGAAGTTGAAGTGTATTCAAGATGACATTGTGATCACATTGTGTTTGTTGGAAAAATACTTCCCTCCGACATTCTTTGATATAATGGTGCATCTAATGGTACATCTTATTAGGGAGATTGAACTATGTGGTCCAATTTTTGCTCATCGGATGTACCCATTTGAAAGGTTTTCACATGCTTAAAAAAATATGTCATTACTTTATAAGGTCATAAGTAAACATTATTAATATTTGTTTTATTTAAAATGTTTGTAGGAACATGAAATTCTTAAAGGGCTACGTAAACACTCGAAATCATCCAAAATCTTGCATCGCCCAACGCTATATTGTCGAAGAAGCAATTGAACTTTGTAAGGAATTTTTACATGGGCTCGATGTCGTTGGGGTTCCATTACGTAGAAATACAAAAAATGATGACGATGATATAATATACGATGGCAAACCAATAGGGGGTGGTAAAGTAAATGAGGTGGACGAATTGTCATGGGAGCAATCACATCTTTATGTGATTCAAAACACAGATGATGTTCAATCGTATATAGAGTAATTTACATTTTCGTTGATTTTATAACAAATCGGGCACTATATTGTATTTTTTTATTTATTAAACGATTGTTCTCTATTAACACCCTTATAGGGATCATATGGAGTGCTTGAGGAAAAAGTATCCTTGAAAGTGCAAAGATGAAAAATGGTTACAATATGAACAAGACAAGACCATTATTGGTTGGCTTCGTGAAAGGGTATGAGTAATATCAATATGTGATGGTTTAATATACTATTAAAATTGTAACTAAAATTTAAGAAAAATTAGGTTGAAAAGGAGCTAAATCTCCCCAACAATAATGTTTCAGACATCTTAAACTACAGCTCGAGGACCTCGTCGAGATGTGATAAAATATCAGGGTTATATCGTTAATGGTTGTCGTTACCATATGAAAGAGCGTGATGCTAAACGAGTTAACCAAAATAGTGGAATTAACATCACAACCACAATAATGCAAGTTTCTAGTGAAAAGGATATGTATCATGTGGTTTCAAATATGAGTTTCTATGGTGTCATCAGTGAAATATGGATGCCTAATTATTTCACTTTCAAAATTCTAGTTTAAAAGTGTGATTGGGTCGACAGTGGTAATGGTATTAAACTATACGAACTTTACTTTAAATCTATGGATCTTTATAGACTTGTCCATAAGAATGAGCCCTTCATATTAGCTTCTCAATCCAAATAGGTTTTATATGTTCCAGACCAACCTGATCCTAAATGGCCAATTTTTATTGTGACTCCATAAAGATTTTATAACTACATGTGTGATCATGATGACTACGCTACTCGATGTGGAAAAATCATGTCGCCACCAATGGATTGCCAAACGCTGAGTTGATTAATGAAAGTGAATATTCATGTGGATGTGTAGATTATGAGGAAATTTGGATTGATAAGATGAAAAATAAATAGAGTGTTAGTTGTGTTTTTCTTATGCTTAGAGTTATCTATGCTTTTTAAAGAGTTATATATGTTTAGTATACATTTTATAATTTATATTTTAATGGTTGATGGTGAGGATCGTTTATGGTGAGTGTCTTTTGGTGTACATATGAGATGAGTTGACTTGTATCAAATTTGGGGGTAATATTATTTATTTTCATACTTTCCAGGATTTTAGTGATTGTCTTGAAAAATGTAATTTATTTGACATTGGTTATCTTGGTTCTAAATGCACTTAGTGCAGCACATTTTGTCCTTAGACGTATATTTCCTTCATTTACAATCATGTGGTGAATGGATTTCATCTTGATAAGAAAAATGAGTGATGTTTTATAAACAAGTTGTGGTGATTTAAGAGTGTGCAAAAAATATATTTAAATGTATATGTCACAGTTTTTTTTATACGTTCATTTAAATTCTTAAAAACTTTGGTCATAAACCTCTAATAAAATTCATTCTTCTCTTACAATATAAAACTTCTATATAAACATGCCCGAAGTGATAATTGTCTGATGTATGGATTCACACATATCGTAAAAGCATTTTGTAATGCTTATTTCCCTTAAAATGATCTTTAATATTCTTCATGTAGAATTATATTCATCCCTTTCTAGTGATATTTAAGTACTGAATGGTATTATGAATTTATGACTGAGTACAAACAATCGGTTGAGAATAGGGTGGGGATTTATTCTCAATAGAAGAGTTATCATAATCAATTTTTTTTGAAGTACAATGTCTTCTACTTGCTTAACCAATTGAAAAATAATCATGAATACTTTTATGCTCCAAATACGCAAGTCTGCCTTTACCTTATTGAGTTTATCAAAAAAGATCTTCATCGGATGTCCTAAACACTCAGAAGCCCTACTTTGAGTAATAACATGATTGAAATTGTGGTGATTGAGCCACATATTTTGAAATCTAAAAGGTCATGGAATTAACTCAGCCTTGGTTCTCACGGATAGAATAAGAGGGTTGTAATTCGGTTTTGTATGATGAAGGAGCTCTACTGACGAAGAATGGTTATTGTTGAACCATGTTGCATTACCTAATAACCTGTCTAATCTTGCCTAAATACGATCCACACCATCTCTATTGTTACACCAAGTATATTTGGAACCAGTATAAGGAAGCTCCAAAGAACCTGCTACATTAATTGTCAGATTGCTTTTATACTATGCAATGGTTTTAATTATAGAGTATGTTTCTTATTAGATTTGAGCAGATTTGATTGGATGGTTGTTTTGTAAATTGTTTGGAGTTATTTTGGTGATGATTGAGAGATTCTATTTTTAGTTTTTATTTTATTTTATTTTCTTATGTGTAAATAATACAGTTTTTATTTGAATAATGATTTATATTGTTGGATGATAAACTACAATATTTTTTATGAAAATCAATAGTTTTCAAACATTACGTTCGAGTAGGTGAAACTATGATCACAGTTTTCATATATTTCCATACCTGTTTTGGAAGGTATTCATTTATTTTTCCATACAATTCAACTTAGATACAATATTCATTTGAAGTTGTTTATATTGTGTAAGAACTCTGGGTTCAAGGAATCTACTAATAGTCTTTAAATTTTTGTAACATTTAGCCTTTTTGTGTGTGAGCCATTAATGAACTACTTTGTGAGTTATTATGTAAATGTTATTAAAAATATCCATGAGAAGGCATCAGTTCTCTGTTGTAGGGTGAGCTTTATGTTGCATCAAGCACTTCAATTGAATGGGCCATTTTCATGTTTTTTGGCAATATCAATTTATTTGATCAACGTTTCAATTTGATTGCTGATGATATATGGCAAATGATATTTACCAACTATCACTTATGTATCACTTATCCCGTTTTAGTCTCTATAGAGGTCATATTTTGTTAAACACAAATTTAATCAATGAATGTGATCATCTTTGGTTCATGATGTTTGATGTTCATAATTAAAATGATATAATGAGAAGCTTGCTGGCAAGTTCTCAACTTTTAATAAATGTCTGAATACATTTTTTAGTTGGAATTAGAATTTAGAAGTTGATTTTATTTTTTTTATCTATGCTTACTATACCACATGAAGAGTTTTCAATTGCAGGGAAATAATGGTTCAATTTGATAAATATGTGCCTAATGTGGAACGAATGTGAGTCATTTATTGAGGTTTCTGTTAAGTTCATACATTAGTATATGTATGTATGGAGTTAATGTTTGTCATATGTATTATCTATATATAAGATCGTTGGTTTTAATACACTATTTCTAAGAGTATCTCCGAGACGTGTGAGATTTGTTTTTAGGAGTTCATTTACGAAAGTATGTGCTCCAATAGAGCCGATTTTATAGTTGTTTAGTCTTAGATGAGGTGAATAGTTACTTTTAGGCTTAGTAGGTGGCATAAGCTCACTTTTAGAATACTGCTAATATCTGTTTCAAATATCCATGGGCACCCTATTTTTTAGCCAAGAATGTTAGAGAGGGAGTGCATGCTCATAGGCATGTGGTCACATTCAGGAGACAAATTGTGACAAATCTCATAATCCAAACCATGACGAGTGACAAAACATTGTTAGGAAAAAGAAGCATAATTTTTTTAAGGGAGGAGGAATCCTATCGTGTCTAAGGCCAAAATACCAGTAGTTTTAAATGAAGAATCTATGATCAGATAATTATGGAACATGAACCTGTTTGGTATACATGATGAGTAAATGTAATGATCAATAACTAAATCCATAGGCTAATCCAAATTCCAGAAGATGTTCTCGGATGACAAAATAAATATTTTTTCTTTATGCAAATGTTCTTTTTCACCTTTTAATTGTTAGGACATAAGCACACCCTTTAAGAATTTACAGTTGCCAAAAATAAAATTTCTCAAATATATTATCACCTAATGGACGATTCAAATCATAGAGGGCTCGAATACAATCATCATGATTTAAGTGTGTTTTTTGGTCTTCTTACGAGGGCAAGAAATTTAGCAGGTATATATTAATGGAGGTAAATGGCGTGATGATTACATGTATATGTAGGTGCATGTGTGTGATTGTATGTTTGTTTACTTCTTTTAAAGTGTTTATTTTTAGTTACATTTATTGAGAATTTTTGGGTGTTCAATCTCAACACAAATCCTTGCTTGTTTAGGTCTAGTAACTAAGTCTGTGGATTCATCCAACTTCAACGGATTCCCAACTAATTAAGTAATTGGAAACAGGGTTGTTTTATTAAAAAGATGGACATGTAGGTATGGAAGAGAGATACAAATCAGAGTGATAGAACAATTAATATTCTCTGCAAAATCGGTAGTCCATTTCGAGACTTTTATTGGGGATTTGTAGATGTACTATTGCTCATGAATTCAAAGCCTCAAATAATCATCTTCACAATTGAGATTGATCAGTACATGTTTTTCATCCAATAAACCAACTGAAAAATAACCTTTGAGAGAAAATGTTTGAAAAGACTTATGAATAGTTTCCATTGATGGTCTTCTAAAACTAAATTTACCAACCAAAGAGTATTTTCAAGGGACTACAAGCATTTAAATTTCATCTTTTGAAAATATGACAGTTGGCTCCCTTTAGAAATTATGGGAGTTTTAAGGGCCGCATCTTGAATAAGTGCTTGATTAATTAGAATGGAGGCAAAAGATTTTACGGAGTCGCGATCAAGGTCAGGTGGCTTAGGTTTGAGATCACATGTTTTATTATCCATGGAGGAAGAACTAACTAGCATTGAGATGGTCGTTTAAAATTTTGTAGTGATTCATTTTAATTTTGGATAAAACATTTAATTTGTAAAAAAAAAAAAATTCAAGTTTACATTATTTTCTCAATTGAGTTGTAGGATTTTCATATATGTAATTTTCTATACATCTCTGTTATTTTATTTGTTTTACTGTTCCCTCCCTTTAATACTTTTCTATATCTTAGGGCATTCCCTTACAAAAAGTATAATCTTATTTTTTAACTTATCTATAAGTGCCGATATTAAAAATGGAGAGTTACCTTACCAACACACTTAATTTATCATTATGTAATACTTTCCTAGTGACTCTTCAATAAGAGAATCTAGTTTACTTAAGAAGAATTGAAATAATTTCTCAATCCTAAAGAAGTAGTTCCTCGGGATCTAGGAATTAGGAATCCAATGAAGATGGGATTCCCTCAAATGATGAAATATTTATAAACTTGTTACTTACAGTTATAAATAAGAATTATATGAATAACATATTTTTATTTTTATTAACAAATCTCTTGATTCCTGCAAATTAATTTTAGATTGTCATTTGTTATTCATCAACACATCAACACGTTATTCATCAACATGCACACTTACTTCAATATATTTGTTTATAATTGTAGTGTATATGGATGAGGAATATGATTTTCATTCATAAAGTCCAAAAAAGTTAGCAAAAACATCACAAAATTCAAGTAATAAACAATGAAAGGTTAGAGGCATGGCTATTTTAGAACGAATGATCAAAAGGGCTTCTTGTGATCGAATATTAGTAACATACAATAGAAAAATATAACCAAATGGTAAAACAAAGAAGGATTTCGCAAGTTATAGGGGGATTTTGGCAAGGCCAATGTTGCCCATAAGTTATCAAAGTTGGCCTAAAGTCCCAAAGTCATTAAAATATAATTTATGGATAGGTATGGAGGTAAATGTTAATAATGTATATTGATGTTATTTGAAGTCTATATTGGTATTATTTTAATGCCATTGTATAATCTAATATTCATTAATTACAGGCTAAGTTCAACATGGATTCCAAATCAAAGAAGAGAGTTATATCCACTAGTGGTTGTTCGTGGAAGAATTTCAAAGGAAAACTCACCAAGAGTTGTGTCAAATCATTTAAAGATGATCCTGGTAATCTTTGGAACCGTCCAAGAAAATTTAAAAAGTTTATTGACCAAGAGGATTGGGATGCGTTTGTAAAAGGAAGACTATCCCAAAAGTTTGAGGTGTATATTAAATTGATTTTATCATGTAAATGTATAAAATTTATCCACGGTATGGTTAAATTATTACATTATCATAAATTCAATGCGTAGAAAATAAGTGATTTACAACGGGAAAGGAGATCAAAGAATAAGTTCAACCATAAGCTTAGTAGTATGCAGGTCTTGAGGATATTATGGTACATAATTGAATTATTATATTATTTGTTGAGTATACAACTATAATTAAAAAATAGATTTTAAAAAGTATAAAATACAGATTTCGAAAAGGAGTTCAGGATCTTTGCGGAATAAAAACTTTTATAAAGTGAATCATGAAGCTGTGATACAACTTTTGCTAAGCTGGTATTTGTATGCAATTTTTGCCATAAATTTGGACATCTTAAAAAATTTTGTTTTAAAAAGTTGGGACAAAATAACTTTGATCCAGGAAAATTTAAGCAAACTCAAATTGTTAGGAATGTTCAATGTGCTAAACCTGCATTTAAGTGTACTTTTTGCTATAAGAAAGGTCATTTACAAGAATTTTATTTTAAGAAATTAGGAAAAAATTATTCTGGTTTAGGCAAATTTAGGCAAACTCAAAATGTTGGGTTGACTGATTTTCAGTCAAGTTGGATTGTTTTAGACTAGGCTAGTTGTACGGGTGTGATTTGCTTAGTTTAACTCATTGCGGACTTGGGGACTATAATCTATAAAATGCAATTGGTAATAGTGGACTTGGGTGTGTGAGTTGCCCTGGGACTAGGGACACGGGGCTTACCACCACAGTGGGTTGCTCGAGAACAAATATTGTGTCACCTTCTACTTTTCCTCATCTCATTCTTAAAATGAACTATTTTTATATCTAGCATCACCACCTTTTGCTTACTAGTGTGCGTGAGTGTTTTTAATTTATAATAGATTTTATCAAAGAGTTTGAAAGAGTTTTTAAATTACCTAATATGCATTAGTGAGTACCCTTTTGTCATTTCTAGTGACCGTTAGGTCGTTTCAACAACTATAATTAATTCATTGTGGAGATTTTGTGTTGTGTGCTTCATTAATTATATTTTATTTTATAATTGGGACAAAAAAAAGAGACATGGAGATGCATTTGATGAGGATGATAGGTCTCTAATGTGGATAATCTCCCGACAATCGAGAAATAGACAATATCAAGACAACGCAACCAAGGAAGTTGTTGAAAAAATGTGAGTTACTTTCAAAAGCATAGAAAACATATTTTTTTCATATCATCTTTAAAAATTTGGATATATACTACATATGAGGATTGAAAATAATATGATTTAACAACACTCATGATAACTTCATTTATTGTAGGACGTTTTGAAGAAGAAATTTCATGATGGGAGCTTAGTAACTTAAGGAACTTTAGACGTCTTAACCATGGCACTTGGTACTCTAGAGCAGAGTGGTCGAGTAAGGGGGGTGGGAAAAGGAGTCAATCCTAAAACTTACTTTCATATCCCTAGACGAGGATCGAAAAAACATGTTAAAGAATTAAAGTCTAGGCTTCATTAAGAAGAGGAGAAGGCGAAAGAAAAAGATCGACAACTTCATGAAGCAATTAAAGAATTAAGGAAGTATCAAAGAAGATCACTTGTACCATTGTTAATTGACAAGATTTCCTCAAATATTCCGAAAAGTGATAATAAAAAATATGAGAAGAACTCAAATTATGTGAGTGAATCATGTGATTCTACATCCAAGAGTAAAAAAGAGAAGGTAATCACGTAATTGGTCAAACTTCATTACATTTATGTCTTATACTTTATTATACTTATTTTGGAATATTTCATGTGTATATATACCCAAAGCAATTTGAATATACAACGTATAATTTCACCGTCGAATCCTAAATCTAATATTGGGAAGGTTTATAACAACTTTACTTATATTAGTGATTTTTATCCTTTTATTACTATATATATGTCATTCATTATTCATTTTGTTTTTTTATATAGGGAAAACGATATCGATTGGCATTGAATTCACGTGCGAATGTTGTTACGTTTGGAGTGTTCTCCGGTCGTATTTCACCTAATGATACCATCCACAAGGTTCGATTGGGGGATAAGTATATACGTGTATCAATAACTGGTGTTCACTCTCTCGAAGCAAACATTCTCGTACCAGTTGCTAATGCGGACATGTATATTGTCTAAGACGCAAGGAATTCACATGTTCCTTGGTGTAAAGCGTTTTTGTTATTGTGTATTGAGGTAACTTCCCCACTCTTTTACATTACATGACACATATTGACTTCATTATCTATGCACATTCAATAACTTGAGTTCATTCTTAAATCCATCGCTATATTAAATACACGCCCTACGAGATTTTATTATTTTTTAGAATGATTGAAATAAGTAAGTGGCCATAAAATATTCTTAGTTTTGTTGTTGAAAATATTTTCACTACAAATGTTGACTGGTGGGTGTATGGTGTGTATTATTTTACTGATTGAAGGGCAAAACAAAAGCAAATTTACTGAAGCAGCATCAGGAAGCTAAGCTAAGGAGATCATCGAGAAGCCACATGTGGAGGAACTTAAAGAGAATAAGAGAGTGTCGGATAAAAATCTGAGCTATTAGTTAGTTTATTATTATTATTATTATTATTATTATTATTATTATTATTATTATTATTATTATTATTATGCCATTAAACTTATCAATTATTTAGTGTTCACAAATGAGGAGGCAATAATCCAAATGGCTTGAGAATAATCTAAAAAAATTATCATAACAAAGCAAACACCCTAACAATATTATCAAAAGAAAATAAATAGAAAATAAATTTATCATTTGTAGCTTCAACTACGGCTCTTTATATCACTAAATAAATAAGAATATCACAAAAAATAATTTTTTTTTAATTTATTCTTCTTACTCGTCCTTTAAAACAACATTGAATGCAAAAACTTTTAAGTTAATTTATACAAGTATCAACATAAGACCAACACCGCTTTGGGCTAAAATTAAAGAAGATCGTTTTAACAACACGGCTAAAGTAATCTCCACTGCAATGGAAGTGTAGCTTGACTTGAAATCGAGATTTCCATAACATAACATGTTTTAATCCACTTCCGAGATGAATCCTTAAATTGAACATGTTTTCATTTTCGTTTTCATAATTGTAACCAAAGCTAGTCTATATAATATGAAACTCAATCCATGGTTGAGACCAAGGTTCTAAAAAACGCGGGGTGTGATCGAGGCGTAGAGGCCAAACCTTAAGCCTTAGAAACCTAGGCGGGCCTTAGGCGTAAAAAGACGTGAAAAGGCGTTTAGGCCTTTTTAATATTTTTAATATTTTTTAACTATAAGAAGGCTATTAAAATACTAAAATTGCACATGTCATAAAAATATGGCTGAATATATACAAATTAAAATACTATTTGATTATTATGGATGAGATAATGGTCCCGTTAGTAAAAAAAATCTTTAAAAGGTGATATCGTTTCACTAAAGCATTGTTATTTTTAGAAAAAAAGTGTGCCTTAAGGGTTTTAACAACAATAAGGTGTAAAAACTTGAGTCGGGACGTTTCTCCCCAGCCTTAAGCCTAAGCGTGTCCTTAGGTGAAGCATAGACGAATTTTTTAAAACAGTGATTGAGACATATATTCTATATTGTAAAATGCCCAACAGGATTTAATGACGCTCTCCCATTTGGGAATCCACATGTCACCCTTATTGAACCTCGATTATCCCCTTCTCCTCATTTATTTTCACCTTTTTATCCTCATTTATTCTAATAACAAGCCTATTCAATTCTTTAACAGTTCACCTAAGATCAAAATATAAGGAAACGAACATATTTTTGTCCATAAATAACGAATGAATTGAGCGTCTCTCTCTCTCTAGAAGATGCATGAATCTCTATATGTATGTATATGTTTTTATATATGGGTCTGTTTCTTTAGATTGTAACACAGTGGGAGCTTCTTCTTTGACGGAAACCTATTGAAACCCCTGACCTTTTCAATTCATCTGTAGAAGCTGCTTCTAGAGCCATTCACGATTTTTCTAAGCCATTGATCAATATGATGAAAGTTGTCTGGTTGGACCATGAGGTGGAACCGAACTCCATTAAACCCAATATCGTTTATGCTAAGAGCGCCCACAAGAAATACGCATTTCAACCATATTGATCGATTTTTTGACAGAATTTTAGTGGACAAATTGACGTGGCGGGATTTATTGGTTGGTTTCTAGGTCTCACTGGCGTGGACCCCAAAAACCAACCAATAAAATTTCGTCACATCAATTTGTTCATCAAATTTCGGTTAAAAATTCGATCATAATAGCATTTTTGTTTGTCAAAGAATGTTCAGTGGGTTTCAGGAAGAAAGCTTCTTGTGAAATCTGAGAATCTTACAGTCACTAAAGATAGTTTCTTCGGCCAGTATCTTGTGCTTAGAGAAAGGGACCCACTAGATTTCATAGGCCAAAACCCATATTCCATTTCTAGAAATTTTGGAGTAGAAAATATTTAATTTTCATTCACCCAAAAATGGGGGCTTCATTTTTCAGAAATTTGGACCAAAGGAAATATGTAATGGGGGTGGGCATCTGAGGACAACCTTCTACCAGGCTTTTTAGAAGCTGGACAAATTAATCTAGATGTTACAAATGTTGTCTTACTCTTTCGATCCAATGCTCAAGGTGTTTCAAGTGAAGAGGGAAAATCGAGATTTCAGAGGTGTATATGTATGAAGTTTTAAATAAGTTTACACAACGCGATATATAGATGGGATCTTCAAATATCCCACTCATCGTGTGGGATAAAAACTAGTTCTACATATATAATATGAAACTTAATCTATGATTAACTATTCTACTCCTCTTATGACATCAACCCTTGAATTGACCATGTACTGAAACTCATGTCATGTGTACGTACAGTGTCAAATGTTGTGTTAATTGACGCTAATTAAATTTTAACAATATATGAAATAAGTACAAAATGGACTAATACATGATTATAAATGATTCCAACCATAGTTGTCAAATCATGAATTGTGTTGTGAATTGTTTACCCACGAATCGTGAATCGAATCGTTCGAATCGGAATCAAATGATAAAAATGTAGTATAACTTACATAAATGGGATTTAGCATTATAGAATTGGTAATTAAGCATATATGAAAAAAAAATCGTAGCACGTAATAATATACCAAAGTATATCACAAATATTATATATATTATAACTTATACATACGTAAACAAAAGTTTAATAAAAAATTAAATAAAATATTAATTTAAAACAACCTACATATTGATATAAAACAATAGAACAAATACTAAGATTAATTTAAAACAGCAAGCACATACTTTCAAAGATTTAAAGAAGCCTACTAAGATTAAAACGATATTAATTTAAAACAGCCTAAAAATTAAAATAATATTAATTTAAAACATACCTCAATGAACTCATACTTTTTACATGAGATTGACAGTATATACAACATAATAGTGCCACCCACACGATAATGTTACCTAACTACTTTCCAAGTCGGGTTAATAACTTATCTTCCAAGTATTCATTGATTGCTAAACAATTACTTTCTTTTTCTTTAGACATATAGATGTGTTTTTTCATAAGATTAACCAATAGTACATTCAAGTTCCGAGCATATTAGTGATAATATTTACATGGATTATTAAGTGGAACGAACTCACCTGGACAGTCGAACGTGAGTTTATTACTCGACTTGCACGCACTCTATAGCTAACTCCATGCTTAGAAATACACTGCATCAATAACCAAAGCATGTATGTCAATAATCATCACTACTTTGCAAAGATTATGTATTTTAACTTCAATAAATGAGAAAAAAAAATTACTCATTCAGTCTCAAATCAAGTCACTATTTGACTTTTGAACTTCTAAAGAAGTGTGACCTTTTGTGTAATCACATAAGTCCTGATCTAACAAATGCATCTATGGATATATTAGAGACCACGTAAAGTAGTGACTTTTTTAACTTGGTAAAGATATATCCATAGACCTGAGATAACCAAAAAAAAAAACTTGAGACTCACTTATTCCTTTGAAAACATAACCAACACCCCTTTACATCTTCTAAACTCATTCCATAAGCCTTGACCTAACAAATGAAATCCTTAGATTCACCACGGTAGGGAGTGGAATGTTACTTTCTAGGGTGGTTCTAGTAAGAAAATCTTTGAGGTCTGTAGCCAACATTCCGAAATCAGTAGATGCATTTACACTAGAAAAAACCTTCAATATGTCCATCTTAGCATATTGATTCTCAGAGGTCTGTCCAATAAGAGTGAGGTCCCTATTATTCATCATTATGAGTATTGTCTCGTGCACGTAATGTAATGACTTGAGTTGGCCCAATTACTAAAAAAAGTTCAGTCACAGAGATCATTTTGGGAGAAAATGACTACAAGGGCAGAACATATGTTCCATTCTCACATGAAGTACCTACTACAGAAGTATTCATTTTAAAGAGAAAGTAATTTTTAAATGAATTGAAACCATTTGTTAAAAAAACATGAATCAAATATCTGTTGCGCTAAACAAGACTATCTCTAGCGACCAAGACGATAAAACTCACTCGAAAATTTTATCAAACACTTGGAGTACGAAAAACACCCAAGATCTTGTTCCGTAAATGAACTAGTGTGCAAAATCCCCATAAAATCAACCAAGCATCAATGAATTGACAATAAGAACATGTAAGCAACAAACAATCAAAGCAACAACAATTTACATGGTTCACCCAAGCTTTGGGCTACATCCACAAATGGTAGGATATCTTCTTTTATAGATAAATGTCTAGGAACCAATGGTTACACACACACCTCACTTATCTCTCTCAAAAGTCAATCACTAACCAACCTCAAGAACTCACATTGCTCAAAGTAGCTCTCTATCTCTCTTTGCCTTTGATTAGCTTTCAATCCTCTCCCAAAACCTAGAAATAACACTTGTATTTATAGATTTGAGCCAAAATGGAAAATTTTTAAATAAACCAAAACTGAAAAAATAGGAGAGCCAAAACCAACAAACTCCACCTTAGCGATCCTGACGATCCAACCAATCTCTAGAATGTTGAAATTGAACCCGCTTGAAGATCATCCCACCATTTACCAACATAATGTGATTCCCCCAGGCGATCCTCATTATCCAACCGAACTGGGAATACGAACATCAAATTCTCTCGAAGATCATCCCGACATCTAACAAGCCAATGCGCTTCACTCGATGCTAAGCCACCCCAAACTTCAACCATGAAGTTAGATACCGCAAGTCTCCAATCCAAGACTCCAAACGACTCCACCCACCGAGGAACCAAATTCTAAACTAAGAACTCTCCATCTCATGCATATGAATGCTTCCCATGTAACCATACGGTGAATGTCGCTCCTCATGTAACCCGGTGAGTAAACCCCCACACAATACATATAGCGTACACCCTCGTTACACAAAACATTCAAACACATCAACACCATATTCCACCTTGAGAAAAAAACACAAATGAGAAGGAAAATTCCTCACCTCTCACACCCTCCAAATCTTACCCTCGAAAGATGTACCAAGCCTTTATCACGAAAGACTCCGGTTTGCCGATGCTCGCGAACCCGTTTGCCAATGCTCGCAAATAATAACTCATCGGGCTTCCTTGAACTAGCTACACACACCTCGCATCCATCACAGTCCTACACCTCATCGATTCCAATCGGCCAATGCATGTGTGCA
This sequence comes from Sambucus nigra, assembly GCA_949130495.1. Taxonomy (NCBI): domain Eukaryota; kingdom Viridiplantae; phylum Streptophyta; class Magnoliopsida; order Dipsacales; family Adoxaceae; genus Sambucus; species Sambucus nigra. The sequence continues at coordinate 250,233,399 of OX422215.1, forward strand.
ACTAAACCGAGTCAACATCAACCGTTGGCCCTGGAGGGGGACTTCGATCCATACCCTCCACTAGTAGGTATTATCTCATCATTATCGTCTAGTCTCGAAAAGCTAGCATCCAATGTCTCCGCTTTGTTCACAAACGAGACATGCCTCAAACATTCGATCACTTGTGCACACCGTTTCCCCGTCTTCCTAGAAGTCTGATTTAGACGATACAACCCCTCTCTCTCCTCTCCCCTCTCTAGGACCATACAACCGCGTGTGACTTTCAAGACTCCACCCACCACCGACACTCGGCAACCCTTGGAATCCAAACGGCTGATGGATATCACATTCTTTTGCAACTTTGGGACATAGGCCACACCACCCAAAGTGCGCTCCACCCCATCGAACATCTTGAGTTTCACCATCCCGACACCCTTAACGGCAACCTTCTCATCGTTAGCTAAAGACATGGGAACTTTTCCATTTTCTGTAAAAGTCTCAAAATATTCCCTCTTAGAGGAAACGTGATCCGAGATCTCGAATTTAATATCCAATCATCATGGGAAAGAGAGTTAAACTTAGAGACTATGAGAAGTTCTCCAAGTTCATCTTCATAATTCGCACTCGCTACCGTTGCCCTCGTGGAATCAACCTTGCCCTTAATCTTGTCGTTCCACAAAGGACATTCTCGGATCATATGACCCCATTCCCGACACTTGTTGTCACGACCCGACCCAAAAATAATAGGGAACGAGTGTCTTGACATGCCACAAAGGCATCCAATATTTTGGGCTTAAAATTTTTCTTTTAAAATATATGTAGCGGAAGTATAATCACATGGTTATGAATCATAAAATACTGAAAGTGAAGGAATTACATCATCAGAGCTTTCGAAAGGCAACTTCATTTGTATTAAAATATCAATGAGTTACAACTTGACACAAAGAGCTAAACATGCTCTATCTAATTAAACAAACTTCTACTTAAGGTAACAAAAAGAGCTTTAAAACCTAAATCTTCAACATAGTCCTTTTTCATTCCATCCACGAGCTTAATTATTTCCTAAAAAATGGCTATTTATACAACGTCAGCTAAAAGCCGAATGAGATTCAATCTCCAGACATTCCAGGGTTTTTCAAAAAATTGATACCTATTCAATTTAGAACATAAAGTATATACATAAAGATAGGAATTTCAAGTAATATATATAAAGTAAATGACAATATATATATATATATATATATTCAGAATAAACAGTTCAGAACAGAGAAGATAAAACAATTGAGCATATGTCAATTATTCAGTTTTAGTGGCCATGTACACTCTAATACCTAGATAGATAGTGTTACCAAATGTTTCCACCCGATAACATCACAGACAGATAATCATGATTTCTAGAACAACGCCTTATTTAGGGCACACCAGCGATAAACCAGCTGGGAAGGTACCGCCCAAATATTTCCACCCGGTAGTCAAGGCCAATATAGTAAGAGAGTTTCCATAGGCCGAATCAATAATTTTAGAATTCAAATCAGATGTTTATATGGAGATATATAAACATATAACAAACGACGGAATCATCGGTATCAGATGCATTTTGAGAATAAAAGCATTTCACAAAATATACATAGTTTGCATAATATAATATAATCAAAATGTGCAAGAAATTGCATAGAGTACTCACCTAAAATAGAGATCGAAATTATAGATAATGAGTCTTCGATCGCACGTTAATCTAACGAATACGATAAAGGTTTAAGTATATGTTCTAAACAAGGTCCAGTCTACATATTGTATTTTAATAGTAACTTGTTTCAAAGGATTACCAAAAACCATTTTCTTAACTTTTAAAACTTATTGATCGTAATTAAAGGATTCAATTCATAGTTCTTCCTAATCAGTCGGTTCCCAATAAAGTTGGAGGGTCATAGGGGCACCGCTTAAATACCATCTCCTCTAGACAGAACATTTTTGGATTCATTCCTAGTAGACATGGAGGGTCACAGGGGCACCACTTAAATACCATCTCGTCTAGACGGAATTTCACCGGGCCTGACTTTGGAATTACTTAAATGGGATTCAATAATAACGAGCAATTACTTTTAAAAAATCATTTTTAAAAGCGTATATACAATTCGAAACAAGTTTACATGAAATAAAATCAACTTGGATTTCTTCTAAACTTTAAGTTTTGATTAGTGAAGTCCTTAGTGTATTTTACCAGCATAACTACTAAGTAAAGCTCTAGAACACAAAATTAAAACTATAAAAATACATTATAACATTTAAATAAAATCATACCTATGAAATGAATTCTTTCTTCGAAATTATAGAACTCCTTCTTAATATATTTCCCAAGATTTCTATCACTCTTTCTTACTATAATTCTCAAGGAATTGGTGTGAGTTTCAAATGAACCCTAAGGCCCTATTTATAGGTTTTCAAAAGTATTATGGTGTTGACACGTGTCTAATGACTAGGCTTTTTGGAGTGGTGATTCAGCACCGAGGTGTCGCGATCCGGAGTGGTCTTGCATCATTAATATCACCAAATGATGACAAGTGTTCTAGCCCTCTCTCTAAAGATGACATGTGTAAGGTGGAAGTGACCAGCACGTGGTGGAAAGGTGATAAGGGAATAAAAGTCATTTCACAAATGAAGGGTATTTTGGTAATTTCACACTATATATTTTGAATATTTCTTAGAGGTCCTTGAAATTATTTTATTTACAAAATGGCCCATTTTGCATTTTTATTTTAGTCCTTAAATTTTCATAAAATTATATTTTCTACCCCAAAACTTATTATTTGCCTTAAGATATGTCATAAGACTTCGATTTGATCCAATTTACAGTTGATTCTTCATAATTAAAAATGGGGTTTGTTATATTGATAGCCAATAATACCACATATCTAATAATACAACATTTATAAGATAATAAGTAACACAAGAGTGTAAAAACAAACTATATATCAAAGTGGGATCATTACACTTGTAGCATTTCGGCCCTTTACCACCAACACCCCTCTATCTAGACCTACTACCGTCATTAAATACCCACTTGGAGTTCCTCTCGCCATTTTGCCCACCTCCGTCTCTCGGCGTAAGGCCTTCATTATTGGAATACCCATCACCTCCACCTTCCTTATTTCTCATCATGACATGAGATTGAATATCTTGCACAACCTCATTGCACCAGAGCGTAGACTTCCCAAACATAAGAGTGGTCACAAAATTCTCGTATGAATCGGGTAATGATGCAAGGAACAACAATGTCCGATCCTCATCAATGAATTGAACATCTATCTGGTTCAAGTAATTTATCAAGGCATTAAAAATGTTGATATTCTTAATCATATCCTCACCCTCCTTCATCTCAAGATTGAAGAGTTTCTTCCTGAGGAACAATTTATTTGACAACGACTTTCCCAAATAAATCTCTTCTAGCTTATCCCACATGCCTTTAGCCGTGGTCTTCCTATCACGTTATTCAACACATCATCCGTGATAAGCATCTCAATACACGAAGCCACTCTTTGATCAATGTTAATCCACTCGGCATCGATCATGCCTACCGGTCATCCCTCTACCCCCAACAATGCTAATTGCAACCTCTGTTGGACAAGAATGCCTCGCATTCGTCTTTGACATAACCCGAAATTGATCTTCTCATCAAAAGACTTCATGTCCATCTTCATTGAGCCACTCGATCTATAACTCGAATCCCATCTCTTAGAGCCTCCACTCGTAGAGGTTGATTCTCGAGCACTCTCCACATTTTTCATCATTTGGAACAAAAACAAAAGCTATGCTAAAATTGCCAAAATTGATTCAACCTGGAAACAAAAATACCGGGCAAACAATGCAACCAAAGCTCTGATACCACTTGTTGCGCTAAAGCAAGAATATCTCTAGCGACCAAGACGATAAAACTCACTCGAAAATTTTATCAAACACTTGGTGTGCGGAAAACACCCAAGATCTTGTTCCGTAAATGAACTAGTGTGAAAACTCTCAATCAAATCAACTAAGCATCAATCAAGTGAAAATAAGAACATATAAGCAACAAACGATCAAAGCAACAACAATTTACGTGGTTCACCCAAGCTTTGGGCTACATCCACAAATGGTAGGATATCTTCTTTTATAGATAAATGGCTAGGAACCAATGGTTACACACTCACCTCACTTATCTCTCTCAAAAGTCAATCACTAACCAACCTCAAGAACTCACCTTGCTCAAAGTAGCTCTCTATCTCTCTTTGCCTTTGATCCTCTCTCAAATATGCCCACTCACTTGTCCTCTCCCAAAACCTAGAAATAACACTTGTATTTATAGATTTGAGCCAAAATGGCAAATTTGTAAATAAACCAAAACTGAAAAAATAGGAGAGCCAAAACCAACAATATTTATATGAATAATTCATACATACTTCAAAGGAAGTTAACACCCACACACACAAGTAATAAGTAGATAAAACTAATTAGTCTCGATATTCACTGATCAATGTGATCTTATTCATCTCTACATAATCAGTGCAGCCATTATAAAATTACATACACTAAAACAGTAGCCAAATTATAATACTACACTAGGGAATTTTACGGAGAATCTTGGATCCTCCTTTAATCATTCCACACATAGAATCTACTACTTTATCTATGAAATTTGATGAAGACTCACCTAGAAAAAGAGCTAAACTCTAACCTTCCACCCCATTCCTGCCTACCCGAAGGAGGATCTCCATTTTTTTTCTTCCTACGATGTGAGTGCAGGCATGTGTGCTCTGGCACTCCTAGAGTCTAAATTCCTAGTAGTATTTTCCAGTTGTGTTAGTTTGCACAAAAAAATAATAAATACAATCCCTAAAAGGGGAACAACCGTCCAACTCCTCCAAACCGCCTAAGCCTTAGCGAGGCAAGGGGCGGGGCACCCCTGCCTGGGATTTTCAGAACAGTGTACCTAAGAAATATGTATTAAGAAAAATCAAACTAAATTATATCACAATAAAAGTAAAGAGACTGAAAATTATGTTGAAGCTGACATGAGGTGGACATAAATTGTCATGATTATGCAAATATTATTACAAATATAAATATAAACAATTATGTATTTACAAATACATTGACTCAACTGAATAATGCATTTACAAATACACTTTATTATGATTAGAGATATAAATATAACAAGTTACTTAAATAAGTGATCTAATACGACACTACGAGATGAGTATGTACACTTTATTTGTCCAATAGTGTCAGTGCAGCCTATTCACAAACTAAAACAAGTTACTTCTTAGATGAAATTTTAATGACCAATGATTAATGTAACATGTCTACTAAACAACGGGAACGAGTTAAATAGTTACTTACACAAATCTCATATAACTAATTGAATCTCCCATATCGATGCACACTTGTTTGAAGGGTGCAGTTTGCCTACTGAGGAATAGGACGAGATTAAAAAGTTAAAGATATGACTAAATTACGTTGTGCTTTGGAAAGCATTAATTGTTTTATTAAGATAATTGAAGCATGGAGGATAAAGTGTATATAATATCATCTCAAAACAATGCAAGTGGGTATTATATGAGATTGACGGTTATGTACAGTGATCTATTATCTCGTGGTAGTATTTTGTTGTATTATATCAAGTTCGTTGAACTAATTTACTGGATAATATACACCAATTCAAACAGTGCATATAAGAAAAATATTTAAAAAAAATTATTAGTTTTATCAAAAAGCTATTTTGACCATTACTGCAGGAATAAAATGATTAAATTGGTTGGGTAACCTGTCTATCCAGCAAGCCCTTGGCTTGTGATATTTTTTGTGGTGATCAATTGATGGCGTACTTGACGTTGGCGGCTATGGCATCGACAACCCAATTGGTGGTATAAAATATAAATGATTAATTAAAAAAAGTGAAAAGGAGATAGGCCCCCAATTTTAAAATGTCTTTACTACAAAACGTAATTTTCTTTTTAAGGATGCGGAAGCGATGATGGTTCAATTAAACAAAATGACTAATTTTAATTTGTTTTCAAATTAAAATTAAACCCTGTAAATTTTATTAAACACCACTTATGTTAATTTCACTTAAACTAATTTAACCCAATTTAAGTCCTAGAAATTTGCGTAACAATTGTCATGAATCATTTTTTCAATTTTAGGTCAAACCAAATTCATCAAATTAATTGACGACTTGAATTAAATTATCATAAACATTATCCAAATTAATTTATCACCAAACTAAATAAGTAGTGATTTAAACCAGATTTTATCTTTTTACCTAAGCATGCGTTCTAGGTGAGTTTTGCAAAAGATAAAATAAACATTGAATCACTACTCCGCGATGTACGAGGAAAAATCCACAATGGGAAAAAACCTCGGAAGGCCCTAGCCTTAAGTCCACTAAGTATGGTTTTACAATTACAAGATAGATGACTTACTTCCTCGACTAGACCCCTTTCAAGCCTTGACGCGTCTTCTTGTAAACACCTCCGTCTATTCAAAAATCCCGGAGATCCACCGGAACCTTGGACTTCACCAATGAGACATAGGTACACCGTCAATCACACATGGTGCCTTTCACCATGTGAGAATGCCGCAGCAAAACAAACTTCTTCTTCTTTGAGTCATTTAGAAGAAAACCCAAACGAACTCTTCAATGTGGTAGAGATAAACTGGGTGCCAAAACTCCAAGCAATGTATATATATAAAGAAACTTGGATAAGCAAACTATGGGTGTAAAACAAAAGTGTTTTAAAGATTTTTCTTTGAAAAATAAACACTTGAATATGAACTTTTTCTTTTTGGAATTTTGCTCTCAAACTCTCTCTTGGAAGTTGTAGGATATGAAAAAGTTGAAAACAAAAAGTTAGTTCCTGCACAATACACACGGCGTTTGATGACGTAGAAACGAGGCACAAAAAGTTAATATATATATATATATATATATATATATTAAAATGCATTCATACCTTTGGAGCAATGGAACCATGTTGATGACGTAGAAACGAGGCACAATACACATGGCCTTTGATGAAGCTTTATACTCTTGGCCGCTACGTCTTCAACTTTAGTATGTCATAGGCTTGAACGATGGTTAATAACTCTATCCTATAACTCAAACGTTTTTGCTCGAAATTGAGCCAAAACTGCAAAGGACTCAATTGGAAATTTTTGTCCTTACAAATCTCCCCCTTTGGCTATTCCGGGACAAAAACCAACAAAAAATCCTAAAGGGCCGTCAAGATCTACTAGAGATAGAAAAAATGTCCCACCCAAAATAAAAGTACAATGCTTGACTCAAACAACCCAAAGTATCAATATCTTTGCCGATGATGAAAGTTTCCATTTAGAAGAATTCCTGCACACAGAAGCAAACTATCAAACGCATAGGGAATATCAAGAATATTAAAGGCTTAAAATAAATACTCCCCCTAAATTAATTATCCCCTTTATCAACTATGATCAACCTAAGAAGATAGCGACTCCCCCTAAGTTAAATCTCCCAAAGTAAGATACGATTACAATAGGATTAGATACCATTTCTCCCCTATCATTCTCCCCCTTTTTGTTCAGGAATAGACAAAGGCTAAAGAATCAAAACATAACTTATCTCCCCTAATAAAAGCATAGACACCCCTTAAACTAAACAAGGGATAAATATAATGGGATAACAAGCTAAACATGCCAATGTGCATAAAATGATGAGAACATTAAAGCACTTGGGCAACAAAATCATAACTAATCCAACAAATATTAACGGATACCAACTAGGATGCGAGAAAATGATACCAATATGATACATAAAGTATTAAGCATGTGATATCAACTAAGAATGCAACAAGTTAGATACCAATTATGAATTAAAAGCAGAGATGGACTAGAAAGCAAGGTAAAGACCAAATAAAATATCATATATATACATACTCTATATATACCTAAGATGCACACGCATATATATAGAGAGAGAGATATAAACACACAAATGACACAAAATAAGATAATCTTTTCACACTCTTATGGTAAAAATGTGTCATATGGGAATGGAAGTGTTGGGGTGTGAACTAACAACATTTAAATTTAGACCCAATCACTTAAAACATGTTCACGGAGTTCTCAATTGATTGAAAACTTTATCACATTTGAATATAACCTCACGTGATAATATAAATTGAACTCAATGAACAAACATACACAATGCATAGAAGCCTAGACTTTTGATGATTCTACAAACTATTAGAGTCATGGCATTGAAAGTACAACTAAGATAAACGGACATTGTGTAAACCGTTGATATATCATCCAATCTCCCTCAATAAGCATATATATTTTGAATGAATATATCAATTAAAAATAGGCCTTGGCAATTATTTTCCTTTTTAATGCCATGTTTTATTTTTAGGCCTTTGGACCACGTATTTGTTTTAGGTCCAAACAAATGGTGGCTTACTATTCGCAAAGGATAATAAATCCTTTCGGAGCCCTTCCTCGTGCACATTCATATATAATATTTTTATTTCTCATAAATATCACGTGCAATGGATATTGACATGCACTAGTCCTCCTAGGTCACAAGTATTTAGATGACAAGATTGGTAGGAGAACATCTCACAAAGCTCAAATATAACATGTGACGATTAAAACTTCAAAAGAGCTCGTGCATGTGTAAGTAGAGGCATATAAAAATAGAATCCATTCAAATCAACACAAAATCCAACTACTCCATGTAAGCATGGTAAAGAACATAATAAGGATTGACAATCTAAACCAAAAGTTCTAGCCACATGGGAGCGAAAAAGATGGGATTTTAACACAAGTGTATGCCACATAAAGTGTGTCAAACAAAAATACACACAAAAAAAATCTTTTTGAGTTTTTGAAATTTTTAACCAAAAATAAAAATATATACTCAAAATACAAACAAAAATAATTTGTATTTTTCATTAAGCTTAAATTACCAAGAGATAAAAACCCAAATGATAAACAAAAATCTTTTTGTATTTTTCATTAAATGCAAACTAAAGTGAAAGAAGTATAATACAAAAGATAAACAAAAATCATAATTCTAGCATGTGATTAAACAAGGAGAGTAGACTAGAAAATGACTAAAACGAGCATACACTTAGCATGATAATATAGCATGTAGTACAAAAGCTAAAGTATGCAAGCAAAACTAACATATTCAACCTTTAGATTTTGCAAGGGAGGAAGCATGTGAAGGTAAATGAGAATCAAATACCCTATCTTGTAAAGCTACCAAGTCGGATCTCTTAACCCAAACTAATGATGAATGACGATCTCGGGGTGTAGAAATCTTGTCTACCTCGATTGCCTTACATTTGGATTTTCTAGGAACTCGTTTAAGATCAAAACAAAATTTCGTAAGATGACCTTTTCGACCACAATGTGAGCACTTAAAGACTCGGCGAAAAGACTTACCAAAGGAATGATCTCTAAATGCTTTCTTAGGTGATTCTCCTAAAACATTGGATTTCGCTTTATGAGTATATTTATTACAAGTATCGAAGCCTAAACCATAAGTGTCATTTTTAATTTTGACCATGCTTAAGATTTTATCTAGTTCTTTGGACCTACACTCCAAATCAAATTTGACTTTTCTAGAGTCTTTTAATTTATTTTTTAATTCTAAAATATTAGACTCTAATAAAACATTTCTCTCTTCAAACTCAAGAAGCTCCTTTTCCAAGGATTCCATTAAACCTTTAAGGCTATCTCTCTCTCTTTCTACATATTCAAGCTTCCCTCGAAGAGTTCTCCCAAGTGTCCTAAGGTCTTCTACTAACGCACTATCATCAACGACCTTGACATGTTCTCTTGAACATTCTTCTAACTTCAAATTAGCTCATTTTAATTTAATAGATTCTTCATAGTGTTCTTGAAAATCATTTTTAAGTTCACTCACATCAACCTCCTCTTCATTTTCACGCTCTCTTTATTTTTCACTCTCACTACCATCAAAAGCAAGGGAATCATAGACTTTGACCTTAGAAGTGTCATATGTTTGTATATCTTCATGAGAAGATTCATTATCGGTGCTTACATGACTAGCCATAAAAGCCACAAAGCTGGGCTTAGTGGGGGAATCGGGTCCCTCTTCATAATCACTATCACTAAGGGTTTCATTAAAAGAAATTGGTTGCTTACCCTCTATCCTTAGTTAAGTGGGACACTCTTTTACCCTATGGCCATACCCTTCACAACCAAAACACCTATTTGACTCGTCCCTATTTAAGCTTTCATTAATAGTTTTAGGGATCTTCTTGGCTTTGTCATACGTAGATTTTTCAAATTTCTTAAAATAATTTTTAAATTTATCTTTGTTAAATTTAAGAATTTTTTGAAACTTCATAGCAAACGTAGACATATTTTCCGATTCACTATCACTTTCACTCTCTACTACTTGTTTTTCCTCTTTTCGAGCTTTTAAAGAAACACCCTTTTCTATTTTCTTTTCAATTTTAGAGGGTAACATATCCAGTTCATAGGTTTGTAAATCACCTACAAGCTCTTCTAATTTCATAGAGGCTAAAGTTGGTAAATAATTTAAAATGGTCACTTTTGGAATAAATTTATCGAGTAGGGACCTTAAAATTTTCTTTACTACTCGGTTGTCGGGTATTTTCTCTCCCAAGTTAAAAGATGAATTAACAATATCGAAAAGTTTAGCATAAAATTTATCAAAAGTTTCTTTTTCATTCATTTTGATGGTTTCAAATTGAGTGGTGAGGTTTTGGAGTTTCGAAGCTTTTACGACAATTGTACCTTCATGAGTGAGTTGTAAAATATCCCAAGCTTCTTTAGCGATTTCACACGTCATAATGCGACGGAATTCATCCGGTGTGACCACGTTAAACAAGGCATTTAAACCACATGAATTAAAATTTGAAAGTTTAAATTCATTTTCACTCCATCTATCGGCGGGTTTGGGAACACGCTCATTATCTACTAAATGTGTAGGTGGGGACGATCCGTTAACGACAGATAACAAAACTCCTTCGTCGATAGATTTTAGTGTTGATTTCATCCGCGCTTTCCAATACGCCTAGTTAGAACCATAGAAAATAGGAAATTTTTGAAAATGGAGAAAATTCCATTTTAGCCAAAAATATTTAAAGGGTCTTTAATGAAGTAATTTATCATTTTGGCTCTGATACCAATTTGAAAAGGAGAAAGGCCCCCAATTTTAAAATGCCTCTATTACCAAACGTAATTTCCTTTTTAAGGATGCGAAAGCGATGATGGTTTAATTAAAAAAAATACTAATTTTAATTTCTTTTCAAATTAAAATTAAACCAAGTGAAATTAGATGAAACACACACTTATGTCAATTTCACTTAAATCAATTTAACCCAATTCTAGCCCTAGAAATTTGCCTAACAATCGTCATGAATCATTTTTTGCAATTTTAGGCCAAACCAAATTTATCAAATTAAGTGACGACTTGAATTAAATTAACATAAACATTACCCAAATTAATTTATCACCAAATTAAACAAGTAATGATTTAAACCAAATTTTATCTTTTTACGTAAGCATGCGTTCTGGGTGAGTTTTATAAAAGATAAAATAAACATTTAATCACTACGCCGTGATGTTCGGAGAAAAACCCATAATGGGAAAAAACCTTGGACGACCCTAGCCTTAAGTCCACTAAGTATGGTTTTACAATTACAAGACAGATGACTTAGTTCCTCGACTCGAGCCCATTCGAGCATTGACACGTCTTCTTGTAAACACCTCCGCCTAGTCGATAACCCCGGAGCTCCACCGAAACCTTGGACTTCACCAATGAGACATAGGTACACCATCAACCACACATGGTGCCTTTCTCCGTGTGATAATGCCGCAGCAAAACAAACTTCTTCTTAGAAGGATTTAGAAGAAAACCCAACGATCTCTTCAATGTGGTAGAGATAAACTAGGTGCCAAAACTCCAAGCAATGAATATATATAAAGGAACTTGGATAAGAAAACTATGGGTGTAAAACATAACTGTTTTAAAGATTTTTCTTTGAAAAATAAACACTTAAACATGAACTTTTTCTTTTTGGAATTTTCCTCTCAAACTCTCTCCTGGAGGTTATAGGATATGAAAAAGTTGAAAACAAAAAGTTGGTTTCCTCACTTAATTATTCAGGTAAAAAGTTAGTGGGAAAAGAAGTGGGAAAGTGGAAAAAACTGCTCAAAACTGCCAAATTAACTGTTCCCGCCAAATCTCGTTCGAACGAGATTTTCGTTCGAACGAGCCTTCTAATAAAGTTCCAGTGTATAAAAATTGAACTCGTTAGAAATCTCGTTGGAATTCTCGTTCGAACAGATTTTTCGTTCGAACGACAATTCGAACGATGTTCCAGTGGCCAAATAGGGAACTCGTTAGCAAAGTCATTCGAATGACATTCTCATTCGAACGACAAACTTGTTCGAGCGACAATATCAAACGAACTTCCAGAAAGCTTAAATATCAATTTTTAGTCGAGAAACTTTATATACGTTATTTGAAAGTTTTAATAAAATCTTTCTGCAAATAAACAACAGTTTAAAATTGAAGTACACCCATATAAATATTGTTCCAAGCTCATATATATATATATATATATATTAAAATGCATTCATACCTTAGGAGCAATGGAACCATGTTGATGACGTAGAAACGAGGCATAATACACACGGCGTTTAATGAAGCTTTATACTCTTGGCCGCTACATCTTCAACTTTAGTATGTCATAGGCTTGAAGGATGGTGAATAACTCTATCCTATGACTCAAACGTTTTTATCCGGAATTGAGCCAAAACTACAAAGGACTCAATTGGAAATTTATGTCCTTACAAAAAGGTTAAGGAATTTATATGCTTTAAACTTATCTACTTAAATTGTCTTATACTAAGTGATCCCAAAGCATACTGCTATTAAACTTTTAGAGTGCATTTCGAAAGGCTTGTTACTTTTTTTGTGCTTTTTTTATTACTTTTCACACTTATTACCCCCCTATTTTTTCACATTTTTATGAACTTTTTTAAGCAAGTTCTTTGACATGAATAAAGGGGGAAAATAATGTGAGTATAATTTTAATTTGATCTTTTGTATTTTTACTTTGTTGATGAGATAAAAAGTAAGTAAAAAAAGAAATATTTTGGTGGCAAAGATGATGCAATTACCATCATGGCGATGGATGCGGTGAAAATTCCGGTGGTTACTTTTTATGATGATCATGAGACCACCTATATTCCAAAAAATGAATTAATACTATTTTGTATGATGCAAGAACTAGATGGAGTTTGCATTATCGTATACATGAGGTTAGATTTATGTTTTACCATATTTTATTTAATTCATGAATGCATACATGAGGTTAGATGGATTTCTCATTTTTGCATACATGAATGCCCTTCTAACTCACGTGCATTTGGTTCATGTGTAGATGCCTGTATGAAAATTTCGAAAGGAGTTTTGAAGTTTTTAGATTATTGTGACACCCCGCCTAATAAAATATCGGGTGATCAATCCTGAACCAAATAAAAACAAGAGTCATGTATGGTTCATTCTTAGGATCACTATCGAAAGCCAATTTAATTACTTATAACCTATTAGGCTGGCGTCAAAATTTTATTTAACTAATATTTTTAATCAAACCAACTAAATAAAACATTCACACAGTTTATATATGCAACAACTGAATATGAAATGAAATGACCGAACACTCGGTTTAACAAAGTACAACCATAATGAATGCCGCACTAAAAGGCGGTAAAAGAATAAATAAATACAATTGGGATTTCGGCCCGAGTGATACTAAAATGCTTCCTATCCAGATCACAGGAATAGAAGTGTCTAAAAATAAACCTATAAGCATTTATAGCAGCTGTAGCATGCGCCTGACTCGAAGGAATCATCATCCAGGCGTCCCTGTGTCTGTACACCTATGGAATACATAGATAAACAGCAAGAGAGGAGAATAGAGAAATGAGTCAGAGCCCGAGTTTGAAAATGTTTAGCAAGTGCATAAATGCCATATTTAAAAAATATGATTATCTCACATTTAAGTTGGTATCTCACTCCCATGAAATACACCTCACCCCTCTTCTACCAGTGCACACCTATCACATACAGCTAAGACAACCTAGTTAAGCTACCATGCCTAACTAATCTATACCCATTCTCTAAGAATCCTCATACACAAGTACTAAGGCTTAAACTTCTCCCTATTCCCAACATTGCTCTACGTTCGTGCGTGGGGTGTCTCCCGAAGCGAAATCAAAACGAGGAACCCCCCGATACACTACCACTCCAATGTTGATCGTCGGGATTCCTTAAGCCCTCAGCACATAACGCATAGATAAACTCATATATATATATATATATATATATATATATATATATATATATATATATATATATATATATATATATAGTTCTCAATAGAACCTATGATTCATATTCATATAAAGCCGGATATAAACTTATTGGAAGGGGAAATACACCTTATCAGTCTTTTCACTTTATATACATATGTTTACTTTATATGATATTTCATCTTCATGTACAACTAATATACTATATGCAACAAGTATAATTACACCTATCACAAACATAAGTATAATAACCATCCCTCCGAGCTATAACTCGAGTATGCAGTCTCATAGTGCCTATCTGAATTCAGGTTTACTCACTATACCACAGTACCAAGCCAGATGCACTCATGGCCATGGTAAAAATACACAACGGTGGAGGCAGTCATATTCCCTCTGCAAGTGGAGTACACACATCACATTCGAACGCGGGACGAGATGACCTGGGGATATACTCGCCCTGCTCCTCAAGCCAGGGGATTCACCCACATTGTGCAACCTCCCTAGATCGCACTAGAGAAATATATAATCTGGTTGTTCTGACCCTACGCCAAAGGAAATCCCGTGGATCCAGTCTCTAAAATACAAATATACCAATCACGCACATATATATATGTATTCATATCATATTATATATATACTGTATTCTACATCACTTCTCAAATATATATATATATATATATATATATATATATATAACATAAGGAGTAGAATAGTTTTACTATTCCATTAGATGATAAGCTATGTAGAGGTGAGTATTGAGCCACCAATGCACTAAATTGAGGGTGAGATGACAATTCACACCATAAGCCATACAACTCACCACATCTCATCATATAATCTAAATTGTATTTACAATTTTAACCCACTACAACATACTTTCCCCCTCTTTTTACACCTAAAAAATTACTTTAATTCAAATATAAGGGTTACTTTTGTAATACAACAAAAAACGTATCTTACCCTTACACGATCTCACTCCTCTTCTCTCAAATAACCAAATCTCTCTCCTAAATTTCCATCGACCCCCACTTCCTCATCACTATCTTCTTCTCAGTGCGATCATTTCCTACGAAAGACATCACTCACCATTTGCTAGGTATGGATTTGTTTCATTTTTTAGGGCTTTTGATCATCAGCTTCAAGTGTAAATATACGAGGTTTGCTGAATGATTTACTTTTTTTCAATTATGGTTAGTTACAGTGTTTAGTTAGAGTGTCCCTCTGTATTTTCATTCAATTAGTATGAAAGTATGGGAATTATTTGGGGGGTTAATATCGTAATGGGTTTTGCAATTCCACTTGGCTTCTATTTGGGTTTTGATTGGGCTCAATTTTATTTCCTGTTTTGATTGGGTTACGACAATTTTGTATTTTTTTGTTTGATGGGTTTCAAATTTTTATTTTGTGTTTAATTGTGTTGGCTTGATTTTATTTGGGGGGTTAATTTCGTATGGGTTTTGTAGTTCCACTTGGCTTCTATTTGGGTTTTGATTGGGCTCAATTTTATTTCCTGTTTTGATTGGGTTACAACAATTTTGTATTTTTTGTTTGATGGGTTTCAAATTTTTATTTTGTGTTTAATTGTGTTGGCTTGATTTTACTAATAGTTTTTTTTTTTGCAGATTTCATCTGTTGAAACCCTAGGTATGATCTCTCTCTCTCTCTTTACATATGGTTGTCCACCTATTATTCAACATATCATGACTCATTTATATTTTATTTTATTGTGTGACGATATGATTCATCTACATATGGTTCTCTACCTTCTATTGTAACTATTGAGAAATTATGATGCACCGTATGGAAGATGTACATCCGAATAAATGACTTGGGTTAGTTGTTAGTTTTTAACTGGTATGTGAAAAATTATTCTCATTGAGAGTGTTTCATGTGATAATTTTTTTTCTACAATGTGCATAGATCGCGCTCCTCTAAATTCCATTCTACTACTCATGTATATGTGAAATAGTTGCAAGATATAAAGAAAATATAAAAATATATTTATTCTCTAATTTGATTTTTTATTGTATTTGTCGGAGCATTGCTTATCTGTGGGATCTATGTAGGATCTAATACAAGTTGTATTTCATAGAGTCATTAAAGTTTGTAGGATCTACTTTTGTTAATCACCAACTTGATAAACTAGATATTTAATTCATGATTTTAAAGAGTGTACATATCTAATTTGTTGTTTTGATTTCCCCTTTCAATTGAAGGTTTGTGTGTTTGTTCAACTGATCTTAGTTTTTATATGGTGTTTGTGAGCTGCCTCTATTTCTAAACACCCGAGTTTATGGTGCATAATAATATTATTTGTGTGCTTTGTACAATTCAATTGATTTTTCTTAATCACCAACTGATTTTTGTGTGTTTTGTACAATTCAACGTTTTTTTATGTTGAGGATAAGTAAATGGTCTAACGTATGGATGTCAGTGATTATGTAGTCATATTTTAAATTGCTTATCTGTTACAATTCACAAGCTTTATTGGAAGTTGAAAAAATGACATTGAAAGTAAATAGCTATAATCGCACAACAAGGAAATATGTAGGCTTACTTTTCCGTACTGGCTTGGTTTGTTTGTAGGCTTGCATTTTTGTTTGTTTTTCTCACATGGTCTATTTTTTTTTTCTTTCAGGTTACAGAAACACTACATGACATGGTGTTCTTCCACAATGAACTTTTCTTTGCTAAAGGAACTGAAGATGTAATATTCACAATGTATGATTATATTATGTTTTTATTTGTTTATTAATTGAAATTTAGACTCACCACAATGGATTAAAAGTCCTACCATGGATAGCTTTGTTCCTATAGGAATGCATGAGGGTTGGAATCGAGAATTATCATCAATGACCCCCCAAAAGGTAATTATCTCTAATTCATTTTGTGTCCTTAGTTGTCTCTTAGTGTGAAGCCCCCTTTTCATTATTCAGTAGATTTGTTTTGTTCCTATTGGTCTTAGTTTTAATGACTAGATTTATTTATTCAATGATGGAAATAACATGAATACTAAAATGGAATTGGTGCTACTATTGGTCAGGCATGCCTCTTACTTGCTACGGGATCCCATTGCAAAAGGTTTATGATGCCACATGCCAAAGCCATGACAGAATAGCCCCGTTTCCCTTCATCGGGATTAATGACAGCCAGTGATGTTATTATTCTTATTCGTAGGTATAAAATATATTCAAACAATTAATTACTGATCTTATCTTTGTTCACTATGATATATACACTGTATGTTCAAGAAGATCCACCAGAAAGGCAAGAGCCAAATCAAAGCAAAGATCTTCTAGACGAGGACCAAATCTTTTAAGAGAATCAACCAGAATTGAAGGAGGCAAAGCAAATAAAAAATCTTATAGAAGAGGAAAAAACTTCTGAAGAGGATCAATTAGAAAACCAAAAGGGAAAGAAAACTGAAAATCACTCACAAGGTATTTTTCTCTAAATTTGATATATATATTTTCTAAAAGATCTTTAGGCCTGTGCATTTAGTGTTTCTTTGTTTTAAACTAACACTTGCAAACTCCCATTACTCACATGCTTAGTCATACTAACCCCCCGATCCCCATAATGAGAATCTTATAAATATATTATTTTTTTTCAATTAAATCCCTTGAGACGACATCCAAAGATAGTGGTGGCAAGGGTTGGGAGGGGCAAATTGTTCTGCATAACTTTGGTTTAGTGCCACATATTTGAGTTTTTTTTGGATTGATTTTGTTCCTTACACTAATATTTGAAGGTTATATAGTTCATTTTGGCAAGTTATGTAGTTCATTTTTGCAGCAGGCTTGCTGTTTGATTCATGGTCAGTGCAACCTCATTTCTCCCGAGCTTAAACAACATTTATGTTTCTTAGTACAACTAATATAGGTGTTTGATTTATGATTTGGCCTTGCTGCTGATTTGGTATACTAAGATATTGACTATTACTTCATTATACCCGAACGAAATGGGGCCTAGATATTTTTTTAGGAAATATACATGGTACATTTAGCATTAGAAGTTTATTTTCCTCAAAAGAAACAGATATTGAATATTAGTTCATTATATATTCATATTCCGATTTCATATTTCTCTTAAAATGATACTTTTGCCATATATTTTTTGCATATCTAAGGTTTGAATTTGTTGAGAATGCAGGCTTGCTGTTTCACTCATTTTAGCAGGTTATAGTTCATTTTGGCGAATTATACAGTTCATTTTTGCAGCAGGCTTTCTGTTTGACTCATTGGCGATGCAGCCTCATTTCTCCCGAGCTAGAACAACATTTATGTTTCTATGTACAACTGATATAGGTGTTTGAGGGGCAACTGATATAGGTGTTTGAGGGCCAAATGGAACATCCAGTATCTCCTTCAAGCATATTAGGTGACATAATTGATTATACAATCATTTGGAGCAACAATTAAACAGCCTTTGCAACCATCGACAACTATTACATGTCTCTTTTCATCTCTCTCATGGTCATCATATTGTTTATTAATGTAGTTTTGTTCTCTTGAAGGTGAAGGAGAAGTTTCAGTTGACTCTTAACTGTCATATGAGCTTTCATCATATTGTTGATTAATGTAGGTATATAGTATCTATTTTTATTCATCAACCATGATTGAAGCATGTCTATTTTTATGTTAATTTCATTATGTCTAACATGTGTATTTCTATTTTTGTTCCTTATTGGATTTAGATATTGAATGGAAATATCAATATTTGCCTACTTCTGGCTCAGTGAGTATTGGCACAACAAAAAAAGGTCGGTGGTGATTTTTCCTCTGCCTCTTACCCATAGATGAACAACACAATGTACAAGTAAAAGCCTTCAAGTGACATGCTTCCCAGGTGTTCTTTCTAGATCGATGTTTGACATCCTATTTTCTATTACTTATCAGTTGACTCGACGAAGTCTAGGAAATGATTGAGTCAAGAGAGACCACTCCATGGAGAATGTCAACATTTTGGTTGGAATGAAAAGGATTGAAATTGTGTGCCCTGTGGAATTCAAACCCTTTATTATCTTAGTTACCTGCAAATAAAACTGTAGGTTAGTTACTTGATTTGTATTACAATTTGAATCTGCCCTTTTCTTCAATACACATGTTATTACTCAACTCTCTAACTTCTAGGAAGCTTTGATAAAAGACCTACAATTTCTGGGTTTGATTCCTTACATTTTGGTAAAAACTTAGTAAATAACTGATTAAATATATGAATTTTGTTCTCAGTTTTATTAAATATGGTATTCATTTTCTTTTTGTAGGATATCACTTTTATAGTGATTCTTTGTAAAATTGGTGATATGAAGGATTAATTGCTATGCTAAAAACGGTGATAGGTTAATTTGACAATAGCCTTAGTAACAAATATTTTGAATTTAATATGGTTTGATTCAATTACTTTAATACCCCATTTCAAATAGTTTAAAACAGTTTGCCTCATTTCGAATGAAGAAATCCTCCGCGATGATCTTATGCCCTTAAAATCGGACAACTTTTACACCAAACATTTGTATGACCTATCTTATTCTTTAACACAATATTTCTAATGCTCTCTTTGGGGCATTTGGCAGGTTGTGATCTACAAGGCCTTAGATGGAGTTCATGACTTAGCTGTAAAAATAGAATTTTTTGTCCACTGTAGGTATATCTCTCTCTCATTATATTCCCCACTTTTTTTTCTTAAACTTCATTGATTCAACTTCAATCAGTAATTTAAATGAGCATATATTTTGCTCAATGTCCTGGAATATAACAGGTTGGTATGTCGAGTATTAAAGAGTTTGCATCACATTGGTATAGAATGAACGACATCCATGTGTATAAAGTCATTGTTAAAGTAATTGACTTATTTCTTTTCACAAATAAGGTCACTAGTCCCTTGGACATGGACCTCCGATGAGGGTGAATACTACTCCGGCATTGGGGGTGTGGGGGCAGGGAAACATGGCGTGGGGGAGTGCCGCTGGCGCGGACCCTCAAATATAAGAGAATATTGGTTGTATGGGTCTTTGAGGGACTTTTTACAATTAAATAAAAACGCTTAGAATATTGGTTGTATGTGTTAACAAATGTTTGAAGGACTTTTTGGTAATTGACCAAAAATTAAAAGTATTTTTAATTGATTAAACATTCACCAATGTCAAATAAAGTTGGAAAATGAAATAAAGATTTATGTGTATGATGGCATTTTTAAGTAACTGATTTATTACTTCCCACAAATAAAGTCACTAAAATGACTTCTGAATTACCATGTTTCAATATATTAACTTATTAACTATAAAACTTGAACATAAACAATATATTAACCTTTGAACTACACATAAAATCAGTAATTCAAAAAAATTTCATTTATAAAGTTGAAAAACAAAACGAAGATTGTTGTGTGTAAAATCATTCTTAAAGGAACCGACTAATTCCTTTTAACGGATAAGGTCACTAGTCCCTTGAATATGGATCTCTGATGAGGGTGAATAGATCTCTAATATGGGGGTATGGGGGGGGGGGGGGGGGGGGAGACGTGGAGTGGGAGTGCCGCTAGCACGGGCCATCGAAAATAAGAGAATATGAGTTAGCTGGGACTTTGAGGCACTTTATATTTACTCAACTGATATAAAATCAGAACATACACAAAAACTCAGCTTTATATATAATTATAGTGCTATATACCAGATAGTCCCTTCAACAAGGAGCTCCGATGAGGGTCAATAGAGCTTCGGCACTTGGGGTGTGAGAGCGGGCAGACGTTGCGTGGGAGTCGGAATTTATATTTGCTTACTTGCTATAAAATCAAAACATACACATAAACTCAGCTTTACACATAATTACAGTTCCATATATAAAATAGTTTGTTTAAGAAGGAGCTCCGATGAGGGTCAATAGATCTTCTACATTGGGTGTGTGGAGACGGGGATACGTGGGGTGGGAGTGATGCTGTAGCGGACCCTAAAAAATAAGATAATATATTAACCTTTGAACTACACGTAAACTCAGTAATTCCATTTTTTTTAGTTATAAAGTTGGAAAATAAAGTGAAGATTGATTTCTAATAAGGTCACTAAGATCAATTCTGAATTACTATGTCTTAATATGTTAATTTATTAACATGAAAACCGTAACATAAGGAATATATTAACCTTTGAACTACCCATAAATTCAGTAATTTCACTTTTTTCAGTTATAAACTTGGAAAATAAAGTGAAGATTGTTGTGTATAAAGTCATTCTTAAATTAACTAACTTGTTCCTTCTAACAGATAATGTCAC
The DNA here is from genome assembly GCA_949130495.1 of Sambucus nigra. Taxonomy (NCBI): domain Eukaryota; kingdom Viridiplantae; phylum Streptophyta; class Magnoliopsida; order Dipsacales; family Adoxaceae; genus Sambucus; species Sambucus nigra. The sequence goes on from OX422215.1 coordinate 250,255,030, forward strand.
TAAAACCACTACTGAATTATGATGTCTTAATATATTTACTTGCTTGCTATAAAATCAGAACATAAACAATATATAAAAATTTCAACTACACATAAACTCAGCTTTTTACATAATTATAGTGCCATATACCAATGGAACTACAAATAAACTCAGTAATTCCAATTTTTTTCAATTATAGAATCATTGACTTCTTAATCTCAACTATTAAACCAAGAATCTTACAAACTACTGTTATCAGTACTGCTTAAGTGAACATAGTTGTTTTGTTAGACTAACAAATTGTGACACCCCACCTAATTAAATACCGGGCGATCACTCCTTTATTAAATTAAAATCAAGGTGAACAGTTGGTTCATTCTTAGCCTCACTGTCGTAAAAATAAACTTTTCCAAATTAACACCCTAATTAATTAAGCTAAGTGCCAAAACCATTTTTTTAACCTTTCTAACCAAATTGTATTTTTAAAGAAAAACTTATTTATTTAATTATTAACCACATTCTCAATAAGTAAGAATCATACAACAATTATCCTGGAACATAATCCAATTACTTTAAACATTCAACATCCAAAATCCCAACATTTAAAACTAAATGTAAAACATTCATGCTGAATAAATCCCAAAGTAACAGTACTAGAACTAACTGAAATAAAAATGTCTCAACAGAACAGATAAATAGTGGAAAGGGCGACACATGCCCCAATAACTGAGAATCATAGGAGTGGAATCAAGTAAGTGAAATCGTCTAAGAAAGTGGCCTGCAACTCCCACCTAAGCTGCAGTACGTTCCTTCCAAGGGATCCTAAGCAAGACGCCCCTGTGGCTGGGCACCTGTAGTACATATATATATATACAAGAGAAAGAGAGAGAGAGAGAGAGAGAGAGAGAGAAACGGGTCAGAGCCCGATAGTGTATATGATTTAAATTTTTTTTAGCAAGTATTTAAATTGATACAGGCCAATGCAACAACATATTAGTGCGACACTCTCTTGAGAAATTCTCACCTCTCTTCTAATGTGCACTCCTATCACACTAACCCTCCTAATGGTTTATCTCATCATATATCACGCTATCTTTCCCCAATGATTTAACTTATCTTAGGTTATTCGCAGGATTCAAAATTTAACGATACAATTGTTTGAAAAGAATATTTCAATTAATAACCAAAGTTCTCATTTTAACTTTATTAATCAATAAATTTTTTTCAGTGTCATTTTATACTTTCTCAAAACAAGTATTTACAATTTGAGTCATCAACCATGACCTACATATCAATTCACAGTAGGTAGTTCCAAATTTCAGAATTTCATATATATATATACTACTCGTAAAATATATATATCTTAACAGCACCCCAAATAAAAACTATGGTGCGGGCATACTCTACTATCCAAAACCCCATATAACTCATATTAAGGGGAATACAATCGGAATCACTCTCGAATTGTATTAACACATACACAAACAAAATTGAGGCGAAGTATAGATTCCAAGTCTCTAAGAGGATGGCACATGCTTGCGTCTCTTAGGACCGTCTGAACTATCACAGCGATAGCTTGTACCAAGGATATCTATATTCTAGGGTACAAGTCAATATTCCCCATAAAGGTCCCATCGAGATAAGACTTGTCCCAGCGCGGTAACGTCAGGGATAGCAAGTAGCGTGGGCATGATTTTCACACATAGATAGCTTATGCATACACAATCATATAACTATACTAATATTACCATATCCATATTAGGTATATTCTCAAATCCCATAGTTACGACTTTTATCCATATTATCATATTTTAGTAAACACTTATAACGGTTCGTTTCTAACCTTGATTCGGTATTATTCTAACGTACCACCCAACTCTCATGGCTTTATTCTCTAAATTATAAAATTCAGTAGGTATACACATTTGTCCCAAAGTAACTCTCTTACGTGTCTCTCTCTTTAAATCATAAATCCACTGACCCTTATGTAATTATCCCAAAATACAATCTTAGCCCGAGATCAAGGGTCCCAAAATTTATTCACATGTCCTACTGGTCTTCCCTATCTCCCAAAACATTTTATTAAGGATGCCCAAGAATTATTTCACAATAAATTGAACTTAACTAATTTAGGAAGGGAAATAGGAGTCTGCCAGGAGCGGTCGATCGATCGAGGTCTGGGTCTCGATCGATCGAACCTTCGATCGATCGAAGCTCTGGGCTCGATCGATCGATCAAGAAGGTCTGCAAAAACTGCAATTCTGCAGTTACGGGTTTCATCTCCTAACTTCACCAATTTCCATATTTTCTAATCCCAATCATCCCAGAATTGATACTACTAACCTTATATCATCATATTAGGTATTTTCAATGTAAAGCATGTGGATTTCAGTCATTTAATCATGGATTAACAGCCCAAGATCTATACAATTATCAAGAACCCTAGAAATCTCTAAATCATGGTTCCAATCTATTTTTCCAGAAATTTCTTCTTATAAACATCATAATTTCGTGGGTAAATTCCTCTACATGGCAAGGGTTTCCAGAATTATCATTTAAACCATAACTACATGCGATTCCTATCTCAAATCTTAGGTTTTCTTCCATAAAACTCACCCTAATCATTCCTACACTAATATGAAAGATGCATCAACGAAATAAGCAAGATAAACACTTGCCTGGGATTTTCAACGTTCTGGTTTGCGGATGATTTTGCTGTGGTTGCGTCCCCCGTCGGCTTAAGTCCTTCTCATCGGCTTAATTCACATGTTCGGGATGAACCCTTGATCTTGTTTTGAGGATGGCAACCCATCCAAGAACTTTACCGACTTTACCAACCTCTGCCAATTTTAGGAATTTTCGATAAACACAAAATTCTTTGGTTGATTCTCCTCTTTCAACCAAATCTTACCTATGGGCAGTGCATGTAGAGACTACTGTAAGGACACAAATTTCCAATTGAGTCCATGTATTGTGTTGGCTCAATTCCGGACAAAAACATTTTTTCATAGGTTAGTGTTTTATTGTAATACTCTCAAGCCTATGAAGTATGTGTTGAAGACGTAGCGGCAAAGAATTTAAAGCTTCATCAAAATGCCAGTTTGCGTGCCTTGTTTCTACGTCATCAACTAAGGTTCCATGCTCCCAAGGTATGAATGTAATTATATTTATATAGGAGCTTGGAACAAAATTTATTTGGGTGTTAGGTTTTATAAAAAACCATGTTTTACTTTCAGAATAATTTAATTGGAACTTTAATTTAACGTATATAAAGTTCCTGGGCCAAAATAGAATTTTAGAAAAATTTCTGGAAGTCGTTCGAAATCTCGTTCGAACGAGTTTTTCGTTCTAACGAGGTTTCGTTCGAACGAGACTGCCAACGAACCTAAACTGGTCAGTCGTTCGATATGTCGTTCGAACGAGTTTTTCGTTCTAACGAGGTTTCGTTCGAACGAGTTTGCCAACGAACCTAAACTGGTCAGTCGTTCGATATGTCGTTCGAACGAGTTTGTTCGTTCTAACGAGGTATCTAACGAGTTTCTAACGAGCCCAGACTGGTCGCTCGTTAGAAGTCTCGTTCGAACGAGTGTCAATGTCGTTCGAACGAGAATGCCAGGCGGGAACAGTTTTGAGCAGTTTTTGGCAGTTTTTACCCACCTTCCCCACTTGGTTATTAACCAACTTTTTCAGACTTTATGAAGTGCGGGAATCACATTTTCAAAACTAACATTTCCATAACTTTTCCAACTAAGTTTATCTCCTAGAGAGAGTTTGAGAGCAAAAATAGTTTAGGAAAATGTTCAAGTTTTGAGGGTTGTTTTTCAAAGAAAATGCATATACCACTCTAGTCATTACACCCAATTGTGTTTATCCAAGTTTCTATATTTATATCAATTGCTTGGAGTTTTGGCACCGGTTTTCTCTACCGAATTGAAAAAGAGACGTTTCGGGTTTGCTTCTACATCCCATCACAAAGAAGAAGAAGTTTATTGCGGTATTACTCACTTGGAGAAAGGCTCCAAGCTTGGGTGACGGTGTCCATACAAAGTCCTATCGGTGGATTCCGAGATCGCGGTGGAGCTCCGTGGTTGTCTGCTAGGAAGAGGTTTCTACAAGAAGGAGCAACAAGGCTTGAGAGGGTTCGAGTTGAGGATGTAAGTATTTTGTCATGTAATTGTAATTCCATATCTAGTGGACTTGTGGCTAGGGCCGTCCGACGTTTTTTCCCGTCTTGGGTTTTTCCTCGTACATCGCGGCGTAGTGTGATATTGTTTATTTTATCTTGCACAATATTTAGAATCCATGCTTTAGGTTTAATTCAAGATAAAATTTGGTTTAATTATCACACTCATTTAATTTGGGACTAAATTAAATTTTGGGTAAATTTGGTTTATTCAAGTCATTTGCTAAAATTGGTTTCGCCTAACTTTGGATAATTGAAAATTATGACTTAGGCAAATTCTAGGACTTGGATTAACTTATTTTAATTTGTTTTGAAGAAATTAAAATTTGGCTTTGTTTATTTGTGAACCATCATTCAACGCTTCCGCATCATTTATTGAATTTATATACAAAAGGAAATTACTTCCAGCGTTTTCAAATTGGTATCAGAGCCAAAAACGATAAATTATTTCGTTAAGATCTTTTAATTTTTTTTGGCTAAAATGGATTTTTCCCCATTTTCAAAATTTCATATTTTCGATGGTTCAAACTACGCGTATTGGAAAGCGCGAATGAAATCGGCACTAAAATCTATCGACGAGAGAGTTTCGATGTCTGTTGTTAACGGGTACTCCCCACCAACCTATTTAGTTGAAAATGAACGTGTTATCAAACCCGCCAATAGATGGACTGAAAATGAGTTTAAAATTGCTAACTTTAATTCCCGAGGTTTAAATGCCTTATTTAGCGCTATCGCACCGGATGAATTCCGACGTATTATGACATCTGAAACAGCTAAAGAAGCTTGGGATATTTTATAATTAACTCATGAAGGAACTAGTGTCCTTAAAGCTTCAAAACTCCAAAACCTCACCACTCAATTTGAAACTATCAAAATGGATGAAAAAGAAACTTTTGACAAATTTTATGCTAGACTTTATGATATTGTTAATTCATCCTTTAACTTGGGAGAGAAAATACCTGACGACCGTGTTGTAAAGAAAATTTTGAGGTCCCTACCAGATAGATTTATTCCTAAAGTGACCGTTTTAAATTCTTTACCCACTTTAGCCTCTACGAAATTAGAAGAGCTTGTAGGTGATTTAAAAACCTATGAACTAGATATGTTTCCCTCTAAAACTGAAAAGAAAATTGAAAAGGGTGTTGCTTTAAAAGCTCGAAAAGAGGTAAAACAAGTAGTAGAGAGCGATAGTGAAAGTGACTCGGAAGATATGGCTTTGTTTGCTCGCAAATTTAGAAAATTTCTTAAATTTAACAAAGATAAATTTAAAAATGATTTTAAGAAATTTGATACTTCTAAACATGATAAAAGCCAGAAGATTTCTAAAGCCGAGATGATCCCTAAACCTAGTAATGACAATTTAGATAGGGACGAGTCTAACAAGTGTTTTGGTTGTGAAGGTTATGACCATCGAGCTTATGAGTGCCCCGCTAAACTAAGGAAAGATGGTAAGCGACCCATTTCATATAATGTAACCCTTAGTGATAGTGATAAGGAAGAAAATCCCGATTCCCCCACTAAGAAAAATTTTGTGGCTTTTATTGCTAGTCATGTGAGTGATTGTGACAACTCATCGATTGATGAAACGATAGAATATGCCACTTCTAAGGTCATTGTACATGATTCTCTTATTTTTGATGATAGTGAGAGTGAAGAGGAAAGTGAGAGTGAAAAAGAAGAAGAGGTTAATGTGAGTGAACTTCAAAACGCTTTTCAAGAACTTTATAAAGAATCTATTAAATTGAAAAGAGCTAATTTGAAGTTAGAAGCTAGTTTAAAAGAAAGTGTCAAGGTCATTGTTGAAAATGTTTTAATAGAAGACCTTAGGACACATGTGAGGACTCTTCAAGAGAAGCTTGATTATGTAGAAGGCGAAAGAGATAGCCTTAGGGGTTTAATGGAATCCTTGAAAAAGGAGCTTCTTGCTTTTGAAGAGCGAAATGTTTTACTAGAATCTAACATTGCAGAATTGGAAAATAAATTAAAAGATTCTAGTAATGTCAAATTTGATTTGGAATGTCGTTCAGAAAAACTAGATAAAATGTTAGGAACGGTGCAAATTAAAAATGACACTTGTGGTTTAGGCTTCAATCCTTGTAATGAATTTACTCATAATTCCCAAACCAATGTTTTAGGAGAATCAACTAGGAATACTTTTAAAGATCACTCCTTAAGAAAATCTTTTCGACATGTTCTAACTTGTACACATTGTGGTCGACAAGGTCATCTTAGGAAATTTTGTTTAGATCTTAAACGAATTCCTAGAAAACCCCATAGTAAAGTAACCACGGTAGTTAACGTTCCTACACCCCAAGATAGTCATTCCTCATTAATTTGGGTTAGGAAATCCGACTTGGTTGCCTTACAAAATAGGGTTGTTGATTCTCATTTACTTTCACATGCTTCCTCCCTTACAAAATCTAAAGAATGAATGTGTTAGTGTTTGCATACTTTAGCGTTTGTACTTTATGTTATATTCACATGCTGAATGTATGCTTGTTTTAGTCATTTTCTAGTCATTGCCTTATTTCATATCACATGCTAGAAATCATGACTTGTTTATCTTTTTGTATTATATTTTGTGTTTGAATTAATTAAAAATATAAAAATATTTTTGTTTATCATTTGTGTTTTATTATTTCATTTAAGCTTAATGAAAAATACAAATGATTTGTGTTTAGTCGTTTGAGTATATATCTTTATTTTTGGTTAAAAATGTTAAAAACTCAAAAAGATTTTGTTTTGTGTGTATTTTTGTTTGACACACTTTATGTGGCATATACTTGTGTTTGAATCCCTCCTTTAACGCTCCCACGTGGCTAGAACTTTTGGTTTAGATTGTCAATCCTTAAAATGTTCTTTACCATATTTTTTGGAGTAGTTGGATTTTGTATTGATTAAATGGATTCTATTTTCATATGCCTCTTTTCACACATGCACGAGCTCTTTTGAAATTGTAATGTCACATGTTATATTTGAGCTTTTTGAGGTGTTCTCCTATCAATCTAGTCATCTACATATCTATGACCTAGGAGGACTAGTGCATGTCAAAATCCGTTGCATGTGAGATTTGTGTGAAAAATGAAAACATGATAAATTAATATATGCACGGGGAAGGGCTCCGAAAGGATGAATTAAATCCTTTGCGATAGTAAGCCACCGTTGATTGGATCTAAAAGAAATACGTGATCCAAAGGCCTAAAAACAGAATATTTGGCATTATATAGAAAGCAATTGCCAAGGCCTATGTTTGTTTGATATATTCATTCAAATACAAAAGAATATATATGCTCATTGAGGGAGAATTGGATGGTATATCAACGGTTTGCACAATGTTCGTTTATCCTAGTTGTCTTTAATGTCATGACTCTATTTGGTTTGTAGAATCATCATCATGCTAGGCTTGTATGCATTGTGTATGTTTGTTCATTGAGTTCAATCTTTATATTGTCACATGAGGTTATATTTAACTGTGATGAGGTTTGCACTCAAATGAGAACTCCGTGAACGTTTCTTAAGTGTTTGGGTCTAAATTTAATTGTTGCTAGTACACACCCCTACACTTCCGTTTCCATATGACACATTTTTACCATACGAGTGTGCAAACTTATTGTATTTTGTGTCATGTGTGTGTTTATATCTATATATATATGCAAGTGCTCTATTGGTATATTTTTAGTATCCATATATATGATATTTATTTGTCTTTGCCTTGCTTTTATTGCCCATATGCTTTCATGTTTTTTCACTTTAAGCTTCCACATGCTGTTTATTAGTTCTTTATCCTTTGCCTATTCCCGAACAAAAAGGGGGAGAATGATGATAGGGGGAGAAATGGTATCTAATCCTATTATTATCACATCTTAGTTTGGGGGAGATTTATCTTATGGGGAGACGTCTTTCTAAGTAACTGTCATTGTTTGATAAAGGGGAGAATTATTTTAGGGGGAGTAATTAATTAATTGCGATTAATATATTTTGATATTCCCTATGCATTTGATGAGTTTGCTTAAGTGTACAGGTATTCTACTAAAGCGGCAACTTTAAAAGGCAAAGCGTTTAATCCTTGGGTTGAGTCAAGATTGGGCGGGTTATGTTTTGAGTCTAGTGAGCTTGACGGCCTTTTAGGATTTTTGTTTTGGTTTTTGTCCCGGAATAGACAAAGGGGGAGATTTGTAAGGACACAAATTTCCAATTGAGTCCATGTATTGTGTTGGCTCAATTCCGGACAAAAACATTTTTTCATAGGTTAGTGTTTTATTGTAATACTCTCAAGCCTATGAAGTATGTGTTGAAGACGTAGCGACAAAGAATTTAAAGCTTCATCAAAATGCCGGTTTGCGTGCCTCGTTTCTACGTCATCAACTAAGGTTCCATGCTCCCAAGGTATGAATGTAATTATATTTATATAGGAGCTTGGAACAAAATTTATTTGGGTGTTAGGTTTAATAAAAAACCATGTTTTACTTTCAGAATAATTTAATTGGAACTTTAATTTAACGTATATAAAGTTCCTGGGCCAAAATAGAATTTTAGAAAAATTTCTGGAAGTCGTTCGAAATCTCGTTCGAACGAGTGTTTCGTTCTAACGAGGTTTCGTTCGAACGAGACTGCCAACGAACCTAAACTGGTCAGTCGTTCGATATGTCGTTCGAACGAGTTTTTCGTTCTAACGAGGTTTCGTTCGAACGAGTTTGCCAACGAACCTAAACTGGTCAGTCGTTCGATATGTCATTCGAACGAGTTTGTTCGTTCTAACGAGGTATCTAACGAGTTTCTAACGAGCCCAGACTGGTCGCTCGTTAGAAGTCTCGTTCGAACGAGTGTCAATGTCGTTCGAACGAGAATGCCAGGCGGGAACAGTTTTGAGCAGTTTTTGGCAGTTTTTACCCACCTTCCCCACTTGGTTATTAACCAACTTTTTCAGACTTTATGAAGTGCGGGAATCACATTTTCCAAACTAACATTTCCATAACTTTTCCAACTAAGTTTATCTCCTAGAGAGAGTTTGAGAGCAAAAATAGTTTAGGAAAATGTTCAAGTTTTGAGGGTTGTTTTTCAAAGAAAATGCATATACCACTCTAGTCATTACACCCAATTGTGTTTATCCAAGTTTCTATATTTATATCAATTTCTTGGAGTTTTGGCACCGGTTTTCTCTACCGAATTGAAAAAGAGACGTTTCGGGTTTGCTTCTACATCCCACCACAAAGAAGAAGAAGTTTGTTGCGGTATTACTCACTTGGAGAAAGGCTCCAAGCTTGGGTGACGGTGTCCATACAAAGTCCTATCGGTGGATTCCGAGATCGCGGTGGAGCTCCGTGGTTGTCCGCTAGGAAGAGGTTTCTACAAGAAGGAGCAACAAGGCTTGAGAGGGTTCGAGTTGAGGATGTAAGTCTTTTGTCTTGTAATTGTAATTCCATATCTAGTGGACTTGTGGCTAGGGCCGTCCGACGTTTTTTCCCGTCTTGGGTTTTTCCTCGTACATCGCGGCGTAGTGTGATATTGTTTATTTTATCTTGCACAATATTTAGAATCCATGCTTTAGGTTTAATTCAAGATAAAATTTGGTTTAATTATCACACTCATTTAATTTGGGACTAAATTAAATTTTGGGTAAATTTGGTTTATTCAAGTCATTTTCTAAAATTGGTTTCGCCTAACTTTGGATAATTGAAAATTATGACTTAGGCAAATTCTAGGACTTGGATTAACTTATTTTAATTTGTTTTGAAGAAATTAAAATTTGGCTTTGTTTATTTGTGAACCATCATTCAACGCTTCCGCATCATTTATTGAATTTATATACAAAAGGAAATTTCTTACGTTTTCAACTTCCCACTACGTCTCGCTAAACATCGATTCTTCCCTTGAAATGCCTCACATTAAGTGACACATAATACTCCCCTTCCTTCCTTGTAGTATGCCAAAAGTTCCACCCGTGCTCTTCTCTTTACAAAGCGCACTTTTGGATCTCTTATACCATACTAACATCATCACCCTTTGTATGTGCAAGTCTCTCTCATACTCGCCTACTAACAACTCTGCTCCGAGTGTTCTTCACAATCATTTTATTCTGGTCCATTCAAGGAATACTCTTCTTAAATGGCTTCCCACAATCTTTCAATTCAAATTTGGGTGTGCTATTCTAATTACACACCTATGTAGGGATTATCGCCCCTCTTGTGACGTTTAATCCACTCTATCACTTCCACTTCGTTATACTAGTCCCACAAACATATATTTCACACGTCTATTGTCACGTCCCTTCGACTCGAACTATTTTAACTGTAGTTAACCAAGATGCCCACATTTTTGCAACACTCCGACCGCCCTGGGAGAGCGAACGGCATGTTACTCATCTGTAGGACTAACTAAATTCAACGGAATAAAAGGAATAGGGCATTCAAATTCCATGACAATAAAAGAGGAATAATAATTCTCAACCTTCCTCAGATAAGTAAAACAATTTTTCCCAAATAGGTACAACAACCAAAATAAATCACTAACGCTCTATTCATCAAAATAATTACAGGTCATCTCTTTTGTATAATATAAAGTTCTTTCCAGATAATCCATGCTAAAAATCATTCCAACTCTTCATTCACCTTGTTTTTTATACGCGGTTACGACATTTGGGTATTCTCAATCACCCTAGAAATCAAAATTCTTAAATTCTCCTTACCATCGTTCCACCCCTCAAACCGTGGGGATAACTTTCAATGTTTTCTTACCACAAATTCCGGCTCCAATGGCTTTAACACAAAATTCAACTTCCGACTTACATACATAATTACTTGATCCCATTTCGACCAGGGTACCGAACTCATGGAATAGTGACCCAACATCTCCCTATTTCCAACCTTACGCTAAGTTTCATGCGCGGGATGTCTCGCGGAGCGAAATCCAAACAAGGAACCCCCCCGATACACTACTACCTAGCATTGTCGGTTATCGAAATCCGTTAGGTCCTCCGTCCATAGTATATACCCCTTTATTCCGTCCCTTGACAGAAAAGTTACAATTTCTCCCGTAATTATGCTTAACAAAGAACGTTTCATCAATTGCACTATTGTTCAGTATAGGTGGTTGGTAGTAGCATTTCGTAAACCTCGAATACATACACTCGAAATTCTCGAAATTCCTTTCCCTAATAATAGGGGTATAAATATTAACTCCCACATCTCTAAAGGATAAATATAACAATGCACTTTTCCTATCACTAAGTTCGGAGTGCTAAACATAATACTGAGTCAAATCTTTTCGCTCAATGGTAAATCCCGATACATACGGAATTATACTGACAAAGTTTATACATACTTTGGCATCGAATAACTCGAGCCCACTATCTCCTCCGAAGTCTCTAGGATAGATAATATAGGTGCGAGTCCAACCTTCTTACAGGTAAAGCTCGCCACAACAAAACATGTTGCACTAATGCAACTACTCCGATAGCCTTGTAATAAATGCCCACTATCGTACTAACCATTTCTATAATGTTTTAACAAAGATAATATCATACTCGTGTATCGCATCACTACAACGAGTAACCTCAATAAAGTATAAAACACTGTTAATATACTCATTTATCCCCCGCGGATAGCACCAAAGAAAAATCCCGTTATACTAAGGAGAAATATTCACATAATGGTAACATTTATAATGATATGCATTAAACTCGTCTCACATGCTAATCTAGCAATGAACAAAATATGGTGACTCGCTCGTGTCACATAAACACGCCGCATCCTCTAAGGATAAAACTTATACTTCCATCCTGGAAATCTTCTTGACTGCACAAATGGTTTTCGAACGTAACACGTCTGCCCAAACCAAAACAAAAATTATTTTTAATCGTCGTCCCTTACTAGGCAGCGTATTCTTATCCCTTTTTCTCATTTTGGAACATATTATCGCGAGCAATTTCACTCCGCACCAAAAATACCTCAACACATAATCCACTTATCACCTGTCCTACTAACCAGGTTAGGATTGTCCTTCTCTCGGACTTTAGTAGACTCGATTCCTGTTAGCCATCCCGGTTGTTCCCTTAGCTTTTTAGGCCATAAAGATTATGTTACTATCTATAATAGTACATACTGAATTTACCATCACTTGGCAAGAATTTAACTATCTGAAGCATTTAAATGGTTTTCCTGATGTGTATCCACATTCTTTTGTGGTGCTATACCACCACCGTTGTATTCAATCTGATTCTCGACTAAATTCTTCGATTCCTTTAACTTCCCCCCACAAAGAAGCGTTATCATCTATATTGACAAAATATGACATTGTCAACCTCTGAATGGGTCGTCCATCAGAATTTCCTCCTCGAGTATTATCAACTATTATTACAAGTTGGCTCCCACTTGGAGTCGTTTCCTCCACTAGTATCTACCTCTTTCGATACAAAATTTTCTAACGATTAGGATTCATATCCACAATTGGACTTCTGTCATGCCCTCCTGCGATGAGTTCCGAACCACGTTTGCTTCTCATCCTGAACAGTTAAGGAAGGAACATACGGTCAACACTGTACCTAAGGTTCTCCTATAGGCATAACATTCCACTTCTAAAATTGGTGGTTGACTCCAACCATTATAATTTCGTCCCGAAAGCCAAGAAATTTTTCTCTAAATTTTCACTTTCAGTTTGCCACACTTCGTCCTATATTTAAGCCTTTGGATACTTTAGCTCCTTTGGTAAACACATACAATTTTCGCGTTTCTAAAATTTCCCACTGACAGTCTCTACACATTTTTGTAATACGTTGTGTAAGTTTACCCTCGCACCTCATTTGACTATAACAACATTTGAAAATCATTGCTGCACCTTAGTCTCCTTTCTAGTCGTGTTTTCTCGTGCCATAATGGAGGTGACCTAGACTACGGTCATCATCCTCGGATATATTTCATAATCTCAACTGAGCCCTGCCTCCTGATGTACGCTTAACGGTCCTCTTCTTACATATGTCATCGCTCGGCACACGCACACATCCGAACGAAATTAGAATTCACTAATGTATACACATTATAATAGTAGGACGAAATCCCGTCAAAGGAATCGACAATCCTAAACATAGGGCTCTATAACAAACAAAGCAATGCTGAAAGCATAATAAGCCGTACAGATCCTAAGGACACTAGAACCTGGCTCTGATACCACCTGTGGCACCCCGCCTAATTAAATACCGGGCGATCAATCCTTTATTAAATTAAAATCAAGGTGAACAGTTGGTTCATTCTTAGTCTCACTGTCGTAAAAATAAACTTTTCCAAATTAACACCCTAATTAAGTAAGCTAAGTGTCAAAACCATTTTTTTTAACCTTTCTAACCAAATTGTATTTTTAAAGAAAAACTTATTTATTTAATTATTAACCACATTCTCAATAAGTAAGAATCATACAACAATTATCCTGGAACATAATCCATTTACTTTAAACATTCAACATCCAAAATCCCAACATTTAAAACTAAATGTAAAACATACATGCTCAATAAATCCCAAAGTAACAATACTGGAAATAACTGAAATACAAATGTCTCAACATAACAGATAAATAGCGGAAAGGGCGACACATGACCCAATAACTGAGAATCATAGGAGTGGAATCAAGTAAGTGAAATCGTCTAAGCAAGTGGCCTACAACTCCCACCTAAGCTGCAGCACGTTCCTTCCAAGGGATCCTAAGAAAGACGCCCCAGTGGCTGGGCACCTGTAGTACATACATATATATACAAGAGAGAGAGAGAGAGAGAGAAACGGGTCAGAGCCCGATAGTGTATATGATTTAAAAAAAAGTTTAGCAAGTATTTAAATTGATACAGGCTAATGCAACAACATATTAGTGCGACACTCTCTTGAGAAATTCTCACCTCTCTTCTAATGTGCACTCCTAACGCACTAACCCTCCTAATGGTTTATCTCATCATATATCACGCTATCTTTCCCCAATGATTTAACTTATCTTAGGTTATTCGTAGGATTCAAAATTTAACGATACAATTGTTTGAAAAGAATATTTCAATTAATAACCAAAGTTCTCATTTTAACTTTATTAATCAATAAAGTTTTTCCAGTGTCATTTTATACTTTCTCAAAACACGTATTTACAATTTGAGTCATCAACCATGTCCCACATATCAATTCACAGAAGGTAGTTCCAAATTTCATAATTTCATATATATATACTACTCGTAAAATATATATATCATAACAGCACCCCAAATAAAAATTATGGTGCGGGCATACTCTACTATCCAAATCCCCATATCACTCATATTAAGGGGAATACAATCGGAATCACTCTCGAATTGTATTAACACATACACAAACAAAATTGAGGCGAAGTATAGATTCCAAGTCTCTAAGAGGATGGTACATGCCTGCGTCTCTTAGGACCGTCTGAACTATCACAGCGATAGCTTGTACCAAGGATATCTATCTTCTAGGGTACAAGTCAATATCCCCCATAAAGGTCCCATCGAGATAAGACTTGTCCCAGCGCGGTAACCTCAGGGATAGCAAGTAGCGTTGGCATGATTTTCACACATAGATAGCTTATACATACACAATCATATAACTATACTAATATTATCATATCCAGATTAGGTATATTCTCAAATCCCATAGTTACGACTTTTATCCATATTATCATATTTTAGTAAACACTTATAATGGTTCGTTTCTAACCTTGATTCGGTATTATTCTAACGTACCACCCGACTCTCATGGCTTTATTCTCTAAATTATAAAATTCAGTAGGTATACACATTTGTCCCAAAGTAACTCTCTTACGTGTCTCTCTCTTTAAATCATAAATCTAACGACCCTTATGTAATTATCCCAAAATACAATCTTAGCCCGACATCAAGGGTCCCAAAATTTATTCACATGTCCTACTGGTCTTCCCTATCTCCCAAAACATTTTATTAAGGATGCCCAAGAATTATTTCACAATAAATTGAACTTAACTAATTTAGAAAGGGAAATAGGAGTCTGCCAGGAGGGGTCGATCGATCGAGGTCTTGGTCTCGATCGATCGAACCTTCGATCGATCGAAGCTCTGGGCTCGATCGATCGATCAAGCAAGTCTGCGAAAACTGCAATTCTGCAGTTACGGGTTTCATCTCCTAACTTCAACAATTTCCTTATTTTCTAATCCCAATCATCCCAGAATTGATACTACGAACCTTATATCATCATATTTGGTATTTTGAACGTAAAGCATGTGGATTTCAGTCATTTAATCATGGATTAACAGCCCAAGATCTATACAATTATCAAGAACCCTAGAAATCTCTAAATCATGGTTCCAATCTATTTTTCCAGAAATTTCTTCTTATAAACATCATAATTTCGTGGGTAAATTCCTCTACATGGCAAGGGTTTCCAGAATTATCATTTAAACCTTAACTACATGCGATTCCTATCTCAAATCTTAGGTTTTCTTCCATAAAACTCACCCTAATCATTCCTACACTAATATGAAAGATGCATCAACGAAATAAGCAAGATAAAAACTTGCCTGGGATTTTCGACGTTCTGGTTTGCGGATGATTTTGGTGTGGTTGCGTTCCCCGTCGCGCGATCTACGCGTTGGTGGTGACGACGGTGCAATCGGAGGTGTTCTTAGCCTAGAACTCCTTGGACAACTTCTCCTCTTCCTCTCCAATGGCCGTCATTAGTATTTCATTGTGTTAACACTAGAAGGTGAAACTTTCCATCTGATATAACCCTATAAAATTCGTGGGTTTAATTACCCAAAAATGTGAAATGTCCAAAATGCCCTCCCGGGTTACTAATTAGGCCTAAAAACGCCCCGAGACCCAAACTAAACCCCCGGTTACACTTTTCTGACTATCTCGACCCTTCCGGACGCGTTGGCGCACTCAAAACGACCATACGAACAACTTATAAAATATTCACTTTTATTTATCAATATTTAGTCCCGACGCGACACGGGTGCGTCCCGATCCAAATTTCCATAATAGCCATTTTATTCACACGTGACAATATTATAAAAATAAATTTCATATATTACAATACTCATCCAGTAATATGCAACCAATAACAAATTTCCAATAATTACTAACTCTCGTCACGCTAGTAAATATTTAAAACAACATTCCGGATTAAAATTAAATTAATTTATCTCAATTAAATTTAATAAATCCTTAAATTTAAAAGCCATGAAAATACGGGATATTACATACTTCCCCCCTAATTACGGAATTTCGTCCCGAAATTCAGAAAATGAGGCCTACCAGGTAGCACAATTCTGGATATCCTTGTCAGTACGCAAACTATCTACATAGTACGGCGCTCAATCGCTATAGCTTTTTCCTCACAGTAACATTATTTTACATTCTCATTGGAGACACTTCGCATTGCACTCCCAACTGACAACATTTGAATAGGTTACGTCTATTCGTTATAAATTTCATTATCTCACTATCATTAGGAGGCCGCACCTCACTACATGACAACTACTCGGATTTATTCATACACAAAATTCCCATTCTGAGAAGATCATACGAACATTTGACCACTCTTGACTGCCTAAAACAGTCATGGAATTCCACCATAGATATCGGATATTTTCTCGACCGATCAAAAATTCTGATTATCTACTCTCCTCTAAACATACGGAAGGAGAATAGTCGAGGTTCTTCCATAACAAAACCATAATTAGTACCTCGTACGCGACAAACTGGTACGAGTGCTTCTACCGAGCATACTTGAAATCATCGTACCAAGATTCCAAAATTTCCTTCACGTGGCTCCACTAATCTTTAATCACCATGCGCTTATTCCCTGGCTAAGGGTGATACATCCTACTCGAAATGAAATCTTATCTCCGCTGGTTCCTGAAATCCCATTTCAAAGGTGGGATTCACCAATCTCATCCTGATTCAGAAATTTATACTACGCCGGACCATGCAATGGCGCGATCCTTCCTTTCAAAGGAAGTCTGGGGCGTACTAGTTAATATTGTAAACGATCGGAAAGGAATATCAATCACTTCCTTCTCATCGGCTTAATTTACATGTTCGGGATGAACCCTTGATCTTGTTTTGAGGATGGCAACCCATCCAAGAACTTTACCGACTTTACCAACCTCTGCTAATTTCAGGAATTTTCGATAAACACAAAATTCTTTGGTTGATTCTCCTCTTTCAACCAAATCTTACCTATGGGTAGTGCATGTAGAGACTACCCACTACGTCTCGCTAAACATCGATTCTTCCCTTGAAATGCCTCACATTAAGTGACACGTAATACTCCCCTTCCTTCCTTGTAGTATGCCGAAAGTTCCACCCATGCTCTTCTCTTTACGAAGCGCACTTTTGGATCTCTTATACCATACTAACATCATCACCCTTTGTATGTGCAAGTCGCTCTCATACTCGCCTACTAACAACTTTGCTCCGAGTGTTCTTCATAATCATATTATTCTACTCCATTCAAGGAATACTCTTCTTAAATGGCTTCCCATAGTCTTTCAATTCAAATTTGGGTGTGCTATTCTAATTACACACCTATGTATGGATTATCGCCTCTCTTATGACGTTTAATCCACTCTATCACTTCCACTTCGTTATACTAGTCCCACAAACATATATTTCACACGTCTATTACCACGTCCCTTCGACTCGAACTATTTTAACTGTAGTTAACCAAGATGCCCACATTTTGCAACACTCGGACCGCCCTGGGAGAGCGAACGGCGTGTTACTCATCTGTAGGACTAACTAAATTCAACGGAATAAAAGCAATAGGGCATTCAAATTCCATGACAATAAAAGAGGAATAATAATTCTCAACCTTCCTCAGATAAGTACAACAATTTTTCCCAAATAGGTACAATAACCAAAATAAATCACTAACGCTCTATTCATCAAAATAATTACAGGTCATCTCTTTTGTATAATATAAAGTTCTTTCCAGATAATCCATGCTAAAAATCATTCCAACTCTTCATTCACCTTGTTTTTTATACGCGGTTACGACATTTGGGTATTCTCAATCACCCTAGAAATCAAAATTCTTAAATTCTCCTTACCATTGTTCCACCCCTCAAACCGTGGGGATAACTTTCAATGTTTTCTTACCACAAATTCCGGATCCAATGGCTTTAACACAAAATTCAACTTTCGACTTACATACATAATTACTTGATCCCATTTCGACCAGGGTACCGAACTCATGGAATAGTGACCAAACGTCTCCCTATTTCCAACCTTACGCTAAGTTTCATGCGTGGGATGTCTCGCAGAGCGAAATCTAAACAAGGAACCCCCCGATACACTACTACCTAGCATTGTCGGTTATCGAAATCCATTAGGTCCTCCGTCCATAGTATATACCCCTTTATTCCGTCCCTTGACAGAAAAGTTATAATTTCTCCTGTAATTATGCTTAACGAAGAACGTTTCACCAATTGCACTATTGTTCAGTATAGGTGGTTGGTAGTAGCATTTCGTAAACCTCGAATACATACACTCGAAATTCTCGAAATTCCTTTCCCTAATAATAGGGGTATAAATATTAACTCCCACATCGCTAAAGGATAAATATAACAATGCACTTTTCCTATCGCTATGTCCGGAGTGCTAAACATAATACTGAGTCAAATCTTTTCGCTCAATGGTAAATCCCGATACATACGGAATTATACTGACAAAGTCAATACATACTTTGGCATCGAATATCTCGCGCCCACTATCTCCTCCGAAGTCTCTAGGATAGATAATATAGGTGCGAGTCCAACCTTCTTACAGGTAAAGCTCGCCACAACAAAACATGTTGCACTAATGCAACTACTCCGATAGCCTTGTAATAAATGCTCACTATCGTACTAACCATTTCTATAACGTTTTAACAAAGATAATATCATACTCGTGTATCGCATCACTACAACGAGTAACCTCAATAAAGTATAAAACACTGTTAATATACTCATTCATCCCCCATGGATAGCACCAAAGAAAAATCCCGTTATACTAAGGAGAAATATTCACATAATGGTAACATTTATAATGATATGCATTAAACTCGTCTCACATGCTAATCTAGCAATGAACAAAATATGGTGACTCGCTCGTGTCACATAAACACGCCGCATCCTCTAAGGATACAACTTATACTTCCATCCTGGCAATCGTCTTGACTGCACAAATGGTTTTCGGACGTAACACGTCTGTCCAAACCAAAACAAAAATTATTTTTAATCGTCGTCCTTTACTAGGCACCGTATTCTTATCCCTTTTTTCTCATTTTGGAACATATTATTGCGAGCAATTTCACTCCGCACCAAAATACCTCAACACATAATCCACTTATCACCTGTCCTACTAACCAGGTTAGGATTGTCCTTCTCTTGGACTTTAGTAGACTCAATTCCTGTTAGCCATCCCGGTTGTTCCCTTAGCTTTTTAGGCCATAAAGATTATGTTACTATCTATAATAGTACTTACTGAATTTACCATCACTTGGCAAGAATTTAACTATCTGAAGCATTTAAATGGTTTTCCTGATGTGTATCCACATTCTTTTCTGGTGCTATACCACCACCTTTGTATTCAATCTTATTCTCGACTAAATTCTTCGATTCTTTTAACTTCCCCCACAAAGAAGCGTTATCATCTATATTGACAAAATATGACATTGTCAACCTCTGAATGGGTCGTCCATCAGAATTTCCTCCTCGAGTATTATCAACTATTATTACAAGTTGGTCTCCCACTTGGAGTCATTTCCTCCACTAGTATCTACCTCTTTCGATACAAAATTTGCTAACGATTAGGATTCATATCCACAATTGGACTTCTGTCATGCCCTCCTGCGATGAGTTCCGAACCACGTTTTCTTCTCATCCTGAACAGTTGAGGAAGGAACATACGGTCAACACTGTACCTAAGGTTCTCCTATAGGCATAGCATTCCACTTCTAAAATTGGTGGTTGACTCCAACCATTATAATTTTGTCCCGAAAGCCAAGAAAATTTTCTCTAAATTTTCACTTTCAGTTTGCCACACAACGTCCTATATTTAAGCCTTTGGATACTTTACCTCCTTTGGTAAACACATACAATTTTCGCGTTTCTAAAATTTCCCACTGACAGTCTCTACACGTTTTTGTAATACGTTGGGTAAGTTTACCCTCGCACCTCATTTGACTATAACAACATTTGAAAATCATTGCTGCACCTTAGTCTCCTTTCTAGTCGTGGATTCTCTTGCCTTAATGGAGGTGAACTCGACTACGGTCATCATCCTCGGATATATTTCATAATCTTAACTGAGCCCTGCCTCCTGATGTATGCTTAACGGTACTCTTTTGACATCTGTCATCGCTCGGCACACGCACACATCCGAACGAAATTAGAATTCACTAATGTATACACATTTTAACAGGAGGACGAAATCTCATCAAAGGAATCGACAATCCTAAACATAGGGCTCCATAACAAACAAAGCAACGCTAAAAGCATAATAAGCCGTACAGATCCTAAGGACACTAGAACCTGGTTCTGATACCACCTGTGACACGCCGCCTAATTAAATACTGGGCGATCACTCCTTTATTAAATTAAAATCAAGGTGAATAGTTGGTTAATTCTTAGCCTCACTGTCGTAAAAATAAACTTTTTGCAAATTAACACCCTAATTAATTTTTGCTAAGTGTCAAAACCATTTTTTTTAACCTTTCTAACCAAATTTTATTTTTAAAGAAAAACTTATTTATTTAATTATTAACCACATTCTCAATAAGTAAGAATCATACAACAATTATCCTGGAACATAATCCAATTACTTTAAACATTCAACATCCAAAATCCCAACATTTAAAACTAAATGTAAAACATACATGCTGGATAAATCCCAAAGTAACAGTACTGGAAATAACTGAAATACAAATGTCCCAACAGAACAGATAAATAGTGGAAAGGGCGACACATGCCCCAATAACTGAGAATCATAGGAGTGGAATCAAGTAAGTGAAATCGTCTAAGCAAGTGGCCTGCAACTCCCACCAAAGCTGCAACACGTTCCTTCCAAGGGATCCTAAGCAAGACGCCCCTGTGGCTGGGCACCTGTAGTACATACATATATATACAAGAGAGAGAGAGAAAAACATGGGTCAGAGCCCGATAGTGTATATGATTTAAAAAAAAAATTAGCAAGTTTTTAAATTGATACAGGCCAATGCAACAACATATTAGTGTGACACTCTCTTGAGAAATTCTCACCTCTCTTCTAATGTGCACTCCTATCGCACTA
This sequence comes from Sambucus nigra, assembly GCA_949130495.1. Lineage (NCBI taxonomy): Eukaryota > Viridiplantae > Streptophyta > Magnoliopsida > Dipsacales > Adoxaceae > Sambucus > Sambucus nigra. Next base: position 250,276,479 of record OX422215.1, read on the forward strand.
ACCCTCCTAATGGTTTATCTCATCATATATCACGATATCTTTCCCCAATGATTTAACTTATCTTAGGTTATTCGCAGGATTCAAAATTTAACGATACAATTGTTTGAAAAGAATATTTCAATTAATAACCAAAGTTCTCATTTTAACTTTATTAATCAATAAAGTTTTTCCAGTGTCATTTTATACTTTCTCAAAACAAGTATTTACAATTTGAGTCATCAACCATGTCCTACATATCAATTCACAGTAGGTAGTTCCAAATTTCAGAATTTCATATATATATATATATATATATATACTACTCGTAAAATATATATATCATAACAGCACCCCAAATAAAAACTATGGTGCGGGCATACTCTACTATCCCAAACCCCATACCACTCATATTAAGGGGAATACAATCGGAATCACTCTCGAATTGTATTAACACATACACAAACAAAATTGAGGCAAAGTATAGATTCCAAGTCTCTAAGAGGATGGCACATGCCTGCGTCTCTTAGGACCGTCTGAACTATCACAGCGATAGCCTGTACCAAGGATATCTATCTTCTAGGGTACAAGTCAATATCCCCCATAAAGGTCCCATTGAGATAAGACTTGTCCCAGCGCGGTAACCTCAGGGATAGCAAGTAGCGTGGGCATGATTTTCACACATAGAGAGCTTATGCATACACAATCATATAACTATACTAATATTACCATATCCATATTAGGTATATTCTCAAATCCCATAGTTACGACTTTTATCCATATTATCATATTTTAGTAAACACTTATAACGATTCGTTTCTAACCTTGATTCGGTATTATTCTAACGTACCACACAACTCTCATGGCTTTATTCTCTAAATTATAAAATTCAGTAGGTATACACATTTGTCCCAAAGTTACTCTCTTACGTGTCTCTCTCTTTAAATCATAAATCCACCGACCCTTATGTAATTATCCCAAAATACAATCTTAGCCCGACATCAAGGGTCCCAAAATTTATTCACATGTCCTATTGGTCTTCCCTATCTCCCAAAACATTTTATTAAGGATGCCCAACAATTATTTCACAATAAACTGAACTTAACTAATTTAGAAAGGGAAATAGGAGTCTTCCAGGAGGGGTCGATCGATCGAGGTCTGGGTCTCGATCGATCGAACCTTCGATCGATCGAAGCTCTGTGCTCGATCGATCGATCAAGCAGGTATGCGAAAACTGCAATTCTGCAGTTACGCGTTTCATCTCCTAACTTCAACAATTTCCATATTTTCTAATCCCAATCATCCCAGAATTGATACTACTAACCTTATATCATCATATTAGGTATTTTCAACGTAAAGCATGTGGATTTCAGTCATTTAATCATGGATTAACAGCCCAAGATCTATACAATTATCAAGAACCCTAGAAATTTCTAAATCATGGTTCCAATCTGTTTTTCCAGAAATTTCTTCTTATAAACATCATAATTTCGTGGGTAAATTCCTCTACATGGCAAGGGTTTCCAGAATTATCATTTAAACCATAACTACATGCGATTCCTATCTCAAATCTTAGGTTTTCTTCCATAAAACCCACCCTAATCATTCCTACACTAATATGAATGATGCATCAACGAAATAAGCAAGATAAACACTTGCCTGGGATTTTCGACATTCTGGTTTGCGGATGATTTTGGTGTGGTTGCGTTCCCCGTCGCGCGATCTACGCGTTGGTGGTGACGGCGGTGCAATCGGAGGTGTTCTTGGCCTAGAACTCCTTGGAAAGCTTCTCCTCTTCCTCTACAATGGCCGTCATTAGTATTTCATTGTGTTAAAACTAGAAGGTGAAACTTTCCATCTGATATAACCCTATAAAATTCGTGGGTTTAATTACCCAAAAATGTGAAATGTCCAAAATGCCCTCCCAGGTTACTAATTAGGCCTAAAAACGCCCCGAGACCCAAACTAAACCCCCGGGTACACTTTTCTAACTATCTCGACCCTTCCGGACGCGTTGGCGCACTCAAAACTACCATACGAACAACTTATAAAATATTCACTTTTATTTATCAATATTTAGTCCCGACGCGACACGGGTGCGTCCCGATCCAAATTTCCATAATTGCCATTTTATTCACACGTGACAATATTATAAAAATAAATTTCACATATTACTATACTCATCTAGTAATATGCAACCAATAACAAATTTCCAATAATTACTAACTCTCGTCACGCTAGTAAATATTTAAAACAACATTCCGGATTAAAATTAAATTAATTTATCTCAATTAAATTTAAGAAATCCTTAAATTTAAAACCCATGAAAATACGGGGTATTACACAAATATACTAAAAATATATATTTTGATTACTAACACAACAATATTAATTGTATCAAAAGTAGAAAAATGCACTACTTTTGTTTCTCATTTATTGAAAGTGCAATACAAATTGATATGTCAAATAAAATTTCAAATTCTATACCTAAAACACAAATGCAGAGCAATTGTAAATAGAAAATTACAAATCAACTATGTCCAACTAGCTTATATGCTTTATTTACAAGTTTTGTTATTATGATTCCTAACCATTTGGCACCTACTAAACTTCGTTGGCCTTTGGTATTCTCCTCGAGATGGTATTCTACGCTTTCTTGGTCTTCCTGGAGGAACTTTTGTTATAGGGGCTTTCAAAATCACATCATTGCTAAAAACTTCCTCTTCTTGTATACTAGTCACCGAAATGATTGGAAAAGAGTAACTCTTCTTAAAATATTCAACAGTGAAATACTCCTCAACATATTGAAATATATCATGACCATTTGACTGGATTGCAACTAAGGCATGTGAGCATGGAAATCCACTTAACTTCCATTTGAGAAAAGAACAGGCACGATCCAATAAATTCACAGTCTTAGCTTTCTCGCTATGAACTTGAAAAATAAACTCACTAGACCGTGTAACATTCCATTCCCTACCCAATGCTAGTAATTCATTCAACGTCTTGTTCATCTCAGGACACAATATCATTGTACATTTATTTGACTCCTCACATCTTCTAAGATTTCATCCATCATTTTAATTTGAATAGTTTCAATCAATTGTGTTATTGATAAATATCTAGCCTCTTCAATCAAGGAATTGAATGACTCAACTGCATTTGAATACATCTCCCCATATCTGTGTCCATTAAAAAATGCACAACATTAATGCTTCTATGGACAATTTTGTAAGAAATCTCTCATCAAACCACCTCCCTCATTTATCAACTCGTTCCGATGTTTTAGGTAAGACTCGAAAGTTGTAGAAAATTCACACATGTTAAATATTTTCACCATTTTCTCCTTAAAATTACGATCGAATCCACGATACCTATCCCGTATGTTATTTTGAAGATGATAAAGGTAGAAAGAAAATGGAGAGTTTAGGAAATGTTTCAGAACATCATCCAAAATTCCTTGATTACGGTCTGATATAAATGATACCTCTCTCCCCATAGAATTTAAAACCTCCCCAAGAAATTTCATAAACCAATTCCAATTACTCTCATTTTCGACATCAACAATAGAAAAGGCAAGTGAAAATAAACCTGCAAAAAGTCTAAAAAAATAATATTACAAAAATTAAACAAAATAGCATATTGTTTCCACTGATAAAGTAACTAAAAACTGTACAGACTAAATAAAGTCACTATTACCAGAAAAGTAATTTAATACCATAACATAGCTTGGTCACCGTTTTTTGATGTGGAAGCCAACAATGTCCCTTTGTATTTACTACACAAATGTGTCCTATCCAAGAAAAGTATTGGTCTATAGTATTGAAATCCTAGTACACATACCCCAAAACTTATGAACAATCTATTAAATCGAAAATCAATGACATCACGCTCAATAAAACAAAAGGAATTTGGATTTGTTTCAATTAATCGGTTGCAATATTGCATTAACTACTTATAAGATTTATCCTCGTGTCCATGTAACTCAACACTTGCAAGTTCCTTCCCTTTCCACGCTAAACGTTAAGATATATCAAACCCGTATTTTCTCTTCAAGCTACTCATTATGTCAATTGGCCTAATCGAGGGCTTCTCATGAACTTCATCCAAAAACACCGATGAAACAATTTCAGATGATATCATTTCACTTCTTGATTTACGAACACAACTTCTACAAGTATGAGTATTATTCAACTTTCGAATATAGAAAAAAATATTCACAACATTCACAGATGCATGCACATGCCAACTACATATAACATCTTCATCTTGAATACAATGATCCGTCACCCTAAGATTATCATTCTTTATACACTTGAACTTAAATCCAGTCTCCAATGCATACTTACGTAAAAATATTCGAAACTCTTTCGTATCCCCTTCAAAGTTTGCCCAACTTCAATAATGCCATTGACGCGACTAAGAATTTGTCTCAAAAGTGCGTTTTACTCTAGGCTCAAGTGCAAGCCTGTCGCTCAAGTAGTAACCCGGTAAGTCGGGATCGTATCCACAGGGATCGAGATTGCCAAATAGTAATAAGAAAAATTATTAAATCGTGAAATGATTTCTTAAAAGAAACAAAAAGATGATTAATGATTGGGAAAATTTCTAGTGAAAGAAAAATTTACTGAAGAAAAACAAACTGAAAATTGCAAAAAAATTTAGATCTGACAAATGGGAGAAAATAGGGTAGGGTACAATCCCTCAATCCTTACCAAATTACCATATAGAATACTAGAATTGTAAATTAAAATTATTGACTAGATCCGGTCTTTATAAATTCTAAGCATTACATATATGAGGGATCTAGCCCGCATCATATGAAATCAAAGATAGATATAAAGCGGTGAATGATAAATTATACTCGCAAAGCGTTCTTAAACATCTCAAGTACCTAGGGCAAGAGAGATTAAAAGATTGACAATGTTTGTATGCGTTTCTTTCACTTTTCAATCAATATTTTAATTTAACCTCTATTTTCTACATAAATAATTTGCCTTGGATTGAGTTCATGTACCCCAGCCCTTGGGAATTTAGCTACTTATGATTTGTTTCAAGAATAAATTCACATATAAAATTATGGATCTACAAGACATTGTAAATAATTTGCAAATAATAAAACTAGAGAATGGAAAGATTTTACTTGAATTCAGCAACAAAAACGGAATTGGAATTCAGAATTTCTTACAAACTAGGGTTCATGAAAACTCTTGAAGGAATAGAAAATTTTCTCTCAAAATCTAACCCTAAAATTCAACCTCTAATTCTCTCTAGAACTCTCAACCTAGAAACTCCTCCCAAATGATGTAGGGCATGGGCTTTTACAGCACAAAGTATCGAAATTGACAGCTCAATTTGCTTGTGACACAAGTTTCACCATCTATCACGCCAAAAATCTACATAATTAATGCCAGAATTTCACATGATCGGACCGGTCCGGATTACCCTCGGATCGGTCCGATATCCACCGGATCGGTTCTTTTATTTCTAAGGGATCGGTCCGATCCTAGTCGGATCGGTTCTTTTTCCATTTCCATCGGTTTGCTATCCATCCGGGATATACTGGACTTGGTCAATTCGGATCGGTCCGGTTTCCATCGGATCAATCCGATTTTCTTCTACTTTGACTTTTTTCTTGCAACTTTGACTAGCCATATCTTCTGATCTAGAACTCCAATTTGGGTGCCGTTTCTTCCTATGCTCTTGTGAACTCATGCTCTTCAACTTCACTTTTGGTGTCACCTTCGATTTTTGAGTGGAACTTTACTCTTTTTCCCTTTGATTTTTCTTCTGATTTTCCTCTTTTCCTTTCTTGCATTCCATTCCTGAAAACTTCATCACAATTACACAAAAACTAGGGAATATTGTTAAAAACAGACAAAAGAGTGATATGGACTAAAAATGATTCAATTACCTTGTTCGAGATATTAAAATCACCAAATTAAGGGGCTAAATTCAGAAGAATTTACGCTTGGTCAAATCTCCCTAACTTAGGACTTTGCACGTCCCGGGCAATGTAACTGAATCTAACCAAAATTCTACTCATGAAAATTCCTTTATTAAATTCAGCAAGGGAGTAGAATAGAATTTTAGAGAGAGAAAGTCATATTTTAGAGAGTCTTTTTAGTTTTCATTGGTAGAAATTTTCATAAACCCTAGTTTTTGAAGTTTGTCTACTATTCAAGATTCAAAGTTCTATTCAAGATTCATCATTCATCCATTGCAAGTAATTTTAATTTATAGTTTTTACTACTTTCCTAGTTAGTTTAATTAATTGTTGATTTCTAGTTTTCCATTCCCAATTCAAGTCATGTTCTCAATTTTGAGGCAATGACGCCATTTTGATCGAGTGGAAAAATCGAGCGTCCGTGTAATACGCTAGTCGTTGTTATCGGCTTCCAACATCAATACAAAAAAAACCAATACTTGTAACTACACTCTTAAGGAGTATAGTGGCGAGTCTGGGTATCGAATCCACAGGGAATGGTTGATAGAATTTAATTGATTTATTACCTCTAAAGAAAAAATGAAAAAGATGATGATGGTTGAATAGGAAAAAAATAAGTAAATAAAGAAGTTAAATTAATTAAGATTAATGAGAAAGTATGTTGGAATACAATCCCCCTAACCCTAGTAATTTACCGTATAGAAACCTAGAATTGTAAATTATAAATTTGAATGAATCCAGTCTTTATAGATCCTAAGCATTACATATATGAAGGATCTAGCCCTCATCATATGAAATCAAAGGTAAATATAAAGCGGTGATAAATAATTTTACGCATATCGTATTCTTAAACATCCCAAGTACCTAGGGCAAGAGAGATTAAAAGATCTACAATGGTTGTAAAATTGTTTCGCACGACTCTTTCAAATTTTTAATTTAAATTCTATTTTCTACATAAGTAATTTACATTGGGATGGGTTCATGCATCCCAACCCTTAAAAACTTATCTAGGCATGATTTTATTAAATGAAAATAAATTCATAACAATGCATGTAATTGTGGATCTAAGAAACATGGTAAAAACAAAAATTACAAAACAAGAAAAGATGATTAAATGAAAATAAAAATTGAGATTAACTAAGAGAATGGAATTTGATACTTGAATTGAATTGAAGAATTAATACTTGAAATCTGCACTAGATGAACTTGAATCCAGAATACCACTTGTTCTTCAAACATACAAACTAGGGTTTTTCTAAGAATATGAAAAACTAAAAAGGATTTCTAAAAAATGACTTTCTCTCCCTAATATTGGAGTCCCCCTTTGAATGAGTTAGGGCTTGGTCTTCTATAGCATCAAGTTCCACGAATTTGGCATCAAATTTCGCTTATGGCACAAGTTTTCCAAGAGTTGCACTGCTTTAAATGCATAATTAATTGCCTGGATTTCACATGACCGGAACGGTCCGGACTACCCTCGGATCGGTCCGATATCCACCGGATCGGTTCTTTTATTTCTACCGGATCGGTCCGGTCCTAGTCGGATCGATTCTTTTTCCATTTCCATTGGTTTGCTATCCATCTGGGATATACTGGACTTGGTTAATTCGGATCGGTCCGGTTTCCATCGGATCGGTCCGATTTTCTTCTACTTTGACTTTTTCCTTGCAACTTTGACTAGCCATATCTTCTGATCTAGAACTCCTATTTGGGTGCCGTTTATTACTATGCTCTTGTGAACTCATGCTCTTCAACTTCACTTTTGGTGTCGCATTCGATTTTTGAGTGGAACTTTACTCTTTTGCCCTTTGACTTTTCTTCTGATTTTCTTCTTTTCCTTTCTTGCATTCTATTCCTGAAAACTTCATCACAATTACACAAAAACTAGGGAATATTGTTAAAAACATACAATGGAGTGATATGGACTAAAAATGATTCAATTACCTTGTTCAAGATATTAAAATCACCAAATTAAGGGGCTAAATTCAGAAGAATTTACGCTTGGTCAAATCCCCCTAACTTAGGACTTTGCACGTCCCGGACAATGTAACTGAATCTAACCAAAATTCTACTCTTAAAAATTCCTTTATTGGGATAGAATACCTTTTTCGCGGGCAAGCGATTGCATTTAGCGTATGCAACAAGCCTTTAAACCCCTAGGTTACCCTAGTAGGACGAGTTTTGTCTCGTGAGGGTTTGCAGTGAATTTACCAACAAAATTCTTTATTGACTCAAATAAATATCAAAATACTTAAAAATTGTACAATTTAAACTTTTCGAAAAAATAATCACCATCAACTCATATTCAACTGTCTCAAACCATAGTGTGTGTGTGCAAAGCCAAAATTTAAATCTCAAATTTCCACCGATTGAGCATTACGTTACTTTTCAAAAATTCGTTTTGATTCAAATTCTTACGGATTACCCTCACAAACGAATCACTCGGATTGTGGTTGTTTTTCTCTCGGTATGCATGATATAAAGAGTAAATATAATGGACACAAATTCATGCATACAAAATTGAAAAGAAGGAAATATATGGTGAAATATCTCATCATCGGAATACAATTATTAGGAAACGGGAACATCACCTCCATTTCATACCATTTAATCTCTCATATTATCTTTTCATGTCTTAGCTCTCCATGCGGTAACTAATTTCGCCATTCGGACTCAGTTAGGACTTTTTGGGTTAAAAAGTGTAAAGGGTAAAAATGGGAATAGACGGAATGTTCGGAATTGGAAAATGTCCTTATGACGTCCAATTGTGCTTTTTCGGGCATTTGCTCATTTTTCTTTTCTGTTTCTATTTTTTTTCCCTATTTTTTTTCTTGCTATTTTTGTTGAGCATATCTATTTTTTTCTTCCTTGCCCCTTTTTGTTGCACTTTTCGGACATAATGAATATTCCATTTTCGCAATTTCGGGCTAATTGGGTTTTTCGGGTTATCAAACGAAAGGGAAATATTTTATTAGGCTCAAAGTGGGTTGCAAAGGGATAATTTTGTTTTTCACAACATTTTATGGCTAATATTTTTGGATAACAAATGAGGGCCTACTTCATTGTCCAAATTTCTAATCACATTACCATATGCATCTCGAGATTAATTAAGTTTAGAGATATATTTAGCACGAATTTCGAGATAACATTTCACACATTTCCCATAACCGATCAAAATAAAGGATTGAGACAATGACTTATTAAAACGCTGAAAAGAACTTTGAGTTAATCATAAGCTCAGATTGATTTACAAACTCAAAAAGATCGATAGGCTCGAAATCTCACCGGGTTTGATCAATCTCCACACTTATTCGTAAAGTCGTCAATTTTCTTTCAATTTCCATCTTCGGTCAATTTTGGTTTAGTGCATTTTGATTGTTAACAATTTGAGACTTCAAACAGAATAAAGGTGATATTTTTGAAAATTTTAAATTCCAATTTTTATTTATTTCGAACAAAAATATTTTTGGCTTTTTTCAAAATATTTCAATTTTTTTTTTTAAAACACACTTGGAAAGAACATGTGATCGAATCAATGAATCTAAACAATAAATGGGAAGAATATCCCACACCCCCTAACTTAAATGTTGCATTGTCCTCAATGTGAATCAAGAACACAACATAAAGAGAGGAAAAGAAAGATATTACCCAAATGGAGCGATCCCCGATGAGTGCGAGTCCATTGAATCTACTAAACATGTTAGAACCAAGCATAAAAAAAAAGAATAACAAAAACTTTAACTAATTACTCTAAATTATAAAAAAAATAATAATAAAAAGCTAATTATGTACAACCTACGATTTGAAATTCTAATAACTCATATAGTAAAAGTCGAAAAATTTAGGGGTCCACCCAAAATAAAATTTGACTTTGAGTGATTAATGGTGTACCCTCACTATTAAGCATGCCTCCCAGAAAATAAGAATTTCGTTTGAAAAACGGAAGGCATGTGCAAAGTTTAAAAAATGAACCATCACCAATTAAAAAATTTAGGGGGATAATGAGGGATTTGAGTGCACAGGGGGACAAGTACCATTGGGATCCAAGAAAAATAGAATCACTTCCCAAAGATTTTTCAAGAATTATAGGAAGCGGAGAACACAAACTAAAAGAGTCCATCTTGGAAAATAATTTAAGCATTGAGTCCTTGTCCTCAAAATCATCTCCCTCAAAATTTTCAATTGGATCTGGTGGAAAAACCGAGCGTCTGTGTAATACGCTAGTCGTTGTTATCGGCTTCCAACCTCAATACAAAAAAAACTAAACTTGTAACTACACTCTTAAGGAGTATAGTGGCGAGTCTGGGTATCGAATCCATAGGGAATGGTTGATAGAATTTAATTGATTTATTACCTCTAAAGAAAAAATGAAAAAGATGATGATGGTTGAATAGGAAAAAAAATAAGTAAATAAAGAAGTTAAATTAATTAAGATTAATGAGAAAGTAGGTTGGAATACAATCCCCCTAACCCTAGTAATTTACCGTATAGAAACCTAGAATTGTAAATTATAAATTTGAATGAATCCAGTCTTTATAGATCCTAAGCATTACATATATGAAGGATCTAGCCCTCATCATATGAAATCAAAGGTAAATATAAAGCGGTGATAAATAATTTTACGCATATCGTATTCTTAAACATCCCAAGTACCTAGGGAAAGAGAGATTAAAAGATCTACAATGGTTGTAAAATTGTTTCGCACGACGCTTTCAAATTTTTAATTTAAATTCTATTTTCTAGATAAGTAATTTACATTGGGATGGGTTCATGCATCCCAACCCTTAAAAACTTAGCTAGGCATGATTTTATTAAATGAAAATAAATTCATAACAATGCATGTAATTGTGGATCTAAGAAACATGGTAAAAACAAAAATTACAAAACAAGAAAAGATGATTAAATGAAAATAAAAATTGAGATTAACTAAGAGAATGGAATTTGATACTTGAATTGAATTGAAGAATTAATACTTGAAATATGCACTAGATGAACTTGAATCCAGAATACCACTTGTTCTTCAAACATACAAACTAGGGTTTTTCTAAGAATATGAAAAACTAAAAAGGATTTCTAAAAAATGACTTTCTCTCCCTAATATTTGAGTCCCCCTTTGAATGAGTTAGGGCTTGGTCTTTTATAGCACCAAGTTGCACGAATTTGGCATCAAATTTCGCTTATGGGACAAGTTTTCCAAGAGTTGCACTGCTTTAAATGCATAATTAATTGCCTGGATTTCGCATGACCAGACCGGTCCGGACCCGGATCAGTCCTGTTCCATGCGGATCGGTCCTGTTTCATCCGGATCGGTTTGGCTTCTGGTCCATTTCTCTTCATTATCGCACAACTTCAAAACATCGTAACTTCTTCACCGTAGCTCAGATTGAGGTGCCGTTTTTTCTTGTGTTCTTTTAATTTAGAGCTCTTCAACTTTCTAGTTGGTCCCACCTCCGGACTCTCCATTTCTTGGTTTCTTTCAATGTTTTGCGTTCTCTTTCGCACTAACTTGCATGAAATACCTGTAAAACACATGAGAAATACACAAAACAAGAAATACTTGCCAAAAGGGGTTAGTATCATAAATACGAGAAAAATTCAAGCTATTTACACTACACAGGATCATAAAAATACCGAAATTAAGGGGATAAATGTGAAGAATATATGCCTAATCAACTTTGAACTTCGCGCGTCCCGAGCAATGTAAAAGGAATTAGTTTAAAGTTCAACTCTCGAAAATTATTTTATTGGGATAGAATACCTTTTTCGCAGGCAAGCGATTGCATTTAGCGTATGCAACAAGCCTTTAAACCCCTAGGTTACCCTAGAAGGACGAGTTTTGTCTCGTGAGGGTTTGCAGTGAATACACCCACAAAATTCTTTATTGACTCAAATAAATATCAAAATATTTAAAAATTGTACAATTTAAACTTTTCAAAAAATAATCACCATAAATTCATATTCAAATGTCTCAAACCATAGTGTGTGTGTGCAATGCCAAAAATTAAACCTCAAATTTCCATCGATTGACCATTACGTTACTTTCCAAAAATTCGTTTTGATTCAAATTCTTACGGATTGCACTCACAAACGTATCACTCGGATTGTGGTTGTTTTCTCTCGGTATGCATGATATAAAGAGTAAATATAATGGACACAAATTCACGCATACAAAATTGAAAAGAAGGAAATATATGGTGCAAATATCTCATCATCGGAGTACGGTTATTAGGAAATGGGAACATCACCTCTAATTCACACCATTTAATCTCTCATATTATCTTTTCATATCTTAGCTCTCCATGCAGTAATTAATTTTTCCATTCGGACTCAGTTAGGACTTTTTGGGTTAAAAGGTGTTAAGGGTAAAAATGGGAATAGACGGAATGTTCGGAATTGGAAAATGTCCTTATGACGTCCATTTGTGATTTTTTGGGCATTTGCTCATTTTTCACTTTCTTTTTCAATTTTCATTTTTTTTCTCACTATTTTTTTTCTTGCTATTTTTGTTGAGCATATCTATTTTTTTCTTCCTTGCCCCTTTTTGTTGCACTTTTCGGACTTAATGAATATTCCATTTTCGCAATTCCGGGCTAATTGGGTTTTTCGGGTTATCAAACGAAACGGAAATATTTTATTAGGATCAAAGTGGGTTGCAAAGGGATAATTTTGTTTTTCACAAATTTTTATGGCTAATATTTTTGGATAACAAATGAGGGCCTACTTCATTGTCCAAATTGCTAATCACATTACCATATGCATCTCGAGATTAATTAAGTTTAGAGATATATTTAGCACGAATTTCGAGATAACATTTCACACATTTCCCATAACCGATCAAAACAAAGGATTGAGATCATCAACGACTTATTAAAACTTTGAAAAGAACTTTGAGTTAATCATAAACTCGGATTGATTTAAAAACTCATAAAAAATTGAAAGGCTCGAAATCTCACCGAGTTTGATCAATCTCCACACTTATTCGTTAAGTCGTCAATTTTCTTTCAATTTCTATCTTCAATCAATTTTGGCTTAGTGCATTTTGATTGTTAACGATTTGAGACTTTAAATAGAATAAAGGTGATATTTTGAAAATTTTAAATTCCAATTTTTTTTTATTTTGACGAAAAATATTTTTTTTGCTTTTTCTAAATTTTTCAATTTTTTTTTTTGAAATTTTTAAAATTTTCTGAAAACACACACACTTGAATGAATCTAAACAATAAATGGGAAGAATATCCCCCACCCCCTAACTTAAATGTTGCATTGTCCTCAATGCGAATCAAGAACACAACATAAAGAAAGGAAAAGAAAGATATTACCCAAATGGAGCGATCATGATGAGTGCGAGTCCATTGAATCTACAAAACATGTTAGAACCAAGCATAACAAAAAAGAATAACAAAAACTTTAACTAATTACTCTAAATGCAACAAGACACTATATACCACCTATTCAGGACTCAAAAATTCAACAAAAATCACCCCATACGCTTCGGGGGTGCGACGACCTCTCATCTCTCTCCACAAATCACCCGACCCCTTTCTTTGGGTACGATGCACTCCTCGTCTCTCCCGGCTTACCATCATAAGTGAATAGCCGGAAAAAATTGGGCCCGTGCCCATAGATAAAGGAAAGACCGGGATATTGATAAATCGGAAAAGGATCCTCTTGTTGCGTAGCACGTGGGTTGGTCTCTAAGTCGGACGAGATTTGAGTCGTATCTTCAAGTACCTCGGAAGACTCAAATGGTATGGGTGGAGGTTTGGGAAGGAGAAATTCATCAATTCTATTTTCCCACTCGCTTTCGTCTAAATGACGAAATGAGGCCCAGAAAGATTGGACTTCAACATTTAGGCTTGCATCCACCTGTCCGAACTCGCGCTCAAACTCTGCTAGGCTCAACTCCTCTATCTCTCTCTCTTGCTTGGTTTCCTCAACCTGCATTTCGTGCTCAGTCGCCGAATTATAGGGTGGTGTGGGTGGGTGGTAATCGAGGAGAAATGTATCGATAGTGTTCTGCCATTCGCTTTCCTCTAAGTATTTCGACGGGCCTCTCCCAACACACTCTAAATCTCCTCTTTCACTCTTGTTAATGGGCTCAGTCATGCTCTCGAATGTATTAACTAAACATACATCCCCTACCTTGCTCTCGATGTTGCAACCACTCCTCTCACTGTGCATAACACAACCTTCCCCTAATGGCTCTTCCTTGTACGTTCTTTCTTGCTTGTGTGCTTCCCCCAAAAGATCCAATACTCGTGGTTCCCCTTCATCACCCTCTCTCTTGGAATTATTAAAGATATTTGTTTCGAGGGTCACGTTCCCGAAAGTTAATTGCATACGCCCACTTCGGGTATTGATAAGAGCATTAGCTGGAGCTAAAAATGGGCGGCCAAGGATAACAGGAACATGATTACTTGGGAGAACATAGAGTTCTTCGTCCCAAATGACAAAATCCACCAGGAAGTAGAAAGTGTCTATTTGGACAATCACATCCTCAACAATTCCCCGAGGAAGCTTCACAGAACGATCCGCGAGCTGGAGAGTCATATTTGTGGGCTTAAGGGCCCCCAATTCTAGTTGCCTATAGATGGAATAGGGCATAATGTTAACACTCGCCCCTAGATCTAATAGAACTCTCTCGATTCAGTTCTTCCCCATGATACACGAAATAGTGGGTGCACCCGGATCTTTATATTTTAATGGAAAGTCACTCGACAAGACTGCGCTGACATTTTGGGCCAAAGAGACATTCTGGTTTACCTTTATTTTGCATTTCACCATGAGTAAGTCCTTAATAAACTTAGCATACGCGTGAATTCTCTGTATAGTCTCGAGAAAAGGTAAATTAATTTTTACTTGCTTAAGGACTTCCAGAACTTCATCACGGGAGGTCATTTTGGAGTGAGAGACCAACCGTTGAGGGTATGGGGCCGCCTTGGGTCCACTAGTGTTTTCCTCCTCCTCACTCTCAATTAAAGGGGCATCTTCGGCCTCTCTTGTGTCGGGCGAAACCTCTTTACCTTTAGATGCATTGTGTGGGGGAGGTGACAAATCAAATACTTTCCCACTACGTAGAATGGTAATAGCGCTACATTGCTCTCGATGGTCGTGGGATGTAGTGACAACACTGGTTTGTCCTTGGGGAGGTCGTTGGCTTTGAGCAGGAAATTTTCCCTTCTCTTGGACATTTGATGCAGTTTGCAACCTTGAGATGCTAGTATGTATTTCATTGAACATTCGATCATACTTAGCACTGTTCTCCTTTTGAGATTGGATGAGGTGACTGAGATTATCTTCAAGAGATCTCCTAGGTGGAGCTACATACGGACCAGGAGGTGGTACCTGCATAGGATTTGGCATTGGAGGAGCCACTTGCTGAAATTGAGGAGGTGGTGGTAGAGTCATATGTGGGTTAGTAACCATCCCACCTTGGCGTTGTCCATAATTGAACCCAGGATTCCTCCACGATTGATTGTAAGCATTCCCTTGTGGTACATTAAAATTACCTCGAAACCCTCCTATCGCTTCTACTTGTTCAGTGTACATTGCCTTGTATGAAGGAATGGTAGGACATCCTTTGGTAGAATGACCCGCATTACAAACGGCACACACTTTCTCCTTTCCGGCTTGTACGGGTCCAGACACATCTCTCAATCGCACTTCAAGCATATCTCTGAAATTCTTCTCCAATTGGTCAAATTTTTGATCCAACAAAGTGTCCTTGTCCAAGTGATAAATACCGGACGCAGCAGGCAAGTTAGACACTTATCGATTTCTATTTTGACTATTAGGATCAGAAATATCCCATGCTTGGGTAGTCTATGCCACATATTTCAAATGAGCCTCAGCATCGCTCGAATCTAACTCCCAAAAAGTTCTTTCACACATGGTTTGAACAAGTTGTTTAGACGCCAAAGTAAGGCCTTGATGGAAAAATGAAATCAGATGTTGCTTTTCAAAACCATGATGTGGGCATGCACTAACTAACTCCTGAAATCTCTCCCAACATTTATCAAAAGCCTCATTCTCATTTTGACGAAAAGCTTGAATTTGGGCTTCAACAGAATTGGTTTTGTGTTGTGGAAATTTTTTTGATATAAACTTGGCTTGCATATCTCTCCACGATCACACAGAATTTGGGGGTAGGGACCATAACCAAGTTTTAGCTTTATCCTTTAAGGAAAAAGGGAAGAGCTTCAATCGGATTACATCTTGTGGACAAGCTTGGTCACCAAACGTCTCACATTTATCTTCGAATTCTCGAATATGGAGATATGATTTTTTAGAATCCATCCCATGAAATGTAGGAAAAATTTAGATCATACCATTACGAAAGTGGAACTGACCGACATTATATGGGAGTAAAATGCAACCAGGGGTAACAGTTCGCTCCGAAAATAACAAATCTTTCATGGGAAGATATGGTATCTCATCCTCTCCAGCACCAACACTACCTTGCACAGACATATTGCTACCGAAAGATTCAGAATTCTCACTCAGTGTTTGACTCAATGAACGACTTGTGATGGAATTATTAGGCGAAGGAGGTGGAACCCAAAAATGATGAGAGTCAGAATTTTCAAAACTTTCTTCGGCACTAGCATTTTCGTGAACTTGGGTGGGAGATCAATTCTGCATATAAGCACATAACAGATGAGAATTTTTTTTTTTTCGAAATCACTTGTAGATAAAAATAACTTTCTTGAAAATTTAACAATTTCGGATCCCCGGCAACGGCGCCAAAAACTTGACGCGACTAAGAATTTGTCTCAAAAGTGCGTTTTACTCTAGGCTCAAGTGCAAGCCCGTCGCTCAAGTAGTAACCCGGTAAGTCGGGATCGTATCCACAGGGATCGAGATTGCCAAATAGTAATAAGAAAAATTATTAAATCTTGAAATGATTTCTTAAAAGAAACAAAAAGATGATTAATGATTGGGAAAATTTTTAGTGAAATAAAAATTTACTTAAGAAAAACAAACTGAAAATTGCAAAAAAATTTAGATCTGACAAATGGGAGAAAATAGGGTAGGTACAATCCCTCAATCCTTAACAAATTACCGTATAGAACACTAGAATTGTAAATTAAAATTATTGACTAGATCCGATCTTTATAAATTCTAAGCATTACATATATGAGGGATCTAGCCCGCATCATATAAAATCAAAGATAGATATAAAGCGGTGAATGATAAATTATACTCGCAAAGCGTTCTTAAACATCTCAAGTACCTAGGGCAAGATAGATTAAAAGATTGACAATGTTTGTATGAGTTTCTTTCACGATTCAATCAATATTTTAATTTAACCTCTATTTTCTACATAAATAATTTTCCTTGGATTGAGTTCATGTACCCCAGCCCTTGGGAATTTAGCTACTCATGATTTATTTCAAGAATAAATTCACATATAAAATTATGGATCTACAAGACATTGTAAATAATTTGCAAATAATAAAACTAGAGAATGGAAAGATTTTACTTGAATTCAGCAACAAAAACGGAATTGGAATTCAGAATTTCTTACAAACTAGGGTTCATGAAAACTCTTGAAGGAATAGAAAATTTTCTCTCAAAATCTAACCATAAAATTCAACCTCTAATTCTCTCTAGAACTCTCAACCTAGCAACTCCTCCCAAATGATGTAGGGCATGGGCTTTTATAGCACAAAGTATCGAAATTGACAGCTCAATTTGCTTGTGACACAAGTTTCACCATCTAGCACGCCAAAAATCTGCATAATTAATGCCAGGATTTCACATGACCGGACCGGTCCGGATTACCCTCGGATCGGTCCGATATCCACCGGATCGGTTCTTTTATTTCTACCGGATCGGTCCAGTCCTAGTCGGATCGGTTCTTTTTCCATTTCCATCATTTTGCTATCCATCCGGGATATACTGGACTTGGTCAATTCGGATCGGTCCGGTTTCCATCGGATCGGTCCGATTTTCTTCTGCTTTGACTTTTTTCTTGCAACTTTGACTAGCCATATCTTCTGATCTAGAACTCCGATTTGGGTGCCGTTTCTTCCTACGCTCTTGTGAACTCATGCTCTTTAACTTCACTTTTGGTGTCGCCTTCGATTTTTGAGTGGAACTTTACTCTTTTTCCCTTTGACTTTTCTTCTGATTTTCTTCTTTTCCTTTCTTGCATTCCATTCCTGAAAACTTCATCACAATTACACAAAAACTAGGGAATATTGTTAAAAACACACAATAGAGTGATATGGACTAAAAATGATTCAATTACCTTGTTCGAGATATTAAAATCACCAAATTAAGGGGCTAAATTCAGAAGAATTTACGCTTGGTCAGCCATTTGCCCAAGAATTCGACAAAAACAAATTTGATTTTGAAGATGTTGATTCAACCAAATATTCATCAATAATATCAAATGAGTTAATAATTAATGAATGCTCAACATTAATTAAACCATCCTCAATCTCCAAAACTTCACTACCAACACAATTACAATCTTCTACATTAATTTCAAGAAAATCACAATTTGACTTCTTCCAACAAATCAACATAAGTCTAAAATCCCCATCGGATTCCAAAATAACTCCAGAAAATTTCCCAAGAGAATATGGGAAATTTGTAGTTTGTCTTTGAAAAATCTTAAGTTTTGAACATACTTCATCAACAAAATAATAATATGAACTTATAGATTCAACGCTTATAGCAACCGACATACAACCATAAGAAAACATAAAACAGGAATACTATCCATAGCTCTACGAACTGCAAAAAATAGTAAAACAATAAATATCATATTACCATCAAAACTCATAAAAATGAAATGTTACAGTACTAAATTAGCAACCCTAATAAACTGTTAAAACCCACAGTAATCCAATCAAAAACAGAGAAAAACATAAAAAATGGTAAAACATAGCATCAAAACCAAATATACTTACAAAACAATAACCAACACATTGAATACATCCATAAAATATACAAAAGAAACCTAACTATCACATTAAACAACACACGAATAATATACATCAATTAAATTCACATATAATTCAACTTCATGATGAAATTAGAGAAACTGCATAATGAATAAAGTTAGAACATAACAATTACTATGTTAATATAATCCATAACTGATTACTTTCATGTTAAAGATAAAAACATATCATCTAATAAAACTTAAGCAGGGATAAACATGAAAACACATACAGCCAAATATAATCGCACAAATCAAATACGAAATCAAAAGTAAAAAGTAATTGAAGAATATAACATATAAATGTATATGTACATAGACTGATATATGAATTCACATTGACAAAAGAAGAATATGTACCATAAAATGTCAAGAAGAATAACAGAGATCAAAATCATATGAAGAACAAAGAAGAATCGGATGTACGTAGCAAATTTTGACCTAGATTGAATACATTTGAATGTAGAATTCTTCAATTTTTGGAACAAGAAGTTAACTAATTTGAACGGACTCTGTAATTTGGCAAGTCTAACAAGTATTCCTATTTGGACTCATACGATATAGGAATACAAGTAGGTAAATAAAATTTCCAAAACTGAGAAGGTCATAATCGGGAAGACAAAATGTATAATATATATGGAGGGACTATATGGGTAAAAGTGAAAATAGCCGTCTTTTTAAAAAAAAATGTACATTTATATCAGGGAATAAACAATAATTGCCCCAAAGGTTTATAGGCTAAAGTCTACATTTATAAAAGTTTGGGATCAATTTGGTAAGTATATTAAGTTATATTCTAAGTTGGACTTGTTGGGAATTTTGAGTGGAGACTATGGGTATATAGGTCTTTTTAGTTTATTTGGGAATCAAGTAGAGTTTAGGGTTCACTACAAGAAAAAAGTCTTTTTATAACCTTTTTTAAGTGTCATAAAATGCATTTTACGACTCTTTATTTTTCAATAAAAACAGTCATAAGTTTATGATACCCATAAAAGTGTCATATTAGGTAACGAATATATATGACATTTTTTTCAAAACTATCATATTTACTACAAAAAATGGGTCATAATATACTCTATAACATGTCATTTTCATTTAAAAATCGTCATGATAAACAGTTTTAAAAATTTTAAAAAGGTCATATAAAAAAAATTCGTCACATGAGTGTTAAATATAAACAGTCACAAATTAAACATATAATAAAAAAACTAATAACCAATATTAATGTCATAGTTGAGAAATAAATCTAAACACGAATCAAAATTTTCAATAACATGAAAACAGTCTTGAATTTTTTTGTATTTGAAGTCATGTACACCTAAAGTGTACCAAACCAAATCATTTGTCCATATAAAACAAATAGTGGAATACAAATAGATATACCCACCATTTACATTGATTATCCACAAAAAAATAATGACCTACTACATGTATTGTATCTAGATATAATCACTATGTATATCATTCAAAAAAATATCTCCTAAAAAATGTACATCTGAAGGTCACGCATAAATGCATCGGTCCTCCATTGGCTTTCGCAAAATTGTATCGATAAAGTGCTCCAAATCATATAATATAAGGATGAATAAATTCAATGAACTCATGTTGAAGTTTATTGATCTCATGAGTTTGATGTGATGACTTTCCGTCCAACTCCTTCATCTAAACAAGACAAATAAAATTACATTTAGCTTTTATCACCTCTGAATAATAAAGAATGTAAAAAAATTATAAAAAACACGTCACCTTCATTTTTATAGACTTCGATGAATTTTTCAAGTGCTCTCGGATGAACTGGAATACAAAAAAATCACACACAATTTCTCCTCGTTGTTTAGGGGCCTAAAAATAAAGGAGTTAGTGTATTACTCATGTAAAATGTGAATACCTAAATATTAAATTTAATTTATCGAACAAATACCTTAATGTTTTCCAGTTTAATAGTGATCTTTTTCCTTTGATTGTTAAAAACAATCTAATTCCACGTCAATAAAAAAACATAATGACATATTTATTTTACAATTATGAAAAATGAAATCAATAATTTTATTATAAGTATTTATCTAGGATACTACTTACATGTTTATATAGAGCTTAAGATCCATGCTTGGTTCCCCGTGTAAAAAATTAATTCATATTACATTGTTCGAAATAAAGTCGATCACAAGAAAAACCCAATGATACCTAGAATTATTGGAAATTTTTAATATTATACATACACACATTTATTACGCTTAAAAACTTTCACATATGTACTAAACTTACCCGATATTGATTGGAGTAACAAATATTTGTTTGTCTGATGCCTTCTATAGAGTTTCTATTATAAATTGATGCCTAATGTTTTTAGTAAATGCATCCCGAATGGTGAGGGGATTTAATAATTGTGATAACCCACACTTTTAGGGATATTTAATTTACATAAATGAGTGTAATTTGAAGATTTGAGGAATTTCTCTGAATAATAATTTTTGGAGTTTACAAGGGTTAGAAGCTTTTCGATGTGTGCTACATTTACTTTTGGGAGTATGTAAATGAGTTAGATTATTTAATTACATGTCGCAGTTGAGTAAAACGATAAAGGATAATATTTTAATTGAAAAACTCGTATTGAGATGTGTTGTGTTTAATTAGTGATTTGTACTTAAGTGACTCGGATAGAGATTTCGAGTACGCGGCTGGTTCCGGAATGGCCGAGATAGTCAGAATAGAGTATCCGGGGGAAGTGTTTAAGTTCAGGGGACTTTTGAAATAGTAAGGACTCGCAATTGAGTAAACAAGTCATTTTTGGGTTTATAAGGGATAAACCCTTATTTCTCTCCTATATAAGACATGAGAGAGTGGGATATGGAGAGAAAAGAGATAAAAGAAGTAGGAGAAGAAAGGAAGGGAGAAGAGGAGAGAAAAAGGGGATTTCCGGCCAAACTCCGCGGGATTCGACTCGAGGTCGCCGGATTTTATCCAAGAGGAAAGTGTTTACTTGATTCATTCTTTTACGCATAAATATCATATCATAGAAGGTAATAACAAACCATAAAGATTTTTGGGTTGGGTTTTCGTGAATCAAACGGGTGTTTCAGAAGATTTAACGGATAAAACTCGGTTAATATCCAATTTGAGAAAGTGAGAAATTTACTGTATTTAGTTGTTGATTCATGGTTCTAGGATGATTATAACCTATTTACCTTATGTATATATAGTTGGTTGTGGTTATGTGTTGGTGGGAAAAAATATAAAAAGCTTGGTGGGTTATTAATGGACGAAATAGACTCGTTGGAGAAGAAGCAGATTCGGCTGCCCGGTTCGATCGATTGATCGACGGCCAAGGGTCGATCGATCGACCCTACAGAATTTTTGGCAATTTCGGCTTGTTAAGTTTAAATGGGGTGAATTACTAAATTAATGATTCCTAGCCTATTTATTTGAGGGAATAAATACCCAACTAAGGGAATTAGAATATAGTCATTTGCGGGAACTTATGGGGGCTAGGAGGGTGCGATAATCGCATGGCACTAAAAGTATATTTTCGGGAAAAATAAATAAATTAAGCAATTAGATATTTAGGGTTCCTAAAATAGAGTGGGAACCTCCAAATTAATTTTTGAGCGGAATGTAAACTTTGAGTTCATGGAAAATAGGATCCAGGACTTATTTAATTGGGGGTGTTCGGGATGAGTAACACTCGAAGGTGCATTCCGGCGGGAGATTTTATATAGGTAATTGTGCACGTAGAAATGTAAGTATATGCCGACTATATTTGAGTAAATCCTATGAGGCGATTAGGATGGAATTGGGGATATAGGCTAAATATGATTGAGCGATTATCTGATACGTCTATGGATGACTATTGTTATAGAAAATGATAAATCTATGTGACTAAAATGAGTTGGGGGCATTATTATTTAATTATTATGAATTGGTATATGCATAGAGTACATAAATCCTTGAGAGTAATTAAGGTACAAGTTATATATAAGGTGGGAGAATACTTTTGGGTTTAGTATCGTAAGTGTGTGAATAAGTAAATATTATTATGAATGGGAACATTCGGGGTTATTGGCTATCGCTATATGAGATTGGCAACTATAACCATATATATATATATATATATATATTTAAGAAGTGATGTAGAATATATACGATGTTATTACAGTATATATAATATGATATGAATACATATATATCTCTGTGTGATTGGTATATTTGTATTTTAGAGGTTAGTTCCACGGTCTTTCCTTTGTCGTAGGGTTAGAATAGACAGATTATATATTCCTCTAGTGCGATCCGGGGAGGTTGCGCGATGTGGGTGAATCCCCTGGCTTGAGGAGCAGGGAGAGTATATCCCCAAGTCATCTCGTCCCGCGTTCAAGTGCGATGTGTGTACTCCACTTCCAGAGGGAATATGAACGCCTCCACCGTTGTGTATTTTTACCATGACCATGAGTGTGTCTGTCTTGGTACCGTGGCATAATAAGTAAACCCGAATTCGTATAGGCACTATAAGACTTCATCCTCGAGTTATATCTCGGTGGGATGGTTATTATACTTATGTTTGTGATAGGTATAATTATACTTGTTGCGTATAGTATATTACTTGTATATGAAGATGAAATATCATATAAAGTAAACATATGTATATAAAGTGAAAAGATTGACAAGGTGTATTTCCCCTTCCGGAAGGTTTATATCCGGATTTATATGAATATGAATCATAGGTTCTATTGAGAACTATGTATATATTTATGTGAGTTTATCTATGTGTTATGTGCTGAGCGCTTAATGAATCCCGACAATCAACATTTCCAGGAAGTAGTGTATCAGGGGGGATTCCTCATTTTGATTTCGCTTCGCGAGACACACGACGCACGAACGTAGAGAAATGTTGGGAATGGGGAGAAGTTTAGTCCTTAGTACTTGTGTATGAGGATTCTTAGAGGATGGATAAATATTACTTAGGCATGGTAACTTAACTAGGTTGTCTTAACTGTATGCGATATAAGTGCACTGTTAAAAGAGAGGTGAGGTGTATTTCATGGGAGTGCGATACCAACTTAAATATGAGATAATCATATTTTAATAATATGGCATTTATGCACTTGCTAAACATTTTCAAACTCGGGCTCTGACCCATTTCTCCTTTTCCCTCTCTTGCTATATATATATATATATATGTATTCCATAGGTGTCCAGACATAGGGATGCATGGATGATGATTCCTTCGAGTGAGACGTATGCTGCGGCAGTTGTGGACGCTTGCAGGTTTATTTTTTGACGCTTATATTCTTATGATCTAGATAGGAAGCATTGTAGTATCACTCGGGTCGAAAGCCCAATTGTATTTATTTATTCTTTTACCGCCTTTTAGTGCGGCATTCGTTATGGTTGTACTTTATTAAACCGAGTGTTCGGTCATTTCATTTCATATTTAGTTGTTGCATATATAAACTGTGTGAATGTTTAATTTAGTTGGTTTGATTAAAAAGATTAGTTAAATAAAATTTTGACACCAGCCTAATAGGTTATTAGTAATTAAATTGGTTTTCGATAGTGATGCTAATAATTCACCGTATGAGACTCCAGTTTTAATTTGGTACTGGATTGATCACTCGGTATTTTATTAGGCGGGGTGTCACAGATGGTATTAGAGCATCAGGTTTTAGTGTCCTTATGAATCTGTGCGGACATACTATGCTTTCAACGTTGATCTCAATTTGATATAGAGGCTTAGGATTAGAATTGTTTATTCCTCACGCGAGATTTTGTTCTCCTGCGATTTGGAAATATTATAGTTAATCTTTTGTGCGCCCGTTCGAGATTCGTGTGCTGATCGGTGAAGGATGACCAAGGAAGTTCGTGATGAGGGTAGTAGGAGGTGGGGTTTATTGTGACAACCCGCATATCCGAAATAAGGGGTTGCTAGCCCAATGCCCCGACATAACGGAATCATGGATGGATATCATCCTCAGCATCAACATTAAAATAATGAGTATATGGGAAAACCACCCAATAATTCAGAAAGCGGGTTGCCAAAAATAAATTTTTAATTTAGTTTTATTGCAAGTAAAAGAAAACAATTTAAACAACCCATTTTAAAAGATAGTGGAATTCCAAGATAACATATATAATACATCCATAACGAGTATACAAGAAGAGGACCCAATATTCTTTCGGTCAACAGTTTAATAAAATATATAATACATTCATAAACAGTTACAAAAGTCGGGCCACACACCCGAGTGAAAGACCCGATCATATCTAGAATACAAAAATGAAGGCGTCTAACAAAACATCCTGTAATATCTGCAAAATCTTACAGCTCCTCGAAAGCATAAGAGTAGGAATATCAACACGGGCGTCCTTGCGGAGGAGCACCTGAACGAATACAAATTCATGCACAACATGGAGAAAAATTGAATGGGTCAGGGCTCGGTTTTTATATGATTCCCAGATGAATAAGAAGCATGATAGATATGAACATTTAATCATGAATGATGAAGATGAGGATCTAACCACCTAATCACAAAGCAAAATAAAGCAGTTTAAATGATATGCCTTTTATTAAATTATGCAAGAGAATATAATTAGACATCATAAAATTAAAAACCTCCATCATTATTTACCACTTTATTCCAATTTCCATTCCTTAACAGGAATATAATACCATCATCTATTCTTATGGCATTAACATAACTCAAGTCCCACTAGATTTAGAAAGGTCATATTCTCATACATATAACGATTGTAAGACCGCCCCTCCGAGTTTCCCCACTGGGCGCGCCCCTAAATGACTATCATCTTCCAGGGGCCTATCAAACAAGGAGTCCTAGGCACCTAACGCACGTCGGTAAGTGGCCATATGCCTGCGAGTGAGTCATAACCACACTCGGAATTACCTCAATAGCGCAGAATAAAACACCTAATAAACCCGCATATGGCCGAGGACTATAGTCTCCCTGCATTCACTAGGCAGGGGACATAACCTCATGCGCGAGCTTCCCTTATGATAGCATTTAGAGAGGTGTGTTTAAGTAAATTAATATTTACCAATTTAATCACATTTTCATTTCCATTAATCATATGTGTGTTTCATTATATCTGAAACCATAATCATTGAATATTTTCATTAATATTCATCATAATATAAGTCCCGAATTAACCTCCAAGTGATCACAATACTTCCACAAGTCTCAAGGTCTTATATACCTGAAATGAGCCCCAAAAGTCTCCAAGCATGGGACTACAATCCATATCCTCCTATTAAGTTGTAAAAAGAAAAGTAACGCATGAACATCACTTTAAGCCCCCTCCCCGAAATAAACCCCAGATGAACCAATTCTAATCTAGGGTGGCGACCAACTCAACTAAGATTCCAGGACTCTAAGTTTACTTCATTTAATAAGGTTCCTAAGTCCTAAGCCTAAAGAAAAAGGATAAAAGTTAAATAAAAAAAATTATTCAAAACTGTCGGGACCGAATCGATTTTCGCCCTGTAAGAGAATCGCTTCGGTTGACAAACTCAACTTTCTTTAAATGCCGAACCGATTCGGCCTTAACCCGAATCGATTCGGGTACTAGACCTAGAAAACTATCCTTAAGCGAATCGATTTGTCCAGGGGCCGAATCGATTCGCCCCTGCGAATTTGCCAAGTTTTGGCTATGGAGTCTTGGACTCCAAAAATACCCCCAACTCAAAATCCATCCAAACCAAGATCATTAATGGCTACCAACTGATTATAAATGCTTCCAACAACATTAATCTACACCAATAAATATCCAAATCTCTTTCAAAGATTCCAAAACCCATAAATCCATAAAAGCCCTAACTTTATCAAACCAAAACAAATCCACATCTACCAATACTAATTATCCAACTTAAATCACATAATAGCAAGTAGAAAACTTGCCTTGGGGTTCCAATCTCAGATTTGAGGAAGATGAATGCAAGATCAAGCCACAAATCTTCAATCTCTCTCTTTCTCTCCAAAGTTCTCTCCAAAGTTCTCTTCTTCTCTCTCTCTCTCTAGGTTAACAATTGCTCTTAAGAGTAATAAATGAATTTCAAGACATAAATCGGGTAATTAAGCTAAAGTCTCCAAATTTAAGTGGTTAATACCACATTAAAAATGATTCT
Source organism: Sambucus nigra (assembly GCA_949130495.1). Classification (NCBI taxonomy): domain Eukaryota; kingdom Viridiplantae; phylum Streptophyta; class Magnoliopsida; order Dipsacales; family Adoxaceae; genus Sambucus; species Sambucus nigra. The sequence continues at coordinate 250,303,485 of OX422215.1, forward strand.
CAATGCGCAATATACTAAAACCAGTCAAAAGTGCCGAAAACATCAATATACAATATGACACACATTTTGACTATCTCGCACCTCCCGGAACTAACTACACCCTCCAAATTATCATTTGGAAATTTTATACCTCATTTGAAGTTTCGGTCTCATTTTTAAACCACAATGTCATTTTAAATATTATGACATAATCAAACACAACATGGTGGTATTTACCTACACATATGGTAAATATGCAACATTTTAGTAAATATTAACTTTTCTCATTAAATTAATACTTACTCCACATTCCAACATTTTGTATATAATTACTCCACATGGTAAATAAATATAAAATAGGCTCTCAAAAGTGAGGGTTATTACATACTCCCCCCCTTATGAGGGAATTTTTCCCCCAAAATTCACGCGTACCTTGAATAAAGAGATGCAGATACTTTTCCCGCATATCATCCTCACGTTACCATGTTGAAACCTTAGCATTGTGATGAATCCATTGGACTCGCACCAAGGGAACCACTCGAGACCTCAACCTACGCTCCCCATGCTCTAAAATAGCAACGGGTTGTTCTTCATATGAAATGCCGGGTTGCAAGTTGATATCCTCGAAAGGGATATGCCAAAGGGCACGATCGCACCTTTTATACTTCTTCAAAGAAGAGACATGGAACACGTCATGAATTTGTTGTAAAGGTTATGGTAGGGAAAGTTGATACGCCACTGGACCCACCCTAGCAATAACGAGAAAAGGTCCAACAAAACGCGGCGCAAGCTTCCCTTTCTTTCAGAAATGTTTGATACCTTTCATAGGTGACACTCGCACCAAGACTTGGTCCCCAATATCCGACTCCATGTGCCTCCTATTTGCATCAACATAACTCCTTTGATGGTCTTGAGCTATTCGAATGCGATTCCGAATGAGTTCGATCTTAGAAGAAGTATCTTGGATCATTTCAGGTCCAAGGAATTTATTATCACCCACTTCCAACCAATATGTGGGAGATCAACAAGGCCTACCATACAAAGCTTCATAGGGCGCCATTCCAGTAGTAAATTGGTACGAGTTGTTATAAGCGAACTCTACTAAAGGGAGATATTTTTCCCAACCGCCTTTGAAATCAAGCATACACATACGAAGCATATCCTCCAACATTTGGTTTACTCGTTCAGTCTGGCCATCTGTTTGAGGATGATAAGAAGTGCTCAACTTCAACTCAGTCCCCATAGCCTCTTGGAAACTTCGCCAAAAGTGGGAAACGAAAATCTTGTCTCGATCGAAAACGATATTTAAAGGCACCCCATAGAGTCTGACAATCTCCGCGATGAATAATCGGGCATAGCGAGTAGTGTCATAATCGGTACGCACGGGTAGGAAATGTGTCGACATAGTAAAGCGGTCGACAATCACCCAAATTGAATCACAACCACTTTGTGACCTTGGCAAGCCTATAATAAAATCCATCGATATGCTCTCCCATTTCCATACTGCAATCTCCAACGGTTGCAACAAACTTGTCGGTCGCTGATGATCTATCTTGACCTACGGATAAGTAGTGCATTGGGATACAAACTCAAAAATGTCTCGCTTCATACCTGGCCACCAATACTAACGGCATATATCTTGATACATCTTGTCCCCACCAGGATGTATCGTGAATTTAGAACCGTTAGATTCTGCCATCACTGCCCGTCTCAAATCCCCCTCATCCGGGACAATGAGCCTTCCATGGAAGCGTAGTCCACCCTCTGAACTTATCGAGTAGGATTTCGCTCCCTCGGACAGTAATCAAAATATGTGGTCTTGACAACACTTATCTCTTCCATGGTATTCTATAACTTTTTCCACAATTGTAGGAGTAACGGTCATCACTGACATAAATGCTCTTGCCACCGCATCCACCTGACCGAGCTCTTTCCATTTAGCTTTCCATACATCAGCTAACTCTCCTTCAGGCTTTCTACTCAAAGCATCCGCTACTACGTTCGCCTTGCCCGGATGATAATGGATATCAAATTGGTAATCTTTCATGAACTCCAACCATCGACGCTGTCGCATATTGAAATCTTTCTGTGAAAATAAATATTGTAGCTACTTATGGTCCGTGAAAAGACTAAATTTCTCCCCTAGGAGATAATGCCTCCAAATATTCAAGGCAAAGACAACTACGGCTAGTTCTAAGTCATGCACCGAATAGTTTCTTTTATGGGGCTTGAGCTTGCGAGAAGCATATGCGATAGCCCGTCGCTCTTGCTGAAGCACACCTCCTAATCCTTGTAGAGATGCATCGGTGAAGACTAGATATTCCAATACCAGTTTTGGAAAAGCAAGAACTGGAGCTAAAGTCAATCTATCTTTGAGCTCATCAAAACCAGCCTGACAAGATATATCCCAAACAAATCTCACCCCTTTCCGGGTCAAATTTGTCAAAGGGCTAGCGATCTTTGAGAAACCCTTGATAAACCGACGGTAATAACCCACCAAACGTAGAAAACTACGAATTTCGGTAGGTTTCGTGGGCTGACCCCACTCCCTTACCGCAACCACCTTGCTCGAATCCACCGAAATGCCCTGCGAAGTCACAATATGACCCAGAAATTGCACTTCTCGCAACCAAAAACCACACTTCTCGAACTTAGCATACAATTGGTGATCCCTCAACCTTTGTAGGACCAATCTCAAATGAGTAGCATGATCAGATTCTGTTCGAGAATAGACTAGGATGTCATCGATGAATACAATAACAAATTGGTCCAGGAAGTCCCGAAATACCCTATTCATGAGATCCATAAATACAGTGGGGGCATTCGTTAGCCCAAAGGGAATAACCAAAAATTCATAGGACCCATACCTCTTCAGAAAAGTGGTCTTGGATACATCCTGCTCCCGTATCCTCAACTGATGATACCCCATCCTCAAGTCTATCTTAGATAAGTACGACGCTCCCCTAAGTTGGTCAAACAAGTCATCGATACGAGGCAAAGGGTATTTATTCCGGATCGTGACCTTATTCAACTCCCTATAGTCAACACATAACCGAAGAGAACCGTCCCTTTTCTTTACAAACAACACTGGAGCACCCCCATGGCGACGTACTACGCCGAATAAATCCCTGCTCCAACAACTTCTGAATTTGATCTCTCAACTCCCTCATTTCAACAGGAGCCATACGATAAGGAGCTCTCGTAATCGGTCGAGTTCCTGGCGCTAAATCAATCACAAAATTAATCTCCCGACTCGGAGGCAAACCCGGTATTTCCAGAAAGGCATCTACAAAATCTCGAACAACCGAAATAGAATCCAAGGGAACAATTACATCCCGAGAAGTTTCTTCCGCAATACAATACAAATAAGTACTAGTACCTCCCTCAAACGAGGCATAACATCCAAGAACATTTCTTGTCCCGGAACGGCGAAGACTATACTCTTCCCGTAACAATTAACTATAGCATGATACTTGACAAGCCAATCTATGCCCAAAATCACATTATACCCGACCATGTCTAGGATGAGTAAATCGGCCTCAAAGCATAAATTACCAAGAGAAATTCCTATATGTTTACAAACAAGGAAAATGAGTGAACCATCACCCATAGAGGACTCAACGTTAGTGAAAGTGCTCTCGGCAGATTTTATCAACTCTGTAGACTGAGCAAAACTTTTAAAAATGAATGAATGTGTCGCACCCTTATCAAACAAAACGCGACCCATGTGTCCCTGAATAAGGAACTTACCCTCAATCGCTGGCGAAGCAGGAGGATGCATAGCATCCTGGATATGATAAACTCTCCCATACTAGAGCTGACCCTGCTGCGGAGGAACAATCGGATTTGGTTCCTATGGCAGAAACTGAACATAAGGCTGTTGTGGAGCCCTAGGAGGTTGTCCCCCAATCAGCTGAGTACACTCCTTCTTGTAATGACCCGCCTCCCCACATTGGAAGCACTTTCCTAACATATTCTCTGGAACACGACCCCAGTTTTTTCTAAACTAGTTAACACCTTGGCCATGATGGCCTCTACCTCCTTGACCACCACGACTTGTTTGTTGTTGTTGCGAGGCACTCTCACCGTGCCGATTATTATTACCACCTGAATTGAACCCACCAAAACGTTATCTTTTTTACGAGTCCCCTTGCTGGGGATCCCTTTCTTTCTGCTTATTACCCGAAGATTGGGACGAGGAAAAAGCTCCTCTTCCATTCCCACTGCCTCCAGGCTTTCCCCCTTGCCCCACTACTGTAGCTTTCTTTCTACCCTGCATGTACAACCAATGCTCCTGGCAATGGAGAAATGCCGCATTCATCACCTTCCCAAAAGTTTGCAAGGATCGATTACCCAGCAAATGTTATTGGATTCTCCAGTTCAGACCTCCCATAAACTTTGAAACTTTCCTTTCTTCCGGAGTCACCTCATCCGGTACAAAACTTGCCAACCGGGTGAACTCCTCTTCGTATTCGGCAACTGACTGCTCTCCCTGTACCAAATCCTGAAGTCTCCTTCTCATCTCCCTTTGAACTGCGGGAGGAAAATACTTTTGGTCAAACAGGACCTAGAAATCAGTGATAGATATGGTATCCCTCTGTTCTGGTGTAGTCATTGACTCCCACCAATGCAAAGCGGCCCCCATAAGTTTGAAAGTAGCAAGGACTTGTTTCTTCTCCTCGCTACAATCCACCATTCGTAGATGGCATTGCTATCTTTCTTCCATTGATTTGCTCGATCAACATCCGAACCTCCATCAAACTCCAGGGGATGGCCCTTTAAAAAGGACTCCCTAACTATTTCCCATGGAGAAGGTCCCGTAGGAGCTTGGGCATCTTGCGCTTGTTGTTGAGCTTGTGGAATTTGTTGAGCCACTGCGGTCATGGTAGCATTAACCGCTTGAGCCAGAATGTTTGCTACATCAGCAGCATTAATAGTTCCTTATGGCGGCAGAGGACCAACATCATCTTCTACAACTCTATTACATCTCGCTCGACGACCTCTCTTAGGCGGCATCTGAGATGAGGAAACAATAGAGTTAGAATACTATTCAAAATAATCGATGTTATAGAAGATCGCAAACATAAGCAACAAAGAAGTCCTAACATTAGGCTCTATATCAAAGAACGCTACGGTAGAACGTGACAAGTCCTCATAGATCCTAAAGACTCTAGAACCTGACGCTCTGATACCATCTGAAACAACCCGCATATTAGAAATAAGGGGTGGCCAGCCCGATACCCCAACATAACGAAATCATGGATGGATATCATTCTCAGCATCAACATCAAAATAATGAGTATATGGGAAAACCACCCAATAATTCAGAAAGCGGGTTGCCAAAAATAAATTTTTAATTTAGTTTTATTGCAAGTAAAAGAAAAAAATTTAAACAACCCATTCTAAAAGATAGTGGAATTCCAAGATAACATATATAATACATCCATAACGAGTATACAAGAAGAGGACCGAATATTCTGTCGGTCAACAGTTTAATAAAATACATAATACATTCATTAAACAGTTACAAAAGTTGGGCCACATGCCCGAGTGAAAGACCCGATCATATCTAGAATACAAAAATGAAGGCGTCTAAAAAACATCCTGTAATATTCACAACATCTTATAGCTCCTCGAAAGCATAAGAGTAGGAATATCAGCACGGGCGTCCTTGCGAAGGAGAACCTGAACGGCTACAAATTCATGCACAACATGGAGAAAAATTGAACGGGTCAGGGCCCGATTTTTATATGATTCCCAGATGAATAAGAAGCATGATAGATATGAACAGTTAATCATGAATGATGAAGATGAGAATCTAACAACCTAATCACAAAGAAAAATAAAGCAATTTAAATGATATGTCTTTTATTAAATTATGCAAGAGAATATAATTAGACATCATAAATTTAAAAACCTCCATCATTATTTACCATTTTATTCCAATTTCCATTCCTTAACAGGAATATAATATCATCATTTATTCTTATGGAATTAACATAACTCAAGTCCCAGTTGATTTAGAAAGGTCATATTCTCATACATATAACGATTATAAGACCTCCCCTCCTAGTTTCCCCACTGGGCGCACCCCTAAATGACTATCATCTTCCAGGGGCCTATCAAACAAGGCAGCCTGGGCACCTAACGCACGTCGGGAAGTGTCCATATGCCTGCGAGTGAGTCATAACCACACCCGGAATTACCTCACTAGCGCAGAATAAAACACATAATAAACCCGCATATGGCCGAGGACTATAGTCTCCCTGCATTCACTAGCCAGGGGACATCACCTCATGCGCGAGCTTCCCTTATGATAGCATTTAGAGAGGTGTGTTTAAGTAAATTAACATTTACTAATTTAATCACATTTTAATTTCCATTAATCATATGTGTGTTTCATTATATCTGAAACCATAATCATTGAATATTTTCATTAATATTCATCATAATATAAGTCTCGAATTAACCTCCAAGTGATCACAATAATTAAACAAGTCTCAAGGTCTTATATACCTCAAATGAGCTCCAAAAGTCTCTAAGCATGGGCCTACAACCCCTATCCTCCTATTAAGTTGTAAAAAGAAAAGTAATGCATGAACATCACTTTAAGCCCCCTCCCCGAAATAAACCCCAAATGAACCAATTCTAATCTAGGGTGGCGACCAACTCAACTAAGATTCTAGGACTCTAAGTTTACTTCATTAAAGAAGGTTCCTAAGTCCTAAGCCTAAAGAAAAAGTATAAAAGTTAAATAAAAAAAAAATATTCAAAACTACTGGGACCGAATCGATTCGCCCTGCAAGCGAATCGGTTCGGTTGACAAACTCAACTTTTTGTAAATGCCGAATTGATTCGGCCTTAACCCGAATCGATTTGGGTACCAAACCTAGAAAACTTCCCCTAAGCGAATCGATTCGCCCAGGGGCCGAATCGATTCACCCCGGCGAATTTGCCAATTTTTGGCTATGGAGTCTTGGACTCCAAAAATACCCCCAACTCAAAATCCATCCAAACCAAGATCATTGATGGCTACCAAGTGATTATAAATGCTTCCAACAACATTAATCTACACCAATAAATATCCAAATATCTTTTAAAGATTCCAAAACCCATAAATCCATAAAAGCCCTAACTTTATCAAACCAAAACAAATCCACATCTACCAATACTAATTATCCAACTTAAATCACATAATAGCAAGTAGAAAACATTCCTTGGGGTTCCAATCTCAGATTTGAGGAAGATGATTGCAAGATCAAGCCACAAATCTTCAATCTCTCTCTTTCTCTCCAAAGTTCTCTTCTTCTTCTCTCTCTCTCTAGGTTAACAATTGCTCTTAAGAGTAATAAATGAATTGAAAGACATAAATCGGGTCATTAAGCTAATGTCTCCAAATTTAAGTGGTTAATACCACATTAAAAATGATTCCCAATACGCAATATACTAAAACCAGTCAAAAGTGCCCAAAACATCAAAATACAATATGGCACACATTTTGACTATCTCGCACCTCCCGGAACTAACTACACCCTCCAAATTATCATTTGGAAATTTTATAACTCATTTTAAGTTCCGGTCTCATTTTTAAACCACAATGTCATTTTAAATCTTATGACATAATCAAACACAACATAGTGGTATTTACCTACACATATGGTATATATGCAACATTTTAGTAAATATTAACTTTTCTCCTTAAATTAATACTTACTCCACATTCCAACATTTTATATATAATTACTCCACATGGTAAATAAATATAAAATAGGATCTCAAAAGTGAGGGTTGTTACATTTATATAGAGCTGTAAGTTGAAGTTAGAGACCAGGACCGCAGTAAAGGTCACTTTCCTTGTGGAATTTGTCAAAAATTGTAATAATGACTACTAAAGTATAGTAGTTAAAATCATCTAAGTATTTCTATAGTAGAGAGTGGTGCTAAAGTTGATTACCCGGTGAAGTTATGTTGGGGAAAAGTTTGAAAGGGTCTTTGACGAGGACCATATGTTGAAGTTAAGTCATGCAAAATAATTGTGGCATTACTAAGTGGAAGCAGAAGGCTCGGGAGCTTTGGCTTAGAGCAGGGTATGAAATACCCATATGTGAAAATTCACTGAAATTTTTTTACTCTTGGCAGCAATATTGAAATGGTGGGAACGATAGTCACTATGTTTAAGGGAGCAGAATGTTTTGCTCATAGAGGGATCTTAAGGACGGTTTTAACCACGAGTTCCCATGATTTAGTAGTAATGAAAAGAATGCAGTTCTGCATTATCCACATACGGATCGGTCAAAGGCTGATAGTGAATAAAGAGTTATATGGATAAGTGAACTTTATACCGAATTAAGGTTGGTATAATGAAGAGAGAGTATTTTAGTGGAATGATAGGCTCATTAGTAAGTGTTGCTAACACATATGGAGAATTTGTGTTCGTGGGACCCCATTGGTGGAAATCCACTCGAGGAATTTGAAATAAGGTAGTTGAGGTCGGTAGCATGTTTCCTTTTAGTCGAAGGAGCTGAGGGAACTACATAAGTGATTGTCAGGATCGAGGCTATTAGTTTTTGATATACTGATCATTTAACATGGTGAGGGTGGCCAACGAGAGGGAATCAGGTGGGGTGGAGTGTTGAACCACATGGGTTATCCTTGCCCAGTACGAATTAAAGAAGAAAAGTAGAGTGTTTAGATGGAACATTGATTAAATTAGTTTTTGGTTTAATGAAGACAAGTGTACTATGTCTGGAAACCAATTGGAGCAGTCAGGGAGATTTAGCTAAGTTATTGTTATGAGTTTCACCTCAAATGAAGGTGGTATACTTTGTGTGACAAGATTGAGTCGCAGTATTTTAATTTCCCTAGATTCGTGTGTGTAGTTCGAGCTTTGTGGCGGTATCAGTAGCATTATATAGTGGGGTTCTATTTTCTTCATTCGTTATGGAAATAGGTGTTGATATTTTGAGTTTATATCTGGTTTGTACTACTCATTTTGTGTGTGTTATACCAGTATGGTATTATTTTGTGTATATTATATTCTTAGTTGATCGGAGCGATAGCAGGCTAATGATGCAAGACTATCATATTCGCGGTTCCAGGGTGGAACGGTCTCTTGTTTCAATATCTCACCTGGATACAGATTGAGTTTGCCTTTATTATATGGGTAGATGGAACTTCGAAGAGTAAAGGCTTCATTATCATGCTTTGAGTACCTAGCAACCTTATGTTTATGACTTAAGGTATGCAGGATTTATTTTTAAGCTGTGAGTTGAAGCTCATTGTTGTTTGCACAAAGTACCTAGTGTTAGTTCAAACTCTTGGTGGTGTGGCTCTTGGAAGAAGTAGGAGTTCTAACCACATTTTTTTGTTCGATGGGATAGGATGATCCAGTGGCATGTTTGAAAGTAATGGACCTCCACGATCGAAAAAGATAAGAAATAGTGTATAGGAGGGGTTCCTTGTTTGGATTTCGCTTGCGAGACGCTCCACGCATGAACCTTAATGATGTCGGGAGTGGAGAGATGTTACGAGACAAAAGGATATTGACTTTGATGATAAGTCACCTAGTGTGGAGAAAACACTATACGCTAAGAGCAGTGTGATGATTGCATTTTATGGAGATAGAAGTGTTATGGAAAACCATAGAAATGTTTCTCACATGCCAAGTAAGCGGGTGAGGTAAGGTTAAGGAAATTGATTTAGGTCTTGTAGCCAGGCCTTGATGAAAAGGAACATTTTGGAGGTAGTATGTTTTGGGTATGATGTTCGTAATACTTTTACAAAGAGTAGGCACCCCGATTAGTTAGACATTCCACTTCGCCTAAATGGAAGGACATAGTGGTGGAAGTGCGTTAGTATGTTAGCGAGGTAGGATTTAGAATGTCCCGCTGGCGTGCCTTAGGCCGTTATATCTCGATGACCGATGATGCGAGTAAGTAGTGTAACAAGGGGGTTCCTCATCTTTATTTCATTTTGTGAGATGTCCAATGCATGAGCCCAAGCAAATGTTAGAAATTGAGAAAGGTCTTGGGCACTAGGGGTATAGTTAATATAGTAGTCATTTTACGTGTGTAGGAAATACAACGATCTTAGGATTATTGGGAAGTAAGTCTAGTAGTACTAGTGGCACCGTTATAAGGAGAGTGTGGTGAATTAACCACGAGAAGATCCGTTGGTTAACTTTAAGATGAATTGAAATTCCAAGTATAAGAAGAATTGGATTTTGAGTTGTAACCAGGCCGAAAAAGTGAGGCCCGCTTTTAGAGAGAGTGTTACGTTTGTGACGTTTGTAATAGTTGTGCCGACGGGTAAAAAGATGTATGGGCACCTTGGTAAGTTAATTTTTATCGCCTGAGGTAGAAGACGCGTATTATATAAGCTGAAGGATATGTTGTGGGGAAGTTATGAGTGATATCGGAGTTTGTTGGAGGGAATGTCGCAGGAGGCGCACGATAATCCAATTGCATAGGTGCAACAAGAGTTTGAACACCTAAAATAGGTGAGAAGACTAACGGTAATAGTCAAGCCTTAGTGAAATTTCCTTTTTAAGAGAAGTTAGATTCCATATTATAGACGAACAGACTCTTAGAGTGTTAGCTAGAGTATCAGCTTTTCGAGACATTAGAGCGACAGTTATAGGCTTATTTTCTTTAGATACGATTATAAAATCACTAGGGGTGATATGTTGTCATTATAGTTAATCTTACGACCGAGCTACTGAGTTAGCATGTAGAGATTTAGTTAATCTTATGGTTAAGCTAGTGCGTTAGAGTATAAGCCTTAAGATTGGTGGGTATCGAGAACGAGTATAGGGTTGGGTACCATTGGGTTAGTAATATTTGACTTCTGTGAATTAGGATCTAGTATGATTAGTGACCCCAAGTTGTTAGTACCGGTCGTATTTGAATTTTGGGGACGGAATTCTGTTGCAGGGGGGGACAATATAATACCCCACACTTTTAGGTATATCTAATTTACATAAATGAGTGAAATTTGGAGATTTAAGGAATTTATCTAAATTATAATTTTTGGAGTTTACAAGGGATAGATGCTTTTCGATGTGTGTTACATTTACTTTTGGGAGTAGGTAAATGAGTTAGACTAATTTAATTACATGTCGCAGTGGAGTAAAGCGACACTGGATAATATTTTAATTGAAAAACTCGTATTGAGATGTGTTGGGTTTAATTAGTGATTTGTAGTTAAGTGACTTGGATGGAGATTTCAAGTTCGTGGTTGGTTCCGGAATGGCCGAGATAGTCAGAATAGAGTATTCGGGGGCATTGTTTAAGTATAGGGGACTTTTGGACTAATAGGGACACACAATTGAGTAAACAAGTCATTTCCGGGTTTATAAGGAATAAACCCTTATTTCTATCCTATATAAGACATGAGAGAGTGGGAGAAGGAGAGAATAGAGAGAAAAGAAAGAGGATAATAAATGAAGAGAGAAGAGGAGAGAAAAAGGGGATTTCCGACCAAATTTCGCAGGATTCGACCCAAGGTTGTTGGATTTAACCACGAGGCACGTGTTTACTTACTTTATTCTTTTACGCATAAATCTCATATCATAGTAGGTAATAACAATCCATAAATATTTTTTTGATGGGTTTTCGTGAATCAAACGGGTGTTTTGAAAGATTTAACGGATAAAACTCGGTTAATATCCAATTTGATAAAGTTACAAATTTACTGAATTTAGTATTTGATTCTTGGTTCTAGAATGATTATATCCTATTTCCCTTGTGTATATATAGTTACTTTTGGTTATCTGTTGGTAGGAGAAAAGATAAAAGTCTTGGTGGGTTGTTAATGGACGAAACAGACTCATTGGAGAAGAAGCAGAGTCAGCTGCCCTGTTCGGTCATTGACCGACGGCTAAGGGTCGATTGATCAACCCTCATAGAATTTTTTGCAATTTTGTCTTGTTAAATTTAAATGGGATGAATTCCAAAATTAATGATTCCTAGCCTATATATTTGAGGAAATAAATACCCAACTAAGGGAATTAACATATAGTCATTTGAGGGAACTTATGGGGGCTTGGAGGGTGCAGTAATTGTGTGGAACTAAAAGTATATTTTCAAAAAAAATAAATAAATTGAGGAATTAGATATTTAGGTTTCCTAAAATAGAGTAGGGACCAAATTAATTTTGGAGCGGAATGTAAACTTTGATTTCATGGAAAATAGGATCCAGGACTTATTTAATTGGGGGTGTTCGGGATGAGTAACACTCGAGTGTGTATTTCGGCGGGCGATTTTATATAGATAATTGTGCTCATAGAAATGTAAGTATATGCCGACTATATGTGAGTAAATCCAGCAAGGCGACTAGGATGAAGTTGGTGATATAGCCTAAAGATGATTGATCGGTTATCTGATACGTCTATGGACGACTATTGTTATGGAAAATGAGAAATCTATGTGCTAAAATGAGTTGAGGGCATACTTATTTAATTAGTATGAATTGGTATATTCAGAGAGTACATAAATTCGTAAGAGTAATTAAGGTACAAGTTATATATCAAGTGATAGAATACTTTTGGGTTTAGTATCCTAAGTGTGTGAATAAGTAAATATTATTACGAATGGGAACATTCGGGGTTATTGGCTCTCTCTATATGAGATTGACAATTATAGCCATATATATATATATATATATTTGAGAAGTGATGTAGAATATATACGATGTTATTACAGTATATGTAATATGATATGAATACATATATATCTGTGTGTGATTGGTATATTTGTATTTTAGAGGTTGGTTCCACGGGCTTTCCTTTGGCGTAGGGTTGGAACAGCCAGATTATATATTTCTCTAGTGCGATCCGGGGAGGTTGCGCAATGTGGGTGAATCCCCTGGCTTGAGGAGCAGGGAGAGTATATCCCCACGTCATCTCGTCCCTCTTTTGAGTACGATGTGTGTACTCCACTTCTAGAGGGAATAGAACCTCCTCCACCATTGTGTATTTTTACCATGACCATGAGTGCGTCTGGCTTGGTACCGTGGTATAGTGAGTAAACTCATATTCGAATAGGCACTATGAGACTGCATCCTCGAGTTATAGCTCGGAGGGATGGTTATTATACTTATGTTTGTGATAGGTATAATTATAATTATTGTGTATAGTATCTTACTTGTATATGAAGATGAAATATCATATAAAGTAAACATATGTATATAAAGTGAAAAGACTGATAAGGTGTATTTCACCTTCCGGTGGGTTTATATCCGGATTTATATGAATATGAATCATAGGTTTTATTGTGAACTATATATATATATATATATATGAATTTATCTATGCACTATGTGCTGAGGGCTTAATGAATCATGATGATCAAAATTGTCAGGTAGTAGTGTATCAGGAGGGTTCTTCATTTGGATTTCGCTTCGCGAGACAACCCACGCACGAACGTAGAGCAATGTTGGGAATGGGGGAAGTTTAGTCCTTAGTACTTGTGTATGAGGATTCTTAGAGGATGGGTACAGATTAGTTAGGCAGGGTAGTTTAAGTAGGTTGTCTTAACTGTATACGATAGGTGTACACTGTTTGAAGAGGGGTGAGGTGTATTTCATGGGAGTGCGATACCAACTTAAATATGAGATAATCATATTTTAAAAATATGGCATTTATGCACTTGATAAACATTTTCAGACTCGGGATCTGACCCGTTTCTCTATTTTCCGCTCTTGCTATATATATATATATATATATATATATATATATATATATATGTATGTATTCCATAGGTGTCTAGACACTGGGATGCCTGGATGATGATTCCTTCGAGTCAGACGTGTGCTGCGGCAGTTGTGGATGCTTGCAAGTTTATTTTTAGACACTTCTATTCTAGTGATATAGAGAGGACGCATTTTAGTATCACTCGGCCCGAAATCCCAATTGTATTTATTTATTCTTTTATCGCCTTTTAGTATGGCATTTGTTATGGTTGTACTTTATTAAACCGAGTGTTCGGTCGTTTCATTTTATATTCAGTTGTTGCATATATAAACCGTGTGAATGTTTAATTTAGTTGGATTGATTAAAAAGATTAGTTAAATAAGATTTTGACACCGGCCTACTAGCTTATTAGTAATTAAATTTGTTTTCGAAAGTGATGCTAAGAATGAACCATATGAGACTCCTATTTTAATTTGGTACAGGATTGATCACTCGGTATTCTATTAGGTGGGGTGTCACAGATGGTATTAGAGCATCAGGTTCTAGTGTCCTTAGGAATCTTTGCGGACATACTACACTTTCAGCGTTGCTCTCGATTTGATATAGAGCATTAGGATTAGGATTGTTCATTCCTCATGTGAGATTTCGTTCTCCTGCAATTATGTAAGATTATAGTAAATCTATTGCGTCCCCATTCGAGATTTGTGTGCTGATCGGTGAAGGACGACTAAGGAAGTCCGTGATGAGGGTAGCAGGAGGCGGGGCTTATTTAGAGTTGTAAGTTGAAGTTAGAGACTAGGACCGCAGTAAAGGTCACTCTCCTTGTGGCATTTGTCAAGGATTGTTATAATGAATACTCAAGTATAGTAGTTAAAATCGTCCAAGTACTATTATAGTAGAGAGTGGTGCTATAGTTGATTACCTAGTGAAGTTAAGTTGGGGAAAAGTTTGAAAGGGTCTTTGACAAGGACCATATATTGAAGTTAAGTCATACGAAGTAATTGAGGCATTACTCAGTGGAAGCAGAAGGCTCGGGAGCTTTGGCTTAGAGCAGGGTGTGAAAATACCCATATGTGAAAATTCGAGGAAATTTGTTCACTCGTGGGAGCAATATTGAAATTGAGGGAACGGTAGCCACCATGTTTAAGGAAGCATAATGTTTTGCTCATATAGGGATCTTACGTATGGTTTTAACCGTGAGTTCCCATGATTTAGCAGGAATGAAAATAATGTAGTTCTGCATTATCCACATACGGATCGATCAAAGGCTAACAGTGAATAAAGAGTTATATGGATAACTGAACTTTATACCAAATTAAGTTAGGTATAATATAGAGAGAGTCTTTCATGTGGAATGATAGGCTCATTAGTAAGTGTTGCTAACACATATGGAGAATTTTTGTTCGTGGGACCCCATTGGTGGACATCCACTCGAGGAATTTGTTGAAATAAGGTAGTTGAGGTCGGTAGCATGTTTTCTTTTAGTCATAGGAGCTGAGGGAACTACATAGGTGATTGTCAGGATTGAGGCTATTAGTGTACGAGATACTGATCATTTAACATGGTCAGGGTGGAAAATGAGGGGGAATCAGGTGAGGAGGAGTGCAGAACCACACGAGTAGTCCTTGCCCTGTAAGAATTAAAGGACAAGAGTAAAGTGTTTAGATGGAGCATTGATTAAAGTAGTTTTTGGTTTGGTTAAGACAAGTGTACTATGTCTGGAAACCAATTGGAGAAATCAGGGAGATTTAGCGAAGTAATTGTTATAAGTTTCACCTCAGATTAAGGTGGTATACTTCATGTGGAAATATTGAGTCGCAGTACTTTAATTGCCCTAGATTCGTGTGTGTAATTCGATCTTTGTGGCGGTATTAGTAACATTATATAGTGTATGTCTATATGTTTTTTTGCGTTAGTGGGGTTCTATTTTCTTCATTCGTTATGGAAACGTGTGTTGATATTTTGAGTTTATATATGGTTTGTACTAATCATTTTCTGTGTGTTATACGAGTATGGTATTATTTTGAGTATATTATGTTCTTAGTTGATCGGAGCGATAGCAGGGTAATGATGCAAGACTATCGTATCCGTGATTCGAGGGTGGAACGGGCTATTGTTGCGATATCTCACATGAATACAGATTGAGTATGCCTTTATTAGATGGGTAGATGGAACTTCGACGAGTAGAGGATTCATTATCATGCTTTGAATACGTGGCGACCTTATATATATGACTTAAGGAATGTAGGATTTATTTTTAAGTTGTGAGTTTAAGTTCATTGTTGTTTGCGCAAAGGACATAGCGTTGGTTCAAGCACTTGGTGGTGTGGACCTTGGAAGAAGTACGAGTTCTGACCACATTTTTTTGTTAGATGGTATAGGATGATCCCAGTGGCATGTTTGAAAGTAACGGACCTCCACGATCGATAAAGTTAAGAAGTAGTGTCTAGGAGGGGTTCCTTCTTTCGATTTCTCTTGTGAGACGCTCCACCCATGAACATTAACGACGTCGGGAGTGGAGAGATGTTACGAGATGAAAGGATATTGACTTTGACGATAAGTCACCTAGTGTGGAGAAAACACTATAGGCTGATAGCGGTGTGATGATGGCATGCTTATGGAGATAGAAGTGCTATGGAAAAGAGCATAAATGTTTCTCACACGTCAAGTAAGAGGGTGAGGTAAGGTTAAGGAAATTGATTTAGGTCTTGTTGCCAGGCACTGATGAAAAGGAAAATTTTGGAGGTAGTATGTTTTGGGTATGTTGTTCGTAATACTTTTACACAGAATAGGTGCCCCGATTAGTTAGGCTTTCCACTTAGCCTAGATGGAAGGACATAGTGGTAGAGGAGCGCTAGTACATTAGCGAGGTAGGATTAGAATGTCCCACTAGTGTACCTTAGGCTGTTATATCTCGATGACCGACGATGCGAGGAAGTAGTGTAATGGGAGGGTTCCTTGTTTGGATTTCACTTTGCGAGACGTCCCACACATGAACCCAAGCAAATGTCAGAAATTGAGAACGGTCTTGGGCACTAGGGGCATAGTTAGTATAGTAGTCGTTTTACGTGTGTAGGAAACACATCGATCTTAGGGTTATTTGGAAGTAAGGCTAGTAGGACTAGTGGCGTCGATATAAGGAGAGTGTAGTGAGTTAACCATGAGAAGATTCGTGCATTAACCTTAAGGCGGGAGTTTGTGTACATATCAAAGGTTAATATATTGTTTATGTTCAAGTTTTAGAGTTAAGAAGTTAATATATTCAAATATGGTAATTCAAATGTCATTTTAGTGACTTTATTTGTGAGAAGGAATAAACCAGTTACTTAAAAAAAATACATCATACACATCAATCCTCATTTCATTTTCCAACTTTATTCTTTTTGACAATTAATAGATAAATGGTAGTGTCTTTATAATAGAAAAAATAAGTTAGTTTAATTATGTAACAAGACGCCAATTATTGTGTGTTATTAGTTACTTCAGGTGGAAAATAGAAAAAATCAGTTACTTTACAACTGATAACATACTACATGTTTATTTTGAAAAAAAAAATAGTTACTTTATAACTGATAACATACATTTTTATTTTGAAAAAAAACAGTTATTTTATAACTGATAAAATATTATTAAAAAACCAGTTACTTTATAACTGATAACATACTATAAAAAAACAGTTACTTTATGACTGATAACCTACAATAAAAAAAAACTAGTTATTTTATAACTGATAACATGTTCATTTTGAAAAAAAATAGTTACTTTGTAACTGATAATATGCTATATTTTCATTTTGAAAAAAGAAAGTTACTTTTTAACTGATAACATACTAAATGTTTATTTTGAAAAAAAAAAGTTACTTTACAACTGATAACATGCTTCTTTTGAAAAAAATAGTTACTTTGTAAATGATAACATGTTATATGTTCATTTTGGAAAAAACAAGTTACTTTTTAACCGAAAACATACATGTTCATTTTGAACAAACCCAGTTACTTTATAACTGATAACATAATAGAATTTCATTTTGGAAATGTATAACATGTTATCAGTTATAAAGTAACTGGGCTTTAGTATATTTGTTAGTCTAACCAAACAACTATGTTCACTTAAGCAGTACTTATAACAGTATTTTGTAAGATTCTTGGTTTAATAGTTAAGATTAAGAAGTCAATGATTCTATAATTGAAAAAAATTGGAATTACTGAGTTTATTTGTAGTTCCATGGATATGGCACTATAATTATGTAAAAAGCTGAGTTTATGTGTAGTTGAAATTTTTATATATTGTTTATGTTCTGATTTTATAGCAAGCAAGTAAATATATTAAGACATCATAATTCAGTAGTGGTTTTAGTGACCTTATCTGTTAGAAGGAACAAGTTAGTTACTTTAAGAATGACTTTATACACAACATTCTTCACTTTATTTTTCAAGTTTATAACTGAAAAAAGTGGAATTACTGAGTTTATGGGTAGTTCAAAGGTTAATAAATTCTTTATGTTACGGTTTTCATGTTAATAAATTAACATATTAAGACATGGTAATTCAGAATCGATCTTAGTGACCTTATTAGAAATCAATCTTCACTTTATTTTCCAACTTTATAACTAAAAAATGGAATTACTAAGTTTACGTGTAGTTCAAAGGTTAATACATTATCTTATTTTTTAGGGTCCGCTACAGCATCACTCCCACCCCACGTATCCCTGTCTCCACACACCCAATGTCGAAGATCTATTGACCCTCATCAGAGCTCCTTCTTGAACAAACTATTTGGTATATGGAACTGTAATTATGTATAAAGCTGAGTTTATGTGTATGTTTTGATTTTATAGCAAGTAAGCAAATATAAATTCTGACTCCCAGCCAACGTCTGACCGCTCTCACACCCCTAGTGCCGAAGCTCTATTGACCCTCTTCGGAGCTCCTTGTTGAAGGGACTATTTGGTATATAGCACTATAATTATGTATAAAGTTGAGTTTGTGTGTATGTTCTGATTTTATATCAATTGAGTAAATATAAAGTGACTCAAAGTCCCAACTAACTTATATTCTCTTATTTTCGATGGCCCGTGCCAGCGGCACTCCCACCCCACGTCTCCCCGCACCCATACCCCCATGTCAGAGATCTATTCACCCTCATCAGAGATCCATATTCAAGGGACTAGTAACCTTATCCGTTAAAAGGAATTAGTCGGTTACTTTAAGAATGATTTTATACACAACAATCTTCGTTTTGTTTTTTAACTTTATAAATGAAATTTTTTTGAATTACTGATTTTATGTGTAGTTCAAAGGTAAATATATTGTTTATGTTCAAGTTTTATAGTTAATAAGTTAA
The DNA here is from genome assembly GCA_949130495.1 of Sambucus nigra. Lineage (NCBI taxonomy): Eukaryota > Viridiplantae > Streptophyta > Magnoliopsida > Dipsacales > Adoxaceae > Sambucus > Sambucus nigra. The sequence continues at coordinate 250,322,497 of OX422215.1, forward strand.
TATATTGGAACATGGTAATTCAGAAGTCATTTTAGTGACTTTATTTGTGGGAACGAATAAATCAGTTACTTAAAAAATGACGCCATACACATTAATCTTTATTTCATTTTCCAACTTTATTTGACATTGGTGAATGTTTAATCAATTAAAAATACTTTTAATTTTTGGTCCATTACCAAAAAGTCATTCAAACATTTGTTAACACATATATAGTCTAACCATTTTTATTTAATTCTAAAAAGTCCCTCAAAGACCCATACAACCAATATTCTCTTATATTTGAGGGTCCGCGCCAGTGGCACTCCCCCATGCTATGTTTCCCTGCCGCCACACCCCCAATGCCGGAGCAGTATTCACCCTCATCGGAGGTCCATGTTCAAGGGACTAGTGACCTTATTTGTGAAAAGAAATAAGTCAGTTACTTTAACAATGACTTTATACACATGAATCTTCGTTTTATTTTCCAACTTTATAAATGAATTTTTTTTTAATTACTGAGTTTGTGTACAGTTCAAAAGTTGATATATTGTTTATATTCAAGTTTTAGAGTTAAGAAGTTAATATATTCAAATATGGTAATTCAAATGTCATTTTAGTGACTTTATTTGTGAGAAGGAATAAATTAGTTACTTAAAAAAATTACATCATACACATCAATCTTCATTTCATTTTCCAACTTTATCTATTTGACAACTAATAGATAAATGGTTGTGTCTTTATAATAGAAAAAAATAGTCAGTTTAATTATGTAACAAGACGCCAATTATTGTGTGTTATTAGTTACTTCAGGTGGAAAATAGAAAAAATCAGTTACTTTATAACTGATAACATACTACATGTTTATTTTGAAAAAAAAACAATTATTTTATAACTGATACCATACATTTTTATTTTGAAAAAAAAACAGTTACTTTATAACTGATAAAATATTAAAAAAAATAGTTACTTTATAACTGATAACATACTATAAAAAAATAGTTACTTTATAACTGATAACCTACAATAAAAAAAACTAGTTATTTTATAACTGATAACATGTTCATTTTGAAAAAAAATAGTTACTTTATAACTGATAATATGCTATATTTTCATTTTGAAAAAAGCAAGTTACTTTTTAACTGATAACATACAAAATGTTTATTTTGAAAAAAAGAAGTTACTTTACAACTGATAACATGCTTCTTTTGAAAAAAACAGTTACTTTATAACTGATAACATGTTATATGTTCATTTTGAAAAAAACAAGTTACTTTATAACTCAAAACATTCATGTTCATTTTGAACAAACCCAGTTACTTTATAACTGATAACATAATAGAATTTCATTTTGAAAAAAATAGTTAGGTTATAACTGAAAACATACTACAATTTCATTTTGATAAAAAAATTAGTTACTTTACAACTGATAACATATATGTTCATTTGTTAGAACTGATACATATATGTTTATTTTGAAAAAAATAGTTACTTCATAACTGATAACATACTACATGTTCATTTTGAAAAAATAGTTACTGCATAGCTAAGAAAATATAACACCATGTTTGAATACTAAAATGAAACAAACATTATCTCAATTATCAAGTAAAATGAAACAAACATTTTCTCATATAAAATGAAACAAACATTAGCTCAACTGTCTTGAAAACACATGCCAAAATTGTAAACAGAGTATTTGAGTAACAAAATTTGAACAACTGAATATGATGTTTCAAACATTGTCTTTTATAGGTATCTAATTCCCTAAATTGAGTCACTTTTGTGCTCAGCAGAATTTAGTAACTTGATAAGCATTTTTGCCCGCATTTTGTCCATTGTATTTTCTACAAAAATTTCTTCAAGTGCCTTTCCATATGCAATTTTCTCCATGTAGTATGACACTGATTTACCACAATCATTCCTGTTTATTTAAAAAAAACCAGATTAGTAAAGCAATTTTAATATGAAATAAGTTTTGTAATTCAAGGTAAAAAAACTTACGAATCTTCTTTTTGCTAAGGGCAAATGACAAAAATTTATAGATCTTAATCGCATATAAATCTATTTTCATTTCACTTGAAGAGGTTGCAGAAGACCCTATTTTTTGGGGTGGTTACTAGAGTAATGCTTGGGTTCTTGTTCAAATCATTCCTCTTTTCTCCAAGATATTGATCAATATGTTTGATCCAATAAAAATCATTTGAAATAAATTAGCATTATATAATAATGAATTTGAGAAAGTATTTATATCATTTTTTACCGTTAGCACAACCTCCCTGAAGTATTTTCGTTTGTTTCTTGGGCCTCCATAACTTATTGAGTCATAATGCAACCATTTTCTTGCAAGCTTGTCAAATACTAGTAGAGTGAAATGACCGGGCTTTTCATGGAATAGAGGGAAGAATATAAACCGTACACTTCCAACGTACATCAATATCTTCTCAACTATCTGTTTGGATGCAGCAACAGTCTTTTCTTTCCGGACATAGTTCTATTAGAAAAACATAACATAAGTGAATTTCATCGTTTATAGGTGAAGTAGAATTTACTTTATGAGTAATTTTCACCAACATATACGATTAGTGACTATAACAATAACATTATAAAAAATAAGTTGCCTTAGCTGTAAAATTTTAAACTTAAGAATAATGCTTATCAAAGAGTAAGTTGTTATAAATAAGGATTTATGCTCAACATTAGTGTCTCTAAGCAGTTCAACACAGAGAAATTCCTCATAAGCATCAATAGCCTGCACAAAAAAAAATATTTAAGTATTTCTTAACTACAATTTTTAGCATGATAAAGTAGTCACTATAGAAAGATTTTTTATAAGTAGTTTTCACATTAATAATCATATGAAAAATACATAATAAGAAATATTTGATTGCATGGAATTTAATTTCTATTCTTTTTTTGTAGTATTAATGACGCTTCTCTCCCACTGAGATAAACTCCTTCTCTAGTCAAAAAGTAAGTGCTGAAAATTAGAATAAAAAACTTGTAAGACTTCACTGATATGTTATTACAATGAAGGGACTATAATAAAACAATCTATATAAGTAAACTTACTGGACATTTGACTTGTCAAAACAATTTTGAAGTTTTTTCTTCTCTAAGTTTGGAATATGAACTTTTATTTCACAATCTTCAACGACTATTCTCTCTGTCATTTCCATCAATGGATCAATTTTGGTCTCACTCTTTTGTACTTCTTCATTTGAACTTTCATCCCAACCAACTGCATTTTTATCCCCCCCCCCCCCTTATTTTTCTTTTTTTCCCCATAAGTGTAATCTACTTGTACTTTTGGAACTCTGTTTTCTCTCACCTTTACACGTTTAGCCACGGAACTTGGTTCGATTTTTTTTATTTTAGATATCTGTTCCGGGCTAATTGGGAGTTCAATTATTTCAGTACACTTGTTGACATATTTGAAAGCATTTAACTCTCCTTCCAATTTCTTGATTTTAGTATTTTTTTCAATAATTTCACATGTCAAAACAGTGACCTTATCACTGAGTGCACTATTCCTTTTGTCTTCTTCAGCTCTTAACCTTTCTATTTCAATTGACTGATACCTTATCTGATCTAAGAATCGAAGTTATTTTTCTTTATTTTCTCTTTGTATTCTTTCAATTTCCATTTTAGTTTCTTCTCTAATCTTTCGAATTTCACCTGCATTATCTTCCCTTAATTTTTCTTTGGCTTCACTGAGGTTTACATTTTTTTTTCAAGTTCCCGATCTCTTCATTGAGCTGAAATATCTCAAAATTCATCTCTTTACAGCATTCATTTTCAATTTCATAACCACTGAACATTTCATTCTTATCATAATTGTTATGTTTTTCTTCATCTTCACATTTAATCTCTTTATTTTCACCCACTTTCTGTTTCATTTTTCCTTTTCAATCCTTTTACTGTGATATTTAGTTGAACGATGCAGACCTTTATCTTGTTCTTAATTGATATCATGTCCTTGTCCATCCACATTTTGGTCCCCATCCTTTTCATATGCAATAAAGATTGAAAAAACTATCATATTAGTTACTTTTTAAAAGACATAATTGTTTTTGCTGTGTAATGGTAGGTACTTTAAAAGCTAGTAGAATTAACATATTGAATTGTAATACCAAAAATTCAGCATAGTAGTTACTTCAAAATGTAGTAAGCATGTTATTGGTACGAAATAATAATGTACTTAATTTATGAGATGCAACATATTATATTAGTTACTCCACATCTTGATACAAACAAGAATATTTATGAATAATATTACAATCTAGAAGAATTAACATATTGAATTGTAATAGAAAGAATGCCGCATAGTAGTTACTTCTGAATATAGTAATCATGTTATTTATACAAAACAATAATGTACTTCATTTATGACCTGCAACATATTATAGTAGTAGTTACTTTAATTTTATAATACCGCATAGTAGTTACTCCACATCTTGATACAAACAATAATATTTATTCATAATATTAGAAGTGCAATAGAGTAGTTACTTTAATTGTATAATACTGTCACATTAGTTACTTTTTAAAAATTATAATTGTGTTTGCTATTTAATAATAGTTACTTTAGAAGCTAGAAGAATTAACATATTGAATTGTAATAGAAAGAATGCCGCATAGTAGTTACTTTAGAATTTAGTAAGCATGTCATTTATACGAAGCACTAATGTACTTATTTACCTGTTGGAATTGTAAATCAGAAATGGGGACATCTTCAATCTTCTGAGTTAAATCTCAAAGATTCCATCTTGTGAAAGATGGATATTCTTCATTGATCATAGCCAATTGCTCAATGATATGTGTGCTCTCACAAAGCCAAAACTGAAATAACATTGTACTGTGTTAATTTAATAAGCATAAATGAAAAGAAAGTAGCAATTTACAAATTTCAACTTACCGGTAATAGCATTACACATCCAATGACTTTTATTGGGGTTGCATAATACTTCTTTATTGACTTCAGTAAGAAATCTTTAACTGCTTTTGCCTAATTGAAGCTTATAATTTTTCCAACTTTTCAATGTAATTGACAAAAAACCAAGCTAGCTTTGATCCGTTATATCGAAATAAGAGTGTGCAACAGATATGTAGGCATATTAGTCGAACAAAATCTTTGTGGTCCCTTGTTAATTTTCCCTTTACAGGTTTCTTGATTGCTTTTCCTATTAACACTCTCGTTAATTTCTTGCTTTTTCCAAAGTGCCTCTTCACAAAAGGTATTTCTTGTTTGTTCTTTTGGGATATGCTGAACACATTCCCACCAGATTCTAAACCAAAGACAACTTCAATTTGTTGTTCTTCAACCTCATGTAAGCGCCCTCCTATTCTAAACTTGTTTGTTTCAACATCAAACGTTGAAATTATTGAGCAGATGCTTGAATTCGATTTTTGAAAACTTTCAGTTGTGAGTTTATCATCAAAAATTGTCTTGAATATTTTCTAAAATGGTGTCTTCTTCATTAACTCCAAATGTAGTACCTGAATTTGTGCTTTTACAGCCTTCATTATCTTGTGCAAAGGTAAGAAGCTTGACCGTATTTGATTGAAATTAATTACTTCTTCTGCCTGATCTTGTACCAATTCTCGTTCAACTTGTTCATTATTGACATCATCTTCACTATTTGAACTTGTATTTGGAGGGGTTTGTGAACTTCAAGCCATAATTCCTACAATTAAAATGATCAAATACCATAAATAATTCAAATTATTATTTTTCAAATACTATATATAAAATCAGAGACTTTAACAGTTACTAATATAGTAATTAGTTACTTTATTTGTACCATTATGATATAAGTATTTCATATAAATTTACATATTTCAGTCATATTTTCTAGTTACCTTATTATTGAAAATACAATAAAAGTACTAAATAAATAGAAAAAAATTATTTATGTGTTAATTATACTCAAAATTTATCAAATATTAGTAAACCTAATCAACTATTTCATATAAATTGTTTATGTATATGAAACTAACTACATGCAAGTCATGAAATAAGTTTTCAAAACTCTAGTATTAGATGTAATGTAGTAATTCATTAATAATGACATATATAACAATATATTTGAACAAATCGGAAGAGAATATCATTGTGATATACAATTTGTTTACGTTTCAATGTTAGGGTTTGTAAATACAAATTGTTCAAAAAATATTTGATTGTGTTCAATAGAAATGAAATGATTAATATTGAAAATATACCTGTTTGAGGTCTTTTACATTTTTGTGCTTTAATCTGTAGTTTCAACACTGAAGAATGAACTTTAGGGTTCGATTTGGACTTTTAATTTATAGTTTGGAGTTTAAAGTTGATGGTTGGGTTCAAACAGAAGGGAATCAATATTTGAAAAATTGAAAGCAAACGAATGGTTTGTTCGAAAGTCTGTGATCAACGCGTATTTTTGTTCTTCTAAGGGTACATTTATCTTCTGACAAACGAAAAAAGAAAAAAAGGATGAACCGTGTATTGTTTATAATGAATGGACTAATCAAGTATTAATTTTTATTTAAGGGACTAAATGGTTTAAACCCCTAAAGATTTTATCAATTTATCAATTGAATTAAAAATTGCAAGTTAACTCAATTAAACTTATTTTCAAATAAATATGTTCCAATTTCTCCGTTTTAATTATATAATTAATCCAGGTTGTCTTGTAATTAATTAAATTATTCTAATTAATTAATTCCTTAAAATAACGGGGTATTACATTCTGTCTTGGGTGTCCATTTGTTATTATTGTACATCACTTTGATTATCAAAGCTGAAGGTACGTCCACGTTGTGTAAAAAAATTTCACCGTTGTATAATACTTTTGTTGAGAAAAAAAGTGCTATAAAAATTTGTCAAAGGGTCACAAAAAGTATAAATGGCGCTCAACATAGTAATAGACTAAACTTTGACACACAAGGTGATATAAAACATGACAAATAGGGTTGAAATGCCAAATGACCCACATTTAAAACAATTAAAATCCCATTAATTATAAATTATGTCAATATTGCTAATCTATGGATTACTTTTATACAATCGGTGATACTAGGGGTGTGCAAAAAAACCGTTAACCCGAAGAACCGAACCAAACCAACCTTCGTGGGTTGGGTTGGTTCATTTTTTTTTCTCCACGGGTTGGTTCTGATTCCAAAAAATTGAGAACCGAAGTGTTCGGTTCGGTTCTCGGTTTTATACCTGAACCAAACCGAACCGAACCGAGAATCGAACCCATGGAACCGAACCAAAGAACCTACTCGAGAACCGACCCATGAACCTGAACCATTAACCAGAACCATTAACCAACCCGAGAACCAACCCACGAACCAGAACCATTAATGAAAACCGTGAACCAGAACCGCGAACTAGAACCGCAAACCCGAACCACAACCCAAACCGCGAACCAGAACCGCAAACCAGAACCAAGAACCAGAACCATGAACCAACCCGAACCAAACCGAGAACCGATGATTCGGTTCCGAACCGAACCGACCAATTTTGGTTCTGGTTCTGGTTCCAAAACCATGGAACCGATCAATTTCGGTTCTGGTTCTGGTTCCGTAGTGAAACCGAACCGAACCGAACCTTCTGCACCCCTAGGTGATACTATCCTACTTTTACTCTCAAGGTGTAGATATATTTACGCTAATCCAACGTCCCACTACATTAAAATTACTGCAAGAGATGAAAAAATAAAAACTTGTCGCGACTCTTGAATTGCCATGAAAGAGGTCATAAACAAAAAAGTAATGAAGAAAAGTGCTCCCAGGACAACTCAATTGTTACGAAAACATACTTTTGTCTTACCTGTCAATGGCAAAAGTTGTGCAATTCTACACAACTTTTGCCAATTTTTTACCACAATGCTACTATGACCAATGCTCTAGAGTTGACAGTTTTGATAAAATCATTATGCAAACAATGGCTTTGTTAATTTACCATGTAGGGACGGTCTAAATCAATGTAAAATAACCTATTCAGACATGTCTCGTCAAATTATATTTATATCACAATGGGTTATTACTTTTCATAATAAACACACTATTCAAATTTAAAACTAAATGTCCCATCATTTAAAACTAATTCAATTCTTCGTCTTACATAATTTAAATACATTAGTTTTAAAAATTCTCGATCAGCTGGAATATGGGAGTCTGTCTTGACAGGGAATGAAGTATTAAATGCTGTTGCAGATCATCCTTAAGTGCTTAGTGCTGCCATATGCAAACTTGATGAAGATATATGAATGTTTGTTTGGAAGTGTACCCTACTCTTTTGTGATTATAATGTAATAAGCTTTCAATATTATGAGCATTTACCATAATAAAATAAATATAAACTGTTTAATATCCACCTTTCTGTAATTAGTTTATAATGAAGCCCAAAAATGTTAAATTTGTGTTGAGTGCCTCATTCAAATATTAATTTTTTGCCATACCTGCGATTGTCTCAACAAGAATCGTAGACATTTACTAATTTGCTACCTATTACAGGCAAGAACAATAAATTGAGATTTCTTTGAAGGCTCAAAAGATAAGGTGTCCACAAATTTTTGTACAGAACTAATACGGCCCCATCTACACATTAAACTTTATACATAACTAAGGCCCCATCGACACACAAACAAATGATGGTTGGAGAGAGAGAGATCATGTGAGTGGAATAAGTGAGGCCTGAGCTTTCTTTTCATCGGTTTAGCTGTCTCTGTGTACCCATCTTATCTGCCACGATCTTTATATGAAGTATAGACAAATAACTTTAGGCATTCAAAAATAACCACAAAATTATTGATAAAATAATCGACTCTGGAGGGTTTACTCACTCGGAAATAAGGTTTCTTGAACTTAGGACACGATGAAAAAGTTGTTTAAGTACGATACTTATATGTATTGTGTGAATGATTTCTTCACTTATCTATACATGAATTTTTTTATTGTATAAATAAGATTTTATAACATACATTTTCTGGAATATATACTGGTTAAGTTTGTATATCCTAACATTTAAATTATAAATTAAGATATATCAAAAAAAATATTCTTGCGTATTTCAGTAAAAAGTTCTTATTGACCAATGAGTAAATTGAGAATCATCCTAAATTTATAGTAAAATGGTAGTTAAGAACACCTCTCTAATCTATGTTAATCATATTTTGTAGGACCATTCTCTTTCACCATTAACGTTCTGTGAAAGTCCCCCAGTCTCCTCAAGCAATCACTCTCCGACATAAAAAGCTAGTGGGTGCTAGACTGATATGGACACTACTTGGCCCAAGTTAAGTCCATCACAAATAAATAATAATATATCGACGAAAGTTGTCTACTTCAACCCAATTTTAACACCAATGTGCCTTGTTATTATTACGACAAGTTTGTGAATTGATGAGATCATGGCCAGGGTTCAATATGTTTATTTTGATTTAGAGTAATTATGATCATTTTATAAATAATCATTTAATTGTGTTTAGTTTTACTAATGAAATGATTTATTAATTCCTCTATTTTTATTCATGTGTAAAATATAAACTTGAATCAATTCACAAAAAACGTGAAATGCATTTATTAGAAATATGAGTCACATAAAGAACATGCTCATCTCCCCCCCCCCCCCCCCCCCCCAAATTTGTTCTTTTTTTTTCCTCATAGAACCTTAACATCAACTTTAGATTACCAAACACTGCGCAAAATTGTATTTATACCCAATTCAAATCCACTCATTTACAATTCACTAATTCACAATGAACCAATTTACATAATCAAACAATTTTCGTAACCAAACAGGGCCTAAGGCTTTTTTTGATTGCACAAACTATTTAATTACGTAAATTAGTCCATTGTGAATTAATGAACTGTAAATAAAATGATTTGAAATGAATTTAAATCCAATTTTCTACGATGTTTGGTAATCTAAAATTGATGTTATTGTTTTATGAAAAAATATAAAAACAAATTGAGGGAGATATGGAAAAGGGGATGGGGAGGGAGAGAGGGAAAGGAGGGAAGAGAGGGAAAGAGAGAGAGCAACATGCTTTTTATGCGACTCATATTTAATGTTTTTTGTGAAATGTGAATCATTTCATTAATGAAACCAAACACAATTAATGGATCAACTTGTAAATGGATCAATTTATTTATGGACCACTTAGTCTACCTAGTTCCCCGGCAACGGAGCCAAAAACTTGACGCGACTCAGAATGTGTCTCTAATGTGCGTTCACTCTAGGCTCAAGTGCAAGCCTGTCGCGTTAGTAATAAACCCGGTAAGTCGGGATCGTATCCACAGGGAACTAAGACAACGAAGTTGTAACGACGGGAAAAGACGAAGGAATCCTAACTTTGACTCTAAAAAGAAAGGGAAAATGGTTTGGTTTTGAGAATTGACTACACTAAGTGCAATTATGAAATTATGAAAAGATGCAGTTATACTAAATTACCTAAAATACTCATGAAAGATGATTTTAAAACTTTTGAACTAAGTGATGAGAAAAACAGGACGGGAATACATTCCCCCAACCCTAGTGTATTGCAGGTATAATACTAATCGTGAATTTAACTGATTAATTTGACCCAGAATTTAGTACTCCCAAGCATTACGTATACGAGGTTCAATCCCGCGTCATACTTAATCTGAGAACGAGTAAATCGGTATCGCGATAGTGACATTCGAATTGCATTCTAAATCATTCCGGTTACCCAGAGGCAAACGAGATATAAAGATTTACAATTGTTGTATTCCTATGCAATACGGTCATAATAAATCATTAAATTCAGAGGATTAATTTTATACACATGCAACAACCACATCAGGTTGAGTTCATGCATCCCGACCTTTGAAAATGTAGCCTACCATGATGAAAGTAATGAAAACTACGTTATCTACATTGTATGAACTCATAATTGCTTTGAAAGAGAGATGAAACATGAGAAATAATAATAAAAGTGCTGAAAATAAAAGTTACCAAGATTGAAGAACAAGAACATGCAAGAAGAAATCAAAGATTGAAGAAAAATCAGAAAAACTCTTGAATTAATGGTGCAAAATATGTGAATATTTCTCCTAGATGTTCCTACTTGTTATGGAGCTTTTACATCAATGAAATATGAATAAAAAGAGTCCTAATGACTAAATGTATAGGCTAGAGGTCGTTTAGAAGAGTCCCCAAAACATAAAACTCTTTTGGCTGAAAGATAAGCACAAAATAAAAATCCCGTATCTGCCAATTTGTCACACTTAGAAAGCGTGACTAATTTTGTAACGGATCTGGAGCATGACTAATTTCGTAACGGATCTGGTACCTGACAAATGGGCGAACCGGTTCGGGTTCTGGGTGTACCGGTTCGGGTGAATTCGCTAGTTTTGGGCCTCTTTCAACACTTGGAATATTTTCCAACTTTCTTCTTTTCTTCCTTGGATTTTTTCTCAACTTCAAATGATCATAACTCCTTCACCGTAGCTCAGATTTGGGTGCCGTTTTTTCAGTAATCTCATTGTTCTGAGCTCTTCAACTTTCCCGAACGCCCCACCTTCGGAACAAGGCTGTAAAATTATGAAAATGCCCTTCAACTCCCCACTTCTTGGTTTCTTTCACTATTTTGAGTTCTCTTTTCCATCTCTCTTGCATGAAATACCTGTAAAACACCTAAGAGATACACAAAATACGAAATACTTGCCAAAAAGGGTTAGTAGCATAAATATGAGATAAATTCAAGCTATTTACACCCCAGAGGATCATAAAAATACTGAAATTAAGGGGATAAATGTGAAGAATTTATGACTAATCAAAACCCCACCTACTTAGAACTTTGCGCGTCCCGAGCAATGTAAAAGAATGAGAGCATAATTTAAAGACCCTTCAAAAACTTTTATCGTGATAGAATACCTCTTTCGCGGGCAAGCGATTGCATTTAGCGTATGCAACAAGCCTTTAAACCCCTAGGTTACCCTAGTAGGACGAGTGGTGTCTCGTGAGGGTTTGCAGTGAATATACCCACAAAATTCATTATTGACTCAAAGAAATGTCAAAATAATTAAAAATTGTATAAATCAAACTTTTCCAGAAAATAGTCATCATCAAATCATGTTCAATAGTCTCAAATCATAGTGCGTGTGTGCGAAGTCGAAAATATAACCGCCAATTTCCACTGATTGATCATTACGTTACTTACCCAAAAATTCGTTTTGATTTCAAAATCTCACGGGATGCTCTCACAAACGAATCTCTCGGATTGTGGCTATTTTCTCGGTATGCGTGATGTACGAGTAAATGTAATGGACGCAAAGTCACGCATACAAGTAGAAAGACTGCTTTTTTTTATAGTGATGATTACGATTTTAAAAAGGAAACATTGCCTCTTTTTCGCGCATTCAATCTCTTTTATTATCTTTTGAAGTATTAGCTCTCCACGCGGTAACCAATTTCGCAATTTAGACTCAGTTAAGACTTTTTCGGGTTTTAAGGTATATTAGGTAAAATGAAAATGGTAGGGAAGGTTGGAATTGGAAAAGTCATTTATGATGTCCATTTGTGCTTTTTCAGGGCTATTGCTCATTTTTTTTTTCCTTTTTCTCCAGTTTTTTTTCTATTTTTCACTTTTTTTCTTTTCTTGCTATTTTTGTTGAGCATATCTATTTTTTTTCTTACCCCTTTTTATGCACTTTTCGGACTGAAATTCTGAATTTTTTTCCATTTTTCACAATTTCGGGCTATTTGGATTTTTCGGGTTGTCAAACAAAGGGAAAAATCTATTTGGCTCAATTTGGGTTACAAAAGGGGTGATTTTTCACGACTTTTTATGGCCAATATTTTTGGGTGACAAACGATGGCCTACTTCTTTGTCCAAAATGCCAATTGCATTACCATATGCGTTTCGAGATGAATTTAAGTTTAGAGATCACTTTTGACACGTTTTTCAAAGCAAAATCACACACATTTTTCATAACCGATCAAAATAAAAGGATTGAGATCCTCGACGACTTTTTAGGCGCTGAAAAGAACTTTGAGTTAACAATTAACTCGTATTGATTTAAAAACTCGCAAAAAGTGATAGGCTCGAATCTCACCGGGTTCGTTAATCTCCACACTTACTCGTTAAGTCGTCAATTTTCGCTCAATTTCCATCTTTAGTCAATTTCGGATTTGTGTATGTTGAATTTTTACAACTTGAGACTTTAAACCGACTCTTAATGATATTTTTGAAAAATTTGAGTTCCAATTTTTATTTATTTTGAAGAAAAATATTTTTGGATTTTTGAAAGTTTTATGATTTTTTTGAGATTTTTGGGCATTTTGAAAATTTGTGAAGTTTTAGAAATACACACTTGTGACCCCCCCTAACTTAGACTTTTGCATTGTCCTCAAGCAAAAAGGACTAAAATCTAACTCAAAGTGAATGAAAAGTGCGGAAAAATAAAACAAACAAATATTAAAAGGCAACAAGACACTATATGACACTCATACATGACTAAAAAATACACTAACAATCACCCCATATGCGTCGGGGGTGCGACGACCTCCATCTCTCCACGAACTCACCCGACCCCACTCACGGGGTTCGATGCTCTCCTTGTCACTCCCGTCTTCCTATCATATACTAACAACCGGAATAAGTTGGGACCTCGTCCATAGATAAAGGATAGAACGAGAGACTCATCGTGACTAATTGGAAAAGGATCCTTGTGATGCTTACTCAAAGCATAGCTTGCGTGCACTGACTCGGAGGGAACTCCTAATTTTTGTTTAATTTTTGGAATGCATGGGTCGGGCTCTAAGTCGGATGAGACACACCTTTTCTCCTCACTCGCCTTCGGGACCTCTAGTGGTATGGGTGGATGGTCACAAAGAAGGAATTCATCGATTTTATCTTTCCACTCGCTTTCTTCTAGGTGACTAAATGAATCCAATAGAGTTTGGACTTCGTCGTTAAGGCTCTCATCCACCGGACCGAATTCTTTTTCAAATTCTTCCTGCTCATGTCCCCTAGCTCTCGAGTAGTGCCTACATCCTCTCTTACTTGCTCGATCTCTAACTCCACCATTTTTCTTTCTTTTAACCACTCTCTCTCTATCTTTCAATTTCGGTATATGTTCCCTCGCTCTCATGACTAGACACTAAGCAAGATTCTAAGGCGTCTCCACATAAATTTTCCTCAATGTGCTCTTCTACGATCTCATCAATTAGGCTCACCGCATGAAGATCATCTTCTTCCCCCGTATATTAGGTTATATGGAAGATGTTAGTCTCTAAGGTCATGTTCCCAAAGGTGAGTTGCATTCGCCCATTTCGAGTATTGAAGATTGCGTTAGCCGTAGCTAAGAATGGGCGCCCAAGGATGATAGGAACATGATTGCTCGAGTTAAAGGAGGGTTCCGTGTCCCAAATGACAAAATCTACCGGGAAGTAGAAAGTGTCAACTTGTACGATCACGTCCTCGACTATGCCTCTTGGGATCTTCATAGTTCGATCCACCAATTGGAGAGTGACCTTTGTGGGCTTGAGGTCTCCCAAGTCAAGTTGCCTATAGATGGAGTAAGGGAGGATATTTACACTTGCTCCCAAGTCAAGTAAGGCCTTCTCGATTTTGTTTTCTCCAATGATGCAGGAAATTGTGGGTGCACTGGGATCTTTGAATTTAGGTGGGAGATCATTTAGTAGAATGGAGCTCACGTTCTGGGCTAGAAAGACATTCTTCTTTACCTTCATCTTTCTCTTTACCGTCAACAAGTTTTTAATGACTTTTCCATAAGCTGGAATTTGCTTAATGGCATCAAGGAAAGGTAAATTCATCTTAATTTGTTTGAGCACTTATAGCACGTCTTCACGTGGGTTTTCTTTATGTTAAGGAATCAACCTTTGAGGAAACGGTGCCGCGGAGGGTGGTTTCACTACTACCTATGGCTCACTAGCGTCTTCTTTGTCACTATCATTCAAGGGGACATCTTCGGCCTCTTTCGTGCCTGGTAAAATCTCCTTGTCTTTCGTTGTGTCGTGTGGGGGAGGTGATAAATCAACGAATCTCCCACTACGAAGAGTGGTCACAGCTTGACATTGCTCCTGATGTTCAGTAGAGGTCGAGCTAACACTAGTTTGACCTTGGGTAGGTCTTTGGCCTTGGGCAGGAAACTTGCCCTTCTCTTGGACACTCAATGAGGATTGTATCTTTGACAGACTTGCATTTATGTCACCAATCAGATGATCATATTTGGCATTGGTTGCGGTCTGGCAAACGATAAATTGATTCATAATATCCTCGAGAGTTCTTCACGGTGGAGGGATATACGCTCCTTGAGGTGGTGGTGCTTGCACATGTCCTTGCATGTGTGGAGCTTGTTGAAAGTGTTATGGTGGAGGAGGGACAACATGTGAAGGAGGGTTCATTGCGGCATGTTATTGCCCATAGCTAAAATCGGGATGGTTTTTCCATGAAGGGTTGTATGAATTCTCGTGTGGTGCACCGAAATTACCCTTAAATCCTCCTATACCACTAACTTGCTCCTGAAGCATTACTTTGTAGGCGGGTATAGTCAGGCATTTCTGAGTTGAATGACCTGCCTCACAAATCGCACACACCTTCTCGACGGGGTTTGGTATGGATCCATCTGGTCCTTTTTCATATATCTCGCATAGGTCTCAAAATCCTTTCTCAAGGGTATCCAATCGACTGTCCGTCATAGAATTCTTATCTACGTGAAATAGGTCGGACGCCGACGGAGTGGTGGTCACTTGACGATTTCGATTTTGAGCATTAGGATCAGAAGTATCCCAGGATTGGGTAGTCTCGGCGACATACCTCAGGTGAAGCTCAGCATCGTGGGCATTTAAATCGACAAATGGACCACTTCCCATGGTTTCAACAAGTTGCTTTGAGTTAAGGTTCATCCCATTATAGAGAAAAGAAACGATTTGCGCTGCATCAAATCCATGATGTGGGCATGAAGTAACCAACTCATTGAAACACTCGTAACATCGATGAAATGGCTCATTTTCAGATTGTCTGAACGCTTGAATTTGATCCTTTATGGAGATTGTTCGATGTGGAGGGAAGAATTTCTTGAGAAATCTAGATTGCAACTCGTTCCAAGATGGAATCGAGCTTGAAGGAAAAGACCATAGCCAGGTCTTAGATTTATCTTTGAGCGAGAAGGGGAAGAGTTTGAGGCGGATCACCTCTTGTGTGCAAGTTTGATCATTGAGAGTATCGCACACATCCTCAAATTCCCTAATGTGGAGATATGGCTTTTCAGAATCCATACCATGGTAATGTGGTAACATCTGGATTATCCCGTTTTTAAAGAAAAATTTCCCGGCATTATATGGGATTATAATGCATCTCGGAGTGACAGTGCGCTCGGGATATAAGAATTCTCTCAACGGCCAGTACGGGGCCTCTTCCTCACCGGCAGGTGCATTACCGTGTTGTGACATCTCTCTCTCACTTAATGACTCGGTGCTCTCACTTGGTGTGCTCGAAGTTTTCTCGGAGGTGTGTCCTAGGAAGGAAAACAGAGTGTTATTGGTGATTGAGTGTGACGGTGTGGGAGGTGGGATCCAAAACTGTGGGTCGTTTGGAGTGTGAGGACTATCGGGGTTATGCTCAACGATTGGATTTTTGTGAATGCTGGTTGAGTATTATGGGGTGTGGGAGTGAGTTCATAATTTTACATTAAAAATCTTATGAGAGATGGTGGTGAATCTTTTTGTGTTTTTTTTTTTGAATTTGTTTTATGTTTTTGAATTTTTTTGAAATTTTTGGTCAAAGTTTTAGATTAACTCAATCTAATCCTAAGTCTACCTAGTTCTCCGGCAACGACGCCAAAAACTTGACGCGACTCAGAATGTGTCTCTAATGTGCGTTTACTCTAGGCTCAAGTGCAAGCCTATCGCGTTAGTAATAAACCCGGTAAGTCGGGATCCTATCCACAGGGAACTAAGACAACGAAGTTGTAACGACGGGAAAAGACGGAGGAATCCTAACTTTGACTCTAAAAAGAAAGGGAAAATGGTTTGGTTTTGAGAATTGACTACACTAAGTGCAATTATGAAATTATGAAAAGATGCAGTTATACTAAATTACCTAAAATACTGATGAAAAATGATTTTAAAACTTTTGAACTAAGTGATGAGAAAAACAGGACGGGAATACAATCCCCCAACCCTAGTGTATTGCAGGTATAATACTAATCGTGAATTTAACTGATTAATTTGACCCAGAATTTAGTACTCCCAAGCATTACGTACATGAGGTTCAAGCTCGCGTCATACTTAATCTGAGGACGAGTAAATTGGTATCGCGATAGTCACACTCGAATTGCATTCTAAATCATCCCTGTTATCCAGAGGCAAACGAGATAAAAAGATTTACAATTGTTGTATTCCTACGCAATACGGTCATAATAAATCATTAAATTCAGAGGATTAATTTTATACACATGCAACTACCACATCAGGTTGAGTTCATACATCCCGACCTTTGAAAATGTAGCCTACCATGATGAAAGTAATAAAAACTACGTTATCTACATTGCATGAACTCATAATTGCTTTGAAAGAGATATGAAACATGATAAATAATAATAAAAGTGTTGGAAATAAAAGTTACCAAGATTTAAGAACAAGAACATGCAAGAAGAAATCAAAGATTGAAGGAAAACCGGAAAAACTCTTGAATTAATGGTGCAAAATATGTGAATCTTTCTCCTAGATGTTCCTACTTGTTATGGAGCTTTTACATCAATGAAATCTGAATAAAAATATTCCTAATGACTAAATATATAGGCTAGAGGTCGTTTAGAAGAGTCCCCAAAACATAAAACTCTTTTGGCTGAAAGATAAGCACAAAATAAAAATCCCGTATCTGCCAATTTGTCACACTTAGAAAGCGTGACTAATTTTGTAACGGATCTGGAGCATGACTAATTTCGTAACGGATCTGGTACCTGACAAATGGGCGAACCGGTTCGGGTTTTGGGTGTACCGGTTCGGGTGAATTCGCTAGTTTTGGGCCTCTTTCAACACTTGGAATATTTTCCAACTTTCTTCTTTTCTTCCTTGGATTTTTTCTCAACTTCAAATCATCATAACTCCTTCACCGTAGCTCAGATTTGGGTGCCGTTTTTTTCAGCATTCTCATTGTTCCGATATCTTCAACTTTCCCGAGGCCCCACCTCAGGAATAGGTCTGAATAATTACCAAAATGCCCTTGAACTTGCCTTCCTAGCCTTTCTTCTATGATTTTTCCTCAACTTCAAGTGTTCATAACTCTTTCACCGTAGCTCGGATTTGGGTGCCGTTTTTTCCAGTGTTCTTGTAATTGAAAGCTCTTCAACTTTATACTTGTTTACACCTGCGGAACAAGGCTTTAAAAATACAAAAATGCCCTTCAACTCCTCGCTTCTTGGTTTCTTTCACTATTTTGAGTTCTCTTTTCCATCTCTCTTGCATGAAATACCTGTAAAACACCTAAGAGATACACAAAATACGAAAAAATTGACAAAAAGGGTTAGTTTCATAAATATGAGACAAATCTAAGCTATTTACACCGCATGGTATCATAAAAATACTGAAATTAAGGGGATAAATGTGAAGAATTTATTCCTAATCTTCCCCTCTCACCTGCTTCTAGGCTTCTACTGCTACATTTGTCCGTGGTCCCGTGGTGCTGCTTTAGACTCCCCCACTGCTTCTCTCCCAGTCACAAATAAGACACGAGGTAAATTTATTTATTGGGGTGTTAGATTCTTCCTCTTGTTATTTATTTGGTTGTTCAAATATGTTAAACTTTTTTCATTGGATGTGTTTATTTAAAGACCAAGATTCTAATTATATATTTATTTAGGGTTTTTAAATTTAAATATAGTTACATTTTCTAATTTTAGGGCTATTAGAGTTATTTCTTAGAGTTAAAATTGAGGTTAATATATTTTTCTCATGTTATGCTTTCAATTTTACGAGATAATGATGTTATGTAATCCTATTACTTTTTTTGTGGGACATTAATGAGCCTAATTTTTTTGTCAAATTAGTCAACTTATGGAGAGGTTTTTAAAAAGAAAATTGGAGTCGACACCTACACCACATATTGATAGCAATGTAGAACCGAATGAAATTATTTTGGAGGATTTTCATGCTAATCCCACCCTACAAACTCCAATTGCTCGTGGAAATCCTAAAGTGGAAGATAAACTTAGTAGAGCCTATTTTTAAAAGGGGCCTTGTAAACCTCGTGGCCACACGTTCTCATTTAAAACTATTAGTAAACAAGTACAATTGCGACATTTTAGCCCTGCTTGGTTTGATGAATTCTCTCATTGTCTAGAATATAGCACCACTACTAATGCTGCATATTGTTTGAGTTACTATCTTTTCAAGAAAAATATGGGTGACCAAGTAGCTGGGGATACATTTGTGGATGAGGGGTTTTCTAATTCGAAGAAGAAAGAGAGATTTGTTACTCATGTGGGAGGTCCCAATAGTATTCATAATCAAGATTTACAAGTGTGTACGAATTTAATGGACAAAGGCCAACACATTGAGATAATTTTTCAAAATCAATCAAACAAATCTCGTATGGATTACCGAACACGAGTAAACGCATCAATAAACTCTATTAGGTTTCTTTTACGCCAAGGACTTGCATTTCGTGGTTGCAACGAATCGGAAGGGTTAAAAAATAAAGGAAACATTCTTGAACTTATGAAATTTTCTTGTTATTTAAATCCAGATATTAGAGTTGTTGCATTGAAGAGTTCCCCCTTAAACTACACATTGACATCACTAGTGACACGACTCAGAATGTGTCTCTAAAGTGTGTACTCTCTAGGCTCAAGTGCAAGCCTGTCGCTCAAGTAATAATCCGACAAGTCGGGTATCGATCCTCAGGGAAAAAGGACAACGGAGTTGTGACGATGGGATAAGACGGAGGAATCCTAACGTTGACTCTAAGAAGAAAGGAAAAGATTGATTTGGTTTTTGGGATTGATTAAGCTAAATGTAATTATGAAATTATGATGACAAATGCAACTAACTAAAGTATCTAAATGAGGAATGAATAATTGAATCGAAACTTTTTAAACTAAATGATGAGAAAACAGGATGGAAATACAATGCCCCAACCCTAGTGTAATGCAGTGACAACGTCAATCATAAATTTATCCGATAAATCAGACTCGGAATTTAGGACTCCCAAGCATTATGTATACGAGGTTCAAGCCCGCGTCATACCTAATCTGAGGATGCGTAAATCAGTATCGCGGTAATTGCACTCAAATTGTACTCTAAATCATCACGAGTACCCAAAGGTAAACGAGATATAAAGATCCACAATTATTATGTAATTACTCAATACGATCAAAAATTATCTTTAAATTCATCGGATTAATGTTATACACATGCACTAACACATCAGGTTGGGTTCATGCATACCAACCTTTTAAACCTAGCCGGACATGTTAAATGGACTAATGCATGAAATAATAACGTTGCATGTGTAAGAATTCATGATGAAACTAGATTAAAGCATGTAAATGTGTATTATGAACGCAACAATAAGTTGAATCGAATACGAAAACTAAGCATGCAAGAACAATGACAAGAATCTTGAATCTTGAATCTTGAATTAAAACTTGAAAAACAAACCCATAACAATTGAATCTTGAAGCATTTAATTCCCTTGATGTTCCTAGATGTTCCTCCCTTTGTCTCTCTATAAAAAATTGATTAAAACTATTCCTAATGGCTGCCCCTTAGTTGCTACCCCCGTTCCCCACTATTTTGGAGAGTTTTAACCTAAAAGGAATCTTGGGAACCAATCAGAATAAAGGAGCAAATTCGCGCATCAGGGACCCCGAACCAGTTCGGCTTGTACCCCGAACCGGTTCGCCCCCCAAACCGGTTCGGCCTGGGGTTCGCGAATGTATGCTGGCTTGGAGTGCTACACTTAGAATTTTTCTGGCTTTTCTTTTCTTCCTTTCTTGGATTTTTCTTCAACTTCAACTGGGCATAAATCATCAACCGTAGCTCGGATTTGGGTGCCGTTTCTTCCAGTGTTCTCGTTGTTCCGAGCTCTTCAACTTTCCAGTTGAATTTTCCTTCCGGATCGGGCTGAAAAATTACTAAATTTCCCTTGAACTTGCCTTCTTGGTTTTTCTAGCATTGTCTTGCTTACTCTTTTGCACTGTTTGCATAATTAACCTGTAAAACCAATAAGAGAAGCACGAAACACGAAAAACTCGCCAACGAAGGTTAGTAGCATAAATGTGAATCAAATCCATATATGTTACATCACTCGGGTTCACAAATGTACTGAAATTAGGGGAATAAATATACAATATTTATGCCCAATCAAACCCCCCTAACTTAGAACTTTGCGCGTCCCGAGCAATGTAAAAGAATGAAAGTATGAGTTAAGGATCCTTCAAAGACTTTATTGGGATAGAGCACCTCTTTCGCGGGCAAGCGATTGCATTTAGAGCATGCAACAAGCCTTTAAACCTCTAAGTTACCCTAGTAGGACGAGTTGTGTCTCGTTAGGGTTTGCAGTGAATATACCCACAAAATTCAACTCAAAGAAAATTCAAAATACGCAAAAATTGAGCAATTCAAACTTTTCCAGAAAATAGTCATCATTAAGTCATATTTACGAGTCTCAAACCGTAGTGTGTGTGTGCGAAGCCGGAAATATAACTGCCAATTTTCACCGATTGATCATTACGTTACTTATCCGAAAATTCGTTTTGATTTCAATTTCTCACGGGACGCTCTCACAAACGAATCTCTCGGATTATGCCTATTCTCTCGGCATGCGTGATATAAAGAGTAAATGTAATGGAAGAAAATTCACGCATAAAAGTAGAAAGACGGAAATTTCATAGTGATAGGATCTCATCAACGGATTACAATTTTAAAAACGGGAACATTGCCTCTATTTCGTACACTTAACCTCTTATATTATCTTTTGGTGTCTGAATTCTCCACACGGTAATCAATTGTCGCAATTTGGACTCGGTTATGACTTTTTCGGGTTGAAGGTTGCATTGGGTAAAATGAAGGAGGTATGGAAGGTTGGAATTGGAAAAGTCATTAATGATGTCCATTTGTGCATTTTTCGGGCTATTGCTCATCATTTTTTTTTCTTTTCTTGTTATTTTTGTTGAGCATACTATTTTGTTTCTTGCCCCTTTATATGCACTTTTTGGACTTAAAGTCTGAATTTTTTCATTTTTCGCAATTCCGGCTATTTTGGGTTTTTCGGGTTGTCAAACGAAAGGGAAAATTATTCGGCTCAATTTGGGTTGCAAAAAGGGTGATTTTTCATGAGTTTTTTTTTATGGCCAATATTTTTGGGGTGACAAACGAGGGCCTACTTCATTGTCCAAAATGCCAATTGCGTTACCATATGCGTTTCGAGGTGAATTTAAGTTTAGAGACTAATTTGGCACGTTTTTCAAGGCAATATTGCGAACATTTTTCAAAACCGATCAAAATGAAAGAATTGAGATACTTGACAACTCATTAGGCACTAAAAAGAACTTTGAGTTAACAATTAACTCGGATTGATTTAAAATCTCGCAAAACGTGATAGGCTCGAATCTCACCGGGTTTGTTAATCTCCACATTTATTCGTTAAGTCGTCAATTTTTGCTCAATTTCCATCTTTGGTCAATTTCGGCTTTGTGTATGTTGGATGTTTACAATTTGAGACTCCAATTCGACTTTTAATGATATTTTTGAAAAACTTGAATTCCAATTTTTATTTATTTTGAACAAAAATATTTTTGGGTTTTTTTCAAAATTTTATGATTTTTTTTTGGAAATTTTTGGGCATTTTTGAAAATTTGTGAAGTTTTAGAAATACGCACTTGTGACCCCCCCTAACTTAGACTTTTGCATTGTCCTCAAGCAAAAAGTACTAAAATCTAACTCAAAGCGAATGATAAGTGCGGAAAAATAAAACAAACAAATATGAAAAAAATACAAGATTGTATAATCACAATGAGAAGCCTGTGTTACATAAGAAATGAGAAAGCAACTGTGAGCAATGTGAAATTTCTACAACAACTGACATCCACACCAAAATATAAAAACAATCATAGGTCATGGTGGAGGCGGGTGGGAGGTGCCGGGTGCATTTGGATCATATGGGTCATAAAAGAAGGGGGGTGGAGGACCGCCGAAGTTGAGTTGGTGAAGGTGGACTTGGAGTTGGTACATCATCCGGGTGTCCCTTCTGTCAGCCGCTTGGTCTTGATTGTATTGGTTGATGAACCCGTCGAGACGGGATTCAACCGCCGAAAGGCGACTCTCGAAGTTTTCCCCTGGGGGCTTGAAATCGGAATCCTCCTCATCATCCTCAAAATCGTCCTCGTCGACGTCCATCATCGGTTATCATGAGCTTCCTCGGCCACATCCTATTCGAGAATGGGGCGGTCGGGGTGAGCTACGCGCATTTGGCATTCGCTTCGAGTGGTGGGCGTGCCGCCAATGGGGCGAGGAAGGCGAATTTGTTGCCCCGGGTCATCTACTCCAGCTTCCATCAATAGCTCCGTAATGAAACGGGCGTACGGGAGTGCAGTTTTTCCATATTCGTCGTAGGCGGCATTGAGGGTATCCGCGTAGAAGAGCTGGGCCAGGTTGATGGTGCTCTCGGGGTCTAAGAAGTAGTAGAGGAAATTGGCGTGACGTAACCGGACCACCGACTCATTGGTGGTTTGGTGGATGGCACCGCAAGCAATGAGTTGCGTGAAGCCCACCGTGGCGGCCAAACCACCAATAGAAAAAGATTCGCGCACCCATTCCACCCCGGGTTCCATGCGAGCAATGCATTCTTCTTTGGTGTGGGGGGTACCATTGTTGCGGTATTGGAAGGGCACGGGGAGGATCACCCCTTTGGCACGCATTTTGCGTGCGATGATGGCCGCCGAGAAGGGAATAGTGATACCGTCAAGGTATGCCTCGTGAAGCGTGGAGGATTTGCGAACCAAGGTCGCATAAAACTGGCGAATGGCGGCATAAAACACGTTAGTGCTCGTTGGGGCGAGGAAAGAGCACCAACCGCGGCGGTCGAATATGGCGGTGACATCGCCCGAAAGTTGGCCCCAATCAACGAAGCGTTCTATGTGGATGGGGCGCGTGGCCGAGAAGTATTGCTCGGCCCAATGACGTTCTTGAATGCTATGAAATACCCCTTTACCCACGTCATCAAGGACGGTGGTAGCGTCATATTTCTTGGGGCGGAGATCGGTGCGGCGAGGGCGCGGCATTTTGAAGGAAAGAGAGAGGGAGAGGGAAAAGGATATGGGAGAGAAGAGAGTGAGGCAGATTGTTTTGGTGTGAGAAATGGAGGAGGGGTGGGGGGGGGTATTTATAGGTTTGAAGGGGTGAGGTTTTGGTGGGAAATGGGAATGGGTGGGAAGGAGAGGAGGGAGGGAGTGAATTGGGATGAATTTGGGAAGGAGGGAAGTATTTGGAGGGAGTAAAAACGAATGGGGAGAATGGGGGGAAGAATGGAGGGAAGGGGAATGAATTTGGAATTGGGGGGGGTGAATCTGCCAAGTACCCCGAACCGGTTCGGGGTGTACCGCGAACCGGTTCGCCCCCCGAACCGGTTCTGGATGGGGTTCGGGGTGACATGCTGGTCCGAACGCTAGAATTCACTCTTCTCTCCGCTTCAAGGTGCTCTCTCATCCTCTAACTTGTGCATAAGGCCCCTAAAAACTTTCTAGGCCCTCGGGCTCCCTAAAACTTTCTCGAATTCGACCTCGTATTGCATACTAAATCCCTCGAAGTGCATGCTAACCGAACTCTTTCGTAACTCAGGCTCCAGACTCCTAACTAACCTATTCACACACGACTACTATACACACAAATTCACCCCATACGCGTCGGGGGTGCGACGACCTTACTTTCTCAGCTCAATTGACCCCGTAAACGGGGTCCGACAACCAAATTGTGTCGAACTCATACTCACATGCCTCTAGGTATGGCTTTAGGCATTGTCCATTTACTTTGAATGTGTTTTCCCCTTTTAAATCGTCTAGTTCAATAGCTCCATGGGGAAAAACGTTCTTCACGACGAACAGGCCAAACCATCGTGACCGCAACTTGCCTGGAAAGAGGTGAAGCCTAGAGTTGTAGAGAAGAACTTTTTGCCCGGGATGAAACTCTTTTCATCGAATGATGCTATCATGAGCAAGTTTCATCCTTTCTTTTGAAATTTTGGCGTTCTCATACGCATCATTGCGTAGTTCTTCTAGCTCATTCAATTGAAGCTTACGGGCTTCACCGGCTTTGTCCAAGGCATAGTTCAATTGCTTAATTGCCCAATACGCTTTGTGCTCGAGCTCAACAGGAAGATGGCAAGGTTTGCCATACACAAAATGGAAAGGAGACATGCCAAGTTGATTCTTAAATGCGGTACGATAGGCCCATAGTGCATCGGTCAATCTAAGGGACCAATCTTTCCGGGTAGGATTGACGGTCTTTTCAAGAATGTTCTTGATCTCCCGATTTGCTAGCTCGGCCTGCCCATTCGTCTGTGGGTGATATGTCTTCCCAACATTGTGGATGACTCCATACTTTCTCATGAGCTTCTCGAATGGCCTATTGCAAAAGTGCGTGCCATTATCGCTAATTATCGCTTTCGGTGCACCGAAGCGAGAAAGTATGTGTTCCTATAGGAACTTTATCACCACTTTGTTGTCATTAGTCTTAGTAGCTATAGTTTCCACCCATTTATAAACGTAGTCTACCGCGACTAGGATGTATAGGAAACCAAAGGACGGGGGGAAAGGACCCATGAAGTCAATACCCCAACAATCGAATATTTCAATGATGAGTATGGGGGTAAGGGGCATCATGTCTCATCGAGAAATGGCTCCCATCCGTTGGCACCTGTTGCATGACTTGCAAGCGTCATTCGCATCCCGAAAGATTGTGGGCCAATAGAGGCCGCATTGCAGAATCTTAGCGGCCGTCTTTTTTGTCGAGAAGTGGCCTCCACACGCTTTCGAATGACAAAACTGGATGACTTTCGGAATCTCGTCATTCGGTACACATCGTCGGATGATTTGGTCGGCGCAATATTTAAAAAGGAAGGGATCATCGTAAAAGAACATGCGCGAACAATTAAGAAACCTCTTCTTATCTTGCGGTGTCCAATCGGGAGGGACGGCTCCCGTGACAAGATAGTTCACTATGTCCGCAAACCAAGGATATGAAGAAGTAGCAAATAGTTGCTCATCCGAAAAGTGCTCGTCTATGGGTATGGGATCACTAGGTACGTCGGACGAAAGCCGAGATAAATGGTCGGCAACGACGTTTTCTACTCCTTTCTTGTCTTTGATGGAGATATTGAACTCTTGTAGGAGTAGGATCCACCTTATGAGGCACGGCTTGGCGTCTTTCTTCGCAAGTAAATATTTCAAAGCCGCGTGTTCGGTGAAGACAGTAATAGGAGAACCAATGAGATATGACCTGAATTTATCAAGGGAAAAGACTGCCGCTAGCAACTCCTTCTCCGTGGTAGAGTAGTTGAGTTGAGGTCCGGTAAGGGTCCGGCTAGCGTAGTAGATGACATGAGCTTGCTTATCTTTACGTTGGCCCAAAACGGCCCCAATCGCGTAATCGCTTGCGTCACACATAAGTTCGAACGGTAAGGACCAATACGGAACTTGCATGATGGGAGCGGACACGAGCATGTTCTTTAATTTGTCAAAGTAGGTTTGGCATGCTTCTGTCCACTCAAACGGGTTGTCCTTCATGAGCAGGTTGCTTAAGGGTCTAGCGATAGCGCTAAAGTCCTTAATGAACCTTCGATAAAACCCAGTGTGGCCCAAGAATGAGCGCACGTCTTTTAGCGATCTCGGTGGGGGAAGATCAGCTATGACATCTATTTTAGCCCTATCGACCTCTATGCCTTTGGATGATACTATGTGGCCAAGAACTATTCCCTCAGTGACCATAAAATGGCACTTCTCCCAATTCAGCACTAAGTTTTTGTCCACACATCGGGTAAGTAGTTTTTCCAACTTGTCCAAACAATGATCGAAAGAGGTGCCAAAAATGCTGAAATCGTCCATGAACACTTCGAGTCCTCTCTCGACCATGTCGCTAAATAAGCTCAACATGCACCTTTGAAAGGTCGCGGGTGCATTACACAAGGCAAATGGCATACGTTTGTAGGCAAACGTACCAAAAGGGCAAGTGAAGGTCGTCTTCTCTTGGTCAAGTACATCCACCTCAATTTGGTTATATCTGAAATAACCATCAAGGAAGCAATAATAAGGGTGGCCCGTAACTCTCTCAAGAATTTGATCAATGAATGGCAAGGGGAAATGGTCTTTCCTAGTTCCCGCATTGAGTTTCCGGTAGTCAATGCAAACGCACCAACCGGTGGTGGTGCGTTGGGGAACAAGCTCTCCCTTAGCATTCTCAATCACAGTCATACCCGACTTCTTCGGGACGACTTGAATAGGGCTCACCCATTTGCTCTCCGAAATTGGGTAGATAATCCCGGCATACAATAATTTGATGATCTCGGTTCTCATAACTTCTTTCATGTTGGGGTTTAGTCTTCTTTGCATTTCTCTAGAGGGCTTGACATCCTCATCGAGATTAATCTTGTGAGTGCAAATCAAAGGACTTATCCCCTTCAAATCAACGATGCACCAACCAAAAGCACTTTGGTGCTTGCTCAGAATTCTCAACAATTTACCCTCCTGCCCTTCATCTAGGCTAGAGGAGATAACAACAGGAAATGTCTCATCCTCTCCTAGGTATGCATATTTAATATGGGAGGGGAGTTTCTTTAATTCGAGGGTTGGAAATTTTTCACTGGATGGAGCCATGTGTGTATCCCTCGGAGGTAATTCCTCGAATCTGGAAACGCAATTAACCTCTCTCACGTCCTCGTCCGACGTACTCTCATCGAGTAATTCTCTCAACTTTCCAACCTCCCTCTCGAAATGGGTATACGTCCCCTCACACTCATACCTCGTCGCTAAACATGACTCTAAAGTGTCGCCACATAAATTTTCCTCAAAGTACTCTTCTACTACCTCATCGATGAGGCTCATAGCGTGAAGATCATCTTCCTCCCCTGCATTTTGGGCTATGTGGAAGATGTTAGTATCCAAGGTCATGTTCCCAAAGGTGAGTTGCATTCGCCCATTCCTTGTGTTCATGATTGCATTAGCTGTAGCTAAGAAAGGGCGCCCAAGGATGATGGGAACATGATTGCTCGTGTTGAAAGAGGGCTCCGTGTCCCAAATGACAAAATCTACCGGGAAGTAAAAAGTGTCAACTTGGACGATCACGTCCTCGACTATGCCTCGTGGAATCTTCACTGATCGATCCGCTAATTGGAGAGTGACCTTTGTGGGCTTGAGGTCGCCCAAATCAAGTTGCCTATAGATGGAGTAAGGGAGTATGTTTACACTTGCTCCTAAGTCAAGTAAGGCTTTCTCAATTTTATTATGTCCAATGATGCAAGATATAGTGGGTGCACCGGGATCTTTGAATTTAGGCGGGAGATCATTTAGTAGAATGGAGCTCACATTCTAGGCTAGAAAGACATTCTTTTTTACCTTCATCTTCCTTTTTACTGTCAACAAATCTTTGATAACTTTGCCATAAGCTGTAATTTGCTTGATGGCATCAAGGAAAGGTAAATTCAGCTTTACTTGCTTAAGTACTTCTAGCACTTCATCACGTGGATTCCCTTTTTGAGCGGGAATCAACCTTCGAGGAAATGGTGATGCGGAGGGTGGTTTCACTACCACCTCAGGCTCACTAGTGTCTTCCTTATCACTCTCGTTCAAGGGGACATCTTCGGCCTCTTTCGTGCCGGGAGAAATCTCCTTGTCTTTTGTTGTGTCGTGTGGAGGAGGTGATAAATCAACGACTCTTCCACTACGAAGAGTGGTCACTGCTTGACATTGCTCCTGATGTTCAGTGGATGTGGAGCTAACACTAGTTTGACCTTGGGGAGGTCGTTGGCCTTGGGCAGGGAACTTGCCCTTCTCTTGAACACTCAACGAGGATTGTATCTTTGACAGATTTGCATTTATGTCACCGATCAGACGATCATAGTTGGCATTGGTTGCGGTCTGGCTTGCAATGAATTGATTCATGGTATCCTCAAGAGTTCTCCGCTGTGGCAGGATATAATTTCCATGAGGTGGTGGTGCTTGCACATGTCTTTGCATGTGTGGAGCTTGTTGAAATTGTTGTGGTGGAGGAGGGGCAACATGCGAAGGAGGGTTCATTGCGGCATGTTGTTGCCCGTAACTAAAACCGGGATGATTTTTCCACAAAGGGTTGTATGAATTCCCGTGCGGGGCACCGAAATTACCCTTAAAGCCTCCTATACCACTAACTTGCTCCTGCAACATTACTTTGTAGGCGGGTATCGTCGGGCATTCCTCAGTTGAATGTCCCGCCTCACAAATCGCACACACCTTCACGACAGGGTTCGAAATGGGTCCAGCTGGTCCTTTTCCATATAACTCGCATAGGTCTCGCAATCCTTTCTTAATGGTGTCCAATCGACAATCCGTCATAGAATTCTTATCTACGTGGAATAGGCCGGATGCCGATGGAGCAGTGGTGGATTGTCGATTTCAATTTTGAGCGTTCGGGTCAGAGGTATCCCAGGATTGGTTAGTCTCGGCGACATACCTCATGTGAAGATCAGCATCGTGGGCATCTAGATCGACAAACGGACCGCTTCCCATAGTTTCAACAAGTTGTTTGGAGTTAAGATTTAACCCATTATAGATAAAGGAGATGATTTGCGATGGATCAAATCCATGATGGGGGCATGAAGCCACTAACTCGTTGAAACGTTCATAACATCGATGGAATGGCTCATTTTCATGTTGCATGAATGCTTGAATTTGAGCCTTGATAGAGATTGTTCGATGTGGTGGGAAGAATTTATTGAGAAATTTAGACTGTAGCTCATTCCAGGATGGAATCGAGCTTGGAGGTAAAGACCATAGCCAGGCTTTAGCTTTATCTTTGAGCGAGAAGGGGAAGATTTTGAGGCGGATTACCTCTTGTGTGTAGGTTTGATCATTAAGAGTATCACACACGTCCTCAAATTCCCTTATATGGAGGTATGGCTTTTCAGAATCCATATCGTGGTAATGTGGTAGCATCTGGATAATTCCATTTTTGAAACGGAACTGCCCGGCATTATACGGGAGTATAATGCATCCCGGAATGACAGTGCGCTCAGGATATAAGAATTCTCTCAATGGGCGATACGGAAGCTCATCCTCACCGGTAGGTGCATTACTATGTTGCGACATCTCTCTCTCACTTGACGACTCGGACCTCTCACTGGGTGTGCTCGAAGTGTGTCCTACGAATGAGAATGGAGTGTTACTAGAGACTGAGTGCGACGGTGTGGGCGATGGGATCCAAAACTGTGGGGCGTTTGGAGTGTGGGGACTATCAGGATTATATTCAACAAGTGGATTTTCGTGAATGTTGGTTGGAGTATTATGGGGTCTGGGAGTGGTTTTAGAATTTTGCATTAAAGCTTAGGAGAGGTGATGGTGAATCTTTTTATTTTTTATTTTTATTTTTTATTTTTTTCTGGTCAAAGCTTTGGATTGACTCACTCTAATCCTAAGTCTTCCTAATTCCCCTGCAACGGCGCCAAAAACTTGACACGACTCAGAATGTGTCTCTAAAGTGTGTACTCTCTAGGCTCAAGTGCAAGCCTGTCGCTCAAGTAATAATTCGACAAGTCGGGTATCGATCCTCAGGGAAAAAGGACAACGGAGTTGTGACGATGGGATAAGACGGAGGAATCCTAACGTTGACTCTAAGAAGAAAGGAAAAGATTGATTTGGTTTTTGGGATTGATTAAGCTAAATGTAATTATGAAATTATGATGACAAATGCAACTAACTAAAGTATCTAAATGAGGAATGAAGAATTGAATCGAAACTTTTTAAACTAAATGATGAGAAAACAGGATGGAAATACAATCCCCCAACCCTAGTGTAATGCAGTGACAACGTCAATCATAAATTTATTCGATAAATCAGACTCGGAATTTAGGACTCCCAAGCATTATGTATACGAGGTTCAAGCCCGCGTCATACCTAATCTGAGGATGAGTAAATCAGTATCGCGGTAATTGCACTCAAATTGTACTCTAAATCATCACGAGTACCCAAAGGTAAACGAGATATAAAGATCCACAATTATTATGTAATTACGCAATACAATCAAAATTTATCGTTAAATTCATCGGATTAACGTTATACACATGCACTAACACATCAGGTTGGGTTCATGCATCCCAACCTTTTAAACCTAGCCGGACATGTTAAATGGACTAATGCATTAATTAATAATGTTGCATGTGTAAAAATTCATGATGAAACTAGATTAAAGCATGTAAATGTGTATTATGAACGCAACAATAAGTTGAATCGAATACGGAAACTAAGCATGCAAGAACAATGACAAGAATCTTGAATCTTGAATTAAAACTTGAAAAAAAAACCCATATCAATTGAATCTTGAAGCAATTAATTCCCTTGATGTTCCTAGATGTTCTTCCCTTTGTCTATCTATCAAAAACTGATTAAAACTATTCCTAATGGCTTCCCCTCAGTTGCTACCCCCGTTCCCCATTATTTTGGAGAGTTTTAACCTAAAAGGAATCTTGGGAACCAATCAGAATAAAGGAGCAAATTCGCGGATCAGGGACCCTGAACCAGTTCGGCCTGTACCCCAAACCGGTTCGCCCCCCAAACCGGTTCATCCTGGGGTTCGCGAATGTATGCTGGCTTGGAGTGCTACACTTAGAATTTTTCTGGCTTTTCTTTTCTTCCTTTCTTGGATTTTTCTTCAACTTCAACTGGGCATAAATCATCAACCGTAGCTCGGATTTGGGTGCCGTTTCTTCCAGTGTGTTGTTCCGAGATCTTCAACTTTACAGTTGACTTATCCTTCCGAATAGGGCTGTAAAATTACTAAATTACCCTTGAACTTGCCTTCTTGGCTTTTCTAGCATTGTCTTGCTTCCTCTTTTGCACTGTTTGCATAATTAACCTGTAAAACCAATAAGAGAAGCACGAAACACGAAATACTCACCAACGAAGGTTAGTAGCATAAATGTGAATCAAATCCATATATGTTACATCACTCGGGTTCACAAATGTACTGAAATTAGGGGAATAAATATACAATATTTATGCCCAATCAACTGGGTATTAAAAAAGGTATTGTTAATTCAATTTCAAGCGAGATTGTGGACTTCCTTATCAAAGACATCGGAGATTCATTTTTTGCATTTTTAATTGATGATTCCCGTGATGTGTCAATTAAGGAGCAAATTATTGTCATGTTGATCTCTATTAATAAAAGCGGGGAAACTATAGAGCGCTTTATTGGTGTAGTACATGTTGAGGATACAACAGCCGTGTCACTTAAGTTGTCAATAGATAGTTATTTTGCAAACCTTGGGTTGAACATTTCTATGCTACGTGGGCAAGGTTATGATGGAATAACTAATACAAGGGGTGAATACAATGGTCTCAAAACACTTATTTTGAGGGAGAATGAATTTTCTTTTTATTATCATTACTTTTCTCACCAACTACAGTTGGATATTGTTTCCATGGCAACGAAAAATGATGATATTATGACTTTTTTTACATTGGTTTCTAGTGTTGTAATGTAGTTGGAGCCTCATGTAAGCGTCGTGATATTCTTCTTGAGAAACAACTTCGAAAGATTTATTGTGCAATTGGAAAGGGTGGGATTCAAATGGGGAAAGTACTAAATCAGAGTACCTCTCTCCAATGTTCGGGTGACACTCGTTGGGGCTCATATTTTTGCACTTTACTTAGTTTGATGCACATGCTATCCTTTGTTATTGGTGTTCTTGAATTTGGCAAAGTGGATGTAATCAACCCCTTGCTTGGCAATCACCAAAGCTTGGATCGAATAAACTAAAACCGAGGAGTGAATAAGAATTTTATAACAATGTTGGCATGCTGAGATGAAGAAGTAACAAAGTGAGTTACAAGTTAACCCGCGGTAACTTATTCCCGAACAAAATAATATTCCAACTCCATACATTTAGTCCTAGCATGGAGAATCAAATTAACTATCATATAAAGTGAACTCATATTATCGTAGTAGAGAATACGGGGTTGGTGGAGATGAATGGCCACATCATGCAGTACATTCATAAGCCATGTAAGTTCAACAGTAGATGTGGCAAGGGCACATGATTAAGATTTAAAATTGGAACGAGCTATAGTGGGTTATTTCTTAGAGGAACAAGATATACAATTAGCTCTGAGAAACATAGAAAATTTGGAAGTGGAGCGGCGAGTGACTGGATAGCCAGCACAATCTGCATCGAAAAATCCATATAAATTTAACGAAGTGTGAGAAAGAAGGCGCAAGCCAACCGTGGAAGTACCATGTAGATATCTTAATGGGCTTAACATGAAGGAAGTCATTTTCTATATAAAAAAAGGCCATGGACTGGCATATAGTATTAACAAAATGTGTAATATCAGGACGAGTGAGGGTGAGATACTGAAGTTCCCCAATAAGTGAACTGAAGGCAAAGGGGTCAGAAAATGGTGTAGAGCAAGAAACACCAGGTTTGGAAGGGAGAGGAGCTTGGATGGAATTGCATTGTAGCATATTGGATTTTTCCAAAAGATAGAGGACATGTTTGCAATGTGAAAGAAATAAACCCCATGACAATGGTTAAACATCTATGCCCAAAAATAGTTTTGATTTCCAAGATCCTTGAGAGAAAATTTAGAAGCCAACTTGGTGGTGAGATCGAGGAGTAAGTGAGTGTTGTTGCCTATAAGTATAATATCATCAACGTAGAGAAGAAGTATAAAAGTGCCTTGTGAATAATGGAGAAAAAAAGAGATGAGTTAGCTTTACAATAATAAAAACCCAATGTCAAGAGGAATTAACTGAATCGATCAAATTAGGCCCGAGGGGCTTACTTCAGACCATATATTTCTTTGTTGACTTTGTAAACATGATGAGAAAATTTTGAATTTGAGAACCCCAATGGTTTTTTCATATAAATCTCTTCTTGTAAATGCCCATGAAGAAATGCATTCTTGATATCAAGTCGTTTGAGTGGCCAATTGTGGGAAAGTGCCAAGGAGATAACAACACGAATAGTAGCGGGTATGATGACGGGGCTAAATGTCTCACAATAATCATCACCACTGATTTGATTAACCCATTTTCCAACTAATCGTGCCTTGTAGTGATCCAACCTGCTATCGGACTTGAGTTTAGTGAGATATACGCATTTGGAGCCAATGATGTACGTATGAGGTTGAGGTGGAACCAAAGTCCACATTTGATTGATATGTAAGACTTGAAGTTAATCTTTCTTAACTTCAATCCAATGAGGGATGTAGGCCCAATGAGGAGTGTGGTAATGAGTAAGGCTAAAGGTGGATTGTGGTGGGAAGTGTTTGACTGAGTTATCATGGAATGAGTATTAGTGTTGTTTAGTTTAGTAAGAGAAGAGATAGCTGGTGGGATGGGAAGATGGATAATTAAAAGAATAGCAGGTGAGTTATAGGAAGGATGTTGAGGTGAGGGATAATTTGTTGGTAGGTGATGAGGAGGTTATGGAAGGGGAGGAAGGGTTAATATGAGGTGAGGTAGGGATGGGTTCAAGAAAAATGGAAGAAGTGTCTAAAGGTGATGGTGAAGCACACTATATATGTGACTTACTTGAGTCTAATATATAGGAGCTTATTTAGTTTGGAAATGTAGACCAAATTTTTTTCATCCCCTGTGCCTCATTACTTGATCTTGATCCCAAGATATCTACATCAATAAGAATATGGTCATACAGGTAGAAAACCAACAACACTGCACACTCTAGGATTTGATTTATCATATTTTAGGAAATATATGAGGTGTGTGTGGTGTTATAAGCTAATAAGAATTTTCTATAATTTTAAGCATTTTTCAAGAATTTTTAAACATTTAAAGATTATTTTCTAAAATCAATGGGCCAAATTTTCAATATTCAAACCTTCCTACAAACTGTGTTGGGTAGGAATGAAAACTGCTTGATAATATTGTGGATGTAAATGGTATTATTTAAAACTCAAAAACACGCGTGTGAGGTTGCATCTGAGTCACACACGTGTTGGAACTTTAGCGGTTAGATTTATGTTTCTTTTCACTCACATTTTTAATATTCACTTTGCATCGTTGGATCAAAAGATATCAACCTTCAAAATTCTTTTTAAATCAATCCTTGTGGCATACCTTTTATCCAATTAACAACCATCTAATTGTAGTGCATCATGAGCCGTGTGATTTACATCGACTGATGAGAGTTGATCTTAGCGGTTTATCTGGCTTAAGCTTCCAGACCTTTCCAACCATTTGTATAAATACAGACCGTTGTCCATACATTTCCAACCTTTGGGAGATCAAAGGGTTGAGAGAAAAAAGATAGAGAGAAGAGAGAGAGAAATAAATCGATAGAAAATACCAAAACCAAACAAAACTCTACCAAAATTATTTCAGAAATATTTATGAGAGAGTAAGGGTTTCTGGATTTCATCTTAACAAGTTCAAATCCCTCTTTGGTTTTAATCTCTCGTCTAACACCTTCATTAAGGATTAAAAATCATTTCTGCTAATTGAAACTTATAGTTCTAATTCAAAAAGTGATATCGTCACTTAGAAGTGTTTAGATTTCATTTCTTTAGGTTATAAATCATCTTCTCTGGTTGGATCTGTTTCTAAAACTTTTTATCAGATTTATATCCAAAAAATCTCTATTTCATTTTACAAAACTGAAAGTATGGTTTATATATTTTAGATATGAGTTTTTCATTTTGAAAAACTTGTATAAAAATAAGATTCGAAGGATCTTTCTTTTTAAAATATTCTTGATAACACATATCTGTAAATACTGAGATTTCAAAAATATACCCAATTTCAATAGTGTAAAATATTGCATTTCATCATTAGAAAAAGATGTTATTCGAAGGAATTGATTATATAAGTGTGTGTGAGTACATGGATGTGTTAGGCACTTCAGTCACAACACCTTCACACAACAACACTTAAACAGTGTGTTGGTTGAGAGATTTTGACCAGTTTGAATCAAGGTAAAGACGGAGGTAAGGTGGGATGATAAAGAATATTAAATAATTTAATCAGAGACTTAATGAAGTTAGAGTTAACTAACGGGGATGGTATTTCTTCTAAAGTTAGAATAGGTCTGGTTTGTGTGTATAATATGTTAAATTCTTGTAACCTGATACTTTATTCTAGTGGATTTTAATTTTTAGGTATAGAGACCTCCGTGGATGTTTCTCCAAATGGGTGGGATTTTACCACGTTAAAAATTCTCTTACATTTTGTGTTTTTTATTTCTTCAGTCATACTACTGCACTGCTGGACATAGTTGTTAGGATTTTAAACCTGATTTCAAGTAATGGAAATTTCACGTTCAAAATAATCAAACACATCTTGTGTTTTTATATCTATTTTATAAAAGAGTTTCTTCAAGAAAATAATTCGGATCTCACTCAACTGATTTAACTTTTTTTAAACGATATAGTAAGAGTATTTTCAATTGGTATCAGAGCAGTGTACTTTTTTTCAAAACATTCTAAGATCCTGTATTTTTCAAAACTGTTTTAAAAAATAACCAAATATGGATGAGAAATTTGAGAGACTAGGAAACTTGTCCAGGCCTCCCCTATTTGATGGGACTAACTTCCCTTACTAGAAAGTAAGGATGATAGCCTTCATCCAACGGACCTTGGGAGATAAATCATGGGATGCTATATAAAATGGATATGCACACCCAACTAATCCTGCTGTAGAAGGTAGTACTGTAAGGGTTAAAAAACTCCTAAGCGAGTTCACTAAGGAAGAAAAACCGGCCTCCTATAATAACAATAAAGGAAAGAATGCTATTTTTATGTCTATCAATGAACATGAATTTAGGAGAATATCTATTTGTTTAGCCTCTAAGGAAGCCTGGGACACATTGGTCACTGCCCATGAAGGTGACACGCGTGTTAAGGCTGCCAAGACCCAAATGCTTATACAATAGTATAACACACTCTTGATGGCTAAGACTGAAACATTTGACGAGTTTTACATTAAGTTAATTGATGTGATTACAAAACTACATGCTAATGGCATTGTGTATCTGAGATCACTTCCACCAAAATTTGATAATAAAAGATATGCAATTGAGGAGATGGATGATCCAAATCTCACTCTAGAAATCCTCAGTAGCAAACTCAGAATAGTGGAAATGGAATTAGAGTTTAAGAAAAAACTCTTGAATGATAAAAAGAAACACACAAGTCCAAACCTTATCTTTCAGTCCAAGGTGACTTCACCACACCTTGGTGTTCCTAATACTGACTTGGATTCTGATGAGGACAGTGACTTAGATGATTTGGACAATAAGCTTGCCCTCGTGTCTAAATATTTTTAAAAGGATCTAAAGTTTAGAAACAAAATTTCTTCTAGACAAGGAAAGGATGATTATCCACATTTCTCTAACCTCATGAGAAAAGACAAGATAAAAACCACACTGAGCACAATAGTAAACCTTATAGAGAACCTAAGAGGATTGAATGCTTTAGATGTGGGAAATTAGGTCACATTGCTATTAATTGTAGGGTTAAGTTAAAACACAATAATAATAAAGCCAACTTGTGTAAGACTTGGGATGATTCAAGTGACTCTGATGAAGAGGAGCCTGGATCATCTAATGTCTTTGACCCTTTCATGTCTTTTCTCGAAAAGATTGTGTATATTAATGATATTCCTACCAATCATACTAAACTTGATGCAATTATGCCTAATTGATATGTCTGTTATGTCTTGCTTGTTCCTGGTTTATTTTCTCTATGCCCAGATACTACTAATACTATTGACACTATTAATAGTTCATCTACGGGGTGTGCGAGTCTAAGGGAATGTTTGAATAACGAATTGAATGTGTGCGTGAGTTCTAAAAGTGAAGCGTTAGAGTACAGTCAACACACTACACCTAGTGACTCCAATAATAAGGACCTTACAAGCATTCACACACTTTATACCAGAACTCATTTGGAGATCACTAAACTTGAAAAAACAGTCAAGGACCTTACTGAGAAAATAGTAGCCTATAGTCATATAGTAAAATAGAGTGCTGAGGACTACACCACTCAATGTTCGGATCATGAACATAAAATTAAGTCTTTTATAGAAAAAAAAGAAGAAATTTTAGAGTCAAATGAGATTTTGGAAAATAAATAAAATCTACTTTACTAGAATTGGAACAATCTAAAGATAATGTTTCAACAGTCTTAAAAAAAAATTCTAAACTTGA
Source organism: Sambucus nigra (assembly GCA_949130495.1). NCBI lineage: Eukaryota > Viridiplantae > Streptophyta > Magnoliopsida > Dipsacales > Adoxaceae > Sambucus > Sambucus nigra. The sequence continues at coordinate 250,360,863 of OX422215.1, forward strand.
AAATAATGCTAATTGTTTTGAAGATTGTGTAGAGTCAAGTAAAACCAATTTTGATGATAAAATTGGCACAAGATTTGAACAAAAACCTAAGGAACCAAATAAACCTTTTCCAAATGTGAAATTTGTGCCCGGAGGAATTAGACCTAATGACATGTTTCCAGATTTTCAAGCGTTGAAAAATGACTTTGATAAAAAATAGAAAGAACGAGATATTGTTATAGGAAATAGTTTTAAGTCAAATGTTGAGCCTAAGGCTAAGTATGTCTGCCCCTATAAGGTAAGGAGACCTTTTGTTTCAACCTGTTTCAGTTAGACATGAGGCCAAAATCCAACAAATGGATAAGCCTATTTTCAAAATTTTCAAAATCTTAAGAAACCATCTAGCCATCTATTCTGTTCTTACTGTGATGTTTATGGACACTGCCTTGAAGAATATTTTCAACAACGTCTGAATAAGCCTATCTTTAATTCACAAGTTTATAAAAAATTTAACTATTCTAGACAAAATATAAATAACTACCCCTTCCTAGGTAGCCCGATAAGAACTCTAACTTTAGAAATAAGAAGAAACGATCTAATACTAAAAATAAGCCCAAGAGAAAGACTCCCAGATTCATGACTAAACCAAATGCTCACAAATCCTTGAAAACTCATGAAAATGCCCGTAAACCTTCTGAAAAACAAGTTAATGCTCACAAATATTTAAAACTCGAGAAAATGCACATAAACATTTTAAAATAATAGCACCTTGGGTTACAAAAGATGATCTAATACCCCATATGAAGTGTAACATTGTGATTATCTCTTTAAAAGATGAAAACACTCCTTCTAGATGGAATTTAGACTCAAGTTGTTCTAAACATAAGACCGGAGATGACACTAAACATATGACCGAAGATGATATTAAACTCACAAACAAAGTTGACTTCTTAGGAGGAAAATTTTTGTTTGGTGATGGAGTATCAACTCAGATCATAGGTAAAGGAACACTCCATGAAAAGAAAAATTGTTAATCATATCGCAATTTTAATGAATGGTCTAAAGGCTAGTCATTTAAGTATATCGCAATTTTACAACTCCTGTCATACAGTTACATTCTCACAAAAATATTGCAAATTTTTTAACCAGAATGGAGACTGCATTATTACAGAACTTCAGACTCCAAATAATTGTTACACAGTAAATCATGGGACAGAGATCTGAAATATTTCTACGATAGATGATAATGAAATATGGCATAATAGATTGGGCCACACAAATTACGATAATCTCTGCAAATTAAGCTCCCAAGAAATAGTTAGAGGTCTACCCAAAATAAAATCCATTTCAAATGTTGTTTGTGGGCCCTGCTAAGAAGGAAAGATAGCTAAAATTATTAACAAGAAAGTTAAAGACACCTTAACAACAAAACCTCTAGAGCTTATCCACATGGACCTGATGGATCCTTCCCGAACTCTAAGCCTTTGTGGTAACAGTTACATTTTGGTAATAGTGGATGATTTTACTCGATTCACTCACGTAGCATTTTTAAACAAAAATCTAACACATTTCATGAATTTTTGAAAATCCTTTTACGTATTGAAAATGAAAAGGACACCTAAGTAAATGGAATTTGTAGCGATAAAGGTGGTGAATTTAAAGACTTGAGCATAATAGAATATTGTGACTATAATGGTAATAGCACGAATTAAGTGCTCCTAAAATGCCGCAACAAAATGGTATAGCCGAGCGTAAAAATCGCACAATCCAATAAATGTCTTGGGTAATGATACATGCTAAGAACTTTCCAAAATACTTTTGGGTTGAGGCAGTTCACACAACATGTCACATAATCAATAGGGTTTATCTTAGGAAAAATACCGAACAGACTCCCTATAAACTTTTGTATGGCAAAAAGCCCAATTTAAAATATTTCAAACATTTGGGAGTATTTGCTATGTTTGCAAAGCGAGAGAACACCTGTCTAAATTTGAAACCCGTGGTGACAAAGTAATATTTTTTGGTTACTCCCTTAATAGTCGAGCCTATTGAGTTTATAATTTGAGTAACAAAGTACTTATGGAATCTATAAATGTGATTATTAGCGACACTAATGTTTAGAGTAAAAAACAAGAGCCAATTATAGTGGATGAGTCTAAAGATCCTTTAAATTATGGCTCTCCAGAGATAGTTGATTATTTACTAATTGAGAACCCTGAAGTTCCTAACTGGGTTTTTAAAGATCATACCTTAGATAAAATAGTCGGTAACCCAAAGAGCCGGTGCATACAAGATCCCAGTTACATAACGTTGCTCATTTCACATTCTTTGTCTCCTTAATTGAACCAAAAATTGTGAATGAAGCACTTAATGACTCTTTTTTGATTGATTCTATGCAAGAGGAAAACACTCAATATAATAGTCATGACGTGTGGTATCAATTAACTCGGCTAGAAAATAAAAATATTATCAAAACTAGATGGATTTTTAATAATGAAACTGATAAATCTGGGATGATAGTTAGAAACAAAGCCTGATTAGTGGCCCAAGGATATTCTCAGATTGAAGGAATAGACTTTGAGGAAACATTTCCCCGCGACTTGCCTCGAGTCGGTTCAATTACTCTTAGCGATAGCCTGTCATTTACACTTCACACTTTTTCAAATGGATAGAAAATCCGCATTTCTTAATGGTATTTTGACAGAAGAAACCTATGTTGAACAACCTAAAGGCTTCATTAACCCACATTACCCAAACCATGTCTATAGATTAAAAAGGCGTTATATGGTTTAAAGCAAGCCCCCATGGTCTGGTATGAATAATTGTCGACCTTTCTTACCAATAAAGGTTTTCGACGAGTTGGCAATGACCAAACATTATTCGTTAATTTTTTTTAACAAACATTTCTTAATCGCTCAGGTTTACATATATGACATTATCTTTGGATTAACACCTCCTACTGAAGTTAATATTTTTAAAATATTATGCATGGGGGGTTCCAAATGTCATTAACGGGGGAGCTAAAATATTTCTTAGGTCTCCAAGTCAAAAAAATATCTGTTGGGCTATTTAATTTGCAAACCAAATACGCTATAGAGTTAGTGTAGAAATTTTGATTAGAAAATGCCAAAGACGCTAGGACACCCATGAGTACCTCAGTAAAATTATCGAAAAATGAACATGGGAAACCTATTGATCCTACCTTGCATAAAAGCATGATAAGTAGTCTACTATACCTTACTGCCTCACGTTCGGACATATTGTATGCTTTTGTGTGTGTGCTCTCTATCAAAGCGGTCCTAAGGACAACCACTGACTGTGCATCAAAAGAATTATAAAATATGCAAAAGGGATAATCAATCTAGGAATTTGGTATACAAATGACACATCTAGCACTATAATAGGATACACTGATGCTGATTGGGTTGGTTGTTTTGTTGACAGCAAAAGCACGCCAGACGTGTGTTATTATATTGGTAATAGCTTGGTAGGATGGAATAGTAAGAAACAAAACTTCACTTCGCTTTCCACAGCCGAATCAGAATATATAGCCGCAGGTAGTTGTTGTGCTCAATTAATGTGGATAAAGAAAATGTGAAACGACTATGGAATCAATGAAGATAAATACATATCTATTTCAATAACCAGAGTGCGATTAATATTTCCAAAAATCCTGTTCAACACTCACGTACAAACCACATAAAGCTTCGACATTACTTTATACGTGAATTAGTAGAATCTAAGGAATTGGAAATAAACTATTTTCCCACAGAACTTTAATTGGCAGATTTATTCACTAAGCCTCTAGATAATTTAAGATTTGAAACAATAAGAAAATCAATTGGCCTGATACATCTTGAGTAGTGTCTATCTTCTTTTAATATATCCTCCGGTCATACTCATGCTTATAATTGATCTTTGAGGGTATAGGGCACGTTCGTTTAAAAAATGACAAAATATGCCTCTTATATCTATTTTACATAGGAGATCCGTGATGTGACTCGTTGATTATTATCATTTGATAGATATATATTTCATTTATTCTCTATATATGCGTATTTGTGATTATTCACCCTTTATGCATTTGTGACAAAATGGGGGAGAGACATTTCAGTCCATCTTGGACATTTATTGTACAATTCAACTAAAGTCCTTGATCTTAGCTGTTTGATTTTCAGGAACGAATACCACTGTCTTTATTCAATATATTTAGGGTATTGGTTTGTAACTAGTTGAGTTATGTGCTTTTACATTTCTAGGATATGGGGTAGATATAATTTTGTATAGGAATAAGGTTTTCTTATTTTTTTATATCCCTACGAGTCTTATATGACTAAAAGGAGATTTTGTCTCATATTTCCAAAGGGGGAGATCGAATCACACTACAAATGTGACTTACTTGAGTCTAATACACAAAGCTTGTCTAGTTTGGAAATATTGACAATTCGTGTCATCCCATGTGCCTTATTGCCTCTTCATGATCCCAAGATATCTACATCAATAAGGAATATGATCATATATATAGAAAACCAACAACACTGCACACTCTAGGATTGCAATTATCACATTTTAGGACATATATGAGGTGTGTGTGGTGTTATAATCTAATAGGAATTTTTTACAATTTTTAAGGATTTTTTAAACATTTTAAATTCATTTTCTAAAATTAAATGGCCTAATTTTGAATATTCAAACCTTCCTAAAAACTGTGTTAGGTAGGAACCAAAATCTCTTGATAATATTGTGGGTGCAAATGGGATTATTTAAAACTTAAAAACACGTGTGTGAGGTTGCATCTGAGTCATACACGTGTTGGAACTTTAGTGCTCAGATTTGTGTTTCTTTACACTCACATTTCTAATATTCACTTTGCATCAATGGATAAAAAACTATCAATGTTCTGCATGCGTTTTAAATCAATTTTTGTGACATCCCTGTTATCCAATCAATGACCATTTAATTGTGGTGTATTGTGCGCCGTGTGATACATCGACTAATGAGAGTTGATCTTAGCCATTTATTTGGCTTAAGCTTTCAGACCTTTCCAACCGTTAGTATAAATAGAGGCCATCGTTCATACATTTCTAATCTTTGTGAGATCAAAGGGTTGGGAGAAAAATGAGAGGGAGAGAGAGAGAAGAGATAGAAATAAATAAAGAGAAAATACTAAAACAAAAAAAAACACAACCAAAATTATTTCAGAAATATTTGTGAGAGAGTTAGGGTTTCTGGGTTTCGTTTTAACAAGTTCAAAACCCTATTTGGTAGTAATCTCTCATCTAGTACCTTAACTAAATATTAGAACTTATTTCTGTTAATAGAAACTTGTAGATCTAATTCAAAAAATGATATAGTCACTTAGAAGTGTTTAGATTTGATTTCTTTTCTTTAGAAATTACCCTCTCTTATTGGATCTGTTTCTAAAACTTTTTATCAGATTTATATCCAACATATCTCTATTTTGTTTCACAAAACTAAAAGTAGGGTTTATATATTTCAGATTTGATTTTTTTATTTTGAAAAACTTGTATAAAAACAATATTCAAGGGATCTTTCTTTTTAAAAGATTCTTGGCAACACAGATCTACAAATACTGAGATTTCAAGAATATACCTAATTTCAATAGTGTGAAATATTGCATTTCATACTTTGAAAAATCTATAATTCATAGGAATTGCTTCTATAAGTGTGTATGAGTGCATGCATGTGTTAGGCACTTCACTCATAACACCTTCACACAACAACACTTAAACATGTATTAGTTGAGAGATTTTGACCAGTTTGAGTCTACGTAAAGAAGGAGATATGGTGGGAAGATAAAGAACATTAAAGACCTCAATCAGAGCCTTACAGAAGTTGAAGTTACTTAACGGATTCGGTATATCTTCTGAAGTTATAATATTTCTGCTCTGTGTGTATTATACATTAAATGCTTGTAACCCGATACTTTATTCTAGTGGATTTTTGTTTTGAGGTATAAAGACCTCCGTGGATGTTTCCCCAATTGGATGGTATTTTACCACATTAAAAATTCTCTTGCATTTTGTGTTTTTTATTTTTTCAGTCATACTACTGCACTGCTAGACTTAGTTGTTGGGATTTGAAACCTGATTTCAACGAACTGAAATTTCACGTTCATAATAATCAAACACATCTTGTGTTCTTACAACTGTTTTAGAAAAGAGTTTCTTCAAGAAAATAATTCGGATCTTACTCAAATGATTTAACTTTTCTTAAATGATTTAATAAGAGTATTTTCAGACAGGTTAGGCCATGTAGGGAGAGGAGAGGTGGGCCGATTAGAGGGTGTATAAAATTAAAAAAATAGGTGTTAACTCCGTGGAGGTTGGTAGCTGTTGATTAGATTGTGAGGTGACAAGAGGATGAGGGGATAAGTTGGTAACACTGGGTGTAGGATAAACAATGGATAAGTGGGTGTGTTTATTTGGAGTAAGGGATGAACAATGAGTGGGATTTTGTAACATGGGCTAGTAAAAAATTCTTGGTAAGTAATGAGATCAATGGGTTTGGAAGAAACATTGGTAGAAGTATTTTTTGAAATGTAGGGTAGTGTATTTTCGTAAAAAATAATATGATTAGAAATGAAAATTCTTTTGTTGCTCGGATTATAACATCTATAACCTTTATGGAGCGAGCTATAATACTGAAAACACATGAATATGATTTATGATGAAATTTATTTGGGGTTTTGGTACGAAGGTAGAGTAATTTGGATGAATTTTTTGAAGTTTCAAAAAAGGGTGTAACATTTTTCAATTTCAAAGATGGTAAGTGATTTACTAAATATGTGGCGGTTAAACATGACTCAACCCATAAAAACATTGGAATGCTACCATGAACTAACAAAGTTAAGTCTGTACCAACTATGTGCCGATGTTTTCTCTCTATGACACTATTTTATTCAGTTGTGTGGGGACATGAAATGTACCGAACAATGACATGTTTCTCCAAATATTGTATAAATTCAAGACTAGAAAATTATCCACCTCCATCCCATTGAAATATTTTTAAATTTTGATCAAATTGACTTTCAATCATTTTGTGAAAGGTTAAGAAAACATTATGTAAACTAGATTTTTATTTCAATGGATACATCCAAGTGTATCGAGTGCAATCATACACAAATATCACATAATATTTAATTCCATGTGAGGAATGAATAGGAGCGGGTTCCCGTAAGTCATAGTGAATTTTGTCAAACGGATTTGGTGCTATTTTATCATTTAAATGAAATGGAAGTTCACAACTCTTGTTTACTTAACAACTAGCACATATAGTAGGAGATTTATGCCAATTATCAACATTAAAAACATCACTTTTATATAATAATTTCAAAGACTTTTATTGAGTATGCCCTAATATTTGATGCCACAATTCATTACTTGATTTTCCTTCTTGGATCACACTTAAAGATTAATCATAGTCTTCTTCAATGGTATTAAGAGATCCCTTCCTAATTCCTTTGGCTAACACTTCTTGAGTCATCTTATCCTTTATAACAAACCAATTATTAGAAAACTGTAGTAGATACTCATTATCTTTTAAAATTTGACTCACAGAAATTAAATTCTTTTTAATTTTTGGAACCACCAAGACATCCTTTAAAGTTAACTGTGGAGTGAGTGATTTATTGCCAATATGTGTGATATCCAATTTTGATCCATCACCAATAAGGACTTTATCATTTCCAGTATAAGACATGAGTTTTGAGAAGTTACTTGTGAATTTTTTTAATAAGAGAGGTGGCACTTCAGTCAACATAGAGTGATGAATCTTCCAAATGTTGATAATTAATTGTAGTCATTGTTGTTGGATTTATCCTTGAGGAGTATAGGAATAATCCGACCTATAGTAACAATTTAATGCTGTATGATTTTCCAATCCACAAATTTGTCGAGATACAACACTCGCATTAAATTGATATGCCTTGTTGGTACTACATGGGGATGTATGAAAGTTGATAGGAGCATATGAGTTAGACCATATAGGAGTAGTATGCTACATGCCAATCACAGCCTGTTGTTTGATAGCATTGTTGGTTGTGAATGGTGATATGAAACACCATATGTAGAGTATGGTCTAATGCCTCTTCCTCGAGAACTAAAGTTGTTGTTGTATGAAGGTACAAAACATCATTTTCCCTATAGTTTCTTCCATATCCTCTGCCAAAGGGTTGAGATTGACCCCTTATATCTGAAAAATCCATGGTTGGATCAATATGTTGAGTTTGTGTGTTGTCCACTTCTTCACGTATTTCAAAACCTATAATTGAATTGATTAGTGGAGAGATAAGGATAAAGAGCCTTTCCTAACATAATAGTATGTTTTTTTTTGTATTTTTTCCTAATCCCCTTGCAAAACTAATTACTTTTGTGTCTTCATCTAATGGTTTTTAAATTTAAGCCAAAGCATCACATTGATTTTTTTAACTTTTTCATATATTGATCAAGAGTTTTCCCATCTAATTTCATTTTGTACATCTGTTCTTTTAGTTAGAATTCTTTATCGTGTGTTACTTGTAAAAAAAACTCCTCTAAACAGTTTTATGTCTTTTTGGATGAGTCCTGACCAACTGTACGATACATACACTTTTCATCTACATGTTAACAAAATTAAATCCCATCAAGATGCAACATGTTAACAAATCTATGTTATCATATGCAAAATTTACATTAGAATTTTTATTTCCCTTGAATCATTTTTACAATTACTAAGAAATTATTTGGCTTGCCAAATATATTAATCAACTCCCCCAACACATAGCCAGAGCCAATCATATGCTTCAATGGTATAATCATCTAAAGTTTATAGAGTTGTATTAATTTCACCTACCTCCTAAACTTTATCATTGAGTGAACTTTTCGGTATATGTCGTTGTTTGAAGCTCCTTTAATAAAAAATCTCAGTTACCTACAAAAACATATAACAAACTAGACTATAGTGGTAATTGAGGTATAAATCCAAATCTAAGTGTGAAACATGCAAGAGAGGCATGCAATTCATTTGTTTATTAATTTCTTTTTTGATTTTCACTTTTTTGATTTTTTTTTTGTCTTTTCTTAATATTAAAATAATTTTTGTGATGAGGGTGAAATAAGACTAAACTAAGTCAAAGATGTCAAGAACTAACTAAAAAGTGACTAAAACTGATGAACAAAGTCTAACACTAAAATAAGAGATAAAGTGACGTAAATAAATGTGAGAACAATCAAGGAGTGAGATTACACTACAAATTCTAGTTATTTTAACTAATTAATTTATTTATTTGAAATCTCCCAAATTAGTATCAAAATTACAAATCCACTCTCGTTGCAAATGTAATTTTAATAATAATCTTTTAGAAAATTAAGTTCAACCCCCCACAACTCTAGAAAATAGATTTACACTCCTTCTAATTAATCACCCGCTAGGATCGATTCATGAAAATTCATATAAATCATAGAAAATAAAATTTAGAGTTGAAATTTAAGGGATAATACTACTTAAGAAACCCCCATATCTAGTTAGAATCTAAAATGGGTATTATATCTCGAATTTCAATTTTATCTCGAAAATCATTTACCCTGTCTCGAGGCATAAATTGAAGGGCGAGGGATCAAAATTAACATTCAAAGGGAATTTGCAAATAATCAAACTAATTAATCAAAATAGCATCAAATAACGGTTCACCCCACTCCTTGAAAGGGGATTTAGCCTAGCATGATATTAAACATGATGAACAAACAATCAAAGGCAATGAAATAGAATAGAAAATAAGAGAAGAGAACAATCAAACCCAATCTCTTCAAGTGAAATTGAACTCCAATCCTTGCGATGAAATTTACATCCCTCAATTCGAATGATCTAACCAAAATAACATAAAAAATTCACTCAAATTGATCCTCACAACAATTTATTTTTCCTCACTAAATCAAAAATAAAAGAAAATAAAAACTACTCTAAAAAAATAAATAGTGTTTCTCTCTCAAATTTTCTCTCTAAAACCCTAATTTTTTTTCTTTCAAATGAGCTTTGGGTCTTCATTTATATTGTGTTACATGGAGATAGGGGTAATTTGGGTAAGGAGAGGTTAGGAGTGTGCATGTGCATGGGATGAGGTCGAAATCAGATTTGGTTAATGGTGATTGGGGGTATTTTGGGTAAATGGTTAAAAGAAGTTAGTTAGGGGTTAAAACGGGAAGATGGGAGTAAGTGGGTATAAAAGACATGTGGGGTTTATGTTTTTGGTTTGGACAATGAACAAAATTAGGTGATGAAATCGGGTTTGGCTTTGGAGAGGTTCAAATGGGTGTGTTTGCTGATTTTCACCGGAGCTAGGTCATGTTTGGTTGTTGGGAGGATCTCGGGTCATGGTTTGCAAGATTTTTTTATTGGTGCTACCATGGGTTCGCATATGGGTACGGTTGATGGTTGGGTTGGGTCGCAGGTTAGAAGGTGATCCCGAGATGGATTCGGGTTACGTGGTATTTTTTTGGTTTCGGGTTTGTTTCGAGTTGTAGGATTCATCGGAGGTGGAGGGGTTGCTGATTGGGTCGTGATAGGGGGCTGACAGGGGATGAGTAATGGGTTGAGGGTCACAAGTTTTAATGGAGCAGGTGGTGGCCATCCGGGTTGGGTTTTCAAATCGGGTTGTTGTCGACCGGAGCAGGTTGGAGCTCCGGAGATGGAAGGGTCGGTTTGATTAAGTGGGGTAATCCGGGTTGGTGAATATGGTTGTTTTCGGGATGAGATAAGAGACGTGTGTTAATGGAGTTATCAGTGAGGAGAGAGAAAGGTATAGGTTGAAGATGAAGTGGGTGTGTTGAGGTGTGGTGGAGGTGTATGATAATAGGGTGAGGGTGAGGTCTTTTTTTTTTTGTGTGTGTTAATTGTTACTCTACTAAAAAAAAAAAAATTACAAAACTAAAAATTAAAATCTATTAAAAAATAAAATTCTAATCTAAAAATAAAAAGACTAAAAATATAATAATACTAATAAACCTAACTTAATAAAATAAGAAATAACAAAACTAAACAAAAACTAAAAACTACAAATCAAATAAAAATAAAAATTAAATGAAACTAAAACGTAAACCTTTAAAAATAATAAAAAAATAATAAAAACACACGCGACACAAAAAAATAAAATATAAAAATAAATCCTAAAAATATATACATGACTAAAAAATATATAATATAAAATAGATTGTAAAACTCATAAACTACACAAATAAAAATCTAAATAAAATAAAATAAAATAAAATAAAAGGGGACAAACCAAACACATACGGCTCGGGACATGCTTATGCTAGGTTAGTCTTAGGTTAGGGTTACGGGAAAGGGTATACAGGCTTAGCTCCATTTTTTTTTGCAATTTCCTTGATTTGAGCATTTGAACACCGCAACATGCATTTGACCTACAAAATAAATAAATGAGCATATAAGACCCAATTTTGTCGAGAATTAGCAATTAAAAACTATCTATTCGGGGTATAAAATATATACTTTTGGGTTCGTATCACTTTACTCCCTTGTCAGTTCACCACTCAATCTTTTATTTTCGAGATTTAATCCCATGAACATTCAAAATGACTTCAAATAACCCCATAATGTTAACAATATTAATTGTTTGGACAAAAAATAACTTGTGACTATCATGTAACTTATTTTTAAGGGCTTTGTTATCTTTTAACCTAAATAATTTACCCATCTCTTCCCCCCTCACTTTCTCTCTCTTCCACCCTCTTCCTCACTCATAGTAGCCATGAAGCTTCTATAGATTCCCTCTCTTCTCTCATCACCTTGTTCAATTTCATACTATCTCTCTCTCTCTCTCTCTCTCTCTCTCTCTCTCACACACACACACACACACACACACACACACACACACACACACATTCATGCGCACACACACACATGGATCTACATACACATTCTGACACCCTCTATATTTTAATACTCAGGTTGATCATGTTTATTTATTTAAACATTACTTGTTGTTAATATTATTAAAGACTTCTTACCTTGGAAAGGTAAAATGAAACATATGACAAAATATATGGAAGTGACAAGAAAATCCTGTAACACCTCGCCTAATTAAAAATCGGGTGGCCAGTCCCATACCAAATTAAAACAGAATATACAGTTGGCTCATTCTTAGCATCACTGTCGAAAACATTTACAAATCACCCAATACCCAATTAAGCTGGTGTTAAAAACTTTCCAAATTTTAATTCAAAAAAATTCATTTTTAGTTTACGAATAACACTACACATTTTATTCTAACACAATAATAACTGAACAGATAACTCAAAAGAATTTAAATGCAATTGGAATAAACATTCCCAAGTAATAATCCAATACAGTAATCCCAGTAATAACAAAAGTATTAAAATGACACGAGTACAAAACTGTATGACTCAGATAGAAAGGAGATAACTGAATTCCTAGGGGCGACATGCCCTAACTAAAAGAATATTGTGAATCAAATGAAGATTGGCGTCTAAGCAATACTCCATAGATCCAAAGCTCTTTATAATCCCCTAAGGTTGGCTTCCCTACTACTGGACACCTAATATAGAAGGTACAATAGAAAATAAAATATGCAAGGAAACGGGTCAGAGCCCGATGTGAAAATGATTTTGAAAATAGCAAGTATTTAACAAGTGCAATAAAGAATTTATTATGTACATGTTAGTATCCAACTCTCACTTGCTATTCTCACCTCTCATCTAGAGTGCACACTTAACATTTCCTATTAACCTCCTAGTCAATGGTTCCTCTTCACTAATTTCCATAATATGATTTCCGTCCCATATCATAACCCCGTATGTCCCATACCATACTTAGTATAATCATTCTTATACATTTATCATTTATATGAATCGTTTATCATTAAAATGAGTTAAGCTCTTCAATAAATGTAAGAATAAGCAATCATTTACTTAATTCAATTCTTTTCTCAATTCACCGTTATCTACAATTATCACACAGTAGATCATTTAACCACTAAATACACATTCATACAATTTATTTTATATATATATATATATATATAATACGGCACCCCGAGACACAGCTGCGATGCAATGCATTACTCTGCTATCATGTCCCAATATCGCTGGTCGCCGAATAGGGGACTAAAGGTTCGGTAAGGATTCCTCGAACCACAAACAACAACACATAAATTGGAGGCGAACATAGTTCTCATACCCACGGGGCACGCATATACCTACGTTCCCATAGTCAGCGGACTTATCAACTCCCCGGTAAGTCTTTCATAGACCTATGTTCTCGAGCGACAAATAAAAAATCCCATGGTTTCATCAGGATATGACTGCCCTCACGCGCAAACCTCCCGTCGATAGCAAGTAAGCTAGGTATGTCATACACATAAATCATCAATTAACCAAATAGGCATTATCATCTACCTATAGATATAATATCAACAAGGTAATCACACTACCCTATGATAATTCCCATACGTAGCATTATATCTCTCAAATCCTACGTTATAAAATATTATAACTTCACTTCTTAATTTACTTATTCGAGAGTGCACTCATTACTCAAGGTTCAAATAGGTTTTTCCTCACTATATTTATTCAGTAAGAAAATCACTAATATCCTACTGGTCCACCTCATCTTATCTCCCAAATTACTATGAATTAAACTCCCCTTAAATAGGGTTAAAACCGATTGTTTCACATCTTCTTATCAACTAGGATTGAATACCATCATCATGTGGCTCATAGTCTATAGTGTTTCATTCACACTATATGACTTATCAATAAAATCAACATCCTCGCATCCTATAACATCTCTTCACTCCCGACGTCGTTAAGGTTCATGCGCGGAGCATCTCTCAAAGTGAAATCCAAATAAGGAACCCCTCCCATACACTACTACTTAACTTTGCCGGTCGTGGAGGTCCGTCAACTTCAAATACGCAATCGGGATAAATCATCCCCTCTTTCAACCAAATGTGGTATGAACTCCCATCTCTATACAGTAGCCATACCACTAAGCGCTTGTACTACACTCAATCCTTGCGCAATCAATATTGAGCTTAAACTCGGTCCTTGATGCTCAAATTGTAACCCTAAGGCTACCCATGTGTTATATTAAATCTCCCTTACTGGACCTATCCTTAATCCTCATGCATAACAATTAGAATTCAACACATGAATATAGCAACCAAAATTTCTTCCAAATTAATTATCATAATTCTAATCAATTAAATCCCAATCACATTCATTCGATTCTTATCTAGGTCTTACTTATCTACCCTAAGTCCCATAATATCCAATTAATAATCATCAAAGATATAAAAAAAGGTTTGGGTTAAGAACAAACACTAAAAAGAAACAACTTCAACAATTCTGGGGAGGTCGATCGATCGAAGGCAGGGGGTCGATCGATCGATCGCCTATATAACAACCTAGTTTTTCTGCATTTCTTTTACTACGGGTTTCATCACTTTTTATTATCCAAAAATTCATATTAACTACCCAAATTCCTTATAAACCTTACTACATAATATATCAACATATGAGAATGATTTCTAATGCTCTAAACATCCTAGAATCATCAAGAGTTTGAATTAAAATCATATGTTCATCCTATTTTTCCATAAAATTATAAACATGATATCCTCAAGAACACACCATAGATTCTCATAATTTCTTCAACAGATTTATGATTATTTCGTGGATCACTATCTACCTACAGCATGAGTTTGATTCCTATAAACTTCCATTTTTCAGAAATCCATTAACAACTCTTCTTTATCTTCCAAACATGAAAAATCTCATCTTTTTATAACTATCCTAACATGGACAATATACAAACTTAGATTGCAATTATCAAACACTTGCCTCTAATGAAGGTCTGATCCTTTGGGGTTGTATAACACAGGTGGCTCTCCTCTTTTTCGGTCACTTCTGGTGGTGGTTGGTGGTGGTGACTTTTGGTCTTTAGTTCTCGTCCTTTTCAAGCAAGCTTTTCTTTTCCCAAGCAACCTTTCACTCTCTCTAGGAAGACGACTTCTCAATTTTTTTATAGAAGAGATGAATGAACCCACGTACACTAATCTCCAAATACTTATAATAAGACAAAATCCGAAATCACTATTCATCCCCCTTGTAAAAATAACCAAAATGCCCTTTTGGGTTGTCTTTTCATTTCCAAATGACCCGAGACCCAAAACCAACGTCCAAATAGACTTTTCTGACTATTTCAACCGTTCTGGACACAACGACGCAGTCAAAATGACTATAAGGTTGACGTAAAAATAAGTTTCCTTTTTAATTTAACAAATTAGTCCCGACACATCCTATACCGCGTCCGACTAAAAATTCAAATTACAGAATTAATAACTCACCGCAATATCAATAACATCACATTCATATATTACCGAAATATATTTAAGTAATATTCAGAGTCATTCATTTTAATATCCACAATTCGGATAAAACCCAAATGAATTAATTTATAGTAAAAAAATCAAATGAATCCATTAATTTAAAATATAACCCATTTTAAAAGTCATTAAAATCACGGGGTATTACATACTTCCCCCCTTATAACAGAATTTCATCCCGAAATTTGAAAAGACAAATCATACTGGTAAGGTGAACTCTGACTATAAATCTCATATCGCAACTAATCTATTTCGTACCGCCCATACAGTACATTAACGAAAATCCCCCATTGATGTTATACCCCAAACCTCACCATATAGTTTCAACTGAATCGAATTTAAATTTTATGCAATCTTCCCTATACCATCCTCGTGACAGAGTTTGGGAAAAATGATCCTCGTGTATTAAACATATATATCCTGAAGTCACAACTACTTACAGTTTCAAAATTATGAAAACTACTACAATCCAACCATCTAGGGCGCCCATACACCCTATCGTACATCTTTAATTATAATATTTATCACAAAGGTTATAAACTCATATCCTAAAGACCTGAGTTATTTCGACTCCCAACGTTTATTAGTTTCATGAGTGGGGTGTCTCGCAAGCGAAATCCAAACAAGGAACCCCCCCGATACACTACTACCTAAAGTAGTCGGTCATCGAGACTCCTCAGGTCCTTAGTCAATAGTTTATAACCTCTCTACGGTTTTTATCGATTTCAAATAAAAGTCTACTTATCTACTCTCTTAGTAAAGACAGGGTGCTGGCTATAGTAGTACATACGCTCTCATATACCACAAGTCAATTCATGTCGATAGTCACATCATGATCGGACATGCCTAAAGTAAGTAATTCCGAGATAAAAATCAGACCCACGTGATGACCTATAAAATATAGGTGTCCCACAACCCCTCGGTAAGTCTATGTAAAATAAAATTCCTATAGGCTAAGTTTAGTAACCCTTTTGCCCATAAAATATTAATTGCTATAAAAATCAGTATGCGCCTCATAATTTCTTAGATAGAAAACATACCCTCATTCGTGAGCGTTGATTGTTGACTCCCACTATTATAACTTTGTTCCGATGAGTCAAGAAAATTTTTTACCCCAAATTTTCAGTTCTAGTTCACCACACTCCACTATATGCCCAAGTCTTTGAATATATTGCCTTCGTTAGGTAACACACACAATTCCCGCATTTCAAAAACTTCTACTGATGACTCTCCTCAATTTTCCATAATAGGGGTGACCTTAACTACGGTCATCATAATCGAACATACTTCATAACCTCTTAAGTACAATCTCCGATATCCATCCAATGGCCCTCATCTGCCATACTTCTTGTATGAATCCATCCGAATGCAAATAAGATTCACTAATATATACGTTATAGTAGGAGAACAAAATCTCACCAAGGAAACCAACAATCCTGAACATAGGGCTCTACATCAAAGAACGCTAAGCTGAAAACACAGTACGCCGTACAGACCCTAAAGGACACTAGAACCTGATGCTCTGATACCACCTGTAACACCCCGCCTAATTAAATACCGAGTGGCCATTCCCATACCAAATTAAAACAGAATATATAGTTGGCTCATTCTTAGCATCATTGTCGAAAATATTTACAAATCACCCAATACCCAATTAAGCTAGTGTGAAAAACTTTCCAAATTTTAATTCAACAAAATTCATTTTTAGTTTACGAATAACACTACACATTTTATTCTAACACAATAATAACTGAACAGATAACTCAAAAGAATTTAAATGCAATTGGAATAAACATTCCCACGTAATAATCCAATACAGTAATCCCAACAATAACAAAAGTATTAAAATGACACGAGTACAAAACTGTATGACTCAAATAGAAAGGAGATAACTGTAACACCCCAAGACTTTTGAGACTGAGAAATTAAATTTTGGGAAAATAAAATTTAATTAAATCGGAGAATTTTAAATTTGGGAATTTAAGTCCAAAATTATAGGAGGTTGTAAACTATTCCGGATGAGGATTTTGAGGGTACCATTGAACCCGGAAGGGTCAAGATAGTCAAATTGATTGTCATTGGGTTTTATTTCGGCTCCGGAATATTTTTAAGTCAGATTGACTCGAATTAGGGTAAACGAGTCATTTAAAGTGTGTATTAACATTTAAAATTGGGATTTTGTTTTAAAGGTTTATGAGGCTTACGGATGAATCCATTTTTCATTTGAGAGAAAGAGAGAAAAAGCCCTAGAGGGAGAAAGAAAAGAGAAAGAAGAAGAAAGAAAAGGAGAGAGGGAGAAAAGCTTGGGGATTTCCGGCCAAATCGCGACATCAAGGACGATCCAACCTCTACAAATCTGAGGCAAGTGTTTAATCTTGATAAATAGCTATTTGTTTATTTCATTTCATAATTTGTGGGTTAAATAAATGGATTTTTGGGTATAAACATCAAAACCTAAATTTTGGTTCAAATCTTGAAATTGAAGATTTTAATTGGGTTTAAGAGATATAAATTGATGAGGTTAAATTTAGGATGTGTTTTGATGTTGGAAATTATGCAGGGATTGAATATTTAGGGTTGGAAGTAGTATAAATTGAATTTTGGGAAATTTTGGGTTATAGAAAAAAAGCCATTTTCGTGGCTTTCTGAACTGGCCGAATCGATTCGCCCCCACCGAATCGATTCGCCAGGTTGCAGAAGTCTTAGGTCTTTAGGACCGAATCGATTCACCCCTAGCAAATCGATTCGAAAGATTGCAGAATCTCAGGTCCCTTGGACCAAATCGATTCGGATGGGCCGAATCGATTCACTATTGGGCCGAATCGATTCGGAAACAGAGCATTTTTTGAAATTTTCCCTTTAGTGAATTCAAACCCTTCTTGGGTGGGGTTATTGATTTGGGGCTTTCTCTTATGAAGTAAGAGATATCTTTTGGTGACTTATAGGGGGTCTCTCACTTAGTATATGATAGTGGGGACTTCTTGGAATAATTGGATAAGAAATATCCATGTATGTTGTGAAATTTCTAGGCCGACCTTTATGTCAAATCGTTATAAGGATAGGATATTGTTAAGATACAATTTGGGGCCAAATGGAAGAGAATGGTCGCATACTCTTAAAGAGTGAGGGGTTTCATATCCTTAGAAATGTTTAGACTAAGGAATAATTAATAACTCAATAGGAGTAAGGGTTCCTGAGATTTATTTGAACCATATGTGAAATTGGGAACGATTGGGATCGTACTATCGACTAGAATAAGCGGTAGCATAAATTCTAGTTAGGATAGTTTACACGTAATTGTGGGGATATGACCATTGAGATTCCAATACTTGAAACGAGGTTGGAATAATTTGAGGTTTTAGACTATTAAGTCATTGATGTGCCTATGGTTAAATAGTACTAAAGGAAAATATGTACTTTAAAGATGGATGAAATGTGTAGTGATGGATTCCTACACAAACTCTTAGGTGATAACCCTAATGTTGAATATATATTAATAGATATATACATATGGTTTTGGGAGACTATTCATCATAGGAAAAATGATTGAATATGTTTCATGTGAGGGATTGTATTCACATATCAAGGTGAATGATATGAGTTTCTGGTGACGGCTTGTATATTAAAGATTTATGTGTACTTATAGCCGGGTTTGTATATCTTATATATATGAATGAGAACTAGTTTATATATAGATATATGGATATGTGAATATGTGTATATATATATATATATCTGTATGCATATAAATATATGGAAATATTTTTGTTGTGGACATACATGGTATGGATATTTAAACCGGATATGATGGTTTATTATTGGATCATATGATTAGATCATATGGATGTATATATATTATGCATGTGAATGATATATATACTTATTTGGTTAAGCATACCCCGCTCATGCTATCATTGGGAAGTTGCGCGCGTAGAGGGTGAACATCCTGGCTAGAAAAGCAGGGTGTGGATATTCCCCAGGTCATAGTCGTCCCATGTGTTATTATGTGATTTAGATTTTTATATTTTTGGGATGAGACGTGGTGGGTATGTTTCGTCTCATTGCCGGTTTGGAGCTATGACCGCTTCCCGGGACGTCGTGTGCGTGAGTTTACCACGATATGGGTGTCGTGTAGTCCCACCATGGTGGCCCCAGTATTGCTACGTGAGCCGGGCACTAGGAAGATGATAGCATTGATGCAATTTATCGGCGATATATATATAGCCGGGTATATTATGTGCATGGCCTTGTACATCATATGTAGTATGTACACTTGGCTTTTGGATTGATGATGGTATATATATACGGTGAGAAATAAATACCTACATATATATTTTTATATATATATATATATATATATATATATATATATATATATATCCTATAGATGAAAGGATATAGAATCTTTGTGGAGTACATCTTGGATGATTATGGTGTACTAAATTGATGGGGGTTGATGTATCGCATTTAAGGAATATTTCGGTTACATCATCCCAAGGATATTATTGGAGTTTTGGTAATAGTGGTAGTATTATATTGTATATATGACATTATGGATCTCTAGGATCGACATTGTCAAGGAGTAGTGTAACGGGGTGGTTCCTTGTTTGGATTTCGCTCTGCGAGACACCCCACGCATGAAACACAGTACATTGTTAAATTGGAGAAAAGTTCTGCCAGTTATGGTATGCACGGCATTATGGATCTCTATGATCGACATTGTCAAAGAGTAGTGTAACGGGGCGGTTCCTTGTTTGGATTTCGCTTTGCGAGACTCCCCACGCACGAAATGTTGTACATTGTTGAGAGTAGAGAGAAGTTCTGTCGATATTTATGTGTGGCATAATGGATCTCCAGGATCGACGTTGACATGGAGTAGTGTAACAGGGTGGTTCCTTATTTGGATTTCGCTTTGCGAGACACCCCACGCACGAAACGCAGCGCAACATTGAAATTGGAGGGAAGTTGTGTCAATAATGATTGTTCATGCTTATTAATTAGAAATTTAAATTAGATGTTTCAACCCAATTGCATATTGGGTAATCTATTAAATTAAAATTTGTTAAAGTATAAACCGGAATCCACTAAGCCTAATAATGCACATATGATTGAAAATAAATATTTAATTTTGTTTAGAAAAAGGGGGTGGATTCTTGGGGTATGATAGGAAGATAGATCTTGTGGGTATAGGCTAGGCCTATGATAAGTTAGGTTGTCCTAATAAATTGGGGGGTAATTTAACTAATAAAATCGAGGATGCGAATAGGTGCGCGCCTTTAGATGAGAGGTGAGTTGGGGTTCCACGAGAGTGCGATTCCACTTTAATTATGAAATAAGCGCACCAATATTTAATATGCACGGTTAATACACTTGCTAAATATTTTCACAACTCGGGCTCTGACCCGTTTACTTTTCTCTCCTGCCTGTATATATATATATATTACTACAGGTGTCCTACCGCAGGGATGCCGGATGACTTTCTATCCAGAGTCTTTGGAGCCGTGACAGGTGCGGACTGTTGCGGAATGTATCTGGTAGTCGCCTCCTACTTTCAAAATTCTAGGTAGGGTTTATGTTGTACATCGGGTTTGTACCCAAGGGATATTTATATACATGTTTATATTTATTCCATTCCAGTTATTGTATTGGCTGTGACCCGACAGCTTATTCGGGTCTACTTTTTGTAGTATATTCTGTGGTAGTTATTTCTTTTCATTTTTCTTTTATCATTTCATTGATCTAGTTCTATCATGCGTCTTTCTTTCTATTATTAGTAGTGTTAGTTGGTTATCTGTTGCAAATTTTATTTAATTTTAACATCTCGCTTATATGATACCGGGTAGTTAATCCTATATTATATAGTACCGACAGTTGATGTTAAGACTGGACCATCTGAAATTCCTGATTTAATGTAGTATAGGGCTGGCCACCCGTTATTATTTTAAGCGGGGTGTTACAGATGGTATCAGAGCATCAGGTTCTAGAGTCCTTAGGGTCTGTGCGAGTTTTCTACATTCTTCCGTTAATGTTCTTGACATAAAGCCCTACAAATAGGACTGTTGTGTTCACTACGTTGTTTTCTTCTGTGAAGTACATTCACTTGATTGACGTTCTGATAATAGTTGCTCTTGTTTCATTTTAGACGTCGCCTAGATTTTGTCATCTAGGAAAGGATAGGATTAGAAGTACAATGCCCATAGCATATTTTGGGTACGCTTTAATCGGGGGTATTTGTTTTCCCCGATTCCGGAGGAGATATCGAGGAGATTTCTAGCAGTGGTTCGAGGTGATTTATCGACGGTTGAGTAAGAAAGGAAAATTTACTCGAATGGCGAACCTTGGACTTAGTAAAATAATTCTGAGGAGAGAATATAGTGTAGTCTTTGGGAGGTTTTGGTTGAGCAACCCGTTAACCTTTGTTAGGAAGCCTGGTGTTGGTGACTTTTTCCCCGATGTGAGGTGTGGAGTTATCCCGATATTGGGAGTATTGCCTTCGGGGAAGTGGGAGTAAGAAATTTGGAGACTCAGTTTCGTTGAGTGGGACTGAGGGAGTTTTCGGTAGTCGCAATAGTACTGTCCTTCAAAATGGTTAGGAAGGATTTTGGGAAAGATGTTTCTCTTACAGATAAATAGGTTTAGGAGTAATGATCGTCCTGGAAGAAGTAGAGGGTCTTGAACTGAGATCCTTAAATGAGGTGAAACCATTAGATTATGGAAGTACCAGGTAGAATACCTTTCTTTGGGTTTAAGTCATGGTTTGTGCGATATCGGAAATGTCGAGAGTTATAATATTAAATTCCGTAGGTGCGGAATGTTAAGGTTTGTTAAGTAGTGGTTATTCGTCTTATGGATGGGTTAGGGCGTGTAATTGTGGTGTTCCATTGAGGGAAGAATTTATTTCATGGAAAGGTGTTGAGTTGAAGTGGAAGAATTTTCATACTTGAGAGGTTCAAGTTTGGTAGCTTTATTTCGAGTGGAGAATTTAGCTCATAGTTGTACTAGTTTGGAGAACTAGGTATTGGTTAGAGTGTTGTAATTGTTGAGACCTTGTGTCCTAAACATTAGGTGTTTGTTTGGCGTGTCGGGAGACGCGGAATTTAATTATATTATATTCTTATACAGGCCTTCGGGAAATATGTAATATATTAAAAAAAATTATAAAACTTTAGCCCTGGTTCAACTAATCTCAATTCCCGATCTAGCTACACAGTAATGTATTGGGAGGGTTCCTTGTTTGGATTTCTCTTGCGAGACGTCCCCCGCATGAAGGTAGCCAGTGTCAGGAATTGAGGAGAGTTCAACGATTGGGAATTTTCAAACTTTTATATATTTAATATGTTAATATATATTATATTGGTGATAGTTATGTTAAGATTTGAGGCTAATGGAGCCTGATTATAATTGTACGAGTGGAAACTCGGGTACGGGGTGTATGGGCGCCCTAGGTAGCTAGTTAAATTTTAAGGATCGGTAAGGATCTATATAGTTCGACGTGAGAACTAGAAAGGATCGGCATAGTGATCTTGAGGATTTATGTAAGGACTAGATGATATTGAGGTCCTAGGCTTGTCTTAAATTTCGCGGACGAAATTCTTGTATGGGGGGAAGATTGTAACACCCCAAGACTTTTGAGACTGAGAAATTAAATTTTGGGAAAATAAAATTTAATTAAATCGGAGAATTTTAAATTTGGGAATTTAAGTCCAAAAATATAGGAGGTTGTAAAGTATTCCGGATGAGGATTTTGAGGGTACTATTGATCCCGGAAGGGTCGAGATAGTCAAAATGACTGTCATTGGGTTTTATTTCGGCTCCGGAATATTTTTAAGTCAGATTGAATCGAATTAGGGTAAACGAGTCATTTAAAGTGTGTATTAACATTTAAAATTAGGATTTTGTTTTAAAGGTTTATGCGGCTTACGAATGAAGCCATTTCTCATTTGAGAGAAAGAGAGAAAAAGCCCTAGAGGGAGAAAGAAAAGAGAAAGAAGAAGAAAGAAAAGGAGAGAGGGAGAAAAGTTTGAGGATTTCCGGTCAAATCGCGACATCAAGGACGATCCAACCTCTACAAATCTGAGGAAAGTATTTAATCTTGCTAAATAGCTATTTGTGTATTTCATTTCATAATTTGTGGGTTAAAGAAATTGATTTTTGGGTATAAACATCAAAACCTAAATTTTGGTTCAAATCTTGAAATTGAAGATTTTAATTGGGTTTAAGGGATATAAATTGATGAGGTTAAATTTAGGATGTGTTTTGATGTTGGAAATTATGTAGGGATTGAAGATTTAGGGTTGGAAGTAGTATAAATCGAATTTAGGGGAATTTTGGGTTATAGAAAAAGAGCCATTTCGTGGCTTTCTGAACTGGTCGAATCGATTCGCCCCCACCGAATCGATTCGCCAGGTTGCAGAAGTCTCAGGTCTTGTGGAGCGAATCGATTCACCCCTAGCTAATCGATTCGGAGGATTGCAGAATCTCAGGTCCCTTGGAACGAATCGATTCAGATGGGCCGAATCGATTCGCTGTTGGGCCGAATCGATTCGGAAACAGAGCATTTTGAGAAATTTTCCCTTCAGTGAATTCAAACCCTTCTTGGGTGGGGTTATTGATTTGGGGCTTTCTCTTATGAAGTAAGAGATATCTTTTGGTGACTTATAGGGGGTCTCTCACTTAGTATATGATAGTGGGGACTTCTTGGAATAATTGGATAAGAAATATCCATGTATGTGGTGAAATTTCTAGGCCGACCTTTATGTCAAATCCTTATAAGGATGGGATATTGTTAAGATACAATTTGGGGCCAAATGGAAGAGAGTGGTCGCATACTCTTAAAGAGTGAGGGGTTTCATATCCTTAGAAATGTTTAGACTAAGGAATAATTAATAACTCAATTGGAGTAAGGGTTCCTGAGATTTATTTGAACCATAGGTGAAATTGGGAACGATTGGGATCGTACTATCGACTAGAATAAGCGGTAGCATAAATTTTAGTTAGGAATAATTTACACGTAATTGTGGGGATATGACCATTGAGATTCCAATACTTGAAACGAGGTTGGAATAATTTGAGGTTTTAGACTATTAAGTCATTGATGTGCCTATGGTTAAATAGTACTAAAGGAAAATATGTACTTTAAAGATGGATGAAATGTGTAGTGATGGATTCCTACACAAACTCTTGGGTGATAACCCTAATGTTGAATATATATTTATAGCTATATACATATGGTTTTGGGAGACTATTCATCATAGGAAAAATGATTGAATATGTTTCAAGTGAGGGATTGTATTCACATATCAAGGTGAATGATATGAGTTTGTGGTGACGGCTTGTATATTGAGGATTTATGTATACTTATAGCCGGGTTTGTATATCTTATATATATGAATGAGAAGTAGTTTATATATAGATATATGGATATGTGAATATGTGTATATATATATATATCTGTATGCATATAAATATATGGATATATTTATGTTGTGGACATACATGGTATGGATATTTAAACCGGATATGATGGTTTATTATTGGATCATATGATTGGATCATATGGATGTATATATATTATGCATGTGAATGATATATATACTTATTTGGTTAAGCATACCCCGCTCATGCTATCATTGGAAAGTTGCGCGCGTAGAGGGTGAGAATCCTGGCTAGAAAAGCAGGGTGTGGATATTCCCCAGGTCATAGTCGTCCCGTGTGTTATTATGTGATTTATATTTTTATATTTTTGGGATGAGACGTGGTGGGTATGTTTCGTCTCATTGCCAGTTTGGAGCTATGACTGCTTCCCGGGACGTCGTGTGCGTGAGTTTACCACGAGATGGGTGTCGTTTAGTCCCACCATGGTGGCCCCAGTATTGCTACGTGAGCCGAGCACTGGGAAGATGATAGCATTGATGCAGTTTATCGGCGATATATATATAGCCGGGTATATTATGTGCATGGCCTTGTACATCATATGTAGTACGTACACTTGGCTATTGGATTGATGATGGTATATATATACGGTTAGAAATAAATACCTACATATATATATATATATATATATATCCTATAGATGAAAGGCTATAGAATCTTTGTGGAGTACATCTTGGATGATTATGGTGTACTAGATTGATGGGGGTTGATGTATCGCATTTAAGCAATATTTCGGTTACATCATCCCAAGGATATTATTGGAGTTTTTGTAATAGTGGTAGTATTATATTGTATATATGGCATTATGGATCTCTAGGATCGACATTGTCAAGGAGTAGTGTAACGGGGTGGTTCCTTGTTTGGATTTCGCTTTGCAAGACACCCCACGCATGAAACACAATACAGTGTTGAAATTGGAGAAAAGTTCTTCCAGTTATGGTATGCACGGCATTATTGATTTGTATGATCGACATTGTCAAAGAGTAGTGTAACGGGGAGGTTCCTTGTTTGGATTTCTCTTTGCGAGACTCCCCACGCACGAAATGTAGTACATTTTTTAGAGTAGAGAGAAGTTATGTCGATATTTATGTGTGGCATAATGGATCTCCAGGATCGACGTTGACATGGAGTAGTGTAACAGGGTGGTTCCTTGTTTGGATTTCGCTTTGCGAGACACCCCACGCACGAAACGCAGCGGAGTGTTGAAATTGGAGGGAAGTTGTGTCAATAATGAATGTTCATGCTTATTAATAAGAAATTTAAATTAGATGTTTCAACCCAGTTGCATATTGGGTAATCTATTAGATTAAAATTTGTTAAAGTATAAACCGGAATCCACTAAGCCTAATAAGGCACATATGATTGAAAATAAATATTTAATTGTGTTTAGAAAAGGGGGTGGATTCTTGGGGTATGATAGGAAGGTAGATCTCGTGGGTATAGGCTAGGCCTATGATAAGTTAGGTTATCCTAATAAATTGGGGGGTAATTTAACTAATAAAATTGAGGACGCGAATAGGTGCACGCTTTTAGATGAGAGGTGAGTTGGGGTTCCACGAGAGTGCGATTCCACTTTAATTATGAAATAAGTGCACCAATATTTATTATGCACGGTTAACACACTTGCTAAATATTTTCACAACTCGGGCTCTGACCCGTTTACTTTTCTCTCCTGCCTGTATATATATATTACTACAGGTGTCCTACCGCAGGGATGCCGAATGACTTTCTATCCAGAGTCTTGGGAGCCGTGACAGGTGCGGTCTGTTGCGGGATGTATCTGGTAGTCGCCTCCTACTTTCAAAATTCAAGGTAGGATTTATGTTGTACATCGGTTTTGTACGCAAGGGATATTTATATACATGTTTATATTTATTCCATTCCAGTTATTGTATTGGCTGTGACCCGACAGCTTATTCGGGTCTACTTTTTGTAGTATATTCTGTGGTAGTTATTTTTTTTCATTTTTCTTTTAGCATTTCATTGATCTAGTTCTTTCATGCGTCTTTCTTTCTATTATTAGTAGTGTTAGTTGGTTATCTATTGCACATTTTATTTAATTTTAACATCTCACTTATATGATATCGGGTATTTAATCCTATATTATATTGTACCGACAGTTGATGTTGAGACTGGACCATCTGAAATTCCTGATTTAATGTAGTATAGGGCTGGCCACCCGTTATTATTTTAAGCGGGGTGTTACAGATGGTATCAGAGCATCAGGTTCTAGAGTCCTTAGGATCTGTACGAGTTTTCTACATTCTTCTGTTAACGTTCTTGACATAAAGCCCTACAAATAGGACTGTTGTGTTCACTATGTTGTTTTATTCTGTGAAGTACATTCACTTGATTGACGTTCTGATAACAGTTGCTCTTGTTTCGTTTTAGACGTCGCCTAGATTTTGTCATCTAGGAAAGGATAGGATTAGAAGTACAATGCCCATAGCATATTTTGGGTACGCTTTAATTGGGGGTATTTGTTTTCCCCGATTCCGGAGGAGATATCGAGGAGATTTCTAGCGGTGGTTCGAGGTGATTTATTGACGGTTGATTAAGAAAGGAAAATTTACTCGAATGGCGAACCTTGGACTTAGTAAAACAAGTATGAGGAGAGAAATATAGTGTAGTCTTTGGGAGGTTTCGGTTGAGAAACCCGTTAACCTTTGTTAGGAAGCCTGGTGTTGGTGACTTTTTCCCCGATGTGAGGTGTGGACTTATCCCAATATTGGGAGTATTGCCTTCTGGGAAGTGGGAGTAAGAAATTTGGAGACTCAGTTTCGTTGAGTGGGACTGAGGGAGTTTTCGGTAGTCGCAATAGTACTGTCCTTCAAAATGGTTAGGAAGGATTTTGGGAAAGATGTTTCTCTTACAGAGAAATAGGTTTAGGAGTAATGATCGTCCTGGAAGAAGTAGAGGGTCTTGAACTGAGATCCTTAGATGAGGTGAAACCATTAGATTATGGAAGTACGAGGTAGAATACCTTTCTTTGGGTTTAAGTCATGCTTTCTGCGATATCGGAAACGTCGAGAGTTATAATATTAAATTCCGGAGGTGCGGAATGTTAAGGTTTGTTAAGTAGTGGTTATTCATCTTATGGATGGGTTAGGGCGTGTAATTGTGGTGTTCCATTGAGGGAAGAATTTATTTCATGGAAAGGTGTTGAGTTGAAGTGGAAGAATTTTCATACTTGAGAGGTTCAAGTTTGGTAGCTTTATTTTGAGCGGAGAATTTAGCTCATAGTTGTGCTAGTTTGGAGAACTAGGTATTGGTTAGAGTGTTGTAATTGTGGAGACCTTGTGTCCTAAACATAAGGTGTTTGTTTGGCGTGTCGGGAGACACGGAATTTAATTATATTATATTCTTATATAGGCCTTCGGGCAATATGTAATATATTAAAAAAATTTATAAAACTTTAGCCCTGGTTCAACTAATCTGAATTCCCGATCTAGCTACACAGTAGTGTATTGGGAGGGTTCCTTGTTTGGATTTCGCTTGCGAGACCTCCCCCGCACGAAGGTAGCCAGTGTCAGGAATTGAGGAGAGTTCAACCATTGGGAATTTTCAAACTTTTATATATTTAATATGTTAATATAGATTATATTGGTGATAGTTATGTTAAGATTGAGGCTAATGGAGCCTGATTATAATTCTACGAGTGGAAACTCGGGTACGGGGTGTATGGGCGCCCTAGGTAGCTAGTTGAATTTTAAGGATCGGTAAGGATCTATATAGTTCGACGTGAGAACTAGAAAGGATCGGCATAGTGATCTTGAGGATTTATGTAAGGACTAGATGATATTGAGGTCCTAGGCTTGTCTTAAATTTCGCGGACGAAATTCTTGTAAGGGGGGAAGATTGTAACACCCCAAGACTTTTGAGACTGAGAAATTAAATTTTGGGAAAATAAAATTTAATTAAATCGGAGAATTTTAAATTTGGGAATTTAAGTCCAAAAATATAGGAGGTTGTAAAGTATTCCGGATGAGGATTTTGAGGGTACCATTGATCCCGAAAGGGTCGAGATAGTCAAAATGACTGTCATTGGGTTTTATTTCGGCTCCGGAATATTTTTAAGTCAGATTGAATCGAATTAGGGTAAACGAGTCATTTAAAGTGTGTATTAACATTTAAAATTGGGATTTTTTTTAAGGGTTTATGAGGCTTACGGATGAAGCCATTTCTCATTTGAGAGAAAAAGAGAAAAAGCCCTAGAGGGAGAAAGAAAAGATAAAGAAGAAGAAAGAAAAGGAGAGAGGGAGAAAAGCTTGGGGATTTCCGGCCAAATCGCGACATCAAAGACGATCCAACCTGTACAAATCTGAGGCAAGTGTTTAATCTTGCTAAATAGCTATTTGTGTATTTCATTTCATAATTTGTGGGTTAAAGAAATGGATTTTTGGGTATAAACATCAAAACCTAAATTTTGGTTCAAATCTTGAAATTGAAGATTTTAATTGGGTTTAAGGGATATAAATTGATGAGGTTAAATTTAGGATGTGTTTTGATGTTGGAAATTATGTAGGGATTGAATATTTAGGGTTGGAAGTAGTATAAATCGAATTTTGGGGAATTTTTGGTTATAGAAAAACAGCCATTTTCGTGGCTTTCTGAACTGGTCGAATCGATTCGCCCCCACCGAATCGATTCGCCAGGTTGCAGAAGTCTCAGGTCTTTAGGAGCGAATCAATTCGCCCCTAGCGAATCGATTCGGAGGATTGAAGAATCTCAGGTCCCTTGGAACGAATCGATTCAGATGGGCCGAATCGATTCGCTGTTGGGCCGAATCGATTCGGAGAGGCCAAATCGATTCGGAAACAGAGCATTTTGAGAAATTTTCCCTTTAGTGAATTCAAACCCTTCTTGGGGGGGTTATTGATTTGGGGCTTTCTCTTATGAAGTAAGAGATATCTTTTGGTGACTTATAGGGGGTCTCTCACTTAGTATATGATAGTGGGGACTTCTTGGAATAATTGGATAAGAAATATCCATGCATGTTGTGAAATTTCTAGGCCGACCTTTATGTCAAATCCTTATAAGGATGGGATATTGTTAAGATACAATTTGGGGCCAAATGGAAGAGAGTGGTCGCATACCCTTAAAGAGTGAGGGGTTTCATAACCTTAGAAATGTTTAGACTAAGGAATAATTGATAACTCAATAGGATTAAGGGTTCCTGAGATTTATTTGAACCATAGGTGAAATTGGGAACGATTGGGATCGTACTGTCGACTAGAATAAGCGGTAGCATAAATTGTAGTTAGGATAGTTTACACGTAATTGTAAGGATATGACCATTGAGATTCCAATACTTGAAACGAGGTTGGAATAATTTGAGGTTTTAGACTATTAAGTCATTTATGTGCGTATGGTTAAATAGTACTAAAGGAAAATAAGTACTTTAAAGATGGATGAAATGTGTAGTGATGGAATCCAACACAAACTCTTGGGTGATAACCCTAATGTTGAATATATATGTATAGATATATACATATGGTTTTGGGAGACTATTCATCATAGGAAAAATGATTGAATATGTTTCAAGTGAGGGATTGTCTTCACATATCAAGGTGAATGATATGAGTTTGTGGTGACGGCTTGTATATTGAGGATTTATGTATACTTATAGCCGGGTTTGTATATCTTATATATATGAATGAGAACTAGTTTATATATAGATATATGGATATGTGAATATGTGTATATATATATATATATATATATATATATATCTGTTTGCATATAAATATATGGATATATTTATGTTGTGGACATACATGGTATGGATATTTAAACCGGATATGATGGTTTATTATTGGATCATATGGATGTAAATATTTTATGCATGTGAATGATATATATACTTATTTGGTTAAGCATACCCCACTCATGCTATCATTGGGAAGTTGTGCGCGTAGAGGGTGAGCATCCTGGCTAGAAAAGCAGGGTGTGGATATTCCCCAGGTCATAGTCGTCCCGTGTGTTATTATGTGATTTACATTTTTATATTTTTGGGATGAGACGTGGTGGGTATGTTTCGTCTCATTGCCAGTTTGGAGCTATGACCGCTTCCCGGTACGTCGTGTGCGTGAGTTTACCACGAGATGGGTGTCGTTTAGTCCCACCATGGTGGCCCCAGTATTGCTACGTGAGCTGGGCACTGGGAAGATGATAGCATTGATGCAGTTTATCGGCGATATATATATAGCCGGGTATATTATGTGCATGGCCTTGTACATCATATGTAGTATGTACACTTGGCTATTGGATTGATGATGGTATATATATACGGTGAGAAATAAATACCTACATATATATTTATATATATATATATATCCTATAGATGAAAGGCTATAGAATCTTTGTGGAGTACATCTTGGATGATTATGGTGTACTAGATTGATGGGGGTTGATGTATCGCATTTAAGGAATATTTCGGTTACATCATCCCAAGGATATTATTGGAGTTTTGGTAATAGTGGTAGTATTGTATTGTATATATGTCATTATGGATCTCTAGGATCGACATTGTCAAGGAGTAGAGTTACAGTGTGGTTCCTTGTTTGGATTTCGCTTTGCGAGACACCCCACGCATGAAACACAGTACAGTGTTGAAATTGGAGAAAAGTTCTGCCAGTTATGGTATGCACGGCATTATGGATCTCTATGATCGACATTATCAAAGAGTAGTGTAACGGGGCGGTTCCTTGTTTGGATTTCTCTTTGCGAGACTCCCCACGCACGAAATGTAGTACATTTTTTAGAGTAGAGAGAAGTTCTGTCGATATGTATGTGTGGCGTAATGGATCTCCAGGATCGACGTTGACATGGAGTAGTGTAACGGGGTGGTTCCTTGTTTGGATTTCGCTTTGCGAGACACCCCACGCAGGAAACGCAGCGCAGCGTTGAAATTGGAGGAATGTTGTGTCAATAATGATTGTTCATGCTTATTAATTAGAAATTTAAATTAGATGTTTCAACCCAGTTGCATATTGGGTAATCTATTAAATTAAAATTTGTTAAAGTATAAACCGGAATCCACTAAGCCTAATAAGTCACATATGATTGAAAATAAATATTTAATTGTGTTTAGAAAAAGAGGGTGGATTCTTGGGGTATGATAGAAAGGTAGATCTCGTGGGTATAGGCTAGGCCTATAATAGGTTAGGTTATCCTAATAAATTGGGGGGGTAATTTAACTAATAAAACTGAGGACGCGAATAGGTGCACGCCTTTAGATGAGAGGTGAGTTGGGGTTCCCCGAGAGTGCGATTCCACTTTAATTATGAAATAAGTGCACCAATATTAATTATGCACGATTAACACACTTGCTAAATATTTTCACAACTCGGGCTCTGACCCGTTTACTTTTCTCTCCTGCCTGTATATATATATATATATTACTACAGGTGTCCTACCGCAGGGATGCCGGATGACTTTCTATCCAGAGTCTTGGGAGCCATGACAGGTGCGGACTGTTGTGGGATGTATCTGGTAGTCGCCTCCTACTTTCAAAATTCTAGGTAGGATTTATGTTGTACATCGGGTTTGTACCCAAGGGATATTTATATACATGTTTATATTTATTCCGTTCCAGTTATTGTATTGGCTGTGACCCGACAACTTATTCGGGTCTACCTTTTGTAGTATATTCTGTGGTAGTTATTTTTTTTCATTTTTCTTTTAGCATTTCATTGATCTAGTTCTTTCATGCGTCTTTCTTTCTATTATTAGTAGTGTTAGTTGGTTAGCTGTTGCACATTTAATTTAATTTTAACATCTCGCTTATATGATATCGAGTAGTTAATCCTATATTATATAGTACTGACAGTTGATGTTGAGACTGGACCATATGAAATTCCTGATTTAATGTAGTATAGGGCTGGCCACCCGTTATTATTTTAAGCGGGGTGTTACAGATGGTATCAGAGCATCAGGTTCTAGAGTCCTTAGGATATCTGCGAGTTTTCTACATTCTTCCGTTAACATTCTTGACATAAAGCCCTACAAATAGGATTGTTGTGTTCACTAAGTTGTTTTCTTCTGTGAAGTACATTCACTTGATTGACGTTCTGATAATAGTTGCTCTTGTTTCGTTTTAGACGTCGCCTAGATTTTGTCATCCAGGAAAGGATAGGATTAGAAGTACAATACCCATAGCATATTTTGGGTACGCTTTAATCGGGGGTATTTGTTTTCCCCGATTTCGGAGGAGATATAGAGGAGATTTCTAGCAGTGGTTCGAGGTGATTTATCGACGGTTGAGTAAGAAAGGAAAATTTACTCGAATGGAGAACCTTGGACTTAGTAAAATAAGTCTGAGGAGAGAAATATAGTGTAGTCTTTGGGAGGTTTCGGTTGAGAAACCCGTTAACCTTTGTTAGGAAGCCTGGTGTTGGTGACTTTTTCCCCGATGTGAGGTGTGGAGTTATCCCAATATTGGGAGTATTGCCTTCTGGGAAGAGGGAGTAAGAAATTTGGAGACTCAGTTTCGTTGAGTGGGACTGAGGGAGTTTTCGGTAGTCGCAATAGTACTGTCCTTCAAAATGATTAGGAAGGATTTTGGGAAAGATGTTTCTCTTACAGAGAAATAGGTTTAGGAGTAATGATCGTCCTGGAAGAAGTAAAGGGTCTTGAACTGAGATCCTTAGATGAGGTGAAACCATTAGATTATGGATGTACCAGGTAGAATACCTTTCTTTGGGTTTAAGTCATGCTTTGTGCGATATCGGAAACGTCGAGAGTTATAATATTAAATTTCGGAGGTGCGGAATGTTAAGGTTTGTTAAGTAGTGGTTATTCGTCTTATGGATGGGTTAGGGCGTGTAATTGTGGTGTTCCATTGAGGGAAGAATTTATTTCATGGAAAGGTGTTGAGTTGAAGTGGAAGAATTTTCATACTTGAGAGGTTCAAGTTTGGTAGCTTTATTTCGAGCGGATAATTTAGCCCATAGTTGTGCTAGTTTGGAGAACTAGGTATTGGTTAGAGTGTTGTAATTGTTAAGACCTTGTGTCCTAAACATAAGGTGTTTGTTTGGCGTGTCGGGAGACGCGGAATTTAATTATATTATATTCTTATATAGGCCTTCGGGCAATATGTAATATATTAAAAAAATTTATAAAACTTTAGCCCTAGTTCAACTAATCTCAATTCCCGATCTAGCTACACAGTAGTGTATTGGGAGGGTTCCTTGTTTGGATTTCGCTTGCGAGACCTCCCCCGCACGAAGGTAGCCAGTGTAAGGAATTGAGGAGAGTTCAACCATTGGGAATTTTCAAACTTTTATATATTTAATATGTTAATATAGATTATATTGGTGATAGTTATGTTAAGATTTGAGGCTAATGGAGCCTGATTATAATTCTACGAGTGGAAACTCGGGTACGGGGTGTATGGGCGCCCTAGGTAGCTAGTTGAATTTTAAGGATCGGTAAGGATCTATATAGTTCGACGTGAGAACTAGAAAGGATCGGCATAGTGATCTTGAGGATTTAAGTAAGGACTAGATGATATTGAGGTCCTAGGCTTGTCGTAAATTTCACGGATGAAATTCTTATAAGGGGGGAAGATTGTAACACCCCAAGACTTTTGAGACTGAGAAATTAAATTTTGGGAAAATAAAATTTAATTAAATCGGAGAATTTTAAATTTGGGAATTTAAGTCCAAAAATATAGGAGGTTGTAAAGTATTCCGGATGTGGATTTTGAGGGTACCATTGACCCCAGAAGGGTCGAGATAGTCAAAATGACTGGCATTGGGTTTTATTTCGGCTCCGGAATATTTTTAAGTCAGATTGAATCGAATTAGGGTAAACGAGTCATTTAAAGTGTGTATTAACATTTAAAATTGGGATTTTGTTTTAAGGGTTTATGAGGCTTACGGATGAAGCCATTTCTCATTTGAGAGAAAGAGAGAAAAAGCCCTAGAGGGAGAAAGAAAAGATAAAGAAGAAGAAAGAAAAGGAGAGAGGGAGAAAAGCTTGGGGATTTCCGGCCAAATCGCGACATCAAGGACGATCCAACCTCTACAAATCTGAGGCAAGTGTTTAATCTTGCTAAATAGCTATTTGTGTATTTCATTTCATAATTTGTGGGTTAAAGAAATGGATTTTTGGGTATAAACATCAAAACCTAAATTTTGGTTCAAATCTTGAAATTGAAGATTTTAATTGGGTTTAAGGGATATAAATTGATGAGGTTAAATTTAGGATGTGTTTTGATATTGGAAATTATGTAGGGATTGAAGATTTAGGGTTGGAAGTAGTATAAATCGAATTTTGGGGAATTTTGGGTTATAGAAAAACAGCCATTTTCGTGGCTTTCTGAACTGGTCGAATCGATTAGCCCCCACCGAATCGATTCGCCAGGTTGCAGAAGTCTCAGGTCTTTAGGAGCGAATCGATTCGCCCCTAGCGAATCGATTCGGAGGATTGCAGAATCTCAGGTCCCTTGGAACGAATCGATTCAGATGGGCCGAATCGATTCGCTGTTGGGCCGAATCGATTCGGAGAGGCCAAATCGATTCGGAAACAGGGCATTTTGAGAAATTTTCCCTTTAGTGAATTCAAACCCTTCTTGGGTGGGGTTATTGATTTGGGGCTTTCTCTTATGAAGTAAGAGATATCTTTTGGTGACTTATAGGGGGTCTCTAACTTAGTATATGATAGTGGGGACTTCTTGGAATAATTGGATAAGAAATATCCATGTATGTTATGAAATTTCTAGGCCGACCATTATGTCAAATCCTTATAAGGATGGGATATTGTTAAGATACAATTTGGGGCCAAATGGAAGAGAGTGGTCGCATACTCTTAAAGAGTGAGGGGTTTCATAACCTTAGAAATGTTTTGACTAAGGAATAATTGATAACTCAATAGGATTAAGGGTTCCTGAGATTTATTTGAACCATAGGTGAAATTGGGAACGATTGGGATCGTATTGTCGACTAGAATAAGCGGTAGCATAAATTCTAGTTAGGATAGTTTACACGTAATTGTGGGGATATGACCATTGAGATTCCAATACTTGAAACGAGGTTGGAATAATTTGAGGTTTTAGACTATTAAGTCATTGATGTGCGTATGGTTAAATAGTACTAAATGAAAATATGTACTTTAAAGATGGATGAAATGTGTAGTGATGGATTCCAACACAAACTCTTGGGTGATAACCCTAATGTTGAATATATATGTATATATATATACATATGGTTTTGGGAGACTATTCATCATAGGAAAAATGATTGAATATGTTTCAAGTCAGGGATTGTCTGCACATATCAAGGTGAATGATATGAGTTTGTGGTGACGGCTTATATTTTGAGGATTTATGTATACTTATAGCCGGGTTTGTATATCTAATATATATGAATGAGAACTAGTTTATAGATAGATATATGGATATGTGAATATGTGTATATATATATATATATATATATATATATATCTGTATGCATATAAATATATGGATATGTGATTTACATTTTTATATTTTTGGGATGAGACGTGGTGGGTATGTTTCGTCTCATTGCCGGTTTGGAGCTATGATCGCTTCCCGGGATGTCGTGTGCGTCAGTTTACCACGAGATGGGTGTCGTTTAGTCCCACCATGGTGGCCCCAGTATTGCTACGTGAGCCGGGCACTGGGAAGATGATAGCATTGATGCAGTTTATCGGCGATATATATATAGCCGAGTATATTATGTGCACGGCTTTGTACTTCATATGTAGTATGTACACTTGGCTATTGGATTGATGATGGTATATATATACGGTGAGAAATAAATACCTACATATATATTTTTATATATATATATATATATATATATATATATCCTATAGATGAACGGCTACAGAATCTTTGTGGAGTACATCTTGGATGATTATGGTGTACTAGATTCATGGGGGTTGATGTATCGCATTTAAGGAATATTTCGGTAACATCATCCCAAGGATATTATTGGAGTATTGGTAATAGTGGTAGTATTATATTGTATATATGGCATTATAGATCTCTAGGATCGACATTGTCAAGGAGTAGTGTAACGGGGTGGTTCCTTGTTTGGATTTCGCTTTGCGAGACACCCCACGCATGAAACACAGTACTGTGTTGAAATTTGAGAAAAGTTCTGCCAGTTATGGTATGCACGACATTATGGATCTCTATGATCGACATTGTCAAAGAGTAGTGTAACGGGGCGGTTCTTTGTTTGGATTTCGCTTTGCGAGACACCCCACGCACGAAATGTAGTACATTGTTGAGAGTAGAGAGAAGTTCTGTCGATATTTATGTGTGGCATAATGGATCTCCAGGATCGACGTTGACATAGAGTAGTGTAACGGGGTGGTTCCTTGTTTGGATTTCGCTTTGCGAGACACCCACGCACGAAACGCAGCGCATCATTGAAATTGGAGGGAAGTTGTGTCAATAATGATTGTTCATTCTTATTAATTAGAAATTTAAATTAGATGTTTCAACCCAGTTGCATATTGGGTAATCTATTAAATTAAAAATTTTTAAAGTATAAACCGGAATCCACTAAGCCTAATAAGGCACATATGATTGAAAATATATATTTAATTGTGTTTAGAAAAAGGGGGTGGATTCTTGGGGTATGATAGGAAGGTAGATCTCATGGGTATAGGCTAGGCCTATGATAAGTTAGGTTGTCCTAATAAATTGGGTGGTAATTTAACTAATAAAATCGAGGATGCGAATAGGTGCACGCCTTTAGATAAGAGGTGAGTTGGGGTTCCACGAGAGTGCGATTCCACTTTAATTATGAAATAAGTGCACCAATATTTATTATACACGGTTAACACACTTGCTAAATATTTTCACAACTCGGGCTCTGACCCGTTTACTTTTCTCTCCTGCCTGTATATATATATTACTACAGGTGTCCTACCGCAGGGATGCCGGATGACTTTCTATCCAGAGTCTTGGGAGCCGTGACAGGTGCGGACTGTTGCGGGATGTATCTGGTAGTCGCCTCCTACTTTCAAAATTCTAAGTAGGATTTATGTTGTACATCGGGTTTGTACCGAAGGGATTTTTATATACATGTTTATATTTATTCCGTTCCAGTTATTGTATTGGCTGTGACCCGGCAGCTTATTCGGGTCTACTTTTTGTAGTATATTCTGTGGTAGTTATTTTTTTTCATTTTTCTTTTAGCATTTCATTGATCTAGTTCTTTCATGTGTCTTTCTTTCTATTATTAGTAGTGTTAGTTGGTTATCTGTTGCACATTTTATTTAATTTTAACATCTCGCTTATATGATATCGGGTAGTTAATCCTATATTTTATAGTACCGACAGTTGATGTTGAGACTGGACCATCTGAAATTCCTGATTTAATGTAGTATAGGGCTGGCCACCCGTTATTATTTTAAGCGGGGTGTTACAATAACTGAATTCCTAGGGGCGACATGCCCTAACTAAAAGAATACTGTGAATCAAATGAATATAGGCGTCTAAGCAATACTCCATTGCTCCATAGCTCGTTATAATCCCCTAAGGTTGGCGTTCCTGTTGCTGGACACCTGATATAGAAGGTACAATAGAAAAGAAAATATGCAAGGAAACGGGTCAGAGCTCGATGTGAAAATGATTTTGAAAACAACAAGTATTTAACAAGTGCAATAAAGCATTTATTATGTACATGTTAGTATCCAGCTCTCACTTGCTATTCCCACCTCTCATCTAGAGTGCACACTTAACGTTTCCTATTAACCTCCTAGTCAATGGTTCCTCTTCACTAATTTCCATAATATGATTTTCATCCCATATCATAACCCCGTATGTCCCATACCATACTTAGTATAATCATTCTTATACATTTATCATTTATATGAATCGTTTATCATTAAAATGAGTTAAGCTCTTCAATAAATGTAAGAATAAGCAATCATTAACTTAATTCAATTCTTTTCTCAATTCACCGTTATCTACAATTATCACACAGTAGATATTTAACCACTATATACACATTCATACAATTCATATTATATATATATATATATATATATATATATATATATATATATATATATATATATATATATATATATATAATACGGAACCCCGAGACACAGCTGCAGTGCAATGCATTACTCTGCTATCATGTCCCAATATCGC
This sequence comes from Sambucus nigra, assembly GCA_949130495.1. Taxonomy (NCBI): domain Eukaryota; kingdom Viridiplantae; phylum Streptophyta; class Magnoliopsida; order Dipsacales; family Adoxaceae; genus Sambucus; species Sambucus nigra. The sequence goes on from OX422215.1 coordinate 250,399,835, forward strand.
TGGTCGCCGAATAGGGGACTAAAGGTTCGGTAAGGATTCCTCGAACCAAAAACAACACATAAATTGGAGGCGAACATAGTTCTCATACCCACGGGCCACGCACATACCTACGTTCCCATAGTCATCGGACTTATCAACTCCCCGGTAAGTATTTCATAGACCTATGTTCTCGAGCGACAAATCAAAAATCCCATGGATTCATCAGGATATGACTGCCCTCACGCGCAAATCTCCCGTCGATAGCAAGTAAGGTATGTATGTCATACACATAAATCATCAATTAATCAAATAGGCATTATCATATACCTGTAGATAAAATATCAACAAAGTAATCACACTACCCTACGATAATTCCCATACGTAGCATTATATCTCTCAAATCCTACATTATAAAATATTATAACTTCACTTCTTAATTTACTTATTCCAGAGTCTCACTCATTACTCAAGGTTCAAATAGGTTTTTGCTCACTATATTTATTCAGTAAGAAAATCACTAATATCCTACTGGTCCACCTCATCTTATCTCCCGAATTACTACCAATTAAACTCCCCTTAAATAGGGTTAAAACCGATTGTTTCACATCTTCTTATCAACTAGGATTGAATACCATCATCACGTGGCTCATAGTCTATAGTGTTTCATTCATACTATAATACTTATCAACAAAATCAACATCCTCGCATCCTATAACATCTCTTCACTCCCGACGTCGTTAAGGTTCATGCGCGAAGTGTCTCGCAAAGAGAAATCCAAACAAGGAACCCCTCCTATACACTACTACTTAACTTTGTCGGTCGTGGAGGTCCGTCAAATTCAAATACGCAATCGGGATAACCTCATCCCCTCTTTCAACCAAATGTGGTCTGAACTTCCATCTCTATCCAGTGGCCATACCACTAAGCGCTTGTACTACACTCAATCCTTGCGCAATCAGTAATGAGCTTAAACTCAGTCCTTGATACTCAAATTGTAACCCTAAGGCTACCTAGGTGTTATATTAAATCTCCCCTACTGGACCTATCCTTAATACTCATGCATACCAATTATAATCCAACACATGAATCTAGCAACCAAAATTTCTTCTAAATTAATTATAATAATTCTAATCAATTAAATCCCAATCACATTCATTCGATTCTTATCTAGGGCTTACTTATCTTCCCTAAGTCCCATAATATCCAATTAATAATCATCAAAGATATACAAATGGTTTGGGTTAAGAACAAACACTAAAAAGAAACAACTTCAACAATTCTGGGGAGGTCGATCGATCGAAGGCAGGGGGTCGATCGATCGATCGCCTAGATAACAGCCTAGTTTTTCTGCATTTCTTTTACTACGGGTTTCATCACTTTTGATCATCCAAAACTTCATATTAACTACCCAAATTCCTTATAAACCTTACTAAATGATATATCAACATATGAGAATGATTTCTAATGCTCTAAACATCCCAGAATCATCAAGAGTTTCAATTAAAATCATATGTTCATCCTATTTTTCCATAAAATTATAAACATGATATCTTCAAGAACACACCATAGATTCTCATAATTTCTTCAACAGATTTATGATTATTTCGTGGATCACTATCTACCTATAGCATGAGTTTGATCCCTATAAACTTCCATTTTTCAGAAATCCATTAACAACTCTTCTTTATCTTCCAAACATGAAAAATCTCATCTTTTTATAACTATCCTAACATGGACAACATACAAACTTAGATTGAAATTATCAAACACTTGCCTCTAATGAAGGTATGATCCTTTGGGGTTGTATAACACAGGTGGCTCTCCTCTTTTTCGGTCACTTCCGGTGGTGGTAACCTTTGGTCTTTGGTTCTCCTCCTTTCCAAGCAAGCTTTTCTTTTCCCAAGCAACCTTTCACTCTCTCTAGGAAGATGATTTCTCAATTTTGTGTAGAAGAGATGAATGAACCCACGTACACTAATCTCCAAATACTTATAATAAGACAAAATCCGAAATCACTATTCACCCCCCTTGTAAAAATAACCAAAATTCCCTTTTGGGTTGTCTTTTCATTTCCAAATGACCTGAGACCCAAAACCAACGTCCAAATAGACTTTTCTGACTATTTCAATCCTTCCGGACGCAACGATACAGTCGAAACGACTATAAGGTTGACGTAAAAATAATTTCCCTTTTTAATTTAACAAATTAGTCCCGACACGTCCCATAGCGCGTCCGACTAAAAATTCAAATTACAGAATTAATAACTCACCGCAATATCAATAACATCACATTCATATATTACTAAAATATCTTTAAGTAATATTCAGAATCATTCATTTTAATATCCACAATTCGGATAAAACCAAAATGAATTAATTTATAGTAAAAAAATCCAATTAATCCATTAATTTAAAATATAACCTATTTTAAAAGTCATTAAAATCACGGGGTATTACAAATCCTATAATAAAATATCAAAATATTAGTCCATAATTCATGAGAGATAAATATAACACTAACCCAATATAAAATCTCAACATAATCCCAATGGAAAGCTAAGGGATACAAGTTAAATATGAAATCTAATAAAACATGCCAAAAAAATGTCTTAAAGTGGATAAACTGAAATGTAAAATAATTAACTAAATAGGATAGCGACCCACATCGTCTCTCACACTGGGATATTATAGAATGAGAGATGAAGTATGTGTGTTAGATGGGATATAGGAGACTAAACCGGAGGTCCATCTCTAGCACCTGAAGACGCCATGAAAAATAATGGGTCAAAACCCTAGTAAGTCGCACAACTATGAAACTCGAAGAAATTATATGTAGATAAAATAAGACTATATATAACCCATATGAATGACTCGTCATATAAAACGCAACCTCACAATACCTTAGAATTATCTTAATTCATTTAATTAATTAATTATTCTCATTTATTAATTAACATGTAACCTACACGCATTCCTTCTCCCGGACATGTCAAGAACATGTAGTATACGAAATTAAAATATCAGAGAATTTGTAACTACCTGCTTTATAGTGTCAGAATATTCGCAATCACCCAGTTACGCAACGTCGAAACTCCACACATTCGTCTGACGCAACACTCAACAAATATCCCAATGTAGGGGTATTCCTACTCATCATTCACCCATTAATTCACATTTCTCATTTTCGTTTGTGAATTCCATTATGAATTTAACACGTATATTATCACTCCTTTCTATATCCTAAATAGACAATTATCCCACCATCAGGTTAATACCAATTAGAGTCTTTATGTACTTTCTAACATAATCGAACGAGGTAAAGGAATAGATTTCCTATAAGTAATGACCTGTAATACGAAACATTAAAGTCAAAGAATATTATTTTCATTAGAGTTTTGAGTGGTCACTCATACCCGTCTTTAAACTCCGTGTGCAGAACGTTTCACCAAAGTGAAATCTAACAAGTAATCCCCCCCCCCCCCCCCCCCCCCACCCCAATACATTTTTGTTTGGATAAGGTAATTGTTAAGACATATTAATTAAAGATGTAATATGAGAGAGTAAAGAAAGGGAATTAAGTGTTCACATATCATAATTTTACATCCAAAACAAGTAGTCCAACACCACCATCAAGCAACCAATCTATGAACCAAGGTAAATGTATCATATTCTCCTTCTATCCTCTACATGATAAATCGAATATCAATAATAACATTATAAGTAAATGCTAATATCATAATTTTGCATAAAAGAAACCTACAATTGGAATTCCTAGCGAACAATTCATCATTATTTTCTTTTTATAATTCTAGGTTTCCATAATAATCTATAATGATTTCTCATTAAGTTTTTACATTATAAATAAGGTCCACCTATTAAATTTAAACAAATTTGGCAATGTCTACTAAGATTACTACCATTAACCCATGAGGTACAACCCTACTAAGGATGTACACATTTTAGAATTTAATAATTATAATTTTAATCCATATTACTCACTTTCAATCTAAGATATTCAATTCCTATAAAAGTGGTCACAAACCCTAAAATGAAAATTTCATACTTTGGGGCCAATATTCAATTTCATTATTTATTAGGTCTCAACACAAAATTTCTAACATGTGAGAATATTGGATTTCACCTTAATATAATATTAAGAGAGGAAATAAATTATTCATAAGGGTTTCTAATTGATGTTAATGAAACTATTACGTTTAGGAAAAATTTAAGCATATACATATATAAAAGGAGAGGAGTAAAAAACAACTTACCTCAAAGTGTGTTTCAAAATTTAATTTCTTGTTGGTAAAGAAAACCATTGAATTCGACCTTGAAAATCCCATTTTGAATCCCCTTGAAAAATCTTAAAACACGTTATAAGTTTTGAAATGAAAAATGTATGCTACGGTTTGATTTTTTTAATTTGAAATAAATTTAGATGAAAGGTGTTTGAATTTTGCGAGGAAAATAGTGTGTATTTGTTGGGAAAAAAGATTGGAGAAATTTGTTGTCTGCTGCAAAAGAAAGGAGAAAGGATAATGATTTTCATCCAAAAGAAAATGGATGCCTACCTCTTATTAAAACCCTTGTCGCTGTAATAGCCTCCTATCCACGATAGTGGTCCGTATAGCCACATATGGCAGCCTAAATCCCAAAATAGAGTCGTAAAAGTGTAATTGTCTTTTCTCTAATTGTTTTTTCCTCCTTAACTGTTAACTCTAAACCCTAATTATTTATGCTTAAGACAAGCACAAAATACACTAATGCCCTTAGACTTAAACCAAAGATTCCACATTATTCTATCTCTTTAATTAACTTTACAAAAGTGTCAAATTAACCGCAACGTTTATATAATTCGGTCTTTAGCCCCAAAACATTAATAATTAATTCAAGAAACATTAAAATTCCAATTTGACTTCTTTTAACTTTATGAATTTGACATATTAATTTATTAACACATATTGAAAATAGGTAACTTTAATTTCTCAAAATTAAGCCCGACTGCCTTCTTAATGAATTAAATCATTATCAATTAATTCTTTAAAAATAACTTGGTAATACATTCTTCCCCTTTAATAAACAAAAAACGTGTCCTTGGAATTAACATAAAAATAACACATATCTGCCTCAAAACAAGTGTTGATATTTTTTTTTTATCGTATCCTCACCCTCTTAAGTGGACTCATCCTCCCTATGGTAACCTCAGGGGAGACAAACTAATGATATCTCCTTAGCCCCTAGAATTGGGACCCTATGGTCTAAAATATCGGCTAGCTCCTCTATGTAAGAAACATCGACATCAAACTGAATATACCTTTTTTCAATATGATGATACATATCCTTAGCTCATAAGAATCTATGAAGCATCAATACGTGAAAAATTATGTACCCGAGATGTATGGTTTGGAATATCTAAATAATAAGAGATCGACCCTATGAGATCCATGATGCTAAATGACCTAACATATCTTAGGGGCAACTTTGCTTCATTCTCAAAACACATCAACCCCTTCATGGGTGACACCTTGAAAATTACTTGATTCCCCACTTGGAATTTAACATAATTTATATCCAAATCCTCATAACTCTTTTGTCTACTTTGGTCTATCTTGATATTTTCCAAAATCATCTTGATCTTCTATGTAGTCTCTTGAATGAACTCGGCCCCGACAAGCTACTCTACATTGAGTCCAACTAACATATCGATGACGAAAATGTTCACCCATATTATTTCTCATATAATGCCATACTAATTAATTTCATATAACTGTTGTTATAGTCAAACTCAACTAAACATAAGTGTGGCTCCTAACTACCCTTGAAGTCCAACACGCAAGCCTAAAGCATATATTCTTAGTTCACTCTCTCCGTTTGCCCATCTATATGAGTATGATACGTCGTACGCAAGTGAAATCTAGTTAAACTCCTAGAAACTACCCAAAAAGTGTGATACGAAAGTCAGATCTCTATCTCATATGACCAATAAAGGTACCTCATGCAACCGAACATTTTAGGCCACATACAAATGTGCATACTACTCAGTTGCGAACTTCAAGCAAATGGATAATAAATGTGCAAACTTTATCAATTGGTCCACTATAACCCAAATAAAATCATATTACCTAAGCATAAAATAAAATGGGAGAATGAAATCTATCGAAATGTTCTCCCAATTCCAGTCAAGAATGTGTAAGGGGAGAAGTTTCCCTGAAGGTCGTTAGTTATTCACCTTTACAATCTAACATGTGCTACATTGGGACACAATTGTAGCAGTTTTTCACTTCAGTCCTGACCATCAATATTGCCTCCTCACATCTTAGTACATCTTATTCCCACCAGATGCACCCAAAACTGTGTGACACCCCTCCTAATCTTATAGCGGTTATTCAGACCTTTATTAAAATTAAATGGGAATTCAATATGATTTCATTCTTAGCATCACTAGCACAACCAATATTAAATATAGACAATAAGCAGATGTACCAATTGACACTTGAACTGATAAGAGCAATATCATAAATAGTAGAAACTAAATAAACCCATCGGTTACCATAAATAATATAAACGTAAACATGCTACTGAGAAATAATAAGAAATATTTGACTGAAATAAAATTTCCTATCCATCCACGGTTAATACGTCCAAAAGGAAAATACTGAAAAATGAATCCTATCTAGATTGAATAAACTGAGGTGGATACAATCCGATCTAGAAATAAAATGAAATATCGGAATCCTATCTCTATAGAATGAACTGCGGCAACTACAATCATATCTCACAACATCCCCAGCTAGTGCTCATAATGGCATGATGAAGAAACTAACCCTGCTGACCTGGGGTTTTGAAAATATATATTTACCACAGGTCAAAACTAAAAAAAAAAATATGAAAAATATTTGCAAGTATTAAATGTTAAAGTGTAGTGTATTACCTTCATAATTAATTTTACAGTCGCACTCACATGATACATTTCGTCACCTCACATCTATAGTCCGCACCTAACGCATTCATTTTATTATCTGAATCATACTACTAAGTCTAACATGCATAATAACCTCTAGCATAGCCCATCCTGGTAATAATCACCATTGATTAATATGTAATACCTTCAATAGGTTTATTTTCATAAGTATAACATAGCCACACACAACTACCCCCCCCCCCCCACAAATACATACATACATAAATACATACATACATAATTATAAACATACATACATACATACATATATATATATACTTCATCCCAAAAGCATGGACCTCATGAATGCATCCCTCGTGTGATATCAGGCTCCAGGTATACCTTGTACCACTATTGGGCCATCGGTTAGAAGTCTCACCACCGAACCCAAAACATAAACATAAAGAATCGAGGGGATAATAAACATTCGTACAGAGGTTTCAACCATACCACATCGGACCCAACCAGTCTCCATATCAAAACCTATCCTCACACACGGATAGTGGCCATACAAAAGTATTATGACCTGAGGAATCAATCCAAAACCTACGAGTCAATCCCAGGTGAAGTTACCAATATGCGTAAACACCTAACAGTAACACCACCGAGTACGTATGTTACAAACAATTACACAATAATCAACCATAGATATATATAAGTGACCCAAGATACACACACACACACACACACATACACACACACACACACACACACACACACACACATATATATATATATATATATATATATATATATATATACTGGGTATGCCTGTACCTGAAGGCACGATGATAATTTTTAAAAGTCAAAACTTTTTCTATAACACAAATTCGTAAACAATTTAGAAAATTTGGGCAGAGTTTACTGTCTTTATTGGACTATCCACCCTATTTAGGAAATAAAAATATAAGAACAATAGTAATGGTCCTTCTTGAACCTCATATAAACAACATCAATTTAACTCAACTTAGTTCAATAATAGAATTCATTCTCAATAAAATATTATCTTTCATTAATTATTAAAAATCTATTAAAATTTTGTCGTACGAGTCTTTCACGATTCAAATTCATTCATCACGGAGTCTATATCAATACTCAAAGCGAGGTCCTATTCAAGGAAGATAAATTTATAACCTAACAAAGGAACAAAGTAGTCGATTAATAAATTATAATCATAAAAAAATATTTACATATTTTATAAATAATTTAATCATTAAGTGATTACAATTACCGAACTGAATCATCAATAGACTAATGAACAACGAAGTCTAAAAATTAAATTATAATCATAAATAAATGCGAGTCATCAAATCAACTTAAAATATTAGAACCGCAAAATTCTAACATTTTAGATAATATATCTTCCTAAATCAAATAATCAATTTATTAATTAATTGCATAAATTTGACACTTAAGAAAAAAAAATCACTAATTAAGTTACAATAAAAATTCACTAATCAGATTACAAATTAAATTGATACTAATCTAATCTAATCTAATCTAATCTAATCTAATCTAATCTATACTTGAAATGAAAGGAAACACAAATTAAAAAAAAGTCATAAAAAATAGGAAAAACGAAAAAAAAACTTACCTGACTTGCGCTAACGGAGTTGGATAGTCGGTGGCCGGATGATGGTTGGACGGAGATGTCCCTGGTGACCGGACGACTGGAGAGAGGAAGGAGAGAGAGTTTAGAGATCTATTTGAGTTTCATATGCTGTTCGAATAAAAAAAAATTAGTTTGTTTTTCTCTTGGGTATTCATGTAAGAACACCAACAAAGCCATATACTCCAAAAAATGTTCAAATAGTCGTCGTCGTCGTTCAAACAGGAGAGAGAGAGAGAGAGAGAGAGAGAGATAGTACCTATAAAATTGACAAACGCTCTTCTCTCAGTCATCGCTAACCGTCGCCGTCGCCGTTGCCCGGACCTTAAACCATTTAGGGGATGAAACAGGATTTTGGGGAGATGGACGAAGGACTCGGGTAGGGAGGTCCTGCCGAGTGTTGCTTCCAATAATCGTAGATAGTCTATGTTTGAGATGAACAACTAGGGAGATGGATGAAACCCTCTTCTTTTTCTCTCTCTCTCAACTTTACGCTCGTAGATAGTATATGTTTAAGAGAGGGCTGGAAGATTTTGAGTACACGTGAGAGAAGAGAGAACTGATATCTCCATTTGAACTTTCATCATGCGTTCCAATTTTCACATGGGTTAACACCTGCTTGAAATTCCTTTACCAAATATCTTAGCTGATCACAACAAACATCTTCAACATATTAATCCATGTGGATCTCTGGAGAAGAAATCTGAGCCCAACCATCGGCCGGATTTTGTGGGATTTTAGTCAATTCCATTGACTGTTTTTGATCCCCCCGTTGAACAGTTATACTCAGAACAAAGCTCTTTTGATTTTGGCGGCCAATAGATGAAACTTGATTGGAATGAAGTTTTTGAATATTCAACTCAATTGGTTCCAATTCTCCAGTCTCACGTAAACTAATTCCGTTCTTTTCCAAGAATCGAGATCGATTTGGAGCATTTTTTTTGACATTTTTGATTTTTCCCATCTACAAATAGAATGACCAGAGCAAGAAAGAGCAGTAACCTTATCACTGTTTAGCCAACGTGCTATGGAAATGGTCAAAACAGCTCTTTGACCATTGTCCACAACAAAAAGACATGAGTTTGGCCTTGTGGCAGGAGGGTTGTTGGGGGACATCTTCTGTGGGAGTGTAAGAGTACCATTTTACCCCTTTTTTTGAATTCTTATGAAGAGTGGGAAAATACATTGTGAGTGTTGTTTAGGGGGGAACTTAAATTTTTGAGGAGTAAATTAGGTAGAGCATAAATAATTCATCTTGTGATGTCATAGTTGAATCTTATGACATACATAAGTTTTATACTTTATTTTATATATATATATATATATATATATATATTGACTATGTACAAAAATTCTACAACATACTAGTCTACCAATCCTAAAGACCGAAGTGACTTATCGATTTTCAATTAAATATTTACTCTTTTTGACTTATCGATTTTCAATTAAATATTTACTCACTTGATTAACCAATTCACCTCACTCAAATTCAACTAGTATTTGGCCTAGAACACATACCGACCCCTAATAATTTTCTTAGGAAACCCTAATAAATTTGGATAACCCATACGTACAGTTGTCCAACATTAACGAGTCAAAACAATACACAACAAAAATCGGGGAAAACTGACAAACATAATCGGTTTAGCTCGAACCGATTTGGCCTCTAGTGAACTGGTTCGATTTTTAGGGATTCCCTTCATGATCAACCTTAGGAATTCACCTTCCAAACCCATTAATCGAGAACCCAATCCTCCCAAAATCATAAATTAAGATCCCCAAACCAATATATAAATATCCCAGATGTAGTTTAACCCCGATTTAAACCTGAATTCAACATCAAATCCCAAGGACTCCCAATCATTCATTCAATCAAGAATTTATCAAATTTAAGAACCCATTGATCTAACCTCTTTTCAATGTTCATCGTCCTCATATTTATATTCCCAAATATAAATCATGAAATTTTTCAATATTAATTCTCAATCGCATTAATATGTTAAACCCAAACCAAACCCTCTTGATTATTCCCCATGATTACCACTTTAACTTCTAGATTAATTAATTAATTAATTAATTATGAACATAATTAACTGCAAAAAATGCAAATATAAATCAAGTAACCACTTGCCTTGATGGATTCAAATTTGAATCTTGATAAGTATAGTTGAATTAATTCCGGAGATTGGCTCTTCCTCTATTCTCCATCTTTATTTCTCTCTTTTTCTCCTATTTTCTCTTCCCTCTTGTTCTATCATGTAATATCCACTAAGCAGAGGTTAAATGAGGTTTCTATCCACCCCACTAACCCTTAAATACCTCTTAATTAAACCCTAATTTTGTATTTAGGTCAAGTCCTAAGGGTGAAAAAATGATCGTAACACTATACAGGCTATTCTATGTCTTAAAAGCTCCCGGAGCGCAACTATAACCCTCTGGTACCTATTCTGGACTATTTCGACACATTTGGATCATTAGTGCACTCAAAAAGACCATCATGATCACCGAACTAAATAAATGTTCAACCATCTCATTAACCGGGCCTGATAAGTGTATATAGTACACGTCGCCCTTAAACTATTTGAAGTCGATGTCTTAACTCTCTAATGACAACATAAAAATCTGTCGCTCTTCACTCATTAAACGACAATATAATAATTAACATTGCCATTTAGTTGTTACATGAAAGTAAATAATTTAGTTCATAAATATTAATCCTAAACTCACTAATTAATATTTATCGAAATCAATTTAGTTTCCAAATTAAATTAATAATTTAATGCATACATGGAAATAAAATAATCTAAAATGTACGGGGTATTACATTCAACACAATAAAGTAATTTCATCCCCAAATTTCAAACTTACCTCCCATAAAGTGTGAATGTTGTGATATCGATTATCAATTTAATTTACAAACTTTAAACCTATTTAACTAGATGCCAATTTTTTATCCAAATTGATTAAATCCAAAAACATGCATCTAGGTGAATAAATTAACCATGCCATAAAAAAACAATCACAAATTGCAGGACACACAAATTTTGGGACCCCCCCGAAAGGGCAAAACCTTTATTTCTATAAATGTTTGCAAATCACAATGTACAACACACTTACAGAAATCTGCAATGAATCTACCGCAGTAAACTCACATAGGCCACAACCTCAAAACTAGAAATGGACTCCCGCAACAACCCATAAGAACCGAAACTCTGTCTCTAATAGGGAACACCCTCGAGTCTTCCCAAGTGATCGAAATTTTCAGCAAGCGACTCCCTCAAAATCTACCAATCCAACAGTAGAGATGTCACTCCACAAGAAAAAACATCAATAAGAAGTGATTTGGGTTCACCAAATGATTCACAAAATAATTGGGACGTTTTGGTGTGAATCAAACACATAAAAAGCCCAAAAATTGATGTCTAAAAGTTCTACACAATTGTAGTTTTCGTGTATCAAATGTCTTAATGAAAAAGGTCTTCACAACAGTTATTTATAGCTGATCAAATAAGTTAAGGCGATGGAGGTCGTTAGAATGACATCTCTAAGTCGTCTGAACGACAATGAATGTCGTTAGAAGTTACTTTGAGCGACCTTACAAATGACCTTAGAAAAAATAAAACAATACGGGTTCGTTTGAAGAAAATAATATGGGTTCGTTAGAAGTTATCGTTTGAACAAAGTTGCCTTGTCATTTGAACGATAGGATCGAGAAAATATTATTTTAAAATCTCGCCTACAGGTCTTGAAAAATTATCTTGACTTAGAAAAAATGCTTCATTTTGTTTAAAAATAGTTTTGAAAAGTATCCCAATGCTAATGTAAAGAAATTACGAAACTTAAACACATTCTATATGAAATTTTACCTCATGTCGTGCAAATATTGAAGATACTTGAAATTCGGATCCGTCTTCATGAATGTAAGAACGTGAACTTCTTCGACGGTTGTAGCGGTATACGACATACTCTATGTAAATTATGGACTATGGAAAATATGTCCTTACAAATCTCCCCCTATGTCTATGCCGGTACAGAATAAAAATATCCGAATTATGAGTAAAGTGCCTATACAAATCTAATACCCTCCCATGTATTCCAAAAGCTGAAATGATTCTAAAAATTCAAGTCTTCAAATTCTTTAAAAATCTTCATCTTTGAAATCTTCAAATATCTTTGCTTTCCTTGCGCTTCATTTGTGTTCTTTCCAAATCATGTTCAAAGTCCTACACATAATAAAGAAATAAAATACCTTTCGCGACGTATCGAGTTTGAAATGTGCTAGCATAAATCAAGTATAAAATCAAATCAAGTAAAATCTCAAATCTCCGCCATAATTCAAACTCTCACTACCTCATAATTCATTATTTGTTCTCCCCCTTTTTATATGTCCGAAATAGATAAGGAAAATAATAAACAAACAATAAGCATAGAGTGTCACGAAAAGCATATTAAATAGCAAAACAATTGCGCACATTCAAGGACAAACTCAAAAGAATCAATAATCTCTTTTTGATTTTTCAAAAATTTGCAAGAAAAGAAAATGTACAAAAAAACACAGCCCATCAATTTACACTAAGATAACCAAATCATGTAAATGGAATGAATGGGTGTGAACTAATTTGATAGGAAAATCAACTCAAACATTTATGAGAAATGTTCACGATCAATATGGATACTCCTAATGAATAAACTTAGAAATCGTCCTTAGGTGTAAAAATTTGTTGAATTCAAATGACATCAACTCAATCTAATCAACAAATTAAAGTCTAAAATGATTTACACACCTTTAAAGTCTAAAACAATGTAATGTTTTTTTAAGACTTTGTCAGGACGTGCAAACCCATTGATATATTTCCAACTAAACTCCCTCGTATATAAAAATGATCATATTTTTCTATTAAATTCTTTTCTTTTAGATGATCATAAAAAACTAAACTAGTTTGGTCTTGGATACTTTTTACAATGCAACATATTTTTGGCTCCTTGCAAACTCTTTGGACCTTGGCTACTTTTTATAATGCCACACTTTTTTAGGTCCAATTTAAATGATGGCTTAATCACAAAGGACATGTGTCACTTTAGTAGCCCTTCCTCGTGTTCACTCATTATTTTTTCATATTAAATAAATTCCTCACGGGAAATGGTTCTTACAATCACTACTTTCATTGTCAAGTTTGATCGCATTTGGTTCTCTTTAAATAAAGGATTGAGATGAAAACACTTTGACCAATAAGTGATAAACAAGCACAATAATCACATAAATTCGTGCAAGTGATCATTTAAGAAAATCATGAGTAAAACATGTAAAAAGTAATCTCAAATATCATCTTAATGATTCCAAACATTATAAAGCACATAGATGAAATGATGTATAGTCTCAAAACACTATCAAATAGTCACATGGATATAGAATGATGTTGTGACTAGATCATACTAAATAATGTCCATCCATAAGCGGTGTAAAATGAATTAAAAAAATATTTTTGTCTTTTTTCTAAAATTTTATCAAAATAAAATCTTTTTGGCTTTTTCACTCTTTTTTTTCCTCAAAAAAATAGAAAATCTTTTTGTAATTTTCAAAATTAAAATCTTTTTGGTTTTTTTGAAAAATATATCAAAATGGAAAAAGAATAAATACAAAAGTGGTACATACTAGCAATAGGCATAAAATATATTCATGAGAAACATCCTATGCTAGCAAACAAGTCTAAACCTCAACTGTTAGGTACATAGGAGTTTCTAAAGGTGGTGACATCCTATGAAAAATATCCGTCAAGTCATGTTAAGTTTTGACTAAAAAATTAACCTTCTCTCAAATATGTGCAAATTATCTCATGTGATGTGAAGGATCATGAAAAGTATCATGTGTGGGTGCATGTGTGGGAACACGTGGTAAAAATCTATGTGACACACTACCGAACTTAAAACAAAATTCCTTAACCTTTCCTCTCTTCTTACAATAGGTGCAAATATACACGAACCTAGGAATACCTATCACAAATAGTCTAGGACGCGCTCTCCAATCGAGTAACGGATGCCTAGGTGGATTAGGTTGAGAGCCATATGGATCTATCAAAAACTCGGGAACCGACTCAGTTGTAACATGGGAAGTCGATGCACTGTCATGACCTATTCCTAATCTCTCAACATTACCCAAAGAGGAACCGAGGAGTATCTTTCCTACCTTCTTATATGGATCCTCTATAGTAACCTTAACCTACCAGGTATGTTCAAGATCTCTCTCGAGTTAGGACACACAGGATTCAAGTTCACTCTTTTTTCAACCTATAACGATCAATCACTCACTTAAATAAACCTTCACTTTCTCGAGTTGACTCGCCAATGCTCAAATCCCCTCAAAACTTCTCTCTCTATCTCTCTCTCTCCAAATTTAACACCTTAAGGCATAACTCCTTATTCAACTTCTTCATCTTTAAGTTCTAGTCATACAAATCTCAAAATGCACTTTGGAGTTCGTTTTCATCCTCACTTCAAACCTCTCTTTCACACTCACACTCACTAGAAACACTCAAATCATCATTGGGTGTATCACATACAAAAGTATCCTCATTGTCATGGGATAAACTAGGTCTGCTCACGTGACTTTCAGTAAAAGTGACACACATATCGTGTGATGACTCATCTCCGGAATCATTAACTTCCTCTATTGCTAAGAGAGGCTAGCATGGAAATTTTCTTGTCTCTTGTCTTAAGCATAGTGGGATATTCAAACGTTTTGTGCCCTTTTCCGTCGCACTCAAAATATCTCCCCTATTCCTCTTTCTCACCATTATTTTTGGCCTTTCCATTCCTTTTATTTTTCTTAAAAATCTCTTTATTGGAAGAATTTTTTTTCAAAAATTTGAGAAACTTTTTAAAAAATTTAGCAAGCATGGCCACATCATCAAAATCAAATTCGCCCTCAGACTCGAACTCAAAAAATTTCTCCTTCTTTTTTTCTCTCTCTTAAACACTTATTCACCTTTCTAGACTAGGCCTTAAGTGTTATCCCTCTATCCTTAGGCTTGACAGTGTCAGGAAATATGTCAATTTCATATGTCTGGAGATCTCCTACCAGTTCTTCTAACTTAACATTGTTCAAATTTCCTAAGGAATTCAACACAGTGACTTTAGAGATAAAACGTTTAGGTAATGATCTTAAAATATTTTTAACTACTTGCGAATCAGGAATATGTTCACCAAGATTGAAACTAGTATTGAGAATATCGGACAAACGAACATAAAAATCATCAAAACATTTAGATTCAACCATGGTTATTGTTTTAAATTGAAAATTTAAACTTGGCAATTTAGATTCTTTCACTGCATTTGTGCCATCACGGGTAAGTTGTAGAACATCCCATTCTTTCTTTGACGTGGTAATCATTATGATACATCGGAACTCGTTGGGTATGACAGCTCCAAAAATTTCACTAATCCCACGAGATATATATGTGCTCCCTTTAAATTCATCCTCAGTTTAGTCTAACGCCAGTTTAAGATTGGTCACATTATTAACGGTGAAAGTGGTAGGACTCCACCCTCTTTCACAAACATCCCAAACACGTTCATCGATAGCCTTTATTGAAGATTTCGTGCGGTCATTTCAATAGATGTAATTAGTTCCATCAAAGATGGGCATCCGATGATATAATTTTATTTATATATGTCCCAATTTGTGAATGTAACGATATCGATTATCAATTCAATTAGCAAATTTCCAAACTTTGAACATATTTAACTATATGTCAATATTTTATCCAAATTGATTTAACCCTAAAACATGCATCTAGGTGAATAAATTAATCATGCCATCAAAAAGCAATCATAAATTGCTGGACGCACTAATTTCCGGAAAAACCCCACGAAAGGTTAAAACCTTTATTTTTATAAATGTTTGCAAATCACAATGTAGAACACTTGCACAAATCTGCGATGAATATATCACATAAAACTCATATAGTCCATAACCTCAAAACCAAGAATGGACTCCTATAAGAACCGACAAGAACTGCAGCTCTATCTCAAGCAAGGAACACCCTCGAGTCTTCCCAAGTGAACCCAATCGTCAGTAAGAAACTTCCTTATGAACGACAAGTTCTCCCATAAAAAACTTCTAAAGGTTCTATGCCAATAGTAAATTAGTATGAGTTATTGTATGCAAATACCACCGATGGTAAATAATGCTCCCAACCACCCTTAAAATACAGTATACAAATCCTCAACATATTCTCAAACATTTTATTCAAATTACAAATCGTTGTATACCTCATCGGGATGTCGGGAAGTCTTCAAATTAGGAGATTCCTGAGTTTGGTACGTCTTGATAGTGCATGATGATTTATAACAGGATACACCAAACTAGCCTAAATCTATGCTAAGAAAAAAACTAGAAAAGTTGTTCTTACAAATCTCCCCCTTTGGAATTTTGGTAGAAAACAAACAAACATTACAGAACACCAAATTAGATCAAAATATCACAAAATCTCCTATGACGAAAATACTAACACCCATCCTCACCCTAGAACGAAACGATATAAGTCTCTTTGTCTCCAAACTTCTTCTTCCCAAATTTTGTCTTCATCCGTGTGTATTGAATTTTGCAAAAGGGAAACCTTCACATGAGACAAGAAATATATAACCTCATGATTCATTGATTTTGAAACAAAGTAAAACTCTTAAATAAATTCTTGCCCATAATTCATACTCAATTTAATTTTCTCTCCCCCTTTGTTTCTATTCGAAATAGACAAATGAACAAATAAGTAGAAACAAAAAAAACATGGAAGAAAAACATCACGTGTATGAAGTTAAGATATCATCACAAAAAGATATAAATCAAGAATGCGTAATGAGCATCTCAAAGCCAAACACAACCATCTATTTTTGAAAATTTTCAATTTTTTCAAAAAAACAAATACAACAAATACAACAAAATACCATATATTATATATGCAAAATATAGCAAAGAAAATCCGGCACACATTTATAGGTATAAACGACCACAAAACATGACACAACACATAAACTTTGCACACTAGCATAGTATCGATGTGTCCAAACATCTGGAATGGAATGAATGGGTGTGAACTGGTAATAAAATAATTATAACGCAAGAACTCAAATATGTTCAATAAGTTCTAATTTACCATAAAAATTTATCAAACTAAGCTTTAGCCTCAAGTCACAAATAAAGTTGAACTTAATGAACAAAATAATCACAATGCACACAAGCCTATAATATTGATGATTCTGCAAATCAATAGCTTCATAAAAAAGAAGCATAACTAGATATCATTGTGCAAACCCATTGATATTCATCTAAACTCCATCAAAAGATAAACATGATCATAGTGATACTAAAAATATATAAAACAAAAAAGCTTTTTGAATTTTTCAATATGACAGAAATAAAGAAAAATATAATACAAAAAGTACACATGTCATCATACTAGCGAATATATATCATGAAGCACAACTAGCATATGACCAACAAAACCATACAAGCAATCATCTATAAGAAATATCATGTGAATCTTCATGTGCAAACATGTGAGAATCAACTAACCTAGCATATACCATCTCTAAAACTAATTTCCTAACCCCAACAGGTGTGTACCTAACTCGAGGGGTTATGGTAACTGACGGGACACTATCCTTAAACATCCCAGGACCTCTTTTGAGATCAAAATAAAATTTCCTAAGATGACCTTTCCTACTATAATGTGAACATGTGTAAACTAGAGGAATGTTACCTATGAGTTGACCTTTTCTAATGTCCTTGGTTTTGGTTGACCCTCTAAAACAAACATTGGTTTTAGCTTTAACCCTAGAAGCATTAGAAACCTGCGAGCCACTACCATCACTACTCAAACTAATCGATTCTTCTAAATCCTATTTTAACTTCAAAATTTTAGAGTCAAGCAAAGAATTTAACTCTTCCAATTTTAGGGACTCTTTCTTTATATTTTCAATCAATCTTATAAATTTATCTCACTCACGCTCAATGAATGAAAACTTATCCCTAAGAGTCTTCTCACAATCCTTAAAATGATCAATCAAATTATTTTTACCCTTATTGGCACAAACACAAACCGTAGAATCTTCCAAGTCCTCAAATTCCTTTTCTAAAATAAGGACTCGATCATCACTCTCCTTTTTGGACACTTTTAAAATCATAAAGCCATGGTTCAAGTCAGCAAACTTCTCACGAACGACATCTCTTTGATTTTGAATAGTTTGCAAAAGTTTCAAAACATTTTACAAACGATTTTATAGAGTTTCAATTCTTTTAGCAAACTTCAAATTCAAATGAGAATCCATCGAGAGAAAAACAAAACACAATCGCGACGAATAAACAACCACCCAAAAAGTTGTAAAGAAGGATATACACAATAAGTCAGTGTAACCATCTTTGATACTAATTTGACAATTTTAGAAGTCAAAAGGTATCACACCGGAAAACTTTTTTTCTCTGATACCAATTTGTAAAAGCATATGCGATACCAATTTGAGAGTTCGCAATATTTTAATGGAGTTAACTTAATTAACTAGATGTCAGTCTCACAAATTCTAATTTTAATTAAACCCTAAACATTAATCTATCTAATTCAAATAAATAAATAAATAAATAAAAATGTCATGCAATCATAGATTCAAGAAAAATCTCCTCAGGGTATGACACACCACCAAAGTAAATATCGAGTGATTAGACCTTTATTAAATTAAAATCAGATTCTCCTTTAGTTCATTCTTAGCATCACTATGGAAAACCATATTAATTACTAATCACCTACTAGATAATTAAGAAAGTGTCAAATTTTATCTTTCACTAGACATACGATATTATGAAGAAATCAATTGAACCAAACCATACACACAATCGCTGTCTAAAATTTACTAAATAAAAAATTACTTACCGAATAAACCATCGGCTAAAAATCCAGAACCAAAACATACAACAACTAATAATAAATCTTAATACAAAATCTGAAATGAAATAAAAATATGAATAAGTCCTGAAGGCAACACGCCCAAACTAAAATACTGAGATCAGAATCCTAATCTAGGAATGAAATAAAAGAAGCGTCTACTCCAACTCCTACATGAATTCACATATGATGTAGTTGCGTATCCCTGGAATAGATAATCAAGTCTGGCGTCCCTGTGGCTAGACACCAAAAAGGTTTAAAAATATATGCACAACGGTTAGAACCCAAAACATATTGAAAATATTTACCAAGTGATTAATGTTGTAGTAAATAAAATGCATTACTGATTTTCATATTTAAGTTAATCTCGAACTCCCTTGACACAATTGTCGCCCCTCATCTAAAGTGCACACCTAACGCTTCTTCCTAACACTTCTAGTTTTTCTACCCCATCTAGCTAGCCTTGCTATGTATACTTCTCGACACACTACCCTAGCCCGAGTAATCTTACAGTTTCTAAAGTCATTTATCTCTTGAACTTAATTACTCATGTTTAAGTAAGTCTATATAATATTCTTAGTCTGAAACCTTTTCCTCATCTGATATTTTACCATGCCCACCCATATTGCCCATGCAATACAATACCAAATTTCCAATCCCTTATTATTTATTTAGTCACTAATTAATTATAAATATCTCACATACTAAAATTAATTTAGATATCACTATCTGCAATGTCTACTAAGGCACTTGTAGTAGAATAAATCACAGGTATATATAAACATATATATTCTCATCACTATCATACTGTCTACGTATACGACATCCCTAGGTGGAGACCTGCGATGCGGGCATACTCTTGTATCAAGTCCTGATATATCACGTACTAAATAAGGACATCAGTTAGGATATCACCCACGAACCATAAAATAAAATAACACATATTGGAGGCGAACATAGTCCTAGGCCTTTGGGATACACACACGCCTAAAACACCCAAATGACCGGTCACACCTTTATTCACACAAGTGGTGCTCAATCCCTAAGTTCTATGTTCGAAGGTACAAGTCAATATCCCCCCAAATGGGCTCATCGGGATATCATTATCCACAACGCGAAATCTCCCGTGGTAGCAAGTAGCCTAGGTATGTTTACAGCCTAGGTATGTTTACACATGATCAATCAACCAATAGGTAATCACACACACACACACACACACACACACACACACACACACACACACACACACACACACACACACACACACACAGAGATGTATATAATATAGGTATACCCTCAACCTATAATATTTGTATCATACGTAGTGTATATGTAGGACCCAAATACCCTACATATTATTATTAATTCACTATTTAATTTCTCATTGTATTTTTCCTAAGAGTTTTCCCCCACTATTCGAAAAGTCATAGTCACTCTACTATATTATTTCATTAGTTAAAATACGATACTTGGAAACATCCACTCGGACCGTTAATTGAATCCTACGAATTCCATTTCCCTTACTTTATTAATAAAAATCAATTACAAATAAATTTTCAACTCGTAGGAATTTCCCACCCACATTCCCCCTTCCCCCTTCTCACTGAGGTAAAATAAACCATTACAGTATTTTCAACAATTTTCTATTCCTTACAATGAAAAATTTACCTTGTAACCCTTCCCTTTAAATCATAAAATTTCCTTGACAAATCAGACCCCCCGAATCGGTTCGCTGTATTTGGTACATAACCATCTTCTCCAGATTCATTTTTCTCCATTGTTACACCCTCAAGCTCTTTGATTATCAACCCATAATTAAATCTATTTTTTCCCAACATATTTTTAACTCTAAATAGATTCTAACATCCTACAAATCATGAAACATAGTTAATATATAAGTCTTTCCCTAATATTTCTCGAATCGGGTTCATAAAAGCTTATACAATTCTCATCCTCGATTCAATTCTATCAATTAAATTACATGAATTAATCTACTTAATATTGAACGAAATCATTTTCTTACTATCCTAGATAATAATCCACCATCAATTTAATGATTGACCTACTCGATTCACTCCAATTATCAAAACCCAATTTTCACATCAACAACCTCCCAAAATGGATTTTGACATGCACCCACTATGATATGAATTGATTATCATTAATTTACATTGAATTTTTTTTAACCATTTGCCTCTATTGATTCGTAGGGTCTGATCCTTTTATGTAGATGGGGATTCGACGAAGAACACCCTCAATCCTTCTTGGTTTTGCTCCCAGAAACCTCCCTACTTTCTCCCTCTTTTCTTTTCTGCAGCTCTAGGGTTTTCTAAATAAATTATGGCTATTCCCAATTTCTTAAATTAGACTAAATAATGTTAATTATGTTTTTAGGATAATGGGACAATCCCAAATTATCCAAACACTCCCGTGTGAGACCGGCTATGCCTTAAAATGTCCCGAGACCCAATTACTACCCCATGTCCCCTTTTATGACTATCTCGACCTATTCGAAATCAACCGTGACCTCTAAAATGTCATCCCAGTTACTCCATATAACTTTTATTATTTGTCTTCAAAATAAGTTCCACGTAAAAATAAATATTAACTTATCAATTAAATAAATTCTCCAAAGTAAATAATTTTCCAAATTAAATAAGTTCTCCAAATTAAATAAATTCTCCAAATTACTAATTTTAATTTAATTTCTATATCCTAAAAAATACGTGGTGTTACATACTTCTCCCCTTACAAAGGAATTTCGTCCTCTAAATTGAGTTAAGTCTATCACTCCAAGTCTCAAATATACCCTTATTCACAGACTCCTAAGATTGCTACACATATTCCTTCCCCTTCTACTCGCAGGTTATATTAAAATTAAATTACTTACCCAGGGCACCCATACAGCCTATGCCCATGCTTCTCACACCATAAATGCTAAATAGCTCCACTTAGACCTACATCGTAATACAACTTTCAACTCACAGTTACAACTACATATCTTATATATACTCTAAAATTCTCTACCAAGAGAGCTATTGCCTCTCGATTTTAACCCATCCACGTCACACCTCTCTCACTCCTTATTTTCTTTCAGAACAGGTGGATTATTTTACTCTCTCTCCGCTATCAATTAACCTTATAATAAATCCTTCAAAACTTTTAGTTTTTACTCCACCCCTCCATTGCTCTCCCTCTCCATATCTTAAAAGAGATGCCTCCAACCAAATCCTTCAATGAAATCCTCCCACCACAAACCCTTTCAATAAACCTGCACATTTTATGCCGGGAAAATAAATGATCACCAAAAAAAAATCTTTAATCTGTGTTCGATTGACCGAAGATTTTTGTTTTCCTTCTCAGTCTCTATGATCCATTTAGACTTGATGTTGATTTGGAGTTGATAAGGTTGGCTAGCAAACGCAGAGTGTAATGGTAGTTTTTTTAATCAATGGCGATCGACATTAGACTTACAAAAACCAATTTCCAATGAGACAAATTGTTAAAAAGATTGGTCGACCAACTAGATGTATTCTAATTTAATTGTTCTTATAAGCTTGCATATAAACATATATATTAATGCAAAGGCACCAAGGCTACATGTGGTAAGGAATCTTCTCCAACTGAAGGGGAAGAAACCCCACAAAACTTTTATGAAGTGGGATGAGACTTATGTGCCTATTTTCTCCACTAGAGCCGGTGCCAGCCCAATGCTTTCCCTAAACTCCAACGAGGTTTTCAAAGAGGTTTACTCTCTCAAACGGACATTTGGTGCCTTTAGTGTATCATAACTTTTTTCTATGTTTTGGGATCTAGTTCCTCTCTCATGTCCCATACATTAAAGACACATCAATTTCTTCCACTTTTGAGAGGATTTGAGGAGGCAAGGTCAGTGAATGGTTTAGCCGACTATTCTGGCTAATATGAGTTTGTTCAAACCAACAACTGTTATCTATTGGTATATTTTTTTAGTTCATGTATCGCTGTTAATATGAAGGTATGATTGCAAAAATAAGATATATATTTCGAAGCATTTGGGATGAAGAATAAGTAGGTTGTGGATCACACATGTATAAATGGTGAGATATATATATATTTTTTTACAGTTATTTTTTAATTTTTGAATAGTTAATTTAAAATAACCTAAAGATTTAGATATTGTTCCCGTTACTTGTTAATAAGAAAGATAAAGGTCCGAATAGTACTACAAAATGTCCCAAATTCTTCTGGGATTTTTTTCAGTTAGTTTGTTACGGTCTAAATGTAAAGCCCCTAGATTTTTGAGTTGAGAGAGAGAAGCTGGGATTGACCTTGTTCGATCATTGAAAGATAGATCAAGATATGTTAGGTTTTTTAGTTGTGTGAAAAATGACGGGACTCCCCCGATAGGTTAGTTAGCTTAGTCTGACCCTTTTGAGGTGGGAGAGTTTTGAAATGGCTATGGTTATTTATCCGATGATTTTGGTGAGATGATGGAAAATCAGTGTTTCGAGGTAGGTTAAGTCGCTGACGGTAGGTGGGTTTGGTCGAAAATTTCACCGAAGAAGATTGTGAGAGACGTTATGCGGTTAGTATAGAGGTCACATTCTACCCAGTACCAATCGCAATAGTTTATTTTGGGGTTCCATGAGGCTAAATGTTTGGGGTTGTTTAGGGATTGTTTAATTTGGAGGACTTTTTTGTCATATGAAAGTTGGACTAGGCAATTCCCTGTTAAGAATAGGTTTGTAGCAGTAGCAGTAGCATCCGATCGTTATCCTTTGATACCGCAAATGATAATAATTTTATAACTTAAAGACTTCCAAAGAACGATATTGTTAGTTGTCCATAAGTAATTTATTAAGTAAATCTAGCCTAGGACGATTCTATTAGAACCAAAATTTCGATGGAAATTTTGGGAACGAAGTGACATTGTAGCGTTTTATTGGAGGATTTTTTTGACTCACTAGCATGGACCCCACAAACTAATTAATAAAAAGAAATCACGTATTTCAGTTCCAACACTTTTATTAGAAAAAACAGGATTCCAATAGCCTTTATTATCTAGCCTCACCCACCAGTATAAGCTCCCACCCCAACCCACGTGCAAAGAGCAGGAAAAATGAAAAACGATTGTCTGTTATTTTTATTTTTGGGTTATTTGACAGTTGTCCCCAATTGTTTTGCTACATTGGGGTTGGCTTCCACCATTTTCACATCTTGGACTTTGAATCCCTAAAGTTTCACAAATACTCACAAAAAGTATTAATGATGCTTTTAGGGTTTAGTCCAAGAAGGAAAAATAATGGAGGCTAATGGCAAAATAATCGTTTATTTTCTAATAGAGTAATTCTAATCTAACACCATTGTGTTAGTAAAACAGAGCTAATCCTAGAATTATTGTTTAAAATATATGTCACATACTTTGGAGGGGATGAAAATATAAAAAGAAAACAAGTGTAAATCTATTACCTCACCCCATTTACTCTCATTCTAGGAATATTATTTGAACCAAAAGTGGACAGATATGCAAGATTTGATGAACCACACTAAAAATAATCCAAAGTATCAAGTATTTAGTGTGTGAGATGGTGATGAAAAATTTGAACAACTCAAAGCACACATGCGTAAGTATATTCATTTTCCATTTCACATACTAAATGATTGGATTTTTTTTATGAAATTGGTGGAGATAATATCGATGTTGATGAAATCATTTTAACCAAGTTTGATCAAAAAAGTTGTTCATCCCGTAAAATGAAGTATATTCTTTACGCATATTAAATGAGATATGTTCAAGAATTTAATTAATACCCATATATATATATAAGATGAGGTAATGATAACAGGTACCATTGTAGAATATGTAAAATGATCCAAATATGAATGTAAATGAAAGAAAATATTAAGCATAAATAACTTGATTAATTTGTTCCATGATTGTTCTTTTTTTTCCTTATTTGAATCATTAACGTGTGACTTTATACCTTATATAATGAGATAGTTTTTATTTTTGACAATTACACTAAGGACAATAACGATTGCATGGAGTTGCCCATGACCCATAGGCTTGGTTGGCATTGACGATGAGAAAACTAAAGGATTTTTTTGACCTCTTATCTATTGGTCGTAGGTCGGGATGGATAAAGAAGAGAGTGTTTGACCTTCCATGTATTTCATTGTTAAAACATTAAAACACATCTAGAATTTTGTTTTTTCTTCCATGAATCACATCAGTAAATGTCCCTACTCAATGGGATAGCATATAACAATACAACATATTATTAAAAATCTACTATGCAACACACCATAACATATATGCACGAATATATATAGGCTAGACCGTATTTCAAGTGACACCTTGCAAAACCAATTCATTCCCTGATACAACGAACAAAAATTCTTTCCATACTATATACTATAGCCCAAACTTCCCAGCATAATTATCACTAATGTCTCATACGTAACATACTTATCTCAATCTCAGCTCCGCACTCTTTGTGTGGTTATATCATACAATTATTATACATTACCCCATAGTTTGCGATTTAATTCTTCTCGATACTACCCCACCCATTAACTTGTGGTGCAAAATTTTTCTCAGTGCTTCCTTCGCAGCTGTACCAAGTTTCATTGTCCATTTATCGTAATATCTCTCCAATGAAAGGGCTTTCTCTACATGTTCAACAATTTAACCTTTGAAACCAATGCACTTGCATACAACAACGTCTCACTACCTTCAATGTTTATGAAGGTCCATGGGTGTAATATCCCGCGACGAAGCTCAAAAGAACTCTCCCTAATGCACTACTCCTTAGCATTGTTGATTATCAAAATTTATGGATCCCAAGCACATAGCTAAAATATCACCCCTTCTATCTCCCGACACATAAACCAAATCCTCTATGCCCATGTCTCTCAAGGCGTCATACAATACGGTGATCTCAATATCACTAATTTCTCATCACGTAAACAACAATGAGGTAAAACTCTTCACTCAATAGTGAACCCGGTATACCCTAAATCTCGTCAGTAAAAGCCTATTTGCACCGGGGTCCAATGTAACTTGACAACTTTACTCTCTGAAGTCTACTTCATAAAAATATCTCCACAATCTTCAACATCTTTCAAGTGGGACATTGCAAACATATACATCCTGCCCTGGAACAGCGAAAGTGACAGTCTTTCTATAACCGCTCACCATTGCTTAATAGTCCGTACTCAGGATAAAACCATACCTCGCATATCACCTTTAAAAATGATTTATCCTCATAAAATATATGCCCTCAGTGTCCACACCTACTCCCTTGCAGATGGAACTAAAGAGAGCTTCGTTGAATCAAATGTGAATATATATACTACTATATCCCTAAACCATTGCTAATCAGTCAAAACTTGTAAAATCATCTACCCTACTCCCATAACTATCGAAAGTAGTAAACTAGGATGTAATGCAAACATTTCTTTAGTGTTCACCCCCGCTCTCTAGTGGGTAACACCAAAGAACACCACTGTTCCATGGTAATTATATATATCCATTATATTAATATCAACTACACCTTTACTAGACTTGTTTCACATACGAATCTAGTATCAACAAATTACCGTGACTCGCCCATGTCATACAAAATGGACCCCAATTAACTCGGGAAAAAATCATACTTTCAATTGTCAATAGAACTTGTGGTTCAAATGGTTCCTAGACACAACAACCTCATCCCAACTGATCAAAAACATCTTATAATTATTGCCTCTACTGGGCACCCTGTTCTTATTCCCCAATTTGGTGCTGAAAAGGGGGTCCTATGCCTGTGTTTCAAATCAAACCAATTTTTCACCAAAAATTAACCAACTTTTAATTTGCACCAAACCAAGTAGTGAAAACCCAATTCTTGCTTTAAACAAATTTTATCTTGATTAATCCTAAACATGCATCTAGTGATTAAAGCAAGTAAAGTAAAGTAAAGAATACTCACAATGCCGGATCTACGAGGAAAAAACCCAAAACGGGAAAACAACCTCGAACGGTCCAAGCCAGACAATCACTATGAACAATGGTTTTACAAAGATAAATTAGCCTTACTCAATGACTCGATCCCCACGGGTCTTGATGCTCCTTCTAATCTTCTACTATTTTTCAATAGTGCCCACACAGAAATTTTATCTTCCACGATACCTGTCCACAAAACTCGACTCCACGAATGTCTAGGTGTCCACCGAATGGTTTTGATTCATCTACGATGTTGAACAAGAAGTCCTTCTCTTTTGTTCACCGCAAAACCCTGATGTTCAAGTATAGAACAAACAAACTTGGTGCAGCAAGATCACGTAAGCATATAAGAATGATAACTCAGATCTTTGCAAACTCTAAGGATGCGTTTAAGATTTTTAAACAATACAAAACATGTGACAAACTCGTAATGGATGGTATACTGTTTTTCTAGAATTTACACTTACAAAACTCTGAAAACCACTGTTTAAATAAGAATTAAATGCCGCCTCGAAAAACCTATCGCTCGAATGATAATGCCAAGTCGTTCGCACGACATAGGCATCTCGTTCGAACGAGAGCTTATGTCGTTTGAACGACAACGTGTGGGTTTGACTTTTTTTGACTTTCTGATTAAAACATCTCTTTTAAAAGAGATCCAAATTAGTCAAACTCTATTTCGAGCTTATCAGAATAAAACATAGTGTAAACATTTAAAACACTTTTAAAAACATTTTAAAATATTTTTCTTTATAAAAATACATCCTTATCTTTTAAAAAAAGAAT
This sequence comes from Sambucus nigra, assembly GCA_949130495.1. NCBI lineage: Eukaryota > Viridiplantae > Streptophyta > Magnoliopsida > Dipsacales > Adoxaceae > Sambucus > Sambucus nigra. The sequence goes on from OX422215.1 coordinate 250,428,069, forward strand.
TTCGAGCACCATTAATTATACGCATTCATACATGTGTGATCTCGAAATGCAATTAACTTTGAAGACGAATAAACTTGCACCAATTTAAACTTCGGCATAATTAATTCTTTGAAGCTTTGTCGCAACATCTTCAATTTTCTTGAATATGTCATAGACCCAGTGGGATTGTGAAAAAATATAATCTCCCTATGAAATATTACAAACATAGTTTTATTCGCGAAATTAAGTCAAAACAATACATGGACTCAATTGGAAATATATGTCCTTACAAATCTCCCCTTTTGACTATTCAGGGACAAAACTAAACCAGTGATATGCATAAGACGGGCCGTCAAGCCGTATAACGCCTAAATCCCATCCCATAAACCCCAAACAAAAATTACAGGACACGGACTAGATTATGTAGCACAGACAGGCATGAACTATCGAAATGTGATGTAGACTTGAAATCTCGAATCGCGAAAGCATACCTACACACATGAAATAGACAAACAAATACCCAGTGAAGTATGGAGGAACAAATGAGACCAATATATATATATATATATATATATATATATATATATATATAATAGATAGAAATATGATAATATCTGAAAAATCATTTGTTAAATAATTGAGCACAAAATGATACCAAATTTGAAATACCAATTTGTAAAATATGTAAACCAAAACTTGCTCAAATCTCCCCCTACATCACAAACATCTCTCCCCCTTTTTGTGTCTAATAGACAACCTAGTGAAAAGATGAACCAATAAACAAGTATCTAGCATGAGAATAAACCAATGTGAATCAATTTGAAAGCACTAGATAATCATGAAACAATCAGCTAAATATGATCAATAGATGACAAATCTGTAGATAGTAAACCAAATGAATCACACAAAGAATATAGCAATCTAATCAGGTGTGATAAATGGACTATATGCAAAAAATCAATTTAGAACCAATTTAAAACCTACATATAAACCAATTAGTCCCGAAACTCTTCCAAAAGTACCAAAAATATCACCATTTAAACCAGAGGACTGCAAACCAATCAGAAGCAAGAATTTGGCCTGTCATTCGAATGAGCCAGGGACGTCGCTAAAATGAAATGAGGACGTTGCTCGACCGAAGTACAAATGTCGTTCGTGCGACATAAAGATGTCCTTTGAATGACTTCTCGCGACCTGCCAAATTTTCAAATTTTCCCAGAAATATCTTATATTTTTGCCCAGTGAAAAAATTTCCAGAAAATAATCAGAGGAAGGGACTGACAGTAGAAAAACATTGTTAAAATAGTAAGTTTTTAACACAAAATGAAAAACTCATAAGAACTAACAATGTGAGTTTCATGCAAACATAGTACCGATGTGCTCAAATATGGATATGGAATGAATGGGCGTGAAACTACAACAAATGAGTCATCATTCCAACACATCGAAACGTTCAAGAAGCTTTAATTGATAGCTATAAATCATCAAACTTTATCATGGACATACGAAAATTAAAGTGTGAGCTTAATGAACTAAACATACTACATGCACACAAATCCAAATTTTTTATGATTTTACAAACAATAGCATAAAATTGTAATGTTTCAACATTAGGATTAGTTGTACAAACCCATTTAAATTTTTAATCCATCGAAACTCCCTCAATAATATCATATTTTCTTCGGAATGAACTAAACTAATTTGGCCCTTTTCTTAGCATATTTCATTTTCTTTTGGTCTCTTTTAAACGGTGGCTTTCACGACGAGTTAATTTTGAACTCTCACAGCCCTTTCCCATGAATCACTCATTATTTTTACCAATTTAAATCCTCACGGTAAACGGTTCTTACATGCCCACTTCTCCTTAAGTCTACTTACGCATAGATGACAAGATTGAGATAAGAGCGCCTCACTAGATTCAAATATGCAAGAGAAGTCAAACATCCATATAAACTCGTGCATATGTGCAATGTTGGCATATATACAACGTCAAATCAAAATTCATATCAACTTAGAAACAACTCCATATAAACAATGGTTAAGATCATTCTAAGCATCAATAATAATGACCAAATGTCCTAGCCAGATGGATATGAAACACTGGGGGGGGGGGGGGGGGTCCAAGCACACCAATATGCCACATCAAACATGTAAACTCAAAAACAAAAACCTAAAATCTTTTTGGCTTTTCAAAATTTTTATTTGTATTTTTCAAATAAGACTCAGACAAGTGAAAAATAAAATATAAAGAGATAAACATGTCATAACACTAGCAAATTATAAATCATGATGTAAGGGCTAGCGTATGACAAAACATTCAATCTACTATCCATAAGAAATAGCAAGATATGAATCATGTGCATGCATGTGAGAATCAACCAACGAAGCATTTAACATCTCCAAAACGGATTTCCTAATCAAAACAGGTCTATACCTAACAAAACGGGTTTTGCGAACCAATGGGACACTATGTTTAATCTTCCTAAGGTCTTTTCTAAGATCAAAACAAAAACTCCTAATGTGACCTTTCCTACCACAATGCGAACATGTGAAAACACGACGAGGAACGGGACCTTTAGGTTGACCTTTTCTAATACCCTCAGATGTGATTGACGCTCTAAAAGAAACTATGGTTTTGGTTTTTACATTCGAACCACTATAACAAGATAAGCCACTACCATCACTACTCGAGTCATTTAAATTATTTTTTAACTTCAAAACTTTTGACTCAAGCAAATAATTAGACTCCTAAAAATTTAGGGACTCCTTCTTTAAAGTATCAATTACCCCTAGAAGGTTATCTCGCTCCCCCTCAATGTGAGGAAACTTATCCCTAAGAGCCTTTTCTCGTGCCACAAAATCATTAATCAAATTATTTTCCTCAACGGCACAAACTCTAGAATTTTTGAAATCCTCTAACTCTTTTTCTAAAATGAGGACTCTATCATCACTCTCCTTTTTTCCCAATTTTAACATATTAAAATCATTAAACAAGGAACTAAACTTCTCACGAAAAATATATCTTTGAATTGAAATTTTTTGCAAATATTCAATCCTATTTTTGAAACCATAATCTTCTTTCTCCAAAACTGCAATACGTTTTGTAAACTTTAAATTCAAACGACGTAAATTGTCAAAGCTTAAAGAATCCATCGCGAGAAAGCAAACACAGGAGAGATAAACAAACACATGGGATCATAAAACAAATAAATTATGTTTTCTAGCTCTGATACCAATTTGAAAAGGGGGTCCTATGCACGTGTTTCAAATCAAACCAATTTTTGACCAAAAATTATCCCACTTTTAATATGCACCAAACCAAGTTGTGAAAACGAAATTCTTACTTTAAACCAATTTTATCTTGATTAATCCTAAACATGCATCTAGTGATTAGAGAAAGTAAAGTAAAGTAAAGAATACTCACAACGCCGGATGTATGAGGAAAAAACCCAAAACGGGAAAACAACCTCGGACGGCCCAAGCCAGACAATCACTATGAACAATGGTTTTACAAAGACAGATTACCCTTACTAAATGACTCGATACCCACGGGTCTTGACGCTCCTTCTGATATTCTACAGTTCTTCAATAGTACCCACATAGAAATTTCATCTTCCACGATACCTGTCCATAACACTCGACTCCACGAATGTCTCGGTGTCCACATAATGGCTTTGATTCATCTACGATGTCGAATAAGAAGTCCTTCTATTTTCTTCACCGCAAAACCCTGATGTTCAAGTGTAGAACAAACAAACTTGGTGCCGCAAGATCACGTAAGCATATAAGAATGATAACTCGGATCTTTGCAAACTCTAAGGATGTGTTTAATATTTTTAAACTTTAGAGAATATGTGCCAAACTCGTACTGGACGGTATACTGTTTTTACAGAATGCACACTTACGAAACTCAGACGAAACCATGCTTTAAATAAGAATTAAACGCTGACTCGAAAAACATGTCGCTCGAATGACAATGCCACATCGTTCGCGCAACATAGGCATCTCGTTCGAACGAGAACTTATGGCGTTTGAACGACAGCACATGGGTTCGACTTTTTTTTTACTTTCTCATTAAAACGTCTCTTCCAAAAGAGATCCAAATTAATCAAACTCTATTTCAATCTTATCAGAATAAAACGTAGTGTAAACCTTTAAAATAGTTTTAAAAACATTTTAAAATATTTTTCTTTATAAAAACACATCCTTATATTTTATAAAAATAATTCCGAGCACCATTAATTATAGGGACTCATACCTGTGTGATCTCAGAATGCAATTAACTTTGATGACGGATAAACTTGCACCAATTTAAACTTTGGCATGATTAATTCCTTGAATCTTTGCTACAACATCTTTAATATTCTTCAATTCTTCATAGACCAAGTGGGATCGTGAAAAAAAATCAAATCTCCCTATTGCATATTAAAAACATAGTTTTGTTCACGAAATTAAGTCAAAACAATACATGGACCCAATTGGAAATTTATGACCTTACAGGTGCAGACAAGATCTACACATGTGTTCCTACTCTCTACCCAAAAGACACCTTTCTATGTTGTCTGCCTTGCCTGATCATCGGGTCCACGAATATAACTCTAATGCCGAGACTGGTCTAAGATCTGTTGTAATGGTTGTACATCTAGGATCTCATCCTATAGACTCCCACTACCTCATTTTGGCAATACTTCTTCTTGTGGATTTTCTCTCTACAACTGAGAAAGCTACTAGAGAACCCCATATCTCTAGGCATAGCCCTACTAGCCTCCCCTGCCCTTCCCTTGGCTTTGACGACCCTGAAGAACGAAATACGATTACTTCTGAGGACCCTGTTGGTCTTGACTAAACCCACCATTCTAGGGTTGTAAAAAATCAGCACCTATTTCTCTTAGCTCGATTAATTTTCTATAAATCTCGCTCCTTCGGTGGTTGTTCCCCCCACTGGCAACATTTCTATATGCTTCCTAGTCTAGTCTCACTTCCCTATTGTGGACATGTTTAAGACTAATGTCCCTACACTCCACAAATAGGACACCTTATTGTATCTTACCCTTATCTTCGATCCCCACTGACCATGTCGGGATGTCCTTCTCTCGGACTTGATATTTTTGTTTTCGATTTCTACCCTCGTTGTACCTTTAGCTCCGCTAGCCATATGGGACTCATTGCTAGCCTCGATGGACCTGACAGAATCCACCATCACTTGGTAGGAAGTTACATGATTTAAATCATATGAGTGGGTCCTTTAATGGGTATACCCTCGTGTGGTACTTCATTAGCATCGTTTAATTTATTACTCCATTTTGGCTCATTTATGTAACCCTTGTGGCTCTTTGCCCATGGAAGCGTTGATCTAAACACGTAACTGTACGACCTTAACTATGTCGAGACTAGTCATCCTATCTGGATTCTCACATCCATGCTTGTGTCTTCTATTGACGAGTCCATTATCAACTTGCGTACCCCTTTATTTTCTTCGCATTCCCTCCTTCGAGTACGAAGTTCATTAAGCAAGTCATCTTCTCTCTAGTGATCGATCTTCACCAAACCCACTAATGGAAATTTTCAAAAATCCATTTGCATCAATGTCTAAATAGTAGATAGAAGGTCTTATGATTTACTTGCTCCCAAATTTCTCGTTTAATTCAATATACACGTCTTTATATGTGGTGACTGACTCTCATCACGTTATGCTGCTTCAATTAGCTAAAACATTTCGCTCAAAATTTAATCCTAGGTGTCGCTTCACTCCACTACACAATTGTCTTTGGATTATCCCTTTCCATCCTCCCATCACACTTCCTCTCTTCCCCATATCCTTATAATGGCCCATTATATATTCCTTATATAGCTCATCTCTCAAACAGTAGCTTGGAGCCTAAGTTAACGCATATTAGTCTATATCCCTTTAATTTAAAATTATCAACTTTACATATTTAACCATTCCAAAATGTCCAAAATCAAATTAAATTTCATAAGTTGCTCCTCAAAAGAGTCCTTTCGACTTCCCCATCCCTTATCGACTACATTGGGTGGGTGTACAATTTACACCACCATCATCTATGACAATGCTTGGGGAAACTACTATTCCCATATAATTGTCCTATCATCATCTTCCCATACAATAATCATGGTGACTACAATTGTAATCACTGGTTGAAATAATACTATATGGCTTCCGTAAAACCTCTCCTCATCCAGTCCTTCCAATGGACTTCGTTGGTCATCCTATATTGTTTGGTGTATAAAGCCCAGTCGAACTCGTATATGTATCACATCAACTATACTTAATAGAAGAGGAGCGTAAGTCATAATATGGAAAGGAATACAACAATCCTATAATAGGGTTATATATCAAAGTACACTAGGATTAAATGTAAAAAATCCACACAAATCCTAATGACACTAAAACTTGATGCTCGGATACCATATATGACACCCCTCCCAATTAAATATTGGGTGATTAGTGCTTTATTAAATTAAAACAGGATTCTCATTTGGTTCATTTTTAGCATTATTGTCAAAAACCATATTAATTAGTAATCACCTACTAGTTAATTCAGCAAGCGTCAAATTTTATCTTTCTTTGGATAAATAGCAATATGAAGAAATGAATTAAACCAAACTATACAGACAATTACTATCTAAAATGATATTGAATAATAAATGACTTGCAGAATAAACCATCGGCTAAAAATCCAGATTCAGAACATCCAACAGCTAATAATAAGTCTTAACACAAAATCTGAATGAAATAAAAATCTTAATAAGTCCTAGACGCAACATGCCCAAACTAAAATACTGAGATAAGATTCCTAATCTAGGAATGAAATGAAAAAGAGCGTATACTCTAACTCCTTCATGAATCCACATATGTCGCATCTACGTATCCCTCGAATAGATAATCAAGTCTAGCACCCCTGTGGCTGGACACCTAAGAGGTTTTGAAAATATTTTCATCAAGGGTTAGAACCCAAAACGTATTGAAAATATTTAGCAAGTGATTAATGTTGCAGTAAATAAAATGCATGAATGCTCTTCATACTTATTTTAGTGCCACACTCTCTTGATACAATTCTCGCCCCTCATCTAAAGTGAATACCTAACGCTTCTTCCTAACCCTTCAAGTTGTTCTACCCCTTCTAACTTAGCCTTGCTATGTACACTTCTCGACACACTTCTCTAGCCCAAGTAATCTTATAGCTTATTAAATCAATTAGCTCATTAACTTAATTACTCATCTTATGTTAAGTCTATATAATATTCTCAGTTTGAGACCTTTTCCCCCTCTAATATTTTACTACGCCACCCATATTACCCATACAATATGATACCAAATTTATAATCCCTTATTATCTATTTTCTATCACCAAGTAATTATAAATATCTCACATGCTGAATTAATTTAGATATCATTATTTACAATGTCTATTAAAGCACTCGTAGTAGAATAAATCACATGTATATATATATATATATATATATTACGATGAACAATTTACCTTGGAACCCTTCCCTTTTAATCATAAAATTTCTTCGGCAAATCGAACCCCCCCAACCGGTTCGGCCTTACAGTCAAACCAGTTCGTTGTACTTGGTATATAACCGTCTTCTCCATATTCATTTTCTCGATTGTTACACCCTCAAGCTCTTTAATTTTGAACCCAAAACAAAATTGATTTTCTCCCAATATATGTTTACCCTCTAAACAGATTCTAACATCCTACAAATCATCAAACATAGTTAATATATACATCTTTCCTCAAGATATCTCGAATCGGGTTCATAACAGCTTATTTAATTATCATCCTCGATTCAATTCCATCAATCTAAATTACACAAATTCATCTATTGAATATTGATCAAAAATCAGTTTCTAACTATGGGAAACCATTTTATTTTCTACCCATGAGAGTAATTGACTAAGACCAGTAGGCCCAGAATAGAGCCCGACCCAAATCATGGAATAAAGATATGTAACCAATCCAGGATGTCACCAAGTCTATCCCCAAGAATCTCGAGGAAATATTCAAGGGATTCATGATTCATCATGGACATCAGGGAGTTACTTTGACAACTGAAATTCTACATCTATAAATTATAACCCCTGGCCCGGGGCATAGGGGCATGTAACCAAGCATATCTACCGATACATAATAAAATAGTAGACTTATCCGTGGACGTAGGAAAGTTATCGAACCACGTAGATAGTTGTGCTATGTTTGGGATTGTATGCTTTTTTCTTGATTGTAATTGTTCTTCGTAAATTCTTTATTATGATATTTTTTGATACCACAATTGGTGCCATCTATTAGAAGAAATTGTTATTCCTACGAGAACACTTACAAACTAAAAACCTCAAATGGCTCACCACAAAAATAACATCCCTTAAGCAGGCGATGTTTAGGAAGAAACTGCCCCTACCAGGGTAAGGTCTGAAATTCGCCAACTAAATCAAAGGCTTCGCTAGGAAAGGTGCATCCTTATAAAGAAAGTCATGGACCACATAGTTCCACACAGATTTCTAGGTTGGTAGATGCCTACGAGGCTAGACTTTGAGAGAAATAAGAAGCAACGCATCTTCAAGAAGATCATAATGCTCGCGTAAAAAGGTGACTGGAAAGAATGGAGAGAGATCTCCACAAAAATATAAGATAACTCCATGGTCAAACTCTTAGCCCCCAGGTGAGTGAATCTCACAACCGAGGAAGGAGCCCCAAGAGCGACCAAGGAAGATCTAAGAGGAACAGGTCAAATGATGGTCGATCAGAATGACTGCAGCAAGATCGACACTATGGGAGTCCTGATTCAAAGAATGATGAAATCAAAAGCTTGGTCCGGAGGGAGATGGATTAGCATCCAACCTAGAGAGGATACATATCCACACGAAAGCTCGACTGAAGAGCTCTTAACATTCAGATGAAGTCCCCTTTTTCAAGAGCAATAGAAGAAGTGGATCCCCCTAAGAAGTTTGTGATCCTTAATTCAAGATCTGTGATGGGAAAACTTACCCTATTGATAATGTCCGACAGTACAGGCATGCCATGACCTTGTGGAGCCATAACGACATATTTATGTATCACATATTCCCTTGCTGTCAGCATGACATGGCGTATAAGTGGTTTGAGATGCTTCCACATAGGTCCACTATGAGCTTTAAGGTTCTAGTTGAATTATTCACAGCTCATTTCATAACTAGTAGCTCCAAAAATGGCAACAACAATGACCCCTAGAAAGGGTTCCAGGAAGTCAGTATAGTTTTTAAGGAACCGATATACAAAATTCTCAACAAGATCAAGGAAGATCCAGTTGTCAAATGTCCAAAAATATGTTAGGAGACCTAACAAAATGGAATAATGCACTAAGATGTTCATTTCACAAAGAGGGCGGTCACAGGACTGAAGACTGCAAAACACTCAAGTCTCATCTCGTGGAATTGGCCCAGGCTAGCCATCTCAATGAGTTCATAGATAAGAAAAAAGATAAGGTTATGGCGAATGGAGATCAGAAGCCGAATAATGTCCTCGAGGAAGATATGGGCCACGAGTTCGCAGTAATTTATGGGGCATCATACCTCAAGCAAGTACAAGGAAACACTATTCAGATGGAAGTCAAATAGCTTACTACCATTATGAAAGCTTTTTGATAGATCCTTCTAAGACTCAGGCCGGGAAGCGTTGGCGACCAGAAGACGTCGATTACAACAAACACATTTTTTTTATCGAAGATGATTTAATTGGGGTAAGAACCCAACATCATGATGCATTGGTCATCACACTCAGGATATGTAATTGGGACATTGCCATGTTTCTCGTTGACCAAGGTAGATATTCCAAAGTTATGTGGCTAGAATTGTTCAACAAATTAAAGTTAAATATCGTCGACCTAAAGAAGGCCACCGTTCCATTGGCCGACTTTGTAGGAAAGATAACTATGCTGTTGGGAAAGATAGTCATGCCAGTGAGGGCGAGAAATATTTCAAAGATGATCGAGTTTCTTATGGCAGATATAGATTACCCATATCACACCATCCTAGGCAGGGGTTGGATCCCTGTCATGAATGCCGTACCATCCTCATATCATCAGAAACACAAGTGTATTACATATTCAGGTGTGCTTGAGATTCTTAGCGATAAGGCTATGGCTAGAAAATGCTTCATTACAGCCATCCACCCCAAACCAGAGAAAAATAAAGACGAGAAGAAGGTCTAGGAGGGGGTATTACCTTCCATGTTGCAATTGTGGTACGACAAACCATGGGTGGAAAAAACCACGGTCCACCCCACAAATAGGGTCATTGAAGACCTAGAAGAAGTTGCAGCTGAAGGTAACTCATCTGAAAGGGGATTTCTAATTGGTGCCTTCCTCACCGATCGAGAAAAGAAGCAGCAAACCATGTTCCTGTAAAGTAATCTGCATATTTTCTCTTGGGAACCGTATGAGCTTCCTGTGATAAATCCCACTATTGCATGCTATTGACTTCACGTCAACCCATTTAACAGCCCCAAAAAAGCAATGGAAGTGGAGAAAAAGGTTGGAAAATTATTGGATGCAGGTCCCATTAGGGAAGTCCAGTCCCTCAAATGAATGTCCAACCCAGTTGTAGTACCCAAAAGAAATAGGAATTGGAGGGTATATATTGATTTTAGTGACCTCAACAGGGCTTGTCCGAAAGATAATTTCTTACTCCTAAAGATAGATCATCTAGTCGATGCCACAACAACACATGAAAGGATGAGATTTGTAGACGCTTAGTCCAGAGATCACCAGGTCCCACTTTATGAGCCAGACCAAGATAAGACATCCTTCATAACCCCCTATTGGGCTATATTCTTACAAAGTCTTATCGTTCAACCTAAAAAATGCAGGAGCGACTTATCAGCAGTTGGTCACCAGGATGTTTAAGAAAATGATGTGAGAAATAATGGAAGTGTACATTGATGACATGTTTGTCAAAAGGAAACACAAGGGTGAGCACCTTTTGGACCTAGTAGGAACCTTTGAGATCCTAAGGAAATACTGGATGAAACTTAACGCTAGCAAGTGTTCATTCGATGTCCAGTCCAGAAAGTTAGTAGGATATCTGGTTATGAAAAGAGGGATTAAAGAAAACCCTAATCAGATAGAAGCCACCAAAAAATTCCATCCCCTCACACGATAAGAGATGTCTAGAAGCTTATCGACATGCTCGCTGCACTTATTCACTTCATCTCCAAGTTTTCAAAGTGTTGTCGACCATTCTTCCAAATATTGAAGAAAGATAATGGAATAGTATGGAAAGAAGGCTACATCAAAGCCCTGGAAGAACTCAAGACCTACCTCAGTAAGCCATCCGTGCTATTCATTCCAAGAGAAGGTCATCCCTTGTACCTTTACCATACCGTGTCAGATATTGTTGTCAGCTCCGTTTTGATATGACAGAAAGAGGGATGCCAATACCCAATATACTATGCAAGTAATATGCTTCTTGATGCCAGGGAACATTATCTACCCCTATAAAATCCCACTTATGACATATTGGTTGCCTTCAGGAAGATGAAGCAATAATTTGAGGCTTATTCTATTATTGTGATTATTTCACATCCCCTCAAACCTATTCTAAGGAATGCTGACTTCTCCGGTCGACTATCAAAATGGTCGATCGAGCTTGGAATATTTGATAATGACTTTCAACTACGTACAATAATTAAGGGGAAAGTCCTAGCTAATTTTACCAATGAATTCACGGGAAACCACCCTAGTACGCAATTAGAAAATGAGCAACCGACATAAGAGGAAGAAAAGTCCTTAGATTGGACCCTTTAGGTTGACAGAGCCTCTAGCTCCAGGGGGAAGGAATTGGAATAGTATTAGCTACCCTAAATAATATTGTGCTCGAATAGTGGATCAGGCTAAGATTTGAAGCCTCTAACAACGAAGCGAAATATGAGTGCGGATCGCTGGCCTGCACAGAGAAATACTACTTGGGGCAAAATAACTTTCGGTATTAGATGATTCAAAGCTAGTGTCTAAGAAGATAAGTGTAGATTTCAATGCCAGGGATGAGAGTATGGCAGCTTACCTCACTGTTATAAGGGAACTTATGGCAAAGTTTGATAAAAATGATGTTCAGTAGTTCCCTGGTGGCAAAACAGTCATGCCGACGCCTTAGCAGCTCTAAGCTCTTCCATTGACTTTAATTTAAGGAGAACCATTCAGATAGAATTCCTCACGCAGTCGAGCATCATTAATCATTTATGGTCGAGCAAGTCCTCCACATAGAAAGGTCACCCAGTTGGATGGATACCATCGATACTTATCTACGGAGCGACACACCGCCAGTCGACAAGAGATCGACACACCAGATAAGAGTCAAGGGTAATATCTTTCACTTATATCGTGAGGAAAAACTCTACAAAAAATCTTTTACTGGCCCCTATCTCCAGTGCGTTCACCCTAAATATATTGAGCAGGTTTTTAGTGAACTTCATGAAGGCATTTGTGGGAGTCATGCAGGAGGAAGATCATTGGCTTTCTGAGCAATCAAGGAAGGATACTAGTGGTCGTACATGCAGAAGGATGTAGGAATATATGTACATAAGTGTGAAAAATGATAGAAGCACTCCCCTATAGTACACCAGCCCATTAGAGGCCTCAAGTTATTAACAAATCCATGGCCTTTTGTGCAGTGGGGCTTGGATATTATTGGGAAGCTGCCTACCGCATTTGGGAATCAGAAGTATCTACTGGTCGGCACTGACCAATTCACCAAATGGGTAGAGACAAAATCACTCATTAACATCCGAGACTATGATGTGATGAGGGTCATATGGAAGAATATCTTCACTCACTTTGAGATACTAAAAATGATCATTAGTGATAATGGCACATAGTTCAAAATTATATTCTTTCAAGGCTTTTGCAACAAGTATAGCATGAAGCATCATTTTCGTTCTATGGCATATCCCTAAAGCGACTGGCAAGATGAAGCTTCCAATAAGACAATAATTGATGGACTAAAAAACTGACTGCAAAGAGCTAAAGGGTCTTGGGTAGACGAACTACCTCGTGTTTTATGGGCATATCGTAAAACTCCTAGGCGAGCAACTGGAGAAACCCCCTTTGCGCTCATCTATGGAATGGAGGAAGTTACTCAATTGGAAGCAGGACACCCAACTATGAGAACCAACTTGGATGACCAAGGCCTCAACGATGAAGTACTACTCACTAAACTTAACTTACCTGATGAACGATGAGAACTAGCACTTGTTAAGTTGCCATCCTACCAACAGTAACTAGACAAAAAATACAACCAAAAAGTCGATCCAAGGAAATTTCTAATAGGAGATTACGTCCTGAGAAAAGTCCTCGACAGTGATATAAGACCATCGGACGAAAAACTGGGACCAAATTGGGAGGGACATTTCAAGATAATAAGTGAAGACCTATAAGGAGCATATCACCTGGAAACGCTGGAGGGTATGGAGATACCAAAGGCTTGGAATGCATCCATCCTTAAGAAGTTTTACTTTTAGACTTCTATATCTTTTATTTTTAGCATTATTAGTTTGAGCGAATTTTCATTTACCAACTATTGTTGCCTTTTATATATCATTTTAATTAATAAAGGTTGACTGGCCTGCGCATTATGAACATCTTGGTTGTTCAATGTATCTTGATTAAACCTCAATACGCATCTTTTCTAAGAAATATACTCCCCTAAAAGCACAACAAAGATCTGGGATTATAGCAAGTTGATCAACTTGCTCCAGTCAAGGAACCTCACATGCTAAGAACAAATAAAGATCTTATGGTTACAACAGTGTTCTAGACTTATTCCAATCAAGGAAATCTAAAATATATATTAATCAAGGTTTACAATTAACCTTCCTCAGGTATTTGTTGAAAAAACATTTGGCCTCTTGAGTTGCTCCGGCACCAATAAAATATATACAGGGGATCCTTAGGCAATAAATCCAAGTCAAGGTTGGTCTCCAATTTAGGTTGATTGAAAATCCCTGTTCAAACAGATCTCCCCTTAACCACGTACATTCTTTCCATTGCCCGACTTAGGCATAAGGAAATGTGATGACAAGACCTAAAAGGTAAAATGGATGGAATTATATGGCAAAGGCGTATTAGAGTGGTATAATGTTCAAACACGAGATAAATAAAAACTCAATATCATTTAGTCGGTTAAAAGCCCAAAATTATCAAAACTTTATACTAATTCATCCATATTATGTTCAGACCGATCAACTACATTTTTGGTCAAACACTAACCTCAAGCAATCAACAAATAAGGTTAACACTTGTTTAGTCAGCACATGCTCAAGACGTAAATAACCAATTGTATCTTTAATAAGAATCATATGATTACATTTACATCAAAAGACTAAGAAATGTTTAAAGACCTATGATGGCCCACGACACTGAGCAAGGTAGTACGCTACTCGAGCTCTCAGACCATTATCAGGATGAGTAACTAAGTCTTCTTCAGTGCCCTCTGGGCTTGGATCTAGAAGTTGTGCATGAATAACATCTATTGGGATCCAATGGTCATCCATTGAAAAGGGATCCCGCCCACCGGTTGAGTGAATGGTCTGATACTTATACCATGATGAGGATTCCTTAGTAACTTTCAATTCCTTAAGAGAGGACAACCATCCAACCATCCCTTAAAAAAAAGGTCTTTAACCTATTTCTGTCTTACTGGGGCATCTGCCCAACCTTGGTCATAACCATCAGCCCAGACCTGTCAGGGACCCCTTCGAAATAAATGTCTTAATCGAGTGACATCCCTCTAGAGACCAGCAATGATCACATAAGCTCGCCTAATGTCTCCTTTTATCTCGACATTGTCCATACTAGAAGCTTGATTGTCAGTTTAAGCAACTATAGTCGATGATGAAGAGGATCATCGCATCACCAAGGGGGACCAGGTGGAGTGTTTTCCTTAAGAAGAGTAATTTCCCTTATCAAAGAATCATTATCCCTCTTTAATAACTCCCCCACCTGGTTGATTTTGGACGCATCTAGAATCTTTTCCTTCAAGGAGTCCATCTCCTCCTGCATAGAGGCACCAATTCCCTCCATCTCCTTGAGGTTATCCTTATGCTTAGCAACTACCTCAGTTTGATCTTTATAATCCTGGTTTCTTGCCCTGTGGGATTTACATATCTTTACAAAAGCTTGATGTGCTTGGGTGCTTATGTTTGGACCAAGAATATGGTCTAGAAAGGATTTAAAGGGAATATAATCATCTAAATTAATGTGCTACAACCAACAAAATAAGCTAAAAAGGCTTCAAGAATTAGTAATGGAACATAAAATTTTCTTTTCATTTTATCAAAAGGCACATGCCAATACAAATGAAGGGAAAAAGAAAAACTACAACATATGAATAAAATAAGAACATAACCCAAATTCATAGCAAGACTTTAGGAGGCCTCAACCTGATCAGACATTGAAGGCCCCTTCCGCTTTTCAGTAGCTTGGTCGAGGGAAAACTCACCTCCACTAGCACCTGAGGCTTCTCCTCCAGCTACAACGATGATCCCCACTGGATTGTCTAATGCAGCTCCTACAACAGGAGTAATGGGATCCATATCATTTTGAGCATCAAGTTGAGTAGACGGGGATACCTCGACGACATTAAGGCCTCATTGATGTTGGGAGAATAAGTGGTAGTCAGCAGCAACCCCAGCAGTAGTCAAGGCTTGATCCCAACCTTTTTCAAGCATGCTCACCAAAGATAGGAAATTTGGTGATCGACGTCATCATACGCCACCTCCTAACCTTCGTTGTACTTGTTTTACCAGATGGTCATTGCTTCCCCCTCCAGCTTGTCCACCTTAGCGACCAATTCTTTATTTGCCTCAGCCATTGATAGCTTATCAGTAATCACGGTGCTAGAGGCCTCTCGAAAGGTTGCCTTTGCATTTGCTAAAGCCTTCTCAGAGGTTTTTAGAGCGTTGCCTAGCTCTACATTTCTCTTCGATAGATCAGCTCGACCCCGGAGAAGCATAGTATAGTTAGAGACAAACTGCAAAATAGATGAAACAGAGGTTAATCACGAGATATTATAAAAAATGGATACCAACAAAGTATAAAGGGAAGAGAACTCATAAAAGCAATCCCTTGAACAAATTTAAGGGCTAACTGGTCTTTCCCCATGCTTGATGAACCCTAGCGGTCGGCTACCAGAACTGCTTTCTCCAGTATCAAAGGGGAAAGTTGAGGAGAAGTAGCCACTAAGGCCCTCTCAACAGCAACAATAGAAGGAACCATCATGGCCTTTGAGTCATGTGCCCTTATCTTCTCTCCCTCTCTCTTTCTTTGTTCTTCTCTCTTTATCTCGATCTTTTAGTTCTCCTACTCTTCTCTCTTCTTTTTCTCCACCTCCCTCTCTTAAACCACCACCTTAGAACTACCAATAGAGTCTTCAGCCTCCTGCTTAAGGAACTTCATCCTGTTGGATAGTATATCAACATTATCATTATCTAGGATTAAGTTTTTTCTCGATGGAGGGACCATCTCTTCCTTGCTGGACTCCTTTTAGCTAGACTCTTCCTCGATGCTCTCACTTTCATGAGTTTGTTCCTCGTCGCCTTCTACCAAACCCTCTCCAGATCTACTTTCTTCCTTGTCCTCTACCTCAACGGGTTCAGAAATAGAACCAAACTCCTTTTTCTGGAACATATGGATGAGGGATTGCGTCTACTGGGTGAGCAATAAAGATGGAAGTAGTGTTCTTATACTCCAAAAAAATGCAGTAGGTCAAGGATGTTCCCCCTCAGCAACAATTTCGCTTATCCTCCAAGATTTTAAGAGTTCATCAGCTTGGGTATCACGAGCAGTAGGTTCAAGATTATTGGCTTTTACTGTAAAAGAAAAATAGGGAAATATCAAAAGAAAGGTATAAAAGGAAGGCAAAAAAATAATGAAAAATAGATGGTGATAACAACCTATGTATTCCTCCCAAAAAGTAGGGATCCGACCCTGTACCTTATGCCCTATGATTAGAGAGGATATTGCCAATTCCTGGTGACGAAGCCTTCAGACGAATAATCTTTGTAGTAATCAGACAAATTTACTACCAATACCCTATCAGGACTTCTCGCTTTTAACTACAAAACACCCCCACTTAGGCGAGAGAAGGTATAACAGTAGAAAATATTTGCAATAACGATTAGAACCCATAACATATTGAAAATATTTATAAGTGATTAATGGAGTAGAAAATAAAATGAATGAATGATTTTCATATTTAAGTTAGTGTTGAACTCCCTTGAGACAATTCACACCCCTCATATAAAGTTCACACCTAACGCTTGTTCTTAACCCTTCTAGTTTTTCTACCCGTCTAGCTAGCCTTGCTATGTATACTTCTCGACACACTACCCAACCCAATTAATCTTACAGTTTCTAAAGTCATTTATCTCATGAACTTAATTACACATCTTTAAGTAATTTTATATAATATTCTTTGTCTTAAACCTTTTCCGCATCTAATATTTTACCGAGCCCACCCATATTGCCCATACCATACAATACCAAATTTCCAATCCCTTATTATTTATTTAGTGTCACCAATTAATTATAAATCTCTCACATACTAAAATTAATTTAGATATCCCTATCTACAATGTCTACTAAGCCACTCGTAGTAGAATAAATCATAGGTATATATATATATATATATATATATATATATATATATATATATATATATATATATATATATATATATATATATATATTCACATCACTATCATACTATATACATATACGACATCCCTTGGTGGAGACCTGCGATCCATGCATACTCTTCTATCAAGTCCTGATATGTCACATACTAAATAAGGACATCGGTTAGGATATCACCCATGAACCATTAAATCAAATAACACATATTGGAGGTAAACATAGTCCTAAGCCTTTGGGATACACACATGCCTAACACACCCTAATGATTGATCACACCTTTATTCACAGAAGTGGTGCTCAATCCCTAAGTTCTATGTTCGAAGGTACAAGTCAATATCCCCCGAAATGTTCTCATCGGGATAGGATTGTCCACGACCAGAAACCTCTTGTGATAGAAAGTAACCTAGGTATGTTTACACATGACCAATAAACTAATAGGTAATCACACAACCTATGCGCGCACACAGACACACAGACACACACACACACGCAGAGACCGATGTATAAAATATAGGTATACCCTCAACCTATAATATTTGTATCATACGTAGTGTATATGTAGCACCCAAATACCCTACTTATTATAATAATAATAATAATAATAATTATTATTATTATTAATTCACTATTTAATTTCTCATCGTATTTTTCCTGAGAGTTTTCCCCCACTATTTGAAAAGTCATAGTCAATCTATTATATTATTTCATTAGTTAAAATATGATACATGGAAACATCCACTCGACCCGTTAATTGAATCCTACGACTTCCATTTCCCTAACTTTATTAATAAAAATCAATCACTAATTAATTTTCAACTCGTAAGTATTTCCCACCAACATTCCCCCTTTTCACTGAGGTAAAATAAACCATTACAATATTTTCTGCAATTTTCTATTCCTTACATTGAAAAATTTAGCTTGTAACCCTTCGCTTTTATTCATAAAATTTCCTCGACAAATCAGGCCCCCCGAATCGATTCGCTGTACTTGGTACATAACCATCTTCTCCAGATTCATTTTTCTCCATTGTTACACACTCAAGCTCTTTGATTATCAAAACAGAACTAAATTTATTTTTTCCCAACATATTTTTATCCTCTAAATAGATTCTAACATCCTACAAATCATGAATCATAGTTAATATATAAGTATTTCCCCAATATTTCTCGAATCGGGTTCATAACAGCTTATACAATTCTCATCCTCGATTCAATTATATCAATCTAAATTACATATCTACTTAATATTGAATGAAAATCATTTTCTAACAATCCTAGATAATAATCCACCATCAATTTAATGATTGGACTACACGATTCACTCCAATTATCAAAACCCAATTTTCATATCAACACCCTCCCAAAATGGATTTTCACATACATCCACTCTGATATGAATTGATTATCATGAATTTATATAGAAAACAAAAATTAACAATTTGCCTCTATTGATTCGTAGGGTCTGATCCTTTGATGTAGATGGCGATTTGACGAAGAACGCCCTCAATCCTTCTTGGTTTTGCTCCCCGAAACCTCCCTACTTTCTCCCTCTTTTCTTTTCTGCAGCTCTAGGGTCTTCTAAATAAATTATGGCTATTCCCAATTTCTTAAATTAGATTAAATAATGTTAATTACATTTTTAGGATAATGGGCCAATCTCAAATTATCCGAACACTCCCGTGTGAGCCCGGCTATGCCTTAAAATGTCCCGAGACCCAATTACTACCCCCAGGTACCCTTTTCGGACTATCTCGGCCTATTCGGAATCAACCGTGACCTCTAAAATATCTTCCTAGTTACTCTATAGAACTTTTATTATCTATCTTCAAAGAAAGTTCCACATAAAAATAAATATCAACTTGAATCAATTAAATAAATTCTCAAAAGTAAATACTTTTTCAAATTAAATAAGTTCTCCAAATTAAATAAATTCTCCAAATCACTAATTTTAATTTAATTTCTATATCCTAAAAAATACGTGGTGTTACATATTTCTCCCCTTACAAAGGGATTTCGTCCTCGAAATTCAGTTAAGTCTATCACTCCAAGTCTCAAATATACCCTTATTCACACACTCCTAAGATTTCTACACATATTCCTTCCCCTTCTACTTGCAGGTTATATTAAAATTAAATTACTTACCCAGGGCACCCATACAACCTATGCCCATGCTTCTCACACCATAAATGCTAAATAGCTCCACTTAGACCTACATCGTAATATAACTTTCAACTCACAGTTACAACTACATATCTTATATATACTCTAAAATGCTCTACCAAGAGAGCTATTGCCTCTCGATTTTAACCCATCCACGTCACACCTCTCTCACTCCTTATTTTCTTTCAGAACAGGTGGATTATTTTACTCTCTCTCCGCTATCAATTAACCTTATAATAAATCCTTCAAAACTTTTAGTTTTTACTCCACCCCTCCATTGCTCTCCCTCTCCATATCTTAAAAGAGATGCCTCCAACCAAATCCTTCAATGAAATCCTCCCACCACAAACCCTTTCAATAAACCTGCACATTTTATGCCGGGAAAATAAATGATCACCTAAAAAAAATCTTTGATCTGTGTTCGATTGACCGAAGATTTTTGTTTTCCTTCTCTGACTCTATGATCCGTTTAGACTTGAAGTTGATTTGGAGTTGATAAGGTTGTCTAGCAAACGGATATTTGAATGGTAGTTTTTTAATCAATGGCGATCGACATTAGACTTACAAAAACCAATCTTTGAACGAGACAAATTGCTAAAAAGATTGGTCGACCAACTAGATGTATTCTAATTTAATTGTGCTTATAAGCTTGCAGATAAACATATATATATATTGATGCAGAGGTACCAGGGCTACCTGTGATAGGTAATCTTCTCCATTTTAAGGAGAAGAAACCCCATAAATCTTTTACGAAGTGGGATGAGACATATGGGCCTATTTTCTCCATTAGAGCCGGAGCCAACCCAATGGTTTCCCTAAACTCCAATGAGGTTTTCAATGAGGTATACTCTCTCAAATATACATTTGGTGCCTTTAGTTTATCATACCTTATTTCTATGTTTTGGGATCTAGTCTCTCTCTCTGACATCCCATACATTAAAGACACATCAATTTCTTCCACTTTTGAGAGCATTTGAGTAGGTAAGGTTGGCGAAATCTTTAGACGACTATTGTGGCTAAATATACCAACTATTATCTGTTGGTATATTTTTTTAGTTCATGTATGGCTCTTAATATGAAGGTATGATTGCAAAAATAATTTATATATTTCGAAGCATTTGGGATGAGCACTAAGTAGGTTGTGGATCACACATGTATGCATGGTGAGATATTTATTTTATTTTACTGTGATTTTTTTTAATTTTTTAATAGTTAATTTAAAATAACCTAAAGATTTATATATTATTCCGGTGAGTTGATAATGAGAAAGATAAAGGTCCAAATAGTACTAGAAAATTTTCCAAATTCATCTGGGATTTTTTCAGTTAATTTTTTACGGTCTAAATGTAAAACCCCTAGATTTTGGAGTTGGGAGAGAGAAGCTGGGATTGAGCCTGTCGGATCATTGAAATATAGATCAAGATATGTTTGGTTTTTTAGTGGTCTAAAAAATGACGGGACTGCCCCCGAGAGGTTTGTCTAGCTTAGTCTGGCCATTTTGAAATGGGAAAGTTTTGAAATGGCTATGGTTATTTATCCGATGAGATTGGTGAGATGATGGAAAATCAGTGTTTCGAGGTATGTTAAGTCGCCGATGGCAAGTGGGTTTGGCCGAAAATTTCATCGGAGAAGATTGTGAGAGACGTTATGTGGTTAGTATAGAGGTCACATTCTACTCAGTACCAATCGCAACAGTCTATTTTGGGGTTTCACGAGGCTAAATGTTAGGGGTTGTTTAATTTGGAGGAATTTTTTATCATATGAAAGTTGGACTGTGCAATTTCCAGTTAAGAATAGGTTTGTAGGAGTAGCATCCTATTGTTATCCTTTGATACCGCAAATGATAATAATTGTATAACTTAAAGACTTCCAAAGAACGATATTGTTAGTTGTCCATAAATAACTTTATCAAGTAAATCTAGCCTCAGACGATTCTATTAGAACCAAAGTTTCGATTGAAATTTTGGGAGCAAAGTGACATTGTAGCACTTTGTTGGAGGATGTTTTTTACTCTCTAGCATGGACCCCACAAACTAATTAATAAAAAGCCATCACATATTTCAGTTCCAACACTTTCGTTAAAAAAAACACGATTCCAATAGCCTTTTTTATCCAAACTCACCCACCAGGATAAGCCCCCACCCACACCCATGTCCAAAGAACAAGAAAAATGAAAAATGATTATCTATTATTTTTATTTTGGGGTTATTTGACAGTTGTCCCTTATTGTTTTGCTACATTGAGTTTGGCTTCCACCATTTTCACATCTTGGACTTTGAATCCCTAAAGTTTCACAAATACTCAGAAAAAGTATTTATGATGCTTTTAGGGTTTAGTCCAAGAACGGAAAATAATGGAGGCTAATGGCAAAATAATCATTTAATTTCTAATAGAGTAATTCTAATCTAACACTATTGTGTAAGTCAAACGGAGCTAAGCCTATAATTATCGTTTAAAATATATGTCACACACTTTGGAGGGGATGCAAATATAAAAAGAAAACAAGTGTAAATCTATTACCTCGCCCTATTTACTCTCATTATAGGAATAATATTTGAACTAAAAGTGGACAGATATGCAAGATTTGATGGACCACACTAAACATAATCCAAAGTATAAAGTATTTAGTGTGTGGGATGGTGATGAAAAGTTTGAACAACTCAAAGCACACATGCGTAGGTATATTCATTTTCCATTTCACCTACTAAATGATTGGATTTTTTTATGAAATTATTGGAGATAATATCGATGTTGATGACATCATTTTAACAAAATTTGATCAAACAAATTGTTCATTCCATAAAATGAAGTATATTCTTTACGCATGTTAAATGAGATATGTTCGATAATTTAATTAATACCCATATATATATATATATATATATATATATAAGACGAGGTAATGATAACATGTACCATTGTAGAATATGTAAAATGATCAAAATATGAATTTAAAAGAAAGAAAACATCAATCATAGATAACTTGATTAGTTTGTTGCATGATTGTTCATTTTTTTCCTCATTTGAATCATTAACGTGTGACTTTATACCTTATATAATGAGATAGTTTTTATTTTTGACAACTACACTAACGATATTAACGATTGCATGGAGGTGCCCATGACCCATAGGTTTGGTTGACATTGCCGATGAGAAGACCAAAGGATTTTTTTGACCTCTTATCTATTGGTCACATGTCAGCATGGATAGAGAAGAGAGTGTTTGACCTTCCATGTATTTCACTGTTAAAACATTAAAACCATCTAGAATTTTATTTTTTTCTTCTAGAAATCTCATACGAGGAGATTTATCTGATGTGTTTTAATATTTTTTCATTTAGAAGGTGCATCTGGCACCTTCTCCGATTGGTTGGGTGGTGAATTAACGATGGTTTGGTTTGATGTTTGAAAAGGAGGATTGTGTTTTAGGTAGTTAATTTGGCGTGGTGGCCCCAATTTAGACGATGATTTTACTTCTTAACAGAAGAAACAACCATTTTATATCCCTCTCCCTGAGATGAATGAAAAGTTTACACACAAAATCTACCTTTTCATATGTATTCAGTGAATAGGTTATATAATTTATCGTTAATTTATTTAATAGTTTCATACATTTTTTCTTTTCATAAGTTAGACCGATGCAATATTTTTTACTTTATAATTTCTTACGATTCTATTTGTCTCTTGAGGGATTTGATAACAGTGGTGGTGATCTACTATATTTTTAATAATCATCATTATAAGTGCTAAAACATGATCAGTTGCACTGTGAGTTTTATGGTTCCAGGGAAAAAGAATATGCCATATTATTTGCTTAACCTTAATAATGGTGTAATGTGACAAGTATGTTTTTGTTTGCTTTCTTCATATTTTTTGTAGCATTTTTAAAACGATCATTTTTGTAAGAAATTATTTTGATCCAGGCCTTCAGTTGATGAGTATGTTTTAAACTCAATCTTCAGTTGATGAGTATGTTTTAAACTTAATAAGAGATTTTGAAGACTCATAATATCAATTTTTGTAACTTTGCAAGCAACAAACTTCGATACTAATATAATATATAATTTTCCAAGAAAGAGATGTTCTTATTGTTTTTTTACATGCCTAAATTAGTCATTATTCTTATTATTAATCACTTGGATAGGTTCGTTGACAATACTAATATTAATCATTTGGATTGGATTGTTGACACGTCTTTAAAATCATACACTTCAAATAATTTAGTTGCAGAGGATTATGTATCTAAAAATCCAACTATTCATTGCTTATTGAACATTAACAATCATTTCTTGGTGTTTTTGATTCGTTGGGAGTATAATTAGACACATACATAATTAAAGTGAAATTAGCTTTTCATTGTAGCAAATATATATTTGTTAAAGTAATTTTTAATACATTTTTTTAGTAACAATCCACATGTCGTGAAACTAAGTATGTATATTAAAAAAAGATTATAATTTAAGAGTATGTTTCCTTAAACATGAAATGATAATATTTTTTCCGAGAAACATATATATTTTTTTGCACGCATACACAATCATCACGGCGCGCAGCGCACGCGTTTAAAACTAGTATGTATAATTACCAAGTACGAAACCTATGTCCTACTGACCAAACCTGCCCCAACATCCAACGTTGTGCTAAGTTTCATACGTGGGACGTTTCGCAAGATAAATCCAAACAAGGAATCCCCTGATACACTACTACCCAACATTGTCGGTCGTTGAGATGAGTTAGGCCCTTAATCCACAGCAAGTACCCCCAGATTCCCGTCTCTTGTCATAAAAGTATACTTGTCCACTCTCATGTTACAAAAGACAATATACAATATGACTCCATTAATATCACTAGTTTCTCTATGCTAAAACAATAACGAGTTATATCTCTGGGCTCAAAAATAGACAATATGTCCTGAATCACATCAGTAAATGTCCATACTCACTGGGATAGCATATAACAATACAACATATTATTAAAAATCTACTTTGCAACACACCATAATATATATGCACGTAGATATATAGGCTAGATCGTCTTTCAAGTGACACCTTGCAAAAAAAAATTCATACCCTGATATAAGGAACACAAATTCTTTCCATCCTATATACTATAGCCCAAATATCCTAGCATAATTATCACTAACATCTCATACGTAACATACTTATATCAAGCTTAGCTCCGAAGTCTCGGCAAGGCTATATCATACAGTTATTCTTGAATAGCCCATAATTTGCAGTTTAATTCTTCTCGATACTACCCACCCATTAACTTGTGGTGCAAAATTTTTCTCAGTGCTTCCTTCACATTACTACAAAGTTCCACTATCCATTTATCGTAATATCTCTCCAATGAAAGGGTTTTCTCTACACATTGAACAATTTAACCTTTAAAACCAATGCACTTGCATCCAACAACGTCTCACTACCTTCAAAGTTTATGAAGGTCCATGGGTGTAATATCCCACTACGAAGCTCAAAAGAACTCTCCCTAATGCACTACTCCTTAGCATTGTTGATTATCAAAATTTGTGTATCCCAAGCACCTAGCTAAAATATCACCCCTTCTATCTCCCGACACATAAATCAAATCGTTTATGCCCATGTCTCTCAAGGCATCATATGATACGGTGCTCTCACTATCACTAATTTCTCATCACGTAAACAACAATGATCTAAAACTCTCCGCTCAACAGTGAACCCGACATACCCTAATTCTTGTCAGTAAAAGTCTATTTCCACTAGGGCCCAATGTAACTAGACAACTGTACTCTCTGAAGGCCTCTTCATAAAAATATCGCCACAAGCTCGAACCTCTTTCAAGTGGGACATTGCAAACATATACATCCTGCCCTGGAACAACGAAAATGACAGTCTTGCTGTAACCGCACACCATTGCTTAATAGTCCATACCCAGGATAAAACCATACCTCACATATCACTTCTCAAAATGATCTACCCTCATAAAATATATGCCCTCAGTGTTCACACATACTCCCTTACAGATGGAACTAAAGAGAGCCTGATTGAATCAACTGTGAATATATATACTACTATAGCCCCAAACCATCTCTAATCAGTCCAAACTTGGAAAATCATCTACCTTACTCCCATAACTATTGATAGTAAACTCGTATGTAATGCAAATATTTCCATAGTGTTCACGCCCGCTCTCTAGTGGGTAACACCAAAGAACCCCACTACCCCATGGTAATTGTATATATATATATATATATATATATATATATATATATTATATATGAGAGGGGGGTGTTTTACTGTTCCAAAAAATCTACGGTTGGAATTAATCTATCAATTACAATCTAATGGTCTTAGATTGTGCCATGTAAGATTATGCCTTGCCACGTAGGATTGTGACATGGCAAATGAAGAGAAAAACCCTTAACCCTCAACACACAACCCGTCTCCTCTCATTCACTCCCCTCTCACTCATTGTTCCTCTCTACGCTTTCAACACAAACCCTACCCGCCGCTCATTACCTTTCCTCTCTCTCATGTCTGCCATCTTTCCCTTTCAACCCAAGCCCACTGCCGCCCTCCACCTCTCCCGATCCCTCCAGCCGCCGTCGTCTCCTACTGGTAATCTCCCTCCCCCCACACATACACTCACGCACAGATCTCTCTCTCTCTCACACACACACGCACATGAACAAATCTCTATCTCTCTCACACACACACACACAAATGTCACACACACGCACAAATTTCTATCTCATACACACACGCACAAAGCTCAAATACACGCACACAAAAATCAAGGGTTTTTAATTTGGGTATGGGGTTTTAACCTCTACTCTTTGGGGGTACTATAAAATCGATTTGTGATTTTATTTCTGGGTATGTTTTTTTTTTCAATTCAGGTATTATTAAGTGTTTTTTCCTTTACGTATCCATTATTTTTTGCAGATCTACTGGTTCTATTTGCAGATCTGAAGAATTCAGATTTGTCATATTAATATTATTCTTTCTTTAAATATCTAATGTTTTTTTGCAGGTCTACTATTTAGGGGTAATATAAAATCTATTTGTGATTTTATTTCTATGTATGTTTTTTTTCAAATCTGACGTGTTCAGGTATTATTGAGTTTGATCATTGTTGTTGTTGATATGAAACTGACATTATTGGCTTTTATTACACATAGAAATTTATGTATTCAGATATTATTGAGTTCACTTTTTCAACACTTTTTCAAGTTGTTATTTCCATCTCCCACCCACATCTTCATATTTATGGTTTTATTATCAATTTAAGGGCTTTAAGCCACATAGTGTGTTTGTAGTTCAGTGCTGAATTATTCAAAGTAGTAAAATCACGAGAGATTGATTGTTTTGTCGGTAGTTTTTCTTGCCATTTTTTTTGCAACAATATTTACATCGTATAGATTATTAAGGATGGGTTTCATGTTGTCGTTTAGAACATTTGAATCTTATTTGGATTTCACACTTGAGAATTTGAAATTAAAATAAACCCGTATTTTGAATAGCCATGGGAGATATAAAAACTTCCGTTCACTAGACTAATAAATTTCTTTCTACGGATTATGTTGAATTGGATGTACAATAGACGAATTTTTAAATTCTTAAATTTGTGGATGTTGTTTCTTCCAACTTATAACTGTTGAAGCATATGCCTTTAAATTTCTTAGTTTGTAGATATTACCTAATTAAGCTTCTTAGATTTCGTTATCTTAGGTTTGTCTGATCCATCAATTGATGAAACCCATTAATCGTGCAACAAATTCCTGAGTGTCGAAGGTGCACATGACCAAGGTACTTACTTCATATCCCCTTCGCTTTATTATTTGTGTTATGTAATGAATGGATAACGAACTCTGTGTGACATATAGTTTGACTGTAGTGCTAATGTTCTCTTTCTTTGTCATTATTTCTCTTTCTGCTTAAACAAAGCAGGCTGGAGAAATTCTTTCAAGCACACATAAATTATATTTTGTTTATTAGGCTGGAGCAACTAATAATCATTTACATATTAATTTACTTTATACACAGGTTGACATAGGCCTTCAAACAATTCCAAAGAGATCAAGGTTCCATTCATCGTGGGCAAGGTTAAATTCGTTATTTTTGAAATCAATATTTCCCTTTGTTTAAATTATATGGTTAAGTGCAATAATGTTGGAGTTTCGAATTATCTTGCGAGACCTCTGGACGAAGTTAAAACTACTTCATATGAAGAAAGAATGCAGACTATGAACTGTGCGTAGAAGCTTCAAAGCAATATATAATTTGGAAACCCATATTTTATCAAATCAATGCTTGGCTCTCATGTTTATAGTTGTTTTTGGTTGGTAAGTTTCCATGGAAGTTTCCTTGCAATTTATGAAATTTTTGGCGAAACTGTATCTTACTTATTTTGCTATAATGATTAAGGGACTACCGACCAAGTTCTATCACCACCAGCATCTGCAACTCCTAACCCATAACAACATCCACATGTCTATTTAATCATATATGTATGTATGTTTTCCATATATCTTTATTTTTTTCCATATATGTAAGTTTTTCATTTGGGGGTTAAAAAATTGGGGGCCGAAGTTCATACCAAAGAACAGGGGAAATTTTTTCCTAAAATGAATGGAGTTCTGTACTTTCAGAGGGTTTATTACTTGATTTTATTCATGAGTGCTATAAGTTCTCTTAATGATTTTGTATTATAATGTCATCATTTTCAAATCCATTTCCAATATGCCTATAATTCACTCCCAATGATCGAAATTTAGGTATGAAGACTATGACAAAGCAGGAGCAATTGTTAT
This sequence comes from Sambucus nigra, assembly GCA_949130495.1. NCBI lineage: Eukaryota > Viridiplantae > Streptophyta > Magnoliopsida > Dipsacales > Adoxaceae > Sambucus > Sambucus nigra. The sequence continues at coordinate 250,456,685 of OX422215.1, forward strand.
GAAGAATAGATCAGCTTTTCGCAACTGGTGCTGATCAGGCTGTTGATTATACTCACCACGCACACCCTACCTTAGTATAAATGAAGATATAGCAGGTACCTACCTTGATCAGCTTTGGTATAGCAGGCTGTTGATCAACTTTGGTGTAGCAGGTGCCTACCTTGATGATATAGCAGGCTGCTGATCAGCTTTGGTATAACTGATGATATAGCATGTACCTACCTTGATCCCACGCACATCCTACCTTAGTATAACTGATGAAGTAGTAGGTAACTACCTTGAAGTAGCAGGTACCCACCTTGGTATTAGGGATCTCTAAATTTTGAGTTTTTGTATCCGTAGACAGAAAAATGAGATATTTTTTATAGCCCCACACTCTGCCCCACATTCTGAAAATTTTGAAAATTTGTAGCCCCACATTCTGCCCCACATTTTGAAAATTTTGAATTGTGGATCTCTAAATTTTGAGTTTTTGAATTCGAAAATGTATTTCTCCTTTATGCATTTTAAGTGTGTGGGGGAATAGTTTTCTATTTTGTTTGGAAACTGAGATGTCCTAGGTGTATTATAAGTTTGAGAAATGCTCTGAATGGAAGATTGAAAAATGGATATAATGGGCCTTTTCTATTATTTCCTTTTTTGTTTTTCCTTTTTAAATTTGTGAGCAACATTGGAGGGGCTGCTTTTTCTATTGTCCGTGTAGCAATATAGGTTGTAAGATTCAGGCTCGATCAATGATTTACATTGGTATTTTTTTTTCTATTATCTCCTTGGTAACATAATGATGAGTTTGGACAAATTTACTACATTGGGAATAGTTGTGTTTTAGATATAGAAAATGCTTCATAATATTTTAGTTGAGTAGCTAGGGAATGTATTTATGTATATTTGATTCTGCCATTGAGATACCACTCATTTCATGTTCTAATTTTATTTTTGGAGATTACGAAATGACCCTAAATTGGATACATATGGGGTGTTTAACTGTTTCTAACAATCATTTATAACTTTCTCTCCCGTTTCTCACTTAACGAATGACCCAAACACTTGAAACCCTAATTTGCATTACTCTTTCATTTTCTCTCTCTACCATTTCTCACTTTCCCCTAAACACCCCCCCCCCCCCAAATCCTCGAAACCCTCCTGCCTCCAGGCTCTATTACCGGCTACCGACCACCTCCTCTTTCTCAATATTCCCCCTCCGATGTAGCCCGCTGCCTAAATTTTCCACTATCCAACGGTCCGCATCTGTCTCAATCTACATCCATTCTCAATCTAGCGCACACCCAATTATTAATTTTCCCCCTCTTCCACAACAACTTTCCTTGGACACTTCACTCAAGATCTGACCATCTCTGCCTCAAAACAACATCAGAAAAAGGCATATTAATGGGTTTATGTGATTAAAGTTTTGGAAGGTATGATTTTATTTGGGCACCTGATATTTAGAACCTGATATGTTTTCTTCAAGTGCACACACACACGAGTTATATAAGCTTGCGATTCCTTATACATATACTGATATGTGATTTTTTCCTTTAAATTCATTGGTCTGATACAAGTATTTATACGAGTTATATAACATTTGCTTTATATATTGTTCTGATACAGGTAATTTAATTGGTCTGATACAGGTTTAATTTGATTTACACAGGTATATTGTTCGTCTCACACCAACTATGTCTCATATGAGAGGTATTTCCAAACATAGATCAAACTATACAAAGAATCTCATTAATTAATTAGAGTAAATCTATGATTTAAGAAAATGAAGATATCTTCAATTTCTTTCGGATGTGAAAAACATTTTTACATTGTTTTTGTTAACTTACTCACATCTATAGTACATAAAATTAACGTTTTTCATAGAATAGATTTCCAGTTTTCACGTAGTCATTACATACAACCTCAACCCACACACAAGTTCTTCACTATGAGTTTGTGTCTGAGTGTGTGCTGATGTGAGTACAAGTTTCTATTTATTTGAGTTTGGGGTTTGTCAAAATGAAAAGAACTGAAAGAAGAAGAGGAAACGAATGAACAGATAGAGAGCGAAGAGAAAAATGGTAGAGAATAATGAAAGATATAGTCATGGTCACCACTATTTACATCAAAGCACCTGTTAAAGGGGACGGTGAATAGATAGAGCGATAAAGAGAGGAGAGTTGATACACAGGGATACCTGAATAGATAAAGGAGACCGAGGAGATAAAGAGCTTTGAATTACAATTGGTTCTTTTAACTTGATACATTTCAATTATGTGTGTGGTGGTATTAACCTTAGATCCCCCGGTAAATGTTTGATTAACTTCTCTCAAGTAGCTTAAATGTTAGACTATTATCTTTTTCTTCTACAGGTTTTATGGTTTTAAACAGAATGTATGCAGTTGTCAAGTAAGGTAAGCCTCTCTGTTTCTGTCTACTGTGTGGTCAAGTGTCCCGATGTGTGCATATATTGTGTTTGCGTGTTTGTATGAGAAGTTGCATATATAGAGTGTTTGAGTGTTTATATGAACGTGTATTTGTGTGTTTAGAAGTTTGTTTGAGTATTCATATAGGGCATATGAAACAACTAAATCAGATCCATAAGATTTCTTTTATCCAGTTGGTTGATCTATGTTGGTCTATGCTCGACTGTATAAATATATATGGGTTTATTGTTTTTTATAATTTGAGGTTTAGTACCTACTTTATGTTTTTCTTTATCTTGGTTTTCAAATTATTTTTTGGTGATTTTATTTTAACTCACCACTCTCCCTTTATTCAGTGTTCTCTCCTTTCTTGATATAATTTTAGGGGCTCTCGCTATCCTATTCATTATTTTTTTTCCTTTTTGAAATCATGGTTGAACATTTTAGGGTATTTGCTTTGAAATTTTGGGGCTATATTTTGATTGTACTTTAAAATTTAGTGACATGATGTTGTCTTTCCATCACTTCTTGGTATCTGATCTCATCCATTGGGTTGAATTGATTTTATTGAAATAGGATTTTTTTATGATCTGTAACTACTACAATAAGAGAGCTTTCTCACGTAGTAAGCAAATTAAGCTGGGGTGAGAGAGATAAGGATGTAATGAGTTTTTTAGAATAGCTATTATTCATTATTTGACAAATACATTTAAAACATATTCCTTAGGTATGATTTACGAATATTGTTCTTAGTTATTTTCTTTCATGTTCAGAATGCTAATATATGGTTTTAGTGAATATACTATTTGTTTTATACTTTCAATTTTGGGGAATGCTCTAATTTATATAGTTTGAGGAATGCTCTAATTTGGTAACGTTCTCTCTCCTTTATAGTTTCTTCATAAGCTCCCCCATTTATACTACCGAATATGCATATGTCATCCATGAATCTTATTTATTGAAATTTCTCTGCATGAATATATGATTATTTGTTTTGGTTCATGGACCATGTGAAACATGTGCTTTAATTTTGCTAATATACAATTTTTCTTTTTGTAGCAGGATATCTGCCAAAATCCAAGTAAAATCTTCTTGAAAAGTTTTACCATTCCCCTACTTATGTCGCTGGTAGGTTATTTTCAAACAGTGGATCCTATGTTGGATTTTGGTTTTTAAAATTGTATGTCTATTGTTTATAAAGAACGAGCTATAATTTTTTTTCTTTTAAGACCAATAGCAATTGTCATTTATGATGAATGTGTGAATTGTATTGACTCTCTTTACACATTTTCGTCCTCTGACATATTTCTCGCTCTATAGAAATGCAAAGATTGAAAAAATAGGGACGAAACATACCCATTCTCAGATTTCAAGAAGCGAAGGCGTGTCAGATTCACTAAAGTCGGTAAGCTAATCTTCCATTTCGGTTCATTTTCCTTAAAAATAAGGTATATGTTCTCTTTACATTTGATTTTTTTATAAAAAAATAGTTATACAAATAAAAAACTGCTATTTTATAAAAAATAAAAAAGCATTCAATATATATCAACAGTTAATACAAAAAAAATGTTAATAAATAAATAGTAAAAAGAATAAATAATTTACAAAACTGTAAATAATTAAACTGTTATTTTATAAAAAACTTTTATTTTATAAAAAAAATAATTATAAATGTTAATATAAAAAATCACTAAAAAATGTTAATATAAAAAATAGTTAATATATAAAAAACTGTTTTTTTAAAAAAAAAACAGTTATACAACCAAAAAACTGTCATTTTATAAAAAATAAAAAAAACATTTAATATATATTAACCGTTAATACAAAAAAATGTTAATAAAAAAACAGTAAAAATAATAAATAATTTAAAAAACAGTAAATAAAATAACTGTTATGTTATAAAGAAACTGTTATTTTATACTAAAAAATGTTAATATAAAAAAAAAATAATATATAAAAAACTGCTATTGTATAAAAACCAATTACACAACCAAAAAATTGTTATTTTATACAATATAATTATTTATATATATATTAACAGTTATACAAAAAAATGTTAAAACAGTTATAAATGTTTTGATTTTTTAATTGAGTTATGCTTGTGTTTGGTTCAAAAAATGATGTGTTGTGCCCTGCTTTTTTCGGTTCATTAGTTCATGTTAGATAAAAACATAAGATTTTGGATGGAGTTTTAATAAAGATGTGTTTAATTGACTAACTTTATTTTTTGTTTGTATCAGGTAACATTTTGAAAACTAAAGACAATTATTAGAGTGGAACATGCGGTTTGTTTCGAAGTTAGTTTTCTATTCCATGCGGTTCATTAGATCATGTGATTGTGTTTTACGAAGTTTGTTTCATTAAAATCTTTATTAGATTTTACTATTGAGATCATTAAATATTGTTGGATTGGTTATCCCTTAAGAGGGTGGATAGTTCAATAAACAAAGGAGATCACGTCGATTTTTTTAAAATGGACACTTTGTTTATTTGAGGCAAGATGTGAATTCAGTGGATGAATATTTTGTATTTCATGTTATATGTGAATTTGTTTGATGAATTTAGACTATTTGAATGTTGGATAATTTATTATTCATTCAGTAGGGTGGATAGTCTTATAAACTAAGGATATTATGACCAATTTTTAAAAACATTACACTGTTTTATTGGGGAGCCATATTTTTACCGTTTTGCAATTACATGCTTTGAAAATTTTGATCGTTTCGCGATTACATACTTTAAAAAATTTTGTCGTGCCTTCAGGCACGGGCATTTCGCTAGTATATATATAATTTTATTATCAACTACACCTCCAGTATACTCGTTTCATATACGAATTTAGTATCAAAAAATTACCGTGACTCGCCCATGTCGTACAAAATGGACCTGAATTAACTCGGGAAAAAAATCATACTTTCAATTGGCAATAGAACTTGTGACTCAAATGGTCCCTTGACACAACACCCTTATCCCAACCGAACCAAAACATCTTATAATTATTACCTCTACTGGACACCCCGTTCTTATTCCCCAATTCGGTGCAGACAAGATCTACACATGTGTTCTTACTCTTCACCCATAAGACACCTTTCTATGTCATTTTCCTTGCCTGATCATCGGGTCCATGAACATAACTCTAACGCCGAGAATAGTCCAAGATATGATGTAATAGTTGTACATCTAGGATCTCATCCTATAGATGCCCACTACCTCATTTTGGCAATACGTTTTCATATGGATTTTCTATCCACAACTGAGACAACTACCAGGGAACCCCCTATCTCTAGTCCCGGCCCTACTGGCCTCCCCTGCCCATCTCTTGGCTTTGACGAACCTGAAGAACAAAATGTGGTTGATACTGAGGATCCTCTTGGTCCTGACTAAGACCACCATTCTCGGGTTGTAAAAAATGTGGACCTTATTCTCTTAGCTCGATTCCTCTGCTATAAATCTCGCTCATCCGGTGGTTTTTCACCCCCACTAGCAACATTTCTATCTACTTCCCAGTCTGGTCTCACTTCCTTATTGTGGACATGTTCAAGACTAATGTCCCTACACTCCTTAAATAGGACACTTTGTTGTGTCTTACCCTTATCTTCGACCCCCACTGGCCACGTCGGGGTGTCCTTCTTTCAGACCTGGTAGTACTGTCCCTAATTTCTACCCCCATTGTCCCTTTATCTCCGCTAGACTTATGGGACTCTTTCCTAGCCTCGATGACCCTGACTGAATCCACTATCACTTGGTAGGAAGTTACCTGATTTAAATCATATGAGTGGGTCCTTTACTGGGTATACCCTCCTGCGCTACTTCACTAGCATCGTTTAATCCATTACTCCACTTTAGCTACTTTCTGGAAGCATTAATCTTAACATGTAACTGTACGACCTTGACTATGTCGACACTAGTCATCCCATCTAGATCTCCCATCCATGCTTTTGTCTTCTATTAACGAGTACATTATCAACTTGCACACCCCTTTGTTTTCTCCGCATTCCCTCCTTCGAGTACGAAGTTCATTAATCAAGTCATGTTCTCTCTAGTGATCGATCTTCATCAGACCCACCAATGGAAATTTTCAAAACTCCGTTTGCATCTATGTCTAAATAGCAAATGGAAGGTCTTATGATTTACTTACACCCAAAATTTCTCGCTTAATTCCATATACATGTCTTTATATGTGGTGACTCGCTCTGACCACATTATACGGATCCAATTATCTATAACATTTCGCTCAAAATTTAATTCTAGTTGTCGCTTCACTCCACTTGGAGCCTAAGTTAACGCATATTACTCTATCACCCTTTAATTCACAACAATCAACTTTACATATTTAAACCATTCCAAAATGTCCAAAATCAAATTAAATTTCATAACTGGCTCCTCAAAAGAGTCCTTCCGACTTCCCCATCCTTTATTGACTACATTGGGTGGGTCTGCAATTTACACCACTATCATCTACGACAATTCTTGGGGAAACTACTATTCCTATATAATTGTCCTATCATCATCTTCCCGTACAATAATCATGGTGACTACTATTGTAATCATTGGTTGAAGTAATATTCAATGGCTTCCGTAAAGTCTCTTCTCATGCAGTCTTTCCAACGGCCTTCGCTAGTTGTCCAATATTATTTAGTGTACAAATCCCAACCAAACTCGTATATCGATCACATCAACTATACTTAATAGCAGAGGAGAGTAATGGGCAATATGAAAAGGAATACAACAATTTTTCAATAGGGTTATATATCAAAGAACATAAGATTAAACATAAAAAATCCGCAGAAAGCCTAATGAAACTAAAACCTGATGCTCGGATACCATCTGTGACACCCCTCCCAATTAAATATTGGGTGATCAGTTCTTTATTAAATTAAAACAGGATTACCATTTGGTTCATTTTTAGCATTATTGTCAAAACCCATATTAATTAATAATCACCTACTAGTTTATTAAGAAAGTGTCAAATTTATCTTTCTTTAGAAAAATAACAATATGAAGAAATGAATTAAACCAAACCATACACACAATTACTGTCTAAAATGACACTGAATAATAAATGACTTGTCGAATAAACCATCGGCTAAAAATACAGATTCAAAACATCCAACAGCTAATAATAAATCTTAACACAAAATCTGAACTGAAATAAAAATTTGAATAAGTCCTAGACGCAACACGCCCAAACAAAAATACTGAGATAAGATTCCTAATCTAGGAATGAAATAAAAAAAGAGAATACTCCAACTCCTGCATGCATCCACATATGTCGCAGTTGCATATCCCTGGAATAGATAATCAAGTCTAGCATCCATGTAGCTGGACACCTAAGAGGTTTTGAAAATATTTGCATCAAGGGTTAGAACCCAAAACATATTGAAAATATTTAGCAAGTGATTAATTTTGCAGTAAATAAAAAGCATGAATGCTCTCCGTACTTAAGTTACTTCATTGAGAGAATTATGACACCCCGACTAATTAAATACCGGGTAGCTACTCCTTTATTAAATCAATACAAAATGCCAAGTTGATTCAGTTAATAGCATCACTGTCGAAAACATTTTAAAGATTACTAACCACTTAGTATTCAAAAAGTAAGTTGCCAAATTTTAAATTAAGTCTGATTAACATGCAATACAAGAATAATGGAAGAACAACATAATCCATTAACCATAACTAAGTAATGAAATAACCAACAAATAGTAATAAGTCCGGAGGAAAAACTCCTCACAACAATCCCACGAATGAAATAATAACATAAGTCTGAATCCTGAATTAATTACATGCCCGAAGTCTGAATAACTGAAATAAATGAAATGTCTCTAAAAGAAATGGGCAACATGCCCTACAACTGATAAATGCTGAATATAGAATCAAGATAGATGAAGCATCTACAAGCAAAGTCTTGTAACTTCCACAAACAGCTACAGCTCATCACCTGAATGAGGATCCTAAGCATGGTGTCCTTGTGGCTGGGCACCTAAAATGGTTTTTACAAAAATAGATTTGAAAGCAAATGGGTCAGAGCCCGAAAGTGGAAATCATTTTAAAAACAACAAGTGTTTTAATAGCATTAAAACATTAAATGCAAAATACATGTTAGGACGTGCACTCACATGAAATTCTCACCTCTCGACTACATGTGCACTCCTAACGTACCGTACCCATCTAAATGACATACATATCTAACCAAACCGTAATAAGTTCTACCCCTTACTACTCGATTCCCATATTAAATTCTAGCCTTATCAAATAAATAGAGGGCTTTACATAAACTCATATTCTCAATTTGTAGTACAATTCACTATCGGTTAACCCGTTATGTTTTCTCAAAACATTACCATAATTATATTCACAATACCAACATGAAAGTTACCATTAATTAAGTGTATATTATTCACGTCATAAATATACAATATAAGTACCCCGAGACTAAGCTGCGTTGCACACATACTCTGCTATCCATCCCGGTACATCACGTACATAAGGATCACGCATTCCGAATCTCTCAGGAATCGTTCTCAGATAACAACATCACAAATAATGGAGGCGAACACAGTCACATCACATGGGTCACGCACATACCTGCGCTCCCACGATCAGCAGACTTATTAACATCCCAATAAGTCCTTCTCTGACCTATGTTCATCGAGGTACCAGTCTAAATTCGGGCAACACAAGGATTAGAGGGCCCTAAGCGAACGCAAACCTCTCGTGATAGCAAGTATGGTAGGTATGTCATACACATAAAATCAATACATATACTAAGTATGCACACATCTTAGTAATCACCATAATATATTGGTGGTACACTTCTCATTCTCGTACCGACATATAATGCTACACAATTTATGTGTTCCCGATTAATATAGTAATTTAGGTTGTCAATAGTTCTCGCATCGTAATAGACACTCACGTCCTACTTCATAATTTCCCTTAGGTTCAACTACACTTCTAGGTTTTACTCCTCTATATATCTCCAATGTCCCAAATATATCAATTAATCCACGAGGAAGTGTTATCTCTACATATAAATAAGGTTATGGGACACTAGGGATCCAAACAGGCTAAAAAGCCCAAATTGTCAGCTCGTTAGAAGTCTCGTTCGAACGAGGTTGTTCGAACGAGAGTTCGTTCGAACGAACTGGGCCTTCTAACGAGATCTCGTTTGAACGAAAGTCATCGAATGAACATCCCTCTCGTTAGAAGTCAAACTGTCAACTCGTTTGAAGCTCGTTCGAACGAGCTCGTTCGAACGACCTGGGCAGGTCTTCTAACGAGTGGCCAGATTCGAGCCCAGAAATTCCTTAACTCGTTTTTCCAACTTTTCTACACCTCTAATCTCCTCTAAACATCAAACCAACAATTGTTCAAAGCTACTAATCATCCCTAAACATATTTAGGCCGTATACTAATGCATGATGTGGGGTTAATTCATCCTAACCTCATTCAATTATCAAATCTCTTCATATTTCCCCCAAATCTCAAGAACATGAACCCTAGAAGTTAAATTCATCCATAGGCAATAATAAATCCGTTTTTATGGTATAAAAGATGTATTTTTCCCTGACTAATCATCCTAACATTGTTCTACATGCAATCTCCTCATAAAATTATAAATCTCTACATCAAATTCAATGGGTTTTATCATTTTCCAAGAACAATGAAATTCTGTCAATTTCCTACGCATGGAAGAAACATTGTTTGTAAAAACGAAATTAAACCACTTGCCTTACGTGTATCTCTAATTTTGAGGACGAATTGATGGAGTGTTCTCTCTCTCTCTCTCCAGAATTCCTTATCTCTCTCTCTCGAAGCTTTCTTCTCCAAGGTGCTAATGGTGGCTAGGGTTTGCCTTAGGAAATTTTGGAACAATTCTAATAACCCCCGTAGCCCATTAAGTCCTAAGATGTGGTTAGTGGGTTTAGTGGGCAATTACCAAGTCAGCTTTTTAATTCCCAATTTTCGTAGGTTTTAATTCCCAAAAATCCAAAATTACCAAACTAACCTTATACGTTGCCGGAAATTGCCTAAAAATGCCCCGGGACCCAAACTAAACCCCCGGCTAGTGTTTTCTGACTATTTCGACCCTTCCGGACACGTTGGCGCACTCAAAACGACCATACAATTTATAGAAATAAAATTCACTTTTTAATTATCATAATTATTTTCCATGACGCGACTGTCACACGCGTCTCAACAAGATTTCCAAATTGCCGTATTTCATCTCACGACAAATTTCATAATTCAATATTCATATATAATCATATATGCACATTATAATCAAATACCAACTCGCATCTCGCTAGTATTTTTATCCGGATTAATTTCCAATTAATACACATTTAATTCAATTAATCCCATAAATAAATATCACAAAAATACGGGGTATTACAATAATTCCCACCCCTTATATAAAGTGAATACCTAAATATTGTTTTTAACCCTCCAAGTTGTTCTACCCTTACAAACTAGCCTTGCTATGTACACTTCTTGACACACTACTCTAGCCCGAGAAATCTTATAGCTTCTTAAATCATTTAGCTTATTAACTTGATTACTCATCTGACATTAAGTCTATATAATATTCTCAGTCTTATACCTTTTCCCCGTCTAATATTTTACTACGCCACCCGTATTACCCATACAATACGATACCAAATTTACAATCCCTTATTATCTATTTACTGTCACCAAGTAATTATAAATATCTCACATGCTGGATTCATTTAGATATCAATGTCTATTCAGGAACTCGTAGTAGAATAAATCACACGTATATTATATATATATATATATATATACTAGCGAAATGCCCGTGCCTGAAGGCACAATGAAAATTTCCAAAATACATAATCATAAAACGACAACAATTTCCAAAGTACATAATTGCAAAACGATAAAAATTTCTTTTCCCAACAAAACAAAACGTAATTAAAAAAAATGAATTCACATATAACGTGAAATATATAATATTGAAGAACCGAATTCACATTGCGTCTGAAATAAACAAAATGTCAATTTAAAAAAAAATGGACAAACAATTTCCTAAAATATTAAGTCGTGTATAAGTTAAGTCAAATAATTATCTAGGAAGTCATTATCATAATTGTAAATAATTTAAAATGTTACTAATCTTCAATGAATGTCTTTTACGAATCAATTCTCATACTGACATTCAATAAAATACTCAGTGCAACCATTCTCATGGCTTTTTCCAAACTAATAGCATTATCCAAACTAATATCATTATCCATGAGACCATTTTCACACTCTTTCCTATAACTTGTTAACACCATAACTTATTTATTTACAAATGCCAAAATAATAAACAAAACATACCTCAACATGACCTTGCTAAAGGTAACAAAAAATTATCATTATCTTGTCACAGAATAATAAAAATGAAAATAAAAAGAGTAAAAAATAATGAGGATTATTTTACTCATAATGAAGCCCCAACCCACTAATATTATTGAGTGAAGCTTTGATTACAAAAATAAAATTTATATCTTGTCAACACTAAAAATTAAACAATCTACTCTATTCAATATTATAACTGAATACATTAATAAGGTCAACAACAATCCATTATGAAATTCTCAATTCTTCAAGGCCAATAGTTATGAAAGTATGAAATTCTAGGTCAACAACAATCTACTCTATTAAATTATGAAATTCTCAATTCTTCAAGCCCAGAAGTTAAAGGCAAAAAACATAACATTGGAAAATTATTATGATATAAATATCTCATGTTTTAAACCCCCTATATATTTTATTATTGGAAGTGATGGACAAATCATTTATCAGCAAAATTTGACTTCAAAATGTATCTATAATTACAGCTTTTATGCACAGTTATATGTGCATTCAATAAATTCAAATATAAGAAACTAACTACCAAATTTACGGACAACTCACTATCATGTTACTATATCGGCCTTGACCACCTTATGCTCTTTATTGAAGTGACTAATAATATGCATGTATGCCTCTCGTAAACTTGGTACCCCCCATCGGACATGATGTTGAAGGATCTTTTATTTAAATCTTGGCAATGGAAGCTTTGTATAATTTAGAATATACTCTCCAACAACTTTGAAGCCAAAATTGCAATTTTGAACCCATATAGGCATTAGTTGTAAATCTGAAACTTGCAATACCTCTTGTTCAGGTTGTATGTTGCATAACTTGTGAGCGCTGAAACTCTGTGATACCTCTTGTTTTGGAGTCAAGTCTCAATATTAATTACGACTGGAGATATATTTTCAAAAAATATGTTTAGATGTCTAGATCATGCTCAAATAAGAAGAAAATAAAAATTTTTGTTAGAGAAACTTACAAAAGTTTTTTGCTTGGAGTTTTAGAAGCTTTGTTTGTAGTTTGTGAAGAAACAAAGAATATTTGTCAAATCAGTAATATAGCACAGGACTTTACCTCTGCTCTGGGAATATACATTCATTACTCTATTCTATTGTTAGATACCATAGAGGACTTTACCCCTGCTCTATTTTTCCAAATGTGAATATACTATTCATACGTCAATTGTCAGATTCATACCTCTGCTTTGTTTTTCTTTAGGTTTGAATATACGATTCATACCTTTAAATATAAAAACAAAATCCAAACATAAAAATGTCTAGATAAAAATGCATTGTTCAGGGGAGGTCATTGCATTGAAAATAGTTCAATGGGTGTCCAGCAAAAACTGAAATGTTCTTAATTTTTTTTAGTTTCCCTCTAATGAAGTCAATATACTCGGTCAATTTGACTTTTCTTCAAAGAAAGATCCTACTAATTGTTCATTAATCTAGAAGGAAATCTTTTGTATGAAGAATGATACTAAGTTCAAACATATTTATATGCAGATGTCATGAACTCCAAGCCCAATAATTAGCGTAATAACATTTCAGTTATTATAGTTTTCTTCATATTTTCTAGACACAAATACCTGAAAAAGAAAAAGGAAGAAAACATGAGAAGCAAAGACACTAATAACGCAATAGCTTTCATTTTTTTTCTTCCCTAAGAGACTTTCTTTCTGTGATTTGGCCATCGTCCCCCTTTGTTTCCTTGAATTTCACTTTAGACGCCAGTATTCAAAATATACATAAACCAAACCAAACCAAATATTATATAACATAGGAAAGTTTACAATTCTTAAACCTTTAATAATATTGCATCAGAAACACTCACCTTCAACCAATAGAAAAACCCACGCAAGATGTTCAACATTTTATGGCTACCAAATGGGGTGATAATAAGTTCCCTTTCAAGATCTGCGAAATTAAGAAAAAAATGCAAATTTTTCTATCGTAAGAAATTTGTTTCAAGTCAGTTGAGTTTGTGACTGGAATGAAACAAAATTAAGCAACTCGCAAAAAAAAGGAAAATGAAGAATATAAGATGAGTTTCAAAGAAATAAACCTTATACCAAATTAAGAAACCTAATGATTATCCAATGCATGGTGGACTATGAAAAACGACTAAGATACTTAGTGAGGACAGGAGATCAATATTTTGACTGAGATGAATGTGACTGATCTAAACAGTCATGCAAAAATATATTGTGCTCAAAAATTAAAATGTAGTAATGTAGCTAAACAGATGTTGCCAAGAACATTGGTCTCTGTGGTATGTAGCTTTAGTCATGTACCATTGGGGTAGGCTTCAATTACTCGCTATTTCGAATCATTGGGTGCTTTATGACTCTTGTTAGGACTGTTTGAGTCAGCCCTAGTAGAAACAACTATATACCCATCCAGGCTCTGAGACATACATAGCACTCTTAATGTGTGGCCGTACAGCTCTGTCATCTTAACCATTGAAGGATACTTCCAAAGATTGAGTTGACTCTTTTCAAAACTATGGGATCTCAAAAGCTCGCGCTCACGTTTGTGCCAAAGAAAACAACACACCTGCGAGCCTGTATTCATAGAGTTTAAACACGCACCAATGTGGGTGTTATAAAAACCTGATGTACTAATCCCCCACACCACCACCATAAGTAAGAAAATTACTCTGATAAGGGCACCATGATAGCACTTTTACATCGAGAGTGTGGTCATCGAGGCGGTGGATCCATTAAACAGTTAATTATCATTACCTAAAATGATCGCGATTATTTACTGCAAGGCGATGGCACATAATAGTGAGGAATCATTTCTTTACACCACTTCCATTTCTACTCAAGCTCAGTATGAAAATGTAGACACAGATCTCTTAGACAGTCAAATGAAACCACATAATGCACAAAACTCGAGAACAATTACTAATAACAAATTCTTATATATGAATTTCTTGTTTCCTATATCACAGGTGGCTAACAGATTACTTGTAACATAGAGAATAAAATATAAAAAAAATCTATCTCCAAAAGTCAAAGTAAAACAAAAAACTCAAAACATTAATAACAGCTAAATGAAGCACAAAGCTAACTGTATCCAAAATAAACCAAGACCATCACCATAACCATTTATCTTCTTCTCAGTATGCAATTCTTTAAAGTAATGGAATAATAAGATAGTTATGGTATCTATGGATTATTTAATTTGTACATACCACTGAAATAAACATTAGCAAACATAGTGCTAACGATCCTCACATAAAATTCCATTTTAATGTAATACTTTATGTAAATAACAAAAGATTAACACTGAAGGCCTAAACATAAAAACGAAAAAGTTGAGAAGAAAAAGATGAAGTAACAAAACATAAAAACTGAAAAAGCTGAAGCAATCAAACATAAAAACAAAAATATGGCAGTGTTAAATGATTAGGAGAGTTATATTACGAAGATACACAACAAACGAACAACATATGCCTGACTGTGTAGGTAGAGAGAAATAGCAGGGTTGATATTACAATGCCAATAAAATCACCTAATGGATGCTGAAGAAGCACTTCAGAGTCCATACCATCATTATCCCCAAACTACAAAAGTTAGACAAAGGTCATTGGAGCTCGAGTGGATTAAATTAAGAGTTATATTAAACCAAGAATTAAATATGAATTTTATGTTAACTTATTCATAATGTGAAGACAGGACAATGTTCAATAATGTCAGATATTGTTCTTTCCATGTAATGTTCTTCCTTTTTAAGTTACGATCGAGCCTCTAAACTTGCTCCTTCCACCGTATTTGTGGATTTTTTTACATTAGATTCTTAATGTCTTGCACCATCAATGAGATATCCAAGACTCTGTTTGCTTATTCCATTATTTCCTGCAGCTATTTCATTTATAGCAGCTCGAGCATCTTCTTTTGTAATATCTAAACCAACCAAAGCTGAGAGAAAATCAGCCTGAGCCATAATGTGGTTGCTAGCATCAGCAAGTAGGGTGAAACACATTTTTTTGGTTGGGGCGGATGTTGTATCACTCTGGTCTTTTGTTTAATAAACCACGACGGAATCGGGATGTCCAATAATTTTCTCCCCAAAAGGAAGCTTGATAAAACGCTTAACGCATTAAGTACAAAATATTTTTCTCATTCATAACAAACATGTTTTTAAATGCCCTTCTTCCCCTAATCACAAACGCTACACACTAATATCTCACATTTATTTTGGATCGTATTCAAGCCCAACATGAATGGATCCAAGACATAGACCGAGTGCGACATGTTAGTGTGTCGTACTAATTTGTGTTATATTTTTTAGTCGAACCTAGAACTATTGTTTTCCTTTTTTTTTCTATCCCTCTAAACTAACATCATCTATTTTTTTCTTATACGACATCACTTTTTCCTCTTTTTAAATATCAAACATAAAGGTTTGATAAATTTGAAGTGTATTGTAATCGTCTTCTTGCATCAAAATGAATAGCTAAAAAGAAAATGAGATAAAAATTTGAAGAATAAACACTAAAAGAAATATTTACACACCTTCTAAGACATATCAGTATATAATTACAACTATTTACATAAGGAATTATAATATAAGGAAAAGAGAATCAAATACTTTGAAAAAATTTAGCTGCGAATGTGCTTGGTGGTGTGATTGAAAACTTTCTAAGGGTGGTCCTGACGGATACAATAGTGTCCACCACTCTACATCTATAGTCCTGATCTCGTAGAGGAAAAGACCACAGTAATATAAGATGGCAAGTGATAAAAAAATTCCATAATGCAATACAGTTATAAAAATAAACTTCATTTTGACTTCCCACATACCTGATCCTTTGCTGCTTCTCTAAGGAGCCCATACCTAATCCTTCCACCACTGGCAGGAACATGCCAAATTTCTTTTCATGGGTTGTTTAGAACTTTTTTAGTTTGTTGGAGAACTGAGAGAGATATGAGAAAAATATAGATTCAACAAATAAAGCTTCACAATTAAAAAAGAAATGAATGATGCTATAAACACACCAATGTAGGACACCATTTTATGAACACTGAATACATGAGACGCACACTACTCAATTGTCCACCTATAATGTGGGACACGTATCCAATAACCTCAACTATGTCCCCAAGTCGTGTCTCTAGCATATTTCCAAAAAATAACTAACAAATATCATCAATTACCATATGCACACCGACCCTCCACAAATCATTATCGAACTCCCATATACCTCCCCCTCCAATTGTACTCCAAAACTAAACCAAAATTTAACAAATGGACACATAACTTTTAGATCCAATCTATTTTCTAAAGTGAGCCTAAACATCCCTAAAATGTAGAATATTTACCGTAAATCAAAAAATCATATATAATTAATGAGCCTAGTAATACCTAAAATGTAGAATATTTATGTTAAATCAAAAAATCGTATATAATGAACGAGCCAAGTAATTGAAAAATCGTATATAATTAAAGATGCTTCGGTACATTTTTATTTTTCAGTCAGCTCACTCTAAAGATCAAACTACAATGAAGTTAAGACTAGGAAAAAATAAAAATGTAACTTTTAGTACTAACAAATAACACAACAAAAAACAGGAAAAATTTCCAAATACTATATATATATATGTGTGTAAATTTTAAAATGAAAATAACACTCTAAACTAATCATAAGCTTTTTTTAAAAATAAAATTCAACATCTAACTAATAAAGACCCAAAAATGTGTAAATGTTAAACACGTAACGTAATAAAGGGATATGAACAAAAATTGGAGAGCCTCTTAGATTTTTTTCCAGAATCAGTAATAAGGTATACAATTTACTACTTGAAAACCTCAATATATGGCAGACATTGAGCAGCGGTTTGAAAAAATAAACAAAGTAAAACCTCAAATTTTTGTTAGATTATAAAAAAAAAAAATCATTTATAAATTAGTGTGAAATCTAACTTATACTGTTGTATCCTCCACAGAACAAAATAGAACAAAAAAAAATTGTAGGCTAACTAAACCCTCAAATATTAAGAAACCTAATCCTTAATATGTGGTAGAATAATTTATAATCTTAATACTATAAGTCCCTAAATGTTAACTATGACTAAACAAAATCTTACTTGGGCAATTTTTCAACCACTTAGCATACAAACTTAATGAAATGCTTACTTGGGAATTTCATCACCCATGTAGCATACAACATGTAAAAAATTAAAGTTTTAGAATATAACTTACATACAAACTATAAATTAATATAGTGTGTCTGAACTAATATAAGCAAAAACAAAGAAGCACAAATAGAAGATTAAAAAATGAGCAGGGATTACCTCCAAAAGAAATTAGTACCTGCTTAGTGAAAATTAATACCTTCAAAATAATCCAAGTTAGATATTATAAATCAAATCCCATCTAAACCCACAAAAACATTTGAACCCCTCAACCCCTAATTTTTAAAAGATAAAAACGAAAACCCATTATTGAAAATAAGAGATGAAGATTAAGAGACCAAAAAAAACCCTAAACCCCAAAATCATGATTCCAACCTCAAACAAAAATGATTAAGACCATAAAAATATTTGAACAGAAGTGGATGAAGATGAAGAGATACCTTTTTGCTTGATGGTGCCATCGCCCATTTTTTAGATAGATAAAGGGGGAAATGACACTAAGGCCATATAAATTCTCTAGCACCATCCAAAGAGAAAAATATAAAAACTGTGATAGATATAAATTCTTTCTACAAAGATCACATATAAAATTAAAAACTGAAAAACAACCAATCATATATTCCGAGGGATGTAGTAAATATATGAAAAAAGGGCATCGTCAATGTCTGGAAAAAAACATATATAGAGACCCATTTTATGCATTTTGTAAAAAGCATATATGCATTTGTTCTTACCCATTGGATGCTTTGTTTGTTTTTCTTTCTATGTGTATGGGGTGGGAGTGGGGTGGGAGATTCACTTTTGTTGAAATCAAAAAAGATTTGCAAAGCCTATGAAACAGCATCAGATCTCAAAATAAACAAAAACCAAATATGATTTGAAGAACAAAAAATGAATGAAAAAATGAAGATAGATTTTGTAGATGGGTTTAGTTCAGATTGTAACTTGAGTTTTTGCATTTGAATCGATTTCGTGGTAGATCCATTATTTTTAGTTGAGAATGAATGGCCATAGCTTTTAATGCAATTTTGATTCAGCTGGTAGTGTCATGGTTTGTATGATAGAGAATAGAGTATGGTACTGGGTTTGCACTCTACAGAGCACATGGCTCGAGGAGGACTGACATTTCATGAGAGTGAAAGTATCCATTGTTTTGTTATCTTACAAAAATACCCCTTTGTATTTAAATTAAGGTAAAATTTTAGAAACAAAATGAGAGGGAAAATATTTTTTTTTTGGGATAAGATTTTAATTACAATTAGAGTAACAAATGAGATGTTGTAAGGTACATAGTATTATTGTATATATCTTGATTTCACCCTTCATTTCTTGCTTTGTTAGAACAATCTTCACCCCTAATTAAGTTATCATCTTATTGAATAGTAAAAACACCCTACTCCTTAATATATATATATATATATATATATATATATATATATATATATATATATATATATATATATATATATATTCCCAGCAAATTTCCTATTCCTTACAATGAACAATTTTCCTTTGAATCCTTCCCTTTTAATCATAAAATTTCTTCGAAAAATCAGACACCCCGGCCTGACCTTCGAACTGGTTCGTTGTACCTGGTATAAAAACAGTCTTCTCTAGATTCATTTTCTCCATTGTTACACCCTCAACCTCTTTAATTTTCAAACCATAACTAAATCAATTTTCTCCTAGTATATGTTTACCCTCTAAACAGATTCTAACATCCTACAAATCATCAAACGTAGTTAATATATACAACTTTCCCCAATATATCTGAAATCGGGTTCATAACAGCTTATATAATTCTCATCCTCGATTCAATTGCATCAATATAAATTACACAAATTCATCTATTGAATATTGAACAAAAACCAGTTTCTAACTGTGGGAACCCATTTTATTTTCAACCCACGAGAGTAATCGACTAAACCCTGTTGGCCTACAATGGAGCCCAACCGAAATCATGGAATAAAGATATGTAACCGATCCAGGATGTGACCAAGTCTATCCCCAAGAATCTCGAGGAAATATTCAAGGGATTCATGGTTCATCATGGACATCGTGGAGTTACTTTGACAACTAAAATTCTATGTCTATAAATTGTAACCCCTGGCCCGGGGCATAGGGGCATGTAACGAAGAATATCTAGAGATACTTAATAAAATAGTAGACTTATCCATGGACGTAGGCAAGTTATCGAACCACCTACATAGTTGTGCTATGTTTGCGATTGTATGCTTTCTTTCTTAATTGTAATTGTTCTTCGTAAATTCTTTATTTTAATACCACAATTGGTGCCATCTATTAGAAGAAATTGTTATTCCTACGAGAACACTTACAAACTAAAAACCTCCAATGTCTCACCACAACAGTAACATCCCTTAAGCCAGCGATGTTCAGGACGAACCTGCCCCCTCCCAGGGTGAGGTTTGAAATTCACCAACCAAATCCAAAGCTTCACTAGGAAAGGTATCCTTCTAAAGAAAGTCATGGACGAACTAGGTCCAAGCAGATTTCTAGGTTGGTTAATGCCTATGAGGCTAGACTTCGAGAGAAAAAAGTGTAAGGACACAAATTTCCAATTGAGTCCATATATAGTTTTGGCTCAATTCGGGACAAAAACATTTATTCATAGGTTAGTGATTTATTGTAATACTCTCAAGCCTATGAAGTGTGTGTTGAAGACGTAGCGGCAAAGAATATAAAGCTTCATCAAAATGCCGGTTTGCGTGCCTCGTTTCTACGTCATCATCTAAGGTTCCATGCTCCCAAGGTATGAATGTAATTATATTTATATAGGAGCTTGGAACAATATTTATTGGGTGTTAGGTTTAATAAAAACCATGTTTTACTTTCAGAATAATTTAATTGAAACTTTAAAATAAAGTACATAAAGTTTCTGGGCCAAAAATTGAATTTATCAAAAATTTCTGGAAGTCGTTCGAAGTCTCGTTCGAACGAGTTTTTCGTTCGAACATGGTTTCGTTCGAACGAGTTTGCCAACGAACCTAAACTGGTCCGTCGTTCAATATGTCGTTCGAACGAGTTTTTCGTTCTAACGAGGTTTCGTTCAAACGAGTTTTCCAACGAACCTAAACTGGTCAGTCGTTCGATATGTCGTTCGAATGAGTTTGTTCGTTCTAACGAGGTATCTAACGAGTTTCTAACGAGCCCAGACTGGTCGCTCGATATAAGTCTCGTTCGAACGAGTGTCAATGTCGTTCGAACGAGAATGCCAGGCGGGAACAGTTTAAGCAGTTTTTGGCAGTTTTTACCCACTTTCCCCACTTGGTTTTTAACCAACTTTTTCAGACTTAATAATGTGCGGAAATGACATTTTCCAAATTATCTTTTTCATACCATACAAACTCCTAGAGAGTGTTTTGAGACAAAATTTGTTTAAGGAAAAAGATCAAGTTTTGAGTGTTATTCTTTAATGAAAAATCCTACTCACTCTAGTGTTTACACCTAATAGTTGTTTATCCAAGTTCTATATACATATCTTTACTTGGAGTTTTGGCACCGGTTTTCTCGACCGAATTGAAAAAGAGACGTTTAGGGTTTCCTTATATATCCCATCACAAAGAAGAAGAAGTTTGTTGCGGTATTACTCACTTGGAGAAAGGCTCTAAGCTTGGGTGACGGTGACCATACAGAGTCCTATCGGTGGATTCCGAGATCGCGGTGGAGCTCCGTGGTTGTCCGCTAGGAAGAGGTTTCTACAAGAAGGAGCAACAAGGATTGAGAGGGTTCGAGTCGAGGATGTAAGTCTTTTGTCTTGTAATTGTAATTCCATATCTAGTGGACTTGTGGCTAGGGCCGTCCGAGGTTTTTTCCCGTCTTGGGTTTTTCCTCGTACTTCGCGGCGTAGTGTGATATTGTTTATTTTATCTTGCACAATAATTTAGAATCCATGATTTAGGTTTAATTCAAGATAAAATTTGGTTTAATTATCACACTCATTTAATTTGGACTTATATTAAATGTTAGGTAATGTTTAATTGATTCAAGTCATTTGCTAAAATTTGGTTTCGCCTAATTTGCTAATTTTGATAAATAAAATTTAGGCAAATTCTAGGACTTGGATTAACTTATTTTAATTTGTATTGAAGAAATTAAAATTTGGCTTTGTTTAGTTGTGAACCATAATTCAACGCTTCCGCATCATTCATCGTTTTTACAAAAAGGGAAATTAACCTTGATTTTAATTGAGAAAATCACCATCGGGGGGTTCCAGCGCTTTCAAATTGGTATCAGAGCCAAAGCGATAAATTATTTCGTTAACGATCTTTTTATATAATTTTTGGCTAAAATGGATTTTTCCCCATTTTCAAAATTTCCTATTTTCGATGGTTCAAACTACGCGTATTGGAAAGCGCGAATGAGATCGGCACTAAAATCTATCGACGAGAGAGTTTGGATGTCTGTTGTTACCGGGTACTCCCCACCAACTTACTTAGTTGAAAATGAACGAGTTATCAAACCCACCGATAGATGGACTGAAAATGAGTTTAAACTTGCTAACTTTAATTCCCGAGGTTTAAATGCCTTATTTAGCGTTGTCGCACCGGATGAATTCCGACGTATTATGACGTGTGAAACCGCGAAAGAAGCTTGGGATATTTTACAATTAACTCATGAAGGAACTAGTGTCGTTAAAGCTTCAAAACTCCAAAACCTCACCACTCAATTTGAAACTATCAAAATGGATGAAAAAGAAACTTTTGATAAATTTTATGCTAGACTTTCTGATATTGTTAATTCATCTTTTAACTTGGGAGAGAAAATACCTGACGACCGTGTTGTAAAGAAAATTTTAAGGTCACTACCCTATAGATTTATTCCTAAAGTGATCGTTTTAAATTCTTTACCCACTTTAGCCTCTACG
The DNA here is from genome assembly GCA_949130495.1 of Sambucus nigra. Lineage (NCBI taxonomy): Eukaryota > Viridiplantae > Streptophyta > Magnoliopsida > Dipsacales > Adoxaceae > Sambucus > Sambucus nigra. The sequence continues at coordinate 250,479,489 of OX422215.1, forward strand.
AAATTAGAAGAGCTTGTAGGTGATTTACAAACCTATGAACTAGATATGTTTCCCTCTAAAACTGAAAAGAAAATTGAAAAGGGTGTTGCTTTAAAAGCCCGAAAAGAGGTCAAACAAGTAGTAGAGAGCGATAGTGATAGTGACTCGGAAGATATGGCTTTGTTTGCTCGTAAATTTAGAAAATTGCTTAAATTTAACAAAGATAAATTTAAAAATGATTTTAAGAAATTTGATACTTCTAAACATGATAAAAGCGAGAAGATTCTAAAGCCGAGAAGATCCCTAAACCTAGCAATGACAATTTAGATAGGGACGAGTCTGATAAGTGTTTTGGTTGTGAAGGTTATGGCCATTGGGCTTATGATTGCCCCACTAAACTAAGGAAAGATGGTAAGGGACCCATTTCATATAATGCAACCCTTAGTGATAGTGATAAGGAAGAAAAGCCAGATTCCCCCACTAAGAAAAATTTTGTGGCTTTTATGGCTAGTCATGTGAGTGATAGTGACAACTCATCGATTGATGAAACGATAGCACATGCCACTTCCAAGGTCATTGTACATGATTCTCTTATGATTGATGATAGTGAGAGTGAAGAAGAAAGTGAGAGTGAAAATGAAGAAGAGGTTAATGTGAGTGAACTTCAAAATGCTTTTCAAGAACTTTATAAAGAATCTATTAAATTGAAAAAAGCTAATTCGAAGTTAGAAGCTAGTTTAAGAGAGAGTGTCAAGGTCATTGATGAAAATGTTTTAATAGAAGACCTTAGGACACATGTGAGGACTCTTCAAGAGAAGCTTGAATATGTAGAAGGCGAAAGAGATAGCCTTAGGGGTTTAATGGAATCCTTGAAAAAGGAGCTTCTTGCTTTTAAAGAGAGAAATGTTTTACTAGAATCTAACATTTTAGAATTGGAAATTAAATTAAAAGATTCTAGTAATGTCAAATTTGATTTGGAATGTCGTTCACAAAAACTAGATAAAATGTTAGGAACGGTCCAAATTAAAAATGACACATGTGGTTTAGGCTTCAATACTTGTAATGAATTTACTCATAATGCCCAAACCAATGTTTTGGGAGAATCTACTAGGAATACATTTAAAGATCACTCCTTAAGTAAATCTTTTCGACATATTCTCTCTTGTACACATTGTGGTCGAAAAGGTCATCTTAGGAAATTTTGTTTTGATCTTAAACGAATTCCTAGAAAATCCCAACGCAATGCATCAAATGTTTTTAATATTCCTATACCCCAAGATAATCATTCTTCATTAATTTGGGTTAGGAAATCCGACTTGGTTGCCTTACAAAATAGGGATTTTGATTCTCATTTACTTACACATCCTTCCTCCGCTGCTAAATTTAAAGGTTGAATGTGTTAGTGTTTGCATACTTTAGCTTTTGTCCTTCATGCTAAATGTATGCTTGTTTAGTCATTTTCTAGTCATTGCCTTATTTCATATCCCATGCTAGAAATTATGACTTGTTTATCTTTTTGTATTATATTTTGTGTTGAATTAATTGAAAAATATAAAAAGATTTTTGTTTATCATTTGTGTTTTATTTATTTCATATAAGCTTAATGAAAAATACAAATGATTTTTGTTTGTCCTTTTGAGTAAATATTTATTTTTTGATTAAACATGTTAAAAACTCAAAAAGATTTTATTTTGTGTGTATTTTAGTTTGACACACTTTAAGTGGCATATATTTGTGTTTGAATCCCATCGTTTACGCTCCCATGTGTCTAGAACTTTTAGTTTAGATTTTCAATCCTTAAAATGTTCTTTACCATGCTTTATATGGAGTAGTTGGATTTTGTGTTGTTTAAATGGATTCTATTTTTATATGACTCTTTTCACACATGCACGAGCTCTTTTGAAATCTTAATGTCACATGTTATATTTGAGCTTTTTGAGGTGTTCTCCTTCCAATCTAGTCATCTACATATCTATGACCTAGGAGGACTAGTGCAAGTCAAAATCCATTGCATGTGAGATTTGTGTGAAAAATGAAAACATGACAAATTAATATATGCACGGGGAAGGGCTCCGAAAGGATGAATTAAATCCTTTGCGATAGTAAGCCACCGTTGATTGGATCTAAAAGAAATACGTGATCCAAAGGCCTAAAAACAGAATATTTGGCATTAAACATAAAGCAATTGCCAATGCCTATGTTTGTTTGATATATTCATTCAAAAACAAAAGAATATATATGCTCATTGAGGGAGAATTGGATGGTATATCAACGGTTTGCACAATGTCCGTTTATCCTAGTTGTCTTTAATGTCATGACTCTATTTGGTTTGTAGAATAATCATCATGCTAGGCTTGTATGCATTGTGTATGTTTGTTCATTGAGTTCAATCTTTATATTGTCACATGAGGTTATATTTAACTGTGATGAAGTTTGCAATCAAATGAGAACTCCGTGAACGTTTCTTAAGTGTTTGGGTCTAAATTTAATTGTTTCTAGTACACACCCCTACACTTCTGTTTCCATATGACACATTTCTGCCATACGAGTGTGCAAACTTATTGTATTCCGTTTCCCAGGGTGAGGTTTGAAATTCACCAACCAAATCCAAAGCTTCACTAGGAAAGGTATCCTTCTAAAGAAAGTCATGGACGAACTAGGTCCAAGCAGATTTCTAGGTTGGTTAATGCCTATGAGGCTAGACTTCGAGAGAAAAAAGTGTAAGGACACAAATTTCCAATTGAGTCCATATATAGTTTTGGCTCAATTCGGGACAAAAACATTTATTCATAGGTTAGTGATTTATTGTAATACTCTCAAGCCTATGAAGTGTGTGTTGAAGACGTAGCGGCAAAGAATATAAAGCTTCATCAAAATGCCGGTTTGCATGCCTCGTTTCTACGTCATCATCTAAGGTTCCATGCTCCCAAGGTATGAATGTAATTATATTTATATAGGTGCTTGGAACAATATTTATTGGGTGTTAGGTTTAATAAAAACCATGTTTTACTTTCAGAATAATTTAATTGAAACTTTAAAATAAAGTACATAAAGTTTCTGGGCCAAAAATTGAATTTATCAAAAATTTCTGGAAGTCGTTCGAAGTCTCGTTCGAACGAGTTTTTCGTTCGAACGAGTTTGCCAATGAACCTAAACTGGTCAGTCGTTCGATATGTCGTTCGAACGAGTTTGTTCATTCTAACGAGGTATCTAACGAGTTTCTAACGAGCCCAGACTGGTCGCTCGTTAGAAGTCTCGTTCGAACGAGTGTCAATGTCGTTCGAACGAGAATGCCAGGCGGGAACAGTTTTGAGCAGTTTTTGGTAGTTTTTACCCAATTTCCCCACTTGGTTTTTAACCAACTTTTTCAGACTTAATAATGTGCGGAAATGACATTTTCCAAATTATCTTTTTCATACCATACAAACTCCTAGAGAGTGTTTTGAGACAAAATTTGTTTAAGGAAAAAGATCAAGTTTTGAGTGTTATTCTTTAATGAAAAATCCTACTCACTCTAGTGTTTACACCCAATAGTTGTTTATCCAAGTTCTATATACATATCTTTTCTTGAAGTTTTGGCACCGGTTTTCTCTACCGAATTGAAAAAGAGACGTTTCGGGTTTCCTTCTACATCCCATCACAAAGAAGAAGAAGTTTGTTGCGGTATTACTCACTTGGAGAAAGGCTCCAAGATTGGGTGACGGTGACCATACAAAGTCCTATCAGTGGATTCCGAGATCGCGGTGGAGCTCCATGGTTGTCCGCTAGGAAGAGGTTTCTACAAGAAGGAGCAACAAGGCTTGAGAGGGTTCGAGTCGAGGATGTAAGTCTTTTGTCTTGTAATTGTAATTCCATATCTAGTGGACTTGTGGCTAGGGCCGTCCGAGGTTTTTTCCCGTCTTGGGTTTTTCCTCGTACTTCGCGGCGTAGTGTGATATTGTTTATTTTATCTTGCACAATAATTTAGAATCCATGCTTTAGGTTTAATTCAAGATAAAATTTGGTTTAATTATCACACTCATTTAATTTGGACTTATATTAAATGTTGGGTAATGTTTAATTGATTCAAGTCATTTGCTAAAATTTGGTTTCGCCTAATTTGCTAATTTTGATAAATAAAATTTAGGCAAATTTTAGGACTTGGATTAACTTATTTTAATTTGTATTGAAGAAATTAAAATTTGGCTTTGTTTAGTTGTGAACCATCATTCAACGCTTCCGCATCATTCATCGTTTTTACAAAAAGGGAAATTAACCTTGATTTTAATTGAGAAAATCACCATCCGGGGGTTCCAGCGCTTTCAAAAAGAAGCCACACGTCATTAAGAAGAAGAGAATGCTCACCTAAAAAGGCGAATGGAAATAATGGAGAGAGATCTCCATATAAATACAATATAACACCACAGTCAGACTCTTATCCCTCGGGTGACTGAATCTCACAGCCGAGGAAGGAGCCCCAAGAGCGACTAAGGAAGATCTTATTATTACAACAGTGTGCTAGACTTATTCCAATCAAGGAAATCTAAAATATACATAAAGCAAGGTTTATAATTAACCTTCCTCATGTATTTGTTGAAAAAACATTTGGCCTCTTGAGTTGCTCCGCTAGAAATAAAAGACCTACAGGGAATCCTTAGGTAAGAAATCCAACTCAAGGTTGGTCTCCAACTTATTTTGGTTGAAAAACCCTGTTCGAATACATGTCCCCTTAACCAAGTACATTCTTTCCATTGCCCTACCTAGGCCTCAGGAAATGTGATGACAAGACCTAAAAGGTAAAATGGATGGAATTATATGGCTAATGCGTATTGGAGTGGGATAATGTTCAAACATGAGATAAACAAAATCTCAATATCATTTAGTCGGTTAAAAGGCTAAAATGATCAAAACTTTGTACTGATTCATTCATATTATGTTCACACCTGTCAAGTACTTTTTTGGTCAAACACTGATCTCAAGCAATTAACAAATAAGGTTAACACATGTTTAGTCAACACATGCTCAAGACATAAATAACCAGTTGTATTTTTTAATTAAGAATCATATGATTACATTTGCATCAAAAGACCAAGAAATACTTAAAGACCTACGATGGACCCGATTGCTGAGCAAGGTAGTACGCTACTCGAGCTCTCTGACCATTATCAGGATGAGGAACTAAGTCTTGTTCAGTGACCTCTGGGAATGGATCCAGAAGTTGTGCAGGAATAAAATCTATAAGGATCCAACGGTCATCCCTTGAAAAGGGATTCGTCCCACCGGTTGAGTGAAGGGTCTGATACGTATACCATAGTGCGGATTCCTTAGTTACTTTCAATTCCTTTAGAGAGCCCCGCTATCCCCTAGAAAAGATAAGGTCTTCGACCTCTTTCAGTCTTACTGGGGCATCTGCCTAACCTTGGTCATAACCATCGGCTCAGACCTGTCGGGGACCCCTTCGAAATAAATGTCTTAATCGAGTGACATCCCTATAGAGACCAGTAACGATCACATTAGCTCGCCTAATGTCTACTTTTAGCTCCATAATCTCCATCGTATAAGCTTGATTATTAGTTTGAGAAACTATAACCGATGATGAAGAGGATCCTCTCTACACCATGGGGGACCAGGTAGAGTGTTTTCCTTAAGAAGTGTAATTTCTCTTGTCAAAGAACCATTATCCCTCTTTAATAACTCCTCCACCTGGTTGATTTCAGACGCATCTAGAAGTTTTGTCTTTAAGGCATCCATATCCTTCTGCATAGAGGCACCAATTACCTCCATCTCCTCGAGGCTATCCTTAAGCTTAGCAACTACCTCAGATTGATCTTTATAACCCAAATTTCTTGCCCTGAGGGATTTATAGATCTTTAAAAAAGATTGATGTACTTGGGCGCTTATGTTTGGACCAAGAATCTTGCCTAGATCTGAGTTAACAGGAATATAATCATCTAAATTATTGTGCTACAACCAACAAAACAAGCTATAAAGGCAACAAGAATCAGTAATGGAACATAAAATTTTCTTTTCATTTAATCAAAAGGCACAGGCCAATACAAATGAAGGGAAAAAGAAAAAAATACAACATATGAATAAAATAAGAACATAACCCAAATTCAAAGAAGGAATTTAAGAGGCCTCAACCTGATCAGACATCGAGGGCCCCTTCCCTTTATCAGTGGCTTGGTCCACGACAACCTCACCTCCACCATCACCTAAGGCTGCTCCTTTAGCTAGAATAATGATCCCCGCTGGATTTTCGCTCTATACTATTTTGAGCATCAGGTTAAGTAGACAGGGATACCTCAACGGCATTAAGGCTACATTGATGTTGGGAGAACAGGTGGTAGTTAGTAGCAACCCCAGTAGTAGTCAAGGCATGATGCTAACCTTTTTGAAGCATGCTCACCGAAGATAGGAAATTTGGCGCTCGGCGTCGCTATACTCCGCCTCCTAACCTATTTTGTATCCATTTTCCCATATGGTCATTACTTCCCCCTCCAGCTTGTCCACCTTAGTGACCAATTCTTTATTTGCCTCAGCCACTTCTATCTTATCAATAATCAAGGTGCTAGAGGCCTATCGAAGGTCAGACAGATCCTTCACCAATTGTTCCCTCTCTCGATAAAAGGTCTCAATTGCCAAATCCTTCTCAAAGGTTTTTAAAGCGTCGCCTAGCTCTACATTTCTCTTCGATAGATCAGCTCGGCCCTGAAGCAACACGGTATAGTCAGAGACAAACTGCAAAATAGAAGGAACAAGGATTAAGGATGAGATATTATAAGTAAATGGATAACAATAAATTATAAAGAGAAGAAAACTCACTAAAGCAAGCCCTTGAGCAAATTTAAGGGCTAACCCCCTCAACAGCAATAATAGAAGGCACCATCAAGGCCTTTTAGGCCAGTGCCCTTATCTTCTTTCCCTCTCGCTTTCTCTGTTCTTCTCTCCTTATCTATCTCTTTAAGTTCTCCTACTCTTCTCTCTTATTTTTCTCCACCACCCTCTCCTGAACTACCACCTTAGAACTACCAATAGAGTTTTCAGCCTCTTGCTTAAGGAACTTCATCCTGTTGGACACTAGATCATCATCATTTAATTATCTAGGATCAAGTTTTTTCTCCTCGGAGGGACCATCTCTTCCTTGCTGGACTCTTTTTCGTCGGAATCTTCCTCGATGCTCTCACTTTCACCAGTTTCTTCCTCCTCGCCTTCTACCAAACCCTCTCCCGATCTATTTTCTTCCTCATCCTCTACCTCAACGATTTCAGAAGTAGAACCAAACTCCTTTTTACGTAATGTCTGGATGAGGGATTACGTCTACTGGGAGAGCAATAAAGATGAAGGTATTGTTCTTTTACTACAACAAAAATGCAGTAGGCCAAGGATGTTCCCCCTCAGTAATAGTTTCGCTCATCCTCCAAGATCTTAAGAGTTCAGTAGCTTAGATATCACGAGCATCAGGTTCTTGATTCTTGTCTTTTGCTATAAAAGAAAAATAGGGAAATATCAAAAGAAAGGTATATAAGGGCACACACAAAAATTATGAAAAAGAGATGGTGATAACAACCTATGTATTCCTCCCCAACAGTAGGGATTCGAGGTCCCCTAAACCTTACGCCCTATGATTGGGGAGGATATTGCCAATTCCTGGGGGTGAAGCCTTCAGAACAATAATCTTTGTGGTAATCAGGCATGTTTACTTCCAATACGCTATCAGGACTTCTCGCTTTCAACTAAAGAAGACCACCACTTGTGCGAGAGAAGGTATAATAGTAGCAAATCTCAGTCAATTTCCACACATTTGGAGAGCATTGGGCAAGAACTATGTCGAAGTATTGAAAAAATGTAAGAACAAAGGGTTAGGGGGAAATGTTAAACCCCCTTGGGAAATCAACAGAACATGACTCTAGTGACCATATTCTAGATCACTTACATTTCTAGGGAATGAGGTTCACTCTATGTCTACCCAATAAGGAATATAGTAGCATTTTCTAAACATGGGAAAAGACTTGTTATCAAGAATATCCATGACAAAAACACTACAAATCCTAGTTACAGTACAAAAATAAGTAACATAAAACGAAAACTAGAAAAAAAGAAGAGCTAAAACTTACGCGATAGAAATGGATCTTGAAAGCCTTAAGTTTGAAGAACAACAGAAATAAATGAAGCTTGAGAACACAATCTGCGCAAGTACGACCAAAAATAATGAATTGACGTTAAGTTTTTCCTAACAACTAGTTTCAAGAACTCGTATGATGTTTTATAGTTCTCGAGAAAGATTTGGAGCTTCAATTTCTTGTAAGAAAACAAGAGTGTCCCCCTTGTTTTAACAAATTACGAGCATACTATTACAGAATTATCAAACCCATTTAAAATCAATTGGCCCAAGTGATGACCCAAATATTTTAGGGGCAACTGTGGGAACCCATTTTATTTTCAACCCACGAGAGTAACCGACCAAGCCCAATAGGCCTAAAATGGTGCCCGACCCAAATTATGTAATAAAGATATGTAATCGATCCATGATGTGACCAAGTCTATCCCCAACAATCTCGAGGAGATATTCAATGGATTCATGGTTGAGCGTGGATATCGCGGCGTTACTTTGACAACTGAAATTCTACATATATAAATTATAACCCCTGGCCCATAGCATAGGGGCATGTAACCAAGTATGTTGAGAGATACTTAATAAAATAGTAAACCGCTCCGTGGATGTAGGCAAGTTGCCGAACCACATACATAGTTGTGTTGTGTGTGCAATCATATGCTTTCTTACTTGATTGTAAATATTGTTCGTAAATTATTTATTGTGATATTTTTTGATACCACACTTAGAATCCTAGATAATAATCCATCATCAATTTAATGATTAATCTACACAATTGACTCCAATTATCAAAACCCAATTTTCATATCAACACCTTCCCAAAATGGATTTTCACATACACCCACTATGATATGAATTGATTATCATGAATTTACATTGAAATAAAAATTAACCACTTGCCTATACTGATTCGTAGGGTTTGATCCTTTGGGGTAAACGATAATTCGACGAAGAACGCCCTGAATCTTTCTTGGTTTGGCTCCCCAAAACCTCTCGACTTTCTCTCTCTTTTCTTCTCTGTAGCTCTAGGGTTGTGTAAATGAATCATGGTTGTTCCCAATTTCTTAAAGTAGATTAAATAATGTTAACACCTTTTTAGGCTAATGGGATAATCCCAAATGATCCAAAAACTCCTGTGTGTGCCCGGCTATCCTAAAAATGTCTCGAGACCGAATCACTACCCTCGGGTACTCTTTTTTTACTATCTCAATCTATTCGGAATGAACCATGACCTCTATAATATCATCCGAGTTACTCTATATAACTTTTTGTATTTCTCTCCAAAATATGTTCCACGTAAAAATAAATATCAACTTGAATTAATTAAATCTAACTCACCGAATTAAAATAAATTCTCAAAAGTAAATAATTTTACAAAGTAAATAAATTCTCTAACTTAAATAAATTCTCCAAATGACTAATTTTAATTTAAATTCTATACCCTTAAAAATACGTGGTGTTACATAGGGGAGAACCTTTATTTTACTACCAAAATTTAAATCGCAACTTAAAACTTACAACTGAGATACTACAATGAATTCCCACAAGAACCCACAATGACTGCAGCCTTGAACCAATAATGACTCCCTCAAGGATCACAAGAACCTCATTTCCTCCTTCAGCACTAAATAGCCTTGAGTATCCCCAAAATTAATAGTAGAGACATCACTCCACAAGAATAACATCATTACGAAAGTGTTAGGGTTCCAAAAATGATTCACGAAAGTAATTGGGATTTATTTCTATGAATCAAAAATAATTTTTTTCCTAAAAAGTGAAGACTATTTTGTAATTGTTCAGCAATTTGCGTAAATGAAAAGTTCTGATGAAAGATCTTCAAGAAATAGGTTTTTATAGGCAAACCAAAAAAATTGAGGAGGAATAAAGTCGTTTCAAAAAAATTGTTTGTTTCATCCCTATGAGAACCTGGACTTCAAACGACCTTTCAAAAGACATGTCAAGTTAGATGACATGTCAATGTGGTTAGAAGGATAAGTAAATGTGTTTTGAACAACATAAAAGAGAAAAAAAATATTTTGTAAGCTTAAAAAAACTGTTCGAAAACATGTTTGTAAAACACCTTATTTCGATAAAAAACCAGTTTAGAAAATATCCCAATACTTAGTAAAAAATCTAAGTAACACAAAACAAAATCCATACCAAAGTATATCTCATGTCGCGTAGATGTTAAAGATGCATGACATTCAAATCCTTCTTCTTAAACGTGTGAACCTGAATGCCTTGACGGTTGGAACATGATATTCCATAAACGATGTAAATAAGGAGCTAGGGATAACAAAAAAATTACGTCCTTAAAAATCTCTCCCTACGGATATTATGGTATAAAATAAAAATATTCGAATTATCAACTAAATCCTATACAAATCTAATACCCTCCAAGGAACCTAAAAGTGGAAAGATACTAAACACGAGGGTCTTCAAAAATCTTTAACATTCAAATCTTCAAATATTCTTACTTTGTCTTGTCAAATGTGTTCTTTTCAATTGCTCATCAAGGTGTACCTACACACAATAGATAAAGAAAATACCTTCATGACGTATCGAGTTTGAAATAATATAAATCTCATAAATCAAATCAATTCAATTCTTTTCCCCATAATTCAAACTCTCACTCCCCCATAATTAATAATTCATTTTCACCTTTTTATTTGTCCAAAATAGAACAGGAAAAGAAGCAAACAAATAATAAACCGTAGTGGGTCACAAGAAGCATAATAAATCTTCGCAAACATATATCAAATAAGCTCATGCAAGGATCATCTCAAAAGTTTTCACAAACTTTTGAATTTTCAATTTTTTTTAAGTGAAAATAAATTTTACAAAAATAACACACCATAAATTTACACTAAGGTAACCAAATCATGGAAACAGAATGAATGGGTGTGCAAGCATTTGATAGAAAAATCAACTCAAACAATCATAACATATGTGCATGATGAATATTGGATACTCCTAACGAATGAACTCAAAATCATCCTTAGGTGTAAAAAGGTGAACTTATATGAAATTGACTCAATCTAATAAACAAATCAATGTTTGAAATGATTTTCTCATCAGTATTGTCTAAAAATATGTAATGCTTTTTAATATTTTATCAGGACGTGATTAAAGGTTTTTCCCTTTTGGTTTTTTTTCCTGAAACTTGGGTGACACGTATAATTATACTCTCCATGTATGTATATATATGTTATAAAAGAAATATGGTAAAATCCTATAGGATAAATGAATAGATTCTTACCATGCCCTATTTGGTTAAATGGCGGTTGGGGATTGTGAAAATAGAAAATACATAATGTAGCCTGATCAGTTACGATCTAAGGTGATTGAGGGACCGTATAAGTTCCATCGTATATCTTTGGTGATAAGTGTGATATTGAAGTATGTGGTGCGATGTTGAGTAGTAAATGAATTTTAGGTTGGGCACTCAGGAGAACTACCTGCATTCATCGGTTGTCTTGTCATCCTTGGGGCATGTATAATGAGCAAAAGGATGAATTTTGTTTCTAAGGAAGGTAGTCTAGTATCCCAACTTCCTATATCTGTAATACTCACATACAATTCATTAGTTTCACAATTAGTTGTTTAAAAATATCATGAAGGGCTAATCATCCAGTCTAAGATGTGTAAGGTTTGCATGGAAAAAGAAAGTTATAAGATTTTATCGCATCAGGTTAGGACCATAATTAGTAGCATAAGTTCTACATATATCAATGGTTTTTTTGATAACTTTGCTTTTTTTGTGTCGTCATTGTTGAAAGCCAAGTTAGTCAAAACCTCAATTACCTACAAAATATAAAAATCTCAAGTGTATAGGTAAGTAAGGGTATCAATCCACTTCCAAGGGGGTAAAGCAAAGGGAACACAATTGTAATTCACTTTTTATTTTCTTTTTGTGCTTTCTCACTTTTCTACTTTTTTTTAGCTTTTTCAAATTTTAAAACAATTGGGTGAGGGTTAATTTAGGAATTAATGGAGTGTGCATGCGGTTTGGTTGTGAGGTCATGATAGTGGGGAGAATGAGGGTGACAAAATGTGATTTGGTTTAGAGGGTATATTGGGAAGTTAGGTTAAGTAGGTTATTGGAGGTAAAATTGGGGAAAAAGGGGATAAGTGGGTTTTATGCACATGTGGGATTTGTTTTGGCATTTGGCAGGTCAAAAATCGTGTAAGGCATTTTGGGTCTTTGGTTTGAAAGAAAGGTGAAATGTGTTTTGGGTTATGGACGAAATGGGTGTGGGTGTGGGTCGAGTTTGGATGGTTGTTGAATGGAGACAGGGTTGGACTTCTGATGGGTCTAGCACCGGCGACAGCGGGACGCCGGAGTTTGAGCGTCGGGGTTGGTGATGTGATCAGAGATAGGTTGTGGGTTAATGTGAGTTGGGCAAGTGAAGAGAGAAAAGTTGGTGTGTTAATGGATTTATGAGGTTTTTGGTTATGGAGGTTGGAGAGAGGAGAGAGAAAGTGGTTGGGTGAATGGAAGAAGATGGAGGTGAGGGGTTTGGGTGTTTGATGGTGTAGGGTGGTAGTATGAGGGTGAGGGTTTGTGTTGTGTGTAGTGTAATTTATGGGAGGTGTAGGATAAGTGGGGTGTGTGTGTGTTAGTTTGTGACCCTAAATAAGTAAAACTAAAAACATAATATTAATAAAACTGAAAAAAATAAAATCTAACTAAAAATAAAACAAACTGAACAAAAAAAAAATATTAAAACTTAAAAAATAAAATCCCAAGCTATATAAAAACTAAAATAAAACATAAGAAATAAAAACTTAAAATATAAATGAAGACTAAAGTCCTAAAAAATATAAAATCTAATAAACTAAAAATAAACTCCTAAAAACTAATCCTAATAAAACTCAAAACTAATGGAAATCAAAATAAAATATAATTATAAAAATAAAATATAAAAATAGAAAATAAACGTAAATAAATCTAAAATAAAACCTAAAAATAAAACGACTCAACTAAAAAATCTAAAAAAAATATATAAAAGGGCACAACCTAAACATACATGGGGTTCGTGGTAGGCTTACGCTCGGTTTAGGGTAGGCTAGGATATGGGGCAAGGGTAATTAACTCCATAATTTGCACAATTACCTCGATATATAGCTTTTGACACCGCAAACGGACGTTTGACCTATAAGATAAACATTTAAGCACATAAGACCCATATTGTCGAGAATTAGCAACTAAAGTATGTCAATTCGGGGTATAAAATGTACAGTTTTGGGTGCTTATCACACCACCCTCGAACAGAGCGTTGCTAGTCCTTGAGCAATAACATAGAGAGAAAGAGAAAGATAAGTAACTAAAAGTGTACCACTTTCGCGGGCACTTGCGATTGCACTTAGCACGTGCAATAAGCCTTTAAACCTTTAGGTTGACCTAAAGGACGAGTTGTGTCTCGTGAGGGTTTTCACGGAATATACCCACAAAATTCTTTACATGCAAAATGATTTATTGAAAGGCAGTCAATCTCTTATTAGGCGAAAATTGATTGCATAATCCATAATAGGATAAATGATTTCAGAAATACAAGCTACAATGTGTAAAAAGATTAAGCTACGTAAATACTCAAGGCATATCCTTCCTAGAACTCAACATGTGCAGTGTGAATCAGTCACAATGGGTCGAGTATCATAAGAGTAATTTCTAGATTGCCTTGTCAGAATCAACGCTTCAACTTCAAGTCTCACTAGATATAACTCTCTCAAACGAAGTCTCGAGATATGGGTAAGTGTATCCCTCTTGTGTGTGAGGAGGAGTGTAAATGTAAGCAAGTTCAAACGTCTCACATATACATAAGAAAGAATGAACATATAGAAATAAAATGATCTCATGAAAGAATGCTAATCACTATAGTGAGAACGTCGAGTTATTCACCACGTTGACTTTCATTTGCCCGAACACCTAGGGGAAAACAAGGATTTTTATGGGTGAGGGGAAATGAAATGGGATGAGAAAGATATGATAGGTTGGATGGATGGATGGGATGAGGTAGGTAGGATAGTGATATGATGGATAATGGATGAGTGATGGATGCGATAAGATTTAGAAGAGTGTATTATACATGAAGAACAAATGTCTTTATTTCAAAACTAACTACTAACTACAAACTCTTTTTCTTTTCTTTTCTTTTCTTTTCTTTTCTTTTCTTTTTCTCAATTTTTTCTATTTTTCTATTTTTCTCTATTTTTTTTCTTTTTTTTCTCTCACTTTTCAAACCAACAATGAAGACATTTAACATTTTGAATCATCACTCTTTTATTTGAAATGATGGAAGATATATGAAATGAGTGGGGACTGCTGGTGAGGGGAATATATGGGAATTTGGAAGAACATGAAAATGTAATGGGTGAGTGAATGAAAATGTTATATGGAAAAGTGGTAAGTGTATGGATGAAAATCTAGTATTCGAGCCCAATTTCAAGACACGCGTTTCTTACAACTCGAAAAAGATGTCATTCTAAGTGATCAAGCCAAAAATGAATAATAATGAGATCATACAACTATTAAAGTGCGGACCCAAAGGAAGTTGAATCAACTTGTTACTCGGAGATTGCGTAAAACACTCAGAAAGGGTGAAAGGCACGAATCTCACAAGCTCAAGTCTCTATTAGTGATCCTTAATGATCTCTTGGGAATTATAGTACTCCCAAACTCTAAACCGTAGTGGCGTGATAAGTGCGCAAATTTTGTTGAGTCTAGAAATTCATAGTGCAACATGCCTTGTTACGTATTACATAAGCGATTTAGAAAAAATATTCTCTAGCTTGATTCCTAGACTTAAAAAGATGGATGATTAAAAATTCACGTCAATGAGTGAGATGAAAGAAACTGCCGAAATTTTAAAAATTAGGTTTAAAAATAAAAAATTTTCAAAAAAGGTACGATTTTGATAAAATTCCCCACCCTAAACAAAAAGGAACATCGTCCTCGATGATAAGTGAAATGATTTTAAAACTGAGAGCATAAGATAGGAAAGAGTTTACTAGAATCAACTGCTCATGAAGTGGAAAGATGTAGAAAAGAATAAACTTGAGTGAGTGATAAGAAAAAAGAGTGTACAAGTCTATAAACATGGAAAAACATAAGGTGATGTGAACCCCCAAACAGGATGATACTAGTACGAGAAACGTGGCCTGACTCCCGGTAGAGCTAAGTTTAATGTCTTCATCCAGACCGAAGGGATTTCACCCTAAGGATAAGAACTATGAAACCGCGTGGTGTCAAAAAAATGGGTGATGAGAATCACCCGCAAACAAGACTGAATCGTCAGTCTTGTTGGAAAGAGGCTAAAAGGGTCAATGCACTTGTATGGCAAAGTGCATCACACGATGCAAAGCATCGGTGGACCATGGGTGGGTGGGTATTAGGGTAAAGGTTAGGGTGAATAGGCATTGATCACGAGACATTTTGAGCCGGAAGGTGATGGCAACTAGGGCCCTATAAGCATGGTGCTCTAATTGGATGGTAAGGAAAAAGGGTTTGGCAATAGTGATGGGGTGGGGATCATATAAATCACACGACCATTATATGAATGGGCAATGATATTGGTCGCGCCGTGACACTCCAGGGAGCTGTCGAGAAGAAAAATTAACACCATAAGAGAGTGGCGGGCATGGGGTAACAAGCTCGGTGTCAGGGAAGTGGAGATTAGCATCATAAATATTCTCATAGGTGGGGGATGGTTTCAGGTGCGGATCTAAAAATGTAGATGGAAACATGAAATGCGTAAAATCAAGATCCAAACCAGGTGGTGGGGTGGAAAGGATAATGGGTGGGTCGGGTAGGATAAATTGTGGATCGGGTGGGATAAATGGTGGAGGAAGATGATCCAACTCTAGAGTGGGAGACACACACTCCTCATGAGGCGCGGAGTGATCCACAAGGGAATTCGCAGGAGGAAGTGTGGAAATAAACGAGTGAGTGATCAACTTATCCACCATTATGTCACCATCCGATGTGGTGAAAGGGTCTAACGAGGCATTAATATCCGAGATAGATGAATCAACATCAATATTCGGCTCAAGGGGAGCCAAATATGATGGGGTAGGATCCATATCTAGAAAGGTGGGAACCATCTCTCATGCTATTGTAACAACCCGCCCTTTTGGAGACGATTAAATTCCATAATTAAATATAAATTGGCAATTTGGGGAATTTCCCTAATAGTAATTTTTGGGATTTTCGAGGATTAAATAATTTTCGAAGGATGTTGTGATTATTTTTGGGACTATATAGGTCGAAATATTTTAATTATATGTCGTCGTTGAGTAAAGCGACACGAGGTAAGATTATTAATTGGAAAAACCGCATTTATTTACTTTGGGTTGGAATAGTGATTTGTGGTCAAGTACCTCAGATGGGAATTTTGACTGCGCCATGATTCTCGGAATGGCCGAGATAGTTGAAAAAGAGTGTCCGATTGTCAAAATTGAGTTTCGGGTAATTTTAGAGGTAAAAGTAACTCGTAATTGGGTAAACGAGTCGTTTTTGGATTTTAAGGGGTATAACCCTTTTTCTTCTTATATAAAGAGGGGGATAGGGAGAAAAGAAGAAAGAAAGAAATAAAAGAGGGAGAAGAAAGAGAGGAGGAGAGAAAAGATGAGAGAGATGGAGATTCGGGCCAAACTCCGCCGGATTCGACTCGGGGTCGTCGGATTTTATCCACGAGGCAAGTGTTTACTTGCTTTATTTCCTTTTTTGCATAAATATCTCACACCTTAATTTGGTATAAAAAAACCCTAAAGATTTCGGATTGGATTTTCGTGGATGAAACGGGTTTTTTGAAGTTAAAACAAATAAACCCCTAAATTTTCTAATTGGAGATACCTAGAAATTTATTTGAAATTAATTGGTGGTTTTGGGTTCTAAGATGTTTAGAACCCTTAATATATGTGTATTTGTAGTTGTTTGAGGTTGTAGGATGTTGGGTGAGGCGACAAAAGCTTGAGAGAAGCTTTAATGGCCAAAATCTTCTCGAATAAGATGATGAATAGTAACCCGTGACTTTAGGGGGGCATTTTGGCCAGGAAGAGAATTGATTTAGCTCTAGGCCAAAACACAAAAGTTGTATATCTTTTCGATATGGTTGCGTGGGCTCTGACCGCATATTTTTCTGATTTTTCTTCGATTTGATATGATTTTTACAAGATGGCAGCTCCGGGTTGAAATCATCAACTCGGAAATCAAATCGGGAATTGGAAAAATAAAGTCTAGAATAAATCGTGTAGATGTTCGGGATAATTTTTGATGTAGTTTAGAAACCCCGTTAATGAATTTGGGTTGTTGGATCAAGGAATTGAGGAATTTAGTTTTGGGAGACCTGGTGTGACCGGTCGATGGCGTCCCTATGGCCGGTCGACCGCGTCAAGGAAATAGGGCCTACTGCTTTGTTTCGTAGGCTTATTTGCAACCCACGATTGGTCGGGGGTGCAGGACCGGTCGACCGGTGCCCTGTTTTTAGTCCAAGATTTTGGAGATTAGTACTACTTCTCCTCTTTGAGTTTAAAGTTTAAGGACCTTCTAAATTAGAGTATTATAGAGGGTTGTGTCCTAAAGGACTTGGTGAATTGGGAATATATATATATATATATATATATATATATATATATATATATGTGTGTGTGTGTGTGTGTGTGTGTGTGTGTGTAAATTCACTTAGAGTGAATTAGTATATTTGGAGATATCCAAATGAATCCGTGGATGGGACTTAAGTATGTATTACTTATTAAAGTAAGAAATACTTTGGGTTTAGTATCATGCATATATGAATGCATGATTATGATTCTTGAAGATAATCTTTGGGGTTATTGGTCATCGATAGATGGTTTGGCAAATATGGCCATTCTTATATATTCTGGGAGGAATATATGGTATATGTATATACTATGTGATTCAAGTATATATATAATTTGAGACAAACGATTTTGAAAATATATATATGAATATTTTCAAAATGGGAAAAAGGTAAATGATTTTCATAATTAATAAAAATTATGGTTACACACCTCCCTAAATCGCTATCATAAGGGAAGTTGCGTGCGTTATGGTGATGCCCCCTGGCTAATGAATGCAGGGTGGCTATAGTCCTATAGGCCATATGGATGATTATTTGTACTGCGCTGGTTAGGTGATTCTGAGTGTGGTCATGACTATCCCGCAGGCATATGGACGCTTCCCGACGTTGGTAGGTTCCCAGGTTGTCTTGTATAGATAGGCCCTGGAAGATGATAGCCATTTAAGGGCGCGTCCAGTGGGGAAACCCGAAGGGGCGGTCCAAGTTTTATTAAAGCAATTTATGATAATATATTGTCTTTATATTTACATTTCCTGAGTATAAAAAGGGAAATGGGATAAAGGTTTGGCTTCGGTAACACTCCTGGATGGAAGAAGGGATGTGGAAGCATATGATTGATCAAAGCATTTTTATGATAATGAAAATGGCTTTGAATACATTTCCTGAGTATAAAAAGGAAAATGGGATGATATTAAATGGAAAACCATTTTTATGATAATAAAACTGGCTTTTAAAAGTATATGATTTGTTAAAGCAATTCATGATAATGAATTGGCTTTTATATGTACTTTTCCTGAGTATAAAAAGGGAAATGGGAAGTTTTGAGAAAATGAAAGTATTGATAAATACTTGGTATATGAATCCTCAGTCCGGGAGATAGATTCGGATGTTTATGGTAATATGTATATATATGGATAAATCGAGTACCGAGGGTCTAATGGATCTCTACGATCAACCTTGCCGCATAGTAGTGTATCGGGGGGGGGGGGTTCCTTGTTTGGATTTCACTTTGCGAGACACCCCACGCACGAATATGGCAATGTGTTAAGACTGGGGAGAAGTTTAATCCTTACTGCTCTAATATTATAAATGCTTATGGTATATATATATATATATATATTTATATATATCTTTTTGTACTGAGGGTCTGGCGGATCTCGACGATCGACCGTGCCGCGTAGTAGTGTATCAGAGGGGTTCCTTGTTTGGATTTCACTTTGCGAGACACCCCACGTACGAACATGGCATAGCGTTGAGACTGGGGTGATGTTTAGCCCTTAGTACATTGCTTGGACTATCAAGGGTTGATAGTGGGTTTGTGATAGACTAGTTTAGCAGGATAGCTTGACTAGGATGTTTAGAGGGATGCGCTAGGAGTGCACTGTTAGTGGAGCGGTGAGGGGTATCTCATGGGAGTGCGATACCAAACTTAAATATGAGATAAAACTTTTTTCTAAAAAAATAAGGCATTTATGCACTTGCTAAATATTTTCAAAACTCGGGCTCTGACCCGTTTATCTACTTTTCCTTTATTTCTATATTATATATATACATAGGTGTCCAGACACAGGGACGCCTGGATGGCACTTATTTCGAGTCAGACGTCTGCTGCAGCAGCAGTGGATGCGTTCAGGTTTTTGATAGCCGCTTCCATTCTTGTAATCTAGATAGGAGGTATTGTATAAATATTCGGGCCAATGTTCCAATTGCATTTATTTATTCTTTTAGATCATCATTAGATATGGTTGTATATTTTGACCAAGTGTTCGGTTATTTTATTTCATTTCAGTTTCATTTACGCAAAACTGTGTGGATGTCTTAATCATTGTCGTTTAAAAAGAGTAGTTAAGTAAAAAAAATTTAACGCCCGCCTAATAGGATATTAGTAATTAAATGGATTTTTGACAGTGATGCTAAGAATGATCCATATGTGACTCCTGTTTTAATTTGATATAGGAGTGATCGCCCGGTATTCCATTAGGCGGGTTATTACAGATGGTATCAGAGCCGCAGGTTCTAGTGTCCTTAGGAATCTTTGCGGACGTACTACGCTTTCAGCGTCGCTCTCGATTTGTTATAGAGCCTCAGGATTAGGATTGTTGATTTCTCTTGTGAGATTTCGTTCTCCTACCATATTATGAGATTATAGAAATCTTTTGCGTGCTCGTTTGAGAATCGTGTGCGGAGCTTGGATGGTAGTAGGAGGTAAGGCTTAGCTGGAGCAGCCGGTAGAAGGTTGGGATGAGGACCTTAGTAGAGGTCACTCTCCTTATGGTAATTATTAAGGATTTTGGCGGTGACTACTAAATAATGGTAGTTAGGAGTACCGCAGTACCACTGAAGTAGAGAGTGGTACTAAAGTTGAATTCCTCATTGAAGTTGAGGGTTCGAAAAGGATCTTACGGATAGTCTTAACCGTGAGTCCCCACGATTTAGTCAGAATAAGAAGGATATTGTTATGAGTTTTACCTCAATCGAGGAGGTATATTTGGCATGGCTAGATAAAGTCGCAGTATTAGTTAGCCCTAGACTCGTGTGTGTAATTTGAGTTATGGCGGTCACGATAACATAATATCATGTATGTTTATGTGTTTTCCGCGATATCGGAATTTTATTTTCCTTCATTCTCCATAGAGGTGGGTGTTGATATATTGTATATATATATCTGATTTGGGATACTCATTCTATATGTATATACGAGTATGGTATTATGGTGGGTATATAATGTTATTGGTTTTTTCAGAGCGATAACAGGCTAATGATGGCAAGACTATTGTGTCCGCAGTTCCTGGAGGTAACGAGTTGTTGTTGCGGTGTCTCACCTGGATACAGGTTGAGTTCACCTCTATTGTGATGGGTTAATGGAACTTCGATGAGTAGATGTTTCCTTATCGTGATTTGGGTATATGGCGACCTTATATATATGATTTAAGGCCGCGTGATTATTGTTGAGCTTTAGGATTAAGCTCATTATTGTTTGCGCAAGGACTTAAAAATGAGTGTGAGCGCAGGGTGGTATGACTCTTAGTTAGAGATAGGAGTTCAGATCACCTTTTGTTGATAAGGGATATGATTATCCCGGTTGCATGTTTTAAATAACGGAACTCCATGACCGACGAAATCAAGTGTCAATGTGTGGATGGGTTCCTTGTTTGGATTTCTCTTTGCGAGATGCTCCACACATGACTCTTAACGGCGTCGGGCATGGAGAGCTGTTATAGGATGCAAGGATGTTGGTTGGGTGAAAAGTCTTATAGTGTGGATGAACCACTATAGACTATGAGCCCTGTGATGATGGTATGCTTATGGAAATATTGTGCTATGGAAAAGCACTAAAGTGGTCCTCTCACCACAAGTAGTTGGGTGGAGTAGGACTTAGAGAAATTAATTTGAGGATAACAGTCAGGCCTTAATGAAAAGGCAAACTTTGATGAATTGTGATCTGGGTGTGATGTTCGTAGTGCTTTACAGAAAGTTAGCACTTCGGTTAGTTATGTTTCCTTTCGTATGGGCGGAAGGATAGAATAATAGAAATGCGTTCGTAGGTTAGCGTAAGTAGGATTTAGG
Organism: Sambucus nigra; assembly: GCA_949130495.1. Classification (NCBI taxonomy): domain Eukaryota; kingdom Viridiplantae; phylum Streptophyta; class Magnoliopsida; order Dipsacales; family Adoxaceae; genus Sambucus; species Sambucus nigra. The sequence continues at coordinate 250,500,951 of OX422215.1, forward strand.
ACGTCCCGCTGGTGTGCCTTAGGTCGCTATATCTCGATGACAGACAACGCGAGGGAGTAGTGTAACGGGAGGGTTCCTTGTTTGGATTTCACCTTGGCGAGACGTCCCACGCATGAAACTAAGCAAATGTCGGGAGTTGAGATAGGCCTTGGGCACTAGGGATATATTTAGGAGTATCCTCGTCTCGTGTAGGTAGGGTACCTTATAGAACGTAGCATTTTTTTGGATGTAAGTTCAATAGAGTTAGTGGCGTCGAGGTTAGGAGAATGGAATTTCGTGGGTTGGAAGGACCCATAGGTGAGTATTACACCGAGGAAAGGAGACCCTTATTGGGAGAGAGTGTTACATGTCAGACGTTCGCAATGTTTCTGTAGATGTGCACAAGTTAGAAAGGTGTATGGGCACTTTGGTGAAATGGTTTTATATACCGCCTGAAATAGAATGGGCGTAGTATATAAAGTTGAAATTTATGCCGTGAAGCGCTATAGATGATGGCTACAATGTGACGTATTAGAGTCACTTTATGATTGCGGTAGCCGCATAGTGTATGGTTAGGAACCATTGGGTTAGTATCGTTTCCCTTGAGGTATTAGGTTTTGGAACGATTCTAGGATTGGTGGTGTAGGTTGTATCTGAATTTCGAGGACGAAATTCCGTTGTAAGGGGGGGAGTATGTAACAACCCGCCCTTTTGGAGACGATTAAATTCCATAATTAAATATAAATTGGCAATTTGGGGAATTTCCCAAAATAGTAATTTTTGGGATTTTCAAGGTTTAATGATTTTCGAAGGATGTTGTGATTATTTTTGGGACTATATAGGTCGAAATATTTTAATTATATGTTGCCGTTGAGTAAAGTGACACGAGGTATGATTTTTAATTGGAAAAACCGCATTTATTTATTTTGGGTTGGAATAGTGATTTGCGGTAAAGTACCTCGGATGGGAATTTTGACTGCGCCATGATTCTCGGAATGGCCGAGATAGTCGGAAAAGACTGTTCGATTGTCAAAATTGAGTTTCGGGTAATTTTAAGGTAAAAGTAACTCGTAATTGGGTAAACGAGTCGTTTTTGGATTTTAAGGGGTATAACCCTTTTTCTTCTTATATAAAGAGGGGGATAGGGAGAAAAGAAGAAAGCAAGAAAGAAAAGAGAGAGAAGAAAGAGAGGACGAGAGAAAATAGGAGAGAAATGGAGATTCGGGCCAAACTCCGCCGGATTTGACTAGGGGTCGTCGGATTTTATCCACGAGGCAAGTGTTTACTTGCTTTATTTCCTTTTTTTGCATAAATATCTCATACCGTAGTTTGGTATAAACAAACCCTAAAGATTTCAGGTTGGATTTTCGTGGATAAAACGGGTTTTTGGAAGTTAAAACAAATAAACACCTAAAATTTTCTAATTGGAGATACCTAAAAATTTATTTGAAATTAATTGGTTGTTTTCTGTTCTAGGATGTTTAGAACCCTTAATATGTGTGTATTTGTAGTTGGTTGAGGTTGTAGGAAGTTGGGTGAGGCGACAAAATCTTGGGAGAAGCTTTAATGGCCGAAATCTTCTCGAAGAAGACGATGAATAGTAACCCGTGACTTTAGGGGGTATTTTGGCCAGGAAGAGAATTGATTTAGCTCTCGGCCAAAACACAAACGTTGTAGATCTTTTCGATACGGTTGCGTGGGCGCTGACCGTGTATTTTTCTGATTTTCCTCAATTCGATATGATTTTTACAAGATGGCAGGTCCAGGTTAAAATCATCAACTCGGAAATCAAATCGGGAATTGGAAAAATAAAGTCTAGAATAAATCGTGTAGATGTTCGGGATAATTTTCGGTGTAGTTTAGAAACCCCGTTAATGAATTTGTGTTGTTGGATCAAGGAATTGAGTAATTTAGTTTTGGAAGACCTGGTGTGACCGGTCGACCGCGCCCCTATGGTCGGTCGATCGCGTCAAGGAAATAGGGCCTACTTCTTTGTTTCGTAGGCTTATTTGCAACCCGCGGTCGATCGGGGGTCCAATACCGGTCGACCGGTACCCTATTTTCAGTCCAAGATTTTGGAGATTAGTATTACTTCTCCTCTTTGAGTTTAAAGTTTATGGATCTTCTAAATTAGAGTATTATAGAGGGTTGTGTCCTAAAGGACTTGGTGAATTGGGAATATATATATATATATATATATATATATATGTAAATTCTCTTAAAGTGAATTAGTATATTTGGAGATATCGAAATGAATCCGTAGATGGGACTTAAGTATGTATAACTTATTAAAGTAAGAAATACTTTGGGTTTAATATCATGCATATATGAATTCATGATTATGATTCTTTAAGAGAATCTTTGGGGTTATTGGTCACCGATAGATGGTTTGGCAAATATGGCCATTCTTATATATTCAGGGAGGAATATATGGTATATGTATATACTATGTGATTCAAGTATATATATAATTTGAGATAAATGATTTTAAAAATATATATATGAATATTTTCAAAATGGGAAAAAGGTAAATGATTTTCATAATTAATAAAAATTATGGTTACACACTTCCCTAAATCGCTATCATAAGGGAAGTTGCATGCGTTATGGTGATGCCCCCTGGCTAATAAATGCAGGGTGGCTATAGTCCTATAGGACATATGGACGATTATTTGTAATGCGCTGGTTAGGTGATTCTGGGTGTGGTCATGACTATCCCGCAGGCATATGGCCGCTTCCCAATGGTGGTAGGTTCCCAGGTTGTCTTGTATAGATAGGCCCTAGAAGATGATAGCCATTTAGGGGCGCGTCCAGTGGGGAAACCCGGAGGGGCGGTCTTAGTTTTATTAAAGCAATTTATGATAATAAATTGGCTTTATATTTACATTTCCTGAGTATAAAAAGGGAAATGGGATAAAGGTTTGGCTTCGGTAACACTCCCAGATGGAAGAAGGGATGTGGAAGCATATGATTGATCAAAGCATATTTATGATAATGAAAATGGCTTTGAATACATAACCTGAGTATAAAAAGGGAAATGGGATGATATTAAATGGAAAACCATTTTTATGATAATAAAACTGGGTTTTAAAAGTATATGATTTGTTAAAGCAATTCATGATAATGAATTGGCTTTTATATGTACATTTACTGAGTATAAAAAGGGAAATGGGAAGTTTTGAGAAAATGAAAGTATTGATAAATACTTGGTATATGAATCCTCAGCCCGGGAGATAGATCCGAATGTTTATGGTAATATGTATATATATGGATAAATCGAGTACCAAGGGTCTAATGGATCTCAACGATCGACCTTGCTGCATAGTAGTGTATCGGGAGGGTTCCTTGTTTGGATTTCGCCTTGCGAGACACCCCACGCACGAATATGGCAATGTGTTGAGACTGGGGAGAAGTTTAATCCTTAGTGCTCTAATATTATAAATGATTATGGTATATATATATATATATATATATCTTTCTAAACTGAGGGACTGGTGGATCTCGACGATCGACCGTGCCGCGTAGTAGTGTATCGGGGGGGTTCCTTGTTTGGATTTCGCTTTGCGAGACAACCCATGCACGAACATGGCATAGCGTTGAGACTGGAGTGAAATTTAGCCCTTAGTACATTTCTTGGACTATATAGGGTTGATACTGGGTTGGTGATAGACTAGTTTAGCAGGATAGCTTGACTAGGATGTTTAGAGGGATGCGCTAGGAGTGCACTGTTAGAAGAGAGGTGAGGGGTATCTCATGGGAGTGCGATGCCAAACTTAAATATGAGATAAAACCTTTTTAAAAATAATAAGGCATTTATGCACTTTCTAAATATTTTCAAAACTCGGGCTCTGACCCGTTTATCTACTTTTCCTTTCTTGCTATATATTATATACATATAGGTGTCCAGACACAGGGACGCCTGGATGGCACTTCTTTCGAGTCAGACGTCAGCTGCAGCAGCTCTGGATGCGTGCAGGTTTTTGATAGCCGCTTCCATTCTTGTAATCTAGATAGAAGGTATTGTATAGACATTCGGGCCAATGGTCCAACTGCATTTATTTATTCTTTTAGAACATCATTCGATATGGTTGTATATTTTTACCGAGTGTTCGGTTATTTTATTTCATTTCAGTTTTATTTACGCAAAACTGTGTGGATGTCTTAATCATTGTCGTTTAAAAAGAGTAGTTAAGTAAAAAAAATTAACGCTCGCCTAATAGGATATTAGTAATTAAATGGATTTTCGACAGTGATGCTAAGAATGATCCATATGTGACTCCTGTTTTAATTTGATATAGGAGCGATCGCCCGGTATCCCATTAGGCCGGTTGCTACAGCTATCTCCGTACAATGGTGAGCACTCGTAGCCGGAGCGAACCGAAAAGATATGGTCATGTCAGAGACATTGGTGTGACACCCCATCTAATAAAATATTGGGCAATCACTCCTATATCAATTTAAAACGGGAGTCTCATAAGGATCATTCTTAGCATCACTGTCGAAAATCCATTTAATTACTAATTACCTATTAGGCCGGTGTCAAAATTTTACTTAACTACTCTTTTTAAACGACTAAAATTAAAACATCCACATAGTTTGCGTAAATGAAACTGAAAGTAAATAAAATAACCGAACACTCGGTCAAAATATACAACCATATCGAATGCTTCTCTAAAAGAATAAATAAATTCAATTGGAACATTGGCCCGAATATCTATACAATACCTCCTATCTAGAGTACAAGAATGGAAGCGGCTATCAAAAACCTGAATGCATCCACTGCTGCTGCAGCAGACGTCTGACTCGAAATAAGTGCCATCCAGGCGTCCCTGTGTCTAGACACCTATGTATATATATAATATAGAAAGAAAGGAAAAGTAGATAAACGGGTCAGAGCCCGAGTTTTGAAAATATTTAGCAAGTGCATAAATGCCTTATATTTTAAGAAAAAAGTTTTATCTCATATTTAAGTTTGGTATCGCACTCTCATGATATACCCTTCACCTCTCCACTAACAGTGCACTCCTAGCGCATCCCTCTAAACATCCTAGTCAAGCTACCCTGCTAAACTAGTCTATCACCCAACCACTATCAACCCTAGATAGTCCAAGTAATGTACTAAGGGCTAAGCTTCTCCCAGTCTCAACACTGTGCCAAGTTCGTGCGCGGGGTGTCTCGCAAAGAGAAATCCAAACGAGGAACCCCCTCCCCCCCCCCCCCCGATACACTACTGCACCGCAAGGTCGATCGTCGAGATCCATTAGACCCTCATCACATAACATATATATATATATATATATATATATATATATATATACATACACTATATAAGAAATACTAAATATTAGAGAACTAAGGGTCAAACTTCTCCCCAGTCTCAACACAAAGCCATATTTGTGCGTGGGGTGACTCGCAAAGCGAAATCCAAACAAGGAACCCCCCGATACACTACTACGCGAAAAGGTCGATCTTCGGGATCCATTAGACCCTCGGTACTCGATTTATCCAATTATATATACATATTTCCATATACATCTGGATCTATCTCTCGGAATGAGAATTTATATACCAAGTGTTTATCAATACTTTTCATTTTTCTCAAAACTTTCCATTTCCTTTCTTATATCCAAGAAATGTATATAAAAGTCAATTCATTATCATGAATTGCTTTATAATAACATATAACTTTTTTTAAAGCCAATTTTATTATCATAAAAATGCTTTTTCGTTTTAAAAACATCCTATTTCCCTTCTTATATCCAGGAAATGTATCCAAAGCCATTTTTATTATCATAAAAATGCTTTGATCATGCCATATGCTTCCACTTCCCTTCTATCATCCGGGAAGTGTTACCGAAGCCAAAACATTTATCCCATTTCCCTTCTTCCATCCAGGAAATGTAATTAAAGCCAATTTATTATCATAAATTGCTTTAACATATAACGCGTTCTAAGACTTCCTGTCCGGGTTTCCCCACTGAGCGAGCCCCTAAATGGCTATCATCTTCCAGGGCCTATCAAACAAGACAACCTGGGATCCTACAACGCAAGACGTCAGGAAGCGGCCATATGCCTGCGGAATAGTCAAGACCACACCCGGAATATCCTAACCAGCGCAGAATCAAATAATCGCTCATATAGCCTATAAGAATATATCCACCCTTCATTGATTAGCCAGGAGGATTCACCATACGTATGCAACTTCCCTTATGATAGCGATTTAGAGAGGTGTGTATCCATATTTTATTAATTATGAAAATCATTTCCTTTATCCATTTTGAAAACATTTATTTTTACATTTTCAAAACCATTTACATCATATCATATATATATACTTTAATCACCTAACATATATATATATATATATGGCCATATTTGCCAAACAATCTAACGATGACCAAATATCCCAAAGGTTCCCTCAAGGAATTATAATCATGCATTCATATAAGCACGATACTAAACCCAAAGTATTTTCTTACTTTGATAATCAATACATACCTAAATCCCATCTAAGGATTTATTGGATATCTCCAATTTTAACACTCCACACTAAGCAAATATATATGTCTATATTCCCAAATTATCCTAATCACCTCCTAGGATTTTCCCATAAAAATCCCAAATTGTATTTTAACTCCCCATACTCTTAAGGGAAGAAAACTTGCAATTCTGACCAAAGCGAATCAATTCGCCCCAATAGCGAATCGATTCAGGTGGGCGAATCGATTGGGCCCCCAATCCGAATCGATTCGGAAAGTGTTCTGCAAACAGGTCTTTAATGACGAATCGATTCGGTCTAAATCCGAATCGATTCGGCCCACTGCAGAATCACAGATCCCTTTAGGCGAATCGATTCGGCCTAGACCCGAATCGATTCGGCCTGTTCGAGGGGCACTGTTTGGGCAATTTTTCAATCTCCAAAATATCCAAAATTCAATCCAATCTCCATTTAAATCCTAACTTGGATTTATTCCTACAAACCCAAAGTTTTAATATCTCCTCAAATTCTTTAGAGGTCCTAACAATCCTTTTGAGAACCCCTGAAATTTATGTCCAATAAGTTATAACTAATGATTTTAATCTCGGACAGCTTTTCGTAGAAAAATCACTATAAATCCAAAAAACATCAGAAAAATATGCGGTAGGCTCTCACGCGACCGCATCGAAAAGATCTACAAGTTTTATTTTTTGACAAAGAGCCGAATCAATTCGCCTCTAGGCCGATTTGATTCGGTAATCACGGTGCCTATACTATTCATCGTCTTCTCCGAGACGGTTTCGTCCATTAAAGCTTCTCCCAAGCTTTTGTCGCCTCACCTAACGTCCTACAACCTCAAACAACTACAAATACATATATATTAAGGGTTATAAAAATCCTAGAGCTCTAAACCACCAATTAATTTAGGTTAAAACCTAAGTTTCTCCAATTAACAAATTTTAGGGGTTTATTCGTTTTTACTCCCGAAAACCCGTTTTATTCACGAATACCCAAGACACAATCTTTAGGGTTTGTTTATACCAAACTAAGATATGAGATTTATGATCAAAAGTAAATAAATCAAGTAAACACTTGCCTTGTGGATATAATCCGACGACCTCGAGCCGAATCCCGCGGAGTTTGGTCGGAATCTCCTCGTTCTCCTCTTTTTCTCCCCTCCTCTCTCTCTCTTCTCTATCTTTTCTCTCTTTTCTCTATTTTCTTTCTTTCTTTATCTTTTCGTCCCCCTCTCCTTCCTTTTATAAGGAGAAAAGAGTTTTACCCCCTTAAAACCCCAAAACGACTCGTTTACTCAATTAGAGACTATTTAACTCCAAAATTCCCCAAAACTCAATTTCGACAATCGGACACTCTTTTCTGACTATCTCGAACATTCCGAGACTCACGGCGCAGTCGAAATTTCCATCTATGGTACTTGACCGCAAATCACTATTCGACCCCATAATAACTTAATGCGGGTTTCCAATCAAAATCTTAACTTTTGTTGCTTTAGTCAACTGTGACATATAATTAAAATACCTCGACATATTTAATCCCAAAAATAGGTACAACACCCATCGAAAATCATCTAATCCTCGAAAATCCCAAAAATCACTATTTCGGGAAAATCTCCAAATTCCAATTTATGCCCAAATGTGGAATTTAATTGTCTCCAAAAGGACGGGTTGTTACATACTCCCCCCCTTACAATGGAATTTCATCCTCGAAATTCGGATAAAACATACACCACCAATTTTTTTAGAATCTCTCCAAATACTAATATCTCAAGGGGAACGATACTAATCCCAATGGTTCCCAACCATATACCACACTGCTACCACGGTCATAAAGTGACTCCAATAGCGTCACATTGCACTCATCATTTCTAGTGCCTCATGGCATAAACTTCAAATTTATATACTACGCCCATTCTATTTCAGGCGGTATATAAACCAACTTACTAAGGTGCCCATATACCTTTCTAACCTATGTACATATGCACATCCAGTTGAACGTCTGACACGTAACACTCTCTCACAATAAGGGTCTCCTTTCCTCGGTGTAATACTCATACATGGGTCCTCCCAACCTGCGAAATTCAATTCTTCTAACCTCGGCGCCTCTAATTATACTAAACTTACATCCTATTAATGCTAAGGTCTATGCGATGTCCTACCTATGGGAAACGAGTCTAATACTAAGTATATCCTTAGTGCCCAAGGACTCTCTCAACTTCCGACATTTGCTTGGTTTCGTGCGTGGGACGTCTCGCCAAGGCGAAATCCAAACAAGGAACCTTCCCGTTACACTACTCCCTCGCATTGTCGGTCGTCGAGATATTACGACCTAAGGCACACCAGCGGGACGTCCTAGATCCTACAACGCTAACCTACGAACGCATTTCTACTATTCTATCCTTTCGCCCATACGAAAGGAAACCTAACTAATCGAAGTGCCCAATCTTTGTGAAGCACTACGAACATCATACCCAAAACATATTTTCTCAAAATTTGCCTTTTCATTAAGGCCTGACTATAATCCTCAAATCAATTTCTCTAAGTCCAACTCCATCCACCCACTTGTGGCGAGAGGACCACTTTAGTGCTTTTCCATAGCACAATATTTCCATAAACACACCATCATCACATGGCTCATAGTCTATAGTGGTTCATCCACACTATAAGACTTTTAACAAAACCCACATCCTTGAATCCTATAACATCTCTCCACTCCCGACGACGCTAAGATTCATGTGTGGAGCGTCTCGCAAAGTGAAATCCAAACAAGGAACCCCTCCACACGCTCCTACTTAACTTTGTCGGTCACGGAGGTCCGTTACTTCAAACATGCAACCGGGATAATCCTATCCCCTATCAACAAAAGGTGATCCGAACTCCTATCTCTAACTAAGAGTCACACCACCCAGCGCTCACACTAATTCTAAGTCCTTGCGCAATCAATAATGAGCTAAATTTTACAGCTCAATAATAATCCGGCGCATCTCAATCATATCTATAAGGTCGCCACATACTCAAATCACGATAATGAAACCTCTGCTCATCGAAGTTCCATCTACCCAATCAATAAAGGTGAACTCAACCTGTATCCAGGTGAGACACCGCAATAACAACCCGTTCTACCCTAGAACTACGGACACGATAGTCTTGCCATCATTAGCCTGCTATCGCTCCGATAATACCATAATATCTTATACTCACCATATCACCATACTCGTATAAGCATATAAAATGAGTATTACTAACCATATATATATATATATATATATTCAATATATCAACACCCTCCTCTATGGAAAATGCAGGAAAATAAAACTCCGCTATCGCGGAAAACACACAGGCATACATGAAATAATGTTATCGATACAGCCACAAACTTAAATTTACACACACGAGTTTAGGGCTAACGAACACCGAAAATTTATCTAGCCACGCCACTTATACCTCTTCCTTCTGAGGTGAAACTCATAACAACAACTTCGCCTTTATCCACTATCGGTCTCTGGCCGATCCTTATGTGAATAATTCAGAACTGCATTCTTCTCATCCATGCTGAATCATGGGGACTCACGGTTAAGACTATCCGTAAGATCCCTTTCAAACCCTTAACCTTACTGAAAATTCAACCTTAGTACCACTCTCTACTATAGCGGTACTACAATACTCATGACTACTATACTTTAGTAGTCGTCACCAAAATCCTTGGTAATTTCCATAGGGAGAGTGACCTCTACTAAGGCCCTCATCCCCAACTTCTTCCAGCTGCTCCAGCTAAGCCCCACCTCCTCCTGCCATCCAAGCCCCACACACAATTCTCAAATGATCGCACAAAATATCACTATAATCTTATAATATTGTAGGAGAACGAAATCTCACAAGAGAAAGCAACAATCCTAATCCTGAGGATCTATAACAATTCAAGAGCAACGCTGAAAGCGTAGTACGTCCGCACAGATTCCTAATGACACTAGAACCTGATGATCTGATACCATCTGTGACACCCCGCCTAATAAAATATTGGGCGATCACTCCTATATCAAATTAAAATAGGAGTCTCATATGGATCATTCTTAGCATCACTGTCGAAAATCCATTTAATTACTAATAACCTACTAGGCCGGTGTCAAAATTTTACTTAACTACTCTTTTTAAACGACTAAAATTAAAACATCCACACAATTTGCGTAAATGAAACCGAAAGTAAATAAAATAACCGAACACTCGGTCAAAATATACAACCATATCGAATGCTGCTCTAAAAGAATAAATAAATTCAATTGGACCATTGACCCGAATATTTATACAGTACCTTGTGACACCCCGACTAATTAAATACCGGGTAGCTACTCCTTTATTAAATCAATACAAAATGCCAAGTTGGTTCAGTTAATAGCATCACTGTCGAAAACATTTTAATGATTACTAACCACCTAGTATTTAAAAAGTAAGTTGCCAAATTTTAAATTAAGTCTGATTAACATACAATATAAGGATAATGAAAGAATAACAACCATTCACCATAACGAAGCAATAGAATAACTAACACAGTGATAATAAGTCCGGAGGAAAACTCCTCACAACAATCCCATGACTGGAATAAGTAAAACAATGTACCCTGAATTAATTACATGCCAAAAGTCTGAAAATCTGAAATAGGAAATGTTTTAATAGAAATGGGCGACATGCCCTACAACTGATGAAATCTGAATATAGAGTCAAGGTAGATGAAGCGTCTACTAGCAAAGTCCTGTAACTTCCACAAACAGCTACAACCCGTCACCTGAATGAAAATCCTATGCATGGTGTCCTTGTGGCTGGGCACCTAAAATGGTTTTTACAAAAAAATAGATTTGAAAGCAAACGGGTCAGAGCCCGCAAGTGGAGAGTATTTTAAAAATAGCAAGTGCTTTAATGACATTAAAACAATGAATGCAAAATACATGTTAGGACGTGCACTCACATGAATTACTCACCTCTCGACTAATTTTGTGCACTCCTAACGTACCGTACCCATCTAAGTAACATACATATCTAACCAAACCGTAATAAGTTCTACCCCCTTACTACTCGATTCTTATTATGCGTTCTAGAGTTAACAACTAAATAAAGGGCTTTACCTAAACTCGGATTCTCGATTATTAGAAATACAATTCATTACAGGTTATCCCTTTATAGTTACTCAAAGCGTTTCTCTATTTATACTCACAATACCAACATGAAAGTTCTCATTAATTTAAGTGTTTATTAGTCACGCCATAAAATACAATACAAGCACCCGAGACTAAGCTGCGGTGCACACATACTCTGCTATCCATCCCGGTACATCACGTACATAAGGATCACGCATTTCCGAATCTCTCAGGAATCGTTCTCAGATAACAACAATCACAAGCAGTGGAGGCGAACACAGTCACATCACATGGGTCACGCACATACCTACGCCCCCACAATCAACAAACTTATTAACTCCCCAATAAGTCCTTCTCCGACCTATGTTCTCAAGGTACCAATCTAAATCCGGGCAACAGAAGGATTAGAAGGCCCTAAGCGAACGTAAACCTCCCGTGATAGCAAGTATGGTAGGTATGTCATACACATAAAATCATATACATATACTAAGTATGCACACATCTTAGTAATCACCATAATTTATTTGCGGTACACTTCTCATTCTGTTACCGACTTATAATGTTACATAATTCACATGTTCCCAGTTAATTCAATTATTAAAGCCGAGAATAAATCTCGCATCGTAATACTCACTCACATCCTATTCCACAATTTCCATTTAATTCAAATCACACTTCTATGTTTTACTCCTCAATATATCCCAAATAACCCAACTATATCCATTTATCATCAAGGGAAATGTTATCTCTACAATTAAACAAGGTTACGGGACACGCAAAATCAAAACAGGCCAAAAAGGCCTAAACTATCAGCTCGTTAGAAGTCTCGTTCGAACAGGGCTGGTTCGAATGAGATTTCGTTCGAACGAACTGAGCATCTAACCAGATCTCGTTCAAACGAAAGGCATCGAACGAACATCCCTCTCGTTAGAAGTCAAACTTTCAACTCGTTAGAAGCTCGTTCGAACGAGCTCGTTCGAACGACCTGGGAAGGCCTTCTAACGAGGTGACAGTTTGAGCCCAGAAAATTCCTATTACGTTTTTCCAACCTTTCTTCACCTCTAATCTTATCTAAATGTCATCACAACAAGGTTTCAAGGTTTCTAATCATCCATAAACATATTAAATTCGTATAACAACATTTATATGGGGTCTAATCATCCCAAACCATATCTAATCATCAAATCTCCCATATTTCGCCCAATTTTCAAGAACATGAACCCTAGAAATTTAAAGTCTTCCATAGTTATAATTAAATCCGTTTTTGTTTCATACAAGATATATTATCATCAGAATAATCACCTAAATACAATTCTACATGCGATTCCTCATCAAAATGTAAGTTTCTAATTCCAATTTAATGGGTTTTCATCAATCTCCCAAAAACAATGAAATTTTCAGAATGTCTAAGCATGGAAGAAACATTCAATGAAATTCACGTAATTAAACCACTTGCCTCTGATATATCTCTGAATTTGATGTTGAAGATTGAATTGTTCTCTCTCTCTCTCTGCATAATTTCTCCCCTCTCTCTCTCTACAACTTCTTCTCTAAAGATGATAATGGTGGCTAGAGGTTGTCTTAGGAAACCCTAAACTTATTTCCAATAACTCCCGTAGCCCATTAAGTCAATTAGTGTAGTTAGTGGGTTTAGTGGGTAAAGGTTAAGTCAGATTTTAATTCCTAATTTTCGTGGGTTTTAATTCCCAAAATTCCAAAATTACCAAACTATCCTTATACGTTGCCGGTATGGCCTAAAAATGCCCCGGGACTCAAACTAAACACCCAGCTAGTGTTTTCTGACTATTTCGACCCTTCCGGACGCGTTGGCGCACTCAAAATGACCATACGGTTAATCAAAATAAAATTCACTTTTTAATTAAACTAATTATATTCCTGACGCGACTGTCACAAGCGTCCCAACAAAATTTTCAAATTGCCGTATTTCAATCTCACGAAAAATTTCATAATTCAATAATCATATATAGCCATATATACTCATTAAAATCAAATACCAATTCGCATCTCACTAGTATTTTTATCCGGATTAATTTCCAATTAATACACATTTAATTCAATTAATCCCATACGTAAATATCATAAAAATACGGGGTATTACATACTTCCCCCCTAATAACAGAATTTCATTCCGAAATTTGAAACTAGAAAGTACCTGGTAAGAACAACTCTGGATAACGTTCGCGCATCTCATCCTCGCGCTCCCATGTGGACTCCTCGACATTATGATGTCGCTACTAAACACGCACTAACGGAACTATCTTTGATCGCAATTTCCACTCACTTCGGTCCAAAATAGCAATCGGCCCCTCCTCGTAGGAGCTATCGGGCTGGAGGTCGATGTCCTCCAAAGCAATGTGAGAATGAGCCAAGTCGTCTCTAAGATATTTCCTTAGCGAGGAAATATGGAACACATCATGAATCCGATGCAAATGCTCCGGTAACCCAAGTCTATATGCAACAGACCCAATCCGCTCTATGATAGGGAATGGCTCCACGTATCTCGGTGCCAACTTCCCCTTCTTCCCAAATCGCATAATCCCCTTCATAGGAGATACTCTGAGTAAAACCTGGTCCCCCACTTGGAATTCCCTGGAGAATCTCTTCGCATCATCATAGCTCTTCTGCCGATCCTGAGCTACCCGAATGCGACTCCGTATCAATTCTATCCTTGCCGAAGTATCCTGAATCACTTCCGGCCCAAGTAGTTTGTTGTCCCCGACCTCCAACCAACATGCTGGGGAACGACAAGGTCTACCGTACAGCGCCTCAAATGGAGCCATGCCAATGGTGAACTGGTAGGAGTTGTTGTAAGCAAACTCCACCAGTGGAAGATACTGCTCCCATCCACCCTCGAAATCAATGATGCACATACGCAATATGTCCTCCAACATCTGATTGGTACGCTCGGTTTGCCCATCGGTCTGCGGATGATAACCATACTCAACCGCAGTTCCGTGCCCATGGCCTCCTGAAAACTCTCCCAAAACCGTGAAACAAATATCTTATCTCGGTCAGACACGATATTTAGGGGCACACCGTGAAGTCTCACTATTTCTGCAATAAAGAGCTGGGCATACTGTCCCGTAGTGTAGTCGGTCCTTATGGGTAGAAAATGAGCGACCTTGGTCAATCTATCCACAATTACCCAAATGGAGTTGTGACCCCTCTGTGACGTAGGTAACCCCATGATAAAGTCCATGGATATGCTCTCCCACATCCACATTGGGACTTCTAATGATTGTAGAAGTCCTGTCGGTCTTTGATGGTCCACTTTTACCAGCTGACAAGTGGCACATTTAGAAACAAACACGGAAATATCTCTCTTCATCCCGCTCCACCAATACTGACGTCGCATATCTTGGTACATTTGTCCCCACCGGGATGTACCGCGAACCGTGAGCCGTGCGACTCTGCCATCACCTCGTGTCGCAGTTCCTCCCCTTCCGGAACTACCAGTCTTCCATTGAAGCGTAATCCCTCGTCTGAGCTAACGGTATAGGATTGGGCTCCCTATGCTAATAATCGAACTATCTGCTCCTGACAGAACGAGTCATCTGCTTGTGCCTTTACCACTCTCGTGAAAATCTGCGGTGTAACAGTCATCACCGACATGAATGATCGGGCCACTGCATCCTAGTGTCCCAACTCTTTCCACTTTGCCTTCCACACCCCTGCCACTTCATCTACTGGCCTATGGCTCAACGCGTCTGCTATCACGTTAGCCTTCCCCGGGTGATATTGGATATCAAACTGATAGTCCTTCACAAACTCGAGCCACCTTCGCTGTCGCATATTCAACTCTTTCTGCGTGAATAGGTACTGTAGGGACTTATGGTCCGTGAACAATCAAAACTTCTCCCCCAAAAGGTAATGTCTCCAAATCCGAAGGGCAAATACCACTGCCGCTAACTCCAAGTCATGAGTGGGGTAATTCTTCTCGTGAGGCTTAAGCTTACGGGAAGCATAAGCTATGGCCTGACTCTCCTGCTGCAATACACCTCCAAGTCCTTGTAAGGACGCATTGGTGTAAACTAGATACTCAACTCCCGGTCTCGGCAATGCTAACACAGGTGCTAAGGTCAACTTGTCCTTCAATTCATCGAATGCCAACTGACAGGCATCACTCCAAATGAATGGCACACCTTTACGAGTCAGATGTGTCAAAGGACCTGCTATCTTTGAAAATCCCCGAATGAACCTCCTGTAGTATCCTGCTAGGCCCAAGAAACTACGGATCTCAGTCGGTGTCATGGGCTATCCCCACTCCCTCACCGCGGATACCTTCCCCGGATCAACAGATATCCCCTGGTCGGAAATAATATGCCCCAAAAATTGAACCTCCTTCAGCCAAAACCCACACTTCTCATACTTTGTATACAGTTCGTTCTCATGTAGTGTCTGCAAAACCTGCCTCAAATGATCGGCGTGCTCCTCCTCTGTCTGGGAGTAAACCAGAATGTCATCAATGAAGACAATGACGAACTGATCTAGGAACTCTCTGAACACCCTATTCATTAAGTCCATAAACACAGCTGGAGCATTGGTCAAACCAAAAGGCATAACCCGAAACTCGTAGGAACCATATCTTGTTAAGAACGCAGTCTTCGAGACGTCCTCTTCCCTGATACGCAACTGATGGTACCCTGATCGCAAATCAATCTTTGAGAAGAAAGAAGCTCCTCTCAACTAGTCGAATAAGTCATCAATTCGGGGCAACGGATACTTATTCCGTATCGTGACTTTATTCAACTCCCAGTAGTCCACACACAACCTCAACGATCCATCCCTCTTCTTCACGAACAATACAGGGGCACCCCACGGCGAAGTACTCCTCCGGATACCCCTGTCCCAACAACTGCTCAATCTGATCCCGTAACTCTCTCATTTCAGCTGGAGCCATACGGTAAGGTGTGGGGGCAATAGGCCGAGTGAATGGCGTCAAGTGGATCACAAAGTCTATCTCTCTACTCGGAGGTAATCCAGGTATATCCTAAAATACGTCAACAAACTCTCGAACAAACGAAATCGAATCAAGTGGTATCACCACTTCCTTAGAGGTCTCCTCCTCTATATAGTACAAATGAGTGGACGATCCTCCCTCAGGACGAGGCATCGCCACTAAAAACATCTCCTGCCCGGGAATGGAAAAAATAATACATCTACTAAAATAATCAATCATGGCTCGGTACGCAACTAGCCAATCCATGCCAATAATGGCATCATACTCGGTCATATCTAATACTAAAATATCCGCGGGTAAAGTAAACCTCCCGATCTCTATACCCACGCCTCTACATACACGTGAAATCACGGAACCCCTACTCAACGGCGAATCTACACAAGTAACCGTACTCTTGGCGGTGTCTAATAGCCCAATGGTGCGTGCAAATCTCATAGCAATAAAATAGTGTGTAGCCCCCGTGTTAAACAAAATACGCCCCATAGTCCCCTGAATAGAGAACATACCCTCAATGGCTGGTGGATCCTGTGGGGCTGCAGCCTGCTAAAGCTGATATACTCTCCCATACTGAAGCTGCCCTTGCTAAACTGGGACTGCTGGAATGGGTGGTAATGCTACCATCTGCGGTGGTGCTGGGAGGGCGACGGGAAACATAGGTCTCTGCGGCTCCTGTCGAGCACCCTGCTGCTGCTGCGGAGCCCTGCCCCTATTAGGACAGTCCTGGCATTTATGGCCAGTCTTGACACAAACGTAACACTTCCCCGGGAAGTTCCCCCTCTCTGTCCCTGCTGCCCCCGACCCTGGTGGCCGTTACCATTCCTCCCCTGGCCCTGCTGGCCCTGCTGAAACTGCTGATGACCATTCTGACCCTGCTGGTTCTAATGGCCATTCGGACCCTAATGGCCCTGTCGGAAACCTCCCTGTCCATGCCTGAAATTTCCCGATCTAAACCTCTTGTGATCCCCCTGCTGGGAACCCTGGTCACCCTGTCTCTGCCCCTGAACAGATTGTGCCCCACTGGCACCATGTCCTCCAGTCCTGCCCTGATGGCTGGACTCTCCCGATCACTTGCCCTCAGCCATGTGAAAGCGGTGATCCTGGCAGTGTAACAGTGTAGCGTTAACCACATCAGAGTAAGTGGCCAACGATAGGTTTCCCAACAAATGCTGACGGATCCTCCAAGTCAACCCGTCTGTGAATTTCTGAATCTTCTTCTCTTCCGTCGGTATCTCATCCGGTACAATATTCAACAGATTTGTGAATTCGGCCTCATACTCGGCCACAGTCTTACCCTCCTATTTAAGATTCATCAACTTCCTCCTCATTTCCGTATGAACAGCTGACGGAAAATATTTGCGGTCGAACCGCACCCAAAACTCCTGTATAGTAAGAATATCTCTCTCCTCTGCGGTGGTAATAGACTCCCACCACTGCAATGCAGAACCTACTAGCTTTAAAGTAGATAGTATCTGCTTCTGGACATCGGTGCACTCATACATCCTCAGGTGCCTCTGAATATCCTTCCTCCACTGACTAGATACCACAACATCGGAGCTACATGCGAACTCCGGAGGGTGTGATTTCTGAAAAGCATCACGAACACGTTCCCAAGCAGACGGGAATGCATGTGCCTGAACTGGCGTGGCTACTGGCGCCTGAGGTGGTGCCTGCTGAACTACGGCTAGTGCGGCATTTATCGCCTGGGACACAATGGCTGCAACCTCGGCGGCATTCATCGTGCCCTGAACTGGTGCGGGCTGTGGTTCTGGCGTCGCATCCCTGGGAACCCGTTGCGCACGTCGTGGAGGCATCTGAAACAAGAATAAAGTTTATAAGTTCGCAGTTATAAACTCAAAATAGCTGAAGAACGTAGCATATACAAAAGAATACAACAGTCCTAAAATATAGGGCTCTACATCAAAGAAAGCTCAGCGGAAACATAATAAGCCGAACAGATCCTAAAGGACACTAGAACCTGATGCTCTGATACCACCAGTGACACCCCGACTAATTAAATACCGGGTAGGTACTCCTTTATTAAATCAATACAAAATGCCAAGTTGGTTCAGATAATAGCATCACTATCGAAAATATTTTAATGATTACTAACCACCTAGTATTTAAAAAGTAAGTTGCCAAATTTTAAATTAAGTCTGATTAACATACAATAAAAGGATAATTAAAGAATAACAACCATTCACCATAACGAAGCAATTGAATAACTAACAAAGTGATAATAAGTCCGGAGGAAAACTCCTCACAACAATCCCATGACTGGAATAAGTAAAACAGTGTACCCTGAATTAATTACATGCCAAAAGTCTGAAAATCTGAAATAGGAAATGTTTTAATAGAAATGGGCGACATGCCCTACAACTGATGAAATCTGAATATAGAGTCAAGGTAGATGAAGCGTCTACTAGCAAAGTCCTGTAACTTTCACAAACAGCTACAGCTCGTCACCTGAATGAAAATCCTATGCATGGTGTCCTTGTGGCTGGGCACCTAAAATGGTTTTTACAAAAAAATAGATTTGAAAGCAATCGGGTCAGAGCCCGAAAGTGGAGAGTATTTTAAAAATAGCAAGTGCTTTAATGACATTAAAACAATGAATGCAAAATACATGTTAGGACGTGGACTCACATGAATTACTCACCTCTCGACTAATTTTGTGCACTCCTAACGTACCGTACCCATCTAACTAACATACATATCTAACCAAACCGTAATAAGTTATACCCCCTTACTACTCGATTCTTATTATGCATTCTAGCGTTAACAACTAAATAGAGGGCTTTACTTAAACTCGGATTCTCGATTATTAGCAATACAATTCATTACAGGTTATCCCTTTATAGTTACTCAAAGCGTTTCTATATTTATACTCACAATACCAACATGAAAGTTCTCATTAATTTAAGTGTATATTAGTCATGCCATAAATATACAATACAAGCACCCGAGACTAAGCTGCGGTGAACACATACTCTGCTATCCATCTCGGTACATCACGTACATAAGGATCACGCATTCCGAATCACTCAGGAATCGTTCTCAGATAATAACAATCACAAGCAGTGGAGGCGAACACAGTCACATCACTTGGGTCATGCACATACCTACGCTCCCACGATCAGCAGACTTATTAACTCCCCAATAAGTCCTTCTCTGACCTATGTTCTCGAGGTACCAATCTAAATCCAGGCAACACAACGATTAGAAGGCCCTAAGCGAACGTAAACCTCCCGTGATAGCAAGTATGGTAGGTATGTCATACACATAAAATCATATACATATACTAAGTATGCACACATCTTAGTAATTAGCATAATTTATATGCGGTACACTTATCATTCTCTTACCGACTCATAATGTTACACAATTCATATTTTCCCGGTTAATTCAATTATTAAAGCCGACAATAAATCTCGCATCGTAATAGTCACTCACGTCCTATTCCATAATTTCCATTTAATTCAAATCACACTTCTATGTTTTACTCCTCAATATATCACAAATAACCCAACTATATCCATTTATCATCAAGGGAAATGTTATCTTTACAATTAAACAAGGTTACGGGACACGCGAAATCAAAACAGGCCAAAAAGGCTTAAACTGTCAGCTCGTTAGAAGTCTCGTTCGAACGAGGCTGGTTCAAACGAGATTTCGTTCGAACGAACTGGGCATCTAACGAGATCTCGTTCGAACGAAAGGCATCGAACGAACATCCGTATCGTTAGAAGGCAAACTGTCAACTCGTTAGAAGCTCGTTCGAACGACCTGGGCAGGCCTTCTAACGAGGTGACAGTTTGAGCCCAGAAAATTCCTATTACGTTTTTCCAACTTTTCTTCACCTCTAATCTTATCTAAATGTCATCACAACAAGGTTTCAAGGTTTCTAATCATCCCTAAACATATTAAATTCGTATAACAACATTTATATGGGGTCTAATCATCCCAAACCATATCTAATAATCAAATCTCCCCAATTTTCCCCAATTTTCAAGAACATGAACCCTAGAAATTTAAAGTCTTCCATAGTTATAATTATATCCGTTTTTGTTTCATACAAGATATATTATCATCAGAATAATCACCTAAATACAATTCTACATGCTATTCCTCATCAAAATGTAAGTTTCTAATTCCAATTTAATGGGTTTTCATCAATCTCCCAAAAATAATGAAATTTTCAGAATGTCTAAGCATGGAAGAAACATTCAATGCAATTCACGTAATTAAAACACTTGCCTCTGATATATCTCTGAATTTGATGTTGAAGATTGAATTGTTCTCTCTCTCTCTGCAGAATTTCTCCTATCTCTCTCTCTACAACTTCTTCTCTAAAGATGACAATGGTGGCTAGAGGTTGTCTTAGGAAACCCTAAACTTATTTCCAATAACTCCCGTAGCCCATTAAGTCAATTAGTGTAGTTAGTGGGTAAAGGTTAAGTCAGATTTTAATTCCTAATTTTCGTGAGTTTTAATTCCCAAAATTCCAAAATTACAAAACTACCCTTATATGTTGCCGGTATGGCATAAAAATGCCCCGGGACTCAAACTAAACCCCCAGTTAGTGTTTTCTGACTATTTCGACCCTTCCGGACGCGCTGGCGCACTCAAAACGACCATACGGTTAATAGAAATAAAATTCACTTTTTAATTAAACTAATTATATTCCTGACGCGACTGTCACACGCGTCCCAACAAAATTTCCAAATTGCCGTATTTCAATCTCACGACAAATTTTATAATTCAATAATCATATACAGCCATATATACTCATTAAAATCAAATACCAATTCGCATCTCGCTAGTATTTTTATCCGGATTAATTTCCAATTAATACACATTTAATTCAATTAATCCCATAAATAAATATCATAAAAATACGGGTTATTATATACCTCCTATCTAGAGTACAAGAATGGAAGCGGCTATCAAAAATCTGCATGCATCCACAGCTGCTGCAGCAGAGGTCTGACTCGAAAGAAGTGCCATCCAGGCATCCTTGTGTCTGGACACCTATGTATATATATAATATAGAAAGAAAGGAAAAGTAGATAAACGGGTCAGAGCCCGAGTTTTGAAAATATTTAGCAAGTGCATAAATGCCTTTTTTTTTTAGAAAAAGCTTTTATCGCATATATAAATTTGGTATCGCACTCCCATGAGATACCCCTCACCTCTCCACTAACAGTGCACTCCTAGCGCATCCCTCTAAACATCCTAGTCAAGATCCCTTGCTAAAGTAGTCTATCACCCAACCACTATCAACCCTAGATAGTCCAAGTAATGTACTAAGGGCTAATCTTCTCCCCAGTCTCAACACTGTGCCAAGTTCGTGCATGGGGTGTCTCGGAAAGAGAAATCCAAACAAGAACCCCCCCGATACACAACTACGCGACAAGGTCGATCATTGGGATCCATTAGACCCTCGTTACTCGATTTATCCATATATATATGCATATTTCCATATACATCCGGATCTATCTCCCGGAATGAGAATTTATAAACCAAGTATTTATCAATACTTTTCATTTTTCTCAAAACTTTTCATTTCCTTTCTTATATCCAGGAAATGTATAAAAAAGTCAATTCATTATCATGAATTTCTTTAACATAACATAATACTTTTTTTAAGCCAATTTTATTATCATAAAAATGTTTTTCCGTTTTAAAAACATCCCATTTCCCTTCTTATATCCAGGAAATGTATCCAAAGCCATTTTTATTATCATAAAAATGCTTTGATCATATCATATGCTTCCACTTCCCTTCTTCCATCCGGGAAGTGTTACCGAAGCCAAAACATTTATCCCATTTCCCTTCTTCCATCCAGGAAATGTAATTAAAGCCAATTTATCATCATAAATTGCTTTAACATATAACGCGTTCTAAGACCGCCCGTCCGGGTTTCCCCACTGTGCGCGCCCCTAAATGGCTATCATCTTCCAGGGCCTATCAAATAAGACAACCTGGGATCCTACAACACAAGACGTCGGGAAGCGGCCATATGCCTGCGGGATAGTCAAGACCACACTCGGAATCTCCTAACCAGCGCAGAAACAAATAATCGCTCATATGGCCTATAGGACTATATCCACCCTGCATTCATTAGCCAGGGGGCTTCACCATACGTACACAACTTCCCTTATGATAGCGATTTAAAGAGGTGTGTATCCATATTTTATTAATTATGAAAATCATTTCCTTTATCCATTTTGAAAACATTTATTTTTACATTTTCAAAACCATTTACATCATATCATATATATATACTTTAATCACCTAGCATATATATATATATATATATATATATATATATATATATATATATATATATATATATATATATATATATATATATATATATATGGCCATATTTGCCAAACAATCTAACGATGACCAAATATCCCAAAGGTTCCCTCAAGGAATCATAATCATGCATTCATATAAGCATGATACTAAACCCAAAGTATTTTCTTACTTTGATAATCAATACATACCTTAATCCCATCTAAAGATTTATTGGATATATCCAATTATAACACTCCACACTAAGCGAATATATATGTCTATATTCCCAAATTATCCTAATCACCTCCTAGGATTTTCCCATAAAAATCCCAAATTGTATTTTAACTCCCCATACTCTTAAGGGAAGAAAACTAGCAATTCTGACCAAAGCGAATCGATTCGCCCCAATAGCGAATCGATTCGGGTGGGCGAATCAATTCGGCCCCCAATCCTAATCGATTCGAAAAGTGTTCTACAAACAGGTCTTTAATGGCGAATCGATTCGGTCTAAATCCGAATTGATTCGGCTCACTGCAGAATCACAAAACCTTTTAGGCGAATCGATTCGGCCTAGACCCGAATCGATTCGGCCTGTTCGAGGGGCACTGTTTGGGCAATTTTTGAATCTCCAAAATACCCAAAATTCAATCCAATCTCCATTTAAATCCTAACTTGGATTTATTCCTACAAAACCAAAGTTTTAATATCTCCTCAAATTCTTTAGAGGTCCTAACAATCCTTTTGAGAACCCCTAAAATTTATCTCCAATATGTTATAACTAATGATTTCAATCTCGGACAGCTTTTCATAGAAAAATCACTATAAATCCAAACAAAATCAGAAAAATATGTGGTCGGCGCCCACGCGAACGCGTCAAAAAGATCTACACATATATTAACGGCTCTAAACTTCCTAGAACCCTAAACCACCAGTTAATTTAGGTTAAAACCTAAGTTTCTCCAATTAACAAATTTTAGGGGTTTATTCGTTTTAACTCCCGAAAACCCATTTTATTCACGAATACCCAACCCAAAATATTTAGGGTTTGTTTATACCAAACTAGGATATGAGATTTATGGTCCAAAGTAAATAAAGCAAGTAAACACTTGCCTCGTGGATATAATCTGACGACCTTGAGCCGAATCCCGCAGAGTTTGGCCGGAATCTCCCCGTTCTCCTCTTTTCTCCCCTCCTCTCTCTCTTCTCCCCCTTTTCTCTCTTTTCTCTATTTATTTATCTTTTCCTCCCTCTATCCCTCCTTTTATAAGGAGAAAAGGGTTTTACTCAATTACGAGCCTATTTAACTCCAAAATTCCCCGAAACTCAATTTCGACAATCGGACACTCTTTTCGGACTATCTCGGACATTCCGAGACTCCCGGCGCAGTCGAAATTTCCATCTGAGGTACTTGACCGCAAATCACTATTCATATCAAAATCTTAACTTTTGTCGCTTTACTCAACTGCGACATATAATTAAAATACCTTGACATATTTAATCCCAAAAATAGTTACAACACCCATCGAAAATCATCTAATCCTCGAAAATCCCAAAAATCACTATTTCGGAAAAATCTCCAAATTCCAATTTATGCCCAAATGTGGAATTTAATTATCTCCAAAAGGAAAGGTTGTTACAATTGGAAATTGGGGCATAAGGTAAAAGATCTGGCATTTTTTTGGATATCTCGAGAGTGGGATCCTCAAGTGTGGGTTCCGATGGACATGGTGGGATTAGATCAGGCTCACTATCGAAAGGTAAGTCAAAATAATTATCGACTTGGGACCCGGACCATGGGATGGTCTCAACTTTGAGATTCTCGGGGTGGTAGGGTTGGTCACACTCAAAATCCGTGTCACAAGAGGACATATTATCGTCATCACACTCGGATGAAATAATGGGTGGATGCATGGGAATGTCTGACTCTCTCGCACACTCAATTTCATTTAATCTTTCTTCAAGCCTTTGGAGAGCTTGAGTTTGAGATTGAGTGGTTTTCTCTTACTCAAGTATGAACTTTTGCAAGAGGCTTTCGAGAGTGGATGTGGATGAAGGTAGTGGTGGAGTGGCGGGTGGTGGTGGTGGTCGAGGAAGACACAACTATCTATGATCATGGCGATATGGAGAATACTCAAATGAAGTGTGTGGAGTGGGTCCAAGTTAAGCATACACAAAAGGATCGCTTTCGTGATGGACAAATGTTTGATCCTCATGGCGTGCGTAGTGAGGGAACTAATCATGAACGGGTGCAAAAGGTTGCCATGATGACTAATGGAATGTGTGAGGATCCAAAAAATCGAGTTGGGATTCGTATTGCGTGGGAGGGTGATCAGGCCACCACGAATAACTGGGGGACTCACACAACTCGGGATTGGGTGTATCGAAATAGTAGGCCAAGTTGGGTTTCGAAACAGTGTCATATGGATACACATGCTCCATGGTGGGTTCATAGGGATATGATAAGTAAGGACACTCATGGGATATGTGATCGGCATAATAATAGTGGGTGCACAACAAAGGATGAGACAAGTCGACACTTGACACCGAGGGTGATGGAAAATGAGGTGCGTGCATGGACGGGTCATGAGTATCAACGGGAGTCGTGAGAGAGGTGAAACCATTAAAAATATCATAAAGAGACGGCTCGGGATCACTCTTACATGTGTCACGTGTCAATGTTAAATAATAAAAGTAGTCCCGTAAAGGATGTTCTTCGGCCATGTGGAGAGAAATATTTTTTTAATTTTTAAATATCTTTTAAAAGGAAAGAAAATATTTTTCGATTTTTCTAAAAATTAAAGAAAGAAAATATTTTTGGAATTTCTAAAAAAGTAAAGGAAGAAAATTGTTTTGTATTTTTCTAAAAGGAAAGAAATAATTTTTTTTGTATTTTTGTTATAAAAATGAAAGAAAATATTTTTGGATTTTTTGGAAGAAAAGGTGGGGAAAAATATAGACTCTTGATTGGACGAACTAACTAAAATCCAACTACCGAAAAATGAATTGGATTCACACACAAGTCAAGGAGAAATCCTAACTAGCACATAGACAATTTTTATCTTTAAATTTAGTGAAAGGGATGTCCAATTTTAATTAAGTCTGTGGGGGATAAAAATCACGAATATTATCTTAGTGATCGCCTTTACAAAAATATTCTCCTATTGGAATGCCTAGTTGATTGATTTTAAATTTAGTGATGGCTAGGGTAGCACACAATGATAAGCGAGTGAGTCGGGTGATGAAATCCCTTCTCGTGAGTGACCGAGTGTAAGTCTTAGTAATTTAATTCATCACACCATTCAAAAATAAATGCGAGAATAAAATCAAGTAAGAAAACACAAAGCACACAAAAGAATTGACTCGCTAACAGGAGAGGCGCGAGGGTGTAAGAAATGTACCTCCCACGGTTTTTAGGCCGTGGGATGCCGAAAACTTTGAGTCGACTAGGGGGAGATTACGTCTATCTCAGTCGGCCCCGGGAGTCCTATCGACCCAAGGTAGAGAGGCTTCTAAATCCTCGCCAATGGACACCCTCTCTCTACCTTGTCCGGCTTCCCTATCATGCTTTCTTTGATTATTACAAATTTAAATGGAAAATAAATTGTGTCTCTAAGCACCGCAATACAAGCCAAGAATAAAAATCCTGATACAAGCCTTCTAAACATATAAAAAATAGTACAAATAAATAAATAAATAAATAATAAAGTGAAAAAAATAAATGAACTACAAATTGAAATCCGCTCCAAGTGCTTCACGCTCCCAAGAATGGCAACGGCGCCATTTGATAACTTTGCTTTTTGTGTGTCGTCGTTGTTAAAAGCCAAGTTAGTCAAAACCTCAATTATTAACAAAATATAACAATCTCAAGTGTAAAGGTAAGTAAGGGTATCAATCCACTTCCAAGGGGTTAAAGCAAAGGGAACACAATTGTAATTCACTTTTTATTTCCTTTTTGTGCTTTTTCCCTTTTCTACTTTTTTTTTTTTAGCTTTTTCAAATATTAAAACAATTGGGTGAGCGTTAATTTAGGAATTAATGGAGGGTGCATGTGGTTTGGGTGTGAGGTCATGATAGTGGGGAGAATGGGGGTGACAAAATCTGATTTGGTTTAGAGGGTATAATGGGAAGTTGGGTTAAGTAGGTAGTTGGGGGTAAAATTGAGAAAATGGGATAAGTTGGTTTTATGCACATGTGGGATTTGTTTTGGCATTTGGCAGGTCAAAAATCATGTAAGGCATTTTTGGTCTTTGGTTCGAAAGAAAGGTGAAATGGGTTTAGGGTTATGGCTGAAATGGGTCTGGGCGTGGGTCGAGTTTGGATGGTGGTTGAATGGAGCAAGGGTTGAACATCTGATGGGTCTAGCACCGGCGGTAGCGGGACGCCGGAGTTTGAGCACTCGGGCTGGTGATGTGATCGGAGATGGGTTGTGGGTTAATGTGAGTTGGGTGAGTCAAGACAGAGAAGTTGGTGTGTTAATGGATTTATGAGGTTTTTGGTTATGGAGGTTGGAGAGAGGGGAGAGAAAGTGGTTGGGTGAAAGAAAGAAGAAGGAGGTGAGGGATTTGGGTGTTTGATGGTGTAGGGTCTTAGTATGAGGGTAAGGGTTTGTGTGTAGTGTAATGTAGTTTATGGAAGGTGTAGGATAAGTGGGGTGTGTATGTGTTAGTTTGTGACCCTAAATAAGTAAAACTAAAAACATAAAATTAATAAAACTGAAAAAAAAAATTTAACTAAAAATAAAACAAACTAAACAAAAATAAAATATTAAAACTTAGAAAATAAAATCCTAAGCTATATAAAAACTTAAAATATAAATGAAGACTAAAGTCCTAAAAAATATAAAATCTAATAAACTAAAAATAAACTCCAAAAAACTAATCCTAATAAAACTAAAAACTAATAGAAATCAAAATAAAATATAATTACAAAAATAAAATATAAAAATAGAAAATAAACTTAAATAAATCTAAAATAAAACCTAAAATTAAAAAGACTCAACTAAAAATCTAAAAAAAATATAAAAGGGCACAACCTAAACATACACGGGGTTCGGGGTAGGCTTACGCTCGGTTTAGGGTAGGCTAGGATACGGGACAAGGGTAATTAGCTCCATAATTGGCAAAATTCCCTCGATATATAGCTTTTAACACCGCAAACGCATGTTTGACCTACAAGATAAACATTTAAGCACATAAGAACCATATTGTCGAGAATTAGCAACTAAAGTATGTCAATTCGGGGTATAAACTGTACAGTTTTGGGTGCTTATGATTTTTCCATTTCAAGGTGAAGTGATTGCTCACTCATGTAAATTACTTATTTTCTCTCTTTTCGGGTATTTGGGATTCAATGCATGACGTCTTTCGAGATATGGTGCAATTGGGCTCTGCAATGATACGAGTTGGGCCAAATATAGATGACACATCACGGTAGTGTAACAACTCGTCCTTTTGGAGATAATTAAATCCCATAATCGAGTATAAATTGAAATTTGGAGAAATTATCGTGAATAGTGATTTTTGGGATTTTCGAGGATTAGATGATTATCGATGGGTGATATGTTGACTTTTGGGATTAAGTAAATGAATTGGAGTATTTTAATAATATGTCTCCATTGGGTAAAGAGACAAAAGAAAATATTTTAATGGGAATACCTCATTTATTTATTTTGGGTTGAAATAGTGATTTGCGGTCAAATACCTCGGATGGGAATTTCGACTGTGCCTTGACTCTCGGAATGTCCGAGATAATCGAAAAAGAGGGTCCGATTGTCAAAATTGAGTTTCAGGGAATTTTAGATTAAAAAGGGCTCGTAATCGAGTAAACGAGTGGTTTTAGGGTTTTGAGGGTTAAAACCCTTTTTCTTCCTATATAAAGAGGGAAAGGGGGAAGAAAAGAGAAAGAAAAGAGAGAAGAGAGAGAGGAGGAGGGGAGAAAAGAGGAGGACAGGGGAAACTCCGGCCAAACTTCGCCAGATTCGACTCGGGATCGTCGGATTTTATCCAGGAGGTAAGTGTTTACTTGCTTTGTTTCATTTTGTGCAATTATCTCATATCATAGTTGGTAAAAATATGATTTTTAGGTTAGAACCCTTAAAATAAATTTGGGAAAATTGTATATGAGTTTACATATTTATGTATTGTAAACTCTTAATGGTTTCTAGTGTTAAAACCATGTTAATGGAGTGTAAGATTGAATTGAAATGGGAGAAATGCCAAAACTAGGTTTTTATGGTTTTAGGGTTTAAATCTAAGGAAAATGGTTTAATACCCCAAAATAATTGATGTGTTAGTTGTAAAACATAGATTATATGTTTATTGAAATGTTGGATGAGGTTAGAAACAACAAAAATGGAGAAAAATGGAGTTTGGGATTTTGGGGAAGATGATGAATAGTAAACCCGCAGCTTGTGGGGACATTTCGTCCAGGAAGAGAATTTATTTAGCTCTTGGACAAAACACGAAAGTTGTAGATATTTTCGATACGGTCCCGTGGACGCTAACCGCGCATTTTTCTGATTTATCGACGATTTGATATGATTTTTATAAGATAGCAATTCTGGGGTAGAAATCATCAACGCGGAAATCAGATCGGAAATTGGAAAAATAAAGGATTGAAATAATTGTGTAGATGTTTGGGGTGATTTTTGGTGTAGATTAGAAACCTTGAAAATGAATTAGGATTGAGTTTTGGGTATTTTGGAGATTGAAAAATTGCCCAAGCAGTGCCCCTCGAACAGGCCGCATCGATTCGGATCTAGGCCGAATCGATTCGCCTAAGGGGATCTGTGATTCTGTAGTGGGCCGAATCGATTCGGATTTAGACCAAATCTGTTCGCCATTAAATACCTATTTGAAAAACACTTTCGGAATCGATTCGGATTGGGGGCCGAATCGATTCGCCCACCCGAATCGATTTGCTAATGGGGCGAATCGATTCGCTTTGGTCAGATTTGCCAGTTTTCTCCCCTTAAGAGTATGGGGAGTTAAATTAAAATTTGGGGATTTATATGGGGGACCCTAGTTATGATATCGGGACTCCTAAATGATGGTTTTGAGGGTTAGTAAACCTTTAGATGAAAGACAAGGCCTTGGATTGGTGTAGGTCCTAAGCCGGGGAATGAACGTAGTTAACGTTCGGGACGAACAAAATTTGAGATAGAGAGTTCGGCTACCATCGAGCAAAGGTAATTATGTATTTGAATTGAATACATCTTGGTGAAACCTAGTAAGTGATTTATAGGTATTTATATATTTGGGATTATTGGTCATCGCTAGATGTAATTGGAAATTATGACCATATAGATATATTCGAGGAGGAATATATGGTATATATATACTATGTGATTAAAGTATATATATGATATGATGTAAATGAGTTTTGAAAATGTAAAGATAAATGTTTTGAAAATGGAAAGATAAATGATTTTCATAAATAATAATTTATGGATACACAACTGTCTAAATCGCTATCATAAGGTAAGTTGCGCGCGTATGGTGAAGCCCCCTGGATAATGAACGCAGGGTGGATATAGTCCTATAGGCCATATGGGAGATTATATATGTTTACTGCGCTGGTTAGGTGATTCTCGGTGAGGTCATGACTATCCTGCAGGCATATGGCCGCTTCCCAATGTTTCGGTAGGTTCCCAGGTTGTCTTGTTTGATAGGCCCTGGAAGATGATAGCCATTTAGGGGCGCGTACAGTGGGGAAAACCGGAGGGACGGTCTTAGATATGTTAAAGCAATTCATGATAATGAATTGGCTTTTAATACATTTCCTGGATGGAAGAAGGGAAATGGGATAAACGATTTGGCTTCGGATACATTTTCCCAGATGGAAGAAGGGAAATGGAAGCATGTGTTATGGAAAAAGCATTTTTATGAAAATAAGAATGGCTTTTATATACATTTCCTGGATATAAAAAGGGAATGGGATATTATGGAATAGAAAAGCATTTTATGATAATAAAACTGGCTTTTAAAAATTTATATGATATGTTGAAGCAATTCATGATAATGAATTGGCTTTTATATACTTTTCCTTGATATAAGAAAGGAATGAAAAGTTTTGAGATAAAAATGAAAAGTATTGATAAATACTTTGTAAATTGAATTGGTAAACCTCAGTCCGGGAGATATTATCCGGATGTATATTGTAAGACGTATATAAAAAAAATGAAAATGATGTGGATGTTAATATATATATAAGTATGTATTTATACATTAGTTTCATGCTACGGGCCTAATGGATCTCTACCATTAACCCTGCCAGGTAGTAGTGTATCGAGGGGGTTCCTTTTTTTGGATTTCGCTTTGCGGGACACCCCACGCACGAACTTAGCTCAGTGTTGAGAATGGAGAGAAGTTTATCCCTTAGTACTCGGGTTGTAGAGGTTTCTAGTAGAAGGGTGGATTAGATTAGTTAGGTGGGGTAGCTTAACTAGATGGTTAAGTGCGTTAGGTGTGCACTGTTAGAAGAGAGGTGAAGGGTATCTCACGGGAGTGCGATACCAATTTAAATATGAGATAAAATCTATTTTTCTAAAAATAAGGCATTTATGCACTTGCTAAATAATTTCAAAACTCGGGCTTTGACCCGTTTATCAACTTTTCCTCTCTTGCTATATATATATATATATATATATATATATATATAGGTGTCCAGACACAGGGACGTCTGGATGGCACTTCCTTCGAGTCAGACGTCTGCTGCAATAGTTGTGGATCCGTGCAGGTTCTCGATAGACGCTTCTACCCTTGTACACTAGATTGGAGGTACTGTATAAACATTCGGGCTAACAACCCAACTGCATTTATTTATTCTTTTACCGCCTTTTAGTGCGGCATTCGATATGGTTATATCATATTTGAACCGAGTGTTCGGTTATTTTATTTCATTTGAGTTTCATTCATATAAACCGTGTGGATGTTTTAATTTAGTAGTTGTTTAAAAAGAGTAGTTAAGTAAAAATTTTGACGCCAGCCTAATAGGTTATTAGTAATTAAATTTGTTTTTGACAGTGATGCTAAGAATGATCCATATGAGACTCCTATTATAATTTGATATAGGAGTTATCGCCCGATATTTTATTAGGCGGGGTGTCACAGATGGTATCAGATCATCAGGTTCTAGTTTCCTTAGGAATCTGTGCGGACGTTCTACGCTTTCAGCATTGCTCTCGATTTGATATAGAGCCTCAGGATTAGGATTGTTGATTTCTGTGGTGAGATTTCGTTCTCCTTCCATAGTATAAGATTATAGTAATCTTTTGCGCGCTCGTTCGAGATTCGTGTGCTAATCGAGGATGGCAGCAGGAGGATTCGAAAGGGATCTTACGGATAGTTTTAACCGTGAGTCACCATGATTTAGTAGGATTGAAAAGAATGTTGTTTTGGATTATTCGCATAAGGTTCGGCCAGAGACCGACAGTGAATAAAGAGTAAGATGGAGGAGTGAACCTTGTACCGGGATGAGGTAGGTAAAATAAATAATGAGTCCTTACCAGGAAGGATAGGCTCACTAGAGAAGTGTTGCTAACACTTGTGGAGAATGGGAATGTTCGAGGACCCCATTGGTGGACATCCACCCGGGGATATTTGTTAAAATGAAGTTATTGTTATGAGTTTCACCTCAGAAGGAAGAGGTATATTTAGTGTGACTAGATAAAGTCGTGGTGTTCATTAACTCTAGAGTCGTGTGTGTAATTTGAGTTATGGCGGTATCGATAACATTATATCATGTGTGCCTATGTGTTTTTCCACAGTAGCGGAGTTTTATTTCCTTCATTCGCCATAAAGGCGGGTGTTGATATTTTGAATATATATATATATATATATATATATATATATACTAGATGTGCCCACGTGCTTTGCACGAGTGGGCAAATCCAAATATTCAATTGGATTAGCTGAATAAATGAATAAGAAGCTGTGAATTTAAAAATTATTCATATAAAGCATAAAAACTATAACAAATTATGTACAAGTAATGAAGTAAATGAAATCATTGTGTAAAACAATGAAGCGATAACCACATAATAAGATATGAAATCTCAAGAAATAGTAAAAATCAATGTCAATGAATCCGAGTTATTTAAAATGTAAAATGAAAAGGAAGAGATAAATTGTTTATGGAAGAACTAAGATAATAACAAAGTGTAATGATAAAATATTAAAATATAATCGTCAAATAAATATGTCGCATTTGACATTTGTTAGAATTCAATGTGTCTTATTCATCTTCAATATTATGAGCGACAAAATGTAGAGGCTTTCGATTAGAATCTCTAAGCAATTTTCCTTTAATGTAGAATCTGCTAATTTTGCCAATGCACGTATATAACTTTCAAATATAGTCCGAGTGCACAATCCCCTGTGGAATAAATTAACATAAAAAAAATAAGTATATGAAATTCGTATAGAACGTTTGAAATGTATGCATGAATTTTAAGTTTTAATAAGAATGATATTACCTTTTCTTTAGAAACGATGAAAGTTTGAATGTTGCAGGCAATGAAAGACTATGTTTCCTTGAACAGTGTGACTGTTGCTCTTTCGTTGTCATCTTGAGCCATTAACTGAAGTAAGTACCTTGTGTTTGGTTGAACAATGAGTCAATATCCAATAATGGTAATATAGCGTGCCCAAATTATGAACAACAAAAATTGAGCTTATAGATATTAGTTAAAAACGTAAGACAAACTTACCTGAAAAGTTGGAACAGTGAGGTTGTAAACATATATCAAGGTCTAATCCTAAGATTAAAAAATATATTTTTTAAGATTTCATATTTTTTTTTAAAAAGGTAAATTTTAAAAACATATTATTTTATAAAACTATATATATATATATATATATATATATATATAAAGAAAAAGACACTTTTTTTTGAATAAAAATTGTAATTTTTTTAATAAAAAAACTCTCGTGTATAAAAGCTGTATTACTAAAAAACTTAATTTTTAAAACAAACCGTATTGTTAAAATTTGTATTCATAAAAAATACAATTTAAAAATGCATTTATAAAAATACAGTTTTTTATAAATAAATAAAATACAATTTTTTTTATAAAATTATTGTTTTTTATATAAAAAAGTAACATTTTTTAAAAATACAATTTATATAAAAAAATACAATTTTTTTCTATATATTTTTGTTTTTTTCTTTACATATTTTTAAGAATACAATTTTTTCTTATAAGAAATGAAGTTTTTAATTAAAAAATAAGGTTTTTATAAACAATATAATTTTCATAAAAAAATTATACCATTAAAGAGGAAATCATCTATTTTTATGTATAAGAGATAGAGATAGAGGTGTATTTTCAGAGATGCAGAGATCATGAAACCCCAGAAAACAATTAATATGAAATCTAAAGAGCTCCATCCGTGTTTTTTTACAATTATACTCTCTCGAGTTAATAATAAGGATTAAATGTCATAATTTTAAATAAGAACATAGTCAGATGAACCAGATTCTCTCCATACGTGTCTTTTTACTGTCAAAATGAAAAAAATACAATGGTCGGTAATACTGACAAAGGGAGTATACACACAAAGAAATAAATAAAGATAATGCAGATGAACCGGAGTCTTGATTAAAAATCGAATAACGTCTTCACCCGTATAGATTTCGTACCAAATATGTTCCAAGTGGATTCCTGTTCAGGTATTATTTAAAAACTATCAAGATCAAAATCCTTATTTTAACAGTCTCAAGATCAAAATTCAACATACTAAATTACAGTCTCAAGTTTTAAAAACTCAATAAATTGTTAAAACATCCATTTTCAAATAGTTTTTGTTCTTAAAACTGTTAAAACCTATGCACATGAATTAAACCTATATACATCACTACACCAATTATATAATGTAAACTCATAAAAAAAAGATAAATTAATGTGTTCAAATTTGGGGGCTTTAAACAGGTTATTATGTAACATGAAACATATTAATCTCTAAAATAAAATAAACAACGTGATAAACAGATCTACACAAAATGATCACAAATTTAAATGTAAATTCGAACCTCATATTTGAGTTACCTTTCACAATGGCATATATGTTTGGGACGGTTTAATGTTGCTAAGATTATTTCTAGTCCACCTGCTTTTTTTGTGATTAGTTAGAGGATGGTTTAGTGAGAGAGATGAAATATTTTGAATAGTGGGTTTCACTTGGGAAGTCTTCATAGTAAAAATTGGGCTTTTTCGTGTATTGGGTTGGAAGTTGTGCATAGGAGATCGTGATTAGTGTACAAATTAAAGTGCAGTGTATGTGTGTGGGATTAAAATACAATGTATAATATATTCTTGAATGAAAGAGAAAGATAGAAGGGTATTGATGAATTTTTAAATTGTATGAGGGTAAAATAGTCTTTATATCATTAAAGAGAAACTCTCCTCTTTTAAAGTAGTAGAGATATATGGTTAGTGATACTCGTTCTATATTCTTATACAAGTATGGTAATATGGTGAGTATATAATGTTATTGGTTGTTCAGAGAGATAGCAGGCTAATGATGGCAAGACTATCTTGTCCGCAGTTCTAGAGTGGAACGGGTTGTGGTTGCGATATCTCACCTGGATACAGATTGAGTTCGTATTTATTGTGTGCATATATGGAACTTCGATGAGTAGAGGTTTCATTATCATGATTGGAGTATGTGGAGACCTTACCCATGTGATTTGTGGTGTGTCGAGTTATTGTTGAGCTGTGAGTCTAAGCTCATTATTAATTGCGCAGAGTCTAAGGGTAGTGCGATGCGCTTAGAGGTGTGGCTCCTAGATAGAGTCGGGAGTTCAGACCACATTGGGTTGAAAGAGGGGATAGGGTATCCCGATTGCATGTTTCAAATAACAGACCTCCATGACCAACAAAGTTAAGTAGGAGTGTGTGAGGGGTTCCTTGTTTGGATTTCGCTTTGCGAGACGCTCCACACATGAATCTTAACGGCGTCGGGAGTGGAGAGATGTTATAGGATGCAAGGATGTGGGTTTTGTTGATAAGTCTTATAGTGTGGATGAACCACTATAGACAATGAGCCATGTGATGATGGTATACTCATGGAAATATTGTGCTATGGAAAATCACTAAAGTGGTCCTCTCACCACAAGTGAGTGGGTGAAGTAGGACTTAGAGAAATTTATTTCAGGAAAATTGCCAGGCCTTAATGAAAAGCAAAATTTTGAGGAAATATGTTTTGGGTATGATGTACGTAGTGCTCTTTCAGAGAGTTGGGCACTTCGATTAGTTAGATTTCCTTTCCGTTTGGGCGGGAGGATAGAATAGTAGGAATGCGTTCACAGGTTAGCGTGGTAGGATTTAGGATGTCCCGCTGGTGTGCCTTAGGTCGCTATATTTCAATGACCGACAACGCGAGGGAGTAGTGTAATGGGAGGGTTCCTTATTTGGATTTTGCTTTTGCGAAAAGTCCCACGCATGAAACCAAGCAAACGTCGAAAGTTGAGAGAGGACTTGGGAACTAGGGATATACTTAGGATTATACTCGTTTCACGTAGGTAGGGTAACGCATAGACCGTAGCATTATTAGGATGTAAGTTTAGTAGAGTTAGTGGTGCTGTTGTAAGGATAATTGAATTTCGCGGGTTGGGAGGACCCATGTGTGAGTATTACACCGAGGAAAGGAGACCCTCATTTAGAGAGAGTGTTATGTGTCCAACGTTCGAAATGGATGTGCAGATGTGCACGGGTTAAAAAGGTGTATGGGCACCTTAGTAAGGTGGTTTATATACCGCCTGAAAGAGAAGGGGCGTAGTATATAAAGTTGGAGTTTATACTGTGAGGCAGTCATGAATGGATTGGGAGTATGGTAAGGGACCATCGTATTAGCACCTTTTCATTCTGGGAGTACTAAGACGTAGTGGGATTTGTGATCATAGTTTGGTGATGTAGGTTATATCCAAATTTTAAGGACGAAATTCCGTTGTAAGGGGGAGTATGTAACAACCCGTCCGTTTGGAGACAATTAAATCCCATAATTGTGTATAAATTGGAATTTGGAGAAATTATTGTGAATAGTGATTTTTGGGATTTTCGAGGATTAGATGATTATTGATGGGTGATATGTTTACTTTTGGGATTAAGTAAATGAATTGGAGTATTTTAATAATATGTCGTTGTTGTGTAAAGCGACAGAAGAAAATATTTTAATGGGAATATCGCATTTATTTATTTTGGGTTGAAATAGTGATTTGCGATCAAGTACCTTAGATGTGAATTTCAACTGTGCCGTGAGTATCAGAATGTCTGAGATAGTCGGAAAAGAGTGTTCGATTGTCGGAATTGAGTTTCGGGGAATTTTAGAGTTAAAAAGGGCTCGTAATTGAGTAAACGAGTCGTTTTTAGGTTTTAAGGGTTAAAACCATTTTTCTTCCTATATAAAGAGGGAAGGGGGAAGAAAATAGAAAGAAAAGAGAGAAGAGAGAGAGAGAGAGGAGGAGAGAAAAGAGGAGAAAAGGGTAAACTCCGGCCAAACTCCGCCAAACTCGACTCGGGATCGTCAGATTTTATCCACAAGGCAAGTGTTTACTTGCTTTATTTCATTTTGTGCAATTATCTCATATCACAGTTGGTAAAAATATGATTTTTGGGTTAGAACCCTTAAAATAATTTTGGAAAAATTGGATATGAGTTTACATATTGATGTAATGTAAACTCCTAATGATTTCTAGTGTTAAAACCATGTTAATGTAGTGTAAGATTAAATTGAAATGGGAGAAATGCCAAAACTAGGTTTTTATGGTTTTAGGGTTTAAATCTAAGGTAAATGGTTTAATACCCCAAAATAATTGATGTGTTAGTTGTAAAACATAGATTAGATGTTTATTGAGTTGTTGGATGAGGTTAGAAACAACAAAAATGGAGAAAAATGGAGTTTGAGATTTTGGGGAAGATGATGAATAGTAAACCCGTAGCTTGTGGGACCATTTCGGTCAGGAAGAGAATTGATTTAGCTCTTGGACAAAACACGAAAGTTATAGATATTTTCGATATGGTCGATGCTTTTTGGTGTAGATTAGAAATCATGAAAATGAATTTGGATTGGGTTTTGGGTATTTTGGGGATTGAAAAATTTCCCAAGCAGTGCCCCTCGAATAGGCCGCATCGATTCGGGTCTAGGCCGAATCGATTCTTCGAAGGGGATCTGTGATTCTGCAGTGGTCCGAATCAATTCGGATTTAGACCGAATCGATTCTCCATTAAGGAGCTGTTTGCAAAACACTTTCCGAATCGATTCGGATTGGGGGCCGAATCGACTCTCCCACCCGAATCGATTCGCTAAAGGGGCGAATAGATTCGCTTTGGTCAGATTTGCCAGTTTTCTCCCCTGAAGAGTATGGGGAGTTAAATTACAATTTGGGTATTTATTTGGGGGACCCTAGTTATGATATCGGGACTCCTAAATGATGGTTTTGATGGTTAGTAAACCTTTAGATGAAAGAGAAGGCCTTGAATTGGTGTAGGGCCTAAGCCTTGGAAGGAACGTAGTTAAAGTTCGGGATGAACAAAATTTGAGATAGATAGTTCGGCTACCATAGAGCATAGGTAATTATGTATTTGAATTGAATACATCTTGGTGAAACCTAGGAAGTGATTTCTAGGGATTTATATCTTTGGGATTATTGGTCATCACTAGATGTAATTAGCAATTATGGCCATATAGATATATTAAAGGAGGAATATATGGTATATATATACTATGCGATTAAAGTATATATATATATGATATGATGTAAATGATTTTTGAAAATGTAAAGATAAATGTTTTGAAAATGGAAAGATAAATGATTTTCATAAATAATAATTTATGGATACACACCTCTCTAAATCGCTATCATAAGGGAAGTTGCGTGCGTATGGTGAAGCCCCCTAGCTAATGAACGCATGGTGGATATAGTCCTATAGGCCATATGGGAGATTATATATGTTTACTACGATGGTTAGGTGATTCTGGGTGTGGTCATGACTATCCCGTAGGCATATGGCCACTTCCCGACGTTTCAGTAGGTTCCCAGGTTGTCTTGTTTGATAGGCCTTGGAATATGATAGCCATTTAGGGGTCGTCTAGTGGGGAACCCGGAGGGACGGTCTTAGATATGTTAGAGAAATTCATGATAATGAATTGGCTTTAAATACATTTCCAGGATTGAAGAAGGGAAATGGGATAAACGATTTGGCTTCGGATACATTTCCTAGATGGAAGAAGGGAAATGGAAGCATGTGTTATGGAAAAAGCATTTTTATTATAATAAAAATGGCTTTTATATACATTTCCTGGATATAAAAAGGGAATGGGATATTATGGAACAGAAAAGCATTTTTATGATAATAAAACTGGCTTTTAAAAAGTTATATGATACGTTGAAGCAATTCATGATAATTAATTGGCTTTTATATACATTTCATTGATATAAGAAAAAAAATGGAAAGTTTTGAGATAAAAATGAAAAGTATTGATAAATACTTTGTAAATTTAATTGGTAAACCTCAGTCCGGGAGATAATATCCGGATGTATATTGTAAGACGTATATAAAAAAAAGGAAAATGATGTGGATGTTAATATATATAAGTATGTATTTATACATTAGATTCGTGCTACAGGCCTAATGGATCTCTACCATTAACCTTGCCAAGTAGTAGTGTATCGGGGGGTTCCTTGTTTGGATTTCTCTTTGCGAGACACCCGACGCATGAACTTAGCGCAGTGTTGAGAATAGAGAGAAGTTTAACCCTTAGTACTCGGGTTGTAGAGGTTTCTAGTTGAAGGGTGGATTAGATTAGTTAGGCGGGGTAGCTTAACTAGAAGGTTAAGTGCGTTAGGTGTGCACTGTTAGAAGAGAGGTAAGGGGCATCTCATTGGAGTGCGATACCAATTCATTTATATGAGATAAAATATAATTTTCTAAAAATAAGGCATTTATGCACTTGCTAAATATTTTTAAAACTCGGGCTCTGACCCGTTTATTTACTTTTCCTCTCTTGCTATATATATATATATATATATATAGGTGTCCAGACACAGGCATGCCTGAATGGCACTTTCTTCGAGTCAGACATCTACTGCAACAGCTGTGGATGCGTACAGGTTCTCGATAGACGCTTCTATCCTTGTACTCTAGATAGGAGGTACTGTATAAACATTCGGGCTAACAACCCAAGTGCATTTATTTGTTCTTTTACCGCCTTTTAGTGCGGCATTCGATATGGTTGTATCATATTTGAACCGAGTGTTCAGTTATTTTATTCCATTTTAGTTTCATTCATATAAATCATGTGGATGTTTTAACTTTGCAGTTGTTTAAAAAAAGTTGTTAAGTAAAATTTTTGATGCCAGCTTAATAGGTTATTAGTAATTAAATTGGTTTTCGACAGTGATGCTAAGA
The DNA here is from genome assembly GCA_949130495.1 of Sambucus nigra. Lineage (NCBI taxonomy): Eukaryota > Viridiplantae > Streptophyta > Magnoliopsida > Dipsacales > Adoxaceae > Sambucus > Sambucus nigra. Next base: position 250,541,245 of record OX422215.1, read on the forward strand.
ATGATCCATATGAGACTCCTGTTATAATTTGATATAGGAGTGATCGCCCGGTATTTTATTAGTCGGGGTGTCACAGGTAGCTAGGAGTGCATTCCATGTGTTTGCTTTTCTGAATTACACAAGTATCGCATGTGTGTGTGCATGGTCACATGGATGATTGAAGGTTTGGCATGCATAGATTTGAAAAACCTAATACTAATAAGGAGTTATTTACAAACTGGTAGATTAGGGTTTAGAATGGGATTCATGAGATTATGTAATACCCTATCCCAATAATTAAATTAATCTTTATATAAATTATGATGGAGTTAGTGTGAAGATAATTATAGAAGAATTTTGGGTCAAAATTGAAAAAAAATAAAAGGAAAAAGAAAAAGGATGGTCATTCAAATGACCTAGGGTGGTTACTAAAAGCGAGATGGAGATGTCACTCGAAGGTCGCGCGATACAGGGCTTCAAATGAGATGTTTTTGCATTATAGTGGAAGGTCGTGCGAAGGTCACACAAAGCAAAATTTCGAATGAGGTTGACATGTAATTCAATAGAGGTTCATGTCATTCAAACAACGTGCCTCGAAATTATTTAGATCAGTTTTCCCTTATGCGTTGTCACAATCTCAACCCTTGGATCTTTGAGTTGTCGAGCTCAGATTAGCCTAGATTGGGTAAAATGGGAATTTACGGTGTTTGTGGTGTTTTATAAGGGTGTGTTTGGTGTATTTGGGGTATTTTTTGGTTAGAAGAAGATGGAAGAGGGAGAGAGAAAGTGGAGAGGTCTTTCACCATTTTTCTGTCTTCCACAACCATTTCACATAATATTCCACCATGCTCAAGCCTACAAAACCTATTTCTACCATTGTTGAAGTGGAGCTACAAATTTTGGAGAAGTGTTGGGCGGTATTTGTAAAAGATGATGGGAGATTCCATGGAGTTTGAAGTGGGTTTTTCTTGGAAGCTTTGATGGATCACATTTGGAGCATTTTTGGAGGATGCATTTGGTAACTCCTTGAGGCCACCTTTGAAGGTGGGGGGTGAACCTCCTATACCAACATTTCTACCACCATTGGAGCATTTAGAGGTGGAAAAAGATTACCCTTAGTATTAAGATTCTATTTTACATAATTGTAGTCTTATAGTAAGATTACATTTGTAGGGTGCATTTGATTAAAATTAATGTATAGAAAATAATAAATTTTTTTAAGGAATAAATATTTTTGTAGAATGTTATCTTGATGAATATAAAGAATGAATAAATATTTCAAGTTTTGAAATATTAAAAGATGGTATTTTATGAAAATGTTGTATTTTCTAGAAGGAATGATGTTAACAATTTATAAAATAAAATGTTTGGAAATAATTATTTATTTTGGTAAACATCAGTGAAATAATGTTTCTTGTCAAAATGAAAATTTATGAAAAATGGACATTTGTTGAGTTTGAAGAAACTAAATATCTTCTATACTTTGAAAGTTTTTTTTTGCAAGTATTATGATTTTCTACATGGATAAATATGTTTAACCCATTTTATAGGATTTTAAGTTTTAACGTCCATCTTCTCATGCATATAAACTTGTAGTATTTGGATAATGAATGTATATAAAAGTTTAAATACGATTTTGTTGGGTTTAAACATGGGATAAGAAAAGTAGAAATCCTTGTCTTCAAATTGTTTTAAAAGGTTTTAAAAGTGTGATAAGTGCAAAGATGTATGACCAGACGTGGTAATAAAAAGAAACAATATTTTTCTTATGAAAGTAGTCTTTAATTGTAATTAGATTTCTTGAATAAAGAAAGTAAAGAAGTGCCTAGTTTGGAAAAATGGTTAGTGATAAGGTTAAATAAGTGATAATGGTTAAACATTGGAAAGTTTGTCTGTATAACTTAATAATGTTATGAAATTGGAAAGGAAATAACGGAATAAAGATATTTTCAATTAAGAAGAATATTACTCCAGGGTTCAAAAGGTGTTAAGGTATTAAAACACTTAAGTAGTTAGTATGGTTAACTTAGTAGTATTTTCGTTAAATTAACACTCGCTTAAAAGAAGTAAAAAGTGAGTTTGGAAGCCAATGGGCAAAATGGTAATTTTATTTAAAGTGAAACATTTTTATGAAATAAAAATGTTGGAAAAGGTGTTACACAAATTGGTCCTAAATGAATATGATTTTTGGAATAAAATCAAGGTTAAAGTGTAAAGGACATGGAATGGTAAATTTCAAAGTGTAGTACGAGTTGGGGTGAAACCCCAGGTTTTGACTTCGGTTGGATAAAAGGAAAAGTGAAATAATGTGGACATTTGTAAAATGTTAAAACAAATTAAAAGGAACTCTGATGACACTAAAAAAATTAAGAAAATATTGGAGCCCTGGGGTGAAAGACCCAAAACAAGTGGCATGAGCATATGGTGCTCGTTTCCAGCAGTGTGGAGCCCGTTGAAGTATGCGGTATTTGAAAGATTCTGACAAAAGACAAATGAATAAAGAACATGTCAGGAAGTGTGTTGTGTGATGAAACGTGTTAATTCAAACTATTGAATGGATTAATAAATGTTCCGGTAATGGTTAAAATGGACAAGTAAATGTGTAATTGATTAATATCCATAAGGTTAGGAAAACGATAAAGTAAGTGGGTAAATGAGTGACTAAGCAACCTAGGTGGTTAAACCCATAATTAATGCAAGAATGTGCTGCAAAAGGTTTTCAATGACTAAATGAGTATTTTCTAACATGTTGAACGCGTGTGCTGAAAGGGTGGTTTTCAATAAAAATATTAATGTGCATTGGATAAAATATAAATGGTGATTTCGGTAAAGAAATGGATTCAGCCAAATCAAGTGTAATAGCTTCAAGTATTGAACTGCGTGTGTTAAATAAAGCAAGAAATGCTAAAATAAGGAAAAGAAAGTATTTTATAAGATTAAGGTAAATTAATCTGGACAAATGAGATTTTTCGATAGTAAAACTATTTCATGCATTAAATAAATGTGTATGTATGTTTATATATATACAATGTAGTTGAATGTGCACTTAGGCATAACATATTAGGATCTTATTTATGCCATTCGTTTCTATACTGCATTCGTATATTTCCCACAGAGCATTTAGCTCACTCCCTCGCTTTGTTACGGAAGGATGGGAGTGAGTTCGTATTTTGAGAGCATTATGCAGGTAAGTAATATTTTTTATATTATGTTAGTATATCTCTATGCTTGGACTTTAGTGTGCTCACCATAGGTCCCTCACTTAGTTCAATTTGAAATTGTATTCGCATTCTGAAACAAGTGAAATGTTAATGAAAATAAAACTGGAGTAGCAACATTATGTAGGTTATTACATTGCACTTCACACCTAATGCTTGGGTCAGACTGGTTTGACTATGGGTAACCCATAAATCTGATCCGGGTGGTATAGATTAAGTTTATTGTTTGAAGGTGTAATACCCCGCACTTCTATGGATAATTAAATTTCATAAGTGGGAGTAATTTTGAGATTTGAGGAATTTCTCTAACTAATAATTTTTGGAGTTTATGAGTGTTAGAAGATTTCCAATGTGTGTTACATTTACTTTTGGGATTAAGTAAATGAGTTGGAGCATTTTAATTCCATTTCGCAATTGGGTAAAGCGACAAGGGATAATATTTTAATTGGTCAACCCGTATTGAGATGTGTTGGGTTCAATTAGTGAATTTTAGTTAAGTGACTCGAATGGATATTTCAAGTGTACGGTTGGTTCCGGAATGGTCGAGATAGTCAGAATAGAGTATCCGGGAGTAGTGTTTAGGTTCCGGTAATTTTTTGACTAATAGGGACCCCCAATTGAGTAAACGAGTCATTTTTGGGTTTAAAAGGGACAAAACCTTATTCTTTCCTATAAAAGTCATGGGATAGGGAAATAAAGAAAGAAAAGGAGTGAAAAGAAAGAGGAGAATAAAGGAAGAGAGGGAGAGAAAAGGGGGATTTTCGGCCAAACTCCGTGGGATTCGACTCGAGGTCGTCGGATTTTATCCATGAGGCAAGTGTTTACTTGCTTTATTCTTTTATACGTAAATCTCATATAGTAGTTGGAAATAATAAACCATAAAGATTTTTGGGTTGGGTTTTCATGAATCAAATGGGTGTTTCGAAAGATTTAATGTATAAAACTCGGTTAATATCCAATTTGAGAAAGTTAGAAATTTACTGAATTTAGTAGTTGATTTTTGGTTCTAGGATGATTAGAACTTATTTCCCTTGTGTATATATAGCTGGTTGTGGTTATATGTTGTTTGGAGAAAAGAAAAAAATCTTGGTGGGTTGTTATTGGCCGAAACAAACTCGTTGGAGAAGAAGCAAAGTTGACTGCCCTGTTCAGGCAATCGATCGATGGCCAAGGGTCGATCGATCGACCCTACAGAATTTTTGGCAATTTTGGCTAGTTAAGCTTAAATGGGATAAATTCCACAATTTATGTTTTTAGCTTATTTATTTGAGGAAATAAATACCCAACTAAGGTAATTAATGTCTAGCCATTTGAGGAAGTTTATGGGGTCTAGGAGGGTGCAATAATTAGGTGGCACTAAAATTATATTTTCCAGGGAAATAAATAAATTGAGGAATTAGATGTTTAGGGTTCCTAAAATAGAGTGGGGACCTCTAAATAAATTTTTGAGTGAAATGTAAACTTTGGGTTCGTAGAAAATAGAATCCATGACTTAGTTAATTGGGGGTATCCGGGATGAGAAACACTCGAGGGAGTATATCGCCGGGCAATTAAATATAGAGAATTGTGCACGTTGGAAAGGTAATTTTATGAAGATTATATTTGGGAAAATCCTACGAGGTGACTAGGATAGAATTAAGGATATCGGCTGGAGACGACCAAACGGTTATCCGGTACGTCTATTGACGACGGTTATTATAGGTTGTGCGATACCTATGGATTGAAGATAACTTGATAGTATACTTATCTAATTAGTACGGATTTGTATATTTGGTTATATATATACAAATCCTTAGTATTAATTAAGGTTCGAGTTATATTTAACTAAGAGAATACTTATATGCTATTACGAATGGGAATAATTGGAATATTGACTATTGCTCTATGAGATTGGCATATATATATATTGGAGACGTGATGTAGATTATATATACGAAGCGATTACAGTATATATAATATGATATGCATAAATATATCTGTGTGTGATTGGTATATTTATATCTTAGAGGCTGATTCCGCGGGCTTTCCTTTGGCGTAGGATTGGAACAACCAGATTATATATTTTTTTTAGTGTGATCTAGGGAGGTTTCGCAGTGTGGGTGAACCCCTTGTCTTGAGGGGCAGGGAGAGTATATCCAGAGGTCATCTAGTCCAACGTTCCAATGCGATGTGTGTACTCCACTTGTAAAGGGAATATGACAGCCTCCACCGTTGTGTATTTTTACCATGACCATGAGTGAGTCTGGCTTGGTACCGTGGTTGAGTGAGTAAACCCGGATTCAGATAGGCACTATGAGATTGCATCCTCGAGTTATAGCTCGGTGGGATGGTTATTATACTTGTTGCATATAGTATATTGCTTTTATATGAAGAAGAGATATCATATAAGGTAATCGTGTACAAAATGAAAAGAATGAATAAGGGTTATTCTCATTCCGGGAGATTATATCCGGACTTAAATTGTGATTTGTATATTAAAGTGAGGATTACATATATATATATATATATATATATATATATATATATATATATGAGTTTATATATGCGTTATGCGCCGAGGGCTTCATGAATCGCGACGATCAACATTGCCAGGTAGTAGTGTATCGGGGGGTTCCTTGTTTGGATTTCGCATCGCGAGACACCCCACGCACGAACATAGAGCAATGTTGGGAATGGGGAGAAGTTTATTAGTTAGTACTTAGGTATGAGGATTTTTAGAGGATGGGTATAGATTAGTTAGGCAGGGTAGCTTAACTAGGTTGTCTTAACTGTATGCGATAGGTGTGCACTGTTAGAAAATGGGTGAGGTGTATTTCATGGGAGTACGATACCAACTTAAATATGAGAAAAACATATTTTAAAAATATGGCATTTATGCACTTGCTAAACATTTTCAAACTCGGGGTCTGACCCATTTTTCTCTATTTTCCTGTCTTGCTATATATATATGTATTACATAGGTGTCCAAACACATGGATTCCTAGATGATGGTTCCTTCGAGTCCGACGTGTGCTGCAGCAGCTGTGGATGCATGCAGGTTTATTTTTAGATGCTTCATTCTTGTGATCTAGATAGGAAGCATTGTAAAAACTCTCGGGCCGCAATTGTATTCAGTTATTCTTTTACCACATTTTGACTTTTGGCTATTAGATTTTGTTGTACTATGTTAAACCGAGTGTTCGGTTATTTTACTTCATTTCAATTTTATATATAATCCGTTGTAACACCCCGCCTAAAATAATAACGGGTGGCCATCCCTATACTATATTAAATCAGGAGTTTCAGATGGTCCAGTCTCAACATCAACTGTCGGTACTATATAATATAGGATTAACTACCCGATATCATATAAGCGAGATGTTAAATAAATTAAAACATGCAACATACAACAACCCAACACTATAACACTACTAATAAATGAATAAAAGATACATGAGAGAACTATAATAAATGAAATGCTAGAATAAAAAATGAAATAAATAAATACAACTGAATATACCACAAGGAGAAAAACCCGAATAAGCTGTCGGGTCACAGCCAATACAATAGTTGAAATGGAATAGATAGAAACATGTATATAAATATCCCTTGGGTACAAACCCAATATACAACATGAATCCTACCTAGAATTTTAAAAGTAGGAGGCGACTACCAGATACATCCCACAACAGTCCGCACCTGTCATGGCTCCCTAGACTCTGGATAGAAAGTCATCCGGCATCCATGCGGTAGGACACCTTTAGTAATATATATATATACAAGCAGGAGAGAAAAATAAACGGGTCAGAGCCCGAGTTGTGAAAATATTTAGCAAGTGTGTTAACCATGCATAATAAATATCGGTGCACTATTTCATAATTAAAATGGAATCGCACTCTCGTGGAACCCCAACTCACCTCTCATCAAAAGGCGCGCACCTATTCGCGTCTTCAAATTTTATTAGTTAAATTACCCCACTTTATAAGGACAACCTAACTTGTAATAGGCCTAGCCTATACCCACGAGATCTACCTTCCTATCATAACCCAAGGATCCACTCCCCTTTTTAACCACAGATAAGTATTTATTTTCAATCATATGTGCCTTATTAGGCTTAGTGGATTCCGGTTTATACTTTAACCAATTATAATTTAATAAGTTACCCAATATGCATTTGGGTTGAAACGTATGATTTTAAATTTCTAATTAATAAGCATACAAAGTTATTATTGACACAACTTCCCTCCAATTTCAACGCTGCGCTGCGTTTCGTGCGTGGGGTGTCTCGCAGAGCGAAATCCAAACAAGGAACCACCCCGTTACACTACTCCATGTCAACGTCGATCCTGGAGATCCATTATGCCACACATAAATATCGATAGAACTTCTCTCTACTCTCAACAATGTACTACATTTCCTTCATGGGGTGTCTCGCAAAGCGAAATCCAAACAAGGAACCGCCCCGTTACACTACTCTTTGACAATGTCGATCATAGAGATCCATAATGCCGTGCATACCATAACTGGCAGAACTTTTCTCCAATTTCAACACTGTACTGTGCTTCATGCGTGGGGTGTCTCGCAAAGCAAAATCCAAACAAGGAACCACCCCGTTACTCTATTCCTTGACAATGTCGATCCTAGAGATCCATAATGACATATATACAATATAATACTACCACTATTACCAAAACTCCAATAATATCCTTGGGATGATGTAACCGAAATATTCGTTAAATGCGATACATCAACCCCCATCAATCTAGTACACCATAATCATCCAAGATGTACTCCACAAAGATTCTATAGCCTTTCATCTATAGGATATATATATATATATATATATATATGTAGGTATTTATTTCTCACCGTATATATATACCATCATCAATCCAATAGCCAAGTGTACATACTACATATGATGTACAAGGCCATGCATATAATATACCCGGCTATATATATATCGCCGATAAACTGCATCAATGCTATCATCTTCCCAGTGCCCGGCTCACGTAGCAATACTGGGGCCACCATGGTGGGACTAAACGACACCCATCTCGTGGTAAACTCACGCACACGACATCCCAGGAAGCGGTCATAGCTCCAAACCGGCAATGAGACGAAACATACCCACCACATCTCATCCCAAAAATATATAAAAATGTAAATCACATAATAACACACGGGACGACTATGACTTGGGGAATATCCACACCCTGCTTTTCTAGCCAGGATGCTCACCCTCTACGCGCGCAACTTCCCAATGATAGCATGAGCGGGGTATGCTTAACCAAATAAGTATATATATCATTCACATTCATAATATATATACATACATATGATCCAATCATATGATCCAATAATCCACCATCATATCCGGTTTAAATATCCATACCATGTATGTCCACAACATAAATATATCCATATATTTATATGCATACATATATATATATATACACATATTCACATATCCATATATCTATATATAAACTAGTTCTCATTCATATATATAAGGTATACAAACCCAGCTATAAGTATGCATAAATCCTCAATATACAAGCCGTCACCACAAACTCATATCATTTACCTTGATATGTGAATACAATCCCTCACTTGAAACATATTCAATCATTTTTCCTATGATGAATAGTCTCCCAAAACCATATGTATATATCTATACATATATATTCAACATTAGGGTTACCACCCAAGAGTTTGTGTAGGAATCCATCACTACACATTCCACTTGTATCCGAGATGCACATTATAAATCGAGTAATGATTTCAACTATCGGTATACATATAACTAATAGTCTATAAGCCTCAAGCTCATTCTTAACTTCATCAAATAATCCCATATGTTAGGGAAAAATCCTCTATGTGAATCACACATTAATAAACAACATCTACCCCAACTAGATTTACACACTCTACTCTAGTTGGTAATATGATCTCATCGCTCTCGAATTCGACTACGGTTCAATCACTTTTTATGAATCCCCTAGTCTAATGGCTCTCCGATTTATTCCTTAAATTTGTTATCATTAAGGATATGCGATTATTCTCTTTCATTGGGTCCCAAGTTGTAATCTCAACAATATCCTATCTTCATAAGGATTCGACATAAATGTTTTTATAGGATTTCATAACATACCCTCACAACTCTCTCTCTATGAGTTCTTAACCTCCCATCATATCTATATTGACTTAAATTCCATATTCATGTCATTACTAAAAGAGGCATCCCATCCTACTAAATCAATTTAACATAGGCCCACAAGTCCTCATTCAACCTAGTGCCCTATTCCCTTAATCTAATATCATAACTTTCCTAAATAAGCCCATTAAGAAAGCCCCTAGAATTAAAATTCCAAAAGAAAAGGGAAAGAAAGAAGTCCAAGTCTTGGGCTAAAAATAGGGGACCGGTCGATCGGTCCCAGACCACCGGTCGACCGCGGGTCCAAATTTTGCCTACGAAGAAATGCAGTAGGATTTCCCTTAAGGCGTGGTCGACCGGTCCCCAGACCGCGGTCGACCGGCCATACCAGATATTCTGGCCGATTTCCCCTTTCTCATCAAACCCACGAAATTTATACCCTAAAACTTTCATTCTAATCCCCAAACTTTCATCAAATCATGATGTTAAACCCATTAATCAACCCAAAGTTGATCCCAACCATTTCTAATCCATTAAATCCATATTTAAACATTGATTTCAAGATTTAAACCCAAAAATCTAGGTTTTGATATTTATACCCAAAAATCCATTTCTTAATCCCACAAATTATAAAATGAAATATACAAATAGCTATTTAGCAAGATTAAACACTTGCCTCAGATTTGTAGAGGTTGGGTCGTCCTTGATGTCGCGGTTTTGGGCCGGAAACTCCAAGATTTCTTCCTCTCTCTCTTCTTTTCTTCTTCTTTCTCCATCTAGGGCTTTTTCTCTCTTTCTCTCAAATGAGAAGTGGCTTCATCTGTAACCCTCATAAACCTTTAAAACAAAATCCCAATTTTAAATGTTACACACTTTAAATGACTGGTTTACACCAATTTGAGTCAAACTAACTTAAAAATATTCCGGAGCCAAAATAAAACCCAATGACAGTCATTTTGACTATCTCGACCCTTCCGGGATCAATGGTACCCTTAAAATCATCATCCGGAATACTTTAAAACGTCCTCTATTTTTGGATTTAAATTCCCAATTTTAGAATTCTCCAATTTAATTAAATTTTATTTTCCCCAAAATTTAATTTCTCAGTCTCAAAAGTCTTGGGGTGTTACATCCGTGTGGATATTTTATTTAAATGGTGTGTTTAAAAAGATTATCTAAATAAAATTTTGACGCCAGCCTAATAGGTTATTAGTAATTAAATTTGTTTTCGACAGTGATGCTAAGAATGAACCATATGAGACTCCTGTTTTAATCTGGTAGAGGATTGATCGCCTGGTATTTTATTGGGCAGGGTGTCATGGAAGGTCACTTGGATGAATTAATGGAATGTCTAAAAAGGATGTCATGCATTATTGTGTATAGTATGACCCGATTAAGAGGTCAATGGTTGATCATGAGTTTTTTATTAGAATGTAAACTTTTAGGTTATGATCAATAGAGGATTTTTGCATAAACTATTGAGTATAAGGAAAGTTGCATGAATTATCAAAGGCATTGAGGTGTGTATGTGGAGGTTAACCGATCAACAATATTCAAGGAATCAAAATAAAGTTAAAGGTGTGGTGTTCATATATGCACTTTGATGATTAAAATTGAGTAGGTTAAGTATGAATGCTCAATTAAGATGATGAGGATAATGATTAGTCTTTCTCGTGATTAAAGGAAATGGTAAATTTTGGTTGTGAAATTTCTTAAGGAGGGACGGGTGCAACACCTCCAAAGTAAGAAAGTTTAATGATTAAAATAATTGATTTCGGAGTTTGAAAGTGCAACATATCAAAGTAAAGGCCTAAAGTATAAAGGATTGGGTAAAATAAATGATAAAGATCAGGGTAATCGGATTAATATCAAAATGTCCGGAAAGATCCATAGGGTATCAGATCAATTAGAAAAGGATTCAAGATCGATTTGATAAGGCCTAAGACATATTGCATCTTCTTTTAAGTCGTCATTTTTATTGGGACTTTGGGTGGAAGAAAAACAATTTTGGCTGAAACATTTTCAAAAGAAGAGATAATGAAAGTTTTTTACTTCAATTAAACAGGTTGGGTTAATGGAATAAGTAAATGTTTTATGAAGGTAATAAGGAAATGCAATTGAATAGGTTAATGTAATTTAAACAGGAACAGAGTAAGAATTTTGATATAAAGTAAAGGTTCATGCTTATATATATATATATATTTATATATATATATATATATATATATATATATATATATATATATATATATATATATATATAATAAGGAGTATAAGTGTAAACACTATTCCATAAGATGATGAGATAATTAAGGGTGATGACTGTACCACAAAAGCTAGAAATGGAGGAATGGGATTGTTTTGTTCTATTTACCTCTTTGACCCTTTATTTATTGATTTCCCCCTCTTTTTCCTCACTACTAATTGATTTTTCTATCTTACTGTCATTCAAAAGAAGGGTTAAATTAGTAACTTCATAATAAAATCTCATTTTCCCCGTTTCTTCCTCATACACCTTTTCCACATACCTCCTCTCTTGTCACGCTCTCTCTCTCCCCACTCTCCTTTTCTCTCTCTTCCAACATTAATCTTTCTCTTCTCACGAACTCTTCTTCTTTGTGAGATGCGACCTCTCTCTATTTTATTTTTGGGGTCCAATCATAATATGGTGATTAAAATCAGGTATTTTTTATGATTTTGCGGGGTTAAATTCGATTTTTGGGTTTTTTTATCGTTCAAATATTGTGCTTTCCCTTTAAAGCATAGTGTTTATAGGGTTAAAATCATTTTTTCTTTATGGTTAAATCATATGCTTTACAAACATCTCACCCTCGATTCACCACGTCACAGTCTAAATTCGGTATACCCTCCAATTATTTTTTACTTTGCTTTGTTCGGTTTTCCTAATTTTGGGAGTTTTTATGGTTATAATCATGTGTTATGATATTATTTTTAGAAATCTCAATCTTTATTTACTAGAAAGAAGTTCAAGTCAGGTATACCCTATTATCTTCTTTTTTTCTCCTTTTTTTTATCTTTGGTTTCATAAAGATCTAATTGTGGCATTTATTTGATTTTTTGTCTCATTGAATGCATTATTTCATATGTGACTTATTAACTCTAAAATAAATAGTGACACGTGAGCTTCAATTATTTGATTTTATTGGCATGTAATTTTGTTGTGCTTTAGTCATTTAAATTAATATATTTATTTCTCGCATCAGACAACATTTAAATCTTCAATTGAGTTCTCTCATTAAATGCATTAGTTCATTGGCCCGCTCTATATTGAAAGCTAAAATTGAGTGAATCTTCAGTTCTTTTGATGTATTGATAAATATTTTGAACAACAAATAAACAATTATCATTGTGTTTCGACCTTTGTATGTTTTCTATATGTATAATATCCCTCTCTCTCATATATTATTTTTTAGCTTAGTTAATCGTGATATTTGTGTTCTTCAATGCAGTAGGTATGATGCAAATTAAAATGATACTCAAGTATATGGTTGAATTACGAGTGTAATGTTTTCCTCATATCCCTTCCACCACTCAACAAGTATATCATTTGTTCATTATAAATATCTTTTACCTTTGTCCTTTAAAATGAGGCTCAATGTTATGTTAAATTTTATTAGTAGATTTGTATACGTTATCCTTCTTATAGTTCATAGACAATCCTTTGTTGGGAAGGTATATCTATCAAGGTCAATTGAAGAAAATTATGGAGATTTGATTCGATTAGGATTGGTGAGTTTTTGTCCCTTTCTATTATTAAAGCATTTTCTATTATACAGACCGATGTAGTCTCATATTAGTCAATGACAATGGATGTGGAGACCTAAATCTGAAACCTAACTTCCTATCTTTGCAGTTGGTATTGGCTATATGCCAATATGAAATTAGCATAAATAGCATAGGTATAACAGTAGATGGAAGAATTGTGAAGAATGGAAAGATTTTCACTATGAATTAAGAAGACTTAACCCAATTTTGGATTTTCTTAATGGTTTTTACAACACTTCATTACAATTCCTCATTTCTTTGTGTATTCATTTTCCTTCCACTTTGGAGGTTTTTATGAAAATTTTATTTCTTTTATTTTTTTCCTTTTTTTAGAATTAGTGCATTCTTTTGAGGATTATTACATTTTTCATTTTTTTGTGACTTGATTAAAATATTAAACATTAATAATAAGTAATTTAGTGAGTTAATTGTAAGACTAGAACTTATTTGAGAGCATAAACTATATAGTTAATAATTTTGGATTTTTTACTTCTACATAAATAATCCAGTGACCTGATTTGGTTTGAAGCAAGTGGTAATTTCCTTTTGGGAATACCAAATTAGTTTTTTGGAGCTTTGTTTATGTAATATGATGTTTGTGTTCATATTTGTTTAGCCTCACTATTGTGTAGCAAATTGTAATATGATTTTTGTTTTCTTATGGGGTCTAAGACATAAATACATATTTTGGTATTTTCATATTATTATTCCTTTTGTGGTTGAAGGGGATTTTTCCTTCAATTTTTGGAGGAGATAGTTTTAAAAATATTGTGTTTTTATGCCTCTCTCACCCTCCGCACTCTCTATTACTGATCTGCATCAGTGATCATTACCCCCTATTCTCTCTCACAAGTCTCTTCATGTTTCTATGGTCATTGCATTTTTTTCCAGTTTGGGTTTTGTTTCTCTTTCATCTTCAATTTATGGTTCTAATTACTTTTCATTTTTTATAGCTCTAAAATTTATTTATAATTTTTTCTAAAAGGAGGTTTTACACCTCTATCCAATTTTTTCCCCCTCCCTTATGATATATTGCAAGTTGATTTAAGTCTCTAAATAGGACTTTGTATTATATTTCTTCTCTGTCAAACTCTTCAACCATTCCAACCACGAAAATGCATTACAGGTAGAACTCTGTCACTGAGTCACCTAATATATATATTTTTTTATTTAAGGTTTTTGTTTCAAAATGAGGTTTTACAAATATAAATTTCTATTTTTAGTTGAATAAATTTGTGTTTTTGGATTTGACAGGATATATATATATGGGGCTTTATTGTTCATATATCTAAATAGGGCGTTTTCATGGTCAAATAAAGGTTAAAATGTGGATTTGTTGTTCTTCATTTATATATTTAGTTCTAAGTTTGTGTAATTTGTGTTTCCTAATAAAATGACATGGAGTTTAATGGGTATCTAAATATTATTTTAAAGATCGAAGAATAAAATTTGAGGTATTCTATATACCGAACATGTGTTAAGAAGACTTATACAAATTTGTAGACATTCAAGATAAGCATTGAGAAGGTTAGTGATTTTACTATTGCAATTTTATTTTAAAACTGGACGAAAAGCCTAACATCATCTTGGGCAGTATTAATCTATATAGTAAGTACGGAGTAGATTGGAACAACGCTCGCTTTTGAGAACTCGTTTTATATTAATTTACTGTGTGAGGTAATTATATAAAATGTTGGAAACTGGAGTAGATATTAATTGAATAAGTTGAAAGTTAATATTTACTAGATTGTTGCATATTTACTGTATGTGTAAGCAAATATCATCATGTTGCGTTTTATAGTGTCATATGTTTTAAATGACATTTATGGTTTAAATGAAACCGGAACTTGAAACGATTTATAAAATTGTCGGATGCCAATTTAGAGGGCATAGTTAGTCCTGAAATGTGCGAGATAGTCAAAACGAGTGCCATATTGTATTTTTATGTTTCGGTCACTTTTGACTGGTTTTAACTTAAATGTGTAGTTGCGAATGTGGTATTAACCATTTAAGTTGGGAATTAAGGAAAAATCCACGATTTAAGTCTTGCATTTCATTTATTTCTCTTAAGTGTATTTACTAAACCTAGAGAGAAAGAGATAATTGAGGAGAAAAGAGGAGAAAAAACGAGAGATTGAAGATTGAGGCTTGGGATTGTTGCTACCATAAGGAAATCTGAGATTTCTACCTCAAGGCAAGTTTTCTACTTGCTAATATGTGATCTAAGATGAATAACTTGTATTGATTGTTGTGGATTGATTTTGGTTTAACAATTTTAGGGTTTTAAATGGATTTGTGGGTTTTAAATTCTTATAAATTGAATTAAATGTTTATTGGTGTAAATCATAGTTGTTAGCTGCATTTATTATTGGTTGGATGCAATAAATGATCTTGGTTTCGATAGAAATGAGTTGGGGGAAATTTGGAGTCCAAGACTCCATAGCCGAATTTGGCAATTCTAGGCTGGGCGAATCGATTCGCCCCTAGCGAATCGATTCACCATAGGGACAACTTACATGTCTGAGTGGACCGAATCGATTCGGCCTATCCGAATCGATTTGGTAATTATGCAAAAAGTCAAGTCCTCTTATCTGATGATAGAGTGCGGATGTGGATCCCCGGATTGAAAACACTTTAAAATTGTATTTCCTTTTCTTGTTTACTATGTGGAAGCGTAAAAGGTGATGGTTCAGTTAAAACAAAATTTTAATTTCAAATTAAAATCCCCGTATTTAATTTTCTCAATTAAAATATTATTTCCTTTTATATATATATCAAGATGCGTAAGCGTAACGAAGTGTGATGGTTCACAAACAAACGAATTTCCAAATTTTAATTTTCTTAAACAAATTAAAATTAAACTGAGTGAAATTAAATTAACGCATTAAAATCATTTTCACTTAAACCAAGTTAACTACACATTAGCCAAATTAAAGACGTAGAGATTAAATTAAACCAATTTTATCCTTTTACTTAAGCATGTGTTCTAGGTGATTTTTTAAAAGATAAAATAAACAATTAATCCATTACGCCGAGATGTACGAGGAAAAACCCACAACAGGAAACAACCTCGGACGGCCCTAGCCACAAATCCACTAAGTACGGAATTTACAAATACAAGACAGAAAGGCTTACAACACACGACTCGATCCCTCTCAAGCCCCGATGCTTCTTCTTATAGATACCTCTTCCTAACGGATAACCTTGGAGCTCAACCGCGATCTCGGAATCCACCGATCGGACTTTATATAGTCACCGTCACCCGAGCAAGGAGCCTTTCTCCAAGTGGGTAATGCCGCAACAAACTCTTCTTCTTTCTTTATGGGATGTAGAATAAAACTCGAAACTTCTCTTTGAACAGAAGAGATGAACCCGGTGCCAATCTCCAAGCAAGATATATGAATATGGGAACTTGGAAGAAACTAATTTGGGTGTAAACTAGAGTGGTGCATATTTTTCTCTTTGATAAAAACTCACTCAAAACATGATCTTTTTCCCTCTTTGATTTTACTCTCAAAACACTCTCTAGGAGTTAGTAAGATATGAAAAAGACTAATTAGAAAATGTTATTCCCGCACATAATAAAGTCTGAGAAAGGTTGGTTAAGAAACAAGTGGGGGAAGTGGGAGAAAGATTGCTTAAAACTGCCAAAAACTGTTCCCGCCTGGCATCTCGTTCGAACAACATTTTTTCCGAACGAACTCTCATTCAAACGAGTCTTCTAACGAAGTTCCAGTATGAACTTGTTAGAAGATCCTTAGAAATCTCGTTAGAACGACAATCTCGTTTGAACGACATTTCGAACGAAGTTCCAGTATGCCATAATGGGAAGTCGTTGGCAATCTTGTTCGAACGACATCTGGTTCGAATGACAATCTCGTTCGAATGACATATCGAACGAACTTCCAAAAAGTTTGGAAAATTCAATTTTAGCCCAGAAAACTTTATAAACTTATATTAAAGTTTTAATTAATTCTTTCTGAAAATAGAACACAGTTTTAATTAAACCTAACACCCAATTAAACTTGTTCCAAGCTCCTATATATATAATATTGCATTCATACCTTGGGAGCATGGAACCATAGTTGATGACGTAGAAACGAGCCACGCAAATCGGCATATTGATGAAGCTTTATCCTCTTTGCCGCTACGTCTTCAATAAACTCTTCATAGGCTTGAGAATATTACCCTTAAATACAATCCTATGAATAAATGTTTTTGTCCAGAATTGAGCCAAAACAATATATGGACCCAATTGGAAATTTGTGTCCTTACAAATCTCCCCCTTTGGCTATTCCGGGACAAAAACCAAACAAAAATCCTATAGGGCCGTCAAGCTCTACTAGACTCAAAACATAACCCACCCAAACTTGACTCAACCCAAGGATCAAATGCTTTGCCATTGAAAATTGTCACTTTAGAAGAATTCCGGCACACTTAAGCAAACTATCAAATGCATAGGGAATATCAAAGTATTTAATGCAATTAAAATAAATACTCCCCCAAAATTAATTCTCCCCTTTATCAAAATGATTAACCCAAGAAGTTAGCTACTCCCCCTAAGTTAAATCTCCTAAACATCGATAAGATTATAATAGGATAAGATACCTTCTTCCCCTATCATTCTCCCCCTTTTTTGTTCAGGAATAGGCAAAGGATAAAGAACAAATATAAAAGCATGTTGAAGCTTAAAGTGATAATACATGAAAGCATATGGGCAACAAAAGCATAACTAATCCAAGATAGATACCAAAACGAAAGTATAAGCATCAAAGGACTAGAAAGCAAGGCAAAGGCAAAAAAAAAATATCATATATATATGTACTAGAAATATATCAAGAATGCACACGCACATATATATAGATATAAACACACAAATTACACATACAAAATATAATAGGAGTCTTTCAAACTTGTATGGAAAAAATGTGTCATATGGAAACGAAAGTGTTGGGGTGTGAACTAGTAATGATTAAATTTAGACCCAATCACTTAAATCATGTTCACGGAGTTCTCAATTGATTGCAAACTTCATCACATTTGAATATAACCTCATTTGACAATATAAATTGAACTCAATGAACAAACATACACAATGCATACAAGCCTAGCATATTGATGATTCTACAAACCAATAGAGTCATGACATGAGATACGCAACTAGGATAAACGGACATTGTGCAAACCGTTGATATACAATCCAATCTCCCTCAATAAGCATTTATGTTAATTTTGAATGAATATATCAATCAAACATAGGCCTTGGCAATTTGTTTTTCTTTTTAATGCCATATTTCCTATTTTTAGGCCTTTGGACCACGTATTTCTTTTAGGTCCATTCGAAATGGTGGCTTACAATCGCAATGGATGACTTAGTCCTTTCAGAACCCTTCCCCGTGCACATTTTTACTTATCATGTTTTCATTTTTCAGACAAATCTCACGTGCAACGGATTTTGACATGCACTAGTCCTCCTAAGTCACAAATATGTAGATGACAAGATTGGAAGGAGAACACCTCACATAGCTCAAATATACATATGAAGTTAAAAATTCAAAGGCGCTCGTGCATGTGTGAATAAAGGCATATAAAAATAGAATCCATTTAAACAACACAAAATCCAACTACTCCATGTAAGCATGGTAAAAAACATAATAAGGATTGACAATCTAAACCAAAAGTTCTAGCCACATTAGAGCGTAAAAGATGGGATTCAAACACAAGTATATGCCACTTAAAGTGTGTCAAAACAAAATAAACAAAAATAAAATCTTTTTGAGTTTTCGACATTTTTTTTAACCAAAAATCATTTGAACTTTTCATAAAGCTTAAATTATCAAGAGATAAAAACCCAAATGATAAACAAAAATATTTTTTTATTTTTCATTTAATGCAATCAAGATGAAGAAATAAAATACAAAAGATAAACAAAAATTATTATTCTAGCATGTGGTATGAAATAAAGTAATGACTAGAAGATGATTAAACAAGCATACAATTAGCATAATGATATAACATGAGGTACAAAAGCTAATGTATGCAAAATACTAACACATTCATCCTTTAGATTTAGCAAGGGAGGAAGCATGTGATAGTAAATGAGAATAAAAAACCCTATTATGCAAGGCAACCAAGTAGGATTTCCTAACCCAAATTAATGAAGAATGACTATCTTGGGGTGTAGGAACTTTAACTACCGTGGTTACTTTACGATGGGATTTTCTAGGAATTCGTTTAAGATCAAAACAAAATTTCCTAAGATGACCTTTTCGACCACAATGAGTACAAGTAAAAACATGCCGAAAAGATTTAACTATGGAGTGATCTCTAAAAGTTTTCCTAGATGATTCTCCTTAAACATTGGTTTTGGCTTTATGAGTAGATTCATTACAAGTATTGAAGCCTAAACCACACATGTCAATTTTAATTTGAACCATTCCTAAGATTTTATCTAATTTTTCCGAACGACACTCCAAATCATATTTGACATTACTAGAGTCTTTTAATTCATTTTGCAATTCTAAAATATTAGACTCTAATAAAATATTTCGCTCTTCAAAAGCAAGAAGCTCCTTTTTCAAGGATTCCATTAAACCCCTAAGGCTATCTCTCTCGCCTTCAATATATTCAAGCTTCTCTAGAAGAGCTTTCTCTCGTGTCCTAAGGTCTTCAACCAACATACTATTATCAACGAGCTTGACACGTTCTTTCAAACAAGCTTCTGTAACAACCCGATTTTTTAAATGGGAATTTTTAAATTAATTTTAAAAATCAGAGAAAAATAAAATTTTGAATTTTATAAATTTTATAATTTAAAGTGTTGGTTTTTATATTTGAAAAATAAATTTTCAAACGGAATCGGAATCGGAATTAAAATGGAGTTTTAATTGAATTTTTATCATTTAGAAGAGTCCTCAAAATATAAAACTCTCTAAGAGTCCTCAAAACATAAAATTTTTTAGTAAAAATAATATTTTTAGAAATCCGACCGTCTCATCAAGCTGAATTTTTGTCAGCAGTCCTGTCTCGTCGTTCGCTACAACATACTAAAATTTCAAGCGATTCTAATGGTCCGATCGACCGTAATGATTTTTTCAAGTATTTGTATTTGAATAGGACTCTAATTCTTTTGGTATATAAACATAAAGTGACGAGTTTAGATCTTTTAAAACACATTTTAGCCTTCTCAAAAATCAGAATCCTCTCATCTTCTTCAACCTCAAAACCCTAGCCCCATTCTACATAACTTTCAACTCAAGTTTTGTCAAGATTAATCGGATTTTCTCAAGATGCATCAAGAACAAATCTTTGTCAAATTTTTTAGAGGAATACACATTCAAGATCAGATTTCTAAACCAACTTTTATTCAGGCATGAATACTCTATTCTTTTCCTTTAGTATTATGCGTTTTAAGTGTCGCCTAAACACTTAATTACATGTTTTCTTAAAAATAATTAGTAACTTAATTAGAAAAAGTGGACACTAATTATGGGGCTATTTTTATAAATCTTTTAATCTGAATAATATTCATAACCTTTGGGTACGTAGGATTCATGAGTGATTTTGGGTTTTATTGGTGTAGGTTGCATGTAGAAAAAATCCTAGTTTTAAAATAATTAATTTTTGGGTGCGTACAACTCATGTAATACATGTAGAGATAATAAATTTTGGTTTTGATGTATATATGATGAAAACTTGGTATATTTAATTTAAAATAATTAAATGAGATTATTTGGGTATTGTTGACGTTGTGATAATTAAATTAAAGATTTAATTGAATTGGACTACCATGCGTTGTTTTATACATTGATTAATTATTGCTCGCTTGTGTGACTTGTTGGTATTATGATGTTGCCTTTGTGACGGCGGGTTGTTGGGTATTATTGCTCTCCCTATATTTTAGGATGCCTTATAGGTATGGGACTAGTGGGTATGACTTTTTATGATTTACGCCTTCTAGGTATGGGACTAGTGAGGGTAGATTATCGCGTTTTTATCATCTTGAGGGTGGGCTGATTTTTTATTACTTTATCGTCGTTACGATACTCTAAGTACGAGACTAAGTTAAGATTTATGTTAGAAAATCCTCCTATACATAGGATAGGACGTATTGATAACTTGGGGACCCTTAGGTATGGGACTAAGGGGTTTTTTGAGGATCTCACATCGATTAAAAGGGTGGGGTGATTATAAATTGAGAACTTGAGAATTAATACCTAAGATAAAAATGGGTATTAAAATTTGTGGCGACAAAATGTGTCGGGGCCGACAGTTTAAACGGGACAGAGGGCTATTTATGTCGTGTCGTGTGTAGAACCTTGTCATGTGTCGGGGCCGACAGTAAACGGGTCAGAGGGCGATTGACAAGGGTAACCTTGTCATGTGTCGGGGCCGACAGTAAACGGGTCAGAGGGCGATTGACAAGGGGAAGTGTGACACTTTAATAAAAAGTGAGAACAATAATAAAAGTTGGTTATGTTAATTAAATTAACATCTTAGGACTTGGCAATTTAAAATCATATTGGTGTGCCTTTATAAATGGGGATTTTTGCGGGTAGTTAATAGATTATAATTATCGCGTTTAATTCTTCCGTTTAATTTAAAATATTCTATTGTGATATTTATTGCGTATAATGCTACTGTCTGGATTCAAGGATCCTATTTGAGAAGAGTAGTGTGTATTCTTGCTCAGTGCTTTGGCTCTGAACCATGCGTTGCCTAATATTTTTTCAAGATGAGAATTGGAGAAGCTGCATAAGTTATTCGGAGTTATCATTTGGAGGAGAAGCTGGAGTTATTCATTTTATGGTATAGTTTAGTTAGACTTTCCTTTTCAGTCCAATTATTATGAGACTTCATTTGAGTTTTATTGGTCCATTCGGTTCCAAAGTTGTTTAGAGGATTTCTGTTGGGATTATTCATATTTTAATTTAATCATTATTGGAGTATGGATTTCTTTTGGAGTTCGCATGTGATGGATCTTTTATCGCTTAGTTGTTTATGATCATTTGAGATTAATTCAATTATGTATCTTATGGACTGGTTTATTTATGTCTCATATCTGTCTCATGCTAAGAATGGTATTTTATTTAGTTCACGCTCGGCATAGTTTTGGTGGCGGCCGACGCCAGAATTAGGCGGGGTGTGACAAATGGTATCAGAGCATGGTCTTAGGTCTCGTAGGTTATGGGTCCGTTGAACTTCCGCGTTGCCGATCTTTGATTCCCTTTGTTGATTCGTACTTCTTAAGGTAGAGGGTCTAGCATACGTGTTAGATGTGTTTCTTGGAGATGTGAAGTTTTGAGTTAAGGACGTTGTAGGCATTGAGTTTAGAATTAGTAAGCTTGATGTGAGGATCCTTAAAAATTGATTTTGGAGACGATTATTATTTTAGAGATTTTAGTGCAGATGCTAGGTATCGTACATATCAAGTTTTGATGTTGAGATTTAATTTGAGGATGTTAGTTTTTTGATGACTTTTGGATATTGGATCGAATGAGGATTTGTGGGAGTATGTGGTACGTCGTTATTTTCATAGTTATGTGTATGTATATAAGAATATATATTATTTTGCTGCTCGTGGTGTAGGTGCGCGTAGAATTGGGTGTATTGGCGCCCAATTATGGCATTCTACGGGTAGGCATATGTGAGCCATATTTTCTTTTGCGAGATTTACACAATGTGTATGCTTCGTTTAATTTCGAGGACGAAATTCTTTGCTAGTGGGGAAGTATGTAACAACCCGATTTTTTAAATGGGAATTTTTAAATTAATTTTAAAAATCAGAGAAAAATAAAATTTTGAATTTTATAAATTTTATAATTTAAAGTGTTGGTTTTTATATTTGAAAAATAAATTTTCAAACGGAATCGGAATCGGAATTAAAATGGAGTTTTAATTGAATTTTTATTATTTAGAAGAGTCCTCAAAATATAAAACTCTCTAAGAGTCCTCAAAACATAAATTTTTTTAGTAAAAATAATATTTTTAGAAATCCGACCGTCCGATCAAGTTGAATTTTTGTCAGCAGTTGTCACACCCCAAACCCAATATCCATACTAATCATTTATTATTAGAATAATTAAATCATAATCTAGAGCCCATTGGAAATATAATTCATCTATCCATATTTTACTGTATAATGCGCATAATCAACATAATATTATTATTGTGCCATAACGAAATCAATATCAGAGTCATAATTTAAGCGGACATACAATACTATGATTAACTACGATAAAATTTCACAATCATCAACTCAATCCATACTAACGCAAAATATACAATGTGTGAGTAAATTAAAATCTTCAGTGTGACAATGATAAAATCCCCACATTTAAACCCCGGCTCCTTCCAACGGTGCAACTCTCAAAGTTACCGGTCACATGGTATTCTAGTTGGCAGCATAGAAACCTGAAATTGTTAAAATATAACTGTAAGCATTAAGCTTAGTGAGGTACTCCTTCCCTACAATGTAATAACAATTCTATATAGAATAAGTGGATATAAAATCCGAACAATCCTGCCCATTGGCAATAACAAATCCTGGAACATAAGTTCCAACAAATCATTGGATCTTTGTCCAATTCCAATCCTGGATCATAAGACCCAACCAATCCTGGATATTTTAATATCCAAACAAATCCTGAATACCGAAGTATTCAAACAAATCCGCTCTTAGAGCTATATTCATATTTATATATGAAACAAATCATAAGTACACTCACCTTGACAGTTTAACTGGATTTTCCCTTGCCTTTATCCTATACTTGTTCAATCAGCCCTCCTTCCCTTCCTATCATTCTCACAATATTAGTATCATCATAAGAATATTAATAGTCCAAAGAATAACTTCAATCATAACTCAATTCATAAGCATCATATTATTCAATTCAAATCATTCATTAAAATGAAGTCCCATCTAGACTCAGGTTCTGATATCTAACATATTCAAATTACAGCCCAAACCCTTTTTAATTATTCTTGGTAATCCAATCCTTATTATATCATGTTTCCAAAACAAAAGACGGAACATCATTCCGAGTTTCCTAGAGCAAAATAAGCCTATTTCTTCACTACATAGCAAATCTGCCCTATAGGCTCTTTTATCTTTCATTCAACTTCCAGGAATTTTCATGATTTTTCTACATCATAAATTTCTATGATCTTTCACCCAACATCAGTAAACACATTGAAAAATATAAGATTAAAGTTTCATAATTTTTAAGGTTCGTTTGCTATGTCAAGAAAAACACCGAACACATGGCGGGCATATTTTCACCCTTAGGGCAGATTTCTTACCCGAACTTCAAACCCTCACCAAGGACTCATTTGTTGGTATTTTCACATGATTTTCGGATATGTCATACATATATGAGTCCACGTTAATATCCAATTGGAATCAATCGATTCCAGTAACTATACAAAAATATATGGAAGTTTTAATAAACAAAGTTTCTAAACAAAGCAATCTTAGGGTTTTGTACATTCAACTTAACTTAAACTTGCATATATCCATACATATGCACCCAAACATGAAAGTTCAATAAAAATCAAGTATTTATATCATATAAATCGTAAATGAAAGAAAAAATAGCAAGATTCATGGTTGGAATTACCTTAGGGGCTTTTTCGTAATTTTCTATGAATTTTCTTCAATTTTCTCCTCACTTTTTCTTCCTAACTTCCAACTTCTCTTTCCTTAGGCTTAAAATCTTTCATGGCTGCATTTTGGCTGAATAAAGAGGTAATTCTAAGGGTTTGATGTCGGCCAAAGCCACCACCCTTCCCAACCAATGAGAATAAAACATTTGTTGCCATATTAAGACAAAATACTACTTAACGGATGGACTACTTTGCCCTTGTTTCGTAATTTTGGTATAACTTCTCACTCGAACCTCCGTTTCATTCACCGTTTGTTGTGTTACAACCATAACTCACTTGTATACAATTATGTAGTTTTCACCTCAAGTCAATTGTTATGTCATAAAGGTCAAAACTAGCCTTAAACATGGACATTCCTATCGAAACCTTCAAATTTTGTATTTGTAACTAATTCGACATTTCATGCTTTTTGGAGGTAGGATTAGACTAAACATAATAAATTAACATCACATATATTAATAACACACTAATCATATCACACAAGCTAGGCATGATTTACGTATAATTAATCATAATTATATTCGGGTTGTCACAATTCTCCCCTGTTAGGAAATTTCGTCCTCGAAATTGACATACCTTGGTTGTCCGAATCAAACAAATAGGGATAACGCATTTTCATGCTATCCTCACTCTCCCATGTAGCTTCTTCCATGGAATGCCTTCTCCACACAACTTTCACAAGTGGGATCACCTTTGATCTTAATATTTGTTCTTTCCTATCAACGATAGCAAGCGGTTCTTCCACGTAGCTCAAATCTTCCTTCAACTCAATAGGTTGTTCCACCAATACATGTGAAGGGTCTGCTACATACTTTCTCAACATAGAAACATGGAAAACATCATGTAACCGAGATAATTCTGGTGGTAACACTAACTTGTAGGCAACCATCCCGACTTTCTCAAGGATTTCATAAGGTCCAATGTAGCGTGGACTTAATTTCCCTTTCTTTCCAAACCTCATAACTCCTTTCCATGGAGATATCCGAAGAAACACATAATCCCCTTTCTGGAATTCCAAATCTTTTCGTCGTTTATCCGCATAACTTTTCTGTCTGCTTTGAGCTATTCTCATTCTATCTTGAATAATCTTCACTTTTTCAGTGGTGACTTCAATTAATTCTGGACCCTCTATCTTCCTTTCACCAACTTCACCCCAACATATCGGTGTACGACATCGTCTACCATACAAGGCTTCATATGGAGCCATACCAATAGTAGACTGAAAACTATTGTTATATGCAAATTCTATCAAAGGCAAATATTCATCCCAATTACCTTTGAAATCAAGCACACAAGCTCTAAGCATATCTTCCAAAATCTGTATTGTCCTTTCAGACTGCCCATCTGTCTGGGGGTGAAAAGCCGTACTAAACTTCAAGTTAGTACCCATAGCATACTGCAAGCTATCCCAAAATCTGGATGTAAAAGTAGGGTCCCTATCTGAAACAATAGATACCGGTGCTCCATGCAATCGAATAATTTCATTAACATACAATCTAGCATACCTATCAACTGTATACGTAGTCTTGACTGCTAGAAAGTGAGCGGACTTTGTCAATCTATCCGCCAATACCCAAATCGAATCTGACCCCTTCTGAGATCGAGGAAGCCCAACCACAAAATCCATCGTTACATGATCCCATTTCCATTCCGGTATCGGCAATGGCTGAAGCAGACCAGTAGGTTTCTGATGCTCCACTTTCACTTGCTGACATATAAGGCACCTCGCAACAAAATCAGCTATTTCCTTCTTCATATTATTCCACCAATAATGCTCCTTTAAATCCCTATACATTTTAGTGCTACCAGGATGCATAGTATAAATGGAATTATGAGCCTCATCTAAAATTTCCTCTTTCAATCCACACACATTAGGCACACACAACCGATGCTTATACAATAAAGTGCCATCATTCACAATACAAAAATCTTCAGACTTACCATCTCGGAGATCTTGTCGTTTCTTCTAAAGGAAAGGATCTTGACTTTGCAAATCATGAATACGGGTAGCTAACAAAGGCCTCACGCTTACATGAGCAAAGAATCTGTCCCCATCTGCTAGCTGCAATTCCACTCCCATCAATCTCAACTCCATAATATGAGCAACTCTAGCACATCGAATACACGATAACCTGCCTGAAGCCTTTCTACTCAAAGCGTCTGCAACTACATTTGCCTTTCCTGGGTGGTAGTGAATTGTACAATCATAATCTTTAATTAACTCCATCCACCGCCTCTGCCTCAAATTCAACTCCTTCTGAGTAAACAAATACTTAAGGCTTTGATGGTCAGTAAAAATTTCACATACCTCACCATATAGATAATGACGCCATAATTTCAAAGCAAATACAATAGCAGCAAGTTCCAAATCATGTGTAGGATAATTACGTTCATGTGTACGCAACTGCCTAGAAGCATAGGCAATAACTTTACCATGCTGCATAAAAACACAACCCAACCCCTGATGTGAAGCATCGGTATAAACAACAAAACCATCTCCACCATGCGGAATAGTAAGAACAGGTGCGGTTACCAACCTCTTTTTCAATTCATCAAAACTATTTTCGCAATCAGAATTCCATTCAAACTTAACATCTTTCCGAGTCAGTTTAGTCATTGGTAAGGCAATCGAAGAAAATCCCTTAATAAACCTTCTATAATACCCAGCTAAACCCAGAAAACTCCTCACCTCAGTCACATTATCGGGTCTCTCCCATTTCACAATAGCCTCTACCTTTTTAGGATCAACACATATACCATCTCCAGAAATAACATGGCCTAAAAATGCAACTTGTGATAGCAAAAATTCACACTTGCTAAACTTGGCATACAACTTCTTATCTTTCAACAGATTCAAAATAGTTGTGAGATGTTTTTCATGTTCAACCATATCATGGGAATAAATCAGAATATCATCAATAAAAACTATCACAAATGAATCAACAAAAGGATGCAGTACCCGGTTCATAAGATCCATAAATACAGCTGGAGCATTAGTCACCCCAAAAGGCATTACAAGAAATTCAAAATGACCATACCGAGTACGGAAAGCGGTTTTAGAAATATCACTTTCCTTCACCCTCACCTGATGATAAACCGATCGCAAGTCTATCTTTGAAAACACTTTAGCACCCTGCAACTGATCAAACAAATCATCTATACGAGGTAAAGGATACTTGTTCTTAATTGTAGCTTTATTCAGTTGCCTATAATCAATACACAAACGCATGGTACCATCTTTCTTTTTCACAAATAAAACTGGCGCACCCCATGGAGATACGCTAGGTTGTATGAACCCCCTATCAAGTAAATCTTGCAATTGAATCTTGAGTTCTTTCAACTCAGCAGGTGCCATAGAAATAGGGGTTGTCCCTGGTGCTAATTCAATACTAAATTCAACTTCTCTTTCTGGAGGTAACCCTGGCAACTCACTAGGAAACACTTCAGGAAAATCCCGTACAATAGGAACATCGACTAATTGTAAAGCCCCCTTCCTAGTGTCAAGAACATATGCAATAAAACCCTCACAACCCTTACTCAATAATTTCCTCGTCTGAATAGCAGAAATGATGCAACTGGGAACAATTTTCCTTTCCCCCACAAATTTAAATTCAGGCTCACCAGGCATATTAAAAACAACTTCCTTACGGAAACAATCCATGGATGCATGATATTTGGATAGCCAATCCATTCCCAGAATTATATCAAAATCAGAAATATCCAATGGAAGTAGATCTATAACTGTATCTCTAGACCCCACAGTCAAAACACAATCATGAAAAACATATTCAGTTACAACCATATCCCCCATAGGCATATAAATACCCAACCCCACATCTAAACGAGCACACGGTATATTCAAGTATATGGCAAAAGCATAGGACACAAAAGAATGTGTGGAACCAGGATCAACCAAAACATAAGCACTTCTATCACTAACAGAAAGTGTACCTGTCACCACATCTGGCGTAATCTGAGCTTCTTTCATCGTAAAGACTCGTCCACCTGGCCTGGAACCACTAGCTTGTCCTCTACCCACACTCTTCACTGTACTGCCTGGAGATAACATTCTGCTTGCTACTTCACTATGTGCTGCTGGAGTCTGTGCCAATTGCGGACAATTCTTCTTAATATGCCCCACTTGATGACAATGGTAGCATTCCAATCCCTTAAGCTTAGGACACTCAGATTTATAATGTCCTTCCTCTTTACAAAAGAAACATGTAACACCTCCTATTGGGGCCTCACCTCTCCCTGACTTTCTGGCTGAACCAAAAGATCCTCCACCCCTGGTATCTCTACCAAACCTCCCCTGACCTCTACCACTATCTCCACCACCTCTCTGAAATTTATGAGGTTCCACCTTAACACTTCCACTCTCACCTCCCCTATACTGAGATGCGTCGAATCTACTTTTCTTAAAACTCTCTCTGCTCGCCACCCCTTGGTTCATTTGCCTTTCTGCTATCATGGCTTTGTTTACCAGAGAAGCATAATCTTCTAACTCATAAGTGGCTACTCTATTTTGTATAGGCAAAATCAGTCCATCTTGAAACTTACTACATTTATCTTCTTCCTCCTGCACATACTTAGTAGCAAATCTAGACAAAGCAGTAAATTTAGCATCATACTCCCTCACAGACATGTTCCCTTGGGTCAAATTTATAAACTCCCTCAGTTTCTCCCTCCTATAGACCTTAGGGAAATACTTAACATACAAAGCTTTAATAAATTCAGCCCAAGTAATAACATCAGTACCTTCCATCCTGGGCACCAAATGGTTGCTGGCTTCCCACCAATATTTCGCCTCTCCTTTGAGCTTAAACACAGCTAGATTCACTTTCTGGTTATCTGGAACCTTCATAACTGCAAAGATAGTTTCTAGATCCCTGACCCACATCTCAGCTTCCGTAGGTTCAACTGACCCTGAATATTCTGGAGGATTCAACTTCAAAAACTTCTCATGCATGGAATCTTTCATTTCCTTCCTTGCCTCTTTCTCAATCCTGGCCACAGTCTTGGATTCTAGATATCTAGCCTGTTGTTCTGCCATTTGCGCCATATTTCTTTCTTGTTGCTCTGCCATCCTCATCATTGCCTGCGCCATTATTTGCATCTCTGTAGGCTGCTCTTGCTCTCTAGCCCTTCCAGCAACACTTTGCTCCACTTCAGTATTCTCTGTACGAGAAACGACTCCCTCTTCTCTAGGTTGTCCATTCCCAGGTTCCATCTGGAATTATCAGTAATACAATAAAATTCTACCAACCAATATAAACAGTTTACAGTACTAAACTATTTGTTAGTATATAAACAATTCAATAATATCAAATCAATCAATAACTGCCATCTAATCGTCACACACGTCCAGAATTAATAACCTAGACGCTCTGATACCACTAATTGTCACACCCCAAACCCAATATCCATACTAATCATTTATTATTAGAATAATTAAATCATAATCTAGAGCCCATTGGAAATATAATTCATCTATCCATATTTTACTGTATAATGCGCATAATCAACATAATATTATTATTGTGCCATAACGAAATCAATATCAGAGTCATAATTTAAGCGGACATACAATACTATGATTAACTACGATAAAATTTCACAATCATCAACTCAATCCATACTAACACAAAATATACAATGTGTTAGTAAATTAAAATCTTCAGTGTGACAATGATAAAATCCCCACATTTAAACCCCGGCTCCTTCCAACGGTGCAACTCTCAAAGTTACCGGTCATATGGTATTCTAGTTGGCAGCATAGAAACCTGAAATTGTTAAAATATAACTGTAAGCATTAAGCTTAGTGAGGTACTCCTTCCCTACAATGTAATAACAATTCTATATAGAATAAGTGGATATAAAATCCGAACAATCCTGCCCATTGGCAATAACAAATCCTGGAACATAAGTTCCAACAAATCATTGGATCTTTGTCCAATTCCAATCCTGGATCATAAGACCCAACCAATCCTGGATATTTTAATATCCAAACAAATCCTGAATACCGAAGTATTCAAACAAATCCGCTCTTAGAGCTATATTCATATTTATATATGAAACAAATCATAAGTACACTCACCTTGACAGTTTAACTGGATTTTCCCTTGCCTTTATCCTGTACTTGTTCAATCAGCTCTCCTTCCCTTCCTATCATTCTCACAATATTAGTATCATCATAAGAATATTAATAGTCCAAAGAATAACTTCAATCATAACTCAATTCATAAGCATCATATTATTCAATTCAAATCATTCATTAAAATGAAGTCCCATCTAGACTCAGGTTCTGATATCTAACATATTCAAATTACAGCCCAAACCCTTTTTAATTATTCTTGGTAATCCAATCCTTATTATATCATGTTTCCAAAACAAAAGACGGCACATCATTCCGAGTTTCCTAGAGCAAAATAAGCCTATTTCTTCACTACATAGCAAATCTGCCCTATAGGCTCTTTTATCGTTCATTCAACTTCCAGGAATTTTCATGATTTTTCTACATCATAAATTTCTATGATCTTTCACCCAACATCAGTAAACACATTGAAAAATATAAGATTAAAGTTTCATAATTTTTAAGGTTCGTTTGCTATCTCAAGAAAAACACCGAACACATGGCGGGCATATTTTCACCCTTAGGGCAGATTTCTTACCCGAACTTCAAACCCTCACCAAGGACTCATTTGTTGGTATTTTCACATGATTTTCGGATATGTCATACATATATGAGTCCATGTTAATATCCAATTGGAATAAATCGATTCCAGTAACTATACAAAAATATATGGAAGTTTGAATAAACAAAGTTTCTAAACAAAGCAATCTTAGGGTTTTGTACATTCAACTTAACTTAAACTTGCATATATCCATACATATGCACCCAAACATGAAAGTTCAATAAAAATCAAGGATTTATATCATATAAATCGTAAATGAAAGAAAAAATAGCAAGATTCATGGTTGGAATTACCTTAGGGGCTTTTTCGTAATTTTCTATGAATTTTCTTCAATTTTCTCCTCACTTTTTCTTCCTAACTTCCAACTTCTCTTTCCTTAGGCTTAAAATCTCTCATGGCTGCATTTTGGCTGAATAAAGAGGTAATTCTAAGGGTTTGAGGTCGGCCAAAGCCACCACCCTTCCCAACCAATGAGAATAAAACATTTGTTGCCATATTAAGACAAAATACTACTTAACGGATGGACTACTTTGCCCTTGTTTCGTAATTTTGGTATAACTTCTCACTCGAACCTCCGTTTCATTCACCGTTCATTGTGTTACAACCATAACTCACTTGTCTACAATTATGTAGTTTTCACCTCAAGTCAATTGTTATGTCATAAAGGTCAAAACTAGCCTTAAACATGGACATTCCTATCGAAACCTTCAAATTTTGTATTTGTAACTAATTCGACATTTCATGCTTTTTGGAGGTAGGATTAGACTAAACATAATAAATTAACATCACATATATTAATAACACACTAATCATATCACACAAGCTAGGCATGATTTACGTATAATTAATCATAATTATATTCGGGTTGTCACAGCAGTCCTGTCTCGCCGTTCGCTACAACATACTAAAATTTCAAGCAATTCTAATGGTCCGATCGTCCGTAATGATTTTTTTAGTGTTTGTATCTAATTAGAACTCTTTTCTTAATCAAACACTTAATCCTTTATATATCAACTAATTCGTGGATGGACTTTTCAAATCACTTTTTCTCAAACTTTTCAACCAGAAGACCTCTCCAAAATTACTCCCTTTCATATACAAACCATAGCCCCAAGCTTATTCAAGATTTCAACCTTAGATTAGAAGGTTTATTTAGTGTTTTCTCGAGTTTGGGCTAGATCGAGATTTGATTATTTCGCGAGAGGAACGTGATGGTGTGATTAGATTTTGAGGCTGAATTATGTAATGATTTTAAGGTATGGGATTTTACACAATATGCTCTTTAAATCTCTCGAGAGTTATTCCGTTGAATTCTTGTTAATTGAACTCATATTTTGAATTGTCAAATTCTTGGAAATCTGGAAAAATAATTGTTGGAATTATTTTCATTCATGAGGTATTATTCATGTTGTTTTGAGCACGCTGTCATGAGATTTTAATATGGCACTGGTGTTGGGAACCCGCCAAGACTCCTTTTCCGGCTACTTGATAAAGTATGGCGCGGTATGGTGAGGCCTGGTGACTCCGGTTAATGTGTTGTTGAGAAATTTATTGATAAAATGCTATTGAGATTCGCATTTGATTTGAATAATCGTATTCGTATTGTGACATTTTATTCATCGCTAACATCTTTGTTGAGCATATTCCTGTCGTATTGTGTACTTCCCCATCTTTTTTTTAGTTGGCAGGTGAGCACGGATTTGAGTGCTATGGACCAATTGGGATTATTTTAGCGAGGATTATTTGGGAAGAATTTTTAATACAAGAGATGAGAAGACTTGTATTTATTTTGATGTATAGAGCATTTGGAGATTTATTTTATTTTCGAGATAGTTAGATTGTTGTAATTATTTCGAGAGATTTGTTGTATTAATTTGAAGATGAGAATAGTGATTTCTTGTTTTATTGTGGGATTTAGATGCTCTATATCTTGTTATTTGTGGATTAGTTTAGTTTTATCGACGAGTAGCGCTCCGCTCGCTCTCCCCGGGCGGGCGGGGTGTTACAGCTTCTAACTTCAAATTAGCCCTTTTTCATTTAATAGATTCTTTATAAAGTTCTTGAAACGCATTTTGAAGTTCACTCACATTAACCTCTTCTTCATTTTCACTCTCTCTTTCTTCTCCACTCCCACTATCATAAAAAATAAGAGAATCATAAACTATGACCTTGGAAGTGTCATGTGTTAACGTTTCATCAATCGATGAGTTCTCACTATCGCTCACATGAATAGCCATAAAAGCCAAAATTAGGCTTAGTGGGGGAATCGGGTCCCTCTTCCTTATCACTATCACTAAGGGTCGCATTATATGCAATGGGTCGTTTACCCTCTTTCCTTAGTTTAGTGGGGCACTCAGAAGACCTATGGACATAACCCTCACAACCAAAACACCTATTAGACTCACCCCTATTTAGTTGTTCATTAATAGGTTTAGGGATCTTCTTGACTTTGTCATGCTTAGAAGTTTCAAATTTCTTAAAATCATTTTTAAATTTATCTTTGTTAAATTTAAGAAATGTTCTAAATTTCCGAGCAAACAAAGCCATGTCTTCCGAGTCACTATCACTCTCGCTCTCTACTACTTGTTTGACCTCTTTTCGGGCTTTTAAAACAACGCCCTTTTCTATTTTCTTTTCAGTTTTAGAGGGAAACATGTCTAGTTCATAGGTTTATAAATCACCTACAAGCTCTTCTAATTTCGTAGAGTCTAAAGTTGGTAAAAAATTTAAAACGGTCACTTTTGGAATAAATCTATCGGGAAGGGACCTTAGAATTTTCTTTACAACTCGGTTTTCGGGTATTTTCTCTCCCAAATTAAAAGATTAATTGACAACATCGGAAAGTCTAGCATAAAATGCATCAAAAGTTTCATTATCGTTCATTTTGATAGTTTCAAATTGAGTGGTGAGGTTTTAGAGTTTTGAAGCTTTAACGACACTAGTTCCTTCATGAGTTAGTTGTAAAATATCCCAAGCTTCTTTAGCGGTTTCACACGTCATAATACATCGGAATTCATCCGGTGTGACAGCGCTAAACAAGGCATTCAAACCACGGGAATTAAAATTAGAAAGTTTAAACTCATTCTCAATCCATCTATCGGTCGGTTTGGGAACACGTTCATTTTCAACTAAATGAGTTGGTGGAGACCACCCGTTAACTACAGACATCCAAACCCTTTCATCGATAGATTTATGTGCCGATTTCATTCGCGCTTTCCAATACGCGTAGTTAGAACCATCGAAAATAGCAAATTTTGAAAATGGGGAAAATTCCATTTTAGCCAAAAATTATTTAAAGTATCTTTAACGAAATAATTTATCGCTTTGGCTCTGATACCAATTTGAAAGAGTGCGGATGTGGATCCCCGGATTTAAAACACTTTAAAATTGTATTTCCTTTTCTTGTTTATTATGTGTAAGCGTAAAAGGTGATGGTTAAGTTAAAACAAAATTTTAATTTCAAATTAAAATCCCCGAATTTTATTTTCTCAATTAAAATATTATTTCCTTTTATATATATATCAAGATGCGGAAGCGTAAATAAGTGTGATGGTTCACAAACAAATGAATTAAAAAAATTTAATTTTCTTAAACAAATTAAAATCAAACCGAGTGAAATTAAATTAATGCATTAAAATCATTTTCACTTAAACCAAGTTAACTACACATTACCCAAATTAAAGACGTAGAGATTAAATTAAACCAATTTTTATCCTTTTACCTAAGCATGTGTTCTAGGTGATATTGTAAAACATAAAATAAACAATTAATCCATTATGCTGAGATGTACGAGGAAAAACCCACAACGGGAAACAACCTCAGACGGGCCTAGCCATAAATCCACTAAGTACGGAATTTACAAATGCAAGACAAAAAGGCTTACAACACACGACTCGATCCCTCTCAAGCCCCGATGCTTCTTCTTATAGATACCTCTTCCTAGCAGATAACCTTGGAGCTCCACCGCGGTCTCGAAATCCACCGATCGGACTTTATATGGTCACCGTCACCCGAGCAAGGAGCCTTTCTCCAAGTGGGTAATGCCGTAACAAACACTTCTTATTTCTTTATGGGATGTAGAAGAAAACCCGAAACTTCTCTTTGAACGGAAGAGATGAACCCGGTGCCAATCTCCAAGCAAGATATATGAATATGGGAACTTGGAAGAAACTAATTTGGGTGTAAACTAGAGTGGTGTATATTTTTCTCTTTGATAAAAACTCACTCAAAACATGATCTTTTTCCCTCTTTGATTTTACTCTCAAAACACTCTCTAGGAGTTAGTAAGATATGAAAAAGATTAATTAGAAAATGTTATTCCCACACATAATAAATTCTGAGAAAATTTGGTTTAGAAATAAGTGGGGAAGTGGGAGAAAAACTGCTTAAAACTACTAAAAATGGTTCCCGCCTGGCATCTCGTTCGAACGACATTTCATTTGAACGAACTCTCATTCGAACGAGTCTTCTCACGAAGTTCCAGTATGAACTCGTTAGAAGCTTGTTAGAAATCTCGTTAGAACGACAATCTTGTTTGAACGACATTTCGAACGAAGTTCCAATATGACATAATGGGAAGTCGTTGGAAATCTCGTTCGAACAACACCTAGTTCAAACGGTAATCTCGTTCGAATGACATATCGAACGAACTTCCAGAAAGTTTGAAAAATTCGATTTTAGCCCAGAAAACTTTATAAACTTATTTTAAAGTTTTAATTAATTCTTTCTGAAAATAGAACACAGTTTTAATTATACCTTACACCCAATTAAACTTGTTCCAATATCCTATATATATAATATTGCATTCATACCTTGGGAGCATGGAACCATAGATGATGACGTAGAAAAGAGGCACGCAAACTGGCATATTGATGAAGCTTTATTCTCTTTGCCGCTACGTCTTCAACAAACTCTTCATAGGCTTGAGAATATTACCCTTAAATACAATCCTCTGAATAAATGTTTTTGTCCGGAATTGAGCCAAAACAATATATGGACTCAATTGGAAATTTATGTCCTTACATCTGAATTGATTCAGCTGGTTCGAATCAATTCATTTTCAAGCCGAATCGATTCGGCGAGGGCGAATCGATTCGGAAATCCTACTGTTTTGAGTTATTTTTCTAACTCAATTCCAACCCTTTTTCTTTACGCTTAGGACTTAGGAACCTTCTTGTATGAAGCAAACTTAGAGTCCTAGAGTCCTAGATGAGTTAGTTTATTGCCCTACATTAGAAATGGTTTATACGGGGGGGATATACAAATTGATGTTAGGGCATCCCTTTTCCTTTAGTTAACTATTATGAGTCTAGGAGTTGTAGGGTCATATTGGGAGACTTTATAAGCTCAATTGAGTTATGATAGTCTTGATGGTCTATAATAACACCACAACAGAATGTTTGGAGAACAAATTGAGAACTTATTCATTCATTGAGTATATAATGATGACATGAATTACGTATGGCTCCGAATAAAATGCGATGTATTTATTAAAATGAAAAATGAATATGGTAAATGATAATTTTCTTAAACACACCTCTCTAAATGCCATCATAAGGTAAGTTCGCACGTGAGGTGAAGTTTCCTGGCTAATGAATGCAGGGTGAATACAGTCCTAGGCCATATGAGCATTTATTATATGTTTCTTCTGCGCTAGTGAGGTAATTTCGGGTGTGGTTATGACTCACTCGCAAGCATATTGCCGCTTCTCGACGTCTTGAATTGTAGGTTCCCAGGTTTTCTTGGTTGATAGGCCCTGGAAGATGATGATCATTTAGGGGTGTGCACAGTGGGGAAACCTGGACGAGTGATCTTAGAATCGTTATATGTATACGAATATAACTATTCTTATTCAAGTTGGACTTGATTTATGATAAATGCCACAAAGAGCATATAATTATGACTATGTTTCCTGATAAAGAACGGAAAGATGAAATGAATCAGTGTAAATGATGGAAGTTTTTAATTAATGTTAATTATTCATATCCTCTTGCATAACTAAATTAAACTTATGATCATTTAATTTATTTTAGTTTATGCATTGAATTGTAAGTAGATCCTTATTACTATCAATCATGATTTACTATTCATAACTGTCATACTCTTTTTTCATCTGGTGATCATATAAAATCGGGCCCTGACCCGTTCATATTTCTTATTGTGCATGAATCTTGTATCCGCTCAGGTGCTTCGCCGCAAGGACGCCCGTTTTGACTTTCCTATTTCGGTGTTTTTGGGGAGCCGTGATACTTTGCAGATATTACGGGATATGTTGTTTGACGCCTTCATTTTTGTACTCTAGTTACGATCGGGTCATCTATTCGGGCGTGTGGCCCAAGCTATTGTATTTTCTTATTGTAATGTATTATGTAATTTACATTAAACTGTTGTATTACATTGTAGTGACTGTTGACCGACAGCATATTCGGTCCCCTTATTGTATACTTGATGCGGATGTAATATAAGTTCTTTTGGGTTTCCACTTTCTTTTTAAATTGGGTTTCTTAAATTCTTTCCTTAACTTATAAAACAAAATTTTTGGCAACCAGTTTTTCTGAAATACCGGGTGGTTATCCCGTATTCTTATTGTACTATTGTTGATGCTGAGAATGATCCATCTATGATTCCCATTATTATTGAAGTATCGGGCTTGCCACCCCTTATTTTGGTGAGCGGGTTGTCACAGATGGTATCAGAGCATTAGGTTCTAGAGTCTTTAGGATCTATGTGGACTTGTAACGTTCTACCGTAGCGTTCTTTAATATAGAGCTTAATGTTAGGACTGTTTGGTTGCCTATGCTTACGATCTTCTGCAAAATAGATTGTTTTAAATAGTATCCTAATTCTATTATTTCTTTATATGAGATGACTCCTAAGAGAGGTCGCCCCTCTAGAAGGAATAGAGTTGTAGAAGAGGATGTAGGTCCTCCTCTGCCGCAGCAAGGAACTATAAATGCTGCCGATGTAGCAAATATCGTGGCCCAAGCGGTCAATGCTGTTATGATTGTCGTGGTTCAGCAATTACCACAAGCTCAACAACAAAGTGCTCACGTAAAAGCTCCTATTGGGCCTTCTCCATGGGAGAGAGTTAGGGTATCCTTTTTAAAGGGTCATCCTCCAGAATTTCAAGGAGGTTCGGACGTCATAGTAGCTAATCAGTGGAAAAAGGATATGCAGTGCCATCTCCGAATGGTGGAGTGTAGTGAGGAAAGGAAACAAATCCTTGCTACCTTTAAACTCGTTGGAGATGCACTACATTGGTGGGAGTCAATGACTACGCCAGAGCAGAGGGATGTTATGACTATCAACGATTTCTAGGTTCTGTTTGATCGGAAGTACTTCCCTCCCACAGTTTAAAGGGAGATGAGAAGGAAGCTTCAGGATGTGGTGTAAGGTGAGAGATCAGTTGCGGAGTATGAAGAGGAGTTCACTAGGTTAGCAAGTTTTGTGCCTGACGAGGTGAATCCGGAGGAGAGGAGGATATCCAAATTTATTGGAGGTTTGCACTGGAGGATACGACAACATTTGCTGGGCAATCCAGCCTTACAGACTTTTGGAGATGTGATGAATGCGGCGTTACTCCATTGTCAGGAACATTGGTTGTATTTTCAAGGAAGTAAGAAGGATTCAGTTATGGGGCAAGCTGGAAAACCCGGAGCCAATGGGATAGGAGGAGGAGCATTTCCCTCGTCCCAATCTTCGGGAAATAAACAAAAATAAAGGGACCCCCAGTAAGGGGATTTGTCTAA
Source organism: Sambucus nigra (assembly GCA_949130495.1). Classification (NCBI taxonomy): domain Eukaryota; kingdom Viridiplantae; phylum Streptophyta; class Magnoliopsida; order Dipsacales; family Adoxaceae; genus Sambucus; species Sambucus nigra. Next base: position 250,580,471 of record OX422215.1, read on the forward strand.
ACGACAACGTTTTGGTGGGTTTATTGTGGGTGGCAATAAAAATAGGCAAGGTCAAGGTGGAACGCAACTGCAACAAGCAGGTAGAGGTGGATATGGAGGTAGAGGCCATCCAGGCTAAGGTTTCGGGCAGTTTAGAAATAATGGGGGCAAAACCAAGAGAATGTGACGAATCGATGCTTTCAATGTGGAGAGTTGGGCCATTTCAAGAGGTTGTGTCCTCACTTGATTGGGGGACAGCTTCCTAGGATTCCACAGCAGCCACAGGCTTAGTTACCGCCACAAGTACCTAATCTGATTGTCCCTCCACAACAGGGACAACTATAGTATGGTCATGTTTACCACATTCAGGATGCTATGCTTCCTCTGGCTCCGCCCGCATCGCCAGCTATTAAGGGTAAGTTTCTCATTCAGGGACACATGGGTTGTGTATTGTTTGATACGGGTGCGACACACTCCTTCATTTCTAGAAGTTTTGCTCAGTCTATAGAGTTGATTAAATATGCAGACAGTGCCTTCACTGGTGTTGAGTCTTCTATGGGTGATGGTTCACTTATTTTCTTTGTTTGTAAACAAATATGAATAAATCTTGGTAACTTGTGTTTTGAGGCCGAATTGCTCGTCCTTGATATGGTCGGGTATGATGTAATCCTGGGTATGGATTGGCTAGAGAAGTATCATGCGATAGTTAATTGCTATTGGAAGAGTATAGTTTTTCGTATTCCGGGGCAAGAAATGTTCTTAGTGGTTATGCCTCATTCAGAAGGAGCTACTAGCTCTTACTTGTATTGTATTATGGAGGAGACTTCTCGGGATATAGTTGTTTCCTTAGATTTGATTCCGGTTGTTAGAGATTTCCAAGATGTTTTTCGGGAAATACCGGGTTTGCATCTGAGTCGGGAGATTGAGTTTGTAATTGACTTAGCGCTGGGAACTCGACCGATTGCGAGAGATCCGTATCGTATGGATCATGTTGAGATGAGGGAGTTAAGGGATCAGATTCAGAACTTGCTAGAGCAAGGGTTTATTGGGCGAAGCCCGTCACCGTGGGGCATTTCGGTGTTATTTGTGAAGAAAAGGGACGGTTCGCTCCGGTTGTGTGTTGACTATAGAGATTTAAATAAAGTCACCATCCGGAACAAATACCCATTACCTCGGATTGATGATTTGTTTGATAAACTTAGGGGAGCATCGTACTTCTCTAAAATAGATTTGAGGATGGGGTATCACCAGTTGCGGATACGGGAGCAAGATGTGTCCAAGACTGCGTTCCTAATGAGATATGGGTCCTATGAATTTTTGGTTATGCCTTTTGGACTAACCAATGCTCCTGCCGTGTTTATGGACCTCGTGAATAAGGTGTTTCGAGACTTCCTGGACAAGTTTGTTATTGTGTTCATTGATGATATTCTGGTGTATTCTCAAACAGAAGCCGACCATGCTACTCATTTCCGATTGGTCCTACAAAGGTTGAAGGATCACCAATTGTATGCCAAGTTCGTATAGTGCAGTTTCTGGTTGCAGGAAGTACAATTTTTGGGTCATATTGTGACATCTCAGGGTATTTCGACGGAACCAAGCAAAGTTGTTGCGATGAGGGAGTGGGGTCAGCCCACAACACCTACCGAGATTCGTAGTTTTCTGGGTTTGGCGGGTTATTACTGTCGATTTATCAAGGGTTTCTCTAAAATTTCTAGCCCTTTGATAAATTTGACCCGAAAAGGGGTGAGGTTTGTATGGGATGATTCTTGTTAGTTATCTTTTGACGAGCTCAGGGATAGGTTGACTTCTGCTCCAGTCCTTGCGTTACGAAGGCCAGGATTGGAATATTTAGTCTTTACCGACGCATCTCTACAAGGATTGCGAGGTGTAGTTCAACAAGAGCGATGGGCTATTTCTTATGCTTCTCGCAAGCTAAATCCCCATGAAAAGAATTATCTGGTGCATAATTTGGAACTTTCCGAAGCTGTTTTTTCCTTGAAGATTTGGAGGCATTATCTCCTGGGGAGAAATTTAGTCTTTTCACGGACCAAAAATCGTTGTAATATTTGTTTTCCCAGAGAGATTTGAATATGAGACAACGCTGGTGGTTGGAGTTTCTGAAAGACTATCAATTTGACATCCACTATCACCCGTGCAAGGCGAATGTGGTGGCGATTGCTTTGAGTAGAAATCCCAAGGGGGAATTAGCCGAGGTATGGAAATCCAAATGGAAGGTGCTTAGTCAGGAGGACGCGGTTGCTAGGGAATTTATGTCGGTGTTGACAGTTACACCTACCATTGTGGCAAGGGTTGTAGAAGCTCAAGGAAGGGAAAAAGGTTGTTAGGACCATATACGCCAATTGCTAACCGAGGGAGCAGAATCCTACTCAATAAGTTCGGAGGGTGACTTACATGTCCACGGGAAACTCATTGTCCCGGACGAAGGGGATTTCAGATGGGCCGTGATGACAGAATCTCATGGGTCTAAATTTTCAGTGCATCCTGGAGGGGACAAGATGTACCAAGACATGCGCGGTCAGATTGGTGGGCGGGCATGAAATGGGATATTTCTGAGTTTGTATCCCAATGCACTACTTGTCAATTAGTGAAAATAGATCATCAGCGACAAATGGGTTTATTGAAACCCTTAGAGATACCGATGTGCAAGTGGGAGAGTATATTGATGGATTTCATCACAGGCTTGTCAATATTGCAAAATGGTCATGATTCTATTTGGGTTATCGTTGATCATTTGACTAATTCGGCACATTTCCTACCGGTATGCACCGATTACAATAATGCGCGTTATGCCCGGTTATTTATTACGGAGGTTGTTAGACTCCATGCCGTGCCAATAAATATAGTCTCCGACACAGATTAAATATTTGTTTCCCATTTTTGGCGATGTTTCCAAGAAGCCATGGGAACCAAATTGAAATTGAGTACTTCTTATCACCCTCAAATAGATGGGCAGACATAAAGAGTCAACCAAATGTTGGAGGTTATGCTCCGAATGTGTGTGCTTGATTTCAAAGGTGGTTGGGAACAATATCTCCCTTTGTTCTAATTTGCCTATAATAATCCATACCAATTTACTATTGGGATGGCGCCCTACGAAGCACTTTATGGCCGGCCTTGTAGATCGCCCACTTGTTGGTTGAAGGTGGGGGATAATAAGTTTCTTGGACCTGAAATGATCCAGGATACTTCTTCCAAGATTGAACTCATCCGGAATCGCATTCGAATAGCTCAAGATCGTCAAAAGAGTTATGCCGATGCGAATAGAAGGCATATAGAGTTGGAAATTGGAGATCAAGTCTTAGTGCGAGTATCGCCAATCACTACACCAAATCTGTACTATTGTCATGGTTATTGACCTTGACAAGTTGGACTTGTCATGGTCAATGACCGTGACAATTCGCGAAGAGACAATTTTTTTTATCACGGATGTGTCATGGTCATTGACCTTGACAAATCCAACAGATTTGTCACGGTCGTGTCACGGGCCATGACCATGACACGTTTAGTCACGGTTAAAAACCGTGACAAAGTCTTGACCCTTTTTAAAAAAATTGTCACGGGCAATGATCATGACAATTCTGGGCAGAATTTAAAAAAAATCTGCTGGGCAGTATGGCCACTGCCACTGCCCAGCAGTATATTTGTACCTGTTATAGCAACGTTGTACCTGTTCAAACATCATATATCCAAACAAACTAAAGATAATGCAAATATATATTCAAAATAGAAACTATTTAAGAAGAAACAACATCACATTCAATTATCTCAAATCTACAAACTATTTAGCTGGAAAAGAGATTTTTTACCGCGACGCTCGGGGACACCTCCTTATCCTTCCCTTCTCGTCCGAATAGCCACATACGTATCGAGCATATTTGGCATGTCCTCAGGGCCACTTCCTGTCCCCTGAATTGAAATAAAGTAAAATTAGTATCCGCCCCGCAAATATAGATAAATATAAATCGAAATTGAAATTGAAATTGACATATAAATATAAATACATTACCTGTAGTGTCACCCAAACATCTAACTTGAGCTCATATGGAACCTCCTTCCAACTAATATACCCCAGGAAATCGTGTCAAATATAATTCTTTTCATATCTAAACACTAAGAAATGCCATAATCCTATGGAGTTATGCGCTGTAAATTCCTTCCAACCGTTGTGTAGCCAAAAATCAGCAGTTGAAGTTGTCAATTCCACCTTTCAATGGTCTCCCATGTTTTGGTAGAGGTTCCAAGTGGTGGGGTGTGGAAAGTGGAATTGACAACTTCAACTGGTGATGTTTGGATACATAACGGTTGGGAGGAATTTGCAGACCATAACTCCATAGGATTATGGCATTTCTTAGTGTTCGGATAAATGAAGAGATTCAGTCTCCTCTCCACAAATAGGACACCCCAAATAACTATGTACTAATCACCTATTAAAGGTAGGAAGCGTATATTCATTGATTAGTATAAACAAAACTTAGATGTAGTTGGAATATTTATGTATTAATCTCCTCTCCACACACGCACATCACATAAGAGTGAAAATGATAAAATGAAAATCAATTAAAAGCATTAAAAATGGATGTTTCAGTACAAATTGAAATATTTATTACAAATTGAAATATTTATTACAAATTGAAAAATTGTTTCAAATTCGGGTTATCATAAAAAATGGATTGATATTCGGTAGGAGTAGCCAAGTCATCCACACTACTATTTAGACGCCTTGGAGCGTGTTGGAAAATTGACCACGGCTCGTTGTTGATATGGTCCGAATAAAACACTTGCTTAACCTTTTGAAATGCACAAACAAACGGCTCATCGCTCACGTGGTCGTTACTCTTCAACTTGGACAAGTCAACCATGATCAAATTGGTGACAGGATCAACTTTACAAGCATTTTTATCCTCAACTCTTACCCAGTCACAGTAAAATACAACCTATTTAAAGCTTATATAATCCAATTCAAATATATTTTGGATTACACCATAGTAAGTCATTTCAGCTTCAACGAGGTTTTTATCTTTTGCGCTCGCTCGAAATATAGTAAGAGCTTTGTATGAAATTCTCGAGTTCTGTACATTTGTACTTTCCTCGTACACTTTAGCTCCAAAAATTTAATAGTTCAATCGATACTTTTTGTACTCTTGTACCACGAACAAGGGTCCAGTGGCTAGACGAGCAATCCTTGATGTCGCATCACCCGTCTTTAGGAGCTGAGAATACAGATAAATTAATTATATTAGTGGTAAAATTTTAGTGTAATGTAACGTTATATAACGACTATTTTCATTATAATTACCTCTTGTGTCAACCACAGCCTAAATTCGCTGTCTGATTGTACCATTGTTCTTCGTCTTTTATTGTTCTCACAGGCTTCATATTTTTTGCATATTACAAAATTAATCATGCATAAAATAATCTAAAATAATGTTAAACATTATAATAATCGAAACTTACATTTTCCATTCTTCGACATCTTCATGTGTGTCAAATAGACAACGAGCTACTTGTTCATGTTGCAAACTCGTTAATTTCACTCGTTTTCCCATCACATGGCCACCATCATCGACGAATTCATGAGTGTCATCAATGCTGGTCTAGTCAGGCATATATTCCCGAGTATATATTTATGACTCCACGGTGATGTATTCCTGTGCAATTGATCCTGCAATGTATCGCGTATTCTTGACGTAATATTTAAAAACTTTCATCAATCTTTCAAACGGATACATCCACCGATATCAAACTGGACCACAAAGAAGTGCCTCGTCACATAGGTGTACCAACAAGTGAACACTTATGTCAAAGAATGTTGGGGGAAAACACTTCTCCAATACAAAAATCGCTTCGATCACAGCCAATTTTGTGGCCACTATGTGTTCTCAATTCATTACCTTCTCACACAAGAGGGAGAAGGTAATACTAATTTGCATAATAGCCCTACGCAAATCCTTGTGCTTGGACCTCCTGTGGTGATGGTAAACATTTTTTAAGCTAGAGGATAGACGAAGAGATTCAGTCTCCTCTCCACAAATAGGACACCCCAAATAACCATGTACTACACAACCGGATAATGTCCCATAAGATGAAAAATCATGAATTGCCCACATCAACATAGCTTTCAGCGTAAACTCTTCTTTTCTAAAAGAGTCAAATGATTTCACACCCTCTTCCCACAACTCATTTAATTCTTCTACCAAAGGAGGCAGGTAGACGTTAATGTCATCACTTGGTGCCTTTGGCCCAAGTATCAAAAAGCCGTCATCGAAAATTCAGGTCTCATACACTGTGAAGGAGGGAGGTTGAGTGGGGCTAGGATCACTGGCCATACACTCTGATTGGTGCATAGATTTCCAAATGGATTGAAACCATCTATTGATATAGCCAAACGAATGTTGCGTTATTCTCGAGCAAAATCAGGATACTCAAAATTCATCCTCCGCCAGGCATTACAATTAATAGGATGACGCATGATATTACCCCCTACTTCTTCCCTAGCATGCCCAGTCATTGCCTCTGCAATCCATGGTACTGTGAAAAATCGCTTTAATCTAGGCCCAAGGGGAAAATATTTCAATACTTTTTGAGGTACTTTTGAGCTTGTGCCTTCCTTATTAGTAGATTGGACATATTCTTACCATTCGTACACCTAGCACACGGACACGAAAACTGTTCATCATTATGACATCTCTTTGCATATTTCACAAATTCGTTAGCACCTCTGCGAAACACATCCCCCATTCTATTAGTCTCACTCATCTACTCTTTGTATTTCGGATATCCCATCACAGCTACCATAACTAAACACCTATTAAAGGTAAATGAAACATAGATTTATAGTATGTTTTATTTAATTATCCCATCATTTAAATATCCTATTAAATGGTGAGTGGTCCTATACAATTCAAGACTGCATTTTTCTGTAATATATTTAACAGCTCATGCAAATTGTTACGATTTGAAAAAAATTCGACAGCATATCCCCGTAGTTCTCCAAGTACACGACGTAGATTGGCAGGTGTGAGTGTTATTTCAATTGATCAATTGAAATAGCAGTCACACTTGTCAATCTAGTACGTACCCAGAGAACATTAACATACGACTGCAGAACTTCCTCCAAAAGTAACAACTTTAAGTCAATAAGAATATTATACAAAAATTATACACTCTCAAACTGTCCAAACGAGACAATTCGAGAGATCTTATTACAGGGGTAATGACTCTCGAACGGGTCTAAGGGCTATTGAATGCGTATGCATAAGAACTAGAAGGCCAGTATCTATGCGCACTATATTTAATTTCAAGTATGTTTCATTTAATTATCATACTATATATATATTATTCGATATATAGAGTAATTTTCAAAAAAAGTTGAAAAATCCCACCCCCATATGGACAATAATCCAGTGGTCATGCCACTTTTAAAACTAACCAACCAAACATTTACTAAACAAAATAATCCAACAGCAATGTCAACAACAAATGTGTATCCCGTACTCCTTCTAATTCATCCACTCAATTAATTCATTTCATTAATGAAACTAACAATTAACATATATAATTATTAATTTACTAATTTACACTGAGCGTAAATCCTACTTTCATATGAAATGGGCACTAATTATTAATTTACTTTCATCTAAAACTGTTTCATTTATTAATTATGTTTTAGTTGATGTAATTATAGAATCTATGGATGGATTCAATTTAATTTTACTATGTGAATGTTCTTATCTACAATGAGTTAACCTTGAAACAATATATATTATCTCATAGAAGCATCAAAACACGATATTAAGAGAATTACAATGGTACCTTGACTTACCCCGCCTCCCCACCCCCACCCCCACCCCCCCACAAACAAATTGACAAATTCATGGGTTAATTCAAATACAAAAATAAATTCATGGGTTAATTCATTGGTTAATTCAAATACAAAAATACAAATTCATGGGTTAATTCAAATACACACACACACCCACCCCCACCTCCATCCACAACCCCCACTCACCACATACACACACACCCCCCCCCCCCCCCCCCCCACCCCCCACATACACACACACACACAAAATAGCCCCCCACCCTGCCCCACCTCCCTCCACACCCCCATCCACCACACATACACACACACACACACACATAACAACCCCCTGCCCCACCCCTACCTCCACCCTGCCCCACCCCCCACACACGCATACACACACACGCACATATATCCACACACACATATATATACACACAAACATATATATAAATGGAAGAGAGAGAGAGAGAGAAATAAACCTGAAAGTAGAGAGAGAGCAGCGCAGAGAGAGGGAGGGAACGAAGGGAGGGAAAAAGGAAGGGTCAAGGGTTTTTGCTGTAGAAGTTGTCACGGTTGTGTCAAGGTCATTGACCGTGACAATTATTTAAAGAATTGTCACGGTCATTGACCGTGACAAGTTTGTGACAAGTTAATTTGTCATAGACTTGTCGCGGTCGTGTCAAGGTCAATGACCGTGACACAAAACACGTGTTTTTTGTCACGGTCAATGACCTTGACAAGGGTGGCCGGCTGAAAGGTGACAGTTTTGTCATTTTAGTGTAGTGAATGAAATGTATAAAGCATTTTGGGAAGAAAGGGAAGCTTGCACCGCGCTATGTGGAACCTTTTCGCAATATTTCCAAGGTAGGTCCAGTGGCGTATCAACTTGCCTTACCGGAGCACTTATAACAACTCCATGATGTGTTCCATGTTTCCTCTTTGACGAAGTATAAGAGGTGTGAAGGAGACCTTTGGCATATTCCCTTGGAAGATATCGAATTGCAACCCGATATTTCGTATGAAGAACAACCGGTTGCAATCTTAGAGCACGGAGAGCGTAAATTGAAATCACGAGTGGTGCCCTTGGTGCGAGTTCAATGGGGTCATCACGACGCCAATGAATCAACGTGGGAGCGCGAGGATGATATGCGGGAAAAATATCCGCATCTCTTTATACAAGGTACGCCTGAATTTTGAGGGAAGAATTCCCTCATAAGGGGGGGGGGGGGGGGGGGGGGGGGAGTATGTAACAACCCTCGCTTTTGAGAACTCGTTTTATATTTATTTTGCGGTGTGAAGTAATTACATAAAATGTTGGAAACTGGAGTTGCTACTAATTGAATAAGTTGAAAGTTAATATTTACAACATTGATGCATATTTACTGTATGTATAAGCAAATATCATGATGTTGCGTTTTACAGTGTCATATGTTTTAAATGACATTTATGGTTTAAATCGAAACTTGAAACGATTTATAAAATTGTCGGATGCCAATTTAGAGGGTGTAGTTAGTCCTGAAATGTGCAAGATAGTCAAAATAAATGCCGTATTGTATTTTTATGTTTCGGGCACTTTTAACTGGTTTTAACATAAATGTGTAGTTGCGAGTCATTTTAATGTGGTATTAACCATTTAAATTGGTAATTAAGGAGAAAGCCACGATTTAAGTCTTGCATTTCATTTTTTTCTCTTAAGTGTATTTACTAAACCTACAGAGAAAGAGAGAAGAAGAGAATTGAGGAGAAAAGAGGAGAAAAGGAGAGAGATTGAAGATTGAGGCTTGGGATTGTTGCTACCATAAGGAAATCTGAGATTTCTACCTCAAGGCAAGTTTCCTACTTGCTAATATGTGATCTAAGATGAATAATTTGTATTGATTGTTGTGGATTGATTTATGTTTAACAATTTTAGGGTTTTAAATGGATTTGTGGGTTTTAAATCCTTGGAAGTTGAATAAAATGTTTATTAGTGTAAATCATAGTTGTTAGATGCATTTATTATTGGTTCGATGCAATAAATGATCTTGGTTTGGGTAGAAATGAGTTGGGGGAAATTTGGTGTCCAAGACTCCATAGCCGAATTAGGCAATTCTGGGCTGGGCGAATCGATTCGCCCCTAGCGAATCGATTCTCCATAGGGAGAGCTTACAGGTCTGAGTGGACCGAATCGATTCGACCTGTTCAAATCGATTCAGCAATTATGCAGAAAGTCAAGTCCTCTTATCCGAATCGATTCGGCTAGTCTGAATCGATTTGTTTTCAGACCGAATCGATTCGGCCAGGGAGAATCGATTCGAAAATCCTGCTATTTTGAGTTATTTTTCTAACTCAATTCTAACCCTTTTTCTTTAGGCTTAGGACTTAGGAACCTTCTTGTATGAAGTAAAATTAGAGTCCTAGAGTCATCGATGATTTAGTTTATTTCCCTACATTAGAAATGGTTTATATGGGGGTTATTCCAGGGGTATACAAATTGATGTTAGGGCATCCCTTTTCCTTTAGTTAACTATTATGAGTCTAGGAGTTGTAGGGTCGTATTGGGAGACTTTAGAAGCTCAATTGAGTTATGATAGTCTTGATGGTTTATAATAACACCACAAAAGAATGTTTGGAGAACAAATTGAGAACTTATTCATTCATTGAGGATATAATGATGACATGAATTATGTATGGCTCCGGATAAAATACGATGTATTTATTAAAATGAAAAATGAATATGGTAAATGATAATTTACTTAAACACACCTCTCTAAATTCCATCATAAGGGAAGTTCGCAGGTGAGGTGAAGTCCCCTGGCTAATGAATGCAAGGTGAATATAGTCCTAGGCCATATGAGCATTTATTATATGTTTCTTCTGCGCTAGTGAGGTAATTTCGACCATGGTTATGACTCACTCGCAGGCATATGGCCGCTTCCCGACGTCTTGCATTGTAGGTTACCAGGTTGTCTTGGTTGATAAACCCTGGAAGATGATGGTCATTTAGGGGCGCGCACAGTGGGGAAACCCGGACGAGCGGTCTTAGAATCGTTATATGTATATGAATATAACTATTCTTATTCAAATGGGACTTGATTTATGATAAATGCCACAAAGAGCATATAATTATGACTATGTTTCCTGAAAAGGAACGAAAGGATGAAATGAATCAGTGTAAATGATGGAAGTTTTTAATTAATGTTAATTATTCATATCCTCTTGCATAACTAAATTAAACTTATGATCATTTAATTTGTTTTAGTTTATGCATTGAATTGTAAGTAGATCCTTATTACTATCAATCATGATTTACTATTCATAACTTTCATACTCTTTATTCATCTAGTGATCATATAAAATCGTGCCCTGACCGCATGAATCTTGTATCCGCTCAGGTGCTCCTCCGCAAGGACGCCAATTTTGACTTTCCTATTCGGGTGTTTTTGGGGAGCCGTGATACTTTGCGGATATTACGGGATATGTTGTTAGACGCCTTCATATTTGTACTCTAGTTACGATCGGGTAATCTATTCGGGCATGTGGCCCAAGCTATTGTATTTGCTTATTGTAATGTATTATGTAATTTACATTAAACTGTTGTATTACATTGTAGTGACTGTTGAACGATAGCATATTCGGTCCCCTTATTGTATACTTGATGCGGATGTAATATAAGTTCTTTCGGCTTTCCACTTTCTTTTTAAATTGGGTTGTTTAAATTCTTTCCTTAACTTATAAAACAAAATTTTTGGCAACCCATTTTTCTGAAATACAAGGTGGTTATCCCGTATACTTATTGTACTATTGTTGATGCTAAGAATGATCCATCTATGATTCCCATTATTATTGAAGTATCAAGCTGGCCACCTTTTATTTTTGGGAGCGGGTTCTCAAATGGATGGGATAGCGGAACTGATTTTTTAATTAGTTATGTGTATGGGGTCATTTTCTGTCCAATTTACATTATGCTTATATCAAGGAGTACAATGTGGTTCTTTCACAAGATTTGTTAGTTACTTAGGTGTAAAAGGTTCTTTGTATTTCTATGTTATGTGTTTCTTTCACCATATTTGGTAGTGGTTATTGGGTAAAAGGTTCTTTGTATTTTTTTGTTTTTCATGTGTTATAGTCGATGTATTATTTACCGATTCAATTTCGGCAATGTTTACTATCAAAAAATCACAAACCGATGTTTTGAAATTTTTTAGGTTTGTTGCATTATACCATGTATTTGTTGATTGGGGTTATGATGCAAGTCATGTTTTGTGAAATATTAATACTACTACAGGCTTCTCTAAAAGTAACCACAATTTTTCCCCCAGTTATTATTGGTTGTTTTTTTGTGGTGACAATGCATATTGAACTGTAGCAGGTACATTTTGGAACTATATTTAACAATGTCTTGGTTTGTGATGATTCGGGGTATGCCAAGAAACTGGCTGAGGCAACACGGGGAAACCACAAAGAAGTTGAGAAGAAAATATTTGACGAGGCTGCAATTTATGGTTGGCTTACGTTGTAATGGAGTTTAACACACACCAAAAGGTCATTATATCATGTTATATTAGATGTTTTCGGGCGTAAAAAAATGTTCCAATTTAAACCATGTGTATTACTTTGGTTTCAGTTGTATAAACGTTGTATGTATCATTTTAATTTGAGTTGTTGTATCGATTTAGACACTATTTTAGGTACTTCTTTAATATATGGTGGAATTATATGTCATTTTGAGTATTTCTTATCAGTTTTTTTCGCATGGTGGTTTGAGATAGTGGAATTAAATAGGGGTATGGATTATGGATTATGGATAGTGGAATTAAATAGGGGTATTAGGAATATTATTAAAAGACTGTATTATGTAACTATCAATGGTTTTCACTTTTATAATCCTTATCATTTTTTTCCTTCCAAAAGGACTATTTTTATTAAGAATTTAGATCTTTAATTTGACACGACATGTGGGCTTAGGCGTATAATCATGTTAAGATCTTTCGAGCTTTGTCATAAATAATATTTTCCTTTACAATTTGGACACATTTGTTTTTTCATTGTTTGTTTATATTTTTTGTTTATTTCCTATAAAACCTATTTTAGCCTTTGTTTGGATTGTATACACTATTTTTTCCCATTTGATTAAGTTGTATTCCATATTGGTCATGCTACATTTTACTATTTGAATATTGTTGGATTGGTTGTTATCCCTTAATAGGGTGGATAGTGCAATAAACAAAGGAGATTATGTCCATTTTTTTTTCAAAAAATTGACACTTTGTTTATTTGAAAGAATGCAAATTCGGTTGATGATATTATATATTTCATGTTATATGTGAATTTATTTGACGGATTTATACCATTTAAATGTTTTTAGGATATTTTTTTATGCTGGGTGGATAATCCTATATACAAAGGAGATTATGGCCATTTAAAGAAATTACACATTGTTTTATTGGGGAACGAAATTTTTGTCGTTTTGCAATTATGTACTTTGGAATATTTTGTCATTTTACAATTACGTACTTTGGAAATTTTCATCGTGCCTTCAGCCACGAGAATTTCTCATGTGTGTGTGTGTGTACACATTGCATATTCATAGTAGTGTCACTGTATTATAACATCGGTCTCTCACGTTTGTTTATATATTGATTTTTTCTATAACCCCACTGGGAATTGGCTAACATACTTACTTTGTTACGACAAGATAAATGTCATTCCTTCTACGAGTGTTCTCACCCTCTTTACATACCAACTATAATTACTTTAACCCAGAATGCACATTTATTTGTTCTGGACTTGGCTAGTTACTTTATATTACATGAAAATGGAATTACATGTTAAATATTGGGACTTTAAATTAGATAAAAGGATCTAAAACTATTATTTTGGTTTGTTCACATTTGATGCATCCGGTCTAGTTCGAGTTGACCCATAGGTGTCCTATAAGCCCGGATTTGGGAATCACAAAAAAATAGCTTTATGAACATCTTCTTCAACTACGAATTTTTTTTTATAAACAGAATGACCATCCATCATATACATTATGACATGACCAGCTAATCTATCTACCAATAAATCTAGCACTTGCATTGGATATTCATCCTAGTGAGAGGTTGCATTTAGATTTCTAAAATAAAGGCTCACTCTCAATTTTCCATTTTTCTTAATTACTAACACTATATTGGAGAGAATTTCACATGCCTGGATGTTCGAATAAACCAAACCTTCAACAATATTTTTATTTCTTCTTTGCTCTTTTTTATGACTTATAGAGTCATTTGTCTAGGAAGTTGTTTGACATGTTTACAACCTTATTTGATTGGTAGTTTATGTTCCACCAATTTCCTATCCAAACTTGGGAGTTCATCAAATTCCCAATAAAAAGAGTCATCGCACCGATGTGAAAGGTCTAAACCATATTGGGGGACTTGTTTTCTTAGGTTGGCACTGATGTAGGTGACTCTCTTGTTTTGTTCGGCTCCTTCATTGAATTCTATCCATGGATCTGGCTTATCCACTACAAGCTCACCATATTTTATCAGTTAACATGATAATTCACAGTTGTCCTGCTGACATTTAGCATCCACATTTTCCTTGAAGACATAATCAACATAACTAATGGTATTTCTTCACTAATTTGGGTGATTAATTCCAAATATCTGAACTTGTACAAAACTATGGCCAAACTTTCATTGGCATGCTCATTATCAATGGATTTAGTATCCATTAAACAACTGTTTTGTTTTCTTTAGCAGATCCCATTAAACAAAAAAATAACTCATCATAAGCATCATCTGAGACCACTCCTTTGGATGCCTTTTGAACAAAAGCATCTTCCTTCACTGGTACCACATTCTCTTGATAAAGAGCTACTTTTACATAGTTGGAGCTAGTGTGAAAAGGCAATGGTCCATTTTCCACTTCTTCCACAATCTTATCCAATTTAATCAAAAGATATTTTTAATGCATAAAAGAAGGAATACATTTATTATAGTGAATCCAATATCTAACAAGAAATACATTGAAACATGATTTCCTATTAATACTAAATAAAATAGTCTTAGATTTTCTAGTGCCTACTTCAATGTGAGCCGGTATTACACATTTAGGAGACTTGTTATCCCCATAAAAATAGAGATAATAATTTGAGTTTGGATGAATTTAGTATATTATTTGTTCATTTTGGTAAGCATGCAGTGTGATATGATGTTAACAATTTCGTCTAAAAATGTTTTATGAATTATGACCTAGTTTATCAAAGATTTTATAAACATAGTTTTAATATTATTGATCATATTCTTACTAGTCTCTTAGAACCCATATATTAAGTTTAGAATATGTATAAATCAGTCAATGTTCTCTACCTACGACTTATTATCTTTATCCTCCTACATTGTAGGGACCTCCTATCTTTTTTCAGCATCAAACATATATGGGAGGATCATATCCATATTAATTGGAACTTTTTGAGACAAACACCCAAACTATATGAACTATTACTTCTTACCTCTTGCCCGGGAACTATGGCATCTGCTGCCATCATCTCCCCATTATCTTCTTCACTAGAATAACTATCTCTTGATGAAATATCCCCATCCACACTCATGGATTCTCCATATTTTTAAGCTTTTCAACCAAGAAGTCTGAAGAGGATGGGATTGCCTCTGGTTTCCTATAAAACATTGGTTTTGACTTTGATGATGAAGAAAAAAAACCTATAACCCTCTTGTATGCATTATTTCAGAGACCTCTTGCCAATACTTATACTTCGTTTGGATTTTCCTTTCTTAGGTTCGAGAAACCCCCACATATGTCTCTCTAATTTTTTATTATGTTTGTTGAACCACATGTGACATAAAAGGGCCACTTGTTGGGGTTTTACTTACTTTGGGTTTGTTGACATGTCAATGTATTATTTTGCCACCTTTGGGACTTGGATAACAAATTAATCAGGCAATCCTTTCACCATTGAGGTTGTCTTTGGGATTATTTGGGGCCTTGGATTCCCCACGCACTGATGTAACTTGGCCTCTTTGAAACTAGGACATATGCATTGGTTGTTTCATGGCATG
Organism: Sambucus nigra; assembly: GCA_949130495.1. NCBI lineage: Eukaryota > Viridiplantae > Streptophyta > Magnoliopsida > Dipsacales > Adoxaceae > Sambucus > Sambucus nigra. The sequence goes on from OX422215.1 coordinate 250,596,320, forward strand.
TTAGCATTCCCCTAAGGTTAGTAAGGACGAAAAAAGGTCTCACCTTTCCAAAGTCTTTACTATGACGTTATTTTTTACCTTGTAACATTAGGCCTCTGGAAAAATAGCCATTATTCCCACTCTTGTTGTTTTTTTAGCTAATGATTTCCCTTTTAAGTTAGAAAGTATCACATATCTGTTTAATTTTCCCCACACCTGATTCATAGGCGTTTCATAACCATTTCATTGGGTCATTAGTCATTTCAGGCTTCAAAACCTTTATTTTCACCTTAGTCTTGTTTTTAAATTTAGCAGGTCATTTCTTTCTAGTAAACTAAATAAACTAAATGTTTACCCCTTTCTTACATTAGGTAATGAATATTCATCCACACCTATGGTGTTTTCCTCTTTTCATGCGAATTTAAGCTTTCCTCTCATTATCAATTCTTGAATCATATCATAAAACATAGAACGGTCATTATCTGAATATGAGAAGGCCTTGTGCCATTTAAAATAGTGTTTCCCTTTAATCTCAAAAGGATTTTTAGCATCATCTGGTGTTTTCAACATTTTAGCATTTAAGAGATAATGAAAGATCTCGTTAGACTTAGAAATTTTAAATAAATCTTTTTATCATTCCCTTTGATTTAGGGGAAAATGACTTTGATTTTGAGTCCTATCGAACCAGTGGTTTAAGGGTTATAGTTTCAGTTCCTATAATCTCACCAGTATGTATTTTAAAGTTGAGATCCTTATAATATGTCTGGAAGGAAAATGTATTTCTTTCATGATCTTCTTATAGAAGAGATTCATATCTAGATACCTTGACAGTTAACTCTACCAAATTCGTACGCTCATAGGCATTCAATTTCTTTTGATGTATAAATTCTAATCCATTTTTTGATAAGTTTACAAATTCATATTCACGTAGGAATACTTTTATTTGTTTTTATCCTTTCTGAACAAATTTACGATGGTAGTTGCGTTATTATAAGGTGTTTAGCTTAATCTAGCTAAGTCATCCATAGATACTTATGGCTCAGTTTGGAAGAATTATGCATGGAACATGTCTTCCATTTATTTCCATGTTTGGGTAGAGTTAGGTGGAAAACTTATGAACCATGATAAGGTTGCATCAATTAGTGAACTGGAAAACAACTGGAAAGGATTGGGTTGGTTTTACCTTAGTAGACGTGTAATAGACATAATGGTAATGATTGGATGGAGTAGTTGGGTTTACACTAAAACGTGGTTCATATCTCTAACCATTAGGCACAACACCAGTAGTTGTAGATAACCTGCTTATCACAATGTTGAACATTGTGTTAATGTTATGCATTATGTTCCCAAGATGATAAAAGTTGGGTTTAGTTGGTTGATCAATTGGTATTGGGCATTTGGGGATACACCAACAACTTGTGTATTGTTAATATTATTATCTCTTTAAGGCGTTGGCATATTCAAATCTTGATTGAGCAATTGAATTTAACTCGTGAGTTGCTTCAACCATTGTTTGTTGTGAAATGGAAACATGTTGGTTGGTTGAGAAAATTTCACTAAACTTTTCCTTTGCATTCTCATTTATGCATGTCCTAGCCATTATAAACAATAATTTAACCCCTGGTGTCCCTCCGACGGTGGAAAGATATGTTTGTGTGGTTTCCACTTGGCTTAGTAAATAACATGAATTGTAATTGCAAGCGTGTCTGGTGAGGTTGTGGTCTTACCAACCAATGTACCTTAGCCTTGTGATGATGTCAAACGATTGTGTACTATTCGATGCTCTAATTAAGAATACTTATGTTTCCCTTAGGGAGGAATTTGACGTGAGTTCTAAGTTACTACAATTAACTTGGACAAAAAAAAGATGTAAATTACATGAACTAAAACAAAAGTAATGCTTCGAAATTAAATCAATGTAAGCGAGATAAAGTAAAAGAATATAATACGAAATGTAAAAAAAAAGTAAATTATATCCAATATAAAGGCAATCAATTAAAAAAAATGATTGAAAGTTAAAATCTTCCTTACAATCTACTTCAAATGAAAGGAAAGTATTAAATAAATAAATGAAATGAAAAGAAAAGAAAGGAAAAGAAAGATTAAAACGAGTAAGTGTAGTATTTTTTCGAGGGAGTCCTTTTTTCTTTGTCTCCAAGTTGCTTATTTATAACTTTTCTTTCCACGCAGCTCTCACAATACTGTTGGGTGGTCACCGATTAGTTTTTCCTACCTAGGTCCATTAGTGATACTATAAACACTAATTGGTGCTTAATCCACGTCCAATGTTTTGTATGTGCCAAATATTTAAGCTTCCTTTATTATTAATTCCATGCATTTTACGCAGTTATTATTTTTGTTTATTAATAATATATGGCAAGCCATAGTTGTACGGTAAGTATATGGTGTGAACAAAATATATCCAAAGTTTACATCCAAAACAACTAGTCCAACCCGACCAACAAAAAACCAATCCAACAACCAACATTAATTTATCTCGTACTCCTCTTATTGTATACATGATAAATCCAATATTAATAATAATATAATTATAAATCAAGGGTTATATTATAATCTTTTATTAAAGAAACATGTAATTAGGATTCCAAGCACATAACTTACAAAAAAGTTTCATTTTATAATTTAAGGGTTCCAAGAATAATCTATAATGATTTTTCATAAGTTTTTACATCATAAATAAATTTCACCTATCAAATTTCATCAATTTGGGCAATTCCTACTAAGAGTACAACTATTAAAGCATAAGATACGACCCTAATAAGCATGTGCAAATTTCAGATTTTAATAATTTTAATTTAAATTTAGGAGTGTAAAATGTTCAGATACGGAGTGGATACCATACTATCCATTATCCGTATCTATTTACAGGTGCACTATCCGTGTCCTTATTTGTATTAGCTCGAATAATATATACAAATATTTGTATCCGTATCCTTTGGGATATCTAGGATTTTGATAAAATCGGTATCCATTTATATTATTTATTATACAAGCATTGTTCTTTTAAAAATTTGCTAAATCTTAAAATAAGATAGAATATTTTTTTAAACATGGCAATAGAAAATTATAGAATGAAATTGTAGGAGGCTTAATATATCCTAAGTGACCCTTCATTGACCCGGTAACATGTCATATCAAATCAATGATCGTTGGAAGAATGATTTTACTTAATACATAAAAGAATAAATACTATGTGTCAACTACATTAGATTGGAAAGACCACTATCAATAAGTCATTATGAATATGTCAACCGAAGGGAACAATATCTAGGGGACCAATGTAAAATATATACATAGTATATGTAACACCCCGCCCGCCCGGGGAGAGCGGAGCGGAGCACCACTATCGATATAGATAACCAAATCCGAAAATAGCAAGGTGTATAGAGAATTTAAAAAATCCCACAATATAAGCGAAACCACTAATCTCAATTCTTCAAATTCAATACAACAAAATCTCTCGAAATAATAAAACTATCTATCTCGAAATAAAAATAATACAAATCTTCCAAAAAATATTCTTCCCTGAATAATCCACTCTAAAGTCATCCCAATTGGCCCATAACGCTCAAATCCACGCTAACCTGCCAACTAAAAGAAAATATGGGGAAGTACACAATACGACAGGAAAGAGGCTCAACAAATATATTAGCGATGAATAAAGCGTAACAACATGAGTAAGAATATTCAAATCAAATGCAAATCTCAAATCATTTATCAATAAATTTCTCAACAACACATCAATGGGTCACCAGGCCTCACCCGATCCGCATATGCTTTATCAAAACATAGTCCCGGGAAGCAGAAATTTTGGCGAGTGCCGAACATCCGTGCCATATTAAAACTTCATGAAAACGTGCTCAATAACTAAATGAATAATACCACATGAATCAAAATAATTACAACAATTATTTTTCCAAATTTTCAAGAATTTATCAATTCAAATATGAGTTCAATTAAACATGAAATCAACGAAATAACTCTCGAGAGATTTAAAGAGCATATTGTGTAAAACTCCATACCTTAAAACCATTGCATTAATCGCCACATAAATTCAGCCTCAAAATCTGATCGCACCATCAAGTTCCTCTCGCAAAAATAATCAAATAATGTTCTAGCCCCAACACGAGATAACCCCAAATAGTCCTATTTTAAAAACCAAGAAATTTCAGATCCAAAAATTATTCTAATTGCCAATCCGAATTCAGATTTGGATTTTACACGAAAAATTGAGTCAGGTATATGTTTTGAGTTTTTGTTAAATCTCATCTAAATGCACTCAAAAGAAGATCTAAACATTCCAAATTGGATCTTCTAATTTCACTCATTTTTGCCTCTTTGGATTTCGTTTTTTGGCCTCTCTTTTTCATCTCCCTTTCCTTATAATCACCCATAATATTCCTTATATAACGTCTCTCTCAAACCCTATCTTGTAGACTAAGCTAACGCATATTACTATATTACCCTTTCATTCAAAATTATCAACTTTACATATTTTAATCATTACAAAATGTTCAAAAGCCAATTAAATTTGAATTTAAATATTCGATTCATTTCAAATAAAAATAAGTATAATATCAATATCCCGATGAATAAAATAAAAATATTATTAAAATTATATACCGTATTCATAAATAAAGCCCTTAAAATTACGGGGTATTACAGTATATAAAAGACTATTAAAAACAATAGACAACGTGATATAATTTTCTTTATTGTGTTAATACATTAAATAGTTAATGGTTTAAATTGTTTCCAAAACATCACCTTGATATATATATATATATATATATATATATATAATTAATTAAAATATTATATAATAAATAATATTACGGACACGGATATCCAGAATGCATATCCCTAATGCAGATTATTTGTGACGGATACCTTAATATCCATACTCATATTTGCTTTTCTCGAATATTTTATAGTGGTAAGAGAATCCTGTCTTCCGCCAGATATCTATTCGAATAAACACCCAAAACACTAGATTCGAAAACTAGATGGGGTAAGATTTTTGAATATCCATTTACACCCCTATTTCAATCCATATTACTCATTTTCAAATAACAAATATTGAATTCCTACAAAAGGATTCAAATTTCATAATTTGGGCCCGATATTCAATTTCTTCATTTATTCTAGCTTACCACCAAATTTCAAACATGTGAGAATAATTGATTTAACCTAAATATCACAATAAGTTAGAAAATCATCAATTCCTAACGGTTTCTAATTGATTTTAATAGTAGAATTAAGTTTAGGTGAAATTGAACTTATACACATAAAAACAAAGCAGTAAAGCTATTTGCTAAAAAATTTGTTTCGAAATTGGATTTCTTATTGAGGAATAAATCCTTTGAATTAGATATTGAAAATACCCTTTTAAATCCCTTTGAAAAATATTAAAAAACCCATTAAGTCTGGAAATTTAAATTTTAGGTTAGGGTTTGATTTTTGTATTTTGAAAGACACTTGGGTGAAGGGTGTATGAATTTTGGGAGGAAAATAATGTGTATTTTTTGGATAAAGAGAAGGGATAAATTTGAGTGACAACCTACTTATTAAAATAACTTGTGTCGAGCCCTCTACTAAAATAAAACAGTAATCTCAAATGGCTCATTCTTAGCGTCACTATCGCATAGACCAAAAGTATAACTAACCACCTATAAAATAATAATAGAGAAGATTCCAAAAGTTCCAATAATATAACACATTTAAATCGATTAACATCAATTAGAAACATGAACATATATATATATATATATATATATATATATATGAAAATATATACAATATAACTAATGTCGGAAATATAAAGCATATACATCAATACAACCCTTGGGAAACACACACCCGATTAACACTGTTGATCCTTATATAGATTTACACAAATGAGAGGCGACTATATCAAAAATCCTGCAACATTCCACAATTGTTGCAACTCCATAAACTCTGGAATGGAAGCTCACTCTTGGCGCCCTTGTGGTGGGCACCTATAAGATATAACAAAGGAAAATAAAAGAAAAGATAAATACGGGTCAGGGCCCGATTTAAAAAAATATTTTAGAAAGTGAATTAAAATCCATAATAATTATGAATGTGAAATTCCACAATTAAGTTGGTGACGCCCTCTCTTGAGACTAATACTCACCCCTCAACTACAATGCGCACCTATCATATGCATTTTAAATCTTAGTTAAAATACCCTACTCTTCTATGGATAACCCAACCTCATGTTTATACGTTAACCCACACTCGCGTATCAAATTCCTACCAACATAACCGTTTTTAATATCATTCTCAATCATTTATATCAATTTATTTCTAACAACTTTTATTGGTTATAAGTATAGTGATTCACAAATTAATCATTAGAGACTGTATAATATCACTTTCAATATTATACATGATTTATAATTTCACATCAAGTACACATACATATCACTCGTTATCTGAATAATAACCATCCCTCGGAGCATTAGCACATTGGATGCAGTCTCTAAGTGCTACCATCTTCGAGGGGATACTCACACCATCTTGGGTACCAACCATGGGACTCTCATACCGACTTGGTAAAACAAAGCACAAATGTATGAGAAGCGGGCATAGTTCCTCACCTAAAAGCGAGACGAACCATACCAAAAATGTCTAACCCATGATAAAAGTAACACTGTATAAATACCAGACGTTACGACCTGGGGACTATACTCTCCATGCATTCCTTAGCTAGGGGATTCACCCACACCGCACAACTTCCCATGATAGCACTAGAGGGCTATGTTCCACATAATATATCATACACACAAGATATATATATACACATCACATATACATACCTTCTCATATCCTAAAGTGTATATCAATAAACCCGGTTACCTATGTATATCACTCATTACACTAGCCGATACATCCTCACATATATTCCCAATCTACTTTATTACTTAATCACTCACTTAAGATTTCATAATTAATCAAACATTTGACTAATCCTAAGGTTTGATATAACTCAGGACACACGACTTCTCACAACTAGCCCGTATCCCATATCTTAATTAAATTCCTCCACCCAGGAAAACATTATGAAGGAACTGGAGTATTAATCTCAGTAATACACTTCCATAATCATCTCGATGTCTACTTACCATAGTATAGTGTCATTGTTATGCTTTTTAGATGATAACTATTAACATCACTTCATATTAGAGGGTTCTCAATCACTAATCCTAGTTGGAAAGGAGTTAAAGAAGAGTTAGAAATCTGCAATGTGCAAACTGAACTGATGGTTTCATAAATGAACTGGTCTGTTGCACTAAAGAGATAGAACCAAACTGGTGGCTTCCAAATATGAACCGGTCCATTTCTTCATAAATGGACCGATCTGAGGACCCCTAATCGAATCGGTTCGGCTTGATCCGTTTTTGTTCCTACGAGATTTACCCCAAATCTCTATAACCCATTTCTAACCTAACTCCACCAATATTTCCACTATCCAAATCATATATCTAACATCCATTTCAAGGATTTATCAACAAAATCAAGATTTAACCATATCTAACATCAATTTCAAGGATTTAGCAACAAAATCAAGATTTAACACTTAATACCAAATAACACCACAACACACTTATTAATTATGCAATAATTCACACATATGAATTATTTAGCAAGTTTAATCACGTTCCTTAAAGTTTTAGACTCCAAATACTCTTCGTAATAGCAGATATGTCCAGAAAATCCCAAGATTCCTCTTCTCTCTCTCTCTCTCTCTCTCTCTCTCTCTCTCAAGTGGGTTTTCTCGCAAATGAGATTGGCTAACTCTCTCTCCTAAGCCTAATAACACAAATATATCTATTTATCCCAACTTTAATAATACACGCAGAAAATGACTCGTATACCCCTATTCATGTCCAACTAGCCAAAAAGATCCCGGAACCCAAATATAATCCCCGGGCACTCATTTTGACTATCTCGACCCATTCCGGATTAATTGTGCACTTTCAATTGAAATTCGAGATTCTGATAACAAAACGTCATATCCCAACCTCATATAATTCACACATATATGCCCCGATTGTGAAATAATCAATTCCCTTCGCTTCTACTCACATACGATGACATAACATACCGTATGATTCCATTTACTTTATCACACTAGTAAATATACAATTTTCATAAATATTAACTCTTTAACACAAGTTAATATTTATCTAAAAATTCCCATTTTAATTAGTTATATTAAATCACACACACAAGGTAATTTAACTGAAAATAAATGCTCAAAAGTAAGGGGTATTACATACCCCCCCTTTTACAGAGCAATTTTGTCCTTGAAATTCAAGCATACTAGGTAAAAAAGGTAAGGATACTTGTATCGCATATTGTCATCTCGTTCCCACGTTGAGTGGTCATCATTGTGACGTTCCCATTGAACTCGAACAAAATGCAGTACCTTCGACCATAGCTTACGTTCACTACGGTCTAAAATGGCAAACGGTTGCTCCTCATATGAGATATCGGGTTGCAAATAAATTTCTTCCAACAGAATGTGCCAATAAGCCCTCTCACTTATTTTATACTTCTTTAAGGACGAAACATGAAACACATCATGAATTCTCTGTAAATGTAAATGTTTCGATAAAGAGATCCTATATGACACAGTCCCTATCTTATCAATAATTGGAAAAGGCCCTACATACCTTGGCACAAGTTTTCCCTTCCTCCCAAATCTCATCACGCCTTTCATAGGGGATACCCTTACCAACACTTGTTCTCCCACTTCCAGTTCCACATGTCTACCAACACTTATTCTCCTATTGTAGCACACCCCTTAGTCCCTGGAGGTATGCATTAGTAAATACTAAGTACTCCACTCCTACTTTAGGCAACGCGAGTACGGGTGCTAAATTTAATCTGTCCTTTAGCTCATCAAATGCTAACTGATAGTAATAATCCCACACAAACTGCACTCCCTTTCGGGTTAAATTCGTCAAAGGGCTTGTAATTTTTGAAAATCTCTTAATAAAAAAATGATAATACCCCACCAATCCAAAGAAACTGCGGATCTCCATTGATGTAGTGGGCTAACCCCACTGCTTCACTGCTCCAACTTTGCTTGGGTCCACTAAAATGCCCTTATCTGACACCATATGACCCAAAAACGGCACTTCATGCAACCAAAACCCACATTTCTCAATCTAGGCATATAATTAATGGTCACGTAGTGTCTGGAGAACCAAACGCAAATTCTTAGTGCATTCGCCCAAATTGGTCCAAGAAGTCCCAAAATACCGTGTTCGTCAGATCCATGAACACTGCAGGGGTGTTGGTTAGCACAAACGGTGTAACCAAAAACTCATGAGATCCATAACAAGTCAAAAAAGCGGTTTTATAGACATCATGTTCTCTAATATGTAGCTGATGATACCCGAATCTCAAATATGTTGTAGTGAAGTATGTTTCCCCTCTCAATTGATCAAATAAATTGTCGACACGAGGTGACAGGTATTTAGTTCGGATCACCACCTTATTTAGCTCTCGGTAATCCACACACAATCAAAGAGAATCGTCCCTATTCTTCACAAATAACACGTGCGCCCCCACGATGACGTACTCCGCCGAATAAAACCCTGCCCCACAAGTTGCTGAATTTAGTCTCGTAACTCCCACATCTCCAAAGGAGCCATATGGTATGGAGTCCGTGCAATCGGCCTAGTCTTGGGTGCTAAATCAATACCGAACTTGATCTCTCGACTTGGTGGTAATCCTGGTATCTCCTAAAAATCATCCGTAAATTCTCTAACAATCGAAATCGAGTCTAAAGAAATAACTACTTCCTGCGAGGTCTCCTCCTAGATATAATACAAATGGGTACTCGAAACTCCCTCTGAAAGGGGCATGGCAACTAAAACCATTGCCTGACCTGGTTTGGCAAATACAACGGACCTCCCAAAATAATCCACCATCGCCCAATATTGTGCCAAAAGTCCATACCCAAAATAACTTCGTACCCGATCACATCTAACACAACTAAGTCGGCTGTTAAACTCAATCTTTCGGTATTTATCTCCACCCCTCTACATATGGAGTGGATAAGCTCCTCACCACACAAGGGAGAATCTACACATATTAAAAGGGTATCGGCTAACTCTAACAGTCCCGCCGCACGTGAAAAATGAATAGCTATGAATGAATACGATGCTCCCATATCAAATAGCACCTGAACCATATGCCTATGGATAGGGAATGTAACATTAACCACTGGTCAAGGTTGTTTCACCTGTGGTAACATTGCATTTCAGACATTATAAACTTGCCTAAACTACATTTTTCCTTACTATGGTGGCACGACTGGAATAGGTACTGGAGATGGTAAAGACGCTTATTGTACCTCCAGGGCTCCTGCTAACTGTACCCTATTCTGCTGTGGTCACTCTGACTTCCTGTGACCCGCCTCCCCATACCAAAAGCAAAGACCCACAAAATTCTCTAGCCTCTGTCCCCGTTGGCCGACTCAACATTGCTATTGCATTTGGCCTTGGAAACCTCTACCCTGTTGGCCTCCCCCATTATTCCCTCGACCTTCTTGGCCCTGGGGAACATTTTTCTGTTGTTGGTATCCCTAATGGACTTGCTTGAAGACATTGCCATCAGATTTAAAACCACTAGGATGCTGTCTATTAGCTAAATCCCTCGAATGGAGATCCCGCTCTTTTTTACGGTTACCCTGCTGTTAAGATTGTTTTCCCCATCGGCACCATTTCCTCCTTAATTACTCGACTGACCAAGATCCCCAAGTAACTTTTTCCCCTTCAGATGAAGACGGTGATCCTAACAATGTAATAATGTAGCATTCATCACATCTGTAAATGTCATCAAAGTTGCGTTCCCTAATATATGTTGTCGAATCCACCAATTTAAATCACCCATAAAGTTCAATATTCTCTTCTCCTTAGTATTTACCCAGCTGGGCACAAAATTTACCATTTGGGTAAATATTTCTTCATATTCATCCACCGATCGATCCCCTCGAGTCACATCCAATAGTTTCCTTCTCATTTCTATCTAAGAGGCAAATATTTACGATCAAATCAAATCCAAAACTCCATTATGGGAATCATGTCCCTCTACTCTGAAATAGTAACCTACTCCCACCACTAGAGAGTCGCACCTACTAACTTGAATACATTCGACTATATAGAGGTGACATTGGATATCCTTTTTCCATTGACTCTCCACTGTCATATCGACTTCGCCCTGAAATTTTGGAGGATGCCCTTTTTGGAAGGCTTCCCAAACTCCCTCCCACACAGATGGCCTCGTGTGGCTTTGAATTACTGGTGATGTTGGCTACTACTGAGCCTGAGGAAACTGTTGATCCATAGGGGTCATGAATGCATTGAATACTTGAGCCACTAGATTGGCAACCTTTTTTGCAGTCATAGTTCCCTACTACAATTAGGGATCCACATTCTCTGCCCCTCTATTTTCCCAAGTCGGGCGACCCCTTCTTAGAGTCATCTAAAACAATAGAAGTCTATATCTGACTACCATTAATGCAATTTCTCATAGCAGAAGATCATAAATGCGCAATAAACACAACAATTCTAATAATAGGGATCTATATAAAAAATTCTACGATAGAACGTAGAAAATCCGCACAGATCCTAAAGACACTAGAATTTGATGCTCTGATACCATCTATGACACCCCGTTTATTAAAATAACAGGTGGCTAGCCCGCTACTAAATAAAATAAGAATCTCAAATTGTTCATCCTTAGCATCACTATCGCACATACCAAAAGTATAACTAACCACTCAGAAAATAATAATAGAGCGGATGGCAAAAGTTCCAATAATACAATATGTTTACATCATTTAACAACAATTAAAAACATGAACATATATACATGTAACAAACTTCACAACAAAAAAATAACCGAATAAGTTGTCGGTTAACAGACCCATACAATATAACAAATATCTGAAATATAAAGCATATACATCAATATAACCATTGGGCAACACTCGCCCGATAAACATTTTTTATCCTTAAGAGGCAAATTCTGCACTTATGGGAAGGGTCATTTGGAAAACAACAAGACACAATACAAGAAATAATCAAGAGGAAGAAAATGTGAATGGGTGAAGAAACCTCCCGACCTTACCCCCGTTTATACTTGAAAAATTGGGCTAAAAACAAAGAACATGCAAAATCATAATGGAAGACTACCTTATTAAGTACTTAGTAGCACTAGAAAGTGCAATCAAAGCTTTGGGGTGATTTGAGTAGACTGAAATGCCTACTAGTAAGAAAAGGGTCATGCCGATCGACATCCCCCAGTTTTAGAAAATTCCATCTTTCCTTTTTTGTCATAATAAAAAAACTATATAAATAATCTTTATTTCAATGGAATTCAGGATTTTCCTTCCTATATTTTTACTCATTCCTGTCTTAAAATAATTTTTTTCTTGAGTAATTCTAATCCTTTTTACGGTCTCAACAGCAGAGTAAAAAGTGCATGTAGATTAAGTCATTTGAAACAAATATAAATAAATAAAACCCCATTCATTTCATATACATTTTGCCACCATTATATTTTTTGCAAAACAAAAAAGAAGAAGAAAAACAATGGGACTCAACCTAATACCCTAGACACACACACTTTCTCCCTCTCTACCTCACCATAGGATCCCTTGTCCTTGCGACGCGCATGCTTCCCCCAATGACGAGTTGAGGAACCTCTGCTACATGATCTAGATCCATCCTCAAAAGAGGAATCTGGCACAAGACAAGAATGAACTGGGATCGAATCGTGGGTAAAAGTCATCGTACAATCCACCCAGTCCTGGATTTCCCTTGGCCAGGGAGTCGACTCCTGGACATGCTACAAGAAAAGTAAATCTTAAGCATTTTTGGTGAGGAGATTTTGGTCGGCATGAGAAAAAAGTCCAGGGATTTAAAAGTTGAGTGCACTCAAGAGAGTGTTCGGCACTAACTTAAATATGAAGAGCATTCATGCATTTTAATTTACTGCATTTTAATTTACTGCATTTAAATTTACTTGTGAAATATTTTCCTAATGTTTTGGGTTATAACCCTTGCTATAAAATATTTTCAAAACCTTTTAGGTGTCCATCCACAAGGATGCCATAATTTTTCTATTCCGGGTTTATTCAGCTACGACACATGTGGATGTTGCAGGACTTTTACTTAGCCATTTCAGTCATTCCATTCCTAGAGTAGGATGAAGTTAGTATTACATTTGGGCATGTCGCCCTAGTTGTTCCATTTTAATTCAACTAGATGATGTATTTCAGTATCCCTCTTGTGGTTATTTTTGTTATTTGATTTGTAGTCGATGGTTGTTTCAGCAAGGATTACATTTATTCCATTTTTACTATTGCTTGATTTAGTGATTGCATGATGGTTAGTTATATATTATTTCACATGTTTTCGTTGGGATGTTAAATAAAAAGATAAAATTTGGCACCATGTCTTTTGAATACTAGGTGGTTAGTAAGTTTTAAAAACTTTTTGACAGTGATGCAAAGAATGAACCAAATAAGATTTCGATTTAATTTTGTATAGGACCGATCACCTCGTATTTTATTAGGCGGTGTTTCACATTTATTTATTATTTAATTTAGTTTCCCTTCGTTGTACTTCTTGTTTTTTACTATATTCACCTTTATAAATATTATATTTATGTATATATTTTTCACCAAAATCTATAGCACTAATACTCAAATTTTTGTTATGTATTATACCATAAATCAATTTTCTAAATCCATAGTTATAAAAACAAGGATTTACCTCACTAAATAAATATGATGCGTTGGTGTCATTGCTTCATTGTACGCAATGTCTTTTTAAATAGTATACATTTTTAAAATTTCTTTCACTTATCTTTTTTATAGATTTTCTTGCATCCAGAACTTTATTAGTTTAAACATTTGAGTGTCTATTTTGGTTATGAGGTCACCCTTCCCAATTGTCCTACTTGTGGTATACCACACATGGAGAGATTCATATATATGGCCAGATTTAGCTCAATATCATCATATTTTCTCAAAATAATTCTACATTTAAAAAGTAATAAAAGATTTTCTTAGATATAAAAAAGATATTTGATCAAGGGGAGTTTTAAAGAAATATGTTTTTTTAGTTAAACACTCATGAGAGTAAAACCATTGTTCATTATTCACTTATCTCTTTGAATTTTTGTGATGTTTGGTTTAAAAAATTCATCATAAGTCATAATGAAGATTAAAACATTTCTATGTTTATTCTAAAAAAACATATTTATATATTTGATCTTGAGATACTTGTATGAATATATGAAAAATATATTTCGAGGTTTGAGTATGATTAATAATTTTCAACTTTTTAAAATCCTTTATAAAAATTAACATCATAGAAAGTGTTATCCAATCATTTGTTGTCTTCTCAAAAATTTCATATTCAACATAAAAACATGATGATATTGTGGAAAAGAATGGATAGTTAATGAGGTTGTTTAGTGATTGTACATCGTTTTCTTCTATTTGTAGACTCTACTATAATGCATTTGTCGTTCATTTAAGCCTAAGATTTTTTCGTATTAGGGTTTTCCAATTGTTTCACTTCTTCCACATTTAGATTAATTACCTAAAATTGAAGATAAAATTTGGTGTAATGTAATTTGTAAAACTCTTATTACATATATTAAGCTTATTTTATTTGTTCCTAAAAGGAATTAAAAAAAGATTACCTTTATTACACCAATAATTATAATTTGGATACCCTCGATCCATCTCGAATTCCAGTATACACACAGTCAAAATCTGTGAGCATCCTAATTATTTTTGAAGTACCATTGTTTTTCAGAGAACCTACATTCAATAATCAAATTGGGTAAACTTGTTAATTTTAATTTTACCATCTAAGAAAAATTTAGTCCAAATAAAATAAAATAATTGAAACTTTGGTCCCCTAAAATAATTGCATTACTATTTAGAGAACTTACAATTACCAGTGCATATATGTATACCACCACCAAATTCTAGAATATTGCATATTAAATAAACTCCTTATTCGGGGATCATGTATGGATATAATGTGTTCAAAATCACTCATATAATGATTTGTATTAGATACGGCAATAAATAGTACTCCTATTTATAGAACATACTAATTGATGTTGGAGACCACTGGATTTTGTTAAGGCGAATTTACCCTCCCACTTAGTAATATAAATACTGGGAGGGTTATAAAATATGTGTGTCCAATTTTAACTAATTTAAAATTCCAGGACATTAGATATATTTTAAAAATACTGGGAAATCTTATATATATATATATATATATATATATATATATATATATATATATATATTAAGAATATGTGTAATAAATAAGGTTTCAAACTCCCTTAAAAAATAATATTTATTTATTTTCTATTTACACATATATATGCCCGTAATTAAAATTAATAAATATTAGTCACGCGATCATCTATATGTTCTATATCTAATTAATTATCTTTGTGTCTATAATATTAAGGTAATTGCTAAAACATATTAAAAACATAATAGATAAAACATTAATCGTAGGAAAATACAAATCATCATGAATTAGGATCCTAAAATAAAATAAGAATCCTATATATTATGGTCAAGATGGTACTCTGTTCTATAAATGAGACGACTTCAACATGAGAACAAGAAATCGTTCTTATACATAGTCATTTTGTGTCTTGCTTCAATTTGGGATCTCGGGGTGGTGCCCCTAAATGTTGAGCGACAAGTGACTAGACATTATTTTACATTACCGAAGTCTATAGATACATTACTGACTCTAATATAATATTTGGACTTTAAATATTTACTAGATAAACCTCCTAGAACAAAAATAATCATCATATATCCTTACGTCCATGAGAATTTAAAATATTATCTCAATTTTACATCCAATTTAAAAGAAATGACATATATCTAATGAATTAAGCACTGTGAGATTCAATCACATAAAATAATATTTAAAACCATGACAATAATAGTTGGACACTAATGCTACAAGACATATAGTAGTACATATCGACGTTATATCCAACATGAATAACATGTATCTATATTTTCATTTTATTTGAGAATTTCATTTTATATCTTGTATAAATGATATCGATATATGATCTCATAGTAATTGTTAGAGAAACATCCCTATAATTTATTAATTTAACATATAATTAAAAACCTACAACAGAGAATTAGTGTTTACATATGATACCTACCAGCTTTGATCATATATCATCACTAACAGGAGTTGATGTAGATGAATAGAGAACATGGACATAATGTTACCTAGTGATCATATATTGTATTCCTCATATTCCCAATCATGAACAAATGGTGTTATTTTCCTTCATGATCTCACTTGACTCTGATATACCACGTCTCTCCTAATTGAAGAATTTTGAGAGTTTGAATAGTGTTGAACTAGAGATATTTATATGCATATCTATAGGATATGATAGGGACCTGAAAGAGAAATTAGATTTTTCTCTTAATGGGCCTCGAAAAACATGACCCAACTCAGATCTTAATCCTAAAACATTAGTTATAATTAATTTCACTAGATAATTGTAATTAAAATTTTACTTCTTCACTCGAAATTATATTCGTAGTTAAGGTTACTGACACCTATTAATAAAATAAATTAATGAAAAATTATTTTGGTGAAATTATTTAAATCCTTGCGTGGTTCATCTTAACATATTTGTAGTATTGCATTAACATAATTCACCTACATGGTTTGACCCATAAAAAAGTTATATGCATTGAAAGTGGGTATCATTAATACCTACACCGAGATGAGGATTCCTTCCGTTATTGACTTTTATCGTACACTAGTCACCAACACCCAATCTACAAATCTTATTGATTTAATAATTAATTTCACATGATACGTTAAAGTAATCACTAACTAATGCATGTGTCCATCAATTACACTAGAATCAGGATCTTAGGAAACCTAATAATAATGAGGTGAATATTGTATAATTAAATCAGTACAAAGACAATAAAAATGACCTCAAGATGGTCTAGTTTATTCACTTAAAGTTTACAATCAAAAAAAATTCAATTGTTCCACATATTCAATATATGTTTATTGATTAGTGTCAAATATTCCATTTTATTACCCCTTTATGGGTGCAATATTGCAGTCCCATGCTCGTTGAACCTATATTTTATATTCATTTATTGTATAACCTTAAATATTAACCGTTAATCACTTATGCATGGTTTATTTGAGTATTTAGAGGATTTAAAATGCTAATGGTGAAGTCAAGAAGCAATCGGAACAAGAAATCTGCACATCTCACCTTCAGGGGAAAAATGGTAACCTTAGATAACAAATTTCGAACTCGAAATCTAAACAAAAGTTTTTGATCTCCAATAAATGAATGTCTGCGTTCAAGTCACGTATCAATCTAATCTCATGCGAAGAAATTATTACCGTCCAAAGTTGAAACCCAGAGAAAGTCAAAAGTCAAATCCATAGGTCAAGCCCGAAGTCATACCCTGTGACCTGAACACTATTGCAATATTATTGGACCCGAAATGAGGTTCACGTCGACTCTTGGGGTATGCGAATCTGAGGTAACTTGAACAAGTAACACAATTTTAGGATTTAATTTAATGCCCCGACCCCAATTTATAGGTTACCTATGGTTAACCCGGTCCGACCCAAGCATTAGGTGTGAAGTGCAATGGAACAACCTATATAATTTTGTTAATCCAGTTTTATTTCAATTAACGTTTCACTTGATTAGCATGGAATTGCGATTTCAAGTCAATCAACTTGAAGCATGGAGAGAACCCTAGAGTTCAAGCATATAGAGATACTAACGTAAAATGAAAGAGAGTACTTAACTGTATAAGGCTCTCAAAATACGATACCATAACCAACATGCCGTAACAAAAAGAGGATGGGAAATATACAAAATGTAGTACAGAATCAAATGATTGAAAGAAGACCCTAACATGTTATACTTGCATCCACGTGCAACTATCTTGGATATATATTGTTATCTTATAGGCATCAGAAGTCACACACACACACACACACACACACACACACACACATATATATATATATATATATATATATATATATACACACACACACACACATACACTTAATGCATGAAACAGTTTCTCTTCCATAAACCTTATTTATCCAGATTAATTCATCTCAAACTTGTAAAAGAGTTCCCTTTTCTCATTTTGACATTTACCTCTTTATTTAACACACATGGTTAAATACTAGAAACGACTACACTTTGTTTAACCGAAAGCCATTTCTTTAACGAAATTTCATTTGTCATTTTAACCAATCCACACTAGTATTTTCATTAAAAATAACTATTTCAACACGCGCAAACATCTCTTTAAAAATACTTATTTATTCTTTGAAAATCATTCACAACAGACCCTTGTACTAATTATGTTTTAAACCACTTAGATTGATTAACCACCCATTTAGCCACTAACTTCACCTTTTTCTCTTACATTATGGACATTAATCAATTTCATTCAAGTTAGGATGTCTTAACCGATTTTCACCACCCAACCCATCTCTTCACATGTTCCTTATTCCATATCTTTTTCTCGGTATATTACAATAGCTGCACACTTTAATGGGCTTCACACCACTGGGGATGCCACCATATGCTATGGACAGTGTTTTGGGACTTTTACCCCAGTGCTCCGGGCCCTCCTTAATTTTTTCGGTGTCATCCGAGTTCCTTTTAATTTATTTTAACATTTTATAAATTTCAACATTATTCCATTATTCCTTTTACCCGCCCGAAGCAAAAACAAGAGGTTTCACCCTCACGTGTGTTACACTTTTAAAATCATCATTTCATGTCCTTTACATTTTAGTCTTGATTTTATTCCAAAAATAATGTTCAATGGGAATACCATCTGTAACAACATTTCTAACATTTTTATTTCATAAAAACATTCCACTTTACGTAAAATTAGCATTTTACCCATTTGTTTCCAAACTCACCTTTTACTCCATTTTCACAAGTGTAAATTTACCAAAACACCATTAAGTAATTGACACTAACTTTTTAAGTGTTTTAACACATTTTTAAGATTTTAAAGGAACATTCTTCTCAATTTGAAACGTCTTTACTTCATTACTTTAATTTTCAGGAATCATTAAACATATAAGACTACTTTATTAGAAAAAACATTTTCTTTTATTAACACGTGTAGTCTTACAACCTTACACTTATCACACCTACAACCCCTTTTCACACACTTTGGAGACTAGAATTCCATTTTTCTTATTTCAAGTTTAATACCAATAAAGCCAACTTTAAACTTGTTTATATGTCCATTATCAAAATACAACAAGTCTATATACATCTGGAGATGGATTTTAATCATAAAATCCTATTAAATGGGTTAAATATATTTTTCTTTCTATGAATACATAATGCTTGCAAAATATACTTTTTTGAACCATGGGAAAATTTATTTCTTAAAAACTCAAAACAATATCCCATTTTTATAAAATATTTATTTATGATAGAAATCAAACTTAATTTACTAAATATCTTTAGAAAGATAAAAATGAAAATTTAAAAAAGTTTTATTCCATAAAAATGTTTATCACCTAACTTCTTGAAACATAGCATTCACATGAAATCCCATTTATTTCAAAAAAACATTGAAATATTTACTCATCATTTATTTTTAACAAAATAGAATTTTGCCAACATTTTTACTCCATAACTATGTTTACCAATTTATACTACGAACCCATCATTTTATCACATACATTCTACTCATATAATCTAATGAACAATACTACCATATGAAAAGGAGTAATAATACTAAGAGTAAAGTTTCCCACCTTAAATTGAGCTCCAATAATGGTAGGCACGAAATGTCTAAGAAGATGGCAACCTCCCACCTCCTATGGTGGCCTCGAGGAGGCTTCCCAGCTCCAAAAGCAAGATCCATCAAGCTGCCAAGCCAAAAAAATGCTTCTAACTTCATTACTCTTTCATTTCCATCTTCAAGAACCGCCAATAATATCACCAAAATTTTTTAGGTCTCCCATTCGTGGTGGGAATGGGCATGTATGATCCAAATATGGAGGAATACATAACTAATTTTGGGATATAAGGTGGAGGGGTGGTGGTGGTATGATGGTTTGTAGTGGAGAGAGGTGGCAAAAAAAATAAAAATGGTGGAATACCCATCTCTCTCTCTCTCTCTCTCTCTCCCCCCCCCACACACACACACACCTTCCAACTCAAATGACTAAAATAAGCTGAAACACCCGTTAATAAACCCTCCAAGACTTCCAAAACCCATTTTTTCTCCAATTTTGGCTCACCAAAGATTGATAGATCATCAATTCAATGGTCCAAAAGGAGACAGTGCACAAGGGAAACTCAATTTTAAGACTTGAAAAGCCTCATTCGAACAAGATTTTCCCCTCGCTCAAACAATAATGACAACTCGTTCGAACCTCGTTCGTTCCAACACTTCAAATGAAATTCAAGTGACCTGGACATATTAGGTAGTGGGATCTAATTTGAACCTCTTTCGATCCTCGGCTTTGAATGACCTTGTAACCTCGTTCGAATGATCGCCACTTTGTTCGAACGACACTTTTTCCTATTTTCTCCAAATTTCCAATTTGAACCTCTAATCTTCCAATAATTACCATCAAGCGTTCAAAGCAGTCAAATAAGAATATAAATTCAATCATAATCATTCAAATCTTAATGTCTTTATAATATTACATCTCATGCGGGGAAAATAATAAAAAAATATTAGGGAGGGGTATTACAAACATTCCTCTTGGGGGAATTTTGTCCCCAAAATTCTTGATCCGTCCATTCTCTGGATTTATAAGGTCTAGCAATTTTCATTCTATGTCATACAACCCTCTAAGACAACATCATAGATGTCCTCAATAACTAAGATCACATCACACATCCTTACACATAGTTTTTAGCCCAGGATCAACATGAAGTATGCTCTAACTCTTACCACTTTGCTAACCATGAATGTCACACAACTGACTCTGAGGCTCCACTCACTTGATGGTCATGCTCGATCAAGTCCTATGACTACCTCGGTTAATTTCCAAAGCATAGAGGTGCCTTGATGGGAAACCCTCTCTAGTGATTGACACTCACCCCAGAGAGAACAATAACCCAACCAATCAAATTCATCATCAAGAGCCATTTTCCTTCTTATTAGTACATATCTAGCGTCCCCAAGATTTTCAGGTCATCCTTACAAGATAAATTTTTCCCGAACTAAACACTAACCTTACATTGATAATTACTCACTCTTAGGAGTAATACACCTACCAAATCATCACCGTGCACTCAAATGATACCTTCTGCTGCATCAATTTTATTATCCTAGTACTACTCTAGGCATGTCACCTTTGAGCACTCACTTGAGCCTCGCACCAATCCACTCAACCTGTCAAAACAACACCATGTGCTAAGTTTCCTTAATTTTTAACACTATAAATGTCCATAATTCATCATCCCTCTTTTTTCAACCAGTGCCCCTGACAGCCATGCCGACCAGTCGAAAGTTTGCTAATTTTAAGAAAAGAAAATACTATGAGGCGACCATGTTGCTAAAGGCACAGTCACCCGTACAATGAACTGTGTGCAATAGCAAGAATACCTATGATATGGTGCACCCAGTTATCGAACTGCATTGACTATACCCGGTCCACTGCGCTCTATTAGGTCCAATCGCATCGTACCATGACATGGTGTCAACATAAGCTACGACATATATAAAATATCGATCCCCGATTACTAAAATCGAAAGAGACATACAAGAGCCAGAAGGAACACACAACCGTTCTAAGAAAATACTATCCGTAAGCGTCAGACAATGATTTATGAAAAGAGAATATACTTTATATTCTTGAAATCTTATAACTCATCCTAGACGTTCTCACTGGGTACTATCCTAGCCACATTCCTTGGCTTGATTACCCAATCGTGATGATTCGAATCACACCCATTCATCCTCATAACACGAAAGGAGCATATGAACCTATCGTTCCCTAGAAATCCAATGCTCGACCTCCATCCTTGGGAGTAAGTCCCTCCCCCTCACATCCATGGTACACATGAACCACTCTGGCTAGTGAATGCCTAACGCCCTTGTTTACAATGACCAAGTCCATTTACTGGTCATGATGTCACCAAGTAACTACATCTTGAATACTGTTTGCCTTATTATATTGTGATCGTATCCGCGAAATCCCTTTAGGTGTTATTACGTTTAATGGAGACATTTATCTTATTTTATCTTTTGACTATACGAGATTATCACCGGCCTTACTTCCAGTTCTACCCAAGCTGAACTCACGTGATGACTCCACTGGACGCCATTGGCATTAGAAGAGTCATACTTACCACACAGGGCTACATCTTCCAATCCGTACCGATTTCGCAGAACATGACAAGAACTAGTCCTTACCTTGCTAAGGCTATCCTAGCATACTATTGACAAGCGCCAACATTCTAACCATGCTTTAGTACTACCCCACCTTGGTTTCCATACTCAAGTCTACACATGTCGTCATCAACCTATGTCTCAAATACTTTCCTAATACTACTCAAAATAAGGTGTCACGCCACCACTACTAGTCATTCAATGACACCCAGGCATTATGCTCGATAAATGACACGTGCTTCTATTTTTTCCTTGGAGAATATACCACCCATCTTTGCCAATTAGGGAAACCACACACGATATGTATTATATTTGACTCTTTTAAACCTTGACCTGAAACTTGAGATCATCACATAACCCTCAACACAATCAGTACTAGTACCCTAATACTTCTTTGTACCAGAGTTAACTGGTCTCCTAAGGACACCAAACACATTCCATGTAAGAGTTACCAAGATGCAATAAGATTTCGCCATCCATACCTTTATCATTATAGGTGTTCAATACAAACCTTTCAATATCCTCATCGTGATTACTTGGTGCTCACAAAGACATTAGTCTACGAGCTTCTAAATATGGTACACCTTAACCTTTGAATACCTTAAGACGTCACAACAAGTCAATTTATATCCCCAATGATGTAAACCATAATTTGTCTTACGGGAACTCCAAGATCCCCTTAAACTACACTCACATAAGGATCGCATCTAAACGTTACTTCGACCACTAAAATGAGCCTTAATATTTGGATGACAATCATATATCTCTTCGAAATGGCTATGACTATAAGACACGTACCAAATAATAACTAATACTCTTAAGGATTCTTGAAGGATACATAATGTCGCCTACAACCTATAAACCTCTAGGGTTGCATCATCGATCTCACTAAACATCCTATTCCTTGACATCACATCATATCTCCTAAAACTCCGATATATAAGACTATGTAGCGCATTCTCCTAAGTCCCCTCAACCATCATCATTGCCTACATCACAAACATATCATAATTTTCTCGTAACTCTCATCATACCCTAAGAGGTACAACTTTTAATTAAAAATCACTATGACACTTACAACAACATTATCTTATCAACTCAGAACAAGTACACATTTCAAGTGTTGATCAACACAGTTCACCATGCCCACTAAATCATCAACTTCCTTATGACGTGATACTATTATAAGGATCGAATTCTCCTACACACATCACCAATACAAATTAGTTGAAAGTACCTACTCAAGAACTTAATTAATTTATATCACCAATCAACACTATTTATGTATGATGCACTAGCCACCTAATCTCCACAGCTGACTTAATACGATTCATGTTGATAATTCGACAAATGTCATTCACCATTACCTCATCTTAATTGACTTGTCATATCATCACAGATTGACACACAAGCACCTCACACTAAAAACCTACAGTGTCTCCACCACTGGCTTGCATGAAAACTCGTAACTTACTAACATATCTAAATCAAAAGTACGGAAGTGATTAATGATAACTCACTTAGTCAACTATCTTTTTGGAAATGAATTCACCCATAGTGATAACCACGTTGACTTCACCATCAAGGATACGAACCAAACTTTCACCATAATAATCGTGACCGACCGAAACCAATACCAATGTCAAAAGATCCAATACCAACTTCACCACGTCCCTCCCGAAAGGAATATTGAACCTCAAGCTCTGATACCATTTATAACGCCCTGACCTAAATGTATGGGTTACCCGTGGTTAACCCGATCCGACCCTAGAGTTAGGTGTGATGTGTAATGAAACAATTTATATAGTGTTGGTAATCCAGTTTTATTTTAATTAATGTTTCACTTACTTAACACGCAATTCTGATTTCAAAGCAAACTAGATGAGTGACACATGAGGAGCACTCCAGAGTCCATGAATACAAAGATACTACTGTAAAATAAAAGAGAGTACTTACTAGTATAATGATCTCAAAATACAAAATTGCACCCCACTTTTCATAACAAAATGAGGGAGTGAGTGGAATGCTCAGTCAAAAATATACAAAATGCGGTATAAAATTGAATAGGGGAAAGAAGGCTATAACATGATATACATGCATGCACATGCAGCTATCTTGTACATATATATAGACATACATATACATATACTTAAAGCATGAAACAATTTTTCTTTCGAAAACCTTATCTATCCCGATTAATTCACTTTAATCTTGTAACAGACTTCCATTTTCTCATTTTGACATTTATCCCTTTATTGAACACACACGGTTAAATACTTGAAAAATATGAACTTTGTTTAACCGAAAGCCATTTCTTTACCGAAATTACTCTTTTCATTTTAACCAATCCACATTAGTATTTTCATTAAAAATCACCATTTCAACACATGTAAACATCGATTAAAAAATACTTATTTAGCCATTGAGAACCTTTCACAATACACTCCTGTACTAATTATGGGTTAAACCTCTTAGGTTGCTTAACAACTCATTTACCCACTTACTTCACCTTTTTCTTTTACCTTATGGACAATAATCAATTTTACATTTACTTGTCCATTTCATCCTTTACTGGAACATTTATTAATTCGTTCAAGTTAGGATGTCTTAACACATTTTTACCATTCAATCCATTTCTTCACATGTTCCTTACTCACTATCCAAACCACCGACGATGCCATTATACGCTATGGATAATGTTTTGGGCCTTTCACCCTAGCACTTCGGGCCCTCCTTAATTTCCCCTGTGTCATCCGAGTCCTTTTTAATGTGTTTTAAATTTTTACAAATTTACACATAATTCCATTTTTCCTTTTACCCGTCTGAAGCCAAAATCGGGGGTTTCACCCCAACTTATGTTATACTTTGAAAATCATCATTTCATATCCTTTACACTTTTTTCTTGATTTTATTCCAAAAAACATGGTGATTAGGACTATCACGTGTAACACCTTTTCCAAAAAAATTATTTCATAACAATTTTCCACTTTACGTAAAATTACCATTTTACCTATTTGATTCCAAACTCACCTTTTACTCCATTTTCACAAGTGTTAATTTTCCACAACACCATTAAGTTACCCACATTGTCTTCTTAAGTGTTATTAACACCTTTTTAACCTTTTAGATTAACATTCTTCTCAATTGGAAACATCTTTATTTTATTACTTTTATTTCCAGTAATCATTAAACATGCATGACTACTTTATAAGAAAAACACCATTTTCTTTTATTAGCACATGTAGTGTTACAACCTTATACTTGTCACACCAATTCCTTTGTCAC
Organism: Sambucus nigra; assembly: GCA_949130495.1. Classification (NCBI taxonomy): domain Eukaryota; kingdom Viridiplantae; phylum Streptophyta; class Magnoliopsida; order Dipsacales; family Adoxaceae; genus Sambucus; species Sambucus nigra. The sequence goes on from OX422215.1 coordinate 250,622,115, forward strand.
ACATTTTGGAGACTAGAATTTTAATTTTTCTTCTTTCATGTTTAACCCAAAAAAATCTTCTTTAAACTTCTTTATATGTCCATTATCAAAGTACTACAAGTTTATATACATCAGAAGTGGATTTTAATCCTAAAATCCTATTAAATGGTTTGAACATATTTTTCTTTAAAAAAATTCATTAAACTTGAAAAATAAACTTTTCAAGACCATATGACATTTTATTTCTTAAAAACTCAAACCATTGTTAATTTTCTATATAATCATTCTTGTTATAAGAAATCAAATTTAATTTGCCAAATATCTTTAGCAAGATAAAAATGTAAATTTAAAAAAAATTATTCCATAAAAAAATGTTTATCACCTAACTTCTTGAAACATACCATTCACATGAAAATCCCATTTATTTCAAGGAAACTTTGAAATATTTACTCATCATTTATTGGAAACAAAATTGTATTTTGCCCTCATTTTTACTCCATAAAAATTTTTAATACCAATTTTTACTAAAACTCATCATTTTATCATACACATTCTACTCATATAATGTAATCAATAAGACTACAATATGCAAAAGAGTCTTAATAATAAGAGTAGGGTTTCCCACCATAAATGGAACTCTAATAAGGTTAGGCATGAAATTTATAAGAAAATGGAAACCTCCTACCTCCTAAGGTGGACTCGAGGAGGTTGTTGAACTCCAAAAGTATGCTTCATCAAGATTCCAAGTAAAAACCCCATTCAGACTTCATTAATCTTCCATTTCCTTCTTCAAGAACCCCCAACAATAACTCCATAAATTCGTAGCTCTCCTAATCTATGGTGCAAATGGGTATGTATTATTCGGTTATGGAGGAATACATAACAAATATGTGGATATAAGGTGGAAGGGTGATGGTGGAGTGGTGGTTTATTGTGGATAGAGGTGGAAAAACACACAAAAATGGTGGAAGAACCAGCTCTCTCTCTCTCTCTCTCTCTCTCTTTATATATATATATATATCCAAACATCCCTCACTAAACCCTCCGAGACTTCTAAATCTCCTTTTTTCCCAATCCGAGCTCACCAGATCTCGACAGCTCATCAATCCAACGGCCCAGAAGGAGACAATGCATAACAAAAACTCAATTTAACAATATGAACAACCTCATTTGAACGAGATTTTCTCCTCTTTCGAACGAGAATGACATCTTGTTCTAACCTCATTCAATCCAATACTTCAAATGACCTTCGAATGACCTGAGCATGTTAGGCAGTGGGATTTATGTCGATCGTCATTTGTTTCCCTTCTTTAAACGACCATGTAACCTCATTCGAATGACCTCCACTTCCTTCGAACGACCCTTTTACCTATTTTCTCCAAATTTCCAATTTGAACCCTCAATCTTCCAACAATTACCATCATGCCTTCAAAGTAGTCAAATAACAATACAAATCCATTCCTAATAATTCAAATCTCAGTGTCATTATAATATTACAACTCACACAAGGAAGATAAATAAAATATTAGGATGGGATATTACATTTAAGCTGTAAAATTGGAAACATGTTTTAATTAGTTCCATATATTTACTGAAGAACCCTCTGTGACACCCTGCTTATTTAAATAATGGTTGGACAACCCTCTTCTAAAATAAAATAGGAATATAAAATTGGCTCATTATTAGCATCACTGTCGAAAATAAAATTAATTTCTAATAATCTATTAAGCTCGGTGAAGAATTTTAAAACTTATTAACTTGGAAAAATAAAACTTCCATTCACACAACAAACAATTCCAATAAATTAAATATCTATTCACCAAGATAATGAACTGAATGATGAATATATATAATAATTAGAATAATCAAATAACACTCGGTAAAAATCCCAATCTAGAAATCCAATCTAGAAATCAAAGAGAAATACATCTAGGCAATCCATGTAGGCATCCACAGTTGCTGCAGCATCATCTGAATAGAAGGAATGATCATGAATGGCATCCATGTGGCTGGGCACCTAAAATGTTTTGGAAAATATTTTGATATGGTTAACATCCCAAAAATAATTTGAATAGTATTTTTCTAGTGTTTAAAATACAATAATAAATATGCAATATAATCATTCATATTAAAATCGGTGTCCCACTCCCATGAGATAATCCTCGACCCTCATCTATAATGCACGCCTAACGCATGTATTTTAAACACCCTTGTTATCCTACCATGTCTAACTACTACCAACACTTATCTTAGTCCCATTCGCTACACTTCTAGACAAACTATGCCTCCTATATATATATACTTTTCTTTAATTCTCATAGTTAACCGATTCATATATCTTTACCCCAGTTGTTAATTCAAAGTTCACACATTTTTTTATTAACCTGTTGTGTCCATCCCGATGTCGAGGGGCCAGGGTCTCCGGAGGTGGATCCCTCATTCCTTCCCCCTCCTTTTCAGGTGTGCACACGGGATTACATCATTTACAGGGGTGCTCGGCCATATTTGATGTGGGGTCATAATAGAGATAAAGTCGCCAACATATTTTACACAAAACATGCAAAATAAATGTTGTCACCTCAAGAGAACGGCATCAAAGACAATATTGATGCTTGTGAAACCAAGTAGTTAAAATGTCCGGGGACCAAGTTACGGAATAGGAAGGTGTTTGTAACCCATCCTTCCCTTTCGATCTCTCATGGGAATGTTGTTAATCCTCTCCTGTATAACTTCATGATGTGTGTGCTTATGTGCATAATATAAATGTAGGATGGAGTCACTCAAATCGCAGCGTGGATAAAGAAGGAGTGAGGTTATACTTATGAGTGTTCCACAAATAATCATAAAAATATGATGTAAATGTTTGTAGATTCACAAATCGTTATGAAGGAACGAACGATTTTGTATATCCAACAAGACACGAGTAAGCGAGAATATAAAATTTATATATCACGAGTATATGATGAGAATAAAATAACAGCTATATGAGGGAGAACTCGATCCACGGGACTTACCCAAGATGCCTACGTAGCTCGGGAGGCATCAAATTAAGACAATATGAGGTGGGGTTGAACTCATAAACTCAACTGGGGACTTTATTATATGTATGTGTGTAGAAAAAAGGTGTTTTTGTGTGAGAAAGTGTTATGAAAAATCCGCTTTTGGAATTTACGAGTGAACCCTCTTTTTCTTATTTTTGGGTTTTTCTATGAAAATAAAGAAAGTGTGAATACTAATAATAAAAGTTAGAATTAACATATATGATGTAATGAAGTCTGTTACTAAAATGAAAATCAAGTAACTATTGCGAAATTGAGAGAATTTAAAGACGAAGACGAAGAGATGCACCTCCTTATAAAAACTTGAATTGGATCATTCTGTAGATGCACTGACCTCAAGGTCAAGTGATGGAGGTTTGAGGAGGTGGGTGGAAATTTATTGAAAAGATCATGAAAATGATGGAAGGAATGTGGAATGTGGGCATTTAAGGAAAGAACAAATCTGAATTTGAGGGAATTCTCTCTGAATTACTAAGAAGAATGTTCAGGGGCACTGAGTTATGTCTTTCAAAGTGGGGTCATGGACTCTATTTATATGGCCAAGGGAGGTGACAATAAGCATGGCCCTAGACCTACCGATCGGCGTGGAAGCCTAGACACACTTCCTATAGGTAGGGCCTTGGGGTTGCTAATTAGCAGTCTTAGGCATGTTTTTTGGAAAACTGGCCATAAAACACGAATCGTAAGTCATAATCATGAACGGGGTAGACCTTTGGAAAAGGTTTCCAGATCCCTTTAAGAACCCATTAATCCAGCCATTGGTTTTGGAGTTGACCAAAGTCAAAGGTCGTCCGGAAGCACCGTTGATCACTAGATAAGAAATTTCTAAAGGAAAATTGATCATTCTTCTAAACCGTAAGGTCAATTCACACAGGAAGAAATTTTGAAAAGGTTATTTAGTGACCTTTGAGATTAATTCAATCTCATTTGGTCCGAAGAGATGACCTTCGTCAAATTGGGCCCAAATGTGCCTGGTAACCCTTCGAAGTAAAATGGGTGATAAGTTAAAACTAAAAGGATGATTCGTGCACGGGGAAGACCGTTGGAAAGGGAATTCAAAGACTTAGATGATTCATTCGGTCTCGTTCGATCTGAAGAGTTGATAGGAGTTAAACGAATCCTAGGAGTGCCTGGTGTACTCTTGATTCATTTTTAGGGAAAAACATATCATTCATGTGACAACCCGCCTACTAAAATAATAGGTGGCCACCCCAATACTCAAATAATCACAGGAATCGCAGATGGTCCATTCTCAGCATCACTGTCGATTAAAATAATAGTGCGAGATAACCATCAACCATTTTAGAAAATGGACTGTCAATAATAGGAAAATTTGTAAATAAAAGAAAGCACTTAGACTATCCCATTTGTGAAAACGGTGGATATCTAAATCAATAAATAAAGAACGACAGTATCATAAATAATCACCGAATAAGCTGTCGGTGAACAGATCAATACAAACAGCTACACCGAGTATTACATTTCAATATTTACAATATAGTAAATGAGTGCAAGACTTGGTCAAACACGCTCGAATAAATAAACTGAACATAACTAGAGTACCATGGAAGGAAGTGTCTAAACAATAACCTACAACATCCGCAATATGCCATAGCTCCATGACAACCGGAATGGAAATGTAAATATAGGTGTCCATGCGGTAGAGCACCTGTACGGCAAAGAGCATATGCAAAGCAAAGAAATATAGATACGGGTCAGGGCCCGGTTTGATATGATTCCCATGTGAATAAAATGCATGACAGTTAAGTGCGTAGTTCTCTCGCAGTTAACAATAACACATCTCACCTCTCAATCTAAAAGCAACCTAGCTCAATATCAAAGATGTTTCTTTAGTTAAACAAAGAACAAAAGGCTAACTTCTCTCCAGTCTCAACACTATGCCCTTATTCGTGCGTGGGGTGTCTCGCAAAGCGAAATTCAAACAAGGAACCCCCCGATACGCTACTACTAGGAAAGGCTGATCGTCGAGATACATTAGACCATGTCCTAATTAATCTGAGTACTAAAGGCTAACTTCTCCCCAGTCACAACACTATGCCCTTATTCGTGCGTGGGGTGTCCCGCAATACGAAATCCAAACAAGGAACCCCTCGATACACTACTACTAGGCAAGGCAGATCGTCGAGATCCATTATACCCTCAGCACATAATTAATATATATATATAAATGAGAGGTTAACATACATAAATGGTACAACATTTTATCAAATGTTTACCGAACAATTTCATCCGGTACACTAGTTCATTTCATGGTTCCATTCCTTATCAGGAAATATAATCATAGTTTTTATGCTCTTTGTGGCATTTCATTGTGCTCTTTATGGCACTTTGTAAAAAATACCTTCCTTATCAGGAATATCATCATCATCAAATGATCTTTGTGGCATTTTATTGTGCTCTTTATGGCACTTCATCATGCTCTTTATGGCATTTAGTACATCAAGTACAACTTGATTCAGAATAGTTATAATCATATATATATAACGATTCTGAGACCGCCCGTCCAGGTTTCCCACCTGTGCGCGCCCCTAAATGGCTATCATCTTCTAGGGCCTATTATTTAGACAACTTGGGATCCTACCGAAACGTCGGGAAGCGGCCATATGCCTGCGGGATAGTCATAACCACACCGGGAATTACCTACCCATCGCTGAAAAATATACAACAAACGCTCATATGGCCTAGGGACTATATCCACCCTACATTTATTAGTCAGGGGGCTTCACCACAACGCGCGGAATTCCCTTAAGATAGCGATTTAGAGAGGGTGTGTATCCACCTTTTAACATTTATGAAAATCATCTTCCTTTTCATTTGAAAACATTCATTTTTACATTCTCAAAATCATTTGTACTTATTTATTAGTACAACATTCAATAATATTCATTTCTTACTCTTAAGGTCATATTTTATTAATGACTTAAGACCCGAAGTACCAACAACCTCAACTTGTCCCCAAGACTTCAATATAATATCATTAACCATTTAAAATGAATCTCCCTCAAGGAGTGTCTCCCAAATGTCTCAACATAAATATTTTATCTTCAATTTATCTTTAGGTTAATCTCCTATTTCATTCGGACACCAACCTACACACTTTAGCCCTCGGGGGTAAGCTCAATCATCCCATTAATCTTAGGACATTAGTCTACCCAAAAACCACCCTCTTGGACTCCCCATACTTCCCAAAGTAAGGCCCCTAAATCTTGGACCTAAAATAAAAAGGGCTAAAAATCAAACTAAGAAAATCTCACAAAAATAGGGGAACCGAATCGATTCGTCGCTTGGGCCGAATCGATTCGCCCTTGCAAATTGATTCGCTAAAAAGATGAATCAATTCGGTGAGCAAAACTAACTTTCTGCAATTGTTCGAATCAATTCGGTCTTAACCCGAATCGATTCGGTCTACCAGACCTATAGCCTATCCCTTATCCGAATCGATTCGGTCCTGAAATCTTTCCGAGTTTGGGCTACGGGTTATATGAACCCTAAAATCCCAAATCCTCGTATCTTTGATTTTATCCAACACCAACAACATCTAATTATCCCAAATCATTTCTACACCATTAATAACTAATAGTTTTGTGACACCCCGCCTAATTAATCCCAGGTGATCAGTCCTAAATCAAGTTAGAACAGGATTCTCATTTGGTCCATTCTTAGCATCACTGTCGTCTTATTAAATTACTAACCACCTAAGTGAGAAAATAGACTGGTGCCAAATTTTATCTTTCATTATTTAAACAAAAACCCATGCGGATAATAAAATAATATAACAATCACAGATAACTGAATAATCATCCACAAGTAGAAATAATTAACCGAACAAACCATCGGTCCAAATAATAAATCCCGTAAATACAAGAATGAACTCCCAACAATTCTACTACAAATAAACGGAATGTGAGCAACATGCTCGAATAACTAATCATGAATTTATACATTTAGAATGAAGAATGAGGCATCTATCAAAGCCCCGCAACATCCACATATGCTGCAGCAACGGATCCCTGGAATTGAGTCAAGGCTGGCGTCCCTGTGGCTGGACACCTAAAAGGGTTTTTAAAAGTTTTTATAGCAAGGGTTAGTAACCAAAACATTTGAAAAACATTTAACAAATGATTAACTTGCAGTAATAAATAAATATGCATGCTCTTCATATTTTAGTTAGTGTCGCACTCTCTTGAGGACTTCCTTACCCCTCCTCTAACGTACGCTACTAACGCTTTAATTAAATTACCTAGTTATTCATCTCATGACTAGATAATTAACAAAGTTCCTTTATACCCACCCTACCCTAACTGAGTATGTAGTGATTATGATTTTTAAGTTATTAGAACATCAACTTAACTAAATCATTTCCCTTTTTAAATTTATATAACTTCTACACTTGTTATACATGTGAATTAACTCATATTTTTCATTGATAACCCGTATATAATTAATTATCCAATTATATACTTATAATCATATTTCAGCATTCACAATCATACTGTAATATATTTAACAACTTGCATCCACCCGAGTAAAATACTCACAGAATGTAAATTCTATAAAGTGCTATCCCACTAGGTACAATCACATAGCCTAGTTATCCCAAGTCAGAATGTCACACCAACTTGATAGAAATAAATAATTGGAGGCGGTCATATTCCTTCCCTGAAAGTGAGATGTCCCTCACCCATATAATTGACGCTATGACCTCGGGAATATACTCACCCTACTCCTCAAGCTAGGGGATTCATCCACCACGCGCAACCTCCCCCTATAGCACTATAGTATAAAATATCTAATCACAGATATTAATGTATACACCATATATATATACTATCACATCCGTATATAAATATAAAAGTTCCGTCTATATCGTGCGCTAAGTCCATAACATAAGCCTATTAAAATTATTAAGAGTTTATGGTCCAACTCTAAATATTAATTAAATTGCACCTTAATTAATTAAGTTACTTTTGGTGTCGCCCCCACCATAAATTTACCCGAGTCAAAATCCCCGACTCTAATTTACTAGCCTCAAACCTTAATTAATTTATCTACAATTAATTAGATTTAAGCTCATGTACTTAATTTCTCAATAATTAATTACATAAGATTTTTATATGAATTTCCCCTTTTATATAACTAACTGGCGAAACTGCCAAATTCTAGCGACCGTCGATCGATCGACCCCAGACCGTCGATCGATCGATCGAACATGTCTTCGTCTTCTTCGCGAAGACATGGTAGCCATGGACGGATTTTCTTAAACCCTAATCTCTTCTAACATGAATTCCAAGTCTTCTTAACACCAGTACATATTAGGATCCTTATTAGGATCCCCCAGAAAGTCCACAACAATCATCAATTCGTCCATAAACTACTGATTCATAATTTTGGGGAAAAATCTATCTTCATCCTTAAACACATTTACACCCCAAATTTCTTCATCAAACTCATTCTAATTTATCCAGATATCATTCTAACAGATACACATCAATATTCCAATATCATATTTTTACCTAAATCCTCATAAATTCTGGCAAATCAGATTAATATTTCTTTTGTTTATCAAAACCCCATGTTTATGCCATGAAAACCCCAAAACGAATTTTAATTCATTACATCACACAAATATGAATTGAAAGACAGATTTAATGCTATTGCAAGTTATTCACTTTCCTTAGGTTTCGTAGTGTCTGAATTTGAGATGGACTCCAAGGTTGAAGATGACCTTAGTTGGTTCTTTTGAGATCCCCAAATGGCTTTGGCTGCTGTTAGGGTTTTCTAACCCTTAATTTCTTTTCTCTAATTAAACTCAGCCATGCCCTTACTTCTTTTTATTAGTCTAATTACCCAATTCCCATTTTTTGACTAATGGGCCAAGCCCAAGTGACCTAAATGCCCCCGAGTGGGCCCGACTATGTCTAAAAATGTCCCGTGACCCGTTTACTAGCCCCGGGTACACTTTTCCGACTATCTCGGCCCATCCGGACTCAACTGTACACTCAGAATTTGCATCCGAATTAATTTATAAAAATACTTATCCCCCACCCAATATAGTCTATACCGACTTCCGGATGTGATAAGTACATACCTCGTCATTAATACTCGAAACGACGTAATTACATTATTACTATTCACTTAGTAAATAAATTTCCCTAAATATTAACCATTCAATCCCACATTAATATTTATATTTTATTTTACCATAATTAATTCATTAAATTACAACACACTAGTAATTTAGAATTTCAGAATTAATTAAATTTTAAATGTATCAAAAATACGGGGTGTTACATACTCCCCCCCCTTACAAAGAAATTTCGTCCCCGAAATTAGATCGTACCTGCGGTGAAAAGCTCTGGATATTGTTCCCGCATATCCTCCTCCCGCTCCCAGGTAGACTCGTCAAAATTGTGATGACCCCACTGTACTCTAACCAACGGAACAACCTTGGATCGTAATTTCCGCTCACTATGATCCAGAATAGCCACCGGCCTCTCCTCATACGAGATGTCTGGCTGTAAGTCGATTTCCTCGAGTGGAATGTGCCAAAAGGCTCTCTCGCTCCTTCGATATTTCTTCAGCGATGCAACATGGAATACATCGTGTATGCGCTGAAGGTGTTCTGGTAACCCAAGCTTATACGCCACCGGTCCCACCCTCTCAATAATAGGGAAAGGTCCTACGTACCGCGGTGCTAACTTACCCTTCTTGCCGAACCTCATCACCCCTTTCATTGGGGATACCCGGACTAAAACCTGGTCCCCAACTTCTAGCTCCACATGTCTTCGAGAAGCATCAGCGTAACTCTTTTGCCTGTCCTGAGCTATCCGAATTCTTCCTCGAATCAACTCTATCTTGGCAGATGTCTCCTGAACAATCTCCGTCCCCAAGAGTTTGTTGTCCCCCACCTCTAACCAACAAATGGGTGAACGACAAGGTCTCCTGTGCAGTGCCTCAAATGGTGCCATGCCAATCGTGAATTGGTAAGAGTTGTTATACGCAAACTCTACCAAAGGGAGATATTTCTACCATCCTCCCCCGAAGTCCAAAATGCACATTATGAGCATGTCTTCCAGCATCTGATTAACTCTCTCAGTTTGTCCGTCAGTTTGTGGGTGATACGTTGTACTCAAGCGCAACTCCGTGCCCATTGCCTCCTGAAAGCTCTGCCAAAAGTGGGCGACAAAGATTTTGTCTCAGTCGTATACAATATTTATTGGTACCCCATGCAGCTTAACAATCTCTGCTATGAATAGCTGTGCATAACGCATCGTCTCAAAGTCTCTGCGTACCGGCAAAAAGTGGGCCACCTTAGTCAACCGATCCACAATAACCCATATGGAGTCGTGACCCCTCTGCGATAAAGGTAACCCTGTCATGAAGTCCATGGAGATGCTCTCCCACTTCCACACGGGAATTTCTAACGGCTGTAGCATCCCTGATGGTCTCTGGTGGTCAACTTTCACAAGCTGACACGTGGCACATTTCGAAACAAACTCCTCTATGTCCCGTTTCATCCCTGCCCACCAATACTGCCTCCTCATATCTTGGTACATTTTATCCCCACCGGGATGTACCGCAAATTTTGAACCATGGGATTCTGTCATAACAGCGTGCCTCAAATCCTCATCCTCTGTCACCATTAACCTCCCATTAAAGCGTAGGCCTCCTTCTGAGCTAATCGAGTAACCCTCTGCTCCCTCAGCTAACAACTGGCCCACCCTATCCCGGTAATTCTCATCCTCTGCCTGAGCCTTCACAACTCGCATAATGATCTCGGGTGTGATGGATAAAGCTGACATTCAAGCCTTGGATACATCATCCTCATATTGAATCTCTCTCCACTTCGCTTTCCATACCTCTGATATCTCCCCAGTCGGCCTTCGGCTCAATGCGTCTGCTACCACATTGGCCTTACCAGGATGATACTGAATATCAAACTGGTAGTCCTTCACGAATTCTAGCCACCGCCTCTGCCTCATATTCAGATCCCTCTGTGTGAAGAGATACTGAAGTGACTTGTGATCCGTGAATAGAGTAAACTGCTCTCCTAGAAGATAATGCCTCCATATCCTCAAAGCAAAAACGACCGCTGCCAACTCTAGGTCGTGAGTGGGGTAATTCCTCTCGTGGGGATTTAGCTTCCTGGAAGCATAAGCTATAGCCCTTTCCTCCTGCTGGAGCACACCCCCAAGAGCCCGTAAGGATGCGTCTGTGAAAACTCGATACTCTAGCCCTCCCTTTGGTAATGCAAGCACGAGTGCAGATGTCAACTTGTCCTTCAGCTCGTCGATCGCTAATTGACAATTATCATCCCACTTGAAAGGTACCCCTTTCCGAGTCAAATTCTTCAAAGGTCCTGCAATCTTAGAGGATCCCTTAATGAATCTCCTGTAGTAACCGGCCAAACCCAGAAAACTGCGCACCTCGGTCGGTGTCGTGGGCTGTCCCCACTCCCTCACCGTCGACACCTTATTCGGATCCACTGCAATACCCTGATCTGACATGATGTGACCAAGGAACTGTACCTCCCGTAGCCAGAATCCACACTTCCCTAATTTGGCGTAGAGCTGATGATCCCTCAGTGTCTGTAAAACCATGCGCAGATGCTCTGCGTGCTCCTCCTCGGTGCGCGAGTAGATTAGGATGTCGTCAATGAACATGATGACAAACTGATCTAGGTACTCCCTGAAAACCCTGTTCATGAGATCCATGAACACTGCAGATGCATTGGTGAGCCCGAAGGGCATCACCCTGAACTCATATGATCCATACCGCGACAAGAAAGCGGTCTTAGGAACATCCCCCTCTCGGATACGCAGTTGATGATACCCTGACCTTAAGTCGACTTTGGAGAAGTAAGACGCCCCTCTCAATTGGTCAAATAAATCATCTATCCGAGGTAACGGATATTTATTCCGTATCGTCACCTTGTTCAGCTCCCTATAATCCACGCACAAGCGGAGTGAACCATCTCGCTTCTTTACAAACAACACCGGCGCACCCCACGGCGATGTACTCCGCCGAATAAAACCCTGACCCAGTAGTTACTGCATCTGTTCTCTCAATTCCCGCATCTCTGAATGGGCCATACGGTAAGGTGCCCGAGCAATCGACCTCGTCCCTGGTGCCAAATCGATAACAAATTCGATTTCTCTGCTGGGTGGTAATCCTGGTATCTCCTGGAATACATCCTCAAAGTCCCTCACTACAGGGATAGAGTCTAAAGGGACTACCACCTCCTGCGAGGTTTCCTCCTCAATGTAATATAAGTGAGTGAGCGACCCTCCCTCAGGAAGCGGCATTGCTATCAGGAACATCTCCTGTCCCGAAATGGAGAACACGATTGTCCTCTCATAACAATCCACCGTAGCCCGGTAACCTGCCAACCAATCCATGCCCAAGATGACATCATACCCCTCCATATCTAACACTAAGAGGTCTGCTGCTAAACTAAGCCTCCCGATCAAAATGTCTACTCCTCGACAAATCGAGAGAATCAAGGCCCCGCTGCCTACTGGCGACTCTACACTCATACGGAGGCTACCCGCTGTCTCTAATAACCCAACCTGTTTAGAAAAATTAGATTTAATGAATGAATGTGATGCTCCCGTGTCAAAAAGAATGCTACCCTCATGCCCATGAATGAAAAACATACACTCAACCGCTGGCGGCGCCTGCTGTGCTGGAGGATTGGGAACATCCCGAACGTTATACACACGTCTGTAGTGCATCTGCCCCTGCTGCTGTGGGGCAGGTGGAGCTGGTGCTGCTGGAGGCATCTGACCCTGTTGCCCCTGCTGGGAACCTTGCTGCTGGCCTCTGCCCCTCTGCGGGCACTCCCTCTTGAAGTGTCCTGGCTGGCCACAGGCGAAACAGCATTTCTGGTCGTCACCCTGCCGTTCGCCCTGCTGGCCCTGACGTTGCTGGCCCTGTTGGCCTCCCCCGTTGTTCCCTTGGCCCTGACAGCCCTGAGGAACCTGCTGTTGCTGATTAGGGCCTGGTTGCCCCTGCCTGAACCCCTGTCCTCCCGGTCGGAACCCACGAGGCTTAAACTTCTTAGCCTGATTCCCTTGCTGAATGATGACCTGCTACTGTGTGCCACTTGTCTCACTACTAGTAACTGCCTTGCCCTGCTGGCTCGGCTCACCTGCCTTCTTGTTCCCCTTAGCATGGAAACGATGATCCTGGCAATGTACAAGTGCGGCATTAACAACGTCTGTATAAGTCACTAACGCTGGATTTCCAATCAAGTGCTGCCTGATTCTCCAGGCTAAGCCATCCATGAACTTTGACTTCTTCCGCTCCTCATCGCTCACCTCATTTGGCACAAAGTTTGCCAAACGGGTGAACTCCTCCTCATATTCTGCCACTGACCTGTCACCCTGTACCAACTCGCTGAATTTCTTTCTCATCTCAGACTCTACTGCTGGAGGGAAGTACTTGCGGTCAAACCGCACCCAGAATTCAGAAATCGGCATCAAATCCCGCTCCTCAGCGGTGGTAACAGACTCCCACCATTGTAAGGCTGCCCCCGACACACGAAAGGTAGCCATCATCTGTTTCTGCACCTCTGTACCCTCTAACATGCGCATATGGCGCTGAATGTTCTTCTTCCAGTCACAAGCCTCAACCACATTGCTGCTACCTCGAAACTCAGGTGGGTGACCCTTCTGAAAGGTCTCCCTCACTCGTTGCCAAGATGGTGGCCCCACTGGAGCCTGAACTGCTGGAGCCATTGGAGGCAGTGCCTGGGGCTGTGGAAAATGAGTTGCCATAGCTCGCATCGCTGTCTCGACCGCTTGGGCCACTATCACTGCCACCTGAGTGGTAGAAATCAACTCGGGTGGGGGTGGTGGTGGCGGTATCTGTGGCTCCTGGCGAGCCTCCCTCACCTCATCTCTAGCCTCAGCCCTCTCCGCTCTCTGTCTCTTTGGTGGCATCTGAAATAGATAGAATTGTATAAGTACACAATTTATACAAAACTAACAGCAGGAATACGATATCTCACAAGCGGAAAATATAATCAACAATCCTAATAATAGGGCTCTATAACAACTGAACGCTACGCTGAAACGTAGAAAGCCGCACAGATCCTAAGGACACTAGAACCTGATGCTCTGATACCATCTGTGACACCCCGCCTAATTAATCCCGGGTGATCAGTCCTAAATCAAGTTAGAACAGGATTCTCATTTGGTCCATTCTTAGCATCACTGTCGTCTTATTAAATTACTAACCACCTAAGTGAGAAAATAGAGTGGTGCCAAATTTTATCTTTCATTATTTAAACAAAAACCCATGTGGATAATAAAATAATATAACAATCACAGATAACTAAATAATCATCCACAAGTAGAAATAATTAACCGAATAAACCATCGGTCCAAATACTAAATCCCGTAAATACAAGAATGAACTCCCAACAAGTCTACTACAAATAAACGGAATGTGAGCAACATGCTCGAATAACTAATCATGAATTTCTACATTTAGAATGAAGAATGAGGCGTCTATCAAAGCCCCGCAACATCCACATATGCTGCAGCAACGAATCCCTGGAATTGAGTCAAGGCTGGCGTCCCTGTGGCTGGACACCTAAAAGGGTTTTTAAAAGTTTTTATAGCAAGGGTTAGTACCCAAAACATTTGAAAAACATTTAACAAATGATTAACTTGCAGTAATAAATAAATATGCATGCTCTTCATATTTTAGTTAGTGTCGCACTCTCTTGAGGACTTCCTTACCCCTCCTCTAATGTACGCTACTAACGCTTTAATTAAATTACCTAGTTATTCATCTCATGACTAGATAATTAACAAAGTTCCTTTATACCCACCCTACCCTAACTGAGTATGTAGTGATTATGATTTTTAAGTTATTAGAACATCAACTTAACTAAATCATTTCCCTTTTTAAATTTATTTAACTTCTACACTTGTTATACATGTGAATTAACTCATATTTTTCATTAATAACCCGTATATAATTAATTATCTAATTATATACTTATAATCATATTTCAGCATTCACAATCATACTGTAATATATTTAACAACTTGCACCCACCCGAATAAAATACTCACAGAATGTAAATTCTATAAAGTTCTATCCCACTAGGTACAATCACATAGCCTAGTTATCCCAAGTCAGAATGTCACACCAACTTGATAGAAATAAATAATTGGAGGCGGTCATATTCCTTCCCTGAAAATGAGATGTCCCTCACCCATATAATGGATGCTATGACCTCGGGAATATACTCACCCTACTCCTCAAGCTAGGGGATTCATCCACCATGCGCAACCTCCCCCTATAGCATTATAGTATAAAATATCTAATCACAGATATTAATGTATACACCATATATATATACTATCACATCCGTATATAAATATAAAAGTCCCGGCTATATCATGCGCTAAGTCCGTAACATAAGCCTATTAAAATTATTAAGAGTTTATGGTCCAACTCTAAATATTAATTAAATTGCACCTTAATTAATTAAGTTACTTTTGGTGTCACCCCCACCATAAATTTACCCGAGTCAAAATCCCCGACTCTAATTTACTAGCCTCAAACCTTAATTAATTTATCTACAATTAATTAGATTTAAGCTCATGTACTTAATTTCTCAATAATTAATTACATAAGATTTTTATATGAATTTCCCCTTTTATATAACTAACTGGCGAAACTGCCAAATTCTGGCGACCGTCGATCGATCGATCGAACAGGTCTTCGTCTTCTTCGCGAAGACAGGGTAGCCATGGACGGATTTTCTTAAACCATACTCTCTTCTAACATGAATTCCAAGTCTTCTTAACACCAGTACATATTAGGAACCTTATTAGGATCCCCCAGAAAGTCCACAACAATCATCAATTCGTCCATAAACTACTGATTCATAATTTTGGGGAAAAATCTATCTTCATCCTTAAAAACATTTACACCCCAAATTTCTTCATCAAACTCGTTCTAATTTATCCAGATATCATTCTAACAGATACACATCAATATTCCAATATCATATTTTTACCTAAATCCTCATAAATTCTGGCAAATCAGATTAATATTTCTTTTGTTTATCAAAACCCCATGTTTATGCCATGAAAACCCCAAAACGAATTTTAATTCATTACATCACACAAATATGAATTGAAAGACAGATTTAATGCTATTGCAAGTTATTCACTTTCCTTAGGTTTCGTAGTGTCTGAATTTGAGATGGACTCCAAGGTTGAAGATGACCTTAGTTGGTTCTTTTGAGATCCCCAAATGGCTTTGGCTGCTGTTAGGGTTTTCTAACCCTTAATTTCTTTTCTCTAATTAAACTCAGCCATGCCCTTACTTCTTTTTATTAGTCTAATTACCCAATTCCCATTTTTTGACTAATGGGCCAAGCCCAAGTGACCTAAATGCCCCCGAGTGGGCCCGACTATGTCTAAAAATGTCCCGTGACCCGTTTACTAGCCCCGGGTACACTTTTCCGACTATCTCGGCCCATCCGGACTCAACTGTACACTCAGAATTTGCATCCGAATTAATTTATAAAAATACTTATCCCCCACCCAATATAGTCTATACCGACTTCCGAATGTGATAAATACATACCTCGTCATTAATACTCGAAACGACGTAATTACATTATTACTATTCACTTAGTAAATAAATTTCCCTAAATATTAACCATTCAATCCCAGATTAATATTTATATTTTATTTTACCATAATTAATTCATTAAATTACAACACACTAGTAATTTAGAATTTCCGAATTAATTAAATTTTAAATGTATCAAAAATACGGGGTGTTACATACTCCCCCCCCCCTTACAAAGGAATTTTGTCCCCGAAATTAGATCGTACCCGCGGTGAAAAGCTCTGGATATTGTTCCCGCATATCCTCCTCCCGCTCCCAGGTAGACTCGTCAAAATTGTGATGACCCCACTGTACTCTAACCAACGGAACAACCTTGGATCGTAATTTCCGCTCACTATGATCCAGAATAGCCACCGGCCTCTCCTCATACGAGATGTCTGGCTGTAAGTCGATTTCCTCGAGTGGAATGTGCCAAAAGCCTCTCTCGCCCCTTCGATATTTCTTCAGTGATGCAACATGGAATACATCGTGTATGCGCTGAAGGTGTTCTGGTAACCCAAGCTTATACGCCACCTGTCCCACCCTCTCAATAATAGGGAAAGGTCCTACGTACCGCGGTGCTAACTTACCCTTCTTGCCGAACCTCATCACCCCTTTCATTGGGGATACCCGGACTAAAACCTGGTCCCCAACTTCTAGCTCCACATGTCTTCGAGAAGCATCAACATAACTCTTTTGCCTGTCCGGAGCTATCCGAATTCTTCCTCGAATCAACTCTATCTTGGCAGATGTCTCCTGAACAATCTCCGGCCCCAAGAGTTTGTTGTCCCCCACCTCTAACCAACAAACGGGTGAACGACAAGGTCTCCCGTACAGTGCCTCAAATGGTGCCATGCCAATCGTGAATTGGTAAGAGTTGTTATACGCAAACTCTACCAAAGGGACATATGTCTACCATCCTCCCCCGAAGTCCAAAATGCACATTCTGAGCATGTCTTCCAGCATCTGATTAACTCTCTCAGTTTGTCCGTCAGTTTGTGGGTGATACGTTGTACTCAAGCGCAACTCCGTGCCCATTGCCTCCTAAAAGCTCTGCCAAAAGTGGGCGACAAAGATTTTGTCTCGGTCGGATACAATATTTATTGGTACCCCATGCAGCTTAACAATCTCTGCTATGAATAGCTGTGCATAACGCATCGTCTCAAAGTCTGTGCGTACCGGCAAAAAGTGGGCCACCTTAGTCAACCGATCCACAATAACCCATATGGAGTCGTGACCCCTCTGCGATACAGGTAACCCTGTCATGAAGTCTATGGAGATGCTCTCCCACTTCCACACGGGAATTTCTAACGGCTGTTGCATCCCTGATGGTCTCTGGTGGTCAACTTTCACAAGCTGACACGTGGCACATTTCGAAACAAACTCCTCTATGTCCCGTTTCATCCCTGCCCACCAATACTGCCTCCTCATATCTTGGTACATTTTATCCCCACCGGGATGTACCGCAAATTTTGAACCATGGGATTCTGTCATAACAGCGTGCCTCAAATCCTCATCCTCTGGCACCATTGACCTCCCATTAAAGCGTAGGCCTCCTTCTGAGCTAATCGAGTAACCCTCTGCTCCCTCAGCTACCAACTGGCCCACCCTATCCCGGTAATTCTCATCCTCTGCCTGAGCCTTCACAACTCTCATAATGATCTCGGGTGTGATGGATAAAGCTGACATGCAAGCCTTGGATACGTCATCCTCATATTGAATCTCTCTCCACTTCGCTTTCCATACCTCTGATATCTCCCCAGTCGGCCTTCGGCTCAATGCATCTGCTACCACATTGGCCTTACCAGGATGATCATGAATATCAAACTGGTAGTCCTTCACGAATTCTAGCCACTGCCTCTGCCTCATATTCAGATCCCTCTGTGTGAAGAGATACTGAAGTGACTTGTGATCCGTGAATAGAGTAAACTGCTCTCCTAGAAGATAATGCCTCCATATCCTCAAAGCAAGAACGACCGCTGCCAACTCTAGGTCGTGAGTGGGGTAATTCCTCTCGTGGGGATTTAGCTTCCTGGAAGCATAAGCTATAGCCCTTTCCTCCTGCTGGAGCACACCCCCAAGACTCCGTAAGGATGCGTCTGTGAAAACTCGATACTCTAGCCCTCCCTTTGGCAATGCAAGCACGAGTGCAGATGTCAACTTGTCCTTCAGCTCGTCGAACGCTAATTGACAATTATCATCCCACTTGAAAGGTACCCCTTTACGAGTCAGATTCGTCAAAGGTCCTGCAATCTTAGAGGATACCTTAATGAATCTCCTGTAGTAACCGGCCAAACCCAGAAAACTGCGCACCTCGGTCGGTGTCGTGGGCTGTCCCCACTCCCTCACCGTCGACACCTTATTCGGATCCACTGCAATACCCTGATCTGACATGACGTGTCCAAGGAACTGTACCTCCCGTAGCCAGAATCCACACTTCCCTAATTTGGCGTAGAGCTGATGATCCCTCAGTGTCTGTAAAACCATGCGCAGATGCTCTGCGTGCTGCTCCTCGGTGCGCGAGTAGATTAGGATGTCGTCAATGAACATGATGACAAACTGATCTAGGTACTCCCTAAAAACCCTGTTCATGAGATCCATGAACACTGCAGATGCATTGGTGAGCCCGAAGGGCATCACCTTGAACTCATATGATCCATACCGCGACAAGAAAACGGTCTTAGGAACATCCCCCTCTCGGATACGCAGTTGATGATACCCTGACCTTAAGTCGACTTTGGAGAAGTAAGACGCCCCTCTCAATTGGTCAAATAAATCATCTATCCGAGGTAACGGATATTTATTCCGTATCGTCACCTTGTTCAGCTCCCTATAATCCACGCACAAGCGGAGTGAACCATCTCGCTTCTTTACAAACAACACCGGCGCACCCCACGGCGATGTACTCCGCCGAATAAAACCCTGACCCAGTAGTTACTGAATCTGTTCTCTCAATTCCCGCATCTCTGAAGGGGCCATACGGTAAGGTGCCCGAGCAATCGGCCTCATCCCCGGTGCCAAATCGATAACAAATTCGATTTCTCTGCTGGGTGGTAATCCTGGTATCTCCTGGAATACATCCTCAAAGTCCCTCACTACAGGGATAGAGTCTAAAGGGACTACCACCTCCTGCGAGGTTTCCTCCTCAATGTAATATAAGTGAGTGCGCGACCCTCCCTCAGGAAGCGGCATTGCTATCAGGAACATCTCCTGTCCCGAAATGGAGAACACGATTGTCCTCTCATAACAATCCACCGTAGCCCGGTAACCTGCCAACCAATCCATGCCCAAGATGACATCATACCCGTCCATATCTAACACTAAGAGGTCTGTTGCTAAACTAAGCCTCCCGATCAAAATGTCTACTCCTCGACAAATCGAGAGAATCAAGGCCCCGCTGCCTACTGGCGACTCTACACTCATACGGAGGCTACCCGCTGTCTCTAATAACCCAACCCGTTTAGCAAAATTAGATTTAATGAATGAATGTGATGCTCCCGTGTCAAAAAGAATGCTACCCTCATGCCCATGAATGAAAAACATACCCTCAACTGCTGGCGGCGCCTGCTGTGCTGGAGGATTGGGAACATCCCGAACGTTATACACACGTCTGTAGTGCATCTGCCCCTGCTGCTGTGGGGCAGGTGGAGCTGGTGCTACTGGCGGCATCTGACCCTGTTGCCCCTGCTGGGCACCTTGCTGCTGGCCTCTGCCCCTCTGCGGACACTCCCTGTTGAAGTGTCCTGGCTGGCCACAGGCGAAACAGCATTTCTGGTCGTCACCCTGCCGTTCGCCCTGCTGGCCCTGACGTTGCTGGCCCTGTTGGCCTCCCCCGTTGTTCCCTTGGCCCTGACGGCCCTGAGGAACCTGCTGTTGCTGATTAGGTCCTGGTTGCCCCTACCTGAACCCCTGTCCTCCCGGTCGGAACCCACCAGGCTTAAACTTCATAGCCTGATTCCCTTGCTGAATGATGACCTGCTACTGTGTGCCACTTGTCTCACTACTAGTAACTGCCTTGCCCTGCTGGCTCGGCTCACCTGCCTTCTTGTTCCCCTTAGCATGGAAACGATGATCCTGGCAATGTACAAGTGCGGCATTAACAACGTCTGTATAAGTCACTAACGCCGGATTTCCAATCAAGTGCTGCCTGATTCTCCAGGCTAAGCCATCCATGAACTTTGACTTCTTCCGCTCCTCATCGCTCACCTCATTTGGCACAAAGTTTGCCAAACGGGTGAACTCCTCCTCATATTCTGCCACTGACCTATCACCCTGTACCAACTCGCTGAATTTCTTTCTCATCTCAGACTCTACTGCTGGAGGGAAGTATTTGCGGTCAAACCGCACCCAGAATTCAGAAATCGGCATCAAATCCCGCTCCTCAGTGGTGGTAACAGACTCCCACCATTGTAAGGCTGCCCCCGACAGACGAAAGGTAGCCATCATCTGTTTCTGCACCTCTGTACCCTCTAACATGAGCAGATGGCGCTAAATGTTCTTCTTCCAGTCACAAGCCACAACCACATTGGTGCTACCTCGAAACTCAGGTGGGTGACCCTTCTGAAAGGTCTCCCTCACTCGTTGCCAAGATGGTGGCCCCACTGGAGCCTGAACTGCTGGAGCCATTGGAGGTAGTGCCTGGGGCTGTGGAAAATGAGTTGCCATAGCTCGCATCGCTGTCTCGACCGCTTGGGCCACTATCACTGCCACCTGAGTGGTAGAAATCAACTCGGGTGGGGGTGGTGGTGGCGGTATCTGTGGCTCCTGGCGAGCCTCCCTCACCTCATCTCTAGCCTCAGCCCTCTCCGCTCTCTGTCTCTTTGGTGGCATCTGAAATAGATTGAATTGTATAAGTACACAATTTATACAAAACTAATAGCAGGAATACGATATCTCACAAGCGGAAAATATAATCAACAGTCCTAATAATAGGGCTCTATAACAACCGAACGCTACGCTGAAACGTAGAAAGCCGCACAGATCCTAAGGACACTAGAACCTGATGCTCTGATACCATCTGTGACACCCCGCCTAATTAATCCCGGGTGATCAGTCCTAAATCAAGTTAGAACAGGATTCTCATTTGGTCCATTCTTAGCATCACTGTCGTCTTATTAAATTACTAACCACCTAAGTGAGAAAATAGAGTGGTGCCAAATTTTATCTTTCATTATTTAAACAAAAACCCATGCGGATAATAAAATAATATAACAATCACAGATAACTAAATAATCATCCACAAGTAGAAATAATTAACCGAATAAACCATCGGTCCAAATAATAAATCCCGTAAATACAAGAATGAACTCCCAACAAGTCTACTACAAATAAACGGAATGTGAGCAACATGCTCGAATAACTAATCATGAATTTCTACATTTAGAATGAAGAATGAGGCGTCTATCAAAGCCCCGCAACATCCACATATGCTGCAGCAACGGATCCCTGGAATTGAGTCAAGGCTGGCGTCCCTGTGGCTGGACACCTAAAAGGGTTTTTAAAAGTTTTTATAGCAAGGGTTAGTACCCAAAACATTTGAAAAACATTTAACAAATGATTAACTTGCAGTAATAAATAAATATGCATGCTCTTCATATTTTAGTTAGTGTCGTACTCTCTTGAGGACTTCCTTACCCCTCCTCTAACGTACGCTACTAACGCTTTAATTAAATTACCTAGTTATTCATCTCATGACTAGATAATTAACAAAGCTC
Source organism: Sambucus nigra (assembly GCA_949130495.1). Classification (NCBI taxonomy): domain Eukaryota; kingdom Viridiplantae; phylum Streptophyta; class Magnoliopsida; order Dipsacales; family Adoxaceae; genus Sambucus; species Sambucus nigra. The sequence continues at coordinate 250,644,529 of OX422215.1, forward strand.
CTTTATACCCACCCTACCCTAACTGAGTATGTAGTGATTATGATTTTTAAGTTATTAGAACATCAACTTAACTAAATCATTTCCCTTTTTAAATTTATATAACTTCTACACTTGTTATACATGTGAATTAACTCATATTTTTCATTAATAACCCGTATATAATTAATTATCCAATTATATACTTATAATCATATTTCAACATTCACAATCATACTGTAATATATTTAACAACTGGCATCCACCCGAGTAAAATACTCACAGAATGTAAATTCTGTAAAGTGCTATCCCACTAGGTACAATCACATAGCCTAGTTATCCCAAGTCAGAATGTCACACCAACTTGATAGAAATAAATAATTGGAGGCGGTCATATTCCTTCCCTGAAAGTGAGATGTCCCTCACCCATATAATGGACGCTATGACCTCGGGAATATACTCACCCTACTCCTCAAGCTAGGGGATTCATCCACCACGCGCAACCTCCCCCTATAGCACTATAGTATAAAATATCTAATCACAGATATTAATGTATACACCATATATATATACTATCACATCCGTATATAAATATAAAAGTCCCGGCTATATCATGCGCTAAGTCCGTAACATAAGCCTATTAAAATTATTAAGAGTTTATGGTCCAACTCTAAATATTAATTAAATTGCACCTTAATTAATTAAGTTACTTTTGGTGTCACCCCCACCATAAATTTACCCGAGTCAAAATCCCCGACTCTAATTTACTAGCCTCAAACCTTAATTAATTTATCTACAATTAATTAGATTTAAGCTCATGTACTTAATTTCTCAATAATTAATTACATAAGATTTTTATATGAATTTCCCCTTTTATATAACTAACTGGCGAAACTGCCAAATTCTGGCGACCGTCGATCGATCGATCGAACAGGTCTTCGTCTTCTTCGCGAAGACCGGGTAGCCATGGACGGATTTTCTTAAACCCTACTCTCTTCTAACATGAATTCCAAGTCTTCTTAACACCAGTACATATTAGGAACCTTATTAGGATCCCCCAGAAAGTCCACAACAATCATCAATTCGTCCATAAATTACTGATTCATAATTTTGGGGAAAAATCTATCTTCATCCTTAAACACATTTACACCCCAAATTTCTTCATCAAACTCGTTCTAATTTATCCAGATATCATTCTAACAGATACACATCAATATTCCAATATCAGATTTTTACCTAAATCCTCATAAATTCTGGCAAATCAGATTAATATTTCTTTTGTTTATCAAAACCCCATGTTTATGCCATGAAAACCCCAAAACGAATTTTAATTCATTACATCACACAAATATGAATTGAAAGACAGATTTAATGCTATTGCAAGTTATTCACTTGCCTTAGGTTTCGTAGTGTCTGAATTTGACATGGACTTCAAGGTTGAAGATGACCTTAGTTGGTTCTTTTGAGATCCCCAAATGGCTTTGGCTGCTGTTAGGGTTTTCTAACCCTTAATTTCTTTTCTCTAATTAAACTCAGCCATGCCCTTACTTCTTTTTATTAGGCTAATTACCCAATTCCCGTTTTTTGACTGATGGGCCAAGCCCAAGTGACCTAAATGCCCCCGAGTGGGCCCGACTATGTCTAAAAACGTCTCGTGACCCGTTTACTACCCCCGGGTACACTTTTTCGACTATCTCGGCCCATCTTGACTCAACTGTACACTCAGAATTTGCATCCGAATTAATTTATAAAAATACTTATCCCCCACCCAATATAGTCTATACCGACTTTCGGATGTGATAAGTACATACCTCGTCATTAATACTCGAAACGACGTAATTACATTATTACTATTCACTTAGTAAATAAATTTCCCTAAATATTAACCATTCAATCCCAGATTAATATTTATATTTTATTTTACCATAATTAATTCATTAAATTACAACACACTAGTAATTTAGAATTTTCTAATTAATTAAATTTTAAATGTATCAAAAATACGGGGTGTTACAAGTTTATCCTCAAATCAAATTAAAATTAAAATTTAAGGCTTTAATCATCAAAATCAATAAATACCCATTTAGGGTTTAAATCTCCAAAACTTAACTACACATGCAATTTATCACATTAAAACGCATCTAGCAAGTAAGAAACTTGCCTCGAGGTTCATAGTCTATGATACACCTCGGGTAGCAACGGAAATCCGGCCCAAATCTCCATTTTCTCTCTTTTTCTCCATTTCTCCCAACTCTCTCTCTCTCTCCTTTGGATTTTCTCACAAATGAAGAAAGAAAAAGAGGGTGGGGGAATTAAACGGGCCTTAAAACATAAATACCCTCTTTTAATTGCCAATACACCATTAAAATGACTCGTATCCACATAATTGAGTCATAACACCCCAAAAGTGCCCGAAACTCAAAAAAACAACTTGGCACTTATTTTGACTATCTCGACTATTCTAAAAACAACCGCACCCCCTATTTTGGCATTCGGGAAAATGTGAACAAATTTTATGTTCTAAATTCATTTTATTTAATTTATTTTACCCAACTTAAAGTATAGGTCATAACCGTCGTTTTACATACAACGACGCAATATATCACAATATAATGCTATTTACCTTCTCATACGGTAAATAGACAAAACATAGTAAATATTATCCCTTAATATCAAGGGAAACAATATTTACTCCAACTTCCCCTATTTTATAGAATTAGCCCATCGAGCAAAATAATATAAAATAGCCGCTCAAAAGCCTGGGTTGTTACATACCCCCCCCCCCCCTTAGAAGGGAATTTTCCCCTCAAAATTCAGGCATATAGTATAACCATATAAAGGTATATTATACTAAACTATCGTTCTGTCATTCCTAGCAAAACCCTTCGTAAAAAAAATGGCGTCCCTACTGGGCTCGGACTAAGGTCATCATTATTCGATCTTAGTCTACCTCTTCTTGCTCTAACATAGCACCTAATCGTTCCTCTAGAACTATCGATCCTACCTTTCTACTACGAAAGGAGATACTTATACATCCCGGCACCCTACTTACAAGAAATGATCCGAATAGTTGTACGGAGGTTTTGATCCTTACAAAATACTACTCCCATCCTTCCTCGTCCCACCACTAGTCTCTTCACACTAGTAGGTGAGTCGGTCAATCACGGACATGAACGCTCTTACTATAGCGTCCCCTCGGTGAAACTCGTTCTACTTGGCATCCCGTGTCTTCCCTAATCTCTCCGAAGGTTCCCTACTCGGCGCATCTACTAACCCATCCGCACTTCCTTAGCGAAAGTGGATATTCAATCGATAGTCCGTCACGAACTCCAACTTCTTGCTCGTGAGAAGACAAATTTCTTGCCCAGGAAGTAGTGCCTCTATTCCTTAAGGCGAATACTACCGCTACGAACTCTATATCAAAAGGGGAATAATTCCTCTCATGGAGTTTAGGTATGTGAGACGCATAAACAATGGGTTCATGCTCTAGCATTAATACTTCTCGTTCCTGGCAAAGACTCGTTCATCGAATTCACTCTCGATCATAACAACATGAGTGCAGGTGTAAAAGTCAGCTCATACTTCAACTCCTCTGAAGATAGGTTACCGACGTAACGCTCTATCTAAGAAAGGCCCCTCCATCAATGGCCTAACATTCCGAATCACTCAAGCTCCTAAACTTCCTCGTTCTAGGGACTAAATCCCACTTAGAGTTAACCCACAAACCTATTGTGGTCAACTGCTCACCGCCTCCCTAAAACCATGCTACATGCCGTAAGGGCCTTACATCCTAAAAATTCTAACGTCAATTTATCTATCCTACTCGAGTCGTATAAGTAAAATCCTAACTAGATCCCTAGTGTACAAGACCTTTCCCAACTTTCGACAGTCGCTCGGTTTCATACGTGGGACGTCTCACCGAGGCGAAATCCAAACAAGGAACCCTCCCATTAAACTACTACCTCGCATCGTCTGTCATCGAGAAGTAACGGTCGAAGACACATGATCAGGATCGCTAAAATCCTAACTCTAAGTCATACCACTACAACAAAAATGAAAATTTTCAACTGATCGAGCGCTTACTTTCTGTAAGGCACTACCAATACTTTATCCCAAAATACATATACACATCTTTTATAGATGGCCTTCTCATTAAGGCATGAACATAAGTCTCTATTCGACTTTCATATCTTAGTCTTCCCCACATCTATCAGAGGAAAACTATCATAGTGCTCATATCTCGCACATTAGCTTAGCCCTTAATCACTCATTTACGTGATTCTTGGCTAAACTTCCAACCCAACACTTAACCAACAGAAAGAAAGAAAAGAAAGAACAGAAAAGGAAATGCAACATCTCTCCACTCCCAACGTCGTTAAGGTTCATGCGTGGAGCGTCTCGCAAAGCGAAATCCAAACAAGGAACCCCTCCAACACAATCCCCTTAATTTGTTGGTCGTGGAGATCAGGCAACATCATACATAAGCAAAGCAAACAAGGCAAGCAAACAATCAAGAAAAATGAATCAAATAAGGCAAATAAAAACAAAACGACCTACACACCGTCAACTATCTCTCTAAAGTCTCAATCCTATATCTAAGTGAGACGTTATAGAACAACCAGTTCCTCTCTAGAACTAGAATAGGATAACCTCACGATTTATTCGCTTGCTATCGCACCAACCAATCCGAGAACATCTCTACTCGTATTTTACGTATAATACAGGTAGCACATACCACACATATCAGCACTCGCCCCATAATGAGTGAAAGACAATATAGAACTTCCCTATCATGGAAGCCATGTAGATATACTACCACAAGCTCAATATACACACCCGAATCTAGGGTAAATACAATACTACTCCCTCTTCTCACAAGGAATGCTCCACCCTCATATATGGTGGAAATTCTCGGCAACATACTTTCCAATTCTCTGGTCACTACTAATGGTTCCTAAACACATCATTCTAGTCTTAACCGAACCAACTACTTAAATATCAAGCTACCTTAGAAATCACTCACATAGTTCCCTTGGATTCTTCAGCAAAGAGAACATTCTACTGGCCTCCTCTGCCTTAGTTCAATAAGCTTTCCCCGGGTGGATGTCCACCAATGGGGCCTCGTGAATACTACTTTTCGTGAAGTGTTAGCAACATTTATTTGTGAGCCTATCATTCTATCGAAGGGCTCTCTCTCTTTGCGCAAAACATCCTGCACCACCTTACTATGGCGACTACCATTTCCGCCACTTCAGCCTTACTCCTATGAGTGAGAAGATTTTCCTTCCGCTCTTCCCACCTGGGAACTTCTATGCCCCATTCTAGGCCAGACTCTCGGTCCTCATATTCTCACCAAATGAGATTACACTTCCTCCAATCAAACTGAACTTCAACATGTGGTCCTCATCAAGGACTTCTCAATCTTTAGATTGACATTTCTCGGAATACCAAACTTAGTACCATTCTCTGCTGACAGCGGCACATGGAAAATCGATTCTACTGTACTTAGTAGTCACAGTAGCAATATAAGAAAATGCTATAAAAGGGAGCGACCTCTAAGGCTGCCTACATCCCTGACTACAACTTACAGCTCTAAAAAAATCCCATCTCGCGATTCCTTCACGACAACCTCCCTTGATGCCCATCATCTGACGACTTACTAGTCGAACAAGAATGCGCAAAAGATTTACGGGGTTCTCATACCATAATAGAAGAACGAAATCTCACTAGAGAAATCAATGATCTTAATCTTAAGGCTCTATATCAAATCAAAAGTAATGCTGATAGCAAATTACATCCGCACAGATTCCTAAGGACTCTAGAACCTAATGCTCTGATACCATCTGTGACAACCCGCCTACTAAAATAATAGGTGTCCAGCCCAATACTCTAATAATCACAAGAATCATAGATGGTCCATTCTCAGCATCACCATCGATTAAATATTAGTACGAGTTAACCACCAATCATTTTAGAAAACGGACTATCATAAGAAAATTTATAAACAAAAAAAAGCACTTAAGCAATCCCATTTACGAAAATGGTGGATATCAAAATCAATAAATAAAGAACGACAATATCATAAATAATCACCGAATAAGTTGTCGGTGAACAAACCAATACAAATAGTTACACCGAGTATTACAGTTCAATATTTACAATATAGTAAATGAGGGCAAGACTTGGGCAAACACGCCCGAATAAATAAACTGAACATAACTAGAGTACCATGGGAAGAAGTGTCTAAACAATAGCCTACAACATCCGCAATATGTCGTAGCTCCATGACAACCGGAATGGAAATGTAAATACAGGTGTCCATGCGGTAGATCACCTGTACGACAAAGAGCATATGCAAAGCAAAGAAATATAGATACGGGTCAGGGCCCGGTTTGATATGATTCCCATGTGAATAAAATGCATGACAGTTAAGTGCGTAGTTATCTCGTAGTTAACAATAACATTTCTCACCTCTCAATCTAAAAGCAACCTAGCATAATATCAAAGATGATGCCTTAGTTAAACAAAGAACAGAAGGCTAACTTCTCTCCAGTCTCAACACTATGCCCTTATTCGTGCGTGGGGTGTCTCGCAAAGCGAAATCCAAATAAGGAACCCCCTGATACACTACTACTAGGAAAGGCTGATCGTCGAGATACATTAGACCATGTCCTAATTAATATGAGTACTAAAGGCTAACTTCTCCCTAGTCACAACACTGTGCCCTTATTCGTGCGTGGAGTGTCTCGCAAAGCGAAATCCAAACAAGGAACCCCCGGATACACTACTACTAGGCAAGGCTGATAGTCGAGATCCATTATACCCTCATAACATAATTAATATATATATAAATGAGAGGTCAACATACATAAATGGTACAACATTTTATCAAATGTTTACCAAACAATTTCATCCGGTACACTAGTTCATTTCACAATCCATTCCTTATCAGGAAATATAATCATAGTTTCTATTCTCTTTGTGGCATTTTATTTGCTCTTTATGGAACTTTGTAAAAAATACCTTCCTTATCAGGAATATCATCATCATCATATGCTCTTTGTGGCATTTCATTGTGCTCTTTATGGAACTTCATCATGCTCTTTATGGAATTTCTTACATCAAGTCCAACTTGATTTAGAATAGTTATAATCATATATATATAACGATTCTAAGACCCCCGTCCGGGTTTCCCCACCGTGCACGCCCCTAAATGGCTATCATCTTCCAGGGCCTATTATTTAGACAACCTGGGATCCTACTGAAACATCGGGAAGCGGCCATATGCCTGCGGGGTAGTCATAAGCACACCAGGAATTACCTACCCATCGCAGAAAAATATAAAACAAACGATCATATGTCCTAGGGACTATATCCACCCTGCATTTATTAGTCAGGGGGCTTCACCACAACGCGCGAACTTCCCTTAAGATGGCGATTTAAAGAGGGTGTGTATACATACCTTTTAACATTTATGAAAATAATCTTCCTTTTCTTTTGAAAACATTCATTTTTACATTCTCAAAATCATTTGTACTTATTTATTAGTACAACATTCAATAATATTCATTTCTTATTCTTAAGGTCAAATTTTATTAATGACTTAAGACCTGAAGTACCAACAACATCAACTTGTCTCCAAGACTTCAATATAATTTCGTAAACCATTTAAAATGAATCTCCCTCAAGGAGTGTCTCCCAAAAGTCTCAACATAAATATTTTATCTTCAATTTATCTATCGGTTAATCTCTTATTACATTCGGACACCAACCTACACACTTTAGCCCTCGGGGATAAGCCCAATCATCCCATTAATCATAAGACATTAGTCTACCCAAAAACCACCCTCTTGGACTCCCCATACTTCCCAAAGGAAGGCCCCTAAATCTTGGACCTAAAAGAAAAAGGGCTAAAAATCAGACTAAGAAAATCTCACAAAAACAGGGGAACCGAATCGATTCGCCCCTTGGGCCGAATCGATTCGCCCTTGCGAATCGATTCGGTGAGAAAAATGGAATTTTTGCAACTATCTGAATCGATTAAGTCTTAACCCGAATTGATTCGGTCTACCAGATGTGTAGCCTATCCCTTATCTGAATCGATTCACCCCTATGTCCGAATCGATTCGGTCCTGAAATCTTGCCCAGTTTGGGGTACGGGTTATATGAACCCTAAAATCCCAAAACCTCATATCTTTGATTTTATCCAACACCAACAACATCTAATTCTCCCAAATCATTTCTACACCATTAATAACTAATAGTTTATCCTCAAATCAAATTAAAACTAAGATTTAAGGCTTTAATCATCAAAATCAATAATTACCCATTTAGGGTTTAAATCTCCAAAACTTAACTACATATGCAATTTATCACATTAAATCGCATCTAGCAAGTAAGAAACTTGCCTCGAGGTTCATAGTCTATGATACACCTCCGGTAGCAACGGAAATCTGGCCCAAATTTCCATTTTCTCTCTTTTTCTCCATTTCTCCCAACTCTCTCTTCTCTCTCTCTCCTTTGTCTTTTCTCACAAATGAAGAAAGAAAAAAGAGGGTGGGGGAATTAAACGGGTCTTAAAACATAAATACCCTCTTTTAATTACCAATACACCATTAAAATGACTCGTATCCACATAATTGAGTCATAACACCCCAAAAGTGCCCGAAACTCAAAAATACAACTTGGCACTTATTTTGACTATCTCGACTATTCTAAAAACAACCGCACCCCCTATTTTGGAATTCGGGAAAATGCGAACAAATTTTATGTTCTAAATTCTTTTTATTTAATTAATTTTACCCAACTTAAAGTATAGGTCAAAACCGTCGTTTTACATACAACGACGCAATATAACACAATATAATGCTATTTACCTTCACATATGGTAAATAGACAAAACATAATAAATATTATCCCTTAATATCAGGGGAAACAATATTTACTCCAACTTCCCCTATTTTATAGAATTAGCCCATCGGGCAAAATAATATAAAATAGCCTCTCAAAAGCCTGGGTTGTTACAATTCACCCGAATCGTAAGTTCGATCCATGCATGGGTTGAATCGTTGGACAAGGTATTCATAGCCATTCAATGATTCATTGATATTTAGCTCATGCGAGGAAGTTGATTGGGGTCAAAACAGGGCACGGGGGCGCGGCGCCTAGTGGCCTCCAGATCTATTTTTTATTTTAAAACATACTAGTGGCCTCCATAAAGGGGATTTAGATCCCTTTTAATTTTCATTGAGATTTTGATCTAACGAGAAAAGTTTAATCAAGTCAAACGGGGCCTTAGAGAACCCGGTGGCCTCTAGATCGGTACTTAGAGTATGTCCTAGGGTTTGCGGTGGATGACTGAGTATTAGTGACCCAAGGAGGTTCTTTGGGTGGGTCCTTGGATGGGATGTCTACATAAAGGTCCTCTAGTGGTGACCTTGGACAATTAAAGGTCGTCGGATGATAACCGCATCGATGTTTGGAAAGAGGTTTTATAGGTGGATTCCGAGGACATAGAGGATGAGGTTTACCAATTTAGGGGGTCGAGGTTAGGTCTGAGGACCTAACGAGATAAGGATGACCAATTTAGCGGGTCAAGGATGTTAAGATTGGTCTTAAGGGGCTAGGGAGAACAATTCGGTGGGTCGAGGTCAATTCTAAAGTTGTGTTGGGCTTGAGTAATTCCACGGGTCAATGTTTGTTCCAAATTTGTGTCGGGGATGACCTATTTTTAGGGTCGAGGTCGATTCTAAAGGCATGAAGCTTGTAGTGACTAATTCTGAGAGCCGATGTCAATTCTGAGGACCTAAGTTGTAGAGACAAATTTTGAGGGTCGAGGTCAATTCTGAGGGCCTAAAGTTTTTTCTAAGGGTCAAGGTCAATTCTGAGGATGTAAAGTCATGCACCCAATTTTACGGTCGGAGGTCAATTCTGATGTCCTAAAGTTGTAGCTCCCATCTCTGAGGGCTAAGGTTAATTCTGAAGACTTAAAGTTATGGCGACTAATTTTGCGAGCCGAGATCAATTTTGAGGACCTAAAGTTGTAGGGACCAATTTTGCTGGCCGAATTAAATTTTGAGGACTTAAAGTCACAACAACCAATTCTACGAGCCAAGGTCAGTTCTGAGGACTTAAAGTTGGGATGACCAATTCGGAGGGCTGAGGTCAATTTTGAGGACCTTAAGTTGTGACAACCAATTTTAAGGGTCGAGGTCAATTCTAAGGATCTTAAGTTGTAACACAGGGAGTTGCTCTCCAGGTAAATTTTAAATTCTCTTGGAGTTGCGGATGCACTTGTGGTTCCACTGGGGATTGTTTTTCTGTGGGACTTCACTTGGGGAAGGATTTATCTTTCAGATATCCAGCTGGGGATTATATTGTCTTGAGATTCCACTAGGGGATGTTTAAGTTGGGTAATAGTAAACTTGGATGCGGGTGCATCGTTGGTTCGTATTGACCATAGGTGTGTAAGATGAATCCGGTTGGGGGATTAGGATGGAGATAAGGGCGTAAGATTACTTCGACTTGGTGCTCAAAAAATGATTTTCTTGAGGAAATTGAGGCTCTATATTTTTCTAGGAATATTTTGGGCAATTTTGGGGATATTTTTGGAATTTTCTTACATTTTCTATACAAAATTTAGAGGGGGTGCCAATAGGCGGTTCTATGGGTGCCAATTGGTAAGGGAACAAACCTCTGGACTTCCTTGGGAAAGCGAAAAAACTATTTCCCACTGATATGGTTAGGGGTCTATCGATCGGCATACATCCTTCTATAAAAGGGGGCAAATCTTCCCCATTTTTCTCACCCTTAAGTGTTTGAATCTATGTGTTTATCTCTCTAAAAGTTGTTCCTAATTCCTTATTACTTCAATACTTAAAATGGAAAGTTCAACTGAGATGTATGATAGTGCGTAGTTAGCCATTAATGACTGGTAGTCCTGGAGTGGCACTCCAGGGTACTGCATACCTTTGGGAAACGAGAATGTCTTCTATCTATTTGAGCCTTTGGTTCACGAATGCACTCTTATACGTGAGCTGGCACACCATCGTTCATCTAGGTTCAGTAACCCTAGTGTTTATGTAAGTTTAGTGACTTTTGGTATTCCATTTCATATTTTTTATTCTTTTTTCTGCTAATGATGGGTTTTTATTCTTTTCTCTTTTGCATACTGACATTTCTCCTTTGTCTATCAGGTCTCGCTGGCTTAAAGGAGGTTTAGTAGAAGATCCCTAGTGCGGTGTGTTGGATGGTCTCCTATGCCGGTTTTATTCGTTTAATAGAGGCTTTGAATGAGATATCACATTCTTCTGCATTTTTATGTGCTCTGGGAGAGAGGTGGTGGGACACTACACACACTTGACTTTGGGGAGATAATGGTGACTCCCATAGGCATTCAACAGCTGACGGGGGTTGAATGTGAGGGGTGTCGGATAGTGGTCGACATAACACTAAGGGTGACATCGGAGGTGGTGCAGGTGGCATTGGGGGAAGTGGGTAGGGTCGTATCTGGGGATTCTATCTGTATATCATCTTTGAAAGACTAGCACTTGAGGAGGAGGGTTGACATGACCGACGTGTAGCAAGTAAGACAGATGACCTGTCTAATTATTTTTCTTTTACTGGGTGGATTTTTTGTATCGACAAGCGATGACATTTTTCTATATCTGTTCCTACCGTATTTATGAATGACTTCTTAGGTACATATGTATGATTGGGGGAGACTATCCTTAGAGTACCTTGATGCTTTAAGACGGTTCTACTAGAAAACTTTTACAGGGGACACATATCTCTTGGAGGTAATATTGAACTCATTATCGTTTTTCATACATTTCCTTGCATTCTTCTTTTGGTTTCTTTTTTGTTAATTCCTATCGTTTGCAGATGTGGTTCCATGAGGTGATCGGGTGTAATGCAGGGTTGATATCCCTAAAAGATAATATCATTGGGGACTTATGTCGGATGTTCTGATGGAGGAATTCCAATAAGAGGTCGAATTCGACTTTGTCCATGATGGACGTGCGAAGGGCTCTTAAGGCCTTGACTAGTGATCAGGTTATCTCTTTATGTTCTTCAATTCCTTTGGTGTTTTCATTCCTTAAGTAAATATTGGTTATTTATTGGGATTCCAGGTGACCTCCTACCCTTAGAGGGTGACTCTATATGATATGGGGTTGACGGGCCTACAAGTGCAGATGTGGCAGTTGATGGAACATGAGTTCAGGTACGTTTGGTACCTAAAGGGGATGGTGGTTAGGCATATCATAGAATATGAGGTGTCGGTACCACCATCGACACCCCATATGTACATGAGGTGAGTGATGGAGATGTCGAATGATGCCTGGATGAGCCGCAGTTAGAGGAGCCCTACACTCTCTGTACACATACAGTGGTGAGCTATGACTATATATATTTCTTGAAGACTTGGTTGATTCTCCTATGTATTTATGACATGAAGAACATACCCCCAACCATAACAGCTTCGAGAAGGGGGAATGGTGAACCCGAGTGATCGTCCCACAATGAAGTTGGTTGCACGTTGGCGGTGGCAAAGGAGGATCCAAGTATTCAGGTTACTCCTTGTTACAACTTTTGGTTGCACAGATGTAGTCACTGAGTGTGTTGCATCGCCCTCACGCATCAGTGTCTTGATTTACCAAGATTACAAATGATGCCCTTCGACCTGAGTTATATCCTTTTTTATTTCTTCTTGTTCTCCTTCCTTCATTTCTTAACTGATTGATTTGCCTTTTGTTATTGCTTCTTTGCTTGCAGTATGTTCAAGCGTCGACCACTTAGCTGGGGGATATCAAGGATTGGATGTCCTCCATGCCGAAATATATCAAAAGCTCGGCTTATTCATGTTTTTTACTTTGTGCCACTTCAGATGAGGGCTCAGGTTCTGGGAGGGTAGGATCCATGACTTGTCGCATTGTAAAGCGTGACCGTCATGGCGGTTGAGAGTTGTAGAGAGAGAAAGATAGAGTTTGTGTGCTTAGGCAGAGTTCCATTTTTTTCTATTTTTTATATACAAAATTTTACTCAATGAAGTAATATTTATAAAAAAAAACATGCATTTTCATCTTAACTTTTATTTGGATTTACTGACCTATTCCATATGCAATTTTTTAATTTTCTGCTGAGATTATTTATTTTCTCGAGCATGGCATACTTAAGATTTTATATTGAAAAAGAGTAAAAATGACTAACTCAGGATAAATGATTTTTGAGTATGAATTTATTTTTAAGAGAAAATTATTTTCTTGAGAGAGGTAACTGAGTGAATAACCTGGGGGTAATTTTACGAATTGAGGATTTTTCTTAAGTTGATTTTGATAAAAGAGGAAAGATGGAATTTTCCAAAATAGGGGGTTATCGATCGGTATACCACTTGGCCTACCTATCGGTATGGGGGTCAAGCCAAATAAACCCTAGGATTTGATTTCATTTTCCTGTACTTCAGACTACTTTAGCGGGGTTGGATTCTGCTCGACTTTCTAAGGCCCTTGTCTTTCGGCAAATTTTTCATGTATAAAAAGGGGTGTGTGGGATTGGTTTTTCTCCACCAATACCCACATTCTTTCTTGATTGCTTTAAATTCCACCTTTTCAAATGTCTCTTCCCATGTATCAAGGTCTTGAGAACACGTGCTTATATAATGTGCACTATGATGCTGTTAACCTGCAACGAGTTTCCTTGTGGAGCAATCGCGCTATAAACTGGAACATGTTGGTTGCAGCAGTGCAATTTTGGTCCCCCAAAGATCACTTTTTTTGTTTTGTCCTGGATTAAGTCTATCCCAACTACGAGGAGTTTTTTGCCACGTTGGGGGTCAACCCTAGTTTGGCGGCAGCTATGCCTGATTTTTCCCATTCTCGTCAAGTTTCTTGTCAAAGTTACTTCACATATCTCCTTTGGTGGCTAGATCATTAGTTACCGGAGGAGACATTTCTCTCTAAGAGGTTATGTATTCCATGAGTTTGATGGGGTTTGAGGATACCATATTTATTGGGGCTATCACCTTAGCCTTACTGCGAGGCTACTATTAGTGACAGGGTACTTAGCTGCGGATCCCCAAGTTGTTATGATAATGACATGGATGTCTTACTAGAATAACCCTGCACCGGTTCTGCTGACAGAGACCCTAAAAGGCTTGGATGCTCGGAAGGAGGGTCATTCCGAGTTTCTGAGAGGGATCCATGTAATTTTGTTCACATGTCTTATAGAGAGGCTTCATCTGGCAACGCTTCCTTAGTAACCATTAGTGGTTGGGATAAATTTCTTTATCCGTCCTTTTTTTATCTTCGTCCCATCTGTGGAGAGTTGGTTAAATTTTATTTTAGAGATTGGAGCCCAGTGCCTTTGCTTGTCAATGCCAAGGTGGGGGGACTTACTACCTGTCTTGCAACTTAGATATTACCGGTATATGTGGCTAGTGGGTCTTTAGCAGAATTTTTCTATATTCCCTGGTAGCTTTTTGTTACAAGTCGGGTGGGAACAGATCGTGCCCCTCACATAAAAAAATTATTCTCGGTGGATGATTTGATTGGATCATTAAGGTTGATGTTGGTATTATTATAGTATCGCCATCGGTCGTTTATCCTTCCATCACAATCTACGGGTGGGGCCTGGCATGTATCTAGGGACTACCTAAAATGTCTATGGAAGCGGGTTGTACAGAAGGTCCTGGTGGAAGAGATCGGTCAGAGGTGGTTCCTAGCTTTTGACACCATGGAAGATGGTGTTGGGTTTCTATCCCGGTTTGTCTGGGAGTGCCTCTCCATGGAGCGCATACAGAATACCAATCAAGAGTTTGTAATTTGGGGACCTCCAGGGGCTCGTAAAGATGATGAAGTAAGGCCATCTAGCAATTGAAGGGAGTGTCTCATAAATCTTTTGGTGAATTTTTTGAAGCTATAGTAATTGGGGTGTTTTTATATCTGGGGTTTGGGGACAATTTTGTTTAGTTTGGTTCAGTTTTTTTATGAACGGTTTGGTGAGAAAAAATTGGTGGTTGGTTTGACTCCCTCTAGTGATACTTCACGTAAGAGTACGATTTTCCTTAATCAGAAATAAAAATTGATTTTGAACATATTGTGTTATGAATATTGATGAGTTTTGCATTTTAATTATCTATACTAATAGCTAAGGCTTACATAATCATTTTGTTCATGTAAATGATAAAATAAACCTCCATTCTTGATGGTTAGAAAAGAATAGGATATTGTGAAAAGAATGGGACTGGATCCATATATTGCATATGGGATGCTTACATACCTCTAGTTGTTTTAAAAATTATGAAGAGTTTCATTTTAAAAAGAAAATGTTTTTGAGAGGATTAGGTCCCACGTAGTTCTGGGTAGGGGAAATGAAGATTTTTTTTTCTAATAGAATGGGAGTGAGAAGAGTCTTAGCATGTCAAGATTTCAGAATAAGGGTAAAATTTCTTGAGAATGTCAACTTTAACTGGACGCGTCATCTCTTCTCCATCAAGTTCTGTGAGCAAAGCAATGGCTCCATAGAGAATCTTATTCACGACGTAAAGACCTCTCCAATTCGACATGAATTTCCCTCTGGCATCCCATACAAGTTCTATGATTTTTTATGGCAAGGTCTCCATCATGGACAACGTTGTCCTTGAATTTTCTATTGAACGATTGCCTTATTGGGCGATGGTACATTTGTATATGGTATAAAATTTCCAGTCTCTTTTCATCCAAGAGTGATAATTCTTCCAAGCGGATCTAGTGCCATTCTTCGTCATACACTTTTCTTTCGAGCGGGACACAGAGGGAAGGTATTTCTATCTCAACGGGTAGGACTCCTTCCATGCCGTATAGTAGAGAATAGGGGGTACCCCTAGTGGGATTTCTGATTGAAATTTGATAGCCCTAGAGAGCGTAAAGGATCCAGTCGACCCAATATCTGTAACTCTAAGCCATCTTGCTAATTATGGTCTTGAGACTTTTATTGGTGACTTCAACAACACCATTTGTTTAAGGTCGGTAGGGAGATGATATATGTCTCTAAATTCCTTACTCGTCGATTAGTTCGGTAACTTCAGCTTCAAAGTGGAGGCAATTATCTGACACTAACTCGTGGGGAACTTCATATCAGAAGATAATTCTCTTTCTGATAAACTTGGCCAATTTTTTGGCATTGAGTACCACATATGACTCAGCTTCAACACATTTGGTGAAGTAATCAATGGCAACAATGATGAATTTGTGATCATTTTAAGCTTTAGGAGTAACCTTCCCTATGATGTCAAAGCCTCATATAAAGAATGGACAAGTAAAGGTCATGTTGTATAGCTCTTGGGGAGCAAAGTGTTGGAGATTGGCAAACTGTTGGCATTTTGAACATAGGCAGTTCAGTCTTGAACCATAACTGTCTAATAGTACGCTTGACAAATGATATTTTTAGCAAGCTTATGACTATTCATGTGGGGCCCACATTCCCTATTGTGGATTTTCTACATCATTTCTTAACATCAGCCCCTGCGATACAGTGAAAGTGGTATCCATCGAAGTTTCTCTTAAATAGTTTCTTTTTACAGATAATATACTGACCAACCAAGTTGTGAAAGGTCGCACGGTCTTTCTTAGCAGCATCTAGGGGATACCTACCATGTTTGAGGAGGCGCCAAATTTCATAGTACCATAACTCGTCCATATCAGAATCCTTCTTGGGAATAAGTTCAATGTGGTAGAAGTGCATAGGCTTATCTTGTTTCTAAACTAGGAAAGGGGACATTGTTATTCCATCATCCATATCGACCATGGAGAATAAGGTGGCAAGGGCATCTGCCAGGTAGTTGTTGGAATGGGGAAAATACTGGAAGGTGACATCATTAAACAAGTATAGTAGTTCTTCTAAGTGGGCATGGAAGGGTATGAGCTTCTCATCTTTGACTTTCCACTTTTTGATGATTTGGCCGACGATAAGGGCGGAGTCTCCATAGACATATAGGTGACAAATTCCTTTTTGGAGGGTGATCTTAAGTCCTACCATGCATGCCTCGTACTCGATCATATTTTTGGAGCAAGGAAAGTATGGTTTAGTGGCAATAGGGGTGTGGGAGTCATCATGGGCGATTAGGAGCATCCTAATGTCGTATTATTTCATGTTGGCATCTCCTTCAAAGAAAATTTGCCGTCGGAGGTCTTCTTGAGACACTATACCAAATGAGGAAAATTATAACATATTTTTTTCTATTTGTAACGAATTTTGTCCATTACACATTTGTAATGGAAAAAATTCATTACCAATAGAAAAAAAACCGTTGCAAATATATTAGAATTACATTCAAAAGTAATTAAAAAAAGAATGTAGGAGAGAACCAAGCGGCTCCCATTCTTCAATTCTCTCCCATATCTCTCTATACCTCCCCATTCCTTCCTCGTATCTCTATAGGTATACCTTTCGTCTACTTTTAGTCTCTCCATATGATTCACACGATTTTGATCAGGTTTTTTTCTCTCTTTGTTTCTCTCATTTCTCCCGTCTCTCTCCATAGCTTTCATGGTTTTGTTAGGAACAATTGTGGTTATTGGGGATGGAATCAAAAGTTTAAATATTGGTTGAACACAATTGTGGATGATAAAATTCCTATATATGATAATATTAAAGCCAAAAATAAGTAATAAATCAGGAAATAAGATCGAATGTTCAGAAAAAAATAGAAGAATGAAGAGAAATAGAGTTTTACATTTTTATATCACGTTTATTATGGCCCATCGTGTGGTTGTTGGGTTCATCAAATCAAATTTTTGTCTAGATTGACAAGGGAAGGCTTAAATGACATAGTATCCCTAAAAAAGAGGTTACTAGACTAGTTGTACGACAAAATAGTTTTTGTTGCAACCATGGTTAGGTTTTGAGCTCTTGAGAGGAAATTTTCTAGGCCCGATTTAGATGTTAAAACTATCTTGGAACAAGTTGAATATTGTAGGTTAAACAAAGGTTGACTGGTTTAAGTGATTTGTGTATAGATATGATAATTAATATGGCTGCTTGTATAATAATTGAGGGATGATTCTAATTATTATTACATTTTTTAGTTTGGAGATTGAATATGATAGAAATTGTGTTTTTCGGTGGGGCAAATTGTTTAATACCATGACTTTGTTTTGTTGGTTCATTTTGGTGGGTTTAAATTAGGGCTTTTGTTTTTTATTCATTCATTTTTCTCGATTACCGTATTCCTATATGTCAAAGTCTATATATGTCTATGAATCTCTACAAATGTGTTTAATTGATCAAATTAAACTTTATTTCTAGATTACGAGTTTTACTTTTTATTTTCAAATTGTATAACCACTGTTTACTGTGCTGATTTTATGTTATGACCACTAATAATATTAATTAGTTTGATGCATGTTGTTTTACCAAAAAAAAGTCTTTCTCTAATATTAATATGTTATATGCAGTCCAAAATATGCTACTTAGGTATTTAATGGTAACTAATGTTAGTGACAAAGTGAAAAAATAAGATCAATACTTTATGCATGCTAATAGTTATTCTATGTATTTTTTATTAAACAAAGTTGTTCGTACATATTTTGTGTTAAAAACATGGGTTTTAGGATAAGTATCCATTTTAGGTTGAGACGTTATGAGGAGTCTTAAGTTGATTAATATTTATTTTTGCTTAATGCACTTATTGCGATACACATCTTAAGTTTTATGGTAAATCAAAAGGAACCCCGTGAATGATCATGTTAGTTGCAAATAGAAATCATGATGAATTATGGGTTTAAGTTACTTGATATGATGAATATGCTCAAGTTTTCATTTTATTCATCAAAAGTGTGTTTAGAATTTAGAAATCATAAATTTAGGATAAGTCGTGGTATAATTAGTTGCCATAAATAGACACCAAACATTATCAAAGATTGAAATTGCAACTTATTGTTAATGTGTGTTTTATCTTGTTTTATAGAATGTCACGACCGATTAATAAAAACTGGATGATCGAAGAGAACAAAGGCAACTTGTTGTATTTACAGGGAATTGAAGATTTTATTAAATTTACGGAAGAGAACAATGATCAGGGGTTGACAATGATACCCCGTCCATGTCCAAAGTGTCGCAATAAATTTCATTTGAAAGGGAAAGAAGTAAAGAGACATATATGGAGAAACAATATGCATCAGTTGTATATTGTATGGTTTTTTCATGGTGAAAATCAATCCGTGAACACTATTTATTCCCCACTGGTATAACAAGTTGAGGATAACATAGTAGAAGAAAATATCGAGGAATACGGTCTTGGGGTGGAAAATCTTACTGATTTTTGTTACGGAGTGCATGGGGAACCTTATGTAGATGTTGAATGTAATAAGTCAGGATTTCCCAAAGAAGATCATGTCGAAAATGATAAGTACAATGAATATAAGAGATTATCCGTTGAGAAATTATATCCTTCATGCGAGGGTCCGGAAATGACTCCTTCTTCAATTGTAGAACATCACAACTAGAAGAAGCAATTTGGTTGGTCAGGAAATAATGTCATGGAACTCTTGTATATCTTAAAAAGGTGGATCCCAAAAGGTAATACACTACAAGAAAAGTATCCAAATATGAAGAGTATGATGAAATACTTGGGGATGACGGCCAATTACATTCATGCATGCGTTAATAACTGTGTCTATATGGATGAATGTCCCCAATGTAGATAATCAAGGTATTCAGTTACTATGAGGAAAAGGGGAAGGATTTGCAAAGAACCTAAAAAGGTGTTGAGACAAATCCCTCTGATTCCAAGGTTGGTGAGATTTTATACTATTCTCTGGATAGCCTGCGAAATGACATGGCACTATAGGGCAGCCATTTCATGGGATTACCAGCGACAACCATGTGATTCGTCCCAATGGAGGAGTATCAAATCAAAATCGCGCCTGAATTTTCTAAAGAAGGAAGCAATGTTTAGATCTCAATAGCAACCAATGGGTTTAATCCTCGTGGCATTCATTCTTCGAGTTATAGTTGCTGGCCTGTTATCATGGTGTCGAATAATCTTTCACCTTCATTATGCATGAAGATCGAGTTTCAAATGGTGTCTTTGTTAATATTTGGTCCGAAGGCACCGGGTTAAGACATCGATGTTTTTCTATAACCATTAGTTGATGAATTGAAGGAATTATGGGAAGTAAGTGTTTCGACTTATGACATGTATAAGATCAAACCTTTTACATTAAAAGTTATGTTAATATGGGGGATTCATGATTTCCCTACATATGGGAATTTATTTGGGTGTGTTACACATGTTTATAAAGCTTGACTTGTTTCTTGGGGTGATACTTGATCCATCCAACTGATGCAAAATAGTAAGATAGTATATACAAACTATTGTATTTTCCTTAACATGGATCACCCTTTACAAAAACGTGGGAGTTTGGGGATTAGGTTAACAGATTATACACCTCCTCCACGTCGGTTGAATGGGGACGTACTTTTAAAGAAGTTACATTGTATCGAGTATACATAGAGAAACTCTCTAAAGGTTTCCACTAAGAAGCTAAATATTGGTGATGCAAATGAGAATTGTAATGTTAAAGTTCAGGAGGCATGGTATAAAAGGTAAATTTTATTTGACTTGGAATATTGGAGTACTCATAAAAATTGACATGTTCTTGATGTGATGCACATCGAGAATAATGTTACAGAGAATTTAATAAGTACAATCCTCGATGATAAAATGAAAAATAACGATATAATAAATTATCGTAAGGATATGAAAGACTTGGGCATACATAGTGGTGAATGGATGCGAGAAGACGAGCAAATCGGGAAAGGGATGAAATCGAAAGCATCATTTATATTGGATAATGAAGAGAAATGATAGTTTTGTCAAATTTTGAAAGACTTAAAGTTACCTTCCAGCTTTTCATCCAACCTGAGAAATATTTTCACCCTTAACCCACCTAGTTTTCACTGAATGAAGTCACATGCCTATCACGTTATTATGGAGTATTTGTTGCCCGTATTACTTCAGCATGAATTTTCGAAATTCAAAGATTTTCGAATAGTTATTAAACAGTTGAGCTTATTTTTTAAAATATCGTGCTCAAAAGTCTTAATTCATGAGGATATGCAAAGGTCCAAGCTTATGGTTGTAGAGATCTTGTGTGTGTTGGAGAAACACATTTCGCCGACATCTTTTAATATTAATGTCCACCTTACTGTCCATTTAGCTGATGAAGCATTGACTTGTGGTCCTACAGGAACACATTAGATGTATCTGTTTGAACGGTAAACTCTTGTAACAACCCGCCTAATGGGATACCGGGCGATCACTCCTATATCGAATTAAAACAGGAGTCACATATGGATCATTCTTAGCATCACTGTCGAAAATCCATTTAATTACTAATATCCTATTAGGCGAGCGTTAAAATTTTTTACTTAACTACTCTTTTTAAACAATTAATAATAAAACATACACACAGATTTAGCGTAAATGAAACTGAAAGGAAAATGAGATGAATAAAATAACCGAACACTCGGTTCAAATTATACAACCATATCGAATAACGTGCAAAGAATATATAAAATCAGTTGGACCATTGCCCCGAATGTTTGTACAATACCTCCTATCTAGAGTGCAAGGAAAGAAGCGTCTACCGAGAACCCGCAAGCATCCACAGCTGCTGCAGCAGACGTCTGACTCGAAGGAAATGCCATCCAGGCGTTCCTGTGTCTGGACACCTATATACATACATATATATATATACAATATACAACAAGAGAGGAAAAGTAGATAAACGGGTTAGAGCCCGAATTTTGAAAATATTTTATAAGTGCATAAATTCTTTATTTTTGAAAAATAGTTTTATCTCATATTTAAATTGGTATCACACTCCCATGAGAGACCCATCACCTCTCCTCTAGTAGTGCACACCTAACACATCCTAACAACATACCCTAGTAAAGTTATCCCTGCCTAACTAGTCTAATTTACCCAACTACTATCAACCCTAGATAGTCCAAGTGCTAAGGGCTAAACTTCCCTCCAATCTCAACACTGCACTAAGTTCATGCGTGGGGTGTCTCGCAAAGCAAAATCCAAACAAGGAACCCCCCCGATACACTACTACTTGGCAGGGTTAATGGTAGAGATCCATTAGGCCCGTAGCACGCAAACAAATGTATAAATACATATATATACATCTACAATATACATCCGGATAATATCTCTCGGACTGAGGTTTACTTAAATTAATTTCATATTTATAATACACATCTGGATCTACCTCCCGGACTGAGGTGTATTCTATACCAATATAAAAACTTTCCATTTCCCTTCTCATATCCAGGAAATGTATTTAAAAGCCAATTCATTAGCATGGATTGCTTTATCATAACATATATCTTTTTAAAAGCCAATTTTATTATCATAAAAAATGCGTTTCCTTTCTAAAATATCCCATTTCCCTTTTTATACTCAGGAGATGTACCCAAAGCCATTTTCATTATCATGAAAATGCTTTGAACATACCATATGCTTCCACATCCCTTCTTCCATCCGGGAGTGTTACCGAAGCCAAAACCTTTATCCCATTTCCATATTTATACTCAGGAAATGTATTTAAAGCCAATCCATTATCATGAATTGCTTTAATAAATCTAAGACTGCCCCTCCGGGTTTCCCCACTGGACGCGCCCTTAAATGGCTATCATCTTCCAAGGCCTATCAAACAAGACAACCTGGGAACCTAACAACGTCGGGAAGCGGTCATATGCCTGCGAGA
This sequence comes from Sambucus nigra, assembly GCA_949130495.1. Classification (NCBI taxonomy): domain Eukaryota; kingdom Viridiplantae; phylum Streptophyta; class Magnoliopsida; order Dipsacales; family Adoxaceae; genus Sambucus; species Sambucus nigra. The sequence goes on from OX422215.1 coordinate 250,667,259, forward strand.
AAGTCAGGACCACACCCAGAATCCCCTAACCAGCGCAGAAACAAATATATAATCGCTCATATGGCCTAAAAGACTATATCCACCCTGCTCAATAGCCAGGGGGCTTCACCACAACGGCCGCAACTTCCCTTATGATAGCGATTTAGGGAGGTGTGTAATCCATATTTTATCAATTATGAAAAACATTTCTTTACCATTTTTAAAATACTCATACTTATATTTTCAAAATCATTTCCATCATATCATATATATAATTACTTATACTATATATTCCACTGAGAATATATAAACGGCCATAATGGCCTATAGCATCTAACGATGACCAATAATCCCAAAGATTCCCTCCATGAATCATAATCATGCATTCATATAAGCATGATACTAAACCCAAAGTATTTCTCATATAAGCATGATACTAAACCCAAAGTATTTCTTACTTTGATAATCACTATGTACCTCAATCCCATCTAAGGATTTAATGGGTATCTCCAATGATACCATTCCACTCTAAGTGAAACATATATATATATATATATATATATATATATATATATATATATATATATATATATATATATATATATAAATTCCCAAATTATCCTAATTATCTCGTAGGATACGTTAACTCCACAATCAATTATAATTATGCTTCCTATACGCATAATTATATAGGCCTAAATGCCCACCGAAATATCCTAGGAATTTATCTCTCCCAAGCAACCTTAAATTTAATGGGCTATGGATTTTATTTCCATGAACCCAAAGACTACACCTAGTCCAATTAATCATTTAGGGATCCCTACCCTATTTTAGGGACCCCAACATTCTAAATCCTCAACTTAGTTATTTTCCTCGAAAAAAAAGTTTAAGGGTTATACATTTAAACCCTCACTTAACCCTCGTAAATTCCTTTAATTAGAGGACCATATAGTCCTAAAAGGTCCCTTAGGTTATCACCTAATCAACCTCAAAGCAAGATGAAATGGAATCTATCACATCCAAATCATCCTAGAAAAATTGCCAACTTTCAGCAGGGGTCGATCGATCAAACCTTGGTCGCCGATCGATCGATGGCTCGATCAATCGATCGATCATGTTGGGCAGCTTCTTCTCCGAGAAGCTGTTTCGGCCATGGAAGTTTCCCCCAAACTTCCATCTCCTCACCCAACGGCCTACAACTTCTACCAACAACAAATACACTTATAATACAGGTTCTAAACATCATTGAACCCAGAATCACCAATTAATTTCAGTTAAAACCTAAGTTTCTCCAATTTACCATTTTTAGGGGTTTATTCGTTTTAACTCCCAAAAACCATTTTATCCACGAATACCCAACCCAAAATCATTAGGGTTTGTTATACCAACAATGATATGAGATATTTATGCTTAAAAATAAATAAAGCAAGTAAACACTTGCCTCGTGGATAAAATCCGACGTCCTCGAGCCGAATCCCGCGGAGGCTGGCCGGAATCACCCCTCTCTCTCTCTTTTCTCTTCTTTCTTTCTCTCTTTATCCTTCTCTTCCTCCTTATATAGAGAGAAAAGTGTTTAAATCCCTAAATACCCCAAAAACGGCTCGTTTACTCAATTACAAGCCCGTTAAATTCGAAAATTACCTGGAACTCAATTTCGATAATCGGACACTCTTTTCCGACTATCTCGGACATTCCGAGACTCATGGTGCAGTCGAAATTTCCATCCGAGGTACTTGACCGCAAATCACTATTCTAACCCGTAAAAGTAAGTACGGGTTTTCTACTCAAAATCTTACATCTTTTGTCGCTATACTCCACAGCGACATATAATTAAATTACCTCGACCTATTTAGTCCCAAAAATACTTATAACACCCATCGAAAATCATTAAATCCTCGAAAAACCCAAAAATTACTATTTTGGGAAATTCTCAAATTTCCCATTTTACACTTAATTATGAGATTTAATCGTCTCCAAAAGGGCGGGTTGTTACAACTCTTTATATTCATTTTTATTTTCACACAAACACAAACACAAACATAAGAATATACGTATAGATCATTATTAATGAATATGTCACATATACTTTTTTTTTATTCACATGAATAGGAAGATGCAAGATTTTAAAGATATACCTAGAAATAAGCGATACATTGAAGGTTCAATTTTGGCGTCATATGTTATTGTTGAATATGTTAGGTATTGCATGGAGTACATGCCCAATTATCTTGACGAAAACCACAAACGTACTCATGAAGCATTTCTAGATGATGATGGAGATTTTTCTGATGAAGGACCATTGTTAGATGATAGGATTGTGATGCCAGAACCTAAAAAGTTTTAATAACTACATTGATGGGTCCTATTTTAACTTGACGTTGATGGTCTTGAAGAATTATACAGGTTTGAGCAATTTAATAAGTATTTATTAAAATTCAATTTTAAATACTAATACACAAACTTATGTGAATAAATTGAAGTGACTATAAAACATTACTAAAATCCACTTAGCGTTGTAAAGGAAATGGGAGAAAATAAACAGAAGTAGAGATACAAACTTCTTTCATGACGTTGTTATATGATAAGGTGCTCTTGATTTTACTAGTATATTAAGTTATATTCTTTATTATCTAGACTCATTTTATGGCTATTATTTTATATCTATTGCACAGTTGGTCACTTCTAGAGAGATAGAGACAAATGTTGTATTGTGGCAGTTAGTATCAGGGCCAAAAAATAAGGTTAAAACATAAAAAAAAATACTGTACTAGTGGCTTTGTATTCTCTCCCAATCATCATGACGATATTGTTATCACACAAGACAATTTATGGCAAGGAAAAGTGATAATAGTATTAAAGATGCTTGGACAATGTATTACGGAGTTATCAGGCAAATAATTGAGTTCGACTATACGCTATTTAAGGAGGTAGTGCTTTATTGTAATTGTGTGAGGGTGGGCGACAAGATCAATGTAAAACCCCGTATTTTGTGCATTTAATATTTAATTAATTCGGGAATTTAAAATTACTTGTGTGTCATAATTTTAATTGAATTAAGTATGGAAAAAAATATTTAAATATTAATCGGGGAGTGAATGGTTAATATTTAGGGAAATTTATTTACTAAGTGAATACTAATAATTTATTTACGTCATTTCGGGTATTAATATGGGGTATGTGCTTATCTTAGCCGGGAGCCGGTATAGACTAATTTGGGTGTGAGATAAGGATTTTTTATAAATTAATTCGGATGTAATTATGAGTATACGGTTGAGTCCGGATGGTCCGAGATAGTCGAAAAAGTGTACTAGGGGTAGTAAACGGGTCACAGTACCTTTTTAGGCATAACCGGGCCCACACGGGGGCATTTGGTCACTTGGGCTTGGCCCATTAGGCAAAAAATGGGATTTAGACTAATTAAACAATTATAAGACAAAGGGGAATGACTTAATTGAGTTTATAAAATACTTAGTGGGGTTAGGAAACCCTAAGAAGCAGTTAATGGCAAAATTGGGGAACAAAGGAAAGAGCCAAAACAAAGGAGTTCGTCTTCAACTTTGGGAATTCACAACTCCAAAATCAGACCCTAAAAATCATAAGGCAAGTGGTTAACTTACTGTAGCATTTAAATTGCATTTTGATTCATATTCATATGATGTGGGAAAATCAAAATTCATTTTTGGGATTTAATGGGTACAGACATGGGGTTTTCGTAAACCAATATTTTAATTTCTAAATTTTGTAGAAATTCATGTATAGTCTGAGATTTGTATATATATCTCAACTCGCATGAATTAGAAACGAAATTGGGATGAGGATTTGATGTTTAAATGGGTTTAAGATGAAATCAAATTTTTCTCCCCAATTCATTAAACAGTAGAGAACATAAATTAATTGATGTTTGTGGACTTTATGGGTGTCCCTTATAAGATTTTTGGTATATATTATTGATGGGAAGGCTTCATTTTTACTGTAGAAGAAGTTAGGGTTTGGAGCTTTTCGTCCATGGCTGAAACAGAAGGGTGTAGAAGACACAGACATGTACGATCGATCGATCGATGGTTGCCCAATGATCGATCGATGGTCCGAGAATTTTGACAGTTCGCCCAGTTATGTATATAAAGGGAAAAATAAAATAAATTCTTCCATGCCTTATTTAATTAGAAATAAATATGAAAATTTCAAGGTAATTAATTATGAGCAAAATTAATTAGGATTTAAAGGAGAGTTTGTGTGTCACATCATGACTAAAATTTATTGGGATTTGGAGAAAATTTATGTGTGACACTATGGTTACATTTTGGGAATAATATTTCAAAATAATTAAATACGGATTGAGTGGGCAAGTCCGAGGTTATTGGATGAGCGATACCAAGACGTTAAATTTATTTAGAATGAAGGCTAAATAATTTGGAGTCGGGAATTTAGACTCGAATATTATTTGTTTCGGGCCACGAGAGTAAGTCCGAATATATTGGTTGGGGCGACACAAAAAGTAATTTAATTAATTAATGTGTGAATTAATTAATAATTAGAGGTTGACCCTAAACTATTAATAATTTGAATAGGCTTGTGTTACGGACTTAGTACACGGGATAGCCGGAATAGTTTATCTTATATATATATATATATATATATATATATATATATATATATATATATATATATATATATATATATATATATATATATATATATATATATATATACGGTGTGCGATAGTATATATATATGGTGTGTGCATTAATATCAGTGGCTAGATATTATTATTACATATATTCTAGTGCTATAGGGGGAGGTTGTGCGTAGTGGGTGAATCCCCTAGCTTGAGGAGTAGGGAGAGTATATTCCCAGGACATAGCATCTGTTATATGGGTGAGGGGCATCTCACTTTCAGGGAAGGAATATGACCTCCTCCAATTTTTACGTATCATCCAAGTTGGTGAGTAATTCTTACTTGGGGTAACTTGGTTATGAGAATATGCCTAGTGGGATTGCACTTTAGAAAATTTACATCCGGTGAGTTATTACTCGGGAGGATGTTCAGTATTAATTATTATTCCAGCATGTTTGTGAATGTTGTAATATAACTCTGCATATATAATGAAGTAAATTATTATATACAGGTAAATTAATACAGCCCGTGAATTGTATTATACATATAATGGGTGTGAAAGTTATATGATTTTAGAAAAGGAAATGATTAATTAAGTTAATATTAATAATAACTTAGAAATCATATTTTTTCCACACTCGGTTAGAGTATGGTGGTTGTAAGGGGTTATATAAATTATCTAGTCATGAGATAAATAACTAGGTAAATTAAGTAAGGCGTTAGTAGTGCACATTAGAGAAGGGGTGAGGATTTTCTCAAGAGAGTGAGGCAGTAACTAAAATATGGAGAGCATGCATATTTACTTATTACTGCAAGTTAATCGTTTGCTAAATATTTTCCAAATGTTTTGGGTACTAACCCTTGCTATAAAAACTTTTAAAAACCTTTTAGGTATCCAACCACAGGGATGCCAGGCTTGACTCATTTTAGGGACCCGTTGCTGTAGCATATGTGGATGTTACGGGAGTTTGATAGATTCCTCATTCCTTCCATTTATAGTGTAGAAACTTCCTATCAGTTATTCGAGCATGTTGCTCACTACTTTAATCAGTACTTATGTCAGACTTGTTCAAATTTATTTGCTTGTCTTTGTTTCTGTTGGATTTTGAACCGGTGGTTTATTCGGTCAGCTAATTACTTATGAATGGTTGAATTCAGTTATTTGTGATTGTCATATTATTTTGTTTCCACGTGAGTTTTTCATTTAAGTTAATGAAAGATAAAAATTAGCACCAGTTTAATTTTCTCACTTAGGTGGTTAGTAATTATAATGGCGAGAGTGATGCTAAGAATGAACCAACTGAGAAACCTATTCTAATTTAATTTAGGACTGATCACCTGGGGTTAATTAGGCGGGGTGTCACTGATGGTATCAGAGCATCAGGTTCTAGTGTCCTTAGGATCTGTGCAGCTTACTACGTTTTAGCGTAGCTTTCGGTTGTTATAGAGCCCTATTATTAGGATTGTTGATTCATTTTTATGCTTGTGAGATATCATATTTCTGCTATTTATTTTTGTATAAATTGTGTACTTATACGATTCGATCTATTTTTAGATGCCACCAAAGAGGCAAAGAGCGGAGATGGCTGAGGCTAGGAATGAGCTCAGGAAGGCTCGTCAGGAGCCACAGCTACCACCACCACCACTCGAGTTGATCTCCACTACTCATGTGGTAGTGATAGTGGCCCAGTCAATTGAGAAAATGATGTGGGCTATGGCATCTCATTTTCCACAACCCCAGGCACCACCTCTAGTGGCACCAGCATATCAGGCTCCAATGGGGCCACCGTCTTGGCAGGGAGTTAGGGAGACCTTTCATAGGGGTCACCCACCCGAGTTTTGGTGTAGCACCGATGTAGTAGAGGGTTGTGACTAGAAAAAGAATATTCAGCACCATCTGCGCATACTGGAGTGTACCGATGTGAAGAAAAAGATGCTTGCTACCTTTCGTATATCGGGGGAAACCTTACAGTGGTTGGAGTCAGTTACCACCGTTGAGGAGCGAGCTTTGATGTCAATATCCGAATTCTGGGTGCGATTCAATCGCAAAAAATTCCCACCAGCGATAGAGTCTGAGATGAGGAAGAAGTTCAGTGAGTTAGTACAGGGTGACCGGTCAGTGGCAGACTATGAGGAAGAGTTCACTCATTTGGAAAACTTTGTGCCAAATGAGCTGAGGGATGAGGAGCGAAAGAAGTCGAGGTTCATGGATGGCTTAGCCTGGAGGATCAGTCAGCATTTGATTGGGAATCCAGCGTTAGTGACTTATAAAAATGTCATTAATATCTCCCCCATACATTGCCAGGATCATCGCTTCTATGCAAAGGGGAGCAAGAGAGTAGGGGAGCTGAGCCAGTAGGACAAGGCAGTTACTAGTGGTGACACGGGTGGTACTCAGCAGCAGACTAGTTGTCAACAGGGGAATCAACCTAAGAAATTTAGGCCTGGTGGGTTCCGATCGGGAGGACAGGGGTTCAGGCAGGGGCAGTCGTGCCCAAATCAACAGCAGCAGGTCCCTCGGGGTGATCTGGGCTAATGGAACTATGGAGGAGGCCAGCAGGGCCAACCACGTTCAGGGAAACAACATGGGGACAGTCAAAAATGTTGTTTTGTCTATGACCATCCAAGACACTTCAAGAGGGAGTTACCGCAGAGGGGCAGAGGGCATTAGTAGGGTGCCCAACAGGGCGAGATGCAGCCAGCAGCACCAGCTTTATCCATCGCATAGCAGCAGGAGCAAATGCATTACGGGCATGTGTATAATCTCTGGGATGTTCCTAATCCTCCAGCACAGCAGGCGCCCCCATCAGTTGAGGGTATGTTTCTCATTCATGGTCATGAGGGTAGTATACTTTTTGACACGGGACCATCACATTCATTCATTAAATCTAATTTTGCTCAACGGGCTGGGTTACTAGAGACAGCGGGTGGCCTTCGTTTATGTGTAGAATCGGCAGTAGGCAGCGGGGATTTAATTCACGTAATTTTTCTGGGGGTGGATGTTTTAATCGGGAGGCTTAGTTTAGCAGCAGACCTCTTAGTGTTAGACATAGGGGGTACGATGCCATCCTGGATATAGATTGGTTGGCAAGTTATCGGGCAACTGTGAATTATTACGAGGGGACAATCGTGTTATCCATTCCGAGACATGAGATGTTCTTAATAGGGATGTCGTTACCTGAGGGAGGATTGTGCACCCACTTGTATTACATCGAGGAGGAAACCTCACAGGAGTTGGTGGTTCCGTTGGACTCAATCCCACTAGTAAGGGACTTTGATGATGTGTTCCAGGAAATACAAGGGTTGCCACCCAACAGGGAAATTGACTTCGTAATCGATTTAGCACCGGGGATGAGGCGGATTGCTCGAGCACCTTACCATATGGACCCTTCAGAGATGCATGAGTTGAGAGTGCAAATTCAGCATCTCCTGGGTTAGGGTTTAATTCGGCCGAGTACATCGCTATAGCGTGCACCGGTGTTGTTTGTAAAGAAGCGGGATGGTTCACTTCGGTTGTGCATAGACTATAGGGAGTTGAACAAGGTAACGATACGAAATAAGTTTCCGTTACCTAGGATTGATGATTTATTAGACCAATTGACAGGGGCGTCCTACTTCTCCAATGTCTACTTGAGGTCAAGGTATCATCAAATACGTATCCGAGACAAGGATGTTCCTAAGACCACTTTCCTGTCGTGGTATGGATCTTACAAGTTCAGAGTGATGCCATTTGGGCTCACCAATTCACCAGCAGTGTTTATGGACCTCATGAACAGGGTTTTCAGGGAGTATCTCGATCAATTTGTCATCGTGTTCATTAATGACATATTGATCTACTCGTGCACCGAGGAGGACCACGCAGAACATCTACGTATGGTTCTACAAACACTGTGGGATCACCAACTCTATGCCAAATTCGGGAAGTGTGGATTTTGGTTGTGGGAGGTGCATTTTCTTGGCCACGTAGTGCAGACCGGGGTATTGCGGTGGATCCGAGTAAGGTGTCGTAGGTGAGGGAGTGGGGACAACCCATGACACCGACCGAGGTGCGCAATTTTCTAGGATTGGTCGGTTATTACAGGTGATTCATTAAAGGGTTCTAAAAAATTGTGGTCCCTTTGATGAATCTGACTCGGAAGGGGGTGACTTTCACTTGGAGTGATCATTATCAATTAGCCTTCGATGAGCTAAAGGACAAGTTAACATCTGCACACGTACTAGCTTTACCGAAGGGAGGACTAGAGTATCGGTTTTACACTAACGTATCCTTAAAGGGACTTGGGGGCGTGTTTCAGCAGGAGGAAAGGGCTATAGCTTATGCGTCTAGAAAGCTAAATACCCATGAGAGTAATTACCCCACTCACGATCTGGAGCCAGCATCGATTATTTTTTCTTTGAGGATATGGAGACATTATCTTCTAGGAGAGTAGTTCACTTTATTCATGGATCACAAGTCACTTCAGTACCTCTTCACACAGAAGGATCTAAATATGAGGCAGAGGAGGTGGCTAGAATTTGTGAAAGACTACCAGTTTGATATTCAGTATCATCCTGGTAAGCCTAATGTGGTAGCAGATGCATTGAGCTGGAGATCGACTGGGGAAATATCAGAAGTCTGGAAAGCAAAGTGGAAAGAGCTACAATATGAGGATGATGTGGCCAGGGCCTGCATGTCAGCATTATCCATCACACCAGAGATCATTATGCGGGTGGTGAGGAATTAGACAGAGGATCAGATCTTCCAGGATAAGGTGAGCCGGTTGTTAGCTGAGGGAGAAGAGGGTTACTCAACCAACTCGGAAGGAGGCATACGCCTTAATGGGAGGTTAATTGTGCCAGAGGATGAGGAGTTGAGGTACTCCGTTATGGAAGAGTCCCATGGTTTGAGATTTTTGGTACATCCCGATGGAGATAAAATGTACGAGGACATGAGGAGGTAGTATTAGTGGGCAGGAATGAAATGGGACATAGAAGAGTTTGCTTCGAAATGTTCCACGTGTCAGCTTGTGAAAGTTGACCATCACAGACAATCAGGGATGCTACATCCGCTAGAGATTCCCATGTGGAAGTGGGAGAGCATCTCAATGGACTTCATTATAGGGTTACCTGCATCACAGAGCGGTCACAATTCCATATGGGTCATTGTGGATTGGTTGACAAAGGTGGACCACTTCCTGTCGGTCCGCACGGATTTTGAGACGATGTGTTATGTACAGCTATTCATAGCGGAGATTGTTAAGTTGCACGGGGTGCCGATAAATATTGTGTCTGACAGAGACAAAATTTTTGTGGCCCAATTTTGCAGAGATTTTAGGAGACCATAGGCGCGACATTACGTTTGAGTACAGCCTATCACCCACAAACCTACGAGAAGACTGAGAGAGTCAATCAGATGCTGGAAGACATGCTCAAGATGTGCATTTTAGACTTTAGGGGAGGTTGGGAGAGATACCTTCCTTTGGTAGAGTTCACGTAAAACAACTCTTACCAATTCACGATCGACATGGCCCCGTTCGAGGCACTATACGAGAGTCCTTGTCGTTCACTCACTTGTTTGTTAGAGGTGGGGGACACCAAGCTATTGGGGCCAAAGATTGTCCAGGAGACGTCTGCCAAGATAGAGTTGATCCGAGGGTGGATTTGGATATCTCAGGATAGTCAGAAGAGTTATGATGATGCTTCACAGAGACATGTGGAGTTAGAGGTTGGGGAGCAGGTATTAGTTTGGGTGTCCCCTATGAAAGGGGTGATGAGGTTCGGTAATAGGGTAAGTTAGCACCGAGGTACGTAGGACATTTACCTATTATTGAGAGGGTGGGGCAGGTAGCGTATACACTGGGGTTGCCGGAGCATCTTCATCGAATACACGACGTGTTCCATATGGCATCGCTGAAGAAATATCGAAGGAGCCAGAGGGCCTTTTGGCACATTCCACTCGAGGAAATTGATTTACAACCAAACATCTCATATGAGGAGAAACCGGTGGCTATTCTCGACCGTAGTGAGCGGAAGTTACGATCCAAGGTTGTTCCACTAGTTAGAGTAGAGGGGGGTCATCACAATGTTGACAAGTCTACCTGGGAGTGGGAGGAGGATATGCGGGAACAATATCCATAACTTTTCACCACAGGTACGACCTAATTTTGGGGACGAAATTCCTTTGTAAGGGGGGAGTATGTAACACCCCGTATTTTGTGCATTTAATATTTAATTAATTCGGGAATTTAATATTACTTGTGTGTCGTAATTTTAATTGAATTAAGTATGGAAAAATTTATTTAAATATTAATTGGGGAGTGAATGGTTAATATTTAGGGAAATTTATTTACTAAGTGAATAGTAATAATTTATTTATGTCGCTTCAGGTATTAATGACAGGGTATGTGCTTATCTCAGTCGGGATTCGATATAGACTAATTTGGGTGTGAGATAAGAATTTTTATAAATTAATTCGTATGCCAATTCTAAGTGTACGGTTGAGTCCGAATGGACGAGATAGTGAAAAAAGTGTACCCGGAGTAGTAAACGGGTCACATGACATTTTTAGGCATAGCCGGGCCCACACGGGGGCATTTGGGTCACTTGGGCTTGGCCCATTAGGAAAAAAATGGGATTTAGCCTATTTAAACAATTATAAGAAAAAGGAGAACGACTGAATTGAGTTTAGAAAATACTTAGTAGGTTAGGAAACCCTAAGAAGTAGTTAAAGGCAAAATTGGGGGACAAAAGAAAGAGCCAAAACAAATGAGTTCGTCTTGAACCTTGGGAATTCACAACTCCAAAATCAGACCCTACGAATCATAAGGCAAGTGGTTAACTTGATGTAGCATTTAAACTGTGTTTTGATTCATATTCATGGGTTGTGGGAAAATCAAAATTCATTTTTGGGATTTAATGGGTACAAACATGGGGTTTTCGTGAACCAGTAATTTGATTTCTAAATTGTGTAGAAGTTCATGTATAATCTGATATATATATATATATATATATATATATATATATATATATATATATATATATATATATATATATATATATATATATATATATATATATATCAATCCGAATGAATTAGAAATAAAATTGGGATGAGGATTTGATGTTTAAATGGGTTTAAGATTAAATCGAATTTTTTCGCCCAATTCATTAAAACAGAAGAGAACGTAAATTTATTGGTGTATGTGGACTTTATAGGTGTCCCTTATAAGGTTTTTGGTATATATTGTTGATGGGAAGGCTTTGTTTTTACTGTAGAAGAAGTTAGGGTTTGGAGCTTTTCATCCATGTCTGAAACAGACTGGGGAAGAAGACAAAGACCTGTACGATCGATCGATCGAGGGTTGACCATCGATCGATCGATGGTCCGAGAATTTTGACAGTTCCCCCATTTATGTATATAAAGGGAAAAATAAAATAAATTCTTCCATGCCTTATTTAATTAGAAATAAATATGAAATTTTCAAGCTAATTAATTATGAGTAAAATTAATTAGGATTTAAAGGAGAGTTTGTGTGTCACATCATGACTAAAATTTATTGGGATTTGGAGAAAATTTATGTGTGACACTATGGTTACATTTTGGGAATAATATTTCAAAATAATTAAATACGGATTGAGTGGGCAAGTCCGAGGTTATTGGATGAGCGATACCAAGACGTTAAATTTATTTAGAATGAAGGCTAAATAATTTGGAGTCGGGAATTTAGACTCGAATATTTTTTATATCGGGCCCCGAGAGTAAGTCCGAATATATTGGTTGGAGGCGACACCGAAAGTAATTTAATTAATTAATGTGTGAGTTAATTAATAATTAGAGTTGGACCTTAAACTCTTAATAATTTGAATATGTTTGTGTTGCGGACTTAGTACATGGGATAGCCAGATAGTTTATCTTATATATATATATATATACAGTGTGCGATAGTATATATATATATGGTGTGTGCATTAATATCAGTGGCTAGATATTATTATTACATATACTCTAGGGCTATCGGGGGAGGTTGCGCGTAGTGGGTGAATCCTCTAGCTTGAGGAGTAGGGCGAGTATATTCCCAGGTCATAGAGTCTATTATATGGGTGAGGGGCATCTCACTTTCAAGGAAAGAATATGACTACCTCCAATTTTTACGTATTATCCAAGTAAGTGAGCCATTCTGACATGGGGCAACTAAGTAATGAGAATATGCCTAGTGGGATAGCACTTTAAAAAATTTACATCTGCTGAGTTATTACTCGGGAAGATGTTCAATATTAATTATTATTCCAACATGTTTGTGAATGTTGTAATATAACTATACGTATATAATGAAGTAAATAATTATATACGGGTAAATTAATACAGGCCGTGAATTATATTATACATATAATGGGTGTGAAAGTTTTATGATTTTAGAAAGGAAAATGATTAATTAAGTTAATGTTAATAATAAGTCGGAAATCATAATTTTGGCACACTCGGTTAGAGTAGGGTGGTTGCAAGGGTTTATATAAATTATCTAGTCATGAGATAAATAACTAGGTAAATTAAGTAAGGCGTTAGTATTGCACATTAGAGAAGGGGTGAGGATGTTCTCAAGAGAGTGGGGCACTAACTAAAATATGGAGAGCATGAATATTTACTTATTATTGTAAATTAATCATTTGCTAAATCTTTTCAAAATATTTTTGGGTACTAACCCTTGGTATAAAAACTTTTAAAAACCTTTTAGGTGTCCAGCAACAAGGATGCCAGGCTTGACTCATTTTAGGGACCCATTGTTGCAGCATATGTGGATGTTGCGGGAGTTTGATAGATGCCTCATTCCTTCCATTTCTAGTGTAGAAACTTCCTATCAGTTATTAGAGCATGTTGCTCACTGCTTTATTCTGTACTTATGTCAGACTTGTTCAGATTTATTTTCTTATCTTTATTTCTGTTGGATTTTGAACCGATGGTTTATTCGGTTAGTTAATTAATTGTGAATGGTTGAAATCAGTTATCTGTCATTGTCATATTATTTTTTTTCTGCATGAGTATTTCATTTAAGTTAATGAAAGATAAAAATTGGCACCAATATAATTTTCTCACTTAGGTGGTTAGTAATTATAAAGGCGACAGTGATGCTAAGAATGAACCAACTGAGAAACCTATTCTAATTTAATTTTGGAATGATCACTCGGGGTTAATTAGGCGGGGTGTCACAGACAATTATTAAATTTTATATATGCTTTGTTAATCTCGCTTGTTATGTTAGGTAAAACCTTTTTAAATCCGCCAATGCAATGTTTTATCTTTGCATTGTCGGTCCTAAGCCCAGATATAAGGGGAAGGAAGAGGTCACTGGTTCTATAAAGGTCTTTATATGACAAGGATGTGCTTGGCTAGGATACCATTCTTCATTGGTTCCGTAAAGGAACAAATCCCAAGGCAAGAATGCAATACCATCCTTTTATTTTATTAGATTCCATACATTATGATATTGTACCTTTTTAGGGTTAACTTTCATATTTTATTGTCTCATGTATTAGTTGCCAGGCATGTCGTGGACTATGCATGGACTAGACGCCGTGTGCTCCTAAAAATGGCCATCCCAGCCATCGAGTGACCGATGTCGGGATAAAGGCTTATATATCGGTAGGCTAAATAAGAAAATATTTTTCAATGAAATTCCTAATGTCTCAAATGTTAATAAAATGTGTATCACAAGGAAAAATGTGATACCCATGGGGCATGGTTTGTTATTTTAGGGTCATATTTAGATACTTTCATTGACTGAATCGTTTATGCTATCTGAGGGTGGAGGAATAAGTAACCTGGTGGAATGAGTGTTTTCTTAGCAAGCCCTGACGGACGTGTTGTTGGGGTGGCATTGCTGGTCTATTAGTAGCTGCCACACCAGTCAGGGTATGTTGTCTCTTTTTCTCGTCTTCCTTTTTAGCTTTTTTTACTCTGGCCCTCATCTATTTGTGTTTGTCTATTTTTCCCTTGAAGTGACCCTAAAATGGATTTTTGAAACACTTTGTCTAACTTTTTCCAACACCTTGTTTTGTGTCTCAAAAGTCATTATGTGGGGTCAAAAGCCAAGAACTGAATTTCTTTGCACTTCGATATTTTTCCCATCTAACATGTTTCATTTGTTTTGTCTTTGTACCTGTTCAGTTGAGAAGCCTTCTCCACATACCCTAGGACGTATGACCTTATCCATGCCAATGGTCTTTTTAGTTTGTATAAAGAGAAGTAAGTTCTTCACTTTATACCTAATTGAAGGGAGGGACTTTATAATTTACCCATTTTTATGGGAATTGGATTCAATTCACTTGTATCTAATAGACTAAAATACACCATTGAGGATGTATTGTGCAATAAAAATGATATAGTTATCATGGCCTTACGAATTAGTTAGGTTCTATTTTATCATTGACAGGCCCAGAATGCATTTTGAATTTAATTTGATGTGATATTTTTTTATTTATCATGTTGAAGCCACTTGACAACATGAATTCATTCATGCTGCCTCATACTGTATATCTTCATTCTTCCTGACAGTTGCTATTTTTTAGATTCAGTTTTGCATCATTACTATTTTATCTTTTCTTTTTTGAAAAATTAAGATATATTATGTTTCTTTTATATATTAATTTTTGGTTTTCCTAAATCCCAAAATGTAATAATTAGATTTATATGTCATTCTTTGTATTTTATCATATGTAGTGAGCATGTTAAATCAATTGGACACATTGGGCTATGGACCCTAATGTGAGAACTAGGAGAAATGATGTTGTTGCTAAGGAGAATGGTGAGAGGACATCAATTGTTTTTTATGAATTGGATCCATGGACTTCTTGGTCTTACAAACATCGGTGAGAGTTATCGTGCCGGACAATGGTGAGATGATTGCTAAGGAGAATTCCACATTTACTGCATTTGATCCTATAGAAACTGATCCAAGTTACCGTGAAGCCAAACCTAGCTACACGATTCAAAGTAAAGTCCAAAACTGACCCGATACAATAAGTCGACTTGATTTTGACTACCTGATTCGAAACCATTACATGTTTTGATATGTTAGTGAAATCAACTTAAATCAACTTGTTGAGTTTGATAATGAAATGGTTGAAAGTAAAGGTTGAAACCGACATGATATGAAACATTGAATCCTCAGCAGCACACCTCTTTACGTGGATTTTCCATCTGCAAAGTATTCGGTAATCATGTCTTTTTATAGTGAGTTCAGTAATTATAATGGTTCATATAGTAATATTTCTCAAACTTATTATTTTCAAGAACCAGTGCCTCGATCAATTACCATTGGTGAGGTCCTTCGAATTCTTGAGATTGAAAGGCCTTAGAATAAATATCGGGAAGAAAATCATTTTCAAACATTTTATTCTCAAGAATCTCCACCTTGACCTGTTACCATTGGTGAGGGCCTTCTAATTTTTGAATATGAAAGGTTTGAAAACAAATATTGAGAAAAAAAATCATTTTGGGGAGCAAGAGTTGGATGCACTATTCGAAACCAATGATGACTTATCTTCCGATATTTTTGAAACTAAAGAACATTTTCAACCAAATGAGGAATCCAAGGTTATAATGCCAAGGAATTCTACTTTGGAAGAAACCATGCTTATTCTCATTAAAATAACACTGAATTTTGTTTCCACCCAAAGCGTGATGAATATCTATTATGCACTTGTTAAAGAAATTGTCACACTTTGCAATGAGATGCGTTCTTACTTTGAAAACAAAGAGGAGGTTGAGACTTGTGTTTCACCTCAAATTTTTGAAAAACATCTCATTGAAAGTGAGTTTTTCTCCCTTGAAATTCAATCTCTAAGTCATGACAAATCACTTGAGATTGAATTTATTTCATCACCATTTTCGTTCTCCATTATTGAACCATTACATGTACTGCCAGATTCTTATGAGTCGGTTGGAAATTTCAAAACGTTTAAACCTTTTTATCGACGAGGACAGTTTGGTTGAATTGTTTTCCAATATGGTATCTTCCTGTTTGTGTGCCCCTCTTCCCATACTACTTGAAAACTCTTTGGGAGGTGATTATGTTTATCTTGGATCCTAATTTTACTTGTCCCTCTTAACATCCAAATCCCTCGTCATCCCTTTAAAAAAATTAATTGGTGATGGTTCATTTTTTCCATCTCACACATACCTTCCGTTGTTCAAATGGAATTCTTATTTTCCGGGAAGGATACGTGAAAATGGGGGTACATCGATTATCCCTCAAATTCATATCGTATTTTGGGTCGACCCTCAAATTTTTCAACTTCTTCTGTATAACTTATTAAAAATTCAAATCCTAGGTTGTACATAATTATTTTTTTTTTCATTTTCCCTATTTTTATTATAGTTTAGAGTAATTAGTTAAAGTTTTTTTTATTCTTTTTTTTATGTATAGTTCTAACATGTTTTTTTGATTCAATGGACTCTTACTTATCGGGCATCGCTCCATTTGGATAATATCTTTCTTTTCCTATCTATATGTTGTGTTCTTGATTTGCATTGAGGACAATGCAACATTTAAGTTAGGGGTGTGGGATATTGTTTCCATTTATAGTTTAGTTTCATTGATTTGATTACATGTTCCTTCCAAGTATGCTTTTTTAGAAACTTTCCATAAAAAATGAAAAAATTTGAAAGGCCAAAAATATTTTTCTTCAAAATAAATAAAAATTGAAATTTAAAATTTTCAAAAATATCACAAAATTTTTGTTTGAAGCATCAAATTGTAAAAATCAAGAGCACTATGCCTAAATTGACCAAAGATGGAAATTGAGTGAAAATTGACGACATAACGAATAAGTGTGGAGATTAGTTAATCATGTGAGATTTCGAGCCTATCATCTTTGTGAGTTATTAAATCAATCTGAGTTAGTGGTTAACTCAAAGTTCATTTCAGTGTTTAAATAAATCATTGAATATCTATATTCCTTCATTTTGATCGATTATGGGAAACGTGTGAGGTGTTGTCTTAAACACGTGCTTGTGACAAGCCGCGATCCGAGATAAGGGGTGGCCAGCCCGATACCCAAATGTAACATGAATCATGGATGGATATCATCCTCAGCATCACAAAAATAAATTGAGTATAAGGGAAAAACCACCCAATAAATCAGAAAACGGGTTGCCAAAAGTGTAAACTCCTCTACATAATCAGCCATAGATCTCTCTCCTTGCACAACATTTTATCATTCGAAGGTGGCGTTGTCTGTCCTCATTCCATTTATTGGATTTGATAACATCCATGCCTCCCTCGAATACCTGGGAATTGCCCTTTAGAAAGGACTCTCTAACCCTTTCCCACGGAGTAAGTCCTATAGGAACTTGAACATCGTGAGCCCATTGTTGAGCCTGTGGAAAATGGTTGGACCTCTACGGTCATGGCGGTGTTAATCGCTTGAGCTACTATGTTTGCTACATCCGCAGCATTAACGGTTCCTTGTGGCGGCGACGGAGGATCTACCTCCTCTTCTACAACCCTATAACGTCTCGCTAGGCGACCTCTCTAGGCTGCATTCGAGATGAAGAAACAATAGAGTTAAAATACTACTTGAAACTATCTATCTTGCAGAAGATTGCAAACATAGACAACTACACAGTCCTAACATTAGGCTCTATATCAAAGAACGCTACGATAGAACGTGACGAATCCACATAGATCCTAAAGACTCTAAAACCTGATGCTCTGATACCATCTGTGACAACCCGCGATCCGAGATAAACGGTGGCCAGCCCGATACCCAAATGTAACAGGAATCATGGATGGATATCATCCTCAGCATCACAAAAATAAACTGAGTATAAGGGAAAAAACACCCAATAAATCAGAAAACGGGTTGCCAAAAGTGTAAACTCCTCTACATAATCCTCCATAGATCTCTCTCCTTGCACAACATTTTATCATTCGAAGGTGCCGTTGTCTGTCCTCATTCCATTTATTGGCTCTGATACCATCTGTGACAACCCGCGATCCGAGATAAGGGGTGGCCAGCCCGATAATCAAGCGTAACAGGAATCATGGATGGATATCATCCTCAGCATCACAAGAATAAATTGAGTATAAGGGAAAACCACCCAATAAATCAGAAAACGGGTTGCCAAAAAGTTAAGAAATTTAATTTTCTTAACTGATCTTAAATTTCTTAACTTTTTGACAACCCGTTTTCTGATTTATTGGGTGGTTTTCCATTATACTCAGTTTATTCTTGTGATGCTGAGGATGATATCCATCCATGATTCCTGTTACGTTTGAGTATCGGGATGGCCACCCCTTATCTCGGATCACGGGTTTTCACAGTGCTAAAACATCTCTAAACTAAATTATTCTCAAGGTGCATACGATAAAATTATTAGTAATTCTGATAAATGAAGTTAGGCCATCGTTTGTTTACCCAGAAATATTAGCCATAAAAAGTTATGAAAAATTATCCCTTTGTGACCCAATTTGAGACTAATAAAATGATTCCTTTTCGTTTGATGACACAAAAAATCCAATTGGCCCAGAATTGTGAAAATTGAAAATTAATTAATAAAGTCCATATGATACAATAAAAAGGGAGAAGAAAAAAATTAGATTAATAACAACAGTTTCATCATCATTAATTTGAATGCAGTTATGTTATTATTCTCCTTATTAATATGAGTTAAAAAAAATTCTTTTGCAAAATTATCATCATCAAGTGTTTGGTTAGAATCAAGACAATTGATGTAAGGTGCGACAAGATACTCGAAATCTTGATTTATTTCATTCTCATGAAAAGCAACAATCATAACCTCGTCAAAAGAGGTCTCACTTACATTGATATCATAAAAGGGAATAACAATATCGAATGAAGAGACTTGAATAGGGTAGGCAGCAATATTAGTTTAAGTCTGGACATATTGGACAGGGATGGCATTCCAATTAAGGAGTGGAATGTCAACAACTTCGATCTGAGTAGACGGGTCCGATGACGCGATGTCTTGACGAATCATGTTGATACTCAGCTCTCGAGTGTTTTCAAGTTGATTGAGTCCTACGGATATCTTTCTTTAGAATGCCTGGTAACTGTCATTACTTTTTGTGTGAGAGGTTAAACTTCATGCTGACAGTCTTCAGCCCAAAGGTTGCAATCTTGAAAGAAGATTTCCAGCCCCAATTTCATCTTTTTATCAATGTGGTCATACCATGGTTCGGGAAAGCAATGGAAAGGGAAGCCTTAACCTTTCTTGATAAACCATCCATTTAAAGAGTATCTAAAAATAGTCTTTCCTTCTTCCAAGCTTCTTTTCGGTCATGGTTGTCAGAGGGCTTTGAGTTCTTCTTGTGAGGGTTGGTAGCCTAGGACATATGGGGGAAGGCCTCCTCCGGGACTATGGTCTCAAGGATCCTTTATTGGCATTGCCCTATCCCTTAACGTTTTGGTGAGGGTTATGTTCCGGACTGACCTAGTCTTTGAAACTATCCCCTGTTGAAAGGGGAAGCGGGTCAACTTTAAATCCAGAGAAGAGCCTATCATTCGTCTAATGTTAGATCTCTAATATCAGATTATAAGTGCTTGCGGTGCTTGAATTGTCGTCATCCCCCAAGATGGTGATAACATGGCCATTGGCTAAGAATTTCAGTTTTTGATGAAGAGAATACGACACCCCTTGGAAATTGTTGAGCTATAGACAGCCAAGAAGAAGTTTAAAACATGAAGGTATGTTAATAACCTGGAACTCATTGATATGATTGATAGGTCCATCTCCAATTATGAGATTTATGGAACCCATTACCTCTCGGCGGGTATGGGCATAAGCACACACGATAGTAAAATTGGGGTGAGATCACTAATTCTCATAGGGAAAATGTTGAGCGAAGATACGTTATCAACACATGAGAATGGTACTATCATTCCCAGTACTTCAACGGAGATATTGAGGTCATAAGTGTGGTCAGGACTGATATTTGGTATCTCTCCTTTGAAAAAGGAGAGGATTATGGAAGAGGTCAAGGACCCAACCATGTTCACATCTTCTTTGGTAGTAGTGGAAGAAGAGACTGTAAGCCCAGTGAGGAGTTTCATCAGAGCATTTTGGTGCAGCTACGAGGACATGAAAAGACACCATAAGGTGATTTTGTCTTGGGTTTTCTTGATCTAGTGAAGGACTTTGCTTTCTTCGATGGTCATCTTTGGCATAGGAAGTTCTCCGATAACTCCCTTTTCCTTATCTGTCTCGATCACATGAGGAACCGGATCGTTGTAGTGTCTTCCTGACCTAGTTATGTGATTTACTGAGTTGGGGAGGAATAGGAACCTCATGTCTTCATCTATTTATGGCTGAATGGATACCTTGGTGATTTCCCCCAACATATTTTTGAAGGATATCATTCAACACAGACGGGCTGCAATAATGGTGTCTTCCTAACTGAGTTTATCATTTGAACTGTCAAAGTTATCTCCCAATCTGGTGGTGATTATATTCTATTTTAATATAAATCAATACATTCAAAATACTCAACGGCTTCATTGTATAGATCTTCCCATTCTACGAGGAAGTGCAGGAGTAAAGGGACCATGTAATACCCTGCCCTGATATTTCATTAAATGTTTTATGTAAATAATAATGATACGGGTTACGAATAATTGTAGGAGAATTATGGGGAAAAACTAGAATTTGGAGAACTAAAAAGAAAGAAGGGTTTGAATGAGACTCATATCGTTCTAACGAGGTTTGGACCTCGTTCGAAGTAAGGGATCGGGCGAGGATCGCCCGAGGTCCCCATGCCTTAGAGTCCCAATTCACGCAATGTTCACTCGAAGCCATATATCTAACGATATGGACATGTTATTCGAAAGAGGCTCATGTCGTTCGGACCACGTTCCTAAAAAAATGTTTAATCTGACTGCCCTTTTGTGTTGTCATATTTCTAGCCCTTGGATAATTGAGTTCTCGAAATCTAGTGAGCCCAGATGGGCAAAAATGGGATTTGGATGGATTAGGGGTGTTTTATAAGAAGTTTTTGGCTCATTTAAGTTCATTTTGGGTTGGAAGAAAGAGAGAGAGGGGTGTGTCTTACACCTTTTTTTGGGTGTTCCTCCACCTCTCTCCACCACTAACCACCATGCTACCACGCACCTTCACCTTATGACCCCATATTTGTTATATATTAAACCATATTAGGATCATATACACCCATTTCCACCACTGTTGGGCATAGCTTCAAACTTGAAAAGTGTTGTTAAGAGTTTTTGAAGAAGATGAAGATGGAACTTTCACGGAGTTTGAAGTGGGTTTTTGAACGAAATGTCCTTGGAAGCTAGATGGATCATGCTTTTGGGTGGGGAAACCTTTTTTGGCCACCTTAGGAGGTGGGAGGTTTCCATCTTCCTTGATATTCCATGCCTACTATTGATGGAGCTTCATTGAGGTTGAAAAAATTTACTCTTAGATTAAGACTTTATTGTATGTATTTGTAGTCTAGATTGTTGGAATATTAAGAGCATGATGCTCAAAAGTGATGACGGATTTTCTAGCAAAGTTAATAATAAACATTTTTATAGAATAAAAATATTGAGAAGAAAATATAATTTTGTTAAAGCTAGATGAATAATGCATATTTCAAAATTTCTTGAAAAAAAGGTCTGGATTTTATGAAAATGGTGCATTTTCTATAAGTTAATGTTAAATATTTTATGGAATGAAATATTTGAAAAATGTTGATCTTGCTAAAACAAATGGTGAAATAAGGTTTTCGAGTTTCTTAGGAAAATGGAGATTTTATGAGAAATGGGACATTTGTTCAATATTTTGAAGAAATAATAATGTCCTTAAATCTTGAAAAGGTATGATTTGTAAGTGTTATGAATTTCTAGAATAAACTATGTATTCAACCCATTTAAGAGGATTTTAGAAGTTAAAATCCACCTTTTCATGCATATAAACTACTTGTATTTTGATGTTAGACATGTAAATAAGTTTACAGAAGATTTTGTTCAGTTTGAACATGAAAATAAAAAGGAAGTAAAAATTCCAATCTCCAAAGTGTATTAGAAGGGGTTAAAAGTGTGATAGGTATAAAGTTGTAAGACTACATGTAATAATAAAAGGAAATGATATTTTCTTGTAAAAAATAATCTTTCAGTATAATTAGATTTCTTGGATAATAAAATGTCTAAATTGGAAATATGGTTAGTTAAGGTGTTAAATAAATGCTAATGATTAAAGATTAAAAAGGTTGAGTGTGTAACTTGATAATTTTTGAAACATTAACACTTATGAAATTAGAACGAAAATAATGGAATAAAGATGTTTCCAATTGAAAGGAAACTTACTCCAAATGGTTAAAAGGTGTTAAGGTATTTAAAAACACCTAATAAGTTAGTATGGGTAACTTAATGGTGTTTTGGGAAATTAACACTTGTGAAAATGGAGTAAGAGGTGCGTTTGAAAATAAATAGGTAAAATGGTAATTTTACTTAAAGTGGAATATTTTTATGAAATAAAAATGTTGTAAAGGTTTTACACAAATTGGTCCTAAATGAATATATTTTGGAAAAAAATCAAAGTTAATGTGTAAAGGACATGAAATGATAATTTCAAAGTATAACACAAATTGGGGTGAAACCTCGAGTTTGGCTTTAGTCGAGTATAAAAGGAAAAGAGGGAACACTTTGGACATTTATAAAATGTTAAAACACATAAAAGGAACTCATATGAAATATCCAAAATCACTAGCCAGAGCTTATGTTGGCATCACCGATGGTGTGGAGCCCGTTAAAGTACCCGATTATTGAAAGATTCCTAGAAAAGATAAAGGAATGAGGAACATGATAACAAATGGGTTGTGTGATGAAAACATGTTAAGATGACCTAAATTGAATAAATTAATAAATGTTACAATAAAGCTTAAAATGGATAATTAAATATGTAAATTGATTAATGTCCATAAGGTAAAGGAAATGTAGAGTGAGTGGGTAAATGGGCCATTAAGAAGCCTAAGTGGTTAAACCCATAATTAGCATAAGGGTATGTTGTGAAAGGTTTTCATGACTAAATAAGTATTTTTTAACATGGTGTTCACGTGTGTTGAAAGAGTGATTTTCAATGAAAATAGTAATCTGGATCGGTTGAAATAAAAAGGTTCATTTCGGTAAAGAAATTTATGTCGGTCAAACCAAGTGTAGATGTTAAATTATTTAACCGTGTATGTTAAATAAAGCAAGAAATCCACAAAATGAGAAAAAGGAGTGTTTTATAAGATTAAGGTGAATTAATATGGTTTCGAAAGTGATGATAAGAGAAATCGTCCACTTGTCATTCTCGTACCAGCAAATCAAGAGTAAAGTGTATAATAAATAAATAAAGCGAGTAAATTGAGAGAAGACAAGATATAGAGTGGTTCAGCCTCTAAAATAGGACTACATCCACTGTGTTGCTCCGTTCTCGTTATATGTGTTGCATTGTACAATATAATCGTGCCTAAAGAGGCGTACAAGTATGAGAATAAAGGAGAGCACATGGAAGTATTGAGGATTTCGGAGTGCGAGAGAGGTGGATGCGATGTAGATGATCAACGCCCAAGTTGTATGTTGAGGTTGTGTAGAGAGAATCTGTATTTTAGAATCTACCCCATGCGTGTGGACTCGATCCCTAATTTCGAGGTGTGGCCCTCTATTTATAGAATATATGGTAACGTTCTTTGAGAATGTGATGTACATAAAATCTGGAGTTGATGTAGTGGGGAGGGATGCGGCCTGTATGGCGAGTAATGTGAGTGTTGCATCCTGCAAAAGGCTGGAGCCAAATTGTGTCGGACCCTGTATTGGGTAGGGCCGCGGCCTTTTCATGATGGTGAGTTGTATGTGCCGCGCCCTGTATTTTGTAGGGCCACACCCCGTATCGAGTAGGGCCGCACCCTATTCTGAGAAGGGTCGCGGCATGTAAGCATGCACGGTGCAGAGTACCATCCATGGTATGGTATTGTATTTGTAATATTAATAAGCCCCCAAGTCGTAGTGCCAAGAGATAGAGATTAGGGATGCATCTTAGTTCAGTCTTCTTAGGTGCCTTGGTACTTCCAAGGTGATGATTCATCTTCTGCGCTCCCTTATATAAATTTTTCAGGTCGTGGACTTCATTACATTTTTCAAATCTTTGAGAGCATTTCGAGAGATGAACTATGTTCATACGTCATTTTGCTCTTTCCGAAGAATTTCCAAGGCTGAGTGTGGTGGTTCAATACTAGTTTGAGGTTGACCATGGCCATCTTCGTTATTTTTAGGTAATTTTTCAACCAACATCCTTTTTAAATAGATTTTCGTAGTTCATAATTCTTCTTCAAATAGATGAACACATGACTTTCTACATTTCTGAACTTCGTGTTAATTTTTCCTAGATTATATTTGCCTTTAGAAAAAAAATGAGATAGCTTGATAGGAATCTAGGGTTTTGTTTGAATAATCTTCTAATTTCCAAACAATCGAACACATAGGAATGATAAATAGTTGTAGTAATTATTGCCACATTGCTCTTTGAATCAATCTTCATATGCTGAAATGAACCCCTAATCTTTAATTGCTTGAATAACATGGTGTGTATTTGTGTTGAATCCTATTAAATCATACAACTGTTCTTGTTGTTCTTGAATAAACTTTTCATATTCTGGGTCTTCGATCTTTAAATGAATAAACATTAGATACTTAATTGTTTGAGTGAGAGGTCGCGGCATGATAGAGTATCACTTAGTAATATAGGGTTGCCTTAATCCTTCAAATATTCCTTGATTTAATCCCTAGCCACGGCTTGTGGCGGGCGATGGTAAAGGCCCCTTAAGTTCTTAGATTTAGACTCCGTGGCGCTTTATCCCTCAGTTTGATGTCCTTGAGTGAGTAGCTGAGGCAATATAAAACCAATCCAATCAATGTGCCACGGCGATAATTGTCTTCTAGGGCTCTGAAACCCCACACTTGACCATTTAGCCTTCATATTTTGTGTTGTTCATCTTGTTGTTTCATTGAACCTCTCGTGGACTCTAAGAGGCCTCTATATCATGCTGGGTATGACACCTAACTGCGGTGTGTACTTTTCAGATACTGCTGCAGCCATATGAGCTTTGACCCATACAAGTTTTTGAGAGGCTTTTGAGCAAAGCCTTTTGGAGCCTCACCTCCTGAACTTCCTTTCGTGCCCCCTTTGAAGTCAATAGGGCCGTGTCAATTGAAGAATTTACCCAAATGTGTAGTATTAGACTCAGACTCCGCAAACTCTGCTTTTAGGAAGGATTCTGAGACCACGCCGATGGAAGAGGAACCCAACTCTAGTAACTGACCCATGGATGTGGAAGATAACACCGTGGCTAAGGGTGAAACTACTGTTAGGGATGAACCAGTTGGCCCCCCAGGAGGGTTGAGAGGCCTCTAGCTGCGCTTGATGTCCGCAGCATTATGACCCAAGACTAGGTTGACCAAGTTGCAGAAGCCTTCGAGTTTCCAGAAAACTTGATGTGCTCAGCACCTGTCGCGAACCAATGACCGTGCATGACACTTTCTGATCATGGGGTCTGCTTTCCACTGCATTCTTTCATTTACGATCTACGTCTTCTAGTTCCAGTACCCATCAGAGGAATTTTTAAAATCATGACACTAGTACTAACCCAGTTAGATCCTAATGGATGGATGGCCATCCTTTCCGTGGTCGTGGTTTGGGAGAATCAATTAAAAAAAGTCATTACTCTCGCTGAGTTTTTCCACTTCTACCACCAGAAGGAAAAATCTATAATGTTTGGTGGCTATTACTACTTCTCCATCCACGGTAGTGACGAGACCCTTTACTCTCGGAGGCCGATTAGTGTAAAGAACAGAAAGGGGAGGTATTTCTATTTCTCCGGAGAAGGGTGGGAGATTCACCCTCAGGAGAATAAGAGGGAGAAGTCGTTTTGAATGCCGTGGCAATGGGGGTGTTCCTCCAAACTAGGTAAATGGGTTATAGCCACAGTCCTTCTTCATAATTGCATATTATTCTTTTTGTACTAACCCTTGAGATGTTTTCTGCAGTTCTCGACAACTTGCAATTGAGAAAGGGATCATAGAAGAGAGTTTCTAAGGTCGCAGCCGTTCCTATTGAGCATAAGAAACTCAGCACACTTGTTACTTTTGCCTCTGTGTTTGAAGCAGGATACTTCCCAAATAAATCTATACCCAAAGAGATGGCCCCGAAAGGTAATAATTCAATCAACATTTTTACTCCGCGACAACTTATTTTTAAAACTTCAAATATTTACTGTTTCTTTTCCTCTTTCAGGTGAGGAGGTTGACAGGGAACTCTTGGCTGCCCAACTCGCAGAAATGGATGGGGATGCAATTGTCCTCAACAATGCTACAAGTCACAGAAAAAGAAAGAGGCCTAGGACCAAAGATCCATCCGCGGTCGCTTCCAACGACCAAAATCCTCCCACCGCGACCAAAAATCAAGTCAAACTCATGCCATACCCCGAGTACTAACCTAGAAGCTGTCGAGCACTCCCAGGCTCCGTTTGACCAAAAATCAAACTCTTCAGCTCGATCAAGACTGAATGAATATTTGAAGTGCAGTAAACCACTTTCCAATGGTACTCTCCATGCGCTATTCCGACTTATGGTACGGACAAATGATTCGTTTTACTCCGAAAGGTCACCGAATGCTTCCAGGGACGAGTTGACCAAACTCAACTCCCCAAACAAGATCAAAACCTTTGGAATGTCGAAGTACATCTTCTAACCTTTCCAACGATCCACCCCGTGCACGATTCGAACTTACCATGCGGACGAACGATCCGTTTGCGTCCGACGTTTTCCCGTACAAATGATCGACGAATGCTTCCGAGCCACATTTGATCCAAAGTCATCTCCCGAACCCGGGAGAGGTCCAAAGGACTTTAGAAGGTATCTGAATTACCTTTCTAACGGTCCATCCCATGCGTGATTCTGATCAACGATTTATGTTCTGTGGCCGATTTTCTAAAAACTCCTGAAAGACACTGCCAAACGGCAAGTCCCAGACCCTGCCTATCGGCAGTGTGCCTAAACGCACCCTCCCAATGGAAGGAACAGGTCTATGCCGATCAGCAATGACCCGGGCCTATAAAAAGGAGGCCTTGACCTCATTTCAAGGGAGGCCAAAAATTAGAAACTTATCACTCTCAACAGATCCCGAAAACCTCTATCGAAGTCACCGTGATTTCTACATTGAAATCCCTTTCCAACCTTTACTTTTCATCATCCTTTTCATCAAACTTTGTGAATTCAGTACCCTCCATCATCATCCAAGTCTAAGGGATGCTCTCCAACATTCAAGATCAAGCTCAAGATCTTCAAGAAGGTCCAATTTTCTCAACTTTCTCCTTAAGTTCTCCTAAATTTGCAATAACTTGTTTTATTACTTAGTTCTTTTATTATCTCATCTCACACATCCTAATATACTTTTTATTTAGTATTATTGTACATCTCTTATTTTTATATAAATAAAAACCCAAAAAATAAGAAAACGAGGGTTTGCTCATAAATTCCAAACGGGAATTCTCATACTTTTCTTACACTTTTCTCATAACTAAAACATTTTTTCTACACACACACAAAAATAAGAGAATATCCGATTGGATTTAAGGGATAAACCCCACCCCCGTTTTGCATGCGAACTATGTGGACTTTGATGCCTTTATAGTCTACGTAGGCGTCTCGGGGTAAAATTCGAGATTCGAGTCCTATTATTACTTTTTCTCTCATTTTCTATTGTCTCTAAACTCCACTCTCATATATTATATATATACACATATTTGTTCTTAGTGGCGTATTATTCCATATGCGTTATCATTCCCTCATAACGATTAACGTAAGGATGATCACGTAAATCCTATTTTCTAATACTTTTATACCTTCCTACGGATAACTCGCTTTATCTCTTCCATGATACAAGTCGAGGACTCTTATGTCCACTATATATACACATGCACACACATCACGGGGAAAATAAAGGGAAAATAACAAAAATCCATGAGAGACCGAAAGGGAGGAATGGGTGCCTAACACCTTCCCATTTCGTAACTTAGCCTCTAGACCCTTCTCGAATCATTTTGGTTTCGTATGCACCAGTATGTCGTTAGATGATGTCCTTCGGGTTGGCTTCCGCTTTTCTTTTGTCTGTTTTGAGTAAAATAGACTGGCGACTATAATATCTCTACATCTTTCACCTCACCTCAAATGACGCCGGTCGAAGCGCTCCCGAGAGGGATGCGCGGGACGTAAGGATCCTCACTCTCAAGCTACCCCCCCCCCCCCCCCCCCCCCCCCGGCGGCGAGGATCAGGATCGGAATGGCCACAATGGCGACTCTGTTCAGGACCTTTACCTTTATGAGGGGTAGACTCTATTTGTATGGGTGTTATGTTTGTTTATATTTTCCCCTATTTGCATGTTCCCCCTTTTATTATTCATGTGTACCCCATGCTTATGCTCTTATTCACACACTTGTAGAAAATTCTCCATGTACACTTCGCACCACATCCACATAGGGTCACATATATCCACATGTTGCACGCATCATTCACCCATACTTGGTCTACCATGGGTACTTGTACTTCGATTCCTATTGGCATAATCAAGAAATACATTCATGATTCACACGACATCACCAAAGAGCATTGTGATTGACCAAATTTTACCCAGAAACTAGAGGGTCACTTCATGATGGGCGCTGGTCCGGTAGAGCGCAGTTAGCCTAAGCGATATGACTCTCACCTTCCATTGGTCAAGTACCTTCGATGTATATCGAACGGTTACCCCGCATCATACCGATTGATCGAAGTCACGACGGGATGTATATTGCAAGGGACTTGTTCACGTATGCCATCGAATTCTCTCTCACACGTACCGTCCCCATGAGGTATATGGTGAGGCAATTCACGTCCACTCAGGTATATCAAATGGCTTGTCCACACGTACTGATTGCCTGCAATAGCAAGATGTATATCGTGGAAGTCATGCTAAAGGGGGATCCCCTTCCGATTCACCCAACCAATTGCATACCCGCATATAGGTGTCAAGCCTAGGACACACATGTTAGATTGCCAGTTTCAACCCAAAACTCTGCCGAAATTTTGGGTCGGCCTGCCGCCCGAATTCTCGTGCATTTTTAAAATGGGACCCTATCCGTGAGCCTGGTCAAAAGTCCAGCCATAGCTTTGCATATATTACAAACCCAATTTTTCCAGGCTCCGGTCCCGTCCGGCATTTCATTTTGAATTTAGGAGAATTAATACAAGTGAAAACGTAATAATTATAATAATCATGCTAAGACCGTCTCCGAAGGGAAAATTCTCCTTTTTCTTTATCCAAAATCCAAAAATATTTTTTCCTTTCCTTATCAAAAATCCCAAAACATTTCTACTCCCTCTATCAAAAATCCAAAAATATTTTGTCTTCCAATCTCGAAAAAAAAATTCATCACTGTTGGGCATTCTAGGTCGATCGCAAACCCTTGGCCTAGCTCCTTATTGGCTTCGATCTTCAGTTAAGTCACCCCGGAGTTCCGTCCATTCCCCAATTACTCCTTTCGAGTCCAGAATCCATATGCCTTCCATGGAGAACATACATCAAGTACCCGCTATGCAGTCGAATCTGACGACAATTGTAGCTGAGCTTGTGTCCAAGATTCACAACCTCCAAAATGAGGTTCGAGAAATGCAACGAAACCAGGTTCTCGTTCCTTTGGAACCCGAGGTCCTATTCTCTTAGGCTATGGATCCACCCGAGCCTATTTGGGTTCCAAAAGAGTATCAGTACGCTCCACGTGTCCCTCCTGCTAATGGGTCGCTGCCTGCCTAGCTCCCTATGCCGAATCTTGCCCAGCATGGGGCTAACTAGCCTATGATCATTGATCCAATGGATGAAGAGCTGAACAAAGTTAAAGATAATCTTAAGATGCTCACCAAGAAGTTTAACCAAGTCACAATCTCAGGAAATTACATGGACTACACCCACATGTCTCCTTATCTTAAAGCGAGGTTACCCGAGAAGTTCAAGATGCCAAATATCGATAAATTCAGTGGAAGTGGGCCCTCGATTGTTCATATCCGAAGTTATCACCATTCCATGACATTACTAGGGGATTCTGAAGAGGTGATGGCCCAATTGTTTCAGCAAATTTTAAAGGATAACGCCCTCTAATTGTTTTTGTCTCTCGAAGAGTCTAGGATTTATTGCTGGGAGGATGTACCCCGGGAATTCATATCACAGTACGAATACAATGAAGAGCTTGAGGTAACCTGTCGTGATTTAGAGCTTCTTAAATAGAACTCTTGGGAATCAATCAGTAACTTCATAGCCCGATGGAGGGAAAAAGCAGCAACCATGACCAATCAGCCTTCCGAGGAAGAACAAGTCAGCATAGTGAAGAAAAACTTCTTACGCCATGTCTGAGAAACAATGGGAGGACAATATTATCCCCATTTTTGAGCTCTCAGAGAAGTAGGAGTGGAAATCGATGAAGGTCTTGCTAAAACAGATGTCGAATAGAAGAAGGTGTCCGGACAGTTCACCCCCAGAAAATATTACAATCCTGCCAGTGATACAGTCTCAACCATCAATAACATCTCCTAACCAACCACATCATGGGTACCAGAAAGCCGCCATGTCCGAGTCTGAAATGAATACATAGATCTCCATCCTCCCCTCTCTAATGTTTATCAGCCCTGATAAGCCGAAACCTTATCAAACCTTTAGATCTCCGTCCATTGTCAAATCCACTCCCATGAAACTTTAAGACAGATACCCATTGCACCTTTCACCAAACTGCTGGTCATACCACCAACCAATGCTTTCACCTTCGAAATGTAAACCAAGGTCTAATTGACCGGGGTACCATTGTCCCTCCAGCCAATCCTAAGCCAAACACTACTCACAACCCACTTCCAAATCATACCAATGCCATCTTCTTTGAAGAGCACCCAGAATTTGATCCCTTAACTCAAATCACACCCATATACTCTCCTAAACCTCTCCAAATTTGCCCATATTTCCTCCTAAACCCTACTAGCCTCACTGATCAAGCACTATCACTCCTTACTAGAGCATGCATCGATGTCTGTACTCATTCTGAAAATGGAGGCATGGAATTGTCAGAAGTGTTAAACCAAGAATCTGTCCGTACTCGTTATGCCTCTCACTCAGATAGTTGGGTAGTACCGACCAATGAAGTCAGCCTGGATAATGTTGTCTAGATTATGGCAGAATTATTCAGGCAAACCTACAACAATTGCAGTATGACCGAGTCACTTGATGCTCTAAAGCTACAGGGACGCCTAGTCCCTTCACCATTACACATCTCCACAGAATGGGATGACCTGTATGAAGAAGCTGTTGAAGTTATGGAATGCATCGACTTTGCATGGAAAGAAAAAATTATTTCCACTAAATGCGGGGAAGAATTTGGAGATTCAAATGAAAAATAAGCTTTTGAAAAAACTAGCCCGGTAGCCGATGTGTATGGAATGATATCATTTGAAGAACTCCTCGAAGAAATAAATAAGGTGGCGAAATAACATGAGATTGATAAGGAAATGGGATTTATTTTTTTCCCTTCTTCGGACATGACCAGATCAGGGAGGCATTACCAGATTCCAATATCACTACCAACCAATGACAAAGGGAGGTGCGTTGAAAACTTTCTTATTCCATAGATGACGCTCAAGGAAAGTAAGATCCTCGATCAACTAAAGAAAACTCAAGCTAACATCACTCTATGGGGTCTTTTCTTGTCTTCTTAGCTACATAGAAACGCTTTGATCAAGTTGTTAACTAGACCCACAGTTCATCCTTCTACCATACCAGAAGAAGCAGTAAATTCGGTCGGATCCTTGACCTCTACCCGAATGCTATCCTTTTTCGAAGAAGAAATCCCCAAGATTGGGCCAAACCACAATCATGCACTCAACATCTCCGTAGAAGTTATGGGGAAGGTTGTAACACTCTCTATTGTCTATAATGGATCTGCATTGAATGTCTGACCACTGAGAACCTTCAATTGTTTAGGACTAAAAGAAAGCGACCTCGCTCCAACTTCCGCTGCTGTACGTGCCTATGATAATACCCCTTGGGATGTTATAGGATCCATAAAGCTTCTAATAGGGGATGGACCTATAAACACTGTCGTCGAATTCACAATCATTGACATCCCAGCTTGTTTCAACCCGTTACTCAGACGACCTTGGCTCCACGGTATGAAAGGTGTGTCTTCCTCACTCCATCTGAAATTAAAATTCTTCGCCGCTGGACGGGTCATTACCATATTGGGCGACGATGACAATGTCGATGGTGCAAGTACCATCAGTCCAATCTTTGAGATACAACATGGGTCAAATGATATGCTCCTATCAGGATTTCGCGTTGAACCACTTCTACTCCCGGTAGGGGACAACTTCAAAGAAAGGATTTGTCGAGAATACAACACTTATGGCAACGTCAATATGATTCAGATGTTCAGAAACATTCACTTTATGCCCGGACTAGGGCTAAGACAAAGACAACAAGGGATACTTGATCCGATTGAACTAAATAAGGCCTTCCCTCTTTTTGTTTTGGGGTATCAACCGTCAGAACACGAGCTCAGAATGATCCGCCAGTCTCGACCAAAGAGAAGACTAGATCGCATCCAAACTATCCCAGGTAATTCCTTGAATGGGCGAAGACTTCCCCTTTTATGAATTTCAAGAACCAGGGTATGACCATAAAGATAAGAACATGAATCCTGGAATGGAGATCTTTTTCCAAGACAGCTACCCATGGGTTGAGAGTTCCCAACACCATGTACAAACACTCATCAAAAATACCAAAGAGACTGGGGAAAGTGACTCTGAAGATTCCTTCAACTTACAGACACTGGGTCTAGCACTCTGCATGGTTCATTCAGGCACTACATCACCGGATCCGTCCCAACTGATTAAAGATGATGATACACCTCTCCTCAACTAGCATGCTATACCAGTTCTACCTGTTGAAATATCCCATAATCCCAATGTTTACCCCATTTCTTCTTCTGTTGTCTATCCTTCTTCAAATGTAATCGAGTCCTCTTTTGACGAGGTTCGCAATGCTATTTTTCCTATCAATGAAATAAACAAAGATTTTGCGTATCTTGATATGCGTTACATTAACTGTTTGGATTTTAATCAAACTTTTGATGATGATGATTTTGTAAATGAGCAATTCTTAACTGATCTAAATAAGGTTAATAATAAACAACATAACCTCGTTCAAGTTAATAAAGAAGAGAATGTAGTTATTAACCTCGGTTCTAGTAGACAACTGCACGAGATTAGGATAGGGGCTACCCTTAACGAGCATGAGCATGCACAACTCGAAGAATTACTAAAAGAATTCATGGATGTCTTCGCATGTTCCAACGACGATATGCGTGGAATTGATCTTGAAATAGCTCAGCATGAGATTCCCACTCTCCCAGATTACAAGACGGTCAAACAAAAGTTGAGAAAGCTCTGCACCGAATGGTTGCTCAAAGTCAAAGAAAAGGTGGTTAAACAGTTGAACGTAGGCTTTATTCGTGTGATCGAATATCCCATATGTCTAGCCAACATAGTTCCCGTGCCGAAATCAAGAGGAAAAGTTCGGATGTGAGTAGACTATCGGGATTTGAACAAAGCCTTTCAAAAGGATGATTATCCGTTACCCAATATCGACATGATCGTAGAAAACACAACCAATCATGCTCTCAAGTCATTCATCGACGGGTTTACTGAATATAACCAAATCAAAATGCACCTAGACCACCAAGAAAAAAATCACATTCATCACCCCATGGGGTACCTTTTGCTACACCGTTATGCCATTTGGTCTCAAGAACGCTGGGGCTACCTAACAGAGGGCTGCCACAACCATCCTGCACGATCTGATTCATAAAAAAGTTGAGTACTATATGGATGATATGATTATCAAGTCCAAGACTAGAGAGGGTCATGTACCCGCTCTCCTAAAGTTCTTTGAACGACTGCCACTGTATCAGATGATACTTAATTCGCATAAATGCTTCTTCGGCGTTACAAAGGGAAAACTCTTGGGATTCATGGTCAGTGAGAAGGGTATAGAAGAATATCCCACTAAGCTGAAAGCTATACTTGAGATGCCACCTCCCCGAACACATAAAGAAGTCTGAGGTTTCCTTGGTAAATTGCAATACATCAGTCGGTTCAGTAGCCAGCTAACTTCCATCTGCAAACCTATTTTTAAACTCCTCCGAAAGGATTCAACCAAGATTTGGAACGAGGCCTCCCAAGAATCTTTTGAACGAATCAAATAATACCTAACCGAACCCCCAGTACTCATGCCACCACATCCTGGTCTCCCCTTGCTCCTATACCTAACCATAATCGACACATCAGTTGGGGCTCTGCTAGCCCAATACCTTAAAGATTCCCGCAAATAAAGAGCCATATATTATTCTAGTCACAAATATGTTGGGTATGAGGTTAACTACACCACTTTGGAAAAGGCGTGTGTCGAACTTATTCGGGTCACCCAAAAGCTATGACACTACATGCTCGCCTTCACCATCAAACTTGTATCTAGAATGGACCGCGTCAAATACATGCTTGAGAAACAAGCCTTATCTAGTCGAATGGCTTGATGGTTGATGCTCCGAGACGAGTTCGATATCGTGTACGTCACGCAGAAAGCCATGAAAGGAAGAGCCATCTCTGACTACCACATTGATTACCCCGTAAAAGAAGCAGATGTCTAGATCTCTGAATTCCCAGATGAAAACATCCTTTGCACTGCTCAAGACAACCTTCGATGGAAAATGTTATTTGATGGCGCTGCCAACAAGAAGGGATATGGCATTGGGATACTTCTGATCGCCCCAGATGACTCACATACTCCCATCGCCATCAAGTTGGATTTTCCCTGCGCCAATAACATGACTGAATACGAGGCATGCACCGTAGGCCTGAAGGTTTCTCTCAAGAAAGATATTCAATTCCTTGATGTCTACGGGGATTCTTCCCTCATCATCGGTCAAATGCTCAGAAAATGGAGAATCAAGGACGAGAAACTACAACCCTTCCATGCCCACTTAGAAGAGTTAGCCTCCCAATTCCAAGATATCACCTTGCATTACTTACCCCTAGAAAATAATAACCTAGCCGATGCCCTTGCTACCTTTGCCTCCATGGTCGACATTCCTGAAGGAATCACAATGACCCCCTTCCTAGTTCAAAAGCAAGACAGACCAACCCATTGCCACCACATTGGGCCCGTCCCCACAGAAGATCCCGAACTAGCCAATTATTGGTACTATGATATCTAGTGCCTCCTCAAGCATGGTAGGTATCTCGAGGGTTCCAACAAGAAAGATCGAGCATCCCTCTGAAGACTAGCTACCCAGTACATCATCTGTCACAAAGCACTACTCAAGAAGAACTTCGATGAAACTCATCTACACTGCATCGCAGGGGTTGACATTGAAAAGATAATGTAGAAGATCCACAGTGGGGAATTTGGACCCCCTATTAACGGTCACATGCTTGCCAAGAAGATCATCCGACAGGGCTACTACTGGACCACCATGACCCATGATTGCACTGCCTATGTCTGGAGATGCCCCAAATGTCAATAATTCTCCAACCTTCAGCATTTGCCTCTACATGAATTATATAATATGACCTCTCCCTGTCCATTCTCCACCTAGGGCATCGACATCATAGGGAAGGTTACACCGAAGGCTTCTAACGGGCATGAGTTCATCCTAGTTGCCATTGATTACTTCACCAAATTGGTCGAAGCGGAGTCATATACAGTACTCAACGCTAAGAAAGTTGCCAAATTCATCAAGAAAAATATCATCTACCGGTATGGGGTCCCGTACGAGATAGTATCAGATAACGGGTTACATTTCAAGGCATAAGTCACAGAGGTGGTCAACGAGTATGGGATTCAAAGACACAAATCTTCTCCCTACCGACCTCAGACCAACGGTACAGTTGAAGCTGCCAATAAGAACCTCAAAGCCATCATCAGTAATATGATCGAAAGCTCTCGAGATTAGGCCGACCAGATCCTGTACTCCTTTTGGGGATACTGATCCTTACTTCGAACCTCTACTGGAGGTACCCCTTACTCTCTAGTTTACAACATGGAAGCAGTCTTACCGTGGAGTTGGAAATACCCTCGCTACACTTCATGCTTGAAAGAAAGGTCAGTGAAGAAGACTGGTGCCAAAGCCATCATGACGAGTTGACCCTCCTAGATGAAAGGAGATTAAAATCACTATACCACATACAAGGGTACCATCGTCGAATAACACGATCATTCAACAAAAGAGTCAAGGACCGCAGTGTCTGAGAGGGGGACCTAGCCCTCAAAGAAATGATAAAACCCATCTGGGACCCCAGAGGGAAATTCAAACCCAATTGGAGTGGCCCCTACATTATAAAGAAGATCTTGTATGGCGGTGATTCCATGCTCACCGACTTAGATGGGGAAGAGATGGCTCATCCATCAACCTGGACCATCTCAAGAAGTTCTACCCCTAGTTCGAAATCTCGGTGCGCTACGACTCTTCTCATCTCCCTTTTATTCTAAAAAAAAATCTCTTCATTTCCTTCTACCCAGAACTACGTGGGTCTGATCCTCTTCAAATAACCATTTTCAAACAAAATTAAAACTTTTCAAAAACCCCAGATGTACGTAGGCAGCTCATACACCTTATATGAGAATGACCCTTTCTTTTTCACAAAATACTATTGTTTTCTTATCTCCGAGAACAACAGTCAATTCCAACATATACTTGAATAAAAGGATTATGTATGCCTTAGGGATCGGTATAGATAATTCAAACAATACAAAACTCATCAAGGGAACACCTGGATGATCAGAAACTTGTTTATTTCACTAATAAGAAATTACGGTATGGATTACATAAGAAAAGGAAAAGATAACTCCCTTCCCCCTACCTTCCTAAAAAAGATAAAATAAGATCCCCACATTTATCCCCCATTACACAATAAACTCTACAGGAGTCCTATCCACAGCTACCAGAGGATCCATCTCCATCATCATCATCAACATCCTGGGGTCCCCATGTTTCCCCTGCCTGAACAGAGTGTCGCAGGCACTCCATGGACCGATAAGCTGGAACCAGCTTCGAAAAGACCACAACACCTCCTTCCATGGTATCAAAAAAGACAAGCCACTTTTGTCCAGTATCCACTACCAACATCTTTCTAACTACTCTCCTCCACAACCACTTTATATAATCCCTAGGGATATGCCAACTCTCCCAACCTACTGATAGGGACGGGTCGACGGACGCTGATTCTCCAACATAGAGCCAAGACGCATGTGCAGACGCTTAGTAAAATCCTCTACCGAAAAGAAATTTAGTATTTGGGGTGGCACGACCTGTGCCCGACCAAATTGGCATAAAAGCTGCCAAGGTAAATAAAAAGAGGTATTCCTGAGACCAACCAGCCGCACATACGATTATTCTCCTAGCTCCAGAACAGGCAGCAATTGTCCCCACCAAGGCACTGACCAGTATAGATTTCGAGCCCCATGCTCCATAAGCTAATTCTC
Organism: Sambucus nigra; assembly: GCA_949130495.1. Classification (NCBI taxonomy): domain Eukaryota; kingdom Viridiplantae; phylum Streptophyta; class Magnoliopsida; order Dipsacales; family Adoxaceae; genus Sambucus; species Sambucus nigra. The sequence continues at coordinate 250,705,437 of OX422215.1, forward strand.
CCATCTCTAAATATCCAGGACAACGCTGAAGAAGTGACGCGAAAAGAAGTTGGGTATAATCGACAAAGAATATTCTGGAAGAGTCACCAGGCAAAGTCTTTCAGACAACCACATGAACATCATCACGGGGCTACCTCGCAGGAAGTCAGAACGACTTTCTCGCCAGGCATCCAGACCATTCAGGGTCTCCGCCAGTATCACCATCGCAGGATTGCGATGGTATGACATCCATGAAGTAACGGCTGTAAGTTGTGGGTCCACCAGTAGTTCCCCAGTCACCAGGAGCAATTTTGAAACCAAGTCCAAAATAACGGCTCCGACGTATCTAGCATCACTAACTTCCTACAAATGCACAGACTGCAACACCACCGGGAGGGAGATCATTCTTGTAGTGATCTAGTTGCCGAAGGCGAAATATGAAGGAGCCTATCCAGCAAATCCCTGGGAGAATGGGAAAATTCGGGTAAAGGCGCAGCAACACTAGGATTTACCTCCAGCATGATAGAAAATTCCTCGTAGGTTAACAAACTTTATCCAACCCAAAACGGAATACATGGTCTTAGGGGTACTAAAATCGTACCGCCACCATCAGCATGTTCCACTCAATGGGTCGATTGCGCCACAAGGAGACTCGACGCATGTTGAAAGAATCATAGTCGACGTTATAAGAGCACATTGCTTCCAAGGCTTTGAGGTAGTTAGCAAACTCAATGCTACCAAGGAGAGCCATCTTGCAAGACTAAGAAACAGTAGACAAGTGAAGATGTGATGGAAACGCTCCACCCTTCACCCTTTTTATACTTGAGAACCCTCACAAGAGACACAATCCCTACATAAATCGGAGGGAATCCTACCCCACAAAGTGAAAAAGGCTGAAGAAGGCACAAATAAAAAACTTTGAATTGATGGGACTGGACTTGACTGCCGATAGGTAGGACAAGGTGCTTGTCGATCGACAACCTCCTATTTTTGGAGATTTTCCTTTTTCCTTTTTTTATCAAAATCAGAAAACCCAATAAAAATAAATTGATATTTTCAACAGAATTTCAAAAATTCTTTTCCACACTTATAAAATTTCTCATTTTTAACCTTCCTTCAAAATCCCAAAAATATCTCTTTTTACGGTCTCAACGGCAAAGAAAAAAGTGCATGCGCATGCATTCATTCATCATTAACAAAAGATAATAAAAAATCCCATTGCATTGCATATATATTTGTTCTTTGTGTTACATCAATTTTGCAGGAAATGGGATAAAGAAAAAAAATAATGGGACTCAGCCCGAACCCATTCTTTCTCTCTCACACCTACCCTTCACCCCTATCTCTAAGAGCTTCCACCCCTACGACACGCTCTCTTTCCCCTACGGTGAGATGACGTACTATCGCTACCCGAGCCAGAGTCCTCCTCGGATGAAGTGAACGACACCAAGAAAGAAGGAACCGGGACCGCATCCCGAATATGGGCAATCGCCGATGAGATCCTGTCCCTAATATCCCTCAGCCAAGTGGTCGACACCCGAACATGCTGCAAGAAAAAGGAAAAATCAGTATCAAAGCGAAAAGGATCAAAAAAGAAAAGAAAGAAAAGAAAAGAACAATAAGGTATATCGCAGGATGAAGAACCTCATATGTCAAACCCAACTCCTTCGGATACATCTCATAAGGACGGTGCAACATGGGGACCATCCCTCCATCAGCCCAACGGATGTTGTACGAAGGGGTATGGAATCTCACAAAGGGGACCTCTGAAGTCGCCGCCTCCACAGACGTCGATGGACCACCGCCGTTGTGGGAAGACCCCACCACCCGACTCGAACCTGTAGGAGGAAAAGGAAAGGCATCATACATGATGGGCGCCATCAACCAGCTCATCACAAAGTCCATATAGTCATACGGCGCAACCGTATCAGTATACAACAAGTAGGACTCACTGATTATTGTCGCGATCCTTGCATCCTCCGGCAGCAGCCGTTCCCACCTCATAGATATAGGAGGCTGCACAGGTGGCACCACCACCTCCTCCTCCACAATATGTCGAACCACCTGCTCCCCTGGATACTAGGAATGGCTGAACTCATGCACCAGTAAATGCCTCATCTGCGCATTCATCTCGGTCACCCCCGTATCCTGAATGGTTGTCCCCCAAGGGTAAATGGTCACCTGAAAATCCTCGGAAGTCATAAGTTAATACAAAATCAGAACATGCCAAAAACCAAGGCTGAAAAGGAAAGAGTCTTACCCTACCACTAGTCAGGACATTCAAGACCTAATGCACTACCTCCAAAGAAAGAGATCCATTCGATTGCCGATTGGCCTTACACCATCGATACAATCAGCAGAAGTCCCCAACGATATCATCCATCAAAGCGACTAGCGGGGTATTACAACCAATCACCTCATAGAACCACATCTTCCAAAGATAGGAATTCACGACCAAAAAGAGACGCATAAGAAAAATGTGAATGCATGAAAAGGCGCAAATTAAAGAATACCTCGAGGAGATACATGGCTCCAGAAAAAGTTTACCGGCAGCACCGGCTAAATGCATCGAAATAAAATTAGAGGGTTGCCAAAGTCAGGCTCCCCATATCATAGAAAGGGATGTTTGAAAACATCCTCAAGTATAGAAAGAACCACAAATGGATGATGTCGCCGCTCGAAGCCACCATGAAGCCTCCTAGCACTAACAATATGAACAATCGGGCCATCTGCCTCACCTGCAGCCCGTCCTCCACATCAACTACCCTACTCAGCAGAACATCCTTCAGTAAGGACAGCCGGATAGAATCCCTAGACACTATCCTCCCTACGTCACCGAGCGTCGCCCTCACCACCTCTGGCCTCACCCTTAGAGATCTATCCACCTCTATCTGCTCCCCATCGTAATCCATCCCCAGCAGCTGCTGCACATCTATGGGAGACACGGTCATCTCCCTAAAGCCAAAATGGAAGGTGTGGGTAGTATCCCACCATCTCTCCCCCAAAGCGCACAGGACTGCTGTTGAACGAGGCATCTCATCCAGCGTAGATGCCAACCTCCCAAAACTCGCTGAAGATACCATCCAACGCACCACAGATAGAAGATGCTCCCAGACATCCTTAAGCCCCATCGACCCACGGGCATGCATGTTCTTCAAAGATATATCAGATTGTCAAAATAACAAAAAAACGTATCAAAATTCAAGAACGAACGAAAAAACACCAAAAAAAGAAGAATGCCAAAAGTCAGGTTACTTACATAACCGCCAGGGTTCACCACCCGAGAGGATCGATGACGCGATGGCTCCCGTAGCAAGGTTCGCTCATCCGCAATCGGCTTAAACGCATCAAAGGAGTTCTCACTCCCCAAAGCAAGAGGCGCCTTGGCCCTCCACTCCACATTCGCCCAGTCATCAGCAGTCAACCATTCCCTATGCACTGCAGTGCTCACAAAGGCGGCCATTTCTTAGAGATCGAAATGCTAGAATGATTTGTGAAAGAAAATCACAGAAAGAAAGAAAGCAAGAAGCTATGAAAAATGAGGGGAATTCTCCCCCTTTACATAGGATGCCAAGCGTCATGCCGATCGGCATTGACTCCCCACCCACCGATCGCCATTGCCCCCTTACCTTCCACTACCGAATGTCACCCTCTAAACTATGCCGACCGGCACGCCCTTGAAATTTCATACAAAAATTCCTAGAAAATCCTGAAAAATTCTCAGAAAATTCCTAAAAATCCCAGTAAAGGATTTAGAACATTTTCAGCAAGAAAATTTCGCACTCCCTCAAGCAGAATCCCCATTTCCCCAGTGGAACTCCAGAAAGCCATTTTCAAAGTAACCAAAGGACACTCTACTTTTTCCCCAGCTCATTCACCAGCGGAACCCAAAATCCAATCTTCATCCACTCTTAGGTCAGAATTGACCTCGGTCTTGGATCATCACCTTAGTTAGGTCAGAATTGACCTCGGTCCTCGGTCGTCACCACTCTTAGGCCAAAATTGACCTCGGTCTTAGATCGTCACCTTAGTTAGGTCAAAATTGACCTCGATCGTCACCACTCTTAGGTAAGAATTGACCTCAGTCTTGGATCGTCACCTTAATTAGGTCAAAATTGACCTCGGTCCTCGATCGCCACCACTCTTAGGTCAGAATTGACCTCGATCTTGGATCATCACCTTAGTTAGGTCAGAATTGACCTCGGACATCGGTTGTCACAACTATTAGGTCATAATTGACCTCAGTCTTGGATCGTCACCATCGTTAGGTCAGAATTGACCTTGGTCCTTAATCGTCACCTCTCTTAGGTCAAAATTGACCTCGGTCTTGGATCGTCACTTTAGTTAGGTCATAATTAACCTCAGTCCTTGATAATAACCTCTCTTAGGTCAAAATTGACCTCGATCCTCGGTCGTCACCACTCTTAGGTCAAAATTGACCTCGGTCTTGGATCATCAACTTAGTTAGGTCAGAATTGACCTCGGTCTTGGATCGTCACCATAAGCCCACAGAACTGGCTTCGACCCGTAGAATCGGTCACCCTCATCTTGAAGCCCTCAGAATTAGCTCTAACTCGCAGAATCGGTCATCCCCAGCACCTCCTCAGGAATTGGCCTAAACCTTTCCTCAAAACCATCCCTTAGGTCCTCAGAATCGACATTGACCCTCTGAATTGGTCATTATCAATCCCTTAGGTCCTCAGAATCGCCCTCGACCCTCTGAATTGATCATCCTCCCTCAAAAGCATCATGCGGTGTCTATTCGACGGCTATCGTTTGTTCTAAACTCACTCATCGAGGGTCTATGTAGACACCCCATTCTGTTACCCACTAAACTCTCCTTAGTACCATAGCACCTCCCTTCATCACTAAAATCTCAGGTCATAACTTGAGTACTGACTTAGAAGCCATCGGGCACTCCCAAGCTCCATTTGACCAAAAGTCAAACTCTTCAGCTCGATCGAGACTGAATGAATCTTTGAAATACACCGAAACCCCTTTCTAATTGTTCGCTTCGTGTGCGATTTCAACTAACGGTACACTTGCATGGTCCGTTTTACTCCGAAAGGTCACCGAATGCTTCTAGGCCCACATGACCAAAGTCAACTCCCCGAACTAGATCAAACTATTTAGAATGTCTAAGTACATCTCCTAACCTTTCCAATGATCCACCTCATGTGCGATTTGGACTTACCATGAGGATGAACGATCCGTTTGCGTCTGGTGTTTTCCCATCCAATGGACTGATGAATGCTTTCGAGCCACATTTGACCCAAAGTCAAATCTGGAACCCAAGAGCGGCCTAAGGAATTTCAAAGGTCTCTAAATTACCTTTCCAATGGTCCACCCCGTGCACAATTATGATTAACGGTTTGCGTTCTACGACCAATTTTCCAAAAAGGCCTGAAAGACACTACCAAACGGTAGGTCCCAGACCCTGCCTATCGACAGTGTTCCTAAACCCACCTGCCGAATGGTAGGAACAGGGATATGATGATCGGCAATGCCCTGGGCCTAAAAAAGTAGGCCTTGACCTCGTTGCAAGGGTGGTAAAAAAATCAAAAACTTATCACTCTCAACAGATACCGAAAACCTCTCTCGAAGTCAGCGTGATTTCTACACCCAAATCCCTTTCCAAACTTCACTTTTCATCCTCATTTTCATCAAACTTGGTGAATTCAGTACCCTCCACCATCATCTAAGTCTAAGGGCTGCTCTCCAACATTCAAGATCAAGCTCAAGATCTTCAAGAAGGTCCAATTTTTTCAACTCTCTCCTTAAATTCTCACAAATTTGCAATAACTTGTTTTATTACTTTGGGTGCTTTTATTATCTCATCTCACAAATACTAATGTACTTTTTATTTAGTATTATTTCACATCTCTTATTTTTATATAAATAAAAACCCAAAAAATAAGAAAACGAGGGTTTGCTCATAAATTCCAAACGGGAATTATCATACTTTTCTTACACTTTTCTCACAACTAAAACACTTTTTTTACACACACACACACACACACAAATAAGAGAATCTCCGATTGGATTTAAGGGATAAACCCCTGTAACAACCCGCCCTTTTGGAGACGATTAAATCCCATAATTAAGTGTAAAATGGGAATTTGGAGAATTTCTCAAAATAGTAATTTTTGGGATTTTCGAGGATTTCATGATTTTCGATGGGTGTTATAATTATTTTTGGGACTAAATAGGTCGAGGTAATTTAATTATATGTCGCTGTGGAGTATAGCGACAAAAGAGGTATTATTTCAGTAGAAAACCCGCATTTACTTTTATGGGTTCGAATAGTGATTTGCAGTCAAGTACCTCAGATGGAAATTTAGAATGCACCATGAGTCTCAGAATGTCCGAGATAGTCGGAAAAGAGTGTCCGATTTTCGAAATTGAGTTCCGGGTAATTTTGGAGTTAAACGGGCTCGTAATTGAATAAACGAGTCGTTTTTGGGTTTTAAAGGGATAACCCTTTTCTCTCTATATAAAGAGGGAGAGAGGGAGAAAAAAGAGAAAGAAAGAAGAGAGAAGAGAGCGAGGAGGAAGAAAAGAGGAAAAAGTGGGAGATTCCGACCAGCCTCCACGAGATTCGGCTCGAGGATGTCGGATTTTATCCACGAGGCAAGTGTTTACTTGATTTATTTATTTTTAGGCATAAATATCTCATATCATTGTTGGTATAACAAACCCTAATGATTTTGTGTTGGGTATTCGTGGATAAAACGGGTTTTGGGGAGTTAAAACGAATAAACCCCTAAAAATGGTAAATTGGAGAAACTTAGGTTTTAACTGAAATTAATTGGTGATTCCTGGTTCTAGGATTTTTAGAACCCGTATTATAAGTGTATTTGTTGTTGGTAGAAGTTGTAGGCCGTTGGGTGAGGATATGGAAGCTTGGGGGAAGCTTCCATGGCCGAAACATCTTCTCGGAGAAGAAGTTGCCCGACGTGATCGATCGATCGATCATGGGGGCTCGATCGATCGAGCCATCGATGGATCGACGGCCAAGGGTCGATCAATCGATCCCTGCTGAAAGTTGGCAACTTTTCTAGGATGATTTGGATGGGATAGATTCCATTTAATCTTGCTTTGAGGTTGATTAGGGGATAACCTAAGGGACCTTTTAGGACTATATAGTCCTCTAATTAAAGGAATTTAGGAGGGTTAAGTGAGTGTTTAAAAGTATAACCCTTAAACTTTATTTCGAGGAAAATATCTAGGTTGAGGATTTAGAATGTTGGGGTCCCTAAAATAGGGTGGGTATCCCTAAATGATTAATTGGACTAGATGTGGTCCTTGGGTTCATGGAAATAAAATCCATAGCCCATTAAATTTAAGATTTCTCGGGAGAGATAAATTCCTAGGATATTTCGGTGGGCATTTATGCCTATATAATTATGCGTATAGGAAGCATAATTATAATCGATTGTGGAGTTAGTGTATCCTACGAGCTAATTAGGATAAATTGGGAATATAGAGATATATATATATTTCACTTAGGGTGAAATGGTATCATTGGAGATATCCAATAAATCCTTTGATGGGATTGAGATATATAGTGATTATGAAAGTAATAAAATACTTTGGGTTTAGTATCATGCTTATATGAATGCATGATTATGATTCCTGGAGGGAATCTATGGGATTATTGGTCATCGCTAGATGCTATAGGCCATTATGGCCATTTATATATTCTAGGTGGAATATATGGTATAAGTATATATATATATATTATATGATGGAAATGATTTTGAAAATATAAGTATGAGTATTTTCAAAATGGTAAAGAAATGTTTTTCATAATTGATAAAATATGGATTGCACACCTCCCTAAATCGCTATCATAAGGGAAGTTGCGCGCGTTATGGTGAAGCCCCTTGGCTATTGAGCAGGGTGGATATAGTCCTTTAGGCCATATGAGAGATTATATATTTGTTTTTGCGCTGGTTAGGGGATTCTGGGTGTGGTCCTGAGTTTCTCGCAGGCATATGGCCGCTTCCCGACGTTGTTAGGTTCCCAGGTTATCTTGTTTGATAGGCTCAGGAAGATGATAGCCATCTAGGGGCCCGTCCAGTGGGGAAACCCGAAAGGGCGGTCTTAGATTTATTAAAGCAATTCATGATAATTGATTGGCTTTAATTACATTTCCCGAGTATAAAAAGGGAAATGGGATAAAGGTTTTGGCTTCGGTAACACTCCCGGATGGAAGAAGGGATGTGGAAGCATATGGTATGATCAAAGAATTTTCATGATAATGAAAATGGATTTGGGTACATTTCCTGAGTATAAAAAGGGAAATGGGATAATTTAAAAAAAAGGAAAAGCATTTTTTATGATAATAAAATTGGCTTTTAAAAAGATCTATGTTATGATAAAGCAACTCATGCTAATGAATTGGCTTTAAATACATTTCCTTGATATGAGAAGGGAAATGGAAAGTTTTGATATGAGTATATAATACACATCAGTACGGGAGGTAGATCCGGATGAAATTAATTTAAGTAAACCTTAGTCCGGGAGATATTATCCGGATGTATATTGTAGATGTATATATATGTATTTATACATTAATTTGCGTGCTACGGGCCTAATGGATCTATACCATTAACCCTGCCAAGTAGTAGTGTATCGGGGGGTACCTTATTTGGATTTCGCTTTGCGAGACACCCCACGCACGAACTTAGAGTTGTGTTGAGAATGGAGGGAAGTTTAGCCCCTAGCACTTGGACTGTCTAGGGTAGATAGTAGATGGGTAAATTAGACTAGTTAGGCAGGGATAGCTCGATTAGGGTATCTTGTTAGGATGCATTAGGTGTGCACTACTAGAGGAGAGGTGAGGGGTATCTCATGGGAGTGCGATACCAATTTAAATATGAGGTAAAAATATTTTTCTAAAATAAAGCATTTATGCACTTGCAAAATATTTTCAAATTCATGCTCTGACCCGTTTATCTACCTTTCGTTTCTTGTTTTTATATATATATATATATATATATTACATAGGTGTCCAGACACAGGGATGCCTGGATGGCACTTCCTTCGAGTCAGACGTCTGCTGCAACAGCTGTGGATGCTTGCGGGTTCTCGGTAGACACTTCTTTCCTTGTAATCTAGATAGGAGGTATTGTACAAACATTCGGGCCAATGGTCCAACTGATTTTATTTATTCTTTTCACGTTATTCGATTTGGTTGTATAATTTGAACCGAGTGTTCGGTTATTTTATTTCATTTCATTTTCCTTTCAGTTTCATTTACGCATTTAACTGTGTGTATGTTTTATTTTAATCGTTAAAAAGAGTAGTTAATTGAAAGTTTTTAACGCTCGCCTAATAGGATATTAGTAATTAAATGGATTTTCGACAGTGATGCTAAGAATGATCCATATGTGACTCCTGTTTTAATTTTGATATAGGAGTGATCGCCCGGTATCCCATTAGGCGGGTTGTTACATATGGTATCAGAGCATCAGGTTCTAGTGTCCTTAGGAATCTGTGCGGACGTACTACGCTTTCAGCATTGCTCTCAATTTCATATAGAGCCCCAGGATTAGGATTATTGATTTCTCTTGTGAGATTTCGTTCTCCTGCTATGTTAGAAAATTATATAAATCTTTTGCTCGCTCGTTTGAGAATCGTGTGCGGGGCTTGGATGGTAGCAGGAGGTGGGGCTTAGCTGGAGCAGCTGATAGAAGTTGGGGATGAGAACCTTAGTAGAGGCCACTCTCCTTGTGGAAAATGCTAAGGATTGTTGCAACGACTACTAAAGTATAGTAGTTAGGAGCATCTAAGTACTGCTATGGTAGAAAGTGGTACTCATATTGAACTACCCCGTGGAGATAAGGGTTTAAAAAGGGTCTTTGATAAGGACCATATATTAAAGTTGGGGTTGTGCAAAGTGAGCATGGCACTACCTAGTGGACGCAGATGGCTCGAGAGCTTAGGATTAGAGCAGGGTATGGAATTACCCAGATGTGAAAATTTAAGGAAGATTTTCACTTGTAGGGAGAATGTGGGTGTGTTCAGGTGCCCCTGAGTGGACATCCACATGGGGAGATTTGTTGAAACTGGTAGTGTACTTTCCTTTTTACGAAGAGGTTAAGAGGATTAGTAAGGTGATTGTAAGGAGTGAGATTATAGAGTCAGATGGCGTTGACAACTTGATCATGGTCAAGAAGGCCAGTGATGAAAATAATGATGTGGAGTGTGGAGCCACACGGTTAGTCCTTTCCCGGTAGGAATAAAGGACAAGGTTAGGGTGCCCAGATGGGGACTAGAGTTAAGAAATTTTGGTAAGAAGTGTGTCTAGATGAAGTTGTGGTGTTCGATTGTCCTAGACTCGTGTGTGTAATTTGAGTTTGTGTCGGTCTCGATAACATAATAATGTAGGCTTATGTGTTTTCCGCGGTAGCGGAATTTTATTTTCTTTCACTCATCATAGAGGCGGGTGTTTATATTTTGTATATATACATATAATGTATTTGGTTAATCGGAGCAATAACAGGTTAATGATGGCAAGACTATCATGTCCGCAGTTCTAGGAGGGAACAAATTGTGGTTGTGGTGTCTCACCTGGATACAGGTTAAGTACACCTTTATTATTATGGATTGATGGAACCTCGATGAGCATAGGCTTCATTATTTTGATGTGTGTATGTGGCGACCTTATAGATATAATTTAAGGCCCACATGATTCTTGTTGAGCTGTAAGATTAAGCTCAGGTTTGCGCAAGGACTTAGAATTAGTGCGAGCGCTTGGTGGTGTGACTCTTAGTTGGAGATAAGAGCTCAGACCATCTTTTGTTGATAAGGGATAGGATTATCCAGGTTGCATGTCTGAAATAACGGAACTCCGTGACCGACGAAGTCAAGTGTTAATGTGTGGAGGGGTTCCTTGTTTGGATTTCGCTTTGCGAGACGCTCCAAATGTGACTCTTAACGGCGTCGGGCGTGGAGAGCTGTTGTAGGATGCAAGGATGTGGGTTAGTCTTATAGTGTGGATGAACCACTATAAACTATAAACCCTGTGATGATGGTATGTTTATGAAAATATTGTGCTATGGAAAAGCACTAAAGTGGTCCTCTCGCCACAAGTAGTTGGGTGGAGTAGGACTTAGAGAAATTGGTTTGAGGATGATAGCCAGGCCTTAATAAGAAGACAAATTTGGAGGAAATCTGCGATCGGTGTGATATAAGTAGTGTTCATATAGAGAGTAGGCACTTAGATTAGCTAGGTTTCTTTTCGTATGGGCGGAAGGATAGGATAGTAGGAATGCATTTATAGGTTAGTGTAGGCAGGATTTAGGATGTCCCATTGGTCTGACTTAGTTCGTTATATCTCGATGACCGACAACGCAAGGGAGTAGTGTAACGGGAGGGTTCCTTGTCTGGATTTCGCTCTGCGAGACGTCCCACGCACGAAACCGAGCAAATGTCGGAAATTAAGAGAGGCCTTAGACACTAGGGATATATTTAGGATACTCGTTTCACGTAGGTAGGGTAACGCTTAGATCGTAGCATTTGTACGATGTAGATTCGATAAGAGTTAGTGGCGCCGAGGATTAGGAGAATTGAAATTTCATGGGTCGGGAGTACCCATAGGTGAGTATTACACCGAGGAAAGGAGATCCTTATTGGGAGAGAGTGTTACGTGTCAGACGCTCACAATGGATGTGCAAACATGCACAGGTTAGAAAGTTGTATGGGCACCTTGGTGAGATAGTTTTATATACCGCCCAAAATAGGATGGGCGTAGTATATAAGGTTGAAAATCATGCCGAGAGGCATCATAGAGGACGGGTATTAAGTGACGCGTAAGAGTTACTTTACGATCATGGTAGACGTATATCATATAGTTGGGAACCGTTGGGTTAGTATCGTTTCCCTTGAGGTATTAGGATTTGGAGCGATTCTAGGTTTGGTGGTGTAGGTTGTATCTGAATTTCGAGGACAAAATTCTGTTGTAAGGGGGGGAGTATGTAACAACTCGCCCTTTTGGAGACGATTAAATCCCATAATTAAGTGTAAAATGGGAATTTGGAGAATTTCTCGAAATAGTAATTTTTGGGATTTTTGAGGATTTCATGATTTTTGATGGGTGTTATAATTATTTTTGGGACTAAATAGGTCGAGGTAATTTAATTATATGTCGCTGTGGAGTATAGCGACAAAAGATGTAAGATTTTGAGTAGAAAGCCCGCATTTACTTTTATGGGTTAGAATAGTGATTTGCGGTCAAGAACCTCGGATGGAAATTTCGACTGCACTATAAGTCTCAGAATGTTCGAGATAGTCGGAAAAGAGTGTTCGATTGTCGAAATTGAGTTCCGGGTAATTTTGGAGTTAAATGGGCTTGTAATTGAGTAAACGAGTCCTTTTTGGATTTTAAGGGGTTAAAAACTTTTCTCTATATTTAAAGAGGGAGAGAGGGAGAAAAAAGATAAAGAAAGAAGAGAGAAGAGAGAGAAGATAGAGAGGAGGAAGAAAAGAGGAAAAAATGGGAGATTCCGGCCAGCCTCCGCGGGATTCGGCTCGAGGACGTCGAATTTTATCCACGAGGCAAGTGTTTACTTGCTTTATTTATTTTAAGCATAAATAAATCATATCATTGTTGGTATAACAAACCCTAACGATTTTGGGTTGGGTATTCGTGGATAAAATGGGTTTTTGGGAGTTAAAACGAATAAACCCCTAAAAATGGTAAATTGGAGAAACTTAGGTTTTAACTGAAATTAATTGGTGATTTCGGGTTCTAGGATGTTTAGAACCCGTATTATAAGTGTATTTGTTGTTGGTAGAAGTTGTAGGCCGTTGGGTGAGAAGATTGAAGCTTGGGGGAAGCTTCCATGGCCGAAACAGCTTGTCGGAGAAGAAGCTGCTTTATATGATTGATCGATCGATCATGGGGGCTCGATCGATCGAGCCATCGATCGATCGGCGTCCAAGGGTCGATTGATCGACCCTTGCTGAAAGTTGGCAACTTTTCTAGGATGATTTGGATGGGATAGATTACATTTCATCTTGCTTTGATGTTGATTAGGTGATAACCTAAGGGACCTTTTAGGACTATATGGTCTTCTAATTAAAGGAATTTAGGAGGGTTTAGTTAGGGTTTAAAAGTATAACCCTTAAACTTTATTTTCGTAGAAAATAGCTAGGTTGAGGATTTAGAATGTTGGGGTCCCAAAAATTGGGTGGGGATCCCTAAATGATTAATTGGACTAGATGTGGTCCTTGGGTTCATGGAAATAAAATCCATAACCCATTAAATTTAAGGTTGCTCGGGAGAGATAAATTCCTAGGATATTTCGGTGGGCATTTAGTCCTATATAATTATGCGTATAGGAAGCATAATTATAATCGATTGTGGAGTTAGTGTATCCTATGAGATAATTAGGATAAATTGGGAATATAGCGATATATATATTTCACTTAGAGTGAAATGGTATCATTGGAGATATCCAATAAATCCTTAGATGGGATTGAGATATATAGTGATTGTCAAAGTAATAAAATACTTTGGTTTTAGTATCATGCTTATATGAATGCATGATTATGATTCCTGGAGGGAATCTTTGGGATTATTTGTCATCGCTAGATGCTATAGGCCATTATGGACGTTTATATATTCTAGGTGGAATATATGGTATAAGTATATATATTTATTATATGATGGAAATGATTTGGAAAATATAAGTATGCGTATTTTCAAAATGGTAAAGAAATGTTTTTCATAATTGATAAAATATGGATTACACACCTCCCTAAATCGCTATCATAAGGGAAGTTGCGCGGGTTATGGTGAAGCCCCCTGGCTATTGAGGAGGGTGGACATAGTCTTTTAGGCCATATGAGCGATTATATATTTTTTTCTGCGCTGGTTAAGGGATTCTGGGTGTGGTCCTGACTTTCCCGCAGGCATATGGCTGCTTCCCGACGTTGTTAGGTTCCCAGGTTGTCTTGTTTGATAGGCCCTGGAAGATGATAGGCATCTAGGGGCCCGTCCACTGGGGAAACCCGGAGGGGCGGTCTTAGATTTATTAAAGCAATTCATGATAATGGATTGGCTTTAATTACATTTCATGAGTATAGAAAGGCAAATGGTATAAAGGTTTTGGCTTCGGTAACACTCCCGGATGGAAGAAGGGATGTGGAAGCATATGGTATGATCAAAGCATTTTCATGATAATGAAAATGGCTTTGGGTACATTTCCTGAGTATAAAAAGGGAAATGGGATAATTTAAAAAAAAAAGGAAAAACAGTTTTTATGATAATAAAATTGGCTTTTAAATAGATATATGTTATGATAAAGCAATTCATGCTAATGAATTGGCTTTTAAATACATTTCCTGGATATGAGAAGGGAAATGGAAAGTTTTGATATGAGTATAGAATACACCTCAGTCCGGGAGGTAGATCCGGATGTGTATTATAAAGATGAAATTAATTTAAGTAAACCTCAGTCCGGGAGATATTATCCGGATGTATATTATAGATGTATGTATTTATACATCTATTTGCGTGTTACGGGCCTAATGGATCTCTACCATTAACCCTGCCAAGTAGTAGTGTATCGGGGGGGTTCCTTGTTTGGATTTCGCTTTGCGAGACACCCCATGCACGAACTTAGTGCAATGTTGAGAATGGAGGGAAGTTTAGCCCTTAGCACTGGTACTATCTAGGGTAGATAGTAGATGGGTAAATTAGACTAGTTAGGCAGGGATAGCTTGATTAGGGTATGTTGTTAGGATGCGTTAGGTGTGCACTACTAGAGGAGAGGTGAGGGGTATCTCATGGGAGTGTGATACCAATTTAAATATGAGATAAAACTATTTTTCTAAAATAAAGCATTTATGCACTTGCAAAATATTTTCAAATTCGGGCTCTGACCCGTTTTTCTACCTTTCCTTTCTTGTTATATATATATATATATATTACATAGGTGTCCAGACACAGGGACACCTAGATGACACTTCCTTCGAGTCAGACGTCTGCTGCAGCAGCTGTGGATGCTTGCGGGTTCTCGGTAGACGCTTCTTTCCTTGTAGTCTAGATAGGAGGTATTGTACAAACATTCGGGCCAATGGTCCAACTGATTTTATTTATTCTTTACACGTTATTCGATATGGTTGTATAATTTGAACCGAGTGTTCAGTTATTTTTATTTCATTTCATGTTCCTTTCATTTTCATTTACGCATTTAACTATGTGTATGTTTTATTTTTATCGTTAAAAAGAGTAGTTAATTGAAAGTTTTTAATGCTCGCCTAATAGGATATTAGTAATTAAATGGATTTTCGACAGTGCTGCTAAGAATGATCCATATGTGACTCTTGTTTTAATTTTGATAGAGTAGTGATCGCCGGTATCCCATTAGACGGGTTGTTACAACCCCACCCCTCATTTTGCATGCGAACTAGGTTGACTTTGATGCCTTTATAGGCTACGTAGTCTTCTCGGGGTAAAATACGAGACTCGAGTCCTATTCTTACTTTTTCTCTCATTTTCTATTGTCTCTAAACTCTATTCTATTATATTATATATATACACCTATTTGTTCTTAGTGTCATATTATTCCATATGCGTTATCGTTCCCTCATAACGATTGACGTAAGGATGATCACGTAAATCATATTTTCTAATACTTTTACATCTTTCTACGGATAACTCACTTTATCTCTTCCATAATACAAGTCGAGGATTTCTATCTCCACTATATATAAACATGCACACACATCACGGTGAAAATAAAAGGAAAATTACAAAAATGCATGAGTGACCGAAAGGGCAAAATGGGTGCCTAACACCTTCCCATTTTGTAACTTAGCCTCCGGACCCTTCTCAAATCATTTTGGTTTCGTATGCACCAGTATGTCTTTGGATGTTGTCCTTCGGGATTGCTTCCCCTTTTCTTTTGTCTATTTTTAGTAAAATAGACTGGAGACTCTCATCTCTCTACATCTTTCACCTCACCTCAAATGACGTAAGTCGAAGCGCTCCCGAGAAGGACGTGCGGGACCTAAGGATCCTCACTCTCACGCTTCCTCCCCCGGACGAGGATCAGGATCGGGGATGGCCACAGCCGCCGCCACCTATAGTTGCGATTAATAACAACTTGGTTCCTCCCCAAAGCCGCGTCGGGGTTGGTCCTAATGGACGGCTGCGACCACAGCTAAGACAACCCGACCCTGAGTCCTCATGGGACACTACTGCGAGGGCTTCTCGAAGGATGAAGAGGGTTCTAGACGTCGCAAACCTTGACAGGTTGCTGGACGAAGATCATGATGACCTGGAGGATTGTGGCCTCCATAGTCTTTTGAGGGTAAGTGCAAGTTTTCTCTCAGATTTAATTTTGCATTCCATACATTGCTCTAACTTGTTCATTTTAGGTCGCAGACATCTTGGTATCCCAAAACAGGAAGTATGAAACCCTCTACAAACTTACGGAGGCTATAGAGAGGGTACATGGCGCTAATTTGAAGAATGCATGGAATTCCTCCTTCAAAACTGGCAAGAAGTCTTCTACCGCGTCACTTCAGGCCGATCGGATGGACTTTGAAGCTATAATCAAGGCAAGAGAAGAAGCGAAGCCAAATTTTAATCAAGCCACGAAATCTCTTAAGGTCTGTCAGGCCCAAGCTGCAGAAGCTGCCCAAGTTGCTGAGTCCTCCAATAATAAGCTCAGACTCCTTCAAAACATGTATGAGGAGCTGGAGGCTAAGGCTTCTCGTGATGCCGGAGCCCATGCCGCGACAATGAAGAAAATGGAGGTGGATCATGGTGAATCCCTTTAATTGGCCATCGAAAGCACGGTGGAGTTGTTCAAGGGCTCCAAAGATATTTATCTCATAAATAATAGGGTCTACCTCCGTGGTTACCAAGAGCTCCGACACAGAATCATAAAGAACTTCCCGGAGACTAAGGAGACTGTTGATGCAAAAAACTGGACCGAATCCCATTTTTATGATCACAGATAAATAGATAAAAGCAATCCAATCAAGCACATAAGAGACAAAGATTTTTAAAGTGGTTCGGCTATAAAAAAGAAGCCTACGTCCACTGTTATTTTATTCCCAGGGGTTTACAATAGCACAATGTCGTAGAGAGAGGGGGAAAAGGGTGTATCTTGTGTATGGGGTTTCTAGGTTCCCCCGAATCTCCTCTTGGATCTCACCCATTTTTGGCTAAGGGGATACATGTATTTATAGTGATGGGAGATAAGAGATTCATTGTATGTAGACATTTATGTCTACATTCAACGAATCTAATTGTTGAATTGCTTGTACATTAAGGCTCATTAAATGCGCTGCCATCTTCATTAATGCACATTAAATGCATAGTTATCCTTTGATCTTCCTGGTTGGTATGCCGACCAACTCTCCTTGGGTGCCGACTAACTCTCCTCGGGTGCCGACCAACTCTCCTCGGGTGCCGACTAATACTCCTCCGGTGCCAACTAATTTTCCTCGGGTACTGACCAACTCTCCTCGGGTGCCGACTAATACTCCTCGGGTGCCGACCAACTCTCCTCGGGTACCGACTAATACTCCTTGGGTGCCGAATAACACTCCTCGGGTAACATTGCCAATGCATTTGATGCATGACAAATGTATGAAGAAGATGAACCCACATGAACGACTGCAAATCATCTAGCACACGAAGTGGGGATTGCATAAGGATTGCATAAGGACAGTAACCAACTGACGCATGCAATGACGTTTGGCGTTTAAAACAAAAATGTCCAAATCACATTACTATGCACATTTACTGTGCAACTACTATTTTCTTTAATATTACTGTGCACTTTTTGAAAAAATGAAAGATGCTGTCAGATTGTATTATCTCTTTTGTTTGTTTCTCTTTTCTTTCTGAATTAAAATACATAACAGATGAAGTCCGTAGGTGATAAATAGGAGAGCTTCCTCTCAGTTGAAATCATCAGTCATCAGTTGTAATTTTCTCTTTCTCTTTTGTACTCTCTTTCTCCACATATAATATTAGTCCGATCATTTCCGATCTGTGTTATTGTTATTGGTATCAGAGCCTTGTGATCAAAGGTTAGCATTATAACAATAACAAAGATCGGAAATGATCGGAATAGAGGACGTGGAATAGAGGACGTGGGAGAATTATCTTTGCTTTTTCAAATAGACAAATTCTCCTGATGGTATTGAAGATCTTGTCAGAAAAATCATTTTCCAGTAATTCAGAAAATTCCAGAAAAGTATCAATTTTTTCTAAAGGAAAATCTTCATTTTCATAGTTTAAGCTTTTTATTAGTTTGAGGCTCAGACTTTTGAATTTATCCAAAGTTGCTATTTGTTCAGCAATTTTGTTAGCAAGGATACTCATATTTTTTCTAAAATCTTTTCTTTTATCTCGGAGATGAGATTTCCATGCTTCATTTAATGGTGTATACAACTCGTAGGGAATTCCTGGGTTGTGAAAGTCATGGGTTTCAGTATCAAGGAGGCTTTCCGTGGTCTGTAGTTTGGAGAACTGGTAAATCATATTAGGAGGTCCTAACTGTTTCATCCAATTTTCCCATGCTGTGATGGCTTCTGGCATAGTATTAAATTTTTGGTGACACGCACCAGGATATTTGTTTACTTGCATAAAATATTGATTCCAGTTGTCATCCCTGGATTTCTTCCACTGAATACAACATAAACATGATTTTGTTGAGGTTGTGTAGATGATGATGCTTGGGTTTTTGCCTTTTTAGCAATAGTTACCCAATCTCCTTGTGCTTCCCCGGGGTGCTTATCTCCCATCCTGAAAATAGTAATTCCACTTGTTTAGTGGTTTTGATAAAATATATTTCAAAATATTCCACTTGTTTAATGGGTTTCTAAAAACTCTACTTGGTTAGTAGGTTTTTCTTCATAGTTCCTGCTAAGATAATCTGCAAGAAAATTATTAGTACCATTTAAATGTTCAACTTCAAATGTATAGACAGCGATTTGGTTGAACCATTTAAGTCTTCTTCCTTCTAAAATATTTCTTTTATTTATGAGGAAGTCTTTGACAGCTTTATTATCTGTTCTGACAATAAAGTCTTCGGGTGCTAAGAAAATATGGAATTTTTTTAATAGCAAGCTTAATTGCTAATAATTCCTTTTCAAAAATAATATAATTCAGTTCATTTGGTTTAAATTTTCCTGAATTATATCCACATATCAATTCATGTTTTTGAATTGTTTTTGGGATAGTGGTTTTCTTACCACGAATACCAAAAGTATTGGAAGGATTGTTTTCATTCCAATATTCTCCAGGAATTGCTTTGAGAACACATCCCCAGCAATTGTCCGAAGCATCAGTTTCCAATATTAATTTATCTCCTATTTTAGGAAAATATACTTTTGGGCAATTATTAATAATTTCTTGTTTAATTGTTTTAACAACAAGGGTATCATTATCACTCCATGTAAAAACTTCATTCTTTTTGAGTTTTTCAAGAAGTGGTAATTCTTTTTGAGATAATCCTTTTATGAAATTTCTTCCATAATTAAGGATCCCTAGGAAACTTTGTAATTGTTTTTTATCCAAAATTTTCTCATTAAAATCTCTTATTTTAGAGATGATATGATCTTGTAATTGTAGGCCATCCTGGTTTAGGATTATACCAAGAAAATTAATTTCTGTTTTTTCAACATCAATTTTCTTAGGTGATAAAATGATTCCATGTCTTTGGAATTTTTCATAGATAATTTTCAGATGATATCTATGTTCTTCTATGGTTTTGGAAAAAACAAGGATGTCATCTATATAGACAACACAAAAATCCTTAAGATCTTTAAAGATTTTATCCATCCATCTTTGATATACCTGAGGAGCTGTGTTTAGTCCAAAAGGCATAACATTCCATTGATAATGTCCTCTAGGGGTACTAAAGGCTGTCAATGGCTTGGATTCTTCAGTTAGTTTTAACTGCCAAAATCCAGATTTACAATCGAATTTTCTAAAGAACTTTTTTCCTTTAGTTTGGTTGATTAATACATCTTTTCTTGGAATAAAATAACCATCAAATTCTAATTGTTCATTTAGTCTTTTATAATTTATAACCATTCTAGCTTTTCCTCTTATGACTTCATTGTGTTTTCTTACCATGAAGGCAGGGCTAGAGTGTGGACTTATTGTTTCTTCAATAAGGTTTATATCCAATAATTCTTTGATTTGTTTATCAAATTCATCTATATCATTTCTGGTATAGATCATTGGTTTTACTCTTATAATGACATTGGGATCTCTTAGTCTGAGATTACAATACCTTGGACTTTTATTCCATAATTTTAGTGGGTTTTCACTAAAATTATCATTTAATATAGTATAAATCCAATGAGTTTCTTCAAGGGCTTTGATAAAAGGAGTTATATCCCCTTTCTTAGTAGGACGAAAATCTCTTTCGCACTTATATTTATGTTGTTGTAGTAAAGGGATTTTTACTACATCTTTGTTGAGGGTTAGATTTATAGTTCCCTCATCAATACTTATAGGCAAATATTCTGAGATAAAATTGTTGCCTAATATAAAATCTCCATGCATTTCTGGAAAGCATAACATTTTTGGAATAATGAATTTCTTTTCGTTAAACCATATAGCCACTTTTTTGGCTTTTAAATCAATGAAATTATGTGTCCCATTGATGCCTGTTACAGCAATAGGGTTTTTCATTTTTATCCATTTTTCAGGAGGTAAAGCATTAGGTCTACAGGAACATATAGTTGCTCATGTATCAATTAATGTGCAAAGACTATATGGTTTATAGCCTGCAAAATTGAAGTAACCTAATACATAAGTATATCTTCTCTTTCCATGGCTTGGTGAGAAGATTATTTCTTCTTTTCCTAATTGGAAATGATAAATTTGACTGGATTTTATATTATCTTCTTTTAGATAATTTGTTCCAGGTAATATTGGTACTTGTATATTTTTCATAGCAATAGGAGGTTTACTATTACTACTTTCGCCTTTTAAAAGGTTTTTTCCCTTTAATTTTTCCCAATCATTGTCAGGAAAATTCTTTTGCCAGTTTTCTGAATGTTTATTTTTAAAATAGACATTATTACCAGATACCTGTAATTCAACGCTGTTTTGTTGTTTTTCAGGAGGTGGTTCTGTTATTTGGGGTAGTATCCATTGTCTTGGTACTTCCAAATCTCTCCAGTTGATTAATCTGGGCTGTATTGCCGAATCAAATGGTCGAGGTTCAAATATTTCAATAATATTTCTATCCACATTTTGTGTATTAGTATGTGGTAGAGTTGTCAATTCATGAATTGTTTTCCAATGTATTGACATATTTCGTGAGGTATCTTTCATTCCTATTCCTTTGGTTTGGATTTTTATAATGACAGATTCCTTAATATTTGGATCATCAATAGATATGAAGAAATTTGGTTTTATATTAAACCAAATAACTCCATTTACTAAATTGGATTGTACTCCTCCAATTATGGCATTCATAGGATTACTGAATCTTTTGTCTAAGACCAGTATAGCTACGGGTGTATCCATACCTTGTCTAAACAGGGTAGTAATACATATTTGAATAAACCCGATGTGTATATATTTAATATTTGGGTGTTTCTTCTTCCATCTTTTGATCTTTTTTAAATCAAAAAGTTTAATATCTGTTGTTTCATCATCTGTTGAGCCAGCAGTAGTATTACCATTAAATTGTTCAAATATTCTTGTTGAAAATAATTTGAATTTTGATAATTTATAGACATCTTCCTTTTTTATAAGTTGCCTTTGATTATCAATTTCTTGTAGTTGTTCGTTGGTAAAAGTGATTTCTTCTCCAACTATTTCACGAAGGGCTATTGTTTGTAGCTCATCTTCGCTACTACCTCGTACTTCTGCAGTATTATACATAAATACGAATTCTTCATCGGATGTTTCCGAATCAGATTCAATCTCATATAAAATTTCATAATTAGAAATATCAGAATCAGATAAATCTTCTCCATAGAATATTTCTAATTTTTGTTCTTCAAGAAATTTTATCATTTTATTTGCACTTTTTCCTTTTTTAGGACAATCAGGTGCATAATGGACTTCTTCGTTGCAAATGTAACAACGACACTTCTTTTTTAGAGGTGGTTTTTTAGAAGGTTTCTTTTTTCTAATATATTTTTTATTCTTTGAAAAAGATGTTTTCTTTTTCCAAGGTTTCCATTTAAATTTTCTCTTTCGAGAATATTTAGAATATTTGGAATTTCTAGGAGGTGGATTACATCCTATTTTCCAGTTTTCTTTTAAAATCTTATCACAACATTTATAACCAGCTTTAGAATTTGTGATTTGATTTTTAACTTGTTTCTTGGCTTTTATTTCAATGCAGTGGTCAGATATTTTTCTCAATACCCAATTTATGCGAAAACCAAGATTGTCATCTTTTTCGTCCTTTCCGATAGTTTTTAACCAGCCAGGATAAGATTTTAAAGCTATTTCATCCCATGGGTTTGGGAGTTTATGAAAGAATTGATCCATCCAGTGTTTGGTCTCTGAATGTTTTAGTTTGAAATAATATTTTTTGTATAGTTCAACAAATTCTTCAAATTGACAAATGTTACATAATTCTAGTTTAGATAAGAAGTAACACGCATCCTCTTGGAGTCTGGGTTCTCCAGTATATCCAATCATATTTTCATTAATTATTTCAACAAATCCTTTTAATATTTCATCAAAAGATTTGAAGGTTTGTAGGAGTTCAGTTTTTTGCTGAATTCCTATTTCTGAGCTTTCCCATTGTTGCAACCACTGTAAAACATCACCTTGGAGTGTTGCAGCAAGGTAGTCTAAAAATTTTTCTTTAGACCATGTACTCTTATAATTAGTAATGAGTATAGACATGGATTGTGCCCACTCATTAATAGTTTGTTCTTGATCTTTAAAAGGTATATGCCTTAGATCAAGATAAATACCATGTTGAGATATATTTTGTTTATTCAAATTATCTCTTCTTAGGAAAAAAGGGTTTGGTTCAGCCTCATTTTTAGTATTACTTGTAGAAGCATTGCCTGTTTTAACAAAATCTTCTTTTTCATTTTTATATGCAGGGGTTTGCATATAATCTTCGAAAGCTTCCCAATTTTGGAATTCCTGAAGTGGGTCTTCAGCCTTCCTTTTTCCATCAATTGTATTTACTACATGTGGTGGAATTTCGTCTTCATCAGATGAATATTGGTTTAATTCATACTGATAGTATTGTAATAATTTTTCATTTTCCAAATACGTTGTTTGTATTTGTTCAATGAGTTTATTGCGTTCTGAAACAGTTAATATTGGATCTTTGTATAGATGTTTCCAATAATCTAATATTTCATGAACGTTTATATATTCGGTGTAATTAAATTCTTCTGTTTGAAGAGTTTTAATTTCCTCCGAACCATAATATAACCTAGGAATTTTGTTATCCCCTGGGTTATTCATTCCAGTTTGTTTTGAATTTTGATTATCTATTTTGTTTAATAGATTTTCATTTTGTTGTTTAGTC
The DNA here is from genome assembly GCA_949130495.1 of Sambucus nigra. Taxonomy (NCBI): domain Eukaryota; kingdom Viridiplantae; phylum Streptophyta; class Magnoliopsida; order Dipsacales; family Adoxaceae; genus Sambucus; species Sambucus nigra. The sequence continues at coordinate 250,728,923 of OX422215.1, forward strand.
TCCTCTTTTAGATCTAAATTTTTAACCGTTTCGAGTTGACTAATTTTTTGAGCAACTTTATTTAAGTTGAATTCAATACAATCTAATTTTTTCTCTACATAATTTTGATTAACGACCTGATGTCTTTCAGTTCGTTTGACCCAACTAAAAACTATATCAGTTAAACTATTTAACGTAGTACTAATTTAACTAATATCATTTTCAGATTTTTTATCTATGTGTAAACTATGATTATACATAGACTCATCTTTTTGTAACCATGGTGCTAAACATTTTAGATTAATATTATTATTATTTTGTTCATCTTTTCTAGATTCCATTGGTACCTAAGACCTCCTATTATATGTTGTTTCAGGTGCCTAAAACCAGTTTTCCTAATGCCTATTGCTTAACTAGAGTAGCTTTTTGGCAAATGGAAATATGGGCTTTGAAACAATAATAGGGATATGGGTTTTATGAAAACTTTTAAAGATTTTCAAAATAATATAATAATATCTTTATATTTAATTCACCGTGATTTTTTACTCTTTTTTTTATTTTTTTTTTATTTTTTTTATTACAAGGACAGTCGTAACTTGATTATAATATGGAGGTTATAACTGCATATACCAATCTTAGCGACAAAACAAACAGTAATATTAAATAGCATAGTTATTTATATAAAACTAGGATTAAACGATATTTCATACAACAATTATTACGACACTTAGTTCCAAAAACTTTATATTTTACCCTAAAATTTTATCCAGAAACATAAGTTCTGTGATGGAGTATAATAGTTTCTACTTTAACATTCATACTAGCATAACAATATAAACATAGTTATAATGCTAACCTTTGATCACAAGGCTCTGATACCAATAACAATAACACAGATCGGAAATGATCGAACTAATATTATATGTGGAGAAAGAGAGTACAAAAGAGAAAGAGAAAATTACAACTGATGACTGATGATTTCAACTGAGAGGAAGCTCTCCTATTTATCACCTACGGACTTCATCTGTTATGTATTCTAATTCAGAAAGAAAAGAGAAACAAACAAAAGAGATAATACAATCTGACAGCATCTTTCATTTTTTCAAAAAGTGCACAGTAATATTAAAGAAAATAGTAGTTGCACAGTAAATGTGCATAGTAATGTGATTTGGACATTTTTGTTTTAAACGCCAAACGTCATTGCATGCGTCAGTTGGTTACTGTCCTTATGCAATCCTTATGCAATCCCCACTTCGTGTGCTAGATGATTTGCAGTCGTTCATGTGGGTTCATCTTCTTCATACATTTGTCATGCATCAAATGCATTGGCAATGTTGGCCTCAGCAACAGAGTCGAAGGACATGCTGTCGTTAGGGATGTGGTTTGGAGGTCCATGTAATTGGGCTTGTTCATATTCCTCCGCATGGCTTAATTGTTCAAAGGGAACATCCAAATTATTTTTGTTTTTCAAATTATTTAGAAACTCCCTTACCGCCGCTCGTTGTTCAAGCGAGGTTGTGTAATTTATCGGTAAATCGGTAACAAATAATCGTCTGCCATCAGTTACCATGAATTTTAATGTTGATTCCCGACAAAAATATTCTGCATAGTTTGAAGTATTGATCAGGTTTTGTGACCAATATCTCGTTGTGTCCAACTGGTCCAACGGTACATTGAGTGCAAATTCCCAATTTTGTTCAATCTCGTCCCATTCATAGTCCTCAGTACCTCTGAGGTACCAGATCTGGTAGGGTTGATAGAAAATTTCTCTTGATCGCCAACCAATTGTGCTTGTGATATGAAATGACAGATAGCGAGTATATTTGTACTTGCTTTTTGTCAATACATGATAGATCATGGTTTTGATCATCATAGGTAAAAATTCAAAATGATTGAAACAAGCTACACTGGAGAAGATTAGTTTGTTTACTAACCCCCATTCAATTGTTTCAATATCCCAAGGTGGATATCCCTCTTCAGTAATGAAATGCAGTTTTGGCATGTCATCACTATAATTTAAACTGGAGTAAAAATGTTGGAGTAAAAGACTTTTTATCTTTTGCTCATGGTCCTCAATTTTTGGTAAAATTTCGATTTGGAATAGAGGACGTGGGAGAATTATCTTTGCTTTTTCAAATAGACAAATTCTCCTGATGGTATTGAAGATCTTGTCAGAAAAATCATTTTCGAGTAATTCAGAAAATTCCAGAAAAGTATCAATTTTTTCTTAAGGAAAATCTTCATTTTCATAGTTTAAGCTTTTTATGAGTTTGAGGCTCAGACTTTTGAATTTATCCAAAGTTGCTGTTTGTTCAGCAATTTTGTTAGCAAGGATACTCATATTTTTTCTAAAATCTTTTCTTTTATCTCGGAGATGAGATTTCCATGCTTCATTTAATGGTGTATACAACTCGCAGGGAATTCCTGGGTTGTGAAAGTCATGGGTTTCAGTATCAAGCAGGCTTTCCTTGGTCTGTAGTTTGGAGAACTGGTAAATCATATTAGGAGGTCCTAACTGTTTCATCCAATTTTCCCATGCTGTGATGGCTTCTGGCATAGTATTAAATTTTTGGTGACACGCACCAGGATATTTGTTTACTTGCATAAAACATTGATTCCAGTTGTCATAGAAGCCTGGATTTCTTCCACTGAATACAACATAAACATGATTTTGTTGAGGTTGTGTAGATGATGATGCTTGGGTTTTTGCCTTTTTAGCAATAGTTACCCAATCTCCTTGTGCTTCCCCGGGGTGCTTATGTCCCATCCTGAAAATAGTAATTCCACTTGTTTAGTGGTTTTGATAAAATATATTTCAAAATATTCCACTTGTTTAATGGGTTTCTAAAAACTCTACTTGGTTAGTAGGTTTTTCTTCATAGTTCCTGCTAAGATAATCTGCAAGAAAATTATTAGTACCATTTAAATGTTCAACTTCAAATGTATAGACAGCGATTTGGTTGAACCATTTAAGTCTTCTTCCTTCTAAAATATTTCTTTTATTTATGAGGAAGTCTTTGACAGCTTTATTATCTGTTCTGACAATAAAGTCTTCGGGTGCTAAGAAAATATGGAATTTTTTAATAGCAAGCTTAATTGCTAATAATTCCTTTTCAAAAATAATATAATTCAGTTCATTTGGTTTAAATTTTCCTGAATTATATCCACATATCAATTCATGTTTTTGAATTGTTTTTGGGATAGTGGTTTTCTTACCACGAATACCAAAAGTATTGGAAGGATTGTTTTCATTCCAATATTCTCCAGGAATTGCTTTGAGAACACATCCCCAGCAATTGTCCGAAGCATCAGTTTCCAATATTAATTTATCTCCTATTTTAGGAAAATATACTTTTGGGCAATTATTAATAATTTCTTGTTTAATTGTTTTAACAACAAGAGTATCATTATCACTCCATGTAAAAACTTCATTCTTTTTGAGTTTTTCAAGAAGTGGTAATTCTTTTTGAGATAATCCTTTTATGAAATTTCTTCCATAATTAAGGATCCCTAGGAAACTTTGTAATTGTTTTTTATCCAAAATTTTCTCATTAAAATCTCTTATTTTAGAGATGATATGATCTTGTAATTGTAGGCCATCCTGGTTTAGGATTATACCAAGAAAATTAATTTCTGTTTTTTCAACATCAATTTTCTTAGGTGATAAAATGATTCCATGTCTTTGGAATTTTTCATAGATAATTTTCAGATGATATCTATGTTCTTCTATGGTTTTGGAAAAAACAAGGATGTCATCTATATAGACAACACAAAAATCCTTAAGATCTTTAAAGATTTTATCCATCCATCTTTGATATACCTGAGGAGCTGTGTTTAGTCCAAAAGGCATAACATTCCATTGATAATGTCCTCTAGGGGTACTAAAGGCTGTCAATGGCTTGGATTCTTCAGTTAGTTTTAACTGCCAAAATCCAGATTTACAATCGAATTTTCTAAAGAACTTTTTTCCTTTAGTTTGGTTGATTAATACATCTTTTCTTGGAATAAAATAACCATCAAATTCTAATTGTTCATTTAGTCTTTTATAATTTATAACCATTCTAGCTTTTCCTCTTATGACTTCATTGTGTTTTCTTACCATGAAGGCAGGGCTAGAGTGTGGACTTATTGTTTCTTCAATAAGGTTTATATCCAATAATTCTTTGATTTGTTTATCAAATTCATCTATATCATTTCTGGTATAGATCATTGGTTTTACTCTTATAATGACATTGGGATCTCTTAGTCTGAGATTACAATACCTTGGACTTTTATTCCATAATTTTAGTGGGTTTTCACTAAAATTATCATTTAATATAGTATAAATCCAATGAGTTTCTTCAAGGGCTTTGATAAAAGGAGTTATATCCCCTTTCTTAGTAGGACGAAAATCTCTTTCGCACTTATATTTATGTTGTTGTAGTAAAGGGATTTTTACTACATCTTTGTTGAGGGTTAGATTTATAGTTCCCTCATCAATACTTATAGGCAAATATTCTGAGATAAAATTGTTGCCTAATATAAAATCTCCTTGCATTTCTAGAAAGCATAAGATTTTTGGAATAATGAATTTCTTTTCGTTAAACCATATAGCCACTTTTTTGGCTTTTAAATCAATGAAATTATGTGTCCCATTGATGCCTGTTACAGCAATAGGGTTTTTCATTTTTATCCATTCTTCAGGAGGTAAAGCATTAGGTCTACAGGAACATATAGTTGCTCCTGTATCAATTAATGTGCAAAGACTATATGGTTTATAGCCTGCAAAATTGAAGTAACCTAATACATAAGTATATCTTCTCTTTCCATGGCTTGGTGAGAAGATTATTTCTTCTTTTCCTAATTGGAAATGATAAATTTGACTGGATTTTATATTATCTTCTTTTAGATAATTTGTTCCAGGTAATATTGGTACTTGTATATTTTTCATAGCAATAGGAGGTTTACTATTACTACTTTCGCCTTTTAAAAGGTTTTTTCCCTTTAATTTTTCCCAATCATTGTCAGGAAAATTCTTTTGCCAATTTTCTGAATGTTTATTTTTAAAATAGACATTATTACCAGATACCTGTAATTCAACGCTGTTTTGTTGTTTTTCAGGAGGTGGTTCTGTTATTTGGGGTAGTATCCATTGTCTTGGTACTTCCAAATCTCTCCAGTTGATTAATCTGGGCTGTATTGCCGAATCAAATGGTCGAGGTTCAAATATTTCAATAATATTTCTATCCACATTTTGTGTATTAGTATGTGGTAGAGTTCTCAATTCATGAATTGTTTTCCAATGTATTGACATATTTCGTGAGGTATCTTTCATTCCTATTCCTTTGGTTTGGATTTTTATAATGACAGATTCCTCAATATTTGGATCATCAATAGATATGAAGAAATTTGGTTTTATATTAAACCAAATAACTCCATTTACTAAATTGGATTGTACTCCTCCAATTATGGCATTCATAGGATTACTGAATCTTTTGTCTAAGACCAGTATAGCTACGGGTGTATCCATACCTTGTCTAAACAGGGCAGTAATACAGATTTGAATAAACCCGATGTGTTTATATTTACTATTTGGGTGTTTCTTCTTCCATCTTTTGATCTTTTTTAAATCAAAAAGTTTAATATCTGCTGTTTCATCATCTGTTGAGCCAGCAATAGTATTACCATTAAATTGTTCAAATATTCTTGTTGAGAATAATTTGAATTTTGATAATTTATAGACATCTTCCTTTTTTATAAGTTGCCTTTGATTATCAATTTCTTGTAGTTGTTCGTTGGTAAAAGTGATTTCTTCTCCAACTATTTCACGAAGGGCTATTGTTTGTAGATCATCTTCGCTACTACCTCGTACTTCTGCAGTATTATACATAAATACGAATTCTTCATCGGATGTTTCCGAATCAGATTCAATCTCATATAAAATTTCATAATTAGAAATATCAGAATCAGATAAATCTTCTCCATAGAATATTTCTAATTCTTGTTCTTCAAGAAATTTTATCATTTTATTTGCACTTTTTCCTTTTTTAGGACAATCAGGTGCATAATGGCCTTCTTCGTTGCAAATGTAACAACGACACTTCTTTTTTAGAGGTGGTTTTTTAGAAGGTTTCTTTTTTCTAATATATTTTTTATTCTTTGAAAAAGATGTTTTCTTTTTCCAAGGTTTCCATTTAAATTTTCTCTTTCGAGAATATTTAGAATATTTGGAATTTCTAGGAGGTGGATTACATCCTATTTTCCAGTTTTCTTTTAAAATCTTATCACAACATTTATAACCATCTTTAGAATTTGTGATTTGATTTTTAACTTGTTTCTTGGCTTTTATTTCAATGCAGTGGTCAGATATTTTTCTCAATACCCAATTTATGCGAAAACCAAGATTGTCATCTTTTTCGTCCTTTCCGATAGTTTTTAACCAGCCAGGATAAGATTTTAAAGCTATTTCATCCCATGGGTTTGGGAGTTTATGAAAGAATTGATCCATCCAGTGTTTGGTCTCTGAATGTTTTAGTTTGAAATAATATTTTTTGTATAGTTCAACAAATTCTTCAAATTGACAAATGTTACATAATTCTAGTTTAGATAAGATGTAACACGCATCCTCTTGGAGTCTGGGTTCTCCAGTATATCTAATCAGATTTTCTTTAATTATTTCAACAAATCCTTTTAATATTTCATCAAAAGATTTGAAGGTTTGTAGGAGTTCAGTTTTTTGTTGAATTCCTATTTCTGAGCTTTCCCATTATTGCAACCACTGTAAAACATCACATTGGAGTGTTGCAGCAAGGTAGTCTAAAAATTTTTCTTTAGACCATGTACTCTTATAATTAGTAATGAGTATAGACATGGATTGTGCCCACTCATTAATAGTTTGTTCTTGATCTTTAAAAGGTATATGCCTTAGATCAAGATAAATACCATGTTGAGATATATTTTGTTTATTCAAATTATCTCTTCTTAGGAAAAAAAGGGTTTGGTTCATCCTCATTTTTAGTATTACTTGTAGAAGCATTGCCTGTTTTAACAAAATCTTCTTTTTCATTTTTATATGCAGGGGTTTGCATATAATCTTCGAAAGCTTCCCAATTTTGGAATTCCTGAAGTGGGTCTTCAGCCTTCCTTTTTCCATCAATTGTATTTACTACATGTGGTGGAATTTCTTCTTCATCAGATGAATATTGGTTTAATTCATACTGATAGTATTGTAATAATTTTTCATTTGCCAAATACGTGGTTTGTATTTGTTCAATGAGTTTATTGCGTTCTGAAACAGTTAATATTGGATCTTTGTATAGATGTTTCCAATAATCTAATATTTCACGAACGTTTATATATTCGGTGTAATTAAATTCTTCTGTTTGAAGAGCTTTAATTTCCTCCGAACCATAATATAACCTAGGAATTTTGTTATCCCCTGGGTTATTCATTCCAGTTTGTTTTGGATTTTGATTATCTATTTTGTTTAATAGATTTTCAATTTGTTTTTTAGTCTCCTCTTTTAGATCTAAATTTTTAACCGTTTCGAGTTGACTAATTTTTTGATCAACTTTATTTAAGTTGAATTCAATACAATCTAATTTTTTCTCTACATAATTTTGATTAACGACCTGATGTCTTTCAGTTCGTTTGACCCAACTAAAAACTATATCAGTTAAACTATTTAACGTAGTACTAATTTTACTAATATCATTTTCAGATTTTTTATCTATATGTAAACTATGATTATACATAGACTCATCTTTTTGTAACCATGGAGCTAAACATTGTAGATTAATATTATTATTATTTTGTTCATCTTTTCTAGATTCCATTGGTACCTAAGACCTCCTATTATATGTTGTTTCAGGTGCCTAAAACCAGTTTTCCTAATGCCTATTGCTTAACTAGAGTAGCTTTTTGGCAAATGGAAATATGGGCTTTGAAACAATAATAGGGATATGGGTTTTATGAAAACTTTTAAAGATTTTCAAAATAATATAATAATATCTTTATATTTAATTCACCGTGATTTTTTACTCTTTTTTTTTTTTTTTTTTTATTACAAGGACGGTCGTAACTTGATTATAATATGGAGGTTATAACTGCATATACCAATCTTAGCGACAAAACAAACAGTAATATTAAATAACATAGTTATTTATATAAAACTAGGATTAAACGATATTTCATACAACAATTATTACGACACTTAGTTCCAAAAACTTTATATTTTACCCTAAAATTTTCTCCAGAAACATAAGTTCTGTGATGGAGTATAATAGTTTCTACTTTAACATTCATACTAGCATAACAATATAAACATAGTTATAATGCTAACCTTTGATCACAAGGCTCTGATACCAATAACAATAACACAGATCGGAAATGATCGAACTAATATTATATGTGGAGAAAGAGAGTACAAAAGAGAAAGAGAAAATTACAACTGATGACTGATGATTTCAACTGAGAGGAAGCTCTCCTATTTATCACCACCTACAATTACAAGATCATATCATCTCTAAAATAAGAGATTTTAATGAGGAAATTTTGGATAAAAAACAATTACAAAGTTTCCTAGGGATCCTTAATTATGGAAGAAATTTCATAAAAGGATTATCTCAAAAAGAATTACCACTTCTTGAAAAACTCAAAAAGAATGAAGTTTTTACATGGAGTGATAATGATACCCTTGTTGTTAAAACAATTAAACAAGAAATTATTAATAATTGCCCAAAAGTCTATTTTCCTAAAATAGGAGATAAATTAATATTGGAAACTGATGCTTCGGACAATTGCTGGGGATGTGTTCTCAAAGCAATTCCTGGAGAATATTGGAATGAAAACAATCCTTCCAATACTTTTGGTATTCGTGGTAAGAAAACCACTATCCCAAAAACAATTCAAAAACATGAATTGATATGTGGATATAATTCAGGAAAATTTAAACCAAATGAACTGAATTATATTATTTTTGAAAAGGAATTATTAGCAATTAAGCTTGCTATTAAAAAATTCCATATTTTCTTAGGACCCGAAGACTTTATTGTCAGAACAGATAATAAAGCTGTCAAAGACTTCCTCATAAATAAAAGAAATATTTTAGAAGGAAGAAGACTTGAATGGTTCAACCAAATCGATGTCTATACATTTGAAGTTGAACATTTAAATGGTACTAATAATTTTCTTGCAGATTATCTTAGCAGGAACTATGAAGAAAAACCTACTAACCAAGTAGAGTTTTTAGAAACCCATTAAACAAGTGGAATATTTTGAAATATATTTTATCAAAACCACTAAACAAGTGGAATTACTATTTTCAGGATGGGAGATAAGCACCCCGGGGAAGCACAAGGAGATTGGGTAACTATTGCTAAAAAGGCAAAAACCCAAGCATCATCATCTACACAACCTCAACAAAATCATGTTTATGTTGTATTCAGTGGAAGAAATCCAGGCTTCTATGACAACTGGAATCAATGTTTTATGCAAGTAAACAAATATCCTGGTGCGTGTCACCAAAAATTTAATACTATGCCAGAAGCCATCACAGCATGGGAAAATTGGATGAAACAGTTAGGACCTCCTAATATGATTTACCAGTTCTCCAAACTACAGACCAAGGAAAGCCTCCTTGATACTGAAACCCATGACTTTCACAACCCAGGAATTCCCTGCGAGTTGTATACACCATTAAATGAAGCATGGAAATCTCATCTCCGAGATAAAAGAAAAGATTTTAGAAAAAATATGAGTATCCTTATTGTAACACCCCACGATTTTGGAGACTGAGAAATTAAGTTTTTGGGAAAATAAAATTTAATTAAATTGGAGAATTCTAAAATTTGGGAATTTAAGTCCAAAAATAGAGGACGTTTCAAAGTATTCCGGATGATATTTTTGAGGGTACCATCGATCCCGGAAAGGTCGAGATAGTCAAAATGACTGTCATTGGGTCTTATTTCGGCTCCGGAATGTTTTTAAGTTGTTTTGACTTGAATTGGAGTCAACGAGTCATTTAAAGTGTGTATTAACATTTAAAACTGGGATTTTGTTTCAAAGGTTTATGAGGCTTACGGATGAAGCCATTTCTCATTTGAGAAAAGAGAGAAAGAAAAGGGAAAGAAGAAGAAGAAGGAAAAGAAGAGAGAGAGGAAGAAATCTTGGAGATTCCCGGCCCAAACGCGACATCGAGGCCGATTCAACCTCTACAAACCTGAGGCAAGTGTTTAATCTTGCTAAATAGCTATTTGTGTATTTTATTTCATAAATTGTGGGGTAAAGAATGGTTTTTGGGTATTAATGTCAAAACCTAGATTTTAGGTTTAAATCTTGAAATCATTGATTAAATATGGAATTAATGACATAGAAATGGTTGGGATCAACTTTGGATTTGTTAATGGGCTTAAAATCATAAATTGTTGAAGGTTTAAGGGCTAGAAATGGAAATTAAGGGTTTAAAACTCGTGGGTTTTGAAGATGCAGATGAAACCTTCAAAAATTGCAGGTCCGAATCGATTCGCCCCCTCTAGCGAATCGATTCGGTTTGGTAAAATTGGCAGGTTTGCATTGACCGAATCGATTCGGACCCCAAGCCGAATCGATTCGGCCTATTGCAGAAGCCCAGGTCTTTGGACCCGAATCGATTCGCTAGTCCGAATCGATTCGGAACAGGGCCGAATCGATTCGGAAACAGGGCATTTTGAGGTATTTTCTCCATAGTGAATTCAAACCCTTTTTGGTTGGGTTTATTGATTTGGGGCCTTCTCTTATGATAAAAGAGATATGTTCTTGGAGACACATAAGGAGTTTCTCACACATTAGAATTTTGGGGACTCCTTAGGGTAATTTGGGAGAAATGTATCCATGTATGTATTTGGAAGTTATGTATAGAGATTTTGGGGGAAAACCCTTTGGGATTGGGAATCCTAATTGTATATTAAAAGTAAGTGTAGATGTGATGTGAGGCTAAGAACTCTTAGAGAGATCTTAGATTAGGGTATTCACAAAAGTGATCGAACCATAGTCGAAATCGAGGGAAATGAGATTATTTGATGCTTGAAAGAATGAGCTTGAGGCTGATAGACTATTAGTTATATGTATACCAATAGTCAAAATGATTACTAGATTCTTTAATGTACTCGGAGATATAGATGATATGTGTAGTGAAAGATTCCTACACAAACTCTTGGGTGATAGCCCTAATGTTGAATATATATAGGTATAGATATAAACATATGGTTTTGGGAGACTACTCATCATAGGAAGATGATTGAATATGTTTCAAGTATGGGATTATATTCACGTATCGAGGACTATGTATACTTATAGCCAGTTATATATATATATTTTATGCATATGAACGAGAATTAGTTTATCATATATAGATATAAGGATATGTGTATATGTGTTGATATATATCCGTATGTATATAAATGTATGGATATATTTATGTTATGAACATACATGGTATGGTTACTTAAACCGTATATGGTGGTTTATTATTTGATCCTATAATTGGATCATATGGATGTATATATATTGTGCATGTGAATAATACATATACTTAATTGGTTAAGCATACCCCGCTCATGCTATCATTGGGAAGTTGAGCGCGTAGAGGGTGAGCATCCTGGCTTATAATGCAGGGTGTGGATATTCCCCAGGTCATAGTCGTCCCTTGTGATTATTATACATATAGATATATATTTTTGGGATGAGACGTGGTGGGTATGTTTCGTCTCATTGCCGGTTGGAACTATGACCGCTTCCCGGGACGTCGTGTGCGTGTGTTTACCACGAGATGGGTGTCGTTTAGTCCCACCATGGTGGCCCCAGTATTGCTACGTGAGCCGGGCACTGGGAAGATGATAGCACTGATGCAGTTTATTGGCGATATATATAGCCGGGTATATTATGTGCATGGCCTTGTACATCATATGTAGTATGTACACTTGGCTATTGGATTGATGATGATATATATACGGTTAGAAATAAATACCTATATATATATGTATATATATATATATATATCCTATAGATGAAAGGATATGGACTTTTATGAAGTACATCTTAGATGATCATGGTGTACTAGATTGATGGGGGTCGATGTATCGCACATAAGGTATTATTTCGGTTACATCATCCCAAGGATATTATTGGAGGTTCTTTTATTCTATCTTATTTGTTTTCTTTCTTTTCTTTTCTTCTTTCTTTCTTTAGGAGTTATAGTTTAATAGTAATGTTAGTATATACTTGTATGTTGAGGATTATGGATCTCTAGGATCGACATTGCCCAGGAGTAGTGTAACGAGGTGGTTCCTTGTTTGGATTTCGCTTTGCGAGACACCTCACGCACGAAACGCAGTGCCATGTCGAGATTTGAGAGAAGTAATTCCATAGGTGGCATCCCGGATCTCTGATCTTGACCTTGTCAGGAGTAGTGTAACGGGGCCGTTCCTTGTTTGGATTTCGCTTTGCGAGACTCCCCACGCACGAAACGTAGTACAATTTTGGGATTAGAGAGAAGTCTTGCCAATATTCCATGTGCATATTATTAAGTATATTCATTCTTACGCTTTTAGCCTAAATAGGTATGTATATATATGTGTATATGTATAGGGGTAATGTTTTAAGAATTATGATAATTATAATTCATGAGATTATTAATCGGAATTCATTAAGCCTTTTATGGCATAATTGTTGTAATCATAATCTAATAGGATTAGAAATGGATGGATCCTTAGATTATGACGGGAAGGTAGTTCTCGTGGATATAGGCTAGGCCTGATAAGTTAGGTTGTCCTAAAATAAATGGGGGTAATTTAACTAAAATTTGAGGACGCGATTAGGTGCGCGCCTTTAGATGAGAGGTGAGTTGGGGGTTCCACGAGAGTGCGGTCTCACTTATTTATGAAATTAAGTACACCGGTATTTATTATGCACGGTTAACACACTTGCTAAATATTTTACACATTCGGGGCTCTGACCCGTTTACTTCTCCCTCCTTCTTGTATATACATATGTATTTCCACAGGTATCCTACCGCATGGATGCCGGATGACCTTCTATCCAGAGTCTTGGGAGCCGTGACAGGTGCGGACTGTTGCGGGATATTTCATGTAGCCGCTTTCTACTTCTTCAAAATTCTAGGTAGGATTCATGTTGTAGATCGGGTTTGTATCATAGGGATATTTATATACATGTTTACATTTATTCCATTTCAGTTATTGTATTTGCTGTGATCCGACAGCTTATTCGGATCTACTTTTCGTAGTACATTCAGTTGTATTTAATTGGTTCATTTTATTTATTATAGTTCCTTCCTGCATCTCTCCTATTCATTAGTAGTTTTATAGTGTAGGGTTGTTGTATGTTGCAAGTTTTAAATTTTTATAACATCTCGCTTATATGATTTCGGGTAGTTAGTCCTATATTATAGTACCGTTAGTTGATGTTGAGACTGGACCATCTGGAATTCCTGATTTAATATAGTATAGGGCTGGCCACCCGTTATTATTTTAAGCGGGGTGTTACAGATGGTATCAGAGCATCAGGTTCTAGAGTCCTTAGGATCTGTGCGCGTTCTGCATTCTTCCGTTAACGTTCTTGACATAAAGCCCTACAAATAGGACTGTTGTGTTCACTGCGTTGTTTCTTCTGTGAAGTGCATTCACTTGATTGGCGTTCTGGTAACAGTTGCTTTTGTTTCGTTTCAGACGTCGCCTAGATTTGTCGTCTAGGAAAGGATAGGATTAGAAGTACAATACCCATAGTATATTTTGGGTACGCTTCAATCGGGGGTATTTGTCTTCCCCGGTTTTGGAGGAGTTATTGAGGAGATTTCTAGCAGTGGTTCGAGGTGATTTATCGACGGTTGAGTAAGGAAGGACATTTACTCGAATTGCGAATCTTGGTCCTAGTAAGGTAAACCCGAGGAGAGGCATGTAGTGTAGTTCTTGGGAGGTTTAGATTGAGAATCTGTTAACCTTAGTTAGGAAACCTAATGTTGGTGACTTTTACCGAGGTGAGGTTGGTGTAGTTGTCCCAATATTTGGAGTATCGCCTTCTAAGATGAGGGAGAATGCCTTTGGAGACTAAGTTTCGTCATGTAGAACTGAAGGAGTTTCCGACAGTTGCCATCGCGCCTTGCCCTTCAATATGGTTAGGAAGGATTTTGAGGAAGATGTTTCTCTTGTGAAGAAATAGGCTTAGGGATAATGATTTTCCTGGAAGGAGTTGAGGACCCTGAGTTGAGATTCTAGGGTGAGGGGAAACCATTAGGTTATGGAATTGTAAGGTAGAATACCTTTCTTTGAGAAGTTACGCTTTGTGCGATAGTGGGAACGTCGTGTGTGAGGTGTGATGAGTAGCTAGCCGCTATACCGCTAGGGGGTATGGAATTTTCCTAGAGAAGGAAGTGAGCAAGTGTGGCCTTGGTGTGGCATCTTTTGAGAAGATACACCTTTTCATAACTGAGAGGTTCAGAGTTTGGTAGATTCGTGAGGAGTGGATAGTTTAGCTCATAGTTGTGCTAGTTTTGAGAACTAGATATTGGCTAGAGTATTGTATTGATTGAGGCCTTGTGTTTTAAACATAAGGTGTTTGTTTGGCGTGTCGAAAGACGCGGAATATATTTATCTTGTATTATTGTATAGGCCCTCGGGCAATATCTAAAATATGAAAAATCTTTTTATAAGACCTTAACCCTGGTTCAACTAATCTCAATCCCCGACCTAGCTACACAGTAGTGTATTGGGAGGATTCCTTGTTTGGATTTCGCTTGCGAGACCTCCCCCGCACGAAGGTGGCTAGCGTCAGGAATTGAGGAGAGTTCAACCAGTGGAATTTTTCAACTTTTATATATTTAGTATATTGTTATAGATTATGTTACCGAGGGTTATCTTACAATTTGAGGCTAATGGAGCCTGATTAAGATTTCACGAGTAGAAACTCGGGTACAGGGTGTATGGGCGCCCTGGGTAGCTAGTTGGTTTTAGGGATCGGTAAGGATCTATATAGTTCGACGTGAGAACTAGAAAGGATCGGCATAGTGATCTTGAGGATTGATATAAGGACTAGATGATATTGAGGTCCTAGGCATATCTTAAATTTCGCGGACGAAATTCTTGTAAGGGGGGAAGATTGTAACACCCCACGATTTTGGAGACTGAGAAATTAAGTTTTTGGGAAAATAAAATTTAATTAAATTGGAGAATTCTAAAATTTGGGAATTTAAGTCCAAAAATAGAGGACGTTTCAAAGTATTCCGGATGATATTTTTGAGGGTACCATCGATCCCGGAAGGGTCGAGATAGTCAAAATGACTGTCATTGGGTCTTATTTCGGCTCCGGAATGTTTTTAAGTTGTTTTGACTTGAATTGGAGTCAACGAGTCATTTAAAGTGTGTATTAACATTTAAAACTCGGATTTTGTTTCAAAGGTTTATGAGGCTTACGGATGAAGCCATTTCTCATTTGAGAAAAGAGAGAAAGAAAAGGGAAAGAAGAAGAAGAAGGAAAAGAAGAGAGAGAGGAAGAAATCTTGGAGATTCCCGGCCCAAACGCGACATCGAGGCCGATTCAACCTCTACAAACCTGAGGCAAGTGTTTAATCTTGCTAAATAGCTATTTGTGTATTTTATTTCATAAATTGTGGGGTAAAGAATGGTTTTTGGGTATTAATGTCAAAACCTAGATTTTAGGTTTAAATCTTGAAATCATTGATTAAATATGGAATTAATGACATAGAAATGGTTGGGATCAACTTTGGATTGGTTAATGGGCTTAAAATCATAAATTGTTGAAGGTTTAAGGGTTAGAAATGGAAATTAAGGGTTTAAAACTCGTGGGTTTTGAAGATGCAGATGAAACCTTCAAAAATTGCAGGTCCGAATCGATTCGCCCCCTCTAGCGAATCGATTCGGTTTGGTAAAATTGGCAGGTCTGCATCGACCGAATCGATTCGGACCCCAAGCCGAATCGATTCGGCCTATTGCAGAAGCCCAGGTCTTTGGACCCGAATCGATTCGCCTTGGAGGCCGAATCGATTCGCTAGTCCGAATCGATTCGGAACAGGGCCGAATCGATTCGGAAATAGGGCATTTTGAGGTATTTTCTCCATAGTGAATTCAAACCCTTTTTGGTTGGGTTTATTGATTTGGGGCCTTCTCTTATGATAAAAGAGATATGTTCTTGGAGACACATAAGAGTTTCTCACACATTAGAATTTTGGGGACTCCTTAGGGTAATTTGGGAGAAATGTATCCATGTATGTATTTGGAAGTTATGTATAGAGATTTTGGGGGAAAACCCTTTGGGATTGGGAATCCTAATTGTATATTAAAAGTAAGTGTAGATGTGATGTGAGGCTAAGAACTCTTAGAGAGATCTTAGATTAGGGTATTCACAAAAGTGATCGAACCATAGTCGAAATCGAGGGAAATGAGATTATTTGATGCTTGAAAGAATGAGCTTGAGGCTGATAGACTATTAGTTATATGTATACCGATAGTCAAAATGATTACTAGATTCTTTAATGTACTCGGAGATATAGATTATATGTGTAGTGAAAGATTCCTACACAAACTCTTGGGTGATAGCCCTAATGTTGAATATATATAGGTATAGATATAAACATATGGTTTTGGGAGACTACTCATCATAGGAAGATGATTGAATATGTTTCAAGTATGGGATTATATTCACGTATCGAGGACTATGTATACTTATAGCCAGTTATATATATATATTTTATGCATATGAACGAGAATTAGTTTATCATATATAGATATAAGGATATGTGTATATGTGTTGATATATATCCGTATGTATATAAATGTATGGATATATTTATTTTATGAACATACATGGTATGGTTACTTAAACCGTATATGGTGGTTTATTATTTGATCCTATAATTGGATCATATGGATGTATATATATTGTGCATGTGAATAATACATATACTTAATTGGTTAAGCATACCCCGCTCATGCTATCATTGGGAAGTTGCGCGCGTAGAGGGTGAGCATCCTGGCTTATAATGCAGGGTGTGGATATTCCCTAGGTCATAGTCGTCCCTTGTGATTATTATACATATAGATATATATTTTTGGGATGAGACGTGGTGGGTATGTTTCGTCTCATTGCCGGTTGGAACTATGACCGCTTCCCGGGACGTCGTGTGCGTGTGTTTACCACGAGATGGGTGTCGTTTAGTCCCACCATGGTGGCCCCAGTATTGCTACGTGAGCCGGGCACTGGGAAGATGATAGCACTGATGCAGTTTATCGGCGATATATATAGCCGGGTATATTATGTGCATGGCCTTGTACATCATATGTAGTATGTACACTTGGCTATTGGATTGATGATGATATATATACGGTTAGAAATAAATACCTATATATATATGTATATATATATATATATCCTATAGATGAAAGGATATGGACTTTTATGAAGTACATCTTAGATGATCATGGTGTACTAGATTGATGGGGGTCGATGTATCGCACATAAGGTATTATTTCGGTTACATCATCCCAAGGATATTATTGGAGGTTCTTTTATTCTATCTTATTTGTTTTCTTTCTTTTCTTTTCTTCTTTCTTTCTTTAGGAGTTATAGTTTAATAGTAATGTTAGTATATACTTGTATGTTGAGGATTATGGATCTCTAGGATCGACATTGCCCAGGAGTAGTGTAACGAGGTGGTTCCTTGTTTGGATTTCGCTTTGCGAGACACCTCACGCACGAAACGCAGTGCCATGTCGAGATTTGAGAGAAGTAATTCCATAGGTGGCATCCCGGATCTCTGATCTTGACCTTGTCAGGAGTAGTGTAACGGGGCCGTTCCTTGTTTGGATTTCGCTTTGCGAGACTCCCCACGCACGAAACGTAGTACAATTTTGGGATTAGAGAGAAGTCTTGCCAATATTCCATGTGCATATTATTAAGTATATTCATTCTTACGCTTTTATCCTAAATAGGTATGTATATATATGTGTATATGTATAGGGGTAATGTTTTAAGAATTATGATAATTATAATTCATGAGATTATTAATCGGAATTCATTAAGCCTTTTATGGCATAATTGTTGTAATCATAATCTAATAGGATTAGAAATGGATGGATCCTTAGATTATGACGGGAAGGTAGTTCTCGTGGATATAGGCTAGGCCTGATAAGTTAGGTTGTCCTAAAATAAATGGGGGTAATTTAACTAAAATTTGAGGACGCGATTAGGTGCACGCCTTTAGATGAGAGGTGAGTTGGGGGTTCCACGAGAGTGCGGTCTCACTTATTTATGAAATTAAGTACACCGGTATTTATTATGCACGGTTAACACACTTGCTAAATATTTTACACATTCGGGGCTCTGACCCGTTTACTTCTCCCTCCTTCTTGTATATACATATGTATTTCCACAGGTATCCTACCGCATGGATGCCGGATGACCTTCTATCCAGAGTCTTGGGAGCCGTGACAGGTGCGGACTGTTGCGGGATATTTCATGTAGCCGCTTTCTACTTCTTCAAAATTCTAGGTAGGATTCATGTTGTAGATCGGGTTTGTATCATAGGGATATTTATATACATGTTTACATTTATTCCATTTCAGTTATTGTATTTGCTGTGATCCGACAGCTTATTCGGATCTACTTTTCGTAGTACATTCAGTTGTATTTAATTGGTTCATTTTATTTATTATAGTTCCTTCCTGCATCTCTCCTATTCATTAGTAGTTTTATAGTGTAGGGTTGTTGTATGTTGCAAGTTTTAAATTTTTATAACATCTCGCTTATATGATTTCGGGTAGTTAGTCCTATATTATAGTACCGTTAGTTGATGTTGAGACTGGACCATCTGGAATTCCTGATTTAATATAGTATAGGGCTGGCCACCCGTTATTATTTTAAGCGGGGTGTTACACCTTGCTAACAAAATTGCTGAACAAACAGCAACTTTGGATAAATTCAAAAGTCTGAGCCTCAAACTCATAAAAATCTTAAACTATGAAAATGAAGATTTTCCTTTAGAAAAAATTGATACTTTTCTGGAATTTTCTGAATTACTGGAAAATGATTTTTCTGACAAGATCTTCAATACCATCAGGAGAATTTGTCTATTTGAAAAAGCAAAGATAATTCTCCCACGTCCTCTATTCCAAATCGAAATTTTACCAAAAATTGAGGACCATGAGCAAAAGATAAAAAGTCTTTTACTCCAACATTTTTACTCCAGTTTAAATTATAGTGATGACATGCCAAAACTGCATTTCATTACTGAAGAGGGATATCCACCTTGGGATATTGAAACAATTGAATGGGGGTTAGTAAACAAACTAATCTTCTCCAGTGTAGCTTGTTTCAATCATTTTGAATTTTTACCTATGATGATCAAAACCATGATCTATCATGTATTGACAAAAAGCAAGTACAAATATACTCGCTATCTGTCATTTCATATCACAAGCACAATTGGTTGGCGATCAAGAGAAATTTTCTATCAACCCTACCAGATCTGGTACCTCAGAGGTACTGAGGACTATGAATGGGACGAGATTGAACAAAATTGGGAATTTGCACTTAATGTACCGTTGGACCAGTTGGACACAACGAGATATTGGTCACAAAACCTGATCAATACTTCAAACTATGCAGAATATTTTTGTCGGGAATCAACATTAAAATTCATGGTAACTGATGGCAGACGATTATTTGTTACCGATTTACCGATAAATTACACCACCTCGCTTGAACAACGAGCGGCGGTAAGGGAGTTTCTAAATAATTTGAAAAACAAAAATAATTTGGATGTTCCCTTTGAACAATTAAGCCATGCGGAGGAATATGAACAAGCCCAATTACATGGACCTCCAAACCACAGCCCTAACGACAGCATGTCCTTCGACTCTGTTGCTGAGACCAACATTGCCAATGCATTTGATGCATGACAAATGTATGAAGAAGATGAACCCACATGAACGACTGCAAATCATCTAGCACACGAAGTGGGGATTGCATAAGGATTGCATAAGGACAGTAACCAACTGAAGCATGCAATGACGTTTGGCGTTTAAAACAAAAATGTCCAAATCACATTACTATGCACATTTACTGTGCAACTACTATTTTCTTTAATATTACTGTGCACTTTTTGAAAAAATGAAAGATGCTGTCAGATTGTATTATCTCTTTTGTTTGTTTCTCTTTTCTTTCTGAATTAGAATACATAACAGATGAAGTCCGTAGGTGATAAATAGGAGAGCTTCCTCTCAGTTGAAATCATCAGTCATCAGTTGTAATTTTCTCTTTCTCTTTTGTACTCTCTTTCTCCACATATAATATTAGTCCGATCATTTCCGATCTGTGTTATTGTTATTGGTATCAGAGCCTTGTGATCAAAGGTTAGCATTATAACTATGTTTATATTGTTATGCTAGTATGAATGTTAAAGTAGAAACTATTATACTCCATCACAGAACTTATGTTTCTGGAGAAAATTTTAGGGTAAAATATAAAGTTTTTGGAACTAAGTGTCGTAATAATTGTTGTATGAAATATCGTTTAATCCTAGTTTTATATAAATAACTATGTTATTTAATATTACTGTTTGTTTTGTCGCTAAGATTGGTATATGCAGTTATAACCTCCATATTATAATCAAGTTACGACTGTCCTTGTAATAAATAAAAAAAAAAAAAAGAGTAAAAAATCACGGTGAATTAAATATAAAGATATTATTATATTATTTTGAAAATCTTTAAAAGTTTTCATAAAACCCATATGTGACAACCCGCTCCAAATAATAACGGGTGGCCAGCCCTATACTACATAAATCAGGTATCTCAGATGGTACAGTCTCAACATCAACAACTAAACACAGTAATATAAGGCTAACTACCCGAAATCATAAAGTGCGAATCGCCAAAATTTTGAAACTTTTATTTGACAACAACAACAAAACCAACAATACACATCTAATCTATAATGTGGAAAGTGCATGCTCCAATGATAAAAGAGTACAATACATTGTACAACAGATCTCAACAATAAAATACCCGAATATGCTGTCGGGTAACAGACAATACAATAAACAGATAATTAAATCATATAAAAGTGTTACTCTATAACACTTGAATACTAACTCAATACGACTGAATCCTAATCTAGATATACAAAGATAGGAATCGACTAAAATCAAGTGCCGCAACAGTCCGCTACTGCCACAGCTCCACAAATCCTGAATGGAGGGATAATAAAGGCGTCCTTGCGGGGGAACACCTGAAGTAATACAACATATATGTGCATGGGGGAGGGGAAATAGAAACGGGTCAGAACCCGAGTGTGAAAAACATTTATAGCAAGTGTATTAAAATGCATAATAATTATAAATGCATTATTACATGATTTACCTGGAATCGAACACTCCATAGAAATTCAACTCACCTCTCATCTAAAGCGCGCACTAAGCGTATGCACGTGTCTCCCAAAAAGGATGTTCGATTCTAATTAGGTAAGAGGATTCTAACTTAAACCCCAAATAAAGTATTTAAGTGAAACCATCTAACCTATCACCCGATTCTACATATAATCCATTCTAATAGTTATAATTATTATCTTATATATAAACATTACGCTTATCTTTATAATGTTCTTTTGTTGAACATATAAAGTTACATGATCCAATCATGCTACATCATCACAATACATTAACAATAACATGTACTAGATTTATTCTAGTAATGCCCAAATAAGGCATGAAACCATATATATAATTATTAGAGATGAGTTATTAGCATCAAGAGTTGAGAACTAAACTCCTCCCGATTCTCAATACGGCACTACGTTTCGTGCGTGGGACGTCTCGCCGAAGCGAAATCCAAACAAGGAACCCCCCCGTTACACTACTCCTGACCGTATCGATCCTCGGGGCTCATTATGCCCTCAATGCAAGATGCATGTAACCCAAATGATTAGTAACCAATTTTAATTAATTTAATATTCCCAATTCTCAACAGTACACGGCGTTTCATGCGTGGGACGTCTCGCCGAAGCGAAATCCAAACAAGGAACCCCCCCGTTACACTACTCCTGGCACTGTCGATCGTCGGGATAGGTGATTTAGATATATAATATAGTGATGAGTATTAAGGACTAAACTTATCCCCAAGTTCCAACATTACACTGCGGTTCGTGCGTGGGACGTCTCGCCGAAACGAAATCCAAACAAGGAACCCTCCCGATACACTAATCCTGGCAATGTAGGTCATTAAGGTCGGTTATGCCCTTGACACCCAAATACAATCACAAGCAAATAATAACCATCCAACTGAGTAATAGCTCAAAGGACGCAGGCTCACATGCTATCATCATCCAGCAGCCCATAAGCGTAGCAAACTGGGGTCACCTGGTGGGGTTCAACGACACCCACCTCGTGATATACTCACGCACACAACGTCCGGGAAGCGGTCATAGTTCCTAACCGGCAAGTGAGAGCGTCACATACCCCGACCTCTCACTCCCAAAATAAGTAAATATATATATATGCCATTTTTTTGGCCACAAAGGACGACTATGACCTGGGGAATATCCACACCCTGCATATTTGTCAGGATGCTCACCCACAACGCACGAAACTTCCCAATGATAGCAAGGAGGGGGTATGCTTAACATGTATATACACCATATATAAGGTATACATACATCCCACATAATAAAGATATACCATTATATAAGGTATACCTGAAACATCATATTCATGTTTATTATACGCACTTAGGCGCAGTTGATTTACATCATAGTTTAGTATACTCACTCATGATACACTAATCGTTAATACTCACACATTTACCCCACTAGTATATGTTATACTAATTCTCGCTTGAAGCTCTCATGTCGCTTCTAAAAATGAATTGTCTTTCAATTCTGACAAGTTAAGGATATCCTATATCCTAAAGCACCTCAATTGTATTTCTCATTATGTGAGATATCTCCCAAATCAATCATTAATAAGGATATTTCTATATCCGTATGCACATCAAATGGCATTTGTAAAACCTTTAAAGTATCCCAATTGGGATTGGATTCCAAAATACATTTTCTACGTTTGTTATCATTCTTATATACGAATGTAATTCTCTCCCTATAGAGTCTCTAATTAAAGTGGGCTTCCCCACTTAGAAAGAAAATACAAATTTCATTAATCAATATTCCTCAAGTTAAGTCTATATGACTCCAATAATTTCTTATAAAGGAAAACTCTCTAAAGTCTCCAAAACATACTCCAAATCTCTCCTATAGAGATCCCCAATCAATAACCTCGAACCAAACGGGATAAAATTCTTTCAGAAAAACAATCCCTCCAAAAGCCCTGTCTCCGAATCGATTCGGGCCTATTCCGAATCGATTCGGCCCAAGCGAATCGATTCGGCCAGGAAGGCGAATCGATTCGGGTCATCAGACCTGGGACTCTGCCTCAGGCCGAATCGATTCGGCTAGGGGTCCGAATCGATTCGATCACTCAGACCTGGGCACCTGCATATTTCCGAATCGATTCGGCAAGGGGGCCGAATCGATTCGGCCCTGCTGAACCTCGAAAATGGCTACTGTTTTAGTAAGCCAAAATACCCAAAATTCATATTAATGGTTTTCTCTCCATTTCTCCTCAACCCAAACACAAATATAACATTAATATTCATCCTAGAATACATATAAACTAGTTTCTAACCTTAAATCCATTTATACAATACAAATCTAAGATTTTTCCCAAAAGTTAGGTTTTGACATTTTAAACCTAAAACCCAAAAATCAATCCACAAATCATGCAATAAATGATACACAACAATTATTTAGTAAGTTTAATCACTTGCCTCGGGTTCGTAGGGTCTGAATCCACCGGAAAGTCCTCTTTCTCCTTCCTTTTCTTTCTCTTTTCTCTCTTTGGAGAATAACCCACCTATAGTCTTTTAAGCCTAAATCCGAAAATACACATCTTTAAATGATAATACACACTTTAAATGACTCGGTGACTTTAATTCGAGTCAAACGATCCTAATTTATTTCGGAACCCAAATAGACCCCAAGTACAGTCATTTCGACTTTCTCGACCCTTCCGGAAACAATGGTACCCTCAGAAATACCATTCGAGACACTTTCTAACAACTCCAAATTTTGACCTCAATTGCCCATTTTATTA
Source organism: Sambucus nigra (assembly GCA_949130495.1). Classification (NCBI taxonomy): domain Eukaryota; kingdom Viridiplantae; phylum Streptophyta; class Magnoliopsida; order Dipsacales; family Adoxaceae; genus Sambucus; species Sambucus nigra. The sequence goes on from OX422215.1 coordinate 250,753,089, forward strand.
TTCCTCCAATAAAATAATATTTATTTCTCCCTACGTAAATAAATAATCGTCTCCAAGACCTCGGGTTGTTACAAACTTCCCCACTTACAAGAATTTCGTCCTCGAAATTCAGCTAAGCCTAGTTCTCCTAAAGCTCAACTAATTCTAATCTACCCATCATTACTAATCCTATCTCCAAACTTCTAACTTCCCACGACGAATTGATTCAATTATTTTATTATTAAGCTAATCATGATGTAAACAAAACTTATTTCAATAACAAGGGCGCCCATACACCCTTTATAATTGAGCTCTATGCTCACAACCATAATAATGAGGCTTTATTTGCCTCGAAAATTCCACATTTCCAACAATAAGTAAGAATAAATTTTTAATAGAGAAAATTTGAATGGTCCAAAGAAATAACTCCTCTCAATTCCTGACGATCGCCAATTTCGTGCGGGGGACTTCTCGCAAAAGCGAAATCCAAACAAGGAACCCTCCCAATACACTACTGTGTGACGACGTCGGGGATTGAGAGTTTGTTAGATCCGGACTTGAGTTTGAAAACGTTTTTGTGGGAAATTTTGTTTGAAAGGGCATGAAGGCCGATAAAAGTTTTATATTGAAAATAGTTTATTTTGAAAAAGATTATATATATATATATATATATTCTAATATAAAATGCCTTATGTCCAACACAAGGTCTTTTAAATCATCATATGCATAACACATAGCTCACTGACATTATCATAATCAGGAGCTAAAATTTTACCTGCGTCCCATCAAACCACAATCACTTCAAACATAAACAACGTCTTACATCATCTTAATATATTGCCATATATAAGGCAATTCCATATCTGGAATACAACAATTTTAATAGTCTATCATGACTACATAAAAAGAAGTAGCTTTTATCATTTCTACCCATTACCAAAACCAAGATAATAGAATAAGAGCATATCTTGCTCAAAATTCCCCCTTTAGGGTCATTACCTACCATACATAAACAAAAGGGCTAAAGCACTACCCGATACATATATATCTCCCATACGATATATCCAAAACCTCATATAGCAATAATCCCCATAGTAAGGAAAATTACGTACAACATCCATCTCTAGTTCGATGGCCCATCCTCATCAATAGGCTCCCAAACATAGTCCCCCGGTCTAAAGCGACCTCGAATCTGCTGTAGGGGTTGCACTTCCAAAATTTTATCGAATTGCGGTCCTTTACCTCTTTGAGGACAATCTCTCTTCTTATGACCTGTTTCTTTACAAAAGAAACACTTGCCCATAAACTCTTTCTGCCCACTCGCATTACTGGCGCTCTCTTTGACAAACTTACTTGATGAACTCGAATCTCCAAAGTTCTTACTCTCTTGAGAACGAAAACGATATTCTCGACACTTTAATAGTTCCGCCTTCACCACCTCGTCGAAAGTCAATAACTTAGGGCTCTCTAACAAATGTTGTTGGATTTTCCAATTTAAACCTCGAACAAACCTCGATATACGTTTCTCTTCCGTATTTACCTCATTAGGTACTAATCTCGCCCATATAGAAAAATCTTCTTCATATTCTGCCACCGTCCTATTTCCTTGAAAAATTCTCATATCCTGCGTAGGGGAAAGCAAATATCTTCGATCAAAAAGTTCCCAAAATTCTTTTATAGGAAAAGTATCTCTCTGTTCAGATGTGGTGACAAACTCCCACCATTGAAGAGCTGCACCCGACAACTTAAAGGTGACTAAAAATTGCTTCTGCGCCTCACTACACTCAATCATACGAAGATGCCTTACCATACTATTTTTCCATGTACTTGCAGCCATAACATCAACTCCCCCTGCAAACTCGGGAGGATGCCCCTTACTAAAATCTTCCTTCACTCTCTCCCAAAAGGACAATCCTAAATGGGGTGGGGCTGCTCGAGCGGCAGGTTGCTGAGCCATTGTAGAAACGGCCGCAGTTACTGCTTGTGCCACAATATTGGCAACATCATCCGTAGTCATGTTCCTTTGAGGCAATCCTTTCCTTGCCTTGGCTGAACGACCTCTCTTCGGTGGCATCTGAAACAAGAACAATTGTATCAGAACGCCTTTCAAATATTTTCGATTCACAGAAAGATATGGACGTAAGAATGTAACCGTCCTAATAATAAGGCTCTATACCAAGAACGCTTACGGAAGATCGTAGTAACGCACACAGATCCTAAAGACACTAGAACCTGATGCTCTGATACCATCTGTGACAAACCGCTCCAAATAATAACGGGTGGCCAGCCCTATACTACATAAATCAGGTATCTCAGATGGTACAGTCTCAACATCAACAACTAAACACAGTAATATAAGGCTAACTACCCGAAATCATAAAGTGCGAATCGCCAAAATTTTGAAACTTTTATTTGACAACAACAACAAAACCAACAATACACATCTAATCTATAATGTGGAAAGTGCATGCTCCAATGATAAAAGAGTACAATACATTGTACAACAGATCTCAACAATAAAATACCCAAATATGCTGTCGGGTAACAGACAATACAATAAACAGATAATTAAATCATATGAAAGTGTTACTCTATAACACTTGAATACTAACTCAATACGACTGAATCCTAATCTAGATATACAAAGATAGGAATCGACTAAAATCAAGTGCCGCAACAGTCCGCTACTGCCACAGCTCCACAAATCCTGAATGGAGGGATAATAAAGGCGTCCTTGCGGGGGAACACCTGAAGTAATACAACATATATGTGCATGGGGGAGGGGAAATAGAAACGGGTCAGAACCCGAGTGTGAAAAACATTTATAGCATGTGTATTAAAATGCATTATTACATGATTTACCTGGAATCGAACACTCCATAGAAATTCAACTCACCTCTCATCTAAAGCGCGCACTAAGCGTATGCACGTGTCTCCCAAAAAGGATGTTCGATTCTAATTAGGTAAGAGGATTCTAACTTAAACCCCAAATAAAGTATTTAAGTGAAACCATCTAACCTATCACCCGATTCTACATATAATCCATTCTAATAGTTATAATTATTATCTTATATATAAACATTACGCTTATCTTTATAATGTTCTTTTGTTGAACATATAAAGTTACATGATCCAATCATGCTACATCATCACAATACATTAACAATAACATGTACTAGATTTATTCTAGTAATGCCCAAATAAGGCATGAAACCATATATATAATTATTAGAGATGAGTTATTAGCATCAAGAGTTGAGAACTAAACTCCTCCCGATTCTCAATACGGCACTACGTTTCGTGCGTGGGACGTCTCGCCGAAGCGAAATCCAAACAAGGAACCCCCCCGTTACACTACTCCTGACCGTATCGATCCTCGGGGCTCATTATGCCCTCAATGCAAGATGCATGTAACCCAAATGATTAGTAACCAATTTTAATTAATTTAATATTCCCAATTCTCAACAGTACACGGCGTTTCATGCGTGGGACGTCTCGCCGAAGCGAAATCCAAACAAGGAACCCCCCCGTTACACTACTCCTGGCACTGTCGATCGTCGGGATAGGTGATTTAGATATATAATATAGTGATGAGTATTAAGGACTAAACTTATCCCCAAGTTCCAACATTACACTGCGGTTCGTGCGTGGGACGTCTCGCCGAAACGAAATCCAAACAAGGAACCCTCCCGATACACTAATCCTGGCAATGTAGGTCATTAAGGTCGGTTATGCCCTTGACACCCAAATACAATCACAAGCAAATAATAACCATCCAACTGAGTAATAGCTCAAAGGACGCAGGCTCACATGCTATCATCATCCAGCAGCCCATAAGCGTAGCAAACTGGGGTCACCTGGTGGGGTTCAACGACACCCACCTCGTGATATACTCACGCACACAACGTCCGGGAAGCGGTCATAGTTCCTAACCGGCAAGTGAGAGCGTCACATACCCCGACCTCTCACTCCCAAAATAAGTAAATATATATATATGCCATTTTTTTGGCCACAAAGGACGACTATGACCTGGGGAATATCCACACCCTGCATATTTGTCAGGATGCTCACCCACAACGCACGAAACTTCCCAATGATAGCAAGGAGGGGGTATGCTTAACATGTATATACACCATATATAAGGTATACATACATCCCACATAATAAAGATATACCATTATATAAGGTATACCTGAAACATCATATTCATGTTTATTATACGCACTTAGGCGCAGTTGATTTACATCATAGTTTAGTATACTCACTCATGATACACTAATCGTTAATACTCACACATTTACCCCACTAGTATATGTTATACTAATTCTCGCTTGAAGCTCTCATGTCGCTTCTAAAAATGAATTGTCTTTCAATTCTGACAAGTTAAGGATATCCTATATCCTAAAGCACCTCAATTGTATTTCTCATTATGTGAGATATCTCCTAAATCAATCATTAATAAGGATATTTCTATATCCGTATGCACATCAAATGGCATTTGTAAAACCTTTAAAGTATCCCAATTGGGATTGGATTCCAAAATACATTTTCTACGTTTGTTATCATTCTTATATACGAATGTAATTCTCTCCCTATAGAGTCTCTAATTAAAGTGGGCTTCCCCACTTAGAAAGAAAATACAAATTTCATTAATCAATATTCCTCAAGTTAAGTCTATATGACTCCAATAATTTCTTATAAAGGAAAACTCTCTAAAGTCTCCAAAACATACTCCAAATCTCTCCTATAGAGATCCCCAATCAATAACCTCGAACCAAACGGGATAAAATTCTTTCAGAAAAACAATCCCTCCAAAAGCCCTGTCTCCGAATCGATTCGGGCCTATTCCGAATCGATTCGGCCCAAGCGAATCGATTCGGCCAGGAAGGCGAATCGATTCGGGTCATCAGACCTGGGACTCTGCCTCAGGCCGAATCGATTCGGCTAGGGGTCCGAATCGATTCGGTCACTCAGACCTGGGCACCTGCATATTTCCGAATCGATTCGGCAAGGGGGCCGAATCGATTCGGCCCTGCTGAACCTCGAAAATGGCTACTGTTTTAGTAAGCCAAAATACCCAAAATTCATATTAATGGTTTTCTCTCCATTTCTCTTCAACCCAAACACAAATATAACATTAATATTCATCCTAGAATACATATAAACTAGTTTCTAACCTTAAATCCATTTATACAATACAAATCTAAGATTTTTCCCAAAAGTTAGGTTTTGACATTTTAAACCTAAAACCCAAAAATCAATCCACAAATCATGCAATAAATGATACACAACAATTATTTAGCAAGTTTAATCACTTGCCTCGGGTTCGTAGGGTCTGAATCCACCGGAAAGTCCTCTTTCTCCTTCCTTTTCTTTCTCTTTTCTCTCTTTGGAGAATAACCCACCTATAGGCTTTTAAGCCTAAATCCGAAAATACACATCTTTAAATGATAATACACACTTTAAATGACTCGGTGACTTTAATTCGAGTCAAACGGTCCTAATTTATTTCGGAACCCAAATAGACCCCAAGTACAGTCATTTCGACTTTCTCGACCCTTCCGGAAACAATGTTACCCTCAGAAATACCATTCGAGACACTTTCTAACAACTCCAAATTTTGACCTCAATTGCCCATTTTATTATTCCTCCAATAAAATAATATTTATTTCTCCCTACATAAATAAATAATCGTCTCCAAGACCTCGGGTTGTTACACCATATCCCTATTATTGTTTCAAAGCCCATATTTCCATTTGCCAAAAAGCTACTCTAGTTAAGCAATAGGCATTAGGAAAACTGGTTTTAGGCACCTGAAACAACATATAATAGGAGGTCTTAGGTACCAATGGAATCTAGAAAAGATGAACAAAATAATAATAATATTAATCTACAATGTTTAGCACCATGGTTACAAAAAGATGAGTCTATGTATAATCATAGTTTACATATAGATAAAAAATCTGAAAATGACATTTGTAAAATTAGTACTACGTTAAATAGTTTAACTGATATAGTTTTTAGTTGGGTCAAACGAACTGAAAGACATCAGGTCGTTAATCAAAATTATGTAGAGAAAAAATTAGATTGTATTGAATTCAACTTAAATAAAGTTGATCAAAAAATTAGTCAACTCGAAACGGTTAAAAATTTAGATCTAAAAGAGGAGACTAAACAACAAATTGAAAATCTATTAAACAAAATAGATAATCAAAATCCAAAACAAACTGGAATGAATAACCCAGGGGATAACAAAATTCCTAGGTTATATTATGGTTCGGAGGAAATTAAAGCTCTTCAAACAGAAGAATTTAATTACACCGAATATATAAACGTTCGTGAAATATTAGATTATTGGAAACATCTATACAAAGATCCAATATTAACTGTTTCAGAACGCAATAAACTCATTGAACAAATACAAACCACGTATTTGGAAAATGAAAAATTATTACAATACTATCAGTATGAATTAAACCAATATTCATCTGATGAAGAAGAAATTCCACCACATGTAGTAAATACAATTGATGGAAAAAGGAAGGCTGAAGACCCACTTCAGGAATTCCAAAATTGGGAAGCTTTCGAAGATTATATGCAAACCCCTGCATATAAAAATGAAAAAGAAGATTTTATTAAAACAGGCAATGCTTCTACAAGTAATACTAAAAATGAGGATGAACCAAACCCTTTTTTCCTAAGAAGAGATAATTTGAATAAACAAAATATATCTCAACATGGTATTTATCTTGATCTAAGGCATATACCTTTTAAAGATCAAGAACAAACTATTAATGAGTGGGCACAATCCATGTCTATACTCATTACTAATTATAAGAGTACATGGTCTAAAGAAAATTTTTTAGACTACCTTGCTGCAACACTCCAAGGTGATGTTTTACAGTGGTTGCAACAATGGGAAAGCTCAGAAATAGGAATTCAGCAAAAAACTGAACTCCTACAAACCTTCAAATCTTTTGATGAAATATTAAAAGGATTTGTTGAAATAATTAAAGAAAATCTGATTGGATATACTGGAGAACCCAGACTCCAAGAGGATGCGTGTTACATCTTATCTAAACTAGAATTATGTAACATTTGTCAATTTGAAGAATTTGTTGAACTATACAAAAAATATTATTTCAAACTAAAACATTCAGAGACCAAACACTGGATGGATCAATTCTTTCATAAACTCCCAAACCCATGGGATGAAATAGCTTTAAAATCTTATCCTGGCTGGTTAAAAACTATCGGAAAGGACGAAAAAGATGACAATCTTGGTTTTCGCATAAATTGGGTATTGAGAAAAATATCTGACCACTGCATTGAAATAAAAGCCAAGAAACAAGTTAAAAATCAAATCACAAATTCTAAAGCTGGTTATAAATGTTGTGATAAGATTTTAAAAGAAAACTGGAAAATAGGATGTAATCCACCTCCTAGAAATTCCAAATATTCTAAATATTCTCGAAAGAGAAAATTTAAATGGAAACCTTGGAAAAAGAAAACATCTTTTTCAAAGAATAAAAAATATATTAGAAAAAAGAAACCTTCTAAAAAACCACCTCTAAAAAAGAAGTGTCGTTGTTACATTTGCAACGAAGAAGGCCATTATGCACCTGATTGTCCTAAAAAAGAAAAAAGTGCAAATAAAATGATAAAATTTCTTGAAGAACAAGAATTAGAAATATTCTATGGAGAAGATTTATCTGATTCTGATATTTCTAATTATGAAATTTTATATGAGATTGAATCTGATTCGGAAACATCCGATGAAGAATTCGTATTTATGTATAATACTGCAGAAGTACGAGGTAGTAGCGAAGATGAGCTACAAACAATAGCCCTTCGTGAAATAGTTGGAGAAGAAATCACTTTTACCAACGAACAACTACAAGAAATTGATAATCAAAGGAAACTTATAAAAAAGGAAGATGTCTATAAATTATCAAAATTCAAATTATTCTCAACAAGAATATTTGAACAATTTAATGGTAATACTACTGCTGGCTCAACAAATGATGAAACAGCAGATATTAAACTTTTTGATTTAAAAAAGATCAAAAGATGGAAGAAGAAACACCCAAATATTAAATATATACACATCGGGTTTATTCAAATCTGTATTACTGCCCTGTTTTGACAAGGTATGGATACACCCGTAGCTATACTGGTCTTAGACAAAAGATTCAGTAATCATATGAATGCCATAATTGGAGGAGTACAATCCAATTTAGTAAATGGAGTTATTTGGTTTAATATAAAACCAAATTTCTTCATATCTATTGATGATCCAAATATTGAGGAATCTGTCATTATAAAAATCCAAACCAAAGGAATAGGAATGAAAGATACCTCACGAAATATGTCAATACATTGGAAAACAATTCATGAATTGACAACTCTACCACATACTAATACACAAAATGTGGATAGAAATATTATTGAAATATTTGAACCTCGACCATTTGATTCGGCAATACAGCCCAGATTAATCAACTGGAGAGATTTGGAAGTACCAAGACAATGGATACTACCCCAAATAACAGAACCACCTCCTGAAAAACAACAAAACAGCGTTGAATTACAGGTATCTGGTAATAATGTCTATTTTAAAAATAAACATTCAGAAAATTGGCAAAAGAATTTTCCTGACAATGATTGGGAAAAATTAAAAGGAAAAAACCTTTTAAAAGGCGAAAGTAGTAATAGTAAACCTCCTATTGCTATGAAAAATATACAAGTACCAATATTACCTGGAACAAATTATCTAAAAGAAGATAATATAAAATCCAGTCAAATTTATCATTTCCAATTAGGAAAAGAATAAATAATCTTCTCACCAAGCCATGGAAAGAGAAGATATACTTATGTATTAGGTTACTTCAATTTTGCAGGCTATAAACCATATAGTCTTTGCACATTAATTGATACAGGAGAAACTATATGTTCCTGTAGACCTAATGCTTTACCTCCTGAAAAATGGATAAAAATGAAAAACCCTATTGCTGTAACAGGCATCAATGGGACACAGAATTTCATTGATTTAAAAGCCAAAAAAGTGGCTATATGGTTTAACGAAAAGAAATTCATTATTCCAAAAATCTTATGCTTTCCAGAAATGCATGGAGATTTTATATTAGGCAACAATTTTATCTCAGAATATTTGCCTATAAGTATTGATGTGGGAACTATAAATCTAACCCTCAACAAAGATGTAGTAAAAATCGCTTTACTACAACAACATAAATATAAGTGCGAAAGAGATTTTCGTCCTACTAAGAAAGGGGATATAACTCCTTTTATCAAAGCCCTTGAAGAAACTCATTGGCTTTATACTATATTAAATGATAATTTTAGTGAAAAAACACTAAAATTATGGAATAAAAGTCCAAGGTATTGTAATCTCAGACTAAGAGATCCCAATGTCATTATAAGAGTAAAACCAATGATCTATACCAGAAATGATATAGATGAATTTGATAAACATTATAACCAATAACAATAACACAGATCGGAAATGATCGGACTAATATTATATGTGGAGAAAGAGAGTACAAAAGAGAAAGAGAAAATTACAACTGATGACTGATCTTGTAATTGTAGGCCATCCTGGTTTAGGATTATACCAAGAAAATTAATTTCTGTTTTTTCAACATCAATTTTCTTAGGTGATAAAATGATTCCATGTCTTTGGAATTTTTCACAGATAATTTTCAGATGATATCTATGTTCTTCTATGGTTTTGGAAAAAACAAGGATGTCATCTATATAGACAACACAAAAATCCTTAAGATCTTTAAAGATTTTGTCCATCCATCTTTGATATACCTGAGGAGCTGTGTTTAGTCCAAAAGGCATAACATTCCATTGATAATGTCCTCTAGGGGTACTAAAGGATGTCAATGGCTTGGATTCTTCAGTTAGTTTTGACTGCCAAAATCCAGATTTACAATCGAATTTGCTAAAGAACTTTTTTCCTTTAGTTTGGTTGATTAATACATCTTTTCTTGGAATAAAATAACCATCAAATTCTAATTGTTCATTTAGTCTTTTATAATTTATAACCATTCTAGCTTTTCCTCTTATGACTTCATTGTGTTTTCTTACCATGAAGGCAGGGCTAGAGTGTGGACTTATTGTTTCTTCAATAAGGTTTATATCCAATAATTCTTTGATTTGTTTATCAAATTCATCTATATCATTTCTGGTATAGATCATTGGTTTTACTCTTATAATGACATTGGGATCTCTTAGTCTGAGATTACAATACCTTGGACTTTTATTCCATAATTTTAGTGGGTTTTCACTAAAATTATCATTTAATATAGTATAAAGCCAATGAGTTTCTTCAAGGGCTTTGATAAAAGGAGTTATATCCCCTTTCTTAGTAGGACGAAAATCTCTTTCGCACTTATATTTATGTTGTTGTAGTAAAGGGATTTTTACTACATCTTTGTTGAGGGTTAGATTTATAGTTCCCTCATCAATATTTATAGGCAAATATTCTGAGATAAAATTGTTGCCTAATATAAAATCTCCATGCATTTCTGGAAAGCATAAGATTTTTGGAATAATGAATTTCTTTTCGTTAAACCATATAGCCACTTTTTCGGCTTTTAAATCAATGAAATTCTGTGTCCCATTGATGCCTGTTACAGCAATAGGGTTTTTCATTTTTATCCATTTTTCAGGAGGTAAAGCATTAGGTCTACAGGAACATATAGTTGCTCCTGTATCAATTAATGTGCAAAGACTATATGGTTTATAGCCTGCAAAATTGAAGTAACCTAATACATAAGTATATCTTCTCTTTCCATGGCTTGGTGAGAAGATTATTTCTTCTTTTCCTAATTGGAAATGATAAATTTGACTGGATTTTATTTTATCTTCTTTTAGATAATTTGTTCCAGGTAATATTGGTACTTGTATATTTTTCATAGCAATAGGAGGTTTACTATTACTACTTTCGCCTTTTAAAAGGTTTTTTCCCTTTAATTTTTCCCAATCATTGTCAGGAAAATTCTTTTGCCAATTTTCTGAATGTTTATTTTTAAAATAGACATTATTACCAGATACCTGTAATTCAACGCTATTTTGTTGTTTTTCAGGAGGTGGTTCTGTTATTTGGGGTAGTATCCATTGTCTTGGTACTTCCAAATCTCTCCAGTTGATTAATCTGGGTTGTATTGCCGAATCAAATGGTCGAGGTTCAAATATTTCAATAATATTTCTATCCACATTTTGTGTATTAGTATGTGGTAGAGTTGTCAATTCATGAATTGTTTTCCAATGTATTGACATATTTCGTGAGGTATCTTTCATTCCTATTCCTTTGGTTTGGATTTTTATAATGACAGATTCCTCAATATTTGGATCATCAATAGATATGAAGAAATTTGGTTTTATATTAAACCAAATAACTCCATTTACTAAATTGGATTGTACTCCTCCAATTATGGTATTCATAGGATTACTGAATCTTTTGTCTAAGACCAGTATAGCTACGGGTGTATCCATACCTTGTCTAAACAGGGCAGTAATACAGATTTGAATAAACCCGATGTGTATATATTTAATATTTGGGTGTTTCTTCTTCCATCTTTTGATCTTTTTTAAATCAAAAAGTTTAATATCTGCTGTTTCATCATCTGTTGAGCCAGCAGTAGTATTACCATTAAATTGTTCAAATATTCTTGTTGAGAATAATTTGAATTTTGATAATTTATAGACATCTTCCTTTTTTATAAGTTGCCTTTGATTATCAATTTCTTGTAGTTGTTCGTTGGTAAAAGTGATTTCTTCTCCAACTATTTCACGAAGGGCTATTGTTTGTAGCTCATCTTCGCTACTACCTCGTACTTCTGCAGTATTATACATAAATACGAATTCTTCATCGGATGTTTCCGAATCAGATTCAATCTCATATAAAATTTCATAATTAGAAATATCAGAATCAGATAAATCTTCTCCATAGAATATTTCTAATTCTTGTTCTTCAAGAAATTTTATCATTTTATTTGCACTTTTTCCTTTTTTAGGACAATCAGGTGCATAATGGCCTTCTTCGTTGCAAATGTAACAACGACACTTCTTTTTTAGAGGTGGTTATTTAGAAGGTTTCTTTTTTCTAATATATTTTTTATTCTTTGAAAAAGATGTTTTCTTTTTCCAAGGTTTCCATTTAAATTTTCTCTTTCAAGAATATTTAGAATATTTGGAATTTCTAGGAGGTGGATTACATCCTATTTTCCAGTTTTCTTTTAAAATCTTATCACAACATTTATAACCAGCTTTAGAATTTGTGATTTGATTTTTAACTTGTTTCTTGGCTTTTATTTCAATGCAGTGGTCAGATATTTTTCTCAATACCCAATTTATGCGAAAACCAAGATTGTCATCTTTTTCATCCTTTCCGATAGTTTTTAACCAGCCAGGATAAGATTTTAAAGCTATTTCATCCCATGGGTTTGGGAGTTTATGAAAGAATTGATCCATCCAGTGTTTGGTCTCTGAATGTTTTAGTTTGAAATAATATTTTTTGTATAGTTCAACAAATTCTTCAAATTGACAAATGTTACATAATTCTAGTTTAGATAAGATGTAACACGCATCCTCTTGGAGTCTGGGTTCTCCAGTATATCCAATCAGATTTTCTTTAATTATTTCAACAAATCCTTTTAATATTTCATCAAAAGATTTGAAGGTTTGCAGGAGTTCAGTTTTTTGCTGAATTCCTATTTCTGAGCTTTCCCATTGTTGCAACCACTGTAAAACATCACCTTGGAGTGTTGAAGCAAGGTAGTCTAAAAATTTTTCTTTAGACCATGTACTCTTATAATTAGTAATGAGTATAGACATGGATTGTGCCCACTCATTAATAGTTTGTTCTTGATCTTTAAAAGGTATATGCCTTAGATCAAGATAAATACCATGTTGAGATATATTTTGTTTATTCAAATTATCTCTTCTTAGGAAAAAAGGGTTTGGTTCATCCTCATTTTTAGTATTACTTGTAGAAGCATTGCCTGTTTTAACAAAATCTTCTTTTTCATTTTTATATGCAGGGGTTTGCATATAATCTTCGAAAGCTTCCCAATTTTGGAATTCCTGAAGTGGGTCTTCAGCCTTCCTTTTTCCATCAATTGTATTTACTACATGTGGTGGAATTTCGTCTTCATCAGATGAATATTAGTTTAATTCATACTGATAGTATTGTAATAATTTTTCATTTTCCAAATACGTGGTTTGTATTTGTTCAATGAGTTTATTGCGTTCTGAAACAGTTAATATTGGATCTTTGTATAGATGTTTCCAATAATCTAATATTTCACGAACGTTTATATATTCGGTGCAATTAAATTCTTCTATTTGAAGAGCTTTAATTTCCTCCGAACCATAATATAACCTAGGAATTTTGTTATCCCCTAGGTTATTCATTCCAGTTTATTTTGGATTTTGATTATCTATTTTGTTTAATAGATTTTCAATTTGTTGTTTAGTCTCCTCTTTTAGATCTAAATTTTTAACCGTTTCGAGTTGACTAATTTTTTGATCAACTTTATTTAAGTTGAATTCAATACAATCTAATTTTTTCTCTACATAATTTTGATTAACGACCTGATGTCTTTCAGTTCGTTTGACCCAACTAAAAACTATATCAGTTAAACTATTTAACGTAGTACTAATTTTACTAATATCATTTTCAGATTTTTTATCTATATGTAAACTATGATTATACATAGACTCATCTTTTTGTAACCATGGTGCTAAACATTGTAGATTAATATTATTATTATTTTGTTCATCTTTTCTAGATTCCATTGGTACCTAAGACCTCCTATTATATGTTGTTTCAGGTGCCTAAAACCAGTTTTCCTAATGCCTATTGCTTAACTAGAGTAGCTTTTTGGCAAATGGAAATATGGGCTTTGAAACAATAATAGGGATATGGGTTTTATGAAAACTTTTAAAGATTTTCAAAATAATATAATAATATCTTTATATTTAATTCGCCGTGATTTTTTACTCTTTTTTTTTTTTTTTTATTACAAGGACAGTCGTAACTTGATTATAATATGGAGGTTATAACTGCATATACCAATCTTAGCGACAAAACAAACAGTAATATTAAATAACATAGTTATTTATATAAAACTAGGATTAAACGATATTTCATACAACAATTATTACGACACTTAGTTCCAAAAACTTTATATTTTACCCTAAAATTTTCTCCAGAAACATAAGTTCTGTGATGGAGTATAATAGTTTCTACTTTAACATTCATACTAGCATAACAATATAAACATAGTTATAATGCTAACCTTTGATCACAAGGCTCTGATACCAATAACAATAACACAGATCGGAAATGATCGGACTAATATTATATGTGGAGAAAGAGAGTACAAAAGAGAAAGAGAAAATTACAACTGATGACTGATGATTTCAACTGAGAGGAAGCTCTCCTATTTATCACCTACGGACTTCATCTGTTATGTATTCTAATTCAGAAAGAAAAGAGAAACAAACAAAAGAGATAATACAATCTGACAGCATCTTTCATTTTTTCAAAAAGTGCACAGTAATATTAAAGAAAATAGTAGTTGCACAGTAAATGTGCATAGTAATGTGATTTGGACATTTTTGTTTTAAACGCCAAACGTCATTGCATGCGTCAGTTGGTTACTGTCCTTATGCAATCCTTATGCAATCCCCACTTCGTGTGCTAGATGATTTGCAGTCGTTCATGTGGGTTCATCTTCTTCATACATTTGTCATGCATCAAATGCATTGGCAATGTTGGCCTCAGCAACAGAGTCGAAGGACATGCTGTCGTTAGGGTTGTGGTTTGGAGGTCCATGTAATTGGGCTTGTTCATATTCCTCCGCATGGCTTAATTGTTCAAAGGGAACATCCAAATTATTTTTGTTTTTCAAATTATTTAGAAACTCCCTTACCGCCGCTCGTTGTTCAAGCGAGGTGGTGTAATTTATCGGTAAATCGGTAACAAATAATCGTCTGCCATCAGTTACCATGAATTTTAATGTTGATTCCCGACAAAAATATTCTGCATAGTTTGAAGTATTGATCAGGTTTTGTGACCAATATCTCGTTGTGTCCAACTGGTCCAACGGTACATTAAGTGCAAATTCCCAATTTTGTTCAATCTCATCCCATTCATAGTCCTCAGTACCTCTGAGGTACCAGATCTGGTAGGGTTGATAGAAAATTTCTCTTGATCGCCAACCAATTGTGCTTGTGATATGAAATGACAGATAGCGAGTATATTTGTACTTGCTTTTTGTCAATACATGATAGATCATGGTTTTGATCATCATAGGTAAAAATTCAAAATGATTGAAACAAGCTACACTGGAGAAGATTAGTTTGTTTACTAACCCCCATTCAATTGTTTCAATATCCCAAGGTGGATATCCCTCTTCAGTAATGAAATGCAGTTTTGGCATGTCATCACTATAATTTAAACTGGAGTAAAAATGTTGGAGTAAAAGACTTTTTATCTTTTGCTCATGGTCCTCAATTTTTGGTAAAATTTCGATTTGGAATAGAGGACGTGGGAGAATTATCTTTGCTTTTTCAAATAGACAAATTCTCCTGATGGTATTGAAGATCTTGTCAGAAAAATCATTTTCCAGTAATTCAGAAAATTCCAGAAAAGTATCAATTTTTTCTTAAGGAAAATCTTCATTTTCATAGTTTAAGCTTTTTATGAGTTTGAGGCTCAGACTTTTGAATTTATCCAAAGTTGCTGTTTGTTCAGCAATTTTGTTAGCAAGGATACTCATATTTTTTCTAAAATCTTTTCTTTTATCTCGGAGATGAGATTTCCATGCTTCATTTAATGGTGTATACAACTCGCAGGGAATTCCTGGGTTGTGAAAGTCATGGGTTTCAGTATCAAGGAGGCTTTCCTTGGTCTGTAGTTTGGAGAACTGGTAAATCATATTAGGAGGTCCTAACTGTTTCATCCAATTTTCCCATGCTGTGATGGCTTCTGGCATAGTATTAAATTTTTGGTGACACGCACCAGGATATTTGTTTACTTGCATAAAACTTTGATTCCAGTTGTCATAGAAGCCTGGATTTCATCCACTGAATACAACATAAACATGATTTTGTTGAGGTTGTGTAGATGATGATGCTTGGGTTTTTGCCTTTTTAGCAATAGTTACCCAATCTCCTTGTGCTTCCCCGGGGTGCTTATCTCCCATCCTGAAAATAGTAATTCCACTTGTTTAGTGGTTTTTATAAAATATATTTCAAAATATTCCACTTGTTTAATGGGTTTCTAAAAACTCTACTTGGTTAGTAGGTTTTTCTTCATAGTTCCTGCTAAGATAATCTGCAAGAAAATTATTAGTACCATTTAAATGTTCAACTTCAAATGTATAGACAGCGATTTGGTTGAACCATTTAAGTCTTCTTCCTTCTAAAATATTTCTTTTATTTATGAGGAAGTCTTTGACAGCTTTATTATCTGTTCTGACAATAAAGTCTTCGGGTGCTAAGAAAATATGGAATTTTTTAATAGCAAGCTTAATTGCTAATAATTCCTTTTCAAAAATAATATAATTCAGTTCATTTGGTTTAAATTTTCCTGAATTATATCCACATATCAATTCATGTTTTTGAATTGTTTTTGGGATAGTGGTTTTCTTACCACGAATACCAAAAGTATTGGAAGGATTGTTTTCATTCCAATATTCTCCAGGAATTGCTTTGAGAACACATCCCCAGCAATTGTCCGAAGCATCAGTTTCCAATATTAATTTATCTCCTATTTTAGGAAAATAGACTTTTGGGCAATTATTAATAATTTCTTGTTTAATTGTTTTAACAACAAGGGTATCATTATCACTCCATGTAAAAACTTCATTCTTTTTGAGTTTTTCAAGAAGTGGTAATTCTTTTTGAGATAATCCTTTTATGAAATTTCTTCCATAATTAAGGATCCCTAGGAAACTTTGTAATTGTTTTTTATCCAAAATTTCCTCATTAAAATCTCTTATTTTAGAGATGATATGATCTCCAAATTATGGTTATAAATATAGACAATTATTTCACAAGGCTCTGATACCAATAACAATAACACAGATCGGAAATGATCGGACTAATATTATATGTGGAGAAAGAGAGTACAAAAGAGAAAGAGAAAATTACAACTGATGACTGATGATTTCAACTGAGAGGAAGCTCTCCTATTTATCACCTATGGACTTCATCTGTTATGTATTCTAATTCAGAAAGAAAAGAGAAACAAACAAAAGAGATAATACAATCTGACAGCATCTTTCATTTTTTCAAAAAGTGCACAGTAATATTAAAGAAAATAGTAGTTGCACAGTAAATGTGCATAGTAATGTGATTTGGACATTTTTGTTTTAAACGCCAAACGTCATTGCATGCTTCAGTTGGTTACTGTCCTTATGCAATCCTTATGCAATCCCCACTTCGTGTGCTAGATGATTTGCAGTTGTTCATGTGGGTTCATCTTCTTCATACATTTGTCATGCATCAAATGCATTGGCAATGTTGGCCTCAGCAACAGAGTCGAAGGACATGCTGTCGTTAGGGCTGTGGTTTGGAGGTCCATGTAATTGGGCTTGTTCATATTCCTCCGCATGGCTTAATTGTTCAAAGGGAACATCCAAATTATTTTTGTATTTCAAATTATTTAGAAACTCCCTTATCGCCGCTCGTTGTTCAAGCGAGGTGGTGTAATTTATCGGTAAATCGGTAACAAATAATCGTCTGCCATCAGTTACCATGAATTTTAATGTTGATTCCCGACAAAAATATTCTGCATAGTTTGAAGTATTGATCAGGTTTTGTGACCAATATCTCGTTGTGTCCAACTGGTCCAACGGTACATTAAGTGCAAATTCCCAATTTTGTTCAATCTCGTCCCATTCATAGTCCTCAGTACCTCTGAGGTACCAGATCTGGTAGGGTTGATAGAAAATTTATCTTGATCGCCAACCAATTGTGCTTGTGATATGAAATGACAGATAGCGAGTATATTTGTACTTGCTTTTTGTCAATACATGATAGATCATGGTTTTGATCATCATAGGTAAAAATTCAAAATGATTGAAACAAGCTACACTGGAGAAGATTAGTTTGTTTACTAACCCCCATTCAATTGTTTCAATATCCCAAGGTGGATATCCCTCTTCAGTAATGAAATGCAGTTTTGGCATGTCATCACTATAATTTAAACTGGAGTAAAAATGTTGGAGTAAAAGACTTTTTATCTTTTCCTCATGGTCCTCAATTTTTGGTAAAATTTCGATTTGGAATAGAGGACGTGGGAGAATTATCTTTGCTTTTTCAAATAGACAAATTCTCCTGATGGTATTGAAGATCTTGTCAGAAAAATCATTTTCCAGTAATTCAGAAAATTCCAGAAAAGTATCAATTTTTTCTTAAGGAAAATCTTCATTTTCATAGTTTAAGCTTTTTATGAGTTTGAGGCTCAGACTTTTGAATTTATCCAAAGTTGTTGTTTGTTAGCAAGGATACTCATATTTTTTCTAAAATCTTTTCTTTTATCTCGGAGATGAGATTTCCATGCTTCATTTAATGGTGTATACAACTCGCAGGGAATTCCTGGGTTGTGAAAGTCATGGGTTTCAGTATCAAGGAGGCTTTCCTTGGTCTGTAGTTTGGAGAACTGGTAAATCATATTAGGAGGTCCTAACTGTTTCATCCAATTTTCCCATGCTGTGATGGCTTCTGGCATAGTATTAAATTTTTGGTGACACGCACCAGGATATTTGTTTACTTGCATAAAACTTTGATTTCAGTTGTCATAGAAGCCTGGATTTCTTCCACTGAATACAACATAAACATGATTTTGTTGAGGTTGTGTAGATGATGATGCTTGGGTTTTTGCCTTTTTAGCAATAGTTACCCAATCTCCTTGTGCTTCCCCGGGGTGCTTATCTCCCATCCTGAAAATAGTAATTCCACTTGTTTAGTGGTTTTGATAAAATATATTTCAAAATATTCCACTTGTTTAATGGGTTTCTAAAAACTCTACTCTGTTAGTAGGTTTTTCTTCATAGTTCCTGCTAAGATAATCTGCAAGAAAATTATTAGTACCATTTAAATGTTCAACTTCAAATGTATAGACAGCGATTTGGTTGAACCATTTAAGTCTTCTTCCTTCTAAAATATTTCTTTTATTTATGAGGAAGTCTTTGACAGCTTTATTATCTGTTCTGACAATAAAGTCTTCGGGTGCTAAGAAAATATGGAATTTTTTAATAGCAAGCTTAATTGCTAATAATTCCTTTTCAAAAATAATATAATTCAGTTCATTTGGTTTAAATTTTCCTGAATTATATCCACATATCAATTCATGTTTTTGAATTGTTTTTGGGATAGTGGTTTTCTTACCACGAATACCAAAAGGATTGGAAGGATTGTTTTCATTCCAATATTCTCCAGGAATTGCTTTGAGAACACATCCCCAGCAATTGTCCGAAGCATCAGTTTCCAATATTAATTTATCTCCTATTTTAGGAAAATAGACTTTTGGGCAATTATTAATAATTTCTTGTTTAATTGTTTTAACAACAAGGGTATCATTATCACTCCATGTAAAAACTTCATTCTTTTTGAGTTTTTCAAGAAGTGGTAATTCTTTTTGAGATAATCCTTTTATGAAATTTCTTCCATAATTAAGGATCCCTAGGAAACTTTGTAATTGTTTTTTATCCAAAATTTCCTCATTAAAATCTCTTATTTTAGAGATGATATGATCTCCAAATTATGGTTATAAATATAGACAATTATTTCACAAGGCTCTGATACCAATAACAATAACACAGATCGGAAATGATCGGACTAATATTATATGTGGAGAAAGAGAGTACAAAAGAGAAAGAGAAAATTACAACTGATGACTGATGATTTCAACTGAGAGGAAGCTCTCCTATTTATCACCTACGGACTTCATCTGTTATGTATTCTAATTCAGAAAGAAAAGAGAAACAAACAAAAGAGATAATACAATCTGACAGCATCTTTCATTTTTTCAAAAAGTGCACAGTAATATTAAAGAAAATAGTAGTTGCACAGTAAATGTGCATAGTAATGTGATTTGGACATTTTTGTTTTAAACGCCAAACGTCATTGCATGCTTCAGTTGGTTACTGTCCTTATGCAATCCTTATGCAATCCCCACTTCGTGTGCTAGATGATTTGCAGTCGTTCATGTGGGTTCATCTTCTTCATACATTTGTCATGCATCAAATGCATTGGCAATGTTGGCCTCAGCAACAGAGTCGAAGGACATGCTGTCGTTAGGGCTGTGGTTTGGAGGTCCATGTAATTGGGCTTGTTCATATTCCTCCGCATGGCTTAATTGTTCAAAGGGAACATCCAAATTATTTTTGTATTTCAAATTATTTAGAAACTCCCTTACCGCCGCTCGTTGTTCAAGCGAGGTGGTGTAATTTATCGGTAAATCGGTAACAAATAATCGTCTGCCATCAGTTACCATGAATTTTAATGTTGATTCCCGACAAAAATATTCTGCATAGTTTGAAGTATTGATCAGGTTTTGTGACCAATATCTCGTTGTGTCCAACTGGTCCAACGGTACATTAAGTGCAAATTCCCAATTTTGTTCAATCTCGTCCCATTCATAGTCCTCAGTACCTCTGAGGTACCAGATCTGGTAGGGTTGATAGAAAATTTCTCTTGATCGCCAACCAATTTTGCTTGTGATATGAAATGACAGATAGCGAGTATATTTGTACTTGCTTTTTGTCAATACATGATAGATCATGGTTTTGATCATCATAGGTAAAAATTCAAAATGATTGAAACAAGCTACACTGGAGAAGATTAGTTTGTTTACTAACCCCAATTCAATTGTTTCAATATCCCAAGGTGGATATCCCTCTTCAGTAATGAAATGCAGTTTTGGCATGTCATCACTATAATTTAAACTGGAGTAAAAATGTTGGAGTAAAAGACTTTTTATCTTTTGCTCATGGTCCTCAATTTTTGGTAAAATTTCGATTTGGAATAGAGGACGTGGGAGAATTATCTTTGCTTTTTCAAATAGACAAATTCTCCTGATGGTATTGAAGATCTTGTCAGAAAAATCATTTTCCAGTAATTCAGAAAATTCCAGAAAAGTATCAATTTTTTCTTAAGGAAAATCTTCATTTTCATAGTTTAAGCTTTTTATGAGTTTGAGGCTCAGACTTTTGAATTTATCCAAAGTTGCTGTTTGTTCAGCAATTTTGTTAGCAAGGATACTCATATTTTTTCTAAAATGTTTTCTTTTATCTCGGAGATGAGATTTCCATGCTTCATTTAATGGTGTATACAACTCGCAGGGAATTCCTGGGTTGTGAAAGTCATGGGTTTCAGTATCAAGGAGGCTTTCCTTGGTCTGTAGTTTGGAGAACTGGTAAATCATATTAGGAGGTCCTAACTGTTTCATCCAATTTTCCCATGCTGTGATGGCTTCTGGCATAGTATTAAATTTTTGGTGACACACACCAGGATATTTGTTTACTTGCATAAAACATTGATTCCAGTTGTCATAGAAGCCTGGATTTCTTCCACTGAATACAACATAAACATGATTTTGTTGAGGTTGTGTAGATGATGATGCTTGGGTTTTTGCCTTTTTAGCAATAGTTACCCAATCTCCTTGTGCTTCCCCGGGGTGCTTATCTCCCATCCTGAAAATAGTAATTCCACTTGTTTAGTGGTTTTTATAAAATATATTTCAAAATAATCCACTTGTTTAATGGGTTTCTAAAAACTCTACTTGGTTAGTAGGTTTTTCTTCATAGTTCCTGCTAAGATAATCTGCAAGAAAATTATTAGTACCATTTAAATGTTCAACTTCAAATGTATAGACAGCGATTTGGTTGAACCATTTAAGTCTTCTTCCTTCTAAAATATTTCTTTTATTTATGAGGAAGTCTTTGACAGCTTTATTATCTGTTCTGACAATAAAGTCTTCGGGTGCTAAGAAAATATGGAATTTTTTAATAGCAAGCTTAATTGCTAATAATTCCTTTTCAAAAATAATATAATTCAGTTCATTTGGTTTAAATTTTCCTGAATTATATCCACATATCAATTCATGTTTTTGAATTGTTTTTGGGATAGTGGTTTTCTTACCACGAATACCAAAAGTATTGGAAGGATTGTTTTCATTCCAATATTCTCCAGGAATTGCTTTGAGAACACATCCCCGGCAATTGTCCGAAGCATCAGTTTCCAATATTAATTTATCTCCTATTTTAGGAAAATAGACTTTTGGGCAATTATTAATAATTTCTTGTTTAATTGTTTTAACAACAAGGGTATCATTATCACTCCATGTAAAAACTTCATTCTTTTTGAGTTTTTCAAGAAGTGGTAATTCTTTTTGAGATAATCCTTTTATGAAATTTCTTCCATAATTAAGGATCCCTAGGAAACTTTGTAATTGTTTTTTATCCAAAATTTCCTCATTAAAATCTCTTATTTTAGAGATGATATGATCTTGTAATTGTAGGCCATCCTGGTTTAGGATTATACCAAGAAAATTAATTTCTGTTTTTTCAACATCAATTTTCTTAGGTGATAAAATGATTCCATGTCTTTGGAATTTTTCACAGATAATTTTCAGATGATATCTATGTTCTTCTATGGTTTTGGAAAAAACAAGGATGTCATCTATATAGACAACACAAAAATCCTTAAGATCTTTAAAGATTTTGTCCATCCATCTTTGATATACCTGAGGAGCTGTGTTTAGTCCAAAAGGCATAACATTCCATTGATAATGTCCTCTAGGGGTACTAAAGGCTGTCAATGGCTTGGATTCTTCAGTTAGTTTTAACTGCCAAAATCCAGATTTACAATCGAATTTGCTAAAGAACTTTTTTCCTTTAGTTTGGTTGATTAATACATCTTTTCTTGGAATAAAATAACCATCAAATTCTAATTTTTCATTTAGTCTTTTGTAATTTATAACCATTCTAGCTTTTCCTCTTATGACTTCATTGTGTTTTCTTACCATGAAGGCAGGGCTAGAGTGTGGACTTATTGTTTCTTCAATAAGGTTTATATCCAATAATTCTTTGATTTGTTTATCAAATTCATCTATATCATTTCTGGTATAGATCATTGGTTTTACTCTTATAATGACATTGGGATCTCTTAGTCTGAGATTACAATACCTTGGACTTTTATTCCATAATTTTAGTGGGTTTTCCAGTTTTCTTTTAAAATCTTATCACAACATTTATAACCAGCTTTAGAATTTGTGATTTGATTTTTAACTTGTTTCTTGGCTTTTATTTCAATGCAGTGGTCAGATATTTTTCTCAATACCCAATTTATGCGAAAACCAAGATTATCATCTTTTTCGTCCTTTCCGATAGTTTTTAACCAGCCAGGATAAGATTTTAAAGCTATTTCATCCCATGGGTTTGGGAGTTTATGAAAGAATTGATCCATCCAGTGTTTGGTCTCTGAATGTTTTAGTTTGAAATAATATTTTTTGTATAGTTCAACAAATTCTTCACAGATCGGAAATGATCGGACTAATATTATATGTGGAGAAAGAGAGTACAAAAGAGAAAGAGAAAATTACAACTGATGACTGATGATTTCAACTGAGAGGAAGCTCTCCTATTTATCACCTACGGACTTCATCTGTTATGTATTCTAATTCAGAAAGAAAAGAGAAACAAACAAAAGAGATAATACAATCTGACAGCATCTTTCATTTTTTCAAAAAGTGCACAGTAATATTAAAGAAAATAGTAGTTGCACAGTAAATGTGCATAGTAATGTGATTTGGACATTTTTGTTTTAAACGCCAAACGTCATTGCATGCGTCAGTTGGTTACTGTCCTTATGCAATCCTTATGCAATCCCCACTTCGTGTGCTAGATGATTTGCAGTCGTTCATATGGGTTCATCTTCTTCATACATTTGTCATGCATCAAATGCATTGGCAATGTTGGCCTCAGCAACAGAGTCGAAGGACATGCTGTCGTTAGGGCTGTGGTTTGGAGGTCCATGTAATTGGGCTTGTTCATATTCCTCCGCATGGCTTAATTGTTCAAAGGGAACATCCAAATTATTTTTGTTTTTCAAATTATTTAGAAACTCCCTTACCGCCGCTCGTTGTTCAAGCGAGGTGGTGTAATTTATCGGTAAATCGGTAACAAATAATCGTCTGCCATCAGTTACCATGAATTTTAATGTTGATTCCCGACAAAAATATTCTGCATAGTTTGAAGTATTGATCAGGTTTTGTGACCAATATCTCGTTGTGTCCAACTGGTCCAACGGTACATTAAGTGCAAATTCCCAATTTTGTTCAATCTCGTCCCATTCATAGTCCTCAGTACCTCTGAGGTACCAGATCTGGTAGGGTTGATAGAAAATTTCTCTTGATCGCCAACCAATTGTGCTTGTGATATGAAATGACAGATAGCGAGTATATTTGTACTTGCTTTTTGTCAATACATGATAGATCATGGTTTTGATCTGTAATACCCCGTATTTTTGACTATATTTATTTTGACTATATTTATTTTGGGATTAATTAATTAAATTGCGTATTAATTGGAAATTAATCCGGGTTATAAATACTAATGAGATGCGAATTGGTATTTGATTATGTGCATATATGATTATATATGAAATTGGTATTATAAAATTTGTCGTGAGATTTATATACGGCAATTTGGAAATTTTATTGAGACGCGTGGGACCGCCGCGTCACGGTATATTATTTTGTTAATAAAAGTGAATTTAAAATCTATAATCCGTATGGTCGTTTTGAGTGCGCCAACGCGTCCG
Source organism: Sambucus nigra (assembly GCA_949130495.1). NCBI lineage: Eukaryota > Viridiplantae > Streptophyta > Magnoliopsida > Dipsacales > Adoxaceae > Sambucus > Sambucus nigra. The sequence continues at coordinate 250,777,935 of OX422215.1, forward strand.
GAAGGGTCGAGATAGTCAGAAAACACTAGCCGGGGGTATAGTTTGGGTCCCGGGGTATTTTTAGGCCATCCCGGCACTATAAAGGGTATTTTAGTAATTTGGTATTTTTGGGTAATTAAAAGTGACGAAAATTGAGAGTTGTAATCTGATAAGGATTGACCCCAACCAACCCTTATTAACCCAACAAGCTACGGAGGTTTATTAAATTAGGTTTTCATAAGTTCCCCAAAGCAAACCCTAGCCACCATAGCCTTTTGGAGAAGAAAGCTTGGAGAAGGAGAGAGGGAGAGGAATTCTGCAGAAATTCTACACCAAATCCACACCAAATCCAGAGACAAACAAGGCAAGTGGTTTAACTATGTTTAATTTCAAAGGATGTTCTTTCCATGTTAGAAAATTGATGTTTTACAAATTGTTCTTGGAAGATTAAAAGAAAACCCATGAAATTTGAAGTTATTATTGAATGTTGGGATAGGTTTGCATGTAGAAATATTGTTGGGAGATCTAATTTCGGAGATTTCATATCTAGGTGATGCATAAACGAATTAAAATCTGGGAATTTATGATGAGAAAAAGTTAGGGTTTATGTTCTTGAAAAAAATTGGGAAATGGTATAAAATCTTGTGATTTAATGATGTTTAGGTTGCATTGATACCTTAAAAGATGTTAGTTTATGACCTTAGCATGATTTAGTATGATTAGAGGACTTAAATCGCTGTTAGAACGGACTTTGGAGAAGACTTGAGGAGTAAAAATGGTGAAAAACGGATTGAGGGAAAAATCTGGGCTTGAACTGGTCGTTCGTTAGAAGAAGACCCCAGGTCGTTCGAACGAACTCGTTCGAACGAGCTTCTAACGAGTTGACCAGTCGTTATTAACGAGTAGGATTTTCGTTCGATATCTCGTTCGAACGAGATATCGTTAGAAGAGTCAGTTCGTTCGAACGAATTGGGACCTCGTTCGAACAGCCTCGTTCGAACGAGACTTCTAACGACCTGACAGTCAAAACTCGTTCGAAGCCTCGTTCGAACGAGACTTCTAACGAGTTGACAGTTTGTTCCTTTTTGGACTGTTTTGACTTTTGGAGTCCCGGGAACTGGTTCAAGGGTAGAGTTAGCATCCCTTTGATGATATAGTGATTGACTTGGGACTTTTGGGTTATTGAGATGAGTAAATCATACACTAAAGTTATATTCAATGAACCGTTTGGGTTGAGACGTGAGTGTCTACTACGACGTGAGGATAAATTATGGCGCGTATATTTACAAACCGGAATACTACGAATTGTGATAATTATAATTAGTACGAGCGTGCAATATGTACTACGAATATAATACGGTATTACTAAGATGTGTGTTTACTTAGTATTGATATATGGATTGTATGTATGACATACCTACCATACTTGCTATCACGGGAGGTTTCGTTCGCTTAGGACCCTCTAATCCTTGTGTGCCTACGGGGGGGATATAGACTGGTACCTTGATGAACATAGGTCATAGAAAGACTTATTGTGATATTAATAAGTCCGCTGACCATGGGAGCGTAGGTATGTGCGTGACCCATGTGATGGTGACTGTGTTCGCCTCCACTATTTGTGATTTGTGTTATCTGAACTATTCCTGAGAGATTCGGAATATGTGATCCTTATGTACGTGATGTACCGGGATGGATAGCAGAGTATGTGTGCACCATAGCTTAGATTGCGGGGTGCTTATATCGTATATTTATGATGTGAATAATATACATTAAATTTATGGAAATCCTCATGTTAATGTTGTAAAAATATTACGGTATTGTTTCGAGGTATATAATGAGTTAGCTGATAGTTATATCAATGGCATATTTAATAACGGAGTTTACGTTAAACCTCTATTAAATTACGAGCGTTGTTATGTTAAATTAACCGAGTAAAATGGGTCGAACCTTTGGTTGTCTAGCTAGTTTACGTTGTCACTTAGCTAGTGGAAAGGGTAGTTATAGATGGGTACTTACGTTAGGAGTGCACAGTTAGACGAGAGGTGAGAATATCATGCGAGTGTACGTCCTAACATGTACTTTGCATTTAATGTTTTAAATGTTTTTAAAGCACTTGCAGGTTTTTAAAATGATTTCCACTTTCGGGCTCTGACCCATTTGCTTTCAAATATATTTTCTTGTAAAAACCATTTTTAGGTGCCCAGCCACAAGGACACCAAGCATAGGATTCTCATTCAGGTGACGAGCTGTAGCCGTTTGTGGAAGCTACAGGGATTTGCATGTAGACGCTTCTCTCATTTGGATTCCAGTCTCAGCATCTATCAGTTGTAGGGCATGTTGCCCAATTCTATTAGACATTTTTACATTTCAGTTTTCAGACTCTAGCATGTATTGCTCAGTATTCAGTTTTAGTTATTTATTTCCGTTTGCTTATCAGTTGTGGGATTTGTATTGAGGAGTTTTTCCTCCAGGTTTTATTTACATTTTGTGATGGTTATTCGTTTCACTTCAGTATGGTGAATGGTGTTATTTAGTTATTCATTACTCTTGTTGCATGTTAATCAGATTTAATAAAATTTGGCACTTACTTTTTAAATACTAGGTGGTTAGTAATAATAAAACGTTTTCGACAGTGATGCTATTAACTGAGCCAACTTGGCATTTTGAATTAATTTTATAAAGGAGTAGCTACCCGGTGTTTAATTAGTCGGGGTGTCACAGGTGGTATCAGAGCATCAGGTTCTAGTGTCCTTTAGGATCTGTACGGCTATTATGTTTCCGCTATGTTTTCTTTGATATAGAGCCCTATATTTTAGGACTGTTGTATTCTTTTGTGTATGCTTCGATCTTCAGCTATTTTAAGTTTATAAACCGTGAACTTATAAACTTTGTTCTTATTTCAGATGCCTCCACGACGTGCACGACGAGTTCCCAGGAATGCTACGCCCGAACCACAGCCCGCTCCAGTTCAGGGCATGTTGAACGCCGCTGAGGTTGCTGCCATAGTAGCCCAAGCGGTAAATGCAGCGATTGCCGTGATCCAGCAGGCACCGCCTCAGGCGCCGGTGGCCGCGCCAGCACAGGTTAATGCATTCCCGTCTGCTTGGGAGCGTGTACGTGACGCTTTTCAGAAAGCGCATCCGCCAGAGTTTGCAGGAAGTTCAGATGTGGTTATCTCGAGCCAATGGATGAAGGACATGCAGAGGCATTTGAGGATGCATGAGTGCACAGACGTTCAGAAACAGGTGCTAGCTACTTTCAAGCTAGTGGGATCTGCACTACAGTGGTGGGAGTCTATTACCACCGCGGAGGAGAGGGATACCCTCACGATTCAGGAATTCTGGGTGCGATTCGACCGCAAGTACTTTCCGTCCGCAATTCATACAGAGATGAGGAGAAAACTGATGAGTTTGAAGCAAGAGGGCAAGACAGTGGCCGAGTATGAGGCCGAGTTCACTAACCTGTTGAATATCGTTCCAGACGAGATTCCAACAGAGAAGAAGAAGATAGAGAAGTTCACTGATGGGTTGAATTGGAGGATCCGTCAGCATCTGCTAGGGAACCTATCGTTGGCCACGTATTCTGATGTGGTTAACGCTGCATTATTGCACTGCCAGGATCACCGTTTTCATATCGCCGAGGGCAAGCGGTCAGGGGAGTCTAGCCATCAGGGCAGGACTGGAGGACATAGTGCCAGCGGGGCACAATCGGGTCAGGGGCAGAGACAGATTGAGCAGGGTACCCAGCAGGGGGACAATAAGAGGTTCCGGTCAGGAAACTATAGGCAGGGACAGGGAGGTTTCCGTCAGGGCCAGCAGGGTCCAAATGGCCATCAGGGCCAATAGGGACAGAATGGGCAGCAGTTTCAGCAGGGCCAAGGGAGAAATGGTAACGGCCACCAAGGCCGGGGACAGCAGGGGCAGAGGGGAGGGAACTTCCCAGGGAAGTGCTTTACTTGTGGCAAGACTGGCCATAAGAAGCAGGATTGTCCTGATAGGGGCAGGGCCCCACAGCAGCAGCAGCAGGGTGCTCGCCAGGAGCCACAGAGACCTATGTTTCCCGCCGCTCTTCCTGCACCGCCACAGATGGCAGCTTTGCCACCCATTCCAGCAGTCCCAGCTCAACAGGGGCAGCTACAGTATGGACGTGTCTACAACGTTCACCAGGCTGCAGTTCCACAGGCACCGCCTGCGATCGAGGGTACGTTTCCTATCCATGGCACTATGGGTCGGGTGTTATTTGATACGGGTGCTACACACTATTTTATTGCTACACACTTCGCGAAAGCTTTAGGATTGTTAGCTACGGCAGAGAGCACAGTGACGTGTGTCGACTCACCATTGGGGAGTGGGTCACTTATTTTCTTTATATGCCGGGGAGTCGGGGTAGAGGTTGGTGGTTTGGTATTGCCTGCAGACATGTTAGTGTTAGACATGCATGTTCATGATGTGATCATCGGTATGGATTGGCTCGTAGCATATAGGGCCATGATTGATTGCTTCAGCGGGAGCATTGTTTTTGCCATTCCGGGGCAAGAGATGTTTATAGTGGCGATGCCTCGCCCAGAGGGAGGATCGACCGCTCATCTGTATTACATAGAGGAGGATACCTCTAAGGAGGTTGTGATTCCTTTAGATTCGATTCCGGTTGTCAGGGAGTATTCGGATGTGTTTCAGGAGATACCAGGCTTACCACCAAGTCGAGAGATAGATTTCGTTATTGATTTGCTACCGGGTACGAGACCTATAGCACGTGCACCGTACCGTATGGCTCCAGCTGAGATGCGAGAGTTACGGGATCAAATAGAGCAGCTGTTAGGGCAGGGCTTTATTCGTAGGAGTACCTCACCTTGGGGCGCTCCAGTCTTGTTTGTTAAGAAGAGGGATGGTTCACTGAGATTGTGCGTAGACTACCGAGAATTGAATAAGGTCACGATACGGAATAAGTATCCGTTGCCTCGAATCGATGACTTATTCGACCAGTTGAGGGGAGCTTCTTTCTTCTCGAAGATTGACTTGAGGTCGGGATACCATCAGTTGCGTATCAGGGAGGAGGATATCTCGAAGACTGCGTTCTTGTCGAGATATGGTTCTTATGAGTTTCGGGTTATGCCTTTCGGCTTGACCAACGCTCCAGCAGTGTTTATGGACTTGATGAACAGGGTGTTCAGAGATTTCCTAGATCAGTTTGTCATTGTCTTCATTGATGACATTCTGGTTTACTCTCAGACAGAGAAGGAGCACGCCGAGCATTTGAGGCAGGTTTTGCAGACACTTCTTCAGAACGAGCTGTATGCAAAATACGAGAAGTGCGGGTTTTGGCTGAAGGAGGTCCAGTTCTTGGGTCACATTATTTCCGACCAGGGAATATCTGTCGATCCGGGGAAGGTATCAGCGGTGAGGGAGTGGGGACAGCCCACGACACCAACAGAGATTCGTAGTTTCTTGGGCTTAGCAGGATACTACAGGAGGTTTATTCGGGGTTTCTCGGAGATAGCAGGTCCTTTAACACATCTTACTCGTAAGGGTGTGCCATATATCTGGAGTGATGCCTGTCAGTTGGCATTCGATGAATTGAAGGACAAATTGACCTCAGCACCTGTATTAGCATTGCCGAGACCGGGAGTTGAGTATTTGGTTTACACCGATGCGTCTTTGCAAGGGCTTGGAGGTGTGTTGCAGCAGGAGAGACAGGCCATAGCTTATGCTTCCCGTAAGCTTAAGCCTCATGAGAAGAATTACCCCACACATGATTTGGAGTTGGCAGCGGTAGTATTTGCCTTACGGATTTGGAGGCACTATCTTTTGGGGGAGAAGTTTCAGCTGTTCACGGACCACAAGTCCCTACAGTACCTGTTCACGTAGAAAGAGTTGAATATGCGGCAGCGTAGGTGGCTTGAATTTGTGAAGGACTACCAGTTCGACATCCAGTACCACCCGGGTAAGGCTAACGTGGTAGCAGACGCGTTGAGCCGCAGGCCAGCAGATAAGGTGGCAGAGGTGTGGAAAACTAAGTGGAAGGAATTGGGACACCAGGATGCAGTGGCCCGATCTTTCATGTCTGTGATGACCGTTACACCGCAGATTGTCACGAAGGTTGTACAGGCACAGGCAAATGATTCGTTCTGTCAGGAGCAGATAGTTCGATTACTCGCTGAGGGAGATGAATCCTATACCGTTAGCTCAGACGGGGGATTACGCTTCAATGGGAGATTGGTAGTTCCGGAAGGGGAAGAATTGCGGCACGATGTTATGGCTGAGTCGCACGGCTCACGGTTCGCAGTACATCCCGGAGGGGACAAAATGTACCAAGACATGAGACGGCAGTATTGGTGGAGCGGTATGAAGAGAGATATCGCTGAGTTTGTCTCGAAATGCGCCACTTGTCAGCTTGTAAAAGTGGATCATCAGAGACCAGCAGGATTGCTACAGCCGTTGGAGGTTCCGGTGTGGATGTGGGAGAGCATATCCATGGACTTTATCATGGGGTTGCCTACGTCGCAGAGGGGTCACGACTCCGTTTGGGTAATTGTGGACAGATTGTCCAAGGTCGCTCACTTTTTACCCGTTAGGACTGATTACACTGCGGGACAGTATGCCCAGCTCTTCATTTCAGAGATTGTGAGACTTCACGGTGTGTCCCTGAATATCGTGTCTGACAGAGACAAGATATTTGTTTCGAGGTTTTGGGAGAGTTTCCAGGAGGCCATGGGCACGGAATTGCGGTTGAGTACGGCTTATCATCCGCAGACTGATGGGCAGACAGAGCGCACCAATCAGATGTTGGAAGACATGCTACGCATGTGTATTATTGACTTCGGGGGTGGATGGGAGAAGTACCTTCCACTGGTGGAGTTTGCTTACAACAACTCCTATCAGTTCACGATTGGCATGGCTCCGTTTGAGGCATTGTACGGTAGGCCTTGTCGTTCCCCAGCATGTTGGTTAGAAGTGGGGGACAACAAACTACTTGGGCCGGAAGTGATTCAGGATACTTCGGCAAGGATTGAGTTGATTCGGAGTCGCATTCGGGTAGCTCAAGACCGGCAGAAGAGTTACGCTGACGCGAAGAGGTTTTTCAGGGAGTTCCAAGTGGGGGACCAGGTTTTGCTCAGGGTATCTCCTATGAAGGGGATTATGCGTTTCGGGAAGAAGGGGAAGTTGGCACCGAGGTATGTGGGGCCGTTTCCTATTATTGAGCGGATCGGACTGGTTGCGTATAGACTCGGGTTACCGGAGCATTTGCATCGGATTCACGACGTGTTCCATATTTCCTCGCTGAGGAAATACCTTAGGGATGATTTGGCTCATTCTCACATTGCTGTGGAGGACATCAATCTCCAGCCGGATAGCTCTTATGAGGAAGGGCCGATTGCTATTTTGGACCGAAGTGAGAGGAAACTACGGTCAAAGATAGTCCCGTTAGTACGTGTTCAGTGGCGACATCACAATGTCGAGGAGTCCACATGGGAGCACGAGGATGAGATGCGCGAGCGCTATCCAGAGTTATTTTTAGCAGGTACTTCCTAGTTTCGAATTTCGGGACGAAATTCAGTTATTAGGGGGGGAGTATGTAATACCCCGTATTTTTGACTATATTTATTTTGACTATATTTATTTTGGGATTAATTAATTAAATTGCGTATTAATTGGAAATTAATCCGGGTTATAAATACTAATGAGATGCGAATTGGTATTTGATTATGTGCATATATGATTATATATGAAATTGGTATTATAAAATTTGTCGTGAGATTTATATACGGCAATTTGGAAATTTTATTGAGACGCGTGGGACAGCCGCGTCACGGTATATTATTTTGTTAATAAAAGTGAATTTAAAATCTATAATCCGTATGGTCGTTTTGAGTGCGCCAACGCGTCCGGAAGGGTCGAGATAGTCAGAAAACACTAGCCGGGGGTATAGTTTGGGTCCCGGAGTATTTTTAGGCCATCCCGGCACTATAAAGGGTATTTTAGTAATTTGGTATTTTTGGGTAATTAAAAGTGACGAAAATTGAGAGTTGTAATCTGATAAGGATTGACCCCAACCAACCCTTATTAACCCAACAAGCTACGGAGGTTTATTAAATTAGGTTTTCATAAGTTCCCCAAAGCAAACCCTAGCCACCATAGCCTTTTGGAGAAGAAAGCTTGGAGAAGGAGAGAGGGAGAGGAATTCTGCAGAAATTCTACACCAAATCCAGAGACAAACAAGGCAAGTGGTTTAACTATGTTTAATTTCAAAGGATGTTCTTTCCATGTTAGAAAATTGATGTTTTACAAATTGTTCTTGGAAGATTAAAAGAAAACCCATGAAATTTGAAGTTATTATTGAATGTTGGGATAGGTTTGCATGTAGAAATATTGTTGGGAGATCTAATTTCGGAGATTTCATATCTAGGTGATGCATAAACGAATTAAAATCTGGGAATTTATGATGAGAAAAAGTTAGGGTTTATGTTCTTGAAAAAAATTGGGAAATGGTATAAAATCTTGTGATTTAATGATGTTTAGGTTGCATTGATACCTTAAAAGATGTTAGTTTATGACCTTAGCATGATTTAGTATGATTAGAGGACTTAAATCGCTGTTAGAACGGACTTTGGAGAAGACTTGAGGAGTAAAAATGGTGAAAAACGGATTGAGGGAAAAATCTGGGCTTGAACTGGTCGTTCGTTAGAAGAAGACCCCAGGTCGTTCGAACGAACTCGTTCGAACGAGCTTCTAACGAGTTGACCAGTCGTTATTAACGAGTAGGATTTTCGTTCGATATCTCGTTCGAACGAGATATCGTTAGAAGAGTCAGTTCGTTCGAACGAATTGGGACCTCGTTCGAACAGCCTCGTTCGAACGAGACTTCTAACGACCTGACAGTCCAAACTCGTTCGAAGCCTCGTTCGAACGAGACTTCTAACGAGTTGACAGTTTGTTCCTTTTTGGACTGTTTTGACTTTTGGAGTCCCGGGAACTGGTTCAAGGGTAGAGTTAGCATCCCTTTGATGATATAGTGATTGACTTGGGACTTTTGGGTTATTGAGATGAGTAAATCATACACTAGAGTTATATTCAATGAACCGTTTGGGTTGAGACGTGAGTGTCTACTACGACGTGAGGATAAATTATGGCGCGTATAATTACAAACCGGAATACTACGAATTGTGATAATTATAATTAGTACGAGAGTGCAATATGTACTACGAATATAATACGGTATTACTAAGATGTGTGTTTACTTAGTATTGATATATGGATTGTATGTATGACATACCTACCATACTTGCTATCATGGGAGGTTTCGTTCGCTTAGGACCCTCTAATCCTTGTGTGCCTACGGGGGGGATATAGACTGGTACCTTGATGAACATAGGTCATAGAAAGACTTATTGTGATATTAATAAGTCCGCTGACCATGGGAGCGTAGGTATGTGCGTGACCCATGTGATGGTGACTGTGTTCGCCTCCACTATTTGTGATTTGTGTTATCTGAACTATTCCTGAGAGATTCGGAATATGTGATCCTTATGTACGTGATGTACCGGGATGGATAGCAGAGTATGTGTGCACCATAGCTTAGATTGCGGGGTTCTTATATCGTATATTTATGATGTGAATAATATACATTAAATTTATGGAAATCCTCATGTTAATGTTGTAAAAATATTACGGTATTGTTTCGAGGTATATAATGAGTTAGCTGATAGTTATATCAATGGCATATTTAATAACGGAGTTTACGTTAAACCTCTATTAAATTACGAGCGTTGTTATGTTAAATTAACCGAGTAAAATGGGTCGAACCTTTGGTTGTCTAGCTAGTTTACGTTGTCACTTAGCTAGTGGAAAGGGTAGTTATAGATGGGTACTTACGTTAGGAGTGCACAGTTAGACGAGAGGTGAGAATATCATGCGAGTGTACGTCCTAACATGTACTTTGCATTTAATGTTTTAAATGTTTTTAAAGCACTTGCAGGTTTTTAAAATGATTTCCACTTTCGGGCTCTGACCCATTTGCTTTCAAATATATTTTCTTGTAAAAACCATTTTTAGGTGCCCAGCCACAAGGACACCAAGCATAGGATTCTCATTCAGGTGACGAGCTGTAGCCGTTTGTGGAAGCTACAGGGATTTGCATGTAGACGCTTCTCTCATTTGGATTCCAGTCTCAGCATCTATCAGTTGTAGGGCATGTTGCCCAATTCTATTAGACATTTTTACATTTCAGTTTTCAGACTCTAGCATGTATTGCTCAGTATTCAGTTTTAGTTATTTATTTCCGTTTGCTTATCAGTTGTGGGATTTGTATTGAGGAGTTTTTCCTCCAGGTTTTATTTACATTTTGTGATGGTTATTCGTTTCACTTCAGTATGGTGAATGGTGTTATTTAGTTATTCATTACTCTTGTTGCATGTTAATCAGATTTAATAAAATTTGGCACTTACTTTTTAAATACTAGGTGGTTAGTAATAATAAAACGTTTTCGACAGTGATGCTATTAACTGAGCCAACTTGGCATTTTGAATTAATTTTATAAAGGAGTAGCTACCCGGTGTTTAATTAGTCGGGGTGTCACATGATCATCATAGGTAAAAATTCAAAATGATTGAAACAAGCTACACTGGAGAAGATTAGTTTGTTTACTAAACCCCATTCAATTGTTTCAATATCCCAAGGTGGATATCCCTCTTTAGTAATGAAATGCAGTTTTGGCATGTCATCACTATAATTTAAACTGGAGTAAAAATGTTGGAGTAAAAGACTTTTTATCTTTTGCTCATGGTCCTCAATTTTTGGTAAAATTTTGATTTGGAATAGAGGACGTGGGAGAATTATCTTTGCCTTTTCAAATAGACAAATTCTCCTCATGGTATTGAAGATCTTGTCAGAAAAATCATTTTCCAGTAATTCAGAAAATTCCAGAAAAGTATCAATTTTTTCTAAAGGAAAATCTTCATTTTCATAGTTTAAGCTTTTTATGAGTTTTAGGCTCAGACTTTTGAATTTATCCAAAGTTGCTGTTTGTTCAGCAATTTTGTTAGCAAGGATACTCATATTTTTTCTAAAATCTTTTCTTTTATCTCGGAGATGAGATTTCCATGCTTCATTTAATGGTGTATAAAACTCGCAGGGAATTCCTGGGTTGTGAAAGTCATGGGTTTCAGTATCAAGGAGGCTTTCCTTGGTCTGTAGTTTGGAGAACTGGTAAATCATATTAGGAGGTCCTAACTGTTTCATCCAATTTTCCCATGCTGTGATGGCTTCTGGCATAGTATTAAATTTTTGGTGACACGCACCAGGATATTTGTTTACTTGCATAAAACTTTGATTCCAGTTTTCATAGAAGCCTGGATTTCTTCCACTGAATACAACATAAACATGATTTTGTTGAGGTTGTGTAGATGATGATGCTTGGGTTTTTGCCTTTTTAGCAATAGTTACCCAATCTCCTTGTGCTTCCCCGGGGTGCTTATCTCCCATCCTGAAAATAGTAATTCCACTTGTTTAGTGGTTTTGATAAAATATATTTCAAAATATTCCACTTGTTTAATGGGTTTCTAAAAACTCTACTCTGTTAGTAGGTTTTTCTTCATAGTTCCTGCTAAGATAATCTGCAAGAAAATTATTAGTACCATTTAAATGTTCAACTTCAAATGTATAGACAGCGATTTGGTTGAACCATTTAAGTCTTCTTCCTTCTAAAATATTTCTTTTATTTATGAGGAAGTCTTTGACAGCTTTATTATCTGTTCTGACAATAAAGTCTTCGGGTGCTAAGAAAATATGGAATTTTTTAATAGCAAGCTTAATTGCTAATAATTCCTTTTCAAAAATAATATAATTCAGTTCATCTGGTTTAAATTTTCTTGAATTATATCCACATATCAATTCATGTTTTTGAATTGTTTTTGGGATAGTGGTTTTCTTACCACGAATACCAAAAGTATTGGAAGGATTGTTTTCATTCCAATATTCTCCAGGAATTGCTTTGAGAACACATCCCCAGCAATTGTCCGAAGCATCAGTTTCCAATATTAATTTATCTCCTATTTAGGAAAATAGACTTTTGGGCAATTATTAATAATTTCTTGTTTAATTGTTTTAACAACAAGGGTATCATTATCACTCCATGTAAAAACTTCATTCTTTTTGAGTTTTTCAAGAAGTGGTAATTCTTTTTGAGATAATCCTTTTATGAAATTTCTTCCATAATTAAGGATCCCTAGGAAACTTTGTAATTGTTTTTTATCCAAAATTTCCTCATTAAAATCTCTTATTTTAGAGATGATATGATCTTGTAATTGTAGGCCATCCTGGTTTAGGATTATACCAAGAAAATTAATTTCTGTTTTTTCAGCATCAATTTTCTTAGGTGATAAAATGATTCCATGTCTTTGGAATTTTTCACAGATAATTTTCAGATGATATCTATGTTCTTCTATGGTTTTGGAAAAAACAAGGATGTCATCTATATAGACAACACAAAAATCCTTAAGATCTTTAAAGATTTTGTCCATCCATCTTTGATATACCTGAGGAGCTGTGTTTAGTCCAAAAGGCATAACATTCCATTGATAATGTCCTCTAGGGGTACTAAAGGCTGTCAATGGCTTGGATTCTTCAGTTAGTTTTAACTGCCAAAATCCAGATTTACAATCGAATTTGCTAAAGAACTTTTTTCCTTTAGTTTGGTTGATTAATACATCTTTTCTTGGAATAAAATAACCATCAAATTCTAATTGTTCATTTAGTCTTTTATAATTTATAACCATTCTAGCTTTTCCTCTTATGACTTCATTGTGTTTTCTTACCATGAAGGCAGGGCTAGAGTGTGGACTTATTGTTTCTTCAATAAGGTTTATATCCAATAATTCTTTGATTTGTTTATCAAATTCATCTATATCATTTCTGGTATAGATCATTGGTTTTACTCTTATAATGACATTGGGATCTCTTAGTCTGAGATTACAATACCTTGGACTTTTATTCCATAATTTTAGTGGGTTTTCACTAAAATTATCATTTAATATAGTATAAAGCCAATGAGTTTCTTCAAGGGCTTTGATAAAAGGAGTTATATCCCCTTTCTTAGTAGGACGAAAATCTCTTTCGCACTTATATTTATGTTGTTGTAGTAAAGGGATTTTTACTACATCTTTGTTGAGGGTTAGATTTATAGTTCCCTCATCAATACTTATAGGCAAATATTCTGAGATAAAATTGTTGCCTAATATAAAATCTCCATGCATTTCTGGAAAGCATAAGATTTTTGGAATAATGAATTTCTTTTCGTTAAACCATATAGCCACTTTTTTGGCTTTTAAATCAATGAAATTCTGTGTCCCATTGATGCCTGTTACAGCAATAGGGTTTTTCATTTTTATCCATTTTTCAGGAGGTAAAGAATTAGGTCTACAGGAACATATAGTTGCTCCTGTATCAATTAATGTGCAAAGACTATATGGTTTATAGCCTGCAAAATTGAAGTAACCTAATACATAAGCATATCTTCTCTTTCCATGGCTTGGTGAGAAGATTATTTCTTCTTTTCCTAATTGGAAATGATAAATTTGACTGGATTTTATATTATCTTCTTTTAGATAATTTGTTCCAGGTAATATTGGTACTTGTATATTTTTCATAGCAATAGAAGGTTTACTATTACTACTTTCGCCTTTTAAAAGGTTTTTTCCCTTTAATTTTTCCCAATCATTGTCAGGAAAATTCTTTTGCCAATTTTCTGAATGTTTATTTTTAAAATAGACATTATTACCAGATACCTGTAATTCAACGCTGTTTTGTTATTTTTCAGGAGGTGGTTCTGTTATTTGGGGTAGTATCCATTGTCTTGGTACTTCCAAATCTCTCCAGTTGATTAATCTGGGATGTATTGTCGAATCAAATGGTCGAGGTTCAAATATTTCAATAATATTTCTATCCCCATTTTGTGTATTAGTATGTGGTAGAGTTGTCAATTGATGAATTGTTTTCCAATGTATTGACATATTTCGTGAGGTATCTTTCATTCCTATTCCTTTGGTTTGGATTTTTATAATGACAGATTCCTCAATATTTGGATCATCAATAGATATGAAGAAATTTGGTTTTATATTAAACCAAATAACTCCATTTACTAAATTGGATTGTACTCCTCCAATTATGGCATTCATAGGATTACTGAATCTTTTGTCTAAGACCAGTATAGCTACGGGTGTATCCATACCTTGTCTAAACAGGGCAGTAATACAGATTTGAATAAACCCGATGTGTATATATTTAATATTTGGGTGTTTCTTCTTCGATCTTTTGATCTTTTTTAAATCAAAAAGTTTAATATCTGCTGTTTCATCATCTGTTGAGCCAGCAGTAGTATTACCATTAAATTGTTCAAATATTCTTGTTGAGAATAATTTGAATTTTGATAATTTATAGACATCTTCCTTTTTTATAAGTTGCCTTTGATTATGAATTTCTTGTAGTTGTTCGTTGGTAAAAGTGATTTCTTCTCCAACTATTTCACGAAGGGCTATTGTTTGTAGCTCATCTTCGCTACTACCTCGTACTTCTGCAGTATTATACATAAATACGAATTCTTCATCGGATGTTTCCGAATCAGATTCAATCTCATATAAAATTTCATAATTAGAAATATCAGAATCAGATAAATCTTCTCCATAGAATATTTCTAATTCTTGTTCTTCAAGAAATTTTATCATTTTATTTGCACTTTTTCCTTTTTTAGGACAATCAGGTGCATAATGGCCTTCTTCGTTGCAAATGTAACAACGACACTTCTTTTTTAGAGGTGGTTTTTTAGAAGGTTTCTTTTTTCTAATATATTTTTTATTCTTTGAAAAAGATGTTTTCTTTTTCCAAGGTTTCCATTTAAATTTTCTCTTTCGAGAATATTTAGAATATTTGGAATTTCTAGGAGGTGGATTACATCCTATTTTCCAGTTTTCTTTTAAAATCTTATCCCAACATTTATAACCAGCTTTAGAATTTGTGATTTGATTTTTAACTTGTTTCTTGGCTTTTATTTCAATGCAGTGGTCAGATATTTTTCTCAATACCCAATTTATGCGAAAACCAAGATTGTCATCTTTTTCGTCCTTTCCGATAGTTTTTAACCAGCTAGGATAAGATTTTAAAGCTATTTCATCCCATGGGTTTGGGAGTTTATGAAAGAATTGATCCATCCAGTGTTTGGTCTCTGAATGTTTTAGTTTGAAATAATATTTTTTGTATAGTTCAACAAATTCTTCAAATTGACAAATGTTACATAATTCTAGTTTAGATAAGATGTAACACGAATCCTCTTGGAGTCTGGGTTCTCCAGTATATCCAATCATATTTTCTTTAATTATTTCAACAAATCCTTTTAATATTTCATCAAAAGATTTGAAGGTTTGTAGGAGTTCAGTTTTTTGCTGAATTCCTATTTCTGAGCTTTCCCATTGTTGCAACCACTGTAAAACATCACCTTGGAGTGTTGCAGCAAGGTAGTCTAAAAATTTTTCTTTAGACCATGTACTCTTATAATTAGTAATGAGTATAGACATGGATTGTGCCCACTCATTAATAGTTTGTTCTTGATCTTTAA
Organism: Sambucus nigra; assembly: GCA_949130495.1. Classification (NCBI taxonomy): domain Eukaryota; kingdom Viridiplantae; phylum Streptophyta; class Magnoliopsida; order Dipsacales; family Adoxaceae; genus Sambucus; species Sambucus nigra. Next base: position 250,793,514 of record OX422215.1, read on the forward strand.
AAGGTATATGCCTTAGATCAAGATAAATACCATGTTGAGATATATTTTGTTTATTCAAATTATCTCTTCTTAGGAAAAAAGGGTTTGGTTCATCCTCATTTTTAGTATTACTTGTAGAAGCATTGCCTGTTTTAACAAAATCTTCTTTTTCATTTTTATATGCAGGGGTTTGCATATAATCTTCGAAAGCTTCCCAATTTTGGAATTCCTGAAGTGGGTCTTCAGCCTTCCTTTTTCCATCAATTGTATTTACTACATGTGGTGGAATTTCTTCTTCATCAGATGAATACTGGTTTAATTCATACTGATAGTATTGTAATAATTTTTCATTTTCCAAATACGTGGTTTGTATTTGTTCAATGAGTTTATTGCGTTCTGAAACAGTTAATATTGGATCTTTGTATAGATGTTTCCAATAATCTAATATTTCACGAACGTTTATATATTCGGTGTAATTAAATTCTTCTGTTTGAAGAGCTTTAATTTCCTCCGAACCATAATATAACCTAGGAATTTTGTTATCCCCTGGGTTATTCATTCCAGTTTGTTTTGGATTTTGATTATCTATTTTGTTTAATAGATTTTCAATTTGTTGTTTAGTCTCCTCTTTTAGATCTAAATTTTTAACCGTTTCGAGTTGACTAATTTTTTGATCAACTTTATTTAAGTTGAATTCAATACAATCTAATTTTTTCTCTACATAATTTTGATTAACGACCTGATGTCTTTCAGTTCGTTTGACCCAACTAAAAACTATATCAGTTAAATTATTTAACGTAGTACTAATTTTACTAATATCATTTTCAGATTTTTTATCTATATGTAAACTATGATTATACATAGACTCATCTTTTTGTAACCATGGTGCTAAACATTGTAGATTAATATTATTATTATTTTGTTCATCTTTTCTAGATTCCATTGGTACCTAAGACCTCCTATTATATGTTGTTTCAGGTGCCTAAAACCAGTTTTCCTAATGCCTATTGCTTAACTAGAGTAGCTTTTTGGCAAATGGAAATATGAGCTTTGAAACAATAATAGGGATATGGGTTTTATGAAAACTTTTAAAGATTTTCAAAATAATATAATAATATCTTTATATTTAATTCACCGTGATTTTTTACTCTTTTTTTTTTGTTTTGTTTTTTTTTTTTTATTACAAGGACAGTCGTAACTTGATTATAATATGGAGGTTATAACTGCATATACAAATCTTAGCGACAAAACAAACAGTAATATTAAATAACATAGTTATTTATATAAAACTAGGATTAAACGATATTTCATACAACAATTATTACGACACTTAGTTCCAAAAACTTTATATTTTACCCTAAAATTTTCTCCAGAAACATAAGTTCTGTGATGGAGTATAATAGTTTCTACTTTAACATTCATACTAGCATAACAATATAAACATAGTTATAATGCTAACCTTTGATCACAAGGCTCTGATACCAATAACAATAACACAGATCGGAAATGATCGGACTAATATTATATGTGGAGAAAGAGAGTACAAAAGAGAAAGAGAAAATTACAACTGATGACTGATGATTTCAACTGAGAGGAAGCTCTCCTATTTTTCACCTACGGACTTCATTTGTTATGTATTCTAATTCGAAAAGAAAAGAGAAACAAACAAAATAGATAATACAATCTGACAGCATCTTTCATTTTTTCAAAAAGTGCACAGTAATATTAAAGAAAATAGTAGTTGCACAGTAAATGTGCATAGTAATGTGATTTGGACATTTTTGTTTTAAACGCCAAACGTCATTGCATGCGTCAGTTGGTTACTGTCCTTATGCAATCCTTATGCAATCCCCACTTCGTGTGCTAGATGATTTGCAGTCGTTCATGTGGGTTCATCTTCTTCATACATTTGTCATGCATCAAATGCATTGGCAATGTTGGCCTCAGCAACAGAGTCGAAGGACATGATGTCGTTAGGGCTGTGGTTTGGAGGTCCATGTAATTGGGCATGTTCATATTCCTCCGCATGGCTTAATTGTTCAAAGGGAACATCCAAATTATTTTTGTTTTTCAAATTATTTAGAAACTCCCTTACCGCCGCTCGTTGTTCAAGCGAGGTGGTGTAATTTATCGGTAAATCGGTAACAAATAATCGTCTGCCATCAGTTACCATGAATTTTAATGCTGATTCCCGACAAAAATATTCTGCATAGTTTGAAGTATTGATCAGGTTTTGTGACCAATATCTCATTGTGTCCAACTGGTCCAACGGTACATTAAGTGCAAATTCCCAATTTTGTTCAATCTCGTCCCATTCATAGTCCTCAGTACCTCTGAGGTACCAGATCTGGTAGGGTTGATAGAAAATTTCTCTTGATCGCCAACCAATTGTGCTTGTGATATGAAATGATAGATAGCGAGTATATTTGTACTCGTTTTTTGTCAATACATGATAGATCATGGTTTTGATCATCATAGGTAAAAATTCAAAATGATTGAAACAAGCTACACTGGAGAAGATTAGTTTGTTTACTAACCCCCATTCAATTGTTTCAATATCCCAAGGTGGATATCCCTCTTCAGTAATGAAATACAGTTTTGGCATGTCATCACTATAATTTAAACTGGAGTAAAAATGTTGGAGTAAAAGACTTTTTATCTTTTGCTCATGGTCCTCAATTTTTGGTAAAATTTCGATTTGGAATAGAGGACGTGGGAGAATTATCTTTTCTTTTTCAAATAGACAAATTCTCCTGATGGTATTGAAGATCTTGTCAGAAAAATCATTTTCCAGTAATTCAGATAATTCCAGAAAATTATCAATTTTTTAAAGGAAAATCTTCATTTTCATAGTTTAAGCTTTTTATGAGTTTGAGGCTCGGACTTTTGAATTTATCCAAAGTTGCTGTTTGTTCAGCAATTTTGTTAGCAAGGATACTCATATTTTTTCTAAAATCTTTTCTTTTATCTCGGAGATGAGATTTCCATGCTTCATTTAATGGTGTATACAACTCGCAGGGAATTCCTGGGTTGTGAAAGTCATGGGTTTCAGTATCAAGGAGGCTTTCCTTGGTCTGTAGTTTGGAGAACTGGTAAATCATATTAGGAGGTCCTAACTGTTTCATCCAATTTTCCCATGCTGTGATGGCTTCTGGCATAGTATTAAATTTTTGGTGACACGCACCAGGATATTTGTTTACTTGCATAAAACATTGATTCCAGTTGTCATAGAAGCCTGGATTTCTTCCACTGAATACAACATAAACATGATTTTGTTGAGGTTGTGTAGATGATGATGCTTGGATTTTTGCCTTTTTAGCAATAGTTACCCAATCTCCTTGTGCTTCCCCGGAGTGCTTATCTCCCATCCTGAAAATAGTAATTCCACTTGTTTAGTGGTTTTGATAAAATATATTTCAAAATATTCCACTTGTTTAATGGGTTTCTAAAAACTCTACTTGGTTAGTAGGTTTTTCTTCATAGTTCCTGCTAAGATAATCTGCAAGAAAATTATTAGTACCATTTAAATGTTCAACTTCAAATGTATAGACAGCGATTTGGTTGAACCATTTAAGTCTTCTTCCTTCTAAAATATTTCTTTTATTTATGAGGAAGTCTTTGACAGCTTTATTATCTGTTCTGACAATAAAGTCTTCGGGTGCTAAGAAAATATGGAATTTTTTAATAGCAAGCTTAATTGCTAATAATTCCTTTTCAAAAATAATATAATTCAGTTCATTTGGTTTAAATTTTCCTGAATTATATCCACATATCAATTCATGTTTTTGAATTGTTTTTGGGATAGTGGTTTTCTTACCACGAATACCAAAAGTATTGGAAGGATTGTTTTCATTCCAATATTCTCCAGGAATTGCTTTGAGAACACATCCCCAGCAATTGTCCGAAGCATCAGTTTCCAATATTAATTTATCTCCTATTTTAGGAAAATAGACTTTTGGGCAATTATTAATAATTTCTTGTTTAATTGTTTTAACAACAAGGGTATCATTATCACTCCATGTAAAAACTTCATTCTTTTTGAGTTTTTCAAGAAGTGGTAATTCTTTTTGAGATAATCCTTTTATGAAATTTCTTCCATAATTAAGGATCCCTAGGAAACTTTGTAATTGTTTTTTATCCAAAATTTCCTCATTAAAATCTCTTATTTTAGAGATGATATGATCTTGTAATTGTAAGCCATCCTGGTTTAGGATTATACCAAGAAAATTAATTTCTGTTTTTTCAACATCAATTTTCTTAGTTGATAAAATGATTCCATGTCTTTGGAATTTTTCACAGATAATTTTCAGATGATATCTATGTTCTTCTATGGTTTTGGAAAAAACAAGGATGTCATCTATATAGACAACACAAAAATCCTTAAGATCTTTAAAGATTTTGTCCATCCATCTTTGATATACCTGAGGAGCTGTGTTTAGTCCAAAAGGCATAACATTCCATTGATAATGTCCTCTAGGGGTACTAAAGGCTGTCAATTGTAACAACCCGCCTAATAAGATACCGGGCGATCACTCCAATATTAAATTAAAACAGGAGTTTCATATGGATCATTCTTAGCATCACTGTCGAAAATTCATTTAATTACTAATATCCTATTAGGTGGCCGTTAAAAACTTTTATCTAACTACTCTTTTTAGTGCACAAATTAAAACATTCACAATTAAATGCGTAATGAACTGAAATAGAAAATAAAGGAACTAAAAATAACCGAACACTCGGTCCAAATAATACAACCATATCGGATGCTGAACTGAAAGAATAAATAAATGCAATTGAGCCTTTGGCTCGAGTGTTTATACAATAACTCCTATCTAGAGTACAAGGAAGGAAACGTCTACCGATAACCTGCAAGCATCCACAGCTGCTGCAGCAGACGTCTGACTCGAAAGAGTTTCCATCCAGGCGTCCCTGTGTCTGGACACCTATATATATACAATATAGAGAAAGAAAGGAGAGTAGACAAACGGGTCAGAGCCCGAATGTTTAGAAAATATTTTGCAAGTGCATAAATGCTTTATTTTTAGAAAAATAGTTTTATCTCATATTTAAATTGGTATCGCACTCTCGTGAGATACCCCTCACCTCTCCTCTAACAGTGCACTCCTAGCGCATCCCTTAAACCTCCTAGTCAAGCTACCCTGCTAGACTAATCTAACACCCAACCACTATCAAACCTAGATAGTCAAACAGATGTACTAAGGGCTAAACTTCACTTTAATCTCGACGCTATGCCATGTTCGTGCGTGGGGTGTCTCGCGAAGCGAAATCCAAACAAGGAACCCCCCCGATACACTACTATGCAGCAAGGTCGATCTTTGAGATCCGCTAGTCCCTCAGTACAGAAAGATATATATAATATATATACCATAGATATTTAATAATAAGAGCACTAAGGATTAAACTTCTCCCCAGTCTCAACACAGTGCCATATTCGTGCGTGGGGTGTCTCGCAAAGCGAAATCCAAACAAGGAACCCCCCCGATACACTACTATGCGGAACGGTCGATCGTCGGGATTCATTAGACCCTCAGCACCCAGTTTATACATATACATATGTCTACAATATACTTCCGGGTAATATAATTATCACCCGGACTGAGGATTTCCAAATCAATTGTATCTTTATAATACACATCCGGATCTATCTCCCGGACTGAGGTGTATTCTATACACAAAGTATTTATCAATACTTATCCTTTTCATTTCAAAAACTTTCATTTTCCTTCTCATATCCAGGAAATGTATTTAAAAGCCAATTCATTATCATGAATTGCTTTAATAAATCATATACCTTTTGAAAGCCAGTTTTATTAACATAAAAAGCTTTTCCTTATCAAAATATCCCATTTCCTTTTTTATACTCAGGAAATGTATTCAAAGACATTTTCATTATCATAAAAATGCTTTGACCATATGCTTCCACATCCCTTCTTCCATCCGGGAAGTGTTACCGAAGCCACTTTATATATAACCCATTTCCCTTCCTATATCCAGGAAATGTAATTAAAGCAAATCCATTATTATGAACTGCTTTAATAAACGCGTTCTAAGACCGTCCGTCTGGATTTCTCCATTGTGCGCGCCCCTAAATGGCTATCATCTTCCAGGGCCTCCAAGACAACCTGGGATCCTATATCGAAAGACGTCGGGAAGCGACCATGTGCCTGCGGGATAGTCAAGACCACACCCGGAATCTCCTAACCAGCGCAGAAAAGATAACAACAAACGCTCACATGGCCTATAGGACTATATCCACCCTGCATCATTAGCCAGGGGGCTTCACCATGCGAACGCAACTTCCCAAATGATAGCAATTTAGAGAGGTGTGTAATCCATATTTTATTAATTATGAAAATCATTTATATTTCCATTTTGAAAATATTCATTTATATATTTTCAAAATCATTCCATCATCATATATATATATACCTAAAACACATAGTATATATATATATCCTACATATTCTTCCTAGAATATATATAAACGGCCATAATGGCCTATAGCATCTAACGATGATAATAATCCCAAAGATTCCCTCCGGGAATCATAATCATGCTTTGATATTAGCATGATTCTACATCCAAAGTATTTCTTACTTTAATAATCACTATATACTTAAATCCCATTCTAAGGATTTATTGGATAACTCCAATGATACTATTCTCCTCAAAGTGAAGTATATGTATATACATATATATATACATACTCCTAAATTATCCTAATTGTCTCTTAGGAAATACTCAACCGTAATCGATATAATTATGCCTTCTATAAGCATAATTATATAGGCTTATATGCCTACGAGAATCATCCTCAGGATTTACCTCACCCGAACAACTTTAACTTAATGGGTTAAGGATTTCATTTCCTTAAATCCCAAGACTATACCTAGTCCAAATAATCATTTAAATCCTAACTTGGTTTTATTACTACAAACCCAAAGTTTTTATGTCTCCTCAAATTCTTTAGAGGTCCTAATAATCCTTTTAAGAACCCCTAACATCTATCTCCAATAAGTTCTAACTCATGATTTCAATCTCGGACAGCTTTCCGTAGAAAAATCACTATAAATCCAAAAAAAATCAGAAAAATACGCGGTCGGCGCCCACGCGACCGCGTCGAAAAGATCTACAATTTTTATTTTTTGACCAAGAGACGAATCGATTCGTCTCTAGGCCGAATCGATTCGGTAAGCACGCTGCCTACACTATTCATCGTCTTCTCCGAGACGGTTTCGGCCATTAAAGCTTCTCCCAAGCTTTTGTCGCCTCACCCAACGTCCTACAACCTCAACCAACTACAAATATCCATATATTAAGGGTTCTAAACATCCTAGAACCCTAAACAACCAATTAATTTTACATAAAACCTAAGTTTCTCCAATTAACCAATTTTAGGGGTTTATTCGTTTTATCCCCCGAAAACCCGTTTTATCCCCCGAAAACCCGTCCCAAAATCATTAGGGTTTGTTATACCAACAATGATATGAGATATTTATGCTCAAAAATAAATAAAGCAAGTAAACACTTGCCTCGTGGATAAAATCCGACGTCCTCGAGCCGAATCCCGCGGAGTCTGGCCGGAATCTCCCCCTTTTTTCCTCTTTTCTTCCTCCTCTCTCTCTTCTCTCTCTTTCTCTTCTTTTCTTTCTCTTTTTCTCCCTCTCTTCCTCTTTATATATAGAGAAAAGGGTTTTAACCCTTTAAAACCCAAAAACGACTCGTTTACCCAATTACGAGTTACTTTTACCTCTAAAATTACTCGAAACTCATTTTCGACAATCGGACACTCTTTCTCGACTATCTCGGCCATTCCGAGAATTATGGCGCAGTCAAAATTCCCATCCGAGGTACTTGACCGTAAATCACTATTCCAATCCAAAATAATTAAATGCGGTGTTCTACTCAAAATCTCACTTCTTTTGTCGCTATACTCCGTGGCGACATATAAATAAAATATTTCGACCTATATGGTCCCAAAATAATTAATAACACCCTTCAAAAATCATTAAATCCTCGAAAATCCCAGAAATCACTATTTCGAGAAATTCTCCAAATTCCAAATTATACTTAATTATGGGATTTAATCGTCTCCAAAAAGGACGGGTTATTACACTCCCCCCCTTACAACGGAATTTCGTCCTCGAAATTCAGATGCGACCTACACCACAAATCTTAGGATCACTCCAAATCCTAATACCTCAAGGGAAACAATACTAACCCAATGGTTCCCAACCATACGCTACACGACTACCACAATCGCAAAGTGACTCTTATACGTCACATAATACCCATCATCTATAATGCCTATCGGCACGAATTACAACCTTGTATACCACTCCTATCGTAACTAGGCGGTTTATCAAACCACCTTACCAAAGGTGCCTATACACCTTTCCAACTTGTGCATATCAGCACAAACATTACGAACGTCTAACACGCATCACTCTCTCCCAATAAGGATCTCCTTTCCTCGGTGTAATACTCACCTATGGGTCCTCCGAACCCGCGCATTTCAATACTCCTAACCTCGGCGCTGCTAATACTAGCGAACCTATATCCTAAAAATGCTACGATCTATGCGTTACCCTATCTACACGAAACTAATATAATCCTAAGTATGTCCCTAGTGCCCAAGGCCTCTCTCAACTCCCGACAAGTGCTTGGTTTCATGCGTGGGACGTCTCGCCAAGGCGAAATCCAAACAAGGAACCCTCCCGTTACACTACTCCCTCGCGTAGTCGGTCATCGAGATATAGCGACCCAAGGCACAGAAGCGGGACGTCCTAAATCCTACTAGGCTAGCCTACGAACGCATTCCTACTATCTTATCCTTCCTCCCATACAGAAGGAAACCTAACTAATCAAGTGCCCACTTTCTGTAAAAAGTGTCACGAACGTGATACCCAAATTGTAGCTCCTCAAAACTTGCCTTTTCATTAAGGCTTGACTATTGTCCTCAAATAAATTTCTCTAAGTCCAACCTCACCCACCCATTTGTGGCGAAGGGACCACTTTAGTGCTTCTCCATAGCACAATATTTCCATAAGTATATTAACATTATGTGGCTCATAGCCTATAGTGGTTCATCCACACTATAAGACCTTTCCACAAGATCAGCATCCTTGCATCCCATAACAGCTCCCCACTCCCGACGCCGTTAAGAGTCATGTGTGGAGTGTCTCGCAAAGCGAAATCCAAACAAGGAACCCCTCCACACATTAACCCTTGACTTCGTTGGTTGTGGAGTTCAGTCATTTCAACATGCAACCGGGATAACCCCATCCCCTAATCCAACAAAAGGTGATTGGAACTCCTATCTCTAACTAAGAGTCATACCACCCTGCGCTCGCACTCATTCCTAAGTCCTTGCGCGAACCAATACTGAGCTAAATCTTATCGCTCAACAACAATTCTGTGGGCCTTAAATTATATCTATAAGGTTGCCACGTATACCATCCAATAATAAGGAAGCCTCTACTTATCGAGGTTCCATAAACCTATACTAGCAAAGGTGTACTCAACCTGTATCAAGGTGAGATACCACAACAACAACCTGTTCCCTCCAGGAACTGCGGACACGATAGACTTGCCATCATTAGCATCCTATCGCTCCGAAAATACACCATAATGTATTAGGCTCCTCATACCACCATGCTCGTATAGACATATAAAATGAGCATCACTAACCAGATATGTATATATATACCATATAACAACACCCGCCTCTATGGCGAATGAAGGGAAATAAAATTCCGCTATTGCGGAAAACACATAGTCATACATTATAATGTTATCGAGACCGCCACAACCCAAATACACACACGAGTCTAGGGCTAACTAATACCGCGACTTTATCTAGCCACGCCAAATATACCTCCTCAATTGAGGTAAAACTCATAACAACATCTTCATCCTTATTCACCGTCGGCCTCTGGCTAAACCTTAGGCGAAAAATTCCCAAAGCTGCATTCTTCTCATCCTGCTGATTCATGGGGGCTCACGGTTAGAACTATCCGTAAGATCCCTTTCTAATCCTTATCTCCAAGGGGAAATCCAACTTTAGTACCACACCCTACTACGGCGGCACTATGATACGCGAACTACTATGCTTTAGTAGTCATTGAGATAATCCTTAACAATTACCATAGAGAGAGTAACCTCTACTAAGGTACTCATCCCAACCTTCTACCAGCTGCACTAGCTAAGCCTCACCTCCTGCTGCCATCCAAGCTCCGCACACGATCCTCAACGAGCGCGCAAAAGATTTCTATAATCTCATAATATGGCAGGAGAACGAAATCTCACAAGAGATATCAACAATCCTAATCCTGGGGCTCTATACAAATCGAGAGCAACGCTGAAAGCGTAGTACGTCCGCACAGATTCCTAAAGACACTAGAACCTGATGCTCTGATACCATCTGTAACAACCCGCCTAATAAGATACCGGGCGATCACTCCAATATTAAATTAAAACAAGAGTTTCATATGGATCATTCTTAGCATCACTGTCAAAAATTCATTTAATTACTAATATCCTATTAGGTGGCCGTTAAAAACTTTTATCTAACTACTCTTTTTAGTGCACAAATTAAAACATTCACAATTAAATGCGTAATGAACTGAAATAGAAAATAAAGGAACTAAAAATAACCGAACACTCGGTCCAAATAATACAACCATATCGGATGCTGAACTGAAAGAATAAATAAATGCAATTGAGCCTTTGGCTCGAGTGTTTATACAATAACTCCTATCTAGAGTACAAGGAAGGAAACGTCTACCGATAACCTGCAAGCATCCACAGCTGCTGCAGCAGACGTCTGACTCGAAAGAGTTTCCATCCAGGCGTCCCTGTGTCTGGACACCTATATATATACAATATAGAGAAAGAAAGGAGAGTAGACAAACGGGTCAGAGCCCGAATGTTTAGAAAATATTTTGCAAGTGCATAAATGCTTTATTTTTAGAAAAATAGTTTTATCTCATATTTAAATTGGTATCGCACTCTCGTGAGATATCCCTCACCTCTCCTCTAACAGTGCACTCCTAGCGCATCCCTTAAACCTCCTAGTCAAGCTACCCTGCTAGACTAATCTAACACCCAACCACTATCAAACCTAGATAGTCAAACAGATGTACTAAGGGCTAAACTTCACTTTAATCTCGACGCTATGCCATGTTCGTGCGTGGGGTGTCTCGCGAAGCGAAATCCAAACAAGGAACCCCCCCGATACACTACTATGCAGCAAGGTCGATCTTTGAGATCCGCTAGTCCCTCAGTACAGAAAGATATATATAATATATATACCATAGATATTTAATAATAAGAGCACTAAGGATTAAACTTCTCCCCAGTCTCAACACAGTGCCATATTCGTGCGTGGGGTGTCTCGCAAAGCGAAATCCAAACAAGGAACCCCCCCGATACACTACTATGCGGAACGGTCGATCGTCGGGATTCATTAGACCCTCAGCACCCAGTTTATACATATACATATGTCTACAATATACTTCCGGGTAATATAATTATCACCCGGACTGAGGATTTCCAAATCAATTGTATCTTTATAATACACATCCGGATCTATCTCCCGGACTGAGGTGTATTCTATACACAAAGTATTTATCAATACTTATCCTTTTCATTTCAAAAACTTTCATTTCCCTTCTCATATCCAGGAAATGTATTTAAAAGCCAATTCATTATCATGAATTGCTTTAATAAATCATATACCTTTTGAAAGCCAGTTTTATTAACATAAAAAGCTTTTCCTTATCAAAATATCCCATTTCCTTTTTTATACTCAGGAAATGTATTCAAAGACATTTTCATTATCATAAAAATGCTTTGACCATATGCTTCCACATCCCTTCTTCCATCCGGGAAGTGTTACCGAAGCCACTTTATATATAACCCATTTCCCTTCCTATATCCAGGAAATGTAATTAAAGCAAATCCATTATTATGAACTGCTTTAATAAACGCGTTCTAAGACCGTCCGTCCGGATTTCTCCATTGTGCGCGCCCCTAAATGGCTATCATCTTCCAGGGCCTCCAAGACAACCTGGGATCCTATATCGAAAGACGTCGGGAAGCGACCATGTGCCTGCGGGATAGTCAAGACCACACCCGGAATCTCCTAACCAGCGCAGAAAAGATAACAACAAACGCTCACATGGCCTATAGGACTATATCCACCCTGCATCATTAGCCAGGGGGCTTCACCATACGAACGCAACTTCCCAAATGATAGCAATTTAGGGAGGTGTGTAATCCATATTTTATTAATTATGAAAATCATTTATATTTCCATTTTGAAAATATTCATTTATATATTTTCAAAATCATTCCATCATCATATATATATATACCTAAAACACATAGTATATATATATATCCTACATATTCTTCCTAGAATATATATAAACGGCCATAATGGCCTATAGCATCTAACGATGATAATAATCCCAAAGATTCCCTCCGGGAATCATAATCATGCTTTGATATTAGCATGATTCTACATCCAAAGTATTTCTTACTTTAATAATCACTATATACTTAAATCCCATTCTAAGGATTTATTGGATAACTCCAATGATACTATTCTCCTCAAAGTGAAGTATATGTATATACATATATATATACATACTCCTAAATTATCCTAATTGTCTCTTAGGAAATACTCAACCGTAATCGATATAATTATGCCTTCTATAAGCATAATTATATAGGCTTATATGCCTACGAGAATCATCCTCAGGATTTACCTCACCCGAACAACTTTAACTTAATGGGTTAAGGATTTCATTTCCTTAAATCCCAAGACTATACCTAGTCCAAATAATCATTTAAATCCTAACTTGGTTTTATTACTACAAACCCAAAGTTTTTATGTCTCCTCAAATTCTTTAGAGGTCCTAATAATCCTTTTAAGAACCCCTAACATCTATCTCCAATAAGTTATAACTCATGATTTCAATCTCGGACAGCTTTCCGTAGAAAAATCACTATAAATCCAAAAAAAATCAGAAAAATACGCGGTCGGCGCCCACGCGACCGCGTCGAAATGATATACAATTTTTATTTTTTGACCAAGAGCCGAATCGATTCGCCTCTAGGCCGAATCGATTCGGTAAGCATGCTGCCTACACTATTCATCGTCTTCTCCGAGACGGTTTCGGCCATTAAAGCTTCTCCCAAGCTTTTGTCGCCTCACCCAACGTCCTACAACCTCAACCAACTACAAATATCCATATATTAAGGGTTCTAAACATCCTAGAACCCTAAACCACCAATTAATTTTACATAAAACCTAAGTTTCTCCAATTAACCAATTTTAGGGGTTTATTCGTTTTATCCCCCGAAAACCCGTTTTATCCCCCGAAAACCCGTCCCAAAATCATTAGGGTTTGTTATACCAACAATGATATGAGATATTTATGCTCAAAAATAAATAAAGCAAGTAAACACTTGCCTCGTGGATAAAATCCGACGTCCTCGAGCCGAATCCCGCGGAGTCTGGCCGGAATCTCCCCCTTTTTTCCTCTTTTCTTCCTCCTCTCTCTCTTCTCTCTCTTTCTCTTCTTTTCTTTCTCTTTTTCTCCCTCTCTTCCTCTTTATATATAGAGAAAAGGGTTTTAACCCTTTAAAACCCAAAAACGACTCGTTTACCCAATTACGAGTTACTTTTACCTCTAAAATTACTCGAAACTCATTTTCGACAATCGGACACTCTTTTTCGACTATCTCGGCCATTCCGAGAATTATGGCGCAGTCAAAATTCCCATCCGAGGTACTTGACCGTAAATCACTATTCCAATCCAAAATAATTAAATGCGGTGTTCTACTCAAAATCTCACTTCTTTTGTCGCTATACTCCGTGGCGACATATAAATAAAATATTTCGACCTATATGGTCCCAAAATAATTAATAACACCCTTCAAAAATCATTAAATCCTCGAAAATCCCAGAAATCACTATTTCGAGAAATTCTCCAAATTCCAAATTATACTTAATTATGGGATTTAATCGTCTCCAAAAAGGACGGGTTATTACATCAATGGCTTGGATTCTTCAGTTAGTTTTAACTGCCAAAATCCAGATTTACAATCGAATTTGCTAAAGAACTTTTTTCCTTTAGTTTGGTTGATTAATACATCTTTTCTTGGAATAAAATAACCATCAAATTCTAATTGTTCATTTAGTCTTTTATAATTTATAACCATTCTAGCTTTTCCTCTTATGACTTCATTGTGTTTTCTTACCATGAAGGCAGGGCTAGAGTGTGGACTTATTGTTTCTTCAATAAGGTTTATATCCAATAATTCTTTGATTTGTTTATCAAATTCATCTATATCATTTCTGGTATAGATCATTGGTTTTACTCTTATAATGACATTGGGATCTCTTAGTCTGAGATTACAATACCTTGGACTTTTATTCCATAATTTTAGTGGGTTTTCACTAAAATTATCATTTAATATAGTATAAAGCCAATGAGTTTCTTCAAGGGCTTTGATAAAAGGAGTTATATCCCCTTTCTTAGTAGGACGAAAATCTCTTTCGCACTTATATTTATGTTGTTGTAGTAAAGGGATTTTTACTACATCTTTGTTGAGGGTTAGATTTATAGTTCCCTCATCAATACTTATAGGCAAATATTCTGAGATAAAATTGTTGCCTAATATAAAATCTCCATGCATTTCTGGAAAGCATAAGATTTTTGGAATAATGAATTTCTTTTCGTTAAACCATATAGCCACTTTTTTGGCTTTTAAATCAATGAAATTATGTGTCCCATTGATGCCTGTTACAGCAATAGGGTTTTTCATTTTTATCCATTTTTCAGGAGGTAAAGCATTAGGTCTAAAGGAACATATAGTTGCTCCTGTATCAATTAATGTGCAAAGACTATATGGTTTATAGCCTGCAAAATTGAAGTAACCTAATACATAAGTATATCTTCTCTTTCCATGGCTTGGTGAGAAGATTATTTCTTCTTTTCCTAATTGGAAATGATAAATTTGACTGGATTTTATATTATCTTCTTTTAGATAATTTGTTCCAGGTAATATTGGTACTTGTATATTTTTCATAGCAATAGGAGGTTTACTATTACTACTTTCGCCTTTTAAAAGGTTTTTTCCCTTTAATTTTTCCCAATCATTGTCAGGAAAATTCTTTTGCCAATTTTCTGAATGTTAATTTTTAAAATAGACATTATTACCAGATACCTGTAATTCAACGCTGTTTTGTTGTTTTTCAGGAGGTGGTTCTGTTATTTGGGGTAGTATCCATTGTCTTGGTACTTCCAAATCTCTCCAGTTGATTAATCTGGGCTGTATTGTCGAATCAAATGGTCGAGGTTCAAATATTTCAATAATATTTCTATCCACATTTTGTGTCTTAGTATGTGGTAGAGTTGTCAATTCATGAATTGTTTTCCAATGTATTGACATATTTCGTGAGGTATCTTTCATTCCTATTCCTTTGGTTTGGATTTTTATAATGACAGATTCCTCAATATTTGGATCATCAATAGATATGAAGAAATTTGGTTTTATATTAAACCAAATAACTCCATTTACTAAATTGGATTGTACTCCTCCAATTATGGCATTCATAAGATTACTGAATCTTTTGTCTAAGACCAGTATAGCTACGGGTGTATCCATACCTTGTCTAAACAGGGCAGTAATACAGATTTGAATAAACCCGATGTGTATATATTTAATATTTGGGTGTTTCTTCTTCCATCTTTTGATCTTTTTTAAATCAAAAAGTTTAATATCTGCTGATTCATCATCTGTTGAGCCAGCAGTAGTATTACCATTAAATTGTTCAAATATTCTTGTTGAGAATAATTTGAATTTTGATAATTTATAGACATCTTCCTTTTTTATAAGTTGCCTTTGATTATCAATTTCTTGTAGTTGTTCGTTGGTAAAAGTGATTTCTTCTCCAACTATTTCACGAAGGGCTATTGTTTGTAGCTCATCTTCGCTACTACCTCGTACTTCTGCAGTATTATACATAAATACGAATTCTTCATCGGATGTTTCCGAATCAGATTCAATATCATATAAAATTTCATAATTAGAAATATCAGAATCAGATAAATCTTCTTCATAGAATATTTCTAATTCTTGTTCTTCAAGAAATTTTATCATTTTATTTGCACTTTTTCCTTTTTTAGGACAATCAGGTGCATAATGGCCTTCTTCGTTGCAAATGTAACAACGACACTTCTTTTTTAGAGGTGGTTTTTTAGAAGGTTTCTTTTTTCTAATATATTTTTTATTCTTTGAAAAAGATGTTTTCTTTTTCCAAGGTTTCCATTTAAATTTTCTCTTTCGAGAATATTTAGAATATTTGGAATTTCTAGGAGGTGGATTACATCCTATTTTCCAGTTTTCTTTTAAAATCTTATCACAACATTTATAACCAGCTTTAGAATTTGTGATTTGATTTTTAACTTGTTTCTTGGCTTTTATTTCAATGCAGTGGTCAGATATTTTTCTCAATACCCAATTTATGCGAAAACCAAGATTGTCATCTTTTTCGTCCTTTCCGATAGTTTTTAACCAGCCAGGATAAGATTTTAAAGCTATTTCATCCCATGGGTTTGGGAGTTTATGAAAGAATTGATCCATCCAGTGTTTGGTCTCTGAATGTTTTAGTTTGAAATAATATTTTTTGTATAGTTCAACAAATTCTTCAAATTGACAAATGTTACATAATTCTAGTTTAGATAAGATGTAACACGCATCCTCTTGGAGTCTGGGTTCTCCAGTATATCCAATCAGATTTTCTTTAATTATTTCAACAAATCCTTTTAATATTTCATCAAAAGATTTGAAGGTTTGTAGGAGTTCAGTTTTTTGCTGAATTCCTATTTCTGAGCTTTCCCATTGTTGCAACCACTGTAAAACATCACCTTGGAGTGTTGCAGCAAGGTAGTCTAAAAATTTTTCTTTAGACCATGTACTCTTATAATTAGTAATGAGTATAGACATGGATTGTGCCCACTCATTAATAGTTTGTTCTTGATCTTTAAAAGGTATATGCCTTAGATCAAGATAAATACCATGTTGAGATATATTTTGTTTATTCAAATTATCTCTTCTTAGGAAAAAAGGGTTTGGTTCATCCTCATTTTTAGTATTACTTGTAGAAGCATTGCCTGTTTTAACAAAATCTTCTTTTTCATTTTTATATGCAGGGGTTTGCATATAATCTTCGAAAGCTTCCCAATTTTGGAATTCCTGAAGTGGGTCTTCAGCCTTCCTTTTTCCATCAATTGTATTTACTACATGTGGTGGAATTTCTTCTTCATCAGATGAATATTGGTTTAATTCATACTAATAGTATTGTAATAATTTTTCATTTTCCAAATACGTGGTTTGTATTTGTTCAATGAGTTTATTGCGTTCTGAAACAGTTAATATTGGATCTTTGTATAGATGTTTCCAATAATCTAATATTTCACGAACGTTTATATATTCGGTGTAATTAAATTCTTCTGTTTGAAGAGCTTTAATTTCCTCCGAACCATAATATAACCTAGGAATTTTGTTATCCCCTGGGTTATTCATTCCAGTTTGTTTTGGATTTTGATTATCTATTTTGTTTAATAAATTTTCAATTTGTTGTTTAGTCTCCTCTTTTAGATCTAAATTTTTAACCGTTTCGAGTTGACTAATTTTTTTATCAACTTTATTTAAGTTCAATTCAATACAATCTAATTTTTTCTCTACATAATTTTGATTAACGACCTGATGTCTTTCAGTTCGTTTGACCCAACTAAAAACTATATCAGTTAAACTATTTAACGTAGTACTAATTTTACTAATATCATTTTCAGATTTTTTATCTATATGTAAACTATGATTATACATAGACTCATCTTTTTGTAACCATGGTGCTAAACATTGTAGATTAATATTATTATTATTTTGTTCCTCTTTTCTAGATTCCATTGGTACCTAAGACCTCCTATTATATGTTGTTTCAGGTGCCTAAAACCAGTTTTCCTAATGCCTATTGCTTAACTAGAGTAGCTTTTTGGCAAATGGAAATATGGGCTTTGAAACAATAATAGAGATATGGGTTTTATGAAAACTTTTAAAGATTTTCAAAATAATATAATAATATCTTTATATTTAATTCACCGTGATTTTTTACTCTTTTTTTTATTTTTATTTTTTTTATTTTTTTATTACAAGGACAGTCGTAACTTGATTATAATATGGAGGTTATAACTGCATATACCAATCTTAGCGGCAAAACAAACAGTAATATTAAATAACATAGTTATTTATATAAAACTAGGATTAAACGATATTTCATACAACAATTATTACGACACTTAGTTCCAAAAACTTTATATTTTACCCTAAAATTTTCTCCAGAAACATAAGTTCTGTGATGGAGTATAATAGTTTCTACTTTAACATTCATACTAGCATAACAATATAAACATAGTTATAATGCTAACCTTTGATCACAAGGCTCTGATACCAATAACAATAACACAGATCGGAAATGATCGGACTAATATTATATGTGGAGAAAGAGAGTACAAAAGAGAAAGAGAAAATTACAACTGATGACTGATGATTTCAACTGAGAGGAAGCTCTCCTATTTATCACCTACGGACTTCATCTGTTATGTATTCTAATTCAGAAAGAAAAGAGAAACAAACAAAAGAGATAATACAATCTGACAGCATCTTTCATTTTTCAAAAAGTGCACAGTAATATTAAAGAAAATAGTAGTTGCACAGTAAATGTGCATAGTAATGTGATTTGGACATTTTTGTTTTAAACGCCAAACGTCATTGCATGCGTCAGTTGGTTACTGTCCTTATGCAATCCCCACTTCGTGTGCTAGATGATTTGCAGTCGTTCATGTGGGTTCATCTTCTTCATACATTTGTCATGCATCAAATGCATTGGCAATGTTGGCCTCAGCAACAGAGTCGAAGGACATGCTGTCGTTAGGGCTGTGGTTTGGATGTCCATGTAATTGGGCTTGTTCATATTCCTCCGCATGGCTTAATTGTTCAAAGGGAACATCCAAATTATTTTTGTTTTTCAAATTATTTAGAAACTCCCTTACCGCCGCTCGTTGTTCAAGCGAGGTGGTGTAATTTATCGGTAAATCGGTAACAAATAATCGTCTGCCATCAGTTACCATGAATTTTAATGTTGATTCTCGACAAAAATATTCTGCATAGTTTGAAGTATTGATCAGGTTTTGTGACCAATATCTCATTGTGTCCAACTGGTCCAACGGTACATTAAGTGCAAATTCCCAATTTTGTTCAATCTCGTCCCATTCATAGTCCTCAGTACCTCTGAGGTACCAAATCTGGTAGGGTTGATAGAAAATTTCTCTTGATCGCCAACCAATTGTGCTTGTGATATGAAATGACAGATAGCGAGTATATTTGTACTTGCTTTTTGTCAATACATGATAGATCATGGTTTTGATCATCATAGGTAAAAATTCAAAATGATTGAAACAAGCTACACTGGAGAAGATTAGTTTGTTTACTAACCCCCATTCAATTGTTTCAATATCCCTAGGTGGATATCCCTCTTCAGTAATGAAATGCAGTTTTGGCATGTCATCACTATAATTTAAACTGGAGTAAAAATGTTGGAGTAAAAGACTTTTTATCTTTTGCTCATGGTCCTCAATTTTTGGTAAAATTTCGATTTGGAATAGAGGACGTGGGAGAATTATCTTTGCTTTTTCAAATAGACAAATTCTCCTTATGGTATTGAAGATCTTGTCAGAAAAATCATTTTCCAGTAATTCAGAAAATTCCAGAAAAGTATCAATTTTTTCTAAAGGAAAATCTTCATTTTCATAGTTTAAGCTTTTTATGAGTTTGAGGCTCAGACTTTTGAATTTATCCAAAGTTGCTGTTTCTTCAGCAATTTTGTTAGCAAGGATACTCATATTTTTTCTAAAATCTTTTCTTTTATCTCGGAAATGAGATTTCCATGCTTCATTTAATGGTGTATACAACTCGCAGGGAATTCCTGGGTTGTGAAAGTCATGGGTTTCAGTATCAAGGAGGCTTTCCTGGGTCTGTAGTTTGGAGAACTGGTAAATCATATTAGGTGGTCCTAACTGTTTCATCCAATTTTCCCATGCTGTGATGGCTTCTGGCATAGTATTAAATTTTTGGTGACACGCACCAAGATATTTGTTTACTTGCATAAAACATTGATTCCAGTTGTCATAGAAGCCTGGATTTCTTCCACTGAATACAACATAAACATGATTTTATTGAGGTTGTGTAGATGATGATGCTTGGGTTTTTGCCTTTTTAGCAATAGTTACCCAATCTCCTTGTGCTTCCCCGGGGTGCTTATCTCCCATCCTGAAAATAGTAATTCCACTTGTTTAGTGGTTTTGATAAAATATATTTCAAAATATTCCACTTGTTTAATGGGTTTCTAAAAACTCTACTTGGTTAGTAGGTTTTTCTTCATAGTTCCTGCTAAGATAATCTGCAAGAAAATTATTAGTACCATTTAAATGTTCAACTTCAAATGTATAGACAGCGATTTGGTTGAACCATTTAAGTCTTCTTCCTTCTAAAATATTTCTTTTATTTATGAGGAAGTCTTTGACAGCTTTATTATCTGTTCTGACAATAAAGTCTTCGGGTGCTAAGAAAATATGGAATTTTTTAATAGCAAGCTTAATTGCTAATAATTCCTTTTCAAAAATAATATAATTCAGTTCATTTGGTTTAAATTTTCCTGAATTATATCCACATATCAATTCATGTTTTTGAATTGTTTTTGGGATAGTGGTTTTCTTACCACGAATACCAAAAGTATTGGAAGGATTGTTTTCATTCCAATATTCTCCAGGAATTGCTTTGAGAACACATCCCCAGCAATTGTCCGAAGCATCAGTTTCCAATATTAATTTATCTCCTATTTTAGGAAAATAGACTTTTGGGCAATTATTAATAATTTCTTGTTTAATTGTTTTAACAACAAGGGTATCATTATCACTCCATGTAAAAACTTCATTCTTTTTGAGTTTTTCAAGAAGTGGTAATTCTTTTTGAGATAATCCTTTTATGAAATTTCTTCCATAATTAAGAATCCCTAGGAAACTTTGTAATTGTTTTTTATCCAAAATTTCCTCATTAAAATCTCTTATTTTAGAGATGATATGATCTTGTAATTGTAGGCCATCCTGGTTTAGGATTATACCAAGAAAATTAATTTCTGTTTTTTCAACATCAATTTTCTTAGGTGATAAAATGATTCCATGTCTTTGGAATTTTTCACAGATAATTTTCAGACGATATCTATGTTCTTCTATGGTTTTGGAAAAAACAAGGATGTCATCTATATAGACAACACAAAAATCCTTAAGATCTTTAAAGATTTTGTCCATCCATCTTTGATATACCTGAGGAGCTGTGTTTAGTCCAAAAGGCATAACATTCCATTGAAAATGTCCTCTAGGGGTACTAAAGGCTGTCAATGGCTTGGATTCTTCAGTTAGTTTTAACTGCCAAAATCCAGATTTACAATCGAATTTGCTAAAGAACTTTTTTCCTTTAGTTTGGTTGATTAATACATCTTTTCTTGGAATAAAATAACCATCAAATTCTAATTGTTCATTTAGTCTTTTATAATTTATAACCATTCTAGCTTTTCCTCTTATGACTTCATTGTGTTATCTTACCATGAAGGCAGGGCTAGAGTGTGGACTTATTGTTTCTTCAATAAGGTTTATATCCAATAATTCTTTGATTTGTTTATCAAATTCATCTATATCATTTCTGGTATAGATCATTGGTTTTACTCTTATAATGACATTGGGATCTCTTAGTCTGAGATTACAATACCTTGGACTTTTATTCCATAATTTTAGTGGGTTTTCACTAAAATTATCATTTAATATAGTATAAAGCCAATGAGTTTCTTCAAGGGCTTTGATAAAAGGAGTTATATCCCCTTTCTTAGTAGGACGAAAATCTCTTTCGCACTTATATTTATGTTGTTGTAGTAAAGGGATTTTTACTACATCTTTGTTGAGGGTTAGATTTATAGTTCCCTCATCAATACTTATAGGCAAATATTCTGAGATAAAATTGTTGCCTAATATAAAATCTCCATGCATTTCTGGAAAGCATAAGATTTTTGGAATAATGAATTTCTTTTCGTTAAACCATATAGCCACTTTTTTGTCTTTTAAATCAATGAAATTCTGTGTCCCATTGATGCCTGTTACAGCAATAGGGTTTTTCATTTTTATCCATTTTTCAGGAGGTAAAGCATTAGGTCTACAGGAACATATAGTTGCTCCTGTATCAATTAATGTGAAAAGACTATATGGTTTATAGCCTGCAAAATTGAAGTAACCTAATACATAAGTATATCTTCTCTTTCCATGGCTTGGTGAGAAGATTATTTCTTCTTTTCCTAATTGGAAATGATAAATTTGACTGGATTTTATATTATCTTCTTTTAGATAATTTGTTCCAGGTAATATTGGTACTTGTATATTTTTCATAGTAATAGGAGGTTTACTATTACTACTTTCGCCTTTTAAAAGGTTTTTTCCCTTTAATTTTTCCCAATCATTGTCAGGAAAATTCTTTTGCCAATTTTCTGAATGTTTATTTTTAAAATAGACATTATTACCAGATACCTGTAATTCAACGCTGTTTTGTTGTTTTTCAGGAGGTGGTTCTGTTATTTGGGGTAGTATCCATTGTCTTGGTACTTCCAAATCTCTCTGTAACAACCCGTCCTTTTTGGAGACGATTAAATTCCATAATTAAATATAAATTGGCAATTTGGAGAATTTCTCGAAATAGTGATTTTTGGGATTTTCGAGGATTTAATAATTTTTGAAGGATGTTATAAATTATTTTGGGACTATATAGGTCGAAATAATTTAATTATATGTCGCCGTGGAGTATTGCGACAAAAGAGGTAAGATTTTGAGTAGAAAACCCGCATTTATTTATTTTGGGTTGGAATAGTGATTTGCGGTCAAGTACCTCGGATGGGAATTTCGACTGCGCCATAATTCTCAGAATGTCCGAGATAGTCGGAAAAGAGTGTCTGATGGACGAAAATGAGTTTCGGGTAATTTTAGAGGTAAAAGTAACTCGTAAATGGGTAAACGAGTCGTTTTTGGGTTTTAAAGGGTATAACCCCTTTTCTTTCTTTATAAAGAGAAGGAGAGGGAGAAAAGAGAAAGAAAAGAAAGAAAAGAGAGAGAAGAGAGAGAGGAGGAAGAAAAAGAGGAAAAAGGGGAGGTTCCGGCCAAACTCCGCGGGACTCGGCTCGAGGTCGTCGGATTATATCCACGAGGCAAGTGTTTACTTGCTTTATTTCATTTTGTGCAATCCTCTCATATCACTTTTGGTATAAACATGATTTTAGGGTTAGAACCCTTAAAATAAATTGGGTAAAAGTTGATTATGAGTTTACACATTGATGTAGTGTAAACTCTTAATGATTTTTAGTATCAAAACTATGTTAATGGAGTATAAAATGGGTTGAAATGCTAAGTTGGGGTTTTTATGGTTTTAGGGTTTAAAACTAAGAGAAATGATTTAATACCCCGAAATAATTGATTTGTTAGTTGTAAAACATAGATTAGATGTTTATTGAGTTGTTGGGAGAGGTTAGAAACAACAAAAATGGACAAAAATGGAGTTTGGGATTTTGGGAGAGATGATGAATAGTAACCCGAAGCCTTTAGGGTCATTTTTGACTAGGAAAAGAATTGATTTAGCTTTCGGTCAAAACACGAAAGTTGTAGATCTTTTCGATATGGTCGCGTGGACTCCAACCGCGTATTTTTCTGATTTTTCTACGATTTGATATGATTTTTACAAGATGACAGCTCCGGGTTGAAAGTACCAACTTGGAAATCAAATCGAGAATTGGAAAAATAAAGGCTAGAAATTATTGTGTAGATGTTTGGGATGATTTTTGGTGTAGAGTAGAAACCATGAAAATGAATTTGGATTGATTTTTGGGTATTTTGGAGTTTGAGAAATCGCCCAAACTGTGACCCTCGAACAGGCCGAATCGATTCGGGTACAGGCCGAATCGATTCGCCTAAGGGGAATTGGGTTTCTGCAATGGGCCGAATCGATTCAGGTACAGACCGAATCGATTCGCCATTTACAGACCTGTTTGCAGAATACTTTCCGAATCGATTCGGATTGGGAACCGAATCGATTCGCCCACCCGAATCGATTCGCTAAAGGGGCGAATCGATTCGCTTAGGTCAGAATTTCTAGTTTTCTCCCTTAAAGAGTATGGGGAGTTGAATTACCAATTAGGATAATTTGGGGGTATATATATATATATGCTTCACTTAGAGGAGAATAGTATCATTGGAGATATCCAATAAAATCCTTAGAATAGGATTGAAGTATATAGTGATTATTAAAGTAAGAAATACTTTGGATTTAGAATCATGCAACCATGAAAGCATGATTACGATTCCTGGAGGGAATCTTTGGGATATTTAGTTATCGCTAGATGCTATAGGCCACTAAGGCCGGTTATATATATTCTAGGAAGAAAATATAGGATATGTATATACTATGTGTTTTAGGTATATATATGATGATGGGAATGATTTTGAAAATACATAAATGAATATTTTCAAAATAGAAAAATAAATGTTTTTCATAATTAATAAAATATGGATTACACACCTCTCTAAATCGCTATCATAAGGGAAGTTGCGTTCGTATGGTGAAGCCCCCTGGCTAATGATGCAGGGTGGATATAGTCCTAGGCCATGGGAGCGCTTATGGTTGTATATTTTCTGCGGGGGTAGGGAGATTCCGGGTGTGGTCTTGGCTACCACGCAGGCTCATGGCCGCTTCCCGACGTGTTTCGATATAGGATCCCAGGTTGTCTTGGAGGCCCTGGAAGATGATAGCCATTTAGGGGCGCGCACAGTGGAGAAATCCGGACGTGCGGTCTTAGAACGCGTTTATTAAAGCAGTTCATAATAATGGATTTGCTTTAATTACATTTCCTGGATATAGGAAGGGAAATAGGTTATATATAAATTGGCTTCGGTAACACTTCCCGGATGGAAGAAGGGATGTGGAAGCATATGTTTTGATCAAAGCATTTTTATGATAATGAAAATGTCTTTGAATACATTTCCTGAGTATAAAAAGGGAAATGGGATATTTTGATAAGGAAAAGCATTTTATGATAATAAAACTGGCTTTTAAAAGGTATATGATTTATCAAAGCAATTCATGATAATGGATTGGCTTTTAAATACATTTCCTGGATATGAGAAGGGAAATGGAAGTTTTTGAAATAAAAAGGATAAGTATTTATAAATACTTTATGTATCAAGTAATCCTCAGTCCGGGAGATATTTATATTATCCGGAAGTATATTATAGATGTATGTATATGTATAAATTGGGTGCCGAGGGTCTAATGAATCCCGACGATCGACCGTGCTGCATAGTAGTGTATCGGGGGGGTTCCTTGTTTGGATTTCGCTTTGCGAGACACCCCACGCACGAATATGGCACTGTGTTGAGACTGGGGAGAAGTTTAATCCTTAGTGATCTTATATTATTATATGTTATGATATATATATTATATATCTTGCTGTACTGAGGGACTGGCGGATCTCAAAGATCGACCTTGCTGCATAGTAGTGTATCGGGGGGGTTCCTTGTTTGGATTTCGCTTCGCGAGACACCCCACGCACGAACATGGCATAGCGTCGAGATTAAAGTGAAGCTTGGCCCTTAGTACATTTGTTTGACTATCTAGGTTAGATAGTGGTTGGGTATTAGATTAGTTTAGCAGGGTAGCTTGACTAGAAAGTTTAAGGGATGCGCTAGGTGTGCACTGTTAGAGGAGAGGTGAGGGGTATCTCATGAGAGTGCGATACCAATTTAAATATGAGATAAAACTATTTTTCTAAATAAAGCATTTATGCACTTGCAAAATATTTTCTAAACATTCGGGCCCTGACCCGTTTGTCTACTCTCCTTTCTTTCTCTATATTATATATATATAGGTGTCCAGACACAGGGACGCCTGGATGGAAACTCTTTCGAGTCAGACGTCTGCTGCAGCAGTTGTGGATGCTTGCAGGTTATCGGTAGACGTTTCTTTCCTTGTACTCTAGATAGGAGATATTGTATAAACACTCGAGCCAAAGGCTCAATTGCATTTATTTATTCTTTCAGTACAGCATTCGATATGGTTGTATGATTTGGACCGAGTGTTCGGTTATTTTAGTTCCTTTCTTTTCCATTTCAGTTCATTACGCATTTAATTGTGAATATTTTAATTTATGTGCTAAAAAGAGTAGTTAGATAAAAGTTTTTTAACGGCCACCTAATAGGATATTAGTAATTAATTGGATTTTCGACAGTGATGCTAAGAATGATCCATATGAAACTCCTGTTTTAATTAAATATTGGAGTGATCGCCCGGTATCTTATTAGGCGGGTTGTTACACTCTCCAGTTGATTAATCTGGGATGTATTGTCGAATCAAATGGTCGAGGTTCAAATATTTCAATAATATTTCTATCCCCATTTTGTGTATTAGTATGTGGTAGAGTTGTCAATTGATGAATTGTTTTCCAATGTATTGACATATTTCGTGAGGTATCTTTCATTCCTATTCCTTTGGTTTGGATTTTTATAATGACAGATTCCTCAATATTTGGATCATCAATAGATATGAAGAAATTTGGTTTTATATTAAACCAAATAACTCCATTTACTAAATTGGATTGTACTCCTCCAATTATGGCATTCATAGGATTACTGAATCTTTTGTCTAAGACCAGTATAGCTACGGGTGTATCCATACCTTGTCTAAACAGGGCAGTAATACATATTTGAATAAACCCGATGTGTATATATTTAATATTTGGGTGTTTCTTCTTCCATCTTTTGATCTTTTTTAAATCAAAAAGTTTAATATCTGCTGTTTCATCATCTGTTGAGCCAGCAGTAGTATTACCATTAAATTGTTCAAATATTCTTGTTGAGAATAATTTGAATTTTGATAATTTATAGACATCTTCCTTTTTTATAAGTTGCCTTTGATTATCAATTTCTTGTAGTTGTTCGTTGGTAAAAGTGATTTCTTCTCCAACTATTTCACGAAGGGCTATTGTTTGTAGCTCATCTTCGCTACTACCTCGTACTTCTGCAGTATTATACATAAATACGAATTCTTCATCGGATGTTTCCGAATCAGATTCAATCTCATATAAAATTTCATAATTAGAAATATCAGAATCAGATAAATCTTCTCCATAGAATATTTCTAATTCTTGTTCTTCAAGAAATTTTATCATTTTATTTGCACTTTTTCCTTTTTTAGGACAATCAGGTGCATAATGGCCTTCTTCGTTGCAAATGTAACAACGACACTTCTTTTTTAGAGGTGGTTTTTTAGAAGGTTTCTTTTTTCTAATATATTTTTTATTCTTTGAAAAAGATGTTTTCTTTTTCCAAGGTTTCCATTTAAATTTTCTCTTTCGAGAATATTTAGAATATTTGGAATTTCTAGGAGGTGGATTACATCCTATTTTCCAGTTTTCTTTTAAAATCTTATCACAACATTTATAACCAGCTTTAGAATTTGTGATTTGATTTTTAACTTGTTTCTTGGCTTTTATTTCAATGCAGTGGTCAGATATTTTTCTCAATACCCAATTTATGCGAAAACCAAGATTGTCATCTTTTTCGTCCTTTCCGATAGTTTTTAACCAGCCAGGATAAGATTTTAAAGCTATTTCATCCCATGGGTTTGGGAGTTTATGAAAGAATTGATCCATCCAGTGTTTGGTCTCTGAATGTTTTAGTTTGAAATAATATTTTTTGTATAGTTCAACAAATTCTTCAAATTGACAAATGTTACATAATTCTAGTTTAGATAAGATGTAACACGCATCCTCTTGGAGTCTGGGTTCTCCAGTATATCCAATCAGATTTTCTTTAATTATTTCAACAAATACTTTTAATTTTTCATCAAAAGATTTGAAGGTTTGTAGGAGTTCAGTTTTTCGCTGAATTCCTATTTTTGAGCTTTCCCATTGTTGCAACCACTGTAAAACATCACCTTGGAGTGTTGCAGCAAGGTAGTCTAAAAATTTTTCTTTAGACCATGTACTCTTATAATTAGTAATGAGTATAGACATGGATTGTGCCCACTCATTAATAGTTTGTTCTTGATCTTTAAAAGGTATATGCCTTAGATCAAGATAAATACCATGTTGAGATATATTTTGTTTATTCAAATTATCTCTTCTTAGGAAAAAAGGGTTTGGTTCATCCTCATTTTTAGTATTACTTGTAGAAGCATTGCCTGTTTTAACAAAATCTTCTTTTTCATTTTTATATGCAGGGGTTTGCATATAATCTTCGAAAGCTTCCCAATTTTGGAATTCCTGAAGTGGGTCTTCAGCCTTCCTTTTTCCATCAATTGTATTTACTACATGTGGTGGAATTTCTTCTTCATCAGATGAATATTGGTTTAATTCATACTGATAGTATTGTAATAATTTTTCATTTTCCAAATACGTGGTTTGAATTTGTTCAATGAGTTTATTGCGTTCTGAAACAGTTAATATTTGATCTTTGTATAGATGTTTCCAATAATCTAATATTTCACGAACGTTTATATTTTCGGTGTAATTAAATTCTTCTGTTTGAAGAGCTTTAATTTCCTCCGAACCATAATATAACCTAGGAATTTTGTTATCCCCTGGGTTATTCATTCCAGTTTGTTTTGGATTTTGATTATCTATTTTGTTTAATAGATTTTCAATTTGTTGTTTAGTCTCCTCTTTTAGATCTAAATTTTTAACCGTTTCGAGTTGACTAATTTTTTGATCAACTTTATTTAAGTTGAATTCAATACAATCTAATTTTTTCTCTACATAATTTTGATTAACGACCTGATGTCTTTCAGTTCGTTTGACCCAACTAAAAACTATATCAGTTAAACTATTTAACGTAGTACTAATTTTACTAATATCATTTTCAGATTTTTTATCTATATGTAAACTATGATTATACATAGACTCATCTTTTTGTAACCATGGTGCTAAACATTGTAGATTAATATTATTATTATTTTGTTCATCTTTTCTAGATTCCATTGGTACCTAAGACCTCCTATTATATGTTGTTTCAGGTGCCTAAAACCAGTTTTCCTAATGCCTATTGCTTAACTAGAGTAGCTTTTTGGCAAATGGAAATATGGGCTTTGAAACAATAATAGGGATATGGGTTTTATGAAAACTTTTAAAGATTTTCAAAATAATATAATAATATCTTTATATTTAATTCACCGTGATTTTTTACTCTTTTTTTTATTATTTTTTTTTTTTTATTACAAGGACAGTCGTAACTTGATTATAATATGGAGGTTATAACTGCATATACCAATCTTAGCGACAAAACAAATAGTAATATTAAATAACATAGTTATTTATATAAAACTAGGATTAAACGATATTTCATACAACAATTATTACGACACTTAGTTCCAAAAACTTTATCTAAACAATAACACAGATCGGAAATATCGTTTATTATCTGTTCTGACAATAAAGTCTTCGGGTGCTAAGAAAATATGGAATTTTTTAATAGCAAGCTTAATTGCTAATAATTCCTTTTCAAAAATAATATAATTCAGTTCATTTGGTTTAAATTTTCCTGAATTATATCCACATATCAATTCATGTTTTTGAATTGTTTTTGGGATAGTGGTTTTCATACCACGAATACCAAAAGTATTGGAAGGTTTCAATCATTTTGAATTTTTACCTATGATGATCAAAACCATGATCTATCATGTATTGACAAAAAGCAAGTACAAATATACTCGCTATCTGTCATTTCATATCACAAGCACAATAACAATAACACAATTTTGGAATTCCTCATTTTTAGGAAAATGAGTTTATTGTGTTTTTAGAACAATAACAATAACAATATCTTAGGAAAAAAGGGTTTGGTTCATCCTCATTTTTAGTATTACTTGTAGAAGCATTGCCTGTTTTAACAAAATCTTCTTTTTCATTTTTATATGCAGGGGTTTGCATATAATCTTCGAAAGCTTCCCAATTTTGGAATTCCTGAAGTGGGTCTTCAGCCTTCCTTTTTCCATCAATTGTATTTACTACATGTGGTGGAATTTCTTCTTCATCAGATGAATATTGGTTTAATTCATACTGATAGTATTGTAATATTTTTTCATTTTCCAAATACGTGGTTTGTATTTGTTCAATGAGTTTATTACGTTCTGAAACAGTTAATATTGGATCTTTGTATAGATGTTTCCAATAATCTAATATTTCACGAACGTTTATATATTCGGTGTAATTAAATTCTTCTGTTTGAAGAGCTTTAATTTCCTCCGAACCATAATATAACCTAGGAATTTTGTTATCCCCTGGGTTATTCATTCCAGTTTGTTTTGGATTTTGATTATCTATTTTGTTTAATAGATTTTCAATTTGTTGTTTAGTCTCCTCTTTTAGATCTAAATTTTTAACCGTTTCGAGTTGACTAATTTTTTGATCAACTTTATTTAAGTTGAATTCAATACAATCTAATTTTTTCTCTACATAATTTTGATTAACGACCTGATGTCTTTCAGTTCGTTTGACCCAACTAAAAACTATATCAGTTAAACTATTTAACGTAGTACTAATTTTACTAATATCATTTTCAGATTTTTTATCTATATGTAAACTATGATTATACATAGACTCATCTTTTTGTAACCATGGTGCTAAACATTGTAGATTAATATTATTATTATTTTGTTCATCTTTTCTAGATTCCATTGGTACCTAAGACCTCCTATTATATGTTGTTTCAGGTGCCTAAAACCAGTTTTCCTAATGCCTATTGCTTAACTAGAGTAGCTTTTTGGCAAATGGAAATATGGGCTTTGAAACAATAATAGGGATATGGGTTTTATGAAAACTTTTAAAGATTTTCAAAATAATATAATAATATCTTTATATTTAATTCACCGTGATTTTTTACTCTTTTTTTTATTATTTTTTTTTTTTATTACAAGGACAGTCGTAACTTGATTATAATATGGAGGTTATAACTGCATATACCAATCTTAGCGACAAAACAAATAGTAATATTAAATAACATAGTTATTTATATAAAACTAGGATTAAACGATATTTCATACAACAATTATTACGACACTTAGTTCCAAAAACTTTATCTAAACAATAACACAGATCGGAAATATCGTTTATTATCTGTTCTGACAATAAAGTCTTCGGGTGCTAAGAAAATATGGAATTTTTTAATAGCAAGCTTAATTGCTAATAATTCCTTTTCAAAAATAATATAATTCAGTTCATTTGGTTTAAATTTTCCTGAATTATATCCACATATCAATTCATGTTTTTGAATTGTTTTTGGGATAGTGGTTTTCATACCACGAATACCAAAAGTATTGGAAGGTTTCAATCATTTTGAATTTTTACCTATGATGATCAAAACCATGATCTATCATGTATTGACAAAAAGCAAGTACAAATATACTCGCTATCTGTCATTTCATATCACAAGCACAATAACAATAACACAATTTTGGAATTCCTCATTTTTAGGAAAATGAGTTTATTGTGTTTTTAGAACAATAACAATAACAATATCTTAGGAAAAAAGGGTTTGGTTCATCCTCATTTTTAGTATTACTTGTAGAAGCATTGCCTGTTTTAACAAAATCTTCTTTTTCATTTTTATATGCAGGGGTTTGCATATAATCTTCGAAAGCTTCCCAATTTTGGAATTCCTGAAGTGGGTCTTCAGCCTTCCTTTTTCCATCAATTGTATTTACTACATGTGGTGGAATTTCTTCTTCATCAGATGAATATTGGTTTAATTCATACTGATAGTATTGTAATATTTTTTCATTTTCCAAATACGTGGTTTGTATTTGTTCAATGAGTTTATTACGTTCTGAAACAGTTAATATTGGATCTTTGTATAGATGTTTCCAATAATCTAATATTTCACGAACGTTTATATATTCGGTGTAATTAAATTCTTCTGTTTGAAGAGCTTTAATTTCCTCCGAACCATAATATAACCTAGGAATTTTGTTATCCCCTGGGTTATTCATTCCAGTTTGTTTTGGATTTTGATTATCTATTTTGTTTAATAGATTTTCAATTTGTTGTTTAGTCTCCTCTTTTAGATCTAAATTTTTAACCGTTTCGAGTTGACTAATTTTTTGATCAACTTTATTTAAGTTGAATTCAATACAATCTAATTTTTTCTCTACATAATTTTGATTAACGACCTGATGTCTTTCAGTTCGTTTGACCCAACTAAAAACTATATCAGTTAAACTATTTAACGTAGTACTAATTTTACTAATATCATTTTCAGATTTTTTATCTATATGTAAACTATGATTATACATAGACTCATCTTTTTGTAACCATGGTGCTAAACATTGTAGATTAATATTATTATTATTTTGTTCATCTTTTCTAGATTCCATTGGTACCTAAGACCTCCTATTATATGTTGTTTCAGGTGCCTAAAACCAGTTTTCCTAATGCCTATTGCTTAACTAGAGTAGCTTTTTGGCAAATGGAAATATGGGCTTTGAAACAATAATAGGGATATGGGTTTTATGAAAACTTTTAAAGATTTTCAAAATAATATAATAATATCTTTATATTTAATTCACCGTGATTTTTTACTCTTTTTTTTTATTATTTTTTTTTTATTTTTATTACAAGGACAGTCGTAACTTGATTATAATATGGAGGTTATAACTGCATATACCAATCTTAGCGACAAAACAAACAGTAATATTAAATAACATAGTTATTTATATAAAACTAGGATTAAACGATATTTCATACAACAATTATTACGACACTTAGTTCCAAAAACTTTATATTTTACCCTAAAATTTTCTCCAGAAACATAAGTTCTGTGATGGAGTATAATAGTTTCTACTTTAACATTCATACTAGCATAACAATATAAACATAGTTATAATGCTAACCTTTGATCACAAGGCTCTGATACCAATAACAATAACACAGATCGGAAATGATCGGACTAATATTATATGTGGAGAAAGAGAGTACAAAAGAGAAAGAGAAAATTACAACTGATGACTGATGATTTCAACTGAGAGGAAGCTCTCCTATTTATCACCTACGGACTTCATCTGTTATGTATTCTAATTCAGAAAGAAAAGAGAAACAAACAAAAGAGATAATACAATCTGACAGCATCTTTCATTTTTTCAAAAAGTGCACAGTAATATTAAAGAAAATAGTAGTTGCACAGTAAATGTGCATAGTAATGTGATTTGGACATTTTTGTTTTAAACGCCAAACGTCATTGCATGCGTCAGTTGGTTACTGTCCTTATGCAATCCTTATGCAATCCCCACTTCATGTGATAGATGATTTGCAGTCGTTCATGTGGGTTCATCTTCTTCATACATTTGTCATGCATCAAATGCATTGGCAATGTTGGCCTCAGCAACAGAGTCGAAGGACATGCTGTCGTTAGGGCTGTGGTTTGGAGGTCCATGTAATTGGGCTTGTTCATATTCCTCCGCATGGCTTAATTGTTAAAAGGGAACATCCAAATTATTTTTGTTTTTCAAATTATTTAGAAACTCCCTTACCGCCGCTCGTTGTTCAAGCGAGGTGGTGTAATTTATCGGTAAATCGGTAACAAATAATCGTCTGCCATCAGTTACCATGAATTTTAATGTTGATTCCCGATAAAAATATTCTGCATAGTTTGAAGTATTGATCAGGTTTTGTGACCAATATCTCGTTGTGTCCAACTGGTCCAACGGTACATTAAGTGCAAATTCCCAATTTTGTTCAATCTCGTCCCATTCATAGTCCTCAGTACCTCTGAGGTACCCGATCTGGTAGGGTTGATAGAAAATTTCTCTTGATCGCCAACCAATTGTGCTTGTGATATGAAATGACAGATAGCGAGTATATTTGTACTTGCTTTTTGTCAATACATGATAGATCATGGTTTTGATCATCATAGGTAAAAATTAAAAATGATTGAAACAAGCTACACTGGAGAAGATTAGTTTGTTTACTAACCCCCATTCAATTGTTTCAATATCCCAAGGTGGATATCCCTCTTCAGTAATGAAATGCAGTTTTGGCATGTCATCACTATAATTTAAACTGGAGTAAAAATGTTGGAGTAAAAGACTTTTTATCTTTTGCTCATGGTCCTCAATTTTTGGTAAAATTTCGATTTGGAATAGAGGACGTGGGAGAATTATCTTTGCTTTTTCAAATAGACAAATTCTCCTGATGGTATTGAAGATCTTATCAGAAAAATCATTTTCCAGTAATTCAGAAAATTCCAGAAAAGTATCAATTTTTTCTAAAGGAAAATCTTCATTTTCATAGTTTAAGCTTTTTATGAGTCTGAGGCTCAGACTTTTGAATTTATCCAAAGTTGCTGTTTGTTCAGCAATTTTGTTAGCAAGGATACTCATATTTTTTCTAAAATCTTTTCTTTTATCTCGGAGATGAGATTTCCATGCTTCATTTAATGGTGTATACAACTCGCAGGGAATTCCTGGGTTGTGAAAGTCATGGGTTTCAGTATCAAGGAGGCTTTCCTTGGTCTGTAGTTTGGAGAACTGGTAAATCATATTAGGAGGTCCTAACTGTTTCATCCAATTTTCCCATGCTGTGATGGCTTCTGGCATAGTATTAAATTTTTGGTGACACGCACCAGGATATTTGTTTACTTGCATAAAACATTGATTCCAGTTGTCATAGAAGCCTGGATTTCTTCCACTGAATACAACATAAACATGATTTTGTTGAGGTTGTGTAGATGATGATGCTTGGGTTTTTGCCTTTTTAGCAATAGTTACCCAATCTCCTTGTGCTTCCCCGGGGTGCTTATCTCCCATCCTGAAAATAGTAATTCCACTTGTTTAGTGGTTTTGATAAAATATATTTCAAAATATTCCACTTGTTTAATGGGTTTCTAAAAACTCTACTTGGTTAGTAGGTTTTTCTTCATAGTTCCTGCTAAGATAATCTGCAAGAAAATTATTAGTACCATTTAAATGTTCAACTTCAAATGTATAGACATCGATTTGGTTGAACCATTTAAGTCTTCTTCCTTCTAAAATATTTCTTTTATTTATGAGGAAGTCTTTGACATCTTTATTATCTGTTCTGACAATAAAGTCTTCGGGTGCTAAGAAAATATGGAATTTTTTAATAGCAAGCTTAATTGCTAATAATTCCTTTTCAAAAATAATATAATTCAGTTCATTTGGTTTAAATTTTCCTGAATTATATCCACATATCAATTCATGTTTTTGAATTGTTTTTGGGATAGTGGTTTTCTTACCACGAATACCAAAAGTATTGGAAGGATTGTTTTCATTCCAATATTCTCCAGGAATTGCTTTGAGAACACATCCCCAGCAATTGTCCGAAGCATCAGTTTCCAATATTAATTTATCTCCTATTTTAGGAAAATAGACTTTTGGGAAATTATTAATAATTTCTTGTTTAATTGTTTTAACAACAAGGGTATCATTATGACTCCATGTAAAAACTTCATTCTTTTTGAGTTTTTCAAGAAGTGGTAATTCTTTTTGAGATAATCCTTTTATGAAATTTCTTCCATAATTAAGGATCCCTAGGAAACTTTGTAATTGTTTTTTATCCAAAATTTCCTCATTAAAATCTCTTATTTTAGAGATGATATGATCTTGTAATTGTAGGCCATCCTGGTTTAGGATTATACCAAGAAAATTAATTTCTGTTTTTTCAACATCAATTTTCTTAGGTGATAAAATGATTCCATGTCTTTGGAATTTTTCACAGATAATTTTCAGATGATATCTATGTTCTTCTATGGTTTTGGAAAAAACAAGGATGTCATCTATATAGACAACACAAAAATCCTTAAGATCTTTAAAGATTTTGTCCATCCATCTTTGATATACCTGAGGAGCTGTGTTTAGTCCAAAAGGCATAACATTCCATTGATAATGTCCTCTAGGGGTACTAAAGGCTGTCAATGGCTTGGATTCTTCAGTTAGTTTTAACTGCCAAAATCCAGATTTACAATCGAATTTGCTAAAGAACTTTTTTCCTTTAGTTTGGTTGATTAATACATCTTTTCTTGGAATAAAATAACCATCAAATTCTAATTGTTCATTTAGTCTTTTATAATTTATAACCATTCTAGCTTTTCCTCTTATGACTTCATTGTGTTTTCTTACCATGAAGGCAGGGCTAGAGTGTGGACTTATTGTTTCTTCAATAAGGTTTATATCCAATAATTCTTTGATTTGTTTATCAAATTCATCTATATCATTTCTGGTATAGATCATTGGTTTTACTCTTATAATGACATTGGGATCTCTTAGTCTGAGATTACAATACCTTGGACTTTTATTCCATAATTTTAGTGGGTTTTCACTAAAATTATCATTTAATATAGTATAAAGCCAATGAGTTTCTTCAAGGGCTTTGATAAAAGGAGTTATATCCCCTTTCCTAGTAGGACGAAAATCTCTTTCGCACTTATATTTATGTTATTGTAGTAAAGGGATTTTTACTACATCTTTGTTGAGGGTTAGATTTATAGTTCCCTCATCAATACTTATAGGCAAATATTCTGAGATAAAATTTTTGCCTAATATAAAATCTCCATGCATTTCTGGAAAGCATAAGATTTTTGGAATAATGAATTTCTTTTCGTTAAACCATATAGCCACTTTTTTGGCTTTTAAATCAATGAAATTCTGTGTCCCATTGATGCCTGTTACAGCAATAGGGTTTTTCATTTTTATCCATTTTTCAGGAGGTAAAGCATTAGGTCTACAGGAACATATAGTTGCTCCTGTATCAATTAATGTGCAAAGACTATATGGTTTATAGCCTGCAAAATTGAAGTAACCTAATACATAAGTATATCTTCTCTTTCCATGGCTTGGTGAGAAGATTATTTCTTCTTTTCCTAATTGGAAATGATAAATTTGACTGGATTTTATATTATCTTCTTTTAGATAATTTGTTCCAGGTAATATTGGTACTTGTATATTTTTCATAGCAATAGGAGGTTTACTATTACTACTTTCGCCTTTTAAAAGGTTTTTTCCCTTTAATTTTTCCCAATCATTGTCAGGAAAATTCTTTTGCCAATTTTCTGAATTTTTATTTTTAAAATAGACATTATTACCAGATACCTGTAATTCAACGCTGTTTTGTTATTTTTCAGGAGGTGGTTATGTTATTTGGGGTAGTATCCATTGTCTTGGTACTTCCAAATCTCTCCAGTTGATTAATCTGGGCTGTATTGCCGAATCAAATGGTCGAGGTTCAAATATTTCAATAATATTTCTATCCACATTTTGTGTATTAGTATGTGGTAGAGTTGTCAATTCATGAATTGTTTTCCAATGTTTTGACATATTTCGTGAGGTATCTTTCATTCCTATTCCTTTGGTTTGGATTTTTATAATGACAGATTCCTCAATATTTGGATCATCAATAGATATGAAGAAATTTGGTTTTATATTAAACCAAATAACTCCATTTACTAAATTGGATTGTACTCCTCCAATTATGGCATTCATAGGATTACTGAATCTTTTGTCTAAGACCAGTATAGCTACGGGTGTATCAATACCTTGTCTAAACAGGGCAGTAATACAGATTTGAATAAACCCGATGTGTATATATTTAATATTTGGGTGCTTCTTCTTCCATCTTTTGATCTTTTTTAAATCAAAAAGTTTAATATCTGCTGTTTCATCATCTGTTGAGCCAGCAGTAGTATTACCATTAAATTGTTCAAATATTCTTGTTGAGAATAATTTGAATTTTGATAATTTATAGACATCTTCCTTTTTTATAAGTTGCCTTTGATTATCAATTTCTTGTAGTTGTTCGTTGGTAAAAGTGATTTCTTCTCCAACTATTTCACGAAGGGCTATTGTTTGTAGCTCATCTTCGCTACTACCTCGTACTTCTGCAGTATTATACATAAATACGAATTCTTCATCGGATGTTTCCGAATCAGATTCAATCTCATATAAAATTTCATAATTAGAAATATCAGAATCAGATAAATCTTCTCCATAGAATATTTCTAATTCTTGTTCTTCAAGAAATTTTATCATTTTATTTGCACTTTTTCCTTTTTTAGGACAATCAGGTGCATAATGGCCTTCTTCGTTGCAAATGTAACAACGACACTTCTTTTTTAGAGGTGGTTTTTTAGAAGGTTTCTTTTTTCTAATATATTTTTTATTCTTTGAAAAAGATGTTTTCTTTTTCCAAGGTTTCCATTTAAATTTTCTCTTTCGAGAATATTTAGAATATTTGGAATTTCCAGGAGGTGGATTACATCCTATTTTCCAGTTTTCTTTTAAAATCTTATCACAACATTTATAACCAGCTTTAGAATTTGTGATTTGATTTTTAACTTGTTTCTTGGCTTTTATTTCAATGCAGTGGTCAGATATTTTTCTCAATACCCAATTTATGCGAAAACCAAGATTGTCATCTTTTTCGTCCTTTTCGATAGTTTTTAACCAGCCAGGATAAGATTTTAAAGCTATTTCATCCCATGGGTTTGGGAGTTTATGAAAGAATTGATCCATCCAGTGTTTGGTCTCTGAATGTTTTAGTTTGAAATAATATTTTTTGTATAGTTCAACAAATTCTTCAAATTGACAAATGTTACATAATTCTAGTTTAGATAAGATGTAGCACGCATCCTCTTGGAGTCTGGGTTCTCCAGTATATCCAATCCGATTTTCTTTAATTATTTCAACAAATCCTTTTAATATTTCATCAAAAGATTTGAAGGTTTGTAGGAGTTCAGTTTTTTGCTGAATTCCTATTTCTGAGCTTTCCCATTGTTGCAACCACTGTAAAACATCACCTTGGAGTGTTGCAGCAAGGTAGTCTAAAATTTTTTCTTTAGACCATGTACTCTTATAATTAGTAATGAGTATAGACATGGATTGTGCCCACTCATTAATAGTTTGTTCTTGATCTTTAAAAGGTATATGCCTTAGATCAAGATAAATACCATGTTGAGATATATTTTGTTTATTCAAATTATCTCTTCTTAGGAAAAAAGGGTTTGGTTCATCCTCATTTTTAGTATTGCTTGTAGAAGCATTGCCTGTTTTAACAAAATCTTCTTTTTCATTTTTATATGCAGGGGTTTGCATATAATCTTCGAAAGCTTCCCAATTTTGGAATTCCTGAAGTGGGTCTTCAGCCTTCCTTTTTCCATCAATTGTATTTACTACATGTGGTGGAATTTCTTCTAAACTCATTGAATATTGGTTTAATTCATACTGATAGTATTGTAATAATTTTTCATTTTCCAAATACGTGGTTTGTATTTGTTCAATGAGTTTATTGCAATACAAACCACGTATTTGGAAACTCATTGAACAAATACAAACCACGTATTTGGAAAATGAAAAATTATTACAATACTATCAGTATGAATTAAACCAATATTCATCTGATGAAGAAGAAATTCCACCACATGTAGTAAATACAATTGATGGAAAAAGGAAGGCTGAAGACCCACTTCAGGAATTCCAAAATTGGGAAGCCTTCGAAGATTATATGCAAACCCCTGCATATAAAAATGAAAAAGAAGATTTTGTTAAAACAGGCAATGCTTCTACAAGTAATACTAAAAATGAGGATGCACCAAACCCTTTTTTCCTAAGAAGAGATAATTTGAATAAACAAAATATATCTCAACATGGTATTTATCTTGATCTAAGGCATATACCTTTTAAAGATCAAGAACAAACTATTAATGAGTGGGCACAATCCATGTCTATACTCATTACTAATTATAAGAGTACATGGTCTAAAGAAAAATTTTTAGACTACCTTGCTGCAACACTCCAAGGTGATGTTTTACAGTGGTTGCAACAATTGGAAAGCTCAGAAATAGGAATTCAGCAAAAAACTGAACTCCTACAAACCTTCAAATCTTTTGATGAAATATTGAAAGGATTTGTTGAAATAATTAAAGAAAATCTGATTGGATATACTGGAGAACCCAGACTCCAAGAGGATGCGTGTTACATCTTATCTAAACTAGAATTATGTAACATTTGTCAATTTGAAGAATTTGTTGAACTATACAAAAAATATTATTTCAAACTAAAACATTCAGAGACCAAACACTGGATGGATCAATTCTTTCATAAACTCCCAAACCCATGGGATGAAATAGCTTTAAAATCTTATCCTGGCTGGTTAAAAACTATCGGAAAGGACGAAAAAGATGACAATCTTGGTTTTCGCATAAATTGGGTATTGAGAAAAATATCTGACCACTGCATTGAAATAAAAGCCAAGAAACAAGTTAAAAATCAAATCACAAATTCTAAAGCTGGTTATAAATGTTGTGATAAGATTTTAAAAGAAAACTGGAAAATAGGATGTAATCCACCTCCTAGAAATTCCAAATATTCTAAATATTCTCGAAAGAGAAAATTTAAATGGAAACCT
Source organism: Sambucus nigra (assembly GCA_949130495.1). Taxonomy (NCBI): domain Eukaryota; kingdom Viridiplantae; phylum Streptophyta; class Magnoliopsida; order Dipsacales; family Adoxaceae; genus Sambucus; species Sambucus nigra. Next base: position 250,834,132 of record OX422215.1, read on the forward strand.
TGGAAAAAGAAAACATCTTTTTCAAAGAATAAAAAATATATTAGAAAAAAGAAACCTTCTAAAAAACCACCTCTAAAAAAGAAGTGTCGTTGTTACATTTGCAACGAAGAAGGCCATTATGCACCTGATTGTCCTAAAAAAGGAAAAAGTGCAAATAAAATGATAAAATTTCTTGAAGAACAAGAATTAGAAATATTCTATGGAGAAGATTTATCTGATTCTGATATTTCTAATTATGAAATTTTATATGAGATTGAATCTGATTCGGAAACATCCGATGAAGAATTCGTATTTATGTATAATACTGCAGAAGTACGAGGTAGTAGCGAAGATGAGCTACAAACAATAGCCCTTCGTGAAATAGTTGGAGAAGAAATCACTTTTACCAACGAACAACTACAAGAAATTGATAATCAAAGGCAACTTATAAAAAAGGAAGATGTCTATAAATTATCAAAATTCAAATTATTCTCAACAAGAATATTTGAACAATTTAATGGTAATACTACTGCTGGCTCAACAAATGATGAAACAGCAGATATTAAACTTTTTGATTTAAAAAAGATCAAAAGATGGAAGAAGAAACACCCAAATATTAAATATATACACATCGGGTTTATTCAAATCTGTATTACTGCCCTGTTTAGACAAGGTATGGATACACCCGTAGCTATACTGGTCTTAGACAAAAGATTCAGTAATCCTATGAATGCCATAATTGGAGGAGTACAATCCAATTTAGTAAATGGAGTTATTTGGTTTAATATAAAACCAAATTTCTTCATATCTATTGATGATCCAAATATTGAGGAATCTGTCATTATAAAAATCCAAACCAAAGGAATAGGAATGAAAGATACCTCACGAAATATGTCAATACATTGGAAAACAATTCATGAATTGACAACTCTACCACATACTAATACACAAAATGTGGATAGAAATATTATTGAAATATTTGAACCTCGACCATTTGATTCGGCAATACAGCCCAGATTAATCAACTGGAGAGATTTGGAAGTACCAAGACAATGGATACTACCCCAAATAACAGAACCACCTCCTGAAAAACAACAAAACAGCGTTGAATTACAGGTATCTGGTAATAATATCTATTTTAAAAATAAACATTCAGAAAATTGGCAAAAGAATTTTCCTGACAATGATTGGGAAAAATTAAAGGGAAAAAACCTTTTAAAAGGCGAAAGTAGTAATAGTAAACCTCCTATTGCTATGAAAAATATACAAGTACCAATATTACCTGGAACAAATTATCTAAAAGAAGATAATATAAAATCCAGTCAAATTTATCATTTCCAATTAGGAAAAGAAGAAATAATCTTCTCACCAAGCCATGGAAAGAGAAGATATACTTATGTATTAGGTTACTTCAATTTTGCAGGCTATAAACCATATAGTCTTTGCACATTAATTGATACAGGAGCAACTATATGTTCCTGTAGACCTAATGCTTTACCTCCTGAAAAATGGATAAAAATGAAAAACCCTATTGCTGTAACAGGCATCAATGGGACACAGAATTTCATTGATTTAAAAGCCAAAAAAGTGGCTATATGGTTTAACGAAAAGAAATTCATTATTCCAAAAATCTTATGCTTTCCAGAAATGCATCGAGATTTTATATTAGGCAACAATTTTATCTCAGAATATTTGCCTATAAGTATTGATGAGGGAACTATAAATCTAACCCTCAACAAAGATGTAGTAAAAATCCCTTTACTACAACAACATAAATATAAGTGCGAAAGAGATTTTCGTCCTACTAAGAAAGGGGATATAACTCCTTTTATCAAAGCCCTTGAAGAAACTCATTGGCTTTATACTATATTAAATGATAATTTTAGTGAAAACCCACTAAAATTATGGAATAAAAGTCCAAGGTATTGTAATCTCAAACTAAGAGATCCCAATGTCATTATAAGAGTAAAACCAATGATCTATACCAGAAATGATATAGATGAATTTGATAAACAAATCAAAGAATTATTGGAAATAAACCTTATTGAAGAAACAATAAGTCCACACTCTAGCCCTGCCTTCATGGTAAGAAAACACAATGAAGTCATAAGAGGAAAAGCTAGAATGGTTATAAATTATAAAAGACTAAATGAACAATTAGAATTTGATGGTTATTTTATTCCAAGAAAAGATGTATTAATCAACCAAACTAAAGGAAAAAAGTTCTTTAGCAAATTCGATTGTAAATCTGGATTTTGGCAGTTAAAACTAACTGAAGAATCCAAGCCATTGACAGCCTTTAGTACCCCTAGAGGACATTATCAATGGAATGTTATGCCTTTTGGACTAAACACAGCTCCTCAGGTATATCAAAGATGGATGGACAAAATCTTTAAAGATCTTAAGGATTTTTGTGTTGTCTATATAGATGACATCCTTGTTTTTTCCAAAACCATAGAAGAACATAGATATCATCTGAAAATTATCTGTGAAAATTTCCAAAGACATGGAATCATTTTATCACCTAAGAAAATTGATGTTGAAAAAACAGAAATTAATTTTCTTGGTATAATCCTAAACCAGGATGGCCTACAATTACAAGATCATATCATCTCTAAAATAAGAGATTTTAATGAGGAAATTTTGGATTAAAAACAATTACAAAGTTTCCTAGGGATCCTTAATTATGGAAGTAATTTCATAAAAGGATTATCTCAAAAAGAATTACCACTTCTTGAAAAACTCAAAAAGAATGAAGTTTTTACATGGAGTGATAATGATACCCTTGTTGTTAAAACAATTAAACAAGAAATTATTAATAATTGCCCAAAAGTCTATTTTCCTAAAATAGGAGATAAATTAATATTGGAAACTGATGCTTCGGACAATTGCTGGGGATGTGTTCTCAAAGCAATTCCTGGAGAATATTGGAATGAAAACAATCCTTCCAATACTTTTGGTATTCGTGGTAAGAAAACCACTATCCCAAAAACAATTCAAAAACATGAATTGATATGTGGATATAATTCAGGAAAATTTAAACCAAATGAACTGAATTATATTATTTTTGAAAAGGAATTATTAGCAATTAAGCTTGCTATTAAAAAATTCCATATTTTCATAGCACCCGAAGACTTTATTGTCAGAACAGATAATAAAGCTGTCAAAGACTTCCTCATAAATAAAAGAAATATTTTAGAAGGAAGAAGACTTAAATGGTTCAACCAAATCGCTGTCTATACATTTGAAGTTGAACATTTAAATGGTACTAATAATTTTCTTGCAGATTATCTTAGCAGGAACTATGAAGAAAAACCTACTAACCAAGTAGAGTTTTTAGAAACCCATTAAACAAGTGGAATATTTTGAAATATATTTTATCAAAACCACTAAACAAGTGGAATTACTATTTTCAGGATGGGAGATAAGCACCCCGGGGAAGCACAAGGAGATTGGGTAACTATTGCTAAAAAGGCAAAAACCCAAGCATCATCATCTACACAACCTCAACAAAATCATGTTTATGTTGTATTCAGTGGAAGAAATCCAGGCTTCTATGACAACTGGAATCAATGTTTTATGCAAGTAAACAAATATCCTGGTGCGTGTCACCAAAAATTTAATACTATGCCAGAAGCCATCACAGCATGAGAAAATTGGATGAAACAGTTAGGACCTCCTAATATGATTTACCAGTTCTCCAAACTACAGACCAAGGAAAGCCTCCTTGATACTGAAACCCATGACTTTCACAACCCAGGAATTCCCTGCGAGTTGTATACACCATTAAATGAAGCATGGAAATCTCATCTCCGAGATAAAAGAAAAGATTTTAGAAAAAATATGAGTATCCTTGCTAACAAAATTGCTGAACAAACAGCAACTTTGGATAAATTCAAAAGTCTGAGCCTCAAACTCATAAAAAGCTTAAACTATGAAAATGAAGATTTTCCTTTAGAAAAAATTGATACTTTTCTGGAATTTTCTGAATTACTAGAAAATGATTTTTCTGACAAGATCTTCAATACCATCAGGAGAATTTGTCTATTTGAAAAAGCAAAGATAATTCTCCCACGTCCTCTATTCCAAATCGAAATTTTACCAAAAATTGAGGACCATGAGCAAAAGATAAAAAGTCTTTTATTCCAACATTTTTACTCCAGTTTAAATTATAGTGATGACATGCCAAAACTGCATTTCATTACTGAAGAGGGATATCCACCTTGGGATATTGAAACAATTGAATGGGGGTTAGTAAACAAACTAATCTTCTCCAGTGTAGCTTGTTTCAATCATTTTTAATTTTTACCTATGATGATCAAAACCATGATCTATCATGTATTGACAAAAAGCAAGTACAAATATACTCGCTATCTGTCATTTCATATCACAAGCACAATTGGTTGGCGATCAAGAGAAATTTTCTATCAACCCTACCAGATCTGGTACCTCAGAGGTACTGAGGACTATGAATGGGACGAGATTGAACAAAATTGGGAATTTGCACTTAATGTACTGTTGGACCAGTTGGACACAACGAGATATTGGTCACAAAACCTGATCAATACTTCAAACTATGCCGAATATTTTTGTCGGGAATCAACATTAAAATTCATGGTAACTGATGGCAGACGATTATTTGTTACCGATTTACCGATAAATTACACCACCTCGCTTGAACAACGAGCGGCGGTAAGGGAGTTTCTAAATAATTTGAAAAACAAAAATAATTTGGATGTTCCCTTTGAACAATTAAGCCATGCGGAGGAATATGGACAAGCCCAATTACATGGACCTCCAAACCACAGCCCTAACGACAGCATGTCCTTCGACTCTGTTGCTGAGGCCAACATTGCCAATGCATTTGATGCATGACAAATGTATGAAGAAGATGAACCCACATGAACGACTGCAAATCATCTAGCACACGAAGTGGGGATTGCATAAGGATTGCATAAGGACAGTAACCAACTGACGCATGCAATGACGTTTGGCGTTTAAAACAAAAATGTCCAAATCACATTACTATGCACATTTACTGTGCAACTACTATTTTCTTTAATATTACTGTGCACTTTTTGAAAAAATGAAAGATGCTGTCAGATTGTATTATCTCTTTTGTTTGTTTCTCTTTTCTTTCTGAATTAGAATACATAACAGATGAAGTCCGTAGGTGATAAATAGGAGAGCTTCCTCTCAGTTGAAATCATCAGTCATCAGTTGTAATTTTCTCTTTCTCTTTTGTACTCTCTTTCTCCACATATAATATTAGTCCGATCATTTCCGATCTGTGTTATTGTTATTGGTATCAGAGCCTTGTGATCAAAGGTTAGCATTATAACTATGTTTATATTGTTATGCTAGTATGAATGTTAAAGTAGAAACTATTATACTCCATCACAGAACTTATGTTTCTGGAGAAAATTTTAGGGTAAAATATAAAGTTTTTGGAACTAAGTGTCGTAATAATTGTTGTATGAAATATCGTTTAATCCTAGTTTTATATAAATAACTATGTTATTTAATATTACTGTTTGTTTTGTCGCTAAGATTGGTATATGCAGTTATAACCTCCATATTATAATCAAGTTACGACTGTCCTTGTAATAAAAATAAAAAAAAATAATAAAAAAAAAAGAGTAAAAAATCACGGTGAGTTAAATATAAAGATATTATTATATTATTTTGAAAATCTTTAAAAGTTTTCATAAAACCCATATCCCTATTATTGTTTCAAAGCCCATATTTCCATTTGCCAAAAAGCTACTCTAGTTAAGCAATAGGCATTAGAAAAACTGGTTTTAGGCACCTGAAACAACATATAATAGGAGGTCTTAGGTACCAATGGAATCTAGAAAAGATGAACAAAATAATAATAATATTAATCTACAATGTTTAGCACCATGGTTACAAAAAGATGAGTCTATGTATAATCATAGTTTACATATAGATAAAAAATCTGAAAATGATATTAGTAAAATTAGTACTACGTTAAATAGTTTAACTGATATAGTTTTTAGTTGGGTCAAACGAACTGAAAGACATCAGGTCGTTAATCAAAATTATGTAGAGAAAAAATTAGATTGTATTGAATTCAACTTAAATAAAGTTGATCAAAAAATTAGTCAACTCGAAACGGTTAAAAATTTAGATCTAAAAGAGGAGACTAAACAACAAATTGAAAATCTATTAAACAAAATAGATAATCAAAATCCAAAACAAACTGGAATGAATAACCCAGGGGATAACAAAATTCCTAGGTTATATTATGGTTCGGAGGAAATTAAAGCTCTTCAAACAGAAGAATTTAATTACACCGAATATATAAACGTTCGTGAAATATTAGATTATTGGAAACATCTATACAAAGATCCAATATTAACTGTTTCAGAACGCAATAAACTCATTGAACAAATACAAACCACGTATTTGGAAAATGAAAAATTATTACAATACTATCAGTATGAATTAAACCAATATTCATCTGATGAAGAAGAAATTCCACCACATGTAGTAAATACAATTGATGGAAAAAGGAAGGCTGAAGACCCACTTCAGGAATTCCAAAATTGGGAAGCTTTCGAAGATTATATGCAAACCCCTGCATATAAAAATGAAAAAGAAGATTTTGTTAAAACAGGCAATGCTTGTACAAGTAATACTAAAAATGAGGATGAACCAAACCCTTTTTTCCTAAGAAGAGATAATTTGAATAAACAAAATATATCTCAACATGGTATTTATCTTGATCTAAGGCATATACCTTTTAAAGATCAAGAACAAACTATTAATGAGTGGGCACAATCCATGTCTATACTCATTACTAATTATAAGAGTACATGGTCTAAAGAAAAATTTTTAGACTACCTTGCTGCAACACTCCAAGGTGATGTTTTACAGTGGTTGCAACAATGGGAAAGCTCAAAAATAGGAATTCAGCAAAAAACTGAACTCCTACAAACCTTCAAATCTTTTGATGAAATATTAAAAGTATTTGTTGAAATAATTAAAGAAAATCTGATTGGATATACTGGAGAACCCAGACTCCAAGAGGATGCGTGTTACATCTTATCTAAACTAGAATTATGTAACATTTGTCAATTTGAAGAATTTGTTGAACTATACAAAAAATATTATTTCAAACTAAAACATTCAGAGACCAAACACTGGATGGATCAATTCTTTCATAAACTCCCAAACCCATGGGATGAAATAGCTTTAAAATCTTATCCTGGCTGGTTAAAAACTATCGGAAAGGACGAAAAAGATGACAATCTTGGTTTTCGCATAAATTGGGTATTGAGAAAAATATCTGACCACTGCATTGAAATAAAAGCCAAGAAACAAGTTAAAAATCAAATCACAAATTCTAAAGCTGGTTATAAATGTTGTGATAAGATTTTAAAAGAAAACTGGAAAATAGGATGTAATCCACCTCCTAGAAATTCCAAATATTCTAAATATTCTCGAAAGAGAAAATTTAAATGGAAACCTTGGAAAAAGAAAACATCTTTTTCAAAGAATAAAAAATATATTAGAAAAAAGAAACCTTCTAAAAAACCACCTCTAAAAAAGAAGTGTCGTTGTTACATTTGCAACGAAGAAGGCCATTATGCACCTGATTGTCCTAAAAAAGGAAAAAATGCAAATAAAATGATAAAATTTCTTGAAGAACAAGAATTAGAAATATTCTATGGAAAAGATTTATCTGATTCTGATATTTCTAATTATGAAATTTTATATGAGATTGAATCTGATTCGGAAACAGCCAATGAAGAATTCGTATTTATGTATAATACTGCAGAAGTACGAGGTAGTAGCGAAGATGAGCTACAAACAATAGCCCTTCGTGAAATAGTTGGAGAAGAAATCACTTTTACCAACGAACAACTACAAGAAATCGATAATCAAAGGAAACTTATAAAAAAGGAAGATGTCTATAAATTATCAAAATTCAAATTATTCTCAACAAGAATATTTGAACAATTTAATGGTAATACTACTGCTGGCTCAACAGATGATGAAACAGCAGATATTAAACTTTTTGATTTAAAAAAGATCAAAAGATGGAAGAAGAAACACCCAAATATTAAATATATACACATCGGGTTTATTCAAATCTGTATTACTGCCCTGTTTAGACAAGGTATGGATACACCCGTAGCTATACTGGTCTTAGACAAAAGATTCAGTAATCCTATGAATGCCATAATTGGAGGAGTACAATCCAATTTAGTAAATGGAGTTATTTGGTTTAATATAAAACCAAATTTCTTCATATCTATTGATGATCCAAATATTGAGGAATCTGTCATTATAAAAATCCAAACCAAAGGAATAGGAATGAAAGATACCTCACGAAATATGTCAATACATTGGAAAACAATTCATGAATTGACAACTCTACCACATACTAATACACAAAATGTGGATAGAAATATTATTGAAATATTTGAACCTCGACCATTTGATTCGGCAATACAGCCCAGATTAATCAACTGGAGAGATTTGGAAGTACCAAGACAATGGATACTACCCCAAATAACAGAACCGCCTCCTGAAAAACAACAAAACAGCGTTGAATTACAGGTATCTGGTAATAATATCTATTTTAAAAATAAACATTCAGAAAATTGGCAAAAGAATTTTCCTGACAATGATTGGGAAAAATTAAAGGGAAAAAACCTTTTAAAAGGCGAAAGTAGTAATAGTAAACCTCCTATTGCTATGAAAAATATACAAGTACCAATATTACCTGGAACAAATTATCTAAAAGAAGATAATATAAAATCCAGTCAAATTTATCATTTCCAATTAGGAAAAGAAGAAATAATCTTCTCACCAAGCCATGGAAAGAGAAGATATACTTATGTATTAGGTTACTTCAATTTTGCAGGCTATAAACCATATAGTCTTTGCACATTAATTGATACAGGAGCAACTATATGTTCCTCTAGACCTAATGCTTTACCTCCTGAAAAATGGATAAAAATGAAAAACCCTATTGCTGTAACAGGCATCAATGGGACACAGAATTTCATTGATTTAAAAGCCAAAAAAGTGTCTACATGGTTTAACGAAAAGAAATTCATTATTCCAAAAATCTTATGCTTTCCAGAAATGCATGGAGATTTTATATTAGGCAACAATTTTATCTCAGAATATTTGCCTATAAGTATTGATGAGGGAACTATAAATCTAACCCTCAACAAAGATGTAGTAAAAATCCCTTTACTACAACAACATAAATATAAGTGCGAAAGAGATTTTCGTCCTACTAAGAAAGGGGATATAACTCCTTTTATCAAAGCCCTTGAAGAAACTCATTGGCTTTATACTATATTAAATGATAATTTTAGTGAAAACCCACTAAAATTATGGAATAAAAGTCCAAGGTATTGTAATCTCAGACTAAGAGATCCCAATGTCATTATAAGAGTAAAACCAATGATCTATACCAGAAATGATATAGATGAATTTGATAAACAAATCAAAGAATTATTGGATATAAACCTTATTGAAGAAACAATAAGTCCACACTCTAGCCCTGCCTTCATGGTAAGAAAACACAATGAAGTCATAAGAGGAAAAGCAAGAATGGTTATAAATTATAAAAGACTAAATGAACAATTAGAATTTGATGGTTATTTTATTCCAAGAAAAGATGTATTAATCAACCAAACTAAAGGAAAAAAGTTCTTTAGCAAATTCGATTGTAAATCTGGATTTTGGCAGTTAAAACTAACTGAAGAATCCAAGCCATTGACAGCCTTTAGTACCCCTAGAGGACATTATCAATGGAATGTTATGCCTTTTGGACTAAACACAGCTCCTCAGGTATATCAAAGATGGATGGACAAAATCTTTAAAGATCTTAAGGATTTTTGTGTTGTCTATATAGATGACATCCTTGTTTTTTCCAAAACCATAGAAGAACATAGATATCATCTGAAAATTATCTGTGAAAAATTCCAAAGACATGGAATCATTTTATCACCTAAGAAAATTGATGTTGAAAAAATAGAAATTAATTTTCTTGGTATAATCCTAAACCAGGATGGCCTACAATTACAAGATCATATCATCTCTAAAATAAGAGATTTTAATGAGGAAATTTTGGATAAAAAACAATTACAAAGTTTCCTAGGGATCCTTAATTATGGAAGAAATTTCATAAAAGGATTATCTCAAAAAGAATTACCACTTCTTGAAAAACTCAAAAAGAATGAAGTTTTTACATGGAGTGATAATGATACCCTTGTTGTTAAAACAATTAAACAAGAAATTATTAATAATTGCCCAAAAGTCTATTTTCCTAAAATAGGAGATAAATTAATATTGGAAACTGATGCTTCGGACAATTGCTGGGGATGTGTTCTCAAAGCAATTCCTGGAGAATATTGGAATGAAAACAATCCTTCCAATACTTTTGGTATTCGTGGTAAGAAAACCACTATCCCAAAAACAATTCAAAAACATGAATTGATATGTGGATATAATTCAGGAAAATTTAAACCAAATGAACTGAATTATATTATTTTTGAAAAGGAATTATTAGCAATTAAGCTTGCTATTAAAAAATTCCATATTTTCTTAGCACCCGAAGACTTTATTGTCAGAACAGATAATAAAGCTGTCAAAGACTTCCTCATAAATAAAAGAAATATTTTAGAAGGAAGAAGACTTAAATGGTTCAACCAAATCGTTGTCTATACATTTGAAGTTGAACATTTAAATGGTACTAATAATTTTCTTGCAGATTATCTTAGCAGGAACTATGAAGAAAAACCTACTAACCAAGTAGAGTTTTTAGAAACCCATTAAACAAGTGGAATATTTTGAAATATATTTTATCAAAACCACTAAACAAGTGGAATTACTATTTTCAGGATGGGAGATAAGCACCCCGGGGAAGCACAAGGAGATTGGGTAACTATTGCTAAAAAGGCAAAAACCCAAGCATCATCATCTACACAACCTCAATAAAATCATGTTTATGTTGTATTCAGTGGAAGAAATCCAGGCTTCTATGACAACTGGAATCAATGTTTTATGCAAGTAAACAAATATCCTGGTGCGTGTCACCAAAAATTTAATACTATGCCAGAAGCCATCACAGCATGGGAAAATTGGATGAAACAGTTAGGACCTCCTAATATGATTTACCAGTTCTCCAAACTACAGACCAAGGAAAGCCTCCTTGATACTGAAACCCATGACTTTCACAACCCAGGAATTCCCTGCGAGTTGTATAAACCATTAAATGAAGCATGGAAATCTCATCTCCGAGATAAAAGAAAAGATTTTAGAAAAAATATGAGTATCCTTGCTAACAAAATTGCTGAACAAACAGCAACTTTGGATAAATTCAAAAGTCTGAGCCTCAAACTCATAAAAGCTTAAACTATGAAAATGAAGATTTTCCTTTAGAAAAAATTGATACTTTTCTGGAATTTTCTGAATTACTGGAAAATAATTTTTCTGACAAGATCTTCAATACCATCAGGAGAATTTGTCTATTTGAAAAAGCAAAGATAATTCTCCCACGTCCTCTATTCCAAATCGAAATTTTACCAAAAATTGAGGACCATGAGCAAAAGATAAAAAGTCTTTTACTCCAACATTTTTATTCCAGTTTAAATTATAGTGATGACATGCCAAAACTGCATTTCATTACTGAAGAGGGATATCCACCTTGGGATATTGAAACAATTGAATGGGGGTTAGTAAACAAACTAATCTTCTCAAGTGTAGCTTATTTCAATCATTTTGAATTTTTACCTATGATGATCAAAACCACGATCTATCATGTATTGACAAAAAGCAAGTACAAATATACTCGCTATCTGTCATTTCATATCATAAGCACAATGGGTTGGCGATCAAGAGAAATTTTCTATCAACCCTACCAGATCTGGTACCTCAGAGGTACTGAGGACTATGAATGGGACGAGATTGAACAAAATTGGGAATTTGCACTTAATGTACCGTTGGACCAGTTGGACACAACGAGATATTGGTCACAAAACCTGATCAATACTTCAAACTATGCAGAATATTTTTGTCGGGAATCAACATTAAAATTCATGGTAACTGATGGCAGACGATTATTTGTTACCGATTTACCGATAAATTACACCACCTCGCTTGAACAACGAGCGGCGGTAAGGGAGTTTCTAAATAATTTGAAAAACAAAAATAATTTGGATGTTCCCTTTGAACAATTAAGCCATGCGGAGGAATATGAACAAGCCCAATTACATGGACCTCCAAACCACAGCCCTAACGACAGCATGTCCTTCGACTCTGTTGCTGAGGCCAACATTGTCAATGCATTTGATGCATGACAAATGTATAAAGAAGATGAACCCACATGAACGACTGCAAATCATCTAGCACACGAAGTGGGGATTGCATAAGGATTGCATAAGGACAGTAACCAACTGACGCATGCAATGACGTTTGGCGTTTAAAACAAAAATGTCCAAATCACATTACTATGCACATTTACTGTGCAACTACTATTTTCTTTAATATTACTGTGCACTTTTTGAAAAAATGAAAGATGCTGTCAGATTGTATTATCTCTTTTGTTTGTTTCTCTTTTCTTTCTGAATTAGAATACATAACAGATGAAGACGGTAGGTGATAAATAGGAGAGCTTCCTCTCAGTTGAAATCATCGGTCATCAGTTGTAATTTTCTCTTTCTCTTTTGTACTCTCTTTCTCCACATATAATATTAGTCCTTCGACAATATTATATGTTTAGATATAATATTATATGTTTAGACATAACAGATGAAGTCCGTAGGTGATAAATAGGAGAGCTTCCTCTCAGTTGAAATCATCAGTCATCAGTTGTAATTTTCTCTTTCTCTTTTGTACTCTCTTTCTCCACATATAATATTAGTCCGATCATTTCCGATCTGTGTTATTGTTATTGGTATCAGAGCCTTGTGATCAAAGGTTAGCATTATAACTATGTTTATATTGTTATGCTAGTATGAATGTTAAAGTAGAAACTATTACACTCCATCACAGAACTTATGTTTCTGGAGAAAATTTTAGGGTAAAATAGAAAGTTTTTGGAACTAAGTGTCGTAATAATTGTTGTATGAAATATCGTTTAATCCTAGTTTTATATAAATAACTATGTTATTTAATATTACTGTTTGTTTTGTCGCTAAGATTGGTATATGCAGTTATAACCTCCATATTATAATCAAGTTACGACTGTCCTTGTAATAAAAATAAAAAAAAATAATAAAAAAAAAAGAGTAAAAAATCACGGTGAGTTAAATATAAAGATATTATTATATTATTTTGAAAATCTTTAAAAGTTTTCATAAAACCCATATCCCTATTATTGTTTCAAAGCCCATATTTCCATTTGCCAAAAAGCTACTCTAGTTAAGCAATAGGCATTAGGAAAACTGGTTTTAGGCACCTGAAACAACATATAATAGGAGGTCTTAGGTACCAATGGAATCTAGAAAAGATGAACAAAATAATAATAATATTAATCTACAATGTTTAGCACCATGGTTACAAAAAGATGAGTCTATGTATAATCATAGTTTACATATAGATAAAAAATCTGAAAATGATATTAGTAAAATTAGTACTACGTTAAATAGTTTAACTGATATAGTTTTTAGTTGGGTCAAACGAACTGAAAGACATCAGGTCGTTAATCAAAATTATGTAGAGAAAAAATTAGATTGTATTGAATTCAACTTAAATAAAGTTGATCAAAAAATTAGTCAACTCGAAACGGTTAAAAATTTAGATCTAAAAGAGGAGACTAAACAACAAATTGAAAATCTATTAAACAAAATAGATAATCAAAATCCAAAACAAACTGGAATGAATAACCCAGGGGATAACAAAATTCCTAGGTTATATTATGGTTCGGAGGAAATTAAAGCTCTTCAAACAGAAGAATTTAATTACACCGAATATATAAACGTTCGTGAAATATTAGATTATTGGAAACATCTATACAAAGATCCAATATTAACTGTTTCAGAACGCAATAAACTCATTGAACAAATACAAACCACGTATTTGGAAAATGAAAAATTATTACAATACTATCAGTATGAATTAAACCAATATTCATCTGATGAAGAAGAAATTCCACCACATGTAGTAAATACAATTGATGGAAAAAGGAAGGCTGAAGACCCACTTCAGGAATTCCAAAATTGGGAAGCTTTCGAAGATTATATGCAAACCCCTGCATATAAAAATGAAAAAGAAGATTTTGTTAAAACAGGCAATGCTTCTACAAGTAATACTAAAAATGAGGATGAACCAAACCCTTTTTTCCTAAGAAGAGATAATTTGAATAAACAAAATATATCTCAACATGGTATTTATCTTGATCTAAGGGATATACCTTTTAAAGATCAAGAACAAACTATTAATGAGTGGGCACAATCCATGTCTATACTCATTACTAATTATAAGAGTACATGGTCTAAAGAAAAATTTTTAGACTACCTTGCTGCAACACTCCAAGGTGATGTTTTACAGTGGTTGCAACAATGGGAAAGCTCAGAAATAGGAATTCAGCAAAAAACTGAACTCCTACAAACCTTCAAATCTTTTGATGAAATATTAAAAGGATTTGTTGAAATAATTAAAGAAAATCTGATTGGATATACTGGAGAACCCAGACTCTAAGAGGATGCGTGTTACATCTTATCTAAACTAGAATTATGTAACATTTGTCAATTTGAAGAATTTGTTGAACTATACAAAAAATATTATTTCAAACTAAAACATTCAGAGACCAAACACTGGATGGATCAATTCTTTCATAAACTCCCAAACCCATGGGATGAAATAGCTTTAAAATCTTATCCTGGCTGGTTAAAAACTATCGGAAAGGACGAAAAAGATGACAATCTTGGTTTTCGCATAAATTGGGTATTGAGAAAAATATCTGACCACTGCATTGAAATAAAAGCCAAGAAACAAGTTAAAAATCAAATCACAAATTCTAAAGCTGGTTATAAATGTTGTGATAATATTTTAAAAGAAAACTGGAAAATAGGATGTAATCCACCTCCTAGAAATTCCAAATATTCTAAATATTCTCGAAAGAGAAAATTTAAATGGAAACCTTGGAAAAAGAAAACATCTTTTTCAAAGAATAAAAAATATATTAAAAAAAAGAAACCTTCTAAAAAACCACCTCTAAAAAAGAAGTGCCGTTGTTACATTTGCAACGAAGAAGGCCATTATGCACCTGATTGTCCTAAAAAAGGAAAAAGTGCAAATAAAATGATAAAATTTCTTGAAGAACAAGAATTAGAAATATTCTATGGAGAAGATTTATCTGATTCTGATATTTCTAATTATGAAATTTTATATGAGATTGAATCTGATTCGGAAACATCCGATGAAGAATTCGTATTTATGTATAATACTGCAGAAGTACGAGGTAGTAGCGAAGATGAGCTACAAACAATAGCCCTTCGTGAAATAGTTGGAGAAGAAATCACTTTTACCAACGAACAACTACAAGAAATTGATAATCAAAGGCAACTTGTAAAAAAGGAAGATGTCTATAAATTATCAAAATTCAAATTATTCTCAACAAGAATATTTGAACAATTTAATGGTAATACTACTGCTGGCTCAACAGATGATGAAACAGCAGATATTAAACTTTTTGATTTAAAAAAGATCAAAAGATGGAAGAAGAAACACCCAAATATTAAATATATACACATCGGGTTTATTCAAATCTGTATTACTGCCCTGTTTAGACAAGGTATGGATACACCCTTAGGTATACTGGTCTTAGACAAAAGATTCAGTAATCCTATGAATGCCATAATTGGAGGAGTACAATCCAATTTAGTAAATGGAGTTATTTGGTTCAATATAAAACCAAATTTCTTCATATCTATTGATGATCCAAATATTGAGGAATCTGTCATTATAAAAATCCAAACCAAAGGAATAGGAATGAAAGATACCTCACGAAATATGTCAATACATTGGAAAACAATTCATGAATTGACAACTCTACCACATACTAATACACAAAATGTGGATAGAAATAGTATTGAAATATTTGAACCTCGACCATTTGATTCGGCAATACAGCCCAGATTAATCAACTGGAGAGATTTGGAAGTACCAAGACAATGGATACTACCCCAAATAACAGAACCACCTCCTGAAAAACAACAAAACAGCGTTGAATTACAGGTATCTGGTAATAATGACTATTTTAAAAATAAACATTCAGAAAATTGGCAAAAGAATTTTCCTGACAATGATTGGGAAAAATTAAAGGGAAAAAACCTTTTAAAAGGCGAAAGTAGTAATATTAAACCTCCTATTGCTATGAAAAATATACAAGTACCAATATTACCTGGAACAAATTATCTAAAAGAAGATAATATAAAATCCAGTCAAATTTATCATTTCCAATTAGGAAAAGAAGAAATAATCTTCTCACCAAGCCATGGAAAGAGAAGATATACTTATGTATTAGGTTACTTCAATTTTGCAGGCTATAAACCATATAGTCTTTGCACATTAATTGATACAAGAGCAACTATATGTTCCTGTAGACCTAATGCTTTACCTCCTGAAAAATGGATAAAAATGAAAAACCCTATTGCTGTAACAGGCATCAATGGAACACCGAATTTCATTGATTTAAAAGCCAAAAAAGTGTCTATATGGTTTAACGAAAAGAAATTCATTATTCCAAAAATCTTATGCTTTCCAGAAATGCATGGAGATTTTATATTAGGCAACAATTTTATCTCAGAATATTTGCCTATAAGTATTGATGAGGGAACTATAAATCTAACCCTCAACAAAGATGTAGTAAAAATCCCTTTACTACAACAACATAAATATAAGTGCGAAAGAGATTTTCGTCCTACTAAGAAAGGGGATATAACTCCTTTTATCAAAGCCCTTGAAGAAACTCATTGGCTTTATACTATATTAAATGATAATTTTAGTGAAAACCCACTAAAATTATGGAATAAAAGTCCAAGGTATTGTAATCTCAGACTAAGAGATCCCAATGTCATTATAAGAGTAAAACCAATGATCTATACCAGAAATGATATAGATGAATTTGATAAACAAATCAAAGAATTATTGGATATAAACCTTATTGAAGAAAAAATAAGTCCACACTCTAGCCCTGCCTTCATGGTAAGAAAACACAATGAAGTCATAAGAGGAAAAGCTAGAATGGTTATAAATTATAAAAGACTAAATGAACAATTAGAATTTGATGGTTATTTTATTCCAAGAAAAGATGTATTAATCAACCAAACTAAAGGAAAAAAGTTCTTTAGCAAATTCGATTGTAAATCTGGATTTTGGCAGTTAAAACTAACTGAAGAATCCAAGCCATTAACAGCCTTTAGTACCCCTAGAGGACATTATCAATGGAATGTTATGCCTTTTGGACTAAACACAGCTCCTCACGTATATCAAAGATGGATGGACAAAATCTTTAAAGATCTTAAGGATTTTTGTGTTGTCTATATAGATGACATCCTTGTTTTTTCAAAAACCATAGAAGAACATAGATATCACCTAAAAATTATCTGTGAAAAATTCCAAAGACATGGAATCATTTTATCACCTAAGAAAATTGATGTTGAAAAAATAGAAATTAATTTTCTTGGTATAATCCTAAACCAGGATGGCCTACAATTACAAGATCATATCATCTCTAAAATAAGAGATTTTAATGAGGAAATTTTGGATAA
Organism: Sambucus nigra; assembly: GCA_949130495.1. NCBI lineage: Eukaryota > Viridiplantae > Streptophyta > Magnoliopsida > Dipsacales > Adoxaceae > Sambucus > Sambucus nigra. The sequence continues at coordinate 250,851,873 of OX422215.1, forward strand.
AAAACAATTACAAAGTTTCCTAGGGATCCTTAATTATGGAAGAAATTTCATAAAAGGATTATCTCAAAAAGAATTACCACTTCTTGAAAAACTCAAAAAGAATGAAGTTTTTACATGGAGTCATAATGATACCCTTGTTGTTAAAACAATTAAACAAGAAATTATTAATAATTTCCCAAAAGTCTATTTTCCTAAAATAGGAGATAAATTAATATTGGAAACTGATGCTTCGGACAATTGCTGGGGATGTGTTCTCAAAGCAATTCCTGGAGAATATTGGAATGAAAACAATCCTTCCAATACTTTTGGTATTCGTGGTAAGAAAACCACTATCCCAAAAACTATTCAAAAACATGAATTGATATGTGGATATAATTCAGGAAAATTTAAACCAAATGAACTGAATTATATTATTTTTGAAAAGGAATTATTAGCAATTAAGCTTGCTATTAAAAAATTCCATATTTTCTTAGCACCCGAAGACTTTATTGTCAGAACAGATAATAAAGCTGTCAAAGACTTCCTCATAAATAAAAGAAATATTTTAGAAGGAAGAAGACTTAAATGGTTCAACCAAATCGCTGTCTATACATTTGAAGTTGAACATTTAAATGGTACTAATAATTTTCTTGCAGATTATCTTAGCAGGAACTATGAAGAAAAACCTACTAACCAAGTAGAGTTTTTAGAAACCCATTAAACAAGTGGAATATTTTGAAATATATTTTATCAAAACCACTAAACAAGTGGAATTACTATTTTCAGGATGGGAGATAAGCACCCCGGGGAAGCACAAGGAGATTGGGTAACTATTGCTGAAAAGGCAAAAACCCAAGCATCATCATCTACACAACCTCAACAAAATCATGTTTATGTTGTATTCAGTGGAAGAAATCCAGGCTTCTATGACAACTGGAATCAATGTTTTATGCAAGTAAACAAATATCCTGGTGCGTGTCACCAAAAATTTAATACTATGCCAGAAGCCATCACAGCATGGCAAAATTAGATGAAACAGTTAGGACCTCCTAATATGATTTACCAGTTCTCCAAACTACAGACCAAGGAAAGCCTCCTTGATACTGAAACCCATGACTTTCACAACCCAGGAATTCCCTGCGAGTTGTATACACCATTAAATGAAGCATGGAAATCTCATCTCCGAGATAAAAGAAAAGATTTTAGAAAAAATATGAGTATCCTTGCTAACAAAATTGCTGAACAAACAGCAACTTTGGATAAATTCAAAAGTCTGAGCCTCAAACTCATAAAAAGCTTAAACTATGAAAATGAAGATTTTCCTTTAGAAAAAATTGATACTTTTCTGGAATTTTCTGAATTACTGGAAAATGATTTTTCTGACAAGATCTTCAATACCATCAGGAGAATTTGTCTATTTGAAAAAGCAAAGATAATTCTCCCACGTCCTCTATTCCAAATCAAAATTTTACCAAAAATTGAGGACCATGAGCAAAAGATAAAAAGTCTTTTACTCCAACATTTTTACTCCAGTTTAAATTATAGTGATGACATGCCAAAACTGCATTTCATTACTGAAGAGGGATATCCACCTTGGGATATTGAAACAATTGAATGGGGGTTAGTAAACAAACTAATCTTCTCCAGTGTAGCTTGTTTCAATCATTTTGAATTTTTACCTATGATGATCAAAACCATGATCTATCATGTATTGACAAAAAGCAAGTACAAATATACTCGCTATCTGTCATTTCATATCACAAGCACAATTGGTTGGCGATCAAGAGAAATTTTCTATCAACCCTACCAGATCTGGTACCTCAGAGGTACTCAGGACTATGAATGGGACGAGATTGAACAAAATTGGGAATTTGCACTTAATGTACCGTTGGACCAGTTGGACACAACGAGATATTGGTCACAAAACCTGATCAATACTTCAAACTATGCAGAATATTTTTGTCGGGAATCAACATTAAAATTCATGGTAACTGATGGCAGACGATTATTTGTTACCGATTTACCGATAAATTACACCACCTCGCTTGAACAACGAGCGGCGGTAAGGGAGTTTCTAAATAATTTGAAAAACAAAAATAATTTGGATGTTCCCTTTGAACAATTAAGCCATGCGGAGGAATATAAACAAGCCCAATTACATGGACCTCCAAACCACAGCCCTAACGACAGCATGTCCTTCGACTCTGTTGCTGAGGCCAACATTGCCAATGCATTTGATGCATGACAAATGTATAAAGAAGATGAACCCACATGAACGACTGCAAATCATCTAGCACACGAAGTGGGGATTGCATAAGGATTGCATAAGGACAGTAACCAACTGACGCATGCAATGACGTTTGGCGTTTAAAACAAAAATGTCCAAATCACATTACTATGCACATTTACTGTGCACTTTTTGAAAAAATGAAAGATGCTGTCAGATTGTATTATCTCTTTTGTTTGTTTCTCTTTTCTTTCTGAATTAGAATACATAACAGATGAAGTCCGTAGGTGATAAATAGGAGAGCTTCCTCTCAGTTGAAATCATCAGTCATCAGTTGTAATTTTCTCTTTCTCTTTTGTACTCTCTTTCTCCACATATAATATTAGTCCCATCATTTCCGATCTGTGTTATTGTTATTGCATTTCAGAAAGAAAAGAGAAACAAATAAAAGAGATAATACAATCTGACAGCATCTTTCATTTTTTCAAAAAGTGCACAGTAATATTAAAGAAAATAGTAGTTGCACAGTAAATGTGCATAGTAATGTGATTTGGACATTTTTGTTTTAAACGCCAAACGTCATTGCATGCGTCAGTTGGTTACTGTCCTTATGCAATCCTTATGCAATCCCCACTTCGTGTGAAAAATTCCAAAGACATGGAATCATTTTATCACCTAAGAAAATTGATGTTGAAAAAACAGAAATTAATTTTCTTGGTATAATCCTAAACCAGGATGGCCTACAATTACAAGATCATATCATCTCTAAAATAAGAGATTTTAATGAGGAAATTTTGGATAAAAAACAATTACAAAGTTTCCTAGGTATCCTTAATTATGGAAGAAATTTCATAAAAGGATTATCTCAAAAAGAATTACCACTTCTTGAAAAACTCAAAAAGAATGAAGTTTTTACATGGAGTGATAATGATACCCTTGTTGTTAAAACAATTAAACAAGAAATTATTAATAATTGCCCAAAAGTCTATTTTCCTAAAATAGGAGATAAATTAATATTGGAAACTGATGCTTCGGACAATTGCTGGGGATGTGTTCTCAAAGCAATTCCTGGAGAATATTGGAATGAAAACAATCCTTCCAATACTTTTGGTATTCGTGGTAAGAAAACCACTATCCCAAAAACAATTCAAAAACATGAATTGATATGTGGATATAATTCAAGAAAATTTAAACCAAATGAACTGAATTATATTATTTTTGAAAAGGAATTATTAGCAATTAAGCTTGCTATTAAAAAATTCCATATTTTCTTAGCACCCGAAGACTATATTGTCAGAACATATAATAAAGCTGTCAAAGACTTCCTCATAAATAAAAGAAATATTTTAGAAGGAAGAAGACTTAAATGGTTCAACCAAATCGCTGTCTATACATTTGAAGTTGAACATTTAAATGGTACTAATAATTTTCTTGCAGATTATCTTAGCAGGAACTATGAAGAAAAACCTACTAACCAAGTAGAGTTTTTAGAAACCCATTAAACAAGTGGAATATTTTGAAATATATTTTATCAAAACCACTAAACAAGTGGAATTACTATTTTCAGGATGGGAGATAAGCACCCCGGGGAAGCACAAGGAGATTGGGTAACTATTGCTAAAAAGGCAAAAACCTAAGCATCATCATCTACACAACCTCAACAAAATCATGTTTATGTTGTATTCAGTGGAAGAAATCCAGGCTTCTATGACAACTGGAATCAATGTTTTATGCAAGTAAACAAATATCCTGGTGCGTGTCACCAAAAATTTAATACTATGCCAGAAGCCATCACAGCATGGGAAAATTGGATGAAATAGTTAGGACCTCCTAATATGATTTACCAGTTCTCCAAACTACAGACCAAGGAAAGCCTCCTTGATACTGAAACCCATGACTTTCACAACCCAGGAATTCCCTGCGAGTTGTATACACCATTAAATGAAGCATGGAAATCTCATCTCCGAGATAAAAGAAAAGATTTTAGAAAAAATATGAGTATCCTTGCTAACAAAATTGCTGAACAAACAGCAACTTTGGATAAATTCAAAAGTCTGAGCCTCAAACTCATAAAAAGCTTAAACTATGAAAATGAAGATTTTCCTTTAGAAAAAATTGATACTTTTCTGGAATTTTCTGAATTACTGGAAAATGATTTTTCTGACAAGATCTTCAATACCATCAGGAGAATTTGTCTATTTGAAAAAGCAAAGATAATTCTCCCACGTCCTCTATTCCAAATCGAAATTTTACCAAAAATTGAGGACCATGAGCAAAAGATAAAAAGTCTTTTACTCCAACATTTTTACTCCAGTTTAAATTATAGTGATGACATGCCAAAACTGCATTTCATTACTGAAGAGGGATATCCACCTTGGGATATTGAAACAATTGAATGGGGGTTAGTAAACAAACTAATCTTCTCCAGTGTAGCTTGTTTCAATCATTTTGAATTTTTACCTATGATGATCAAAACCATGATCTATCATGTATTGACAAAAAGCAAGTACAAATATACTCGCTATCTGTCATTTCATATCACAAGAACAATTGGTTGGCGATCAAGAGAAATTTTCTATCAACCCTACCAGATCTGGTACCTCAGAGGTACTCAGGACTATGAATGGGACGAGATTGAACAAAATTGGGAATTTGCACTTAATGTACCGTTGGACCAGTTGGACACAACGAGATATTGGTCACAAAACCTGATCAATACTTCAAACTATGCAGAATATTTTTGTCAGGAATCAACATTAAAATTCATGGTAACTGATGGCAGACAATTATTTGTTACCGATTTACCGATAAATTACACCACCTCGCTTGAACAACGAGCGGCGGTAAGGGAGTTTCTAAATAATTTGAAAAACAAAAATAATTTGGATGTTTCCTTTGAACAATTAAGCCATGAGGAGGAATATGAACAAGCCCAATTACATGGACCTCCAAACCACAGCCCTAACGACAGCATGTCCTTCGACTCTGTTGCTGAGGCCAATATTGCCAATGCATTTGATGCATGACAAATGTATGAAGAAAATGAACCCACATGAACGACTGCAAATCATCTAGCACACGAAGTGGGGATTGCATAAGGACAGTAACCAACTGACGCATGCAATGACGTTTGGCATTTAAAACAAAAATGTCCAAATCACATTACTATGCACATTTACTGTGCAACTACTATTTTCTTTAATATTACTGTGCACTTTTTGAAAAAATGAAAGATGCTGTCAGATTGTATTATCTCTTTTGTTTGTTTCTCTTTTCTTTCTGAATTAGAATACATAACAGATGAAGTCCGTAGGTGATAAATAGGAGAGCTTCCTCTCAGTTGAAATCATCAGTCATCAGTTGTAATTTTCTCTTTCTCTTTTGTACTCTCTTTCTCCACATATAATATTAGTCCCATCATTTCCGATCTGTGTTATTGTTATTGGTATCATTTAAATGTTCTTGGTACCAATAACAGATGATTGGAAAATGAAATATGCAATCCCCAATTACATGGACCTCCAAACCACAGCCCTAACGACAGCATGTCCTTCGACTCTGTTGCTGAGGCCAACATTGCCAATGCATTTGATGCATGACAAATGTATGAAGAAGATGAACCCACATGAACGACTGCAAATCATCTAGTACACGAAGTGGGGATTGCATAAGGATTGCATAAGGACAGTAACCAACTGACGCATGCAATGACGTTTGGCGTTTAAAACAAAAATGTCCAAATCACATTACTATGCACATTTACTGTGCAACTACTATTTTCTTTAATATTACTGTGCACTTTTTGAAAAAATGAAAGATGCTGTCAGATTGTATTATCTCTTTTGTTTGTTTCTCTTTTCTTTCTGAATTAGAATACATAACAGATGAAGTCCGTAGGTGATAAATAGGAGAGCTTCCTCTCAGTTGAAATCATCAGTCATCAGTTGTAATTTTCTCTTTCTCTTTTGTACTCTCTTTCTCCACATATAATATTAGTCCGATCATTTCCGATCTGTGTTATTGTTATTGGTATCAGAGCTAGGTGATAAATAGGAGAGCTTCCTCTCAGTTGAAATCATCAGTCATCAGTTGTAATTTTCTCTTTCTCTTTTGTACTCTCTTTCTCCACATATAATATTAGTCCGATCATTTCCGATCTGTGTTATTGTTATTGGTATCAGAGCCTTGTGATCAAAGGTTAGCATTATAACTATGTTTATATTGTTATGCTAGTATGAATGTTAAAGTAGAAACTATTATACTCCATCACAGAACTTATGTTTCTGGAGAAAATTTTAGGGTAAAATATAAAGTTTTTGGAACTAAGTGTCGTAATAATTGTTGTATGAAATATCTTTTAATCCTAGTTTTATATAAATAACTATGTTATTTAATATTACTGTTTGTTTTGTCGCTAAGATTGGTATATGCAGTTATAACCTCCATATTATAATCAAGTTACGACTGTCCTTGTAATAAAAAAAAAAGAGTAAAAAATCACGGTGAATTAAATATAAAGATATTATTATATTATTTTGAAAATCTTTAAAAGTTTTCATAAAACCCATATCCCTATTATTGTTTCAAAGCCCATATTTCCATTTGCCAAAAAGCTACTCTAGTTAAGCAATAGGCATTAGGAAAACTGGTTTTAGGCACCTGAAACAACATATAATAGGAGGTCTTAGGTACCAATGGAATCTAGAAAAGATGAACAAAATAATAATAATATTAATCTACAATGTTTAGCACCATGGTTACAAAAAGATGAGTCTATGTATAATCATAGTTTACATATAGATAAAAAATCTGAAAATGATATTAGTAAAATTAGTACTACGTTAAATAGTTTAACTGATATAGTTTTTAGTTGGGTCAAACGAACTGAAAGACATCAGGTCGTTAATCAAAATTATGTAGAGAAAAAATTAGATTGTATTGAATTCAACATAAATAAAGTTGATCAAAAAATTAGTCAACTCGAAACGGTTAAAAATTTAGATCTAAAAGAGGAGACTAAACAACAAATTGAAAATCTATTAAACAAAATAGATAATCAAAATCCAAAACAAACTGGAATGAATAACCCAGGGGATAACAAAATTCCTAGGTTATATTATGGTTCGGAGGAAATTAAAGCTCTTCAAACAGAAGAATTTAATTACACCGAATATATAAACGTTCGTGAAATATTAGATTATTGGAAACATCTATACAAAGATCCAATATTAACTGTTTCAGAACACAATAAACTCATTGAACAAATACAAACCACGTATTTGGAAAATGAAAAATTATTACAATACTATCAGTATGAATTAAACCAATATTCATCTGATGAAGAAGAAATTCCACCACATGTAGTAAATACAATTGATGGAAAAAGGAAGGCTGAAGACCCACTTCAGGAATTCCAAAATTGGGAAGCTTTCGAAGATTATATGCAAACCCCTGCATATAAAAATGAAAAAGAAGATTTTGTTAAAACAGGCAATGCTTCTACAAGTAATACTAAAAATGAGGATGAACCAAACCCTTTTTTCCTAAGAAGAGATAATTTGAATAAACAAAATATATCTCAACATGGTATTTATCTTGATCTAAGGCATATACCTTTTAAAGATCAAGAACAAACTATTAATGAGTGGGCACAATCCATGTCTATACTCATTACTAATTATAAGAGTACATGGTCTAAAGAAAAATTTTTAGACTACCTTGCTGCAACACTCCAAGGTGATGTTTTACAGTGGTTGCAACAATGGGAAAGCTCAGAAATAGGAATTCAGCAAAAAACTGAACTCCTACAAACCTTCAAATCTTTTGATGAAATATTAAAAGTATTTGTTGAAATAATTAAAGAAAATCTGATTGGATATACTGGAGAACCCAGACTCCAAGAGGATGCGTGTTACATCTTATCTAAACTAGAATTATGTAACATTTGTCAATTTGAAGAATTTGTTGAACTATACAAAAAATATTATTTCAAACTAAAACATTCAGAGACCAAACACTGGATGGATCAATTCTTTCATAAACTCCCAAACCCATGGGATGAAATAGCTTTAAAATCTTATCCTGACTGGTTAAAAACTATCGGAAAGGACGAAAAAGATGACAATCTTGGTTTTCGTATAAATTGGGTATTGAGAAAAATATCTGACCACTGCATTGAAATAAAAGCAAAGAAACAAGTTAAAAATCAAATCACAAATTCTAAAGCTGGTTATAAATGTTGTGATAAGATTTTAAAAGAAAACTAGAAAATCGGATGTAATCCACCTCCTAGAAATTCCAAATATTCTAAATATTCTCGAAAGAGAAAATTTAAATGGAAACCTTGGAAAAAGAAAACATCTTTTTCAAAGAATAAAAAATATATTAGAAAAAAGAAACCTTCTAAAAAACCACCTCTAAAAAAGAAGTGTCGTTGTTACACTTGCAACGAAGAAGGCCATTATGCACCTGATTGTCCTAAAAAGGGAAAAAGTGCAAATAAAATGATAAAATTTCTTGAAGAACAAGAATTAGAAATATTCTATGGAGAAGATTTATCTGATTCTGATATTTCTAATTATGAAATTTTATATGAGATTGAATCTGATTCGGAAACATCCGATGAAGAATTCGTATTTATGTATAATACTGCAGAAGTACGAGGTAGTAGCGAAGATGAGCTACAAACAATAGCCCTTCGTGAAATAGTTGGAGAAGAAATCACTTTTACCAACGAACAACTACAAGAAATTGATAATCAAAGGCAACTTATAAAAAAGGAAGATGTCTATAAATTATCAAAATTCAAATTATTCTCAACAAGAATATTTGAACAATTTAATGGTAATACTACTGCTGGCTCAACAGATGATGAAACAGCAGATATTAAACTTTTTGATTTAAAAAAGATCAAAAGATGGAAGAAGAAACACCCAAATATTAAATATATACACATCGGGTTTATTCAAATCTGTATTACTGCCCTGTTTAGACAAGGTATGGATACACCCGTAGCTATACTGGTCTTAGACAAAAGATTCAGTAATCCTATGAATGCCATAATTGGAGGAGTACAATCCAATTTAGTAAATGGAGTTATTTGGTTTAATATAAAACCAAATTTCTTCATATCTATTGATGATCCAAATATTGAGGAATCTGTCATTATAAAAATCCAAACCAAAGGAATAGGAATGAAAGATACCTCACGAAATATGTCAATACATTGGAAAACAATTCATGAATTGACAACTCTACCACATACTAATACACAAAATGTGGATAGAAATATTATTGAAATATTTGAACCTCGACCATTTGATTCGGCAATACAGCCCAGATTAATCAACTGGAAAGATTTGGAAGTACCAAGACAATGGATACTACCCCAAATAACAGAACCACCTCCTGAAAAACAACAAAACAGCGTTGAATTACAGGTATCTGGTAATAATGTCTATTTTAAAAATAAACATTCAGAAAATTGGCAAAAGAATTTTCCTGACAATGATTGGGAAAAATTAAAGGGAAAAAATCTTTTAAAAGGCGAAAGTAGTAATAGTAAACCTCCTATTGCTATGAAAAATATACAAGTACCAATATTACCTGGAACAAATTATCTAAAAGAAGATAATATAAAATCCAGTCAAATTTATCATTTCCAATTAGGAAAAGAAGAAATAATCTTCTCACCAAGCCATGGAAAGAGAAGATATACTTATGTATTAGGTTACTTCAATTTTGCAGGCTATAAACCATATAGTCTTTGCACATTAATTGATACAGGAGCAACTATATGTTCCTGTAGACCTAATGCTTTACCTCCTGAAAAATGGATAAAAATGAAAAACCCTATTGCTGTAACAGGCATCAATGGGACACAGAATTTCATTGATTTAAAAGCCAAAAAAGTGGCTATATGGTTTAATGAAAAGAAATTCATTATTCCAAAAATCTTATGCTTTCCAGAAATGCATGGAGATTTTATATTAGGCAACAATTTTATCTCAGAATATTTGCCTATAAGTATTGATGAGGGAACTATAAATCTAACCCTCAACAAAGATGTAGTAAAAATCCCTTTACTACAACAACATAAATATAAGTGCGAAAGAGATTTTCGTCCTACTAAGAAAGGGGATATAACTCCTTTTATCAAAGCCCTTGAAGAAACTCATTGGCTTTATACTATATTAAATGATAATTTTAGTGAAAACCCACTAAAATTATGGAATAAAAGTGTAACAACCCGTCCTTTTTGGAGAAAATTAAATTCCCTAATTAAATATAAATTGGCAATTTGGAGAATTTCTCGAAATAGTGATTTTTGGGATTTTCGAGGATTTAATAATTTTCAAAGGATGTTATAAATTATTTTGGGACTATATAGGTCGAAGTAATTTAATTATATGTCGCCGTGGAGTATAGCGACACGAGGTAAGATTTTTAATGGGAAAACCCGCATTTATTTATTTTGGGTTGGAATAGTGATTTGCGGTCAAGTACCTCGGATGGGAATTTCGACTGCGCCATAATTCTCAGAATGTCCGAGATAGTCGGAAAAGAGTGTCCGATGGACGAAAATGAGTCTCGGGTATTTTTAGAGGTAAAAGTAACTCGTAATTGGGTAAACGAGTCGTTTTTGGGTTTTAAGGGTTTAAAACCCTTTCTCTTATAAAAAGAGAAAGAAAGAGAGAATAGAGAGAAAGAAAGAAAGAAAAGAGAGAGAAGAGAGAGAGGAAGGAGAAAGAGGAGAAGAAATGGGAGATCTCGGGCCAACTCCGCCGGATTCGACTCGAGGTCGTCGGATTTTATCCACGAGGCAAGTGTTTACTTGTTTTATTTATCTTTTTGCATAAATATCTCATACCGTAGTTGGTATACACAAACCCTAATGGTTTTGGGGTGGGTTATCGTGGATAAAACGGGTTTTTGGGAGTTAAAACAATTAAACCCCAATAATATTTCAATTTTGTGGAACTTAGGTTTTAATCTAAATAAATTGGTGGTTTTGGGTTCTAGGATGTTTAGAACCCTTAATATACGTGTAGTTGTAGTTGGTTGAGGTTATAGGACGTTGGGTGAGGCGACAAAAGCTTGGGAGAAGCTTTAATGGCGGAAATCTCCTCGGAGGTGACGATGAATAGTAACCCGTCACCTTTGGGGGCATTTTTGGCCAGGAAAAGAAGTGATTTAGCTTTCGGCCAAAACACTAAAGTTGTAGATCTTTTCGATACGGTCGCGTGGGCACCGACCGCGTATTTTTCTGATTTTTCTACAATTTGATATGATTTTTACAAGATGACAGCTCCGGGTGAAAGTATCAACTCGGAAATCAAATCGGGAATTGGAAAAATTACGGCTAGAATTATTGTGTAGATGTTTGGGATGATTTTTGGTGTAGAGTAGAAACCATGAAAATGAATTTGGATTGATTTTTGGGTATTTTGGAGTTTGAGAAATCCCCCAAACTGTGACCCTCGAACAGGCCGAATCGATTCGGGTACAGGCCGAATCGATTCGCCTAAGGGGAATTGGGTCTCTGCAATGGGCCGAATCGATTCGGGTACAGACCGAATCGATTCGCCATTTACAGACCTGTTTGCAGAATACTTTCCGAATCGATTCGGATTGGGAACCGAATCGATTCGCCCACCCGAATCGATTCGCTAAAGGGGCGAATCGATTCGCTTAGGTCAGAATTTCTAGTTTTCTCCCTTTAAGAGTATGGGGAGTTGAATTACCAATTGGGATAGTTTGGGGGTATATATATATAATATATACTTCACTTAGAGAAGAATAGTATCATTGGAGATATCCAATAAATCCTTAGAATAGGATCGAGGTATATACTGATTATTAAAGTAAGAAATACTTTGGATTTAGAATCATGCAACTATGAATGCATGATTACGATTCCTGGAGGGAATCTTTGGGATATTTGGTCATCGCTAGATGCTATAGGCCACTATGGCCGTTTATATATATATTCTAGGAAGAATATGTAGGATATATATATACTGTGAGTTTTAGGTATATATATATGATGATGATGGAAATGATTTTGAAAATATATAAATGAATATTTTCAAAATGGAAAAATAAATGTTTTTCATAATTAATAAAATATGGATTACACACCTCTCTAAATCGCTATCATAAGGGAAGTTGCGTTCGTATGGTGAAGCCCCCTGGCTAATGATGCAGGGTGGATATAGTCCTAGGCCATGGGAGCGCTTATGGTTGTATATTTTCTGCGGGGGTAGGGAGATTCCGGGTGTGGTCTTGGCTACCACGCAGGCTCATGGCCGCTTCCCGACGTGTTTCGATATAGGATCCCAGGTTGTCTTGGAGGCCCTGGACGATGATAGCCATTTAGGGGCGCGCACAGTGGAGAAATCCGGACGTGCGGTCTTAGAACGCGTTTATTAAAGCAGTTCATATTAATGGATTTGCTTTAATTACATTTCCTGGATATAGGAAGGGAAATGGGTTATATATAAATTCGCTTCGGTAACACTTCCCGGATGGAAGAAGGGATGTGGAAGCATATGTTATGATCAAAGCATTTTTATGATAATGAAAATGTCTTTGAATACATTTCCTGAGTATAAAAAGGGAAATGGGATATTTTGATAAGGAAAAGTATTTTTATGTTAATAAAATTGGCTTTCAAAAAAGTATATGATTTGTTAAATCAATTCATGATAATGAATTGGCTTCTATAAATTACATTTCCTGGATATGAGAAGGGAAATGGAAGTTTTTGAAATGAAAAGGATAAGTATTTATAAATACTTTATGTATCAAGTAATCCTCAGTCCGGGAGATATTTATATTATCCGGAAGTATATTGTACATGTATGTATATGTATAAATTGGGTGCCGAGGGTCTAATGAATCCCGACGATCGACCGTGCCGCATAGTAGTGTATCGGGGGGGTTCCTTGTTTGGATTTCGCTTTGCGAGACACCCCACGCACGAATATGGCACTGTGTTGAGACTGGGGAGAAGTTTAATCCTTAGTGCTCTTATATTATTATATGTTATGATATATATATTATATATCTTTCTGTACTGAGGGACTGGCGGATCTCAAAGATCGACCTTGCTGCATAGTAGTGTATCGGGGGGGTTCCTTGTTTGGATTTCGCTTCGCGAGACACCCCACGCACGAACATGGCATAGCGTCGAGATTAAAGTGAAGTTTGGCCCTTAGTACATTTGTTTGACTATCTAGGTTAGATAGTGGTTGGGTATTAGATTAGTTTAGCAGGGTAGCTTGACTAGAAAGTTTAAGGGATGCGCTAGGTGTGCACTGTTAGAGGAGAGGTGAGGGGTATCTCACGAGAGTGCGATACCAATTTAAATATGAGATAAAACGATTTTTCTAAAAATAAAGCATTTATGCACTCGCAAAATATTTTCTAAACATTCGGGCTCTGACCCGTTTGTCTACTCTCCTTTCTTTCTCTATACTGTATATATATAGGTGTCCAGACACAGGGACGCCTGGATGGAAACTCTTTCGAGTCAGACGCCTGCTGCAGCAGCTGTGGATGCTTGCAGGTTATCGGTAGACGTTTCTTTCCTTGTACTCTAGATAGGAGATATTGTATAAACACTCGAGCCAATGGCTCAATTGCATTTATTTATTCTTTCAGTATAGCATTCGATGTGGTTGTATTATTTTGGACCGAGTGTTCGGTTATTTTAGTTCCTTTCTTTTCCATTTCAGTTCATTACGCATTTAATTGTGAATGTTTTTAATTTATTCGTTAAAAAGAGTAGTTAAGTAAAAGTTTTTAACAGCCACCTAATAGGATATTAGTAATTAAATGGATTTTCGACAGTGATGCTAAGAATGATCCATATGAGACTCCTGTTTTAATTTAATATTGGAGTGATCGTCTGGTATCTTATTAGGCGGGTTGTTACAGATGGTATCAGAGCATCAGGTTCTAGTGTCTTTAGGAATCTGTGCGGACGTACTACGCTTTCAGCGTTGCTCTCGATTTGTTATAGAGCCTCGGGAATAGGATTGTTGATTTCTACTGCGAGATTTCGTTCTCCTGCCATATTATGAGATTATAGAAATCTTTTGCGCGCTCGTTTGAGAATCGTGTGCGGAGCTTGGATGGAAGCAGGAGGTGAGGCTTAGCTAGTGCAGTTGGTAGAAGGTTGGGATGAGTACCTTAGTAGAAGTTACTCTCTCTATGGTAATTGTTAAGGATTATCTCAATGACTGCTAAAGCATAGTAGTTCGAGTACCATAGTGCAGTCGTAGTAGGGTGAGGTACTAAAGTTGGATTTCCCCGTGGAGATAAGGAGTAGAAAGGGATCTTACGGATAGTTCTAACCGTGAGTCCCCATAAATCAGCAGGATGAGAAGAATGCAGCTTTGGAAATTATTCGCCTAAAGTTCAGTAGAGGTATATGGTGTTAATATTTGGCGTGACTAGATAAAGTCGCGGTATTAGTTAGCCCTGGACTCGTGTGTGTATTTTGAGTTGTGGCGGTCTCGATAACATTATAATGTATGACTATGTGTTTTCCGCAATAGCGGAATTTTATTTCCCTTCATTCTCCATAGAGGCGGGTGATTATATTTTGTATATATACGTATATGGTATATGGTGTAACGGAGCGATAGCTGGATAATGATGGCAAGTCTATCGTGTCCGCAATTCCTGGAGGGAACATATTGTTATTGTGGTGTCTCACCTTTATACAGGTTGAGTGCACCTTTGTTATATTGGACTTATGGAACCTCGATGAGCAGAGGCTTCCTTATTTTGGATGGTATATGTGGCAACCTTATAGATATAATTTAAGGCCCACAGAATCGTTGTTGAGCGGTAAGGTTTAGCTCAGTATTAGCTTGCGCAAGGACTTAGGAATGAGTGCGAGCGCAGGGTGGTATGACTCTTAGTTAGAGATAGGAGTTCAGATCACCTTTTGTTGGATTAGGGGATGGGGTTATCCCGGTTGCATGTTGAAATGACTGAACTCCACAACCAACGAAGTCAAGGGTTAATGTGTGGAGGGGTTCCTTGTTTGGATTTCGCTTTGCGAGACACTCCACACATGACTCTTAACGGCGTCGGGAGTGGGGAGCTGTTATGGGATGCAAGGATGTTGATCTTGTGGAAAGGTCTTATAGTGTGGATGAACCACTATAGCCTATGAGCCACATAATGTTAATATGCTTATGGAAGTATTGTGCTATGGAAAAGCACTAAAGTGGTCCCTTCGCCACAAATGGGTGGGTGAGGTTGGATTTAGAGAAATTTATTTGAGGACAATAGTCAGGCCTTAATGAAAAGGCAAGTTTTGAGGAGCTACATTTTGGGTATTATGTTCGTGACACTTTCTACAGAAAGTAGGCACTTGATTAGTTAGGTTTCCTTCTGTATGGGCGGAAGGATAAGATAGTAGGAATGCATTCATAGGCTAGCCTAGTAGGATTTAGGACGTCCCGCTTCTGTGACTTAGGTCGTTATATCTCGATGACCGACTACGCGAGGGAGTAGTGTAACGGGAGGGTTCCTTGTTTGGATTTCGCCTTAGTGAGACGTCCCACGCATGAAACCAAGCACTTGTCGGGAGTTGAGAGAGGCCTTGGGCACTAGGGACATACTTAGGACTATATTAGTTTCGAATAGGTAGGGTAACGCTTAGATCGTAGCATTTCTAGGATATAGGTTCGCTAGTATTAGCAGCGCCGAGGTTAGGAGTATTGAAATGCGCGGGTTCGGAGGACCCATAGATGAGTATTACACCGAGGAAAGGAGATCCTTATTGGGAGAGAGTGTTACATGTTAGACGTTCACTACGGATGTGCAGATGTGCACAAGTTAGAGAAGTGTATGGGAACCTTGGTAAGTTGGTTTATATACCGCCTGAAATAGAATGAGAGTAGTATAAAAGGTTGAAATTCATGCCGATAGGCATTATAGATAATGGGTATTATGTGACGTATAAGAGTCACTTTGCGATCGTGGTAGTCGTGTAGCATTTGGTTGGGAACCGTGGGGTTAGTATCGTTTCCCTTGAGGTATTAGGATTTGGAGTGATCCTAAGATTGGTGGTGTAGGTCGTATCAGAATT
Organism: Sambucus nigra; assembly: GCA_949130495.1. Classification (NCBI taxonomy): domain Eukaryota; kingdom Viridiplantae; phylum Streptophyta; class Magnoliopsida; order Dipsacales; family Adoxaceae; genus Sambucus; species Sambucus nigra. The sequence continues at coordinate 250,868,189 of OX422215.1, forward strand.
TCGAGGACGAAATTCCGTTGTAAGGGGGGGAGTGTAACAACCCGTCCTTTTTGGAGAAAATTAAATTCCCTAATTAAATATAAATTGGCAATTTGGAGAATTTCTCGAAATAGTGATTTTTGGGATTTTCGAGGATTTAATAATTTTCAAAGGATGTTATAAATTATTTTGGGACTATATAGGTCGAAGTAATTTAATTATATGTCGCCGTGGAGTATAGCGACACGAGGTAAGATTTTTAATGGGAAAACCCGCATTTATTTATTTTGGGTTGGAATAGTGATTTGCGGTCAAGTACCTCGGATGGGAATTTCGACTGCGCCATAATTCTCAGAATGTCCGAGATAGTCGGAAAAGAGTGTCCGATGGACGAAAATGAGTCTCGGGTATTTTTAGAGGTAAAAGTAACTCGTAATTGGGTAAACGAGTCGTTTTTGGGTTTTAAGGGTTTAAAACCCTTTTCTCTTATAAAAAGAGAAAGAAAGAGAGAATAGAGAGAAAGAAAGAAAGAAAAGAGAGAGAAGAGAGAGAGGAAGGAGAAAGAGGAGAATAAATGGGAGATCTCGGGCCAACTCCGCCGGATTCGACTCGAGGTCGTCGGATTTTATCCACGAGGCAAGTGTTTACTTGCTTTACTTATCTTTTTGCATAAATATCTCATACCGTAGTTGGTATACACAAACCCTAATGGTTTTGGGGTGGGTTATCGTGGATAAAACGGGTTTTTGGGAGTTAAAACAATTAAACCCCAATAATATTTCAATTTTGTGGAACTTAGGTTTTAATCTAAATAAATTGGTGGTTTTGGGTTCTAGGATGTTTAGAACCCTTAATATACGTGTAGTTGTAGTTGGTTGAGGTTGTAGGACGTTGGGTGAGGCGACAAAAGCTTGGGAGAAGCTTTAATGGCGGAAATCTCCTCGGAGGTGACGATGAATAGTAACCCGTCACCTTTGGGGGCATTTTTGGCCAGGAAAAGAAGTGATTTAGCTTTCGGCCAAAACACGAAAGTTGTAGATCTTTTAGATACGGTCGCGTGGGCACCGACCGCGTATTTTTCTGATTTTTCTACGATTTGATATGATTTTTACAAGATGACAGCTCCGGGTTGAAAGTATCAACTCGGAAATCAAATCAGGAATTGGAAAAATTACGGCTAGAATTATTGTGTAGATGTTTGGGATGATTTTTGGTGTAGAGTAGAAACCATGAAAATGAATTTGGATTGATTTTTGGGTATTTTGGAGTTTGAGAAATCCCCCAAACTGTGACCCTCGAACAGGCCGAATCGATTCGGGTACAGGCCGAATCGATTCGCCTAAGGGGAATTGGGTCTCTGCAATTGGCCGAATCGATTCGGGTACAGACCGAATCGATTCGCCATTTACAGACCTGTTTGCAGAATACTTTCCGAATCGATTCGGATTGGGAACCGAATCGATTCGCCCACCCGAATCGATTCGCTAAAGGGGCGAATCGATTCGCTTAGGTCAGAATTTCTAGTTTTCTCCCTTTAAGAGTATGGGGAGTTGAGTTACCGATTGGGATAGTTTGGGGGTATATATATATAATATATACTTCACTTAGAGAAGAATAGTATCATTGGAGATATCCAATAAATCCTTAGAATAGGATCGAGGTATATAGTGATTATTAAAGTAAGAAATACTTTGGATTTAGAATCATGCAACTATGAATGCATGATTACGATTCCTGGAGGGAATCTTTGGGATATTTGGTCATCGCTAGATGCTATAGGCCACTATGGCCATTTATATATATATTCTAGGAAGAATATGTAGGATATATATATACTGTGTGTTTTAGGTATATATATATATGATGATGATGGAAATGATTTTGAAAATATATAAATGAATATTTTCAAAATGGAAAAATAAATGTTTTTCATAATTAATAAAATATGGATTACACACCTCTCTAAATCGCTATCATAAGGGAAGTTGCATTCGTATGGTGAAGCCCCCTGGCTAATGATGCAGGGTGGATATAGTCCTAGGCCATGGGAGCGCTTATGGTTGTATATTTTCTGCGGGGGTAGGGAGATTCCGGGTGTGGTCTTGGCTACCACGCAGGCTCATGGCCGCTTCCCGACGTGTTTCGATATAGGATCCCAGGTTGTCTTGGAGGCCCTGGAAGATGATAGCCATTTAGGGGCGCACACAGTGGAGAAATCCGGACGTGCGGTCTTAGAACGCGTTTATTAAAGCAGTTCATATTAATGGATTTGCTTTAATTACATTTCCTGGATATAGGATGGGAAATGGGTTATATATAAATTGGCTTCGGTAACACTTCCCGGATGGAAGAAGGGATGTGGAAGCATATGTTATGATCAAAGCATTTTTATGATAATGAAAATGTCTTTGAATACATTTCCTGAGTATAAAAAGGGAAATGGGATATTTTGATAAGGAAAAGTATTTTTATGTTAATAAAATTGGCTTTCAAAAAAGTATATGATTTGTTAAATCAATTCATGATAATGAATTGGCTTCTATAAATTACATTTCCTGGATATGAGAAGGGAAATGGAAGTTTTTGAAATGAAAAGGATAAGTATTTATAAATACTTTATGTATCAAGTAATCCTCAGTCCGGGAGATATTTATATTATCCGGAAGTATATTGTACATGTATGTATATGTATAAATTGGGTGCCGAGGGTCTAATGAATCCCGACGATCGACCGTGCCGCATAGTAGTGTATCGGGGGGGTTCCTTGTTTGGATTTCGCTTTGCGAGACACCCCACGCACGAATATGGCACTGTGTTGAGACTGGGGAGAAGTTTAATCCTTAGTGCTCTTATATTATTATATGTTATGATATATATATTATATATCTTTCTGTACTGAGGGACTGGCGGATCTCAAAGATCGACCTTGCTGCATAGTAGTGTATCGGGGGGGTTCCTTGTTTGGATTTCGCTTCGCGAGACACCCCACGCACGAACATGGCATAGCGTCGAGATTAAAGTGAAGTTTGGCCCTTAGTACATTTGTTTGACTATCTAGGTTAGATAGTGGTTGGGTATTAGATTAGTTTAGCAGGGTAGCTTGACTAGAAAGTTTAAGGGATGCGCTAGGTGTGCACTGTTAGAGGAGAGGTGAGGGGTATCTCACGAGAGTGCGATACCAATTTAAATATGAGATAAAACGATTTTTCTAAAAATAAAGCATTTATGCACTTGCAAAATATTTTCTAAACATTCGGGCTCTGACCCGTTTGTCTACTCTCCTTTCTTTCTCTATACTGTATATATATAGGTGTCCAGACACAGGGACGCCTGGATGGAAACTCTTTCGAATCAGACGCCTGCTGCAGCAGCTGTGGATGCTTGCAGGTTATCGGTAGACGTTTCTTTCCTTGTACTCTAGATAGGAGATATTGTATAAACACTCGAGCCAATGGCTCAATTGCATTTATTTATTCTTTCAGTATAGCATTCGATGTGGTTGTATTATTTTGGACCGAGTGTTCGGTTATTTTAGTTCCTTTCTTTTCCATTTAAGTTCATTACGCATTTAATTGTGAATGTTTTTAATTTATTCGTTAAAAAGAGTAGTTAAGTAAAAGTTTTTAACAGCCACCTAATAGGATATTAGTAATTAAATGGATTTTCGACAGTGATGCTAAGAATGATCCATATGAGACTCCTGTTTTAATTTAATATTGGAGTGATCGCCCGGTATCTTATTAGGCGGGTTGTTACAAAAAGTCCAAGGTATTGTAATCTCAGACTAAGAGATCCCAATGTCATTATAAGATTAAAACCAATGATCTATACCAGAAATGATATAGATGAATTTGATAAACAAATCAAAGAATTATTGGATATAAACCTTATTGAAGAAACAATAAGTCCACACTCTAGCCCTGCCTTCATGGTAAGAAAACACAATGAAGTCATAAGAGGAAAAGCTAGAATGGTTATAAATTATAAAAGACTAAATGAACAATTAGAATTTGATGGTTATTTTATTCCAAGAAAAGATGTATTAATCAACCAAACTAAAGGAAAAAAGTTCTTTAGCAAATTCGATTGTAAATCTGGATTTTGGCAGTTAAAACTAACTGAAGAATCCAAGCCATTGACAGCCTTTAGTACCCCTAGAGGACATTATCAATGGAATGTTATGCCTTTTGGACTAAACACAGCTCCTCAGGTATATCAAAGATGGATGGACAAAATCTTTAAAGATCTTAAGGATTTTTGTGTTGTCTATATAGATGACATCCTTGTTTTTTCCAAAACCATAGAAGAACATAGATATCATCTGAAAATTATCTGTGAAAAATTCCAAAGACATGGAATCATTTTATCACCTAAGAAAATTGATGTTGAAAAAACAGAAATTAATTTTCTTGGTATAATCCTAAACCAGGATGGCCTACAATTACAAGATCATATCATCTCTAAAATAAGAGATTTTAATGAGGAAATTTTGGATAAAAAACAATTACAAAGTTTCCTAGGGATCCTTAATTATGGAAGAAATTTCATAAAAGGATTATCTCAAAAAGAATTACCACTTCTTGAAAAACTCAAAAAGAATGAAATTTTTACATGGAGTGATAATGATACCCTTGTTGTTAAAACAATTAAACAAGAAATTATTAATAATTGCCCAAAAGTCTATTTTCCTAAAATAGGAGATAAATTAATATTGGAAACTGATGCTTCGGACAATTGCTGGGGATGTGTTCTCAAAGCAATTCCTGGAGAATATTGGAATGAAAACAATCCTTCCAATACTTTTGGTATTCGTGGTAAGAAAACCACTATCCCAAAAACAATTCAAAAACATGAATTGATATGTGGATATAATTCAGGAAAATTTAAACCAAATGAACTGAATTATATTATTTTTGAAAAGGAATTATTAGCAATTAAGCTTGCTATTAAAAAATTCCATATTTTCTTAGCACCCGAAGACTTTATTGTCAGAACAGATAATAAAGCTGTCAAAGACTTCCTCATAAATAAAAGAAATATTTTAGAAGGAAGAAGACTTAAATGGTTCAACCAAATCGCTGTCTATACATTTGAAGTTGAACATTTAAATGGTACTAATAATTTTCTTGCAGATTATCTTAGCAGGAACTATGAAGAAAAACCTACTAACCAAGTAGAGTTTTTAGAAACCCATTAAACAAGTGGAATATTTTGAAATATATTTTATCAAAACCACTAAACAAGTGGAATTACTATTTTCAGGATGGGAGATAAGCACCCCGGGGAAGCACAAGGAGATTGGGTAACTATTGCTAAAAAAGCAAAAACCCAAGCATCATCATCTACACAACCTCAACAAAATCATGTTTATGTTGTATTCAGTGGAAGAAATCCAGGCTTCTATGACAACTGGAATCAATGTTTTATGCAAGTAAACAAATATCTTGGTGCGTGTCACCAAAAATTTAATACTATGCCAGAAGCCATCACAGCATGGGGAAATTGGATGAAACAGTTAGGACCTCCTAATATGATTTACCAGTTCTCCAAACTACAGACCAAGGAAAGCCTCCTTGATACTGAAACCCATGACTTTCACAACCCAGGAATTCCCTGCGAGTTGTATACACCATTAAATGAAGCATGGAAATCTCATCTCCGAGATAAAAGAAAAGATTTTAGAAAAAATATGAGTATCCTTGCTAACAAAATTGCTGAACAAACAGCAACTTTGGATAAATTCAAAAGTCTGAGCCTCAAACTCATAAAAAGCTTAAACTATGAAAATGAAGATTTTCCTTTAGAAAAAATTGATACTTTTCTGGAATTTTCTGAATTACTGGAAAATGATTTTTCTGACAATATCTTCAATACCATCAGGAGAATTTGTCTATTTGAAAAAGCAAAGATAATTCTCCCACGTCCTCTATTCCAAATCGAAATTTTACCAAAAATTGAGGACCATGAGCAAAAGATAAAAAGTCTTTTACTCCAACATTTTTACTCCAGTTTAAATTATAGTGATGACATGCCAAAACTGCATTTCATTACTGAAGAGGGATATCCACCTTGGGATATTGAAACAACTGAATGGGGGTTAGTAAACAAACTAATCTTCTCCAGTGTAGCTTGTTTCAATCATTTTGAATTTTTACCTATGATGATCAAAACCATGATCTATCATGTATTGACAAAAAGCAAGTACAAATATACTCGCTATCTGTCATTTCATATCACAAGCACAATTGGTTGGCGATCAAGAGAAATTTTCTATCAACCCTACCAGATCTGGTACCTCAGAGGTACTGAGGACTATGAATGGGACGAGATTGAACAAAATTGGGAATTTGCACTTAATGTACCGTTGGACCAGTTGGACACAACGAGATATTGGTCACAAAACCTGATCAATACTTCAAACTATGCAGAATATTTTTGTCGGGAATCAACATTAAAATTCATGGTAACTGATGGCAGACGATTATTTGTTACCGATTTACCGATAAATTACACCACCTCGCTTGAACAACGAGCGGCGGTAAGGGAGTTTCTAAATAATTTGAAAAACAAAAATAATTTGGATGTTCCCTTTGAACAATTAAGCCATGCGGAGGAATATGAACAAGCCCAATTACATGGACCTCCAAACCACAGCCCTAACGACAGCATGTCCTTCGACTCTGTTGCTGAGGCCAACATTGCCAATGCATTTGATGCATGACAAATGTATGAAGAAGATGAACCCACATGAACGACTGCAAATCATCTAGCACACGAAGTGGGGATTGCATAAGGATTGCATAAGGACAGTAACCAACTGACGCATGCAATGACGTTTGGCGTTTAAAACAAAAATGTCCAAATCACATTACTATGCACATTTACTGTGCAACTACTATTTTCTTTAATATTACTGTGCACTTTTTGAAAAAATGAAAGATGTTGTCAGATTGTATTATCTCTTTTGTTTGTTTCTCTTTTCTTTCTGAATTAGAATACATAACAGATGAAGTCCGTAGGTGATAAATAGGAGAGCTTCCTCTCAGTTGAAATCATCAGTCATCAGTTGTAATTTTCTCTTTCTCTTTTGTACTCTCTTTCTCCACATATAATATTAGTCCCATCATTTCCGATCTGTGTTATTGTTATTGCAACACTCCAAGATTAATAGTTTGTTCTTGATCTTTAAAAGGTATATGCCTTAGATCAAGATAAATACCACGTTGAGATATATTTTGTTTATTCAAATTATCTCTTCTTAGGAAAAAAGGGTTTGGTTCATCCTCATTTTTAGTATTACTTGTAGAAGCATTACCTGTTTTAACAAAATCTTCTTTTTCATTTTTATATGCAGGGGTTTGCATATAATCTTCGAAAGCTTCCCAATTTTGGAATTCCTGAAGTGGGTCTTCAGCCTTCCTTTTTCCATCAATTGTATTTACTACATGTGGTGGAATTTCTTCTTCATCAGATGAATATTGGTTTAATTCATACTGATAGTATTGTAATAATTTTTCATTTTCCAAATACGTGGTTTGTATTTGTTCAATGAGTTTATTGCGTTCTGAAACAGTTAATATTGGATCTTTGTATAGATGTTTCCAATAATCTAATATTTCACGAAGAACTATGAAGAAAAACCTACTAACCAAGTAGAGTTTTTAGAAACCCATTAAACAAGTGGAATATTTTGAAATATATTTTATCAAAACCACTAAACAAGTGGAATTACTATTTTCAGGATGGGAGATAAGCACCCCGGGGAAGCACAAGGAGATTGGGTAACTATTGCTAAAAAGGCAAAAACCCAAGCATCATCATCTACACAACCTCCTAATATGATCTGTGTTTCCATTTGCCAAAAAGCTACTCTAGTTAAGCAATAGGCATTAGGAAAACTGGTAAATCATATTAGGAGGTCCTAACTGTAGTTTGGAGAACTGGTAAATCATATTAGGAGGTCCTAACTGTTTCATCCAATTTTCCCATGCTGTGATGGCTTCTGGCATAGTATTAAATTTTTGGTGACACGCACCAGGATATTTGTTTACTTGCATAAAACATTGATTCCAGTTGTCATAGAAGCCTGGATTTCTTCCACTGAATACAACATAAACATGATTTTGTTGAGGTTGTGTAGAGGATGATGCTTGGGTTTTTGCCTTTTTAGCAATAGTTACCCAATCTCCTTGTGCTTCCCCGGGGTGCTTATCTCCCATCCTGAAAATAGTAATTCCACTTGTTTAGTGGTTTTGATATGCAAACCCCTGCATATAAAAATGGAAAAGAAGATTTTGTTAAAACAGGCAATGCTTCTACAAGTAATACTAAAAATGAGGATGAACCAAACCCTTTTTTCCTAAGAAGAGATAATTTGAATAAACAAAATATATCTCAACATGGTATTTATCTTGATCTAAGGCATATACCTTTTAAAGATCAAGAACAAACTATTAATGAGTGGGCACAATCCATGTCTATACTCATTACTAATTATAAGAGTACATGGTCTAAAGAAAAATTTTTAGACTACCTTGCTGCAACACTCCAAGGTGATGTTTTACAGTGGTTGCAACAATGGGAAAGCTCAGAAATAGGAATTCAGCAAAAAACTGAACTCCTACAAACCTTCAAATCTTTTGATGAAATATTAAAAGGATTTGTTGAAATAATTAAAGAAAATCTGATTGGATATACTGGAGAACCCAGACTCCAAGAGGATGCGTGTTACATCTTATCTAAACTAGAATTATGTAACATTTGTCAATTTGAAGAATTTGTTGAACTATACAAAAAATATTATTTCAAACTAAAACATTCAGAGACCAAACACTGGATGGATCAATTCTTTCATAAACTCCCAAACCCATGGGATGAAATAGCTTTAAAATCTTATCCTGGCTGGTTAAAAACTATCGGAAAGGACGAAAAAGATGACAATCTTGGTTTTCGCATAAATTGGGTATTGAGAAAAATATCTGACCACTGCATTGAAATAAAAGCCAAGAAACAAGTTAAAAATCAAATCACAAATTCTAAAGCTGGTTATAAATGTTGTGATAAGATTTTAAAAGAAAACTGGAAAATAGGATGTAATCCACCTCCTAGAAATTCCAAATATTCTAAATATTCTCGAAAGAGAAAATTTAAATGGAAACCTTGGAAAAAGAAAACATCTTTTTCAAAGAATAAAAAATATATTAGAAAAAAGAAACCTTCTAAAAAACCACCTCTAAAAAAGAAGTGTCGTTGTTACATTTGCAACGAAGAAGGCCATTATGCACCTGATTGTCCTAAAAAGGAAAAAGTGCAAATAAAATGATAAAATTTCTTGAAGAACAAGAATTAGAAATATTCTATGGAGAAGATTTATCTGATTCTGATATTTCTAATTATGAAATTTTATATGAGATTGAATCTGATTCGGAAACATCCGATGAAGAATTCGTATTTATGTATAATACTGCAGAAGTACGAGGTAGTAGCGAAGATGAGCTACAAACAATAGCCCTTCGTGAAATAGTTGGAGAAGAAATCACTTTTACCAACGAACAACTACAAGAAATTGATAATCAAATGCAACTTATAAAAAAGGAAGATGTCTATAAATTATCAAAATTCAAATTATTCTCAACAATAATATTTGAACAATTTAATGGTAATACTACTGCTGGCTCAACAGATGATGAAACAGCAGATATTAAACTTTTTGATTTAAAAAAGATCAAAAGATGGAAGAAGAAACACCCAAATATTAAATATATACACATCGGGTTTATTCAAATCTGTATTACTGCCCTGTTTAGACAAGGTATGGATACACCCGTAGCTATACTGGTCTTAGACAAAAGATTCAGTAATCCTATGAATGCCATAATTGGAGGAGTACAATCCAATTTAGTAAATGGAGTTATTTGGTTTAATATAAAACCAAATTTCTTCATATCTATTGATGATCCAAATATTGAGGAATCTGTCATTATAAAAATCCAAACCAAAGGAATAGGAATGAAAGATACCTCACGAAATATGTCAATACATTGGAAAACAATTCATGAATTGACAACTCTACCACATACTAATACACAAAATGTGGATAGAAATATTATTGAAATATTTGAACCTCGACCATTTGATTCGGCAATACAGCCCAGATTAATCAACTGGAGAGATTTGGAAGTACCAAGACAATGGATACTACCCCAAATAACAGAACCACCTCCTGAAAAACAACAAAACAGCGTTGAATTACAGGTATCTGGTAATAATGTCTATTTTAAAAATAAAAATTCAGAAAATTGGCAAAAGAATTTTCCTGACAATGATTGGGAAAAATTAAAGGGAAAAAACCTTTTAAAAGGCGAAAGTAGTAATAGTAAACCTCCTATTGCTATGAAAAATATACAAGTACCAATATTACCTGGAACAAATTATCTAAAAGAAGATAATATAAAATCCAGTCAAATTTATCATTTCCAATTAGGAAAAGAAGAAATAATCTTCTCACCAAGCCATGGAAAGAGAAGATATACTTATGTATTAGGTTACTTCAATTTTGCAGGCTATAAACCATATAGTCTTTGCACATTAATTGATACAGGAGCAACTATATGTTCCTCTAGACCTAATGCTTTACCTCCTGAAAAATGGATAAAAATGAAAAACCCTATTGCTGTAACAGGCATCAATGGGACACAGAATTTCATTGATTTAAAAGCCAAAAAAGTGGCTATATGGTTTAACGAAAAGAAATTCATTATTCCAAAAATCTTATGCTTTCCAGAAATGCATGGAGATTTTATATTAGGCAACAATTTTATCTCAGAATATTTGCCTATAAGTATTGATGAGGGAACTATAAATCTAACCCTCAACAAAGATGTAGTAAAAATCCCTTTACTACAACAACATAAATATAAGTGCGAAAGAGATTTTCGTCCTACTAAGAAAGGGGATATAACTCCTTCTATCAAAGCCCTTGAAGAAACTCATTGGCTTTATACTATATTAAATGATAATTTTAGTGAAAACCCACTAAAATTATGGAATAAAAGTCCAAGGTATTGTAATCTCAGACTAAGAGATCCCAATGTCATTATAAGAGTAAAACCAATGATCTATACCAGAAATGATATAGATGAATTTGATAAACAAATCAAAGAATTATTGGATATAAACTTTATTGAAGAAACAATAAGTCCACACTCTAGCCCTGCCTTCATGGTAAGAAAACACAATGAAGTCATAAGAGGAAAAGCTAGAATGGTTATAAATTATAAAAGACTAAATGAACAATTAGAATTTGATGGTTATTTTATTCCAAGAAAAGATGTATTAATCAACCAAACTAAAGGAAAAAAGTTCTTTAGCAAATTCGATTGTAAATCTGGATTTTGGCAGTTAAAACTAACTGAAGAATCCAAGCCATTGACAACCTTTAGTACCCCTAGAGGACATTATCAATGGAATGTTATGCCTTTTGGACTAAACACAGCTCCTCAGGTATATCAAAGATGGATGGACAAAATCTTTAAAGATCTTAAGGATTTTTGTGTTGTCTATATAGATGACATCCTTGTTTTTTCCAAAACCATAGAAGAACATAGATATCATCTGAAAATTATCTATGAAAAATTCCAAAGACATGGAATCATTTTATCACCTAAGAAAATTGATGTTGAAAAAACAGAAATTAATTTTCTTGGTATAATCCTAAACCAGACGACCAACTCTCCTCAGATGCCGACTAACACTCCTTGGGTGCCGAATATTGCCACGTAGGATGACATGTGTCCTTTTCTGATTGGTCCTCGTACATGGAGAATTTTTGCCTTAACAGAGACGTTTATTGCCTAGGGACTTGGTGACATTGAGCATCAGCAATGCATAGCTAAGCTCAAGGCCGCGGCCGAAGAAAAATCCATATTGAGGGTTGAGGCTGAGGCAGCAGCCACGGTGGAAGAGACCGAAACAACCGCGGATGGTGAGGAAGGGGATGTCAACGACAATGCGGTCTCGTGAGCCTGTAATCTTCAAAATCGTTTGAACTGCTCATCCATATAGGGCAGCGTCCCTTCTATTTTTTGAACTTTTACATTTATGGGTTACGCCCCTTTGACACTTTTTGCAACTCTTTATAGTGGTTGCGCCCCCTCTTATTTGTAAACTTAGAACTTATATTATCAAGGTTGCGTCCACCTTCAATGTTTATTATTTTTGCCTCCTCTGGTAGCTTTTGAATTTCTTCTACTTTGCTTTGCTTTCTTTGATACTTGAATGAATGATACTCTCTATACGTCTTTGGTTGCTTGATTTATACATTTTCTTCTTACAACCGTATCGGTCATGGGCCGTGGCCATATTTAGAAACCAAAATGGAATATAACTTAAGGCCGCGACACTATAATGTGGATGGGTCCTGCCCCTTTTCCCTCCTAGGTACAATATTGAATGTTTGAAAGTGGTCGTAGAACCTTCCTAAATAGAGGACCTTTGAGTTGTTTTTCGCTATAGGTCACGACACCTTTGAGTGTTTGGAACCCATCTTCTATAGCTTTATGGTTGTATCTTTACAATTGGGTCCTACTCCGAATGTCGCTTTTCTTGAATAGGTATTTTCCCTTTACCTTTGGCTGCTTGAACCATATAGTTTTTTTTTGTCATCCCATAACCAACATGGAATATAAAGAATGGCCAAGGCTGTGGTCTGTGATCTTATATCTGTAATCTTAATAGGGTGCGGCCACCTAACACTTTCTGTATAACATTTGCATGATTTTTCTTCCAATGCCTTGATGCTTGAACTGATGGTTTTACATTTCAAACTACTTTCTTGATTGAATGAGCTTGATAAAGGTTGCGAAACAATATTAAAAATGGTTTCTTCACATAGGTTGCGGCCTATTCCCTTAAACTTGCATTCATGAAGGTTTGAAAGTAAGCTACAGTCTCTTCTTGAATAGGGTCGTGGTAGGTTGACAATCCTCCCTTCCTTTGTCTGTCATGTCTTCTTAATGAATTCATTTAATGGCCGCAACCATATATTTATCCCTTTAAGAGATTAGGGCCTTCCTTCTGTAGATTTGGCATGCTTTGTAATCACAACAAAATAGCCTCCTTTAGTCCCTTCGATTGCCTTTCATGGCTTTCCTTTAGTCTCTTTAATCGGGTTATTATCAGGCACCCCCGGGCTAGGTATTATAAAGCTTCCCCAAGCTAAGGCGAGATCACCAAGTTAATGATGTTTAGTCTCTATCCACCAAGTCAATGATGTTTTAGGACAGAGATCACCAAATGAATGATGTCTAGTCTCATGTCCACCAAGTTAATGATGTTTACCGGGGGAGCAACCTCCCCAGGCTAATGATGCATCCCGAAAGATAAGAATGGGCACTTGAGGCCACTGATTCTAATAATTCTTTTTGATAAACGCTTTCAAGGATATAGCCTATAGATGTAATGTTGCAAATCAATTTAGATAGCTGCTCTCCGTAGTTGCTTTCGCCACTTTAATTATCAGTTTTTTTCAGATAATCAAGTATATCGGTGGGCATTGCGGGCCCATTTGGATATTATCATTCCCGATATAACCTATTATCTCGATTCGAGATCTGTTTAAGAGAAAATGGTCTTTTATAAGATAACATTTCGTGGAAGTGAAAATCAAAAAAAGTTATCATAGGAGTGAACTTGATTTCATATATCAATTCATATATATAATACTTTGCTATTTCAGTACAAAGTTTAGTTGGAAAGAAGAGTTCTGTTGTAAATAGAAATAGATGAAATATAAGGAACAAGAATGAAAGATTGGCATGTGGTATGTGAGGCTATGATGCATTCCCTAAACATCTCTAAGAAACATCTGCATCATCCCTTTCCCAACCAACCTTTTAATTTCATCCTTCAGTGCATAGCATTGCTCAGTATCATGGCAATGATCCTAATGGAATCTGCACCAAGTAGCTTTGTTCCTCTTGTGGGGTGGAGATCTCAGATTTTCGGGCCCCTCAACAGCTTGTCCTCTTTGATGAACTCGAAGATGTCTTCAATCAGGAAGGCCAATGGAGTGTAGGCCTCATATCTCCTCTTTACCTTCTCTATCCTCCTTTTTAGGTCCCTAGTTGCGGCCTTGCCTTCTGCGGCCACAGCTTTTAGCTGGGACACTTCCTTGGTTTCTGATGTAACTGCCGCGACAGGAGATGCAACAATGATTTTTGGTGCTGCACCCTCATTAGATGAGGCCTCAGCCTCTAGCATGAGGACCCTCTGAGTCAAATAGTTGACTTGGGTTTGGAGTGAAGCATGACTATCGTAGAGATGGTTGAGGTGATTGTACAGCTGCACAATCTCATCTTCGACTTCTGTGTTCTAGCTGGATTCTCCTTCCATTTCTTCTTTTGTTAGTCTTTACAAAGTATATATAATCTGAGACAAAACTAACAGATGTGAGTAATCTCAGAAATATTGGAGTAACCAAGTAGGGAATAGGGATGAAGCATTTGCACTGCTACATGGTATTGCTATTGAGGCCGCGGCTAGTATGGCACATAGGTGCACTACCGTGGCCTATGTATGATATTCACCAAGGTTGAGCAAGGGACCACCTAGGTTCATTCCTTGATGTTTTGGAGCTTCTGTAATGTAACTACCCCAGTAGAGGCCACGACATATAAGGTAGTTGAACTACCACACCGCATCCCTACCTAAGCAATGAAGGGACAGTCCTGAAAATGAATCTCAGAAACTGAGTTTTTCTCCCGAAACTCTTAGAGAGCATATCTACTAGGGTCTATGCATGAGAGAATAACCTCTCGCTGCACAAAGGGGCACAATTCTAATGATAAACCATAGATCATAGGCAAATTACAACGAAAGGGGAATAAATATAACTCTTCCCTAATCACCCACCTTTATGGGTCCAATGCCCATCAAGATTTCCAGCTTTACCTACGTGGGGCGATATTATAGGGGTATGAAAAATAGATCTAAGGTCATCAAATGGAGACCCAAGAGCAGATCTGAAGGTAAGAAATACCCATTTAAGGGTGTAAGTATAAGATAGAGCTCAAATAACCAAAATTTACTCATGCGATGATGATCCAGAGGATCCCCATGAATAGAATAAGGTGTTTAAGAACTTGAAATATAGAGAAAAAAGATTGAAATATTTCGTTTCCCACAGACGGTGCCAAATTCATGATATGAGAAATCGTTCGCTTATCGTTCTCGTACCAGCAAATCAAGAGTAAAGTGTATAATAAATAAATAAAGCGAGTAAATAGATATAAGACAAGATATAGAGTGGTTCAGCCTCTAAAATAGGCCTATGTCCACTGTGTTGCTCCATTCTCGTTATATGCATTGCATTGTACAATATAATCATGCCTAAAGAGGCGTACAAGTATTAGAATAAAGGAGAGTACATGGTAGTATTGAGGATTTCGGTGTGCCGCAGAAGTGGTTGCGATGTATATGAGCAACCCCCAAGTTGTATGTTGAGGTTGTGTAGAGAGAATATGTATTGTAGAATCTTCCCCAGGCATGTGGACTCAATCCCCAATTTTGAGGTGTGGCCCTCTATTTATAGGAGATATGGTCACGTGCTCTGATCACGTGATGTACATAAAATTTGGAGTTGCTATGATGGAGAGGGATGCGGCCTGTAAGGCGAGAATTGTGAGTGTTGCATCCTGCAAAAAGCTCGAGCCAAAAGGTGTTTCACCTTGTAGTGGGTAGGGCCGCGGCCTTTTCATGATGGAGAGTTATATGTGTCGTGCCCTGTATTTGGTAGGGCCACACCCCGTGTCGAGTAAGGATGCACCCTATTCTGAGAAGGGTCGCGGCATGTAAGTGTACGCGGTGCAGAGTACCATCCACGGTAGGGCGCTGTATTTGTATTATCAGAAAGTAAACTATTTCATGCATTAAGTATATGTATATCTATATGTACGTTTATATATGTATACAAGGTACTTGCATGTGCATGAAGTGTTTGACTCTTCTTTCTTCCGTTCGATTCTATACTTCATTGGTATTTTCCCACTGGGCATTAGGCTCACACCTTCATATCTATTACAGCAGGTTAGGTCCGGGATTGGATTTTAAGAGCGTTAGATAGGTAAGCGTTCTATTTAATTTTTTTTATTTCTTAAACAGGGTGGATAGTATTATAAACAAAGTAAATTATGCCCTTTTTTCTAAATTGTTTACACTTAATTGAATTCTATATAAAACTACTTACAAATATAACAGGGGGCTATAAAACTAAATACATGTGAACATGAACTATAAAACTATACTTTGGTTCAATTTTATGTTTAGGTGTGGGTTGTTGAATTGCACATTTATGGTAGTTGGTGGTGGTGTCGTGTTGTAACTCAGGGAAAAATTATCTTCGTGCCGTCAGGCATGGGCAAACCCTAGTGTGTGTGTGTGTGTGTGTATATATATATGTATGTATGTATGTATGTATAACCTCATCCCCAGAGGTGAGACCTCACGGATGTTTTCTCTAGCATACTATTGGCTCTTGGTACATCATGTACCACTCCTCAGCTAATGGGTTTGAATTTCCCCACCGAACCCAAGTCATAAACACATAACCATAGGTGATCATATTCTTACATCCATGGATCATAACCATACCACATTACCCCACTAGACTTTAAACTCACATACGGTGGTCATACAACAGACCTATGACCTGGGGAAACGATCCAACACCTATTGGTCAACATCAAGGTGTACCACCCACTATGCGCAACCTCATACAATAGCATCCATAGAGTAGGTATGTTTCACATATATCAACCACACACACACACACACACACATATAAAGAGAGAGAGACAGGATCGTGTGTACAATAAGTTTGCACATCATTTTTTTGTAATAGTAAAAAAATATTTTTGACCTGATTTTTTGGTGTGATATTTAAATATTTCAAGGGACGCATATAAAAAAATCAGCTCAAGAAACATTTTTTGCTATTTTAAAAAAAAAACGATCAAACTTTTACTGCTTTTAAGCACTTTTAAAATTGCAAAAGTTTTGCCGATATTTTAAAAATAGTCAAAAAGGTTTTTTTTAGTTGATTTTTTATATGAGTCAATTTAAATGTTTAAATATCACATAAAAATCAACTAAAAAATATTTTTTTAATATTTTAAAAAATTTGGTGTGTGCTAGCAAGTGTGCAAACTTAGTGTGCATAGAAGCCTGCCTCTCTCTCTCTCTCTATCTATCTATCTATCTATCTATCTATCTATCTATCTATATATATATATATATTCAAGCATATTCCCATGCCTTAATTCACGATGAAAATTTCCAAAGTATGTAATTACAAAACCGAAAAAATTGCGTTCCCTAACAAAACAAATTTTAATTTAAAAAAATGGACTTTAAAAATTTGAGCAGAATATTCTTTGTTTATACGACTATCCACTCTATTTAAAAAATAAAAAATATACCAACAAAATTAATATTCTATAATGAAAATACTAAAAGTACATCCTAAACATCAGATCACTTTGCAATCTTACAACCAATACCAACCATTAAGAGAAACATAACATATTTAACTCAAAAAATCAATAAAAAAACATAACCTAACAGATAAATCGTGTTGATGGCATGGTCTTAAATTCTATTCCCTTGGGCACAGCTTATAAACAATTTAAAAAATATAATTTTTTAAAAATAATATCACAAATTTATAAGACAGTTTTAACACTAACATTTTAATATTCCAAACTTGTTATAACTAATTTTATTGCAAGAAATTCAAGCAATAAAATGGTCACTCTGTAAACTCAAAGATCATTAAAAATTCACTCAAACTCATCCAAATCATATGATTGCAGTAGTAAAAAAAATACAAAATAAGCAGAATTCCAACAAAATACAATTCAAAGGCATATGCAACAACTTGTCTTGCATTAGACAAGTTGAAATTGAACCATTGATAACCGAGATGTAATAGAGATTTTATGTTAAGAAAAGGTTTTCTTAATTTTGACCATGTGTACCCGTTCTAACAGAGAAGTAAAACTGTGGACATGAACTATTGATAACAGAATTTCACATTCACCGTGACACTAAATCCATCATAATATTCGAATTCAACCTAAGAGAGCAAGTTTTTTTCCTTAATATACGTATTGATGCACTTTATAAACCAAATATTCAGTTTATACATCAACTAATAGATGCACACTACACGTGGATAAATTATGACACACACCTAAACCAATACATATTTATTTTCTCAACAATTGCCACAAAATAAGAACATAATTCAAATTACCTAATACAATCATATATATTTAGAAATACAAAGTATTCGTTTAAAAATGTTCTAATATTTTGAATTTTCCATGCTCTAGTAGATTTAAACGAATATTTTATATTTTTTCCTCTAGTATATTTATTTTAAGTTTTCTATACATAAAGATTTTATTTTTATACAGTGATTTATATTTAGCAACCTTAGAATAAAATCTATAGGCCATATCTTAGGCAGATTTCTTGGGCCCCGTGTAAAAATTATGCCCAATCAGTCATTCTCCTTTTATCCTTTGATTTCTTAGACAGCCTTTGGAGGCCATACCTTGAATTTGTTATTATATCACATTTGTCAACACCTTTGCCAGATTCATTTATAATATGATATATTCTATGAGACAAATCCCTTTTAGAACAATAGTTGGTTTGAACCGATAAAAATTACAACCCCAAACAACCAATGTATACATTAATACCTAAAAAATCACTTCATGAGGAATGGGTGATTTAACCAACAATAATCTTTTGGATACCCACTCAGTATATGACATTTTCGAAACAAGAACAGATGTTCATGCATTAAACATCCATTAAAACACCCAACCTTAAGCTCGAGACATACTCAATACATCTGTTAAAAAGAAATGGACACTATACGCTTCTTGTGCGAATGATGATGAGTTTCTTAAAATGACTTCTCACCTTCAATATTTTGATGCATCACAAAATCTATGTAAAAAGTAATCAACGGTAGGTAAGGAGAGTGCATAAAAATTTAAAAGAAAACACCAATATAATTTGACTTCAGACCTTTAAATGTAACAAGACACAAATTTTTATTTGCTTTTTAATTTCCACTAAATATTTCCATTTACCGAAACATAAAGGTACCTCAAATTCAATACAATCCCAACTCAAGTCACACCACCATCTCAAACTGACATATATGCAAAATAAAATGACAATATAAAAAAAGCAATACAGTAAAACTAAAGTATTCAAATTAAACTTTTGTATTATTACAAAATGTAGCGAGAGGTTGCCTCCAATTTTATCCACAAAGGCACATAATTTGTAGAGTACCTTGGAATATTGTGAATCTTTCAAAAGACCATATGAAAATAATAAATGCATTTAAGAAATTAATAATGCATGACATATGAACAAATATGAAAAATAAAGAAAACATTATAATAACAGAGGAAACAAAATCTGACAAACCTTTGAGCCCCTAAGTGCATTTAGAACTTCCACACACTTTAAATTGCTTTAACACAACTTTGTTGCCCAATAATACTTAGCCATAGTTTATTTTGTTGTCAGCATAGGTACATAATTGCTTGCACACAGTTTACTTTGTAAACAGCCAATCCCCCACCCTTTCTCCAGAAAAAGTATTTCATAAATAAAAACAAATAGACATGTACAGTAAAAAAAATGGGTATCTAGTATTGTCCAGGCCGAACCTATGCTGACCACAAAATAATATTTAGCCAAGTCAGACCTTATTTCCCAAACACGATTCAATTGAACTTAATTTTACACAGGTCGATCCAAGACCTTAACATCAATCGTAACTGAGAAAACACCCCTATCAGAGCATAACATGTATTAGTTGTCAGAGTATATGGGGTACTCACATTAGCCAAAAAACCATATCAGGTCATAACATGTATTAGATACTCACAGTAGCCAATAATAAGTGGATTTAAGTGTCGACTGATTCATCAAGTTCACTGATTCATTTTTTGTCCAGCTTTAATTTCGACCGAGTATGGTTGTCGAGATAAGTTTCGAATTCTTTAAACTCAAACAGTTCAGAGTTTGTTGGAAATGAACAAACCTCCGTGTGGATCTATAGAGTGTGTGAGATGAGGGGGAAGTGCGGAGAAGAGAGGTGGGGCGACGCGAAATGGAGGTAGGGGAGGTTGATTAGAGAGTGTGAGAGAATGAGGAGACCAATAAAAAAAACTGAATGTCATGGATTGTGAGATTGCAGAGCTTAAAAGAGAATCTTTGGAGAGATAAAGAGAGATGGAGTTTGAATTAAAGTGAAGATCGACATATGAATATTTTTTATAGCGTGTAGCACACTAAAATATTTTAAAAGATCTCATTGAATTTTGTGCACCCTTTTAATGTCGGTACTGAGAGAGATATCTGTATATGTTTAAATTCATCTTAACCTTCCATTTCTTACACTCCTGACAAAATTAGAACCATAAACTATCTTATCTTTTTACGAATAGTAAAAACATCATTGTAACTTACTATATATATATATATAGTAATAGTAAGATACATAACGTATATATGTCATAAGCTTAGATTATGATGTATTTTCCTGAAATACCCATTTTACCATTGAAAATTTTGGTTTCCCCCTCTTTTAACACTCCAATTTGTTTTTCCCTTTTCTTCAAAATTCAAATTTAGGGTATCATTATAAACACGCCTATAATACACGCCCATATATATATATATATATATATATATATATATATAGTAAGTTACATAACGCATATATGTCATAAGCTTAGATTATGATGTATTTTCCTGCAATACCCATTTTACCATTGAAAATTTTGGTTTCCCCCTCTTTTGACACTCCAATTTGTTTTTCCCTTTTCTTCAAAATTCAAATTGAGGGTATCATTGTAAACACGCCTATAATACACTCTCACCACAAATCTCATACACTTACCTCACTCCCCGATCTCTCTCTTTTCCCTTCCCTATCCATTCATCCCCCTAATATCCTCTCTCCCCATGTTTTCAACCCATGTACCCCTCCCATAGTAAGCTCTCTCTCTTTGTCAAACATACAAGCAGTTGCTTCACTCCCCGCTGCCACTCCTTAAGGTTAGTGACTCTCTCTATATTTGGGTGTGTCCATTTATTTATGTAAATTTGTGGGTTTTCTACCTTTCTAAATATTCAATATCTATAAATCCAGGCATGTTGGGATGGAAGTCGGACCTTTGTATTGGGGGTTTTGATCGTTCGATCAATAACTTATGACCGAACAATCAGATCTGTTATGGTGGATGTATATGTGCCTTGCTTCGGGTTAGCAAATCCAAACCTCGGTCATTGGACCCATCATTATTGTTCTGAGTCTTTAGAAACCAATTCTTTTTCGGTGATGATTAGTAGCAGTATTATAGGATTAATGCTTCTATCTATGAGAGAGGAACACACCAAGAATGGTTATCGGAGTCTATTCAGGTTACGGTCAAAGTCAGTTCCGACTACAAAATCTCAGGTGCTCGGATGGAGTTGAATGAAGGGAATCCGGTTAGGTTGGAGGATTTCATATTGTGAAGCACTGAAAATAGCTCAGCATGTATCGACTGCTTTGTAAATCCATAATTTGAGTTTCCAAGAACGTCCAAAGGTATGCAAAACGTTGAATGTGCAGTCCAACCACTAACCAACAACAAAGAAGCAAAGCTAGATGTAGCAGTTGTAATAACTATATGACACCCAAACTATGACAGAAGGTTGCAATTGTATTATACAAAAATGTTTTTTTGGTGCTAGCACCTCCATTTAAAAAAAATGTAGTCCCCTTATTCTCGAAAATAGATGATGTTATTAATGAGTAAGCTATACGTTGTCCTTTATTAAGGCGATCAACATCTAATTATGCGTCACCTTGCTCTGCTAACGATTGTAACTGATGATATTTTAAAAGCAATCTATTCCCACCCTTAGTCGTACATTTAAAAGTTAGCAGAGGAATTAGAGGGAAGTCACTTAAATACTTACTAGACTCTTGAAGCATCTTATTTAGAATATACAACCCATAATCCTCAATTTTGATGTCAGTTGGATTAGGGATGGAAAACAATGTGCGTAACTTATGAATCAGATATCACATATATTAATGGAAAATCGATTCCATAATAACTATGGATGCAATGGAAAACATTGTGTAAGTATAACACCAAACAGACGTCGAAGTTGATATCCGGTGCACCTGATGGATGCCTCCTGTAAACATTGAACCCACTCATTATCCTATTCAAGAAATACCCTCAATGTGGACGTTGATTTGAAAGTCTTGTGTAATTCATAGTTCATCATGCATAAGCACTCGAACGATGTGGGTCCTTTAACAACGGTCAAAAGCAATCGCAAATAAAATCTTTCTCCAAAATTTGGGCTAGCATAATACATTCGGAAAATATTGTCTCAAATGATTTTTGTGTAGTCCAGAGTTTCATTTCAAAGATCCAAACATAATGTTAGGGAAACTCTTGGTGGGTATATTCTCGTTCATAAGGATTCAATGCAGACAAAAAAATCAATTAACAAACTCATTTGACCCCTGGCACTTTGAGAAATCATAGGTGATGATTTGAAGGATCAAACAAAACATGATGCATGTCGAGTAAATATAAATCTAATCGTGTAACAAGCAATTTCTCCTTATTCATGTGATTACGTTAAATTTCCCAAGCTGCTTCAGGAGGTCCAGTGTTATTTGCATCCTAATATTGTTATATTCATCAACACCTCCCAAAACCATAGTTATGATATTGTAGCCCATATATATGTACTTATTTATATATTTAATGTATCATAACCCAACACAAACTTCAACATTAATGTGACAATTGAAAAGTCAAGACAAATATGTATTATAAGGGACAATATATTTATTTCATACCTTTTTTCCACTGGCAGTAGTATATTCCTTACCATCATTATGACTACAGTAGATTGGATATCCATTATTATGGCTTCTGCAAATACTCGAGGGTATTTCTTCATTCATATATTGTTCTCCATGCAAGGGGAATTCGAATTCAGGGAGATACATGGGTTGTGTACCATACAACTCAATATAGTTAGTAAAAGTGTACAATCATTAGTGGGATCTAGAAAATCAACAGAGACAACAATATCTACTTGGGCGCATGTTTTAATCTTGCTTTGACTATTGAGGAAAAGAAGAGCATACATGTGGGGCAACCACTTTTTTTTAAATTTGATTGTAAATACATGGGCAACTTTATTGCAAAAAATATTTTGATCCTTAAAATCCTTCATTAATGATTTTCCCTTTAGTTAAAAAACAAGTGCATCTAAATCTGGATGGTCGAGAGCATTTTGACACGGTAAAAGTTCCTTACTGATTTTAGGCCATTTAGGATTGGCAGTTATGGGTACGCAAAACTAAGATCATGGTCCTGGACGAGTAGCCCAATTCTGGCAGCCCAAAGTCCAGACCCCCATATCTTATTTGAGTATGATCCGGTCTCTTCCCATGTTCCCATTAAGTGAGGTTATAGGGAGAGATGGAAGACATGGGGGAATCCAACACCCCCACTTACCTAAATGGTCATGTATATATTAAACGCTAGGTACGGGGCAAAAGGACAAGTTGTATTCTTTGTAACCACTCTCCGGAGTATATAGAAATAACACCGACTGCACCACCGTGGACGTAGGCACATCTTTGCTGAACCACGTACATCCTTTGTTGTGTGATTGTCATTTTACATGACTTATTCTTCCTTGGTAATTGCCTCTCTTGTATTTATTTGTGTTGCATAATAATTGCCTTCACAATTGGCACCGTCTGTGGGAAACGTTCATCTTTCCCTGAGAAGAGCCCACACCAAGAAAGGAGTTTAAAATGTCTAGTCACAGTAGCAATCCCCCCCAGGCAGGGGATATTCAACAACCACCTGTTTCTCTAAGGATTAAATCTGAAATTCTACGTTCAGATCAGAGGGCTCGCTTAGAAAGGCCAGCCTCAGAAGAAATCCAAGGACTAGCGAGGTCCACGCAGATATCCAGACTAATTGATGCATACGAGGCAAGGCTCCATGAGCAGAGGGAATCTTCACGCAGACACGAGACTGAGAATGCTCACTTGAAAAGAAGACTGGAAAGACTGGAGAGAGAGCTTCATCATTATAACAGGAGACATCCATATCGCACTCCTAGCCTTCAAGCGAGCAAGTCTCACAGCCGAGGAAGGAGCCCTAGGCGAGGATCTCAAAAGGTTGAGGAAGGCGAATCAGACGATGACCTCCGTGAGCAGCTGTGAAGAGATCACCATTACCAGAGCCCTACTCACAGCAACGAGAACATATGAAATCTGGTCCACAGGGAGATAGACCAACATCCTGACCATCACGGTACCAGATTGACCCGAGAACTTGCTAGACGAGCTCTCAAAACCTAGATGAAATCACCTTTCACGAGAGAAATTGAAGAAGAAGAAGCCCCCAAGAAATTTGTTATTCCAAGGTTCAAGATTTATGATGGTAAGAATTATCCCATTGATCAAGTCAGGCAATACCGACAGGCCATGACCCTCTGGAACCACCGGGACGTGCTAATGTGCCAAATTTTTCCCTCGAGCCCGCATGACGTAGTGCAGAAGTGGTTCGAAAGGCTCCCCCACTAGTCCATCAGGAGTTTCAAATCCTTGGCCGAACTTTTTATGGCCTGATTCATTACTAGTAGCTCCCATCCTAAAAGGATGGATGCTTTGCTGATAATGAAGAAAATGCCTCAAGAGACCCTCTGAGACTATGAGAAGAGGTACTGGGAGTTATTCAGTGAGATCGAGGATTGCTCGGAGGGAGTGGCAGTGGACTCTTTCAAAATTGGGCTACCCAGTTCTTCCCTTCTCTACCAGTCCCTGACGAAGAAGGAGGCTATGACTATTGACGACCTAATGGCTCGCATCGAAAAGTACGCTAAGGTGGAGGATGTCACCCACTTCAGTACAGGAGAAAATGGTCGAGTTACACTCACTACCAAGGGCAGTGACAAAGCTGAGAATCAGAAGAAAGGAGGAAAGAACGGGGGCAAAAATGGCTCCAAGAAGGGAGGAAACAATGATGCGTCGAAAGCATTCCAGGCGGTCAACACCGTCTTCAAGGAACCAATTTACAAAATTCTCGCTAAGATCAAAGATGAGCCATTCATCAAGTGGCCCAGGAAGATGGGAGGAAATCCCTCGAAGAGGAACAATGCACTAAGATGCGCTTTTCACAAAGAGGGAGGACATAATACTGAGCATTGCAAAGATCTTAAGTCTCACCTCGAGGAGCTGGCCCAGTTCGGGCATTTGAACGAGTTTGTGGAGAAAAGGGTAGAGAAAGTGGCTGCCAATAGAGAGGCGAGACCTGACAACGTGCTCGAATATGACGCTGGGCAAGAGTTTGCGATAAATCACGAGGCATCTGATGCCAAGCAGATCCAAGGAAATTCAGCTCGAATGGAAATGAAGAAACTTACAGCGGTAATGCAAGCTTTTCAGATCGATCCAGCAAAGTCACAGTCAGGAAAGCGTCGACGAGTAGATGATGTCAACTATAACAAGCATATTATTTTCACAGATGAAGATCTGGTGGGAGTGAGAACCCCACATCACGACGCTCTGATCATTACCCTCAGGATAGATAACTTTGACGTCGACAAGTTGCTCGTCGACCAAGGAAGCTCGTTCCGAAGTAATGTATCTCGACCTATTCAGAAAATTAAAGTTAAGCATCACCGACCTAAATGAAGCTAATGTCCCTTTAGTTGGCTTCACTGGAAAAATAACTATGCCCCTGGGAAAGATTGTACTACCGGTGCGCGCTGGAAACGTCTCCAAGATAATTGAGTTTTTGGTAGTTGACATCGACTCACCATACCAAGCCATCCTCGGCAGGGGATGGCTTCATGCAATGAAGGCAGTATTCTCGACCTACCATCAGATACTCAAGTATTTTACCGAGCGAGGAGTAATGGAGATCCACAGTGACCAAGCAATGGCAAGAAGGTGCTTCATAGCAGCCATCTGACCAAAGCCAGAAAGGAAGGCCTATCAGCCCAGCGAGAAAGTTGAAGAAGGTCTAACACCTTCTAAATAGAAATTAAAGTATGGAAGACCTGGAGTAGAGGAGACCAGGCTCCTCCCCTCCGAGCGGGTTATCGAGGACCTGATAGAAGTTACGGCTGGAGATGGCGACAGTAATAGAGTCTTCTTGATAGGAGCATCTCTCACTAGTAAGGAACAGAAGGAATTGACAACTCTGCTGAAACGCAACATAGATGTGTTCGCATGGGAACCATATGAGCTGCCTGGAATTGATCCTAGTATGGTATGCCATCAGTTTCACATCGATCCTGCCTTCAAACCAATCACGCAGAAGGCACGGCGAACCGCACTCGAGAAGGCTAAAGCGATAGAAAAAGAGGTCGAAAAACTGCTGGATGCAGGATCCATATGGGAGGTGCAATTCCCCAAGTGGTTATCCAACCCAGTAGTAGTTCCAAAAAGCAACGAGAAGTGGAGAGTTTGCATCGACTTCACTGACCTCAACAAAGCGTACCCTAAAGATAGTTTCCCCCTCCCAAAAATAGACCAACTAGTGGACGCCACTACAGCTTATGAGCGAATGAGTTTTCTGGACGTATACTCAGGATATCATCAGATCCCCTTATATACCCCAGACCAGGACAAGACATCGTTCATCACGATCGTTGGATTATACTGATATAAGGTCATACCCTTTGGGCTAAAGAATGCGGGGGCAACCTATCAGCGGCTGGTCACCAAAATGTTTAAGGACCAGATGGGAGACACCATGGAGGTCTACATCGATTAAATGCTCGTTAAAATTAAGAAGAAGGAAAACCACCTCTCAGACCTGTCAAACACCTTCTAAATCCTCAGGAAGTACCGAATGAAACTTAACGCGAGCAAGTGTTCTTTCGGTGTCCAATCAGGAAAATTTCTTGGGTACTTGGTCAATAAGAGAGGCATAGAGGCTAACCTAGACCAGATCGATGAAATTAACAGGGTACAACCCCCTCGCACAATTCGGGATGTACAGAAGCTCACTGATATGCTCGCTCCCTTAAATCGCTTTATCTCTAAATCCTCCGAGAAGTGCAAGCCTTTCTTCCAGCTTCTAAAGGGGAACAAAACGGTAGACTGGAGCCCAGATTGCTCGCGAGCATTGGTCGAGCTCAAATCTTACTTAAGCTCTCCACCACTACTCGTCATACCACGATAAACAGATTCTTTGTACCTATACCTCTTCGTTTCCAACCACACGGTCAGCTCTGCGTTAATATGTGAGGTTATAGGAATCCAGCACCCCATTTATTACGCGAGCAAGACCCTATTAGACGTCGAGTAGAGGTACCTACCACTGGAGAATCTCGCCTTTGCACTAGTTGTGGTATCAAGGAAGCTGAAGCATTATTTCAAAGCCCACACCATCTTGTCACGTATTTTCGACGAGACTTTTTTCAAAAAGTATTTTCCCGAGACTAAGCAAGATCAACAAATCGTTGATTTCTTAAAATTACAACAAGTTAACCTCACAGTAGGCCAATACGAGGCTAAGTTTACCAAACTCTCTTGCTATGCAATATGTGGACACTAAGATAATGAAATGTAAGTAGTTTGAAAGAGAATTACACCTGAGAATTAAGAATTCAATTGCTCCGTTACAAATTCGTGAGTACTCTCAGTTAACTGATGTTACGAACATTGTGGAATGTAATTCATCTACCATGATCCTATCTTCAACCCCAACTATCAAAAATAACCATGTCATCTGATTAGGCATAAATTCTTCATATTTATCCCCTTAATTTTGGTGTTTTTATGGTCTCGTGCGGTGTAAATAGCTTGGTTTTGTCTCCTATTTATGCTACTAACCTTTTTGGTAAGTATTTCGTATTTTCTGTATCTATTATGTATTTTTCATGCAAGAAAGTGCGAGAGAGAACTCAAAATAGTGAAAGAAACCAAGAAATAGGAAGTTGAAGGGAATTTTTGTAATTTTACGGCCTTAGTCCGTATGTGTGGACAACTAGAAAGTTGAATATCTTGAAATTACAAGAACACTGGAAAAAATGGTACCTCAATCCAAGTTACGGTAAAAAAGTTATACGCGTTTAAAGATTAGAAGAATTAAATAGGCAAAACTAAGCAAAGCAGAATCCCGAACCAGTTCGCCCCAAAGAACGGACCGGTTTTCCATTTTGTCACGCTCCAGAACCATTACAAAAATTAGTCACGCTTAAAAATCAAGACAAATTTCCAGAAGTGGGATGTTTATTTATTCCTTATCTTTTAGCGAAAAGAGTTTTAGAGTTTAGGAACTCTTCTAAACGACTTCTAACTTATATATATATATATATATTCATACTAAGAGTATTTTAATTCAAATTTCATTCATTGTGAAGCTCCATAACAAGGAAAAACATCTAGGAGAACAATTTACAAGTTTTGCACCTTTAATTCAGGAGCTTTTTCAATTTTTCTTCAAGATTTGAATTTTTCTTGCATATTTATGTTCTTCAACCTTGGTAATCTTAAATTACGGAAATTTGATGATAGTTTCATGAAGGTTTTGATTACATGAAATGTAGATAACATGTTATTTATTAATCAAGTCATGTCCGAGTAGGTTTCTAAAGGTTGGGATGCATGAACCCAACACTAAATGGTTCGCATAGTTATAAAAATACGTTCTTGGGCTAAATAAGTGTTTGAAACGTGTCGATTTATTAATACAATCGTGGTAGTAATTTTAACCTCGTTTGCCATAGATAACCGGACTGTTTAAGAGTGTGACATGCATTTTAACCATCTTGTCACGTATTTTATTTATCTTTTGATTATGTATGATGCGGGTTTTATTCCTTCATATATGTAATGCTTAAACCAAATAAAGTCTTTTTTCAATTAAATATTCAATTCTAGACTAGTTTCGTATCCGGTGAATTTATTAGGGGTTGGGGGACTATATTCCGACCAATGACAATGGGTGATAACAAGAAAATTCTGGAAAATGAAATAATTCAGCAAAGCGCTTGGCAATTCCACGATGACGTCTAAAAAAATGTGATTGTGTTGTAATTGATTAAATTCGCAATTTTCTAATTTGGCACACTTATTTAATTAGTGTCTATTTTTGAACCAAAATAAATCAGCCCCAAATCATTCAACTGCGTGTGTGCGTGTGTCAAACCATAAAATTAATAAAGCATGCGACACAAGCTTAAGGAAAAATCCCCGAAGGGCAAAACCTTTTATTTCGAGAACTTTGAAGAATTTACAAGACCATTGACTTACATACAACCTGACAATCGCCCACAAGTGTAACTCACGATGTCTTCTTCAAACCTCCAAAGCAACGGCTAGAAACATTGACACAGAAATACCCACAGGTGTCGGTTCTGATGTTGTCGGTTGGAACTTTTCCTTTCCAGGAGGGCTGCAATGAAGAAAAAAATGGCTTCTCCACAAGATGTGAACTTTATAAGGACTCCCTCCACAATAGCACACAGCTGTCGGTTGTAGAGCTCTCCCCAATAAGTATGAACAAAACAAAATATGTTCTTGGGTTCCACAAAATAATTCACATAAAAGTAATTGGGATTTTGTGAATTAAAAACAAAACATTTGAACCCTTAAAATTGTTGGAGAAAAACTTTCTGCCAAAAGGTATTGAATTAAATCTGGGCACATACACAGAAGTTTCAAAAGAATAAGAATCTTTAATTCTGGAACTGTTATATACGTATAAAAGCAAAGGCTCGCATTTCTTTTTATAGGAAATTTTAGTCGGTCAAAGATAAGGATGAAGTCAGACGTGTCAGCTAAAAAGTCACTCGTTCGAATGAGAATGACATCTCGCACGAACGAGATCACGTGTCGTTCGAACGACTACACGCGACTTCCCAATCTCGTTCGAACGAGATTGATATCTCGCTTGAATGACCTTGGCATCGAAACCGAGGTACATTTACTGCTGAAGCAGTTTTTCACAAACAGTTATAAAACCTCTTTAAAAACATTTTTATATAAAATCTTTTTAAAACCTTTTTTAAAAATATCCCAAGACTCTTAATATGAAATGTAAATGAAAATTTAAAATAATATCTTACCAAAGTTCATATTGTTGAGCTTGAATGTTGAAGACAACTGGTAATTCGGATCCGTCTTTTGTAGATGCAATCTTCACAATTCTTCGACGACTTGTAGCGGTATACGACATAATTAATTGTGACGGACTTATTTAAATAATGTCCTTACAAATCTCCCCCTATGTCTATGACGGTACATACATAAAAACATCTGAATTATCAAACACTAAAATGCCTATACAAATCTACCCTCCCATGAATCCCAAAACTGAAAAGGTAAAATTTGCAAGTTCTCAAATTTTTTCTTCAACATAAAAACTCTCAAAGCTTTTCTCATCAGGGTGTGCAACATCATGATCTTCAATCTTGTACCTACAAACATGAGATAAAGCAAAAACCTTCGTGATTCATCGAGTTTGAAATGATATAGGAATAAAGCATTAATAATCAAATCTCCCCCATAGTGCAAAAACCTACCCCATAACATGATAATTCTTTCACCCCCTTTTTATGATGTCCCCAAATAGACAGATAAGAAGAAAAAAAATCAAAACATGGAGTGTCACGATAAAATGCATCGCAAATGTGGATCAAACTATGCGTATGCAAAGGAGTATCCCATAAACATCCACAAACTATTTTTTATTTTTTAAATTTTTATACAAAAATAGGATACAAAAAATTCACACCATGTATTTAAACTCAAACAACCAAGTCATGGAAATGGAATGAATGGGTGTGAACACATTCGATAGGTAAATCAACTCAATCAAGCATATGTGCACGATGCATATGTGTACCCCTAACGAATGAACATCAAAAGTATCCTTAGGTGAAAGATTGTTGAATTTATATGACATCGTCTTATACAAATCAACAAATCAAAGTCAAAATGATTTCGACCCCAATAACGTCCAAAACTATTTAGCGCATTTTCAAGATTTTCAAGGACGTGAAAACCTGTTTAAAATCTCCAACCAAATGCCCTCATATATATTTTCTTTTAGAGGTAGTCTAAATTCTCAAACTTTGGAGAATTGGTGCAAAAACCTAAATGGCCCATAATTTGACATGAATTTCTTTTTATTGCCTTTAAATTTTTTTGGGCTCTGGTACCAATTTGAGAGGAGTGCGTTTGCATTCAAATAAAGAAGTTATTTAATTAAATTCAGTTTTTATCAATTAAGTCCTACACATGCATCTAGGTGTGATGGATGATGATAAAGTCACGCAAGAAGAATTAAACACACACAAATGAGGAAAATTCCCCCAAAGGGGCAAAACCTCCCCCATAATATGATAATTCTTTCTCCCCCTTTTTATGATGTCCCCAAATAGACAGATAAGAAGAAATAATCAAAACATTGAGTTTCACGAAAAAATGCATAGCAAACATGGATCAAACTACGCGCATGCAAAGGTATGTCCCCAAAAATTTCACAAACTATTTTTGAATTTTTCAAATTTTTATACAAAAGTAGGATACAAAAAAAATCGCACCATGGATTTAAACTCAAACAACCAAGTCATGAAAATGGAATGTATGGGTGTGAACATATTCGATAGGTAAATAAACTCAATCAATCATGTGTGCATGATGCATATGCGTAACCCTAACGAATGAACATCAAAAGTTTCCTTAGGTGTAAAAATTTGTTGAATTTAAATGGCATCATTTTATGCAAATCAACAAATCGAAGTCAAAATGATTTTCACCCCAATAACGTCCAAAACTATTTAGCGCATTTTCAAGAATTTCAAGGACGTGCAAACCTGTTATAAAATCTCCAACCAAACACCCTCATATATATTTTCTTTTTAGAGGTAATCTAAATTCTCAAACTTTGGAGAATTGGTGCAAAAACCTAAATGGCCCATAATTGCCATGAATTTCTTTTTATTGCCTTAAAATTTTTCGGGCTCTTTGGACCCCGGATAATAAAATTCCTCCATTTTTTAGGTCCAATTTAATGGTGGCTTAGTATTCGCAAAGGCAAAATGAAACTTTCGCAGCCCTTCCTCGTTTTTAAACAAAGCACACAAACTCACAAAACGGTTTTTATATGCACAATTTCCTTATCAAATTTATCGTGCTTGGTTCTTTTTAAAGGACATGATTGGAGTGAAACACCCAACCAACATGTGATAAGACAAGCACAATAATCAAACAATCCGTGCATGTGTGCAATAAAGCAAATCATGAGTCAAACATGTCGGAAGTAACACTAAATTACATCTCAACGATTCCAAACATTGTAAAACACATGAATGAATTGACCTATTGTCTCCAAACACTATCAAATAGTCACATGAACATAATGGAATGACGTTGTGACTCAGTCATCCTAAGTGTTTATCCATAAAAGGTCCAAACAAAATACAAAAATGTTTTTGAATTTTCTCAAAATTTTATCAAAATAAAATCTTTTTGTATTTTTCAAAAATAATTTTCAAACCAAAAAAAATATATACAAAAATTACATGTCACAACGCTAGAAAACATAAAAATCATGAAACAAAAACTAGCATATGACAAACATGCAAACACAATCATCTATATGATATGGCCAGAGAAGAATCCTATGCAAGCAAACGAGAATCAACTTGTCTAAAATCTAGTGCCTCTAAAAGTGATTTCCTAACCCAAATAGATGTGAAACGACGTGCGGGGGCTTTGGAAACCACAGGAACACTAGACATAAATTTCCTAGGACATTTTCCAAGATCGAAACAAAATCGCCTAAGGTGACCTTTCCTACCAAAATATGAACATGTGTAAACGGGTGGAACAACACATAAAGTGTGATCTTTTCTAACATCCTTGTAATTAGTTGACCCTCTAAAATAAATAATGGTTTTGGCTTTATCATTAGAAGCATGAGAACACGATGAGCCATTACCATCACTATCAAACATACTTGAGTCTGTCAAATCATTTTTTAACTACAAATTTTTTTACTCAAGCAAAGAATTAGACTTTTCCAAAGATAGGGATTTATTTTTTAAATTTTCAATTAAAGTTAACAATTTATCGCGCTCACCCTCAATTAAAACAAACTTATCCCTAAGAGTCTTTTCACGTGCCACAAACTCATTGACTAAAATATTTTTATCCTCTTTGGTACAAACACAAACCATCGAATTTTTAAGGTCCTCCAATTATTTCTCTAAAAATAGGACCTTATCATCCCTCTCCTTCTTGGACAATTTTAAAGCAATAATGTCATGGTCCAAGGAAACAAATTTTTCACGATAAAAATCTATTTGATTTTGAACCGTTTGCAAAAGATTCATCGCGGATTTAAAACGAGAATTTTCTTTTTCCAAAAAATCAATTCTTTTAGCAAACGTCAAATTCAAATGATTTATATCATAAAAACTCTGACTCGGGTCATCAAAGGAGGGCATCCGATTAGATAAGTGCTCCATCGGAAAAATTGCGATTTTTCAAAACAATTATTAAAAAAAATCAATATCACACAATTTTACGAAAAATAGGAATATGCAATAAATTAGCGCAACCTGCTCTGATACCAATTTGACGACGTGGGAAGTCAAATTGTATAAAAAAATAAATCCTTGAAAAATCAGGATCACGCGATAAATTAGCGTAACCCGCTCTGATACCAATTTGAGAAAACGAGACTGTGTGATAATTGATTAAATTCGCAATTTTCTAATTTGGCCCACTTATTTAATTAGTGTCTATTTTTAAACCAAAATAAATCAGCCCCAAATCATTCAACTTCCTGTGTGCATGTGTTAAATCGTAAAATAAATAAAGCATGCGACACAAGCTTAAGGAAAAATCCCCGAAGGGCAAAACCATTTATTTCTAGAACTTTGAGGAATTTACAAGACCATTGACTTACATACAACCTGATAGTCGTCCATAAGTGTAACGCACGGTGTCTTCGTCAAACCACCAAAGCAACGGCTAGAAACATTGACACAGAAATACCCGCATATGTCAGCTATGTTGTCGTCGGCTGGAACTTTCCCTTTCCAGGAGGGATGCAATGAAGAAGAAAACGGCTTCCCCATAAGATGTGAACTTTATAAGGACTCCCTCCACAATAGCATGCAGCTGTCGATTGTAAAGCTCTCCCCACAAAGTATGAACAAAATAAAATATGTTCTTAGGTTCCACAAAACAATTCACATAAAAGTAATTGAGATTTTGGGAATTAAAAGCAAAATATTTGAACCCTTAAAATTATTGGAGAAAAACTTTATGCCAAAAGGTATTGAATTAAATCTGGGCAGATACACAAAAGTTTCAAAAGAATAAGACTCTTTAATTCTGAAACTGTTCTCCACGTCTAAAAGAAAAGGCTGACATTCCTTTTTATAGGAAATTTGAGTCGGTCAAAGATAAGGATGAAGTCAGACGTGTCAGCCAAAAAGTTATCTCATTCGAACGAGAATGACATCTCGCGTGAACGAGATCGTGTGTCATTCGAACGACTATGCGCGACTTCCCAATCTCGTTCGAACGAGATTGATATCTCGCTTGAATGACCTTGGCGTTGAAATCGAGGTACGTTTACTGCTGAAGCAGTTTTTCACAAATAGTTATAAAACCTCTTTATAAACATTTTTATATAAAAGCTTTTTAAAACCTTTTTTAAAAATATCCCAAGACTCTTAATATGAAATGTAAATGAAACTTTAAAACAATATCTTACCAAAGTTCATATTGTTGGGCTTGAATGTTGAAGACAACTGGTAATTCAGATCCGTCTTTTGTAGATGCAATCTTCACAATTCTTCGACGACTTGTAGCGGTATAGGACATAATTAATTGTGACGGACTTGTTAAAAATATGTCCTTGCAAAGTCGATATTTATAATGATTAGGTAAATAAAACCAAGGTCCAATCTCAAAGTTAAACTCCTAATACTATGCATGAAGCCTTCAAATTCTTTAAAATGAAAGAATTAAGCGTGAAAAAAAATCCCCACCACCTATGACAATGGGTGATTACATGAAAATTCTGGAAAATGGAAGAATTCAGCAAAGCGCTTTGGAATTGCACGATGAAGTTGATATTTCTAATGATTGGGTAAATAAAACAAAGGGCATATTCAATGAAATGTCTTCTTCTTCTTAAAGCTCGGTTGAGGATGAATCTTGTTTTTCGCCTCCACCCTCTTTTGAAGAAGAAATCATTGAGAGCGATCCAAGCATTTTGGAATTTGAACCTCTTATCAATATTTCAAATCCTATTGATGTTGAAGGTCCTTTGTTTCCTTATTTCCCCACGATTATCAAAGCCTTAAATCCATCACAAGAATCCGATGAAAGTCTAGAGGACTTTGACCCGATTCTTATATGGGAATGTTATTTTGGTGCTTCATCTTATGGGTTATTCACTTACACGTGCTCTACCTCCCGTTCCAATTGAAAAACCTCAGTGAGGTGATTTTAATTTTCTTGAAATCAACTTGGTCTTATCCCTCGCTTTATCTAAACCCCCCATCATCCTCCTAATTTTTTTCTATTAATGATGGTTGTTTTATTCCGCCTTGTACATGCCTTCCGTTGTTCAAATGAAATTCCTCTTTTTTGGGAGGCATACATGAAAATGAGGGTTCACATTAATCCCCCAAAGTCAAATCGTAATTTGTGTGGACCCTCAAAAATTCTGACTTTTAGTATATGGTTTGTTAAAAGTTCAAATTGTATGTTTGTAAATAGTTAGATTTTTATTTATTCCTTTTTTTATTTTATTATAGTCTAGTGTGATTAGTTAAAGTTTTTGTTACTCTTTTTTTGTTATGATTGGTTCAAACATGTTTTGTAGATTCAATGGACTCGTACTTATCGGAGATCGCTCCATTTGTGTAATATCTTTCTTTTCCTCTTTTTATGTTGTATTCTTGATTCTCATTGAGGAAAACGCAACTTCTAAGTTAGGGGTGTGGGATATTCGTCACGTTTATTGTTTAGTTTCATTGACTTGATCACATGTTCGTTCCAAGTATTTTTTTTTTGAAATTTTCAAAAATTTACAAAAAAAATTGAAAAATTCGAAAAACTCAAAAATATTTTCTTCAAAATTAAAAAAAAAATTGGAATATAAAAGCTTCAAAAATGACACAAAATTTAGTTTGAAGTCTCAAAATGTTAAAAATCAAGAGCATTAATCCGAGATGGAAATTGAAAGGAAATTGACAACTTAAAGAATAAGTGTGGAAATTATTAACCCGGTAAAATTTACCTTTTATTTTTTAAGAGTAATTAAATCAATCCCGAGTTAATGGTTCATACAAAGTTCAATTCAGCATTTAAAATAAGTCGTTCAAGATCGCAATTCCTTTATTTTGATCGTTTACGGGAAACGTGTGAGATGTTGTCTCGAATACGCGCCAAAAATATCTTTAAATTAAATTATTCTCGAGACTCTTATGGTAATGTGATTAGTAATTCGAATAAATGAAGTTAGGCCATCATTTGTTTACCCAAAAAAAATAGTTGTAAAAAATTATCCCTTTTGCAACCCAATTTGAGCCTAAGTTTTTTTCCCTTTTCGTCTGTAACCCGAAAAACCAATTGCATAAATTTAGTAAAAAAAAGTGCATAAGAAGGGGCAAGAAAAAAAAGAGAAAAATGCTCAAGAAAAATGCTCAAGAAAAATAGCAAGAAAAAAATTGTGAAAACAGAAAAAATAGAAAAAGAAGATAAAAATGAGAAAAAGTCCGAAAAAGCACTAACGGACATCATAAATAAATTTTGCAATTTTGAACTTTCCAACCAATTCCATTTTACCCAATTCACCTTATGACCCGAGAAAGTCCTAACCGAGTCCGAATTGCTAAATTAATTACCTCGTAGAGTGCTAATACACGAAAATATAATAATATAGATTAATTGGTGTGGATAAGAGGCGATGTTTCCCGTTTTTGAATGATCGTATTGCGATGATTAGATCTTTTATCATTTATAATTCTGCTTTTTAAATTTGTGTGGGTGAATTTGTGTTCCATTATATTTACTCTTTTTTTTTTTTTTTTTAATAAATCAGGATATTTATTGATACTATAGAGAGAAAAGCCCTCTCACGTGGCTTACAAGCAAATCAAATAAAGCATTTGTTAGAAACTACTAAAATAGATGCTCTAATCACTCTAGGAAGATCACTATAATTTTTAGAACTAAAATAGCTTTGGTGATAGGATCCATGAATGGCAAGCAACTCTGCAGATTTATTGGCTTCTGATGAACATAACTTGATGAGGCAATGATTAGTTTGGAGAAATTCATTGATTTCAGAAAATTCAGTCCTTATACGCCACTGAACTGTAGAAGAAGATATAAAACATTGAAGAATTTTTTCTGATTCTAGTTCTATGTCTATGTTAGAAATACCCTTCTCCTTGCAAAATTTGATCCCAACCAAAATAGCCTGAACTTGAGCTTCAATCGATGAATTTGTTGATAAAGCATTTGAGTAAGCCCAAATGAATTGACCCGTATCATTTCGAATAATATTTACTCTTTATATCATGCATAACGAGAGAAATAGCTACACTCCGAGTGATTCGTTTGTGAGAGCATTCCATGAGCATTTGAATCAAAACAAATTCTTGGAAAGTAACGTAATGATCCATCTGTAAAAATTAGCAGTTAAATTCTCGGCTTCGCACACATACACAACAAATTTAGAGTATTGAATATGAATTAACGGTAACTATTTTTGAGGAATTTAAATTGTACAATTTTTATGTATTTTAATTTTTCTTGGAGTCAAAAATAATTTTTTTGGATATATTCACTGCAAACCCTCACGAGACACCACTCGTCATACTAGTGTAGCCTAGGGGTTTAACGGCTTGTTGCATATGCTAAATGAAATCGCTTGCCCGTGAAAAAGGTATTTTATCCCAATAAAGTTTTTGAACGGTCCTTAACTATTTCTGTTATGATTTTACATTGCTTAGGACGCACAACTTTCTAAGTTGGGGGGGTGATTAGGCATAAATTCTTCATATTTATCCCTTTGATTTCGGTGTTTTTATGGTCTCGTACGGTGTAAATAGATTGGTTTTTTCTTATATTTGTGCTACTAACCCTTTTTGATAATTATTTTGTGTTCTATGTATCTGTTATGTATTTTACAGGCATTTCATGCAAGAAAATGCAAGAGAGAACTCAAAATAGTGAAATAAACTAAGGAACGGGAAATAGAAGGACATTTTCATAATTTTACACCATTATTTAAGAGGTTCTGCTAACTGGAAAGTTGAATATCTTAAAATTACAAGAACACTGGAAAAAATAACACCTCAATTCGAGTTACGGTGAAGAAGTTATGTGCGTTTAAAGATTTGAAGAATCAAAGAGGCAAAACTAAGGAAAGTATAAGCCTGGACCGATTCGCCTTTTCGCCACGCTCCAGAACCGTTACAAAAATCAATCACACTTAAAAAGCGTGACAAATTACTTGAAGCGAGATTTTTATTTTGTCCTTATCTTTTAGCCAAAAGCGCTTTAGAGTTTAGGGACACTTCTAAACGACTTCTAACTTATATATAGGATCAAATACCCCAAAATTCCTCAAATATTTTTTAATAGACATTTATTCCAAGCCTTTTATTTTGTACCAAAAATTCCCTCAATCACCCATTTAACTAATAATCTCTTATTTTTAAAGGTCTGTGCCAGCGACATGATGAAGGACTTTTTGGAGCAAAATAAAAAGGTTGGATTCAACGTGTATTAAAAAATGTTTGAGGTACTATTTGGTATATGCCCCTTATATATATTCATACTAAGAGTCTTTTAACTCAAATTTCATTCATTGTAAAGCTACATAACAAGGAGGAACATCTAGGAGAAGAATTTACAAGTTCTGCCCCTTTAATTCAAGAGTTTTTTCGATTTTTCTTCAATATTTGATTTTTTCTTGCGTGTTTGTGTTCTTCAACTTTGGTAATCTTAAATTAAGACACTTTTATTATAGTTTAATGATGGTTTTTATTACATGAAACTTATATAACATGTTCTTTACTAGTTAAGTCATGTCTAACTAGGTTTCTAAAGGTTGGGATGCATAAATCCAACCCTAAATGGTTCGCATGGTTATAAAATTACGTTATTGGGATAAATAAGTGATTGAAATGTGTTAGTTGGTTAATACAACCGTCGTTGGACTTTTAACGTCGTTTTCCCTTGGTAATCGGGGTGTTTAAGAGTGCGACGCGCGTGTTAACCATCTCGTCACGCATTTTATTTATCTTTTGATTATGTATGATGCAGGTTTTATTCTTTCATATATGTAATGCTTAAAATAAATAAAGTCTTGTTTCAATTAAATATTTAATTCTGTACTAGTTTTGTGTTCGGTGAATTCATTAGGGGTTGGGGTTGTATTCCGACCTATGACAATGGGTTATTACATGAAAATTTGGGAAAATGAGAGAATTCAGCAAAGCGTTTGGGAATTGCACAATGAAGTAGAAATTTATAATGATTGGGTTAATAAAAACAAAGGTCTAATCTAAAAGTTACACTCCCAAGACTATGTGTGAAGCCTTCCAAATTCTTGAAAATGAAAGCTATGAGCGTGAAAATAATTCTCCACTAATTATGACAATGGGTGATTACATGAAAATTCTGGAAAATGAGAGAATTCAGCAAAGCGCTTCGGAATTGCACGATGGAGTCGATATTTCTAATGATTGGGTAAATAAAACAAAGGTCCAACTCAATGAAATTACTTCTTCTTCTAAAAGCTCGGTTGAGGTTGAATCTTGTTTTTCACCTCCACCCTCTTTTGAAGAAGAAATCATTGAGAGCGATCCAAGGTTTTCGAATTTCAACCTCTTATCAATATTTCAAATCCTATTATTATTGAACCCTTAAAACGATCACAAGAATATGATGAAAGTCTTGAGGACTTTGACTCGATTCTTGAACGGAAATCTTATTTTGAGATGCTTCATCTTATGGGTTATTCACT
Organism: Sambucus nigra; assembly: GCA_949130495.1. Classification (NCBI taxonomy): domain Eukaryota; kingdom Viridiplantae; phylum Streptophyta; class Magnoliopsida; order Dipsacales; family Adoxaceae; genus Sambucus; species Sambucus nigra. Next base: position 250,908,325 of record OX422215.1, read on the forward strand.
TATACGTGCTCTACCTCCTGTTCCAATTGAAACACCTTGATGAGATGATTTTAATTCTCTTGAAATCAATTTGGTCTTGTTCCCCGCTTTATCTAAATCCCTTTCTTTATCTAAACCCCCAATCATCCTCCTAATATTTTTTTATTAATGATGGTTCTTTTCTTTCGCCTTGTACATGCCTTCCGTTGTTCAAACATAATTCCTATTTTTCGGGTGGCATACATGAAAATGTGGGTTTACCATTAATCCCTCAAAGTCAAATCGTATTTTTTGTGGACCCTCAAAAATTTCGACTTCTAGTATATGGTTTATTAGAAGATCAAATTTTAGGTTGTAAATAGTTAGATTTTTTTTATTCCTTTTTATTTTATTTTATTATAGTCTAGTGTGATTAGGTAAAGTTTTTGTTACTCTTTTTTTTGTTATGCTTGGTTCTAAGATATTTAGTAGATTCAATGGACTCGTACTTCTCGGGGATCGGTCCATTTGGGTAATATCTTTCTTTTCCCCTCTTTATGTTGTAATCTTGATTCGCATTGAGGACAATGTAATATTTAAGTTAGAGGGTGTGGGATATTTCTCCTGTTTATTATTTAGTTTGATTGACATGATCACATGTTCGTTCCAAGTACGTTTTTTTTAGAAAATTTCAAAAATTTCAAAAAAATTGAAAAATTAGAAAAAGCCAAAAATATTTTCTTCAAAATAAATAAAAATTGGAATTTAGAAGCTTTGAAAATGTCACAAAAATTTGTTTGAAGTCTCAAATTATTAAAAATCAAGAGCACTAAGTCGAAATTGACCAAAGATGGAAATTGAAAGAAAATTGACGACTTAATGAATAAGTGTGGAGATTATTAACCCGATGAGATTTCAAACCTTTCATTTTTAATAGTAATTAAATCAATCCCGAGTTAATGGTTAACTCAAAGTTCAATTCATCATTTAAAATATGTCGTTGAAGATCTCAATTCCTTTATTTTGATCGGTTACAAGAAACGTGTGAGATTTTGTTTTAAATAAGCGCCAAAAATATCTTTAAACTAAATTATTCTCGAGAAGCATATGGGAATGTGATTAGTAATTTGGATAAATGAATTTAGGCCATCGTTTGTTTACCCAAAAAAATTAGCCATAAAAAGTTGTAAAAAATTATCCCTTTTGCAACAAAATTTGAGCCTATTTTTTTCCCTTTTCGTTTGTAACCCGAAAAACCAATTGTCTCGGAATTGTGAAAAGTGAAAATTTATAAATTTAGTCCAAAAAGTGCATAAGAAGGGGCACAAAAAAAAAGAGAAAAATTCTCACCAAAAATAGCAAGGAATAAAATTATGAAAAATAGAAAAAGAAGATAAAGATGAACAAAAACATGAAAAAGCTCTAACGGACATCATATATAAAATTTTCAATTACGAATTTTCCAACCGATTCCATTTTACCCAATACACTGTATGACCCGAGAAAGTCCTAACAGAGTTCGAATTGCTAAATTAATTACCGCGTGAGATCTAATACAAGAAAAAATAATAATATAGATTAATTGGTGTGGAAAAGAGGCGGTGTTTCTTGTTTTTTAATGATCGTATTTCGATGATGAGATCTTTTCACCATAAATAATTCAGTCTTTCAAATTTGTGTCGGTGAATTTACGTTCCATTATATTTACTCTTTATATCACGTATACTAAGAGAAATAGCCACATTCCGACTTATTCATTTGTGAGAGCATCCTGTGAGCATTTGAATCAAAACAAACTTTCAAAAAGTAACGTAATGATCAATAAGTGGAAATTAGCGATTAAATCTCGGATACATACACAACAAATTGAGACTATTGAATATGAATTTATAGTGACTATTTTTGGGGAAATTAAATTGTACATTTTTTAAGTATTTTGATTTTTCTTTGAGTCAAAAATGAATTGTGAAGGTATATTCACTACAAACCCTCACGAGACATCAATCGTCGTACTAGGGTAGCCTACGGGTTTAACGGCTTATTGCATACGCTAAATGCAATCGCCTGCCCGTGAAAAAGGTATTCTATCACAATAAAGTTTTTAAAGGTTCCTTAACTCTTGCTCTTATACTTTTTCATTGCTCGGGATGCGCAACGTTCTAAGTTAGGCGGGTTAAATTAGTCATAAATTCTTCATAGTTATCCCATTAATTTCGGTATTTTTATGGTCTCGTGCAGTGTAAATAGCTTTGTTTTGTCTCATATATATGCTACTAACCTTTTTTGCAAGTATTTCTTGTTTTGTGTATCTCTTATGTATTTTACAGGTATTTCATGCAAGAAAGTGCGAGGGAGAACTCAAAATAGAAAAAAGAAACCAAGAAATAGAAAGTTGAAGGAAATTTTTGTAATTTTACATTCCTAGTCTGGAAGGGTGGCCAATGAAAAATTTGAAGATCTTGAATTTATAAGAAGATTGGAAAAAACGGAACCTCAATCCGAGTTACGGTGAAGAAGTTATGCGTGTTTGAAGATGAAAAGAATTAGAGAGGAAAAACTATGGAAAGCAGAAGCCCAGACCGGTTCGCCCCAAACCTCGGATCGGTTCCCCCTTTCATCATGCTCCAGAACCGTTACAAAAATTAGACACACTTAAAAAGCTTGACAGTTTACCAGAAGTGGGATTTTTATTTTGTCCTTTTCTTTTAGCCAAAAGAGTTAAAGTTTAAGGACTCTTCTAAATGACTTCTAACTTATATATATATATATATATATATATATATATATATATATATTAAGATTCTTTTAACTAAGATTTCATTCATTGTAAAGCTCCATAACAAGGAGGAACATCTAGAAGAAGAATTACCTGTAATTCAAGAGATTTTTTTATTTTTCTTCAAGATTTGACTTTTTCTTGCATGTTTGTGTTCTTCAACCTTGGAAATCTTAAATTACGGCACTTTTATTATAGTTTCATGATGCTTTCGATTACATCAACCGTAGATAACATGTTATTTATTAATCAAGTCATGTTCGACTAGGTTTCTAAAGGTTGGGATGCATGAACCTAACCCTAAAGGGTTTGCATGGTTATAAAAATACGTTCTTGGGCAAAATAAATTATTGAAATGTGTAAATTTATTAATAAAACTCTTGTAGGAATTTTAACCTCCTTTCCCCTAGGTAACCGGGGTGTTTAAGAGTGCGATGCGTGTGCTAACCATCTTATTACATATTTTATTTATCTTTTGATTATGTACGATGCGAGTTTTATTCCTTCATATATGTAATGCTTAAAATAAATTAAGTCTTGTTTCAATTAAGTATTTAATTCTCGACTAGTTTCATGTTCAGTGAATTCATTAGGGGTTGGGGGATTGTATTCCGACCCATGACAATGGGTGGTTACATGAAAATTCTGAAAAATGAGAGAATTCAACAAAGTGCTTGGGAATCGCACGATGAAGTCGATATTTATAATGGTTGGGTAAATAAAAGAAAGGTCCAATATCAAAGTTACACTCCCAATAGTATGCGTGAAGCCTTCCAAATTCTTGAAAATGATTGAATTGAGCTTGAAAAAAAATTCTCCACCGCCTATGAAAATAGATGTTTACTTGAAAATTCTGGAAAATAAGAGAATTCAGTAATGGGCTTCAAAGTTGGACGATGAAGTCGATACTTATAATGATTAGATAAATAAAACAAAGGTCCAACTCAATAAAATGACTTCTTCTTCCAAAATCTCAGTTGAGGTTGAATTTTGTTTTTCACCTACACCATCTTTTGAAGAAGAAATCATTGAGAGCGATCCAAGCATTTTCGAATTTCAAACGCTTATCAATATTTGAAATCCTATTGATTTTGAAGGTACTTTGTTTCCTTGTTTCCCCACTATTATCAAACCATTAAATCTATTGAAGGGTTCCGATGAAAGTCTTGAGGATTTTAGTTCGACTCTTGAACGGGAAAGTTATTTTGAGATGCTTCATCTTATGGGTTATTCACTTACGCGTTCTGTGCCTCCCATTCCAATTGAAAAATCTTGGGGATGTAATTTTAATTTTCTTGAAATAAATTTGGTCTTGTCCCCCACTTTACCTAAATCCCCAGCTTTATCTAAACCCCCCATCACCCTCCTAATATTTTAGATTAATGATGGTTCTCTTTTACCGCCTTGTACACGCCTTCCGTTATTCAAACGGAATTCCTATTTTTCGGGAGCCATTCATGAAAATGAGGGTTCATAATTAATCCCTCAAAGTCAAATTTTATTTTGTGTGGACCCTAACAAAATTTGAATTCTAGTATATGGTTTATTAGAAATTCAAATTGTAGGTTGTAGATAGTTTTATTGTTATTTATTCCTTTATTTTTATTTAATTTTATTGTAGTCTAGTGTGATTAATTAAAGTTTTTGCTACTATTTTTTTGTTATGTTTGGTTCTAACATGTTTTGTAGAATCAATGGACTCGTATTTCTCGGGGATCGCTCCTTTTGGGTAATATCTTTCTTTTCCTCTTTTTATGTTGTATTCTTGATTCGTATTGAGGACAAAGAAACATTTAAGTTAGGGGGTGTGGGATAGTCCTCCTGTTAATTTTTTTAGATTCATTTACTTGATCACATGTTCGTTCCAAGTACTTTTTTTTGGAAAATTTCAAAAAATTTCAAAGAAAATTAAAAACTTCGAAAAAGCCCAAAATATTTTCTTCAAAATAAATAAAAATTGGAATTTAAAAGCTTCGAAAATGTCACAAAATTTTGTTTGAAGTCTGATATTGTTAAAAAACAAGAGCACTAAGACAAAATTGACCAAAGACGGAAATTGAAAGAAAAATTGACGACTTATCGAATAATTGTGGAGATTATTAACCCGGTGAGATTTCAAACCTTTCCTTTTTTGCGAGTACGAGTTAATGGTTAACTCAATGTTCAATTCAACGTTTAAAATAAGTCGCTAAAGATCTTATTTTTTTGTTTTCATCGATTAGGGGAAACGTGTAAGATATTGTCTTCAATACGGGCTACAAATATCTCTAAACTAAATTATTATCGAGATTCATACGGTAATGTGATTAGTAATTCGGATAAATAAAGTTAGACCATTGTTTATTTACCCAAAAATATTATCCATAAAAATTTTTACAAAATTATCCCTTTTTCAACCCAATTTGAGCCTAATTTTTTTCCCATTTCGTTTGTAACCCGAAAAACCAATTGGTCTGGAATTGTGAAAAGTGAAAATTCAGAAATTTAGTCCAAAAAGTGTATTAGAAGGGGCAAGAAAAAAAAAAGAGAAAAATGTTCAACAAAAATATCATGAAAAAAATTGTGAAAAGTAGAATAAAATTAGAAAAATAAGATAAAAATGAGCAAAATACCGAAGAAGCACTAATGGACATCATAAATAAATTTTCCAATTTTGAATTTTCCAAAAAATCCCATTTTACCCAATACACCTTATGATCCGAGAAAGTCCTAACTGAGTCCGAATTGCTCAATTAGTAATCGCATGGAGAGATAATACACAAAAAAGATAATAAGATAGATTAATTAGTGTGGATAAGAGGCGATGTTTCCCGTTTTTCAATGATCGTATTTCGATGATCAGATCTTTTCACCATAAATAATTCAGTCTTTCAAATTTGTGTGCGTTAATTTGGGTTCTATTATATTTACTCTTTATATCATGCATATCGAGAGAGATAGCAACATTCCAAGTTATTCGTTTGTGGGAGCATCCCATGAGCATTTGAGTCAAAAAGAATTTTTGAAAAGTAACATAATGATCAATCGGTGGAAATCAGCGGTTAAATTCTCGGCTTCGCACACACACACACAACAAATTGAGACTATTGAATATGAATCTACGGTGACTATTTTTAGGAAATTTAAATTGTATAATTAGTTAGTATTTTGATTTTTCTTTGAGTAGAAAATTATTTTTGTGGGTATATTCACTACAAACCCTCATGAGACACCACTCGTCCTACTAGGGTAGCCTAGGGGTTTAACGGCTTCTTGCATATGCTAAATGGAATCGCTTGCCAGCGCAAAAGGTTTTCTTTACCAATAAAGTTTTGGAAGGGTCCTTAACTCTTTCTCTTATGATTTTATATTTCTCGGGATGCGCAACATTCTAAGTTAGGGGGTTTGATTAGGCATAAATTCTCTATATTTATCCCCTAAATTTCGGTATTTTTATAGTCTCGTGCGGTGTAAATTGATTAATTTTGTCTTATATTTATGCTACTAATCATTTTTGGCAACTATTTACTTTTTTATATTTCTTATATATTTTATAGGTATTTCATGCAAGAAAGCGTGAGAGAGAACTCAAAATAGTGAAAGAAACCCAGAAACGGGAAGTTGAATGGAATTTTCGTAATTTTACAGCCTTAGTACAGAGGTGGGTCCAACTGGAAAGATAAAGATCTTGAAATTACAAGAACACTGGAAAAAATGGTACTTCAGTCCGAGTTACGATAAAGAAGTTATGCACGTTTGAAGATTTGATGAATCAAATAGGAAAAACTAAGGAAAGCAGAAGCCCGGAACGGTTCGCCCCAAAGATCAGACCGATTCGCACTTTAGTCACTCTCCAAACTGTTACAAAAATTAGTCACGCTTAAAAATCATGACAAAATCTTCTAAACGACTTCTAACTTATATATATTCCCATTAAGTGTCTTTTAACTAAAATTTAATTAATTGTAAAGCTTCATAACAAGGAGGAACATCTAGGAGAATAATTTTTAAGTTTTGCACTTTTAATTCAAGAGATTTTTCGATTTTTCTTCAAGATTTGATTTTTTCTTGCATATTTGTGTTCTTTAACCTTGGTAATCTTAAATTATGGCACTTTTATTATAGTTTCATGATGGTTTTGATTACATGCAACGTAGATAACTTGTTCTTTATTAATCAAGTCATGTCCGACTAGGTTTCTAAAGGTTGAAATGCATGAACTTAACCCTAAACAGTTGGTATGGTTATAAAAATACATTCTTGGGTTGAATAAGTGATTGAAACGTGTCGGTTTGTTAATTCAACCATCGTAGGAATTTTAACCTCATTTTCCCTATGTAGCCGGGGTGTTTAAGAGTGCGACGCGCGTGCTAACCATCTTGTCACGTATTTTATTTATCTTTTGATTATATATGATGCGGGTTCTATTCCTTCATATATGTAATGCTATAAATAAATAGAGTCTAGACTAGTTTTGTGCCTGGTGAATTCAATAGGGATTGGGGGATTGTATTCCGACCTATGACAAATGGTTATTACATGAAAATTCTGGAAAATGAGAGAATTCAGCAAAGTGTTTGGGACTTGCACGATGGTGTCGATATTTATAATGATTGAGTAAATAAAATAAAGGTCTAATCTCAAAGTTACACTCCCAAGACTATGCGTGAAGCCTTCCAAATTTTTGAAAATGAATGATGTGAGTGTGAAAAAAATTCTCCACCACCTATGACAATTGGTGATTACATGAAAATTCTGAAAAATGAGAGAATTCAGCAAAGCGCTTGTGAATTTCACGATGGAGTAGATATTTGTAATGACTGGGTAAATAAAATAAAGGCCCAACTCAATGAAATGACTTCTTCTTCCCAAAGCTCGGTTGAGGTTGAATCTTATTTTTCACCTCCACCCTCTTTTGAAGACGAAATCATTGAGAGAGATCCAAGCGTTTTCAAATTTTCACTGCTTATCAGTATTTCAATTCCTATTGATGTTGAAGAGATTTTGTTTCCTTCTTTCCCCCACTATTACCGAACCATTAAATCTATCGTAATAATCCGATGAAATTCTTGAGGACTTTGATCCGATTCTTGAACGGGAATGTTATATTGAGATGCTTCATCTTATGGGTTATTCATTTACACGTGCTCTGCTTCCCATTCCAATTGAAAAACCTAGTGGATGTGATTTTAATTTTCTTTAAATCAATTTGGTATTATCCCCTGCTTTATCTAAATCCCCCGCTTTATCTAAACACCCCACCATCCTCCTAATTTTTTTTTTATTAATAATGGTTCTTTTCTTCCACCTTGTACATGCCTCCGCTGTTCAAATGGAATTCCTATTTTTCGGGAGGCATACATGAAAATGAGGGTTCATCATTAATCCCTCAAAGTCAATTTGTATTTTGGGTGGTCAATAAATGTTTTTGACTTCTAGTATATGATTTACTAGAAGTTCAAATTGTAGGTTGTAAATAGTTTGATTTTTACTTATTCTTTTTATTTTATTTTATTATAGTCTAGTGTGATTAGTTAAAGTTTTTAATACTCTTTTTCTTTTGTTATGCTTGGTTATAACATATTTTATTATAGTCTCGTACTTCTCGGGGATCGGTCCATTTGGGTAATATATTTCTTTTCCTCTCCTTTTGATGTATTCTTGATTCGCATCGAGGAAAATGCAACATTTAAGTTAGGGGGTGTGGGATATTCTTCCCGTTTATTATTTAGTTTCATTGACTTGATCACATGTTCGTTCCAAGTATGTTTTTTTAGAAAATTTCAAAAAGTTTCAAAGAAAATTGATAAATTCGAAAAAGACAAAAATATTTTCCTTAAAATAAATAAAAATCGGAATTTAAAAGCTTCGAAAATACCACAAAAATTTGTTTGAAGTCTCAAATTTTTAAAAATCAAGAGCACTAAGCCAAATTTGACCAAAGATGGAAATTGAAAAAAAAAAATGACGACTTAACGAATAAGTGTGGAGATTATTAACCCAATGAGATTTCAAACCTTTCATTTTTTGCGAGTAATTAAATCAATCCGAGTTAATGATTAACTCATAGTTCAATTCAGCATTTAAAATAAGTCGTTGAAGATCTCAATTCCTTTGTTTTGATCGGTAATGGAAAACGTGTCAGATGTTGTCTTGAATACGGGCTAAAAATATCTTTAAACTAAATTATTCTCGAGACGCAAACGGTAATATGATTAGTAATTCGGATAAATAAAGTTAGGTCATCGTTTGTTTACCCAAAAAATTAGCCATAAAAAGTTGTGAAAAATTATCCCTCTTGCAACCCAATTTGAGCCCAATTATTTTTCCCTTTTCATTTGTAATCCCCAAAACCAATTGGCATGGAATTGTGCAATGTGAAAATTCAAAATTTAGTCCAAAAGGTGCATAAGAAAGGGCGGGAGAAAAATAAAAATAAAAAAGAGAGAGAAAAATGCTCAAAAAATATACCAAAAATAAGACGTGAAATATTTTTAAAAAATAGAAGAAGAAGAAGAAGAAGAAGAAGAAGAAGAAGAAGAAGAAGAAGAAGAAGAAGAAGAAGAAGAAGAAGAAAAAAGTGAGCAAAAGCCCGAAAAAGAACTAGTGGACATGATAAATAAAATTTTCAATTATGAATTTCCCAACCAATTCCATTTAACCAAATACACCTTATGACTCGAAAAAGTCCTAACCGAGTTCGAATTGCTACATTAATTACCGAGTGAGAGCTAATACACGAAAAGATAATAAAAGAGATTAATTGGTTTGGATAAGAGGTGATGTGTTCTATTTTCTAATGACCGTATTTCGATGATGAAATATTTTTACCATTAATAACTCCGTATTTCAAATTTATGGGCATGAATTTGTGTTCCATTATATTTACTCTTTATATCGTGCATACCAAGAGAAATAGCCAAATTCCGAGTGATTCGTTTGTGAGAGAATCCCTTGATCATTTCAATCAACACGTTTTTTTGGAAAATAACGTAATGATCAATCGGTGGAAATTAGCAGTGAAATTCTCGGCTTCGCACACACACAAAACAAATTGAGACTATTGTATATGAATTTACGGTGACTATTTTGGGGAATTTAAATTGTACAATTTTTAAGAATTTGAATTTTTCTTTGAGTCAGAAATTAATTTTGTGGGTATATTCGCTTTAAACCCTCACGAGAAACCACTCATCCTATTAGGGTAGCCTAGGGTTTTAATGGCTTGTTGCATACACTAAATGTAATCTCTTGTCCGCGAAAAAGTTATTCTATCCTAATAAAATTTTTGAACGGTCCTTAACTCTTTCTCTTATGCTTTTACATTACTCAGAACACGCAACGTTCTATGTTAGGGGGGTTTGATTTGCCATAAATTCTTCATATTTATCCCCTTAATTTCAGTATTTTTATGGTCTCGTGCGGTGTTAATAGCTTGGTTTTGCCTCATATTTATGATACTAACCCTTTTTGGCAAGTATTTCATGTTTGTGTATCTTTTATGTATTTTACAGGTATTTCATGCAAGAAAGTGCGAGAGAGAACTCAAATAGTGAAAGAAACCAAGAAATAGAAAGTTGAAGGGAATTTTTGTAATTTTTCAAACTTAGTTCGGAGGTGCATCCAACTAGAAAGTTTAATATCTTGAAATTACAAGAAAACTGAAAAAGACGACACCTAAATCTGAGTTACGGTGAAGAAGTTATGCCCGTGTGAAGATGAGAATAATCAAAGAGGCAAAACAAATGAGAACATAAGCCAGAATCGGTTCGCCCCAAAGCCCAGATTAGTTTTCCCTCTAGTCGTGCTCTAGAATCGTTATAAACATTATTCACGCTTAAAAAGCGTGACAAATTACCAAAAGCAGGATTTTTATTTTATCCTTATCTTTTATCCAGAAGCGTTTTAGAGTTTAGGGACTCTTCTAAACGACTTCTAACTTATATATATTCATATTAAGAGTCTTTTAACTCAGATTTCATTCATTGTAAAGCTCCATAACAAGGAGGAACATCTAGGAGAAGAATTTATAAGTTTTTCACCTTTAATTCAAGAACTTTTTCAATTTTTCGTCAAGATTTGATTTTGTCTTTCATGTTTGTGTTCTTCAACCTTAGTAATCTTAAATTATGGCACTTATATTATAGTTTCATGATGGTTTTTATTACATGAAATGTAGATAACATGTTCCTTATTAATCAAGTCATGTCCGATTAGGTTTTTAAAGATTAAATGCATGAACCCAACCCAAAATGGTTCGCATGGTTATAAAAATACATTTGTGGTCTAAACAAGTGATTGATACGTGCCAGTTTGTTAATACAACCGTCGTAGGACTTTTAACCTCATTTGCCCTAGGTAACCGGGGTGTTTAAGAGTACAATGCGCGTGTTAACCATCTTGTCACATATTTTATTTATCTTTTGATTATGTATGATGCAGATTTAATTCTTTCACATATGTAATGCTTAAAATAATCTTGTTTCAATTAAATATTTAATTCTAGACTAGTTTTGTGTCCGGTGAATTCATTGAGGTTGGGAGATTGTATTCCCACCTTATATCTTTCATAGATAATCTAGATAGGTTTTCATTTGTTTTTTAGTAGAATTACATAATCTCAAATCCATCATCTTTTACAAAAAAAATTCCTTCCCTAAGTGTTAAGACAGTTTAATCCTAAATACCATTCCCCGTGGATTCGATACCCAGACTAGTCGCTATACTTTATAAGAGTGTAGTTAAAGTTCAGTTTTTTGTACTACGATAGGAAGCCAATAAATAAGATTAGCGTATTTACATGGATGCTCGATTTTGGCCTCGATCATCATCAGAACTCCATTTCATTATAAACCTCATCCATACGCAAAATCGAGTGGATGAGCTTATACCCAGATCCTTTATAACACAACCCGTTTCGAAATTCATTGTCACGAATGTCGTGAAGTAGGACATATTCAGACCCTATGTCCCAAGATAAAGTCATATCCAATCTGCCACCAACCAAATAAACCCTCAAAAAATCCAAAATTCCATTATGTTCCAAATCACATCAAACCAAACGAGAGATTTAGGCCAATTCCGAGTTATGGGAGGAATTATGGTATATGGCCTATGTAAAATGCATATGATGTGATAAGAGGTATGTGTAACACCCCGTATTTTTGGTACATTTAAAACTTAATTAATTCGGATATTCTAAATTACTAGTGTGTTGTAATTTAATGAATTAATTATGATAGAATAATATAAATATTAATCTGGGATTGAATGGTTAATATTTAGGGAAAATTTAATTACTAAGTGAATAGTAATAATGTAATTTCGTCTTTTCGATTATTAATGACGAGGTATGTACTTATCACATCCGGAAGTCGGTATAGACTATATTGGGTGGTGGATAAGTATTTTTATAAATTAATTCGAATGCAAATTCTGAGTGTACAGTTGAGTCCGGATGGGACGAGATAGTCGGAAAAGTGTACCCGGGGGTAGTAAACGGGTCACGGGACGTTTTTAGACATAGTCGGGCCCACTCGGGGGCATTTTGGTCACTTGGGCTTGGCCCATTAGTCAAAAAACGGGAATTGAATAATTAAACTAATAAAAAGAAATAAGGGCATGGCTGAGCTTAATTAGAAAAAGGAATTAAAGGGTTAGGAAACCCTAGCAGCAGCCAAAGCCATTTTGGGGATCTCAAAGAACCAACAAGGTCATCTTCAACCTTGGAATCCATCGCAAATTCAGACACTACGAAACCTAAGGCAAGTGAATAACTTGCAATAGCATTAAATCTGTCTTTCAATTCATATTTGCGTGATGTAATGAATTAAAATTCGTTTTGGGGTTTCATGGCATAAACATGGGGTTTTGATAATACAAAAGAAAACATGAATCTGATTTGCCCGAATTAATGAGGAGTTATGTAAAATCTGATATTGGAATATTGATGTGTATCTGTTAGAATGATATCCAGATAAATTAGAACTAATTTGATGAAGAAATTTGGAGTAAAAATGTGTTTAAGGAAAAAGATGGATTTTTCCCCAAAATTATAAATCAGTAGTTTATGGACGAATTGATGATTGTTGTGGACTTTCTGGGGAATCCTAATAAGGTTTCTAATATGTACTGGTGTTAAAAAGGCTTAAAATTCATGTTAGCAGAGATTAGGGTTTAAGAAATTTCGTCCATGGTTGCCCTGTCTTCGCGAAGAAGACGAAGACCTGTTCGATCGATCGATCGACGGTCTGGGGTCGATCGATCGACGATCGCCAGATTTTGGCAGTTTCGCCAGTTAGTTATATAAGAGGGGAAAATCATATAAAAATCTTATGTAATTAATTATTGAGAAATTAAATACATGAGAGTAAATCTAATTAATTGTAGATAAATTAATTATGGTTTGAGGCTAATAAATTAGAGTCGGGAATTTTGACTCAGGTATATTTATTTTGGGCTACGAGAGTAAGTCCAAATTTATGGTGGGGGCGACACCAAAAATAACTTAATTAATTAAGGTGAAATTTAATTAATATTTAGAGTTGGACCATAAACTCTTAATAATTTTAATAGGCTTATGTTACGGATTTAGCGAACGGTATAGCCGGGACTTTTATATTTATATATACGGATGCGATAGTATATATATATGTGGTGTGCACAATCAATATCAGTGATTAGATATTTTATACTATATTGCTATAGGGGGAGGTTGCGCGTAGTGGATGAATCCCCTAGCTTGAGGAGTAGGGTGAGTATATTCCCGAGGTCATAGCGTCCGTTATATGGGTGAGGGACATCTCACTTTCAGGGAAGGAATATGACCGCCTCCAATTATTTATTTTTATCAAGTTGGTGTGAAAATTCTGAATTGGGATATCTAGGTTATGTGATTGTACCTAGTGGGATAGCACTTTATAGAATTTACATTTCCGGGAGTATTTTGCTCGGGAGGATGCAAGTTGTTATATATATTACAGTACGATTGTGAATGCTGAAATATGATTATAAGTATATAATTAGATAATTAATTATATACGGGTTATTAATGAAAAGTGAGTTATGTCACATGTATAACAAGTGTAGAAGTTATATGAATATAAAAAGGGGAATGATTTAGTTAAGTTGAAGTTACTAATAACTTAAAAATCATAATCACTACATACTCAGTTAGAGTAGGGTGGGTATAAAGGAACTTTGTTAATTATCTAGTCATGAGATGAATAACTAGGTAATTTAATTAAAGCGTTAGTAGTGTACATTAGAGGAAGGGTAAGGAAGTCCTCAAGAGAGTGCGATACTAACTAAAAATATGAAGAGCATGCATATTTATTTATTACTGCAAGTTAATCATTTGTTAAATGTTTTTTTTAAATGTTTTGGGTACTAACCCTTGCTATAAAAACTTTTAAAAACCCTTTTAGGTGTCCAACCACAGGGACGCCAGCCTTGACTATATTCTAGGGATCCGTTGCTGCAGCATATGTGGATGTTGCGGGGTTTTGATAGACGCCTCATTCTTTATTCTTAATGTAGAAGTTCATGATTAGTATTCGAGCATGTTGCTTTCCATTTATTTGTATTAGACTTGTTGGGAGTTCATTCTTGTCCTTTCGGGATTTATTATTTGGACCGATGGTTTATTCGGTTAATTTATTTTACGTGTGGATGATTATTTCAGTTATCTGTGATTGTTATATTGTTTTATTATCCGCATGGGTTTTTGTTTAAATAATGAAAGATAAAAATTGGCACCAGTCTATTTTTCTCACTTAGATGGTTAGTAATTTAATAAGACGACAGTGATGCTAAGAATGAACCAAATGAGAATCCTGTTCTAACTTGATTTAGGACTGATCACCTGGGATTAATTAGGCGGGGTGTCACAGATGGTATCAGAGCATCAGGTTCTAGTGTCCTTAGGATCTGTGCGGCTTTCTACGTTTCAGCGTAGCATTCGGTTGTTATAGAGCCCTATTATTAGGACTGTTGATTATATTTTCCGCTTGTGAGATATCGTATTCCTGCTATTAGTTTTTGTATAAATTGTGTACTTATACAATTCAATCTATCTCACATGCCACCAAAGAGACAGAGAGCGGAGAGGGCTGAGGCTAGAGATGAGGTGAGGGAGGCTCTCCAGGAGCCACAGATACCGCCACCACCGCCCCCACCCGAGTTGATTTCTACTACTCAGGTGGCAGTGATAGTGGCCCAAGCGGTCGAGACAGCGATGCGAGCTATGGCAGCTCATTTTCCACAGCCCCAGGCACCGCCTCCATTGGCTCCAGAAGTTCAGGCTCCAGTGGGGCCACCATCTTGGCAGCGAGTGAGGGAGACCTTTCAGAAGGGTCACCCACCTGAGTTTCGAGGTAGCACCAATGTGGTCGAGGCTTGTGACTGGAAGAAGAACATTCAGCGCCATCTGCGCATGTTAGAGGGTACAGAGGTGCAGAAACAGATGCTGGCTACCTTTCGTCTGTCGGGGGCAGCCTTACAGTGGTGGGAGTCCGTAACCACCGCTGAGGAGCGGGATTTGATGCCGATTTTTGAATTCTGGGTGCGGTTTGACCGCAAGTACTTCCCTCCAGCAGTAGAGTCTGAGATGAGAAAGAAATTCAGCAAGTTGGTACAGGGTGACGGGGCAGTAGCAGAATATGAGGAGGAGTTCACCCGTTTGGAAAACTTTGTGCCCAATGAGGTGAGCGATGAGGAGCGGAAGAAGTCAAAGTTCATGGATGGCCTAGCCTGGAGAATCAGGCAGCACTTGATTGGAAATCCGGCGTTAGTGACTTATACAGATGTCGTTAATGCCGCACTTGTACATTGCCAGGATCATCGTTTCCATGCTAAGGGGAACAAGAAGGCAGGTGAGCCGAGCCAGCAGGGCAAGGCGATTACTAGTAGTGAGACAAGTGGCACACAGCAGCAGGTTATCATTCAGCAAGGGAATCAGGCTAAGAAGTTTAAGCCTGGTGGGTTCCGACCGGGAGGACAGGGGTTTAGGCAGGGGCAACCAGGCCCTAATCAGCAACAGCAGGTTCCTCAGGGCCGTCAGGGCCAAGGGAACAACGGGGGAGGCCAACTGGGCCAGCAACGTCAGGGCCAGAAGGGCCAACGGCAGGGTAACGACCAGAAACCTTGTTTCGCCTGTGGCCAGCCAGGACACTTCAAGAGGGAGTGCCCGCAGAGGGGCAGAGGGCAGCAGCAGGGTGCCCAGCAGGGGCAACAAGGTCAGATGCCGCCAGCAGCACCAGCCCCACCCGCCCCACAGCAGCAGGGGCAGATGCACTACGGACGTGTGTACAACGTTCGGGATGTTCCCAACCCTCCAGCACAGCAGGCGCCGCCAGTGGTTAAGGGTATGTTTTTCATTCATGGTCATGAGGGTATCATTCTTTTTTACACCGGAGCATCACATTCATTCATTAAATCTAATTTTGCTAAACGGGCTGGGTTATTAGAGACAGCGGGTAGCCTCTGTATGAGTGTAGAGTCACCAGTAGGCAGCGGGGCTTTGATTCGCTCGATTTGTCGAGGAGTAGACATTTTGATTGGGAGGCTTAGT
The DNA here is from genome assembly GCA_949130495.1 of Sambucus nigra. NCBI lineage: Eukaryota > Viridiplantae > Streptophyta > Magnoliopsida > Dipsacales > Adoxaceae > Sambucus > Sambucus nigra. The sequence goes on from OX422215.1 coordinate 250,924,608, forward strand.
TTAGCAGCAGACCTCTTAGTGTTAGATATGGAGGGGTATGATGTCATCTTGGGCATGGATTGGTTGGCAGGTTACCGGGCTACGGTGGATTGTTATGAGAGGACAATCGTGTTCTCCATTCCGGGACAGGAGATGTTCCTGATAGCAATGCCGCTTCCTGAGGGAGGGTCGCGCACTCACTTATACTACATTGAGGAGGAAACCTCACAGGAGGTGGTAGTTCCTTTAGACTCTATTCCGGTAGTGAGGGACTTTGAGGATGTATTCCAGGAGATACCAGGATTACCACCCAGTAGAGAAATCGAATTTGTTATCAATTTGGCACCGGGGACGAGGCCGATTGCTCGGGAACCTTACCGAATGGCCCCTTCAGAAATGCGGGAATTGAGGGAACAGATTCAGCAACTACTGGGTCAGGGTTTTATTCGGCGGAGTACATCGTCGTGGGGTGCGTCGGTGTTGTTTGTGAAGAAACGAGATGGTTCACTCCGCTTGTGCGTGGATTATAGGGAGCTGAACAAGGTGACGATACGGAATAAATATACGTTGCCTCGGATTAATGATTTATTTGACCAGTTGAGAGGGGCGTCTTACTTCTCCAAGGTCGACTTGAGGTCAGGGTATCATCAACTGCGTATCCGAGAGGGGGATGTTCCTAAGACCGCTTTCTTGTCGCGGTATGGCTCATATGAGTTCAGGGTGATGCCCTTCGGGCTCACCAATGCACCAGCAGTGTTCATGGACCTCATGAACAGGGTTTTCAGGGAGTACTTAGATCAGTTTGTCATCGTGTTCATTGATGACATCCTAATCTACTCGCGCACCGAGGAGGAGCACGCAGAGCATTTGCGCATGGTTTTACAGACACTGAGGGATCATCATCTCTATGCCAAATTAGGGAAGTGTGGATTCTGGCTACGGGAGGTACAATTCCTTGGTCACGTGGTGTCAGATCAGGGTATTGCAGTGGATCCGAATAAGGTGTCGGCGGTGAGGGAGTGGGGACAGCCCACGACACCGACCGAGGTGCGCAGTTTTCTGGGTTTGGCTGGTTACTAAAGGCGATTCAATAAGGGATTCTCTAAAATTACAGGAACTTTGACGAATCTGACTCGGAAAGGGGTACCTTTCAAGTGGGATGATAGTTGTCAATTAGCGTTCGACGAGCTAAAGGACAAGTTGACATCTGCACCCGTGCTTGCATTGCCAAAGGGAGGGCTAGAGTATCGGGTTTACACAGACGCATCCTTACGGGGTCTTGGGGGTGTGCTCCAGCAGGAGGAAAGGGATATAGCTTATGCTTCCAGGAAGCTAAAGCCCCACGAGAGGAATTACCCCACTCACGACCTAGAGTTGGCAGCGGTCGTTTTTGCTTTGAGGATATGGAGGCATTATCTTCTAGGAGAGCAGTTTACTCTATTCACGGATCACAAGTCACTTCAGTATCTCTTCACACAGAAGGATCTGAATATGAGGCAGAGGCGGTGGCTAGAATTCATGAAGGACTACCAGTTTGATATTCAGTATCATCCTGGTAAGGCCAATGTGGTAGCAGACGCCTTGAGCCGAAGGCCGACTGGGGAGATATCAGAGGTATGGAAAGTGAAGTGGAGAGAGCTTCAATATGAGGATGACGTAGCCAAGGCTTGCATGTCAGCTTTATCCATCACACCCGAGATCATTATGCGAGTTGTGAAGGCTCAGGCAGAGGATCAAATTTGTCGGGATAGGGTGGGCCAGTTGTTAGCTGAGGGAGCAGAGGGTTACTCGATTAGCTCAGAAGGAGGCCTACGCTTTAATGGGAGGTTAATGGTGCCAGAGGATGAGGATTTGAGGCACGCTGTTATGACAGAATCCCATGGTTCGAAATTTGCGGTACATCCCGGTGGGGATAAAATGTACCAAGATATGAGGAGGCAGTATTGGTGGGCAGGGATGAAACGGGACATAGCGGAGTTTGTTTCGAAATGTGCCACGTGTCAGCTTGTGAAAGTTGACCACCAGAGACCATCAGGGATGCTACAGCCGTTAGAAATTCCCGTGTGGAAGTGGGAGAGCATCTCCATGGACTTCATCACAGGGCTACCTGTATCGCAGAGGGGTCACGACTCCATATGGGTTATTGTGGATCGGTTGACTAAGGTGGCCCACTTTTTGACGGTACGCACAGACTTCGAGACGATGCGTTATGCACAGCTATTCATAGCAGAGATTGTTAAGCTGCATGGAGTACCTATAAATATTGTATCCGACCGAGACAAAATCTTTGTCGCCCACTTTTGGCAGAGCTTTCAGGAGGCAATGGGCACGGAGTTACGCTTGAATACAGGGTATCACCCACAGACTAACGGACAGACTGAGAGAGTTAACCAGATGCTGGAAGACATGCTCAGAATGTGCATTTTGGACTTCGGGGGAGGATGGGAGAAATATCTCCCTTTGGTAGAGTTTGCGTATAACAACTCTTACCAATTCACGATTGGCATGGCACCGTTTGAGGCACTGTACGGGAGACCTTGCCGTTCACCCGTTTGTTGGTTAGAGGTGGGGGACAACAAACTCTTGGGGCCAGAGATTGTTCAGGAGACATCTGCCAAGATAGAGTTGATTCGAGGAAGAATTCGGATAGCTCAGGACAGGAAAAAGAGTTATGTTGATGCTTCTCGAAGACATGTGGAGCTAGAAGTTGGGGACCAGGTTTTAGTCCGGGTATTCCCAATGAAAGGGGTGATGAGGTTCGGAAAAAAGGGTAAGTTAGCACCGCGATAAGTAGGACCTTTCCCTATTATTGAGAGGGTGGGACCGGTGGCGTATAAGCTTGGGTTACCAGAACATCTTCAGCGGATACACGATGTATTCCATGTGGCATCGCTGAAGAAATATCGAAGGAGCGAGAGAGACTTTTGGCACATTCCACTCGAGGAGATCGACTTACATCCAGACATCTCGTATGAGGAGAGGCCGGTAGCGATTCTGGATCATAGTGAGCGAAAATTACGATCCAAGGTTGTTCCATTGGTTAGAGTACAGTGGGGTCATCACAATGTTGACGAGTCTACCTGGGAGCGAGAGGAGGATATGCGGGAACAATATCCAGAGCTTTTCAACGCAGGTACGATCTAATTTCGGGGACGAAATTCCTTTATAAGGGGGGGGGGGGAGTATGTAACACCCCGTATTTTTGGTACATTTAAAACTTAATTAATTCGGATATTCTAAATTACTAGTGTGTTGTAATTTAATGAATTAATTATGATAGAATAATATAAATATTAATCTGGGATTGAATGGTTAATATTTAGGGAAAATTTAATTACTAAGTGAATAGTAATAATGTAATTTCGTCGTTTCGAGTATTAATGACGAGGTATGTACTTATCACATCCGGAAGTCGGTATAGACTATATTGGGTGGGGGGTAAGTATTTTTATAAATTAATTCGAATGCAAATTCTGAGTGTACAGTTGAGTCCGGATGGGCCGAGATAGTCGAAAAAGTGTACCCGGGGGTAGTAAACGGGTCACGGGACGTTTTTAGACATAGTCGGGCCCACTCGGGGGCATTTTGGTCACTTGGGCTTGGCCCATTAGTCAAAAAACGGGAATTGAATAATTAAACTAATAAAAAGAAATAAGGGCATGGCTGAGCTTAATTAGAAAAAAGAATTAAAGGGTTAGGAAACCCTAGCAGCAGCCAAAGCCATTTTGGGGATCTCAAAGAACCAACAAGGTCATCTTCAACCTTGGAATCCATCGCAAATTCAGAAACTACGAAACCTAAGGCAAGTGAATAACTTGCAATAGCATTAAATTTGTCTTTCAATTCATATTTGCGTGATGTAATGAATTAAAATTCGTTTTGGGGTTTCATGGCATAAACATGGGGTTTTGATAATACAAAAGAAAACATGAATCTGATTTGCCCGAATTTATGAGGAGTTATATAAAATCTGATATTGGAATATTGATGTGTATCTGTTAGAATGATATCCAGATAAATTAGAACGAATTTGATGAAGAAATTTGGAGTAAAAATGTGTTTAAGGAAAAAGATGGATTTTTCCCCAAAATTATAAATCAGTAGTTTATGGACGAATTGATGATTGTTGTGGACTTTCTGGGGAATCCTAATAAGGTTTCTAATATGTACTGGTGCTAAATAGGCTTAAAATTCATGTTAGCAGAGATTAGGGTTTAAGAAATTCCGTCCATGGATGCCCTGTCTTCGCGAAGAAGACGAAGACCTGTTCGATCGATCGATCGACGGTCTGGGGTGGATCGATCGACGATCGCCAGATTTTGGCAGTTTAGCCAGTTAGTTATATAAGAGGGGAAAATCATATAAAAATCTTATGTAATTAATTATTGAGAAATTAAATACATGAGAGTAAATCTAATTAATTGTAGATAAATTAATTAGGGTTTGAGGCTAATAAATTAGAGTCGGGAATTTTGACTCGGGTATATTTATTTTGGGCTACGTGAGTAAGTCCAAATTTATGGTGGGGGCGACACCAAAAATAACTTAATTAATTAAGGTGAAATTTAATTAATATTTAGAGTTGGACCATAAACTCTTAATAATTTTAATAGGCTTATGTTATGGATTTAGCGAACGGTATAGCCGGGACTTTTATATTTATATATACGGATGCGATAGTATATATATATGTGGTGTGCACAATCAATATCAGTGATTAGATATTTTATACTATAGTGCTATAGGGGGAGGTTGCGCGTAGTGGATGAATCCCCTAGCTTGAGGAGTAGGGTGAGTATATTCCCGAGGTCATAGCGTCCGTTATATGGGTGAGGACATCTCACTTTCAGGGAAGGAATATGACCGCCTCCAATTATTTATTTTTATCAAGTTGGTGTGAAAATTCTTGACTTGGGATAGCTAGGTTATGTGATTGTACCTAGTGGGATAGCACTTTATAGAATTTACATTTCCGGGAGTATTTTGCTCTGGAGGATGCAAGTTGTTATATATATTACAGTACGATTGTGAATGCTGAAATATGATTATAAGTATATAATTAGATAATTAATTATATACGGGTTATTAATGAAAAGTGAGTTATTTCACATGTATAACAAGTGTAGAAGTTATATGAATATAAAAAGGGGAATGATTTAGTTAAGTTGAAGTTACTAATAACTTAAAAATCATAATCACTACATACTCAGTTAGAGTAGGGTGGGTATAAAGGAACTTTGTTAATTATCTAGTCATGAGATAAATAACTAGGTAATTTAATTAAAGCATTAGTAGTGTACATTAGAGGAAGGGTAAGGAAGTCCTCAAAAGAGTGCGATACTAACTAAAAATATGAAGAGCATGCATATTTATTTATTACTACAAGTTAATCATTTGTTAAATGTTTTTTTCAAATGTTTTGGGTACTAACCCTTGCTATAAAAACTTTTAAAAACCCTTTTAGGTGTCCAACCACAGGGACGCCAGCCTTGACTATATTCCAGGGATCCATTGCTGCAGCATATGTGGATGTTGCGGGGTTTTGATAGATGCCTCATTCTTCATTCTTAATGTAGAAGTTCATGATTAGTATTCGAGCATGTTGCTCACTTTCCATTTATTTGTATTAGACTTGTTGGGAGTTCATTCTTGTCCTTTCGGGATTTATTATTTGGACCGATGGTTTATTCGGTTAATTTATTTTACGTGTGGATGATTATTTCAGTTATCTGTGATTGTTATATTGTTTATTATCCGCATGGGTTTTTGTTTAAATAATGAAAGATAAAAATTGGCACCAGTCTATTTTTCTCACTTAGATGGTTAGTAATTTAATAAGACGACAGTGATGCTAAGAATGGACCAAATGAGAATCATGTTCTAACTTGATTTAGGACTGATCACCCGGGATTAATTAGGCGGGGTGTCATAGTATGATTATCTTTCAACATGTTCCTACACATATTTTGTTTGATATAGGCTCTACGCATTCCATTATTAGTTTTAGACTAGATAAATTAATAAAATTATCTCCAACTTCTTTAACTAGTCCATTCGATATTGAATTACCAACATGTGAAATCAATACACCAATGCAAAGTTATAGAAATTTTAAAATTCAGCTTGGTCTCGGAACTCTCTTTGTTAACTTAATAATCGTAGATATTCATAGTTTCAATATTATAATCTGAATGGATGTATTATCCAAGCATCACGCTTATATCAATTATCAATCTAACAAAATTATTTTTCGAAACGAAAATAATTGTTCATTTATGTTTCAAGGATCAGGTCCATCAGAACCTTCAAATTTCCAAATTCAGATTTCTTCTTAAATTCTAAATTTGTTGGAACAATTTGAAGACGTTTTTCCTGAGGATTTATCAGGATTACCCCCTCCAAGAGAAATTGAGTTTACTATCAATCTTTATCCCAATACACTTCCTATTTCGATACCTCCATATCGAAAGGCTCATTTAGAACTTCGAAAACTTTGTATCCAATTAGACGATTTTTTAGCAAAAGGTTTCATTTGACTAAGTTCGTTACCTTGGGGAGATCTAGTGTTATTCATTGAGAAACATGATGGAAACTTTAGACTACGCATAGATTATCATAAAACTGAATTCCGTAACTATTAAGAATAAGTATCCTTTATCCCGAATGGAGACCTATTGATCAAATCAGAGGAGCCAAGGTCTTTTCTAAAATAGACTTATGATTTGTTTATCGTCAGTTTCACGTTAAAGAGGAAGACATTTTGAAAACTTCTTTTCGAACTCGTTATGGACATTTCGAATTTACTGTAATGTCATTTTGTTTAGCCAATACCCCAATAGCTTTTATGGATCTAATGCACCGAATTTTTAAACCTTTTCTTGACCACTTCGTTATCATTTTTATCTACTATATTCTTGTATATTCTCAAAATATCATAGAACATACCCAGTATTTGAAGCTAGTCTTAAGTACTCTTGGAAACCATCAAATTTGTAGGACTTGTGATTTCTAAAAATGATATCCAAGTCGATCCAACCAAAATTTTAACCATTTTAGAACTGAAAAATCCTACAAATATTACTGAAATAAGGAGTTTTCTAGGATTAGCTGGATAATATATCCATTTTGTCGAAGGATTTTCACGCATTGCTCTTCCCTTTTCAAAACTAACTAAGAAGTTCCATCTGTATGGACTGAAGAATATAACCAATCATTCCAAATGGTGAAAGACATGTTAACTACTTCTCCTATCCTCACTATTCCTTCGAGCGACATAAGTTATGATGTGTATACCGATGCTTTATTACAAGGACTAGGACATGTGTTAATGACAAATTAAAAAGTGGTAGAATATGTGTCATGAAAACTCAACACGCATGAGCGTAATTATTCGATTCATTATCTAGAACTAGTAGCCGTAGTTTTTTCATTAAAGATTTGGCGTTGTTACCTTTATGGTGTATGATTTCAAGCCTTTTTAGATCGCAAAAGTTTGAAATATATCTTTACCTAGAAGGACTTGAACTTAAGATAACAACGGTAGATAGAATTTTTGGAAGATTACCAATTTAAACTCAATTACCATCTAGACAAAGGTAATGTAGTAGACGACGTTTTGAGTCAAAATCTTATAGAAAGACTTCATACTCTAAATTCCTACGATATTAACGCTACCATAGAGAAATATGATTTATAGTTACTTACCCCTTGTAAAAAAAATTAACATTATCATGTATCCTGAATTAAGAAGGAAAATCTTAATTCAGAAGACCGAAGATTCTTTTGTACAAAAAATTTCGAGCAAAAATCCATATTTTTCGTACGACAAAGAAACATCACTACAATTTAGAAATAGATTATATGTACCTGATGATGCATCTCTACAAGAAGAAGTGTTAGAAGAAGATTATCGTTCGAAATTTATGATACACCCAGAAGCTCGAAAATGTACCATGCTTTGAAGAAGCAATATCGGTGGCCAAACATGAGAAATGATATTGAGAATTTGGTAAGGAGATGTCTTACCTATCAACAAGTAAAGATAGAACACCAACACATTGGTGGACTTCTTTAACCCTTACCTATTTTCAAATGGAAATGGGATCATATTAGCATGGATTTCGTTGGTAGACTACCTCTTACATCCTAAGGACATAATTCAATTTGGGTAATAGTGGATCGACTCACCAAATCTGACTATTTTCTTCCTTTAAAGACCACAAATTCATTCCAAAAACTTAGCAAGCTATATATTTGAGAAATTATTCGATTACATGAAATTCCTTTATCCATTGTATCAGATAGAGATTCTTGTTTCACAGGAAAATTTTGGTAAGCATTGCAAGCTACAATGGGACTAAACATCACTTAAGTACCGCATTCCACCCCCAAACGGGTGGACAATCGGAATGTACAATTAAAACCCTGGAAGATATGTTACGTGCTTGTATGTTGGATATGTCTAACCACTAGAATGTATATTTACCCCTTGTCGAATTTTCATATAACAATAGCTACCAACATAGTATTAAAGCTGCCCTATTGGAAGCTTTATATGGACAACCTTTCAGATTCCCTGTATGTCGGATAGAGTTAGGAGGTAGTAAATACTTTGGTCCATAAATAAATCAAGAAACCACCGAGGTAATATAACATATTCGAGAGAAGTTAAAGACAACCCAACAAGGTGTGTAAAATTAAAATTCTTCTAAGAGGAAAGAAAAATGTTTAAAAACCAACAACGTTGCTATATTAATTTAGACCCCTTGAAGTTTCAGTAAATTACAAAAGAGCTCCTAAAAATTTCAAAGTAAGATAACTTGAGATATATTTAACCCCTCAACCCCAACCTTACATCAAATTAATTCTTTAGACCTTAGTTAACGTAAAATTACAGTTTTAACCCTAGAAACTTTTGAAATTGCGAAAAATAACCCTATACTTTACAAAAAGTGTACTTTTAGGGCTATAAAAGTAAATATACAAATAATGAAGAACTAAATTCAAAACCTTCTTAAATTATACTTCAACCCTTGTCCACATCCTGCCCTACATCAGCATAAGAAGTTAAAATCAAACGAAAACCCCCATGAATCCATGTGCACCCTATTTATCCATTAATAAAATCTCACCTAAACTAGTTCAAATCCACATCCCTTTAGCTCCAATCAAATCCTCTCACGAGGTAGTATAAATACCCCTCAACCCAAGCAGTAAAAACTCATGCCACAGTTCAGTTTCAAATCAAGAAATTTCTCTAAATTCAGGTATCTTACCATTTTATGCTCAATTTTCAATTCTTTCAATTCTGATAGTTTTCTACATAGTTAATATAGTTAGAACACTCATAATATGCAAGCTTTTACATGCAACATGGCCTACAATAGTAAAAACTAGTAGGAACACCATTAAAGCTTGAGATTTAATGGTGAAACTCAATATATTGACTTAAACTTTTATTTGTAGCCATGTATATCTTCATTTTAACTTAAGGATCTCGAGTGTAATAGTTAAAAGCCATGAATATTTATGTAGAACTCCAATTGATCAAAAGTTCTTTTTGAACTCAAAACCGGAAAATTCAAAATTCTCAATGTGCTATCCATATTAATTCTTGAAATCAAAGTCAAACTATGCCCACATATAGCAGAAATCAAACCCATTCATAAGAGACCCTGGCATACTCCATAAATGCACGAAGATCAGGCCAAATTTTCAAGAAAAAAACACAGTTTTCGAACTTGAGTTATACTGAATGTCAATCCATAAAACTCATATATTTGGATTCCTCATGAAAAATTAGGTCAAGTTTGTTAAGGAATCATCTCAAATAGTATAGAAATGAAGGATAAAACCTCGATAAAAAATTGAAACCCTAAAAAATCAAAATTGAGAGGTTGAAGATGAGAACTTTTTTCAGAAACCTTGACAATGCGCGTGAGTGAAAGTGGCCAATCAGGAAGTTTTGATTGTTTTTTTCAAAAAAAATTTAAAATTTTTCTTATCAAAAAGGTATTAGATAAGACCATGTGAAAAGCCAATAATTACGTGTGATAATTGATTAACTTCACAACTTTCTAATATAGCACACTTATTTAATTTCAGCCCCTAATCATGCATCTAAAGTGCGTGTGTGTGTCAAACCATAAATAAAGCATGTGACACAAAAAATATGCTGAGACACAGATTTCAGGAAAAAAAACCCTTTCGGGTAAAACCTTTATTTCACTATGAATATACAAGCCGCAACTTACAATTACATAGAGAAATCTGCAATGGATTAACGCGCAGCCAACCCACAAAGACACGCAGTCTTTAACTCAACAAGAGAATACACGCAGCACCCTCCAAGGACTCGCAGCCCAAACAACGAAGAAAGAACCACAGCTCTCCTTAATGACACACAGCCATAAAACTTTGTAGAGACTCCCTCAGCAATGACACGCAGCCCTCGGTTGCAAAGATCTCTCCACAAAGATGAACAATAACAAAGTTTGTGTTCTAGGGTTCCAAAAGATTCACAAAAGTAATTGGGATTTTTGTGTGTGAATCAAAAAGATGTTTGGCACATCAAAAGTTGAAGTCTTGTTGTGTTTGTACTCTTAAAAACGTTTTCTCAAAGACTTGAAGAAATACACCATCGGAATAGTTATATATATAGGAAATATAAGATGGTGGATAAAAAACTGACGGAACTGCTCGAGTTTATCCCAGGCGGACCGGTCCGGCTAGGAGGCGGATCGGTCCGACCTCGGATCGGTTCTTTTAAAATATGGCTCCATCGGTTCGCATTCGATCCGGGGTCTACTGGACCTCGAGCAAGGCGGATCGGTCCGTGAAGAGGGCGGATCGGTATGATAGCGGATCGGTCCGATAGGGAGGCGGACCGGTCCGGTTTTCCCAGAAAAATAAATGCCTCATTTTGCTTGAAAAAACTTACTTCTTATTTTTATAAAAAACATTTTATAAAAATTTCCCAATACTAAATATGAACTTTAAGGAACATAAAAACAAAATTTTACCAAGTTCATTCTTGCAGAGGCTATGATGTTGAAGACACTTTGATATTTGGATTCGTTGATGTAGATGTGATCTTGAGTTTCTTCAACGGTGTAACGACGTACGACATACAAATTGATAATGGACAAAAATGTCCTTACACCATGTTTGGATATTACTAGCTCAAGTTATGTAAAATAAGGTGTTTACTTAAATAATCTTTTTCAAAATTACAAATTAACCCCTATCAACTTTTTCAACTTATTAGTTTGATCCCCAAATTTTTCCCATACATACACCAAATTATTTTAAGATAAAAACTCTTTTGCACCAAAGTTCAACAATGAGCTTAAGTTCAATATTTTAAAGTCCCAATATAATTACAAATAAGCCCCCAAAATTTTAAGAATGACATTTTAATACCAAACTAACTAATTAAACCCCAAATACTTACATACCACATATTGTATAAAGAGAATATCAAGCCCCAGTTCTTCCAAATATCCCAGTGTGATAGTAAGCCAACTGAATACCAAGAAAGTAGGTTTCTCCTACATTTTTAGTATTATACATTGTGTATTTGAAATACTGTTATTGATATCACCATATGATAGCCCCATTTAATCTTAGTGTGTGCATGTTATTATAGTGTCATACTATATATTTTGTTAACCATCATCACTATTTGAATTTATCACTGGTATATAAACTTAAGGATCAATTTTATCCTTTCTCACCTAATAATTGATATCAAGTACGTTATTGATTCAGTTCACCCTAGCACTTTGTGCCATTTTTACTATAAGCATCATTATTAACTACGAAGTAGACTGACGTGTTATCCCACGAAACTTTCTACTTCGCCTACTGGTCTCAGATGATTGAGAGTCATTATTATCGATACATACGTAAGAGTGCCACTTTAATTGTATGCATAGGAGGTTAATTTTTTCCAAAAGTTTTGGGTTGACCGATTATTATTATAAGTTAACTAATGGCTTAAGTACTTCCTAACCCTTTAGTGAACTAGTAAAAATCGGATTATTAGTTCAAAACTCTTTAACTTTATTTACATGATTCTAAATAAACTGGTAATGAATCATATTTCTTAAATGTACTAATCAATATGGAATTGCGAGTTCCAATATTTTGATGTTTTTATAACCTGATAAGTATGTAATTATCAGCCTATTATTGTCAACATTTTAAATACTGATTCTATACACACTCCAAGTCTCATTTATATCTATATCATTGTTATAGAACTGGTAGAACCTGATTAACATATTTGAGCTAATTCCCTCCTTCTCCAGATGTGGTATGAAAAAGAAGTATCTCTTCCCTCCTAGAGACTGAAACCGGTCACCTGTTTGCATATGTGACCGTGTGGGTAGAGATTAAACTAGATGGGAGCAAGGAGTGACGCTTTTCAACTTTCTATATTATTGTGTGTACTAAAAATGTGTAACTCACCCATGCGGTACTCCAACCCTATGTAACATATTAATAATGAATAAAGTTATGTTATTCTGCCTTAACTTTAATTCATTGATTTATGTGTACTTCTTGTTCATTCATACCAAATGGCAGTGTGTGATACTGCACCTAAGTGCGATTGCCTCCCTAGGATATTTAGGTCTTGGGCTGAGCCCTTTCTTACCAACCTGAAAATTTGAAAACTAAACTGCACATTGATCAAAATTAAAGTAGCTATTTACGACTGATCAAAATTAAAATCTCTAACTTACTGCTCAAACAAAGAATTATGCGCATATATGTTTGTGAGAGGAGATTCAATATTATATGAAATTAGGGCCCGTTGGATACCAAATTAGACAAATGAGTTGGGAGGTAAATTTTTCCATCCCAAAATTTGTCATTGCAAAATTTCTGAGGACAGTCTTATAATTTGATACATAGGTCTATTTGATAGGATTACTTTTTCATGTAGCAAAAGTGGACTGTATGATAACATTAAAAGAAAATAAAAAAATATTACCCAAAACAATTAAGGAAAAAAGTGTTTTTAATAAAATAAAATAAAAACTTAACAAAATAAAAGTTTATAAAGAAAAAAAAGTTTTTAACAAAAACAGTTTTAACGGAAAAAAACAGTTTTAATGGGAAAAAATAGTTTTAACAAAAAAAAAAACTGTTTAAAACGGGGAAAAAAAACATTTTTTAAGCAAAATATTTTTATTCAAAAAATAAATTTTTTAATACAAAAAACAGTTTTGACGGGAAAAAAACAATTTCTTTTAAAAAAAAAGCTCTTAACAAAATAAATACAGTTTTAACAAAAAAAAAATAGTTTTTAACGAAAAAGCAGTTTTAACCCAAAAAATAGTTTAAACAAAAGAAATATTTTTTAACAAAAAACAGTTTTACTAAAAAAATAGCTTCTTTAAAAAAGACAGCTTTTAACAAAATAAAAACAGTTTTTAACAAAATAAAAACCATGTTAACATGCAAAAAAACTGTTTTTTTTTAAAAAGCATTTTTAAAAAGGATGACAAATTTATGGGAAACATTTTCATTGCTATATGTATTCAATGTTTGCCAACAAAAGTGAAAATGATGACAAATTTGCATGTGATCATGGGTATCCATCGAAAAAATTGCATATCAAACAAGGGTCATCAAACACACAAAATAGTAAGCAAATCCTTCATTTGCCACCATTTATGACGTTTGCCATGACAAATAAACGCTCTCAAATGGACCATCAATGTTAATGTCCAAGATATTCTAGTAGCATATATGCTTTGCTGTTGCCGCTCTTAACATTATAAAAAAAATTAAAAATTTAAAAAAACATGCAAAAAATTTAATCTATGTACAGATCTGGTAGCCAGGGTACCAATTGCACATCTTTTTTCATGTGCTATATCAATCATAAACTTAACTAGCTTTCTCTTTTTATAATTACGAGCACCATTTAGCTTCATACGATCTGGGAGACTATCAATTAGGTCTTCACTTTCGGCTATATGCATGCAATGTTATATTCAAATTAATTTTGCAAATGATTGAATGGTGTGTCCAATGTTCAAATTGCCCAACACATTTTCTTTGGATACAATAACAATGTATGCTATTTGTTTTACTCTTCAAATGATAGAACGTCGTCTGACCTAAAAGGGAAAATAGATGAAACGAATATATACTTACTAGTTCTTGATTGAGAAAGCTAAAAACCTCAAAAGACGGACTAAGCAATGCAACGAGGCTTCTTTATAGGCAGGTTGAATATTTGAGACCCAGGTCGAATTTGAGTCATATTGCCTTTGGTCCCATATATTTTCCTATAATAAGTTTGGCCTGAACTATGTAGTAGACTTTGACGGTTCAAAGTCTTAATACACATAAACCGGCAAAATATTCTATTTATAATATTTTTTGTATCAAATTTTAATTAATAAATACAATATGAGTCAAACTCAATATAGCAAAATAAATAAGAGGAACATACACTTTAGTCTCTCGTAAGAAATTTTAAGACTCTAAAATGTGGATAATTTTTTGTAAGGATCAAATAATAAAAGGTCACTTATTCTCTTATCTTTAAAGGTTCGCGCTAGCGGCATGGTAAAGCCTGTTTGGCATGGTGAAAGATTTTTTGGTGCAAAATAAAAAGACTTGGATTAAACGTGTATTAAAAAAATATTCGGAGAACTATTTGATATATGCCCATTTTTTAAACACTTATATCCCTCAAACACTCATTTACTTAATATTTTTTTATTTTTAAAGGTCTGCACTAGCGACACATACATGCACTCACCGGTAGTGGGATGGAAAGGGATGCCTCTAATCCGGACATTTAAAAATAAAATGGTGTTAAATAAATGAGTGTTTGAGAGACATCTGTGTTCAAATAAAATTATCCTACTTTAGTGTTAAAAAATTATTTGTCTTCAGCTAAATTATAAGTGCTCAATAAGTAATTATTATTGAACTTGTTTTTAAGAATTCCCAATATTTTACGTAACCCACAATCAACAACGACTAGAAAGAAACAACCGAATAGAAACAGAAATGAAAATTTTGGATGGGATGATTGTGACCCTCCAAATTTGTTGACTGCGTGGACCATTAAGCCTACCTCACTTTCTAACAAATGAAACATAATGGATTGTCTAGGAGCAATTAGACGTGATTGTGACATTGAGTGTATGATGTAATGTTACTAGACTAGCATAAAATGTCACACTTGATACATTATGCTCACTTTCACGAAGCAGATAAAAATTAGAATGATATTTTTTTAAAAATTGTACAATATGCTTATACAATATTGAGGTAATGTAGAAAATGTGGATGAGCGTGAAAAGCAGTTTAGTATTATTATTATAAGCATTAAAAAATTATTATTATTTATATTATAAGCATGAAAATATTCCCATTGTAATGTCGACCAATGGTTTTAACCCATTTAGTTATTTGAAGACAAATCAAAATGTTTAGTCGATCTTTGCATCGCCACTCAACCTTTCCCATTTATTGTGCCTGAAGAAGTTCTCGATATTGTTGGTGTTGGACTAAAGGCTGCGGGCCATAAAACTGATGTTTGCTTGGCTCCACTTGTCTCCACTTGTAGTAATATCTATGGTTTTAAGGAGTGAGTTAGTTTGACACATAAAAGTACGAGGGATTCACTTTGCGGTATGATACTTTCAGAATTTCATGATTTTCTAACATATGAGACATTATTTGAGTGCAATATACATGGTTACTTGGTTTGGGTATATGTGGTGAGGAAATACAGGCCACGTGACTAGATAATAGTAATACAGTATTTTACTCATAGCCCCCGAGGATTTCTACTTCCTGATCACAAGTTCAGATTTGTAGAACGCAACTTTCTCCACAAAGGTACTAAAAAGACGCTAGCCCCAATTAGATTTTCATGTTGGAAACATGAAGAGAGGTCGTCAAAATCTGATCCTAAATTTGGGGGAAACACTCCAAGATCGTAGTTAAGAAGTGTAAAATGAAGGAGACGAAAATGAAGAATTTGCGATCCAAAAGAACGATTTTCTATAATTTTCCATACTGTAAGGAAAAATCCGTACGATATTTGTTAGATGTGACACGTGTGGAGAAGAATATATTTGAATAACATGTAAGAACATGTCCAGGTAGTATTATTTTTAAGGATGGAGAAAATATGTGCGTGATGATGTTAAAGGGGCATTATGGGTGAGAGATGATCTCAAAGCTGGAAAAATAGTTAGGATCGTCACATCTTTTACTTTGAGGAATTGAGAAAGAAATGAGTTTTTATATAAATTGAATGAGATAAATGGTTCTTCCAACTTCTGATCTCATTTGTGTAGCATTGCGACCCATTCGACAAATGATTTACAAAAGTCCAAGTTGCATGGTTGGCTTGTAATTATGGAATTGGTCCCTCTATTATTTGGGCATTGCTTTTCCCAACACGGGGATCTTCAAGGGGATATTATGAAAATAATAATTTGTTTCATCTTGATTTTTTCGAAGGTTGTTAATATGGATCACATATTA
The DNA here is from genome assembly GCA_949130495.1 of Sambucus nigra. Taxonomy (NCBI): domain Eukaryota; kingdom Viridiplantae; phylum Streptophyta; class Magnoliopsida; order Dipsacales; family Adoxaceae; genus Sambucus; species Sambucus nigra. The sequence goes on from OX422215.1 coordinate 250,941,114, forward strand.
GCACCAAAAGTTGCTCATGCACAAGTTTTTAAGATGTACTTTTCTCTAGCATTATTTAACATAAGCATCCATTTATTTTGGTGCACCAATATGGTGAAGCATTATTATGCGATCTGGTAATGTATCAATTGATATATCTATAAGAACTCTTGATGAAAACATTTAATTATTGCATTTTGAATTCACAATACATTGAGGGAATAATTATGAAGCCATATATTACAAAAGAAGCTTCTTTGTATGCAAAGGAATATATTTATAACCCAGACGGTGGAGGTCGTGATAGTTTTATTGAAAAATCATAAGAGTTTAATGTTGAGGGTGGTGGTGGTGATGTTATGAGGAACGGAAAAGTAGCAAAGCTAGCGATCTTACAATTTGAATAGGTATTTTTGAGGTGCACAAATATGTGGATAGTTGGTGAGTGTAAGTGTTTTTATTTATGATTTTTAATATCGTTAGTGTCTTTACATATGACGTTTATTGCTTTAAACTCCTCAATCTCATATAAGAAATATAATGCATCTAGACTAGGTAACAAAATGAAGAGAGTAGTTAATATGGACAACAAACATCGGCATAAGGTAGTTAATGAGGTAATAACATATACTGCCTTCTTTGTTTAGTAAACTATAGTTACTTTTTAACGACAACATATTTATAGTGAGAATTCCTTAATAATTTTCGTTGTTGAAAATTGGCGACATCACGTCGAGGCTTGAAGGACTAGCCAAAGGGACTAGTTTTGTCGCACAAGAGTTCAACAAGTACCATCTTAGTGGTTTTGTATCCTCTTTGAGTATTCATGAGGAAAAAGGCTATTCATTTTTGTTCCGAGAGCTCCCACTTCTAAGACTAAGCTAAGGTATGGGCTCAATAAGTAATTATTATTGAACTTGTTTTTAAGAATTCCCAATATTTTACGTAACCCACAATCAACAACGACTAGAATGAGGGACAAGTTCCTCAGAGTCCAGTTGGATAAATGGTGCATAGCTGTCAAGCCCTGCATATTTAGTGATCATGAGTAAGCTGAAGAAGAATCAAAGGTTACACTTAGAAAAATTTCTGAAGAAGGATCAAATCATACCTGAACGGCTCTGTGAAGGCCGAATTCAACCACCAATGGAGTTTCCAGAAACAATCGGCCTTACCAGTAAGGTATGGGCTCCATGTTCTACCAATGTTTGCTTGGCTCCACTTGTCTCCACTTGTAGTAATATCTATGGTTTTAAGGAGTGAGTTAGTTTGACACATAAAAGTACGAGGGATTCACTTTGCGGTATGATACTTTCAGAATTTCATGATTTTCTAACATATGAGACATTATTTGAGTGCAATATACATGGTTACTTGGTTTGGGTATATGTGGTGAGGAAATACAGGCCACGTGACTAGATAATAGTAATACAGTATTTTACTCATAGCCCCCGAGGATTTCTACTTCCTGATCACAAGTTCAGATTTGTAGAACGCAACTTTCTCCACAAAGGTACTAAAAAGACGCTAGCCCCAATTAGATTTTCATGTTGGAAACATGAAGAGAGGTCGTCAAAATCTGATCCTAAATTTGGGGGAAACACTCCAAGATCGTAGTTAAGAAGTGTAAAATGAAGGAGACGAAAATGAAGAATTTGCGATCCAAAAGAACGATTTTCTATAATTTTCCATACTGTAAGGAAAAATCCGTACGATATTTGTTAGATGTGACACGTGTGGAGAAGAATATATTTGAATAACATGTAAGAACATGTCCAGGTAGTATTATTTTTAAGGATGGAGAAAATATGTGCGTGATGATGTTAAAGGGGCATTATGGGTGAGAGATGATCTCAAAGCTGGAAAAATAGTTAGGATCGTCACATCTTTTACTTTGAGGAATTGAGAAAGAAATGAGTTTTTATATAAATTGAATGAGATAAATGGTTCTTCCAACTTCTGATCTCATTTGTGTAGCATTGCGACCCATTCGACAAATGATTTACAAAAGTCCAAGTTGCATGGTTGGCTTGTAATTATGGAATTGGTCCCTCTATTATTTGGGCATTGCTTTTCCCAACACGGGGATCTTCAAGGGGATATTATGAAAATAATAATTTGTTTCATCTTGATTTTTTCGAAGGTTGTTAATATGGATCACATATTAGCACCAAAAGTTGCTCATGCACAAGTTTTTAAGATGTACTTTTCTCTAGCATTATTTAACATAAGCATCCATTTATTTTGGTGCACCAATATGGTGAAGCATTATTATGCGATCTGGTAATGTATCAATTGATATATCTATAAGAACTCTTGATGAAAACATTTAATTATTGCATTTTGAATTCACAATACATTGAGGGAATAATTATGAAGCCATATATTACAAAAGAAGCTTCTTTGTATGCAAAGGAATATATTTATAACCCAGACGGTGGAGGTCGTGATAGTTTTATTGAAAAATCATAAGAGTTTAATGTTGAGGGTGGTGGTGGTGATGTTATGAGGAACGGAAAAGTAGCAAAGCTAGCGATCTTACAATTTGAATAGGTGTTTTTGAGGTGCACAAATATGTGGATAGTTGGTGAGTGTAAGTGTTTTTATTTATGATTTTTAATATCGTTAGTGTCTTTACATATGACGTTTATTGCTTTAAACTCCTCAATCTCATATAAGAAATATAATGCATCTAGACTAGGTAACAAAATGAAGAGAGTAGTTAATATGGACAACAAACATCGGCATAAGGTAGTTAATGAGGTAATAACATATACTGCCTTCTTTGTTTAGTAAACTATAGTTACTTTTTAACGACAACATATTTATAGTGAGAATTCCTTAATAATTTTCGTTGTTGAAAATTGGCGACATCACGTCGAGGCTTGAAGGACTAGCCAAAGGGACTAGTTTTGTCGCACAAGAGTTCAACAAGTACCATCTTAGTGGTTTTGTATCCTCTTTGAGTATTCATGAGGAAAAAGGCTATTCATTTTTGTTCCGAGAGCTCCCACTTCTAAGACTAAGCTAAGGTATGGGCTCCATGTTCTACCATATTCAGTACAAGTCGATCAAGAGACATTGAGGTGCAAAAAAGGCTATTCATAAGGGAAATTTCAAGGGCTTTAGATGTGTCTCGGGGGTTTGGAATATTCGATGGATTAACCTAAAAATTCAACATGTGTGCCTTGGAAGAGGAGGATTGGTTAGACCCCAATGGGACAATAAGAAGGCATTGGCTTCACATCTTGGATGGCTAAGAAAGAAATAAGCCTACCATATTTCTTCAAATCCCAGCGGGCCTTAGGGAGGCGGGTCCATCCAAATCACGCTTTATTCACGCACTCCCATTACCATCAAGCTAGATTTTTCCTGCACTAATAACATAACCGAATACGAGGCATGTACCGTATGCCTCAAATTCTCTCTCAAGAAAGGTATCCAATGCCTACATGTCTACGGGGACTCTTCCCTCATTATCAGCTAGGTTCTTAAAAGATGGAAAGTCAAAGACAAAAAGATCGTACCCTTCCATGCCCACGTAGAAGAGGTGGCTTCTCAGTTTTGAGATATCGCCTTTTACTACCTGCCCCGAGTAAGAAACAGCCTTGTCGATGCCCTTTCTACCTTATTCTCCATGGTCGACATGCCCAAGGGAATAATGATGGTCGATTTCCTAATACAAAAGGGTTACATCTCAAGGCAGAAGTAACATAATTGGTCGATGATTATGGGATTTAGATACAATAATCTTCTCCCTACCGACCACAAACCAACAGTACAGTTGAAGCCTCCAATAAGAACCTTAAAGAAATCATCAACCAAATGGCCGAAAGTTGTCGAAATTGGACCAATCAGATCCATTACGCCCTCTGGGGCTATCATACTTTCGTCCGGGCATCTTTTGGGGCTACTCCTTACTCTCTGGTATATAGCATGATATCAAACCTACCTATCGAACTAGAAATACCTTTATGACGCATCATGCTTGAGAGCAAAGTCAACGAGGAAGACTGGCATTAGAGCTGTCTTGACGAGTTGTCGCTCTAAGACGAAAGGAGGCTAAAGGATCTATATCACATACAAGGATACCATGGCCGGAGAGCGCAATCATTCAATAGGAGAGTCAAGGACCATGGTGTATGATGAGGAGACATATCTCTTAGTGAAATCATAGAACCCGTCTAAAAACCCTGAGGGAAATTCAATTTAAACAGGAGTGGCCCCTATATCATAAAGAAGATCCTTTCCGGTGGCACTGCTATGCTCACTTACCTTGACAAAGAAGAGATGGCATGTCTAGTATACCTGGATCGTCTTAAGAAATTATACCTCTAGTCCGAAATATCGGTGTGCGACAACTCCTCTCATTCCCCATCTATTCTAAAACAAAATTAAAAAAATATTCATTTTCCTCTACTCAGAACTATGTGGGTCCTGATCCACTAAAAAACTTTTTTCTTTCAATATGAAACTCATAAAATTTTTATAACCCCCAAAGGTACGTAGACATCCCATATGCTTTACATGGGACGGTTCCCTTCTTTTTCATAAAATGCTATTCTTTTCTTACCCCCAAGAATTATAGTTCATTTTATCATTTACATGAATAAAAGGATTATGTACGCCTTAGGAATTTGTATAGATAGCTCAAAAGAAAAATTAATTAAGAGGCATAATAAAATAATTAAGATCCTTTTTATTCCATAAATGGGAAAATTCGGTACTATTTAGCGTAGGAGCCTAATTGCATGTGCAAGCCTTCAGTCAAACCCTCTACAGGAAAGAAATATAAGGTATCTGATGCCACAATTTGCTCCTAATCTATTTGACGCAGGAGCCTCTAGGGGAAATAGATTGAGGTCCGTGGAAGGATAGTTGACCGAACATACCGGTATTCCCCAAGTTCCTGAATGACCTGTATCTCCCCCACCAGGACCCCGACCCGTGAAGACATCGAGCTCCGTGCTCCACAAACTAGTTTACCCAGTTCGTTATGGGTGGGCCAAAGCTTATGAAATAAAGAGTGAAGAAATTTAGCACAGCTGCAAAGGGATATTCACGGGGACCGCCAAACGGAATCTCTGAGCCATTCAAATGAACATCATAATCGGTCTTCCTCTTAAAAAATTAGAATGGCCTTCCCCCTAAGCATCTAGACCATTAAGGGTCTCTACCAGTATCATTGCTGCAGACTTACGACGAGATGACATCCACGCTGTAATAACCGCCAATTGAGGGTCCACCATTAGGCCCCTGATCACTAACAAGAGCCTCGAAGTTAGGCCCTAGGCAATAACTCCACCATCAATACAATCTCTTCAACATACTGAATTTAGCACAATCCATTGAAGGTGACAAACCCCATTTTACAACCCATCTTTCTATTCAACTAATCCATAAACCAACCATGATGCCGAGACCTTCCTCTATTAAAAAAATTACAAAAAAATAATTTTTTACGTTATCTCAAAATAAATCCCTTCGAGAAGGAATCTCTTTTTCAACCAAGCCTCCAATGCCATTTTCTACTCAAACATATTCAAAAGATTCCAAAAACACATTTTCCTATTTTTTCTCAAAATAAAAACTCAACGGCAAATTAAAATGCATGTAGAGTAAGCGACTAAATCAAGATAATCAAACAAAATATGCATCCTTTTTTGCCATTTTTTTATCTTTTCAGATATAGTGTCGCTACAATAAGAGTGCGATAAGGTCAACGCCAAGATCCCACAGTCAACGATGAATCTGTATGGAATCCTGAAGGGAAAGAACCATAATTGGATGTCACCTCATCTTCCCCACAACCCTCTCTCTTAGATACCAGACGTACCCAAACTCATGCGCCATCAACCGCTAAATCCCTAGGAGCCTTCCCTCAAGGATAAAATGTCACCTACATTCCAAAATAGAGATTCAACAATCCTACCCAATGCCTCTAGCATCGCCTCTGATGTCTACGATCCACCTATATATTAAAGCCCTCATAGTCGATCCCCAACAGCTTCTTAACATCAATGGGGTCACTGTTATTTACTTGAATCCCAAGTGTATGGTGTGGTTAGTGTCCCACCACCTCTCCTCCAGCACACACATAAGGAAAGTAAAGCGCGGTGCCTCATCCAAGGAAGATGCCAAATGACTAAAACCTGTGGAGGAGACTACCCAACACACCATTGTAGGAAGGTGATCCCATACATCCTTAAATCCCATCATCCCCTAGGAACAAAAGCTCAGAGCAACTATGTGAGTTTTCCAAAACCAAAGAGAAACCTTTTGTCAGAATTCAAAGAACTAAGAAAATGCAAAGAAGAAAAAAGAATGACAAAAGTTGTGTGGTTCTTTTATATACATTAGGTTTCCTAACCCTATATGGTCAGTGGTGCAAAGTCTCACACAGTAGAGTATGATTAGTGGCAACAGGATCGGGCAGGTCAAAAGCATTCTCTTTGCCCAAAGCCAGGGGTACCTTATCCCGCCACTCCAGGTTCTCCCAATTGTCAATGCCCAACCACCCCATGTGAGTCTCGCTACTAGAGAAATATGCCATTTTCTAGTCTCAAATGAGGAAAGAATGCAGGAGTAGATTGTAGAAGAGAGAAGCAAAAGATAAGAAAGCTAGAAGCCGTGAAAAGTGAAGAGAATTTGCCCCTTTTTATAGGAGGCTAAGGGACATGCGGATCGATAGTTCCCCAACACCCACTAATCGTCACCTACTTATTCCCCTTCCCAAGGGATCCCCAAAGACCATGCCACTGCCACCTTTCGATCGGAAGTACCCTTGAAGTTTGGTATAAAAAATTCTAGAAAATTTTGAATTTTTTTTTGAAAAATCCTACAATTGCCGAATGAATATTTGAACATTTCTTCACCAAGAAAACCATTTTCAAGCTCCTAAATCCCAACTAAATTAATACCACATTATACCCTAACTTAAACACTAAAAATCAGCATACCTGCATCCCAAAAAGACCAGTACAACTCCCCAACAAAATACCAAAACCTTATCCATAACAAGAATTGAATTCTTCCTCGGCAGAGCTACATAATATACTACCCATTTCGCCAGCATGAATTTCGAATTAAAAATTTTCTCAAAAAAATCCTAATTTCTCCAAACAGAGCTAAAAGCCTTAACTGGACATCTTTCCTCAGTGGCATCTCGAAGAAAAACATTCCCAATGTAATCTCAAAACCTCAATTCATCAAATGTTTCCCCAGTGAAATTTCCAGATTAAGAATTACAGCTCCCCCAACAAAGATATCACTTATTAAAAAGACATAATCCCTCGACAGATGTCTCTTCTGTAGTAATATCTTAAAAAGGTAAAATAAAGACTTATCGGAGAGAAAACTCCCAATTACAATACAACTTTAGTCCCACAGAATTGATCGACCCTACTCAAGGTCCTCATAATTTACCTCGATCCTCAGAATTGGCCATCCCTACTTAAGGTCCTCATAATTAACCTAGACCCTCAGAATTGGTGGTTCCTTTTAACACCCCGCTTAAAATAATAACGGGTGGCCAGCCCTATACTATATTAAATCAGGAATTCCAGATGGTCCAGTCTCAACATCAACTAACGGTACTATAATATAGGACTAACTACCCGAAATCATATAAGCGAGATGTTATAAAAATTTAAAACTTGCAACATACAACAACCCTACACTATAAAACTACTAATGAATACGAGAGATGCAGGAAGGAACTATAATAAATAAAATGAACCAATTAAATACAACTGAATGTACTACGAAAAGTAGATCCGAATAAGCTGTCGGATCACAGCAAATACAATAACTGAAATGGAATAAATGTAAACATGTATATAAATATCCCTATGATACAAACCCGATCTACAACATGAATCCTACCTAGAATTTTGAAGAAGTAGAAAGCGGCTACATGAAATATCCCGCAACAGTCCGCACCTGTCACGGCTCCCAAGACTCTGGATAGAAGGTCATTCGGCATCCATGCGGTAGGATACCTGTGGAAATACATATGTATATACAAGAAGGAGGGAGAAGTAAACGGGTCAGAGCCCCGAATGTGTAAAATATTTAGCAAGTGTGTTAACCGTGCATAATAAATACCGGTGTACTTAATTTCATAAATAAGTGAGACCGCACTCTCGTGGAACCCCCAACTCACCTCTCATCTAAAGGCGCGCACCTAATCGCGTCCTCAAATTTTAGTTAAATTACCCCCATTTATTTTAGGACAACCTAACTTATCAGGCCTAGCCTATATCCACGAGAACTACCTTCCCGTCATAATCTAAGGATCCATCCATTTCTAATCCTATTAGATTATGATTACAACAATTATGCCATAAAAGGCTTAATGAATTCCGATTAATAATCTCATGAATTATAATTATCATAATTCTTAAAACATTACCCCTATACATATACACATATATATACATACCTATTTAGGCTAAAAGCGTAAGAATGAATATACTTAATAATATGCACATGGAATATTGGCAAGACTTCTCTCTAATCCCAAAATTGTACTACGTTTCGTGCGTGGGGAGTCTCGCAAAGCGAAATCCAAACAAGGAACCGCCCCGTTACACTACTCCTGACAAGGTCAAGATCAGAGATCCGAGATGCCACCTATGGAATTACTTCTCTCAAATCTCGACATGGCACTGCGTTTCGTGCGTGAGGTGTCTCGCAAAGCGAAATCCAAACAAGGAACCACCTCGTTACACTACTCCTGGGCAATGTCGATCCTAGAGATCCATAATCCTCAACATACAAGTATATACTAACATTACTATTAAACTATAACTCCTAAAGAAAGAAAGAAGAAAAGAAAACAAAGAAAACAAATAAGATAGAATAAAAGAACCTCCAATAATATCCTTGGGATGATGTAACCGAAATAATACCTTATGTGCGATACATCAACCCCCATCAATCTAGTACACCATGATCATCTAAGATGTACTTCATAAAAGTCCATATCCTTTCATCTATAGGATATATATATATATATATATACATATATATATAGGTATTTATTTCTAACCGTATATATATCATCATCAATCCAATAGCCAAGTGTACATACTACATATGATGTACAAGGCCATGCACATAATATACCCGGCTATATATATCGCCGATAAACTGCATCAGTGCTATCATCTTCCCAGTGCCCGGCTCACGTAGCAATACTGGGGCCACCATGGTGGGACTAAACGACACCCATCTCGTGGTAAACACACGCACACGACGTCCCGGGAAGCGGTCATAGTTCCAACCGGCAATGAGACGAAACATACCCACCACGTCTCATCCCAAAAATATATATCTATATGTATAATAATCACAAGGGACGACTATGACCTGGGGAATATCCACACCCTGCATTATAAGCCAGGATGCTCACCCTCTACGCGCGCAACTTCCCAATGATAGCATGAGCGGGGTATGCTTAACCAATTAAGTATATGTATTATTCACATGCACAATATATATACATCCATATGATCCAATTATAGGATCAAATAATAAACCACCATATACGGTTTAAGTAACCATACCATGTATGTTCATAACATAAATATATCCATACATTTATATACATACGGATATATATCAACACATATACACATATCCTTATATCTATATATGATAAACTAATTCTCGTTCATATGCATAAAATACATATATATAACTGGCTATAAGTATACATAGTCCTCGATACGTGAATATAATCCCATACTTGAAACATATTCAATCATCTTCCTATGATGAGTAGTCTCCCAAAACCATATGTTTATATCTATACCTATATATATTCAACATTAGGGCTATCACCCAAGAGTTTGTGTAGGAATCTTTCACTACACATATCATCTATATCTCCGAGTACATTAAAGAATCTAGTAATCATTTTGACTATCGGTATACATATAACTAATAGTCTATCAGCCTCAAGCTCATTCTTTCAATCATCAAATAATCTCATTTCCCTCGATTTCGACTATGGTTCGATCACTTTTGTGAATACCCTAATCTAAGATCTCTCTAAGAGTTCTTAGCCTCACATCACATCTACACTTACTTTTAATCTACAATTAGGATTCCCAATCCCAAAGGGTTTCCCCCCAAAATCTCTATACATAACTTCCAAATACATACATGGATACATTTCTCCCAAATTACCCTAAGGAGTCCCCAAAATTCTAATGTGTGAGAAACTCCTTATGTGTCTCCAAGAACATATCTCTTTTATCATAAGAGAAGGCCCCAAATCAATAAACCCAACCAAAAAGGGTTTGAATTCACTATTAGAAATGGAAATTAAGGGTTTAAAACTCGTGGGTTTTGAAGATGCAGATGAAACCTTCAAAAATTGCAGGTCCGAATCGATTCGCCCCCTCTAGCGAATCGATTCGGTTTGGTAAAATTGGCAGGTCTGCATTGACCGAATCGATTCGGCCTCCAAGGCGAATCGATTCGGGTCCAAAGACCTGGGCTTCTGCAATAGGCCGAATCGATTCGGCTTGGGGTCCGAATCGATTCGGTCAATGCAGACCTGCCAATTTTACCAAACCGAATCGATTCGCTAGAGGGGGCGAATCGATTCGGACCTGCAATTTTTGAAGGTTTCATCTGCATCTTCAAAACCCACGAGTTTTAAACCCTTAATTTCCATTTCTAACCCTTAAACCTTCAACAATTTATGATTTTAAGCCCATTAACCAACCCAAAGTTGATCCCAACCATTTCTATGTCATTAATTCCATATTTAATCAATGATTTCAAGATTTAAACCTAAAATCTAGGTTTTGACATTAATACCCAAAAACCATTCTTTACCCCACAATTTATGAAATAAAATACACAAATAGCTATTTAGCAAGATTAAACACTTGCCTCAGGTTTGTAGAGGTTGAATCGGCCTCGATGTCGCGTTTGGGCCGGGAATCTCCAAGATTTCTTCCTCTCTCTCTTCTTTTCTTCTTCTTCTTCTTTCCCTTTTCTTTCTCTCTTTTCTCAAATGAGAAATGGCTTCATCCGTAAGCCTCATAAACCTTTGAAACAAAATCCCAGTTTTAAATGTTAATACACACTTTAAATGACTCGTTGACTCCAATTCAAGTCAAAACAACTTAAAAACATTCCGGAGCCGAAATAAGACCCAATGACAGTCATTTTGACTATCTCGACCCTTCCGGGATCGATGGTACCCTCAAAAATATCATCCGGAATACTTTGAAACGTCCTCTATTTTTGGACTTAAATTACCAAATTTTAGAATTCTCCAATTTAATTAAATTTTATTTTCCCAAAAACTTAATTTCTCAGTCTCCAAAATCGTGGGGTGTTACAATCTTCCCCCCTTACAAGAATTTCGTCCGCGAAATTTAAGATATGCCTAGGACCTCAATATCATCTAGTCCTTATATCAATCCTCAAGATCACTATGCCGATCCTTTCTAGTTCTCACGTCGAACTATATAGATCCTTACCGATCCCTAAAACCAACTAGCTACCCAGGGCGCCCATACACCCTGTACCCGAGTTATCTTAATCAGGCTCCATTAGCCTCAAATTGTAAGATAACCCTCGGTAACATAATCTATAACAATATACTAAATATATAAAAGTTGAAAAATTCCACTGGTTGAACTCTCCTCAATTCCTGACGCTAGCCACCTTCGTGCGGGGGAGGTCTCGCAAGCGAAATCCAAACAAGGAACCCTCCCAATACACTACTGTGTAGCTAGGTCGGGGATTGAGATTAGTTGAACCAGGGTTAAGGTCTTATAAAAAGATTTTTCATATTTTAGATATTGCCCGAGGGCCTATACAATAATACAAGATAAATATATTCCGCGTCTTTCGACACGCCAAACAAACACCTTATGTTTAAAACACAAGGCCTCAATCAATACAATACTCTAGCCAATATCTAGTTCTCAAAACTAGCACAACTATGAGCTAAACTATCCGCTCCTCACGAATCTACCAAACTCTGAACCTCTCAGTTATGAAAAGGTGTATCTTCTCAAAAGATGCCACACCAAGGCCACACTTGCTCACTTCCTTCTCTAGGAAAATTCCATACCCCCTAGAGGTATAGCGGCTAGCTACTCATCACACCTCACACGCGACGTTCCCACTATCGCACAAAGCGTAACTTAAACTCAAAGAAAGGTATTCTACCTTACAATTCCATAACCTAATGGTTTCCCCTCACCCTAGAATCTCAACTCAGGGTCCTCAACTCCTTCCAGGAAAATCATTATCCCTAAGCCTATTTCTTCACAAGAGAAACATCTTCCTCAAAATCCTTCCTAACCATATTGAAGGGCAAGGCGCGATGGCAACTGTCGGAAACTCCTTCAGTTCTACATGACGAAACTTAGTCTCCAAAGGCATTCTCCCTCATCTTAGAAGGCGATACTCCAAATATTGGGACAACTACACCAACCTCACCTCGGTAAAAGTCACCAACATTAGGTTTCCTAACTAAGGTTAACAGATTCTCAATCTAAACCTCCCAAGAACTACACTACATGCCTCTCCTCGGGTTTACCTTACTAGGACCAAGATTCGCAATTCGAGTAAATGTCCTTCCTTACTCAACCGTCGATAAATCACCTCGAACCACTGCTAGAAATCTCCTCAATAACTCCTCCAAAACCGGGGAAGACAAATACCCCCGATTGAAGCGTACCCAAAATATACTATGGGTATTGTACTTCTAATCCTATCCTTTCCTAGACGACAAATCTAGGCGACGTCTGAAACGAAACAAAAGCAACTGTTACCAGAACGCCAATCAAGTGAATGCACTTCACAGAAGAAACAACGCAGTGAACACAACAGTCCTATTTGTAGGGCTTTATGTCAAGAACGTTAACGGAAGAATGCAGAACGCGCACAGATCCTAAGGACTCTAGAACCTGATGCTCTGATACCATCTTTAACACCCCGCTTAAAATAATAACGGGTGGCCAGCCCTATACTATATTAAATCAGGAATTCCAGATGGTCCAGTCTCAACATCAACTAACGGTACTATAATATAGGACTAACTACCCGAAATCATATAAGCGAGATGTTATAAAAATTTAAAACTTGCAACATACAACAACCCTACACTATAAAACTACTAATGAATACGAGAGATGCAGGAAGGAACTATAATAAATAAAATGAACCAATTAAATACAACTGAATGTACTACGAAAAGTAGATCCGAATAAGCTGTCGGATCACAGCAAATACAATAACTGAAATGGAATAAATGTAAACATGTATATAAATATCCCTATGATACAAACCCGATCTACAACATGAATCCTACCTAGAATTTTGAAGAAGTAGAAAGCGGCTACATGAAATATCCCGCAACAGTCCGCACCTGTCACGGCTCCCAAGACTCTGGATAGAAGGTCATCCGGCATCCATGCGGTAGGATACCTGTGGAAATACATATGTATATACAAGAAGGAGGGAGAAGTAAACGGGTCAGAGCCCCGAATGTGTAAAATATTTAGCAAGTGTGTTAACCGTGCATAATAAATACCGGTGTACTTAATTTCATAAATAAGTGAGACCGCACTCTCGTGGAACCCCCAACTCACCTCTCATCTAAAGGCGCGCACCTAATCGCGTCCTCAAATTTTAGTTAAATTACCCCCATTTATTTTAGGACAACCTAACTTATCAGGCCTAGCCTATATCCACGAGAACTACCTTCCCGTCATAATCTAAGGATCCATCCATTTCTAATCCTATTAGATTATGATTACAACAATTATACCATAAAAGGCTTAATGAATTCCGATTAATAATCTCATGAATTATAATTATCATAATTCTTAAAACATTACCCCTATACATATACACATATATATACATACCTATTTAGGCTAAAAGCGTAAGAATGAATATACTTAATAATATGCACATGGAATATTGGCAAGACTTCTCTCTAATCCCAAAATTGTACTACGTTTCGTGCGTGGGGAGTCTCGCAAAGCGAAATCCAAACAAGGAACCGCCCCGTTACACTACTCCTGACAAGGTCAAGATCAGAGATCCGAGATGCCACCTATGGAATTACTTCTCTCAAATCTCGACATGGCACTGCGTTTCGTGCGTGAGGTGTCTCGCAAAGCGAAATCCAAACAAGGAACCACCTCGTTACACTACTCCTGGGCAATGTCGATCCTAGAGATCCATAATCCTCAACATACAAGTATATACTAACATTACTATTAAACTATAACTCCTAAAGAAAGAAAGAAGAAAAGAAAACAAAGAAAACAAATAAGATAGAATAAAAGAACCTCCAATAATATCCTTGGGATGATGTAACCGAAATAATACCTTATGTGCGATACATCAACCCCCATCAATCTAGTACACCATGATCATCTAAGATGTACTTCATAAAAGTCCATATCCTTTCATCTATAGGATATATATATATATATACATATATATATAGGTATTTATTTCTAACCGTATATATATCATCATCAATCCAATAGCCAAGTGTACATACTACATATGATGTACAAGGCCATGCACATAATATACCCGGCTATATATATCGCCGATAAACTGCATCAGTGCTATCATCTTCCCAGTGCCCGGCTCACGTAGCAATACTGGGGCCACCATGGTGGGACTAAACGACACCCATCTCGTGGTAAACACACGCACACGACGTCCCGGGAAGCGGTCATAGTTCCAACCGGCAATGAGACGAAACATACCCACCACGTCTCATCCCAAAAATATATATCTATATGTATAATAATCACAAGGGACGACTATGACCTGGGGAATATCCACACCCTGCATTATAAGCCAGGATGCTCACCCTCTACGCGCGCAACTTCCCAATGATAGCATGAGCGGGGTATGCTTAACCAATTAAGTATATGTATTATTCACATGCACAATATATATACATCCATATGATCCAATTATAGGATCAAATAATAAACCACCATATACGGTTTAAGTAACCATACCATGTATGTTCATAACATAAATATATCCATACATTTATATACATACGGATATATATCAACACATATACACATATCCTTATATCTATATATGATAAACTAATTCTCGTTCATATGCATAAAATACATATATATAACTGGCTATAAGTATACATAGTCCTCGATACGTGAATATAATCCCATACTTGAAACATATTCAATCATCTTCCTATGATGAGTAGTCTCCCAAAACCATATGTTTATATCTATACCTATATATATTCAACATTAGGGCTATCACCCAAGAGTTTGTGTAGGAATCTTTCACTACACATATCATCTATATCTCCGAGTACATTAAAGAATCTAGTAATCATTTTGACTATCGGTATACATATAACTAATAGTCTATCAGCCTCAAGCTCATTCTTTCAATCATCAAATAATCTCATTTCCCTCGATTTCGACTATGGTTCGATCACTTTTGTGAATACCCTAATCTAAGATCTCTCTAAGAGTTCTTAGCCTCACATCACATCTACACTTACTTTTAATCTACAATTAGGATTCCCAATCCCAAAGGGTTTTCCCCCAAAATCTCTATACATAACTTCCAAATACATACATGGATACATTTCTCCCAAATTACCCTAAGGAGTCCCCAAAATTCTAATGTGTGAGAAACTCCTTATGTGTCTCCAAGAACATATCTCTTTTATCATAAGAGAAGGCCCCAAATCAATAAACCCAACCAAAAAGGGTTTGAATTCACTATTAGAAATGGAAATTAAGGGTTTAAAACTCGTGGGTTTTGAAGATGCAGATGAAACCTTCAAAAATTGCAGGTCCGAATCGATTCGCCCCCTCTAGCGAATCGATTCGGTTTGGTAAAATTGGCAGGTCTGCATTGACCGAATCGATTCGGCCTCCAAGGCGAATCGATTCGGGTCCAAAGACCTGGGCTTCTGCAATAGGCCGAATCGATTCGGCTTGGGGTCCGAATCGATTCGGTCAATGCAGACCTGCCAATTTTACCAAACCGAATCGATTCGCTAGAGGGGGCGAATCGATTCGGACCTGCAATTTTTGAAGGTTTCATCTGCATCTTCAAAACCCACGAGTTTTAAACCCTTAATTTCCATTTCTAACCCTTAAACCTTCAACAATTTATGATTTTAAGCCCATTAACCAACCCAAAGTTGATCCCAACCATTTCTATGTCATTAATTCCATATTTAATCAATGATTTCAAGATTTAAACCTAAAATCTAGGTTTTGACATTAATACCCAAAAACCATTCTTTACCCCACAATTTATGAAATAAAATACACAAATAGCTATTTAGCAAGATTAAACACTTGCCTCAGGTTTGTAGAGGTTGAATCGGCCTCGATGTCGCGTTTGGGCCGGGAATCTCCAAGATTTCTTCCTCTCTCTCTTCTTTTCTTCTTCTTCTTCTTTCCCTTTTCTTTCTCTCTTTTCTCAAATGAGAAATGGCTTCATCCGTAAGCCTCATAAACCTTTGAAACAAAATCCCAGTTTTAAATGTTAATACACACTTTAAATGACTCGTTGACTCCAATTCAAGTCAAAACAACTTAAAAACATTCCGGAGCCGAAATAAGACCCAATGACAGTCATTTTGACTATCTCGACCCTTTCGGGATCGATGGTACCCTCAAAAATATCATCCGGAATACTTTGAAACGTCCTCTATTTTTGGACTTAAATTCCCAAATTTTAGAATTCTCCAATTTAAATAAATTTTATTTTCCCAAAAACTTAATTTCTCAGTCTCCAAAATCGTGGGGTGTTACAATCTTCCCCCCTTACAAGAATTTCGTCCGCGAAATTTAAGATATGCCTAGGACCTCAATATCATCTAGTCCTTATATCAATCCTCAAGATCACTATGCCGATCCTTTCTAGTTCTCACGTCGAACTATATAGATCCTTACCGATCCCTAAAACCAACTAGCTACCTAGGGCGCCCATACACCCTGTACCCGAGTTATCTTAATCAGGCTCCATTAGCCTCAAATTGTAAGATAACCCTCGGTAACATAATCTATAACAATATACTAAATATATAAAAGTTGAAAAATTCCACTGGTTGAACTCTCCTCAATTCCTGACGCTAGCCACCTTCGTGCGGGGGAGGTCTCGCAAGCGAAATCCAAACAAGGAACCCTCCCAATACACTACTGTGTAGCTAGGTCGGGGATTGAGATTAGTTGAACCAGGGTTAAGGTCTTATAAAAAGATTTTTCATATTTTAGATATTGCCCGAGGGCCTATACAATAATACAAGATAAATATATTCCGCGTCTTTCGACACGCCAAACAAACACCTTATGTTTAAAACACAAGGCCTCAATCAATACAATACTCTAGCCAATATCTAGTTCTCAAAACTAGCACAACTATGAGCTAAACTATCCGCTCCTCACGAATCTACCAAACTCTGAACCTCTCAGTTATGAAAAGGTGTATCTTCTCAAAAGATGCCACACCAAGGCCACACTTGCTCACTTCCTTCTCTAGGAAAATTCCATACCCCCTAGCGGTATAGCGGCTAGCTACTCATCACACCTCACACGCGACGTTCCCACTATCGCACAAAGCGTAACTTAAACTCAAAGAAAGGTATTCTACCTTACAATTCCATAACCTAATGGTTTCCCCTCACCCTAGAATCTCAACTCAGGGTCCTCAACTCCTTCCAGGAAAATCATTATCCCTAAGCCTATTTCTTCACAAGAGAAACATCTTCCTCAAAATCCTTCCTAACCATATTGAAGGGCAAGGCGCGATGGCAACTGTCGGAAACTCCTTCAGTTCTACATGACGAAACTTAGTCTCCAAAGGCATTCTCCCTCATCTTAGAAGGCGATACTCCAAATATTGGGACAACTACACCAACCTCACCTCGGTAAAAGTCACCAACATTAGGTTTCCTAACTAAGGTTAACAGATTCTCAATCTAAACCTCCCAAGAACTACACTACATGCCTCTCCTCGGGTTTACCTTACTAGGACCAAGATTCGCAATTCGAGTAAATGTCCTTCCTTACTCAACCGTCGATAAATCACCTCGAACCACTGCTAGAAATCTCCTCAATAACTCCTCCAAAACCGGGGAAGACAAATACCCCCGATTGAAGCGTACCCAAAATATACTATGGGTATTGTACTTCTAATCCTATCCTTTCCTAGACGACAAATCTAGGCGACGTCTGAAACGAAACAAAAGCAACTGTTACCAGAACGCCAATCAAGTGAATGCACTTCACAGAAGAAACAACGCAGTGAACACAACAGTCCTATTTGTAGGGCTTTATGTCAAGAACGTTAACGGAAGAATGCAGAACGCGCACAGATCCTAAGGACTCTAGAACCTGATGCTCTGATACCATCTTTAACACCCCGCTTAAAATAATAACGGGTGGCCAGCCCTATACTATATTAAATCAGGAATTCCAGATGGTCCAGTCTCAACATCAACTAACGGTACTATAATATAGGACTAACTACCCGAAATCATATAAGCGAGATGTTATAAAAATTTAAAACTTGCAACATACAACAACCCTACACTATAAAACTACTAATGAATACGAGAGATGCAGGAAGGAACTATAATAAATAAAATGAACCAATTAAATACAACTGAATGTACTACGAAAAGTAGATCCGAATAAGCTGTCGGATCACAGCAAATACAATAACTGAAATGGAATAAATGTAAACATGTATATAAATATCCCTATGATACAAACCCGATCTACAACATGAATCCTACCTAGAATTTTGAAGAAGTAGAAAGCGGCTACATGAAATATCCCGCAACAGTCCGCACCTGTCACGGCTCCCAAGACTCTGGATAGAAGGTCATCCGGCATCCATGCGGTAGGATACCTGTGGAAATACATATGTATATACAAGAAGGAGGGAGAAGTAAACGGGTCAGAGCCCCGAATGTGTAAAATATTTAGCAAGTGTGTTAACCGTGCATAATAAATACCGGTGTACTTAATTTCATAAATAAGTGAGACCGCACTCTCGTGGAACCCCCAACTCACCTCTCATCTAAAGGCGCGCACCTAATCGCGTCCTCAAATTTTAGTTAAATTACCCCCATTTATTTTAGGACAACCTAACTTATCAGGCCTAGCCTATATCCACGAGAACTACCTTCCCGTCATAATCTAAGGATCCATCCATTTCTAATCCTATTAGATTATGATTACAACAATTATGCCATAAAAGGCTTAATGAATTCCGATTAATAATCTCATGAATTATAATTATCATAATTCTTAAAACATTACCCCTATACATATACACATATATATACATACCTATTTAGGCTAAAAGCGTAAGAATGAATATACTTAATAATATGCACATGGAATATTGGCAAGACTTCTCTCTAATCCCAAAATTGTACTACGTTTCGTGCGTGGGGAGTCTCGCAAAGCGAAATCCAAACAAGGAACCGCCCCGTTACACTACTCCTGACAAGGTCAAGATCAGAGATCCGAGATGCCACCTATGGAATTACTTCTCTCAAATCTCGACATGGCACTGCGTTTCGTGCGTGAGGTGTCTCGCAAAGCGAAATCCAAACAAGGAACCACCTCGTTACACTACTCCTGGGCAATGTCGATCCTAGAGATCCATAATCCTCAACATACAAGTATATACTAACATTACTATTAAACTATAACTCCTAAAGAAAGAAAGAAGAAAAGAAAACAAAGAAAACAAATAAGATAGAATAAAAGAACCTCCAATAATATCCTTGGGATGATGTAACCGAAATAATACCTTATGTGCGATACATCAACCCCCATCAATCTAGTACACCATGATCATCTAAGATGTACTTCATAAAAGTCCATATCCTTTCATCTATAGGATATATATATATATATACATATATATATAGGTATTTATTTCTAACCGTATATATATCATCATCAATCCAATAGCCAAGTGTACATACTACATATGATGTACAAGGCCATGCACATAATATACCCGGCTATATATATCGCCGATAAACTGCATCAGTGCTATCATCTTCCCAGTGCCCGGCTCACGTAGCAATACTGGGGCCACCATGGTGGGACTAAACGACACCCATCTCGTGGTAAACACACGCACACGACGTCCCGGGAAGCGGTCATAGTTCCAACCGGCAATGAGACGAAACATACCCACCACGTCTCATCCCAAAAATATATATCTATATGTATAATAATCACAAGGGACGACTATGACCTGGGGAATATCCACACCCTGCATTATAAGCCAGGATGCTCACCCTCTACGCGCGCAACTTCCCAATGATAGCATGAGCGGGGTATGCTTAACCAATTAAGTATATGTATTATTCACATGCACAATATATATACATCCATATGATCCAATTATAGGATCAAATAATAAACCACCATATACGGTTTAAGTAACCATACCATGTATGTTCATAACATAAATATATCCATACATTTATATACATACGGATATATATCAACACATATACACATATCCTTATATCTATATATGATAAACTAATTCTCGTTCATATGCATAAAATACATATATATAACTGGCTATAAGTATACATAGTCCTCGATACGTGAATATAATCCCATACTTGAAACATATTCAATCATCTTCCTATGATGAGTAGTCTCCCAAAACCATATGTTTATATCTATACCTATATATATTCAACATTAGGGCTATCACCCAAGAGTTTGTGTAGGAATCTTTCACTACACATATCATCTATATCTCCGAGTACATTAAAGAATCTAGTAATCATTTTGACTATCGGTATACATATAACTAATAGTCTATCAGCCTCAAGCTCATTCTTTCAATCATCAAATAATCTCATTTCCCTCGATTTCGACTATGGTTCGATCACTTTTGTGAATACCCTAATCTAAGATCTCTCTAAGAGTTCTTAGCCTCACATCACATCTACACTTACTTTTAATCTACAATTAGGATTCCCAATCCCAAAGGGTTTTCCCCCAAAATCTCTATACATAACTTCCAAATACATACATGGATACATTTCTCCCAAATTACCCTAAGGAGTCCCCAAAATTCTAATGTGTGAGAAACTCCTTATGTGTCTCCAAGAACATATCTCTTTTATCATAAGAGAAGGCCCCAAATCAATAAACCCAACCAAAAAGGGTTTGAATTCACTATGGAGAAAATACCTCAAAATGCCCTGTTTCCGAATCGATTCGGCCCTGTTCCGAATCGATTCGGACTAGCGAATCGATTCGGCCTCCAAGGCGAATCGATTCGGGTCCAAAGACCTGGGCTTCTGCAATAGGCCGAATCGATTCGGCTTGGGGTCCGAATCGATTCGGTCAATGCAGACCTGCCAATTTTACTAAACCGAATCGATTCGCTAGAGGGGGCGAATCGATTCGGACCTTCAATTTTTGAAGGTTTCATCTGCATCTTCAAAAGCCACGAGTTTTAAACCCTTAATTTCCATTTCTAACCCTTAAACCTTCAACAATTTATGATTTTAAGCCCATTAACCAACCCAAAGTTGATCCCAACCATTTCTATGTCATTAATTCCATATTTAATCAATGATTTCAAGATTTAAACCTAAAATCTAGGTTTTGACATTAATACCCAAAAACCATTCTTTACCCCACAATTTATGAAATAAAATACACAAATAGCTATTTAGCAAGATTAAACACTTGCCTCAGGTTTGTAGAGGTTGAATCGGCCTCGATGTCGCGTTTGGGCCGGGAATCTCCAAGATTTCTTCCTCTCTCTCTTCTTTTCTTCTTCTTCTTCTTTCCCTTTTCTTTCTCTCTTTTCTCAAATGAGAAATGGCTTCATCCGTAAGCCTCATAAACCTTTGAAACAAAATCCCAGTTTTAAATGTTAATACACACTTTAAATGACTCGTTGACTCCAATTCAAGTCAAAACAACTTAAAAACATTCCGGAGCCGAAATAAGACCCAATGACAGTCATTTTGACTATCTCGACCCTTCCGGGATCGATGGTACCCTCAAAAATATCATCCGGAATACTTTGAAACGTCCTCTATTTTTGGACTTAAATTCCCAAATTTTAGAATTCTCCAATTTAATTAAATTTTATTTTCCCAAAAACTTAATTTCTCAGTCTCCAAAATCGTGGGGTGTTACATTCCTACTTAAAGTCCTCAGATTGACCTCGACCGTCAGAATTGGTTGCCCAAACTTAAGGTCCTCAGAATTAACCTCGGCCCTCAGAATTAGTCTCCCCAACTTAAGGTCCTCAGAATTGACCTCAGCCCTCAAAATTGGTCTCCCCAACCTAAGGTGCTCAGAATTTACCCCGACGCTCAGAATTGGTCGCTCCTACTTAAGGTCCTCCGAATTGGCCTCGACCCTCAGAATTGGTCGCCACAACCCTAAGTACTTAAAACTGGCCTCGTCTTAAATAATTATCCATTCCCAGCATTACCTTAGGTCCCCAGAATTAACCTCGACCCTTTGAACGGTCATTCTTATCCCTTTAGTTACACAAAATTGAACTCTTTCCCAGAACATCATGTGGTATCTATTCGATGACTTTTACTTATTTCAGGCTCACCCAATCGAGGGTCTCTTTAGAAACCACATTCTAGGACCCCATAAGTCACTCCTTAGGACCCTAGCACCTCCCCATTCACTACAAACCCTAGTTTATACTTTGAGTACTGATCTAGAGGCCATCGGGCGCTCCCAGGCCCTATTTGACTATGGTAAACTCCATTGTCAGAGAAAAACATCAATGAATTTTTTAAGGTCCCTGAATCCCCTTTCCAACGGTCTTCCCCGTGCGTGAATCGACATAATGGTTTGGACAAATGGATAATTTTACTATCATAAACTAATATGGAGGCCACTGGGCGCTATCGGGCCCCGATTTTACCACAATTAACTTCACCGTCAGAGAGAAATCTCAATGAATTTTCAAAGGGCACTAAAACCCCTTTCAAACGGCCTACTTCGCGTGTGAAATGACATAACGATTGAGAAAAATGATCTGTTTTCCCTTAAAAATGGATCCAGAGGCCACCGAGTGCTCCCAGACTTCATTTGATCAAAGTCAACTCTTTAGCTCAAACAGGACTGAATGGATGTTTGAAGGGCACTGAATACCCTTTCTAACAGTGCACCCCATATGATAATCAACCTTGTGGTACAGATGAATGGTCTATTTTACTCTGAAGGTTTAACGGGAGTTTTTGGGCCCTGTTTGACAAAGGTCAACTCTCTAAACCAAGCGAAGCTCTTTGGAATATCGAAGTACCTCATACAACCTTACCAACGTCCCACCATGTACATAATTCAAACTTACAATTTGGATGAATGATCCATCATTATTTGGCGATGTTCTGTCCAAAGGATAGAGTGAGCTTTCGAGCTCGACCCCATTTTACCCAAAGTTAATTCTCTGAACTGACATAAGCCCAAAGGATTCATATAGATCTTAGAATTACCTTTCTAATGGTATTTCCCGTGCACTATTTTGACTTACATATTTCATTTTACGTCCACATTTTTTTGAAAAATCTACACGAGACTGTCAATTGGTAATTCTATTTTCATGCCAATCGGTAGTGTGTCGAGGGTTACCTGTAGATAGGCAGGACAATGACAATGACCCTTAGTAGTCCCTCTACCATATATAAGGAGATAATGAGCTCACTTGAAATGGCACCTCAAAACCATCAATTTTAGTGATCGTAGCAACATTCTTTTTACAATCAGTGAAAGTTTCTTGTGTAAAATTCTTGTCCACCTTTCATTCCCATCACTCTCATACCCAATTTAGAAAACAATATCCTTCTCTCTCATCCCACATTCATACCAACCTTCAAGGAATTTCATCAATTTATTTTCCTTCCATTTTGATTTACTTGTGTTTCATCTGTGTCAGTTTGATTATGTATGATGTATCATCATTTTTAAGTAGTTACAAGAATTAAAGATTTAAGAGAATACATTCCATATCTTAAAAATGAAAGAGAACTTTTATGGCTAGCTCTAGAGATAGTCATTTATGACAGTTATAATTTGTAAATCAACGAGTTGTAGGTGTTTGTCTCTCTTGAGGATCAAACCTCTTTTGAGGGATATGGTTGATGCCCTATTAAGTGGGCCTACCAATAGTTATCCTTATATTCAACTTTTTAGCGAGGATGGCGACAGGAGGGTGGGGGACTCTGAACAGGTCCAATAGAATATACTAATACCACAAAATATATTTAATCTACTCGCAGTATATTTTTTAATGTCACTCTCAAGGATTATATTTTTGGGTCATAACACGACACCGCACAACGAGATTAATCAAGATATGTTAATTACATTCTCAACGATTCAACTATTATTTTTCCACATGCTAAATGAAATCGTGATTATGCATCCATTTTATATAATGAGGTTCATCACAAATTTGTTTGTTGATTGTTCTTATTCTTCTAGCTAAAGGACTCTATTCATGTTTGTAGGATGGACAATTTGGGGATGATAGCATTTAGTCCATAATCTGATAGATAGTATTCAGTTCATAATTTTGTTTCCGGTTGTTTTGAGTGATTATAATGTTTCTTTTATTTGTTTGTAGGTTTATGGAGAGATGTTTCATAAAGAATGAATGGAACGAGCATTTTTAGTTAAATGTCAATCACATTTGGTTTACAATAGTTTTAGATGGGAATCTATAGATATAACTGATGTTGGATAGACTGTTGTTGGGAAAGATAGAGTTTTATGTGTATAATTTGTAGGACACATGTTGGATGAAATTTATGGACATGAATCATTAGAATTGATTTTGTAAACATTTGTGTAATTTTCTCTTGACTGTGTAAGGCATGCACAATACCTAGTAATATTTTCTTCTTCAGAAAATACATATTTTACAATGCTTTTAAGTGAAGAGTCCTATAAATTCCACATTTAGGACGCTTATTAGACCATGCTAGGCAGAATATTAGGGAGATTTTTACAACCCTTTTAAAAATCATGTCCTAAAAGTCTTTATTTATTAAGACGCTTTTTTGAAAAAATTTATGACAGTGGTTTTTAAGACGCTTTCACCTAAAATTAAAAGCGATGTAAATGGCCTTTTAGGACACTTTTTAGCCATTGTGAAAAGGCTTTTTTCTTCTAGTGAAGTATCCAAAGAAGGTCCAAACATCCTTCTCTCTATTTAGATTCATTTTATTCTCGCATTAGTTATATAAATTCTTAATTTAAGCTTTTGGATTTAGATCATACACATTAATATCTCATCCTTTATTATTTATATTGTACATAATTTATTTTCTATAAAAAAATAAAAAAAATAAAAAAGGGTTACACCTATAAATTCCGAATCGATTCTTCATCACATCACCTCAAAACTAAAATATATTTTTTACAAACACACATATAAAAAACTACAATTTGAATCTATGGGATAAACCCCACCCTTGTGTCGTATGTGAACTATGTGGACTTTGATGCCTTTAGAGGCTACATAGGCGTCTCGGGGTAAAACTCGAGACTCGAGTCCTATTTTCATATTTTCATCTTTTTACTATTTTATCCACACACACACACACACACACACACACATATATATATATATATATATATACTTGAGATTCATATTTACTTCTTATCTAACACATATTATCGTTTCATCATAACGATCAATATTTCGATAAGTGAATACATCATATTTTCTAATTATTGTTTTGGGAACATTCCTATGGATGATCGCACTCCATCTTTTCCATGATGTGAGTCGAGCGATTCGAATCTCCACTTATATATACACCCACCACATTTCACGAAGAAATTAAGGAAAATATTAATATAAGACCATGAGAGACCGAAAGGGTGAGTTGGGTGCCTAACACCTTCCCATTCCGTAACTTAGCCCCCGAACCACTGAACTATTGGTTTTGCAAGCATTAGTTTATCTTTGATGTTGCTCTCCCAAGGAGGCAACATTTTGTTTTGCCACTTTTGTGCAAAATAGGCTAGCGACTCTATCTCTTTACATCACCCCAAAATCGATGATGACCGAAGCACCCCCCGATGTAGCGAGGGGCACGAGAACTTTATCCTCCCTCTTTTCCTCTGAGAGCGCCCGAGGAGGGGGAAGATCTCGGAATGGGTTTAGTTTTTTCCAAGCGTTATGTTTTGTGTAAGATATAAAGTTTCAAATACGCTTCTGTTGACATGGCTAATAAAGATGTGTGAAGTGATGCAGTATGAATTTTATGATATGGTAAAATTATGGAATCTTTTAGAGTATCTTAAAAATGTAGATTTTTCTTTGCATTTTATTTATATCATATACATGTCACCATTTATTATAGTATATAAATATAGTCGCATAATTTTATATGAATGCACCAAGTGGCAAGTGAAAGTTCGCAACATAGTCAGAGTGCCCCTTCATTCACAAATATTGTATATCCTAATGATGGGTAGGATGCAAAATCGATTAATTGATACTTTCCTAGAGGTTGTCTTTAATGTCAATGGTGTTTATGTAAATGGAAAAATGCTAAAAAAAAATTTGAATCAACATATTGGACTTCTTTATGTTACTTGTCACAACGTTAATGAAATTAGGAAAAAGGACTTATGGAAAGTACATTATGAGAGTTACGGATCTTGGTTCATCAATGTGTCAAGGTACTTCATTGAGCACGAACCGTGTGCTCATGTAGAAGCACTATCGTTGTTTTCCATTCACCGCCTCAATGTCAAAACCTAAACTATGACTATACTCGACAAAGGGTTATAGTGTCCAGTCCGGGTATCGAGATTCCACTGGGAATGTCGTATAGATTTTAATTCATTTTATTACTTAAAGAATAAAAGTGAAAAACTTGATAGGTAGGTTATGGTGGTAAAGGAAAAAGAAAGAAAAGTTAAAGCTAAATTACAACTAATTAAAATGAGAGTCAGGATCGCATTCCCGCCTCGGTATAAACAATTCACAGTTAGAATTTTTGTTCCAA
Organism: Sambucus nigra; assembly: GCA_949130495.1. NCBI lineage: Eukaryota > Viridiplantae > Streptophyta > Magnoliopsida > Dipsacales > Adoxaceae > Sambucus > Sambucus nigra. The sequence goes on from OX422215.1 coordinate 250,968,157, forward strand.
AGCTATTTAACCTATCATTTCAATTAAGCATAAACACCACACAATAAGGAATTGAATCCAAAGTTATGAGATTAAACATTTAACATAAAATGATCACACGCGGATTAAATTTGGATTATCGCTATAAAAACTAACATTGCATGGCAAATAAAGTTAAACGGATAACAATCTGTCTGTGATACGCGAGGTTTCAATTAAACGTAATATTACACAAAAACCAACTTTCGAAGCTCAATACCCATTAATGGTGGAAACGCAATCCCAACCCGTTATCTACGGGACATACATGATTAAAAAAAAAAATTAAACAACAATTAAACTAAGGAAAGTAATAAATAACAACAATAAAAGATTAACTAGGCATGGAAATATAAAGACAACAATGGAAATTAAGCTAGAACAAGGAAACATAAAGCTATGGAAATATAAGGTGGAGTTTCCATAAACTCCACCTTATAAAGCCACTTCTAAAGATTAACTAGGCATGGAAATATAAAGACAACAATGGAGATTTTTTCTCTTCCTCAGATTTATCTTTTCTTTTAGACTAGTTACTTCTTGTATACAGATCCTTTACTGCTTTTATCTATGTAATTCTTGGGCAATAGCTCCCAAAAGAAATTTTGTAATGCTCTATTGTTTATGAATGAAGAACTTATACATTTCAATCCCTTCGCGTGTTGTGACTATTATTGTGTGCTATAGAGTTTTGTATTTCTGCAATTCTTCCATTATGCTAAAAAAATGTCACCCAAAACTTGTATATTTATAACGATAGCTAGTCATAACATCAGTTCAAACTTAGTTATTTACACATGATAAACCTTCAGCCACTTATTGTTAATCTTAAATGGCTTGTCTTCTTCTAACTTTGAAATTAAGCAATAACCTGAGTCATGAGCTTCCTTCACAACGAAAGGTCCCTCCCAGTTGGCTGCGAACTTTGGTAGAGGAAGTCCCCTGATGTACTTCACTGCCGCTTTCAATACGAGGTCTCCTTCCACGAACTTCCTTGGTCTCACCAAGTTGTCATATGCCCTGGAGAGTTATTTCGTATATATTTGAAAGTGTTGCATCGAGTTATCTCTGTGCTCATCCAACGCTTCCAGCTGTACATGGCTACTATGAGGGAGCATGCTACTTCTCAAGGCGTAACGAGCAGAGGGAACTTCCAATTCTACTGGGAGGATTGCCTCAGCGCCATAAACAAGAGAGAACGGCGTGTATCCTGTGGGTTTTCGCTTGGTTGTTCGATAGGCCCACAAGACAGCTGGTATCTTGTCATCCCATGCCCCCGGAAAGTCTTCCATCATTTTGGCCAAAATATTAATCAGGGTTTTGTTTGTTGCTTCGGCCTGGCCATTTCCCTTTGGGTATGCCACCGTTGAAGTGTGATGAACAATGGAGTACTTGTCCGTGACCATTGTTACTTCAGAATTGACGAAGGGGGTCCCATTATCCGAGAGAATTACTTTTGGGATCCCAAAATGGCAAATGATGTATTCTATGATGAAGTTGCTCACCACCCCAGCCGTTGCCCGTTTGAGTGGTATTGCCTCTGCCCATTTTGTGAAACATTCTGTTTCTACTAGTATCCATATCTTTCCTCTCGAAGAGGGGTGGATTGCCCCTACTAGATCGAACGCCCAAGTATGAAATGGATAGGGCATTGATAGGGAGTGCAAGTCTGCCGATGGGGCATGGATCATATTCCCATGAAGTTGGCAAGCCTTGTATTTTCGAACAAACTCCGTAGAGTCTTTCTCCATTGTTGGCCAATAATAACCCAATGTCATCAACTGATCATACAGCTTGGCTCCTCCTATATGTGCTGGATCGTGCGCTTGTTTGAGGACCTCCACTGCTTATTCCTTCGTGACACATCGCAAGGGCCTGTTAAAGTACCCATTTCGATAAAGCTGCCCTTCCTGGACGTAGAACCTGGGAGCCCTTCGTCTCAGACCCATTGCATCTATTTTCTCCGTTGGGACAACCCCCTCCTGAATGAAGTCGATGTAGGGCTGCCTCCAGTCCGTTTGAGCTTCAATAAAATGGCACTCAGCTGCTTCGAAGAATAGCTGACACTTGTTGGATTTTCGTTATAGCTCTGCCGCATCTTGCTTCATTCTAGGCCAGAAATACCCCTCCTTTTGAATTCTCCTATATAGAGGTATCTCAGTCGTTTCACAGTGCTCCTCATGCATTTTCCTCAATATTTGCTCGGCCTCCTCTGGGCTGACGCATCTTGACAACCATCCTCCTGTATTTCTAAAATAGAGATTTCCCTGGCACGTAAAATATTGGGCCAACTCTCCTAGCCGCATCGCCCCCTCACCAGACTCCAGTTGCTTCTTAATATCTCTTCTCCAGCCCACCTCCTCCTCCATCGGTAGTATTGACTGTACTACCGAAGGAGCTGTTCTTCGTTGGATCACAACTGTAGTCTCATTGGTTTTCATTATCATCTTCTGGGCAAAAGTGGCATAGGCGTCTGGGTGGCGGTTCATCGTTCTGGGATGTCTTCTGATCTTGGTCCGATGGAACTGGTTGAGGAGCCTTTGAATGATTGTTCTATAAGGCTCCAGGCTCATGTGTTTCAACGCATATTCTTCACTTACCTGCTGTATTACTAAGTTCGAGTCACCTTTAATGCAGAGTGAACGAATTCCCCTCCGAAGAGCCTCTAAAAGCCCTAGTACCAACGCCTCGTATTCTGCCTCGTTATTAGAGCAAGGGAAATCTAGTTTGTAGGAAAGGAAAATCTCTTCCATCCCTTTTGAAAGAACAACCCCTGCTCTTCCCTTCTTTTCTGCCGAAGATCCATCGAACTGCATCGTCCATTCCTCCTCGGTTGCATCCAGGTAATTGGCCTGCAAATTATCTCCTGGAATGTCTTCCCTAGGTGGCTCGAAGGTTACTGAAGGGAAGATGGCCAATAGGTCGGCATACGCCTGGCTTTTGATTGTGCGAGGGACCACACATTTTAAGTCGTATTCAGAGAGAATAAGGAACCATCTAGCTTCCCTGCCAATCAATATAGTCTTTGCGAGTAAATACCTAATTGGGTCGCATCTAGTTACAATATGAATGGTAAAAGACAACATATAATGCCTAAGTTTTTGTGCTACAAAGACCAAGGCTAAACAATGCCTTTCTAAGCTAGTATATCTAGTTTGTGGCCCATGTATAATTCTGCTGAGGTAGTAAACCGACCGTTCTTGCCCGTCTACTTCTTGTGCAAGCAGAGCTCCAACGGACCTCGTGGTGGATGTAAGGTATAGCTGCAACGGAGCTCCCGCCTGGGGAGGAACCATGATTTGTGGTGATACGAGCAGCTTCTTCAACCCAACCAGGGACTTCTGGTGAACCTCTTCCCATCTGAATTTTGTGTTCCTTCGCAGCAGCTGCATCAGTAGGTGTGTTATTTCGGCCAATCCAGGCACAAATCTCCTGAGGTAGGAGACTTTACCGAGAAAGCTTTTCAGCTCCTTCGCCGTTTTTGGACATGGCATCTCCAAGATTTCCCTCTGTTTATCCTGGTCCATCTGTACCCCTTGTCGGTTAACCACGAAGCCTAAGAACTTACCACTTGTTACTCCGAAGAAACACTTTAACGGGTTCATCCTTAACTTGTACCTCCTGCACCGAGCAAACACCTTCCTTAAGTCGTTCAGATGGGATTCCTCCTTCTTTGATTTGATGACCAAGTCGTCTATGTAGAATTCCACAAATTTGTGGAAGAAGTCGTGAAAAATGGCCATCATTGTTCTTTGGTACGTAGCCCCGGCGTTCTTGAGTCCAAACAGCATTACCTTGTACATGAAGTTGCCCAACGGCGTTCTGAATGTTATTTTCTCTGCGTCAGAGGGGTCCATCTTGATCTGGTTGTATCCCACATATCCATCCATGAAGCTATACATCTCATGACCAGCCGTGGCGTCTATCAAACTGTCGATGGAGGGTAGGGGAAACTCATCCTTGGGGCAAGCCCTATTCAAGTCTCTAAAGTCCACGCAGATCCTTATTTGGTTTTTGTCTTTCTTCCATACTGGCACAATGCTGGATAGACAGAGGGGATGTTATATTGGCTTGATAAATCCTGCTGCCAATAAGCGTTGGACCTCTTCTTTAATCTTTAAATCTATTTCAGGATTGTAAGTTCTTATTGCCTGCTTCACCGGAATAGCCGAAGGCATCACGTTCAACTTGTGGCAGCTCACTTCCTCATCCAGCCCTTCCATTTCAGTGTACTTCCATGCGAAGACATCTATGAACTCCCGAATTAGGTCAACCAAGGCTTCTTGTCTCTCTTTAACAAGATCTTTTGAGATGAAGATATTCCTTGGATCTTCCCCTTCCCCTGCTAGGTTTAGTTACTCCAACTCTTGTGCCTGGGGCCTTGGTTGGTCTGCCATGTAGTCTGGTTCTTCGGCGACATCTTCTACGAACTCTTGTATGTTGGAGTTGTCTATCACCATACACTACCCCCATTGATCTACTAAAAAATACTCATATATCGGGTTAACCTCACTATTAGTATTTTCGGCCGCCCGTTCACACCATTATAAGAGGTACACCACTTTTCCCTCTTCAGTGACAATTTTCTTGCATTGCCTGCTAGTAGCTGTTGCTACGGCCTTTCTCTTCCTTTCTCTGGAAGCCTCATCGATTCTTTCCCCTGAAAAATGACTTAACACGCTTTGCCGTTGGACCTCATGCTCGTCTGGGTCTGTCCTAGGCCTCATCTTTTCTTTGAGCTTCTTCGAGATGTTCTGGGGTCAAGGGACCGCCCGATATATTTCCTCGATCCTCCCCCCTTCGCCACTCTCATTTAAAGGTCCCATTCTTTCTCTAATCGAGGGGACCCATGCTCCCTCCATTCTTCTTGTTAGAACCCGCACATCCTCTTCGAGCACTGTATAAAAGGCTGCATCCACCAAGTGTGCTTCTTCGATATCGAAAGGCCTCTTAGTTGCCCTAATAGTCACTTCTGTCCCCTTGATATTTGCCTTAGCACATTTTTATCCGAATTGTGGATATTAAAATGAATGATTCTGGTTATTACTTAAAGATATTTAGGTAATATATGAATGTGATGTTGTTGATATTGTTGTGAGTTGTTAATTCAGTAATTTGAATTTTTAGTCGGACACGGTATGGGACGCATCGGGACTAATTTGTTAAATTAAAAAGGAAATTAATTTTCGATAAACCTTATAGTCATTTTGACTGTGTCGTTACATTTGGAAGGTTTGAAATAGTCAGAAATGTCTATTTGGATGTTGAATTTGGGTCTCGGGTCTCTTGGAAATGAATAGACAACCCAAAAGGGCATTTTAGTCATTTTTATAGGGGATGAATAGTGACTTCGGATTTTGTACTATTATAAGTATTTGAAGATTAAGTGTACGTGGGTTATTCATCTCCTCTACACAAAAATTAAGAGTTCACCTTTTGAGAGAAAGTGAAAGGGTGCTTGGGAGAAGAGAAGCTTGCTTGGAAAGGAGGAACCAAAGAGCAAAGGTCACCACCACCAACCACCACCAGAAGTTGACTGGACAAAGGGAGAACCACTAGTGATACACAACCCCAAAGGATCAGATCTTCATTAGAGGCAAGTGTTTGATAATGGCAATCTAAGTTTGTATATTGTCCATGTTAGGATAGTTATAAAAAGATGAGATTTTGCATGTTTGGAAGATGAAAAGATAGAGTTGTTAATTGATTTATGAAAACTGAAAATATATAGGAATCATTCTCATGTTGTAGGTAGATAGTAAAAATTGAAATAATCGTAAATCTGTTGAAGAAATTATGGGAATCAATGGTGTGTTCTTGAAGATATCATGTATATAATTTTCTCGAAAAAAGAGGTTAAACATATGCTTTTAATTCAAACTCTTGATGATTCTAGGATGTTTAGAGCATTAGAAATCATTCACATATGTTACTATATCATGTAGTAAAGTTTATAAGTAATTTGGCTAGTTAATATGAAGTTTTGGATGATCAAAAGGGATGAAACCCGTAGTAGAAGAAATGCAGAAAACTAGGCTGTTATCTGGGCGATCAATCGATCGACCTCCCCAGAATTCATAAAGCTGTTCCTTTTTAATGTTGATTCTTATCCCAAAACTTTTGTAGATCTTTGGTGATTGTTAATTGGATATTATGGGACTTAGAGAAGATCAGTAAGCCCTAGATATGATTGGAATTGATTTCATTGGGATTTAATTGATTAAGAATGATGTTAATTAAATTGAAAGATATTTCGGTTAATCGATTCATTTATTGAATTCTAATTTGTATGCTTGAGGATTAAGGATATGTCAAGTAGGGGAGATTTAATATAATACCTGGGTAGCCTTAGGGTTTCAATTTGAGCATCAAGGACTGAGTTTAAGCTCATTATTGAGGACTGAGTATAGTACCAGCGCTTAGTGGGATGGCTCCTGGATAGAGATGGGAGTTCGGACCATATTTGGTTGAAAGAGGGTATGAGGTTATTCCAATTGCATATTTGAAGTTGACAGACCTCCACGACCGACAAAGTTAAGTAGTAGTGTATTGGAGGGGTTCCTTGTTTGGATTTCGCTTTGCGAGACGCTCCGCGCATGAATCTTAACGATGTCGGGAGTGGAGAGATATTATAAGATGCGAGGATGTTGATTTTGTTGATAACTCATATAGTGTGAATGAAACACTATAGACTATGAGACATGTGATGATGGTATTCAATCTTAGTTGATAGAAGATGTGTTTATAAGAGATTTGAAACTATCAGTTTTAACCCTAATTAAAGTAGAGTTAATTTATAGTAATTCAGGAGATAAGATGACATGGACCAGTAGGATATTAGTGATTTATTACTGAATAAATATAATTAGGAGAAACCTATTTAAACCTTGAATATTGAGTGAGGCTCGGGAATAATTAAATTAAGAAGTAAAGTTATGATATATTAATACGTGGGATGTAAAGAGATAAAATGCTACGCATGGCAATTATCTTAGGGTAGTGTGATTACCTTGTTGATAGTATATTATAGGTATGATAATGCCTAGTTGATTGATTTATGATTATGTGTATGACATACCTAGATTACTTTCTATCGATGGGAGGTTCGCGAGGGCAGTCATATCCTTATGAATCCATGGGATCTTTGATTCGTCGGTCGAGAACATAAGTCTATGAAAGACTTATCGGGGAGTTGATAAGTCCGCTGACTATGGGAACGTAGGTATGTGCGTGGCCCGTGGGTATGAGAACTATGTTCGCCTCCAATTTATGTGTTGTTGTTTGTGGTTCGAGAAATCCTTACCGAACCTTTAGTCCCCTATTCGGCGATCAGCGATATTGGGATGTGATAGCAGAGTAGTGCATGCATCGCAGCTGTTTCTCTGGGTGCCGTAGTATATATGTATATATATAATGAATTAAATGAATGTATATAGCGATTTGATTTAATCTACTGTATGATAATTGTAGATGACGGTGAATAAAGAAAAAGAATTGAATTAAGTTAATGAATATTATTCTGATAGATTTGAAAAGCCTAACTCATTTTAATGAGAAACGAATATGAATGATTACACTACGTATGGTATGGGACATACGGGGTTATGATATGGGGTAGAATCATATTTTGGAGACTAGTGAGGAGGAAACATTAACTAGGAGGTTAATAGGAAACGTTAAGTGTGCACTCTAGCTGAGAGGTGAGAATATCAAGTGAGAGTCTTGTTACTGACATGTACATAATAAATGCTTTATTGCACTTGTTAAATGCTTGTTGTTTTAAAAATCATTTTCACATCGGGCTCTGACCCGTTTCCTTGCATATTTTCTTTTCTATTTTATCTTCTATATCAGGTGTCCAGCAATAGGGACGCCAACCTTATGGAATTATGACGAGCTATGGAGCTATAGATTATTTCTTAGACGCCTATCTTCATTTGATTCACAGTATTCTTTTAGTTAGGGCATGTCTCCCAAAGGATTTCAGTTATCAGTTTCTATGGGAGTCATATACTCTTGTAGTCATGTCATTTTAATACATTTGATATTGTTGGGATTACTGTAATGGATTAATATTATTTGGGAATGTTTATTCCAGTTACATTTAAATTCTTTTGTGTTATCTGTTCAGTTATAAGTGTTATAGAATAAAATGTGTTGTGTTATTCATAAACTAAAAATGGAATTGTTGAAATTAAAATTTGGAAAGTTTTTAACACCAGCTTAATTGGGTATTTGGTGATTAGTTAATGTTTTCGACAGTGATGCTAAGAATGAGCCAACTGTATATTCTGTTTTAATTTGGTATGGGACTGGCCACCCGTTATTTAATTAGGCGGGGTGTTACAGGTGGTATCAGAGCATCAGGTTCTAGTGTCCTTTAGGATATGTACAGCTTATTGTGTTTTCATCTTAGCGTTCTTTGATGTAGAGCCCTATGTTTAGGATTATTGATTTCCTTTGTGAGATTTCGTTCTCCTACTATCACGTATATATTAGTGAAGCTTATTAGCGTTCGAACGGGTTCGTAGAAGAAGTATGGCAGATGAGGGCCATTGGACGGATTGCGAAGATCGTACTTAGGAGGTTATGAAGTATGTTCGAGTACGATGACCATAGTCGAGGTCACCCCTATTATGGAAAATTGAGGAGAGTCATGAGTAGATGTTCTTGAAATGGGGGAATTGTGTGTGTTACCTAACGAAGGCAATATATTCAAAGGCTTGGGCATATAGTGGAGTGTGGTTAACTAGAACTGAAAAGTTGGGGTAAAATTTTTCTTGACTCATCGGAGCAAAGTTATAATAGTGGGAGTCAACAACCACCGCCCGCGAATGAGGGTATGTTTTCTATCTAAGGAGTTATGAGGCGCATATTGATTTTTGTAGCAATTAATATTGTATGGGAAAAAGGGTTACTATACTTAGCCTATAGCACTGTTATTTTACGTAGACTCACCGAAGGGTCGTGGGACACCTATATTTTTTCATGTCATCACGTGGGTCTAATTTTTATCACGGAATTACTTACTTTAGGCATGTAAGATCATGATGTGACTATCGTCATGAAATGACTTGTGGTATATGAGAGCGTATGTACTACTATAGCCGGCATCTTGTCTTTAATAAGAGAGTAGATGAGTAGACTTTTATTTGAAATTGATAAAACCTATAGAGAGGTTATAAACTATTGACTAAGGACCTGAGGAGTTTCGATGACCGACTACTTTAGGTAGTAGTGTATCGAAGGGGTTTCTTGTTTGGATTTCGCTTACGAGACACCCCACGCATGAAACTAATAACCGTTGGGAGTCAAAATAAGTTAGGTCTTTGGGATATGAGTTTATAACCTTTGCGATAAATCTTATAATGAAAGTGGTACGATAGGGTGTATGGGCGCCCTGGATGGTTGAATGGTAGTAGTTTTCATAACTGTGAAACAGTGAGTAGTTGTGACTTCAGGATGTATTTACTTGACGAGTGAGGATCATTTGTTTTTCCCAAACTTTGTCACGAGGATGGTATAGGGAAGATTGGGTAAAGTTTATATTCGAATCAGTTGAAACTATATGGTGACGTTGGGCGTATAACATGAATAGGGATTTTTGATAATGTACTGCATGGGCGGTACGACATAGATTACTTGCGATGTGAGATTTATACTCAGAGTTGACCTTACCAGTATGATTTGTCTTTCCAAATTTCGGGACGAAATTTTGTTATAAGGGGGGAAGTATGTAATACCCCGTGATTTTTAATGACTTTTAAAATGGGTTATATTTTAAATTAATGGATTATTTAGATTTTACTATAAATTAATTCATTTGGATTTTTATCCAAATTGTGGATATTAAAATGAATGATTCTGGTTATTACTTAAAGATATTTAGGTAATATATGAATGTGATGTTATTGATATTGCCGTGAGTTGTTAATTCAGTAATTTGAATTTTTAGTCGGACACGGTATGGGACGCGTCGGGACTAATTTGTTAAATTAAAAAGGAAATTTATTTTCTATCAACCTTATAGCATTTTGACTGCGTCGTTGCATCCGAAAGGTTTCAAATAGTCAGAAAAGTCTATTTGGATGTTGAATTTGGGTCTCGGGTCACTTGGAAATGAATAGACAACCCAAAAGAGCATTGTAGTCATTTTTATAGGGGGGATGAATAGTGATTTCGAATTTTGTCCTATTATAAGTATTTATAGATTAAGTGTACGTGGGTTATTCATCTCCTCTACACAAAAATTGAGAGGTCACCTTTTGAGAGAAAGTGAAAGGGTGCTTGGGAGAAGAGAAGCTTGCTTGGAAAGGAGAAACCAAAGACCAAAGGTCACCACCACCAAAAGTTAACTGTAGAAAGGGAGAACCACTAGTGATACACAACCCCAAAGGATCAGATCTTCATTAGAGGCAAGTGTTTGATAATGGAAATCTAAGTTTGTATATTGTCCACGTTAGGATAGTTATAAAAAGATGAGATTTTGCATGTTTGGAAGATGAAAAGATAGAGTTGTTAATGGATTTTTGAAAACTAAAAATACATAGGAATAAAACTCATGTTGTAGGTAGATAGTAAAAATTGAAATAATCATAAATCTATTGAAGAAATTCTGAGAATCAATGATGTGTTCTTGAAGATATCATGTATATAATTTTCTGGAAAAAAAAAGTTAAACATATGATTTTAATTCAAACTCTTGATGATTCTAGGATGTTTAGAGCATTAGAAATCATTCACATATGTTAGTATATCATGTAGTAAGGTTTATAAGGAATTTGGGTAGTTAATATGAAGTTTTGGATGATCAAAAGGGATGAAACCCGTAGTAGAAGAAATGCAAAAAACTAGGCTGTTATCTGGGCGATCAATCGATCGACCCCCTGCCTTCGATCGATCGACCTCCCCAGAATTCCTAAAGCTGTTCCTTTTTAATGTTGATTCTTATCCCAAAAATTTTGTAGATATTTGGTGATTGTTAATTGGATATTATGGGACTTAGAGAAGATCAGTAAGCCCTAGATAAGATTGGAATTTATTTGATTGGGATATAATTGATTAAGAATGATGTTAATTAAATTGAAAGATATTTTGGTTAATCGATTCATTTGTTATATTCTAATTTGTATGCTTGAGGATTTAGGATAAGTCAAGTAGGGGAGATTTAATATAATACCTGGGTAGCCTTAGGGTTACAATTTGAACATCAAGGACTGAGTTTAAGCTCATTATTGAGGACTGAGTGTAGTACCAGCGCTTAGTGGGATGACTCCTGGATAAAGATGGGAGTTCGGACCACATTTGGTTGAAAGAGGGGATGAGGTTATTCTGGTTTCATATTTGAAGTTGACGGACCTCCACGATCGACAAAGTTAAGTATTAGTGTATTGGAGGGGTTCCTTGTTTGGATTTCGCTTTGCGAGACGCTCCGCGCATGAACCTTAACGACGTCGGGAGTGGAGAGATATTATAGGATGCGAGGATGTTGATTTTGTTGATAAGTCATATAGTGTGAATGAAACACTATAGACTATGAGCCATGTGATGATGGTATTAAATCCTAGTCGATAGAAGATGTGTTTATAAGAGATTTGGAACTATCAATTTTTACCCTAATTAAAGGAGAGTTAATCTGTAGTAATTTGGGAGATAAGATGAGATGGACCAGTAGGATATTAGTGATTTCTTACTGAATAAATATAATGAGGAGAAACCTATTTAAACGTTGAATATTGAGTGAGGCTCGGGGATAATTAAATTAAGAAGTAAAGTTATGATATATTAATACGTGGGATGTAAAGAGATAAAATGCTACGTATGGGAATTATCTTAGGGTAGTGTGATTACCTTGTTGATAGTATATTATAGTTATGATAATGCCTATTTGATTGATTTATGATTATGTGTATGACATACCTAGCTTACTTGCTATCTACGGGAGGTTTGCGCGTGAGGGCAGTCATATCCTGATGAATCCATGGGATCTTTGATTTGTCGCTCGAGAACATAAGTCTATGATAGACTTATCAGGGAGTTGATAAGTCCCCTGACTATGGGAACGTAGGTATATGCATGGCCCGTGGGTATGAGAAATATGTTCACCTCCAATTTATATGTTGTTGTTTGTGGTTCGAGAAATCCTTACCGAACCTTTAGTCCCCTATTCGACGATCAACGATATTGGGACGTGATAGCAGAGTAGTGCATGCACCGCAATTGTGTCTCGGGGTGCCATATTATATATGTATATATATATATATATAATGAATTAAATGAATGTATATAGCGGTTTGATTTAATCTACTGTATGATAATTGTAGATGACGGTGAATAAAGAAAAAGAATTGAATTAAGTTAATGAATATTATTCTGATAGTTTTGAAAAGCCTAACTCATTTTAATGAGAAACGAATATGAATGATTACACTACGTATGGTATGGGACATACGGGGTTATGATATGGGGTAGAATCATATTTTGGAGACTAGTGAGGAGGAACCATTAACTAGGAGGTTAATAGGAAATGTTAAGTGTGCACTCTAGCTGAGAGGTGAGAATATCAAGTGAGAGTCTGGTTACTAACATGTACATAATAAATGCTTTATTGCACTTGTTAAATACTGGTTGTTTTAAAAATCATTTTCTCATCGGGCTCTGACCCATTTCCTTGCATATTTTCTTTTCTATTTTATCTTCTATATCAGGTGTCCAGCAACAGGGATGCCAACCTTATGAAATTATGACGAGCTATAGAGCTATGGGTATTTCTTAGATGCCTATCTTCATTCGATTCACATTATTCTTTTAGTTAGGGCATGTCGCCCAAAGGATTTCAATTATCAGTTTCTATCGGAGTCATATACTCTTGTAGTCGCGTCATTTTAATACATTTGATATTGTTGGGATTACTGTAATGGATTAATATTATTTGGGAATGTTTATTCCAGTTGCATTTAAATTCTTTTATGTTATCTATTCAGTTATAAGTGTCGTTGAATAAAATGTGTTGTGTTATTCATAAACTAAAAATGGATTTGTTGAAATTAAAATTTGGAAAGTTTTTAACACCAGCTTAATTGGGTATTTGGTGATTAGTTAATGTTTTCGACAGTGATGCTAAGAAGGAGATAACTGTATATTCTGCTTTAATTTGGTATGGGACTGGCCCCCCGGTATTTAATTAGGCGGGGTGTTACAGATAACGTCATACTAAAATATCGCATGTCTCTAAAATAAGTTAATCCACAAAAACATATCCTGCCAATGTACACACCTGCTCCCCAACAGATGGGACTAAAGAGAGCTTTGTTCCTCAATGGTAAATATATATACTCGTAATAACAATGCTAACAATACAACCACTAAACTCATCTCACGTGTGAATCTAGTACTAACAAAATACTATGACGCACCGATATCATACAACATTTTCCCCATTTGCCAATGGATATAAATCATACCTTCAATTGCCAATGGCATTGGCTGTTCAATTGGTTTTTGAACGTGATATTCCCGTATGAACTAACCTAAAAACTGTTGCAACTGTTTCCCCTAATAGGTTGCTGTGTAAAAACTCATGTCATGTTGCCCTCCTCTCCACATATAAAACATTCACATGTAAAATCTCCCTATCCCTAGATCTGATGGCCATGTCAGGGCAACCATACACCCTGGCCCTAGAAACCTCAGCCTTGCTGACCACCCTACTAGCCCTGAGGAATATGTTGCTGGTTTTGTTTGAATCCACAGTCACTCGGTAGGAATCCTCCTAATCTGAATCTCTTATGCGGATCCACCTGTTGGATACCCCTCTGTGGTGCCCCACTAACACTGTTACCTCATGTCTTATCCTACTCACTAAACTCTCCAAGTATCTTGGCCCCCTTCATATGGAAGTGATGATCTTGACAGTGTAAAAGTGTAACATTGACGACATCGGCATAAGTCATCAAAGTCGGGTTTTACAATAAGTGCTGGTGAATTTTCCACGTGACTACATTAACAAACTTAAGGACCTTTTTATCCTCCGTATCCACCTCGTCGGGCACAAAGTTTTCTACATTAGTGAATTCTTCATCATAATTGGCCACCGTACGACCCTCTTGTGATAAGTCTAAGAGACTCCTCTGTATCTTTGTGTGAAGAACAAATGTGAAGAACTTGTTATCCAACTGCACCCAAAATATCTTGATAGTCATGGTATCTCTCTCCTTATATGTGGTGACTGACTCCCACCACTGCAACGTTTATCCTATAAGAATTAAAGTTGCCAAATTTAATTTCTAGGTGTCACTACACTCAACCATATGTAAAGGCATCTAGAAGTCCTTCTTCCCTTAGCTAGCTACTACAATATTTGTATTTCCTAAAAATTATAATGGATGGCCCTTCTGAAAGTCCCCTTTGACTCTCTCCCATACTGACTGTACTGGGTGAGCCTAAATTGGAAACACTGCCTGCTGTAGTAGTTCTTGGGTAAACTACTACGCCATGGATGTCATCTTGGCATTAACTTCTTGAGAAATAATAGTGGCGACCTCAGTTACGGTCGCCATCCCCTGAATGGTCCGTAGCTCTGACTAAGCCTCTCATCCAGCGGACCTCCTGGAGGCCCTAGCTGGTCATCCTCTCATGTTTGGCATCTATAAAAAACCAAACTCATATGAGATTCACTTCATTCATACACAATAGCAGGAGGATGCAAAAGCCCAATATGAATCAAAAGTCCGAAGAATAGGGCTATACATCAAAGAAAAATAATGCTGAAAACGTAGTAATTCCGCACAGATCCTAAGGACACTAGAACCTGATGCTCTCATACCATCTCTCACACCCCGCCTATACAAAAAATGGATGTCCATCCTTCTACTGAAATAAAATAGGAATATCGGACTGTCTCGTTCTTAACATCACCGTCGAAAACAAAATTAATTAATAATAACCTATTAAGTCCGTTGTCAAATTTTAAAAACTTATTAATTTGCCTGAATAAAACTTTCATTCATACATCAAACCATTATAATAATTTAATTTGACAGTCACCATAATAGTGACATGAATACTGAGAGATAAGATAAATAAAGTTAATCTATAATAATCAGTAAAACCCAATACAATAGTCCAACTGAGAATGAAATAAGATAAAGTCCGAATAAAGTAAAGACTTTCCAACAGTGGGAGACATTACCAAATGGATAACTAAACTGGAATTTTATCTAGATCTCTCTGATAGAATCATCTAATTAACCCCTATAGGAATCCACAACTGTTGCAACATCATTTGACCGAAAGGATAGCTAAGCCTAGAGGCCCTGTAGCTGAGCACCTAAAAGGGTTTGAAAAATATTTTTAACACAGGTTAGAGCCAAAAACCATTTAAAAATATTTTGCAACTGTTTAAAATTTAAGGATATAAATGAAGTATAGTTGTTCATATTTAAACTGGTGTCTCATTGACATGATATAATCCTCACCCCTCATTTACAGTGCACACTTAATAGATTCATCTTAATTCAATAGTTACGCTACCCCACCTAACTGTCATAATCACTTATCTTAGTCACACATGCACTTGATCTAGCGCAACCGTGCTACACATATTGTTAATTTTCTTCATTTCTCATTTATCTATCACATAAGATATTCCATTATTGCGGGAGCCCATATTTTACAAGTTCATGAGAGTAGCCGACCAAGATAACTTGAGTTCTTTATCCCAGCCCAAATCATAACTTAATTTCTATACGGGTAGTTTAGTTAGAGGAGGATACTCGCATATGTGGTCAAATCAGGTGCCAAGAATCTCGATCGATATATTTAAGCACCTGATGGCCAATCACGAACTATGATGGAGTTCCTTAAACAACTCTAACTATATAATAAATATGTATATAAATTGTACACCCTGACCGGGGGCAAAGGGGTGAAACGATTTAATTGTTGAGATACACTTAATAAGAACAAGTAACCTCTCCACGGACATAGGAAAGTTATTGAACCATGTACAACATTGTTGTGTGTGATTCCATTTACTTTCTTCCCTTTGGGATTGTTTTTGTAGAATCATGTATTGTAAATTTTTCTGCACTCATAATTGGCGTCGTCTGTGGGAATCGACTTGTATTCCTACGGAATCATTCATTACCAAAAGGCCAGTAATGTCTAACCACAAATGCAACATTCCACAAGATGGTGACGTTCAGGAAGAGCCTTCCCCTCCTAGGGTTAGGTAAACAATTCGCCAGCATACGAACCCAAGGTTTTTCCAAGAAAGGAAACCTTCAGAAGAAAGCCATGGGCCTCCAATGTAGACACAGATTTGTAGACTGTTTGATGCCTATGAAGCCCGACTGCAAGAACAGGAAGAGGCAACTCGCCTCCAAGAAGAAGCACATGCTAGACTTAAGAAGGCAGCATAGAGACAAACTGAAAAACACAAGGCAGCATAGAGACAAAATTCTCAACCCTCAGGGGGAGTCTCCCCCAACTAAGGAAGGAATACAAGGCAGGACCAGGAGAGAACTAAACGTGATAAATCAGAGTGAGCATGATTAGAGCATGGACACGAGGAGAGGCACCATAAGAACAAGGATCGACTAAGTGAGGATTTAAGGATTTTGGTATGTTGGGAGACGGACCAACATTCGGTGCACCGGGGAGACAAATCGACTAGAGAGGTTGCTAGAAGATCTCTAAACTCTCTGATGAACATCCCCTTTTTAAGGGAAATTGAACGTGATGAGCCCCCTAAGAAATTCCTTGTCCTCAAGTTCAAGGTCTATGACGGGAAAACAGATCACACATATTGTGTCAGGCAGTATCGGCAAGTAATGACCTTATAAAGACACAATGATGTATTAATGTACAAGATATTCCCTTATAGACTACATGATTCAAACCATAAGTGGTTTGAGAGGCTCCCTTACAGGTCGATAAAGAATTTTGCATCCATAGTAGAGGATTTCATGTCACGGTTCAAAATGAATTGCTCCCATCCTAAGTGGATCAATGCACTGCTCACTATGAATAAAAAGCCACAGGAAAACCTCATAAATTATGCCAAAAGATATAGGTTGATGTTTAATGAGATCAAGGACTTCTTGGAGCAAGTTCTCGTAGCATCCTTCAAAATCGACCTGCTGACCACATCTCTGCTTCACCAATCTCTCACCAAGAAGGAAGCCATAAACATCGATGACCTTATGGCCTGTATCGAGAAGTAAGCCAAGGTTGAAGACATGGTCCATCCTAATGGAGGAGATAATGTTCGAGTGAGGGTGAATAAGGGGATAAAGAAGAATGACACCTAGTAAAAGGAAGTGAGAATGGGGGTAACAATAACTCCAAAGGTGGAAGTAAGAATGACCCGTCCAAGGTGTTCCAGATTGTCAACAAAGTTTTTAAGGATCCCATTTACAAAATTCTCAGTAAAATTAAGGATAAGCCATTCATCAAATGGCCCAAGAAGATGGGTGATGATCCATCCAAGTAAAACAATGCACTGATGTGCACAATCCACAAGGAGGGTGGTCACCGCACCAAGAATTATAAAGCTTTAAACTCACATATGGAAGAGCTAGTTCAGACAGGGCACCTTAACAAGTATATGATAAGAAGACAACAAAGGTCATAGATAATGATGACCAGAAGCTAGACAATGTCCTTGATAAATATACGGGACATGAGTTTACAGTCATTCATGGGGCGTCAGACCTCAAACAGATTCAGGGCAATGCCATTAGAATGGAACTCGAGAAGGTGACTTCCATGATGGAATATTTTCAGATCGATCCAGCCAAAACTCAGGCTGAAAAGCGCCGGCGACTAGAGGATGTTGATTACACAAAGCACATCTTGTTCACCGAAGAGGACTTGGTCGGGGTAAGGACCCCCATCATGACACATTAGTAATCACGCTCAGGATTGCTAACTAGGATGTCGAAAAGATACTAGTTGACCAGGGGAGTTCATCTAAAGTGGTGTATCTAGACCGATTCCATAAGCTGAAATTGAATGTTGTCAACCTCAAAGAAGCTAATGTTCCATTGACTGGCTTCATAGGAAGGATTACCATGCCGTTAGGAAAAACCAGCTTGCCAGTCGGGGTAGGAAACATTTCAAAGTTAATCGAGTTTAGTTGTAGACATCGAGTCCACATACCGTGCTATTTTGAGCAGAGGATGGATACATGCCATGAGGGCCTTTCCATCCACTTATCATTAAAAGATGAAATAAATTACAGATCATGGAGTGGTTGAGATTCACAGTTATCAGGATACAACTCAAAAATGTTTCATCGTATCCATCCACTCAAAAAAAAAGAAAAAGAAGGAACCCCAGAATGCCCAGGAAAAATCCCAAGAAGGGACTATTCTCTCTACATAACAACTACATTATGGTCGACCAAGGGTGGAAGAGACCAGGGTCCACCCCACCGACAGTTTTATTGAAAGCTTGGAAGAAGTTGTGTCGATGACAACTTGATAGAAAGGAATTTTTTGATTGAATATTCTCTTATCGATCAGAAGAAAAGGGATTTGGCTTCATTGCTTAAAAGAAACATATATATTTTTTCATGGGAGCCTTACGAGTTGCCTGGGATTGACCCCATCTTGGCGTGCCACTGTATACACATCAATCCTATTTTAAGCCCATCACTCAAAAGACTCGCTGAATGTCTCTCAAAAAGGCCAAGATAATAGAGAAAGAGGTAGGGAATCTACTGGATGCAGGATCCATCAGGGAATTTCAGTTCCTTATATGGTTATCCAACCCAGTGGTGGTACCCAAAGGAAATTGCGATTGAAGGGTGTGCATTGTAATGCCCCAACCCAGATTTATGGGTTACCCGTGAGTTAACCCAATCCTAATCGAGTTGTCATGTGTTAAGTGCAATGAAACAAGATAAATAATGTTTCTAGTCTAGTTTTAATTTAGTTAACATTTTACTTGTTATCATGCGATTCCAATTTCAGGATAAACTACGTGTGGTGCCTAAGAAAAATAGCTCGTAGTCCAAGTAAACAAATCTTGCTAATGTAAATTAAATAAAGTATACTTACCTGTACAACACCCTCAAGATACGAACTCGCACCCAACCTACCATAACATGACGAGGGTGTGAGCTAATGCCCTGAGGGAATAGGCAGTAGTATAGAAATGAATGGTAGAAAGGAACACTCACACGCTACAACACATGCAGGAGAAAATATGTATGTATCTACATATTTATTTGAAAATACGATTTATTGCATTTAATCGTTTTACTTGCTAAAACCATACTTGCCCAAATTAATTTACCTTAATCTTGTGAAGATACCTTCTTGCCTTATACTTATCATTTTTACGCTATTTGACGCCCCCGATTCAACACTTGAAACAATTATATTTGACTTACCCAAATACTTTCCTTTACTATAATTTATCCCTTTAACTTATTTATATACACTTTAATATTTTCTTCGAAAAATACCATTTCAACACACGCATTCTTCGTGTTTAGAAAATACTTATTTATTATTTGAAAACTTTTAAACGCGTACTCGTGCAACTTATGGGTTTAACAACTTAGGTTACTTAACAACCCAGTTGAACACTTGCTTACCTTTTTTACCTTAACTTATGGACATTAATAGATTTGCGCATTTACTAGTCCATTTAACCTTTACCGGAACATTTATTACCCTCATTCAAGTTATGTGGTATTAACATATTACCACATAACCCATTATTTGATACGTTCCATTACTCATTTATCATTTTTCTCAGCATCTTTCAATTAACCACATATTTTAACGGGGTCTACACCGTCGGCTATGTGCACCATATGCTCTGGCGAGTGATTTAGGTCTTTTCACCTAAGGGCTGCTTTATCCCGGTGTCATCTAAGTTCCTGTCACGTGTTTTAAAATGTCCACAAAATGTCCACAATATTCCACTTCCTTACTTTTACCCAGCCAAAACCAAAACCCAGACTTGACCGCTCGTTTTTCCATTAACACTTGGAAAATCATTTCTTTTCTTCTTTAAGTCCCTTATTCACACGCTTACGGGATTTATTCAAAATTCATCACGCTTAGGACTTAATTCAATTTCACACACACATCGGTGTAAAGACATTCTTTAACATTCTTATTCCCTAAAGATGTTTGACTTTAAGTTAATTACCAATTTACCCTTTTAATTTGCCAAACTTGCAATTTAATCCCTTAACAAGTGTATTCTTCTCAAAATGGTTATTGAGTTTCCAACTTAACACTTGAAGACATTTTAACTCTTGTTTAATATCACACTTTTGTTCAATTTTTTACCTTTTAATTTTAATGCATAAATAATACCATCTACACTTTAAACTCCATGTTTTCCCATTTTATTCATAAAGTCTCCATTCCACATGACACTTAAAATATTTACTCCATAAATATTTTAACAACATGAACATCATTCAAGATTTCATTTCACAAAATGTTTATTTTTTCTTTTTCATTAAAATTACATCAAAAATGACATTTCCTACATTTTTATTTCATAAAAATGACCATTATTAGTTATACTAGAAACTCATCTGAATAATCTTGTTAAATATTTTATTCCGTAAAATGTCCATCATTTTTCTTTTACTAGAAAATATGCTAGAATTACACGATCATACATTTTATTCAGTAGAATTGTCCATTTTCAGAATTAATAGGAAATATTCACAAGTAATATTTTCTACACATTTTTATTTCATAAAAATGTCAATTTTCAGATTTAATAGGAAATATTCACAACTAATATTTTCTACACATTTTTATTCCATAAAAATATCCACTTTCAGATTTAATAGGAAACATGCACAACAATATTTTCAACACATTTTTATTCCATAAAAATGTCCATTTTTAGATTGAATAGCAAGCATGAACAACAATATTTTCTACACATTTTTATTCCATATAAATGTATGTTTTCAGTGTATTAAGCATACTTCATTATACCATCACAACCTTACTCTTAATTAGCAACAATAGGACTACAACATTTATCAAATAGAGTCTCAATACGGTAAGAGTAGTTTACCCACCTGAATAGCTCCAAAGTGGTGGTAATGGTGAAGACGGGTGACTTCCCCACCTCCAAGTGTGGCCCTAAAGGGAGTTACAAAATGCACCACCAAAATAGACCTCCAGGGGGGGTTCTCTAACACACTCGAAGAGAGGTTCCATTAACCCTCTTCAAATGTCCATCAAAACCTCCAACAACTCTTCTTTCAAATCCTAAAAAATGACTCTATATTCATACATAAATCTTAACGGATGGGGAAGAACCAAATGAATGTGAGAGTATAGGCACTATACTGAACCAAAATAATTGGTGTGAGGCAGTGCACTAAATGAGTGAGGGTTGTGTGTTTGGAAGGGAGGGGAGGGTGTTTGTAATATGCTGAAGTTTGTCTCTTAAACCTACACAATTTGATACTTATAACCCAATCAATGGATTTTTGCCAAATAAAGGAAGCTTATCACTCCAAAAACCTTCCCATGTCAAGAAGAAATCTTTCTAAAATCGACAACAAACATTAAGTAGATAAGATCCAAGGGCCACCATGTTGACAACATAAATGGTCCACTGTCTTTGTGGATTTGGCTCTACATTTAATTATTTTATTTATAGTACAATTACCTACCCCCAATGTATATATATGTATGTACAAATGTCATATGTTACCATGAAGAATACCAGGTCCAATCTGATGAAGGGATTTATTCAATAGGTGGGAGACTGACAGGGCATCAAGGAGGCTGACATACCTGGCGTCGCTCGAGCGATGGCTCTTATAGTTCAAATGACGGTTGCAGTCGCTTGAATGACAACCCTGGTCATTCAAGTGACGGGGCTTCCCTTTGGTTATTTCGTCCACTGCCTTATCTCACACCGTGATGCCAAAGATAAACTCGAACGGAATGCTGGGGTTTCATAAATCGTAACCCTTTGTACAATTCAAAGATTTTCTTGAAACTCATAATTATAGCTCATGGCATATAATCCAATACTTCTAATTATCACATTTTCCCTAATTAGTTCCTGACTTTTAATAAGGGCACACATAATTGATTTTCCTAAAGCTTTTAAAATTCTTATATAAGACTTTTTATAAAAAATCATAGTTCAATTTATTTTCTTTAAATTCTAACTTATACTCCATCATACATATTCCATATATATAATTTATTTACTTTATTGGGGTGGGATATTACATGCATCGATCTTACCGACCTCAATCGGGCATGTCCTAAGGATAGCCTCCCTCTCCCGAAGATAGATCAACTAGTCCACACCATATCAACCCACGAAAGGATGATCTTCCTTGACGCTTACTCAAAATATCATCAGATTCCCCTATACGGGACCGACCAATATAAGACCTCCTTTATAACCTCAGTTGGTTTGTACTTCTACAAGGTCATGCCTTTCGGCCTCAAGAGCGCATGGGAAACTAAATAAAGATTGGTAACCAATATGTTTAGCAAATATATGTGAGATATGATTGAAGTCTACATTGAGGACATGCTCGCAAAAGCAAGAATAAGTCCGATCACCTCTCAAACATAGGAACAATCTTCTAAATCCTCATGAAGTACCGAAGGAAGCTTAATAAAATTAAGTGTTCATTCGAGGTCCAGTTAGGAAAATTCTTAGGCTACCTAGTCAGTAAAAATGAATTTGAGGCCAACACAGATCAAATCGATGCTATCACCAAGGTCCAGCCACCTCAGACACTGAGAGATGTTAAGAAGCTTACTAGAATGCGATGCTCAATCACTTCATCTGCAAGTCTTCGAAGTGATTTTCACCATTCTTCCATATATTAAAAAAAGACAAAGACCTAGTAGGAGTGAATAATGCTTGTAAGCTTTGGAAGAGGTCAAGTCTTACCTTAGTAAGCCCCCATTGTGTGTAATTCCAGACAATGCCTAACAATTGTACCTTTACCTAGAAGTATGAGACCATGCTGTGAGCTCCGTCTTAGTTTGTGAAAATAAGGGAGAACAACATCTGATTTACTAAACCAGCAATACACTACTAGATGCTGAACAATGGTACCTGCCTCTGGAAAATCTCGCTTATGCCCTCGTAATCACTTCGAGGAATTTGAAGCACTACTACGAAGCTCATTCCATAAGAGTAATCACCTCTTACCCACTTAAGGTCCTTCTACAACAAGATGACCTCTTTGGGCGTCTTTCAAAGGGGTTGATCAAGATCGAAAGATTTCACATCCACTTCCAGTCCCGAATGACGATCACGGGATAGATCCTAGTAGATTCTATTGCTAAGTTCATAGGAGATCACCCAGTAGATCAACTGAATGAAGAGAAATTAATAACATGTGATACAACGTCCCAATATTGGACAATTTATGTTGATGGAGCCTCAAATTAAAAGGGGGAAAAGTTAGGGATTATTCTCGTTACCCCCGAAGACACAATAATCGAGCATGGAATTAAGATGCAATTTGAAGCCTCCAATAACTAATCTGAATATAATGTATTCGGTGATTCCAAAATGGTCTCCAAGTTGGTAAATGGAGACTTCAACGCCAAATATGATCTAATGAAAGCATCCATCGGCATAGTAAGAGGACTTATGGGAGATATTAAGTAGGTGGATATTCAATAGTTCAGATGAGGACAGAATAATCACGTTGATTCCTTAGCAGAACTAAGCTCAACAATTGACTCTAACCTGAGAAGGACAATACTAATTCAGTTCTTCACACAGCCTAGTGTCGATGAACAGTCATATCTGAGCAAGGCCTCGTCATAGATAAAGCCCCATGTTGGATGGATCCCATCATTAATTCTTTACGAAGAAATGTACTTCTAAATTCTAAGAGGTCGGCCTCTCAAATCAAAGTTAAGGATTCTCATTTATACCTTATCTCGGAAGGTCAACTATATAAGAAGTCATTCATAGGCCCTTACATCCACTAAATTCAACCACAAAATACCGATCAAGTAATTAGTGAACTTCATGAAGGCATATACAGAAGTCACGCATGTGGAAGATCACTAGCCTTTCAAGAGATTAATAAAGGATAATAGTGTCCCCATATGCAGAAAGATGCTAACACATATGTTCGCAAATATGAAAAGTGCCAAAAGAACTTGACCATGGTTCAGTAGCCCGCCAACAACCTAAAGTCACTTACCAGTCCATGGTCATTCGCCTAGTGGGGATTATACATTATTGGACATTTACATACTGCATATAGAGATTACAAGTACCTGCTAGTCTCCACTAACTACTTCACTAAATGGGTTGAGGCAGAACCATTTGCGAAGATTCGACACTCTTCCATGACCAGGTTCATATAGAGAAACATCATAACTCTCTTTGGGATACCAAGATCTATCATCACCGATAATGTTACATAATTTGAAAGTGGTTTCTTCTAAGCTTTCTATAACTATCATGGCATCAAGCACTACTTCAATTTTGTTGTTTATCCTCAAAACAATGGGCAAGCAGAGGCTTCCAATAAAACCATGATCAATGGTATGAAAAAAAGGTTGGAAAAAGCTAAGGGAACTTGGGTGGATGAACTCCCCCATGTTAAATGGGCCTATCATACAATGCCTTGGAGACTAACTAGGGAAACACCATTTTCCCTCACTTACGGCATAGAGGTTATCATCCCTCTAGAAGTAGGCCTACCTATGATGAGAACCATACTAGTCGACCAAGGCCTCAATGATGAGGCCTTACTCACTGAACTTGACCTACAAGATGAGTGATGAGAGGTATCCTTGATCAAGTTATCCTCCTACTAATAACAACTATCCAAATAGTACAACAAAGGGTCAGTCTGAGGAAGTTTTCAATAGGATATAATGTCATGTAAAAAGTTCGGGCAGTGTTGTAAAACCATCAGAAGGAAAACTGGGACCAAACTGGGAAAGGCCATTCAGAGTGATGAAGGATGATATCTAGGGACCATATCATTTGGAAATATTGGAGGGCGTGAGATACCAAGAGCATGGAATACAACCAACTTTAATAAGTTCTAATTTTAGATATTTTAATATAGCAGAATTTTTAGTTTTTTGTTGCTTTGATAAAATAATTTGCATGAATAAAGGTCGGATTTGCCCATCTATCCTCAAAGTTTACATTGGTTTCTTAACACTTCAAATTATCATCAGGCCCTTGTTGTTAACAAAATCAGCCTCATGAGTTGCCCCGATAATAGAAAAATCCCTACTAGTGATCCTTAGGCAATAAAGTCAAGTTTGTTGGTCTCCAAAATCTATTGGTCACAAAAAACCTACTCGGGTGGATTGCCTAATAACTAGGTACATCCTCTCCAATATCTCACTTAGGACTACAGAAGTGTAATGACATGATCTAAAATGTAAAGTGAATGGAATGATATTCCTTAGGCATATTGGACTAGGAGAATGTTCAAACATAGGAAAGGCAGAATGTCCACACTTAAACATCATTTAGTTGTTTATAAAAAGCCCAAAATGATTTATACTAAGTGTGAGTGTACCTAAAGCCTACAATCGGCCAATCAATATCATTTTTGTAAATAAAAGTCTTAAGTAACCAACGGGCATGTAGAATCAAAATATGTTTAGTCAACACATTCTCAAAACATAGGAAAGTTCTTTATTTAGAATATAAGGTTACAACCACAAGATCAAAAACATATAACATATATATATATATATATATATATATATATATATATATATATATATATATATATATATATATATATATATATATATATATATATATATATATAAGCCTAAAATGGGATAGGGTCTAAATCAAGATATTCTACTACAACTACCCTTTAACCATCGTCTGGCTTTGGAGCAAATTCTTCAGCATCTTCTTCCAGATCCTGATCGAAGAGTTAGGGAGGAATGGCATAGGTTGAAATCCATTCATCATCTCTCGAGAAAGGATTATGGAAATATGCAAGATATTTAACCGGGTACTTATACCAAAGCTTGGATTCTTTTAGAATTCTTGCCTCTTTAACAACACTCAGCCATCCTCGAGAAAAAAAATAGTTTCATCCTCTTTGAATTTTGCTAGGGAATCTTCCCAACTAACATTATAACCTTCTCCCAAGACCCCTCTAGGTCCTCCTTTAAATGAGTATCTCATCTTTTTGACAATATCTTTTAGCACCCCCATAAAAGATTTCAAGCTTGCCACTTCTTTTCACAGAGCATCAATTTTGAACTACAGCACCTTGCCCAATTTGTCGACCTCGGTCCTCTCCAGAAATTGGGACCTTAAATAATTAACTTCCTCCTAAATAGAGGCCCCTATCTCCTCCATCTCCTAGAGGTCATACTTCAGTTTCACAATCACTTCAGTCTTGTTTTTGTATTGTTCGTTCCTATCTCTTAGTGACTTGCATCTTTTCACGGAGGCTTTGAGAGCTTGTATGCTGATATTAGGTCCAAGAATTATCACCGGTTAAGAACTATAGAGATCTAAATTAGAAGACTACAAATAATACACATTAAAACCAGAAGCAAGTATATTAACATAAACAAAAACAGATAAACACATGAGCAAAAAGGGGAATTTTATTATCACAAAAAATAAAAAGAAGTCCAACGGCCAATACATGAAGTTCTCAAAACAAGGGTACATATTAACAAGACCAAAATTGTACAAGGAAAATGATAACTCCTAGTCTACAGGAGCCCTAGTCTTTCACCTAGTCTCCCCCAACTATGGTTTTCCCTTTGTCAACCACTTGGTCTTCTTGTCCATCACTAGCACTCCAACCAACCGCTTAAGGAACAATTTGAGTCTTTACAGTGGCCTGGTCTCCACCTTCTCCTAATGCTTACTCAATATAAGGGTCAAGACCATGAGAGTGAAGGTCAAAAAGTTTAGAATTTGCAGATGTTCCAACAGCCTTAAAACCCTAGTGCCATCTAATCTTGAAGGAGACCTTCCAAACATAATCCATATGGAATTCAAAATCCGCATAAGCTTTATTAAAACCTTCATGGTAGCTATCATCCTTGGCATGAGAAAGGTCTCCCTCCAACTTGGCCACCTTTTCAGTTAACTCTTTATTGGCCTCCGCTAATTCGATCTTCTCAGTAATCATTACCTTCTGAGAAGCCCCTAGAGCATCATAGGCCTTAGACATCTCACTCTTCTCACGCTCCCGTGCCTGGAAAGCATTGCAAAGTGCCACCTTCTTAGACTCTGGGTCTTTTTTCAGCTTTTCCTCTCTTTTGAAGCGGTCAGATTGATTGTCCAAAAGGGTATTGAAATCAGATAGTATCTTCAAAAAGAAAAAGAAGAACATAGAATAAAAAAAAATGGGAAAGAGTGAAGCAAATGAAATAGATATGAAAGACTTACTAGATCCATTCCTTTTGTAGTTTGGAGGTCAAGTTGAGTTTCCCCTTGCCTCGAGAAATGCTCACGATTAGCAGCGAGCACCGACCTTTTCAAGAGGTCTGGGACGAAAAAAGGGGAATCACTGATGATAACCCCCTTAAGATTAGAGAGGGTGTCACTCCAACAGATTATAAGGCTAACTTCTTTTTAGCCTTAGCCTTCTCTCTTTTTTTCTTTTTTTCCTATTATTTCTTCCCCCCCCCCCCCTCTCTCTCTCTCTCTCTCTCTCTCTCTTTGTCTCTCCTCTTCTCTTATTCTTTTCTCTTTTTCTCTTTTTCTCTCTCTCTCTCCTTCTCTTATTCTCTTCTTTTATCCGATGGGCCAGAACTACTGCTCTTGGAAGAGTCTGTTGTAAAATCTTTAAATTCAAAATCCTATCACAGAGGACCGCATAATCTTCACTATCATCAGGAAGCCTTAACCTGCTCTTCTTAACTAGAGGAGCCATGCCCTTCTCTTCATATTTTTTTTCTTCTTCTTCTTCTTCTTCTTCTTCTTCTTCTTCTTCTTCCACTTCTTCCACTTCTTCCACTTCTTCCTTAGTTTCTCCTACTCCTCATTTTCTATCTTCTTCACTTTCTTCCTCTTATTCTTTTTCAGAACTTTTCTCTTTAGAAATAACGGGATTAGAAAAATGAACTTCTGGAGCCCTTAAAATCAAGACCTCATTTACTGGTGGAGTGATGAATCTGGTACCTATGTTCTTGTATTCCAAAATAAAGACTGTCGACCTGAGATGATCACCTTCTGCCAATCTTTCCTTTTTTCTCTAGGCCTTCACGATTTCTTCAGTATTAATTTCATTGATGTCAAGCTACAATAACAAAGAAGAGGAATGTCAACCACAATAATGAGAAGAAATCACAAGAAGTTAGCAGAAAGAAAAAAGGAAGCGACCTATTTCGTCCTCTCCTTTGTAAATAATGGGAAGGTCACGTGGTCTCTCCTCCTCCAACAGTGGAGGGTGCTACCAGTTACTTATAATGAGCCCACTTTCCTAGTAGTATTTATGGGAATTCGAAAGATTTACCATCAAAAATCCCTCGTCTTTACTGGTTTTCGGATACAGTAAACCCTTTTTGGTCTTCGAGAACACATAACAGTAACATATCTTAGCAAGACCCAACTTTCTTTCATAAAGAGTATTTATCCGAAGGACATTGTTTACTATCTTCTATACTTTAGGGTAACAATGAAAATGAACGATGTCAAATAACCTAAAAATCTAAGGTACAACTCATTTAGGGAAATGTCAAATCCCCTTGAGATATCAACATGGTCTGAATCCATTGCCCCCCATCAACTCTACGAACATTACGAGGAAGGGGGAACAATCGATAATCGCCTAATTAGGGATGTTATACTTGCGCCTAAACTTTTCTACAAGTTTACCATCTAACACAGCCATTACTGAGTAAGAAGAAACCCTAACTACAGTAACAATCTAATACAGGGAAAAAGAAATAAGAAGAGACAGAGACTATAACTTAAAGGCGGTAACGAATCTTTGAGAAAGCATAAAAGGAAGGAAACTTCAACTTTTGAAGCAAAAGGGGATCTTAGGAACGGAGTATGTGCAAGAACGACAAGAAACAGTGAACGAACGCTTAAGTAAGAAACAATAGATCACTACAACACTCAAATGAAGAGTTTCAACCTCCTAGGAAGATTTTGGCTCTTCGAATTCTCTTTTAAGACAAACGTTCCCTTATTGTAAGCCTTGTTATTACAAAGATGCCCCCATGGAATCTCATTACATTTTTAGGCCTTGGACCCCTGACCCAGTTGAAATTTGTTGGCTCGTGGTTATTAGCCCAAAGATTTGAGGGTAAATTATGGGAGACTCTTTTTTACAAGTTCATGAGATTAGGCGACCAAGATAACTTGAGTTATTTGGCCCAGCCCCAGTCATAACTTAATTTCTACATGGGCAGTTTAGTAAGAGGAGGACACTTGTAGATGTGATCAAATCAGGTGCCAAGAATCTTGATCAAGATATTCAAGCACCTTTGGCTAATCCAGGAACTATGATGGAGTTTCTTAAACAACGCAAACTCTATAACAAACATCTCTATAAATTGTACACATTGACCCGGGCTAAAGGGATGAAACATTACAATCGTTGAGAGACACTTAATAAGAAAAAGATACCTCTTTGTGGACGTAAGTAAGTTACGAACCATATACATCGTTATTGTGTGTGAGTCCATTTACTTCCTGCCCTTTGTGATTATTTTCGTAGAATCTTTTATTATGAGTTTTTCTACACTCAGAATTATAATTCTCAAATACAATATTATCATTAACCGCTTTAAATATCTCTACACTAGTTATAGTTCCAATGTAAACACATTCGTCTAATTCACATGTATATAAACATATTACATCTCATACACATACATATATATCACTCGTTATATACATATAAATCCTATATCTAGAGTTGATACCTCGCGAATGCATTTTCTAGCATGTTATCCAGCTCCAAGTACATCACGCACCACCCTTGGCCCACGGGTTAGAATCTCACCATCGAACCCAAATTAAAAACATATAACTGGAGGAGGTCATAATGATCCATCCATGGTCCATAACCATACCACATTACCCCACTAGAATCTTAACTCACATTTAATGGTCATGGAACAGTCCTATAACGTGGGGAAACAACCAAACACCTCCAATGATAGTAACCATAGACTACATATGTTCACACATATCAATCACACAGATATATCCACACATACACACATACACACACAGAGAGAGAAATATATATACATAAACGTGCACAAATCTCTCCTAGCACGAGCCCATAATTCCCTAGTCTATCCCCGACTCCTGAATATTCAAGTATTCACTTACTGAATATAAATTCATAAATCCTATTATTCTAGACACTA
The DNA here is from genome assembly GCA_949130495.1 of Sambucus nigra. Classification (NCBI taxonomy): domain Eukaryota; kingdom Viridiplantae; phylum Streptophyta; class Magnoliopsida; order Dipsacales; family Adoxaceae; genus Sambucus; species Sambucus nigra. The sequence goes on from OX422215.1 coordinate 250,998,513, forward strand.
AGCTATTCTACTCCGTCCCATATCCAAGTTATATTCGAAATCCCAAAATGATTTCATTAATTGTATTTTGAATGTCATTCACCCTAATACATGGACATACCCGTACCCGGATTTTATTCTCGGCTAACCCAAGATAATTATGATTTCTAATATATTTTTATAGACGTCCTAAGTCACACATTGAAATCCATAAATTTATCCCAACCCTAAACGATCCATGAAAAACTCAAATCAACAAAGTAGGTCAAATAGAAGGACCGAACCGGCTCGCCTTGTGAATCGATTCGCCCTCGATGAATAATCAATTTGATTCTGGACTGAGGTCTGGTTTGTTTTGGTTGGAATTACACCCTCTCATTAACACCATATGAATACCGATCCTAATACACACCCAAAATAACACCTTCCTATCAATCCTAAATGTAATTACACCCATTTATACGTCTGAATTCATTCGACAACACTTCGATTCATGGGATTCAACACAATATATGAAGAATCAATTCTATTCTTAATTTTAGTTAAAGATTACACTATTTCTCACTTTAACCATTAAATATCACACATTTTTGTCATTAATCAATCTCAGATATAACATATTCCTAACCAAATTATTTCTCAAATGATTTCATTCCCCAAATCTCGTTTTACATGTGAATCCCACCCCAAAATTCGTATTTTATTAAAGATTACACTAACTTTTCTATGAAAGATTGACACAACATAGAACATCAAATCCAGAAAGACACTTTCCTTTAGATTGTAGATATTCTGATCTTTCCTCTTTCAATCCTCTTCATGTAATGATTTATGGCTTGGAATTGCCCCATTCTCTTCCCGGGTGCTCTTCTTCACTTTCTCTTTAGTTCTCCCTTCTCCTTTATCTTTTCTCTCAAGTCTAGGTACTTTTGGATGGTGGAATGTATAGCCACTCCATTCAACTTCCCTACTTATAATCTCAATCTCAAAATTAGGCTAAGGGTTAAGTGTAAAATGACCCAAACGCCCCTAAACGGGTCCCATTTACTCTAAAAAGTCCTCACAACCCGACTACTACCTCGAGTACCTAATTCTGACTATTTTGACCCATTTTGGACCATCGGCGCACTTAAAATCACCTTTCGAGTCACCAAATATAAATTTTCCATATCATTACCAACACGACCCCACACGTGCGCCCGAAATGAGATACCGTTAAACCCGTTGATTTTACTCACTTACGATGTAATATAAAATAACATGTTTTCATGTACTTACCACATAAGTAAAGATAATAACACAAATATTAATCCTCATAATCGGTAATTAAGATTTATCCAGTCATTTCATTTTTTAGATTAATTAAGTTATGTGCACATGCGTAATTTAAAGTACTCCAAAAAATAGGGGTTTATATATAACTAGTAATGGAACGAGTGATCTTCATATACGTAGGAGTAGGCCTTCGTGCTTTGGTTGTTGGTGGTGTGTGGACCTATATGATTGGATATAGGTTGAATATACTCATGTGGATTATGAATTGTGAGGTTTAATATTAGATTACACTACACGAAAAAGGCCAAATTGACACCCTTTAGCCGTCAACCCTTGTCACGGTCAATGATCATGATCAACAAACACGCGTTGTCATTGATCATGACAAGTCTGTGACAACGGATTGTCACGGTCATTGATCTTGACAAATCCGTGACAAGTAGAGTTATCACGGACTTATCACAGTGACTGACCGTGACAGCCTTATAAAGTTATCACTGTCAAAGACCGTGGCAGGTCCGTGGAAAATTTGTCAGTTAAACAACCCTCCCCCTCCTTTTTTTCCTATCGTTTTGGTTTATCTCCTTCTTTCTCTCTCTAAGCGACTTCTCTCTCTCTCTCTAATAAATTTTCAGGTTTTTCCTCTCTTTGTCTTTCCTTTGTATATATATGTTTGTGTGTGTATATGTATGTATGTTTATGTATGTGTGTGTGTGGTGGGGGCAGGGGGCGGGGGGCAGGGGCAGGGGGAAGGGGACAGGGTTGTGTGTGTGTAGGTGGGTGACTGTGTGTGTGTGTGCGTGTGTGGGGGGGTGGGGTGGAGGGGAGTGGTGGTGGTGTGTGTGTGTGTGTGTATGTGTGCATGTTGATTAATGTGTAAATAACCAAATATATGTTGTACCCTTAAGTAAAAATACCCAAATATATGTTAAGAATTTTCTCACGGAATAGTCAAAATAGGAATTGGAATTGGGACTTATAATTATTATTGTTAATTTAATTATGACTTTAATTGGATATAAATGAGTTAGGAGATTGTATTAATTGTTGGTTTTGAATAAGTAGTTAGTTTGAATTGATGTTTAGGATATTTAGTAATTGTACGTATTGGATGTTGTTATTTTGGAATTAAGAATTAAATTGTTAAACATTAATATTACACCGTGACAGTTGAAACGGACAAATTGATTAGTAAAATATAGCTTTAATTGTAACTTTAATTGTATAGCTTTAATGATGATATATTTATAAGGTGTGATGAAATGAATTTATTGAGTAGATGAATTAGAAGGAGTACGGGAGACACATTTGTTGGTTTTTTTTTGTTGTTGTTGGGTTATAGTGGACCGATGCTGGGTTGGTTAATTTTGGTAGTAGCATAAGCATTGGATTATTGTCCAAATGGTGGGGGAGGGGAGAGTTTTCAGCTTATTTCTAAATTTAATTTGTGTCACGAACAATATATTATTAATTCATATATATAGTATGTTTCATTTATGATAATTAAATGAAACATACTTGATATTACATATAGTGAGGATAGATACTAGCCTTCTAGTTCTTATGCGTACGCATTCAATAGCCCTTAAACCCGTTTGAGAGTCATTACCCCTGCAATGACATCTCTCGAATTGTCCCGTTTGGACAGTTTGGGACTGCATAATTTCTGTAGAATAATATTCTTAGTGGATTAAATTTGTTAATTTTGGAGGAAGTTCTGCATTCGTATCCCAATGTTCTTTGGGTACATAATAGATTGCCATGTGTGAGTATTATTTCAATTGTTAAATTGAAATAACACTCACATTTCCAAATCTACTTCGTGTACTTGGAGAACTATGGGGATATGCTTCCCAATTTTTCTCAAACCGTAACAATATGAATGAGCTATTACGTATATTATAGAAATATGCGATCTTTAATGGGATAAGACCACTCACCCTTTAGAGGAGATGGAAGAAATAGGAATTAAATATTATGAATTGAATTTGAATTTGAAATTTAAAAATAGAATATAAATAAGACATAATTAAATGAAACATACTATAAATCTAAGTTTTGTTTATACTAATCCTGGAATATACGCTTCTTACATTTAATAGGTGATTATTTGTAGTAGCTGGGTGGGGATATCTTAAATACAAAGAGTGGTTGGGTGAGACAAATAGAATTGGGGGATGTGTTTCGCAGAGGTGGTAATGAATTTGTGAAATATGCAAAGAGATGTCATAATGATGAAGAGTTTCCGTGTCCATGTACTAGGTGTGGGAATGGTATGGTGTTTGAGGGGAAAATAGTTGAACTACATTTGTTAAGATGGGGTATGTAAGATAATTATTGATTTTGGAGCTTTCACGGGGAATTAAAAGTTCCTTTTGTCCCCGAGAAACCTTCACAACAACCTTAAACAAGTAGGATAGATGTATAAGGGGATGGCTTAGATCATAATATGTTAGACGATTTAGTTGATGATGTGTACGACATTCATGAAGTGGACGAGAATGAGGTCACTAATGATGTACAAGGTTCAGGTTCTCATGAAGATATCAGGATAAACCTTGACGATGACAACTAAAGTTTAAAACCTAAGGCGACCCAACGATTATACTCCGGCTGTGAGAAAGATCAAACAACTTTACATGCCATGGTTGGTTTGCATAGTTTGAAGACCCAATACGGTTTGTCTGGGAATAGCGTGACAAGAATTCTAAATTGGGTGAAGGGCTAGCTACCTAAGAAGAATACGATTCCAAATAGCTATCATCATAACAATTTGAAAGTTTTGGGAATGAAGTATAAATCGATTCATGCTTGTGTCTATGACTGCGTACCATATCGAAAGGAGTGTGAAAATATCGATTGGTGTCCGGTATGAAATGAACCTAGATATGTCCAATCTATTTGCAAGGAAGTCACAAGATCAAAAATGCCTCAAAAAGTGTTAAAATATTTTCCTGTTAGGCCTAGATGAAAGAAAATTTTCACAGTACCATGGATAGAGAAGGCAATGACTTGGCATGTTAGGGAAGAATTAGGGGATAATCTCATGAGTCATCCTATTGATTCTATAGCTTGGAGGAGGATGAGTTATGAGTATCCCGATTTTTCTCAAGAACAGCGAAACATTCATTTGGATATATCAATAGATGGTTTCAATCCGTTTGGAAATCTAAGCACCAATCAGAATTCATTGCCAGTGATCCTAGCCCCACTCAACCTCCCTCCTTCATAGTGTATGAGACCTGAATTTTTGATGTTGTTTTTGTTGATACCCGCTAAAGGCACCAAGTGATGACATTGATATCTACTTGTCTCCTTTGGTAGAAGAATTAATTAAGTTGTGGGAATTCATGATTTTCTATCTTATGGGTATGTGGAGAGGAGACTGAATCTCTTCGTCTCCCCGCTAGCTTAAAAAATGGATACCATTTCCATATGAGGTTTTTTCCCCTCGAACATAGTTTCAAGTTTGAGAAAGGTACCAATTGTTTATCGGGCAGGGTTAAACATAGGCTACTGTCGAGAAAACTTTTAGGTTCATAAATTGAAAGTAAATCTTCTGATTGTTGCCCTAATATTCCGGGTGAGAATCCTAAATTTAAGAATGTCAAGCATAAGAAAACCCCAATTGGGAATGAAACTGAGAAAAGAAAGGCATGGTCTATGAGGTCAATTTTATTTGACTTTCCTTATTAGAAGAATAACCTAGTTCGCCATGTGTTGGATGTGATGCATGTAGAGAAGAACGTCGTTGAACAAATTGTGGGCACATGCCTTGGGGGGAGTCATTTAAAGGATGTAGAATATGCATGAAAAGACCTTAAATCGTTGAAACTTAAACAACAATTATGGTTGAAAGAAGATAGTAGGGTAAAGACAATAATTCCCCCTGGTGCGTTTACTTTGGCGAGTGGGGAAAGGAAGGTGCTTTTATACACAATATATAATTTGAAGGTTCCATCTAATTTTCGTCCAACTTGCAATGGATTGTGAATTATGCTACCCATGATTTACATAAGTGTAAGTCCCACGATTGGCATGTGATCATGAAATGGGCTCGTCTATTCTTTAAGAAATATTTCTCCAAGCACAAGGATTTGCGAAAGGCTATTATGTAAATTAGTATCTGTTTCTCACTTTTGTGTGAGAAGGTAGTAAATCGTGAACACACAATGGCCGCAAAAATGGTGGTGACCGCAAATTAGTATATGCTTCCCCCATCATTCTTTGACATAAGTTTTCACTTGTTGGTACACCTATATGACGCGACACTTTTTTGCAGTCCAGTTAGATATCGGTGGATATATCCGTTTGAAAGATTGATGAAAGTTTTGAAAGATTACGTCAATAATACACGATACATTGTAGGATCAATTGCAGAGGAATACATCACCGTGGAGTCATCAATCTATACTCGATAATATATGCCTGACTCAACCAGCATTGAAGACATTGATGAGTTCATCGATGAGGGTGGTCATGTGATGGGTAAACGAGTGAAATTAATGAGTTTGGAACAAGAACAAGTAGCTCATTCTATATTTGACTCACATGAATATGTCGAAGAATGGAAAAAGTAAGTTTAAATTATTTTAGATTATTTTATACATGATTAATTTTGTAATATGCTCGTGACATTAAATTCATGCAGAAAATATGAAGCATGTGAGAACAATAAAAGACGAAAAACAATGGCACAATCAGACAACGGATTAAGGTTGGGGTTGTCACAAGAGGTAATTATAATGAAAATGGTTGTTATATAACGTTACATTACCATAAAACTTTACAACTAACCTAATTAATTTATCCATATTCTCAGATCTTAAATACGGGTGATGCGACATCAAAGATTGCTCGTTTAGCCACTGGACCCTTGTTCATAGCACAAGAGTACAGAAAGTATCGATTGAATGGTTACGTATTCGGCATAAGGGTGTATGAGGAAAGTACAAATGTACAGAACTCTGGCATTTCATATAAGGCTCTTACTTTCTTCGAGTGAGCACAAAAGACAAAAACCTCATTGAAGCAGAAATAACTTAATATGATGTAATTCAAAATATATTTGAATTGGACTATGTAAGTTTCAAAGAGGTCGTATTTTACTGTGATTGGGTAAGAGTCGAGGATAAAAATTCTTGTAAAGTTGATCATGTCACCAATTTGATCATGATTGACTTGTCAAAGTTGAAGAGAAACTAACACGTGAGAGATGAGCCATTTGTTTGTGAATTTAAAAAGGTCAAGCAAGTGTTTTACTCGGAGTACAATAATAATGAGTCGTGATCAATCTTCCTACATATGCCAAAGCGTTTAAACAGTAGTGTGGATGACTTGGTTGCTCCAACTGAATATAAATCCATTTTTTATGATAACTCGAATTTGAAATAATTTTTAGATTTGTAATAAGTATTCCAATTACCAGACAGTAGTTTAATGCTTTTATCAGACATCAGTTTACTGCTTTTAATTCATTTGTACTTGATCATTTTATCTCTTTCTATCTTTCCTTTGTTTGTGTGTGTGTGGGGGGGGGGGGGGGGGGGGAGTTTTTAACTATTTTCTAAAATTACTTCGTGTCACGACCACATAATATGTTTTCATGTCATCTAATTCATTTGTATTCTTCTAATTCATTTGGGTTTGTACTAATAACAATAATTTTTACAGAAAATGTCTCCCTCGGGGATTAAAGTAAGGAGGATGATGATGATGATAAGGATGATGAAATCTTCAGGGCATGACGGTAGTGGAGGCGATGAGGGATCCTCGGCCCCTAGACTCCCCAAATGGGGAAAATTAGGAATGGTCGTTGAGAACAAGATGGGCTTATTGACTAGATCCCTCGAGCTAGTGAAGACGATTATCGGCCCAGGGTACACCAGTTGGAAGGAGGTGCCAAATGAGCTAAATCTAGCTATTTGGGCAGTACTACAGGTAATGTATTTCAATTTTAAATTCAATTTCTATTTATTTTTATTCGCAACTAACACTTATATTGTTTTTGTTTTGTATTTGTTTGAAAGGAACAATTCAGCCTGCCCCCAAAACTTCGCGATTTTGTGATGGAGGAGTTAACGGAGCAACATAACACATGGAAGAAGAATTTGCGGGCTCGATACTTTGGGAAAACCCGAGAGTCCATTATCAGAATGCGTGAGTCCGTCCCGCCGAAGGAGACGATTGCATTGGTTCATTGGCAAAAGTTCATTGACAATGACATCGAGGAGAGACACTTGGCATCTCGCCAATCAGGGAGGGAAAATTGGGCGAAAAAGACAGACGTACACTACTCCGGCCGGACGTCTTACGCCGAGGTGGAGCACATGATGGTAAGTTTTTATTTTTCTATAATTATAAAAAATATGTTATTTTGCATTATTTTACTTTGCGTTACTTACTAATTTTGCATTATTTTATTTCAGGGGATGGGGAGTGGCCATGGGGGTAGGCCACATTGGCCGGATGCCTATATATGGAAATTCGGACGAAGAAGGGCAAGGATAAGGAGGTGTTCTCGAGCATCGCGACCACGATTATAATTAATTCAACGGTTTAATTTTTGTGAATTACATTATAATTTTTTTATTTACTTATTTAACTAATCATGTGTTGTTTATCGTTTCATGCAAAGCTTAAGGAAGTGCATGAGTCGCAGTATGATGTCGACAAGGCATCGCGGACGCACTCAGCTAAGTGCTTAGCGTTGATCGCAAGGGGAGGACTAGGGGTGAGTTCGTGGGTGGAAAAATATAGGATCACCACAATGGAGATGAGCAACATCGGGTTAGCTCATCAGGGGGACACGCATGACGCGAAGTTATTAAGGTTGGAGGTGGTGGTCGTAAATATTTACGCAAAGGGAAAGGGAAAAGGGAAGGAGAAGGTGGTGGAGGGAGAAGTGGCGAAGGACGAGGCGTGGACATCTCTTCTTCATCGCCGGTACAAACAGACTCACCACTTTATGATCAAGTCCCCTACTTAGCTCCCGTCCAAAGGCCTATTTCAATAATCGTTTGTCCGAGCGTGTTTTTACACAACATATGTGATGGCCAGTGGATAGCGATGGGGTTGAGGGACCCAAATACTATCGATGGTATGCCGATTCATGGATGTAACCTTCGAAACATCGAGGACAAGGTGCTCTTCATGCATGTGATACCCACAAAGGAGAACTCCACATTGTGGTTGTGCGAACAATGCGGCATGGAACATATTGAGGTGTGTCTCAATGCGTATATCGTGTGGCCTTCCTTCCTCCTCGATCCTGCCCAAACACTATGTCGTGACATTATTTGTATCTATTTTTATTTGGACACTTGGATTATATTTGAATTGTTTTGATTTATACATTTGGATATGGAAATATATATGCAATGAATTTGTGCATTATTTCTATTTTATTTGGATATATGTTGTTTGAACAGGTACAATTTTGCTATAACAAGTACAAATATACTACAGGGCAGTGGATGTGGACAAAATGCCCATCAATTTTTTTAATAATTTTGTCCATATTTGTCACGGTGATTGATCGTGATAATTTTTAAATATGTGTCACGATCTTTAAACGTGACAAATATTGTCAAGGTCAAAGACCGTGAGAAGTCTGTGACAACAATAGTTGTCACCCCCAAAATTATCACAATCATTGACCTTGACAAGTTGGACTTGTCACGGTCAATGATCGTGACAATCTGACAGATTTGGTGTAGTGCACACCATGGTCATATACTAGAGACGTATATTTGAAAAAATACCTCTTGAATGTTAGAGAAAGGATTCCTTAATCAAAAGACAAAATTAGAGATCGTGAGTTACCTTTCGGGATAAAGGATTAGTATAACATGTTTATATGTTAGTAGGATTGGGATAACTATAATCAATTTCATATCGGAGAAATATATTCTTTTATTTTTATGGACCAAATTTAATGATATTTTTACACGTTGTAGACTTTTTAGGTTTAATCCTCTTCTTGAAACTCTTTTTAGGTCATAAACTGTAGCCACCACAAACTTGAGTTACTTTATTTGGAGGAATTTCCCCAAATTCACTTACTTTTCATTAGTCCTAGGATGTAGGTGTCGAGCATGTAGCTCATTTAAATTTTTGTATTCATTTACGTCAATTATTCAAACAATTTTTTTAGATATTTCGTATTGCTTCCAAAGTCAGAGAGTTGTATGGGATTTATTTATTTCAGTTATTTGTTTACTCTATTTATTATATTCTAGTAGATGGATTCTATCATTTCGATATTATTTGGGAGGACGATACCTAGAAGATATAATTTATGAGATGGTATGGATATGATGAATAGGGCTTTCAGACCGTACTTGGATTAGTTCATTATTTTGTTTATCAATGACATATTTATCTAATCACAGTCAAAGGACAAGCATGCATAGCATTTAAGGACACTCATATAGACACATTGAGAACACAAGTTGTGCGTTACGTACTCTAAGTGTGGATTATGGTTTTAGAATGTGTATCTTTTGGGGTTCATTGTAACAAAGGGTCGAAATTTTGTAGATCCTAGTAAGGTGTCAGTAGTGACGGAGTGGGGGAAATCCAAAACATCCACATAGGTTAGTAACTTATTGGGTTTGGTAGGGTACTATAGGACGTTCATTAAGGGGTTCTCTAAGCTTGCAGGGCCACTAACTAACTTCACTAGGATGTGGGTACCGTTTTCTAAAAATGAGAATTTCCTAAGATATTTTGAGGAGTTTAAAGAGCATCTCACAACTACATCCATTCTTACCTTGCCTCGCGGTGAGGTGGAGCACTTGGTCTATACAAACGCATCACTATAAGTCCTAGGAGGGTCCCTAACGCAGAAGTAGAGTACCACAGATTACGCTTTTCGTAAGATTAATCCTCACGAGGAAAACTATCCCACTCATGACTTACGGTTAGAAATAGTAGTTTTTTCTCTTTATATATGGAGGCATTACTTATTAGGCGAGAGGTTCACATTATTCGAGGACCACAAGAGACTTTAATATATGTTCACTCAATGGGATTTGAATATCTTCCAGATCATGTGCTTGGAATTTGTAGAGGATTAACACTTTTCTATTCAGTATTACCCAAGAAAGGTAAATGTAGTAGCACACTTCTTGCGTTGTCAATTGGGAGTCAATTTATCGGCCATATGGGTTGAGTAGTAGAATTTCTTGGATATAATTGATGTAGTAGAGGCATTTTTGCTACATTTTGTGTCACTGGTGATTCAGGCCCAAGTATTGGATTCTTTTTATTAGGATAAGGTACATGAGATATTGTTCAAATGGGTTTCTTTTCATTCAATCGACTAAAGGATTTTGAGTTATAGAAGGAAATTTTGACCATGTTTCATGGTTCAAGATTCTTTGAGCATCCTAAGGGATATAAATGTATCGTAATGTGAGGAGACATAATTAGGGGCAAGTATGAAGCGGTATATAGGAGTGTTTGTGTGTTAGCATGCCACCTGCCAGTTAGTGAAGGTAGGGCACCCGAGATCGTCTAGAGAGTTTTAGTTGCTAGAGATCCTAGTGTGGAAATTGGAGAGTATATCTATGGAGTTAATAATAGTATTACTTATGTCCTAAAATGGACATGATTCCATTTGGGTAATATTCTATATACTCTCAAAAGTCGCTCACTTCCTTCCAATACAAATGCACTTTATAATAAACAAGTAAGCTCAACTTTTCATCTTAGATATTGTGGGTCTGCATGAGGTATCGTTTTATATTCTCTAGGACAGGGAAAACACCTTTGTTTCCCAATTCTAGTTATTTTTTAGGAGTCTATGGACAATCAGTTGCATAAGACTACGGCATTTCACACTAAGACAAAAGCTTAGAGTGAGTGGTTGAACCATATAACGAGGACATAATATGATCATGTGTAATATACTTTAAGGGATGTTGGGAGAAAAACTTTCCACTCATGGAGTTTGCTTATAACTATAGTCATTATCAAACTATTGGTATGTCCCCCTAAGAGGGTTTATACGACTGACCTTTCCATTCTTTGAGTTTTTGGTCAAAGACCAGAGAAAATAAATTGATAGAGTTGGATTATGCTCAGGACACCTTAAAGAAGGCAGAGCTCATCCTAGAGCATATAAGAACTACCCAGAGTAGGGAAAATAGTTATGCAGACATGAGAATACGTATATTTGAATTTGAAAAGGGGGTCCATATGATTATGAATGTCTCCCCAATGAAGGAGGTATGAAGTTTCGATCCAAGGGGAAGTTGGTGCCATGATATATAGGCCCTTTCACGATCTTAGATAGGGTGACGCTGGTGGAATATCAGTTGGCCTTACGTGATCACCTTCACCGTGTGCACGACGTCTTCAACATATCTCTGTCGAGGAACTTATTGAGGGGTGAGATGGGGTATCATCATTTAGACCTCAATGAGATTGATATACATTCAGATACTAGTTATGAGGAAAGAACACAATGCATCCTAGACTAAAGAGAGCAAATCCTACAGTCAAAGGTCAATCCTTTAGTTCATATCCATTAGGGAAATAATTTCGAGGCACATTCTATTTGGGAGCATAAGGACAACAGACAAGAGAGAAATTCATAGATCTTTGAGTCAGGTATAAAAAACAAAATTTAGATAATGAAATTCCTCTTTTAAGGGGGAGAATTATAATACCCCTTATATTATGGTGTTTATTATTGTTATAATTTACTTTATAATTAAATATTACGTGTGACATTCAGTATGTTATTGTGTTGAATGGAATTTTTCATTTGTACTGTTACGAAGTTCCATTGTGCGTTGCTCGAATAAATATTAATTATAGTGAAAGCAACCATTTAAAATACACCTTACACAATAATTAAGTAATTGGCTTACTCATCTAGTTTTAAATTATATAGTGACTTAGTATTATGGGCGATTATAAAACAGTTATGAGGCTAAGTGTTGAGGGTTTACTTGTTTGGATTATTCCCACGACATTGGGTCCTAATGATCATGAAGTAGGTTTTTATAATGTCAAATCACAATTAATGCATAATTTTAAATTAAAAATGGCACGTATGAGCTTCTTTAATAAATTTAGATAAATAATTAACTATCAGAAAATCTTAATTTTTGGGTGTATTCGTAATATTATTATAAAACCCGTATTAAGTTAAAAATAATGAAAAAATATTTAGTTAGGTTAGTATATGTGTTGGGCCAAGTTTGAGGTCATTTGGAACTTGTTTTGAACTTTTTATAATTATGCCAATATAGGTTCCCGAGCTAATTGTGATATTAGTAGATAATATAAGTTACTTAGTTTAACCTAAAACTAATAAAAGACTTTTAAGAAACCTAGCATCTAAAGAGAAAAAAGTGGGATATCCTAGCTTGGGAGATTGCATGTTTGTAGGGTTGATATCAACTATATCTTAAGGCAAGTTTACATTCAGTGGATTTGTGTTATGATGATGATTATATATTTGAATCTATAGGAAAGATTGTGTAACTTATTAATTAAGTAGTTTAAGTTAATTTTTGAGTTAATTTAATTAAGTCATTAACCCCTATATAATTAGATGATGAACGCATGAAGTGGTTTGATTTAATAAACAAATTAATGAAGAAAACTTTGTAATATGATAATGAAACCATTAGATATGTAACGTACATGTAATAATTTTCAAAAGCCCTATGTTAATTTAAGAATTTAATTTTACATCGAATGTAAATATAACCCATTGAATTGAAGAAGATGATGTTAGGTTTAGATTTATAATAGATGGGTTTGAACCTTTAATTGTGTTAGAACACTTTAATTCTTGTATAAACATGTTAAAATCGTTTATTCATAGCCTATGTATTTGGAGGGAGGAATTTGCTCATTGTTAAGAGGTTTTAGGGTTAATTTCGGGTATATCCAATCGCCATTGTTGAACTCGGGACGAACTCACTAAACCAGATGTAATACCCCATATTGTTTGAATACTTTAATTAATTAAAATAATTAATTAATAACGATTTTAGTAAATTTTTTTAAAATTATTACAAATAATTATTTATTAAAAGTAAAGTTTGTGGTTGTAATTGGAAAGAAAAAAATAAAATTTCTATTTCTATTAAAATATAATTTAAAAATCTAGTGAATTAATAATTAAACCTAAAGTAGAAATTTTCAACTAAGATCATGGGTAGATTGGTTAATGGGTTATACTTGGGGAGCAATCTAGGGTCAAGGGGAAAATAGGGAAGGAACTTTTAGGAGGAGTTAATATATAAACCTAAAGGAAACCGTAATTTGATTTTTTAACAAACCTCTGCTAAATTACAACCTACACCTCCATACTTCTACGTTTTAATTTTTCTTAACCCAAATATTTTTCAATCCTAACATTGATTTTGGAGAAACATCCAAACAAGTTTAATAAAAAAAGGGGGGGGGGGGGGATATGTGAGGATTTTTGAAGAACAATTCTACTTTTGGCTTGAGGAGGGATTTTCTGCACCTTTGGGAATTTTTCTACAATAAATTGGATTTGCTATTCATCATTCTAGGCAAGATACTACTACTACTCTCTCCTTTCATAGTCTAAATAATTATTTATACCTAAATATGGTTTTCATGAATTATAAAAGTATGTAGGGATAATTAGGTTTTTGTCTCAAGTTAAGGGAAATTTATGATTTTCGGTAAAGAAATGAATGAATCAAATATGTGCACAAATTTTGTGAGTTTATACTAGTTAATTGAGATGAATGAATAATTATACGAACTAGATTGAACTATTGGAATTTCATTAGATTACACGGTTCAATTGGATGTCCCAATTGAAAATATCTTAGATTAATTTATTTATGTTAAGAGAACTTTAGTTACTCTTTTTTTATAATGGGCCATCTATATGAACTTATATATGTTATTTTACTCCATGAATGTTATTGAATATGTCCCCCTATATTCTTATGTTGAAATTGAAAAGGATTTTATATGTTACAAATTTCCCCATTTGATTGTAAGAAACTAATAAGTTTAACAAGGAAATAACCCGTAAATTGATCATAGGCCATAATTCCGGATTGGTGAGGTTGGGAATTGGAACTCGGTTGATAATTTGTATGTTTTGAGTTCTGGGTTGTAGCAGATTCTAACTGAGAAAAATTATCTATGTATTTAAATTGCAAGTTGAATTGAGTTCCCATTTGCACGGGCATGTGCACACAACTTATTATTGGCACACTTTACATGACTACAATAGACTTGTGAAATTTGCTTTTGTATGATTATTTGCCTGCACACTAGTCCTTTATACGTGGTTGCTTAAATTTAAAATTTTCATTTGGTACTTACATAATTCTTCTAATTTGAGTACTGGTGAAAGAATGTAATGCATACTTATTGTTAAAGCATGATGTATTAGATACATTTTGATTGAATTTTGAGTAAGACATGGCTATAATTATAATAACTTTAGAGTTTATTATTTACATTCATGATTGATGGTTTCACTACCCGAGTGAGTAGATATTATCCTGTTATAGTGGGCCCTACCCCTTATGTTGCAATAGGTTCTCACGGGTACTGTAACACCCTGTAATTTTTTAGTCGTAGAAATCTTTGTTAAATTAAAAGTTTCAAAAAAATAATTTTTTGGAATCTATTTAATTTTAGTATATAAAAATATTGATTTGTATACATATATAAAATAAGGTTTTAAGTGGAATTTAAATCGGTATTAAAATTTGAAAATGATAACTTTTTATATTAATAAAATTAGGGCAGGATCTGGCCTAAGGAGGAGTAAAAAAATTCGACCGTCCGATCAAGTTGTTTTTTACAGCAGCTTCGTCTCTCCATTAACTACAACATAACAAAATTTTAGCCAATTCTGAAGGTCCAATTGTTCGTAATGTATTTTTTGGTGTTTAGGTTCGATTATGAATCTTTATTTAAATCCTTTATATAATGGACAAGTTTACACTTTTTAAAATATGTTTAACCTTTATCAAAAAGTAGTAGCCTAACAAATTTTATCTCCTCTCATCTACAAAACCTAAACCCCATTGAACACAACTTTTAACCCAAGTTTTGAATATCTAAATCAAGTTTCTTCAAGATCATCCAAGAACGTGACTTTATTGTTTTCTCGAGAGGAACACAACCGTGCAATTGGATTCTTCGAAATACTTTTTACACATATGAATACTTGTATTGTTCTCCTTTAGTATTATGCATTTTAAATGTTGCGTAGACATTAATAATTATTATTTTCTTAAAGTCAATTAAAAAGACTAATTAGGGAAATTGAAACTAAATTCGGGAGTAATTTTATTCAAACCTTTAATACGAGTTAAGATTCAAAACCCTTGCATGTTTAGATTATAGGTTTGAATTTCGTCCGAATTTATGACATTCTCATGTAGAATAAAGCGTAAGGATGTTATAAATTGATTTCGTCAAGTAAAATCACATTAATTATGTGCATCTTGTAGAGTAGAGATTTATTGTTGTATGCTACCAAAAATATGCATGTAACCAGAGATTATATAAATTGAAGAGAAAACAAATATTTTAATTAATATTGAAATTAAACGGACATAATTTGGTTTAATAGTGATCTTGCAATTAATTTAAAGAATTGTCGTGATAAGTTGAAAATAGACCATATGTGACTCACCGTGTTAATAATAATTTGATACCGCACAGACGACGGGATTGTTGGGGAAGTTAGTCCTCTCACTTTATTTTTAGGTTGCTTTCTAGGTATGAGACTAATAGGTAGGCCTTAGTTGTTGATAATTCTCTCTCGGTATGGGACTAATTAGTATGGATTTTTATAGATGGATGATTCTGGGGTGGGAATGATTTGTACGTCATTTTCGTTGGATCATGAGATTAGTTGCGAGGCTAGGTAGTAGCTAGTAGTAGGTATTCTTCCTAAATGTTAGGCTAGGATACACTTGCATTTTGGATACCTCTAGGTATGGGAATAGGGGTAGGTTGAGAAATTTATGCTTTATAATAGTGTGGGGCTAATAGAAAGTAATGAGAACTTGAGAAAATTGAGAATTAATGCCTAAGATAATAAACGGGTATTAAAATGAAATTGCATCACCAATATTTGTAGGGCTAATAGAATACGAGCAAACTGGATATAGAGACTTGTCATGCGTGGAACTGCACCAATATGTGAAGGTCTAACAAAATTGGGCTAAGTAACTATAGTGAGGGGATTGTGTGTGGTATATAGATTTAGGCACGCCAACAATACGTGCAGGACTCGTAAAGGAGTGAATTGGCTATATTGGTGTCTCATAAATAAAATGACTTGAATTAATTTAATTAAATTGCAAAAATTGAATTAGTAGCCTTAACATAATTAGATGGTGAAATATCATAATCGGACTTGAACTTTAGGGTGGCTTAGTTATGTGGGTAGATAGTGGTAGTTTATTTTACTCACATTGTGTGTATATATATATATATATATATATATATATAAAGTAGAAAACTTATGTATGTCATAAGCTTAAAGTATGATGTCATCAAGATGAATTTTGTTTACACTACCTATTTTACCCTTAAAAATTTTGAATTCCCCCTCTTTTCTTTCTCCACACATGATTCCCACTCTTCCACTTTAATTCAAACTTAAGGACTTTTTGGGTAAATTATTTTTCTTTGTACTATCTCACCTACCCTCTATCATGACAACACACACTCTCCTTCTCAAACTAACAAAATCGGAACTCAACACCACAAACCCGAAACCCTCTCCTTCTCAAACTCAGAATCCCATTTTATATTGCTTCTCCATTTTAAAGGTAAATTAATTCTCTTTGTTTTACTATTTGTTTTGTTCAATGGGTCTATTTAAAATAATGGGTATGTTTCACGAAATCAAAGGTACATACTTCAACACAAAATCAAGCATGAGAATTTTTTCACGAAATCAATAGGTCTGTCTCAAATGAACACGAAATCAATAGGTCTTTCTCAAATGAACACGAAATCAATCCCAAATCGAACGTATATACTTCAAACCCAAATCAAAGGTATATACTTAAAGCCCAAATCAAATGTGTATTGCAGATTTGAAATGTGTATTGCAGATTTGAAATGCGTTCTTTGAGATATTGGAACAAATAGAACACATATATGTTGTTGGTGAGTTCAAAATTAGATTTACTTAGTTTTAATTATTTCCTCCATTTCTTTTATAGATCCACTATTGGATAAATGTTAATTTTGTTGTCATATTTGTATATTTGGTGTTAGATATTTGGTACTTAGAACACTAGTTTTGCATTATTGATTCCGAATAGGCTCTTTTCCAGTTTAAGCTTGATGTATACTGTGATAATATTTATCACACCAGTGTTGATTTAAGGTAGTATTATTTCATGTTCATTGATCTGGATTACTTCAATTTAGTATGTTTTTAAAATTTTATGTTCATTTATCTTTTAGACACCAACTTTTAGGTTCAAGAACCCATGCAAGTGATCTATTATTTGAAAGAATATTATAGAATTGAATAACTCAAATACGTTTTGCTTGTTTGTTTCAGGTGTTGAGTTTCGTGAATAAATGTACTTGCCCACTGTTTTAAGGTATTATTTTTATTGTGTTGTATTCTAGGCGTTCGGAAAAATGACCAAGTAATTCTTTTTTGACAACCCTTTAAGAGTCCTTTAAAATCCACCTTTTTAACATTCGTTCTCATATCCTTTGATTGTTCTGAAACCTTGGCTTAAAACTCAACCCCCATATTTCTTCGCTTCCCAATTCTAAAATTGCTCATGTTATTTGTTTCAGCTGTAGATCTCTCCAAAGTTTCTTCAACACCTCCACTTCATTCGCATTTCATTGGTATGACCAAGTTGGACCTTTTTTACTATGATTTTGTCTCTCAATATGAATCAATTAATTATAGATCATATAATTTCACACACACACACACACACACACACACACAATCATTCACACTCACTCAAAACTATAATTTTATACACGCACGACAGATTTTGGTGTTTCCATTGCTCTCTAATTCCCTCTCAAACGGAATCATTGAGCACAGAGCATAGTTCCTACGCACACGAGTGGAAAATACAATTTCACACATACTGTTTCCACCATCAACATTCATTGGGAGTGGTGAATGGTCATCATCTTTATCATCCACACCATCATGCATACGTATGATCATATGGAATGCATTATCTTAGTTTAATTCTTAAACAGGTGCAATACAAGGACTAATTCAACTCAAGACAACTGAGATGGCTAACACGGATCTCAACAGATATTACAATGCACTTGACAAAGCGCTCAGGCGCATTCACACAATGAAAATGGAAGAAATAATCAAGATTATATGAGAATTATGTTAGCATGTTTTGACACATGTTTTGTTTAGGTAGAGCTACCATTGGTTAAAGGCATTCACAATACATTTAAGGCAAGAATTGGTGCGACAAATATATTTTTTGTACATTATCGGTACAAGTGAGGTCTCTTTAGATATATTCATTAAAGGTGTAAATATTACCCTAGTTGTTATTGGCAGAGAAGTCAGCAATACACATTAATCAAGTTGGACTCAACTCCTAATAAAGAAACGACTAATTCAACAGAGCTTCTTGAATCATTCCAGTTGGTTTCTAAAGAGAAAATTTCGGTGAATGATGAACTGGGATCTCCTAAGTTGAGATGAAAAAGCATCGTAGCCCGAAATATTAATGGCAACTGAAGTTATGTTCATGTTGAAGTTAGCAGGCTTGCTTTTGTCCTACATTTCCCTGTAGCAAGTCTGCAATTTACACCCTTTTACCATGTAGTAGGCAACCCACGAAATCCATCCAATTCAGAAGAGAACCCAAAGAAATCACTCGATGAGAAACATGCTCTTGAGGTACTAATTGTGAATTTACATGCTATGGTGTTTTAATGATACTGGCTTCTCTATAATTGTCCAATAAACTGACTGTTAGTTACATTTGTTGAGCTTATATTGTTTTCCAACACGTTTTTGACTAATTTTTAATTACTAAGAATTAGATTTAGTGCTGATTCAAATTACTCACTTATTAGTTACTAAGAATTTTCTACTCATGTTTGAATTTGTATTTAGGATTTTCACATATCTTCGATGCCATCACGAGATCTGTCCAATTCTGAAGAGAACCCAAAGAAATCTCTTAATCAGAAACATGCTATTAAGGTAATAATTGTGAATTTACATGCTATAGTGTTTTAATGAGAATTGCTTCTTTATAGTTGCCAAACAAACTGACTCTGTACTTACATCTGTTGAGCTTATATTATTTTCCAATAAGTTTTTGGCTGATTTTTAATTACTAATAATTAAAGTTAGTGTTGATTCAAATTACTCATGTATTAGTTTCTAAGAATTTGCTACTTATGTTTGATTTGGCTACTCATGTATTATTTACTAAGAAACTGACTGTGTTAGTTACATCTATCATAGGTTGGTTGGTATTCTAGATGAGACCTGGCCCTGCCATATGTATGATGTACCATAGTGAGTTTAAAAATATAAGTCTTTATTCCGAGTTAAAGTCATGGTTAGGGAGTAATAATAATTTATAAAAATGTTGGATTACATCTGTCTTTTCAGGTTGCAAGCAGAGTACTTAATAAGTACTTGGCACATTTTACTATTTTTACTATTTTTGTTACACCACTATTTATTTCACTGTTGGATTTAAAGCAATAGTACACCATTTATTTTTAGTACACCATTGTTGTCTTCATTTTTGCAGTAGCTTTCGTTTTGGTGTATGTTCACTGATTTGATACGTATACATCTAATATGTGTTTACTTTTCAGTGCCGAAATGTTGAATTCATTGTTGATTAAAATTCATTTTTTTCATATATTTAGTTTGTCCTAAAATGTGTAAAATGTTTTTTTTTTATTTTTTATTTTTTCTGAGGGAACCTTATGTTCTGCTGTTGAGAACTCCCGAGTTTTAGTATTTAAAATTCCGTGCTTTGTTGATTCTATATGGTTATACAAATTTTATGTCCAAAGTATCACACGGATCATCATATCGAAGAACATATTTACGGAGGTGATTATATCTCCATTAAGTTTAAAGCTACATTATTAGTGTCAAATCTATGTCATAATTAAGTTTGAAGCTATAACTCAAGGCACTAATATAAAGTAATTTTGTATGTGTATTAATGATGTAGGTTTTGGAGGTGATTCTTAATCAACAACTGATGATATAAGAGCTTAATCTTGATTAGATGGGGATGCGACAACATGTTCATGAAGTAACTTGACGGGTTGAAAGGACGATGTTCATGAAGTATCATGACGGGTTGAAGCCGCTCAAAATCAACATAGGTGAATGGACGATGATATCACCAACTTTATTTACAAGGAAAGCTCCATCCACCTATAGTCCAAATGCCTCTATTCTAGGTATGAATTTAAATATCAGTCTTGATATGCGTTGATGTTATAACTTGCAAGCAAGCTGATTAAAAAAGAGAAAAGTCCTAATACCAGATATGTTGATATGCTGCTAATAGCTAATACATGATATGATGGTACCTGATACCTAATATTGGGATACCCGATCAGTAGCATTCTTGGTACTGATACTGAAATGGATCTCATATATGCTGTTTTTTCCCTCCATATCCATGTTTTACCTCAAATATGAGATCCATTCTTTGGGTTTTAGTGTTGAGTCTCTTTCTTTTTTATTACTACATCAATCAATTTTATTACTACATCACTCAATTCGTGGGATTTTCAGTAATATCTATATTCTAATTTGAAATTAAGTAGTTCTATTTTAAGATCATTAATGATCAGTAACTGAAAGTATTGTAAAGATGTTTGCATGAAGCAATACTAAGATAGTATTGTAAAGATTTATGCGTGAAGAAATACTAAGATAGTATTGTAAACATATTTACGTATATACATATTATAATTCAACGATGTTTAGTATTTCAATTGTATCATTTAGGAGGGCAGTAACTACAAATAATATGGTTCGTCAAGGGTTGCAACATGGTTCGTCAAGGGTTGCAACATATGTATTCGTCAAGGGTTGAATACATAATAATAGAAAAGCTCTCACCCAAGTTAATTTGAAAAATATTGAATGATGAGAAAATCAACTGAATTACATGATCCATGTAACAAGGCATTATGCAAATGATATATCCCATAGTTTTAATATTGCGTTTGTCATTGATAAGAAAAACATCATTTTACGAAGCTGTGGATTCTAGATGAATTGAAGAGAAAATGTTTGGAAGCAATTCAAAATGAGAATCTTTAAAGAAAGAACACTCATCAAATACCTTTCGTGGTCTTTATAAGTAAGCATGAAAATCATCTTATAGAGCATGTCCAAGTATGCATGAAAATCGATTTGGTCTTTACAAGTTTTTGAGATGGGATGCAATTGTCCAGGAATATGTTGTTGTGGTCTTTGGGGAGGGAATCTTGGTTGGCCTCATGTGAAAGTGGCTGAAGACAAGATCGAAAAGGCTCTTTTCTTTCTTTTTCTTTCTTTTGAAGACTCGTAAGGGAAACAACTTACCACTACCACAAAAATATTACAAGGAATTCACTATGTTCTTCGTCTCAATGGTTCGGCTAAATTCAACTTTCTTTTGTCTGTACAACAAAGAATTAGAGGATTTTGCACTACACTCTCGAGCAAGGTAGCTTTAAACTATTCTTTCATTGTTTCTTTCTAGATGTAATCAACCATTTGTATTTATATGGATGTCTCGAAAAGTTAAGGGTTATAATTTTGTTTATTTTCTCGATTTTTCTTACATGATTGTTGTTGAATAGGCACCTCAGAGCTGTTTCATAAGCAGTTAAAATATCCCCATTCACTAGAATAGATTTGGCGTTCAAAAGCCGTTGTAAACCTTAGAGCTGTCATGACGAAGGTCGGCATTTCATTCTTCTCGCTGAACTACTTGAAAATATTAGTTCTTTCTATGGAGCATTGCCTGCTCTTAGTCGTCTTTTTTTCCAGCAAAGAGGGACAGGACCCCCACACGTTTTATAAATATAATAAGGAGAAAAAGCCTCTCCGAAGCTTACAAACCCAAGAAAACTTGAAAATCTAGAGGTTGGGCCCAATACACTAGAAAGAAAGCAATAAATATGGGATTTTATAATAACCCCATTACATAGAGAAAACTTGAAAGAAAATATGGGGATTCATCTTATCCCCATTTACATCTTAAAAATTATATCCCTTATTTACGGAGTATGCAGACTATCCAGCTTAAGTAAACCTTTAACCAACCTAGGGAGAGAGCTTTGATCCCAATATATAGAGTTCGTGTTGAAAAGAGAAGCTCGCGAGGCTAAATGATCAGCGACTGAGTTTGATTGTCTCCATATATGATTGAAAATCACTTCGTCAGAGCATTGGAAGTCTTGAAGAATCTTTCTAGCTTGTCAAGGAGGTTTAGCCTTTTTCAATATCACATCTATTAAGAGCTTTCAATCAGATTCCACTATCACTTTTCGAATATTTAATTGAGAAGCCAATTTCATTCCTTCAACGAAGGCCAAACTTTTAACAAAAAACGAGGATTGTACTCCTATAGATTTTTCAAACCCAACAATGAAGTTCCCGTTGGAATCTCTAATCACCCCTCCAATACCACTATTTCCAGGATTTCCTTTAGAAGCTCCATCAATATTTAATTTAAAAACACCACTTGGGGGATTAGACCAAACACATTTTATTATCTGAACAACTTTAGGACTAATGTGAACTTGAAATAGGTTTATGATTTGAAAATCTTCAGAGTTAGGAGTATCATAGATTTTTAGATTTTGTAGAACGGAAGAAGCTAAAAAAATAATTTGATTTATTATAAAATTAACAGAAGACTTAGAATTTTCAAAAAACAATCTATTTCTAGCCTTCCATAATTCCCAAAAAATAATTTTAGGAGTTATGGAAAAAATAATTTTAAGAAAATCTTTGTTATTTTTAATCATCCACCAAGATAAAATCATAGCCCTGCAAGAAGTATTTTTAGGAGTAACTTTGAAAAGATGACAAAAATATTGCTATACTTTTTTAGCTAAATTACAATCTAGCAAAACATGTTTGTCGCTATCTTCATTAGCTAAACATTCCCTGCAAACCGGAGCAAGTCTTATACCAATTTTTTGGATTTCAGTCTCAAAAGGCACAGAATTATTCAATAATTTCCAAATGAAATTAGAAATGTTTATGGGACATTCTATAGACCAATTTATTTTCCAAGTGAGAGAAATTGGATTATTTTTTCTACATATTTGAAATGCTTCTTTCAAAGAGAAATCACCAGAGTATGAAGGAATCCATATTTGATTATCAACGTCAATATGATCATCAGCTATGCTAGATATAGATTTAATTCTCCTAATAGTAGAGGATCCAGACTTTAAAAACATTCTACTCTGATATTTAGATCTCATAAAAGAAGCCCAAATACCTTTATCAAATAAAAATTTTCAATACAATTTCATGCTAGAAGCGTTAATGATATCTTCCATTCTTCTAAAATTTAATCCGCCTTCTTCAAACGGAAAACACATATCATACCACTTAGACCATTGGTAAGGTTTATCTTTATTAACACCACCCCAATAAAATTTAGAAAAGATATTATGCAATCTTTTAATAATAGTTTTAGGGGGGCTAATAACAGAAATGATGTGAATAGGGATGGATAAAAGAACACTTCTAATCAGAGTGGCCCTACCAGCTTGAGATGTTAACTTAGACGACCAAGAATTAAGCTTCTCTCTAATAGAGTTCATAAGATCAGAAAATTGAGACAGCTTAATTCTCCCTTTATTAATGTTGCAACCTAAATACTTCATGGGAAAAGTTTTTATAGATAAACCATAATTGGTTCCCATCTTAGTTCTAATAGACGAGGAGAGATTTTGATCAATATAAATAGTGCTTTTAGATATGTTTATAGACTGACCGGAGGGTTTTTCATAGGTTTTAAGCAATTTAGTAATAGCAAGTAAACTTTTCTTATTCCCATTAGCAAAGGTTATAATATCATCAGCATAAGCCAAGTGAGAAATCAAATTACAATTCCTTAGATGGGAAAAAGGAGCAGCATTACCATTCTTGAACAAATTATCTATATTTCTAATTAAACATTCAGCAGCTATAATAAACAAGCTAGGAGACAGGGGGTCACCTTGCCTAAGCCCTCTAAAAGATTGAAAAAATCCTTTACTTTGCCCATTTATAGAAATAGAGAACCAATTATATGAAATTAATCTCCAAATCATGTCTATGAACATTTCATTAAACCCAAATTTCCTCAAAACTTGACATAGGAAAGGCCAATACACTTTATCATAAGCCTTTTCCATGTCTAATTTAATAATAACATTATGACCACGAACTTTTTTTCCTATAGTTTGAGATAATTCATGAGCAATCTGTAACAACCCGTTCTTTTTAGGAGACAATTAAATTCCCTAATTGAATAAATTGGCAATTTGGAGAATTTCTCGAAATAGTGATTTTTGGGATTTTCGAGGATTTAATAATTTTCGAAGGATGTTATAAATTATTTTGGGACTATATAGGTCGAAATAATTTAATTATATGTCGCCGTGGAGTATTGCGACAAAAGAGGTAAGATTTTGAGTAGAAAACCCGCATTTATTTATTTTGGGTTGGAATAGTGATTTGCGGTCAAGTACCTCGGATGGGAATTTCGACTGCGCCATAATTCTCAGAATGTCCGAGATAGTCGGAAAAGAGTGTCCGATGGACGAAAATGAGTTTCGGGTAATTTTAAAGGTAAAAGTAACTCGTAATTGGGTAAACGAGTCGTTTTTGGGTTTTAAGGGTTTAAAACCCTTTTCTCTTATATAAATAGGGAGAGAGGGAAAGAAGAGAAGAAAGAAAGAAAGAAAAGAGAGAGAAGAGAGAGAGGAAGGAGAAAAGAGGGGAGAGATGGAGGTTCGGGCCAAACTCCGCCGGATTCGACTCGAGGTCGTCAGATTTTATCCACGAGGCAAGTGTTTACTTGCTTTATTTATCTTTTTGCATAAATATCTCATACCGTAGTTTGGTATAAACAAACCCTAATGGTTTTGGGGTGGGTTATCGTGGATAAAACGGGTTTTTGGGAGTTAAAACAATTAAACCCCAAATAATATTTCAATTTGTGAAACTTAGGTTTTAATCCAAATTAATTGGTGGTTTGGGGTTCTAGGATGTTTAGAACCCTTAATATATGTGTAGTTGTAGTTGGTTGAGGTTGTAGGACGTTGGGTGAGGCGACAAAAGCTTGGGAGAAGCTTTAATGGCGGAAATCTCCTCGGAGGTGACGATGAATAGTAACCCGTCACCTTTGGGGGCATTTTTGGCCAGGAAAAGAAGTGATTTAGCTTTCGGCCAAAACACGAAAGTTGTAGATCTTTTCGATACGGTCGCGTGGGCGCCGACCGCGTATTTTTCTGAATTTTCTACGATTTGGTATGATTTTTACAAGATGACAGCTCCGGGTTGAAAGTACCAACTCGGAAATCAAATCGGGAATTGGAAAAATTACGGCTAGAATTAGTGTCGTAGATGTTCGGGATAATTTTTGGGGTAGTTTAGAAACCCCGGAAATGAATTTGGATTGATTTTTGGGTATTTTGGAGTTTGAGAAATCGCCCAAACTGTGACCCTCGAACAGGCCGAATCGATTCGGGTACAGGCCGAATCGATTCGCCTAAGAGGAATTTGGTTTCTGCAATGGGCCGAATCGATTCGGGTACAAACCGAATCGATTCGCCATTTACAGACCTGTTTGCAGAATACTTTCCGAATCGATTCGGATTGGGAACCGAATCGATTCGCCCACCCGAATCGATTCGCTAAAGGGGCGAATCGATTCGCTTAGGTCAGAATTTCTAAGTTTTCTCCCTTTAAGAGTATGGGGAGTTGAATTACCATTTGGGATTTTTATGGGGATTCCTAAATAAGAGTTTTGAGGATAAATAAACCTTTAAGAGATGATTGAGGTAATTATTATTGAACAAAGTAAGAAATACTTTGGATTTAGAATCATGCAACTATCAATGCATGATTATGATTCTCGGAGGGAATCTTTGGGATTATTATCATCGTTAGATGCTATAGGCCACTAAGGGCGTTTATATATATATTCTAGGAAGAATATATAGGATATGTATATACTGTGTGTTTTAGGTATATATATATAATGATGGAAATGATTTTGAAAATATATAAATGAATATTTTCAAAATGGAAATATAAATGATTTTCATAATTAATAAAATTGAGGATACACACCTCTCTAAATTGCTATCATAAGGGAAGTTGCGTTCGTATGGTGAAGCCCCCTGGCTAA
This sequence comes from Sambucus nigra, assembly GCA_949130495.1. Classification (NCBI taxonomy): domain Eukaryota; kingdom Viridiplantae; phylum Streptophyta; class Magnoliopsida; order Dipsacales; family Adoxaceae; genus Sambucus; species Sambucus nigra. The sequence goes on from OX422215.1 coordinate 251,025,167, forward strand.
TGATGCAGGGTGGATATAGTCCTAGGCCATGGGAGCGCTTATGGTTGTATATTTTCTGCGGGGGTAGGGAGATTTCGGGTGTGGTCTTGGCTACCACGCAGGCTCATGGCCGCTTCCCGACGTGTTTCGTTATAGGATCCCAGGTTGTCTTGGAGGCCCTGGAAGATGATAGCCATTTAGGGGCGCGCACAGTGGAGAAATCCGGACGTGCGGTCTTAGAACGCGTTTATTAAAACAGTTCATAATAATGGATTTGCTTTAATTACATTTCCTGGATATAGGAAGGGAAATGGGTTATATATAAATTGGCTTCGGTAACACTTCCCGGATGGAAGAAGGGATGTGGAAGCATATGTTATGATCAAAGCATTTTTATGATAATGAAAATGTCTTTGAATACATTTCCTGAATATAAAAAGGAAAATGGGATATTTTGATAAGGAAAAGCATTTTTATGGTAATAAAACTGGCTTTTAAAAGGTATATGATTTATTAAAGCAATTCATGATAATGAATTGTCTTTTAAATACATTTCCTGGATATGAGAAGGGAAATGAAAGTTTTGAAATGAAAAGAATAAGTATTTATAAATACTTTGTGTATAGAATACACCTCAGTCCGGGAGATAGATCCGGACGTGTATTATAAAGATACAATTGATTTGGAAAGCCTCAGTCCGGGTGATAATTATATTACCCGGAAGTATATTGTAAATATATGTATATGTATAAATTGGGTGCCGAGGGTCTAATGAATCCCGACGATCGACCGTGCCGCATAGTAGTGTATCGGGGGGGTTCCTTGTTTGGATTTCGCTTCGCGAGACACCCCACGCACGAATATGGCACTGTGTTGAGACTGGGGAGAAGTTTAATCCTTAGTGCTCTAATATTATAAAATGTTTATGGTATATATATTATATATCTTTCTGTACTGAGGGACTGGCGGATCTCAAAGATCGACCTTGCTGCATAGTAGTGTATCGGGGGGGGTTCCTTGTTTGGATTTCGCTTCGCGAGACACCCCACGCACGAACATGGCATAGCGTCGAGATTAAAGTGAAGTTATCCCTTAGTACATCTATTTGACTATCTAGGTTAGATAGTGGTTGGGTATTAGACTAGTTTAGCAGGGTAGCTTGACTAGAATGTTCTAGATAGAGGCGCTAGGAGTGCACTATTAGCGGAGAGGTGAGGGGTATCTCATGGGAGTGCGATACCAAATTTAAATATGAGATAAAACTATTTTTCTAAAAATAAAGCATTTATGCACTTGCAAAATATTTTCTAAACATTCGAGCCCTGACCCGTTTGTCTACTCTCCTTTCTTTCTCTATACTGTATATATATAGGTGTCCAGACACAGGGACGCCTGGATGGAAACTCTTTCGAGTCAGACGCCTGCTGCAGCAGCTGTGGATGCTTGCAGGTTATCGGTAGACGTTTCTTTCCTTGTACTCTAGATAGCAGTATTGTATAAACACTCGAGCCAATGGCTCAATTGCATTTATTTATTCTTTCAGTACAGCATTCGATATGGTTGTATTATTTGGACCGAGTGTTCGGTTATTTTAGTTCTTTTCATTTCCATTTCAGTTCTTTACGCATTTAATTCTGAATGTTTTATTTTGTGCGCTAAAAAGAGTAGTTTAGTAAAAGTTTTTAACGGCCACCTAATAGGATATTAGTAATTAAATGTATTTTCGACAGTGATGCTAAGAATCATCCATATGAAACTCCTGTTTTAATTTATATTGGAGTGATCGCCCGGTATCTTATTAGGCGGGTTTTACAGATGGTATCAGAGCATCAGGTTCTAGTGTCTTTAGGAATCTGTGCGGACGTACTACGCTTTCAGCGTTGCTCTCGATTTGTTATAGAGCCTCAGGAATAGGATTGTTGATTTCTACTGCGAGATTTCGTTCTCCTGCCATATTATGAGATTATAGAAATCTTTTGCGCGCTCGTTTGAGAATCGTGTGCGGAGCTTGGATGGAAGCAGGAGGTGAGGCTTAGCTAGTGCAGCTGGTAGAAGGTTGGGATGAGTACCTTAGTAGAAGTTACTCTCTCTATGGTAATTGTTAAGGATTATTTCAATGACTACTAAAGCATAGTAGTTACGAGTACCATAGTGCCGCCGTAGTAGAGTGTGGTACTAAAGTTGGATTTCTCCATGGAGATAAGGATTAGAAAGGGATCTTACGGATAGTTCTAACCGTGAGTCCCCATGAATCAGCAGGATGAGAAGAATGCAGCTTTGGGAATTATTCGCCTAAGGTTCAGCCAGGGGCCGACGGTGAATAAAGAGTATTATGGCAAAGTGAACCTTGTACCTAAGTGAGTTAGGTGCAATGAATATTGAGTCCTTTCCAAGGAGGATGGGCTCACTAAAGAATGGGTATGTTCGAGGACCCCATGGTTGGACATCCACTCGGGGAAATCGTTATAATGAAATTGTGGTTATGAGTTTTACCTCAATTGAGGAGGTATATTAGGCGTGACTAGATGAAGTCGCAGTATTAGTTAGCCCTAGAATCGTGTGGGTAATTTGAGTTATGGCGGTATCGATAACATTATATCATGTATGCCTATGTGTTGTCCGTAATAGCGGAGTTTTATTTTCTTCATTCGCCATAGAGGCGGGTGCTTATATTTTGTATATATACGTATACGGTATATGGTGTAACGAAGCGATAGAAGGCTAATAATGGCAAGTCTATCGTGTCCGCAGTTCCTGGAGGGAACAGGTTGTTATTCTGGTGTCTCACCTTGATACAGGTTGAGTACACCTTTGCTATTATGGATTTATGGAACCTCGATGAGCAGAGGCTTCCTTATTTTGGATGGTATATGTGGCAACCTTATAGATATAATTTAAGGCCCACAAAATTGTTGTTGAGCGGTAAGATTTAGCTCAGTATTGGTTTGCGCAAGGACTTAGAAATGAGTGCGAGCGCAGGGTAGTATGACTCTTAGTTAGAGATAGGAGTTCAGATCACCTTTTGTTGGATTAGGGGATGGGGTTATCCCGGCTGCATGTTGAAATGACTGAACTCCACAACCAACGAAGTCAAGGGTTAATGTGTGGAGGGGTTCCTTGTTTGGATTTCGCTTTGCGAGACACTCCACACATGACTCTTAACGGCGTCGGGAGTGGGGAGCTGTTATGGGATGCAAGGATGTTGATCTTGTGGAAAGGTCTTATAGTGTGGATGAACCACTATAGGCTATGAGCCACATAATGTTAATATACTTATGGGAATATTGTGCTATGGAGAAGCACTAAAGTGGTCCCTTCGCCACAAATGGGTGGGTGAGGTTGGACTTAGAGAAATTTATTTGAGGACAATAGTCAGGCCTTAATGAAAAGGCAAGTTTTGAGGAGCTACATTTTGGGTATTATGTTCGTGACACTTTCTACAGAAAGTGGGCACTTGATTACTTAGGTTTCCTTCTGTATGGGCGGAAGGATAAGATAGTAGGAATGCGTTCATAGGCTAGCCTAGTAGGATTTAGGACGTCCCGCTCCTGTGCCTTGGGTCGTTATATCTCGATGACCGACTACGCAAGGGAGTAGTGTAACGGGAGGGTTCCTTGTTTGGATTTCTCCTTGGCGAGACGTCCCACGCATGAAACCAAGCACTTGTCGGGAGTTGGGAGAGGCCTTGGGCACTAGGGACATACTTAGGATTATATTAGTTCGTGTAGGTAGAGTAACGCTTAGATCGTAGCATTTCTAGGATATAGGTTCGCTAGTATTAGCAGCGCCGAGGTTAGGAGTATTGAGATGCGCGGGTTCGGAGGACCCATAGGTGAGTATTACACCGAGAAAAGGAGACCCTTACTGGGAGAAAGTGATGCGTGTCAGACGTTCGTAATGTTTGTGCTGATATGCACAAGTTAGAAAGGTGTATGGGCACTTTGGTAAGGTAGTTTGATGTACCGCCTAGCTAAGATAGGAGTAGTACACAAGATTGAAATCCATGCCAAGAGGCATTTTAGAGGATGGGTATTGAGTGACGTATTAGCGTTACTTTATGATTGCGGTAGCCGCATAGTGTATGGTTCAGAACCATTAGGTTAGTATCTTTTTCCTTGAGGTTTTAGGATTTGTAGTAATCCTAGTTAGAGGGTGTAGGCTACATCTGAATTTCGAGGACGAAATTCCGTTGTAAGGGGGAGAGTGTAACAACCCGTTCTTTTTAGGAGACAATTAAATTCCCTAATTGAATAAATTGGCAATTTGGAGAATTTCTCGAAATAGTGATTTTTGGGATTTTCGAGGATTTAATAATTTTCGAAGGATGTTATAAATTATTTCGGGACTATATAGGTCGAAATAATTTAATTATATGTCGCCGTGGAGTATTGCGACAAAAGAGGTAAGATTTTAAGTAGAAAACCCGCATTTATTTATTTTGGGTTGGAATAGTGATTTGCGGTCAAGTACCTCGGATGGGAATTTCGACTGCGCCATAATTCTCAGAATGTCCGAGATAGTCGGAAAAGAGTGTCCGATGGACGAAAATGAGTTTCGGGTAATTTTAAAGGTAAAAGTAACTCGTAATTGGGTAAACGAGTCGTTTTTGGGTTTTAAGGGTTTAAAACCCTTTTCTCTTATATAAAGAGGGAGAGAGGGAAAGAAGAGAAGAAAGAAAGAAAGAAAAGAGAGAGAAGAGAGAGAGGAAGGAGAAAAGAGGGGAGAGATGGAGGTTCGGGCCAAACTCCGCCGGATTCGACTCGAGGTCGTCGGATTTTATCCACGAGGCAAGTGTTTACTTGCTTTATTTATCTTTTTGCATAAATATCTCATACCGTAGTTTGGTATAAACAAACCCTAATGGTTTTGGGGTGGGTTATCGTGGATAAAACGGGTTTTTGGGAGTTAAAACAATTAAACCCCAAATAATATTTCAATTTGTGAAACTTAGGTTTTAATCCAAATTAATTGGTGGTTTGGGGTTCTAGGATGTTTAGAACCCTTAATATATGTGTAGTTGTAGTTGGTTGAGGTTGTAGGACGTTGGGTGAGGCGACAAAAGCTTGGGAGAAGCTTTAATGGCGGAAATCTCCTCGGAGGTGACGATGAATAGTAACCCGTCACCTTTGGGGGCATTTTTGGCCAGGAAAAGAAGTGATTTAGCTTTCGGCCAAAACACGAAAATTGTAGATCTTTTCGATACGGTCGCGTGGGCGCCGACCGCGTATTTTTCTGAATTTTCTACGATTTGATATGATTTTTACAAGATGACAGCTCCGGGTTGAAAGTACCAACTCGGAAATCAAATCGGGAATTGGAAAAATTACGGCTAGAATTAGTGTCGTAGATGTTCGGGATAATTTTTGGGGTAGTTTAGAAACCCCGGAAATGAATTTGGATTGATTTTTGGGTATTTTGGAGTTTGAGAAATCGCCCAAACTGTGACCCTCGAACAGGCCGAATCGATTCGGGTACAGGCCGAATCGATTCGCCTAAGAGGAATTTGGTTTCTGCAATGGGCCGAATCGATTCGGGTACAAACCGAATCGATTCGCCATTTACAGACCTGTTTGCAGAATACTTTCCGAATCGATTCGGATTGGGAACCGAATCGATTCGCCCACCCGAATCGATTCGCTAAAGGGGCGAATCGATTCGCTTAGGTCAGAATTTCTAAGTTTTCTCCCTTTAAGAGTATGGGGAGTTGAATTACCATTTGGGATTTTTATGGGGATTCCTAAATAAGAGTTTTGAGGATAAATAAACCTTTAAGAGATGATTGAGGTAATTATTATTGAACAAAGTAAGAAATACTTTGGATTTAGAATCATGCAACTATCAATGCATGATTATGATTCTCGGAGGGAATCTTTGGGATTATTATCATCGTTAGATGCTATAGGCCACTAAGGGCGTTTATATATATATTCTAGGAAGAATATATAGGATATGTATATACTGTGTGTTTTAGGTATATATATATAATGATGGAAATGATTTTGAAAATATATAAATGAATATTTTCAAAATGGAAATATAAATGATTTTCATAATTAATAAAATTGAGGATACACACCTCTCTAAATTGCTATCATAAGGGAAGTTGCGTTCGTATGGTGAAGCCCCCTGGCTAATGATGCAGGGTCGATATAGTCCTAGGCCATGGGAGCGCTTATGGTTGTATATTTTCTGCGGGGGTAGGGAGATTTCGGGTGTGGTCTTGGCTACCACGCAGGCTCATGGCCGCTTCCCGACGTGTTTCGTTATAGGATCCCAGGTTGTCTTGGAGGCCCTGGAAGATGATAGCCATTTAGGGGCGCGCACAGTGGAGAAATACGGACGTGCGGTCTTAGAACGCGTTTATTAAAGCAGTTCATAATAATGGATTTGCTTTAATTACATTTCCTGGATATAGGAATGGAAATGGGTTATATATAAATTGGCTTCGGTAACACTTCCCGGATGGAAGAAGGGATGTGGAAGCATATGTTATGATCAAAGCATTTTTATGATAATGAAAATGTCTTTGAATACATTTCCTGAATATAAAAAGGAAAATGGGATATTTTGATAAGGAAAAGCATTTTTATGATAATAAAACTGGCTTTTAAAAGGTATATGATTTATTAAAGCAATTCATGATAATGAATTGGCTTTTAAATACATTTCCTGGATATGAGAAGGGAAATGAAAGTTTTGAAATGAAAAGAATAAGTATTTATAAATACTTTGTGTATAGAATACACCTCAGTCCGGGAGATAGATCCGGACGTGTATTATAAAGATACAATTAATTTGGAAAGCCTCAGTCCGGGTGATAATTATATTACCCGGAAGTATATTGTAAATATATGTATATGTATAAATTGGGTGCCGAGGGTCTAATGAATCCCAACGATCGACCGTGCCGCATAGTAGTGTATCGGGGGGGTTCCTTGTTTGGATTTCGCTTCGCGAGACACCCCACGCACGAATATGGCACTGTGTTGAGACTGGGGAGAAGTTTAATCCTTAGTTCTCTAATATTATAAAATGTTTATGGTATATATATTATATATCTTTCTGTACTGAGGGACTGGCGGATCTCAAAGATCGACCTTGCTGCATAGTAGTGTATCGGGGGGGTTCCTTGTTTGGATTTCGCTTCGCGAGACACCCCACGCACGAACATGGCATAGCGTCGAGATTAAAGTGAAGTTAGCCCTTAGTACATCTATTTGACTATCTAGGTTAGATAGTGGTTGGGTATTAGACTAGTTTAGCAGGGTAGCTTGACTAGAATGTTCTAGATAGAGGCGCTAGGAGTGCACTATTAGCGGAGAGGTGAGGGGTATCTCATGGGAGTGCGATACCAAATTTAAATATGAGATAAAACTATTTTTCTAAAAATAAAGCATTTATGCACTTGCAAAATATTTTCTAAACATTCGGGCCCTGACCCGTTTGTCTACTCTCCTTTCTTTCTCTATACTGTATATATATAGGTGTCCAGACACAGGGACGCCTGGATGGAAACTCTTTCGAGTCAGACGCCTGCTGCAGCAGCTGTGGATGCTTGCAGGTTATCGGTAGACGTTTCTTTCCTTGTACTCTAGATAGGAGTATTGTATAAACACTCGAGCCAATGGCTCAATTGCATTTATTTATTCTTTCAGTACAGCATTCGATATGGTTGTATTATTTGGACCGATTGTTCGGTTATTTTAGTTCTTTTCATTTCCATTTCAGTTCTTTACGCATTTAATTGTGAATGTTTTATTTTGTGCGCTAAAAAGAGTAGTTTAGTAAAAGTTTTTAACGGCCACCTAATAGGATATTAGTAATTAAATGGATTTTCGACAGTGATGCTAAGAATGATCCATATGAAACTCCTGTTTTAATTTATATTGGAGTGATCGCCCGGTATCTTATTAGGCGGGTTGTTACACAATCAAAATGTTATCGTTTATACTTCTCCCTTTGACAAAACCAGATTGGTTAGGCGATATAATATTAGGGAGAAAATTGGCTAATCTGTCATTAAGAATCTTAGATATAATTTTATTAGAGAAGTTACATAAACTTATAGGTCTGAATTGCGAGCAATTTATAGGAATATCTACTTTGGGAATAAGAGCAATATTGGTAGCTGGCCAACTTTTGGGAATATCAGCTCCAGCAAAGAAGGGGTGAATGGGCTTTATTAAATCATGCTTTATGATGTCCCAAAACTTATAATAGAATTCTCCCCCATAACCATCAGGGCCAGGAGCACTGGAAATATTCATATTTTTTATGGCATTAAAAATCTCTTCTTCAGATGGGAATTCAGCAAGGTTTTTATTTTTCTCTTCAATAATAGCTTTATCAATAACATTTAAGAAATTATTATTAATATTGATAAGATCAGATTTCCAGATGTTTTGAAAGTGGGATACAAACAAACTATAACTGTCCTCTTGTTTATCAATCCATTTATTTTGGGAGTCTTTGATCGTGGTTATATTCAATCTTCTATGACTAATCTTAACAGAAGCATGTAAAAGTTTGGTATTCAGATCCCCTTGTTTAAGCCATTTTTTGTTACTTTTTTTGAACCAAAAGCTTTCCTCCCTTTGTAAAGCGATATTCAATTTGTCTCTAGTTTCAAATAACTCAGATCTAGAAGATTCAAAAGGATTGTGCTGAAAAGCCTTCTCCTTAATCAAAACTTCATCTTCTAGATTACTGACAGATTGAAAAACATTTTTAAACTCTTCTTTATTCGAAATTTTAAGTTTTTCTTTAAGCATTTTCAGTTTAATAGAGAAAAGTTCCATAGGAGTGGCATGAACATCACAGTTCCAAGATTGCTGAATTATATCTTTCACATTAGATTGAATACACCACATAGATAAGAACTTGAAAGGTTTAGGCAGATCATCAAACTTACATTTGATAAACAAAAGAAGAGGGCTATGGTCAGAGCATGCCTTATGTAAATGAGAAATTGTAGTAGATGGAAATTTATTAAGCCAATGCATATTTACTATACCTATGTCTAATCTACAAAATATAGTTCCATGAATACGATTATTAGACAAGGTAAATCTAGATCCAATGTAGCCAAGATCAGTCAAAGAGCAAGTAGTAATCATATCATTAAAATCCTCCATAGAATGAAAATCTATATCAGTTCCACCCAATTTTTCTTCCTGTTTCGAAAGAACATTAAAATCTCCTATTATGAGCCAAGGCATATCAGTATTTTGTGATGTTAACTGACTAATATCAGACCATAAGCTTCTCCTTTCCAGAGCAGTGCATTTGGCATATATTAAGACCAAAAATATAGTGGAGTTCAAGTAATCAAAATTTACTTTAATACAGAGAAGTTGATCAGTGTTATAGGTTATGCTGACTTTTAAGTCATTTTTCCAAAGGAACCAAATTTTATTAGATATATTAGATGCACTATAAGGGAATTTCCACTTAAGTTTGTTTGTAGTTATTTTTTCAATACCTACTTTAGGTTCTAATAAGGCAATAGCAGGGAGTTTATATTTTTTGATAAGATTTTTCAATCTTCTATTAGTTGCTTTATTGGCAACACCCCTAATGTTCCAACAAAAGAAGTTCAACATTTAGACAGTAGAGTTATAGTTTGAGGAAGAGGACTTACCTGATACTCTGGTGATTCTTCTCAATAGAGGATCAAAAGGAGCTTGTTTAGTAGGATTGCCTTATTTTTATATCTTGGCAGGGGCTTTGGATATATCTGGACCTTTCTTTATCTTTTCCTTTTCTTCTTTATCTTTCTGAATACCCTTCCATTTTTCATCAAACCATCTAGCAAACCTTTGTAACTCCTCAATCTTGGGAGGCTTTTTTTAAAGAGACTTCAGTATCTGATACATTATCTTTCATACAAGCAGGATGTTTCTCTGCTGGAGGTAATTTAGAAGCTTTAGGAGAAAGGTTTATTTGGTTAACAATGAAAGTCTCTTCAGAGTTGAAATTTTGAGATAACAGCAGCCCCTCCTAAGCTATATTTTCCCCTACACTTGAATAGATGTTTTAATACTCTTGGTTCTCCTCTTCTGGATTCGAAATGTTTTCATCTTTAAGGATATCAAACCTATTGGTTAGCCTTGCAGGTTGAATATCTTCCTTTCTCGAATCAGTAAAATTAGGAACCACCTTATCTGCAGTACCTGGCAGATAAACCTCTATTTGATTTGCTGCAGTAATCATACGATGAACATTTTCAGTAGCTATCTTTGTTAAAGTTTCTTTGGGAACTTCTTGAATTACCTCTTTCTTGGCTTGATTTTTGGCCACTTATTTCTTTGGCTTTAATTGAGGGAATTTGATCATACATTTGTTTTCAGAATGCCCTTGTTTCTTACAGAAATCACAAAAAGAAGGAAAGTTTTCATATACAATATTTTTCCAGAAACTAGTATTTCCACTACCTATCCAAATTCTGTTAATTCTTTCTCTCAAAATGTTTATTTCCACAAAAATTCTAGCCAAACTTGGTCTGAATATAGAGGCTGTAGATGCATCTAATTTAAGAGGTTTTCCCACAAGTTGGGCAATATTGTATAAGGCTGATTTCGCATAGAAATGTAATGGAAGGTTAGGGAGATTAATCCACACTGGAACTATAGGGATTTCTTCATCTGGTTTGAATTCAGTTGTCCACTTAAAAGTACGCATATGGTACTTCCCAATGAACAAGATGTCTCTAAGACAAAGTCTAACATAATCTTCCTCACTATTTAATCTTATAAGGATGTGTTATAAGTCAAGAAGCCCAATAGAGTATGCAGATTTCAGGGAAAAAGTTTGAAATATTTTCCGAATATAATCAATTGGGGGTCTTCCATGAGAGAATTTCCCCACAATTGAGTGTTTAAATGGTTCAGCTAGGGCTTCAATGTCTTCTTGAGAGAATATAACAACAGGTTCTCCCTTAAACATAGTTGGGCTCTTCAATGCCAAATCTTTTGTTTGTTGATTCATGAGGATACTCGCGAAGGATTTGGTCCATACAGAGTCAGGTGGTTTAGGAGGAATCGTTGAGTCATTAGCAGGTATTGCCATTGTTACACAAGAAGGAGAAAAAGAATTCTCCTTAATTTCTTGGAGGGTTCTTGGAGAGAGGGCTCATCAGTTTTCTGAGAAATTTGTTTTCTTTGAGAGAATTACTTTGGCTACTTTTGGTAGTCGTCTTTGGGACTCTGCTATAGTTACTTTGAAGGACCTGCTGTCACATTTGTCTATCGAACATTGCGTCCATGAGGCTAGAGGACTTGATGTGCTTCCCACAATGTGTATCAAATGAAAAATTAAAATATTAGCATTGTGCTTTAGCTGAATTGTATTACACCCCAAGTAAAGCACACTAAAGCTGGTGCTTCCACTATGGGTAAATATCAAACAGATATTGTAAGAAATATATTCATTGAGTTTTCCCCCCTTTTCTTGGGTAAAAAAAGAATGAGATACATAGTTATTGCAGTTGGTGGTGCTACATTCTTATTGTAGTTGGTGATAATATACAACTGCCTCAAGTCCCTTCATCGGGATTAATGCTCCCCAGTGATGTTCTTATTCATAAATTTTAATGTTTTGTGGGGCAGTGGTTGCTAGTTTTTGGTGTTTTTACCAATTGTATTAGTTCATTTCTTAGTTATTTTGTCCACATTCACATAAATAAGTATAATTTAATCACAATTTTATGCCGAGTTTGTATATAATCTTAGTTTTCATCCAAGACAAGATATTTTTTTGAAGATATTGCTTGGGATATCCCTACTTATAACCTTGCACTATATTGTATAGCCTTACAAATGTATTGTTTGTAGATATTGTTGCCCATTGTATGTATTCCTTTTTAATTGTATATTTATTCCATTATATTTGTTCAGATGAATTACAACTCAAGAATAGCTGAATGGAAAGTGTAATTGTTCATTGCTGTCCATTGTATGTTTTTTTTTCTTTATTATAGCAATGCATTGTTTTTTGTTTAAACTTTAAATGTGTAAAGATCAGTTTGGATGTCTTTTGAAGATTGATTCCCTAAAGAAGTTAAGACTCCATTGGTTGCAAAATTTTTTGCACAGGTGATATTCGAACATTTTTACTTAATGTGAATTTTACAGGATGATAATAATCATTATTATAATAATTACTATAATAATTATTGTTGTTATTATATGTTTGTAGTTCGTGCTTGAGGAACTAATCGACTGACCAGAAGTGCCATTGTACAGTAGCTCTCGTTATATGGACATTGGCGCCATTATATAAAAGACGATGAAAATGATATTTAGTGGGGTGGAAGATTGGAAACCGGTAGATCAAGCACCCACCATTTTGCTTTTTTCTTCAAAATTGTTTTCGTAAATCAAGATGATGTATGTTGGTAATATTGAGTAATGATTTATTTCTTTTGTAAAATATTTATTTTAGCTGGACGCAATCTATACAATGTTGTTTGGCCCTTCCAAAATGTGAAAGTAACTAGAAATGTGTACTCCACATGTTATACAAATCTAAATAGATAATTATATTATATTTGAATTAAAATCTATGACTTTTGTTGTGGGCGTATTTTTTATTTTTTTTATAAAGAGCAGATAATCCTATAAAGAAAGGAAATTTTGTCCAAAAATTTAAAACTGTTTATGATTATTCATTTTATATAAAAACATATACTTAAATTATACATGATTTGATATTTTGAAAAAAAATTCTTCATGAAGAAGCTGCTTTCATGTTTCGAACTCGAGACCAACCATAGTTTTGGCGAGAGCACTTGCTATTGTATCAAGACACGACTTTATGCTCTTTAAAATTATCAGCGTGCCTTCAGGCATGGGCATACCCTAGTATATATATATATATCGTTTAATTTAAAATACTCTATTGTAATGTTTATTATGTATAATGTTATTATCTGGATTTACGGACCCTAGATGGAAGGAGTAGCTAGTATTTATACGGTGGGCTCTGGCCCATTGCGTTGTCTAATATTTCAGGTATAGTTGCGGGAGTAATTGCATAGGACGTATTGGAGATGTTTGGAGTACAAATGGAGATTTTATTTTATTGTGAGGCAGTTATTTATGGATTTTTAGTGGACCATTTGGTTCTATAGGTTCTTATGGATTTCAGTTAGGGATTTGTAGTGGGAAAATTTATTGGATATTATTTTATAAAATTTGAGCTGAATTTATTTTGGAGATAGCATGGTGATGTATGTCAATATTTATTGAATGGTTATTTTTGTTTGAAATTTGAGGATATCTTGAGGAAATTTTTTAAATTTCTCGTAAATCTGTCACATGCAAAGAATGGTGTTTAATTCAGTAACGTCCAGAGTATTTTTGTGGTGGTCAACGCCAGAATGAGTTACAGGTACCAGCATTAGCATCCTTTTAGAGATTATAGTCGTTCCATGTTGATCGCTACGAAATTTAGATGTAGGTGTTGAAGCTATCTTTAGTTCTCTCTTTTATTTTCTATGCACGAGTGATGTGAGGAGTTCTTAAATTCCTAGCATTTTGAACTGAAAGTAGTTTTCTTAAGGATAATATTACTATTGGGTTTTTGCATGTAATAACTTAGTCTTTTGTACCCTTTTTACAATGGATTAGTGGTAATTAATTATATCTATGGATTACCGAAGTTTTATACTATCGTTCTTAGTTTTGGTTATATTTTTCTCTTTGACTCATACTTCATGTTGAGGATGATAATTAAGTTATTTTGAGAAACTATAATAATTAATAAATAGACTTTACCGACCTAGTTATTAAAAATTATGAGGTTTCACAGTTGGCATCAGATCATGGTCCTAGACAACGTATGTTCAATAGGTCCATTCTAGTTTTTCTGCATAGAGTTCTTTGATTATTCTTCCTTTTATACTATTGTAATAAGATGTGTAATATTAATAAGTGTTTCGTATTATATTCCAAATGGAAACTAAGAGGAAGACCCTTTTCGTAGCGCGTGGTTCCAGCTTAACCTAGAAGCACCAGTACCACCCGCACCACTTCCACAGATGTTAGCCATCCCCGCTACTGATGCCTAGCGATAATTTATTTTTCATTCAATAAATTTTCAATCTGATCTCCCAGGTAGTGTAGGTAAGATCGGCCCTAATCAAGAAGGATAGACCCATTGATACACCACCACTTGTGGTACTTGCACACCCACTATAGATAGGGAGCAGATTCGTGGTGTGTTCATGAAGAACACGCACACCCACTATATTTTCAGTCTCGATAGATCCTTTGGTATCTATTCACTGGTGTTAGACACCGAGCGACATCTTTAGCTCTTATCTTGCACGGACGTTCATGAGAAAGTTTTATCCATTTTTTAATGGACCATTAATGATCTTCAATGGTGAAGAGCATGACTACTTCTAAGTTAGAGAGATCAAATGACTTATGTCGTATTTGTAGATAAATTCAATGATTAGTATTTCCTGAGTCCATTCTTACATAAAATAGGATGGAATAATTATCCTTCTAATAGGAAACTCATATGGTTACTGAGTATGAGAATGAGTTCACAAACTTATTGTTATTTTCGTTGGAGGAAGTTAATATAGAGAAAAAGAAGATTGGGTATTTGTTGTTGGGTATCATATATCATATTCATCAAATTCTAATATCGACTCCCGCTTATGCTACGTACCCCTAGATAGTTGGTGATGCATTCACCCTTAGTAAGGATCAGTCTGAGCACAATAATATTTTAGAAAAAGGGGTGAGGTAGGTGGGCCCAAGACTTAGACGGGGTTTGATAGCGATCGAAAGGGGGTTAGGGCTAGCAAGTCCAGGGACCATGGAAGGAGTTCCAACCTAATTATCAGTGGAACCAATAGGGTGGGAAAGGTTAGTAGGAGTAGGTAAGGTGGGGTGACACCTCCCAGGTGCAATCTTCACTTGTCTGTTACATGTGAAAACGATTTGGTCATAAGAAAAAGCATTAACCATATGATGTCAAGACATGTGAGTAGTGACATGGCTACTTTGCTCATGGACAACATAAGCAGGGATAAGATTTATCCCAATCACTAGCTGCAATAGTAGCATAGGTAGTAGGGTGTTTCAGTCCTTCCAACTCATAAGGACCAGGCCCCAACGACACTTCCCAAACTATCCCCAAAATCTTAGCCATACTTGCAATGTGTTACAGTTCATTAGGTGGGACCCAAGGATGACCAGGCACCTATTTTAGTTGTCAGTTGAATTTTCTCGATTTATGGCACTTTATCTAGAGTTCTATTCGATACGAGTGCTACACACTATTTCATTGCACAACATTTGATGGTTTTATCGGGGATAGTTTCGACTCCTTGGACTAGGAGAATATTTATAGCTACACCATTACATGTATCCACTCTAATTACCGAGACTTGAGATGGGGTAGGAATTAATATTGGTGGGATACGATTTGTCGCAAATTTATTTATTTTATATACCAACACATACGATGTGATTTGGTGATGGATTTGTTATATACATGTCAGACTCAAATTGACTATGTAGGTAGCGTGATTGTATTTTCTATACTAGGATAATACATGTATTTAGCGGCTATGCCTATATGTGAGGGTCGAGATGCTACCCACATGTATTTTATTGGTGAGGAGACTCGGGAGGAGACAAAAATTGCCCTAGATATGATGCCCATAGTTCATGAATTCACCAAGATATTTGATTAAATTCTAGGTGATGATACCAGAAATGGTACCACCAAGTCAATATGATAAGTAGTCTCAAACCAGCACAACAATGGTGCATTAATATGTATAAAAGTATAGAAATAGATGAGACAAAGGAGAAGATAATATCGGATATAAATTGTTTATCCAATTTGCCCTGCGTCCACTATGAGTGTGTGTGTGTGTGTGTAAATTCACTAATATAAGGGCACTAATGGAATGTAATACAATGCTCAACTCTCTCTCTTTTGTAACAAAATGTGTAGAGTTTTTCTCGGGTTTTAGTCACTCCTCTTATAATGTATAAGATGAATCATATATATAATTCTTATAGGGTGTAATGTACCTCCTCAGCACGTTGTTTGCATGGGTGTGTAGCTCTTAACCAATCAAGCGTGGACACTTGGTAAATGGGACGTGTAGATCATAATAACCAAATATTCCCTCATATGGAGGATAATCTTGTTATAACATTTTGTCCAACAAGCTTTTGGTCTCTTTTTTACTTGCATATGCTCAGACTGCTTGACATCATCTAATGGAACCTCGGCCTAATTGAGTACGAAGTTGTTGACTCCGTAATCATAACTAGAATCTCGGCTAAACAGGTCAGCTGAGGTTAGGTAATGACGATCAGTCTTGTTGTCGTCTACCTCAGTATATGAGACTGGTACTTGTGAGACCATAGAACCTCTTGCTATCGGCTGATGATGAGGCCTAGGGTGATGCATATTTGGTTGACTCTTATCAGGACGACCACTCTTTTGGCTGGTAGGATTCTTTAAGCGACTCGGTAGTGTGATCAGATGGCGTTGCTTCTCAAAGTACGAGGGTTTACTTTTGTCATATCACCAGGCTTACCACCCAGTAAGGAGATTAATTTAATCATAAATTTGGCATGGAAAATCAAGCCTATAGCTACAGCATTGTATCGCATGAATCCTATGGAGATAAAGGAACTTAGAGACCATATTATACAATTACTTGAATATGGTTTCAACCACCATAGAACTTCACCTAGAGGTGAACCGATATTAATTGTGAAGAAGAAGGTTGGGTCTTTGAGGTTATGCATTGAATATCGGGAGTTGAATAAGGGGACTGTGAAGAATAATTACCCACTGCCAAGAATTGACGAGCTTTTTCACCAGTTCGAGGGGGATTCTTTCTTTTCTTAGATTGATTTTTTATCTAGGTATCACCTCTTGAGGGTGTGAGAAGAGAATGTACCTAAGATAGCCTTTTTAGTCAGTATGGGTCTTAATAGTTTCAAGTGATGTTGTTTGGTTTTAGTAATGCCCGACTTGTAATCATAAAATTAATGAATTGGGTGTTCTGGACGTATTTGGACTAGTTCACTATCGTCTTTATTGATGATATTTTGATTAATTCATGAATAGAGGAGGAGTACGAACTAAATTTACCGATTTTATTGAAGATGTTGTAGGAGCATAATATTGTAATACCCCGTAATTTTGTGATATTTATTTACGGGATTAATTGAATTAAATGCGTATTAATTGGAAATTAATCCGGATTAAAATACTAGTGAGATGCGAGTTGGTATTTGATTATAGTGTGCATATATGATTATATATGAATATTGAATTATGAAATTTGTCGTGAGATTGAAATACGGCAATTTGGAAATCTTGTTGAGACGCGTGTGACAGTCGCGTCATGGTATATAATTATGATAATTAAAAAGTGAATTTTATTTCTATTAACCGTATGGTCGTTTTGAGTACGCCAACACGTCCGGAAGGGTCGAAATAGTCAGAAAACACTAGCCGGGGGTTTAGTTTGGGTCCCGGTGCATTTTTAGGCCATACCGACAACATATAAGGGTAGTTTGGTAATTTTGGATTTTTGGGAATTAAAACCTACGAAAATTGGGAATTAATATCTGATTTGGCAATAACCCACTAACCCCACTAATAACCAAATAGACTACGGAGATTATTGAAATTATTCCAAAGAGTTCCTAAAGCACAAACCCTAGCCACCATTGACCTTGGAGAAGAAAAGCTTGTTGAGAGAGATAGATGAATTATGCAGAGAGAGAAAGAGAATACTCCATCAATCCGTCATCAAAATCAGAGATTCTATTAAGGCAAGTGGTTTAATTTCGTTTTTATAGAGAATGCTTCTTCCATGCGTAGGAAATCCAAATAAATTGTATTGTTCTTGGAGTTTGATGAAAAACCCATTTTAATTGGAAGTAGAAATTATATTTTTGATGAGGAATCGCATGTAGATTTATATTTAGATGATTATGCTAATAATAATATCTTGGATGAAACAAAAATGGATTTAATTAGGCCCATTGATGATTTATAAGTTTTAGGGTTCATGTTCATGTGATTTGGGATAAATGTTGGAGATTTGATAATTTGATGTAGTTTAGGGTGATTTGAATCCCATATAAATGTTGTAATACGGTTGAAACATGTTTAGGAAGGATTAGATACCTTGAAACATTGTTGGTTTGATGTTTAGAAGAGAATAGAGGTGTAGAAAAATTGGAAAAACGAGTTAAGGAATTTCTGGGCTCGAATCTGGCCACTCGTTAGAAGACCTGCCCAGGTCGTTCCAACGAGCTCGTGCGAATGAGCTTCTAACGAGTTGACAGTTTGGGTTCTAACGAGAGGGATGTTCATTTGAAGACTCTCGTTCAAACGAGATCTCGTTAGAAGGCCCTGTTCGTTCAAACGAACTCTCGTTCGAACAGCCTCGTTCGAACGAGACTTCTAACGAGTTGACAGTTTAGGCTTTTTAGCCTGTTTTGATCCCGAGTGTCCCGTAACTTTGTGTATATGTAGAGATAACCTTCCCTTGATGATTAATTGATATATTTGGGATGTTTGGGATATAATGAGGAGTCAAACCTAGAAGTGTAGTTTGAACCTAAGGGAAATTATGAAGTAGGACGTGAGTGTCTATTACGATGCGAGAAATATTGACGGCCTAAATTACTATATTAATCGGGAACATATAAATTGTGTAGCATTATACGTCGGTACGAGATTGAGAAGTGTACCACCAATATATTATGGTGATTACTAAGATGTGTGCATACTTAGTATATGTATTGATTTTATGTG
Source organism: Sambucus nigra (assembly GCA_949130495.1). NCBI lineage: Eukaryota > Viridiplantae > Streptophyta > Magnoliopsida > Dipsacales > Adoxaceae > Sambucus > Sambucus nigra. Next base: position 251,043,962 of record OX422215.1, read on the forward strand.
TATGACATACCTACCATACGTGCTATCACGGTAGGTTTGCGTTCGCTTAGGGCCCTCTAATCCTTGTGTTGCCCGGATTTAGACTGGTTACCTCGATGAACATAGGTCAGAGAAGGACTTATTGGGATGTTAATAAGTCTGCTGATCATGGGAGCGCAGGTATGGGCGTGCCCATGTGATGTGACTGTGTTCGCCTCCATTATTTGTGATGTTGTTATCTGAACGATTCTTGAGAGATTCAGAATGCGTAATCCTTATGTACGTGATGTACCGGGATGGATAGCAGAGTATGTGTGCACCGCAGCTAGTTCTCGGGGTGCTTTTATTCTATTGTATATTTATGGCGGGAATAATATACATTTAATTAATGGGAACTTTCATGTTAATATTGTGAATAAAATTATGGTATTGTTTTGAGAAAACATAACGGGTTAACCGATAGTGAAATGTATTACAAATTGAGAATCTGAGTTTAAGTAAAGCCCTCTATTTATTTGATAACGCTAGAATGTATTATGGGAATCGAGTAGTAAGGGGTAGAACTTATTACGGTTTGGTTAGATATGTAAGGCATTTAGATGGGTACGGTACGTTAGGAGTGCACATGTAGTCGAGAGGTGAGAATTTCATGTGAGTGCACGTCCTAACATGTATTTTGCATTTAATGTTTTAATGTTATTAAAACACTTGCTGTTTTTAAAATGATTTCCACTTTCGGGCTCTGACCCATTTTCTTTCAAACCTATTTTTGTAAAAACCATTTTAGGTGCCCAGCCACAAGGACACCATGCTTAGGATCCTCATTCAGGTGACGACTGTAGCTGTTTGTGGAAGTTACATGATCTTGCTTGTAGACGCTTCATCCATCTTGACTCCATATTTAGTATTTATCAGTTGTAGGGCATGTCGCCCATTTCTTTTAGAGGCTTTTCATTTATTTCAGTTATTCAGATTTCGGGCATGTAATTAATTCAGGATTCAGATTTATGTTATTATTTCATTCGTGGGATTGTGGTGAGGAGTTTTCCTCCGGACTTATATTTATTTGTTGGTTATTTCATTACTTCATTTTGGTGAATGGATTATGTTGTTCTTCCATTATCCTCTTCTTTCATGTTACTCATACTTAAAATAAAATTTGGCAACTTACTTTTTAAATAGTAGGTGGTTAGTAATTATTAAAATGTTTTCGACAGTGATGCTATTAACTGAACCAACTTGGAATTTTGTATTGATTTAATAAAGGAGTAGCTACCCGGTATTTAATTAGTCGGGGTGTCACAGGTGGTATCAGAGCCTCAGGTTCTAGTGTCCATTAGGATCTGTACGACTTTTTATGTTTCCGCTGAGGTTTCTTTGATGTAGAGCCCTATATTTTAGGACTGTTGTATTCTTTGGTATATGCTACGTTCTTCAGCTATTTTAAGTTTATAACTGCGAACTTATAAACTTCATTCTTATTTCAGATGCCTCCACGATGTGCACAACGGGTTCCGAGGAATGCAACACCAGAACCACAGCCCGCACCAGTTCAGGGAACGATGAATGCCGCCGAGGTTGCAGCCATTGTGGCTCAGGCGGTAAATGCCGCACTTGCCGTAGTTCAGCAGGCACCAGCTCAGGCGCCAGTAGCCACGCCGGTTCAGACACATACATTCCCGTCTGCTTGGGAATGTGTACGTGATGCTTTTCAGAAAGCCCAACCTCCGGAGTTCGCAGGTAGCTCCGATGTGGTAGTTTCGAGTCAGTGGAGGAAGGATATTCAGCGGCACTTGAGGATGTACGAGTGCACTGAGGTTCAGAAGCAGATACTAGCTGCCTTTAAGCTGGTGGGGTCTGCACTACAGTGGTGGGAGTCTATTACCACCGTGGAGGAGAGAGAAACTCTCACTATTCAGGAGTTCTGGGTGCGATTCGACCGCAAGTACTTTCCGTCAGCTGTTCACACGGAAATGAGGAGGAAGTTGATGAGTCTTCGACAGGAGGGTAAGACTATGGCCGAGTATGAGGCCGAATTCACAAATCTGTTAAACATTGTCCCAGATGAGATACCGACAGAGGAGAAGAATATACAGAAATTTACTGACGGGTTGACATGGAGGATTCGTCAGCACTTGTTGGGGAACCTATCGTTGGCCACTTATTCTGATGTGGTTAACGCTGCATTGCTCCATTGTCACGATCACCGCTTTCACATGGCTGAGGGCAAGAGATCTGGGGAGTCCATCCATCAGGGCAGGACTGGAGGGAATGGTGCCAGTGGGGCACAATCTATTCAGGGACAGAGACAGGGCGACCAGGGTTCCCAACAGGGGGATAACAAGAGGGTTAGGTCTGGAAATTTTAGGCACGGATAGGGAGGTTTTCGGCAGGACCATCAGGGTCCGAACGGCCATCAGAACCAGCAGGGTCAGAATGGTCAACAGCAGTTTCAGCAGTGCCAGCAAGGCCAGTGGAGGAACGGTAACGGCCACCAGGGCCGGGGGCAGTAGGGACAGAGAGGGGGAACTTCCCGGGGAAGTGATTCGTTTGTGGCAAGACTGGCCATAAACGTCAGGACGGTCCTGATAGGGGCAGGGCCCCACAGCAGCAGCAGGGTGCTCGACATGAGCCATAGAGGCCACTTTTTCCACCTGCTCTCCCAGCTCCAGCCCAGGTGCCAGCACTTCCAGCCATTCCAGCAGTTCCTGTGTAGCAGGGGCAGTTACAGTACGGACGTGTCTATAACGTCCACTAGGCAGCAGCTCCGCAGGCACCACCCACGATTGAGGTTATGTTTCCTATCCATGGTACTATGGGTTGGGTTTTGTTTGATACGGGGGCAACGCACCGTTTTATAGCGACACATTTTGCAAAAGCCTTAGGGTTGTTAGCCACAACAGAGAGCACAGTGACGTGTGTAGACTCACCATTGGGGAGTGGGTCACTTATTTTCTTTATATGCCGGGGAGTGGGGGTAGAGATTGGTAGTCTGGTATTACCTGCAGACATGCTGGTATTAGATATGCATGTGCACGATGTGATTATCGGTATGGATTGGCTCGCTGATTATAGAGCCATGATTGATTGCTTCGGTGGGAGCATTATTTTTGCCATTCTGGGGCAAGAGATGTTTGTAGTTGCGATGCCTCGCCCAGAGGGAGGCTCGACCGCTCATTTGTATTACCTAGAGGAGGATACCTCCAAGGAGGTTGTGATTCCTTTAGATTCGATCCCAGTTGTCAGGGAGTATTCAGATGTGTTTCAGGAGATACCGGGACTACCCCCCAGTCGAGAGATAGACTTTGTCATATACTTATTGCCAGATACGAGACCTATAGCATGCGCACCGTACCGTATGGCTCCAACAGAGATGTGAGAGCTACGAGATCAGATTGAGCAGTTGTTGGGTCAGGGGTTTATATGGAGGAGTACTTTGCCGTGGGGTGCCCTTGTGTTGTTCGTGAAGAAGAGAGATGGTTCACTGAGATTGTGTGTGGACTACCGAGAGTTGAATAAGGTCACGATACGGAACAAGTATCCGTTGCCTCGAATTGATGACCTATTCGACCAGTTGAGAGGAGCTTCTTTCTTCTCGAAGATTGATTTGCGATCGGGATACCATCAGTTGCGTATCAGGGAGGAGGATGTCTCGAAGACTGCGTTCTTATCGAGATATGGTTCTTACGAGTTTCGGGTTATGCCTTTTGGTTTGACTAATGCTCCAGCCGTGTTTATGGACTTGATGAATAGGGTGTTCAGGGATTTCCTAGATCAGTTTGTCATTGTCTTCATCGATGATATTCTGGTTTACTCCCAGACAGAGGAGGAGCACGCCGAGCATTTGAGACAAGTTTTGCAGACGCTACATCAGAACGAGTTGTATGCAAAATATGAGAAATGCGGGTTTTGGCTGAAGGAGGTCCAGTTTTGGGGACATATTATTTCCGACCCGGGAATATCTGTTGATCCGAGGAAGGTATCCACGGTGAGGGAGTGGGGACAGCCCACGACACCGACGGAGATCCGTAGTTTCTTGGGTCTAGCTGGATACTACAGGAGGTTCATTCGGGGATTTTCGAAGATAGCAGGTCCTTTGACACATCTGACTCGTAAAGGTGTGCCGTTCATCTGGAGTGATGCCTGTCAGTTGGCATTTGATGAGTTGAAGGATAAGTTGACCTCATCACCTGTGTTAGCATTATCGAGACCAGGAGTTGAGTATCTAGTCTACACAGATGCGTCCTTACAAGGACTTGGAGGTGTATTACAGCAGGAGAGTCAGGCCATTGCTTATGCATCCCATAAGCTAAAGCCTCACGAGAAGAATTACCCCACTCATGACTTGGAGTTGGCGGCAGTTGTATTTGCCCTTCGGATATGGAGACATTACCTTTTGGGGGAAAAGTTTCGATTGTTCACGGACCACAAGTCCCTACAGTACCTATTCACGCAGAAGGAGTTGAATATGCGGCAATGGAGGTGGCTTAAATTTGTGAAGGACTATCAGTTTGATATCCAGTATCATCCGGGGAAGGCTAACGTGGTAGCAGACGCGTTGAGCCGTAGGCCAGTAGATGAAGTGGCAGGAGTGTGGAAGGCCAAGTGGAAGGAATTGGGACACCAGGATGCAGTGGCCCGATCGTTCATGTATGTGATGACCATTACACCGCAGATTGTCACGAAGGTAGTAAGGTCACAGGCAAATGACTCGTTCTGTCAGGAGCAGATAGTCCGATTATTAGCAGAGGGAGCCGAGTCCTATACAGTTAGCTCAGACGGGGGAGTACGCTTCAATGGGAGATTGGTAGTTCCGGAAGGGGAGGAATTGCGGCACAAGGTGATGGCAGAGTCGCATGGCTCACGGTTTGCGGTACATCCCGGAGGGGACAAAATGTACCAAGACATGAGACGTCAGTATTGGTGGAGCGAGATGAAGAGAGATATTGCCGTGTTTGTTTCAAAATGTGCCACTTATCAGCTAGTAAAAGTGGATCATGAGAGACCGACAGGACTGCTACAACCATTAGAGATCCCGATGTGGATGTGGGAGAGCATCTCCATGGACTTTATCACGGGGTTTCCTACGTCACAGAGAGGTCACGACTCCATATGGGTAATTATGGACAGGTTGACAAAAGTCGCTCATTTTCTACCCGTAAGGACAGACTACACTATGGGACAGTATGCCCAGCTCTTTATTGCAGAGATAGTGAGACTTCACGGTGTGCCCCTAAATATCGTGTCTGACCGAGACAAGATATTTGTTTCACAGTTTTGGGAGTGTTTTCAGGAGGCCATGGGCACAGAATTGTGTTGAGTATGGCGTATCACCCGCAGACCGATGGACAGACCGAGCGTACAAACCAGATGTTGGAGGACATGCTACGTATGAGTATCATTGATTTTGGGGGTGGATGGGAGAAGTATCTTCCACTGGTGGAGTTTGCTTACAACAACTCCTACCAGTTCACCATTGGCATGGCTCCATTTGAGGCGTTTTACGGTAGACCGTGTCATTCCCCAGCATGTTGGTTGGAGGTGGGGGACAACAAAATACTTGGGCCGGAAGTGATTCAGGATACTTGGGCGAGGATAGAATTGATTCGGAGTAACATTCGGGTAGCTCAGGATCGACAGAAGACCTATGCAGATGCGAAGAGGTTCTTCAGGGAGTTCCAAGTGGGGGACCAGGTTTTGCTCAGAGTATCTCCTATGAAGGGGATTATGCGTTTCGGAAAGAAAGGGAAATTGGCACCGAGATATGTGGGACCATTTCCTATTATTGAGCGGATTGGACCGGTTGCGTATAAGCTTGGGTTACCGGAGCATTTACATCGGATTCACGATGTGTTTCATATTTCCTCGCTAAGGAAATATCTTAGAGGCGATTTGTCTCATTCTCACATTTCTTTGGAGGACATCGATCTCCAACCTGATAGCTCCTACGAGGAGGGGCCGATTGCTATTTTGGACTGAAGTGAGCGGAAACTGCGGTCAAAGATAGTAACATTAGTGCGTGTTCAGTGGCGACATCATATTATCGAGGAGTCCACATGGGAACGCGAGGATGAAATGCGCGAACGTTATCCAGAGTTGTTCTTAATAGGTACTTTCTACTTACGAATTTCGGGACGAAATTTAGTTATTAGGGGAGAAGTATGTAATACCCCGTAATTTTGTGATATTTATTTATGGGATTAATTGAATTAAATGCGTATTAATTGGAAATTAATCCGGATTAAAATACTAGCGAGATGCGATTTGGTATTTGATTATAGTGTGCATATATGATTATATATGAATATTGAATTATGAAATTTGTCGTGAGATTGAAATACGGCAATTTGGAAATCTTGTTGAGACGCGTGTGACAGTCGCGTCATGGTATATAATTATGATAATTAAAAAGTGAATTTTATTTCTATTAATTGTATGGTCGTTTTGAGTGCGCCAACACGTCCGGAAGGGTCGAAATAGTCAGAAAACACTAGCCGGGGGTTTAGTTTGGGTCCCAGAGCATTTTTAGGCCATACCGACAACGTATAAGGGTAGTTTGGTAATTTTGGATTTTTGGGAATTAAAACCTACGAAAATTGGGAATTAATATCTGATTTGGCAATAACCCACTAAGCCCACTAATAACCAAATAGACTACGGAGGTTATTGAAATTGTTCCAAAGAGTTCCTAAAGCACAAACCCTGGCCACCATTGACCTTGGAGAAGAAAAGCTTGTTGAGAGAGATAGAGGAATTCTGCAGAGAGAGGAAGAGAATACTCCATCAATCCATCAACAAAATCAGTGATTCTATTAAGGCAAGTGGTTTAATTTCGTTTTTATAGAGAATGCTTCTTCCATGCGTAGGAAATCCAAATAAATTGTATTGTTCTTGGAGTTTGATGAAAAACCCATTTTAATTGGAAGTAGAAATTATATTTTTGATGAGGAATCGCATGTAGATTTATATTTAGATGATTATGCTGATAATAATATCTTGGATGAAACAAAAACGGATTTAATTAGGCCCATTGATGATTTATAAGTTTTAGGGTTCATGTTCATGTGATTTGGGATAAATGTTGGAGATTTGATAATTTGATGTAGTTTAGGGTGATTTGAATCCCATATAAATGTTGTAATACGGTTGAAACATGTTTAGGAAGGATTAGATACCTTGAAACATTGTTGGTTTGATGTTTAGAAGAGATTAGAGGTGTAGAAAAATTGGAAAAACGAGTTAAGGAATTTCTGGGCTCGAATCTGGCCACTCGTTAGAAGACCTGCCCAGGTCGTTCCAACGAGCTCGTTCGAATGAGCTTCTAACGAGTTGATAGTTTGGGTTCTAACGAGAGGGATGTTCGTTCGAAGACTCTCGTTCGAACGAGATCTCGTTAGAAGGCCCAGTTCGTTCGAATGAACTCTCGTTCGAACAGCCTCGTTCGAACGAGACTTCTAACGAGTTGACAGTTTAGGCTTTTTAGCCTGTTTTGATCCCGAGTGTCCCGTAACTTTGTGTATATGTATAGATAACCTTCCCTTGATGATTAATTGATATATTTGGGATGTTTGGGATATAATGAGGAGTCAAACCTAGAAGTGTAGTTTGAACCTAAGGGAAATTATGAAGTAGGACGTGAGTGTCTATTACGATGCGAGAAATATTGACGGCCTAAATTACTATATTAATCGGGAACATATAAATTGTGTAGCATTATACGTCGGTACGAGATTGAGAAGTGTACCACCAATATATTATGGTGATTACTAAGATGTGTGCATACTTAGTATATGTATTGATTTTATGTGTATGACATACCTACCATACTTGCTATCACGGTAGGTTGGCGTTCGCTTAGGGCCATCTAATCCTTGTGTTGCCCGGATTTAGACTGGTTACCTCGATGAACATAGGTCAGAGAAGGACTTATTGGGATGTTAATAAGTCTGCTGATCGTGGGAGCGCAGGTATGGGCGTGCCCATGTGATGTGACTGTGTTCGCCTCCATTATTTGTGATGTTGTTATCTGAACGATTCCTGAGAGATTCAGAATGCGTAATCCTTATGTACGTGATGTACCGGGATGGATAGCAGAGTATGTGTGCACCGCAGCTAGTTCTCGGGGTGCTTTTATTCTATTGTATATTTATGGCGGGAATAATATACATTTAATTAATGGGAACTTTCATGTTAATATTGTGAATAAAATTATGGTATTGTTTTGAGAAAACATAACGGGTTAACCGATAGTGAAATGTATTACAAATTGAGAATCTGAGTTTAAGTAAAGCCCTCTATTTATTTGATAACGCTAGAATGTATTATGGGAATCGAGTAGTAAGGGGTAGAACTTATTACGGTTTGGTTAGATATGTAAGGCATTTAGATGGGTACGGTACGTTAGGAGTGAACATGTAGTCGAGAGGTGAGAATTTCATGTGAGTGCACGTCCTAACATGTATTTTGCATTTAATGTTTTAATGTTATTAAAACACTTGCTGTTTCTAAAATGATTTCCACTTTCGGGCTCTGACCCATTTTCTTTCAAACCTATTTTTGTAAAAACCATTTTAGGTGCCCAGCCACAAGGACACCATGCTTAGGATCCTCATTCAGGTGACGAGTTGTAGCTGTTTGTGGAAGTTACAGGATCTTGCTTGTAGACGCTTCATCCATCTTGACTCCATATTTAGTATTTATCAGTTGTAGGGCATGTCGCCCATTTCTTTTAGAGGCTTTTCATTTATTTCAGTTATTCAGATTTCGGGCATGTAATTAATTCAGGATTCAGATTTATGTTATTATTTCATTCGTGGGATTGTGGTGAGGAGTTTTCCTCCGGACTTATATTTATTTGTTGGTTATTTCATTACTTCATTTTGGTGAATGGATTATGTTGTTCTTCCATTATCCTCTTCTTGCATGTTAATCAGACTTAAAATAAAATTTGGCAAATTACTTTTTAAATAGTAGGTGGTTAGTAATTATTAAAATATTTTCGACAGTGATGCTATTAACTAAACCGACATGGCATTTTGTATTGATTTAATAAAGGAGTAGCTACCCGGTATTTAATTAGTCGGGGTGTCACAAATATTTATGATAAGTTCTACAAATATGAGTTTTGGAAGTGGGAAGTGGAATTTTTAGGCCATGTGGTGTTAGATAAAGGATTTTCAGTGGACGCTAGTAAGGTGTCATCACTACTAAAATAGGGACAACCCACGACGCCTACTGAGGTTCGCAACTTTTTAAGGTTGGTCGGTTATTACAAGAGACTCATTCATGGTTTCTCAAAGATAAAAGGTTTGTGTAATACCCTGTATTTTTATGGCCTTTAATTAGGGGATTAATTAAATTAAATTGGGATACATTAATTTAATATTAATCTGGGTTTTAAAATGAATATTTACTATCGTGACCGGAGTGAGTAATTATTGGAGAGAATTATGTTGAATATTACTTAATGATAAAACTAATATACGAGATGGAATTTATTAAACTTGTCGCGAGTGAATAATATGACATTTATAGAAATTATGTCTGGACGCGCGTGTCAGTCATATCGGGACTAATTTAATGAAATAAAAAGTAAATAAATTCTATGTCGCATGTATGATAATTTAGAGTGCGCCAATGTGTCCGAAAGGGTCGAGATAGTTAGAGAAGTTCACTCGCAGATTTAGTTTGGGTCTCGGGACAATTTTAGGCCTAACCGGCAACCCGGGAGGGCATTTTAGTAATTTCTAATTTTGGGCCTTAATTAATTATGAAAATTAAGAGCTTATATCTGATGGAAATTAGAACCTTCAAGAGTTAGAAACACTTGAGTAGAGCCTACGAAAGGGCGAAGAGGGGAGATTTCTAAGGGGGAGAGCCATCAATCCTACATTGTTCTCACCAATTCCACCACCAAGGCATAGTTCGAAGAACGAGGAGCGTAAATATACCCATCATCTTCTACAACTCATACTAGCATTCAAAGGATAAATTATTAAGGTAGAAATCATCCATAATTAATATTTAACTATAATTAATATTTATTTAGGGATAAATTCTTAAATAAACTAGCGTTCAAAGGATAAATTCTTAAATAAAATAGCGTTCAAAGGATAAATTCTTAAAATAGAAATCATCCATATCTATTTATATAATGGTTGTGATTTTTGGTTGGAAGTTTGGGACATTTTAATGGAGGTTTGAATGATTAAAATAAAAGAAAACCGTAGGCATTATATGCAGATTTTCGGGCCAATAATTGTTCGATTGCTCGATCGACTCAAGAATGTCGATCGATCGACTGGATCGGTCGATAGACTATTCCCATCGATCGATCGACTCCTCCTGGAAATTGAATCTTATTTTCTTTTAATGTTTAACCTAACCCTAATTTATAAGAACCCTTAGACATAATTTATATACTATAATGGGAATTGGGAAGGACCTGAAGGGTCGTTGGTATGGTTCGGGTAGTGCGATTTTATATGAGAATTAACCATGGGGTCACGAGGGTATAAATGTGTTATGATGGTGTGTGTGATAAATTGGACGTTGTGCATGTTAATGACGACTTAGGACAGCAGGATATCAAGACTACCTCTATTGGTATATTACGTATCAAAAGATTACACCTCGAGGGACAAGAAGTACTTAGGAACTTGCGGTAAATGAGAATATAAAAGGATGAACTAATTATACGTATGATTCGGGTGTTTCGTGCCATGTATGGTTAGAATATGTTATGGGTCGTGGGTGTACATATCTTAATAATGTAAATATATATATATATATATATATATATACATGAGTGAATGTATATGTATTATATGAATATCTGTGCTTAACCATACCCTCACTACTTTCTATCGTAGAGGTTTTTGCGTCTGGACAATCTTATTATGTGTGCCATTGGGGGAATATTGACTTGTACCCTAGAACATAGATCCTTGGTACAACCTATCTGTGAGTGATAGAGAAGACGGTCCTAAGAGACGTGAGGACATGTGCTGACCTCGTAGTGACTTGGAACTATGATTTGCCTCCAATTTATAAGTTTTATGTTGAGACAGTTCGAGGGTGATCCGAACTAGTGTTTCCCTTTTTATAAATGAGAAGTACGGGGACTTGATAGCAGAGTATTACTGCACCATAGATTTCTATGTGTGGTTCTCTATTAGTGTATATATTATGAGTGATAAATATATATACATGTGACGTATCTATTGTGCTTGTGAGTAGACAAAATTTAATAATGATATTAAATAAATTATTTTTTTGAGAACTTAAGGCCATTTCGAGATGTATATAGATGACTTGGTAAAATTAAGAGAGTTATCATGTATAAATTGTATTTATGAGATCACGTGAATAAGGATTGACAAGAGGAGACTGGGTCTAGACTAGTTAACTTAGTTAGAATTATCTAGAATAATCTAATATTGCATTAGGAATGCACACTAGTTGAGAGGTGAGAATTCCCAAGTGAGTGTCGAAATACTAACATGTATGCAATATCAACTGCTAAGCATGTTATATAATTGCTAAACTATTTTAAAACTATGTTACATTCGGGATCTAACACGTTTCTTGTCATCTCTTATTTCTCTTGTATATATATATGTATATATATATTAACAGGTGCCCAGACATAGGGGCGTCAGACTTAGATCGCTGGACTGTTTGACGTTCTGCAAGTAGTGTGGGGTTGTAGGTCTTTGCATTTAGATGACTTCATCCTTTTTATCTCATCTTTTCACTTAGTCATGTTAGATAGGGAATGAGTTCTGATTTTCACTTTCCATTTAGTTCAGAGAGACATTGTACTTCTTTATTTACAATACTCGGTTTTTAGTTGGAATTGTTTCAATTATTATATTGTCATTAGAATTGAGATTTATTGGAAATGACTAATCTAGTGTGTTTATGTCATTTGGATGGTGTGTTATTCATCATTATATTTATGTTCATTAAAATGGTGTATGTTTAACAATTCATATTTTTAGGACTTAATTCATAGAAATATATATTTTGACACTTAGCTTAACTACTTATTAGGTGATAAATAAAGAAATTATTTTTTGACACTGATGCTAAGAATGAACCAATCGGATACTTTGCTTTAATTTAATAAAGGACTGATCACCCGATATTTAATTAGGAGGGGTTTTATAGGTGGTATCAGAGCATCAGGCTCTATAATCTGTATGGCTTATTATGCTTCCAGCTTAGCTTTCTTTGATATAGAGCCCTATTATAAGGATTCTTCCACTCTAAATTTTCATACAAATCTTTAGCTATATTAAGATTTCTTGAACTGTGGACTTAAACATTCCTTGTCATTTTAGATGCCTCTGAGATGAGCACCACGGAATAGGAATGCCCAGCTCGAGCCCTAGTCGCTGCGAGAACATGGGAAAATGAATGCTGATGAGGTATCCGCTATAGTTGCATAGGCAGTCAATGCAGCATTAGCAGTGGTACATCACGCCGCACCACAGGTGTAGGTAGTGGCACCTACCCCGGTTCATGCGTTCCCTTCTTCTTGGGAATGATTCAGATATGCCTTTGAGAAGTCGCACCCACCAGAGTTCTCGGGATGCTAAAATGTTGTGGCGGCTGGCGAATGGAAAAATGACATACATAGGCACCTATGGATGTATGAGTGCATGAAGGTGAAAAAATAGATTTTAGGTACCTTTAAGCTAGTTGGAGCAGTGTTACAGTGGTGGAAGTCCACTAACAGTACAGAGGAGCATGATGTTTTAACGATAGAGGACTTCTGGATGTGATTCTCTCTCAAATACTTCCCTTTCACCGTTAAGACTGAGATACGATGGAAAATGATGAACCTCAAATAGCAAGAGATGAGATTTACTGAGTTTATGAGATTGGTTACTTTGGTTCCACATGAGGTACCTACCGAAGAGAAGGGGATTTGGATACTCATGGATGGATTAACCTGGAGGATTCACCAGCACCTCTTGGGTAATCTTTTATTTGATCCATATACTGATGTACTCAACGCTGGTCTATTACATTACCAAGACCACTACTTTCATTAGTAGGGGATAAAACTAGTGGGGTAGTCTAGCCAGTAGGGTCGGATAGGAGGTGGTAGTGCCAGTAGAGCACCAACAGCTCATGGCCAGGTCTGTCAGGGTGAGCAGAGTTCCCATTAAGGGGATCATGCTAAGAGAATCCGTTCTGGTGACTCTAGGCATGGACATGGGGGTTATAAACAAGGCCAGGAAGGCCAACAATGTTACCAAAAGGGCCAGTAATAGCGACATCAGGGCCAACAGTAGTATCAGTAGGGCCAACAGGGCCAGTGGAGTGGTGGTAACAACTAACAAGGCTAGTGGTCATTAGGGACAGAGAGGAGGAAATTTCAGGGGTAGATGCTTAAGTTGTGGTAATAATGTCCATCGACATCAGGATTTCCCAGAGGGGTATAGGGCCCCATAACAGTAGTGTGCTCGTCAGGAGTCGTAGAGACCGATCTTCCCAGTCGCCGTCCCAATACCACCTCAGATACTAGTTTTCCCTCCATTCTAGCAGGTCCCAGTTCAGATGGGGCAGTTGCACTATGGGCGTGTTTACAATGTCCATCAGGACGTAGTCCCAAAGGTTCCGCCCATAATCGAGGGTATGTTTTCTATTCAGGGGACTTTTGGGGCGTATATTGTTTGACACGGGAGCTTCACACTCTTTTATTGCCACTAGTTTTTCACCTACCTTGGGGTTATTAGATACAGTCGAGAGTATTGTTATGTGTGTTGAGTTGCCGTTAGGTAATGGGACGTTGATTTCCTTTATTTTTTGGGTCGTGGGGATATAGATTGGGAGACTTATTTTACTTTTCGACATGCTTGTATTAGATATGGCCAAGTATGATGACATTATCGGTATGGAATGACTTGTTGCTTATCGATCCATGATATATTAGTTTAGTAGGAGCATTATATTTTCTATACCGGTCCAGGAGATATTTCTGGTGGAGATGTCACATCTTGAGGGAGGATCGTCCACCCATTTATATTACTCAGAGGAGGAGACCTCTAAGGAGATAATGATTCCCCTTTACTCGATTCCTTTCATTAGGGAGTTCTTCGCTGTGTTACAGGATATACTAGGATTACAACCTAGCCGAGAGGTAGATTTTGTTATAGATTTGATACCGAGCACTCAGTTGATAGCCCATGCACCCTACCGTATGGCTCCAACTGAGATGATGGAGTTGCAGGATCAGATTGAGCAGCAATTAGGACAGGGGTTCATTCATAGGAGTGCCTCGCCTTGGGGTTCTCCCATGTTGTTTGTGAAGAAGAGCTATGGTTCATTGAGGTTATGTGGGGACTATCGAGAATTGAACAAAGTCACGATACGTAATAAGTATTCGTCGCCCTAAATAGATGACTTGTTAAACCAGTTGAGAGGAGTTTCCATCTTCTCAAAGATAGACTTGAGGTCGGGATATCATCAGTTACGGATCAGGGAGAAGGATGTGTCGAAGACTGCTTTCTTGATGATATATGGATCCTACGAGTTTCGGGTTATACCATTTGGGTTGCCCAATGCCCCAATCGTATTCGTGGACTTAATTAATTGGGTGTTCAAAAAGTTCTTACATCAGTTTGTCATTGTCTTTATAGATGACATTCTTATTTATTCCCAGACTGAGGAGGATCATGCTGATCATTTGAAACGGGTCCTTCAGACTATGTGAGAGAATCAGTTATATCCAAAGTATGAGAAGTGAGGATTTTGGCTAGGTGATGTCCGGTTTTTAGGCACGTTATTTTCGAAAAGGGAATATCCATAGATATGGGGAAGGTTTTCACAGTGAGGGGGTGGGGGAAGCCCACAACACCATCAGAGATCCATAGTTTCTTAGGATTGGTAGGGTACTACAGACGGTTCATTCAGGGATTTTTGAAGATAGCAGGTCCATTAACTAATCTGACTCACAAGGGGGTACCATATATTTGGGATGACACTTGTAAGTTGGCTTTTAATGAGATGAAGGGCAAGTTGACTTCGGCGCCAGTCCTTGCTTTACCCAGTCCAGGAGTGGCGTACCTAGTTTATACTAATGTCTCCCTATAGGGGCTTGGTGGGGTACTTCAGTAGGAGGACCAGGCTATAGCTTATGCCTCTCGTAAGCTTAAGACTCGTGAGAAAAATTACCCCAACAACGACTTGGATCTAGAAACAGTCGTGTTTTCCCTTCGTATTTGTAGATATTACTTATTAAGGGAGAAATTTCACCAGTTCACAGACCACAAGTCACTGCAATACTTGTTCACTCAGCGGGAGTTGAGCATACATCAGTATAGGTGGCTAGAGTTTGTGAAAGACTACCCAATTGAGATACAGTACCATGCAGGGATGGCTGGCGTAGTCCCAGATGGATTGAGATGTTGGCCAGTAAGTGAGGTGGCGGATGTGTGGAAGGAAAAATGGAAAGAGTTAGGACATGAGGAAGCAGTGGCCCGATCCATTATGTTCATCATGATAGTCACAATAGAGATCATCACGAGAGTGATCCAGGACTAAGCAAACGATTCATTCTTCCAGGATCAGATTATACAGCTCCTAACTGAGGGAGCAAAGTCCTATTCAATGAGTTCAGATGGGGGTTTACGATTTAATGGGAGATAAATGGTCCCAGAGGGGGAGGACTTACGTCATGCAGTGATGATAGAGTCACATGGATCTCGATTTACAGTACATCCTGGAGGGTATAAGATGTAGTAAGATATGATGCGACAATACTGGTGGAGTGGGATGAAGAAGGACACCGCGAAGTTTGTGTCCAAGTGTGCCACCTATCATTTAGTAAAGGTGGACCATCAGAGACCACCAGGGATATTCTCGCCGCTAGAGATCCCTATGTGGAAATGGGAGAGCATTTCCATGGATTTCATCATGGGGTTACCTACGTCACAGTGGGGTCACAATTTTATATAGGTAGTGGTGGATCGATTGACCAAGGTAACTCATTTCTTACTAGTGTGGACAGACTACACTACGGGATAGTATGCCCAGATATGTATAGAAGAGATAATGAGGCTTCATGGGGTGCCTCTTAATATTGTGTCTAACAGGGACAAGATCTTTGTGTCCCTAATTTGGGAGAGCTTCCAAGAGGCCATGGGTACCGAGTTGAGATTGAGTACGACCTACCACCCGCGGACAGATGGGAAGATGGAGCGGAAAAATCATATGCTAGAGTATATGTTACGAATGTGTGTCCTTGACTTTGGCGAGGGTTGGGAGCAGTATCTTCCACTGGTGGAGTTCGCTTATAATAACTCCTACCAGTTTACTATTGTCATGTCTCCATTTGAGGCATTGTATGGAAGACCTTGTTGTTCTGCCTCTTATTGGCTAGAGGTGGGGGACAATAAACTACTCGGGCCAAAAGTGATTCAGTACACATCAGCCAGAATTGAGGTGATTAGGAGCCATATTTGGGTAACCCAGGAGAGGCAGAAAAGCAACGTCGATGCCAAGCGATTCTTTGGGGAGTTTAGTGTGGGGGACCAAGTTCTACGGCGAGTGTCTCCTATGAAGGGGATAGTGAGGTTTGGGAAGAAGGGGAAATTGGATTCGAGGTACGTGGGACCATTTCCTATCATTGAGAGGATTGGACCAGTGGCTTAAATACTTGGATTTACAGAGAACATACACCGTATCCATGATGTGTTCCACATTTCTTCATTGAGATGGTAACTCCGAGATGAGTTGCCTCACACCCAGATTGCGATAGAGGAGATTGACATCCAACTTGATAGTTCATATGAGGAGAGACCAGTGGCCATCCTAGACCATAGTGAGAGAAGATTGAGTTCAAACTTTGGCACTGTTCAAGAGTATGCCAAAATTGACCACACTTAACTAAAATATATATACCCTAAAATAAAAACCCTTCTCCCAATCTCTCTCTCTCTCTCTCTCTCTCTCTCTCTCTCACACACATCCTCGGATGTGACTTCATTGGTGGACTGTGATTCCACTATCGTTTTGTTAGGCGACTGTGACTTCTCTGGTGGACTTTGATTCCATCGTTGTTATGTCTGTGACTTCTCTGGTGGACTGTGACTTCTCTCATCCTTGTGTGTGTGTGTGGGGGGGGGGGGGGTTGTCAACACTTGCCTCTATCACTATTCTATTAGGCGACTACCTGAAGCTCCACTTGAATGCCCTTGTTCCTGCTATTTTTGAACAAAAAGGTGATGCTAAAAAACCTTTCTATTAATTTAATCTAACAATATACTTGTTTCTTTTCTACTTTCCTCACTATTTATTTGGTTGCTGAGGAAATGCACCAAAAAAAGGGTACCCAATTTATTACATGAGAAAATACATTTTTTCTGGGATATTTCTTGCCTTTTAGTTTCTCAATAGAAATAATTTAATTTGTCTCATATAACATAACTATTTGATTGTCTTAGTTTTATTTGATTATTGATATCTTTAGTGGGTAGCTGCTGATTTTGTGAATCATGTTTTTTTTAATATTGTTGTTTAGAATTAGGTGTGTTGGATATTTATTTTGCAACTGATTGTTTTTGTGTTAGGATTAATTTTGACAGTGGTGGATGGTGATTGTGCTGAAATTTTGCAATGGAACCACTTGTTGATGGAGTTAATTATTTATCCCCATTAGGATATAATTCCTCTTCTAGTTTAGGAACTAATTCGTTCATGATGCCTCCAGGGGCCTTTTTTTTTAACTCTCATGGAGGTACTCGCACATCAGTCTCACTTCATAGCTGAATACACTAAATAAGTTGCCGAATACCCCAAACAAATTAAAGAAATTTTATTAAACAAACGAAAAACAAACCGGATCAATTGGACAAGATCAACATAACTGCAATACCCCTTATTTATGAGTAATTATTTTTATATTAATTTGTCGTGTGGATTAATTATATAATATAAAGGAATTTGGAGTAAATATCATTTTAAGTGATTTAAGAGATAATAGTTTCCGAGTTTTGCATATATACTGTTAAGTGAATGTAAATAGCATCATATTATGTTTTGTTGTGTCATTGTGCTTTAAGCGACATGTATGGATTATGTTCAAATGGAATCATTATTAAAGAATTAAAATGATGCTAGAACATGAAATAATTTATTTTAACCCGGATGCCAATCTAGAGGGCGCGGTTAGTCCGAAAATAGTCGAGATAGTCAAAATAAGTACCATGTTATGTTTTGGGGGTCCGGGTACTTTTAACCGGTTATGACTTAATTAGGTTGTTACGAGTCATTTTAATTATGTAGTAGCATTTAACGTTGGACTTAGTGTATTTAGGCAATTAAGTCTTCCAAAAACACTTATTTCTCATTTGTATGTTCTAAACTTAGAGAGAGTTAGAGAGAAGAGAGAGCTTGGGAGAAAGCTGAGAGAAGGAGAGAAAATTGAAGATTTGAGCTTCGAAATTATTGCTACCGGAAGATAATCCGATATTAGAACCCTAAGGAAAGATTCTAACTTGCAAATGTATGATTTAGTGTGGATAATTTTCATTTTATTTGCGTTCTTGAGATTTACCATTTACAGGTTTTGATGAATTTTGGTGTTTAAACCCTTAAATATTGTATTAGATTTGATTTGAGTTGGATTTATAAAATAGTGTTGGTGTAGAAATGATTTGGTCTTAGTATGAGTTGATTTGGTTGGGATTTGAGGAAAGAAGGATGGGATTTGGAAATTTAGGGTTCATATAACCCCTAGCCCCCAACTTGGCAAATCTGCCAGGGCGAATTGATTCCCTAAAAAGGGTGGCTACATGTTTATGGAGCCGAATCGATTCAGGTTAAGGCCGAATCGATTCAGCATGAGACAGGAGGTTGGTGTTCTCGGTCGAAATGATTCTCTTTTAAGGGCGAATCGATTTGGAATTCCTTCCATTTTCTTTTAGGTTTAAGGCCTAGGAACCTTCTTTTATGAAGTAATAAAGTGTATTAGAGTCTTATATTAGGGGGATTAATACCCTAGATTAGTAAGGAGATAATTGGGATTATTTCGGGGCTATTTAAATAGACGTTAGTACATTTTTCCTAAAGTAAGATAGCTTAGGATTTAGGGAGACGTAGGTGGTATTATTTTGGTACTTTGAGATTCTAGTATGGGAGAGATCACACTTGGTAGACTTTAGTATTGTTGTGAGCCCTCGGTGACTATTATGGGGATAATTATAAGTTGTGGTTTATAGCGTTAAACACATATGGTTTTGGGACTAATAAAATGTACTTTTAAATTGGCATATTGTGTAAATTATGACTTTCATATACATACCTCTCTAAATACTATCATAAGGGAAGTTACGCGAATGAGGTGAAGTGTCGCGCCCCGAATTAATTTTGTTAAACTCAGCCTTTAATTTAGAGATAAATTTCCTTAAACAATGCTTTAATTTAAATCTCTGAGGAAAATAGCATAAGATTTTTTTTTTCCAAAAGTATGTGTTGATGAAAACATAATTGCCTTTACTTATAACTTATAAGTACTACATAACTTTACATAACCAATATCCTTAGTTTAATAATTACACAAAAGGAATCTTGATATTTAAACCATACTAATATCCGTCACTCCCCCGTTTTAAGGTCCTAACTTGGCAGTGAACTCCAATTTATAAGCATACCTGAAACAAAACATTATAGGAGTGTAAGCTATAAAGGCTTAGTGAATGACCACATACCACACATATAACCAATTTGAATAACCATTTTTATTTTGTTCTAATGCCATAACCCAACACGAATTGTGAAACTCTCGCAAGCCTGGACCCGCCACAGTCCAATTAACCCACCACAGTAATTAGGGACCACCACATCCCTTTATTAGGCCCGAGTACACAAACCTTTAAGTTGGATTAACAGTACCACCACATCCCGTAGGACCCACCAAAGTCCTTAACATTAGATAAAGGACTCACTAGTCCATATCATTGTAACACCCCGTATTTTTATTTATTATTTTAATTAATTAATTGGAATTTTCGAGAAAATAAATTTTAAAATTTTTATTGGCTAAGTATGTTGGTTATGATTTTAGAAGAACAAAACTTCAAGCGGAATTAAAATCGGAGTTAAAACGGATTTTATATTGATTTTACAATATTTTTGCCTTATGGCATTTTTTGGGGAAACTGTCAGTTTTTCGGGGTGATCGATCGATCGACGGGGGGGTAGATCGATCGACCCTCCCAGAAAACGTGCGCTGTAATCTGTTTTATTAAGAGTTTGTGTAGGATTAGGACTCCTAATCACTATATAACCTTGTTAATCCGTAGAGGGACTTCTCATAATCACTTTTTCTCCAGTTTTTCACCAGAGAACACTTCCAAATATTTTTCATCTCACTCATAATCATCAACCTTCAACAAAATCAAGTTTTTGTCACAAGTTTTGGCACAAGTTTTTGAAGGCTTAATTGGGGTTTAATCAAGATCGTTCAAGAACACTCTTTTGCTAATTTTTCGAGAGGAATCCAGATTTCTAATCAGATTTTCAACACGATCTTCACAGGCATGAATACTCTATTCTTTTCCTTTAGTATTATGCGTTTTAAGTGTCGCCTAAACACTTAATTACATGTTTTCTTAAAAATAATTAGTAACTTAATTAGAAAAATTGAATACTAATTATGGGGCTGTTTTTATAAAATCTTTTAATCTGAATAATATTCATAACCCTTTGGGTACGTAGGATTGATGAGCGATTTTGGGTTTTATTGGTGTAGGTTGCATGTAGAAAAATTATAGTTTTAAAATAAATGATTTTTGGGTGCGTACAACTCATGTAATACATATAGAGATAATAAAATTTGGGTTTTGATATATGTATGATGAAAACTTGGTATATTTAATTTAAAATAATTAAATGAGATTATTTGGATATTGTTGGAATTGTGATAATTAAATTAAAGATTTAATTGAATTGGACTATCATGCGTAGTTTATATATTGATTAATTATGCTTGTTTTGTGTGACTTGTTGGTATTATGATGTTGCCTTTGTGACGAAAGGTTGTTGGGTATTATTTATCTCCCTATATTTTAGAATGCCTCTAGGTATGGGACTAGTGGGTATGCCTTTTGATGATTTACGCCTTCTAGGTATGGGACTAGTGAGGGTAGATTATCCCGTTTTTATCATCTTGAGGGTGGGCTGATTTTTATTACTTTATCGTCGTTACGGTAGTCTAAGTACGAGACTAAGTTAAGATTTATGTTAGAAAATCCTCCTATACATAGGATAGGACGTATTGATAACTTGGGGACCCTTAGGTATGGGACTAAGGGGTATTTTGAGGATCTCACATCGATTAAAAAGGGTGGGGTAATTCATAAATTATGAAATTTAGAAATTGAGAATTAATGCCTAAGATAAAAACGGGTATTAAAATTTGTGGCGACATAATGTGTCGGGGCTGACAGTTTAAACGGGCCAGAGGGCGATTTATGTCGTGTCGTGTGTGGAACCTTGTCATGTGTCGGGGCCGACAGTAAACGGGTCAGAGGGCGATTGACAAGGGTAACCTTGTCATGTGTCGGGGCCGACAGTAAACGGGTCAGAGGGCGATTGACAAGGGGAAGTGTGACACTTTAATAAAAAGTGAGAACAATAATAAAAGTTGGTTAATTTAATTAAATTAACATCGTGGGACTTGGGAATTTAAAATCATATTGGTGTGCCTTTATAAATGGGGATTTTTGCGGGTAGTTAGTAGGTTATAATTATCGCGTTTAATTATCCCGTTTAATTTAAAATATTCTATTGTGATATTTATTGCGTATAATGCTACTGTCTGGATTCAAGAATCCAAATTGAGGGGAGTAGTGTGTATTCTTGCTCGGGGCTTTGGCTCTGACCCATGCGTTGACTAATCTTTTTCAGGATTAGAATTAGAGAAGCTGCATAAGTTTATCGGAGTTATCATTTGGAGGTGCAGCTGGAGCGGATTTACTTTATCGCTTTGTTTTAGTTTAGACTTTCTTTTCCAGTCGTATTTCAGTATGAGACTTCATTGGAGTTTTATTGGCCATTCGGTTCCAAAGTTGTTTAAAGGATTTATGTTGGATTATTCAGATCTTTGTTATTCAGGTTTTATTTAATCATTATTGGAGATTGGATTTTTGGAGTAAGCATGTGATGGATCTTGTATCGCTTAGTTATTTGTGATTATTTGAGATTTATTCAATTATTTATCTTATGGACTGATTATTTATGTCTCATATCTGTCTCATGCTAAGAATGGTATTTTATTTAGTTCACGCCCGACATAGTTCGGCGGCGGTGGCTGGCCACCCCGTCTGTCGGATTTTGCGGGGTGTGACAGATATATAACATCGCTTAACATTTTTAATCATATGCATATGTTTCATAAATACAACATCACTCCCATAAACATTTTCACACATGTGTTTAACTACACATTTCCATATGAAATTATAAGCATATATAATTCATAGGATAGGTCACTCAACTTGGATTTAGTGCTAAGATTAATACCAACTACTTCCTTGGTATGGTAGTATTAGTTGCTTCCCCACCTAACAAGTCAATGTCGTTAGTATTTGAATACACCCATTAACATCAAACCCAGTAATACATCACATCATTTGGTCAATCAGAAATAACTAAGGAGGAATTAAATATGACACTTCACATTTCTATAACACCCAATTAATTAGGGTTCTAACACAATTTACAGAATTTAATTACGAACTTGCTAGACAAAGTTATGCCCATTTGATTACAGCCTTTTCCAAATCATTTCTCAAGAAAAACAACAACACAACTTCAACTTCATGAAATTCTCATAATTTTTGTACAACATAACTTTCCATGATATTCCACCCAATATTAGTAAACACATTGAATAATACAAATTTAATGTTTCATAATTTTTAGGGCTCATTTTCTATGTCGAGCAAAACGTCAAACACTTGGTATGCATTCTTGCTCCTTTAGGGCAGATTTTAAACCACGACTTCAAACTATCACCAAGGGTTCATTCCTTGGTACTTTTACACAATTTTCGGATATGTTATACATGTATGAGTGTGTTTTACTCTCCAACTTGAATCAATCAATTCCAATAAGTATTCCATGATTTATACCATTTTTAGCATAACTAGGTGAAAATACAACATTAAGGCATAACTTAACAATTTTAAGCATACATAACCTTGACCTTGAGTATAATTCATGGAAACATATAATAAACATGTTTTAGCATAAATATGCATCATAATCATGGATTTTCTAAATCAAAATACTTTACGAAAAGATGATGTAAATTTAGGACTTTAAAGTATGCATTTACGATCCTAGCTCTGGTTCTAACCTATGTTCTTAACCCATCCTTGTTCCAATACAATTCAGCAATATGGGTATCATTAAAATATATATCCAAATCAAAAATAAAAACATGCCAAGTATAGAACTCATCCATGTGACCAACTTTAATAAAGATGTAATTACCTTACGAGGATTCCTCGATTTATAGAAAATTTCCAAAGATTTCTTTCTTAACTTTCTTCTCTTTCTCTCTCTTTAGGCAAAACTTGTTATTTCTTAGGAGGAAGAACACATGCCTCTCATTTATAATCAGAAATTCGTTGTATAGTGGTCCAATAGCAATAGGGGTTGTGGTAATACGTGATTGGTTGGTTGGAAGGTCGAATTAGACAATTCCATTAATGACACATTTGTCCCACCTTGGTAAAATTACCATTACTCACTATCACGGGCCCCGATTTACTCTCTCTTTGTGTCTATGAGTAGATAGCTTAAACATCTACAAATTTCCTATTTTGTGTTTTCCCAAAATCATAAAATTAATACGCCAAATTTGGGCTCGAACAGGAAAGTAGCAATTTACCGAAAATTTCAAACTTTCACATTTGGAGACCAAACATTGCCAATTTCGTATCAACACCTTTATTTACTTTTATAAACATAAGCATGCATTAAAACATAATTTATTATGAATTTAACCACATAACTAATCATATGTTCTAAACATGGTATCCCCGATCATAAGCTCAATTAGCACCTAATGTAAACAACACATATATCACATGAGCATGCATCCCCTAAACATGATAATTAACATGTTTAACACACATAACCAATTTATAACTTATAACTCCTAAGTTATAATTAATCATGTAATTAACCTTCCTAATCATATTTTAGGGCCTTACAATTCTACCCCTCTTATAAAAATTTCGTCCTCGAAATTTAACGCATAAGAAACTTACCAAATAGATGAGGATATTGCTTCTTCATGTTATCCTCCCCTTCCCAAGTGCCATACTCCACATTCCGATTTCTCCACATCACTTTAACTAGTGAAATGGTTTTACTACGTAACACTTGCTCCTTTCGATCTACAATAGCAATTGGTTCCTCCACATAGGTTAAGTCATTTTGAAGCTCTATCGGTTGTGAGATAAACACATGTGAAGGATCGGTCACATACTTACGTAACATGGATATATGAAAAACATCGTGTATTCGAGACAATTCTGGTGGTAACGCCAATTTATAAGCTACAGCTCCAACCCGTTTCACTATCTCATAAGGGCCAATGTACCTGGGACTTAACTTTCCCTTCTTCCCGAATCTTATAACCCCTCTCCAAGGAGAAACACGTAGGAATACTCGATCACCTTCCTCAAATTTCAATTCTTTCCTTCGGTTGTCTGTATAACTTTTCTGTCTACTTTGCGCCACCTTTAAGTGATTATGGATAACATTGATCTTTTCAGTAGTCTGTAGTACAATTTCTGGCCCAAGAAGTTTTCGTTCTCCTACTTCAGTCCAACACACTGGAGTTCTGCATTTTCTCCCATACAAAGCTTCATAAAGAGCCATCTCAATACTCGAATGATAGCTATTATTATAAGCAAACTCTATTAGTGGAAAGTGTTCATCCCAACTCCCCTTGAACTCCAACACACAGATTCGTAACATGTCTTCAAGTGTTTGGATCGTTCTTTCTGACTGCCCATCCGTTTGAGGATGAAAAGCTGTACTAAATTTCAATTTAGTCCGCAAAGCTTCTTGTAAACTAGGCCAAAAGTGAGAAGTAAACTTAGGATCTCAATCAGAAATAATAGAAACAGGTGCACCATGCAATCTGATAATCTCATCCACATATAATTTGGCATATCTATCCATGGAGTAAATAGTTTTAGCAGGAAGAAAATGTGCAGACTTAGTCAACATATCAACGACAACCGAAATAGAATCAAACCCTCGTGATGATTTTGGTAAACCTACAACAAAATCTGTAGTAACATGCTCCCATTTCCACTCAGGAATAGGTAAGG
The DNA here is from genome assembly GCA_949130495.1 of Sambucus nigra. Lineage (NCBI taxonomy): Eukaryota > Viridiplantae > Streptophyta > Magnoliopsida > Dipsacales > Adoxaceae > Sambucus > Sambucus nigra. Next base: position 251,069,308 of record OX422215.1, read on the forward strand.
GCTGTAGTAAACCACTTGGCTTCTGATGCTCCACCTTCACCTGTTGGCAAACTAGACATCTAGCAACAAATTCTGCAATGTCGTGTTTCATTCCCGGCCACCAATAACATTGTTTCAAATCTCTATACAGTTTTGTGCTCCCTGAATGCATAGCATATAAAGAACAATGCGCTTACTCTAAAATTGTTCTTCTTAAATCAGGCACATTAGGTACACACAAACGGTCTCCGTACATAACAATGTCATCATCCCGAATAGAAAATTCATTTGCTTTACCCTTTTTCATATTATCTCTAACTTTCTCCAATTCTGCATCTCCTGCCTGTGCTTGTTTTATCGAGTCTATCAACGTGGGTCTAACATTTAAATGTGACACTATTCCATAAGACTCATTCAAAGTTAATTCCACCCCCATAAAGCTAACTCTCTCAGCAGGTCAACTCGAATACAATAAATACAAGATACTATGCCTAGAGATTTTCTACTCAAAGCCTCAGCAACAACATTAGCTTTACCCGGATGGTGATGTATCGTGCAATCATAATCTTTTATAAGTTCCATCCACCTTCTTTGCCTCAAGTTCAAGTCTTTTTGTGTAAACAAGTATTTTAAGCTTTGATGGTCAGTAAAAATTTCACAACTAACACCATATAAGTAGTGTCTCCAGATTTTTAATGCAAAAACTATTGCAGCCAACTCAAGATCGTGTGTAGGTTAGTTGCGTTCATGTATCTTTTACTGTCGAGAAGCAAAAGCAATTACCTTTCCATGCTACATTAACACACAACCGAGTCCTTGATACGAGGCATCACTATAAATAACTAAACCTTCTGTATCCGTTGGGATAGTCAATACTGGAGTTGATGTCAACTTACCCTTTAAACTTTCAAAGCTTTTATCACAATCACCACTACACACAAACTTGTTCTCCTTTCTGGTAAGCTTAGTTAATGGCAATGCAATAAAAGAAAACCCCGGTATAAACCTCCTGTAATAGCCCGCCAATCCCAAAAAGCTACGCACCTCTGTCACACTAGTTGGTCTTTCCCAATTCATTACTGCTTCAACCTTTTTGGGATCTACACAAATACCATTAGCAGAAATAACATGCCCCAAAAATACTACCTTGTCTAGCCAAAATTCACATTTAGAAAATTTAGCATACAACTGCTTCTCTCGCAAGGTCTGTAAAATAATACGCAGGTGGCATTCATGCTCATCCCTACTATGAGAATATATCAAAATATCATCGATGAAGACAATAACAAAAGAATCCACATATGGGTGAAATATACGGTTCATCAAATCCATGAATACGGCCGGTGCATTTGTTAACCCAAATGGCATGATAAGAAATTCATAATGTCCATACCTGGAACGAAAAGCAATTTTAGAAATGTCACAAGCTCTTACTTTCAATTGATGATATCCAGATCTGAGATCAATCTTAGAAAACACTTTGGCTCCTTGCAACTGATCGAACAAGTCATCAATGCGGGGTAGTGGGTATTTGTTACGGGTAGTCACCTTATTCAATTGACGATAATCGATGCACAGCCTCATGGTTCCATCTTTCTTCTTTACAAACAATACTGGGGATCCCCATGGTGATACACTAGGCCTTATAAAACCACGATCTAACAAATCTTGCAATTGTATCTTTAGCTCTTTTAATTCTACAGGGGCCATACGATATGGTGCAATAGATATTGGTGCAGTTCCTGGTACCAACTCAATCGAAAATTCCACCTCACGGTCTGGTGCTAACCCTGGGAGTTCTTCTGGGAAGACATCTGCAAACTCATTAACTACTGGTATATCTGAAAATTTTCCAGCCTCTTGTCGTATGTCCACCACATGGGCAAGATAACCCTCACATCCTTTCCTTAGCAGTTCATAACATTTTGTAGCAGAAATCAAACAAGTTGGAGTGACATTTCGTTCCCCAATAAATTTAAATTCAGGTTCACCAGGTAACTGAAACACTACCTCCTTTTTAAAGCAATCCAAACATACATGATATGAGGCTAACCAATACATACCCAGTATCACATCAAAGTCACGCATATCGAGAGGTAATAAGTCAACTAGTAATTATTTTTCACCCACTCGTACCACACACTCCCTATATACCCTCTCAATAAAAACCAACCCCCCCACTGGAGTAACAATATCTAAACCAGAATCTAATGATGATAATGGTTTATTAAGATGCAACAGATAAAGCAAAGACACAAAAGAATGTGTAGAACCAGGATCTATCAACACATAAGCATCTTTATCACCAATAGGAAGTGTACTTGTCACTACGTTAGGCATAGCTTGTGCATCTTGTTGCGTCAGTGCAAACACTCTGCCTTGACCTTGGTTTTGAGACACGCCTCCTCTACCTCCCATGTGTACTTTTGGTGTAGAAATCCTATCTCCTACTGTCACACTCCCAATTGAAGTTGTAGCTCCCATCGCTGGACAATTCTTTCGTAAGTGCCCCGGTTGATGACAATGGAAACATAAAGGTGTCGTCTCAGATATTGTACACTCCCGAGACATGTGCCCTTGACCACCACATCTATAACAAAATATGGCCCTCGATCCCATCACCGATGCATTTTCTGACCGATTCATCCCAGTCCTTCCACCTCGAGCTTGAAATCTTCCACGTGCATTTCTATTATTTTTAAACTCTTGGCCCTTAGGCACTCCTCGTGCTACACTCTGAGTTGAGGTTCCCGCCTCCCATCCATATGATCTTATACTATCATGTCTAGCTTTCTTTGAGTGTTCAACTTCCATTTCTTTTATTGACTTTTCTGACACCATGGCCCTATCCACCAAGTCCACATAATCCGTTATCTTCATATTAGCAACCATGCTTTTTATATCTACACTCAGCCCGGTTTGAAACCGATCAAATTTACTTTCTTCCGTCCTCACCAAGTCAGGTGTAAATCTAGATAAGGATATAAATAAATCTTCATACTCTGCCACTGTTCGATTCCCCTGTTTCAACGTGATAAATTCTTCCTCTTTCTCCTTCCTATAAAGCCTTGGGAAATATTTTTCAAAGAACACTTTCACAAACCTCTTCCATGTAATTCGTGGAGGATTTATTAGCACCACTCCCCCCATGGTAGTAAGTAACCTTTCTGTTGCATCCCACCATAACTTTGCATCAGCCTCTAACCTAAAGGTTGCTAATAAAACCTTTTGTTCATCTCTCACTTCCATCACCTTGAATATTGTTTCCATCTTTCTAACCCACCCCTCTGCCACTAACGGATCCGTGGTCAAAGTAAATGCAGGCGGATTTAACTTCATGAACCTCTCATGTAATTTGTCCCTATTCCCACCATGTTCTCCACCTCTTGCTTGTTACATAAGTTGTGCCACAGCACGTAATATTCTTCCCACATCATCAATAGGTTGTTGTTGCACCTCTGGTTCATCCACTTCAATAGGTCTATGTCCTTGCTGACTATTAGGTACATAGGATGCCTCACCCTCTGCTCTATCATGCGGCTCGTGTGGATCCATCACTCACTGCAATATAATCAACTTAACAAAATATAATAGCAGCAGTTTAATATTAACATTGTTAGTCAAAATCCAGGTGCATAACAAACTCACTTTCTAGTGTCCACAGCCAATCTAGACCCTCACACCCTATCCAGAACCAAATAACCACGCTCTGATACCAAGTTGTCGCGCCCCGAATTAATTTTGTTAAACTCATCCTTTAATTTAGAGATAAATTTCCTTAAACAATGCTTTAATTTAAATCTCTGAGGAAAATAGCATAAGATTTTTTTTTCCAAAAGTATGTGTAGATGAAAACATAATTGCCTTTACTTATAACTTATAAATACTACATAACTTTACATAACCAATATCCTTAGTTTAATAATTACACAAAAGGAATCTTGATATATAAACCATACTAATACCCGTCACTCCCCCGTTTTAAGGTCCTAACTTGGCAGTGAACTCCAATTTATAAGCATACCTGAAACAAAACATTACAGGAGTGTAAGCTATAAAGGCTTAGTGTATGACCACATACCACACATATAACCAATTTGAATAACCATTTTTATTTTGTTCTAATGCCATAACCCAACACGAATTGTGAAACTCTCGCAAGCCTGGACCCGCCACAGTCCAATTAACCCACCACAGTAATTAGGGACCACCACATCCCTTTATTAGGCCCGAGTACACAAACCTTTAAGTTGGATTAACAGGACCACCACATCCCGTAGGACCCACCACAGTCCTTAACATTAGATAAAGGACTCACTAGTCCATATCATTATATAACATCGCTTAACATTTTTAATCATATGCATATGTTTCATAAATACAACATCACTCTCATAAATATTTTCACACATGTGTTTAACTACACATTTCCATATGAAATTATAAGCATATATAATTCATAGGATAGGTCACTCAACTTGGATTTAGTGCTAAGATTAATACCAACTACTTCCTTGGTATGGTAGTATTAGTTGCTTCCCCACCTAACAAGTCAATGTCGTTAGTATTTGAATACACTGATTAACATCAAACCCAGTAATACATCACATCATTTGGTCAATCAGAAATAACTAAGGAGGAATTAAATATGACACTTCACATTTCTATAACACCCAATTAATTAGGGTTCTAACACAATTTACAGAATTTAATTACGAATTTGCTAGACTAAGTTATGCCCATTTTATTACAGCCTTTTCCAAATCATTTCTCAAGAAAAACAACAACACAACTTCAACTTCATGAAATTCTCATAATTTTTGTACAACATAACTTTCCATGATATTCCACCCAATATCAGTAAACACATTGAATAATACAAATTTAATGTTTCATAATTTTTAGGGCTCATTTTCTATGTCGAGCAAAACGTCAAACACTTGGTATGCATTCTTGCTCCTTTAGGGCAGATTTTAAACCACGACTTCAAACTATCACCAAGGGTTCATTCCTTGGTATTTTTACACAATTTTCGGATATGTTATACATGTATGAGTGTGTTTTACTATCCAACTTGAATCAATCAATTCCAATAAGTATTCCATGATTTATACCATTTTTAGCATAACTAGGTCAAAATACAACATTAAGGCATAACTTAACAATTTTAAGCATACATAACCTTGACCTTGAGTATAATTCATGGAAACATATAATAAACATGTTTTAGCATAAATATGCATCATAATCATGGATTTTCTAAATCAAAATGCTTTACGAAAAGATGATGTAAATTTAGGACTTTAAAGTATGCATTTACGATCCTAACTCTGGTTCTAACCTATGTTCTTAACCCATCCTTGTTCCAATACAATTCAGCAATACTGGGGATCCCCATTTACGATCCTAACTCTGGATTTTCTTCTCTTTATCTCTCTTTAGGAAAAAATTGTTATTTCTTAGGAGGAAGAACACATGCCTGTCATTTATAATCAGAAATACGTTGTATAGTGGTCCAATAGCAACAGGGGTTGTGGTAACACGTGATTGGTTGGTTGGAAGGTCGAATTAGACAATTCCATTAATGACACATTTGTCCCACCTTGGTAAAATTACCATTACTCACTATCACGGGCCCCGATTTACTCTCTCTTTGTGTCTATGAGTAGATAGCTTAAACATGTACAAATTTCCTATTTTGTGTTTTCCCAAAATCATAAAATTAATACGCCAAATTTGGGCTCGAACAGGAAAGTAGGAATTTACCGAAAATCTCAAACTTTCACATTTGGAGACCAAACATTGCCAATTTCGTATCAACAGCTTTATTTACTTTTATAAACATAAGCATGCATTAAAACATAATTTATTATGAATTTAACCACATAACTAATCATATGTTCTAAACATGGTATCCCCGATCATAAGCTCAATTAGCACCTAATGTAAACAACACATATATCACATGAGCATGCATCCCCTAAACATGATAATTAACATGTTTAACACACATAACCAATTTATAACTTATAACTCCTAAGTTATAATTAATCATGTAATTAACCTTCCTAATCATATTTTAGGGCCTTACATGAAGTCCCCTGGCTAGTGCATGCAGGGTGAATATAGTCCTCTGCCATAGGACCGGTGGTTACATTGTGTTGTAGTTTTATTCGAAGTGAGGTAATTTCGGGTATGATTATGACTCACTATCGAAGGTATATGAACACTTACAAAGTGACGCTATTTAGGGTGCCCAGGTTGTCTTGGTTATAGGCCCTGGAAGATGATAGCTATTTGGGGGCGCATCCAGTGGGGTGACTCCCGGAAGGATGGTCTTAGAATCATTATATGGTGATTATGAATATTCACACGAATGTGACATTTTAGAAATTAACTATTCGGAATAAGTTTCCTAATGAGGAATGGACTTGTGAACTTATATTGTGCAAAACTGTAATGTAAGTTATTTGAATTGGAATTTAGTTATCTTTCTTGCATTAATGGATAGTTATCAATAAATGATATTGCGCTAGGGTGTGCACTTAGATGAGAGGTGAGGATTATTCTTGTTGGTGAGTGAGGACTGAAACTGCTAATGAAGTTTATCTTTCATAACTATTGTGCATCTTATTCACATGTTTATCATATCAAAACGGGCCCTGACCCATCTATATTTCTCTATTTTGTGTGGTTCTATTTTACGCACAGTTGCTCCGCCGCAAGGATGCCCGTGTTGATCCTTCCTTCCTAGTTTCCCGAGGCCATAGCATTTTTGCGGATGTTATACCACTTTTGTGATAGATGCATCACTCTTTTGTATGATCTAGTTATGATAAGTTGGTAAATTCGGGCGTGTTGCCTAAGTTTTGTAATTGTATATATTATTTGTATTTAACTATAATGATATTTTGTACCAGTATGTTAACCGATATCTTATTCGGTTATTGTATTGTTAATGATTGTTAAAATGTTATCTGTCTTTATTTATATCCACCTTCTTTTCAAATTGAATTTTCTAAATAGTTTTATTTAAACATACCAATTAAATTGACATCCGTTTTCTAAAATAATTGGTGGTTATCTTGTACTATTATGCTTACGACAGTGATGCTAAGAATGGACCATCTATGATTCCTGTATTTATTGGAGTATTGGGATGGACACCTCTTATTTTAATAAGAGGAGTGTTACAATAACCATCTACAATAAACATCATTGTAGTATTGGCCGAATTCTTACTATGGTGTATAAATTTATGATGTCATGGTTAAAATGTTAGTTTGGTTGGTAGGTAATACAATTAGAAAGGTATCATTCTTTTAAATCATTTTCCTATCTCATAACATAAAAGACTTATTGTGATTAAAATGTTAATGTGAACATCTTTATTTAATGGAGCCACAACGAAACAAATTCATTACACCACCGAATATGTTTTCTGGTTTTTGTATACTTTCTTCCCCCTCATATGTTTAATTTGTCTGTTTAAATATATACTTCAAAATTAGGGATTAAATTTGTTTATAAATTTTGTATTTGTGGTTGACGTTTTTTCCGGGTTTGTGGAGAGGAACCAATACTAGGACTTTCACTTTGCAATTGCAATTTATCTGCGATGAACCGATATGATGGACTACTTCTTGTTATTGGTGAGGTTTATTTAGTTGTTGATTTGCAATGGCAATTTCTCTTTACAATTTCTTATGTGAACGGTTATGTTTTGATTTGGTATCTAAATTGTGTTTTCTAAGCACTCAATTGTTGGGTATCATGAGAATAGGCATGAGCTGCATAGATATTGATAAAACGGGGGAATGCATAATTTTTATTTTTATTATGTGCTTTTGAGGTAAGATGGGGGCATGCGGAATTTGAAAATATATTAGTATTTTAGGCTACTTACATTTCGGTTATCCTGGATTATAAACTGAATCATTTATTATTTCCTTAATAGGTTGTTGTGAGGAGCCTTCTCTTGGATTATATGTCGACTCACGTAAATTATTGCCCCTATATAAATTACTTTTTAGTTATTTGTAGATTAAATTTTTTGGGATTACTTGGTGGTTTAATACTAGAATGTGGTGAAGTTTGTTTGTTATTTTTCTTAACTTATATTTGTAATATTTTTCTATTATTTAAATCACAATCTTATACTACAGAAACGGTTAAGGGGAAGTGGTTATGGAGTTGCGGATGCAAGGATGGATGCAAAGTTGAATGAAGGGTGGATCTATGAACAAATGTGTGGAATCAGGTTGAAGGTAGAACGCGTGGAATGTGGCACAGGCATAGACATAATGGATACCAAATTGTAATGTAAATTATAGATACTTAATAATTATTATGTTTAGTTTTATTTCATTCTGGTATCGCTTATGTCCCTTCATTGGGATGCTTCTAAGTAGTCCTTAATATCTTAACCATAAGTTTTTATTCTTCTCATTATTAAAATATGTTTGTGATCATTTTATTCGTGCTACTACTGAATCTTATGATTATGATATCCATTAAGAGGTACAACTTTTATTATATTTTCTCAGCAATAATTTTTTATTGGTGGACCATATTACAAGTTTATGCGCCAATCAACCTTGATTGACTTCTTAGACAAGTACCAGTTTGTTTTCAATGCGTGCATACACAAAGGTTGATCACTTTTCGTTAGTTTTTTTATCTCTTTATTTTATTAGGGCACATTACTGTCCAGGATAGTAGTTATTATTTATTAATAGGGTAATTGAAAATGCTTTGCTGTAATGGTTAATGTTTCAAATTGAAGGCTTAGGTTTCAACTCAAACTTTTAGGTCTGATCTGTATTGATATTTTAGAATGGTATGAGTTTTAAGTACTGAAATAAAATTTATGATTACACAAGGACAACTTGGGGAGGACTACATTCACTTTTAGTTATAGATGCTCAATGTTCAACTAGGAATCACAGACACTTAACTGGATGTGAAGTATCCACGTATGGATCACACATGGATATGAACACACACAAGTCAGGCACTTTTCAAACACATGAAAGTATGTTTAATAGTCACTATTATTCACAAACAAGCTGTTAAAAGAGTGAAAACCTAAACGAACCCCCAAACGGTCCCGTAAGAGGCATGTACATCTCGCACATGACCAATGTAACTTATAGGAACTAACCGCGTAGTCATGGGACTTCCTGTTTGAGAATATGACGATAATTTAAAAATATATAGATTAGGCTTAAAAATAAGCGGTTAAAGGGTGAAAATCAAAACAAGTTCCCAAACGGTCCCGTAAGAGGCATGGACACCTCGTACAATACCAATGTGATGTGACACCCCGCCTAATTAAATACCTGTTGATCAGTCCTCTATTAAATTAAATCAAAGTGTTTGGATGGTTCATTCTTAGCATCACTGCTGAAAAATAATTTTTCTTTATTAATCACCTAATAAATAATTAAGCTAAGTGTCAAAACAATTAATTTTATAAATTAAGACCTATTGTTATGATTTATTATGAAACCATTTTCATGAAAACAAATAATAATATTAAAACCACCATCCAAATGAAATAACCAAGATAGACTAATCAATCCAAATAATAAATCCCAATTGCAGGAGAAGGAAATAAATAAAACAATCCCAATAATAGCTAAATCCTGAAATAATAAGGAATACAGGTCTCTCTCTGAACTAAATGAAATATGGAAACGGGCGATACATGACCTATTTGAGAATAACTAAATAGAAGACTGGAAGTGACAAGAATGGAGTTGTCTACTGTAAAGACCTAGAACTTCCACACTAGCTGTAGCACGTCAATAGTCCCAAGCCTGACGCCCCTGTGGCTTGGAACCTATAATATATATATATATATAATAGCAGAATGCCCGTGCCTGAAGGTACGACGAAAATTTTCAAATTATGTAAGTGCAAATCGACAAAATAAAATGTAATTTTAAAAAAATTGTCCATAATCTTCTTCGTTTATAAGACTATCCACCCTGGTTAACAAATAGCAAATAGCAAATAGCAAATAGTCCAACAATATTGAAATAGTCAAAATTCATCAAACAATTTCACATATAACATCAAAGATACAATATTCATCAACCGAATTCACATTTTGTCTCAAATAAACATAGTGCCAATTTAAAAAAATTTGGACATAATATCATTTATTTATTGGACTATCCACCCTGCTTAAGGGATAACAACAAATACAACAATATTCAAATAGCCCAAATTCATCTACAAAATTCTTCAACGCATATTACACAAATCTGTAGTGTATTTATAGACAACTATACATACTACACATGATCAATAGTGTAGTTTGTTGCGTTCAACAATCTGAAATACAATTACAAAAAATTATGTGTAACAAAGGTAATACATTAAATAAAGTAACCCCCTTTTCGAAAATAAAACATGGTAATAACTCAGCCACGCAACACCTCCACCTCAACCTTCTGTCTCTTTTTTGTTCACCCCGCAACCTCAATCCCTCTCCATATCGAGTTTACCCACAAAGCAACGATTTGATTGATAAGAATATATAACAATGAATTAAAAACAACTAAAATAACCATCTTCAAGTCAATATTCAAACAACAGTGAACACAATAGAACATACCCAAGTTCACAATAGTGCAAAATAGAACACTACTTTAAATCAGAAGAGAAAAAGAAAGAAAGTGACCTCCAATGTCTAACATAAATCAAGAATGGTAGGGAGATTATTTTTGGGGAATCCACGCTGAAAGGTGTAAACAAAAAATTAAGCACCCACTTAAAAAACAGGAAAATATATAGGCATAATGAAAAATAAACCTAAATGTGCTTAATATAAATCTAATATTTCACTTCTGATCATAATCATATATCTGCAACACTTGATATAGTGCATGACTATATATGTAAACAATAGTGTAGAATAAGCATTCTCTACAATTTATGTAAAAAATTGACTAATACTTGATATAATGAAATTAGCCAACTAAATATAAAGTATTGGTTGTGTAATTACATTAAAATTAGCCTTCAGCTAAAAATAATAGCACGAAAGGAAAAATAGGTAGTTTAGGTATTATATAACAATTGCTTAGGTTAAAGTCCAATAATATTTGTTCGCCAAACATAATCTAAAAAGAACAAAACAATTATAATCTTATTTCTCATAAAAACATACTTAAATCAACGCAACTTGCTGATAGTGTCAAACACGAGGCATGTCGATTCAATGTGGTTCAACAATGCAAATAATGAATGATAGTTTCTAATAAAAATTTATATAGAAGAACATTTTCAATGTTAATAATACCCTTGAAAATAAACACAACTGTCACGAGCCGTTGATTATGGCCCTTGTTTCCATTTTTTGCAAAAGATAGAATTCACACTTGATAAAAAGCACGTTAGAATCTTCACTCCAGACCTGCTAATAAAAAAACCAAGTTAAATCTAAAGCCTTACTGTTATCGTTGATTATTACTTCTAGTATAATACATAATATCAGTGTTCATATATATGCTAGTTAGTTTGTTGCTAAAATTAGTTAGCTGCTAAAAATAAAAACATTACTTAGCTGCTCCTATTCCAAACTCTAAAAAATAAAAAAATTAGTTAATTGCTAAAAATCAGATAGATTTCATGTACAATAAATATGTAGTTATATCCCAGTTCATTGCAAGCATCAAATTCAAATGTCAGAAATCTATGGAACCAAGATTTACTGATTCACACTATTAAGACAAACCATAGCTATCATATAAATTCTCACTGTTTTTTCTTGGGTCAATTACACCCCAAACGGGGCTGAGCTGAAATCACTTGTAATCATACATAAGGAGAAATATATTGGATCAATCAACGACATATATTAGGAGAAATATTTAAAAGTATAGAAAGAAAGCAAAAAAAATAATATTGATCCATAGGGCAATTTTTAAACTATCGAAAGAAAGAAAAAAAAATCTTTTGATCCAGTACCTATTAAAGCCATAATCTGGGGAAAAAATGAAAAGGAAGCTTGAAATATAACTTGGAGAGAAAAAAAAAGGATACCTCATTTTTGCCCTCGATATTGAACATATTTTGTATAACTTGGACATCCAAATAGGCCAGTAGAGTTACTGAAAAATAGAGGTTAAAAATAATGAGAGATAAAGAGAAATTATAACCTGTGACAATGGCACAATGGTGAATTCATTTTTGGGCTATTAGTTTCTCTTAAGAACTATAGACACCCCATTCTGTTACCCCATAGCTCTCCTTAGGTCCCTAATACCTCCCTTCATCACCGTAAACCCAGGTTATGTCCCGAGTACTGACCTGGAGGCCATCGAGCACTCCTCGACTTAGTTTGACCCAAAAGTCAAACTATTCATCTCGACCGACACTGAATGAATCTTCAAAGGGTAGTGAATACCCTTTCCAACAGTCCACCCCGTGCACAATTCCGACTTACCATGCGGACGAACGACCCGTTTGCGTCCGAAACTTGACCTAGAGGCCACCGGGCACTCCCATGCTCTGTTAGACCTATGTAAACTCTTCAGCTCGATCGAGGCTAAATGAATCTTCAAAGGTCACTGAATACCCTTTCCAACGGTCCTCCACGTGCGCAATTCTGACTTTCCTTGTGGACGAACGATCCGTTTGACTCCGGGAGGTCATCGAATGCTTCCCGGGACTGGTTGACCAAAGTCAACTCTCCAAATCGGGTCAAACTCTTTGGAATGTTGAAGTACATCTCCTAACCTTTCCAACGGTCCACCCTGTGCATGATTTGGACTTACCATGCGGACGAACAATCCATTTGCGTCCAAGCAATTCCCTGTCCAATGGACCGATAAATGCTTCTGATCCATATTTGACCCAAATTCAACTCCCGAACCCGGGAGCGGTCAAAAGGACTTTTGAAGGCCTCTGAATTAACTTTCCAACGGTATGCACTGTGTATGATTCTGACCAACGGTTTTCCCTCGGTGGCCAATTTTTCCAAAAAGCCTGAAGCGCACTGCCAAATGGCAGGTTTCCAGACCCTGCCTATCGGCACCTGCCGATAGGAAGGAACAGGTCTATGCCGATCGGAACTCACCTGGGCCTATAAAAGGAGGCCTTCATCTCATTTTCAAGGAGATTCCGAATCTGATAAAAATCTCTCTGAACGAATCCCAGAAACCTCTCTCGAAGGCAGCGTGATTTCAACATCCAAATCCCCTTTTTACTTCCACTTTTCATCATCCTTTTCATCAAACTTGGTCAATTATCCACTCTCCATCATCATCCAAGTGCAAGGGCTGAAGATCTTCAAGAAGGTCCAACTTTCTCAAACTCTCTCTTAAATTCTCAATAACTTGTCTTCTTATTTAGCACTTTTATTATCTCATCTCACACATCCTAATATACTTTTTATTTAGTATTATTGCACATGTCCTATGTTCATATAAATAAAACCCAAAAAATAAGAAAAAGAGGGTTTGCTCATAAATTCCAAGTAGGGATTCTCACACTTTTTCCACACTTTTCTCACAATCTAAAACCCTTTTTCTACACACACTCACAAATAAGAGATTCCCCATTTGGATTTATGGGATAAACCCCACCCCTCATTTTGTATGCGAACTACGTGGACTTTGATGCCTTTATAGGCTACGTAGGCGTCTCGGGGTAAAACCCGAGACTCGAGTCATTTTTCCCACTTTTTCTCTCATCTTTCTATCTACTCTAATCTTCTTATATTCTTATAATTTCCCTTAGTGACGTATTACCCTACATGCGTTATCATTCCATTATAACGATCAACGTAGGGGTTATCGCGTAAATCTTATTTTTCTAATATTATTCTTATATCTTCCTACGGATGACTCGCTTTATCTTTTCCATGATATAAGTCGAGGATTCCTACCTCCATTCTATACATACACATGCACACATATCACAAGGGGAAACAAAAGGAAAATAGCAAATATTCATGAGAGACTGAAAGGGCGGAATGGGTGCCTAACACCTTCCCATTTCGTAACTAAGCCTCCGAACCCTTCTCGAATCATCTTGGTTTCGCACGCACCAGTATGTCTTTGGATGCCATCCTTCGGGGTGGCTTCCCCTTTTTCTTTTGTCTATTTTGAGTAAAATATACTGGTGACTCTGAATCTCTCTACATTTCCACATCTCAAATGACTCCGGCCAAAGCGCTCACGAGAGGGACGTGCGGGACCCGAAGGATCCTTTCCTCCAAGCTACCCATCCACGTGGCGAGGATCGGGGATGGCCACAGTGGCGACTCCACTGGTGATATGTGTTTTTGTTTGTGGTCTTGACTCTATTTACATAAATGTTATATTTGCTTATGTTTCCCCCTATATTTGCATATTCCCCTTTCTCATATGTATCCCATGCTTATGCTTATGTTCACACACTTGTAGAAATTTCTCCATGTACACTTCACACCACGTGCACCTAGGATCACATGTATATCCCCATGTTGCACGTATCATCCATCCATACTTGGTGTACCTTTTGGGGTACTTGTACTTTGCTCCCTGTTTGGCATAATCAAGAAAGCCATTCTCATCATAAGATACTAATAAGAGAATCATGCATGATTCACACGACATCACCAAAGAGCATTGATATTGACCAAATTTTACCCAGTAACTGGAGGGTCACTTCGTGATGGGCGCTTGTCCGGCAGGTCGTAGTTAGCCTAAGCGATATGACTCTCACCTTTCATTGTCCAAGTACTTTCGACGTATATCGAACGGTTCCCCCGCATCGTACCGCTTGACTGAAGTCATGACGGGAGGTATATCGTAAGGAATTCGTTCATGTACATCGAGTATATCGAATTCTCTCTCACACGTACCGTCCCCACGAGGTATATGGTGAGGCAATTCACGTACACTCAGGTATATCAAATGGCTTTTCCACACGTACTGATTGCCCGCAAGACCAAGACGTATATCGTGGAAGTCACGCCAAAGGGGGGAACCCTGCCGATTCACCCAACCAATTGCATACCCGCATATAGGTGTCAGACCTAGGGCATGCACTATAGATTGCCGATTTCAACCCAAAACTATGCCGAAATTCTGGGTCGGCCTGCCGCCCAATTTTCGCGCATTTTTAAAATGGGACCCTATCCGTGAGCCTAGTTACAAGTCCAAATCGTATATTTTCATATATTAAGACCCCCACTTCTCTAGGTTCGGGTCCTCTCCGACATTGCATTTAGGAGAATTAAATACAAGTGAAAACATAATAATCATGCTGAGTTCCGTTTCCAAAAACATTTCTTCCTTCTTTATCAAAAATCCAAAAATATTTCTTCCCTCTTTATCAAAAATCCAAAAACATTTCTCCTTTCTTTATCAAAAATCCAAAAACATTTCTCCCTTCTTTATCGAAAATCCAAAAATAATTCTTCCTTTTTTAAAAAAATCTCATCCTACGCCTTCTCAGGTCAATCGCAAGCCCTTGGCCTGGCTCCCTATTGGATTCGGTCTTCAGTCAAATCACCCCGGAGTTTCATCCGTTCTTATACTACAACTTTCGAGTCCGAAATCCACCCATATTCCATGGAGAATACAGATCAAGCAGCAGTCATACAGCTGGATCTGATGACAGTCCTAGCTCAGCTCGTGTCCAAGATTGACAACCTCCAAACTAAGGTTCGAGAGATGCAACGAAACCATGTTCTTATTCCTTAAGAGCTCGAGGCCCTATTCCCTCGTGCTATGGGTCCACCCGGGCCTATCTGGGTTCCGAAAGAATATCAACACGCTCCACGTGCTCCTCCTGCCAATGGGTCGCCACCTGCCCAGCTTCCAATGCCAAACATTGCCCAGCCAATGGTTAACCTGCATGTGGTCGCAGATCCAAAGGAAGAGGAGTTGAATAAAGTCAAAGAGGATCTCAAGATGCACACCAAGAAATTTGACTAAGTCAGGATCTCTGGGAATTACATGGACTACACCCACATGTCTTCTTATCCTAAAGAGAGGTTACCCGAGAAGTTCAAGATCCCAAATATCGAGAAATTCGGAGGGAGTGGACCCCCAATTATTCATCTTCGCACTTATCATCATTCCATGACTCTACTACGGTCTTATGAAGAAGTGATGGCCCAATTGTTTCAGCAAACTTTGAAGGATAGTGCCCTCCGATGGCTTTTATCTCTTGAGGAATCTAGAATCCGTAGATGGGAGGATGTAGACCGAGAATTCATGTCACAGTACAAATATAACTAAGATCTTGAGGTCACCCATCGTGATTTAGAGATGCTCAAACAGAATCCAGGAGAATCAGTCAGTAACTTCATAACTCGGTGGAGAGAGCGAGCAGCTACCATGACCAATTGGCCATCTGAAGAAGAACAGGTCAACATAGTGAAGAAAAACTTCTTACCCCATATCCGAGCGACGATGGGAGGACAATACTATCCACACTTCCGATCTCTCAGATAGGCTGGAGTGGAAATCGAGGAGAGACTCATTAAAATAGAGGTTGAACCAAAAAAGGTGTCCAGACAGTTCACCCCTAGAAAGTATGACAAGCCTGCCAGTGCTACCATTTCGACCATCAACAACATCTCTCAACCAACCACATCATGGGCACCAGAAATCTGCCCTGCCCCCATTTGAAGGGAATACACTGATCTCCTTGCTCCCCTCTCTAAATTTTACCAAGCCCTGTTAAGTCGAAACCTCATCAAACCCTTGAATCCACGTCCATTGCCAAACCCACTCCCAAGAAACTTCAAGACCAATGCTCATTTCTCCTTCAACCAAACTGTCGGACATACCACTGACCAATGCTTTCACCTTCGAAACATAATCAAAGATCTCATTGATCGGGGTACCATCGCCCCACCAGCCAAACACTACTCACAACCCACTCCCAAATCACACCAATGCAATCTTCTTGGAAGAAAACCCAGATTTTCGATTCCTTAACTCAAATCACACCTATATACTCTCCTAAACCTCTTCAAACTTGCCCATATTTCCTCCTATAGCACTGTCACTCCTTACTAGAGCATGCATTATTGTCCGTACCCGTTCTGAAAATAGAAGTATGGAATTGTTAGAGTTGTTAAACGAACTCCTAGAGTTTGGGCTAAAATTGCCCTCACAGATGATCATCGATTGTCAGAAGTTCAACACACTGTTCTTAGAGGCACAGAAATGGGCCCGAGATTCAGACAAGTGGGTGGTACCAACCGACGAAGACAGCCTAGATGATGTTGTCGAGACTATGGCAGAATTATTCAGGAAAACCAATAGCATTTGTAGTATCACCCGGTTACTTGACACTTTGAAGCTACAAGGGCGCTTAGTCCCTTCAATCACACATATCCCCACGGAATGGGAGAACTTGTATGAAGAATCCGTTAAAGTTGTGGAATGCATCGACTTTACATGGAAAGACAGAGTTGCCACCACCGAATGGGGGGAATAATTCGAAGACTCGAGTGAAGAAAAAGCTTTAGGAAGAGCTGGCCCGGTAGCCGATATATGTGGGATGATATCATTTGAAGAACTCCTCGAAGAAATAAACAGGGTGGCAGAACCACCTGAGATTGACGAGGAAATGGGATTCATGCTCTTCCCTTCTTGAGTAAATCACATGACCAGATCAGGGAGACATTACCAGGCTCCAAGCTCACTACCAGAAAATGAGAAAGGGAAAGGCGTTGAAAACCTTCCCATGCAAGAGATGACCATCAAGGAGAGCAAGATCCTCGATCAACTGAAGAAAACCCAAGCTAATATCACTCTATGGGGTATTTTCATGTCTTCCCAACTGCATAGAAATGCTATAATCAAGATGCTCACTGGACCCATAGTTCCTCCATCTACCACACCATAGGAAGCGGTAAGTCTGGTCGTATCCTTAACCTCTACCCAAATGCTATCATTTTTTGAAGAAGAAATCCCCAGAGTTGGGCCAAATCACAATCATGCACTCAATATCTCCGTCGAAGTTATGGGGAAGGCTGTGCCACTCTCCCTTGTCGATAACGGATCCGCCTTGAATGTTTGCCCATTGAGAACCTTCAACTCGTTAGGACTGAAAGAAATCGACCTCGCTCCAACCTCCACCGCTGTGCATCCTTACGATAATACCCGTCGTGAGGTGATGGGGTCCGTAAAACTTGCAATAGGGGTCGGCTCTATAAACCCCATCGTTGAATTCCAAGTCATAGACATCCCAACCTATTTCAACCTGTTGCTCGAACGCCTTTGGCTCCACAATATCAAGGGTGTGTCTTCCTCACTCCACCAAAAATTGAAGTTTTTTGCCGACGGGCAAGTCATCACCATTTTGGGCAACAACAAAAATGCCGAGGGGGAAAGCACCAGCAGTCCAATTCTTGAGATATAACACGGGTCAAATGATATGCTCTTATCAGGATTTCGAGTCGAGCCACTCCTACACCCGACAGGGGACGATTTTAAAGAAAGGGTTTGTCCAGAATATGACCCTCATGGCAATGTCAATGTGATTCAAATGTTCAGAAACATGCACTTTATGCCCGGACTGGGGTTAGGACAAAGACAACAAGGGATAATAGAGCCCATCGAACTGAAGAAAGCATTCCCTCCTTGTGGTTTGGGGTATCAACCATCAGCACAACAGCTCAGAATGATCAGCTAGTCTCGACCAAAGAAAAGATTAGACTGCAGCCGAACTATCTCATGTGACTCCTTAAATGGACGATTCATCAAAGAAGGCGAGGACTTCCCCTTTTGCGGTTTTCCAGAACCATGGTATGACCATACAGACAAGAAGATGAGGCTGGGAATGGAGATCTTTTTCCCAGATAGCTACCCATGGGCCAAAAGTTTCCCACACCGCGTACAACCGCTCATCAAAGATATCGAAGAGACTAAGGAAGGCGATTTCGAAGATTCCTTCAACTTACAGACACTGAGGCTGGCACTCTGCATGGTTCATTCAGGCACTACATCAATGGACCCATCTCGTTTGATTAAAGCTGCTGATACACCTCTCCTCAACTGGCATGCTGCGCAAGTTCTACCTCGTGAAATCTCCCCTAACCCCAATTTTTACCCTATTTCTTCTTCTGTTATCTATCCTTGCTGAAATGTAATCGAGACCTCTTTTGATGAGGTTCTCAATGTTGGTTTTCCTATCAATGAAATAAATGAAGATTTTGAGTATCTTGTTGTGCCTTACATTAACTGCATGAATTCTAGTCAAATTTTTTATGATGATGATTTTGCAAATGAATAATTTTTAACTGGTCTAAATAAGGTTAATAATAAACAACATAATCGCGTTCAAGTTAATGAAGAAGAGACTGTTGTTATTAATCTCGATTCTAGTAGCCAACTGCGCGAGATTAGGATAAGGACCACCCTTGACGAGCATGAGCGTGCACAACTCGAAGAATTACTGAAGGAGTTCGTAAATGTCTTCGCATGGTCCTATGATGATATGCCCGGCATTGATACTGAAATAGCTCAACACAAGATCACCACTCTCCCAGATTACAAGCCGGTTAAATAAAAATTGAGCAAACTCCGCACCGAATGGTCGCTCAAGGTGAAAGAAGAGGTGGTCAAATAGTTAAACGTGGATTTCATTCGGGTCATCGAATATCCCACATGGCTAGCCAACATTTTACCTGTGCCGAAATCCGGAGGGAAGGTTCGAATATGTGTAGATTACCGATATTTAAATAAAACTTCTCCAAAGGATGATTATCCGCTACCCAATATCGACATGATCGTGGACAACACAGCCAGTCATGCTCTCAAGTCTTTTGTCGAAGGATTTGCTGGATACAACCAAATCAAGATGCACCCCGACCACCAAGAAAAAACCGCATTCATCACCCCATGGGGAACCTTTTGCTACTCTATTATGCCATTTGGTCTCAAGAATGCTGGGGCTACCTACCAAAGGGCTGCCACAACTGTCCTGCACGATCTCATTCACAAAGAGGTCGAGGTTTATGTGGATAATATGATTATCAAGTCCAAACCTAGAGAGGGTCATGTTCCCGCTCTCTGGAAGTTCTTCGAACGACTGCGATGGTATCAGATGTGACTTAATCCACAAAAGTGTGTCTTCGGTGTTACAAAGGGAAAACTCTTGGGTTTCATGGTATGCGAAAAGGGGATAGAAGCAGATCCTGCAAAGCTGAAGGCCATACATGAGATGCCACCACCCCGAATAGAGAAAGAAGTTCGAGGTTTTCTTGAGAAATTATAATATATCTGCCGGTTCATCAGCCAACTAACCTCTATCTGTGAACCAATCTTTAAGCTCCTCCGAAAGGATTCAACCAAGGTTTGGAATGAGGCCTTCCAAGAAGCTTTTGATCGAATCAAACAATACCTAACCCAACCTCTAGTGCTCATGCCACCATAGTCTGGTCTCCCTTTGCTCCTATACCTAACCATAACCGACATTGCAGCTGGGGCTTTGCTAGCCCAACATCTTGAAGACTCCCGCAAAGAAAGATCCATATATTACACCAGTCACAAATTATTCGGGTATGAGGTGAACTATACTGCCTTGGAAAAAGCATGTGTCGCACTTGTCTGGGTCACCCAAAAGTTGCGACACTACATGCTCTCCTTCCCCATCAAACTTGTATCCCGAATGGATCCCATCAATTACCTGCTTGAGAAACCCACCTTATCCAGTCGAATGGCCTGATGGTTGATGCTCCTAACCGAGTTCGATATCGTGTGCGTCACACAGAAAGCTATTAAAGGAAGAGCCATCTCTGACTACCCCGTTGATTATCCCATAGACGAAGCGGATGTTCGAATTTTCGAATTCCCAGATGAAAATATCCTCTGCAACACTTAAGACCGCCTTCGATGGAAAATGTTTTTTGACGGCGCTGCCAATAAAAAGGGATATGGCATTGGGATACTCTTGATTGCCCCAGATGACTCCCACACCCCCATCGCCATAAAATTGGATTTCCCTTGCACCAACAACATGATAGAATACGAGGCATGCATAGTGGGCCTCAAAGTTTCTCTCAAGAAAGGTATTCAATACCTTGATGTCTACGGGGATTCTGCCCTTATCATCGGTCAAGTGCTCAGAAAGTGGAAAGTCAAGGACGAAAAGCTCCAACCCTTTCATGCCTAATTAGAAGAGTTATCCTCCCGGTTCCTAGATATAACCTTACATTACCTACCTCGAGCAAACAATAAGCTAGTTGATGCTCTCACCACCTTGGCCTCCATGGTCGACATGCCTGAAGGAATAACAATGAACCCCTTCCTGGTTCAAAAGCAAGACAGACCGACCCATTGCTACCATATTAAGCTTGTCTCCACTGAAGATCCCGAACTAGGTGATTGCTGGTACTATGATATCTAGTATCTCCTCAAACATGGTAGGTATCCCGAGGGTTCCAACAAGAAAGATTGAACAACCCTTCGAAGACTGGCCGCCCAGTACATCATATGTCCTAAAGCTCTAATCAAGAGGAACTTCGATGGAACTCATCTACACTGCATCGCAGGGGCTGAGATTGAGAAAATAAAGCAGAAAATCCACAACAGGGAATGCGAACCCCGCATGATTGGTCACATGCTCGCCAAGAATATCGTCTGATAGGGCTACTATTGGACCACCATGATCCAGGATTGCATCGCATATGTCCGAAGGTGCCTCAAATGCCAATAATTGTCCAATCTTTAACACTTGCCTCTGTGAGAATTATACAACATGACCTCTCCCTGGCCGTTCTCCACCAGGGGTATCGACATCATAGGTAAGGTTACACCAAAGGCTTCAACCGGACATGAGTTCGTCCTAGTTGCCATCGATTATTTCATCAAATGGATCGAGGCTGAGTCATACGCAGTATTGAATGCCAAGAAAGTGGCCAAATTCCTCAAGAAAAATATCATCTGCTGATATGGGGTCCCGCACGAGCTGGTATTAGATAACGGGTTACATTTCGAAGCATAAGTCATAGTAGTCAACGAGTACGGGATTCAGAGACACAAATCTTCTCCCTACCGACCTCAGACCAATGGTGCAGTTGAGGCCGCCAACAAAAACCTCAAAGACATCATCAGTAAGATGACCGAAAGTTATAGGGATTGGGCCTACCGGATCCCATACGCCCTCTGGGGCTATCAAACCTCAATCCGAACCTCTATTGGGGCTACCCCTTACTCCATGGTCTACGGCATGGAAGCAGTCCTACCTGTGGAGCTGGAAATACCCTCGATACGCGTCATGCTCAAAGGCAAGGTTAGTGAAGAAGACTGGTGCCAAAGCCGTCTTGATGAGATAGACCTCCTAGATTAAAGAAGATTAAAAGAACTTTACCACATACAGGGGTAGCATCGCCGAATAGCGCGATCATTCAACTAAAAAGTCAAGGACCGCGATGTTCGGGAGGGGAATTTAGCCCTCAAGGAGATAATAGAACCCATCTGGGACCCTAGAGGGAAATTCAAGCCCAATTGGAGTGGCCCCTACATTGTGAAGAAAATCTTATCCGACGGTGCCGCCATGCTCGCTGACCGTCTCAAGAAATTCTACCCCTAGTCCGAAATCTCGGTGCCCTACGACTCTTCTCATCCTCCTTCTATTCTAAAAAAAATACTTCATTTCCCTCTACCCCGAACTACGTGGGCCTGATCCTCTACAAAAACTATTTTAAAACATTTTCAAAAAACCCCAGAGATACATAGGCAACTCATGCACCTCACATGAGTGCGACCCCTTTGTTTTTCACGAAAGACTATTCTTTTCTTACCTCCGAGAACGACGGTTCATTCTAAAATTATTTGAACAAAAGGATTATGTATGCCTTAGCGATCACTATAGATAATTCAAAATACAAAATTCATCAAAAGGCACAGCTGGATGATCAAAAACTTATTTATTTCATTAATAAGAAATTACAGTACGAATTACATAAGAAAATGGAACGGATAACTCCCTTCCCCACTACCATAAAAAGCCAAATAAAATCCCCACACCTATCACACAAATAAACTCCCCAGGAGTCCTACCCACAACTACTAGAGGAGCCTGCAACCTCATCATCTACCTCTACAGGACCCAAAGTTTCCCCTACCTGAATAGAGTGCCATAAACATTCCATGGATCGATGAGCCTTAACCATCTTCAAAAAAACCACAACACCCCCTTCCATGGAGTCAGATAAAACAAACCATCTTTGTCCAGTCTCCACTGCCAACATCTTGCTGACTACTTTCCTCCACAACCACTTCATATAATCTTTGGGGACATGGCAAACCTTCCCGACAGACTGGGAGGGATGGGTCGACGGACACCGATTTTCCCACAGAGACCCAAGCAACAGACGCAGGCGCTCAGTCAAATCTTCTATCGGAAAGAAGTTTAAGGTCCGAGGGGGCACGACCTGCGCCCAGCCGAATTGGCACAAAAGCCGCCAAGGGAAATAAAAAGAGGTATGTCTGAGACCAACCAGTCGCACATATGAATACTCTCCTAGCTCCAGAATAGGCTGCAACTGTCCCCACCAAGGCACTGACCAATATAGACCACAAGCCCCATGCTCCACAAGCCAATTCTCCCAGTTCTCAACATACAGGCCAACACGGATGAAGTAGCATGAAAAAAAGTTGGGTACGACCGACAAGGGATATTCTGGAGGAGTCAACAAGAGGAATCTTTCAGACAACCACATGAACAGCATCACTGGGCCACCCCTCAAAAAGTCAGAACGACCTTCTCTCCAAGCATCCAGGCCATTCAGAGTATCTGCCAATATCACCGTCGCGGGATTGCGACGGTATGACATCCATAAAGTAGCGGCTGCAAGTTGTGGGTCCACCTATAACTCCCAAGTCACCAATAATAATTTGGAAACCATACCCATAATAATGGCTCCAGCGTAGCCCGCATCACCTACTTCCCACAAATGAACGGACTACAGCACCGCCGACGGGGAGATCTTTCCTCTAGCAACCAATGATCTAGCCGCCGAAGGCGAAATATGAAGAAGCCCAGCCAATAAATCCCTAGGAGAACGGGAAAATTCGGGAAAAGCTATAGCAACATTGGGATTTACACCCAGTATGGCAGAAAATTCCTCGTAGGTAGGATAAACTTCTTCCAACCCAAAGAGGAATACATGGTCTTCGGGGTACCAGAATTGTACCGCCGCCATCAGTATATTCCACTTAATAGGCCGATTGAGCCACAAGGAGACTCGACGCATATTGAAAGCATCGTAGTCGACATTATAAGAGCACATAGCTTCCAAGGCTTAGAGGTAGTTGGAAAACTCAGTTCTACTAGGTAGAGCCATCTTGAAAGGCTATGAGATGGCGGGCAAGTAGGTAAGAATGCAAAGGTGTGATGACAACACTCCACCCTTAACCCTTTTTATACTTGAAGAGCCTCACAAGAGACACAATCCCTAAAGAAATCGGAGGGAACCCTACCCCATAAGGTACCAAAGGTTTAAAAGGGTACCATTCAAAGCTTTGAATTGATGGGACGGGACGGAACTGCCGATAGGCAGGTCAGGGTTCTTACCGATCGAAAACCCCCCTATTTTTAGAAATTTCCTCTTTTTCCTCCTTTGTCAAATCAGAAAACTCAATAAAAATAAATTGATATTCTCAACAGAAGTTCAAAATCCCTTTAATTCTCCCTTTTTAATAAAAAACTTTACTTCAAAAAATTCCAAAAATATTTCCTTTTTACGGTCTCAGCAGCAAAGTAAAAAGCGCATATGCATACTTTCATCATTAAATAAAAGCTAATAAAAAAAACTGCAATGCATTGCATATATCTATTTTCTGTGTTACATCATCTTTGCAGGAAATAAAAAGAAAAAAGCAAAAATAACGGGACTCAGCCCAAACCCACATTCTCTCTCTCTCTCTCTCTCTCAAGAGCTTCCACCCCTACGGCGTGCTCTCTTCCCCCTACGTCGAGACGATGCGCCACCACTACCGGAGCCCGATTCCTCCCCAAATGAGGCAGATGGCACCAAGCAAGAAGGGACAGGAACCGCATCCCGAATGTGGGCAATCGCCGAAGATATCCAGTCTCTAATGTCCTTGAGCCAAGGGTATCGACACCCGAACTTTGTGCAAGAAAAGAGCAAAATCAATATTAAAGCGTAAATGACCAAAATAGAAAAGAAAGTAAGAGAAGAACAGAAAGTTATACCGCAGGTCGAAGGACCTCCTCTATCAAACCCAACTCCTTCGGATCCATCGCATGAGGACGGTGCATCATAGGCACCATCCCTCCATCAGCCCGTCGAATGTTGTATGAAGGAGTTTGTAACGGCACGAAAGGGACCTCTGAGGTTGCCACCGCCGCAGATGCCGACGGACCACCACCGCTGTGGGAAGATCCTACCGCCCGACTCGAACCTGCTGGAAGGAAGGGCAACGCATGATATATGTTGGGCGCCATCAACCAGCTCCTCACAAAATCTATATAGTCATATGGCGCAGCCGTATCGGTGTATAGCAAGTAGGAATCTCCGATCATCGCCGCGATCCTCTCATACTCCAATATCAATCACTCCCGCCTCATAGATGTAGCAGGCTGCACAAGTGGCACCACCACCTCCTCCTCGACAATCTGACAAACCACCCTCTCCCCAAGGTACCAGGAATGGATGAACTCATACGCCAGCAAACGCCTCATCTGCGCGTTCACCCCGGTCTCCCCTGCATCCTGAATGGCTGTCCCCCGTGGGTAAAAGGTCACCTGAAAATCTTCGAGCAAGTATAAATCAATACAAGACCAGAAGGAACAAAAAACAAGACTGAAATGGAAAGAGTCTTACCCTACCACTGGTCAGGTCATTTAAGACCTGACACACCGCCTCCAGGAAAAGAGATCCCTTCGACTGTCGATTGGCCTTACGCCATCGATACAATCGACAGAAGTCCCCAACAGTGTCGTCCTTCAAAGAAATCAACGGGGTATTGCACCCAATCATCTCATAGAACCACATCTGAATTCACAAGAAAAAAGAGACGTATAAGGAAAATGTGAATGAAAGGAAAATGCGAGTGCATGAAAGGAAAATGCGAATGCATGAAAAGAAATGCACCAACTGAAGAATACCTCAAGAAGGTACGTGGCCCCAGTAAAGGTCTACTGACAGCACCGACTGAATGCATCTATAGAAAAGTAAAGGGTTGCCAAGGTCAGACTCCCCCAATCATCGAAGGGGATGTTCAAAAACATCCTCAAGTACGACAGAAACCTTAAATGGACGACTTCGCCGCTCGATGCCACCATGAAACCTCCCAAAACCAACAAAATGAATAATCGGGCCATCTGCCTCACTTGCATCCCATCCTCCACATCGATCTCCCTACCCAACAGAACATCCTTCAGCAGGGACAGCCGAATAGAATCCCTAGAGACTATCCTCCCTACATCACCAAGTGCCGCACGCACTGCCTCCGATCTCACCCGTAAAGAGCGATCCACCTCTATCTTCTCTCCATCACAATCTAGCCCCAGCAGCTGTTGCACGTCTATGGGAGTCACCGTCATCTCCCTGAATCCAAAATGAAAGGTGTGGGTAGTGTCCCACCACCTCTCTCCCAAAGCGCACAAGACCTTTGTCGAACGAGGTATCTCATCCAGCGCCGATGCCAACCGCCCAAAACCCGCTGATGAGACCACCCAGTGCACCATAGGTGGGAGATACTCCCAGACATCCTTGAGCCCCGTTGTCCCGCAGGCGCACATGTTTTTCCAAGAAATATCAGACTGGCAAAAAGAAAAGTCTCATCAAAAGTCAAGAAAGAAAAATCACTAGAAAGAGAAGAGTGTCAAAGGTTTACTTACATAATGGCCAGGGATCACTCTCAAAGAGCGATGACGTGATGGCTCCCGCAGCAAGGTCTGCTCATCCGCAATAGGCGTGAATGCATCAAAGGAGTTCTCACTCCCCAAGGTAAGAGGCGCCATATCCCTCCACTCCACATTCGCCTAATCATCAAAGGTCAACCACTCCCGGTGGACTGTAGTACTCACGAAAGCGACCATTTCTTAAAGATCGGAATGATAGAACGATTTGCAGAAGAATCACAGAGAGAGATAAGGCAAAAGAAGTTGTGAAGAAATGAGGGGATTTGCCCCCTTTATATAGGATGCCAAGCATCATGTCGATCGGTATCTCCCCTACCATACCTATCAGCACTCTTCCATTGCCTTCCCGAGGTAGCCCAAAAGTCTGTGCCACTACCGAATGGCACCCCCCTAAATTGTGTACAGAAATTCCCTGAAAATACCAGAAAGCCTAAAAAAATCCCCGGAAAATCCCCAAAAATCCCAGGAGGGATTTAAAGCCTATTTACAAAGAAAATTCCGCACTCCCCCAAGTAGAACCCCTCTTCCCCAGCGAAATCCTCTAAAAACAAGTGAAAACTACTCCCGTCAAAGCTTCAGATGGTCGCTAAGGATAACCTGATCACTTCCCCAGCGAAATTCTCTTACAGCACCCAAAATAGGTTATTCCCCCTGCTTGGTCTCCTAAAAGCTTCCCCAGCTATCAGCTCCCTAGCTCAGATCAAAATCACAAAGCTCTTTCTCCAGCAAAATCAAAATCCAATCTTTATCCACTCTTGGGTCAGAATTGGCCCCGGTCTTGGATCGTCACCTGGGTTAGGTCAGAATTGACCTCGGTCCTCGGTCGTCACCACTCTTGGGTTAGAATTGGCCCCGGTCTTGGATCATCACCTGAGTTAGGTTAGAATTGACCTCGGTCCTCGATCGTCACCACTCTTGGGTAAGAATTGGCCCCGGTCTTGGATCGTCACCTGAGTTAGGTCAGAATTGACCTCGGTCCTCGGTCGTCACCACTCTTGGGTCAAAATTGGCCCCGGTCTTGGATCGTCACCTGAGTTAGGTCAGAATTGACCTCGATCCTCGGTCGTCACCACTCTTGGGTCGGAATTGGCCCCAGTCTTGGATCGTCACCTTTGTTAGGTCAGAATTGACCTCGGTCCTCATTCGTCACCACTATTGGGTCAGAATTGGCCCCGATCTTGCATCGTCACCTGAGTTGGGTCAGAATTGACCTCGGTCCTCGGTCGTCACCATTCTTGGGTAAAAAATTGGCCCCCGTCTTGGATCGTCACCTAAGTTAGGTCAGAATTGACCTTGGTCTTCGGTCGTCACCACTCTTGGGTCTTCGTTACAATAAGGAAAAGCAAATGTACCTTTTGTGCTCCATCCTGATAACATGGTATATGTGGGGAAATCATTAATAGTCCACATCAAAGATGCCTGCAACTGAAAGAACTCCTTACTAGATGCATCGTAAGTGCGTACACCATCATTCCATAGCTCAATCAACTCATCAATCAATGGCTGTAAAAATACATCAATCTTATCTCCGGGTCAATTTGGTCCATCTATAAATATAGACAAAATCAAATTAGGTTGCTTCATGCACAACCACGGAGCTAAATTGTAAATAATGAGGATAACAGGCCATTTACTGTGCTTAATGCTTATATTACCAAACATATTAAATCTATCAGAAGCTAACGCAAGTCTAACATTGCGACTGTATCTCGCAAAAGATGGGTTTTGCTCATCAAATGTTTTCCAAGCACGAGAGTGTGTTGGATGCCTCAAGACACCATCGTCAATTCGTTCCTCGGCATGCCATTTCATTAGAGGAGCTGAATGGGATAACCAAAATAGTTTCTTAAATCTAGGTTTTAAAGGGAAATACCTTACTTTCTTTAAGGTTACCTTCGGGCCTTGGACTCCCACACTTGAATCATCATATTTATATTGAGAAGATCCGCATATGTCACACTTTTAATGATTCTTAGCTTGATTTTTAAACAGCATACAGTTGTTTGGGTACGCATCCCACATCTCGTACTTGAATCCCAAGTCCTTCGTTAGCTTGTTGGCTTGGTAGTAAGACTTCAGAATTCTAGCACTCGAAAATACCCTCCCCAAAAACCCCAAGAACTTAGTGAAAGAACAATTTTTCCATCCATTAAGTTTCTTCATGTGCAAGAATTCAACAACAAATGACAATTCCGTAACCCCCTCTGGACAATTTTCATACAAATCGCACTGCGCCTCTTTCAAGAGTCTAGAATACTCTGGAACATTTTCATCCGATTCGAAGACTTCTTCGGTTCTACATTCCTCATCATTACTCATATTGTCATATGTGTGAGGAATACCCCTTCCATCTTGAACCATTGTAACCATGGCATCTCGAGCATTCAATACAACGGGTATATCATCAACTAACATATCATCCCGTAAAGAATTCATATTGCTTCCTACACCACCACAAGTCTCTCCATGGAAAACCCAAACCTTATAAGTCTTTTCAAAACCATACATCTCAAGGTGAATTCTCACTATTTGTCAGGGGTGGTATACTCGATTTGCGCATCTCTTACACGGGCTATAGATTTCTGTGGTCCCAATGTTCTTCTTTTTGTATGCATAGTTAAGAAATCCATCAATCTCGTCAATGTATTCTTTTGAACACCGACTACGTAAATTAATCCAACTCTTATCCATGATACCTAAAAATGAAAAAACAAATGATTCCCAACAATTTGATACATAAATTCAAAAAATCAATAGAAAACTAATTTAAATAATAATAATAATAATAATAATAATAATAATAATAATAATAATAATAAAATAATAATATAACCCAACAATTCAACGCATCAATTTTAATATCTACATCATTAAAAAGTCACACAATCAATATAAAAAGTCAAGAAAGGAAAGAATGCTACGCAATTAAAAATTCACACAATCTTAAGAAATGGCAACATCTAATGCAATTAAAAATTCACAATCAACATTTTAGCATCTACATCATTAAACATTTATACATAAAAAAATCAACCAACATACCCATTTTCATCCCCGCTCAAATCACTATGTTCATCTTCTCCTTTGTATGGAACGTACACTTCATCGTCAACCAATTTTTTATTACTCTTTGATTTACTTTTCTTACTTTTAGCGTGATCCCGCATTGCCGAATACAATTTATGGACTCCCAATTCTATCAATTTTTTTCTATTCTCTTCTAATTTCTACAACCTCTTCCTCTCGTACTCCTTCAATGTTGTAAACATTTTATGATAAAATATATGTAGTTAGATAATAAATGAGGCAGAGAGAGAATGAAAAATCTAGTTTTCTTTTTAGGTTCTTTAAAGATTGTGATATTACTTTTTTGTGTGTACTAATTTTTTTTTGCTACAATTTTAACTAATTCTTACTTTCGAGTTCCACCTCATATGTTGGAGCTTGTGTCCCCATACTCAGGGTCGGTTTGATTGGCGTTGAATTATTTTCAATGGAAATACTCATTTTTTACTTTTGATGTGCTTGATTTCATATGCATTCTAATACTACTTATAAATATAAAAAGTGTTCCGCGTTTTTATCAATTTCACGAAAAACAATTGTCACCCACTACCCAAAGAACTGATTTCCATGGAAAACTTCCAAAGTAAGACCAAATCCCTCTTATCTTTTCCATACATATTCTTGCCTGTATTAAAAATGAACTATACCTCAACCATTTTCCAACTTTGTAATCAAACAAAACCTTAGTAATTTTTAACAGGACCAATGCCAAAATACCTAAAACAATATATGGTATTGGATAACATTGGTGATTTTTTCAATGGTGGTGCATTTTGAATTAATTTGGGTCCATCACATATATCCTCAAATAAAATCATAATCAAATAGTAAATCAAATTAATATCATGAACTACTTGCAAATGCCATGAATTAATTAACACAAACAAACATATCAATAATTCCAACTAAAATTTACACAAACATGCACACAAATATTTTCATAAATTAGTCTTAAAAATATACTACAACAACCAATTGACAATCCGGGTTTTCAATTGGCTCACCCTCAACCTCCTATAACCACTAAAAATCAACAAAAATAATCAAAATTTTCATCAACACAGATCTATATGTAACTCGAGTAGTAAAACAACACATATAAAGTCATATACATACCAAAAATACACATAGACTAATAAAAAAACCATATGTAACTCGAGTAGAAACAAACTAGCCTCTTACCTAGGGTGATGGTGATAGGACCCCAAGGCTAGGGCGAGCGTCTATGCTAAGATGTAGGTGCGCAGTCAATGGGACGAGGCCTTACCTAGGGCCAACGTGTGCATCGGGTGAAGGAGAGAAAAGAATGAGACGTGTTTTTTTTTTAGGGTCTTTCTTGCTTAGTGTCTTTATTTTTTTAAGTGTATTTTTACTTTCTTTTTACTTGGGAATAAAAGAAGCGGGAACATAAAATGTAAGAAGGGGGAACCTAAAATGTGAGAAGGGGGAACCCAAAAATTTTGTGGTTGTCTCAAAAAGTATATTTCTCAAACGGCTACTAATTTTTCGTCCTTTTACCTACTACTTTATGAGACGGGGAATAAAATCTGTCGTAAAAAGAATATTTTTTAAGACGGTTAATTTTAGCCGTATTAAAAGGTTAGTTTTAGAGACCAAAATTTTAAACGTCTCAAAAGCCTCTGTAGTAAAAAGTAATTTTTTTGGTAGTGATTGGCCTTGGTCTTGGATCGTCACCGGAGTTAGGTCAGAATTGATCTCAGTCCTCGGTCGTCACCACTCTTGGGTCATAATTGTCCCCGGTCTTGGATTTTCACTTAAGTTAGGTCAGAATTGACCTTAGTCCTCGGTCATAACAACTCTTGGGTCAAAATTGACCCCGGTCTTGGATCGTCACCTGAGTTAGGTCAGAATTGACCTCGGTCCTCGGTCTCCACCACTCTTGGGTTAGAATTGGCCCCGGTCTTAGATCGTCACCTGAGTTAGGTCAGAATTAACCCGGTCCTCGGTCGTCACCACTCTTGGGTCAGAATTGGCCCCGGTCTTGGATCGTCACCTGAGTTAGGTCAGAATTGACCTTGGTCCTCGATCGTCACCACTCGTGGGTCAGAATTGGCCCCGGTCTTGGATCGTCACTTGAGTTAGGTCAGAATTGACCTCGTTCCTCGGTCGTCACCACACTTGGATCAGAATTGGCACCGGTCTTGGATCGTCACCTTAGTTAGGTCAGAATTGACCTTGGTCCTCGGTCTTCACCACTCTTGGGTCAGAATTGGCCCCGGTCTTGGATCGTCACCCGAGTTGGGTCAGAATTGACCTCGGTCCTCAGTCATCACCACTCTTTTGTAAAAAATTAGCCCTGATCTTGGATCGTCACCAGAGTTAAGTCAGAATTGACCTCGGTCTTTGGTCGTCACCACTCTTAGGTCCGAATTGGCCCCGGTCTTGGATCGTCACCTAATCTAGGTCAAAATTGACGTCGGTCCTCGGTCGTCACCACTCTTGGATCATAATTGGCCCCGATCTTGGATCGTCACCTGAGTTAGGTCAGAATTGACCTCAGTCCTCGGTCGTCACCACTATTGGCTAGGAATTGGGCCCGGACTTCGATCGTCACCTGAGTTAAGTCAGAATTGACCTCGGTCCTCGGTCGCCACCACTCTTGGGTCAGAATTGGCCCCAATCTTGGATCGTCACCTGAGTTAGGTTAGAATTGACCTCGGTCCTCGGTGATCACCACTCTTAGGTCAGAATTGGCCCCGCACTTGGATCGTCACCTGAGTTAGGACTGAATTGACCTCGGTCCCCGGTCATCACCACTCTTGGGTCAGAATTGGCCCCGGTCTTAGATCGTCACCTGAGTTAGGTCAGAATAGACCTCGGTCCTCGGTCGTCACCACTCCCGGGTCAGAATTGGCCCATGTCTTGGATTGTCACCTTAGTTAGGTCAGAATTGACCTCAGTCCTCAGTCGTCACCACTCTTGGCTCAGAATTGGCCCCGATATCGGATCGTCACCTTAGTTGGGTCAGAATTGACCTCGGTCCTCAGTCGTCACCACCCTTGGGTAAAAAATTGGCCCCGATCTTGGATCGTCACCTGAGTTAGGTTAGAATTTACCTCAGTCTTTGGTCGTCACCACTCTTAGGTCAGAATTGGCCCCGGTCTTGGATCGTCACTTGACCTAGGACAGAATTGACGTCGGTCCTGGGTCGTCACCACTCTTGGGTCAGAATTGGCCCCGGTCCTGGATCATCAACTGAGTTAGGTCAGAATTGACCTCGGTCCTCGGTCGTCACCACTCTTGGGTCAGAATATGCCCCGGTCTTGGATCGTCACCTAAGTTAAGTCAGAATTGACCTCGGTCCTCGGTCGCCACCACTCTTGGGTCAGAATTGGCCCCAGTCTTGGATTGTCCCCTGAGTTAGGTCAGAATTGACTTCGGTCCTCCGTCGTCACCCCTCTTAAGTCAGAATTGGCCCCGATCTTGGATCGTAACCTAAGTTTGGTCAGAGTTGACCTCGATCCTCGGTCGTCACCACTCTTGGGTTAGAATTGGCCCCGATCTTGGATCGTGACCTGAGTTAGGTAAAAATTGACCTCTGTCGTCGGTCGTCACCACTCTTGGGTCAAAATTGGCCTGGTCTTTGATTGTCAACTGAGTTAGGTCGGAATTGACCTCGGTCCTCGGTCGTCACAACTCTTGGGTCAGAATTGGCCTCGGTTTTCGATCATCACCTAAGTTGGGTCAGAATTGACCTCGGCCCTCAGTCGTCACGACTCTTGGCTCGAAAATTGGCCCTGGTCTTGGATCGTCACCTGAGTTAGGTCAGAATTGACCTCGATCATCGGTCGTCACCACTCTTAGGTCAGAATTGGCCTTGGTCTTGGATCATCACCTGAGTTAGGTCAGAATTAACCTCGGTCCTCGGTCGTCACCACTCTTGGGTAAGAATTGTCCAGGGTCTTGGATCGTCACCTCAGTTAGGTCAGAATTGACATCGGTCCTTGGTCATCACCACTCTTGGGTCAAAATTGGCCTCGATCTTGGATCGTCACCTCAGTTGGGTCAGATTTGACCTCGGTCCTCAGTCGTCACCAATCTTGGCTCAGAAATTGGCCCCATTCTTAGATCGTCACCTAAATTTGGTCAGAATTGACCTCGGTCCTCGGTCGTCACCACTCTTAGGTCAGAATTGGCCCCGATCTTGGTTCGTCGCCTGAGTTAGGTCAGAATTGACCTCGGTCCTCGGTCG
The DNA here is from genome assembly GCA_949130495.1 of Sambucus nigra. Classification (NCBI taxonomy): domain Eukaryota; kingdom Viridiplantae; phylum Streptophyta; class Magnoliopsida; order Dipsacales; family Adoxaceae; genus Sambucus; species Sambucus nigra. The sequence goes on from OX422215.1 coordinate 251,103,422, forward strand.
TCACCACTCTTGGATATGAATTGGCACCGGTCTTGGATCGTCACCTGAGTTAGGTCAGATTTGACCTCGGTCCTCGGTCGTCACCACTATTGGGTCAGAATTGGCCCCGGTCTTGGATCGTCACCGGAGTTAGGTCACAATTGACCTCGGTCCTCGGTTGTCACCACTCTTGGGTAAGAAATTTGCCCCGATCTTGGATCGTCAACTCTGTTAGTTCAGAATTGACCTCGGTCTTCGATCGTCACCACTCTTAGGTCAAAATTCGCTCTGGTCTTGGATCGTGACCTGACCTAGGTCAAAATTCACGTCGGTCCTCGGTCGTCACCACTTTTGGGTCAAAATTGGCCCCGGTCTTGGATCATCACCTGAGTTAGGTCCGAATTGACCTCGGTCCTCAATCGTCACCACTTTTGGGTCAGAATTTGCCCCGGTCTTTGATCGTCACCTGAGTTAAGTCAGAATTGACCTCGGTCCTCGATCACCACCACTCTTGGGTCAGAATTGGCCCCGATCTTGGATTGTCACCTGAGTTAGGTCAGAATTGACCTCGGTCCTCGGTCTTCACCACTCTTAGGTTAGAATTGGCCTCGATATTGGATCGTCACCTGAGTTAGGTCAGAATTGACCTTGGACCTCGGTCGTCACCACTCTTGGATCAGAATTGGCACCGGTCTTGGATCGTCACCTCAGTTAGGTCAGAATAGACCTCGGTCCTCGGTGGTCACCACTCTTGGGTCAGAATTGGCCCCGGTCTTGGATTATCACCTGAGTTGGGTCAGAATTGACCTCGGTCCTCAGTCATCACCACTCTTAGGTCAGAAATTGGCCCCGATCTTGGATCGTCACCTGAGTTAGCTCAGAATTGACCTCAGTCTTCGGTCGTCACCACTCTTAGGGTCAAAATTGGCCCCGGTCTGGGATCGTCACCCGACCCTTGTCATAATTGACGTCGATCCTCGGTCGTCACCACTCTTGGGTCAGAATTGGCCCCGGTCTTGGATCGTTACCTGAGTTAGGTCAGAATTGACCTCGGTCCCCGTTCGTCACCAGTCTTGGGTCAGAATTGTCCCCAGTCTTGGATCGTCACCTAAGTTAGGTCAGAATTGACCTCGGTCCTCGGTCGTCACCACTTTTGGGTCAGAATTGGCCCCAGTCTTGGATCGACACCTGAGTTAGGTCTGAATTGACCGCTGTCCTCGGTCGCCACCACTCTTGGGTTAGAATTGGCCCCGGTCTTGGATCGTCACCTGAGTTAGGTCAGAATTGACCTCGGTCGTCACCACTCTTGGGTCAAAATTGGCCCTGGTCTTGGATTGTCAACTGACTTAGGTCAGAATTGACCTCGGTCCTCGGTCGTCACCACTCTTGGGTCCGAATTGGCCTCGGTCTTGGATCTTCATCTGAGTTGGGTCAGAATTGACCTCGGTCCTCAGTCTTCACCACTCTTGGGTCAGAAATTGGCCCCGGTCTTGGATCGTCACCTGAGTTAGGTCAGAATTGACCTCGGTCTTTGGTCGTCACCACTCTTGGGTCAAAATTGGCCCTCGTCTTAGATCATCACTTAACTTAGGTTAAAATTGACCTCGGTCCTCGGTCGTCATCACTCTTGAGTCAGAATTGGCCCCAGTCATTGATCATCACCTAAGTTAGGTCAGAATTGACCTCGGTCCCCGTTCGTCACCACTCTTGGGTCAGAATTGTCCCTGGTCTTGGATCGTCACCTAAGTTAGGTCAGAATTGGCCTCGGTCCTCGTTCGTCACCACTTTTGGGTCAGAATTGGCCCCGGTCTTGGATCGTCACCTGAGTTAGGTCTGAATTGACCTCGGTCCTCGGTCACCACCACTCTTGGGTTAGAATTGGCCCCGTTCTTGGATCGTCACCTGAGTTAGGTCAGAATTGACCTCAGTAGTCACCACTCTTGGGTCAAAATTGGTCCTGGTCTTAGATTGTCAACTGACTTAGGTCAGAATTGACCTCGGTCCTCGGTAGTCACCACTCCTGGGTCAGAATTGGCCTCGATCTTGGATCTTCATCTGAGTTGTGTCAGAATTGACCTCGGTCCTCGGTCGTCATCACTCTTGAGTCAGAATTGGCCCCAGTCATGGATCATCACCTAAGTTAGGTCAGAATTTACCTCGGTCCTCGATCGTCACCACTCTTGGGTCAGAATTGGCCCCGGTCTTAGATCGTCACCTCAGTTAGGTCAGAATTGACCTCGGTCCTCAGTCGTTACCACTCTTGGGTCAGAATTGGCCCCAGTCTTGGATGGTCACCTGAGTTAGGTCAGAATTGACCTCGGTCCTCGCTCATCACCACTCTTATCTCAAAAATTGGCACCGGTCTTGGATCATCACCTGATTTAGGTCAGAATTGACCTCGATCTTTGGTCGTCACCACTCTTCGGTCAGAATTGGCACTGGTCTTAGATCGTCACCTGACTTAGGTCAGAATTGACCTCTGTCCTCGGTCGTCACCACTCTTGGGTCAGAATTGGCCCCGGTCTTGAATCGTCACCTGACTTAGGTCAGAATTGACCTCGGTCCTCAGTCGTCACAACACTTGGGTCAGAAATTAGCCCCGATATTGGATCGTCACCTGAGTTAGGTCAGAATTGACCTCGGTTAGGTCAAAATTGGCACCGGTCTTAGATCGTCACCTCAGTTAGGTCAAAATTTTCCTCAGTCCTCGGTCGTCAACTGTTTTGGGTCAGAATTGGCCCCCGTCTTCGATCGTCACCTGAGTTGGGTCATTATTGACCTCGGTCCTCAGTCGTCACCACTCTTAGGTCAGAAATTGGCCCCGATCTTGGATAATCACCTGAGTTAGGTGAGAATTGACCTCGAGCTTCGGTTGTCACCACTCTTAGGTCAGAATTGGCCCCGACCTTGGATCGTCACCTGACCTAGGTCAGAATTAACGTCGGTCCTCGATCGTCACCACTCTTAGGTCAGAATTTGCCCCAGTCTTGGATCGTCACCTGAGTTAAGTCAGAATTGACCTCGGTCCTCGATCGCCACTACTCTTGGGTCAGAATTGGCCCCGATCTTGAATTGTCACCTGAGTTAGGTCAGAATTTACCTCGGTCCTCGGTCATCACCACTCTTAGGTCAGAATTGGCCTCGATCTTGAATCGTCACCTCAGATAGGTCATAATTGACCTCGGTCCTCGGTCGTCACCACTCATGGGTTTAAATTGGCCCCAGTCTTGGATTGTCACCTGAGTTGGGTCAAAATTGACCTCAGTCCTCAGTCGTGATCACTCTTGGGTCTGAAATTGACCCCGATCTTAGATCGTCACCTGAGTTAGGTTAGAATTGACCTCGGTCTTCGGTCGTCACCACTCTTAGGTCAGAATTGGCCCCGATCTTGGATCGTCACCTGACCTCGATCAAAATTGATGTCGGTCCTCGTACGTCACCACTCTTGGATCAGAATTGGCCCCGGTCTTGGATCATCATCTAAGTTAGTTCAAAATTGACCTCGGTCCTCGGTCGTCACCACTCTTGGGTCAGAATTATCCCCGATCTTGAATCGTCACCTGAGTTAGGTCAGAATTGACTTCGGTCCTCGATCGTCACCACTCTTGGGGCAGAATTTTCCTCGATCTTGGATCGTCACCTAAGTTAGGTCTGAATTGACTCGGTCGCCGCCACCCTTGGGTTAGAATTGGGCCCGATCTTGGATCGTCACCTGAGTTAGGTCAAAATTGACCTCGATCCTCGGTCGTCACCACTCTTGGGTCAAAATTTGCTCTGGTCTTGGATCGTGACCTGACCTAGGTCAGAATTGACGTCGGCCCTCAGTCGTCACCACTCTTGGGTCAGAATTATCCCCGATCTTTGATCGTCACCTGAGTTAAGTTAGAATTGACCCAGGTCCTCGGTCCCCACCACTCTTGGGTCAGAATTGGCCCCGGTCTTGGATTGTCACCCGAGTTAGGTCAGAATTGACCTCGGTCCTCGGTCGTCACCACTCTTAGGTCAGAATTGGCCTCGATCTTGGATCGTCACCTGAGTTAGGTCAGAATTGACCTCGGTCCTCTGTCGTCACCACTCTTGGGTCAGAATTGGCCCCGGTCTTGGATCGTCACCTCAGTTAGGTAAGCATTGGCCTCGGTCTTAGATCGTCACCTGAGTTGGGTCAGAATTGATCTCGGTCCTCAGTCGTCACCACTCTTGGCTCAAAAATTGGCCTCGGTCTTGGATCGTCACCTGAGTTACGTTAGAATTGACCTCGGTCTTTGGTCGTCACCACTCTTAGGTCAGAATATGCCCTAGTCTTATATCGTCACCTGACATAAGTCAGAATTGACCTCGGTCCTCGGTCGTCACCACTCTTGGGTCAGAATTGGCCCTCGTCTTGGATCGTCACTTGAGTTAGGTCAGAATTGACCTCGGTCCTCGATCGTCACCACTCTTGGATCAGAATTGGCAGCGATCTTGGATCAAAATTGGCAGTGATCTTGGATCATCACCTCAGTTAGGTCAGAATTGACCTCGGTCCTCGGTCGTCACCACTCTTGGGTCAGAATTGGCCCCGGTCTTGTATCGTCACCTGAGTTGGGTCAGTATTGACCTCGGTTCTCAGTCGTCACCACTCTTGGATCAAAACTTGGCCTCGATCTTGGATCGTCACCTGAGTTAGGTTGGAATTGACCTCGGTCTTCGATCATCACCACTGTTAGGCCAGAATTGGCCCCAATCTTGGATCGTCACATGAGTTAGGTCAGAATTGACCTCGGTCGTCACCATTCTTAGGTCAGAATTGGCACCGGTCTTGGATCGTCCCCTCAGTTATGTCAGAATTGACCTTGGTCCTCGGTCGTCACCACTCTTGGGTCAGAATTGGCCCCGATCTTGGATTGTCGCCTAAGTTGGGTCAAAATTGACCTCTGTCCTCAGTCGTGACAACTCTTGGGTCAGAAATTGGCCCCGATCTTGGATCGTCACCTGAGTTAGGTGAGAATTGACCTTGGTCTTCGGTCGTCACCACTCTTAGGTCAGAATGGGCCCCGACCTTGGATCGTCACCTGACCTAGGTTAGAATTAACGTCGGTCCTTGATCGTCACCACTCTTAGGTCATAATTTTCCCTGGTCTTGGATCGTCACCTGAGTTAAGTCAGAATTGACCTCGGTCCTCGGTCGCCACTACTCTTGGGCAGAATTGGCCCCGGTCTTGGATTATCACATGAGTTAGGTCAGAATTGACCTCGGTCCTTGGTCATCACCACTCTTAGGTCAGAATTGGCCCCGATCTTGAATCGTAACCTGAGTTAGGTCAGAATTGACCTCGGTCCTCGGTCGTCATCACTCTTGGGTCGGAATTGGCCCCGGTCTTGGATTGTCACCTGAGTTGGGTCAGAATTAACCTCAGTCCTCAGTCGTGATCACTCTTGGGTCAGAAATTGGCCCCGATCTTATATTGTCACCTGAGTTAGGTTAGAATTGACCTCAATCTTCGGTCGTCACCACTCTTAGGTCAGAATTAGCCCCGGTCTTGGATCGTCACCTGACCTAGGCCAGAATTGACGTCGGTCCTCGTTCGTCACCACTCTTGGGTCAGAATTGGCCCCGGTCTTGGATCATCACTTGAGTTAGTTCAGAATTGACCGCGGTCCTCGGTCGTCACCACTCTTGGGTCAGAATTATCCCCGGTCTTGGATCGTCACCTTAGTTAGGTCAGAATTGACCCCGGTCCTCGGTCGTCAACACTCTTGGGTCAGAATTGGCCCCGGTCTTGGATCGACACCTGAGTTAGGTCTGAATTGATCTCGGTCCTAGGTCGCTACCACTCTTGGGTTATAATTGGCCTCGGTCTTGGATCGTCACCTGAGTTAGGTCAGAATTGACCTCGGTCCTCGGTCATCACCACTCTTGGGTCAGAATTTGCCCCGATCTTGGATCGTCACCTGAGTTAGGTCTGAATTAACCTCGGTCCTCGGTCGCCACCACCCTTGGGTTAGAATTGGGCCCGGTCTTAGATCGTCACCTGAGTTAGGTCAGAATTGACCTCGATCCTCAGTCGTCACCACTCTTGGGTCAGAATTTGCTCTGGTCTTGGATCGTGACCTTATCTAGGTCAGAATTGACCTCGGTCCTCGGTCGTCACCACTCTTGGGTCAGAATTATCCCCGGTCTTTGATCGTCACCTGAGTTAAGTTAGAATTGACCTCGGTCCTCGGTCGCCACCACTCTTGGGTCAGAATTGGCCCCAGTCTTGGATTGTCACCCGAGTTAGGTCAGAATTGACCTCGGTCCTCGGTCGTCACCACTCTTAGGTCAGAATTGGCCTCGATATTGGATCGTCACCTGAGTTAGGTCAGAATTGACCTCGGTCCTCGGTCGTCACCACTCTTGGGTCAGAATTGGCCACGGTCTTGGATCGTCACCTCGGTTAGGTCAGAATTGTCCTCGGTCTTGGATCATCACCAGAATTGGGTCAGAATTGACCTCGGTCCTCAGTCGTCACCACTCTTGGCTCAGAAATTGGCCCCGGTCTTGGATCGTCACTTGAGTTAGGTCAGAATTGACCTCGATCCTCGATCGTCACCACTCTTGGATCAGAATTGGTAGTGATTTGGATTGTCACCTCAGTTAGGTCAGAATTTACCTCGGTCCTCGGTCGTCACCACTCTTGGGTCCGAATTGGCCCCGGTCTTGGATAGTCACCTTAGTTGGGTCAGTATTGACCTCGGTCCTCAGTCGTCACCACTCTTGGGTCAAAAATTGGCCCCGATCTTGGATAGTCACCTGAGTTAGGTCAGAATTAACCTCGATCTTCGATCGTTACCACTCTTAGGTCAGAATTGACCCCGGTCTTAGATCGTCACCTAACCTAGGTCAGAATTGATGTTGGTCCTCGATAGTCACCACTCTTGGGTCAGAATTGGCCCCGATCTTAGATCATCACCTGAGTTAGGTTAGAATTGATCTCGGTCCTCGGTCGTCACCACTCTTGGGTTAGAATTTCCCCCGATCTTAGATCGTCACCTGATTTAAGTCAGAATTGACCTCGGTCGTCGGTCGCCACCACTCTTGGGTCAGAATTGGCCCCGGTCTGTGATTGTCACCTGAGTTAGGTCAGAATTGACCTCGGTCCTCGGTCGTCACCACTCTTGGGTCAGAAGATGCCTCGGTCTTGGATCATCATCTGAGTTGGGTCAGAATTGACCTCGGTCCTTAGTCGTCACCACTCTTGGCTCAGAAATTGGCCCCGGCCTTGGATCATCACCTGAGTTAGGTTAGAATTGACCTCGGTCTTTGGTCTTCACCACTCTTGGGTTAGAATTGGCCCTGGTCTTAGATCGTCCCTAACTTAGGTCAGAATTGACCTCGGTCCTCGGTTGTCACCACTCTTGGGTCAGAATTGGCCGTAGTCTTAAATCATCACCTGGGCTAGGTCAGAATTGACCTCAATCCTTGGTCGTCACCACTCTTGGGTCAGAATTGGCCTCGGTCTTGGATCGTCACCTTAGTTAGGTCAGAATTGACCTCGTACCTCGATCGTCACCACTCTTGGGTCAAAATTGGGCTCGGTCTTAGATCGTCACCTGAGTTGGGTCGAAATTGACCTCGATCCTCAGCCGTCACCACACTTGGCTCAGAAATCAGCCCTGGTCTTGGATCGTCACCTGAGTTAGGTCTGAATTGACCTCGGTATTTGGTCATCACCACTCTTGGGTCAGAATTGACCCTGGTCTTAGATCATCACCTGCATTAGATCAGAATTGACCTCGGTCCTCGGTCGTAACCACTCTTGGGTCAGAATTGGCCCCGGTCTTGGATATTCACATGAGTTAGGTCAGAATTGACCTCGGTCCTCAGTCGTCACCACTCTTGGCTCAAAAATTGGCCCCGGTCTTGGATCGTCACCTGAGTTAGGTCAGAATTGAACTCGATCTTTGGTCGTCACCACTCTTGGGTTAGAATATGCCCTGGTCTTAGATCGTCACCTGACTTAGGTTAGAATTGACCTCGGTCCTCGATCGTCACCACTCTTGGGTCAGAATTGGCCCCGGTCTTGAATCGTCACCTGAGTTAGGTCAGAATTGACATCGGTCCTCAGTCGTCACCGCTCTTGGATCAGAATTCGCACCGGTCTTGGATCGTCACCTCAGTTAGGTCAGAATTAACGTCGGTGCTGGGTTGTCACCACTCTTGGGTCAGAATTGGCCCCGGTCTTGGATTATCACCTGAGTTAGGCCAGAATTGACCTCAGTCCTCGGTCATCACCACTCTTAGGCCATAATTGGCACCAATCTTGGTTTGTCACGTGAGTTAGGTCAGAATTGACCTCAGTCCTCGGTCCTCACCATTCTTAGTTCAGAATTGGCACCGGTCTTGGATCATCCCCTCAGTTATGTTAGAATTGACCTCGATCCTTGGTCGTGACCACTCTTGGGTCAGAATTGGTCCCAATCTTGCATTGTCGCCTGAGTTGGGTCAGAATTGACCTCAGTCCTCAGTCGTGACCACTCTTGGGTCAGAAATTGACCCCGATCTTAGATCGTCACCTGAGTTAGGTTAGAATTGACTTCAGTCTTCGGTCGTCACCACTCTTAGGTCAGAATTGGCCCCAATCTTGGATCGTCACCTGACCTAGGTCAGAATTGACGTCGGTCCTCGTTCGTCACCACTCTTGGGTCAGAATTGGCCCCGGTCTTGGATCATCACCTGAGTTAGGTCAGAATTGACCTCGGTCCTTGGTCGTCACCACTCTTGGGTTAGAATTGTCCCCGGTCTTGGATCATCACCTAAGTTAGGTCAGAATTGATCTCGATCCTCGGTCGTCACGACTCTTGGGTCAGAATTGGCCCCGGTCTTGGATCGTCACCTGAGTTGGGTCAGAATTGACCTCGGTCCTCAATCGTCAGCACTCTTGGGTTAAAAATTGGCCCCAATCTTGGATCGTCACCTGAGTTAGGTCAGAATTGTCCTCGATCTTTGGTCGTCACCACTCTTAGGTCATAATTGACCCCGATCTTAGATCGTCACCTGACCTGGGTCAGAATAGACGTCGCTCCTCGGTCATCACCACTCTTGGGTCAGAATTGGACCCGGTCTTAGATCATCACCTGAGTTAGGTCAGAATTGATTTCGGTCCTCGGTCGTCCCCACTCTTGGGTCAAAATTGGCCCTGGTCTTGGATTGTCACCTGAGTTAGGTCAGAATTGACCTCGGTCTTTGTTCGTCACCACTCTTGGGTCAGAATTGGCCCTGGTCTTAGATCGTCACCAGACTTAGTTCAGAATTGACCTCGGTCCTGGGTCGTCACCACTCTTGGGTCAGAATTGGCCCCGGTCTTGGATATTCACCTGAGTTAGGTCAAACTTGACCTCGGTCCTCAGTCGTCACCACTTTTGGCTCAGAAATTGGCCCCGGTATTGGATCGTCACCTGAGTTAGGTCAGAATTGAACTCGGTCTTTGGTCGTCACCACTCTTGGGTTAGAATATGCCCTGGTCTTAGATCGTCACCTGACTTAGGTCAGAATTGACCTCGGTCCTCGATTGTCACCACTCTTGGGTTAGAATTGGCCCCGATCTTGGATCGTCACCCGAGTTAGGTCAGAATTGACATCGGTCCTCGGTCGTCACCACTCTTGGATCAGAATTTGCACCGGTCTTGAATCGTCACCTCAGTTAGGTCAGAATTAACAACGGTCCTTGGTTGTCACCACTCTTAGGTCAGAATTGGCCCCGGTATTGGATCGTTACCTGAGTTGGGTCGAAATTGACCCCAGTCCTCAGTCGTCACCACTCTTGGGTCAGAAATTGGCCCCGATCATGGATCGTCACCTGAGTTAGGTCAGAATTGACCTCGATCTTCGGTAGTCACCACGCTTAGGTCAGAATTGGCCCTGGTCTTGGATCGTCACCTGACCTAGGTCAGAATTGACGTCGTTCCTCGGTCGTCACCACTCTTGGGTCAGAATTGGCCCCGGTCTTAGATCATCACCTGAGTTAGGTCAGAATTGACCTCGGTCCTCGGTCGTCACCACTCTTGGGTCAGAATTTGCCCCGGTCTTGGATCGTCACCTGAGTTAAGTCAGAATTGACCTCGGTCCTTGGTCGCCACCACTCTTGGGTCCGAATTGGCCACGGTCTTGGATTCTCACCTGAGTTAGGTCAAAATTGACCTCGGTCCTCGGTCGTCACCACTCTTGGGTCAGAATTGGCCCCGATCTTGGATCATCTCCTGAGTTGGGTCAGAATTGACCTCAGTCCTCAGTCATCACCACTCTTGGGTCAGAAATTAGCCCCAATCTTGGATCGTCACCTGAGTTAGGTCAGAATTGACCTCGATCTTTTGTCGTCACCGCTCTTAGGTCAGACTTGGCCCCGATCTTGGATCGTCACCTGACCTAGGTCAGAATTGACGTCGGTCCTCGATCGTCACCACTCTTGGGTCAGAAATTGCCTCGTTCTTGGATTGTCACCTGAGTTAAGTCAGAATTGACCTCGGTCCTCGGTCGCCACCATTCTTGGGTCATAATTGGCCCCGATCTTGGATCGACACCTGAGTTAGGTCAGAATTGACCTCGGTCGTCACCACTATTGGATCAGAATTGGCCCCGATCTTGGATCGTCACCTGAGTTAGTTTAGATTTGACCTCGGTCCTCGGTCATCACCACTCTTGGGTTAGAATTGGGCTCGATCTTGGATCGTCCCCTCAGTTATGTCAGAATTGACTTCGGTCCTCAGTCGTCACCACTCTTGGGTGTGAATTGGCACCGGTCTTGGACTGTCACCTGAGTTGGGTCAGAATTGACCTCAGTCCTCAGTCGTGACCACTCTCGTGTCAGAAATTGACCCCGATCTTGGATCGTCACCTGAGTTAGGTTAGAATTGACCTCGATCTTCGGTCGTCACCACTCTTAGGTCAGAATTGGCCTCGGTCTTGGATCGTCACCTGACCTAGGTCAGAATTGAGGTCGGTCCTCGTTCGTCACCACTCTTGGGTCAAAATTGGCCCCGGTCTTGGATCATCACCTGAGTTAGATCAGAATTGACCTCGGTCCTCAATCGTCACCACTCTTGGGTCAGAATTGTCCCCGATCTTGGATCGTCACCTAAGTTAGGTCAGAATTGACCTTGGCCTTTGGTCGTCAACAATCTTGGGTCAGAATATGCCCTGGTCTTAGATCGTCACCTGACTTAGGTCAAAATTGACCTCGGTCCTCGGTCGTCACCACTCTTGGGTCAGAATTGGCCCCGATCTTGGATCATCACCTGAGTTAGGTGAGAATTGACCTCGATCCTCGGTCGTCACCACTCTTGGGTCAAAATTTGCCCCGATCTTGGATCGTGACCTGAGTTAGGTCTGAATTGACCTCGGTCCTCGGTCGCCAGCACTCTTGGGTTAGAATTGGCCCCGGTCTTAGATCGTCGCTTGAGTTCGGTCAAAATTGACCTCGGTCTTTGGTCGTCACCACTCTTGGGTCAGATTTGGCCCTAGTCTTAGATCGTCACCTGACTCAGGTCAGAATTGACCTCGGTCCTCGGTCGTCACCACTCTTGGGTTAGAATTGGCCCCGGTCTTGGATATTCACCTGAGTTAGGTCAGAATTGACCTCAGTCCCCGGTCGTCACCACTCTTGGGTCAGAATTGGCCCCGGTCTTTAATGGTCACCTCAGTTAGCTCAGAATTGACCTCGGTCCTCGATTGTCACCACTCTTGGGTCAAAATTGGTCCTGGTCTTGGATTGTCACCTGAGTTAGGTCCGAATTGACCTCAATCCTCGGTCGTCACCACTCTTGGGTCAGAATTGGCATCGGTCCTCAGTCTTCACCACTCTTGGCTCAGAAATTGGCCCCGGTCTTGGATCGTCACCTGAGTTAGGTCAGAATTGACCTCAGTCTTTGGTCGTCACCACTCTTGGGTCAGAATTGGCCCTGGTCTTAGATTATCACCTGACTTAGGTCAGAATTAACCTCGGTCCTCGGTCGTCACCACCCTTGGGTCAGAATTGACCCCGGTCTTGGATATTCACCTGAGTTAGGTCAGAATTGACCTCAGTCCTCGGTCGTCACCACTCTTGGGTCAGGATTGGCCCCGGTCTTTAATGGTCACCTCAGTTAGGTCAGAATTGACCTTGGTCCTCGGTCGACACCACTCTTGGGTCAGAATTGGCCTCGGTCTTGGATCGTCACCTGAGTTGGGTCAGAATTGACCTCGGTCCTCTGTCGTCACCACTCTTGGCTTAGAAATTTCCCCCATCTTGGATCGTCACCTGAGTTAGGTCAGAATTGACCTCGGTCTTTGGTCGTCACCACTCTTGGGTCAGAATATGCCCGGGTCTTAGATCGTCACCTGACTTGGGACAAAAGTGACCTCGGTCCTCGGTCGTCACCACTCTTGGGTGAAAATTGGCCCCGGTCTTGGATCGTCACCTGAGTTAGGTCAGAATTGACCTTGGTCCTCGGTCGTCACCACTCTTGGATCAGAATTGGCATCGGTCTTGGATCATCACCTCAGTTAGGTCAGAATTGACGTCGGTCCTCGATCGTAACCACTCCTGGGTCAGAATTGGCCCCGGTCTTGGATCGTTACTTGAGTTGGGTCAGAATTGACCCCAGTCCTCAGTCGTCACCACTCTTGGGTCCGAAATTGGCCTCGATCTTGGATGGTCACCTGAGTTAGGTCAGAATTGACCTCGATCATCGGTCGTCACCACTCTTAGGTCAGAATTGGCCCCGGTCTTGGATCGTCACCTGACCTAGGTCAGAATTGACGTCGGTCCTCGGTCGACACCACTCTTGTGTCAGAATTGGCCCCGATCTTAGATCATCACCTGAGTTAGGTCAGAATTGACCTCGGTCCTTGGTCATCACCACTCTTGGGCCAGAATTTTCCCCGGTCTTGGACCGTCACCCGAGTTAAGTCAGAATTGACCTCGGTCCTTGGTCGCCACCAGTTTTGGGTCAGAATTATCCCCGATCTTGGATTGACACCTGAGTTAGGTCAAAATTGACGGTGGTCCTCAGTCGTCACAACACTTAGTTTAGAATTGCCCCAGTCTTAGATCGTGACCTGAGTTAGGTCAGAATTGACCTCGATCTTCGGTTGTCACCACTCTTGGATCAAAATTGGCACCGATCTTGGATCGTCACCTCAGTTAGGTCAGAATTGACCTCGGTCCTCGGTCGTCACCACTCTTGGGTCAAAATTGGCCCCGGTCTTGGATCATCACCTGATTTGGGTTAGAATTGACCTCGGTCCTCAGTCGTCACAATACTTGGGTCAGAAATTAGCCCCGATATCTGATCGTCACCTGAGTTAGGTCAGAATTGACCTCGGTCTTCGGTCGTCACCACTCTTAGGTCAGAATTGGCCCCGATCTTGGATCGTCACCTGACCTAGGTCATAATTGATGTCGGTCCTCGGTCGTCACCACTCTTGGGTTAGAATTGGCCCCGGTCTTGGATCATCGCCTGAGTTAGGTCAAAATTGACCTCGGTCCTTGGTCATCATGACTCTTGGGTCAGAATTCGCCACGGTCTTGGATCGTCACCTGAGTTAAGTTAGAATTGATCTAGGTCCTCGGTCGTCACCACTCTTGGGTCAGCATTGGCCCCGATCTTGGATCATCACCTGAGTTAGGTCAGAATTGACTTCGATCCTCGATCGTCACCACTCTTGGGTCAAAATTTGCCCCGATCTTGGATCGTCACCTGAGTTAGGTCTGAATTGACCTCGGTTCTCGGTCGCCACCACTCTTGGGTTAGAATTGGCCTCGGTCTTAGATCGTCACCTGAGTTCGGTCAGAATTGACCTCGGTCTTTGGTCGTCACCACTCTTGGGTCAGAATTGGCCCTGGTCTTAGATCGTCACCTGACTTAGGTCAGAATTGATCTCGGTCCTCGGTCGTCACCACTCTTGGGTCAGAATTGGCCCCGATCTTGGATATTCACCTGAGTTAGGTCAGAATTGACCTTTGTCCTCCGTCGTCACCACTCTTGGGTCACAATTGGCCCCGGTCTTTAATGGTCGCCTCAGTTAGGTCAGAATTGACTTCGGTCCTCGATTGTCAGGACTCTTGGGTCAAAATTGGTCCTGGTCTTGGATTGTCACCTGAGTTACGTCCGAATTGACATCGATCCTCGGTCGTCACCACTCATGGGTCAGAATTGGCATCGATCCTCAGTCTTCACCACTCTTGGCTCAGAAATTGGCCCAGGTCTTGGATCGTCACCTGATTTAGGTCAGAATTGACCTCGGTCCTCGGTCGTCACCACTCTTGGGTCAGAATTGGCCCTGATCTTGGATATTCACCTGAGTTAGGTCAGAATTAACCTCGGCCCTAGGTCGTCACCACTCTTGGGTCAGAATTGTCCCCGGTCTTTAATGGTCACCTCAGTTAGATCAGAATTGACCTTGGTCCTCGGTCGGCACCACTCTTGGGTCAGAATTGGCCTCGGTCTTGGATCGTCACCTCAGTTGGGTCAGAATTGACCTCGGTCCTCTGTCGTCACCACTCTTGGCTTAGAAATTGGCCCCGGTCTTGGATCGTCACCTGAGTTAGGTCAGAATTGACCTCGGTCTTTGGTCGTCACCACTCTTGGGTCAGAATATGCCCTGGTCTTAGATCGTCACCTTACTTGGGTCAGAAGTGACCTCGGTCCTCGTTCGTCACCATTCTTGGGTCAGAATTGGCCCCGGTCTTGGATTGTCACCTGAGTTAGGTCAGAATTGACCTCGGTCCTCGGTCGTCACCACTCTTGGATCAGAATTGGCACCAGTCTTGGATCGTCACCTCAGTTAGGTCAGAATTGACGTCGGTCGTCGGTCGTAACCACTCTTGGGTCAGAATTGGCCCCGGTCTTGGATCGTTACCTGAGTTGGATCATAATTGACCCCAGTCCTCAGTCGTCACCACTCTTGGGTCAGAAATTGGCCTCGATCTTAGATCGTCACCTGAGTTAGGTCAGAATTGACCTCGATCATCGGTCGTCACCACTCTTAGGTCAGAATTGGCCCCGGTCTTGGATCGTCACCTGACCTAGGTCAGAATTGATGTCGGTCCTCGGTCGGCACCACTCTTGGGTCAGAATTGTCCCCGATCTTAGATCATCACATGAGTTAGGTCAGAATTGACCTCGGTCCTCGGTCGTCACCACTCTTGGGTCAGAATTTTCCCCGGTCTTGGACCGTCACCCGAATTAAGTCAGAATTGACCTCGGTCCATGGTCGCCACCACTCTTGGGTCAGAATTGTCCCCGGTCTTGGATTGTCACCTGAGTTAGGTCAAAATTGACGGTGGTCCTCAGTCGTCACAACTCTTAGTTTAGAATTGGCCCCGGTCTTGGATCGTGACCTGAGTTAGGTCAGAATTGACCTCGGTCCTCAGTTGTCACCACTCTTAGATCAAAATTGGCACCGATCTTGGATCGTCACCTCAGTTAGGTCAGAATCGACCTCGGTCCTCGGTCGTCACCACTCTTGGGTCAGAATTGGACCCGGTCTTGGATCATCACCTGATTTGGGTCAGAAATGACCTCGGTCCTCAGTCGTCACAACACTTGGGTCAGAAATTAGCCCCGATATTGGATCGTCACCTGAGTTAGGTCAGAATTGACCTCGGCCTTTATTCGTCACCACTCTTAGGTCAGAATTGTCCCCGATCTTAGATCGTCACCTGGACTAGGTCGTAATTGACGTCGGTCCTCGGTCGTCACCACTTTCGGGTCAGAATTGGTCCCGGTCTTGGATCATCGCCAGAGTTAGGTCAGAATTGACCTCGATCCTCGGTTGTCACCACTATTTGGTTATAATTGCCCCCGGTCTTGGATCATCACCTAACTTAGGTCAGAATTGACCTCAGTCCTCGGTCGTCACCACTCTCGGGTCAGAATTGGCCCCGATCTTGGATCGACACCTGAGTTAGGTCTGAATTGACCTTGGTCCTCGGTCGCCACCACTCTTGGGTTAGAATTGGTCCTTGTCTTGGATCGTCACCTGAGTTAGGTTAGAATTGACCTCGGTCCTCGGTCGTCACCACTCTTGGGTCAGAATTTTCCCCGATCTTGGATCGTCTCCTGAGTTACATCAGAATTGACCTCGATCCTCGTTCGCCACCTATCTTGGGTTAGAATTGGCCCTGATCTTGGATCGTCACCTAACCTAGGTCAGAATTGACGTCGTTCGTCACCACTCTTGGGTCAGAATTGGCCCCGGTTTTGGATCTTCACCTAAGTTAGGTCAGAATTAACCTCGGTCCTCGGTCATCACCACTCTTGGATCAGAATTGGCACCGGTCTTGGATCGTCACCTCAGTTAGGTCAGAATTGACCTCGGTCCTCGATCGTCAGCACTCTTGGGTCAGAAGTAGCCCCGGTCTTGGATCGTCACCTGAGTTGGGTCAGAATTGATCTCGGTCCTCAGTCGTCACCACTCTTGGCTCAGAAATTGGCCCCGATCTTGGATCGTCACCTGAGTTAGGTCAGAATTGACCTCGGTCTTCGGTCGTCACCACTCTTAGGTCAGAATTGGCCCCGATCTCGGATCGACACCTGACCTAGGTCATAATTGATGTCGGTTTTCGGTCGTCACCACTCTTGGGTTAGAATTGTCCCCGATCTTGGATCATCACCTGAGTTAGGTCAAAATTGACCTCGGTCCTTGGTCGTCACGACTCTTGGGTCAGAATTTGCCACGGTCTTGGATCATCACCTGAGTTAAGTCCGAATTAACCTCGGTCCTCGGTCGCCACCACTCTTGGGTCAGAATTGGTCCCGGTCTTGGATTGTCACCTGAGTTAGGTCAGAATTGACCTCGGTCCTCTGTCGTCACCATTCTTGGGTCAGAATTGGCCTCGGTCTTGGATCGTCACCTAATTTAGGTCAGAATTGACCT
Source organism: Sambucus nigra (assembly GCA_949130495.1). Classification (NCBI taxonomy): domain Eukaryota; kingdom Viridiplantae; phylum Streptophyta; class Magnoliopsida; order Dipsacales; family Adoxaceae; genus Sambucus; species Sambucus nigra. The sequence continues at coordinate 251,120,277 of OX422215.1, forward strand.
CGGTCCTCGATCGTCACCACTCTTGGGTCAGAATTGGCCTCGATCTTGGATCGTCACCTGAGTTAGGTCAGAATTGACCTCGGTCCTCGGTTGTCACCACTCTTGGGTCAGAATTGGCCCCGATCTTGGATCGACACCTGAGTTAGGTCAGAATTGACCTCGGTCCTCGGTCGTCACCACTCTTGGATCAGAATTGGCCCCGGTCTTAGATCGTCACCTGAGTTAGTTCAGATTTGACCTCGGTCCTCGGTCATTACCACTCTTGGGTTAGAATTGGGCCCGGTCTTGGATCGTCAACTGAGTTAGGTCAGAACTGACCTCGGTCCTCGGTCGCCACTACTCTTGGGTTAGAATTGGCCCCAATCTTGGATTGTCACCTGAGTTAGGTCAGAATTGACCTCGGTCCTCGGTCGTCACCACTCTTGGGTCAGAATTGCCCCCGGTCTTGGATCGTCACCTGAGTTAGGTCAGAATTGACCTCGGTCCTCGATCGTCACCACTCTTGGGTCAGAATTGGCCCCGATCTTGGATCTTCACCGGAGTTAGGTCATAATTGACCTCGGTCCTCGGTTGTCACCACTCTTGGGTCAGAATTGGCCCCGATCTTGGATCGACACCTGAGTTAGGTCAGAATTGACCTTGGTCCTCGGTTGTCACCACTCTTGGATCAGAATTGGCCCCGGTCTTGGATCGTCACCTGAGTTAGGTCAGATTTGACCTCGGTCCTCGGTCATCACCACTCTTGGGTCAGAATTGGTCCCAGTCTTGGATCGTCACCTGAGTTAGGTCTGAATTGACCTCTGTCCTCGGTCGCCACCACTCTTTGGATTATAATTGGGCTCGGTCATGGATTGTCAACTGAGTTAGGTCAAAATTGACCTCGATCCTCGATCATAACCACTCTTGGGTCAGAATTGGCCTCAGTCTTGGATCGTCACCTGAGTTAGGTCAGAATTGACCTCGGTCCTCATTCATCACCACTCTTGGGTCTGAATTGTCCCCGGTCTTGGATTGTCATCTGAGTTAGGTCAGAATTGACCTCGATCCTCGGTCGTCACCACTCTTGGGTCAGAATTGGCCCCGAGCTTGGATCGTCACTTGAGTTGGGTCAGAATTGACATCGATCCTCGATCGTCACCACTCTTGGGTCAGAATTGGCCCCGATCATGGATCGTCGGCTAAATTAGGTTAGAATTGACCTCGATCCTCAGTCGTCACCACTCTTGGGTCAGAAACTGACCCCGGTCTTGGATCGTCACCTGAGTTTGGTCAGAATTGACTTCGGTCTTCGGTCGTCACCACTCTTAGGTCAGAATTGGCCCTGATCTCGGATCGACACCTGACCTAGGTCATAATTGATGTCGGTTTTCGGTCGTCACCACTCTTGGGTTAGAATTGTCCCCGATCTTGGATCATCACCTGAGTTAGGTCAAAATTGACCTCGGTCCTTGGTCGTCACGACTCTTGGGTCAGAATTTGCCACGGTCTTGGATCGTCACCTGAGTTAAGTCCGAATTAACCTCGGTCCTCGGTCGCCACCACTCTTGGGTCAGAATTGGCCCCGGTCTTGGATTGTCACCTGAGTTAGGTCAGAATTGACCTCGGTCCTCTGTCGTCACCATTCTTGGGTCAGAATTGGCCTCGGTCTTGGATCGTCACCTGATTTAGGTCAGAATTGACCTCGGTCCTCGATCGTCACCACTCTTGGGTCAGAATTGGCCACGATCTTGGATCGTCACCTGAGTTAGGTCAGAATTGACCTCGGTCCTCGGTTGTCACCACTCTTGGGTCAGAATTGGCCCCGATCTTGGATCGACACCTGAGTTAGGTCAGAATTGACCTCGGTCCTCGGTCGTCACCACTCTTGGATCAGAATTGGCCCCGGTCTTAGATCGTCACCTGAGTTAGTTCAGATTTGACCTCGGTCCTCGGTCATTACCACTCTTGGGTTAGAATTGGGCCCGGTCTTGGATCGTCAACTGAGTTAGGTCAGAACTGACCTCGATCCTCGGTCGCCACTACTCTTGGGTTAGAATTGGCCCCAATCTTGGATTGTCACCTGAGTTAGGTCAGAATTGACCTCGGTCCTCGGTCGTCACCACTCTTGGGTCAGAATTGGCCCCGGTCTTAGATCATCACCTGAGTTAGGTCAGAATTGACCTCGGTCCTCGATCGTCACCACTCTTGGGTCAGAATTGGCCCCGATCTTGGATCGTCACCGGAGTTAGGTCACAATTGACCTCGGTCCTCGGTTGTCACCACTCTTGGGTCAGAATTGGCCCCGATCTTGGATCGACACCTGAGTTAGGTCAGAATTGACCTTGGTCCTCGGTCGTCACCACTCTTGGATCAAAATTGGCCCCGGTCTTGGATCGTCACCTGAGTTAGGTCAGATTTGACCTCGGTCCTCGGTCATCACCACTCTTGGGTCAGAATTGGTCCCAGTCTTGGATCGTCACCTGAGTTAGGTCTGAATTGACCTCTGTCCTCGGTCGCCACCACTCTTTGGATTATAATTGGGCTCGGTCTTGGATTGTCAACTGAGTTAGGTAAAAATTGACCTCGATCCTCGATCATAACCACTCTTGGGTCAGAATTGGCCTCAGTCTTGGATCGTCACCTGAGTTAGGTCAGAATTGACCTCGGTCCTCATTCATCACCACTCTTGGGTCTGAATTGTCCCCGGTCTTGGATTGTCATCTGAGTTAGGTCAGAATTGACCTCGATCCTCGGTCGTCACCACTCTTGGGTCAGAATTGGCCCCGAGCTTGGATCGTCACTTGAGTTGGGTCAGAATTGACATCGATCCTCGATCGTCACCACTCTTGGGTCAGAATTGGCCCCGATCATGGATCGTCGGCTAAATTAGGTTAGAATTGACCTCGATCCTCAGTCGTCACCACTTTTGGGTCAGAAACTGGCCCCGGTCTTGAATCGTCACCTGAGTTTGGTCAGAATTGACTTCGGTCCTCGGTCGTCACCACTCTTGGGTCAGAATTGGCCCCGGTCTTGGATCGTCACCTGAGTTAGGTCAGAATTGACCTCGTGTAATACCCCATATTTTTATGGCTTTTAAATTTTAAGAATTTATTAAATTTAATTTAGATAAATTAATTTGATGTTAGTCCGGAATGTTTTTTTCAATATTTACTAGCGTGACGAGAGTTAGTAATTATTGAAAATTTGTTATTTGTTGAATGTTACTGGATGAGTATAGTAATATTTGGGTTTTATTTTATAATATTACCACGTGTGAATAAAATGACAATTATGGAAATTTAAGTCGGGACGCGCCTGTGTCGTGTCAGGACTAAATGTTGATAAATAAAAGTGAATAAATTATAAGTTGCTCGTATGGTTGTTTTGAGTGGGCCAAAGTGTTCGAAAGGGTCGAGATAGTTAGAAAAGTGTGCCCGGGGGTTTTGTTTGGGTCTCGGGGCGTTTTTAGGCCTAATTAGTACCCCGGGAGGGCGTTTTGGACATTTTGTAATTATGGGTAATTAAACCCACGAATTTTATAGGGTTATATCGTATGGAAAATGTTATCTTCTAGGGTTAACACAACCTAGAACTAATTACGGCCAATGGAGAGGAAGAGGAGAAGCTTTCCAAGGTGTTCTAGGCCAAGAACACCTCCGATTACACCGCCGTCACCGCCAAATTGTAGATCGCGCGAAGGGGATCACAGCCACACTTTTTTTTCCACAAACCAAAGACTAAATTTCCAGTCAAGTATCTATCTTGCTTTTATCAAGTTAATGCATTCTTTTATATTAGTATTAGGTTGATTAGAATTAGTGTTCTTGAAGAAAAACATTAATTGGAGACAAAAATTGCATGTTATAGTGATAGTGATCATATTTCTGGAAATCCATTTCACATGTAGAGGTTGAACCACAAATTTCCATAGTATTAGTGATAGAAAATCTGGAAAAAGAATGAAAGAAACTAAGATAAGTAAAATATTAGGGTTCATGAGAATTATATAGAGCTTGGCCCTTTCAACCCATGATTCTTGATGAAAATTCGCATGTGTTACGTAGGATATTATTTATATGGGTATACAACACTTGTAGTATAATTGGTTGGGAGTTTGGGACCGAAATATGATGATTTAGAGGAGTTTGGGGTAACAAATCCGTAACTGGGTTTTTTGTAGAATCTGCATAACTGCTTGATCGATCGATCGAGCCCAGAGCATCGATCGATCGACGGTTCGATCGATCGACCCCTTTTCATTGGTCGATCGACACCTCCTGAGAAAATTGCATTTTGCCTGTGTTAGCTTAATTCCATTTTATGCATAGTAAACCTTGATTAGGATTGCTAGAACTTATTGGAACATAAAAAGGACCAGTAGGGTCAAGAGAAATCCCATAAAGTGGACTTTAATGTGAAATGAAAGGGAAAACGGGGAGACTTTCAGATTTAAAAAATCATACGTGCGTTGATTATATAATCGAAACATCTAATAAGTTGGATTAGAAGGCAAGAGAGGCCCTACTGAAATTGTACTTAGATAAAGGAAATACTTCGAGAGACGAGAAATGATTTAAAAATGACTTAATTACGAGAATAAAAGGAATGAGGGCGTTTTATGATATAATTGAGTAAAATGTGTAATGACGGATAATTATAATTATGGGTCGTGAGCGTACCTAATTTAATAATGTGGATGTGTATATATATATATATATATATATATATATATATATATATATATATATATATATATATATATATATATATATATATATATATATGACTGTGTTATTATGCATATATTATATCTGTGTAAAAATCATGCTCGCGCTACTTGTTATCCCTGAGGTTACCGCGCTGGGACAGTCTTATCTCGATGGGACCTTTATGGGGGTTATTGACTCGTACCCTAGAAGATAGATATCCTTGGTACAGGATATCTGATCGATGGTCAGACGGTCCTAAGAGACGTGAGGGTATGTGCTGACCTCTTAGAGACTTGGAATCTATGCTTCGCCTAAATGTTGTTTGTGTTTTTGCTAATGCGGTTCGAGAGTGATTCCGAACTTATGTTTCCCTTAGTACGAGTGATACAGGGACTGGATAGCAGAGTATGTCAGCACCATAGTTTTTATGTGGGGTGCCGTTAGTATATATGTATTATATGAGTGATTGGTATATATATACTTATTTATGGAAACGTTGCACCATAGATTTTATGTGAGGTGCCGTTTGTATATATATTATATGTGTAATTAATATATATACGTGTATCTATATGAGAACTTTCTACTGAGTAAAATAGTAGTCAAGTAAAGTATGAAATTCTTCAACTTCACTATAAGTATTCGGAAACATTATAACAATACGGAATTTTTCTAAATAACGTAAGAAATCTTGAAGAGATAGACTTTTCTAACGTGAATATCATAACCTTAAATTCACGTGTTAAGACTTATGGAGAATAGGTTAGAGAGATATATGGAGTTCATTAGTACGGTAGACGTGCACACTAGATGAGAGGTGAGAATTCTCAAGAGAGTGTCGCATACTAATATGACTGTTGCATTAGCCGGTAAGCATTTTAAATACTTGCTAAACTATTTTTAAAATTGTTTTACATTCGGACTCTCACCCATTTTTTGTTACCTCTTCTCTCTTGTGTGTATATATATATATATATATGTATGGTGCCCAGCCACAGGGGCGTCTTACTTAGGATTCTTTGGATGGAGCGCGCTGTATCTTTTATGGGAGTTGCAGGACATTGTTTAGACGACTTCATTGTTGACTATACTTCTAGTTCAGCTTTATCCAGTGGGGGCATGTGTCGCCCTTTTTCCATTATTTAGTTGGTATTGTCAGAGATTGTAATTCTTTTAATTTCAGTATCTTTATTTTGGGATTTGTTACTATCAGGATGTTTTCCTTTAGTGTTTTAATGTTGGTATTTATTATTGATGGGCAAACTCTTGAATGTTCATTTTATTCTTATACTTATCGTGTGACTCTTAAAATATTAATGGTTAAAGTTTTTATAATCGGATTTAATAAAATGAGAATAAAGGTTTAAATGGTTTTGACACTTAGCTTAATTAATTAGGGTGTTTAAATTGGAAAAGATTTTCATATGCGATAGTGATGCTAAGAATGAACCAACTGTTCACCTTGATTTTAATTTAATAAAGGAGTGATCGCCCGGTATTTAATTAGGCGGGGTGTCACAGGTGGTATCAGAGCATCAGGTTCTAGAGTCCTTTAGGATCTGTGTGGCTTATTATGCTTTCAGCGTTACTTTGTTTGATATAGAGCCCTATGTTTAGGACTGTCGATTTCTTTGATGAGATTTCATTCTCCTGTTATGACGTATATACATTAGTGAATGCTAATTTCGTTCGGATGTGTGCGTGTGCCGAGAGATGATGGATATCAGTAGAGGACCGTTAAGCGGACATTAGGAGGTCGGGCTCCGTTGGGGTGGTAAAATATATTTGAGGATGATGACCGTGGTTGAGGTCACCTCCATTATGGCATGAGAACCCAAGACTAGGAAGGAGACTAGGGCGCAACCATGATTTTCAAATGCTGCTATAGTCAAATGAGGTGCGAGAGTAAACTCACCCAACGTGTTACAAAACGTGTGGAGAACTGTTAGTGGGAAATTCTAGAAATGCGGGAATTTTGTGTGTTTACCAAATGAGGTAAAGTATCTAAGGTTTAGATATAGGACGGAGTGTGGCTAACTGAAAGTGAAATTTTAGAGAAAATTTTTCTTGACTTTCGGGATGAAGTTATAATGATGGGAGTCAACCACCAATTTTAGAAGTGGAATGCTATGCCTATAGGAGAACCTTAGGTACAGTGTTGACCGCATGTTCCTTCCTCAACTGTTCAGGATTAGAAGCAAACGTGGTTCTGAACCCATCGCGGGAGGGCGTGACAGAGGTCCATTTGTGAATATGAATCTTAATCATTAGCAAATTTTGTATCGAAAGATGTAAATACAAGTGGAGGAAACGACTCCAAGTGGGAGACCAACTCGTAATAATAATTGATAACACTCAAAGAGGAAATTCCGATAGACGACCGATTTAGAGGTTGGTAATATCGCATTTTTTCAATATAGATGATAACGCTTCTTTGTGGGGGGGAGTTAAGGGAATCAAAGAATTTAGTCGAGAATAAGACTGAATACAACGGTGGTGGTATAGCACCACAAAGGATTGTGGATACACATCAGGGGACCCATTTAAATGATTTGAATAGTTAAATTCTTACCAAGTGAGGGTAAATTTAGTAAGTACTATTATAGCTAGTGACATGATCTTTAGGGCCAAAAAGACTAGGGTAAAATTGAGGTAGTTAACAGGAATCGAGTCTACTAAAGTCCGAGAGAAGGACAATCCTAACCTGGTTAGTAGGACAAGTAGTAAGTGGATTATGTGTTGAGGTATTTGTGCGGAGTGAAATCGCTCGCGATAATATGTTCCAAAGTGAGTAAAAGGATAAGAATACGGTGCCTAGTAAAAGACAACGATTAAAGTAATTTTGTTTGGTTTGAATAGACGTGTTACGTCCGGAAACCATTTGCGCAGTCAAGACGATTGACAAGGTGGAAGTATAAGTTGTAACCTCAGAGGATGCAGTGTGTTTATGTGATACAAGCGAGTCACCATATTTTGTTCATTGCTAGATTAGCATGTGAGACGAGTTTGTAAGGACATTTTTGTCCATTGTCAATATGTATGTCGTACGTCGTTACACCGTTGAAGAAATTCAAGATCGTATCTACGTCAACGGATCCGAATATCAAAGTGTCTTCAACATCATAGCCTCTGCGAGAATGAACTCGGTAAATTTTTGTTTTTACGTTCCTTAAAGTTCATATTTAGTATTGGGAAATTTTTATAAAATGTCTTTTTATAAAAATAAGAAGTAAGTTTTTTCAAGGAAAATGAGGCTTTTAACAGTTTTTTAGTTTTCTGGGAATCCGGACCGGTCCCCCTCTATACCGGACCGGTCCCCCTCTATACCGGACCGATCCGCCATCGGACCGGTCCGCCCCTCAACCGGACCGATCCGCTTGCTGCAGATCCAGTAAACCCCGGACCGAAAGCTAACCGAAGAACCCAATTTTTAAAAGAATCGATCTGAGGTCAGACCGATCCGCCTCCAAACAGGACTGTCCGCCTGGGATAAATTCGGCCAGATCTGTTCGAGATTTTTTAGGCTCAAAGTTTTCTTATTTAAGCCAACTTCGGGGAGTTATTTTCCAAGACTTTTCAAGACGATTTTCAGAGTCCTAAATACACTAAGTCTTCATCTTTTTGAGTCCCAAGACTCTTTTTGATTCACACACAAAAATCCCAATTACTTTTGTGAATCTTTTGGAACCCTAGAACACAATTTGATTATTGTTCAACCCTTGTGAAGAAGCCGTCTCCCTTCTTCATTACTGACCACCTGGAGTTCCTGCGGGAGATTCCAGCCGACACTGTTTCTAGCCGTTGCTTTGAAGGTTTGACGAAGACACCGTGTGTTACACTTGTGGGCGATTATCAGGTTATATGTTAGTCAATGGTCTTGTAAATTATTCAAAGTTATAGAAATAAAAGGTTTTTCCCTTCGGGGATTTTTTCCTTAACTTTGTGTCGCTCGCTTTATTTGTCTATGGGTTGACACTTGCACTTTAGATGCATCTTTAGGGGATGAAATTAAATGAGTGTGATATTTTAGAAATTTGCGAAGTTAGTGAATTATCACACAGTCTTGTCTTTTCAGAGTTTAATGCATATAATTATAAACATTATTATTATGTGGATATTTTTCCCTAGTGTAACGGGATTTTTCTTTAGTGCTATCCGCGGAGGATGAATGTGTATATTAATAGTGTTACATATTTTATTGAGGTTACTCGTCGTAGTGATGCGATATATGAGTATGGTATTATCTTTGATAAAACTTTATAGAAATGGTTAGTACGATAGTGGGCATTTATTGGAAGGCTGTCGGAGTAGTTGCATTAGTGCAACATGTTTTGTTTTGCCAAGGCTTTACCTATAAGAAGGTTGGACTCGCACTTATATTATCTATCCTAGAGACTTCGAAGGAGATAGTGGGCTCGAGATATTCGATGGCAATGAATGTTTAGACTTTGTCAGTATGATTCAGTATGTATCAGGATTTACCGTTGAGCGAAAAGACTTGACTCAGTATTATGTTTAGCACTCCAGACTTAGTGATAGGAAGAGTGCAGTGTTATATCTATCCTCTAGAGATGGGGGAGTTAGGAGTTATACCCCTATTATTAGGGAAAGTAATTTAGAGAATTCCGATCGTATGTATTCGAGGTTTATAGAATGCAATTACCATCAACCAATACGGGACGATAGAGAAATTGGTGAAACGTTCTTTGTTAAGCATATTTTCGGGAGGAATTGTAACTTTTCCATCAAGGGACGGAATAAAGGGGTACATGCTATGGACGGAGGACCTGATGGATTTCAATAACCGACAATGCTAGGTAGTAGTGTATCAGGGGGGTTCCTTATTTGGATTTATCTTTGCGAGACATCCCATGCATGAAACTTAGCGTAAGGTTGGAAATAGGGAGACGTTTGGTCACTATTCCATGAGTTTGGTATCCTGGTCGAAATGGGATCAAGTAATTATGTATGTAAGTTGGAAGTTGAATTTTGTTTTAAAGCCACTGGGGCCGAATTTTTGTGGTAGGAAAGCATTGAAAGTTATCCCCACGAGTTGAGGGGTGGAACGATGATAAGGAGAATTTAAGAACTTTGATCTCTAGGGTGATTAAGAGTACCCAAATGTCGTAATCGCGTTCAGAACACAAGGTGAACAAAGAGTTGGAATGATTTTAACATGGATTATCTGGAAAGAACTTTATTATAAAATGAGAAGATTGTATTATTTTGATGTATAGAGCATTGGAGATTTGTATTTTATTTTTGAGTTTGATGTTGTATTTATTTGAAGAATTTGAGATTAGTGGATTATTTTATATTACTGTGGAATTTTTAGATGCTCTATACCTTGTTATATTGTGGATTAGTTTAGTTTTATCGACAATGGCGCTCCGTTCGCTCTCCCCGGGCGGGCGGGGTGTTTTATTCCTCTTTTATTGTCATGGAATTTGAATGCCCTATTCCTTCTATTTCGTTGAATTTAGTTAGTTCTACAGATGAGTAGCACATAGTTCGCTCTCCTTGGGCGATCAGGGTGTTGCAAAATGTGGGCATCTTGGTTAACTGCGGTTAAAATCGTCCGAGTCGAAGGGACGTGGTAATAGACATGTGTAATATATGTTTGTGGGACTAGTTTAATGAAGTGGAAGTGATAGAGTGGATTAAACATCACATGAGGGGAGATAATCCATACATAAGTGTGCAATTAAAATAATTTGATTGGAAGGCTGTGGGAAGCCATTTAAGAAGGGGTATTCCTTGAATGGAGCAGAATTAAATTATTATGAAGAACACTCAGAGCGGAGTTGTTAGTAGTCAAGTGTGAGAGCGACTTGCACATACAAAGGGTGATGATGTTAGTATGGTATAAGAGATCCAGAAGTGCGCTTCGTGGAGAGAAGAGCACGGGTCAAAACTTTTGGCATACACCAAGGAAGGAAGGGGAGTATTACGTGTCACTTAATGTGAGACATTTCAAGGGAAAATCGATGTTTAGCGGGACGTAGTAATAGTCTCTACATGCACCGGCCATAGGTAAGGTTTGGTTGAAAGAGGAGGATCAACCAAAGAATTTTGTGTTTATCGACAATTCCTAAAATTGGAAGAGGTCGATAAAGTCGTTCAGTCCTTGGATGGGTTGCCATCCTCAAAATAAGATCAAGGGTTCATCCCGAACATGTGAATTAAGTCTCCGAGAAGGAAGTGATTGATATTCCTTTGGGCTGGTTTACAATATTAACTAGTATCCCCCAGACTTCCTTTGAAAGGAAGGATCGCGCCAGTGCATGGTCCGGCGCAGTATAAATCTCTTAATCAGGATGAGATTGGTGAATCCCACCTTTGATATGGGATTTTAGGAACCAGCGGAGATAAGGTCTCATTTCGAGTAGGATGTATCACCCTTAGCCAGGGAATAAGCGCATGGTGATTAAAGATTAGTGGAGCCACGTGAAGGAGATTTTGGAATCTTGGTACGATGATTTCAGAAATGCTCTGTTGAAGCACTCGTACCAGTTTGTCGCGTACGAGGTGCTTATTAAGGTTTTTGTATGGAAGAATCTCGACTATTATCCTTCCGTATGTTTAGAGGTGAGTAGATAATCAAAAAAAATTTGGATCGGTCGAGAAAACATCTGATAACTATGGTGGAATTCCACGAGTGTTTTAGGCGATCCAGAGTGATCAAATGTTCGTATGATTTTCTCAGAATGGGAGTTTTGTATATGAATAAATCCGAGTAGTTGTCATGTAGTGAGGTGCGGCCTCCTAATGACAGGGAGATAATGGAAATTTATAACGTATAGGCATGACTTATGCGAATGTTGTCGGTTGGGAGCACCTTGTGAAGTGTTTCCATGAGAATGTTAAACAAGCTTGCTGTGAGGAAGGGACTATAATGATTGAGCGCCATACTATGTAGATAGTTTGCGTACAGAAAATGATATCCAGAATTGTGCTACCTGGTAGGCCTTATTTTCTGAATTTCGGGACGAAATTCTATAATTAGGGGGGAAGTATGTAATACCTCGTATTTTTTTGGCTTTTAAATTTTAGGAATTTATTAAATTTAATTGAGATAAATTAATTTAATTTTAGTCCGGAATGTTGTTTTCAATATTTACAAGCGTGACGAGAGTTAGTAATTATTAGAAATTTGTTATTTGTTGAATGTTACTGGATGAGTATAGTAATATATGAGTTTTATTTTATAATATTTCCACGTGTGAATAAAATGACAATTATGGAAATTTAAGTCGGGACGCGCCTGTGTCGCGTCGGGACTAAATGTTAATAAATAAAAGTGAATAAATAATAAGTTTCTCGTATGGTCATTTTGAGTGCGCCAAAGTGTCTGGAAGGGTCGAGATAGTCAGAAATGTTTACCCGGGGGTTTAGTTTGGGTCTCGGGGCGTTTTTAGGCCTAATTAGTACCCCGGGAGGGCGTTTTGGACATGTCGTAATTATGGGTAATTAAACCCACGAATTTTATAGGGTTATATCAGATGGAAAATGTTATCTTCTAGGGTTAACACAACTTAGAACTAATGACGGCCATTGGAGAGGAAGAGGAGAAGGCCAAGAACACCTCCAATTGCACCGCCGTCACCGCCAAATTGTAGATCGCGCGAAGGGGATCACAACCACACCTTTTTCCTCAACAAATCAGAGACTAAATTTCCAGGAAAGTATCTATCTTGCTTTTATCAAGTTAATGCATCCTTTTATATTAGTATTAGGTTGATTAGAATTAGTGTTCTTGAAGAAAAACATTAATTGAAGACAAAAATTGCATGTTATACTGATAGAGATCATATTTCTGGAAATCCATTTCACATGTAGAGGTTGAACCACGAATTTCCATAGTATTAGTGATAGAAAATCTAGAAAAAGAATGAAAGAAACTAAGATAAGGAAAATATTAGGGTTCATGAGAATTATATAGAGTTTGGCCCTTTTAACCCATGATTCTTGATGAAAATTCGCATGTGTTACGTAGGATATTGTTTATATGGGTATACAACACTTATAGTATAATTGTTTGGGATTTTGGGACTAAAACATGATGATTTAGTTGAGTTTGGGGTAAAAATTACGTAACTGGGTTTTCTGCAGAATCTGCATAACTGCTTGATCGATCGATCGAGCCTAGAGCATCGATCGATCGACCCCTTTTCATCGATCGATCGACACCTCCTGGGAAAACTGCATTTTTCCCGTGTTAGCTTAATTCAATTTTATCCATAGTAAACCTTGATTAGGATCGCTAGAACATATTGGAACATAAAAAGGACCAGTAGGGTCAAGAGAAATCCCATAAAGTGGACTTTAACGTGAAATGAAATAAACGGGAAAACGGAGAGACTTTCAGATTTAAGAAATCATACGTGCGTTTATTATATAATCGAAACATCTAATAAGTTGGATTAGAAGGCAAGAGAGGGCCTACTGAAATTGTACTTAGATAAAGGAAATGCTTCGAGAGACGAGAAGTGAGCTAAAAAAATGACTTAATTACGAGAATAAAAGGAATAAGGTCGTTTTATGATATAATTGAGTAAAATGTGTAATGACGGATAATTATAATTATGGGTCGTGAGCGCACCTAATTTAATAATGTGGATGTGTATATATATGTATGATTGTGTGATTATGCATATATTATATCTGTGTAAAAATCATGCCCGCGCTACTTGCTATCCCTGAGGTTACCGCGCTGGGACAGTCTTATCTCGATGGGACCTTTATGGGGGATATTGACTCGTACCCTAGAAGATAGATATCCTTGGTACAGGCTATCTGATTGATGGTCAGACGGTCCTAAGAGACGTGAGGGTATGTGCTGACATCTTAGAGACTTGGAATCTATGCTTCGCCTCAATGTTGTTTGTGTTTGTGCTAATACGGTTCGAGAGTGATTTCGAACTTGTGTTTCCCTTAGTACGAGTGATACGGGGAATGGATAGCAGAGTATGTCAGCACCATAGTTTTTATGTGAGGTGCCGTTAGTATATATGTATTATATGAGTGAATGGTATATATACTTATTTATGGATACGCTGCACCATAGATTTTATGTGAGGTGCCGTTTGTATATATATTATATGTGTAATTAATATATATACGTGTATCTATATGAGAACTTTCTACTGAGTAAAATAGTAGTCAAGTAAAGTATGAAATTCTTCAACTTCACTATAAGTATTCGGAAACCTTATAACAATACGGAATTTTTCTAAATAACGTAAGAAATCTTGAAGAGATAGACTTTTCTAAAGTGAATATCATAACCTTAAATTCACGTGTTAAGACTTATGGAGAATAAGTTAGAGAGAGATGTGGGGTTCATTAGTACGGTAGACGTGCACACTAGATGAGAGGTGAGAATTCTCAAGTGAGTGTCGCATACTAATATGATTGTTGCATTAGCCGGTAAGCATTTTAAATACTTGCTAAACTATTTTTAAAACTATTTTACAATCGGGCTCTGACCCGTTTGTTGTTACCTCTTCTCTCTTGTGTGTGTGTGTGTATATATATATATATATATATATATATATATATATATATATATATATATATATATATATATATATATATATATATATATATATATATATATATATATATATTACAGGTGCCCAGCTACAGGGGCGTCTTACTTAGGATTCTTTGGATGGAGCGCGCTGTAGCTTTTGTGGGAGTTACAGGCCATTGTTTAGACGACTTCATTGTTGACTATACTTCTAGTTCATCTTTATCCAGTGGGGGCATGTGTCGCCCTTTTTCCATTATTTAGTTGGTATTGTCAGAGATTGTAATTCTTTTAATTTCAGTATCTTTATTTTGGGATTTGTTACTGTCAAGATGATTTCCTTTAGTGTTTTAATATTGGGATTTTTTATTGATGGGCAAACTCTTGAATGTTCATTTTATTCTTATACTTATTGTGTGACTCTTAAAATATTAATGGTTAAAGGTTTTATAATCGGATTTAATAAAATGAGCATAAAGGTTTAAATGGTTTTGACACTTAGCTTAATTAATTTGGGTGTTTAAATTGGAAAAGATTTTCATATGCGACAGTGATGCTAAGAATGAACCAACTGTTCACCTTGATTTTAATTTAATAAAGGAGTGATCGCCCGGTATTTAATTAGGCGGGGTGTCACAGGAAGTATCAGAGCATCAGGTTCTAGAGTCCTTTAGGATCTGTGCGGCTTATTATGCTTTCAGCGTTGCTTTGTTTGATATAGAGCCCTATGTTTAGGACTGTCGATTTCTTTGATGAGATTTCGTTCTCCTGTTATGACGTATCTACATTAGTGATTGCTAATTTCGTTCGGATGTGTGCGTGTGTCGAGCGATGACCGATATCAGTAGAGGACCGTTAAGCAGACATCAGGAGGCCGTGCTTAGTTGGGGTGGTAAAATATATTGGAGGATGATGACCGTAGTCGAGGTCACCTCCATTATGACATGAGAAGCCAAGACTAGGAAGGCGACTAGGGCGCAGCCATGATTTTCAAATGCTGCTATAGTCAAATGAGGTGCGAGAGTAAACTCACCCAACGTGTTACAAAACGCGTGGAGAAATGTTTGGCTGGGTTATGTTTGACCTATGTCAACTCTTCATCTCGATCGAGTCTTAATGAATCTTCATAGGGCACTGAATATCCTTTACAACGGTCCTCCCCGTGCGCGATTCTGACTTTCCATGCGGACGAATGATCCGTTTGACTCCGGGAGGTCACCGAATGCTTCATGGGCCCAGTTGACCAAAATCAACTCTCCAAATCGGGTCAAACTCTTTGGAATGTCGAAGTACATCTCCTAACCTTTCCAACGGTCCGCCCCGTGCGCGATTCAGACTTACCATACGGACGAATGATCCGTTTGCGTCCGAGTAATTCCCCGTCCAATGGATCGATAAATGCTTCCGAGACATATTTGACCCAAAGTCAACTCCCGATCCCGAGAGCGGTCCAATTACTTTCGAAGGTCTCTAAATTACCTTTCCAATGGTATGCCCCGTGCGTGATTCTGACCAACGGTTTGCCCTCGGCGGACGATTTTCTGAAAAAGCTTGAAGCGAATTGCCAAATGGAAGGTTCCGGACCATGCCTATCGGCACTTGCCGATAGGCAGGAATAGGTCTATGCCGATCGGCACTCACATGGGCCTATAAAAGGAGGCCTTCACCTCATTTGCAAGGAGAGCCCAGATCTGATAAAAATCTCTCTGAACGAATCCCAGAAACCTCTCTCGAAGGTAGTGTGATTTCAATATCCAAACCCCCTTTTTACTTCCACTTTTCATCATCCTTTTCATCTAACTTGGTGAATTAGACACTCTCCATCATCATCCAAGTGCAAGGGATGCTCTCCAACATTCAAGATCAAGCTCAAGATCTTCAAGAAAGGTCCAACTTTATGAAACCCTCTCTTAAATTCTCTTAAATTCTCAATAACTTGTCTTCTTATTTAGCACTTTTATTATCTCATCTCACACATCCTAATATACTTTTTATTTAGTATTATTGCACATCTCCTATGTTCATATAAATAAAACCCAAGAATCGAGAAAAAAAGGGTTTGCTCATAAATTCCAAGTAGGGATTCCCACACTTTTTCCACACTTTTCTCACAATCTAAAACCCTTTTTCTACACACACACACACTCACAAATAAGAGATTCCCCATTTGGATTTATGGGATAAACCCCACCCCTCATTTTGTATGCGAACTAGGTGGACTTTGATGCCTTTTTAGGCTACGTAGGCGTCCCGGGGTAAAACCAGAGACTCGAGTCCTTTTTCCCACTTTTTCTCTCATATTTCTATCTACTCTAATCTTCTTATATTCTATATACTTGCCCTTAGTGATGTATTACCCCACATGCATTATCATTCCATTATAATGATCAATGTAGGGGTAATCGCGTAAATATTATTTTTCTAATATTATTCTTATATCTTCCTACAGATGACTCACTTTATCTTTTCCATGATACAAGTCGAGGATTCCTACCTCCATTCTATACATACACATGCACACATATCACGGGGGGAAACAAAAGAAAAATATCAAATATTCATGAGAGACCGAAAGGGCGAAATGGGTGCCTAACAGCTTCCCATTTCGTAACTAAGCATCCGAACCCTTCTTGAATCATCTTGGTTTCGCACGCAGCAGTATGATGCCATCCTTAGGGGTGGCTTCCCCTTTTTATTTTGTCTATTTTGAGTAAAATAGACTAGCGACTCTGAATCTCTCTACATTTCCACATCTCAAATGACGCCGGCCGAAGCGCTCCCAAGAGGGACGCGTGGGACCTAAAGGATCCTTTCCTCCACGCTACCCGCCCGCGCGTCGAGGATCGGGGATGGCCACAAGCACCATTGAAATGTGTATTAAACATACCATAATCTTGTGTGTAAAAAATTTAAAGACTGCATAGGGACTATGAGGAGAATCTTAAAGTATAAAAATCAAACTCAAATTTAATGCATAGATTAAACCTTTTTGGATTTTTCCCAAACATCAAATAAATAAGTATTGCTGAGATTTCATGATTCTTTATGATACTTTTCAACTTATACAATGAAAAAATAAATAAATAAGTATACACCCACACACTTACATAACACGATATGCAAGAACTTGGGGTATGGCGTGTCTACAACTATCAAACACCCAAAAAAAGTGAGCATAAAATACTTATGAAAATTATCAAACACCCAAAAATTTAATATACCCCCATTCCCCCATACCCATTTGGGCCCCTTCTACAAATGCACAGACCTGCTGCATTCCCGTACTACATCCTTATAATCTTGAACCCCTCTGTTTGCTTAACCAAACGAATCTTGTTCCAAATATACCTACTCAAAATAAGAACTTATATGATTAGAATTGATTCACTTATCTTCATTATATATGTTGTTAAACCAAAACATTTCTTAGTCTAATGGATTAGATAAATTTCCTTATCTGTAGATAAGTTCTCTTATCTGGAAAATGTCTAAATATTATAATACATCTGATGATAAGTTAGACGTGTGTTATTTGTCTTATTCTCAACTAAAACTAACAAAGTATAAGTACTAAAAAAGGTAATTCCTTATAATTTGTAATGCTCCTTTTGCAGCGATCCCCCGCCTTCAGCTATGCTCCTCCCCTGTATGTAAATAAATCCAAATATGAGGCATACGTTTAAGAACAAAATAAAAAACATGCTAAAGTTAGGCCCTACTTCATCTTAGGTTCAATCAATATCCGTCCTACATATTGAAATTGAACTGAAGTGCGGCCCTTTAGATCAGGTTCAATCACAGTGTAGCCAACATAACGATAAGTGACGGTACACAAAGTTTGAAGATATGCAGTGGCTGAAGAGTAAGATTTGCACTCTATTTCATATGTTATTTTTGGAAATAATGACTCGTAATTTGAGATGGATGGACTACTTGAATAGTTTTGAGTATGAAGATCAAAATCCATTTTTATACCTTCAAAATAAAGTTGTCTGCAAAATCACCCAGGTTTTCATCCTAAATCCTAGTCAGCTCTTACATAATTTGATTCTTGCAATCGTTGGTTACAAAATGGTTGTTGTATCTGCCTTTTCAAACTCACATGTCCTTATTGTATCTTAGTTTGAATATAATTTTTAAGTATCCTTCCTCAGTCTGTATCATTTGTTTTGTTATCACTTGTCACCATCTGCAATGTTAATTCTCATTTTTATATCTTATATAGATAATTTTTATAAGAAATCATAGCAAGAACATCAAGTTGGTGGACCAAGAATCCACCTAATCAGATAAAGAAAGATATACAGAAAAACAGATAAAAAAACATTAGTGAAGTTAAACAAATCGATTGTAATAACAACCCAAATCCAAAACTTTATAGTTGGAACTCCACAAAAAACTAATTAAAAATACAAAAAATATAGAGTGGGACAGAGTTTGAGATTGAGATAAAGATTATTTTGAGTATTTTTGTGGGCTCAAGTGATGAAAGGGTCATGATTTGTACTTGAGAAATGTTTAACTCAAGACCAAATCAGTACTTGAGAAACCAAAATACACAAATTACTCAAACACAAACACAAAAATGTAATTATTAAAATGTATAACTCAAAGTTTAGAGCAGTAAGCTTCAAGAAAACCCCAAATTCGAAATTTGAAACCCCTAAATTTAAATAAAATCCCAAAGTCTCAGTGGGTTTGGTACATGGTTGTGTGTGTCGTCGATTGAAGGTCCAAAACTCAAAAAATGAATAATGCGAATAACACCCGTTAGCCATAAAAATCTCCATAAACCTAAACTCCATAAAAATAAATAAACCTAAATAGATCTACAATTTGAACCATACAAACAAAAAAATTGATGATTACCTAATCAAACTCTAATCAAACTCAATTTGAACCACACAAATAAAAAATTAGACGTGTGAGAAAAATAGACCTGTAACTAATACCTAGAAGAACTCACCGCGACGAAGTGGGTCTTCTCCTTCTTCCTCTTTTAAAAAATGTGGAGAAGGTGCATGGAGAGAACTATGACAAATCAAAGGAGCTAGGACAGAGAGTGAGAGAGAAAGGGTTCATTTTCATATTTCATGGAAAAGAGAGAGAGTCGTGTTCTGGACAGAGAGAGGTAGAAGATTTTTATTATTTTTGGGTGTGTAGGAGGGAGAGAAAGTCATAAAAAGAGAAGGAAGTGTGTTCTTTGTTTGGGGTGGGTCAGATTGATAGTCTAGAGCTAAGGTACAATGATAGGCTCAACTAAACGTGTAAATTTTGCAGACCCATGTGCTTTTGATCATTGTCAATTAATCTGGACCCTTTATTTTTTGCATTAGTGGCCAAATCTCAACCTCTATTTAAGTTATCATCTTATGGAATAGTGATAACTATTCTACTCCTTATTACATATATATATATATATATATATATATATGCACAAAGAGGAAGAAAAGATAGTAGGAAACGGGTCAGAGACCGAGTGTAAAACAACTTTAAAAATAGTCCAGCAAGTATTTAAAATACTTACCAGTTGATATTACATACATGTTAGTACCTCGACACTCACTTCAGAATTATCACCCCTCAACTTGTATTCACGCCTAACTTACTACCGAATTAACCTAGTTAAATCTAACCTAGTTAACTAGTCTAACCCAAATTTTCATTCACCAAGCCTTTTCCAAGTGATCACATGACTAAAGTTTATATCTGATAACCTTATCTTTTGAATTTTCCAAACCCATTGTATTCATCTTAATTCAGACTTCGGTTTTCAACCACTTAGTTCATTTAATATTAAATTATTCCATTTTATCTACTTACAAGCACAATAGTTGAATCACAAGTATAGGTATATATATCTATCACTCATATAATACATATACTAATTGGGAACCCCACGTAAAATCTATGGTGCTGGCGTACTCTGCTATAAAGTCCCCCGTATCACTCGTACAAAAGGAAAATACTAGTTCGGAATCACTCTCGAACAATACTAAAAAAAAAAACACATATTAGAGGCGAAGCATAGTTCCAAGTCACTAAGAGGTCGGCACATACCCTCACGTCTATTAGGACCTTATTACTATCATTCTCAAATAACCTGTACTAAGGATGATATGTTCTAGGGTACAAGTCAATATACCCCATCAAAGTCCAATCGAGATAAGACTGTCCTGGAGTGGAACCTCTGTGATAGCAAGTAGCGCGGGTATGATTACACACAAACATACAATATTATATATATACATGCCCCATTATATATATTCTAATTATTCATCTAGGTAGGCCCACAACCCATAATATATTCAAACCATACGTGGCATATAATGCATGAGTTCTACTTTAACTAAATCACTCTTTTTATATCCTCAATTACCGCAAATCCTTAAGTATTTCTCGATGCTCGAAGTGTATCCTCTTGATAAATATACAATCAATAGGTGTACCCTCACTACCCTACTGGTACAAGTCCTTCTCGATTATCGCAAGACCTAATTTAACGTACGCACGATTCCCCTTTCAATTTACACCCTCGAAATCCCATGGTTAAATTTTATATCAAGTCGTATTATCCGAACCTTACTTATACCCTACAGTTCCTCCTCAAGTCCCATTATGATATATTAATTATGTCTAAAGGTCCTTACACATTGAAATTGGATTAACATTCAAAAGGAGAAAAAAGTTCACATTTCCAGGAGAAGTGGATCGATCGATGAAAGGGGTTCGATCAATCAACATTCTTGAGTCGATCGATCGATCGAGCAGTTCTTGGACCAGATTTTGCAATTCTTTATCTACGAGTTTCCTTAACATAAATTCTCAAAACCTCTATTAATTCATTTTAAACTCCCAACCAATCAAAGAAACAGTTATATTATTCAACATACATGATTTTGAACGTAAAACATATACGAATTCGTCAATGGCCATCAATTTAAAGGGTAAATTAAATTATACATCAAGAACCCTATTTCTATCATCATCATCAATATCTTCCTAATTCTTCCAGAATTTAATCTAAACTGGTCATCAATTTCGTAATCAATCATGTACATATAACAATAGGCTTTTCCTAAGATGATTTCTATTCAGAATTTCAATATACATCTCCAAAAAATTCTTTATCTTTCATGAAAACATCTATTATTATCTCCTACACTAGCATGGATGTGTTATCAACTAAAGAACAAAAAGTTGGATACTTTCTTGGAAATCAAAGGTCTGGTTCTACGAATTAGAGTGGTATAGAAATGATTACTTTCTTTCAATCTACGCAATAGTGGTGGAATTGGTGAGAGTGGTGTAGGGTTGGTGCCTCTCCGCCTTGGAAGCCATCTCTTTTATCTCCTCTTAGCCTCTATGCAACTCCAATGTTTCTAACCCTCGAGGACTCTAACTCTGATCAGATATAACACTTCAATTTCCATCCATAATTAAGGCCTAAAGTTGGAAATTACGAAATTGCCCTACCAGGTTATCGGTTAGGTCTAAAAATGTCCCGAGACCCAAACTAAAACCTTGGGTACACTTTTCTGACTATCTCGACCCTTCTGTCTACATTGGCGCACTCGAAATGACCATATGGATGACTTAAAATTAATTCACTTTTTATTCCATTAATTTAGTCCCGACACGACACATGCGCGTCCCGACTTAATTTATATAATTGTCGTATTATTCACTCGTGATAATTTAAATAAATTCAATCTCATATATGACTTTACTCATCTAGTAATATTCAACATATAATTACTAACTCTCGTTACGTTAGTAAATATTTATTTTAAAATTCGTATTAATATTAAATTAATTTATCCTAACTTAATTTAATTAATCCCATAATTAAATGCCATAAAAATACGAGTTGTTACATACTTCCCCCCTAATAAAGGAATTTTGTCCTGAAATTCGAAAAATATGGCATACCTGATAAAAAAAAATTCGTATACTGTTCGTGCATATCTTCCTCGCGCTCCCAAGTGGACTCATGTACATTATGATGCTCCCACTGACCCATACAAGTGGGACTACCTTCGACCTCAATCTCCTCTCACTATGGTCTAGGATATCCACTGATTTGTCCTCATAAAAACTCTCGGGCGGTAAATTGATCTCATCTATCGCAATATGAGTAAGGGCCAAATCATCCCGAAGATATCGCCCCAATGGAAAAATGTGGAACACATCATGAATACGATCAAAGTGCTCCGACAACCCAAGCCTATATGGCACTAGTCCAATTCTCTTAATAATGGGAAATGGTCCTGCGTACCTCGAAGCCAATTTCCATTTCTTCCCGAACCTCATTACTCCTTTCATAGGAGACACTCACAGCAATACTTGGTCTCCCATGCTAAATCCCGTGAAGAACCGTTTTGCATCAGCATAGCTTTTCTGCCTGTCCTAGGGTACCCGAATGCGACTCCTGATCAACTTAATCCTGGATGACGTCTACTAAATCACTTATGGCCCATGTAGCCTGTTGTCCCCCACCTCTAGCCAACAAGTGGGGGAATGACAAGCTCTATTGTACAACACCACGAAAGGGGCCATGTCGATCGTAAACTTGTAGGATTAATTATAAGCGAACCCCACCAGAGGAAGGTATTGCTCCCACCCTCCTCCAAAATTAGGGACACGCATGCGTAGCATATCCTTCAGCGTCTGATTAGTACGCCCAGTTTGGCCATCTATCTGCGGGTGATATGCCATACTCAACCGCAGCTCGGTACCCATAGCCTCCTGAAAGCTCTCTTAGAAGTGTGACACAAAAATCGTATCTCTATCGGACACTATATCTAGGGGCACCCCATGTGACCTCACTATCTCAATAATGAATAACTTGGCATACTATCTCGTAGTGTAGTCTATCTGCACTGGTAGGAAATGCGCTACCTTGGTCAAATATGATCCACCACTACCCATATTGAATCTTGACCCCGCTGTGATGTAGGCAACCCAGTGGTGAAGTCAATGAAAATTATCTCCCATTTCCACATAGGGATCTCTAGTGGCTGAAGTAACCCTGGCAGTCTCTGATGGTCCACCTTTACCCGCTGACAGGTCGCACACTTGGACACAAACTGTCACACCCCAAACCTAATATCCATACTAATCATTTCTTATTAGAATAATTAGATCATAATCTTGATCCCATTAGAAATATAATTCATTTATCAATTTGTTTCTGCATAATGTGCACAATGAACATAATATTATTCTTATTCCATACCGAAATCAATATCAGAGTCGTAATTAAGCAGACATACAATAATGTGATTAACTATGATCAACTCAATCCATGCTAACTCAATATATACAATATGTGATTGTATTAAAACCTCAGTGTGACAATGACAAAACCCCCATATCTAATCCCCAGCTCTTTTTAACGGTGCAACTCTCAAATTCTGATCATATGACATCCTAGCTGGCAGCATACAACCCTGAAAATGTTAAAATATAAACCGTAAGCATTAAGCTTAGTGAGGTAATCCTTCCCTGAAATAAAATAACAGTTCTATATCAAATCTTTGGATATTAATCCAACCAATCCTACCATACAATGAATTAACAGTTATATATATCAAATCTGTGGATATTAAATCCAACCAATCCTGCCATATAATGAATTAACAGTTATATATCAAATTTGTGGATATTAAATCCAATCAATCCTGCCATATAATGAATTAACAGTTATATATCAAATCTGTGGATATTAAATCCAGTCAATCCTGCCCGTTGGCAATAACAAATCCTGGACCATAAGGCCCAAATAATTCTGCCCATTGGCAATGATAATTCTGCCCATCGACAATAGTATGTCTTCCCTTTGGCAATAGTAATTCTTCCCATTGGCAATAAGAAGTCTTCCCATTGGTAATAGTAATTCTGCCCATTGGCAATAATAAGTCTGCCCATTAGCAATAACAAATCTTGGAACATAAGTTCCAACAAATCTTTGGATCTTTGTCCAATTCCAATCCTGGATCATAAGACCCAAACAAATCCTGAATATTTTAATATCCAAACAAATCCTGAATACCAAACTATTCAAACCCATCCTGGATCATGAGACCCAAAAAAATCCTAGATATTTTAATATCTAAACAAATCCTGAATACCTAAGTATTCAAACAAATCCTCTCTTAGAGGTATATTCATATTTATATATGAAACAAATCATAAGTACACTCACCTTGGTAATTTAATAGGCTTTCCTTTTCCTTTGCTCGGCACTTGTTCAACTGGTTCTTATTACCTTCGTATCATTATTACAATATTAGTATCATCATAATAATATCAACAATCCAAGGAATATCTCAAACATAACTCAATTCATAAGTATCATATGATTCTATTCAAATCATTTATCATAATTGAAGTTCCATCCAAATTCATATTAATATATTTGACACATTCAAATCATAGACCAAAAATATATTCATTTCTTATTGGTAATTCAATCCTTATCATATTAGGATTCCAATACAAAAGACAGTACATAATTTCAAATCTCCTAGAGAAAGATAGGCCCATTTCTTTACCACATAGCAAATCTGCCCTATAGGCTCTTTTATCGTTCATTCAACTTCCATGAATTTTCATAATTTTTATACATCATAAATTTCTATGATATTTCACCCAACATCAGTAAACATATTGAACAATTCAAAATTAAAGTTTCATAATTTTTAGGGTTCATTTTCTATGTCAAGCAAAACATCGAACACATGGCAGGCATACTTTCACCCTTAGGGAAGATTCATACCCTAACTTCAAACTCTCACCAAAGAATCGTTTATTGGTATTTTCACATGATTTTAGGATATTTAACACACTTATGAGTCCATGTTTATATCCAATTGGAATAAATCAATTTCAGTAATCATACAAAAGGATATGGAAGTTTGAATAAACAAGGCTACTAAACAAAGTAATTTAAGGATTTACACATTCAACCTTGTTTAAACTTGCATATATCCGAACATATACATCAAGGGCTGAAAGTTTAGTAAAAAAATAATAGTTTATATCATATAAGTTAGTAATATAAGAAAAATAACAATATTTGGGGTTAGGATTACCTTCGGGACTTCTACGTAATTCCTACAGATTTTTCTCCAAATTTTCTCCTCACTTTCTTCCTAAACTTTCTAATTCTCTCTTCCTATCAAGCCAAACTCTTTAATGGATGAGATATGATGAAGGAGGGGGTTATTTCAAGACTTTAAAGTCGGCCCAAACCAACCTCCTTCTTTAACCAATCAAAATCCACCATTTGTTAGCCTAATAAGATGAAATATCATTTAACAAATGGACAAATTTGTCCCTGCTTCAAAATTCCAGCATAACTTCTCGTTCAGACCTACGTTTAACACACCATTTGTTGTGTTACAACCCTAACTCACCTGTATACAATTATATAGCTTTCACCTCAAGTCAATTATTATGTTATAAAGGTCAACACTAGCCTTAAACATGAACATTCCTACCGAAAAATTCAAAATCTCACATTTGTAACTAATTCGATATTTCATGCTTTATGACGGTAGGATTAGACTAAATATAATGACTTAACATTATACATACTAATAACATATTATCCATATCACATAAGCTAATCATGATTTAAACATATTTTATCATAATTATATTCGGGTTGACGCACAAACTCCGTAATTTAATTCTTCATCTGAATCCACCAGTATTGTCGCATCATATCCTTCTACATCTTATCCCTTCCGGGATGTACCTCAAATGGGTGTCCATGTGACACTGTCATTGCTGCATGACGTAAGTCTTCACCCTCCGGGACCACTAATCTCCCATTAAATCGCAATCCTCCATCCCCACTTACTGAGTAAAACTCTGCACCTTCGGCTAGAAGTCGTACAATCTTATCCTAGCAAAATGAATCATTTGCTTGGTTCTGGATCACCGTCGTAACAATCTCTGGCGTAATTGTCATGACATACATAAAGAATCGGGCATTTCCTCCTGATGTCCCAACTTTTTATAATTCACCTTCCACACATCCATCACCTCACCTACTGGCCTACGACTCAATGTATCAGCAACTAAATTAGCCTTCCAAGGGTGGTATCGTATCTCAAACTGATAATCATTCAAAAACTCAAGCCACCGGTGCTGACGCATGTTCAACTCCCCCTGAGTGAACAAGTATTGTAGTGACTTGTGGTCTATGAATAGTTAAAACTTCTCCCCCAATAAGTAGTGTCTCCAAATCCGTAAGGAAAACATGACCGCTGCTAGATCCAAGTCATGGGTGTGGTAATTTAATTCATGAGGCTTGAGCTTGCGGGAGGCATAAGCTATAGCCTGCTCCTCTTTCATAAATACTCCACCAAGTCCCTGTAGGTAAGCATCAATATACACCGGGTACTCAACTCCTGACCTGGGCAAATAAAGAACTGGTGACAAAGTCAATTTGTCCTTAATCTCATGGAAAGATAACTGAAAAGCGTCATCCCATGCGTACAGTACCCCCTTGTGACTCAGATTAGTCATTGGACCCACAATTTTTTAGAATCCTCAAATGAACCGCTTGTAGTACCCCACTAATCCCAAGAAACTATGGATCTCTGTCGGTGTCCTGGACTGCCCCCACTCCCTCATTACGAACACCTTTCCTGGATCCACGGATATCCCCCTGGCAGAGACAATGTGCCCTGAGAACTGGACCACGCATAACCCAAACCCGTACTTCTCATAGTTAACATATAGTTGATGCTCTCATAAAGTCTGAAGAACCCGTATCAAATGCTCGGCATGTTACTCCTCAGTTTAGGAATAAATCAGAATGTCTTCTATGAAAACAATGACAAACTGATCCACGAGCTCTCTAAACCCCCTATTCATTAAGTCCACGAACACGACTAGAGCATTAGTTGGCCCAGAGGGCATAAATAGGAACTCGTAAGATCCATAACGCATCAAGAAACAAGTCTTCGACACATCCTTCTCCCTAATTCGTAACTAATAGTATCCTGACCTCAAGTCTATCTTTGAGAAGAAGGAAGTTCCACTCAATTGGTCGAACAAGTCATCGATTCGGGGTAGTGGATACTTATTCCATATCTTGACTTTGTTCAACTCTCTGTAGTCCACACACAACCTCAACGACCCATATATTTTCTTCATAAATAACACGGGAGCACCCCAGGGTGAAGTACTCCTATGGATGAAGACCTATCCTAATAACTATTATATTTTATCACGCAACTCTCTCATCTTAGATGAAGCCATACGGTATGGTGCTCGGCCTATCGACCGAGTGCCCGACATTAAATCTATCATGAAATTTGTCACTCGCCTAGGCGGTAGTCCCGTTATCTCCTGGAACACATAGAAAAACTATCAAACTACGGGAATCAAATCAATACCTCCTTAGAGATCTCATCCTCTATATAATATAAATGAGTGGACAATCCTCCCTCGGGATGAATCATCACCACCAGAAACATTTTCTGGCTCGAAATAGAAAAAATAATACTCCTACTGAAACAGGCTATCATGACTCTATAAGAAACAAGCCAATCCATGCCAATAATGGTGTCATGCTCATGCATATCTAAGATTAACATGTCTTCGGGCAAAATTAAACTCCCAATCTCTATACCTACTCTTGTCATATAAAGAAATTCAATGACCCATTACCCAACGGTGAGTCTACACATGTCACTATACTTTCTGTCGAGTCTAACAACCCTATGGCCCGTACAAAACTAGTGGTTATGAAGTAATGTGATGCCCCAGTGTCAAATAAAATGCTCCCCATAGTACCATTGATAGGAAACATACCCTCAACTGTGGATGGCTCCTGCAGTGCTGCTGCCTGGTGGACGTTATAAACACGTCCATACTGCAATTTTCCCTGTTGAACTGGGATGGCTGGTAAGGCTAGCATTTGAGGTGGTGTGGGGAGGGAGGATGGGAAGATCGATATTTGTGTCTCTTAATAGTCATCCTGCTGATGCGGGGCCCTTTCCCACTCGGGGCAATCCTAACGTCTATGGACATTCTTACCATAGCTAAAGCATATGCCCCTGAAATTTCCTCCCCTCTGTCCCTGATGGCCGTTACCACCCCTCCATTGGCCTTACCGGCCTTTCTAATATCGCTGATGGCCCTTCCATTTTCCCAAGTGGCCCTGCTGATAATGATGCTAAATCTACTAACTCTTCTTATTGGACTGGCCCTGCCTATAGCCTCCATATCCCTGCCTAGAGTTTCTAGATCGGAATCGATTAGCAGGGTCCCCCTGATGGGAACATTGCTTGTAATGACCCCACTTTTATATGCTCATATGTATATAGTTTGTTTTTACACTCATGTGTTACTTATTATCTTATAAAGGTTGTATTATTAGATATGTGGTATTATTGGCTATCAATATAACAAACCTCATTTTTAATTACGAAGAATCAACTGTAAATTGGATCAAATTGAAGTCTTATGACATATCTTAAGGTAAATAATAAGTTTTGGGGTAGAAAATATAATTTTATGAAAATTTAAGGACAAATAAAAATATAAAATGGGCCATTTTGTAAATAAAATATTTTCAAGGACCTCTAAGAAATATTCAAAATATATAGTGTGAAATTACCAAAATACCCTTCATGTGTGAAATGACTCTTATACCCCTATCACCTTTCCACCACGTGCTGGTCACCTCCACCTTACACATGTCGTCTTTAGAGAGAAAGCTAAAACACTTGTCATCATTTGGTGATATTAACACTGCAAGACCACTCCGGCATGCGACACCTCGGCGTTGAATCACCACTCCAAAAAGTTTAATCATTTGACACGTGTCAACACTGTAATACATTTGGAAACCTATAAATAGGGCCTTAGGGTTCATTTCAAACTCACACCAATTCCTTGAGAATTATAGTAAGAAAGAGTGATAGAAATTTTGGGAGATATCTTAAGAAGGAGTTCTATAATTTCGAAGAAGGAATTCATTTTGTAGGTATGATTTTATTTAAATGTTATAATGTATTTTTATAGTTTTAATTTTGTGTTTGATAGCTTTACTTAGTAGTTATGCTGGTAAAATACACTAAGGACTTCACTAATCAAAACTTAAAGTTTAGAAGAAATCCAAGTTGATTTTATTTTCATCTAAACATGTTTGAAATTGTATATACTCTTTTAAAAATGATTTTTTAAAAAGTAATTGCTCGTTATTATGGAATCCCATTTAAGTAATTCCAAAGTCAGGCCCGGTGAAATTCTGTCTAGACGAGATGGTATTTAAGTGGTGCCCCTGTGACCCTCCATCTCTATTAGGAATGAATTCGGAAATGTTATGTCTAGAGGAGATGGTATTTAAGCGGTGCCCCTGTGACCCTCCATCTCTATTGGGAACCGACTGTTTAGGAAGAACTATGAATTGAATCCTTTAATTACGATCAATGAGTTTTAAAAGTTAAGAAAATGGGTATTTGAAATCCTTTGAAACAAGTTATTATTAAAATACAATATGTAGACTGGATCTTGTCTAGAACGTATAATTAACCCTTTATCGTATTTGTTAGATTAACGTGCGATCGAAGGCTCATTATCTATAATTTCGACCTCTATTTTAGGTGAGTACTCTATGAAATTTCTTGCGCATTTTGATTATATTATATTATGCAAACTATGCATATTTTGTGAAATGCTTTTATTCTCAAAATTCGTCTGGTACCGATGATTCTGTCATTTGTTATATGTTTATATCTCTCCATATAAACATCTAATTTGAATTATGAAATTATTGATTCGGCCTATGGAAACTCTTTTACTATTTTGGCCATGACTACCGGGTGGAAATATTTGGGTAGTACCTTCCCAGCTGGTTTATCGCTGGTGTGCCCTAAATAAGGCGTTGTTCCAGAAATCATGATTATCTGTCTGTGATGTTACTGGGTGGAAACATTTGGTAACACTATATGTCTGGGTATTAGAGCGTACATGGCCACTAAAACTGAATAATTGACATATGCTCAATTGTCTTATCTGCTCTGTTCTGAACTGTTTATTCTGAATATATATATATATATATATATATATTGTCATTTACTTTATATATATTACTTGAAATTCCTATCTCTATACCTTCTGTTCTAAATTGAATAGGTATCTATTTTCTGAAAACCTTGGAATATTTGGAGATTGAATCTCATTCAGCTTTTAGCTGATGTTTTATAATTAACCATTTTTCAGGAAATAATTAGGCATGCGGATGGAACATAAGGGGACTATGTTGAAGATTTAGCTTTTAGAGCTCTTTTTATTACATTAAGTAGAATTTTGTTTTATTAGATAAAGGATACTCTTTAATTAAAAGGGTTTAAAATTTCTATCAAGTTGTAACTCTTGGATATTTTAATATAAATGAAGTTTCCTTTAGAAAGCTCTGATGATGTAATTCCTTCACCTTCAGTATTTTACGATTCATAACCATGTGATTATACTTCCGCTACATATATTTAAAAAAAAATTAAATGCCAGAATATTGGATGCCTTGGTGGAATGTCAAGACACTGGTTCCCTACGATTTTGGGGTCAGGGTCGTGACATTGCTCACCATAACGTACCTTCCCCTGATCTACTGGTGCCCCATTTGTACTACTACCTCTTGTTCGGCCATGCTGGATGGACTCTACGGCTCGTTTGCTTCCCTGTTGTGGAAGCGCTTATCCTATCAATGCAATAGGGCGGTGTTGAGCACATCAATATAAGTACCCAACGATAGATTACCTAAGAGGTGCTGGTGAATCCTCTAGGTTAAACTATCCGTGAACATCTGAATCTTCTTTTCTTTGGTTGGTGCTTCATCTGTCTCAATAGTAATCAGCCTCGTGAACTCCTCCTCATACTTAGCGACAGTCATAATTTCCTTCTTGAGATTCAAAAGTTTTCGCCTCATCTCATTCGGCACGATAAAAGGAACATATTTGCGGTCGAAATGCACCCAAAAGCTCTGAACCGTCATTTTATCCCTCTCCTTCAAGGTGTTAGTAGACTCGCACCACTGTAAGGTGGCCCCCACTCGCTTATAGGAAGACAGTAACTGTCTCTGAATGTTTGTGCGCTCGTACATGCAAAGATTCCTCTGGATGTCTTTCTTCCATTGGCTGGTGATGAAAATATCAGAATTTCCCGAGAACTCCGGGGGATGTGCCCTCTGAAAGGCATCCCTCAACCTCTCCCATACAGTGGGAAACTGAGATAGAACTGGCGTCACAGCCTAAACTCGAGGTGGGGCCTCCTGCACTACCGCTAAAGTAGCATTTACCACCTCAGCAACTATGGAAGAAACTTTTGATGCGTTCATCATTCCCTGAGCCTGATTTGCTGGCTGCTCTAGCTGGGCATTTCTATTCCTCGGTTCTCTTCTTGGAGGCATCTGAAATGAGAAGGATTTTTATTAGTCCACAGTGATTATCAAATCTCAAATAGCTGAAGGCATAATCGCATAAATAAGAGTACAACAATCCTAAAGATAGGTCTCTATATCAAAGGACGCTAAGCTGAAAGCATAATAAGCCGCACAGGTCTTAAAGGACTCTAGAACCTGATGTTCTGATACCACATCTGACACTCCACCTAATTAAATACCGGGTTATCAGCCCGTTGATTCTTAGCATCACTATCGGAAAAAAAATCTTTATTAATCACCTAATAAATAATTAAGCTAAGTATCAAAACATTTAATTTTATAAATTAAGACCTATTGTTATGATTTAATATGAAACCATTTTCATGAACACAAATGATAACATAAAACCACCATGCATATCAAATAACCAAGCTAGATTAATTAATCGAAATATTAAATCCCAATCACAGGACAAGGAAATAAATAAAACAATCCCAACAATAGATAAATCATGAAATAATAAGGAATACAAGTCTCTTTCTGAATTAAATAAAATATGAAAATGGGCGACACATGAAATATTTTGGAATAACTAAATAGAAGACTGGAAGAGACAAGAATGGAGTCCTCTACTGCAAGGACGTGCAACTTCCACACTAGCTGCAGCACGTCAATAGTCCAAAGATCATGGCATGACGCCCCTGTGGCTGGGCAACTGTAATATATATATATATATATATATATATATATATATATATATATATATATATATATATAAAAGATGAAGAAAAGATAGCAGGAAACGGGTCAGAGCCCGAGTGTAAAATAGCTTTAAAAACAGTTTAGCAAGTATTTAAAATCCTTATCAGTTAATATTACATACATGTTACTACCTCGACACTCGCTTGAGAATTCTCACCTCTCAACTAGTGTGCACACCTAATGTACAACCGAATTAACCTAGTTAAATCTAACCCAGTTAACTAGTATAACCCAAATTTTCATTCACGAAGCCTAATCTAGGTGATCGCTTGACTAAATTTTATATCTGATAACCTTATCTTATGAATCATCCAAACCAGTTGTATTCATCTCTATTCAGACTTTAGTTTTAAACCAGTTAATTCGTTTAATATCAAATTATTCCATTTTATCTACTTATAAGAACAGTAGTTGAATCACATGTATACATATATATCACTCATATAATACATATACTAATTCGGCACCCCATGTAAAATTTATGGTTCTTTCTTACTCTGCTATCAAGTCCCTCATATCACTCGTACATAAGGAATATACTAGTTCAGAATCACTCTCGAACTGTACTAAGGCAAAACACTCATATTAGGGGCAAAGCATAGTTCCAAGTCACTAAGACGTCAACACATACCCTCACATCTTTTAGGAGGATCTGACTATCATTCTCGAATATCCTCTACCAAGGATGATTTGTTCTAGGGTATAAGTCAATATCCCCCATAAATGTCTAATTGAGATAAGATTGGACCTTGATCACTCTTTTTATTTTCTCAATTACTATAAATCCTTAAGTATTTCTCGACGCTCGAAGTGTATCCTCTTGAAAAATATAAAATCATTAGGTGTACCCTCACAACCCCCTGGTCCAAGTCCTTCTCGATTCTCGCAAGACCTAATTTAACGTACACACAATTTCCCATTCAATTTACACCCTCGAAATCCCATGGTTAAATCTTATATCAAGTCGTATTACCCAGACCCTACTTATACCCTACTTGTCCCCCTCAAGTCCCATTATGATATATAAATTATGTCCAAAGGTCCTTACACATCGGAATTAGATTAACATTCAAAAGGATAAAAGGTTCCCACTTATAGGAGAAGTCGATTGATTGATCGATCCCATCGATCGATCGACATTCTTGAGTCAATCAATCGATCTATATTCTTGATTCGATAGATCGATCGAGCAGTTCTTGGCCCAGATACTGCAATTCTTTGCCTACGGGTTTCCTCGACATAAATTCTCAAAACCTCTATTAATTCATCCCAAACTCCCAACCAATTAAACGAAAAGTTATATTAATCTACATACATGATTTCGAATGTAAAACATATATGAATTCATCAACGACCATCAATTTAAAGGGTTAATTCAAATTAATAAATTAAGAACCTTATTCTTATCATCATGCTCAATATCTTCCTAATTCTTCCAGAATTTAATCTCTACTGGTCATAAATTTCGTAATCAATCATGTATATATAACAGTAGGGTTGTCCTAACTTGATTTCTATTCAAAATTTCAATATACATCTCCCAAATATATGATTTATCTTTCATGAAAAGATCTATTATTATCTCCTACACTAGCATGGATGTGTTATCAACTAAAGAACAGCAAGTTAGATACTTTCTTGGAAATCAAAGGCCTTATTCGACGGATTAAAATGGTATAGGAACGATTCCTTTCTTCCGATCTACGTGTTGGTGGTGGAATTGGTGAGAGTGGTGTAGGGTTAGTGGCTCTCCTCCTTGGAAGCCTTATCTCTTGTCTCTTCCTTATCCTCTCTAAAACTCCAATGTTTTTAACCCTCGAGGACTCTAACTCTCATCAGATATAACACTTCAATTTTCGTCCATAATTAAGGCCTAAAGTTGGAAATTACCAAATTGCCCTCTCGGGTTATCGGTTAGGCCTAAAAACGTCTCGAGACCCAAACTAAACCCCGTTGTATACTTTTCTGACTTTATCGACCCTTCCGGATGCATTCGCGCACTCTAAATGACCATACGAATGACTTCAAATCAATTCACTTCTTATTCTATTAATGTAGTCCCGACACAACACAGGCGCGTCCCCACTTAATTTGTATGATTATCGTATTATTCACTCGCGACAATATTAATAAATTCAATCTCATATATTACTTTACTCATCTAGTAATATTCAAAATATAATTACTAACTCTCGTTTTGCTAGTAAATATTTATTTTAAAATCCTGATTAATATTAAATTAATATATCCCAATGTTATTTAATTAATCCCATAATTAAATGACATAAAAATACAGGGTATTACATGTGACTTGTAGAAACGGACCTCATAGTCATAGGTCTCTTGGTTGTGAATATGACAATAATTTGAAAATCTACATTAGGCTTAAAAATATGTCGTTAGAGGGTAAAAACCTAAACTAATCCCTAAATGGTCCCGTAAGAGGCACTAACACCTCGCACGGGAATAATGTAACTCGTAGGAACTGACCATGTAGTCATGGGTCTCCTGATTTGAAAATATGACGCTAAATTGAAAATATCTAGATTTGGCTTAAAAACAAGCCATTAATGGGTGAAAACGTAAACTAGCCCCAAACGGTCCCATAAGAGGCATGAACACCTCGCACGAGATCAATGTAACTTGTCGGAACTGACCGCATAGTCATGGGTCTCCCAGTTTGAAAATATGATGATAATTTGAAAATATTTAGATTATGCTTAAAAAGATGTCGTTTGAGGGTGAAAACTCAAACTTGTCCTCAAACGACCTCCTAAGAGGCACTAACACCTTGCATGGAACTAATGTAACTCGTAGGAGCTGATCAGGTATTCAGAATACTTCAATTTGAGAATATAATAAAAATTATAACTCGTATATGCAATATTTCAGCTCGAACATGATTTTTTTTAAAATTACTTAGTTATTAATATCATATCTTTTTTCTATCCTTTTTTTGTTTTGCAAGATAACATTTTATCATTAACTTTTATCCACGTGGAACACACGAAGAAATCAATGGTTTACAACAAGGGGACTATTTATTTAATGTCGTTAATATTCAGGATTCTATTTTTTTTTGCTATGGTCGTGCGGGCTTTTGTAGTTTTACTGTTAACTTTTATGTTCGTGCATGCTTTTGTAATTTTATTGTTATATTTTATGGACGAGTGGGCTTTACATTACGCAGGTTTTATATAAGCAAGTTTTTGAATGTCCAGAAAATAGAGGAAATTCTGCCCAATTTATTTTTTGTTTGTGAACTATTAAGACTTCTAATATTTTGAAGTTTGTATGTAAATTAGTTTATCAATAATGTGCGAGATTCGCAATTTGTGAATTTTCTAGTTTTTAAATAATTATTTTTTTTTATTTAAAAATTTGGCACAGTTTAAAACCGTGCCAAAAATGTATCAATTTTTAGCGCGATTTTGAACTATGTCAAAAGTGTACCAAAATATACTCAATCTGGAACTGTTGTAAACTGTGCCAAAAGTGTGCCAGAAATATCAAATTCTAACACGATTTAAAATTGTGCCAGAAGTTTTCCTGTTTAGCGAAATTTGGCACACTTTTAAATTGTGCCAGAAAAAAATGGCCATTTTGGAAGACCTGATTCTCGCACAGTTCAAAATCATGCCAGATTTGATCTGGCACAGTTTAAAACTATGATATATTGCTATATTTTATGTAGTGTATGCATAAGGGGAAGGTGACGGGACTTCTTGCTACTGGAGTACCATTATTTTCAGTGGAGTTCGATAGTTGATTATGTTATGAGGGTGGGTTGGTGGCACTCTTATATATGAGGAACTGAGACAAGCAGTTATGGGGGAAATGCATGGTTCACATTTTGGGGTACACCCAGAAGGGAATAAAATTTATCAAGATATGAACATGCAATATTGATGGACCGGTATGAAGAAGGATGTCGATGATTTCGTATCAACATTCACTACTTGTTTGATAGTGAAGGTGGACAATCAAAAATCACTAGTATGCTTTATCCTCTACCCATTCCAGAGTGGAAGTGGGACAATATCTCGATGGATTTTATCATGGGGCTACCATTGATGCCTCAACAACATGATTCTATATGGGTGATTTTTGACCGCGTTACAAAGGTGACACACTTTTTAGACGTTCATATCAATTATTCGACTAAGCATCTTGCACGTTTACATGTGGAAAAGACTATTCATTTACATGGGATTCCATTATTGACCATTTCTGATCGAGGCCCAACATTTGTGGTGAACTTTTGTGAAAGTTTTAGTGGGTCCATGGGACTCAGTTGCATCTTAGTATGGTATACCTTCCCCACATGGATGGACAGATCAAGAAAGTCAATTAGACATTAGAGGACATGTTTCGGTTGTGTGTAGTGGACTTCAAGGGTAGTTAGGAGAACCATTTACCACTAATGGAGTTTGAGTATAATAATAGTTATCATAAGTCCATTTCTATGGTCCTTTGTGAGGAACTTTATGGGAGACCATTTTGATCATCGATATATTTGTTAGACTTACGCAATGGTAGACATTTGGGATAAAAGTTTTTCCAAGAGATTATCAAGAAGATCAAGTCGATTAGGGAGAGAATCAAAATCTTTCAGGATAGGAAGAAGAATTATACTGATAAGGTTCGAAAGTCGATATAATTTCAAGTGGGAGAAAAGGTGTTATTGCATGTTTCCCCTATGAAATGGGCTATTAGATTCGAAAATGGAGTACCCTAGTTATATTGGGTTATCCATGATTAGTGATAAAGTGGGGAAGGTTGCATATCGTTTAGCACTTTCGGATCATCTCAATGTGAGTTCATAATGTATTTCATGTATTTCTACTTCGTCCATTTTTACACCTTAATGATGCATTCCATCATACTGATTTAAGAAAGATTAAGCTAGACTTGCATGCATCAGACAATGAGGATCCAATGAGTAATTTGGATTGAGGAATCCAAAAGTTGCGTTATAAGGAAGTACCACTAGTGCGAGTGAAGTGGAATCCTTGCAACGAGGATGAATCCACTTGGGACCGTGAGGACTTGATGAGATGATAATACCCCCACCTATTTTGATACACGTATAACATTTTTAGAATATTTTAACTCAAACGCATGTGAGGAGATTATTTGGACTCATTCTTATATGAGGAGATTAATTTTACTCACAT
Source organism: Sambucus nigra (assembly GCA_949130495.1). Taxonomy (NCBI): domain Eukaryota; kingdom Viridiplantae; phylum Streptophyta; class Magnoliopsida; order Dipsacales; family Adoxaceae; genus Sambucus; species Sambucus nigra. Next base: position 251,157,843 of record OX422215.1, read on the forward strand.
GCAAATGAGGAGATTATTTTTTACTCATTCTTATATGAGGAAATGATTTTGACTCATATTCAATGTGAGGATATTATTCTGATTCATTCTTATATGAGGACATGATTTTGACTCACACGGGTGAAGAGATTATTTTGACTCATTCTTATATAAGGAGATGATTTTGACTTGCACCCATGCGAGGAGATGATTTTTGACTCATACACATATGAGGAGATGGTTTTGACTCATTTTATATGAGGTGATAGTTTCTAACTTATGAGGTACTAAAATTTCTTACTCAACAAAATAAGAAAATGATTATGAATTCTGAGGACGCAATTCTTTTTATTAGGGAGGAAGATAGTAATACCCCATATTATTCTAATAATTCAGTTATTTAATAAGGATATTGAAATTTTTTAGACATTTATTCCAAATAATTATTTATTAAAAGTAAAGTTTGTGGTTTCAATTTAAAAGAAAAAAAATTGAAAATTTCGATTTCAACTAAAATATAATTTATAATTTTAGTAAAATAAAAATTAACCCTAAAGTGAAAATTTTCACTTGAGAGTATGGGCAGATTAGTAAATGGATTATAATTGGGGAGAAAGATAAGGTCATGGAAAAACGAGATAAGTCACTTCTAGCAGGAGGTAATATATAAGCTGAAAGGAAACACTAATTCATTTTACAGCAAACCTCAACCAAAATACAACTTACACAAAATCTCCATACTTTTACTTTACAATTTGTCTTAACCCGAGCATTTATCAATCCTAAAGTTGATTTTGGAGAATCATCCAACTAAGTTAAAAAAAAAGGGATTTTGGGGGATGTGTGAAGAACAATTATACTTTTGACTTAAGGAGGGATTTTCTACGCCTTTGGGGATTTCTTTAAAACAAATTGGATTTGATATTAATCATTGAGGGCAAGATAATACTACTCTCCCCTTTCATGGTCTAAATAATGATTGCTACCTAAATATGATTTTCATGAATTATAAAAATTATGTAGAGATAATTAGGTTTTTATCAGAAGTAAAGGGAAATTTAGGATTTGTGGCAAAGAAATGGATGAATCTAATTCGCACACAAATTGTGTTAGTTTATACTAATTAATTGAGATATATAGAATAATTATATGAATTACATTAAAATATTTGAATTGGATTAGATTGTATGGTTGAATTGGATGTTCCTATTGAAATAATCTTAGATTAATTGATTAATGTTAAGAGAACTTTAATTCCCTTTAATAGAATGCCCTATCTATAAGGATTCATATATTAGTTTACTCTTATAAACGCTCTTGTATACATCCCTCTATATTCTTATATTTCAATTGAAAAGGATGTTATATGTTACAAATTTCCCCATTTGATTGTGAGAAAGTGGTAAGTTTAATAAGGAATGAACCATTAAATTGATCATTAGCCATAATTCGGGATTGGTGAGGTTAGGGACTAGAATTCAGTGGAGAATTTGGTTGTTTTGAGCTTTGGGTTGTAGTTGAAACAAACTAAGAAAAAATATATCTATCTTCCATGCAGATAACTGGATTGATTTCTTGTTCGTCCACACGGGCCTATGCACATAATTTATTATTTATGTTATTCGCACTTGGTGTCATGCGCGTTGCTACAATAGACTTTTGAAATTTACTTTTGCACGATTAATATCCTACACACAAGTCCTTTATACATGGTTACTTCAATATAAATTCTGAATTTAGTACTTACTGAACACTCCTAATATAAGTAATGGTGAAAGATTCTAATGTATTTTTATTGTTAATTCATAACGTATTAGGTAAAATTTGATTCTATTTTGAGTAGGAGATGGCTATAATTATAATAACTGTAGAGTTTATTATTTATATTCATGCTTGATGGCTTCTCTAGATATTATCTTGTTGCGGTGGGCCTGGCCCATCGTGTTACTACAAGTGCTCTCATGTACCAGCATTAGGATCCTTTCAGAGATTCATGTCATTACATGTTGATCACTATTGAGTTTAGATGTAGGTATTGAAGCTATATTTAGTTTTATCTTTTATTTTCTACGCATGATTGATGTGAGGGGTTGTTTAAATTCCCATCAATTTGAACTCAAAGAAGCGTCTATTTAAGAGATAATGTTAACCTTGGGTCTTGGCATGAAATAGCTGTCCCCGGCTCCCACTTTAATATGTATTGGGGTAATTGATTCTATGTAGGGGGTTTTGGAGTTTTATCCTACTGTTCTTATATTTGGTTATGGGTTTTCTACTCTTATCTCAAGTTGAGAATGATAAATAAATTAATTTAACAAACTATAATATTTAATAAATATACTTGACCAACCTCAATATTAAAAATTATGGGTTGTCAGACAAGACCCATTAGATCAATCTCGACCAATATCGGATTGATCTGGATGTGTGGATCGATTCGGTTTGGGGACAGATCGATATGTTCTTGTAGACTTGTAAATTTTGGGTTATTTTATCGATTTCAAGCATTGTTATTAAAATATTAAGTTCAACAATTTAGGCTAAATTAATATTAAAATATAGGACAATATGTTGCAGACACTAACTATTTTTAGGAATATTGGGGTTTGGGTTATGGTCTAAAATGCCAGTTGATATTAAATGTCGAGAAAACCATGAAATAATTGGTCTGATATTTGATATTTATTTTAATGAATTATGTGAACATATGAGGGGTATGTGTGTACTCATGGGTAACTAATAGTGGGGATTTGATGAGGCATGTATGATGTGACCAGACATGATATCTTGGTAAGCGATATAGGTTTTACTTAGGTCTTATTACCATATTCCTTCATAGTGAGGCACCCATCTTTCGAGTTAGGACAATGGGGCTTGATCCTCTCGTATATCAAAGGGTATGGGGTTATACATTATTTGTGATGGCGTAGTGATTTACCTTATTACTTCTTTGAGTATATTGGGTTTGTATGTCTTATAACTATAACTAAAAGTGGCACGAGTGATTCTCTAAGGCATAGGAGTAGGCCTTCTTACTTTGGTTGTGGGCAGTATATGGTCCTATGTGATTGGATGTATGTTAAAACTCACGTGGATTCCAGATTAAGTTGTTTATTTCTAGCTTGTACGTCTTCATTATATACTAGATATTTATATATGGAAAGAAAACTCAGGAATGTTAAAGCAAGGAATACTTAATTACATGATGAAATCAGAAAATATGGATTACCTTTGGGGTTTGGGGATTAGTATAGTATGTTTATAGGATGTTTATGTTGGGATAACTATAATCAACTTAATATCAGAGGAAGTGTAATACCTTGCCCTAATGTTTCATTTAAATTATGTGCAAATTGTGCTGAAGTGGGGTCTGATAACAATTGTTGAATATTTTGGGTAAAAAGAAGGAATTTGGAGAAATGAATAAGAAAGGAGGGTAAGATCGTTTGAACAAGAATTGGATCTAGTTAGAAGCGAGGATCAAATGACCTTCGAACGAGATCCCACTGTACCACTTTTAAGAGTCGTTTGAAGTTTGTTAGAAGCCATGAATTGAGCGAAGTTCCTTTGTCGTTCGAAAAAGGCCCAATGTCATTCAAATTAAGAGCTTTGAAAATTCTAGATCAGACTGTCCATGTCTGTTGTCATGTTTTTTTCCCTTTAATCATTAAATTGTTGAGGTCAGGTGAGCCCATGTTGGGAAAATGGGATTTTTTGTGTTTTAGGGGTTTTATAAGGTGGGTTTGGTTAATTTGGGTATTTTGAAGTTAGAAGAATAGGGGAGAGGGGGTGGTCTTCAATCATGGATGAACTTCTCTCCACCTCAAACCACCTCAAATAACCCTATTCATCTAGTGTTTCACCACATTCAAGCCTACAACACTCATTTCCACCATTGTTGAAGTGGAGCTACGAATTTTGGATAAGTGTTTAGGGATTTTGGAGAAGATGAAGATGGGAGCTTTCATGGAGTTTGAAGATAGTTTAAAGGGGGTTTTTCTTAGAAGATTAAAAGGAGCACACACGAAGCATTAATGGAGGATGCATTTGGTAACCACTTGAGGACACCTTTGAAGGTGGGAGTTACTCCTCCTACACTGAATTTCTACCATCATTTGGAGTCTTTAGAGGTGGGTAAAACAATCTTTAGTATTTAAGACTCTATTTGCATTACTAGTTGTCTTGTTATTGGATTACATGAGTAGAATGCACATGAAAAATGATGGTTTCTAGTAGATTAATATTAAACATATTTATTGGAATAAAAATATTGGCAAAAATGTTGTTTTTTTTAATTAAAGGATGAGTAAGTATTTCAAAGTTTTGTAATATTAAAATTGGTATTTTATGAAAATGGCATATTTGAGAGAAATTTGATGCTAAACATTTCATGAAATAAATTGTTTGAAAAATGATGTTTATTTTGTTAAATATCTGTGAAATAAAGTTTCTTGCAAAAATAGAGATTTGGGGGGAAATGGACATTTGCTAAGTTTGAAGAAATTAAAATTGTGTTTATGTATTGAAACAATAATTTTGCAAGTATTGTGAATTTCTAGAATCAAATGTATGTTTAACCCATTTAATAGGATTTTAGGATTTAAAATCCATCTTCTCATGCATATAAAGTTGTAGTATTTTGATGATAAATATGTGAACAAGTTTAAAGAAGGTTTTGTTGGTCTTAAATAAGAAATAAGAAAAGTAAAAATTTTAATCTTCAAAGTGTGTAAAGAGGGATTAATGGTGTGAAAAATAAAAGGTTGTAAAACTACAAGTATTGAGAAAAAGGAAATGTTATTTTCTTATAAAAGTAGTTTTTAAATGTAATTAGATTTATTGAATAAAAGAAGTAAATGAATGTCTAATTTGGAAATACGGCTAGCAAGGGTGGCGAATAAGTGTTAATGGTTAAACATTGGTAAGTTGGTGTGTATAGTAACTTAATAATGTGTGAAGTATTAACACTTATGAGGTTGGAAAACGAAAAGGAAAAGTTTGGAAACAAATGAGTAAAATGGTAGTTTTACTTAAAGTGGAACATTTTTATGAAAAAAAAATGTTAAAAAAGGTTTTACACAAATTATTCCTAGATGAATATGATTTGGAATAAAATCAATGTTGAAGTGTAAAGGACATGAATAGATAATTTCAAAGTGTAGTACAAATTGGGGTGAAATCCTGAGTTTGGCTTCGGCCGGGTAAAAAGGGAAAGAAAGAATAATGTGGGCATTTGTAAAATGTTAAAACATATAAAATGAACTCAGATGACACCATGATAATTAAGAAGGGCCCAGATCCCAGTGTGAAAAACTTAAAACCACTGGCCAGAGCATATGGTAGCATCTCCGACTGTGAGGAGCTTGTTAAAGTATGCACTTTATTGGAAGATTACGAGAATAAGACAAAGGAATGACGAACATGTCAAGAAATAGGTTGTGTGGTAAAAATGTATTAAGACAACCTAAGTTAAATAAATTAATGAATGGCCCGGTAAAGGATAAAGTGGACAAGAACGTGTAAATTGATCAATAGCCATACATTAAATGAAAGGGAATGTGTAATGGTAAATGAGTGAGGTAAGCAACGCAAGAAGGTGTAACCCGTAATTAACACGAGGGTGTGTTGTGAAAGGTTTTCAAATGATAAAGAAGTATTTTTAAACACGTTGTTCATATGTGTTGAAAGAGATCGTTTTTAATGAAAATGCTAATGTGTATCACTTTAAATAAAATACGGTAATTTCGGTGAAGAAATGGTTTCGGTTAAACAAAGTGTAGTTATTTTTAAGTATTTAACCGTGTGTGTTAAATAGAGGGATAAATTTCAAGTTAAGAAATAAGAAGTCTTTATGAGAATAAGATAAATTAATCGGGTTAAATAGCATTTTAGTAAATAAAACGGTTTCATGCATTAAGTATATATAAGTATCTTTATATGTACAAGGTAGGTGCATGTGAAAATAGGTATAACGTGTAGTGTCTTCTTTATTATGTTCGTTTCTATACTGTATTTTGTATATTTCCACTGGGCATTGGCTCAGACCCTCATCTTTATTATGGTGGGTTGGGTGTGGGTTCGTATTTTGAGGGTATTGTACATGTAAATGATCTATTTAATTTTACATTAGTAGCTCTCTATGCTTGGACTCTAGGGATGTTTCACACGAGTCCCACATGTAGTTTGAACTTGAAATTTGAATCCAATGCCAAACATGTGAAACGTTAATTAAAATAAAACTGGACTGGCAACATTATATAGGTTGTTTCATTACACTTCACACCTGATCCTCGGATCGGACCAGGTTGACTATGGGTAACCCGTAAATCCAGGTCGGGGTATTACAGGAAGATATGTTTTTATAATTATGTTTCAAATGTAATGATTTTTTTACACACTGTAATATTTTATAGGTCCTAGGTTGTAACCGCCATAGACTTGAGCTACCTTCATTGGAGGATTTTCTCCAACTTCACTTCTATTTCATCGATACTAGAATGTAGGTGTCAAGCATGTAGCTCATTAATATTTTCGTATTCATTTATGTCAATTATCGAAACAACCGATTTAACTATTCAATATTCCTTCCCTGGTGGGAGATTTGTGTGGGATTTATTTATTTCCGTTGTATTTTAGTACGAGTATAATATTATTTTTTACTCATTTTATTATATTCAAGTGTAAGGATTCTAACATTGTGAATTTTAAATTTCTTTAAAATTAAATTATCTCTTCTTAAATTAGGCTTTGATTCAAGTTCAAATTATTTGTCAAATCAATGCTTCAAACTTGATTAAAGTAAACTAAATTACCCAAATTAATAAAGCACCAATTACACCGTTTTGTGATTAAACCAATTTTTATCTTGTTAATCCTAAGAATGCATCTAGGTAAATTTGCAAGATAAAATAAACAACCATAATGTCGCGATGTACGAGTAACCCACAATGGGAGAAAACTCAGATTTAATACAAGGAAATGACAAAAAACTTACTCAATGACTTGACGCTCTTCATTCCTTCCACCTATTCCTAGTGACAATGAAATAGTCCACTTACGTCTCGGAGTCCACTGATGGGTCACTGCTATTGTCAAACACAAGGAGTTCACCATACGTACACTAACGAACATGGAATCCTCCGTAAGAAATAATTCGTACTAATGTATGGAACCAAACACAGTGCTAAAACTATGACCTAAAAACATATATTATGTAGAAACTTGCATCATGAAACTATTTGGGTGTAAACAAAAACACTCTTGACTTTCCTTAAGGGTTTCTCTCTTGAGGAAGATGGAACAATATTAAACATGGATGAACTTCTTAGAAAGAATTTTTTGCTCTAAATTCTATAAAAGTTCCTTCTGAAAACTGCACTCCCGCAGTACATAAATGTATGGAAAAAAGTAGTGGGAGGTTAAGAGAAAAACTGCATAAAAAACTATCATTTTTCAAAAACTTCTCCTGTCGTTCGAAAGATATTCAATCTTGTTCGAATGACATAACAATATCATTCGAACGACATAACAATATCATTCGAATGAGATAATAATGAAACTTATAATAAGAGAGAAGTATAAGCCAAAAAGTACTTCATTAGATGTCTTGTTCTAACGATCAAAAAACTCATTCGAACAACCAACGAAAGTTGTTCTAACAACCTGAAAAAATCAAACTATTTTTCTTTAAAAATATGACATCATTTAAAAATATTTTAGCAAAATTTCAAACACCCAAAAATAAATTTTCAAGCCCCAACATAATATAATCATTCATACCTGTGAGATCCTTCGACTATTGATGATGAAAACGAGGCATGAAACACGACACAGGATGTGATCGTTTCGACTTGGCCGCTACATCTTCAACAAAAATCTCATAGACTTGAAACGTCACAAATACAACTTCTATCCTATGACTCAAATAGGTTTTTTCGGAATTAAGCCACAACATATAAATTGACTCAAGTGGAAATTTATCCTTATAAATCTCTCCTTTTGGTTATTCCGACCCAAAAAAAATGTTATGGGCCGTCATGCTAATCTTAAAGACTTAATCCCAAGCCAAAAAAATACAGTTTCCTGACCGACACATATATTCTAATAACTTTTGCATTAAAAACTTTGTCCTGAGGATGAAATCCTACAAACTTAAACACACCATAAAACGCATAGGGAATATACCAAAATAAATTGTAAATTAAATCCTCCCCTTTGTCTAACAATGTCTACCTAAGAAGGGACGTCTCCCCCTAAGTTAGTTCTCCCAAAATGAAAAGAGTTAGATACGATTTCTCTCCCTTTTTGTCCTGGAATAGACAAATATTATTTGCATAAAATAATTAATTTCTCCCCAATTTAAACAAATTCTCCCTAAAAACAACTATATCATATAATAGTGTATAGTGATACAAGAACAACAAAACAACATGGCAACACAAGAACAACTAATCCACATAAATCAAAGTAGATACCAATTATGATCACAAAATGATATCAACTAGAATAAACTAAGATAATCATGGGATATCATTAAAAAATCACAAGAAGATAGATATCACTATGAAAGAATAGCATACAAGGACTACATAAAAAAGGAAAGATTCAAAAAAAAGGATGCCATATATATAAGCATTAAAATATATCAATGAAGCATAACCACACATATATATAGGTATGAAGACCACACAAGACACTAAACATGATAAGCTTTCCACACTCATATGGCATAAATGTGTCTAAACCAAATGTTATAAACGGAATGAATGGGTGTGAACTAGAGATAAACGATTTATAAACCAATCACTTCAAAAAATTCACGGAGTTTTGTTTGATCGCAAATCTTTATCAACTAAAATTTTGTCTCATGTGAGAAGAGAACGTGAACTCAAAGAACAAACAAGCACAATGTACACAAGCCTAGAATTTTTATTATGCTACAAATCATTAGAGTCATGACATAATAAGCATAACTATGATTAATTGTGAAAAATCATTGATCTTAAACTAAACACCCTCAAAAGATAAACAGATTAGATATCTCTTCTGTTTTATTAGTTCTTTTAAGGCTATTTATTTTGCATGATCAAACTAAACAAGGTTGGACTTCGATAATTTTTCTATTTTTATTCCTTTTAATGTTTTCTTTAGGCTCTTGCCAATTGTGGCTTTCATGCAAAGGATATTTTCCCCTTTCATGGCTCTATCTCGTGCACCCTCTTTTCTTTTCTAAATTATTCAAATAAATATCATGGGCAATGGTTCTTATATGTAGAAATCTCCCATAGTCACAAAACATGTAGATGATAAAATTGATGGGAGAACATCTCAGTTAGCTTAATATAACATCTGAAGTTAAGGTTCAAAAGAGCTCATGCATGTGTGTGAGGAGGCATATACAAAAAGAATCCATTAAGAAAATCAAAGTCAAACTACTCCATGCAAGCATCATAGATTGCAATTTAAGAACTGAAATTCACAACCAAAAGTTCTAGCCACATGGAAGCGAAAAGTGATACAGGATTCAAACTTGAGGATATGCCACATAAAATGTATAAAACAAAAATATATTAAAAAAATATTTTTGAGTTTTCAAAATTAAAAACAAAGATAACTCAAGGAACAAACAAAATATTTTTTTATTTTTCAATAAGACTCAATAAATGCAAAAACAAAATATAAAAGATACACGTGTCATGATTCTAGAAAAACATATATGATGAAGGATAAACTAGAATATGGCAAACAAACATACAACTAGCAAGAATATATCATAAATCACAACTAGTGTATGTAAACAAAGAAAACATAATCAAACTTTTGATCTACTGTGGGAAGTATCATGTGCAAGCAAATGAGAATCATAAAGTCTATCATGTAAGGCCTCCAAATCGGATCTCCTAACCCACATAGGTGAAAAGTGATGCTCTTGGGTTTTGCTGACCTTGGTGCCTCTACCTTTGGACTTCCTAGGACCGTTTATAAGATCAAAACAAAACCTCCTAAGGTGACCCTTCCTACTGCAATATGTGAAAGTGAAAGAATGGTGAGAAGTATTACCTAATGGTTGACCTTTTCTAGCGTTCCTCGTTAATTCTCTCAAAATCATTGTTTCAGCTTCATTACCGGAAGCATTTTGAGTATCGAAGTGAATACCACACTTGACATTTTTTTAATTGGATGGTGCCTAACATCTTATCCAATGTTTCAGACCTATACTCAAAATCAAGATTGACCTGACACAATTCTCTCAATCTATTGTAACACCCAGCGCAATCCGGACAACCGGATGGCCAGCCACTACCGCCGAACTATGTCGGACGCTACTAAATAAATACCATTCTCAGCATGTGACAAATATGAGACATATAAAATCAATCCACAAGATGAATAATAATCAATCCCAAAGAATAATATTACTATAAAAACCATCACATGCTAAACTCCAATTAAATCCAATCTCCAAAATATGAATTAATTTAAAATTATGAATAATAAACCAACTGTAAATACTCCAAATGAAATCCTCGAACAACTTTGAAACCGAATGGGCTAATAAAACCCAAGTGAAGTCTCATAATGAAATACGACGGAAAAGAAAATTAAAATAAATAAAATAGTAAAGTAAATCAACTCTAGGAGAACCTCCAAACGAATATCTCCAAATAGTCCTTCGCAGGTTTTCAAAGAATTACCCTGAAAATACTAGTCAATGCACGAGGTCAAAGCCCCGAGCATGAATACACACTACTCCCCTCAACTAGGGTCCGTGAACCCATACAATAATATTATACGCAATAAATATCACAATAGAGTATTTTAATTATACGAGATAATTCAATGCAAGAAAGAGAAATTACTAACAACCCCCAAAGATTCTTATTAAAATCACCCCAATATCATTTTAAATATCCCAGAATCCCAAATTCTTAATTTAGTTAAATTAATCGAAATTATCATTTTTCGCAATTCTTACTTTAATTAAGTATAGCGGACCTCCCTCCTCGGGTGTTTTCTCCACTAAAATACACATCCCGTCATCAAAACGCTAGCTGCTTTGTTTAAATTGTCAACCCCTACTGATTGACGAGGGTCCACACACGACACGACATAAAATGCCAGTTGGCCCATTTAAACTGTCGGGCCTCGCGAATTATGTCGCCAATATATTTTAATACCCGTATTACTATATTAGGTATTAACTCTCAATTCCCAATTTCACAATTTTCAAATTATCCCACCCATTTAATCGATGTGAGATCCTCAAATTACCCCTTAGTCCCATACCTAAGGGTCCCCAAGTACACATATGTCCTATCCTACATATATGATGAATCATCAACATAAAACTCATCCTAAACTCATGTCTAAGCTAACAAAATGACGATAAAACGTAAAAATCTGTCCCATCCTCAAATATCAAATTCCTACAAATTTACACTAACTAGTCCCACACCTAGCAAGCATAGATTTTAACAAAGGCCTACCCATTATTCCCATACCTAGTAAGCATCCTATAATTAAGGTGAGCAATATACTACCCAAAGGCCCCTCGTCCCCGTGATGGCAAAAGTGACTAATGATAAATCACACAATACATAATTTATATGAGCAACATAGCAATTCAAATGTAAAGGCCCCGATTAATTTAAATTCCAATAATAATATCGTCGTCGATTTTCAACACTATTATTTCCCTAAAAAATGTTAAATTAATCAACATGCGAAAAATATTCATTTCGTCATAATTGTCCTTATTTATAAGTCAAATTATTTTTTTACAGGTGTATACGCATCCCACATATCATATATGTAATCCCATAAAAATTGTATTAGAGAACATATACCCAAAATCATAAAAACCCAATAATCTCACCTACGCACCCAAGGGCTTCAAAGATTTATTCATATATAAAAGTTCATAAAAACAGTACCAAAATTAAGTGTCCACTTTCTCTAATTAAATTACTAATTAATTTTAATAAAAAATACATTATTAAGAATTTAAGCGACACTTAAAACACATAATACTAAAGGAAGGGAATGTCAGACCCCGCTTAAAATAATAACGGGTGGCCAGACCTATACTAAAATAATCAAAAATCTCAAGTGGATCATTCTCAGCATCTACTGACGATTCAATGATAAACTAGGCTAAATACCCATTACTATAAAAAGATGGTATCAAAAATTTTTAAAACATACAATCAGCACCCAACCAACAACACAACAACTGAATATGATAAATAACACACACATGTGATATAAAAGAGAATAATAGCAGAGTACAGTAAAATCTACAAAATGAATTATCCAAATATGCTGTCGGGTCACAGACAAAATAAAAATTTGAGAGAGACAATATAAACGTGCTACACTATAACACTTGGGTATAAACCCGATATACAAACTGAATCCTAATCCAGATAGACAAAGATAGGAATCGAATATATCAAAATACCACAATAGTCCGCTACTGCCACAGCTCCACGAATACACTGGATGGATATCATCAATGGCGACCTTGCGGAGGAACACCTAAAATAATACAATATATATATAGGGCAAGAGAAAATATAAACGGGTCAGAGACCGAGGTGTGAAAACATTTTTAGCAAGTGTATTAAAATGCATTATGACATGATTAAAGTGGAGTCGCACTCTCCATAAAATTTAACTCACCTCTCAACTAAAGCACGCATCTAAACGTATGCATATGATCTCCAAATAATTGTCCAAATCCATCTAGGGGAAAAGTAATCTAACTTAATCCCGAATTATACTCATATTAAATCCATCTAAATCATATCTCTAAAATTTTACTATTACCACTCTCAATTATTCTTCAACTTACTAACATATAAAATCTACATAAACATTCTCTTTTACAAGAATTTCTCATATTCTAGTTATTGACATAAATATATATATATATATATATATATATATATATATATATATATATATATATATATATATATGAGTTATTAGCATATAAGTGCTAAGGACTAAACTTCTTCCAATTCTCAATAATGCACTGCATTTCGTGTGTGGGACGTCTCGCAAGCGAAATCCAAACAAGGAACCCCCCCGATACACTACTCCTTGGCAGTATTGATTATAAAGATTCGCTATGCCCTCAATGCATGACGCATATAACGCAAGTTATTATATAATGTGATTAATTAATTATTCTCAATTCTCAATAGTGCACGACGTTTCGTGTGTGGGACGTCTCGCAAGCGAAATCCAAACAAGGAACCCCCCGATATACTACTCATTAGCACTGTCGATTGTCGAGATATATACTAATATATAAATATGAGCACTATGGACTAACTTCTCCCCACTCCCAACATTGCACTGCGTTTCGTGCGTGGAACGTCTCGCAAACGAAATCCAAATAAGGCCCCCCCGATACACTACTCCTTGGCAATGTTCGTCGTTGAGGTCCATTATGCCCTCGACACCCAAACTAATATGTATATACTCATATAATTATCTACACTTCATTTTCTCTTTAATATATTTATAGCAATTTGTCTTGATAAAATCTCCCGGAATGAGCTTCAATAAATCTTCTTATATCTCTTTACTCTAGATATAAATATGATATCACATAATGATATACAATAAATATACTATTCACACAAGTATAATAATAACCATCTCAATGAGCTATAACTCGAGGATGCAGGTTCTCAATGTTATCATCTTCCAGGAATTACTCACTTTATCCCAGGTTACCATATATCGGACTATTATCACACCGCCATGGTAAAACAATAAATCAAATCGTACGGGAAGCATTCATAGTTCCTCCCCGAAAGTGAGACGAATCATACCCACAACGTCTCACCCCTAATAAAAATCACACAATAACAAATGGATGCTATGACCTGGGGACAATACGCACCCTGCTCTTTAAGCCCGGGGCCTCACTCACATCGCGCAACTTCCCATGATATCATAGAGGGGGTATGCTTCATAATATATATATATATATATATATATATATATATATATATATATATATATATATATATATATATATATATATATATATATATATATATACATACTCTTATTATACTATTAGGCGTAAGTGAAATAATATCATTACTTAATATATTTTACTTTCGATATACTATTCGTCAATTACTCACATAACTTCCCCCCTTTGTATACACTATACTATTTCTCACTTGAAATTCACACATCACTTCTATTTGTTTGAATCATCTCTGAATTCTATTTACGTTGAGGATATTCTCTATATCCTTATGCACCTCGATCAACATTTAATATTCTCAATCCATAATATGATTCATTCAATCATATGAACCTTTAAACTTATTCCATTGAGGATTTATTTATACAATCCATTATCATTAAGCGCATCCTAACTCTCTCTCTTATAAATCCATAATTATGTCCAATTCTGAATCTCAATAGTAGTGAATATGACTCCAATAGTAGTGAATATGGCTTCCCCAATAGTCGGTACGATACTCTCCAATCGGTATTCTCTCGAGTTAAGTGAATATGACTCCAATAATTTCTCATAAGGGAAACTCCCTAAGAATCTCCAAAACACACTTTTCATAACTCCTATAGAGATTCCCAATCGACAAACTCAAACGAAATCGGATGAAACTCACTCTAGAAAAACTCCCCCAAAACAACCCTATTTTCGAATCAATTCGGGCCCAATCCGAATCGATTCGGCCCTGCGAATCTATTCGGCCTCCAAGGCAATTCGATTCGGGTCAAAATACCTATCAAGCCGCAATATTCCGAATCGATTTGGGTTGGGGCCGAATCGATTCAGCCTGTTCAGCAGCTACGAAAATGGTATTTTTCTCCAAAATCCAAAATTCAAAAAATCGTATTTCTCGTCTTCTAACCATTTCTCTTCAACCCAAACATATATATAACATCAAAATTAATCCAACAACACAGCTCAACTAATTTGTAGCCTGAAATCCATTATATACACAACAAACCTAAGATTTTACCCAAAATCTAGGTTTTAGCATTTTATCCCAGAATTCACATTTTTTATCCACAAAACAAGAAATAAATGATACACAAAAATTATTTAGCAAGTTTAATCACTTGCCTCAAATTTTTAGAGTCGCATTTATCCTTGAAATCACGGATTTGTTGGAATTCCCAAGTTTTCTCTCTTTCTCTTCCTCTTTTCTTCTTCTCTTTCTTTCTCTCTTTCTTTCTCTCTCTCTCTAAGGATAATTATTTCTCCCGTAAGCTTTTAAG
Source organism: Sambucus nigra (assembly GCA_949130495.1). Lineage (NCBI taxonomy): Eukaryota > Viridiplantae > Streptophyta > Magnoliopsida > Dipsacales > Adoxaceae > Sambucus > Sambucus nigra. The sequence continues at coordinate 251,173,098 of OX422215.1, forward strand.
CCTTATCTCCCAGAATACACAACTTTAAATGATAATACACACTTTAAATGACTCGATTACTTTAATTCGAGCCAAACGAATATAAAATATCTCAAAATCCAAATAAGACCCAAGTACATTCATTTCGACTTTCTCGACCCGTACGGAATCAACCGCACCCTCAGAATCGTCGTTCGAATTACTTTCTAACATCTTCAAATTTTGACCTCAATGCCAATTTAATTATTCTCCAATTAAAATAATATTTATTTCTTCCAAAAATAAATAAATTATTGTCCCCAAAACCTCGGGGTATTACAGACATCCCCACTTACAAGAATTTCTTCCTTGAAATTAAGCTAAGCCTAATACTCCAAAGCTCCGCTAGTCTCTACTACACTTATCCTCACTAAAAATATACCCAATCCTCCCACTTCTCACGATGAATTATTTTAAAATTTATAAAACCAATTATAACTACAAGGGCACCCATACACCCTTTATTCGAGCTCTACTCGTATAAACATACTTAGGCTTCACTTGCCTTAATAGTACAATAACTTGAAATATATTATATTATACTAACATACTCATAAGATAATAATTTTGAAAGGTCCAAATATTTAACTCCTCTCAATTTCTCACATTCGATACTTTCATGCGGGGGAGGTCTCATAAGCGAAATCCAAACAAGGAACCCTCCCAATACATTACTATGTGGCGACGTCGGGGATTGAGAGTTAGTTAGATCGGGACTAGAGTTTAAAATATTTTTGTGTAAATCATTTTTGATATGGCCCAAAGGCCTATAAAAAGTTTATTTTGAAAACAGTTTATTTTAAAACAGTTTATGTCTTTCGACATTTAAATAAAAATAGCTTATGCTCAAGGCACAAGGCTTTAACAATTCTCATACTCATAATAATATATAGTTCTCAAAATTAACATAACTATGAGCTAAATTCTCTCGCTCAACAATAATCCACTAAATTCTGAATCATTTCAGTAATAATCTCTCTCATCATATTAATATATTGACATTCACTAGGCTCTTCCATAGTTGGAATATAACACATATATAAGTCTAGCAAGACTATAAAAATATGTATCCTTATCATTATTACTCAATACATTACAACAATTCTTACATTCAAAACAAAACTATAGCTCTCTTTCTAGCACATCACAAGATAATCTACTCTCTCAAAAGATAATAATGTAAGAGCCTCACTTGCTCAACATTCCTTTCTGGGACATTCCATACATAATAGGTCTATAGCACTACCCTCTCATATCACTCTTACATAAGATATTCCCAAAGTCTCATATAGCATAATCCTATTGACACAGGAAAGTAACTTACATCATACCTCTCTAGTCCGATTTAATCTCTTCATCAATGGGTTCCCACACAAAGTCCCCTGGCCTAAAATGGCCTCGAATCTGCTGTAAGGGTTTCACATCCAAAAATTCCTCAAAACGTGATCCTTTACCTCTTTTAGGACAATCTATCTTTCTATGGCTTAATTCTTTACAAAAGAAACATCTACCCACAAATCCTCTCTGCCCATCTTGAGGAACAAAACGCTGTTACGACCCTCTATAGTCCGACTTATACCCACTAGAATTACTGGTACCCTCTTCACCAGACCTATTTGATGAACCCGAATCTCTAAAGTTCTTACCCCCTTACGAACGAAGATGATATTCAATACACTGCAACAGTGCCGCATTCACTACATCGGCGAAAGTCACTAAAGTTGGGTTCCCTAACAAATGGTGTCGAATTTTCCCATCAAAACATCGAATAAACTTCTATATATGTTTATCTTCCGTATTTATCTCACCAGGTACTAAATTTTCCAATCAAGTAAATTCTTCTTCATACTCTGCCACCGCTCTATTACCTTGAAACACATCCATCAATTTCCTCCTCATTAACTTCTGAATTGCGGAAGGAAAATATCTTCGGTCAAAGAGTTCCCAAAAATATGTTATGGGAAATGTATCTCTCTATTAAGATGTGGTGAAAGACTCCCACCATTGGAGAGTTTCTCCCGTTAGCTTAAAGGTGGCGAGAAATTATTTCTTCACCTCACTACATTCAACCATACAAGGAGCCTCTGTATACTATTATTCCATCGGCTTATAGTCATCGCATCAAATCCCCCTAAAAACTCTGGAGGATGCCCAGTCCTAAAATCTTCCCACACTCATTCCCACAAAGAGGGTCCTGAATGGGTTTGGGCTGCTTGAACTACAGGTTGATGCGCCAGCACAGAAATGGCAGTAGTTACTGCTTGTGCCACAGTACTGGAAACTTCATCTGTAGTCATAGTCCTTTGATGCAATTGAGGTTCCACACTCCCAGTCCCTATATTTGCCCTGACTGAATGACTTCTCTTTAGTGGCATCTGAAACAAGAACAATTGTATGAGAACGCCTTTCAATTGTTTTCTCATCACAGAAGAAAATATGGACGTATGAATGCCACAGTCCTAACAATAGGGCTCTACATCAAGAACGCTTACGGAAAACCATAGTAAAACCACAAAGATCCTAAAGACACTAGAACCTGACTCTCTAATACCACCTGTGACACCCCGCTTAAAATAATAACGGGTGGCTAGCCCGGTACTAAAATAATTAGGAATCTCAAGTGGATCATTTTGAGCATCTACTGACGATTCTAAAATAAACATGGCTAGCTACCCATTACTACAAAAAGAGGGTATCAAACAAATTTAAAACATACAATCAGCACCCAACCAAGAACACAACAACTGAATATGATAAAGAACACACACATGTGATATAAAAGAGAATAATAGCAGAGTATAATAAAATCTACAAAATGAATTACCCAAATATAGTGTCGGGTCACAGACAAAACAATAATCTAAGAGAGACAATATAAAAGTGCTACACTATATCACTTGGGTATAAACCCGATATACAAACTGAATCCTAATCTTGATACACAAACATAGGAATCGACTATATCAAAATACCGCAATAGTCCTCTACTGCCACAGCTCCACGAATACACTGGATGGATATCATCAATGGCGTCCTTGCGGAGGAACACCTAAAATAATACAATATATATACATGGAAAGAGAAAATTTAAACGGATCAGAGCCCAAGGTGTGAAAACATTTTTATCAACTCCATTAAAATGCATAATAACTATAAATGCATTATGACATGATTAAAGTGGAGTCGCACTCTCCATAAAATTTAACTCACCTCTTAACTAAATCGCGCATCTAAACGTATGCATATGATCTCCAAATAATTGTCAAAATCCATCTAGGGGCAAAGTAATCCAACTTAACCCCGAATTATACTCATATTAAATCCATCTAAATCATATCTCTAAAATTTTACTATTACCACTCTCAATTATTCTTCAACTAACTAATATATAAAATCTACATAAACATTCTCTTTTACTAGAATTTCTCATATTATAGTTATTGACATATATATATATATACATATATATATATATATGAGTTATTAGCATCTAAGTCCTAAGGACTAAACTTCTCTCAATTCTCAATATTGCATTACGTTTCGTGCGTGGGACGTCTCGCAAACGAAATCCAAATAAGGAACCACCACGATACACTACTCCTTGCCAGTATTGATTATCAAGATTCATTATGCCCTCAATGCATGATGCATATAACCCAAATTCTTATATAATGTGATTAATGAATTATTCTCAATTCTCAACAGTGCACGGCAGTTCGTGCGTGGGACGTCTCACAAGCGATATTCAAACAAGGAACCCCCCTGATACACTACTCCTTAGTACTGTCGATTTTCGAGATATATACTAATATATAAATATGAGCACTAAGGACTAACTTCTCCCCACTCCCAACATTGTACTGTGTTTCGTGCGTGGGATGTCTCGCAAGCGAAATCCAAACAAAGAACCCCCTCGATACACTACTCCTTGGCAATGTTGGTCGTTGAGGTCCACTATGCCCTCGATACCCAAAGTAATATGCATATACTCATATAATTATCTTCACTTCATTTTCTCGTTAATATATCTATCGTAATTCATCCGGATAAAATCTCCTGGAATGAGATTCAATCAATCTTCTTATATCTATTTACTTTAGAGATAAATATGATATCACATAATCATATACAATTAATATACTATTCACACAAGTATAATAATAACCATCCCAACGAGATATAACTCGAGGATGCAGGTCTCAATGCTATCATCTTCCAGGAATTACTCACTTTATCCCAAGTTACCATATATCGAACTATTATCACACTGCCATGGTAAAACAATATATCAAAACGTACAGGAAGCGGTCATAGTTCTTCCACGAAAGTGAGACGAAACATACCCACCACGTCTCACCCCTAATAAAAATCACACAATAATAAATGGATGCTATGATTTGGGAATAATACGCACCCTGCTCCTCAAGCAAGGATACTCACCCACATCGCTCAACTTCCCATGATAGCATAGAGGGGGTATACTTCACACACACACACACACACACACACACACACATATATATATATATATATATAATACACACAAGATATACATACATCATCACATCATATAAATGTATACCATCACACAAGGTATATATGTATCACACTATTTACATACTCTTAGTATGCTCTTAGGCGTAAGTGAAATAATATCATTACTTAGTATATTTTACTCTCGATATACTATTCGTCAATTACTCACATAACTTCCGCACTTTTTATACACTATATTTTTTCTCACTTGAAATTCACACATCACTTCTATTTGTATGAATCGTCTCTCAATTCTATTTACATTGAGGATATTCTCTATATCCTTATGCACATCGATTAGCATTTATTATTCTCAATCCATAATATGGTTCAATCAATCATATGAACCTTTAATGTGATCCCATTTGGGATTTTATTCTACAATCCATTAACACTAAGAGCACTAAATCTATCTCTTATAAATCCATAATTATCTCCAAATCAAAATCTCAATAGTAGTGGGCTTCCCCACTAGTCAGTACGATACTCTCCAATCGGTATTCTCTCCAGTTAAGTCAATATGAATCCAATAATTTCTCATAAGGGGAACTCCCTAAGAATTTCCAAAACAAACTTCTCATAACTCCTATAGAGATTCCCAATCGATACACTCAAACGAAACTCACTCTAGAAAAACTCCCCCCAAATAGCCCTGTTTCGAATCGATTCGAGCCCAATCAGAATTGATTCAGCCTCCAAGGAGAATCAATTCGGGTCAAAATACATATCAAGTTGGAACATTATGAATCGATTCGGGTTGGGGCCGAATCGATTCGGCCTATTCAGCAGCTACCGAAATGGCATTTTATCTCGAAAATCCAAAATTCCAAAAATCATATTTCTCATCTTCTAACCACTTCTCTTCAACCCAAACATATATATAACATCAAAATTCATCCAATAACACACCTCAACTAATTTGTAACTTGAAATCCATTATATACACAACAAATCTAAGATTTTACCCAAAATCTAGGTTTTAGCATTTTCTCCCAAAATTCACAATTTTTATCCACAAATCATGATATAAATGATACACAACAATTATTCAGCAAGTTTAATCTCTTTCTCTTCCTCTTTTCTTCTTCTCTTTCATTCTATCTTTCTTTGTCTTTCTCTCTAAGGATAATTGTTTCTCGTGTAGGCTTTTAAGCCTTATCTCCCAGAATACACAAATTTAAATGATAATACACACTTTAAATGACTCGGTTACTTTAATTCGAGCCAAACGAACTTAAAATATCTCGGAACCAAAATAACACCCAAGTACAGTCGTTTATTTCTCAACCCTTTCGGAATCAACCGCACCCTCATAATCATCATTCGAATTGATTTCTAACATCTTCAGATTTTGACATCAAGGCCAATTTAATTATTCTCCAATTAAAATAATATTTATTTCTCCCAAAAATAAATAAATTATTGTCCCAAAAATCTCGGGGTATTACAAGGAATAGAGTATTCATGCCAAAAAAAGTCGTCGGTTGAAAATTCTGAATAGTTAGGTTGTTCGTCTCGGGATAATAAGGAACTTATATTCTTGGACCTTCTTGAAAATATGTAGTTTAGACCTCCCAAAATATGATTGAAGTTTTGTTTACTAGAGGTTTGCAGTTGATATATAAGGGTCTGAATATTTATTTTCTGCAGGGAAGAAGGGTATGAGAATAAAAGTAACGTGATTCTTTCAAAAAATGGGTCAAGGTTGTTTTTTTATAGATTTGAATAAAAGAGTCCCAACTATTGCTAACTCTTAAAAATTGAAATAAATAAAATGTACCATTATCTGAATCATCTTCTATACACCCCCCCCCCCCCCCCCCACACACACACACAATATATATATATATATATATATAAAGAAAAGGAACAAAGTAAGCGCATGGAACTAAAAGAAAAAAATTAGGGGGGGGGAGGGGGGGGCTTAGCGCCTCTCTCTCTCTCTTTACCACAAGTAGGTAAGAAAAAAAACTGATAGTATACTAATAGTTTTACAATGATTTCAAATTTCAAGATTTTTAAATCAAATTTTCTACTTCATAAGATAGTTACTTAAAGTTATTCAATTAAAAGTTTTCGAATAAAAATATTTTATGTTTTTGTCAAATTTCAACGAAAATCTTTTAATTTAAAAAGTCCACCTTTTAATTGTCAAAAAATTTTAAAAATATATACCTTTTTTACTTTAAAATCTAAAATGCGTTATTTAAGTTAAAAAAATGGGGTGTTACATACTTCCCCACTAGCAACAAAATTTGTCCTCGGAATTCGATGAAGCATAAATGATCAAAATAAAATAAGGCTCACATATGCCTACTCGCAGAGTGTGGTAATCAGGAGCCCATACATCGAATCCTACCGGCACGTAATCCCTCGATAAAAATATAATATATATATATCACCTATATATATAAGTATCTAATAAAATAAGGCTCACATCTCACCTGTATGTCTCCTGCTGAGCTGCCTCGGCCTGAGGCTGAATTAAGTACCACCTCCCATAACTGGTATTGGTTTGTGTTGCGGCCACTCACTGACCACCTGGTGCTTCTGGTGTTGCTGCTGCTCCCTAAACACCTATCGCTACTAGAATTGGAGGCCTCAGTCCTTGTTGCCCGCGTACTCCCTGCCCTTCTTGACCTTGTGCACCTTGGCCTTGTTGGCCATGTGCCACTTGTCTCTATTGGCCTTCCTTCTTATTACACTGAGTCGATCGATGTCCTATTTTTCCACAGATAAGGCATGAACACTTAATATATCTTGAATTCATACCCCAGTTTTGCTCCCCATGTTTTCCTTAATTTGTTCTTTGTTTCTTCCAAGCTTGGTCATTTTGACCCTTATTCTCACCTCCTTATCCATTTGACTCTTATCTCTTTCCCAACTTCTTTTGATAATTATTTTTCTCTTGCCATGTCAACATTACAACATCCACCACCTGAGCATAGGTAGTGTATGTCGAATTACCCAACACCATCTACCTAATCGACCAAGACAATCCATTAATAAAGCACTCCATCTTCCTTGCTTCAGTACAAACATAGATAAATTAGTGAACTACTATTCATACTCAATAATAGACTTCGATCCTTGCTCCAAGTATATAAATTCCTTCTTTTTTCACACCTAATAGTTCGGATTCCTTTTGACTATATCCTTGCTTATATAAATTTGTCAAAAGGAATCAAATATAAGCAACGCGGAAACTAAGAAGGACTCATAACCTACGAGACCTAAAACCATACTCTGATACCATATGTAACACCTCGCGCAATTCGGACAACGGGGTGGCTAGCCACCGCCGCCTAACTACGTCGGACGCTACTAAATAACTATAATTATCAACATGTGACAGATATGAGACATATAAATTCAAACCACGATGAATAATAATTAATCTGAAAGAATATTAGTACTCTAAAAACCATCACATGCTAAACTCTAATTAAATACAATCTCCAAAATATGAATTAATTTAAAAATTCGAATAATAAACCAACTATAAATAGTCCAACTGAAATCCTCAAACAACTTTGGAATTGATTGTCCCAATAAAATCAAAGTGAAGTCTCATAATTAAATACAACGAAAAGGAAAATTAAATTAAATAAAACAGTAAAGTAAATCAACTCTTGTTGCACCTCCAAACTAATATCTCCAATAGTCCTACACAACTTCTTCAAGACTTACCCTAAAATTATTAGTCAACACACGAGGTCAGATCCATAAGCATGAATACACACTACTCTCCTCAAATAGGGTTTGTGAACCTAGACAATAGCATTATACACAATAAATATCACAATAGAGTTTTATAAGTATACAAGATAATTCAATGCAAGAAAGAGAAATTACTAACTACCTCCAAAGATTCTTATTAAAATCACCCCAATATCATTTTAAATATCCCACAATCCCAAATTGTTAACTTAATTAAATTAACCCAAGTTATCGTTTTCTCAATTCTTACTTTAATTAAGTATAGCGTACCTCCTTCCTCGGGTGTTTTCTCCACTAAAATACACATCCCCTATTCAAAATGCTAGTTGCTTTGTTTAAATTATCGACCCCTGCTGATTGACGAGGGTCCACACAAGACACGACATAACATGTCGCTTGGCCCATTTAAATTGTCGGTCCTCGCTGATTATGTTGCCAATATATTTTAATACCTGTATTATTATATTAGGTATCAACTCTTAATTCGCAATTTCATAATTTTCAAATTACCTAACCCTTTTAATCCATGTGAGATCCTTAAATTACCCCCTAGTCCCAACCCACTGGTCCCCAAGTACACATACGTCCTATCCTACATATAGGATGAATCACCAACATAAAAATCATCCTAGACTCATGCCTACTCTAAGAAATGACTATAAAACGTAATGATATGCCCCCCCCTGAAATATCAAATTTCTACAAATTTACACTAACTAGTCCCATACCTAGCAAGCATAGATTTTAACCAAGGCCTACCCACTAGCCCCATACCTAGTAAGCATCATATAATTAAGGTAAGCAATATACTACCCGAAGGCCCCTCATCCCCGCGATGGTAAATGTGACTAATAATAAATCACACAACACATAATTTATATGAGCAACATAGAAATTCAAACGTAAAGGCCCTAATTAATTTAACTTCCGATAATAATATCGTAGTCAATTTTCAACACAATTATTTCCAAAAAAAATGTTAAATTAATCGACATGCGAAAAATATTCATCTTGTCATAATTGTCCTCTTTTTTAAGTCACATAATTTTTTTATAGGTGTATACGCGTCCCACGTATCATATAAGTAATCCCATAAAAATTCTACACGAGAACTTATACCCAAAACCATAAAAACCCAATAATCTCACCTACACACCCAAGGGTTTCAAAGATTTATTCATATTTAAAAGTTCCATAAAAAACCTCCCAAAATTTAGTTTCCACTTTCTCTAATTAAGTTACTAATTAATTTTAATCAAAAACACATTATTAAGGGTTTACGCGACACTTAAAACGCATAATACTAAAGGAAAGGAATAGTGTATTCATGCCTGAAAAGTCATCGGCTAAAAATTCTGAATACTCGGTTCCGTTCGTCTCGCGAAAATAAGCAAGTTACCTTCTTCGACCTTCTTGAAAATATGTAGTTTAGACCTCCCATAATATGATTAAAGTTTTGTTTAATGAAGGTTTAGAGTTGAAATATAAGGGTATGAATATTTTTTTTTTTTGTAAGGAAGAAGGGTTTGAGAATAAAAGTAACGTGATTCTTTCCAAAAATGGGCCAAGATTATTTTTTTATAAGTTTGAATAAAAGAGTTCCAACAATTGCTACTCTTAAAAATTGAAATAAATAAAATGTACCATTATCCGAATCATATTCTGTACGCACCAAATGTGGGAAACCTCCCTTATCCCTGTGCATCCCGACAAAAGTGGGAAGCAGCCCACTTACGTGATAAGCCAACATAAGTGAGGAAAACAAACAAACAAACAAACAATATATATATATATATATATATATATATATATATATATATAAAGAAAGAAATAAAGAAATAAAGAAAAGGAACGAAGTCAACGCATGGAACTAAAAGAAAAAAGGGGGGGCTTAGCACCTCTCTCTCTGTCTCTCTTTACCACAAGCAGGTAAGGAAAAAAAATAGTATACTACTAGTTTTGTAATGATTTCAAATTTCTAGATTTTTAAATCAAATTTTCTACTTCACAAGATAGTTAATTAAATTTATTCAATTAAAAGTTTTCAAATAAAATTATTTTATTTTTTTATCAAATTTCAACCAAAATCTTTTAATTTAAAAAGTCCACCTTTTTGTCAAAAATTTAAAAAAATATACCTTTTTGACTTTAAAATCTCAAACGCATTGTTTAAGTTAAAAAAAAACGGGGCGTTACATCTATCTTCAAGCTCCACTATCCTAGACTTAGCTAAACTCCTAGTCTCTTCAAACTAAAGATTTATTTCTTCATAACCTCTATTAAACCTCGAAGACTATCTCTCTCGCCTTTAACATAATCTAGCTTCTCTCAAGGAGTTCTCTCACATGCCCTAAGATCTTCAATTAAAATACTCTTATCATTTCCTATGACTCGTTATCTCATCCTAGCTTCCAACTTCAACTTTGCCATTTTTAATTTCAAAGATTCCATATACAACTCATGGAAGGAAACATGGAGTCCACTCACTTCCTCTTCTTTTTTTCACTATCTTCCCCACTCCCTCTACCATCAAACACTTGGGATTCACCAACAATGGCCTCGAAAGTGTCATGCAAAGAGATATCTTCATGGGAAGATTCGTCATCAATGCTCAAATGACTAGCCATGAATGCGAAGAAGTTTCTCTCAATGGGGATGGCATTATATGCAATAGGTTTTTTTTCCCTCCTTCCTTAAGTTAGTGGGACACTCGGTCACCCTATGATCTTAACCCTCATAACCAAAAAAACTATTCGACTCATTACTCTTAATATCATCGTTATGATTTTTAGGGAGTTTCTCGTCTTTCTTATACTTACACCTTTCAAATTTCTTAAAATTATTTTTAAATTTCTCTTTATTAAACTTAAAAAAAAAATTCTAAACTTCTTAGCAAACATAGCCATGTCAAACTCATCATCCGAAATAGTTGTTTCCTTCTTTCGGGCTTTCAAAGATATGCCCTTATCCTTCTTATTCACATCCTAGGAGGTAAACATGTCAATTTCATTGGTTTGTAAGTACCCAATAGTACTTCAAATTTGTAGAGTTTAAAGTGCCTAGAGAACTCAAAACAGTCACTTTTTTATTAAACCTATTAGTTAATGACCTCAAAATTTTCTTAATGACACTGTTGTTGGGTATCTTCTCTCCTAAGTTAAAATACGAGTTAATGTTATTGGTCAATCTATCATAGAATTCATTGAAAGATTCACTCTCATCCATTTTAATGGTTTCAAATTGAGTGGCGAGGTTTTGGAGTTTGGAAGTTGTAATGGCACTAGTACCTTCATGGGTGAGTTAGAGTGTGTCCCATGTCTCTTTAGATGTTTCACATGTCATAATCTGACAAAACTTCTCCGGTGTGACCACACTAAAAAGAGCATTTATACAATGAGAATCAAAATTTTCTAACTCAAGCTCATCCTCACTCCGTATTTCTATGGGTTTTGAAACTCGAACTTCTCCTACTAAACACGTTGGTGGGGACCACTCTTTAGCGATCGATAGCTAAACCCGCCCATCTAACGACTTAAGTACCAACCTCATATGCGCATTCCAATACGTGTAGTTAGAACCATCAAAAATAGGAAACCTAGAAAATGATAAATTTTCCATATTAAACCCCAAAAGGACCTAACAGGATAATTTAGTGCTCGATATCTGATACCACTTTGAAAGGGGCCTGCAATTATATATTATTGATTTCTTAAATTATACGCTCTGATACCCCTTATTGGATGTAGGTTCCCAGATAATTCAAATTTTGAATTTTAAAAAGAGATGGTTCATGAAATATTCCGAATTTTAAATTCCTTCAAAATTGAATTGTCTCTTCTTAAACAAGACTTCAATTCAACTTCAAATTTATACAAACCAAACTAAACATTGATTTGTGAAATTAATACTTCCAACTTGAAATAAATTAAACTAAATTATCCAAATTAATTAAGTACCAATTACCCCATTTTTGTGATTAAACTAATTTTTATCTGGTTAAACCTAATTGTGTATCTAGGGGAATTTGCAAGATAAAAAAACACAACAACAACACCGCGATGTATGAAGAAAACCCATAACGGGAAAAATCTCGGATGGCCCTGCCACAAGTCCCATAAGTAAGTATTTAATACAAGGACATGAAAGAAGAATTACTCAACGACTCAACGCCCTCCCAAGCCTTGACGCTCTTCGTTCCTTCTACCTCTGCCTAGTGACAATGCAGGAGTCCACCTATGGCTCGACATCCACCAATGGGGCATTGCTACCATTAAAAAACATGGATCCCACTGTATGTACACCAATGAACATGGAATCCTCCATAGGAAACAATTCATAGGAATTTGCGAAACAAAACACGGTCCCAAAACTATGATCTCAAAACATATACTATGTAGAAGCTTGGATCATGAAACTATTAGGGTGTAAACAAAAACACTCTTGACTTTTCTTAACGGTTTCTCTCCTTAGGAAGATGGAAAATTATTAAACGTGGGTGAACTTCTTAGGGAGAATTTTTTGCTCAAAAGTCTTGAAAAGTTCCTTTTAGAAACTGCACTCTCGCACTACATAAATGGATGTGAAAAAGTAGTGGGGGTTAAGAGAAAGACTGCATGAAAAAACTATCATTTTTCAAAAATTGCTCTGGTCATTCGAATGACATTCAATCTCATTCAAATGACATAACAATCTTATTCGAAAGAGACAAGAACAAAACTCCTAACGAGAAAGAAGTACAGGCTAAAAAGACTTCGTTAGATGTCTCATTCAAACAAGCACAAATCTCGTCCGAACGACCTAGGAAAGTTGTTTTAACGACCTAGAAAAATCAAAATATTTTTCTTTAAAAAATATAACGTCGTTTTAAAATATTTTTTAAAAGATTCTAACACCTAATAATTAATTTTCAAGTCCCGACATAATATAAGCATTCATACTTAGGAGATCCTTTAACTTTGACTTGGCCAATACGTCTTCAACAAAACCGTCATAAGCTTGAAAGGTCACAAATACAACTTGTCTTTTTACTCAAATAGTTTTGTTTGGAATTCAGCCAACACATAAAAATTGACTCAATTGAAAATTTGTCCTTATAAATTGATCAACCTAATTATAGACCTCTCTGGGTGTCATAGTACTTACATTAATTATCCCCTGAATGAATTTAATAAGCATTCTTCTAAACTATTAATCATGGAGGGAATGATGGAGGAAGAGGATAATGTTGCGATAATTTTGAATTATCTTCCCGAGGTACAATCGTTTTGTGACTATGACGATGTAAGGTAGGAAGCGTGTTCTTTTAGATGAGGTAACATAAACCCTTTTGTATAAGGAGAAAGTGATGAAAGTAGTTGTAGATAGCGTTGAGGCCGAAAGCCTTATTTTAAAAGAAAGACTGGAGAATCGAGATTCAAAATACTCCAGTACAAGTCAATGAGGCGTAAGTACAGGGAATGTAGTGCTATAACAAAATTCGGCACATTATTAGTAGTTGTCCCAACCTAAGGAAAGGATTAGGAAAATCAAGGATAAGGTTCAAGATGCATAAACTATAATTTTGTCAACTGAGGCAAGTGATTCAAAAGATATCGATGATTTTTCTCTCGTGGGAACCGCAATTTTGATGACATATTTAATGAGGTTTGTATTTAGGATGTTGGTTGTTCAATTCATATGTCTGTGACACATCATAAAATTAAAACTAGATTTATTAGGCCTAAATAAAATAAAATAGGAGTCTGTAAACATTTTGGTAACATTATAAGCAAAACTATAACTAAAACAGAATGCATCATATGCTACGCTATCTCGTAATAATATTTCCAAACCAGTATAGTCATAATAATATGGACTCGATAGAATGATAAATGGAACTAAACAAGTGAGCACGCAAGATCAGCACCTACATATTATGAGATCAATAACTATGAGAGGATTTGATCAGGGAAGAGGATGCACTAATGGCCTATGTCCATAAAACTTTTAATATGAAACATTAACAGGAAGTCTAAATAATATAAGAATATAATTGGTTCTGGGGTACAATATAATTATGCGTCTTCTTCTCCTATTTTTGTATCTTTTAATTTATCCCAACCCAACAATCCTAGAAATCACATACGTGGAATGCCAAGCCCAAGTGTAGCCCATGATTACATATTATCTCATTTGAATGTTCCAAGATAAAGGTTCTATACGCATCAAGTATATCAAATCATATAACACATAACTATGTGTATAACCATATTTATATAGTACAAACAAAATATTAAATTAACTAACGGAGTCCCAAAGAGGGCACGCTTGCATGACCCAGGGTAAACCTCTCTCTCTCTCGGGATACCTAAGTGTAACCATTGCACGACCTAGGGTACTAAACACGTATCTGACAAACTATCGAAGCAGTAACCATCACATGACCCCGGGTAGGGACCAATACTTTTTCTAGCGGGACACCAAAGCGGTACCGTCTCCCGGCATAGGGTACAATCCAACTATATTAACTATAATATTGTAGTAATCGTCATCGCACAATACCTAAATACATACCAACTAGTATGTATACCCGATGTTTTTCACATGAAATAATTTACTTTTCGCGTCTAAGATTTCCATTTTGGAACAAATGCATCAACTTAATTAACCATTATTAATTAAAATAATTCTCAACATTAACCAAGTAAAAATACCCATTAGACTAAGTTAAACAACCAAGACAAATTCCCATTCTAAACTAGATTCAAATTCCCATCCAAACAAACCCCAATCAAAACATTAGACCAAAAAAAGCATTGGTCGATTGATCGAATTCCGTCGATCAATCGATAGTCCCAAACTTCTCCATTTTTTTGCTTTCAGGAATTCAACTCCCAAAGCTCCATCTACGGATCTACAATCTCCCAGATCATCCTAATGGCATACCAAAATCAAATATAGACATTCCAACATCATTCCTAATATATGATTACGAGTTTTATCAATTTCCCCACGAATTTTAAAGGAAATTTCATAATTGAGTTAGAAAATCCACTTCTCTTTCGTGAATCAATTTTCTTCAAATCCATTACCAATGATTCTAATAATGAAAGGGATTCTTATTGATTTATAATACATTTTTTTACTTTCAATCCAAATACAAGAAGAATTTTCCACAATTCCATCTAAAATCAATAATATAACTAATAACCTAATTAAGTGACTAATTTACCTAATATTTTAGATTTAATCAATTTAAGTTTAGAATTCAATACTTAACTATATTGTAAAACAAAAAAATATATATAATTATACTAAATATACTTGCTCCAATCAATATGGGAATTCCAATCCAATTCTCGCAAGTCTTCTTCTCTAAGTTGCCTCTTTTTCTCCAGTCTCTAGTGAACATTTTAATTGTTTAACCACGAAATTGGGTTTGGGCCTTAAATGAACCTTAACTAAATAGGTCCAAAACTACTTTTATATAGTCCCAAGTATAACTCAAGATATATAATATCTCATAGGACTTAAAATCTATTATTTTAAGTCCTAACTAAACATTTCACATGTCCCAAACATCGATCCAAAGTACCCAACTAATATCCTAGCCTTCTAACTAGTTACAAGTTTAAGATTAATAATAATTGATTCATTTATTAAAGCATTATTAATTCAATATTCTGTCTTAGGTCCAATTTCATATTTCCAATTTCAAATCAGTTACAGAATTAACTATTATGAACTAAAACAATTGTAATTAGTGACATCACTAGTCACTCCAGATAAATAAAATAAAATTTCCCAATTTAATTAATTTAAATAATACATGAAAATTATAGGGTATTACAACACCTCCCCCCCCAACAAGGAATGTGTTCCTCGAAATAAGAATTATCTTATACACCTACTCGGAAGTCTAAGAACATCTCGCTCATAGATTTCTCAAGATACTATAAGAAATCTACTCCTCTGAGACCTAATACACCTAGGTCTGTCGTGTCGTACTTTCCATTTAATAACTATTCTAACCCAAAGAATCAACTTGTAGAACTTTATCCTTCTCTTGTCAGCATAATTCGTTTATTGATCTTGTGTTATCTTTATACATCCTCGATTGAGTGTTACCTTCTCTAAGGTGTCACAAATATTATCTTATCCGAACATACTATGTTCATCTTCCCCCAACCAATAGTTCAGTCAACGACATGTCTGTCTGTATGGTGAATCATATGGTGCCTTACTGTGGTGGCATATAAAAACCCCAATCATTTAGCCGTCCAGCCCAGCACACAAGATGGACTGCCCGGCCTAACTTTAAGATAACTATTATTTTATCCATTCATTAAGCATATGCCTAAATGCATGAGGTTAGACACAAATCAGTTACCAACAATCTTGGGAAGATATTTAGGGACACTTGCGTGCTTTCTAACAAGTTGGTTGAGTTACCTATAGATTTCAATCACTTATTTCTTACTTCTATAAATTGTAAGCCCTAACCCAAGGAAAAGGGATGTAATATCGAGCATTGAGAGACACTATAATAAAACAGCTACCTCTATGTGGACGTAAGCCAATTGTCGAACCATATATATTGTTGTTATGCGTGTTATTTTTACATTCTGTTCTTTATTATTATTTCATGGAATTCTATTTTGATAGTTCTTGTACTCATAATTGGCATCGTCTATGGGAAACCATTTATATTCCTGAAAAAATTTCACAAATAAAAAACCCATGATGCTCTCCATAGCACCAATATTCCTCAGGTTGGCGATGTGCAAGAAGACCCAATTCCACCCAGGGCTGGGTCGGAGATTCTCCAGCATACAAAGCCTAAGTTTTGCCAAGAATAGCAGCCTTCCGAAGAAATTCTGGGACCATCTAGGTCTACGTCGATCTCCAGGTTGGTCGACGCTTATGAAGATAGGATAAGAGGAGGCTATACGCCTCTAGGTGGAAGATAATGCTCACCTCCATATATGACTTGAAATAATGGAGAGGGATATCTTTAGGGACATAAGGAAACATCATGACAGAACTCCTATTCCTTTGGTGAGTAATAATTGCAGCCGAGGGAGGATCTCTAGGGTCAACAAGGATATAACTAAGCATGGCAGATCAAATAACGGACGATTAGAGCATGGATAGCCAGATATAGCCATAAGAGAAACGATTGATGGGATAAGGACATTAGGATTCTAGTTTGTCGAGAGATGGACCAATATCTAGCCCATCATAGAGCCAGATCCAACGAAGATCTAGCGAGGAGAGCTCTCAATACCCAGATGAAATCCCCTTTCTCAAGTGCGATCGAAGAGGAGGATCCCCCAAATAAGTTTTCCATTCCCATGTTTAATATTTACGATGGAAATATAGATCCCATAGACCACATTCAGCAATACAGACAAGCAATGACCTTATGGAGCCATAAAAATGCACTGATGTGCCAAATTTTCCCTTCTAGCCTATACGAAGTAGTACAAAATTAGTTTGAGAAGCTTCCTCATGTGTAAATCAGAAACTTCAGGGCTCTAGAAGAGGCCTTTACTGCCTACTTCATAACCAGCAGCTTCCACCCTAAGCGGATGGATACACTGTTTATGTGGAAGAAAGGGTCGTAAGAGAGCCTTTGTGATTATGCCAAAAGGTATTGGGAAGTCTTCAATGAGGTCAAGGATTAGTCAGAGTAGATTTTCGTTACATCCTTCAAAATTAGTCTGTCGACCACTTCCTTGATTCACCACTCCCAGACTAAGAAGAAAGCCAGCACTATTGATGATTTTATGGCTCGTATTGAAAAATACGCTAAGGTGGAAGATGCGGTTCACTCTAATGCATGGGATAATGATAGAGCAAATGCAACCAAAGGAGAAGAAAAAAGTGATACTAGAAATAAAAGGAATAATAACGGGGGCAAGAATGGCTCCAAGAATGGGAATAAGGCTGATCCTTCCCAAGAATTCAAGGTTGTGAACATAATCTCCAAGGAACATATTTATAAGATATTAAGCAAGATCAAAACCAATGGTTCATCAAGTGGCCCAAGAAGATGGTTGTGACCCAACGAGGATAAACAATGCGTTGAGATGTGCATTCCATAAGGAGGGAGACCATAAGACTGGAAATTTCAAGGCTCTGATGTCACACTTGGAAGATTTATCCCAAGCTAAGCACCTCAATCAGTACATAAAGAAGAAAGCAGATAAGGTCGCAGCTAATGGTGACAAGACGCCGGACAACGTCCTTGATGATGACATGGGAAATGAGTTTGCGATAATCCATGGGGCATTGGATCTTAAGCAGATCTAAGGAACTGTTATTCTAATGGATTTAAAGAAGGTTAACTCCGTCACGGAGGCATTTTGGATCCCTGCCTAGGCCCAGGATGATAAATACCGGTTACTAGATGATGTCGACTATACCAAGCATATTATTTTCACCGAGGAATATTTTGTTGGAGTGAGAACCCCACATCATGATGCATTGGTGATTACCCTCCTAATTTTTGATCGGGAAGTTAACAAGCTACTCGTGGATCAGGAAAGTTCATTAGAAGTGATGTACCTAGAGTTGTACCACAAGATGAAGCTGAATCTCGCCAACCTCAAAGAGGCCACAGTTTTGTTGGTCGACTTTATAGAGAATAACATTATTCCATTAGGAAAGATAGTCCTACTAGTCATAGCAGGTAACATCTCAAAGATGATTGAGTTCTTATTGGTGCACATAGAGTCCCCATATCATGCCATCTTAGGTAGAGGCTAGTTGCATGCCATGAGGGTTGTACCATCCACCTACCACCAAAAGTTGAAGTGTGTTACTTACTGGGGCATGGTCAAAATTTGTGGAGGCTAAGCCAGTGCCAGGAAGCACTTCATCGCGACCATTATAACTAATAATATAAATAAAAAGGAGCTCAAGGATGGTTAGGAGGAAGCCCAAAAGGGGGATATACACTCTAAATATCAATTAATGTACGGTCGACCAGGGGTGGAGGAGACCAAGATACACCCCATCGATAAGGTCGTTAAAATCCTAGAAGAGGTCAGGGCCGATGACAACTTGCCAAAGAGGAAATTTATGATTGGATCCACACTTGTCGATCAAGAGAAAAAAGATATGATTACCATTATGAGTAGAAATATAGATTTTTTACTTGGGAACTGTATGATTTTCTAGGTATTAATACCAACATAGACTTCCATCTCCTGCATGTTGATCTGTCCGTCAAGATGATGACTCAAAAGTCCCAATGAACATCCCCGAGAAGTCTAAAATGGTGGAGAATAAAGTTGTGAAGCTACTGGATGCAGGATCCATTATGAAATTTTAGTTCCCTAAGTGGTTGTCTAACCCAGTAGTGGTACGCTAGAGAAACAACGGTTGGAGGGTCTATTATGACTTCCCAGACCTCAACAAAGCATGCCCCAAAGACAGTTTCCCACTTCCAAAAATTTGGTTGGTTGAGGCTATAGCGACATATGAAAGAATGCATTTTCTAGATGCCTACTTTGGCTACCATCAGATTCTTTTTTTGGACCCAACTAGGAAAAAAAATGTCCTTCATAACCAGTAATGGGTAATATTTCTACAAGGTTATGCCATTAGTCTTAAAGAACAAAGGGGCGACTTATCAAAGGCTAGTCACCAAGATGTTAAACAGATAGATGGGAGACACAATGGAGGTCTACATTGACGATATGCTAGTTGATGATGTGAGAAATTGGATCAGGTTCCTCCTCAACATCGTATCAAGTGTAAAATAGTAGTAAGATAAGTAAAAAGGGAAAAACATAAAATATAGGGTGGTTTGTCTACAAAAGTAAACCTACATCCATTGTGTTTCCTTACTCTCATTATGTACATTGTGTAATTCATAATTGAATTGTCATTATATGCGTACAAGAGAGAGAAGAGATAAAAGTACATGTATAGATCTGAAGTGGTATCCTAGAATAGCTTGAGTATCTCTAGCAGCGACTGCGGTGGGGATAAGCCCCTATGTGTGGTGCTCTAAAGATAAATTGGGTAGAGAGAGAGGTAGGACTTCGCCAAGTTCCCATTCCCCCAATAGTGAGGTGTGCACTTCTATTTATAGAGGTTATAAAGGTTTTTTACGTGTCCCGAGCGCGTGACATATGGATAAGTGATATGATCATGGGTTCTTTCTAGAAGTTAAACGGTTGTTAGGTGAACAACATTGGAGTAGGTGTCGCAGCTTTTCTGTTCCCAAACGGCAACAAGTTTTAACGAATGTTACAGCCTATCTTTTTTTAGGCAGCAGCAAGTCTGAATAGGTGTTATGGTCTGTCTGTTCCCAAGCAGCATTAAGTCTGAATGGGTATCGTGCCCATTTATTCCCATGGAGTGGAAAATTCTGGCTAAGGCCTTTAAGATGAGGCCTAGTAAATATAAAGGTGGCATGGCCATAGTGAACATATTGAGCATGTTATTAGTCAAAAGAAAGAGTAAGGGAGGCCACTCCACAGCCTTTGCCAGAACCTTTGAAATCCTCTAAAACTATTTGAATGAGGCCTAATGCAAGTAAGTGTTCATTCAGTATCCAGTTAATAAAGTTCTTTGGCTATATAGTCAACAAAATAGAAATTGAGGCCAACCCAAATGAAGGCAGTGCTACCACTAGGGTCCAGCCTCCTCAAATGTTTCGAGATGTTAAAAATATCACTGGTATGCTTGAGGTGCTCAATCTCTTCATCTCCAAGTCTTTAAAAAGTTGATAACCATTCTTCCACCTCCTGAAGAAGTACAAAGGCCCTATATGGAATGATGATTATTCAAAAGCTTTGGAATAGATTAAATCTTACCTTAGCAAACCACCCCTGCTAGTGATTCTAAAGGATGGAGACCCACTGTATATCTACCTTCTAGTATCGAACCACGCTATAAATTAGGCTCTGGTATATGAGAAAGAGGGAGGACAACACCGAATTTATTATGCTAGCAAGACACTTCTGGATGTAGAGCAGCGCTGCTTGCCCCTCGAAAATCTCACCTATGCACTAATAGTCGCCTCAAGGAAGCTAAAACATTACTTTGAAGCCCACTCAATAATATTAATTAATTTTTACCTCCTCAAAGTTATTCTTCGAAAAGCCGACCATTCTGGGCGACTCTCAAAGTGGTCGGTGGAACTTGCAAAATTCGATATCCAATTTCAACCATAAACAATAATTAAGGGATAAGTCCTAACATACTTCATCTCTAAATTCACAAAGGACCAAAAAATCGACCAACTGGGAATGGAGCAGTGAATAAATAAGGAATCACAGTCTAAGGATTGGACCCTATACATTAATAGAGCCTCCAACTCCAAGGGGCAGTAGTAGACATCGTCATAATCACTCCAAAAGATGATGTCATTAAGCAGTGAATCAAATAAGGATTTGAGGCCTCTAACAATGAAATTGAATATGATACACTGGTCGCTAGTTTTCGCAAGGCCCATCTGTTAGGGAAAAAGGGCCTTCACATGTTCGGTGACTCCAAAGTGGTCTCCATGCAAGTAAGTGGGTACTTCAATGCAAAAGATGATAGAATGGCATCCTACCTCACCGCAGTAACGGGACTGATGGTGGTATTTGAAAAGGTGAACATTCAACAGTTCCCCCGAGGACAGAATAGTCATGACTATGCCTTAACAGCCCCGAGTTTAGTAGTTGACTATGACTTAAGGATCACCATTTAGATAGAGTTCCTCGTGCAGTCAAACATTGATCAGACACTCGTAATCGAGAAATTATGCTCACAAGGAAGGTACGAGCTGTATGGATCCCATCATCACTAATCTACGGAGTGACCTATTGCCCGATGATAAGAGGTCATCCCATGGGGTCATCGGAAAGGTTCGCTTTTACCACTAAGAGGTGAAAACTGACAACCCATCAGGTAAGGGTCAAGGCAATCAATTTTTACCTCGTCCCATGGGGGAAGCTCTATAAGAAGTCATTCACATGCCCTTATCTCTAGTGTGTTCACCCACATGACACCGAGCAACTAATAAATGAACATTATGATGGAATTTATGGATGTCATGAAGGAGGAAGATCATTAGCCTTCCAAGAAATTAAGGAGGGTTACCGGTGGCCTCATATGAAAAAGGATGCAGGTACTTATGTTCGCAAGTATGAAAAATATCAGAAGCACTCTCCACTAGTTCACCAATCTGCTAGTGACCTGAAATCCCTAACAAGACCAAGGTTATTCTCGTAATAGGGACCGAATATTGTGGAACCACTATGTACCACATCTAGAAATCAAAAGTATCTACTAGTTGGCATCAATGACTTCACCTAATAGGTAGAGGCAGAACCACTAGAGAACATTCGAGATTCAGATATGACCAGGTTTATATAATGAAACATTATAACTATTGATACCAAATTTAGTCTGCTGACATGGCTCAATTGAGTGAAGACACGTAGCAATCTGCGTGGCAATAACAAACACTTCCGAACAACACCTTGACTTCGAGGAACTCAACTTCCCCGACCCACTCAGATACTCTGAGCAATAGATGCTCTCCGAGGAACCATATTGCAACGAGAAACTATGATTCCCCGATCAACTCAGACGCTCCAACCAACAAGAGTTCTCCGAGGAACTTTAATAAACCGAACAACTTATGAGTACCGAGCTACTTAGGTGGTTCGAGCTGCACCTCGAACAGAGCATTAATAACAGGATAACCAACAGATTGACTGCACATTAAATGCTTATTATTATCATACAGATATATACGCCTAATGGACAGCTATGTATTACCCTTTCACATGTACAACCTAAGGGCTATATATACATTGTATCATCCTCATTGTAAGGGGACCGGGAATTTCTTGACTAAACTGGTAATTAAGAATTCCCAAACAGTCAACAATAATAGAAACAGTGGACGTAGGCCATTCTTATAAGGCTGAACCACTTTTAAATTTCTTTATCTCATTTTATTTTATCTGTGATTAAATAATTAGATATAATCTAATTTTTTACATCAACAGATTGGCCCCGTCTGTGGGAAACGATTGGTAATATCGTTTTCCATCAAAAATAATTCATTACAAATGGCTGATAATCCAGAACTCAACAATCGAAATGCTGGAAGCCCTCCAAATCCATCTGCTTTGCCAAACGTTCCAGATCTGGCTGGAATAATGACAAATCTGTCCCAGGTCCAGACAGCCATGAAAGAAACTATGCAACAACTCATACAAACCCTTCATGGCAGAGTATCAACCCATTCAGGACATCGAAGTGTTCAAAGAAATACCCGTTTACTTTCTTCGCCTACTAGGCGTACTGATTCATATCATACTGAGGAGTCTGAAGATTTTTCCTATCAACCTAGATGAACTTCGTCAGTACGAGCCCCAGATACTGAACAACGTATCACTCTCTCTCCAGAAAGGACTAGTGCGCCAGAAAGGTTAAGTAGGGTATCTCCTTTTGATCGATTAGGTCCTAGGAGGAACAAAAGTCCTCCTAAGGCTGCGTCGAGGAGCTTTCGACGATCATCAGACTTAAGGGAAGGATCTGCCCAGTTGCGACCAACTGCTCCTCAAGATAAATCACAGCAAGCCACCTCAACGTGATCAGTTGCTCGAACTAACAGGCCCGAGGAAGGAAATGATGCGTGGAAAGGCTCTATTCAGAGGCTGGAAGACAGACTAGGGGAAATAGCTAAGGCAACAACCCCCTACAATGAACTTTTGTTCAAAGGACACCCTTTGTCCAGGCCATTGTGGATTTTCCCACACCGTCAAAGTTCAAATCACCTGTTGTGACTCCCAAATATGATGGAAAGACCGACCCCGTTCTTCATGTAGAACAATACCAAGCTGCAACCGACATCTATGCTGTTCCAGATGAGATGAGATGAGATGCAGAGCATTCTCAGGAACTCTTACCGGATCTGCTCAAATATGGTACAATAATCTTCCTCGGGGTAAGATCTCAACTTTCGTTCAACTGGCCGAGTTATTCATTGGAAATTTCTGTTTTGGGGCAAAGCCAGTTAAACGAGTAGCGCATTTGTTAAGTGTTAGACAGAAAACTGGTGAGAGTACCAGAGATTATATAACTCGTTTTAATAACGAGAAACTCGAAGTCATTGATTATGAAGAAAAGACAGCGATTACCGCCTAGATGACTGGGCTGCTTCCCAACAAATTGTACTACACTTTGGCCAAAGATCCACCCAGAACCATGTCAGAACTGATGGAAAAAGCGGCCAAGATCATGAATGCCGAGGAAGCTATGGCTGCGAATAAGAATATGGATGCCAAAGAAACCAAGGTGGAAGGTGAAAAAGTTAAGAAGAAAGAGCATATGAATAATGGTGGTGACAAACAATCAAAAACAAGTTTGTCATGTGAGGTATTGAAGAAATTTGATAATTACACTCCTTTGAAGATAGACATCAACCATGTTCTAGAAGAAATCAAGAACAACGAGGAATTAAACTGGCCAGAGAAAATGAAGACAGATCCTGACAGAAGGAATAAGGCAAAATATTACAATTTTCACAAAGATCGTGGCCATATGACCAAAAATTGCATAGCTCTTCAAAATGAGATTGAAACACTTATTAGATGAGGAAAACTGGCAAAGTATGTTGATCGTAAAACTGAAAGAAGAAACAACGACCGAATAAGAGAGAGGTCTAGATCTCCTCGTCGAGCAGAGGAGAATAAGAAAAGAGACCATGAAGTTGATCCAGAAGGCGACCTCGATCTTCCTAAGAGACCAAGGCAGCCAGAACGTGAGGTATTTTCAATACGCTTTGGGTCATTTGATTATAATGTTATTACAGGTGGAGATGCAGGAGGAGGAAACCTTACTGCAGAGAGAAAAGCTTACCTCTGTGAGGCTCAAGCTTGCTCATACATTCAACGAATAAATTTACCTGAGGAGGATCGCCCGAGAAAGGTAAACAAAGAGAAATTGGTCATTGATTTCTCAAAGAACGACCTCGCAGGTGTTTTATATCCTCATGATGACCCATTGGTGATCAAAATGAGGATGAAGGAATTAATTATTTTAAGAGTACTGGTAGACAATGGTAGCTCGGCAGACATCATGTTCTACTCGTGCTTCGACAGTTTAAATCTAAAGTTATCTCATTGGAGCCTTATCATAGACCCCTCCTCGGTTTTGCTGGCGATAAAGTTTTGCCACTTGGGATGATAAAATTGGATATATTCATTGGTACATGGCCTGCTTGTCGAAGAGAAAGAATACGCTTCTTCGTGATGGATAAAAATGTTCAATCAGCCTACAATATCATCATGGGAAGGGTAGGATTGAAGAAGTTCAAGGCAGTTCCATCTACGGTACATCAATGCCTAAAATTTCCAATAAATTTTGGAGTAGGAGTTGTGAAGGGTGATCAAAAAGTAGCTCAGGAATGCTACTATTCATCTACCGAGCAAGAGGAACTGGAGGAATCATGGAAAAAGACTACTACCTATCAAGTGGAGGAAGGTGCAAAAATTAAAACATTGGATCCTAGAGATGAGTCCCAACTCGTGAAAGTCCAGGTGGTGGAAGCTACTGAAAACATCATTCTGGATGATGAGCACCCTGAATGAACAACTCAAATAGGTTCGTCGCTGGAGGCCTCACTAAAACAGAAATTGATAACTTTCCTAAGAATGAGTAAGAAAACTTTTGCATGGAGTCATGAGGATATGCCCAGAATAAACCCAAATTTCTTATGTCACGAACTCAACGTGAATAAGGAGATCAAGCCAGTAAAGCAAAGAAGAAGAGTATTCAGTCCCGAGAAGAATCAAGCTATACAGGAAGAGGTCGAGAAGCTTCAGAAAGCTTGCTTTATTGAAGATGTTAAATATCTAGACTGGTTAGCAAATATGGTGATGGTAAAGAAAAAGAACAACAAATGGAGGATGTGTGTAGATTTCACCGACCTCAACAAAGCATGCCCAAAGGACCACTTTCCCTTGCCCCTAATTGATCAATTAGTAGATGCTACCTCGGGACACGAGCTGTTGAGCTTCATGGACGCTTATTCTGGATACAACCAGATTAAGATGAAACCTGAAGACAGGGAGAGTACTTCTTTCATTACCCCTAGTGGAACTTACTGTTATAATGTTATGCCTTTTGGTTTGAAAAATGCAGGTGCAACATATTAGCGGCTAATGAACAAGGTGTTTGCAGAACAAATCAGTTGCAATATGGAAGTCTATGTTAATGATATGCTGACAAAGAGCAAGAAAGCTGTTGATCATCTAGTTGACTTATATCAGACCTTTGATCAACTAGATAAATATCAAATGAAGCTGAACCCGACGAAGTGCATATTTGGAGTACGAGAAGGCATGTTTCTCAGGTACATTGTCAATCAACGAGGCATTGAAGCAAACCCTGAAAAGATCAAAGCTCTGTTAGAGCTGCGACCTCCAATGACGAAGAAAGAAGTGCAAAGCCTTATAGGACGAGTAGCAGCACTCAACAGATTTGTATCGCGAGCAACTGATAGATGTCTCCCATTCTTCAAAACACTCTGAAAGACTTTTGAGTGGAATGATGAATGTGAGAAGGCTTTTCAAGACTTGAAGAAATATCTGGGAGCACCTCCACTATTATCCAGGCCAGTGATGGGAGAAAAATTGTACTTGTATCTAGCAGTGTCAGAGAATGCAGTTGGCTCGGCATTAATAAGAGTGGAGAATGGAGTGCAAAAACCGATTTATTACACTAGCAAAGCCTTCCGAGGAGCAGAGATCAGATATCCAAAGCTGGAAAAATTGGCACTAGCAATGATCGAGGCAAGTAGAAGAATGAAGCCATACTTCCAGGCTCATACTATAGTCGTATATACCAATATGCCATTAAGGCAAGCTCTTCATAAACCAGAAAAATCAGGAAGATTGATGTATTGGGCAATAGAGCTCGGTGAATATGACATAATTTATGAACCTAGATCATCGCTTAAAGGTCAAGCAGTAGCAAATTTTATAGCAAAGTTCACCTATCCTGATACTCCCGAGGAGCAAAAGATGCTCACCGATCAACCTGTGGATGTTACAAAATCATTAAACCCAAGCCCAGACCAACGTAGGTTGGTAAAAGGGCAAGTAGATGTTACAGAATCATCAAACTCAAGCCCAGACCAACTTAGGTTGGTAAAAGGGCAAGAAGTGATGATCGACGAACAACAAGAAATATTAGGAGAGGGTGAAAGGAAGCAACAAATTTTCCACCGAGGAACTCTGTCAGATCAGAAATTTGAAGATGAGTTACCTATATGGAGTTTATATGTGGATGGCTCATCTTGCACAACAGGCTATGGGACAGGGATTGTTCTTAATAGTCCAGACGAGGTCGACATGGAATATGCCCTACGCTTCCAATTCAAAGCTTCGAATAATGAGGGTGAATATGAAGCCATGATTGCAGGTCTTAGTTTGGCAAAAACCATGGGGGCAGAGCAGGTTATTGTCTTCAGTGACTCGTAATTGATCATAAATCAAATGATGGGAGTATATGCAGTCAAAGGAGAATTAATGATCAGGTATCATGCAAAGGAAAGGGAACTGGTATCAGAATTTTCTTCTATTCAGCTGGTCAGAATACCAAGAATGGAGAATGCGAGGGCAGATGCCTTAGCTCGATTAGCATCAGCTACTCGTACCAAGCTATGAAGAACAATCCCAATTGAAGTTTTAGCTGGTCGGAGTATAGATGAAGATTTGACGATGAATTTTATTACCCTTAATTTAGGACCATCTTGGATGGATTCCATCAGGGCATATATTGAAGAGGGGGAATTACCAACTGACAAACTTGTAGCCAAAAAACTGAAGTTTAAAGTTGCTCGTTATGTACTGAATAATGGTATTCTATACAGACGCGGAATTATAGCAGGTTTGCAAAGATGTGTGCATCCCACCGAGGTGAAAAACTTGATTGAAGAGATCCATGAAGGGTCCTGTGGAGCCCATGTAGCAGGTCGGACGCTTTTGTAAAGGGTTATGATGCAAGGATACTACTGGCCAACGATGAGGGCTGATTGTATAGCCTATACTAAGAAATGTGACAAGTGTCAGCAATTCTCCTCCATCCGAAGAAATCCCCAAGCGTTGTTAACACCCATTACTTCCCCTTGGCCATTTGCTATGTGGGGAATTGACTTGGTCGGACCACTTCCAATGACAAGAGGAAGATTTAAATATCTCGTCATCGCAGTGGATTATTTTACTAAGTGGGTAGAAGCTGAGCCTCTTGTCGACATGACGTACGAGAAGGTGTATCAATTTATTTGTAAAAATATCATCTGTAGATATGGTCTTCCCCATTCATTCATTACCGACCATGGAACACAATTTGACAACGAGGAGTTCGATGCCTATTGTCATCAGTCAAATATCTTGAAGATCCACTCGGCACCAGGCCATCCCCAAAGCAATGGACAAACTGAAGTAACAAATAGAACGCTACTGAATGGCTTGAAGAAAAGACTGAATGACGCGAAAGCAAATTGGATCAACGAGCTACAATCAGTACTATGGGCTTACCGAACTACTCCCCGAGCAGCAACAGGAGAATCTCTATATATGCTGGCATTTGGAAGTGAAACCGTTATACCTGCCGAGTTGGGTCTCCCGACACACAGAGTACTGAATTTCAATTCCCCTGTCAGCGACTTAATGAGAAGATTGGATTTAGACATGCTCGAGGAGGTTAGAGAAGAAGCAGCCATCAAGAATGCTGCTTACCAACAACGAACAGCTTTATTCTACAACAAGAGAGTAAAAAAGTGCGACCTGAAAGAAGGAGACTATGTGCTAAAGAAAGTGATTCAAAAGCACAACAAATTGGAAGCAAACTGGCATGGACCTTACCGAGTTACAGAAGTTGTTCGACCAGGAACCTACAGAATAGCAACTTTAGAAGGGCATGAGTTTAAGAATGCATGGAATGCAGAACACTTGCGCAAGTATTATCAGTGATGTAAACTCTCATGTAATACATTTTCGTTAATAAAGTGACAATGTTCTACCCAGTTCTCTCCTTTTGTTGGATTTTTTTTGCGGAATAATAGTGCTACACACTACTCAGCAAAACTCAGACTACTCAAAGCTATTCCTAAAAATGCCAACTAAGGTTGGTTAGGAAGTAAAACTATTCCTAAAAATGCCAACCAAGGTTGGTTAGGAAGTAAAACTATTCCTAAAAATGCTAACTAAGGTTGGTTAGGAAGTAAAACTATTCCTAAAAATTCCAACTAAGGTTGGTTAGGAAGTAAAACTATTCCTAAAAATACCAACTAAGGTTAGTTAGGAAGAAAAACTATTCCTAAAAATTCCAACTAAGGTTGGTTAGGAAGTAAAACTATTCCTAAAAATGACAACTAAGGTTGGTTAGGAAGTAAAACTATTCCTAAAAATGCCAACTAAGGTTGGTTAGGAAGTAAAAGTATTCCTAAAAATGCCAACTAAGGTTGGTTAGGAAGTAAAAGTATTCCTAAAAATGCCAACTAAGGTTGGTTAGGAAGAAAAACTATTCCTAAAAATGCCAACTAAGGTTGGTTAGGAAGAAAAACTATTCCTAAAAATGCCAACTAAGGTTGGATAGGAAGAAAAACTATTCCAAAAAATGCCAAAGTTGGTCGGTAAGAAAAAATCCACTAACTATGGTTGATTGGGAATAAAAACCCACTAACTGTAATTGGTCGAGAAGGAAAATTTACCGACCTTGGTTGGTCGGAAACATTTTATGAGTACGAGAAAGTGATAGAGCAAAATTTTTTATACTCGTAACTTTTAAAATTACTACCAAGTTGGTCGAGAAACAAAACATCATTATGTTTGGTTAGTTATCAAATGATTACCACAAATTCAAACTAGTCGACAATAAGTTTTAATCAACTCTAAGTTGATCGAAAAATAACACAATGTTGTTATCTTTTTAACAGATATACATATATAAAGTGTTTTACAGCCACAAGGCAATGGCAATCAAGATTGCAAGTCTTTCATTAAATCCAAAAACAGAATACATTGAGAATGAAATACAAATTAATTATTACATCAAGATTCCTATTCTATTGGTTTCTTCCCCTCTGCTTTTGAAACAGGTTCCTCTCCAGCAGGAGGATCGTCTAAAGCATAAGGGGAGTTTATGAAATTAAGATCTTTAAGCATCCTGATGTTCATCACAGATGGTCGATCGAGTAGGTGCTCGGGGCGAGATATTTCAGCATTGTAATGGAGACTATAATCGCCAAGGTATTTGGAAATCAAACACTCAGGGATTGCCCGGGCAAGGATCCAGCTCATGTCGAGTTTGAAGGGTCGCACTGGCAAGTCGAGCAACCCAGGATTATGATAATCCCACAAGTAGTGACCTTGTTCAAGTTGCAGTACACCCAGGGATTCAACCACCCTTATTTGTAACCTTCATTATTCGCATTTTGGATCCGATCATCCAAATGGTAAAGAGCCTCATTGTAGCCAGCCATCCAAAATTCTCTGGGCTGCTTGTGGAACTGATAAGTCAACCTTTCCAACTTCTTGTGAAGACTTTTTATAAAGAGTTCTTTATTCTCCAAGGCAGACCTGTGTGCAGAAAGTTGCTCGTCCAGATTCCTGATCTTCTTAGACATCTCAGCCAATGCCTGGTTCTTTGCCATCAGTTGGAAGGCCTGGTTCTCCAGAGAAGATTGAGTTCTCTGTTCCGCGACAGTAATCCGAGTAGCTCTTGCTCGTTCTCGAGGAGCTCTTGCTCATCTCCGAGTAGATGTAAAAGGGCCAGCTCTCTTTAAGGTTTCTAATTCATCCCTTAGGTTAGCGTTTTCGACCTCCAAGAAAGAGAATCCCTCGTCGTTCACAGGGACCAAAGCGTTTGAGGTGGAAGATGCAGACTTTAACTGAGACACCTCTATTTGCATGTTATTATTTTCCTGCTCTAACAACTCAGCTATCTGTCTGTGCTCTTCGACCTCAGCCTTCAAAGTTTTCTCCCTCACATCGTAAGCAGCAAACAGTTTATCGTATCCCTTATCAGCACTGAGTTGCTGATACTTCTTCTCGTATCCTTTGTGAAAAAGGGCTGTAGATTCCTTATATTATTGTTGAAGCTCTACAATATTTCCTTGGAGATCTTCAATCATTTCATAATATGCTATATTGTTAGCCACTGCACGGTCAAGCAGGCACTTTAAATACTGGTAGGCTAAAATTGCTTGCTCTGAAGCAACTTGATCGAGGATGTCAACGATTTGTGCTGTACTCATATCTTTATGACCAGCTTTGAAGTACTCATTGCATTGCCTCAACAATTTTGTATCATGAGCAGACAATAACTACATCCTGGCCATAAACTACTAAAGGAAGAGAAAGCAAGAATCAATAAGAGTTCAAACAGAGCATAAAGAAGAGAAAGAACAGTATGACTAGGCGAAACTTCAAATTTTATTACATCATATAGGAGAAGTACAAAATTCAGAGTTACATTTGATAAAGAAAAATAAACAGAGAGAAAAATCTGAACAACTCTACACCTTTTCCTTGTCTCCTAAAACTTTCTCGGGAGGCTGGGACGAGGAGGTAGGTTGCTCGGATGGTACAGATGGTTGCTCGGGGAGTGCTGGAATTTGCTCATTTGAAACAATGGATGGTTGAAGTTGCTCGCTGGTGGACTGGATAGCTAGGGAATGAGGAATTTGATCTCCCATCACCATGGAGGATTCCTCAGAGGCGGCTTCGTCCTCTTCTTCTTCTTCAGGAGTTGGAGGGGGCCCGGGATGTGTAGCTAAAACAGGTCAGAATTTTCATCGACCTTCATCTCTTGCAGAGCTGCGACCCAACCATCCCTAAAGTATTTGTGGCTACCATATTCCACCTGCGACATCATTGAAGCCAGACCTTTATTCCACCCCTTATCCCAGCTAGTGTTGAAAGACTTTTTTATAGCCAACTTCCTTTTCTCTTTCTCCAAGGAAAGATTCTCGGAAAGAAGATCCTCGGCAGCCTTCAGCTTATTCTCTATTTCTTCCTTTTGACGACTTACTTCACGAAGTCGGCCCAACTCCTCTTCAGCATTTTTTAGCTTACTTTCAAGCTCCCTAGAATGTTTGAGCTTCTCATCGAGCTCTTTATTCTTCTCTTCCAAGTTTTTTATTTTCTTCTCCAAACCTTTGGAGACTTCAACAGCTTGGTTTCTCTCCTGCTCGGTGGAATTAATTTTCTCCTCCCAAGCAGCCTTATCATCATCATACTTCTGACAATAATCTTTTAAAGACTGCGTTAGGCCCACCAAAGCTTCCTCTACACCAGACGAGGAGCTTGAAGCTTTAATAGCTTCATCTTTCTTTAAAATGGTATTAAAACAGGTCACCAACTGGGAAAAGAAAATGATATCAAGTCAGTACACAGATGTAACAAGGGAAAAATGAAAGTTGAGGACAATGATACTTACAGAAGCTATATGACGAGCAGCTAATGAGGTAACCATGTCCCGAGAAAGATTTTCTTCCATACCTTGGATCTCAGGAATGATCCAAGACTTCACCGAGCTCATGGCAGAGCTCGGAGCAACAAAAGTGGGAACACCACTTCCAGTAATCGAGGGCTGAGAGATGGATTCAGCCAAATTGACCGAGGAGCTCTTCCTCAGCTTCCTCGGGGGAACAGGAATGGTCTCGACTAACGATGTAGTCTTAGTCGAAGAGATAACAATCGCCTCTCTTGGAACAGCGGCCTTGCTCGGAGCCACTGGGGGCTTCTCGGCAACCTTCACAGTAGTAGCCGTAGGGGGTGCATCAATCTTCTTTGTCCCCTCTTCTGGAACATCATGTTTACTTCTCTTTGCCTCTCCAGCAACAGAGGCAGATTTCTCAAAGATGGCAGGAGCTCTTCTTTTCTTCATTCTTTCACTCAGAGGGATATGAGACTCAAGTGAAGAACTTGCAGAAGCAGGTACTGGTTCTACCTCACTTATCACCGGAAGAGCAGTAAAAGATGAGGTGTAACTCTTATACTGCAACAAATATGAAGCTGACCTGATATGCTCGTCAGCAACAGTCTGATGCAAACCCCAGATAAGTTTTAGATGTTTTAAATTAATTTTTGTCTCTTTTGGAGACTTTCTTTTGCTGTCAACTGCAAATAAATGAAAATTAAAATATCAGTGACACATTTTATCAAACACAAAGGAAGCATAATTTCAAAAATAAAATAAAATAAAAACAACCTATCCCATTGCCATAGGGAGGACATCTAGGACCCTCGTACACATCATTTCCAGTCAGTGGAGGGTGTTGCCAATTTTTCATAACAACCCCATGCTCGAAGTAGTCCCTATTGGCATCTGGGAGATTAACCACTAAAGCCCTATTTAAAAACCTAGTTTTTAAATAAAAAGTATTGTCACCAACAGCCCATCTATAACAGAACATAATTTTTGGAATTCCTATACGAGTTCCATGAATTTGATTTAATCTATGAACTCCGTTAACTATTCTCCACGTATTGGGAGCTATTCTTGCAGGAACCACGTCAAAATATTGACAGAATTCCAGACATAAAGGGTTTGGGGGAAAAGAAAAGCCACATTCAGTGACAAAGAGACTGGGGAACCAATGTCCCTCAGCTAAACGAAAATAATTTGAAGGCTCAGAAAGTTCCTCCAAAATAACCCATGAAGGAATAGAGAAATCAGAACGAAACTTATCAAGCGACTCTACAGGGTAAGCCATGATGAGTAAAGGAAATCAAAGAGAAAGAAGAAGATCTTACAGGAAAAAGGATGAGTCTGTTGACAACGAATGATGAAAGGGATGAATGCACAGGAGAGAGAGACAATGGAAAACTCAAAGAGACAAATTTGAAAAAGTAGAAGACGAGGGGATTTTCTGCAACGCTTAAATACCCTGTCTTGGGAATGGGTAAAGATAATGATTACAAAAAGAGACGGTTACGTTACCAACGGCTAAAAAGACAAAAAGGGCGCGGGAATCGAAGCGGTTATAAAAATTCAAAAAGTCTGATTCTACGAATTTGGAAGGAGAAATAAATACAAAAGAAAATACTCCTAAATTTCAGGATGACCATTTAAAACCGCCATATTTTGAGAAAGAATGTTCCACACTCCTCAAATTTCGAACTGTGAAACATTGGGGGCTTCTGTTGATACCAAATTTAGTCTACTGACATGGCTCAATTGAGTGAAGACACGTAGCAATCTGCGTGGCAATAACAAACACTTCCGAACAACACCTTGACTTAGAGGAACTCAACTTCCCCGACCCACTCAGATACTTCGAGCAATAGATGCTCTCCGAGGAACCATATTGCAATGAGGAACTCTGGTTCCCCGATCAACTCAGACGCTCTGACTAACAAGAGTTCTCTGAGGAACTTTAATACACCGAGCAACTTATGAGTACCGACCTACTTAGGCGGTCCGAGCTGCACCTCGAACAGAGCATTAATAGCAGGATAACCAACAGATTGACTGCACATTAAATGCTTATTATTATCATACAATGTATACGCCTAATGGACAACTATGTATTACCCTTTCACATGTACAGCCTGAGGGCTATAAATACATTGTATCATCCTCATTGTAAGGGGACCAGGAATTTCTTGACTAAACTGGTAATCAAGAATTCCCAAACAGTCAGCAATAATAGAAACAGTGGATGTAGGCCATTCTTATAAGGCTGAACCACTTTAAAATTTCTTTGTCTCATTTTATTTTATCTGTGATTAAATAATTAGATGTAATCTAATTTTTTACATCAATAATAACATACCCTTGGGTACCAAGGACTACCATCACCGGCAACGACAGCTAATTTTAGAGTAGTTACTTTCAGGGTTTCTCTGATGGACATGGTATCAAGCACCACTTCAGTTCTGTTACATATACCTAAAGTAATGGACATGCAAAGGCTTCTAATAAAACCATGCTTAATGGCCTAAAAAGAGGTTAGAAAGGGCCAAGGGCGCTTGGGTGGACAAGTTCCCTCATGTTCTGTGGGCTTACCATACCACCCCTAGGCGAACAACTGGGGAAATACCCTTCGTACTCGCTTATGGGATGGAAGCTATCATCCCACTAGAAGCAGGTCTCCCAACTATGAGAACTACGTTGGTCGATCAAGGCCTTAATGACGATGATTTTCGCACCGAACTTAATTTAGCAAACGAGTGGAGAGAGCTGGCCATAATCAAGTTGGCTTCCTACCAATAGCAGTTGGCTAGGAAATAAAATAAAAAATTCAATCCATGGAGGTTCTAGTAGGGGATTATATCCTAAGGAAAGTCCTCAGTAGTTCCTTAAAAACATCAACTAGGAAGGACCTTTTAGAGTAGTCAGGGACAACCTTCAAGGATCATATCACTTGGAAACGCTAGAGGGAAGGGAGATACCAAGATCGTGGAACGTAGCCAATCTCAAGAAGTTATACTTTTATTTTTCTTTATCTTTGTTAGCACATTTAGTTTATGCAAATTTTTATTTTCAAACATATGTTGCTCGTTAGTTATTATTAATTAATAAAGTCTACTTGGCCCTCGCACTTTGATATTATGCATTGGATGCTTAATTTTTCTTGACCTCATCTCACTAATATGCACCATTTTAAAATGATAACTCCCTTGTGCATAACAGAACTACTGCGAATTACAACAAGTTGTTAAACTTGTTTCAATCAAGGAATCTCACATATAAAGAAGGGTTGATAATAATTATGATAAGTCAGTAAAAACGTTTCAATAACTACGATCCTCGAGTCTTTGTTGCAAACATAATACACCTCAAAAGTTGCCCAAGTAAAAATAAAAACCCTATGCGGGATCCTTAAGGAATAAAGCCAAATAATGTTGGTCGCCAACTTCATTGGCCCAAAAAATCTTGCTTGGGCGGATGGTCCATTGACCATGTACATTCTCGCCACCATACTACTTATGCCTAATGGAGTATGAAGACAAAACCTAAAAGGTAAAGTAGATGAAATGATACTTCTAAGGCATATTGGACTGGAGAATATTCGAACATATAGTAGCATGTGGTTACCACTAGTTCTTAAAATTATTTAGTCAGCTAAGAAGCTCAAAGTGATAGGAACTAAGTAGTATTCCATTTGAATAATAAAGGGTGTAAGACGGTCAAATAAGTATTATTTGGTCGATAAATATATTGAATAACCAAAGAACAACATCTCTTTCCAGTTCAGGCATAAGAAACAATTATTAACACATGTTTAGTCATCACATGATCAAGATATGAAAAAAGGTTAACAATCAAAGATTTTTACTAATAAAATTTTTTTGAGTTACATTACATTAAAGAAAAAATAAACAAATAACTAAGATTTCCCAGGATGGCAAGAAATATAGTATTCAATGAACGCTCTTCGACCATCATCTGGTTGTGGGGCAAACTCTCGTGCATTACCCTCTAAGTGATGATCCAAGATTTATGCAGGGATGGAATCGATAGGGGTCCCCTTGTCTTTCTTTGAGAAGGATTTTTTATGGTAGGCTGGGCATTCTAATTTATATTTATACCACAAACTAGACTCCTTAGGAGTTTTGACCTCTCTAAGGGCACTGATCCACCCCCAACCAAAGGCAAGATCTTCTAACTTTTTGCTGGGGCATCAGTCTATCCTTAGTTGTATTCGTCAGCCCAAGCATCTTGAGGTCCCATTTGAAATATAGGCCTTGGCCTGGTGACATCTCTCTGAAGCCCTCCAGCTATAATGTATCTTTTATATCCCCTTTGAGCTCACCAATCTCTCTTTTTCGAGCTTAGTTTTCAGGTCGGACTGACACAACAGGAGGTGAAGAAGACCTTTGTGTCACCAAAGAAGATCCTAATGGAATCATCCCCTTCAGGCTAGAAACTTCCTGCTTTAGGGCATAATTTTCTTCTTGGATCAGTTTCCCCACTTTTCTCACATAGTCTCTCGCTAATAGTTGGGCCATAAGACCACTCATCTCCACTTGCACTAATGCACCGACGTCTTCCATA
Source organism: Sambucus nigra (assembly GCA_949130495.1). NCBI lineage: Eukaryota > Viridiplantae > Streptophyta > Magnoliopsida > Dipsacales > Adoxaceae > Sambucus > Sambucus nigra. The sequence goes on from OX422215.1 coordinate 251,210,382, forward strand.
ACTTGAACGTCATCCTTTAATCTAGCGACCAACTCAAATTAATCTTTATATTGATTATTCCTCATTCTCAGGGATTCACGGAGTTTAAAAAATGCCTTATGAGCCTTCACACTTATGTTTGTACTAAGAATCTTCCCTAATCAGGAGTTGGGAAGAATGTAATTGTTTAAGTCAATGGGCTTCAATCAACAAAGAAGATAATAGACTTTACAAACATTAGTCATAGGGAGCTGTAAAAAAGTGCCAACATCAGCAAAAAAGATTTTTTCATTAATAACAAGTACATCAAAGGCCAATACTCATTTTGACGGAATTACAAAACATTGCTAATAAAAAATAAAGAAAGAAATGACAAATATCCTACAACTATTAGGGCTCCACCTACTCAGAAGTTGTCAGCCCTTTTACTTTATCGGCAACTCTTGCAGCTTGGTCATCAGCAACCACGGTCACTCCAGGATCCTTCTCAGCATAATCAATAGGATGGGATTTTTAATCGGTTCATTTTTCTCGCTTGGATTTTCAAAAATAAAACTGATGAAAATGGGATAATAATTAGAAATAAAGCTAGATTAGTTGCTCACGGATACTCCCAAATAGAAGGAATTGATTTTAACGAGACCTTTGCACCTGTTACTCGTTTAGAATCAGTTCGTCTGCTTTTGAGAGATTTTTCTTGGACTAAAAGGATGGGAGAAGAATTCCTTTTGGGAGATAAATATCGGGGGATCCTAAATAGAGTGTGAAGACCTATAATTGATGAAAAGAGTGATGTATAAATCTCAGGTTAGTGCGAATATATTTTGGGGAATAAATTGGATGGGTGTTTGGATGAGAGACACTCGGGGAAAGTTATTTTCAATGGGTATATATATATATATATATATATATTGTATGTGAGTAAATCCGAATGTTCGAGTAGAATGAAATTAGAATATTAGTTAGACATGGTAAATCTAATATTCGGATGAAATAAATACGATATTTGTACCATAGGCGAGTAAATACTTATGGAATTAATATAAGTTACGTGAATGCTTATAAATTAATATAAATTGATATATTTGGATTTTAGGCTGATGCCATTAGAGATAGGCGTGAATAGCCGAATTTGTTGATATATATACATACATATATATATATATATATATATATATATATATATATATATATATATATATATATATATATATATATAGAGAGAGAGAGAGAGAGAGAGAGAGAGAGAGAGAGATTATATATATGATGTGATTATAAATATAAATGTGTGTGATTGATATTTTATGTGGAACATACCTCTCTTGTTCTATCATGGGAAGTTGCGCGATGTGGGTGAATCCCCTGGCTTGAGGAGCAGGGTGAGTATAGCCCCAGGTCATAGTCGTCGAGATATTATACAGTGTGATTATTTATTCTACGTGAGACCTCTTTGGTGTGATTCAGTCTCACTTTCAGATGAGGAACTATGACTATTGCGTCTACGTTTGTGATTGTTATAGGGTTCGGTGTTAGATTCTGACCTGGCTGCCTGGGAGAATGTGTGAGAAATTCCCTGGAGGATGATAGCATTCTAGAGACTGCATCCATCGAGTTATAGCTTTGAGGGATGGTTGTTATACTTATATAGTGTGTGATATATAAGTATAGATATGCTTGATTTGTATATATATATATATATATATATATATATATATATATATACACACACACTAGGGTATGCCCGAGCCTAAAGGCACGACGAAAAATTTTGAAGTACGTAATCGCAAAACGACAAAAATTTCCAAAATACATAATTGAAAGACGGAAAAAATTTCGCTCCCCAACAAAATAGAACGTAATTTAAAAAAATGGTCATAATTTCCATAGTAAAAGGACCTCCATTTCAAACAAAAATTATGTAGTGTTGCAATCCAATTGCGTTATCAAAATTCATATATAATGTTTTTTAAAAAAATTATAAATGTTCTCTGCATATCATTTAAAATTGTTATTACTCGCTTTGTTAGGGGTATAACGGCCTCCTTGACCTGAAGTGGAGGAAAACATAATGAATGAATAGTAAAATATAATAATACCAAAAAGCATTAAAAATATAACAGTGAGAAAGGAAAACCTAATAATAGAATGAAAGAGTTCCCAATTAGTTACCGAAAAAGTAAAAGAATTCCCGCTAAACAATTAGTATCCCATTAAAAACTAAAAAAAATAACAAATTGAGAAAATGAGGGTTAGGATAAAATAAAAAATAATCATTATACGGGGTAAATGCTTATATGGTACAATAGAAAAAGAACAAGCAAAGACATAACATAACAACCACTAACAAAATTTAGGGGCAATAGTGTCTAACTTGGGTATTGCGATACATTCCGCGAAAGTAAACCAAAGACAATCTCAAACAATTATAAAAATAGATGAAAAATCCAATCAATGATCCATAACAAAATGATATAAAAAACTACTTAAAATAAGCTAAAATCCATAATGTTTTGTGTGTGTCATGACACGATTACAAATTTTAATGTCCCACAATTATGTCAATGCGTCCAACTTCCCCAACAAATCTTCTTACTGATTATTTGCATTCACCTACATGTATCTTGCATGCCCAATAATTGTATAATTGAATCTGTATAAAAATAAAACAAAAAATATTTATCAATGAATTTAATCATAAATGAAATCATATTAAATGTTAAAAGAAATTGAATTACCTTATGCTAAAGTATAAATGGTTATCTAATGAAGTGCATACGAAATTGGATTGCAACTCAAGTCACGTGTACCTGAATTATGAGTTGGGTGACATTTTTTATGAACCTTTAAAATGTCTTCTATAAGTTGTGTGACATTTTTTATAATGCAAGGGGTTGAAGGGGTAATTCCATAAAAAAGCTTTATTTCTAGGTTTGCATAATTCCTAACAGATCATAGAGAGGAGAATTCAAAAAGTAGCACATGCTACTGAATGGTTGTTAGCTTGCAGTCACAATGAGTTGAGTTTGAGATGGATAAGGGCATAAGATTATGAAATTACCATTATATTGATAAAATTAGACCATGCTAAATGAACAATCTGACCAATTAAGAAAACATGATGAACAAATTTTTAACAACAGGTTCATGAGTGTAGAATTTTCATTTGAAGTACAAATTAAATCTATTTGTAATCCTTGGAGAAGCCTCCACATGAAAACTGATATTTTATTGGAAGCATGATACACCATACCCGAGAATAAGAGAATAATAAATGAGATAATGACATAGTTTCCTTTTAAATTTCAATCAAGTGATTAGCATACCACAAACGGTAAAACGAAAAGGAATAAAAACCTTGGGATATATTGAAGTGTTCAAATTCAAGGGCCATCCAGGTAACTTCATTTTTTGAAAGTAGAAGTCTGAAAGAAAATTTATCAAGTAGTCAATGTTCAAGCATTACTCGATCACGGGAAAAATTAAACTCTAACTACAAATTAAACTAAACAAAATATCATTTGCACCCGCAACTGTTGTTTTCACTCCAGCCATTTCAGTTGCGGGCTTTCACTGCTGGAATTTTGATTGCTAGAGTGAAAAAAAACTATTAGTTGGAGTGAACTAAATTGGAGTGAAAACAGCAGTCGCTCCAGCACCCTCTGTTTTCACGGGAGTGAATTAAATTAGTTGCGACTAACAATTGTGTGTTACGCACCTATTATGTCAAAATTTTGAAACTATACGTCATTGATTGGACCATATATCGTATTTACATACATACATACCTACACCGTGGTATGCACCTATTATGTCAAAAAATAAATTACAACACATAATTGTAAACAATTTAAAAAAATTTGGGCAAATAAAATGTTTGATTTGATTCATAAATGCTTCATCTTAATTTATGTATAAATTCTTCAACTGTCAGAAGATAATAAAATATTAAAACAGTCACAATGTCATATATATACATTTCGCGTAGTATAGTCCTCTCCAAATGATGTAAGAAAATGTGGAAATACTAGAACCACACATGAATGTGAGCAACTAAATCAAGGTAGTCCAAGTGAAGGTATCTAGGCTAATAACAGTAGCAACAAAGGGCCAAAAAAGAAAAGTGAGTCCACAAAGTGATGAAAGGGGAAATGAGGACAAACCCACGGAGCACCATCATATCAGTGAGGGATAAGTCACTACCAAAAACAAAGCCAGCATATATCATCATGAGGAAATTAGTCCAAAAGGCACAGTAGCAGTGCCTCCAGCTGCCATGGTGGTAGTGACTGAGGCAGGGGTAGTCCAAACAGTGGGGGTGAAGCATCATAGAAGTATTGCAGTAGGCAGCCTATGGAGTGTGTATAAGCATAGAGAATAGAGGGGAGACCTGCAAAAAAGAGAGTAATTAAGGGTCAATACATCCAGATGTGGGCTCAAAGAACATATATCATGTGCAAAGAGAGGGGGGGGGGGATAAAAAGTGTACATCACAAATACATTTATATAGGAACTATATGCAATAATCGTCCACCATTGAAGCCAAAAAGATAAAAAGACCTGAGCACATTTAGGAGGCATCACAATAAAACTGTGGGTTTTAAAAATCATTTTCCAAAAGACTGCAAGCAAATAAAGAGAATTATGTATGTCTAAATCTATAAAAAGGTTTTTGACAAATATCTTCACAAATAAAGGGAGCTAGAGTGGGAGAGGGTGAGGACCACCATTGTAAGTCATTGTATGAGACACAAATTTGGGACAACTTATCAGCACACCTATTCACCTCTCTAAAGATGTGAGTGCAAAATAAATGCATTTGAGCAAGCCAAAACTTGAAATTGTTCCATATAGTAAGAAGGGACTAAGGAGGGTGGTAGTAGGTGTTGAGGAGGCAGGCCACAACTGAAGAGGAATCCGATTCAATACATAGTTTTTTCCATCCATTGGACCAAGATAATTCAATGCCAGTGATAACAGCTTCAAGCTCTCTAAAGAAGGAAATTTGAGTTCCAATATTCTTGCAAAAGAACCAACCATTTGACCCTTGCAATCTCTAAAAATACCTCCTATAGCAGTTGGTCCAGGTGACCCTTTGGCAAGACCATTAGTGTTATGTTTGACCCAAGGTAGAGGAGGGGGGACCCTATAACTGGAGTTATGCTAGGAACTTTTGGAGGGGTATATTTGACTTTAAGTCTATTGAGGATGATGAGCATAGTAACTTTATTGTGCATATGACAATTAGATCAAGTCACTAAATGTAATTAGGTAAAATATTAATGGTTACACAGTAACCATAACTATGAGCTAGAAATGAATAATATCAGAACATAAACTTGACTATTAAAATGATTACACAATCATAAAACTTTTTTGAGTTGTTAGAACATAAACTTAAGTTGTTAGAACATAAACATGAGGATAGACTTCTTGAGTTGTAAGAAATAAATATTCAAATGATAGGACAATATGGAATGACACATGGCTAGTCGGACCTAAATGAAAGAATGGCAACATGGCGAGTCGGACAACATGGAATATTCAAATATTCTTGAGTTGATAACATTGCGCTAATTTGGAAAGAAGGGCATCAAATGACTACATGGATAGTCGGACCTAAATGAAAAAATTGATCCAACACAATGAAATCCCAACAGAAACCAACACAGTCCTAAATGATAACCCGGATAAATCAAAATACCCAAATGAACCAATACATCATCCAAAATGAGCCCAAATTACCAAATCCACCAAAATAGGCCAAAAATCCTAACACCTATAACAAATGCATATAAGGAACACAAATAATTGCAAATGTAAAAAGGGAATTAGATAAATTCAGAATATCAGGCTAAATCCAACTCAAACCAAGTGTGTGATATCAAACCAATAAAAATGTCATCTTTGATTTGAAAATGGTGAAAAAATTATACACTTTGAAATAGATGAATATAGCACTACATAATTTCAAAAGGTAGAGGAATTTACCTAAAAATGGAGTTAAGAGGCTGAAATTCAGAAGGAATTTGGAGAGAAATCAATTAGGACTTGAAAACAGATGTTTGGGTAATTGAAAACATTGAAAAATCAAGATTTTAAACCCATTTGTGTCCTTCTGTGACCTAGTTGCGATCGCAGTGATGAGCTGCGACGCACCCCATAATCGGATGCGTCTACAGTTGTTGATATGAGTGTTTATTCTAGTTCTCTCTCGCACAGCAGAAGCCAATGATGCTTTCTCAATCGATGTTGATCATTTCGAAATATCTCCACACGGAATATCTTTCGCCTTTATATTTTCGGATGCATGACCCCAACCAAGCCAAACTACACCTACACGTGTTATATCTACAATTTTGATAACCAAGAAATGATTTTTTATCGGTTCCATCAAATATGCAGAGTTTAGGGACTGAGTCATTATTTAAGTGACCCTAATTAAATTATATATTCTCAAACATTTACTTTTTGAAATTTGTTTGTTCACTAGGTACATTTATTATATAGTCTGATGATGATCAAAGACTGAAAATAACTAAAGTACATGTAAAAAATGGAACAATATTTACGGACCTCTAGTATGAGCTGCACATTAGCATAGTTATTGTCCCACTGGGAAATTCTACGAATTGATCAGAGATTCTAATATGCTCTGAATTTATTCTCAGATCTTCGGGAGTATCCATGGCCACCAATAAGATTTCTTTTTCTGTACCAAATGTTTCATAAGCCCACGCTACAACACTAATATGTTCTACACTGCCGAATTTGTACTCTTAGTGCTCGGAGCTCAACAAATAATGCATCAGCCCCCAGGCTTCAATTTCTCTTTTTTTGAATTATCATTCATTATCTTTCATACCCTGATACCCCTGATATAATGATCAACAGCCACAATATCTACCAAGGTCCTCTTATCACGTGACCCGGATCTAGTTGCAGAAGGATATCAACGAATAGTTAATAATGTAACTCAAACAATATATAGATTTATATAAATATGGGTAGATTAAATTCACCTCAAACTTTTTTACATCCTCTTTAAGAAAATGGCTTATACTACATCTGCAAAGGACTTATACCTTATAGACATTGTAACTATAGTTTTCTTTTGGAAAGTTAAATGCATAATTTGTTCATAAAAGTCTAATCATTGAATGATTGAGGATGTTTTCAAAACTGTATTAATCACTAATCTATCCGGGTTACATGGGTTCATACAACATCATAAAAAGAACATAATAAAAATAAAAATTAAATTCCTCAAATAATAAAAATGTAAAGACCTAGGAGCAAACAGAGCAAATTCTAAAGTGATACCTTCATCAATTTTACACATACATAAGACTATACACAGGAAGAGTATTCTTCAGGTGTATTCTAATACATATTATCTTGTACACAGGAGATATTGAAAGTGCTGCAGTTAATACTAAGAACATTTCTATTCTAAGAAATTTTGTTGTTACTACTTGCATAGACACTATTTGCATAAGACTAACAGTTAGTCAATGTTCTTAGAATATAAATGTTAGTCTACAGATCAAATTGAAGTTACTATGGAAATGATAATCCAATTCAAAACATTAAGGACAAATGATAATCACCTGTAATGTTTCAAAGGCGGAGAAACATAATCATAATTGCGCCTCTTCGATCTCGCAAAGGAAATGAACACGTGAATTTAATATGGAAACTGAAAAATGGAATTAAACCACTGGAAAAATTGTCAACCCAAAAATAGTGGACCATTTATCATATGGCTAAGATGAATTCATATTCTAGTTTCAAGTTAGTCCCCAAATAAGACATTACCAAGTAGTTCAAAGCCTCCTTAAAAAAACATGAGTAACCGAATATGAGTAACAAAAAAATAGTTTAAACATCAACTCAAACGTCATCACCAATACACTAAATTACAAACACCTGAACACTATTAGTTCCTTAGTTGCATATGTATTACCTTTTGAGAGGAGATGTGGACCTAAAACATCATTGAAATTGTTAAACCATAACAAACATGAAAACTAACAATTAACGATTAAATGAGAGCTACAAAGAGGCAAATTCGTTATGATTAATGCTTTCAAAATAATTATGGATTCACATTATATCAGAGAATGCACAAAATCACATGCAAGACACACTCGGGACAAACTTTGAAAGATGCCCAAACACAACCACGATATCGTCTACAGGGACGATCTGCATAAAGAAAGGAAATTCACACTGTAAAGAAAAGTCAGCAACTATAAATTCAAACAAAAACTATGATGAAAACTCAACTTTCCAACCCCAAATCACTCAGAAAAATAAAGTGTAAGAAGCATTGGAACATAAAAGGTGAGAGAGTGCAAAATATGGTCGATATCTTTCGCAGATTCTTGAATTTAGGTGCCCTGTTCAAAATTCAAAAAATAACTACGACTGATTCATTCAATGTGCACATGGATTAGGAATCTAAAATAGAGCAAATGCGGGATGAATATTCTTGATCCACCTATATTATTCAAGCACATGAATTTTCAAACATTGATTAGTAGAATGAACAAACATTTTAAGGAATTATTAGCCAAACAAACAAATGAACACAATTTTGTGTCCCATTACTTGTGTTTTTGTGTTGTATTCATGTCTATATGTCGTTTTTCGTGCTGAGAAAAAAACATACGACCCAAATACACGAATTGTCACCATTGGAGTTTAAAAACTCATAACATCATATGAATTATAATAAACTCATAACATTAAAAGAAACTCATTAATATGATCTTATACCTCATACAAACTCATAACATCATATTGTATATATCGTCTTTATGAACTTGGATCTAATCTTCTAATCCCTTCCATCAGAATTTATGCACTTGTGTCTCAGAAGACACCAAATGAGGTTTACACTTATGCACTTGGATCTAATATATATAGGCTAAATAAAATTATTGATATGTGTCTCAGAAGACACCAAAGTGTTATTATCAAGCATCCGAGCATTAAGCTAGATCTAACATTGAAGATAGTTGTTGTAATTTAGTCCATAAAACTACCCACCAAACCAAATAAGAGAAGTAAGCTACATAATGAGCAACCAAAAATAGAGTATTTCAAAACAAAGTTGCAATTATGGGATGTTTAATGCTAATGAGAAACCAAAAACAGAGTATTTCAAAACAAAATCTAACTCATGTATTCAACATAACTTAAGAATGAACTATTGTTAAGAACATTATAACTAACAACAAACTATTGTTAAGAATATTAACAAGCATACGGTCTAAAAAGAAAGTAGTATTTAAAACGTACCTAAAGCATGTGGTTCTCCGTGCTCCGAGTGGTTACAGATTTATTGGGGCATTTTCCCAAACACCTAACATGCATAGAAATCGAAATTAAAAACCAATCCAAAAAATATAGAAAAAAAAGGTAAAAAAAATATCTACCAACAAAAAACTAGTGTGTTAATAAGCAACCCATCTTAATATTCATTAGATCTCCGCTCCTTGGTTGCAAAATTAGAAGAAACCAAGTCATTTTGATCTAAAAACCCATATGAACAAATGAGACTTATACAAAATTAGAAGAAACCAACTCATGTTTGTAGGTCTCTATTTTTCTAAATGGGACATATGAAGAGAAAAAATAAGACTTATTCAATAAATGGGATTTGTGAAGGAACCCCTCAAATTAAGTGGACACTTAGGTGTATAATGGTTTAAGAATAAAAAATAAATACCCTAATCTAAAACACAAAATCAAAGTGTAAGATTGAAATGCCATCGCATATTGTCGATTTCAAATTGGATCCACGAATCAAAATTCTAGAATGTACATTTTCTTTAAAACAAAAACAAACGTAATAAAAAATCATATTTTACACTCAAACCAATAAAAGTAGGTTTAACAACAACAAATTTAATAATAAAAATTATATGTACAGTTGATAAATTCAAAACCCTAAATTTATATGTATAGTTGAGAAATTCAAAACCCTAAAGTTATATGTATAGTTGATAAATTCAAGACCCTAAAATACAAAACACACAATAGTCATCGTCGATCGGTAAAAAAAGAGCAAATAAACACACACACGCATTATTATATATTCAAAACAAAACTTGAAAAAATGATCTACCTCAGGGAGAAGAGAAGACGTGGGAAGAGCAGAGAGTGCGTCGATAGCAAGAACTGGGGAGAGAGAGCGGAGATGGTTTGTATGGAGGAGGAGGTTGATTTAAGAGAGGGAGATAATGAGGAAAGGGGTAGGTTTTGGAGATTTGTTCGATTGATAGAGACGGAGTAGTGTAGTCGATCGTGTAAAAATATTCCAAAGTTGTAATTTCCTATTTTATCTATGTATTTGAATTTTGGGCAAAAGAAGGAAAGGAAATGAAGGGTTAAAAAAGAGGGGGAACTCAAGTATGTAAGGGACAAAAATGGTAAGAAGGTTATTTTAATTTCAACCATTGGATCGTTGCCTTGTTGGCTTCGATCTGAACCGTGAAGTGTCTTCCCATCTTATGAATAGTTAAAACACCATTGTAACTTATTATATATATAGAAATGCGAGTAAATTTCTGTACGATCCATGAGTATAAAATCTAGAATAAAAATATGTGATATACATATATAAGATGAGGCTACTATATACGGGATAAATAACCCTAAAATGTGAGTAATATTATAACTAGTGATAGTTATTCATAAGAATCGAGTAATTGATAAATGTGGAATAATAATTCATAAATAGGCGAAAGCTTTGGATATTATATACGCGGGTTGTTGAGATAGCGTATGGTGTGAAATGATTAGGTGAGATGTTAGTTAGGTTGGATAGCGTAACTAGGGTGTTTAAAATATGTGTGTTAGGTGTGCACTGTTAGAGGAGAGGTAAGAGGTATCTCATGCGAGTGAGATACCAGTTTAAATATAGATTATATGATATTTTCAATAGTAAAGTATTTTAAACACTTGCTAGAATGTTTTTAAAACTCGGGCTCTGACCCATATCTATCTTATCTTTCTCTTCTCCCTTGTTATACGTTTTAGGTGTCTAGACACAGGGAACCCTGGATGACTATTCTTTTGAGTCAGACGTTGCTGCCATAACTGTGGATGTTGGTAGGAGTTGTTTTAGACGCTTCCACCTTTGTGATCTAGATAGGAGGGACTGAAAGTATATTTGGGCATGTAGCCCAATTGATGTCATTTATTTTATTTCCAACCTTTTTATTTTGCGCTCGTTCGATATGGTTGTACAAATGTTTACAGAGAGTTATCAGTTATTTATTGATTCATTTTAGATTTTTTTTCATATGCCTGTGTGATTGGTCTTACTTGTGCATTTAAGTTTAAAAAGATTAGAAAGTTTAAAATATTGACATCGGGCCTAATAGGTTATTAGTAATTAATTGTTTTTCAACAATGATGCAGAGAATGAACCACATGAGATTCCAGTTTTAATTTGATATAGGGCTGATGACCCAGTATTTTATTAGGCGAGGTGTCGCAAGTGGTATCAAAGCATCAGGTTCTAGTGTCCTTAGGAATCTGTGCGGATGTGCTACGTTTTCAGCTTTGCCTTCTATTTGATATAGAGCCCTATGTCTAGGATTTTTTATTTCTATGGTGAGATTTTGATCTCCTGCTATAATGTATGTGACGCGACCACAAATGTGTCTAAAGTGCGTACTTTATAGGCTCAAGTGAAAGCCTGTCGCTTTAGTAATAATTCAATAAGTCTGGATCGTATCATCGAGGAGCAAGGTTGGGAATTCTTAATGACGTAGGAATAGTTAATTTAAACCCTCAATTGATTTTTAAAAAAGAAAAAGAAAAGATGATGGTTGGTGATTTTTGAATTACTTAGGACTAAATTAAGATGAAATTGAATTATAGAGTGAACTACGCTGATTGAAGAACTAAAGAAATAGCAAGAGTATGGTTATACATATAAGAGACACTAAGTCAGGATACAACCCCCCCCCCCCCCCCAATCCCTAGTAATTTACTTGATAAAATACTAGAATTGTAAATTAGAAGTTTGAATGAATCCAGTCTTTATAGATCCTAAGCATTACATATTTGAGGATACTAGCCCGCATCATATGAAATCAAAGGTAAATATAAAGCGGTGCTAAATGATTATACGCGCATCGTATTCTTAAACATCCCAAGTACCTAGGGTAAGATAGATTAAAAGATCTACAGTGGTTGTGAAATTATTCCACACGATTCTTTCAAATTTTTAATTTAAATTCTATTTTCTACATTAGTAATTTACCTCGGGATAGGTTCATGTGTCCCAACTCTTAAAAACTTAGCCAGACATGATTTTATCAGATGACAACACCATTCTAACTATGTATGAAATCACTAATCTACGAACTAATTGTTTAAGAATGTAGAGTTGTAGAATAATTTAAGATCTAATGAAAACAAATTAAACAATAACGAAGAGAAATTGAAATGATACTTGTAATGAATCATCAAATCTGAAATTGACACTTAAATCTTGACTGGAACTTTGAAATCTTGAATAATTATGTGCCAAAATTACAAACTATAGTTTATAACCAACAATTCTTTATCAATAGACTAATCACTAACAAGATCCCCTTCTTTTAGAGCTTACCCTCTCTATATACACGAAACATGACTCCCCTTGTGCCTCTAGAAGATTCTTCAGTTCCAGAAATAAATTCCAAAATTTTAGTAGGTGGACCGGTCTGGATATCATAAGATCGGTTAGATTCCAAATCCAGATCGGTTCATTTTTATTAGAAGGATTGGTCTGGTACCAGATCGGTTATTTTTTCATCGGCTCTGTATCAATCCGGAGTCTAATGGAATGTGCAGTTTTGGATCGATCCGTCCTCCATCGGATCGGTTCGATATTCTTCAATTTCGACTTTTGTTTCTCAACTTTGACTTGCCATATCTTTTGATCCAAAGCTCCATTTTGATTGTCGTTTCTTCCTGCACTCTTTTAGTTGGATTATCTCCAACTTTCATTTAGGTTTCAAAGATAAACTCTGGGTGTAAAGTTTGCTTTCGCCCTTTGACATTTCTTCTTTTGTTTTCATCCTTTCTTTCGATTTCTTTCTCTCTTTTCTTGCACTAAACACTTGTAAAAACAATAAGAAATATAAGAAACTCGGGGCACTTATTAGAAGAAGTCAATGGCAATGATATGGCATAAAACAAGTCAATTACGTTATTCAAGGTGCTAAAAACTACTAAATTAAGAGGATAAATTTATAAGAATTTATGCTGAGTCAAATCCCCCTAACTTAGATGTTGCGTGTCCCGAGAAATGTAAAAGAAATTAGTTAACTTTTGAAAATTCATTTATTAAAATAATTTCACTTTCGCAGGCAAGCAATTGCATTGAGCATATCCAACAAGCTTTTAAACACCTAGGTTACCCTAGTATGACAATTTTTATCTCGTGAGGGTTTGCAGTGAATATACACACAAAATTCGTTATTGACTCAAAGATAAATTAAAATACTTAAAAATTGTTCAATTTAAACTTTTCGAAAAATAATCACCATAAATTCATATTCAACAGAGTCTCAAATCATAGTATGTGTGTGCGAAGCCAAAAATTAAACCTCCAATTTCCACCGATTGATCATTACATTACTTTTCCGAAAATTCATTTTGATTTCAAAACCTCACAGGATGCTCTCACAAGCGAATCACTCGGAATGTGGCTATTTCACTTGGTATGCATGATATAAGGAGTAAATATAATGGAACATAAGTTCACGCACACAATTATGAAAGACGAAAATTTATGGGTGAAAAGATCTCTTCATCGGAATACGGTCCTTAGGGAACGGGAAACATTGCCTCTTTTTCACGCCATGAAATATCTTTTATTATCTTTTGTTATTTTATCTCTCCACACAGTAGATAATTTCACAATTTGAACTCGGTTAGGACTTTTTCGGGTTAAAGGTGTATTGGGTAATATTGGGAAAGGCTAATAATTTCGGAATTGGAAATTTTTGCTTATGATGTCCGTTAGTGCTTTTTCGGGCTCTTGCTCATTTTTCTTTCCGTTTCTAGAAATTTTTTATTTTTTTCTCATTTTTTTGCTTGCTATATTTTGTCGAGCATTTTTTTTTCACTTGCCCATTTTGATTGCACAATTTGGACTTACTTGATGAACTTTCTCAATTTTCACAATTCCGAGCTATTTGGGTTTTTCGGGTTATCAAATGAAAAGGATATATTTTATTAGGCTCAAATTGGGTTGCAAAAGGATAATTTTTCACAACGTTTTCTGGCTAATATTTTTGGATTAAACAAATGAGGGCCTACTTCATTGTCCAAATTGCTAATCACATTACCATATACATCTTGAGATTAATTAAATTAAGAGATATATTTAGTGTGCATTTCAAGACAACATTTCACACATTTCACGTAACCGATCAAAACAAAGCTTGAGATCATCAACTACTTATTAAAATGCTGAAAATAACTTTGAGTTAACCATAAACTTGGATTGATTTAAAAACTCAAAAAAAAATTGAAAGGCTCGAAATCTCACCTGATTTGACTAATCTCCACATTTATTCATTAAGTCGTCAATTTTCTTTCAATTTCCATCTTTGGTCAATTTTGGCTTTATGCATTATGATTGTTACAATTTGAGACTTTAAATAGAATAAAGGTGATATTTTTGAAAAATTTTAATTCCAATTTTTATTTATTTTGAACAAAAATATATTTGAATTTTTCTAAAGGTTTTGACTTTGCGAATTTTTATACATACGCACTTATCACCCCCCCAACTTAGACATTTGCATTGTCCGCAAACAAAAGGACTAAAAGTAAATAAGACGAAATAATGAGTGTGAGAGATAAAACAAGCAAATAACTAAAATGCAGAATTGTCATTACTACATAGCTGTGAGATACAAAAGAAAAAAACATTAAAGTATTCACATAGAGCAAAATTAGATGTGGACTGTCCGATGCCCAAAACAAGGGTTGCCTATGGTGCGGGAGGAGGGTACGAGCTACCGAGTGGACTTGGGTCATAAGGATCATAAAAATAAGAAGGAAAATGCGCATTGGGACCCAACTGAAGGAGGTAAAGATCAGCCTAAAGGCAGAACAACATACTCGTGTCGTGACGGGAAGCGCGTTGGTCATCATGGTACGAAGCCATAAACCCATCGTAATGCGCCTTAAGAGCTACAATGTGATTGGTGAGCTCCTCACCTGCCGGAACATAATCTGGATCAACATCCTCATCATACTCAGCCTCGTCCCCGTCTCCCATCTCAACATCCACCTCAACATCTTCCTCCTCGTCATCGTTGGAATCACCCTCTGATTCATCACTATCACCTCGTCGTGCCCGGATCACCTCTAATTGTTTGACACTTCTAGTGCGGGATTCTTTCCCAATGGGTTTAGGAAGGCGGGGTTTATCATGCAGTTCGATAATACCGGCATCGGCAAGGATGGATGTGATGAGATAGCCATAAGGGAGAGGCATCTTACCTTTCTTATCGAAGGCCGCAAAAATAATATCAGCATATAGAATGCGGGCTAAATGGATAGGGGTGTCGGGAGCAAACAGGTGGCACACTAAAGTGGATTGGTGTGGACGCATGGCCGAATCATTGGATGTTTGCAAAATATTAGCACACACAATCTGGAAAGTTATGCGGGCTTTGTCAGTGAGACGACCCATCGGAAAGGTCTCGGTGTCCCAATTGGTACTGGGGGAGAGACGATGACCGTAAGAGGCAGGGCTCAGTTGAAGTTGTAAATTTTTTTGGGGATGATAACCGTAGTTGAGGTCACCTTTGTTGTTTCTCAGTAAGTTAGGAGTTGTAAGGACTGCTAGGGTGCATTATATATTTTCAAGTACCGCTAGAGAAGAAAGTGGTGCCAACTAGACTCACCTAGTGTGGTTAAAATGGGAATGAGTCAGGGGGTCTTTGAAGAGCCTCGTACGATGGAATTTTAGAAAATACGTAGATTGTGAGTGTTAACCAAAGGACGTAAGACACCCAGAGTCTTTAGTATATATCAGAATGTAGTATACGCAACACTAAAAATTTGGGGTAAAATTTTTCTTAACCCGTGGAGCATAGTTATAATGGTTGTAGTAGATCACCACACTTGAAAAGTTAAATATTATGCCAATGGAAGGATCTTAGGTACTATTTGACAACAAGTTCCTTTATCTTTTGTTCATAAGAAAATGTGAATTAAATCCAAAACTTATTACAGGAGGGTTGGACGGAAACCTTGTCTAGCGAACTTTGTACTCGACAAGCTAGGTACAATGAAGAAGAGAGTCCTTAGGTAGGTGATGGACTAGAAAGAATAGTCGCTAGCACTTGTGGAAAATTCTGCTTAGATGATCGATGCAGATGGTGACAATGTCGTGTTTTGACATTGAGGATATAAATTCTTCTAGGTGAAGGGAGCTACAATATTTGAAGGATTTCGTCAAAGAGGAAGACTGGATGTAATGGTGCTAGTGAAACACCGTAGGGTGAAACCCATCAGGGGACCCATTTAAATGATTTAGATAGCTGGACTTCTACCGAGTGACGATGGATTCTGTTGGGACTATTAAAGCCAGTAGTGTGTTCCTTAGGCCCAATGGAGCTAAGTTAACTACAAGGGTAGCCATTAGGGTTGAGGCTACCAGGGTTTGAGAGAAGTACAACCCTAATACGATCATTGTGGCCGAAGATAAGTGGACTATATGAAGAGGTACTTTTATGTGGAGAGTAGGACCTCATGCATTCATTTTTCCTGAACCAATGAAAAAGGGACAAAAGTATGGTGCCTAAAGGGGGCAATGATTAAGATTATTTTTGGTTCAGTTCGGACAAGCGTGTTATGTCCGTCAACCATTGGAACAACTAGGGCATTCAATAAGGTAACTGGGATGAATTTCATCCTCGGGTGAATGAGGTATGCTTTATGTGTTACGAATGAGGCACAATATTTTTATTAGCACTAGATTCGCGTGTGAGACAAGTTTAGTGTGTATATTGATAACATTTTTATGTATGTATATTTCTGTGGTATAGGAGGTTATTTTTGGTTTCATCCTTAGGGAAGAGGGTGTAGTCATATCGGTATATATTTTATTGAGATTACTCATTTTAGTATTGTGTTATACGAGTATGATATTATCCTGAGTATAGACTGGTTAGACCGATAGTGGGAAGATATTGCAAGGCTATCGGGGTTGCTGCTCTAGGGCAGGATGTGTTGTATTAGTGGTGTCTCACCTGGAAGAGGGTCGAGCTCGCATTTATATTGCATTATGATACCTACTTTGGAGAGTGTAGTTGTCTCAAGATATTTGATTCCGATGTGTAGGTATTTTACCGATATGATTCGGAGTGTATTGGGTTTACTGTCGAGCGGAGAGATTCAGCTCGTTATTAGTTTTAGCAATCAGGATTGGGTGATAGGAAGATCGCATTGTTATATCACTACTTTAAAGACGTGGGAATTGTGATTGATGTTTATATGTCTAACGACAAGAATTTGAGGGTCCCAGTTGTGTATTTGATGTTTATGGAATGTGATTACCACCAATGTTGAGTGATAATGCATTTGGATGGGAAAGTTCCTTGTTAATCACCAATGTTGAGTGATAATGCATTTGGATGGGAAAGTTCCTTGTTTAAATGTGATTGCGGGAAAAGATATAGCTTTTATGTCAAGAGATAAGAATTTATGGGTACTTTCTATAAACTGGGGGCCTAACCGATTTCGATGTTTCGATAATGCTAGGTAGTAGTGTATCGGGGGGTTCCTTGTTTGGATTTCTCTTTGCGAGACATCCCACATATGAAACTTAGCGTAACATTGGAGGGAGATGTTTGGTCATTATTCCATGAGTCTGGCGCCTTGGTCGTTCTACAAGTATGTAGTTATAGCTGTAGATGAAAGTTATATTACGATTTAAGGCTAGTGAAGTCGGTAATGCTGCGACAAAGCACTGAAGTTTTCACTACGAGTTGAAGGGTGGGACAATGCCGAGAATGATTAAATTTCTATTTATGGGGTGATTGAGAATACCCAAGTGTTATGGTCACACTGAGGATGCGAGAGAAATGTGTGTTATCGGTGAGACGTATGTGATGTTTACTCCGATATGCGTGGATTATAGGGTGTGTGGGTGCCCTGATTTACAAATTTCAGAATAGTCCGGGTAAAAGGGACATAGGAATAGATATGCGGCATATATACCTATGGGGCAGTTAAAAACCAAGTTTTGATGGTGGGATGGATTAATCATCATGTGAGAAAGACGAGGATCCAAGTATGTGTGTGCAATGAGAGTAGCACACTCTAGATGGGTTGAAAGACTGTGGGAAGCCATTTAAAAGGATATCTCTTGAGAACAGGAAAATTATACATATTATGGAAATTTGCAGCGGAGTCTAACTCAATATAATGTTGAGAGTGACTTGCGTATAAATATAAGGGTGATGTCAATAAGGTATAAAGAGATCAGAAGTGCACTTTATGTTGGAAAGTGCACGGGCGAAGACTTTCAATACCCCAAGGAAGAAGGGGAGTATAAGTACCACTTAATGTGATACGTTATAAGTGGAAGTTGGTGTTTTGTGAGACATAGTGAGACTGTCTCCGGGCGCACCATTTACCGATGAAAATACATTGGTTCATGATGGCCAACCAAAACTTTTGTATCAAGCCAATAATTCCAGCGTTGGAACATGCAATAACTTCATCTATAAAACCCATAATTGTAGTTATTCACTGCTAATGGAAAGAATGACAAATCATACATTTTTATCATTAATGCTCCGAAGACATAAACATAACCATAATTCATTCCCCGGTAGTTAATCAATATTACTGGTTTCCCTAAGGTATCTACTAACTAGGTGGTTTATCTATCCACAAGTGTAATATCTTCCTCTAATAAAACTATCGAAATAGTATTCCTACTAGCGGCCTACTCACTACACCAAAATGGGCAAATTGTCACCTTTCAGCTGGCCAGCCTTGTCAAGGTCATTGACCGTGACAAAAAAACACGCATTTTATGTCACGGTCATTGACCTTGACACGACCATGACAACTAATTGTCACGGTCAATGACCGTGACAATTCTTATCACGGTCAATGACCTTGACACGACCGTGACAACTTTTCCAGCAAAAACCCTTTCCCCCTTCTTTTTTCCCTCCCACCGTTCCCTCCCTCTCTCTCTCTCTCTCTCTCGACGCTGCTCTCTCTCTCTCTCTCTCTCTCTCTACTTTCAGGTCCAATTTCTTTCTCTCTCTCTCTTCCATTTATATATATATTTGTGTGTATATTTATGTGTGTATGTGTATATATATATATATGTTTGTATGTGTGTGCGTGTGTGGGGGGTGGGGCAGGGTGGGGGAGGGGGTGGTGGAGGGGGGCAGGGGGTGGGGCGGGTGGGGCAGGGTGGGGGAGGGGGAGGGGGTGGTGGAGGGGGCAGGGGGTGGGGTGGGGTGGGGTGCGGGGTGTGTGTGTGTGTGTGGTGTGTTTTGGGGGAGGGGGAGGGGGTGGTGGAGGGGGGCAGGGGGTGGGGTAGGGTGGGGTGTGTGTGTGTGTGTGTGGTGGTGTGTGGTGGGGGAGGGGGTGGTGGAGGGGGGCAGGGGGTGGGTGGGCTGGGGTGGGGTGTGTGTGTGTGTGTGGTGGTGTGGTGGGGGAGGGGGTGGTGGAGGGGGGTGGGGTGGGGTGGGGTGTGTGTGTGTGTGTGAATAGGTATAATTTTTTTCACTCCCTCTCTAACCCTCCACAATTGATTCTTATGCTAAAATCCTCGCTTACACAATATATATAGGTATAATTCACGGGCTTTAGCTAAACTAGGGTAATAATTGATAATAGTTGGATAATAATTGGATAATAGTAGATAATAGCTAAACTAGGGTAATCAATAAAAAAGCCGAGGACTAACATATATACACAACACTAAAAGTAGACATCAATTTTATAAATAATTAATAATAGTTGGATAATAATTGGATAATAAACATCGGGAGGGGGTGGGGGTGGGTGGGGTTTTGATTATTATTTACATTCAAAATAAATAATTGATAATAGTTGGATAATAATTGGATAATAGTTATTTTTATACCTATAGAACAGCTTAGATAGTGTGTGTGTGTGTGTGTGTGTGTGTGTGTAAGTGGTCAATACATGAATTTATTTTTATATTTGAATTATCCCATGAATTTATTTTTGTATTTGAATTAACCCATTATATGAAACATACTTGAAATTAAATATAGTGCGCATAGATACTAGCATTCTAGTTCTTATGCGTACGCATTCAATAACCCTTAGACCCGTTCGAGAGTCATTACCCCTGTAATGAGATCTCTCGAATTGTCCCGTTTGGACAGTTTGAGACTGTATAATTTCTGTATAATATCCTTATTGGCTTAAAGTTGTTACTTTTGGAGGAAGTTCTGCAGTCGTATCTTAATGTTCTCTGGGTACATACTAGATTGACAAGTGTGACTGTTATTTTAATTGACTAATTGAAATAACACTCACACCTGCCAATCTACGTCGTGTACTTGGAGAACTAAGGGGATATGCTGTCGAATTTTTTTCAAATCGTAACAATGTGCATGAGCTGTTAAGTATATTACAGAAAAATGCATTCATGAATGGGATAGGACCACTTACCCTTTAATAGGATAATTAAATGATGGGATAATTAAATAAAACATACTATAAATATAAGTTTTGTTTACCTTTAATAGGTGTTTAGTTGTGGTAGCTGTGATGGGATATCCGAAATACAAAGAGTGGATGGGTGAGACTAATAGAATGGGGGATGTGTTTCGCAGAGGTGCTAACGAATTTGTGAAATTTGCAAAGAGATGTCGTAATGATGAAGAGTTTCCGTGTCCGTGTGCTAGGTGTAATAATGGTAAGGTGTTTGAGTGGAAAATAGTTGAACTACATTTGTTAAGATCGGGTATGCAAGATAGTTATCGATTTTGGAGTTTTCACGGTGAATTGAAAGTTCCTTTTGTCCCTGACCAACCTTCACAACATCCTTCAACAAGTAGAACAGATGAAGAAGGGGACGACGTAGATCATAATATGTTAGAGGATTTAGTTGATGATGCGTACGGAGTTTATGAAGCTGAGGAGAATGAGGTTACTGATGATGTAGAAGATTCAAGTGCTCGTGAAGATAACACGATAAAACTTAACGATGACTACCAAAGTTTAAAATTTAAGGCGACCCAACCGTTATACTCTGGCTGGGAGAAAGATCAAACAACTTTACATGCCATGGTTGGTTTGCACAGTTTGAAGACGCAGTACGGTTTGTCTGGCAATAGCGTGACGGGAATTCTGAAATGGGTGAAGGGCTTATTACCCAAGGTGAATACACTTCCAAATAGTTATCCTCTTATGAAGAACAGTTTGAAAGGTTTGGGAATGAAGTATAAATCGATTCATGCTTGTGTGTATGACTGCATACTATACCGAAAGGAGTATGAAAATCTCGATCGTTGTCCGGTATGCGATGAACCTAGATATGTCCAATCTACTAGTAAGGAAGGCACAAGCTCAAAAGTGCCTCAAAAAGTATTGAAAAATTTTCCTGTTGGGCCTGATTAAAGAGATTTTTCACAGTACCATGGATTGTAGAGGCAATGACTTGGCATGCTAGGGCAGAAGTAGGGGGTAATATCATGCGTCATCCTATTGATTCTACTGCCTGGCGGAGGATGAATTATGAGTATCCCGATTTTGCTCGAGAACAACGCAACATTCGTTTGGCTATATCAACAGATGGTTTCAATCCATTTGGAAATCTAAGCACCAATCAGAGTGTATGGCCAGTGATCCTAGCCCCACTCAACCTCCCTCCTTCATAGTGTATGAGACCTGAATTTTTGATGATGGCTTTATTGATACCTGGGCCAAAGGCACCAAGTGAAGACATTGATATCTACCTGGCTCCTTTGGTAGAAGAATTAAATGAGTTGTGGGAAGAGGGTGTGCAATCATTTGACTCTTTTAAAAAAGAAGAGTTTATGCTGAAAGCTATGTTGATGTGGGCAATTCATGATTTTCCAGCTTATGGGACATTATCCGGATGTGTAGTACATGGTTATTTGGGGTGTCCTATTTGTGGAGAGGAGACTGAATCTCTTCGTCTATCCTCCAGCTTAAAAAATGTATACCATTGCCACAGGAGGTTTTTACCCCCAGCTCATAGTTTCAGATTTGAGAAAGCTTCCAATTTTTTATTGGGCGGAGTTGAATATAGGCTACCGCGGAGACAACTTTCGGGTTCAAAAATTGAAAGTAAATCTTCTGAATGTGGCCCAAATATGCCAGGTAAGAATCCCAAATTTAAGAATGTCAAGCATAAGAAGACCCCAACTAGGAATGAAACTGAGATAAGAAAGGCATGGTCTCGGAGGTCAATTTTATTTGACTTGCCTTATTGGAAGAAAAACTCGGTGCGCCATGTATTGGATGTGATGCATGCAGAGAAGAACTTTGCTGAACATATTGTGGGTACTTGCCTTGGGGGGAGTCATTCGAAGGATGGAGAAAATGCACGAAAAGACCTTAAAACGTTAAAACATAAACCACAACTATGGTTGAAAGAAGATAGTAGGGGAAGGACAATAATTCCCCCTAGTGCGTTTACTTTGACGAGTGAGGAAAGGAAGGTGCTTCTAGACACAATATATAATTTGAAGGGCCCATCTACTTTTTCGTCCAACTTGCAAAGGATTGTGAATTATGTTACTCATGATTTACATAAGTGTAAGTCCCACGATTGGCATGTGATCATGCAATTGGTTCCTCTATTGTTTAAGCACTGTTTCTCCAAGCACAAGGATTTGCGTAGGGCTATTATGAAAATTAGTATTACCTTCTCCCTCTTGTGTGAGAAGGTAGTGAATCGAGAACACATAGTGGCCGCAAAATTGGTTGTGAACGAAGCGATTTGTGTATTGGAGAAGTACTTTCCCCCAGCATTCTTTGACATAAGTGTTCACTTGTTGGTACACCTATGCGACGAGGCACTTCTTTGTGGTCCAGTTAGATATCGGTGGATGTATCCGTTTGAAATATTGATGAAAGTTTTTAAAGATTACGTCAAGAATAGGCGATATATTGCAGGATCAATTGCAGAGGAATACATCACCGTGGAGTCATCAATATATACTCGGGAATATATGACTGACTCTACTAGCGTTGATGACACTGATGAATTCCTCGATGATGGTGGTAATGTGATGGGAAAACGAGTCAAATTAACGAGTTTGCAACATGAACAAGTAGCTCGTTATCTATTTGACACACATGAAGATGTCGAAGAATGGAAAAGGTAAGTTTCGAATATTATAATGTTTAACATTATTTTAGATTATTTTATACATGATTAATTTTGTAATATGCAGTAAATATGAAGCCTGTGAGAACAATAAAAGACGAAAAACAGTGGTACAATCAGATAGCGAATTTAGGCTATGGTTGACACAAGAGGTAATTACAATGAAAACAGTCGTTATATAACATTACATTACACTCAAATTTTACCACTAATATAATTAATTTATTTATATTCTCAGCTCCTAAAGATGGGTGATGCGACATCAAGGCTTGCTCGTCTAGCCACTGGACCCTTGTTCGTGGCACAAGAGTACACAAAATATCGATTGAACGGTTACATTTTCGGCGCTAAAGTGTACGAGGAAAGTACAAATGTACAGAACTCGGGAATTTCATACAAGGCTCTTACTTTCTTTCGAGCGAGCGCAAAAGATAAAAACCTCGTTGAAGATGAAATGACTTACTATGGTGTAATCCAAAATATATTTGAATTGGATTATATAATCTTCAAAGAGGTTGTATTACACTGTGAATGGGTAAGAGTTGAGGATAAAAATGCTTGTAAAGTTGATCCTGTCACCAATTTGATCATGGTTGACTTGTCCAAGTTGAAGAGCAACGACCACGTGAGCGATGAGCCATTTGTTTGTGCATTTCAAAAGGTTAAGCAAGTGTTTTACTCGGACTATATCAACAACGAGCCGTGGTCAATTGTCCAACACGCGCCAAGGCGTCTAAATAGTAGTGTGGATGACTTGGCTGCTCCTACCGAATATCAATCCATTTTTTATGATAACCCGAATTTGAAACAATTTTTCAATTTGTAATAAATATTTCAATTTGTACCGAAACATCCATTTTTAATGCTTTTACTTGATCTGCACTTTATCATTTTCACTCTTGTGTAGTGTGCGTGTGTGGAGAGGAGATTAATACATAAATATTCCAACTACATCTAAGTTTTGTTTATACTAATCCATGAATATACGCTTCTTACCTTTAATAGGTGATTAGTACATAGTTATTTGGGGTGTCCTATTTGTGGAGAGGAGACTGAATCTCTTCGTCTATCCGAACACTAAGAAATGTCATAATCCTATGGAGCGATGCTCTGCAAATTCCTCCCAACCATTATGTAGCCAAACATCACCGGTTGAAGTTGTCAATTCCACTTTCCATACCCCACCACTTTCCATACCCCATTCAAAGGTGGAGTTGACAACTTCAACTGCTGATTTTTGGCTACACAATGGTTGGAAGGAATTTGCAACGCATACCTCCATAGGATTATGGTATTTCTTAGTGTTTAGATATGAAGAGAATTATAATTGACACGATTGTCCGGGGTACATTAGTTGGAAGGAGGTGCCATATGAGCTCAAGTTAGCTGTTTGAGTGACACTACAGGTAATGTATTTATATTTATATGTCAATTTCGATTTCGATTTCAATTACGATTTATATTTATCTATATTTGAGGGGCAGATACTAATTTTACTTTATTTCAATTCAGGGGACAGGGAGTGGCCCTAAGGGTAGGCCACATATGCTCTATACTTATGTGGCTATTCGGACGAGAAGGGAAGGATAAGGAGGTGTTCCCGAGCGTCGCGGTACAAAATCTCTTTTCCATGCAAATAGTTTGTAGAATTGAGATAAAATGATGGTGATGTTGTTTCTTTTGAAATAGTTTCTTATTTGAATATATATTTGCATTATCTTTAGTTTGTTCGGATATATGATGTTTAGAACAGGTACAACGTTGCTATAACAGGTTCAAATATACTGCTGGGCAGTGGCAGTGGCCATACTGCCCAGCAGTTTTTTTTTTAATTCTGCCCAGAATTGTCACGATCATTGACCGTGACACGTCCGTGATAAAATTGTCACGGACGTGTCACGGTCAATGACCGTGACAATTTTTTTAAAAAGGGTCACGGATTTGTCACGGTTATAAAGCGTGACAAACGTGTCACGATCATTGACCGCGACACGACCGTGACACAAAACGCGAGTTTTGTGTCAAGGTCAATGACCGTGACACGACCGTGACAAAAAAAGTTGTCTCGCCTCGAAATGTCACGGTCAATGACCTTGACAAAGTGAATTTGTCAAGGTCAATGACCTTGACAAATGGGCAGATTTGGTGTAGTGACTGACCTTACCTCTATGTTCATTCCTACTAAAACTTATCTTGTTGGGCTCTCTCTCATTAGCCGTAACCCACTGGTCATAATTCCGTGGACTCTAATGGCCATAGCACATCTTGTTGTCTACTCTTGGAAACTTCTTGTGGTATATTCCCCCTTATGCAATTTCCTTTTTCTGGTGAGGTCTTCCTACTCGGGTCGATGCTACCCTACCTCTAATAATTTTTCCTACGTTGGCCTTTGTCTTACCATTCATAGGAATCTCTATCCTTTAGATAGTTTTGAAGGTCCTATTGATGTTAGAAGGTAACTTCCACCACCTCGACGTAAGTGGTGAAGAACCGTTTACCGAATAACATTTTCCATCTCGAAAAATATTCTCGGACTTTAATTAAAATTTATAATATTCTTTTTTCTTTCGTATCAATCCATCCCAGTGTAAAAAGAGAAAAATAGTTAAAATCATCATCATACTGGTTACCATGCGATCGTCCAGACGAGTTCTTCATAAACTTACTTTTAATATCATTTCGGGTGGTGACTGGAATCATTCCCCCTCAGACCACATGCTAAGAATATATTAAAGGTCTCACGCCCAATAATAACTAACTCCCAATCGATAATGACTCCATGCATGGGACGTCTCGCAAGAAAAATCTAAAGAAGGAACCCTCCATGTACACTTCGATCGTTGTGAGTTGGTCGTACAGAAAAATGGAACTAAATCCCCTAAGAGAATGTACTTGTAGAGAATACACATCCTAAATGGTAAATATCGAAAGTAATCAAAGAATGCATCGCAAAAAAGCGATAGACGCACTTAAGATTCCTAGGACACTAGAACCTAGAATGCTCTGATACCAACTACCAAGTGCGACACCTAATAAAATTTAAACTAGATTGATTAGGTCTAAATCAAATAAAATAAGAATCTAAAAAATATTGGTATTATTCTAAGCATGACTGTAACTAAAGCTGAATGCATACATAAATAACTTAACATAAAACAAGTGAACCATACAAACTGAGATACCAAACCAATAATAATAATAAAATCATTCATACTAAACTATCTAGTAATAAAAATTTCAAACCAATGTAGTCATAATAATATTGAATCGATAAAATGGTAAATGGAATTAAATGAGTGAGCACGCAGGCCTCGACACCTACATCCTATGATATTAGTAATTGGGAGATGACTAGATAAGGGATGAGGATGCACTGGTGGTGGCCAATGTCCTAAAAAATATTAATATGAAACGCTAATAGTCTAAGTAGTTTAAAAATATAACTAGTTCTGGGATACAAAATAATTATGCATTTTCTTCTCGTATTTTAGTGTCCTTTTTTTTATCCCTTTCCAACAATCCTAGATACTACATATGTTTAATCCCAGACCCAAGTGTATGTCATGATTATGTATTATCTCATTTGAGTGTTCTAGGATAAGGATCTATACGTCTCAAGTATATCTAATCAGATAACATATCTCTATGTGTATAACCATATTTATACATTCCAAACAAAATATTAAATTACCTTAGAAATTACTAAAGCGATCACCGTCGCACCACCCAGGGTAAACCCCTCACTCTCTTTGGATACCTAAGCGGTGTTGTCACCTGGCCTAGGGTACTATACAAGTATATCAAAAAAAAGTACCGAATCGGTCACCATAGCACGGCCCAATGTAGAGACCATACCATTCTATAGCAGGATACCGAAGAGGCACCGTCGTTCGACCTAGGGTGCAATTCAACTCTATTAACTATAATACCGTAGTAATCATCATCGTACAATACATAAATATATACCATCTAGTACGTATGTCCCTAGTACATATACCTGATGTTTTTCACATGAAATAATTTACATTTTGCATGTAATATTTCCATTACAGACCACATGTGTTAACTTAATTAACCTTTATTAATTAAAATAATTCTCAACATTAACGAATCAAAATACGCATTAGACTAAGTTCAATAACAAAGAAAAAGTCTCATACTAAACTAGATTCAAGTTCCCATCTAAACAAACCCTAACCAGAACTTTAAGCTAAAAACATTATTAATCAATCGATCGACAAGGGTCGATCAATCGACAGTCCCAGATTTCTTCATCTTCTTTCTTACAGGAATTCAAGTCCCAAACCTCCATTAACGAATCTCCAAGATCCCAAATCATCCTAATATCATGCCAAAATAAAATATACATATTCCTACATCATTCCTACGATATTATTAGTGTTTTTATCAATTTCTACACGAATTTAAAAGAAAATCTCATAATTGAGTAAAACCCTAGTTATCTCTCACGAATCAATTGTCTTCGAATTCGTCATCAATTCTTCTAAAAATCAAACCTATTTTGATTGTTTTATAGTAGAGGTTAATTATATGATGTTTTTATTTTAACTTCAATCCAAATACATGAAGAATTTTCCGAATTTCCATTTTAAATCAACAATATATCTAATAACCTAATTATTTGACTAATGTACTTAAGATTTCAGATTGAAGAAATTTAAGTTTATAATTCAATACTTAACTATTTATAACACCAAAAATAATTATATAATTGTAGTAAATATACTTGTCTCGAATCAAGATGTGAATTCCAAGCCAATTGTCCTAATTCTTCTTCTATAAGTTATGCCCTTCTCTTTAGTCTCTAGGATGTTATCTAAAATGATGGTAGGGTGAATTAGGTTTATATTAATTAACATTTTAATAGGTTAACCACGAAATTGGGTTTGGACCTCAAATGGGCCTTAACTAAACATGCCCAAAACTCAATAGTCCTAAGTATGGCATACGATATATAAGAACCCATACAACTTAAACTCCATTATTTTAAATCCTAGATACAAATTTCACATTTTCCAAACGTTGGTCCAAAGTACCCAACTAATGTCCTAGTTTTCTAACCGGTTACGAGTTTAAGATTAATAATAACTGATTTATTTATTAAAGGAATATTAATTCATTATCGTGTCTTAGGTCCAATTTCCTATTTCCAATTTCAAGTAAAATACACACATAACATATATGAACTAAAACAATTACAATTAGTGACATCATCAGTCACACCAGATAAATAAAATTAAATTTCATAATTTAATTAATTTAAATAATTCATTAAAATTATGGGGTATATAATGTGTCCCAAGTGGGATTGTTTATCCTCCTACAAAGAGGTGACAATTTTATTTTGATATCCATTAGGATAACCTTCAAAAATTTGGAAGTTGGATTAATCTAAATCAAGAAGCATGGAATGTTGGTGAGAACTTTATGTGGTCTGCCACATGTTTCGAATATTCCAATAAATTTTATGTCAATGGATGTTCTAGAATCCGCAAGGTACAACTTTGTAGCAAAAGGTGAAGATTTGAGGTTTTGGAGCACCAATGTAAGAAATTTATATATTCTCTAAGGGAATATAATTATAGGTGGAGTTATTGCAAGGTCTTTTAGGCGAGCTAAAACATTCATTCGTATGTTTATAGCAGAAGAGTGATCAATTAGGGCTTTTATTTTTAGAAGACTTGTGATTTTAATTCTCCCTTTTATTGTGAGTGGGATACAGAATGATAAGGTAGATTGAAATCCACTTTTAAATGGTAATTGAAATTGTAGCAATCCTTACAAGGAGGCACATCTCTGAATAGAGACATGACGCTAGCTTGTAGTAATATTAGTGGCATTAAGATGTCCCATTCGATTGACATAAAGATAAGTTGGAGGCAAGTTGGTGGTCATGATGGAGATGAGAGGGAAAGTCAAGGGGTACCAATTCTCTAAATGGAATAGATGATGAGTTTCAATTATTAATCAGTGGTTAGTGGGAAGATAGGATCGGGTTTTAGCCATGTTTTCAAACTAGGATATTCGAATGCTATGAAACATTATGGGTTTGATAGAGATGGTAGAGACATTCTTGTGGATGCACAAGATATGCATCAGTTGAAGAGTGAGCTGAGGGTTAGGTTGAGGAAACATAAACTTAGCCAAATTTCTTCATTTATTTTTATGTTTTTGGGTGATGGTGATCATGTTTTTTGTTAATGACTATCGCTTTGTTGGTTTTGACTTACAATTAAGTTCTAGGGCCATTTTCGCTCGTAGTTTATTGGGAGTTTGCTAACCGCATTATGAACAAAAAAAATTGTATTCAATCTCGTGAGCAACAAAGGTTGCCTTTGCGCTGAAGCGAAGGCTTCCCTCACTTTAGCGAAGGTTTTGCAAATAACAAAAGGTTTATCGCCGCAAGGAATAGGTTCAATTGGATATGTAAGACTCTATTTTGGTGCTCTACTTAACATCATCTAGGTGGAAACTTAATCTTGTTAAATTTAAGTCGATTGGTGCGTATGGTATAATACATTGAGAGTAAATTTAGTGAGGGTGTTCCATTATTGTATGAGTTTATTATACGAGAAAAGAGAGATTAATTAGCTTGTGAGGAATAAATAAAAAGTTGTTTTAATTTGTAATTTTTTTTCTCTATATAGTGACATGAATCACCATTATCGAAAATTTCGTGTTCTTTCTTCTCCTCAATTTTTTTATTTGAACTGTCATTGTTTATTTGATTGGGTTGTTGGTCACCATAGCCCAAGTCAATGAACTTTGCACAACAGCAACATAATGTATGTAACTGCTCTTTCGAATTCTTATTCAGATAATAATCCTAAAAATTCAAATTCAAATAGTAGACGGGTTCAAATTTTTTTTTATCGATTAACACCTATACTACCTCACCCATATCGAGATTGAATTTTTTGAAAAATTGTTTTGTAGAAGATCTCTTCACTATGGAGATTATCTATACCAAATTTTATTATAATATTTAATTTTTTAGTACTTTTTAAAAAATTGATATGTTCTTTAGGTACATTTAATGAAGTATATTAAAGAACCTCACTCCATATACACACAGACACACACACACACACACGTATATATATATATATATATATATATATATATATATATATATATATATATATATATATATATATATATATATATAAGACATTTATGGACCCCCGTGCAAACTATTTTTTAAAAATATCAAATAAATGAATTTTTGATTAAAAGTTTTGATCATGTCAAAAAAATTCAATACAAAATTTGGTGAAAAGATCATCCAAAATTTTAACTACAAAAAATACACATATATCTATATAATAAGGAGCAAAAGATTTTCACTATTCCATAAGTTGATAACTTAATTAGAGGCTAGGATTGATTCTTAAAAAGTGGAATACAATGGCTGAGATTAAAATACTACTCGTACAATTTTTGCCCCTTAAATATTTGGATTCCCCTTATTTTGACATACTCTAATTTATTTCCCCATTTCTTCAAAATTCAAAAATAATGGTAAAAGGGTATTATATCCATTTTGATTCAAATTTTTTTTATAGATAATAAAAATAATTCAAATATTAACTATTCATATATGTGTCAGTTACATCATTTTTTTAATTTATGTATTTAAAATCCCGATAAATTATGTTTAGTCCTTTTAAAAATGATCTATTTAATGTGTAATATACTATATTTTTAAATTCAATAAAAATCTCAACAATCACATTAGCTCAAAAATAACTACACCAATTGGATAAATATGTCATTATTTTTACAAAAAAATTGGATTAAAATGAAATAGAAAATAAATCATGAGTTTATAGCTTAATTATCTTAAACATTCATGTGTAAATCTAAATAACGATTAAATTGATAATTAAGCCTTTTGTTTAATCAATAGTTCGATTCCTAGAACGATACCTAGTTTATCCAGTGAATATATAAACTATCTATCTCATTTACATGAATAGGATGAAGCTAATTCTAGTCATCCAACCTCTTTTATTTAGGCCAGTTTCTGATACTTTTAGATATGAGGTGTTGTATTTACATATATATTAAAGGATTAATTACACTTTAACCCCTTCAAGTTTATTCAATTTTTATTTCACCATTCATACTTTAATTTTCTATGCTAAACCCCCTGAACTTTTTGATCCAGATCAAATTATCCCAAAATCTTAATGGTGTTACGTTTTATACTGAATGTTTCATGTGCATGGCACATGGGGTGTTTTCATACAAAAATACCTCCGTGTGACATTCATGTGACTAATTTTTCATCCAAGACATCACACCGTTTGGATTTTTGGGATAATTTGATGTATTTCAAAAGGTTCAGGGGGTTAGTATAGAAAATGAAAGTAAAGGCGGTGAAGTGAAAATGGGAACAAAGTTTTAGGGGTCAAGTATAATTAACCCAATATTAAATTTGGACCTAACTTTTGATGTGACATAGACAACTAGACTTGCTCATTTGGGGTTGTCTTGTAGACCCACTAGGGGTGTAACCCATGCTAGTGTTTGTGCAATAGTTGAGCTCGGATGCGAGTTAGTCTTCGATAGTTAAAATTAATAAATGAATTAGAGAATGTGGGAAGATAGTAAATTCAAAAGTGACATTTTTTATCCACTCGGAAACGCTCTCACCTCTCTCTAAAAAGAAAAAAATACAAACCCAGTCAGCCCTAACTTTTCATCACTTTCCTCCAGCCGTCCCTCCCCCCTCTCATTTCCGGTGAGAGTGGGGGAGACCAAAATAAGTCCCTTAAATCCAAAAGGAGTATAAACTGCGATAAAAAAATCCAAGCCCATCTCGTGGGTCTTCCCCGGTTTCGGGCTACTCGGTTGTGAAAGATCCGCTCATGGAACAGATCCGAAAAGTTGCGACAAGGCTTACCCTTCTAGTGGTAGATCGACCCTGTGATTTTGAAGATATGTTGATTGACTATGTTATTGTTTTTGTTGTTACCTGAGGTCTCCGTTTGGAGTTTTTTTTTTCTCGTCTCCTTTGTGAGAGATCTATCTCTTTTTAATATGTTTGTCATGTTTTGGGTTCTTTGGTTCAACTGTTCCAGTGGGTGTTTCGCTTGGGATGGGACTGAAAAAGACTTTGGTCTTTTTTGGGCCTCTCCTACTTTTACTAAGGTGTATCTATTTTTAGGTCCCTTGGTGTTTAAGTCTCGCTCTTTGGCTCTGTTGCTTTTGACATGTCTGTCTTGTATTATTCTACCGTCTGTTTGCCTTGTGCACATATTTGTTATGGGCGGATCTCCCTTTGGTGTCTCCGACATCTGTCTGTGAATCTCTTTGCTGGAATATGTTGGGACCGAAACTCCAAACCTGTTAGACGTGTTAAAAGTTTTCTCTCTAGACTGCTGTTCTAGTTTTCTTTATATTTATTTTATGTTTTCTCTCTCCTCTCCTCCTACCTTAATCTGAGTCTGTTTGGATTAAGTGTTTCTTGGTTTATTGTAATCGTTTGTTTACTTAATGAAATCCTTTGGGATGTTTTAAAAAAAAATTAGAGAATGTGTTTAATGAGGTTCAGGCTAAAAAATTTAGTCCTACATCCATCAATTAAAGGGGTTTCAATCTCGCTTATATCATTAATGGTATGAAGGCAAACTTACTAGTACCTTGAGGCTAAGGACTATAAGAAAGAAATAAAAAGACAAAAGATACAAGTGTGCATTGATTTCAATTTAACCACCAACTTGAAAATCATTAATGAAGTTCTAGGTGCTTATAGTTGTGTAATGAGATAGATTGAGCATAAACGAGAATAATGTATCAATTGTAGTGATTCAGAGCCATTAGTATCACATTGTCTTAAGACTTGTGTAGCATTTTTTACCTTCTTTGTGTTTCGAGGCTCTGGAGGTATGAGATATTGTTTGATTTTGGAACATTCTTCAAAACATTATCTTTTCTTCCTGCATTATAATTTTCAAATTCATAGCAGCAATTTAGCAAGATTTGAATGTCATGAGTGGTGGATGGTGTTATCGGCTAACTTGAGAAGCATACAAGTGTCTTTGGACTAAGGTCCATTGACAATGCCCATTCGTAGAGGTCGAGAGATTTTGTGTAATGGGATCTGGACTGTATTCATGCTATCAAGAGAGATGGGTCCTTAGACTTTATATTATGGACTATACATCTCCCATGAACTTTATTTTCCTTGGATTATGGAGGTGGACAAGGCATTGACTTAGTCTGGCGTCAAATTCATTTGTATCAATGATTGTTATAAGGCCTATGTGGGGAAGATGATAAAAACTTTAGGACCAAAAAATTGGTGCCATTCAAAATTCACAAGACTGATTATAACTAATTTTATACCGAAGTTTGTTAGGTGTTATGGTGAGCTTTTACGGGAGGTAAAATTATCAAGTACTATTTACTTTATTGCTAAACAGTACACAATCATTACTATTGGATATTGAAATCTCAAACTTGTTGCCTAACACTAAGATGTATATGAACTTTTTCTCTCATACATAGTCAATTTAAGGAAACTTAAATATAAATTTAAAAAATAAATAACTCTAAATTAAACCCACCCATGCCCTTTACCCTCAATTCCCTCCACCCCGCCGCAACTTTAAATCACCCCTTCGCCAACCCATTGGTGGTAGTGGTGTATGGGGGCATAACACACATTATTGGGCCTTATGTGCTTATATATTACTAGGTATGCCCACGTGCGTTGCACGTGACACTCTATCCGGTCCGGGTAATCAGTCTAAACATTTAAAGTAGAGAACAACGCATTATAAGTAGACATATCCATTATCACCTAAAAAATTCATATCAATTGTATGTGTTATTGATATATAGGTATAAAATATTTTAATCAAAATAAATTAATGTACAGATGAATAAAAATACAGTTTGAATACGAATTGATTCAAAAACTTCAGTCAAAAAAATCAAGAACAAGGAAGATCAACAAAATGCATAATTTTAAAGCGCCCAACAAAATTAGATCTCAATCTCCTTAATAAATAGGATTGTTTGCTTGAATGTTGACATATGCTAATCAATACTAATATACAATGGCTTATGTTGATAACTATCTTTGGACAAATATAGGATTTCACAAACATTTTTTTCTGAGATAAAACAACCTCGAGTTTCATATGTTGACAAACCAAATATGGAAAAAGATAATTAGAAAAGAAAATACACAATCGTGATAAGAAATTTGTGTGGTTTCTTTGACAACAACCACCACAAAAAAAAACAATACACAACCATAATCTCTAAAAAAAAAGTATCCATCAAACTATGGATAAGGGGAAAGCTTATGTGTTTGCCCTAGTAGGTTCCTGTCGAGTATTATGATCTTGGCTCTTCATTTACTTCTTTTACATTAACGTCTAATAAAGGATGTATCTCACAGTAATAATAAAAGTCTTTATTTGTCTGTTTCCTCATTCATCCTACATACACAAGAAAATTCATTAAATTGTCAATTTATGAAGATACATACATTAACTGGAATTGATCAAACAACCCTAAGGAGTTGAATGACTATATGTATAATTCTTTTTATATACAACCATCACAAACGAAAAAAAAGACACAAACAAACAATGAAGCTATAAGTATCTCCGGGCATGTAGGGAATGAGCTGAAAGTTACTCATTTGGGGACTTGTGTGGACAACCTCAATGTGATATGAATGAGCTTAAAGCTACTTCCTTGGGGACTTGTGTGCACAACCTCAATGTGATATATTAATTCAATCAATTAAAATCCATTACTTGATGGATTTTTTTAAAAATATTTAACGATTCGAAACAAAAGCTTGTAGTTACTTATACCTGGCATAACAAAATGACCTTATATCTAGATAAATTAAATTGGGGCTACAAAACAAATAATGTAAAGTATTCACAATAACTATCTTAAAATGATCAATGAGAAAAAAAGATTGGATGAATAAAAAAATTTAGTCTACTAAGATAAGTATACATAATTTTCTCTCAATATTGTAACGATCGTAAAGAGTAAAGTTCTTATTATTATTCACCACATTTACAATTTCCATCAATAGAGTATTAATTTAGTAAATGAAGTTTGATTCAAGACATATGCATAAACAAGCATATTGAATATGTTTCTTGAATATGTTTCTCATCATTCATAATGGAATAAGAAAAACTAATCTAAAATTAA
The DNA here is from genome assembly GCA_949130495.1 of Sambucus nigra. Lineage (NCBI taxonomy): Eukaryota > Viridiplantae > Streptophyta > Magnoliopsida > Dipsacales > Adoxaceae > Sambucus > Sambucus nigra. Next base: position 251,245,966 of record OX422215.1, read on the forward strand.
TTTGGAAAGACAATGGGAAATAATATACGGTATATAGCTAACATAATTATTCATGTCTTCACATACCATTTAAACATAAAAACAGTTTGAAAATAAAGTATTTAATACTACTCAAAACATAGTTATCACAGACTATATCCAGGGTCAGCTCAAGACTAATTGCGGCCCTAGATAAATTTTTAAATGGGGAACCCTGAATGTTATTACTATCATATTATAATATATCGTTAACATTTCATTTTATACACATAAATTCAATAAATATTGTATAATTTGTGTAAATTTAAATAGTTTTAATTAAATTAAAAGATATCATTCTATTTTACTTTTTAAGCCATGATTTTATATTTTTAAGAAGAAATTCATTATAAAATAATGCACAAAATATATCAACAACAATCTAAAACATCAATAAAATGAAATACATATTAAAGAAAGACAAACCTTATAATATAGCACAATTTATTCCTTAAACCAATAAATGATGAAACCTCATAACATAGCATTTTCTTTTCACCCAACACAAACTAAGCTTCATTTTTGGTATACACTTTCCTATTAAACCACAAACCTGCAAATTTGAAGGAAAAATGGAAAAACAAATATTGCATAGAAAAATAAAATTAAAATAACAGAATATAGTAGAATGATGAATGAAGCACAAAAGGTACATGAGTTCTTGTGGCTTCACAGTGGACTTGTAGGCTTGTTCTTTTATTTTATTTTTTATTATCACATTGACATTTGACATGCCAAAAGATTTTTACATCAATTATTCCAAGTGCTAACACTGAATATCTAAAATATTGAACAAATAAAAAGGTAATTATCTATATTATTCTTATCAACGCAATACAGGTGGGGTCTGGCCAAAAATCCATTTTCAAAAAAATAATATATGACATAACCAAGTAGAAATATACCAAAAAAAATAACAACAAACACAATCCCTACTCTGAGAGTACAAACGGACCAAATGGAAAAATAAGATTGACTACCATATTGAAAATTGATTATAATAACAATTTGAGCTTTTTCTTAGCAATACAAAAAAATCAAGTCAGAGAGTCGCATATAACAATAAACTTACCTAGTTAAACTTAAAAACCTCATTCGGATTAAAAAAAATGCAGAATAAATAAAATTATAGATGATCTCTAAAAATATAGATAATTTCGTCAAACAAAAAGGATGGATACAATACCTTATTGGTTACTGTTGTATAAAACAATTAAGAAAAAATATGTATATACAAAATATAAATCCACATAAAATCAGAAATTTAGAAGACCCCAAAAGCTTAAACATATTTATTGCGAGCAATTGCTGAGGCTAGTACAGAGATCTCAGTAATATATATATATATATATATATATATATATATATATATATATATATATAAATTGTTCAATTTGGAGGAGAGGTTTATGAATCCCTAAAAAAGGAAAACTCTATCTGGAATGAACATGTTCAACACTCCAATTCATATATCAAAAAATACTGCCATAGAATACAAATCGAAAAATGGAATGGAAAATGAAAATAGGTTTATGAACTTTGAGGATCAGAATTTCAATATTAATCACAACCCAAAATCATAATCTGAAATGCACATATTCGACACTCCAATTCATATATTCAAAAATATTGCTCTACGATAGAACTCGAAAAATGGAATGGAAAATGGTAATAGGGTTATGAACTTTAAGGATCAAAATATCAATATTAATCATAACCCAAAATCATAAGCAATATGTGCGTGTGTGTGTGTGTGTGTGTGTGTGTGTGAGAGAGAGAGAGAGAGAGAGAGAGATAACCTTTTTTTTAATACTTACGGAGGTGGTTGAGAGGGGGAGGAAGATGAGAGGGTTTCACGGAAGAAATTCCATTGAGGATTTGGGGGAGTTGAAAGATAAGATTGTAGATAACGAAGAGAAGCTAAAGAGGTTGGGTGGTTATGACAAAGAGTAATGGATGAGTATGAATGAGGGTAAAAAAGGAATACGTCAATAAACAAGGGTAATAACGTAAAAATGGTGCTTCTTGAGTTTTTTTTGCTCTTTTTAAGTAGTAGAGATATGTTGGGTTCTTTTATGCTCGAGTACTTTGGATATACTCATTTTTGAAGTGTATTATTTATAATATTGGTTTAACCAACTCAATTGGTCTCGTATTCTTCAGCTAGAAATATGAAATTCCAATATGCCCTCTCTAAATGTGTACCATGTAAGTGAAATTGTCCTTTATTATGTAATCTCGAATGCCTGGTCAATTATTGAATGAGCAAGTTGGAGAAAACATTACAATGCAATGTGTGAAATTTAAGTGATCATAAATGATTAACTCATCTCAAGCCCATCATGAGTAAGGTTAAATGCACTTCAAATGAGTATTCTAGCACTCCAACACGTGTCATAAAATTTTTAAAAGTGCCACCAAATAACATTATAAATTGTCACTATATATCATTTTGGAGTGATAAAAGACTCACGTGTTGTGCATTTATTCATTCCAATCATCGAAAAAGAGCAAGTTGATTATTCATATGTTTAGTAGTATACAAGATAAGGTGCTAAACATTAGAAGAAATATTAACACATGATATTTATTCCGAATAAAAGTGATGTCAATATTATACTTCAAAATTTGTGGGATCCACATGTGAGATACTTGAACTCGAAACACTAATTAATGTTTTTTTGGCACGTGAAAAAATCTATGTTTTGTATGTTTTAATGGTTACTTAGAATTATTAACGAAAGAATGTCAAAAACTAAAAATTAATTACTTTTTTGGGGGAAAAGTTACATCTCAAAAGCAAATTTAGTTTATTTTTCAGAATTCTTAAAAAAATAGACATTTTACTATTTACCGATTTTGTGTTTTGTTTGTTTAAAGAAAAAACAAAACAAAGTAGACATTTTAACACTTTTAGCTTTCGATGTCATATTTTGGGATTGTTGTGGTTAAAAAATGTTATTGTCAGCAATAAGAACTTAAACTTATGGAACAAACGTCATGATAGCCTGGGACTGATGTCACCATATAAAGGCCAAAAGGTTAGGCTTCTTGTGGGTTATGGACATATGGTAGTGGTGGTGCAACTATCATCCAATCTTTGAATAAGATATTAAAACGATGCATAACACCAAAAAAAGGCCAACATAGATGAAAGAATTATGGGGACCAAAGCAGCCAATGCCTGTTCCTGCCAAATCCAAAACGCCCTTCCCCAATTCTTCATTACACAAAGCAGAGATACACACATATATAGCGTCAAACGGAGCAAAGTGAACGGATTAAGAAAACAGAGAATTATTTAAATTACTAGAAAAATAAATGTTACCGCCAAATATTCGGGAGATGACGTCCATAAGTATAAATGTATCAACAAAAAATATATTCAAGTGGATGAAATAACAATTTAGTAAATATGTGCTTTTTTTGTTGTTGAAATTTTTTATAATTATCTCATTCATTTTTTAATTGAATTTTTGAAATTTGTTTTGTAAGTGATCTCCATTCATCTACACCACGTTTGGTTAAAATATTCATTCAGTTAGTATTTAAAAAAATAGTTCCTTCTTTGTCCATTTAGTTTGGTTTGTTTGAGCTTGACTCTCTACATACAAAATAGTTAGGATTTTTATAACTTAACCTCATTAGGGCCGGCCCGAAAGATTTGGGGGCTCAAGGCGAACTTGTAAAATGGGGCCCTTTATATAATTTTTTTTTTCGAAAAGTATAATATGTATTTTTACAAGCTAACAAGAAAAGAACAAAATAGAATACACAACAACCCAACAATCAATCTAAAAATTTTCGACCACAAAAAAATAAAGGAATAATGGAACCTGTTTTGCTGATAGAATAAAAAAATTAATAACAGATTAAAAGGAACAACAAGATTAATAACAAGAACTTAACAAAAAAAATTAACATGATAACAAGAACATATAACTTTCTATTCACTTTTAAACTACATTATTGAAATCTTTAAATATAAATGTTGTTTGTACCAATCTAAGTGTTTAAAATATAAAAAAAAAATGACAACAAGAACAACATTTAAATTCAAAAATATAAAAAACAACATTTAAATCCAAAAATTAACAACAATAATTACAATTAAAAAATGACAAATTAATTAAAAAAATGGCAACAAAAACTTAACAAAATGACAACAAGAAGAGGTAAAAAATGACAACAAGAAGAGATAGCTTTATATACATTTTAAATCTTAGATTAGTAAAATGACAACCTTTAAAAAAATTAATAAAAGGGTTTAACATATTAGTAAAAAAACGACATTTATATTTCTGGATTTAAAAAAAATACGAACAAGAATAACTTAACAAAAAAATTAACATCATTTTACAAGTGTTCAATAAATTAATAAAAAATAACATTTTCATTTAACAATAATGAAGATTTCAATCTAAAAAATTATCATGAGATAATGAGAGAGGGCGAATAAAAAAAATACAAACCTCTCGAATTTTTTGGGCTGAAACTTGAGAGTATTGTAAGCATTTAAAAGATGGTTGATTTTTTTACAGATAATGAAAGAGAGTTTAAATGGTTGGAAGTTGGATGGAATTTGAAAAGTTGGTCTTGAGTGGGGTGAGAGTCGTTTTTTTCAATTCTTAAATGAGTGTAATGAATGAGCAAGTAGAGATGAAGGGTTAGTTGTTGGTGGGTGAATTTTAAATTTATATTTTCAGCTTGAGCCTATTTTTAGAAACATATATAATACACACTTATACAATATTTGGGACCTATATTTTTATATCAAATTTGAAAACCCAAGACGGTTGCGTCATTGGTCTCCCCTTGGGCCGGCCCTGAACCTCATGCATTAATAGCGTATTTGGACACAACTCTGTCAAAGTTGAAAACTTAGACATAGTTACTGTATTTATATCAGAATTATGCCCCCTCACAGATTGATGAGACTAACGGTTGCCTTGGGGGGGGGGGGGGGGGGGGGGGGGGGGTTTATAATTTATCATCTCTGTCGGGGTTAAGTCTTAACATGATATTAATATATGGGGATAAGTAAAAAAACGAGGCATTAAAATTACTAATAAAATGACCAATTAATCAAATTAATTACGAAGATCAGTGACCCTTAGAATTCCTCGTGTTTTTTGGGGAAAAAAGTGTTTTATAATTATGTAATTGGTTATTTTTAATTAAATCACCTACTAATACCCAATAGTATTTTTTAGTTATATAAGTATATATTTATTTACCAATTAGGTATGAAATAATTAATTTAAACACGAGCACTGCTACCCACTTGAAAATCTTAAGTTACAACCCTTTTTCCAGACTTGAGTAATCTTTAATTATTTAATTATTTAATTGTAATTTAAGCATCTATTTACTTATTTTGTAAGTATATATTAGGTAATTAATTAAATTACTAGTATGTGTGATCTCTTCATAAGTCTTTCTGTTTTTCCTATTTTTGTAGAATGGGAGTTTATTTTAAGAATTTATGTCTAAGTTATTTATAAATTTATTATTAGTTAATAATGTAATTTTTTATAAATTATGTAACTAAATAAATAATTACTGAAGCACTAATTAATTACTATCATGAGTGATTCCTCATGCTGCCTTGTGTTGCATCCCTTTTTGTGGTATTAAGTATTTTTCATTGAAGTGATGTTATAATTAGACTAAATTCCCTAAAAAAAATTTAACCGCTTCTATTAATGTTGTGATAAACATACCCCTCCGATGATTGATGATGAGTAACGTTTGTCCGTTTCTAGCATTATCCATAATTTTTCATCTTTTATGAGGTTAAGTCAAAATACGGCATTCGTCCAAGGGAGAAGTCCACACCGTGCGGATTTTTTTTTCAAGATAAAGATAATTCTACGAAATCTCTCTCTCTCTCTCTCTCTCTTTATATATATACTAGTGGATGCCCGTGCCCGAGGGCACGGCGATAAATTTGCCCCTGTAATAAAAAAAAAATTAAAGAAAAAAAAATAAAAAAAAATTAGAGAAAAAAAAATTAAAGAAAAAAAATATAAATATAAATAAATAAAATAAAATTAAAGAAAAAATATAAATAAATTAAAAAAATAAAAATTGGAAAAAAAATATTTAATAAAAAAATTAAATTTACACGTATTTAAAAAAATACATGTATTTATAATAGTATAATAGTATATAATGGTATATACAACACAAAAAAAAGGAAAAAGAAAAAAACTTACTTTTAGCATGACATTCATGTATGCGCATGAAAGAGAAAAATGTCATGCATGCCAAAGTGGAGATATTTTGGCCAAAATTTTCAAAAGCCATGCTCCTTTATTATATGGATATATAGCAAAGTGTTAAACATTACGAGTGTTTTGGGAATTTTTTTAAAATAATGAAAAAGTGGGATGGTTAATGTCTAATTGTTTAACACAAAACAATTTTTGAAAGTGGGCTAAATGTATTTACAACTCCATAATTTTCTATTCCTAAGAAAGCAAATACTTTCATTGCACCTTTAGTTCATAAAAAGTTTAAAATGGACTAATTTTTACAAAACATCATATGGTTGTTGTGAGAGAGATTTAAAAAACAAAAATAAAAGATAGTAAATAGTGAATGTCCATAAAGTATGACCACTGAAATTTTAATTCATATTTTTACAAAGTCTATGTGAAAAAAAAGTGGGACGTTAAGGTTTTAACCTTTTGGGATTTTTAACTAAAATTATAATTTTAAGAATTAATAAACTAAATATAATTATTTTAGCCATAATTCTATCAGTTATGGCCTATTGAAGCCAACTATAAAAACCCCTCCTCATTTTCTCTAGACCAAATCCTAGCCATCATACCCATCCCCCTTTTCCTCCTCAATTAGAAAGAGGGGGAGAACCCTCACTCATCTTCATTTTCCTTATAATAAATTAGTTTTAGTTTTGATAAATGTAAAATGGTTTCTCCATTGTGAGAGTTTCTTCCATCCTTTTGGTAGCGTTGTTTATGAGAGTTTTTCTCTCTTGGTGTGGTTTATGATCTTCGTAAAGGATTTGTGCTATGTTTTTCCTCTCCGGTGGAGCTACGCCTGATGTCATCGTTTGTGATGTGGCCTCCGTTCAGATGGGATCGAGAACCAGTTACCGATCCTGGGGATGTAAATTATTAGTTAGTCCCAATTGAGACTAGCTAACCAAGGCCAACAGTATGAGACCGACCGAACTCCTCAAAGAGGTCAGCACAAGTATTTGTCATGTAGATAAATAAGAACACTTATCACATCCATATTTATAACTCAAGTTGGTTACTTATAATCTCGAATGAGATATTCAGGAGTCACCACACGAAGCAATAATAATATGGGAGAGTTCCTTACACAATTCAACAATTACAATGTTACACAATTAAAAATACATCCCTCACCCAAGGGCCAAGGGGGATGTAGTTTCTAAACTTTGAGAGAATTTAATAAAATACAATGACCTCTGCGTGGACGTAGGTAATTTTTGAATCACTTATATTCTTGTGTTGTTTAATTGGCATCTTATTTTCATTATTTTATTACTTTCTGGAATCCTTTTTGTTGTGATTAATTTGTACTCTTAATTAGAGCCGTCTCATGACTAGTTTACGCTTACGAAAAAATGCTTCAGCTGCATGAGGATGCAGTTCGCCTCCAAGTTGAAGAGAATTATCGCCTCCAACAATGACTCGAAGAGATGAATGAAGAATGTAAAAAACGCGACTGTGTGATAATTGATTAAATTAATTTGCAACTTTCTAATTTGGCACAATTATTTAATTAGAGTCTATTTTTAAACCAAATTAATCAGCCCCTAAACATTCATCTAAAAGTGCGTGTGTCAACCCATAAATAAATAAAGCATGTGACACAAATATTCAGAAAAAATCTCCAAAAGGGGCAAAACCTTTTATTTCACTATAATTTTGTAAGAAAATGGCTTAGATGGATTACAATGAAATAGGGTGACATAGGAAATACTCGAAGGTGTCGGTTCCGATGTCTCGGCTGGAACTTTCCCTTTCCAGGAGGGCAGCAGTGAAGAAGAAGATGGCTTCTCCACAAGATGTGAACTTTATAAGGACTCCCTCCACAATAGCACGCATCTGTCGGTTGTAGAGTTTTCCCTACAAAGAATAAACCAAAGCAAAATATGTTCTTGGGTTCCACAAAACAACTCACATAAAAGTAATTGGGATTTATTGTGAATTGTAAACAAAATAGAAATTATTTAAAACCTTAAATGAGAGAAGAAAACAATCTGCCAAAAGATGTTATCACATAGATTCTGGGCTACGAAAAGGTGTCCGAGAATAAAATATTTAAAAAATATTTGATAAAAATATCCCAACACTTTAATATGAAATGTAAATGAAACTTTAAACATTATCTTAACAAATGCCATATTGTTGGGCTTGAATGTTGAAGACCACTTGTAATTCGGATTCGTCTTTTGTATATGAAAACTTCTTCAATTCTTCGACGACTTGTAGCGGTATACGACATAATTAATTGTGACGGACTTACTAAAAATATATCCTTACAAATCTCTCCCTATGTCTATGCCGGTACATACATAAAAATATTCTAATTATCTAATACCAAAATGCCAATACAAATCTACCCTCCATGAATCCCAAAACTGAAAAGGTAAAATTTGCAAGTTCTCAAATTTTTCTTCAACATAAAAACTCTCAAAGTTTTTCTCATCAGGGTGTGCAATATAATGATCTTCAATCTTGTACCTACACACATGAGATAAAGCAAAAACCTTCGTGACGCATCGAGTTTGAAATGATATAAGAATAAAGCATTAATAAATCAAATCTCCCCCATAATGCAAAAACTCCCCCATAACTGATAATTCCTTCTCCCGCTTTTTATGATGTCCTCAAATAGACAGATAAGAAGAAAAAATCAAAACATGGAGTGCCACGATAAAATTGCAAACATGGATCAAACTAGGCGCATGCAACGGGATATCTCAAAAAAACTCACAAACTATTTTTGGATTTTTTAATTTTTCATACAAAAATAGGATAGCACTTTGAAAAATATGATACAAAAATCACACCGTAGATTTAAACTCAAACAACCAAGTCATGGAAACGGAATGTATGGGTGTGAACACATTCGATAGGTAAATAAAATCAATCAATCATATGTGTACCCCTAACGAATGGACATCAAAAGTATCCTTATATGTAAAAATTTGTTGAATTTAAATGACATCGCCTTATACAAATCAACAAATCAAAGTCAAATGATTTCCACACCAATAACGTCCAAAACTATTTAAACCCTTAAATGAGAGAAGAAAAAAATCTGCCAAAAGATGTTATCAAATAGATTCTGGGCAGATAAACAAAACCAAAACTCTAAAGTGTTTGGAAAACTCTTCTCCACGAAAACCAAAGCACATCCTTTTATAAGGAAATTGTGGCGTTCAAAGAGATAAGCAGGAAAGCAGTGTGTCAGGCTAAAAGTCATCTCGCTCGGACAACATAGCTATCTCGTTCGAACGAGATAACTATGTCGTTTGAACGACATAAGCATGTCGTTTGAACGAGATTCCACGGGTACCTCTAGAAAATTTCGATACGAACGTGTGGCCGCCAGTTCCGTATTTTTCTGTTTTTGTATGAATTAGTTATGATTTTTCTACGGAAAGGTGTCTGAGAACAAAATCTTTAGAAAACTATTTAATTAGAGTCTATTTTTAAACCAAATTAATCCAATCCCTAAACATGCATCTAAAAGTGCGTGTGTCAACCCATAAATAAATAAAGCATGTGACACAAATATTCAGAAAAAATCCTCGAAGGGAAAAATCTTTTTATTTCACTATAATTTGTAAGAAAACGGTTTACACGGATTACAATGAAATATGGTGACATATGAAATACCCGTAGGTGTCGATTCCGATGTCTCAGCTGGAACTTTCCCTTTCCAGGAGGGCAGCAGTAAAGAAGAAGACGGCTCCTCCACAAGTTACAGCTGGAATTTTCCCTTCCTAGGAGGGCAACAATGAAGAAGAAAAACGACTTCTCCACAAGAGTGAACTTTATGAGGACTCCCTCCACAATAGCACGCAGCTGTCGGTTGTAGAGATCTCCCCACAAAGTATAAACAAGAGCAAAGTATGTTCTTGAAAACAAAAATAATTCACTAAGGCATATGGGAGTTTTGTGAATTGAAAACAAAAAGGGATTAAACCCTAAAAGAAGAAGCCTAAAAGAATTCTGCTTTTGCAGTTTTTCTGTTCATCAAAACGCTGTGACTTCTTAATGAAAACGAAACCAGAGAATGAGATTTTATAGAAAATCGCGTCGCCTCAAAAACTGAGCTCGTTCGAACGAGATCAGCAAAGTCGCTCGAACGAAGGACAAATGTCGTTCGAACGAGATCTAATGAGATGCTATGTCGTTTGAATGACAATTGCAGGCCGTTCGAATGACCTATCAAACGAGATTCCATGATGGATTGTATAAAATTTCGATACGAATGTGTGGCCGCCAGTTTCGTGTCTTTCTGATTTTTTATGAATTAGTTATAATTTTTCTACGAAAAGGTGTCCGAGAACAAAATCTTTAGAAAAATATTTTGTAAAAAATATCCCAAAAGCTCTAAGTGAAAAGTTATGGAATTTAAAACATAACCTTACCAAAGTAAACTTCGCGGAGTCTTAAATGATGAAGAACTTTAGAGATGCCGACATGATAAGGTTCATCTGAAGAAACATCATAATGCGCTTTGGGGTACCAAGGACTATCATAATTAATAATATTACATAATTTGAGAGTGGACCTTTTCAGGCTTTTTATGACGAGTATAAAGTCAAATAACACTTTAATTCGGTGGCATATCCCCAAAGAAACGGTCAAGAAGAAGCCTCCAATAAAATGATGCTTGATGGCCTTAAGAAGAGGGTGAAAAAAGTAAAAGGCGTCGGAGTGGATGAGCTTCCCCTTGTTCTTTGAGCATATCCGAACACGTCAAGAATACCAAATGGAGAAACACCCTTCATGATCACATATGGAATGGAAGTTGGAATATCACTTAAATAAGGCCTCTTGACCATGCGGATAAGGTTGGCCAACCAAGGACTAAACGATGATTCCCTTTGTGCTGAACTTAATCGAACGATGAGCGAATAGAGAAAGTCATGATCAAGATGGCCTCATACCGGTAGCAGTGGGAAAAGAAATACAATAAAAGGGTCAATCTAAGAAGGATACAAGTAGGAGACTACGTCCTTAAGAAAGTTCTCGACAATGCCATAAGATCGTCTGACAGCAAGTTAGCACCCAATTGGGAGGGACCATTCAAAGTGACCAGAGACGATCTACATGGAGACTATAACTTAGAAATATTGGAGGGTAGAGAGATACCCAGAGCATGGAATGGGGATAATATCTAGAAGTTCTATTTTTAGTCTTTAGTTTACTTTTCAGAACTTAGTTTATGAAAATTTTCATTTTGAAAAGTATTCTACTCGCAATTTACCATTCTGTTATAAATAAAGGCCCTTATTTACATACCTCCAAGCTCTTTAATTATTCGATTACTTTACATTGTTTCCTAAGTAGAAGGCTCATAGTTGTCATTTAATCCTAAAAATATTTCGATCAGATGGTCAGACTTTAACTTAATTAGAATGGAAATTTTATTTATGACAATTAATAATATGTAATACCCCATATTTTCTGTGATATTTATTTTTGGGGATTAATTGAATTAAATGTCTATTAATTGGAAATTAATCCGAATAAAAATATTAACGAGATGTGAGTTAGTATTTTATTATAATGTGTATACTTGGCATTATATGAATATTTGTAATATTGAAATTGTCACGTAAGAGAGATACGTCAATTTGGGAATTTTGCTTGACGCATGTGACCGCCACGTCATGGTATTTTGTTATTAAATTAAAGAGTGAATTTTAGTTCCATTAACCGTATGGTCATTTTGAGTGCGCAAACGCGTCCGGAAGGGTCGAGATAGTCAGAAAATACTAGCCGGAAGTTTAGTTTGGGTTCCGGGGTATTTGTGGGCCATACCGGCATCAAAAAGGGTATTTTGGTAATTTACATTTTTGGGAATTAAAAAGTGACGAAAATAGAGATTACAATCTGACTATTTCCTTAACCCACTTAACCCACTAACTACACTATGTGACAACATGGGCTACGGGAGAAGTTGATATACCATTTTAACTTACCAAAAACCATAACACACATCCATACTCCATTATCTTCAACCTTGGGAAGAGCTTGAGAGAGAGAGAGAAGGAAACCTTGGGAAGAGCTTGAGAGAGAGAGAGAAGGAAGAGAATTCTGCAGAAAAACAGAGGGAGAACAACCTAACTTCAAGATTCTACACCAAATTCTGAGATAAATTAAGGCAAGTGATTTAAACTCTTTTGATTCAAGATATGTTCCCATGTTTAGGAATTTTCGAAATTGATTTTTGGAGATAAATTAGACCCATGAATTGAAAGTTAAAGGCCATGAATTATGTAGGAATTGCATGTAGTATATTCTGGACGAATTTATATGTTATAAACAGAACCTTGATGATCTAAAAGTGGAATTAGAAGAAGTTTGATGATGTTCTTGAATGGAAGAATTCTGGAAATTATTTTGATGTAGTTTTGATCTAAACTAAGCTTTTAAATGATGAATTATGGGACTTAGAATATTAATACTGTTGTAGGAGGTTAGTACAATGTTAGAGTAACCTTATCTTGGAGTTTCATGCTTAAAAATGGAGTTTTGGGTCGAAACTGTAACTGCAAAACGAAGCAGTCCGTAACCATACCTGTGCAATCGATCGATCGACATTCATCAGTCGATCGATCGACCACCATCGATCGATCGAAGGTAAAGGTCGATCGATCGACCTTCCCAGAATGAATAAAGTTTTTCCTTAATTGAATTTTAATGGTGTTAACCCTTGGATAATATTCTTGGAGACATTATGAATAACCTTAACCTTAAGGAAGACCAGTAGACATGATTATGAGATTGGACCTTAATTGGAATTTAATTTGAGGATTATTCTAAATTAATGAAATTCGTTAAGTGAAATAATATTTGGGTTAATAGTGCAAATTTGAATGATTTGATGGAATAAGATTTGGGGCAGAAGTAAAGACCTTAGGTATATGTGGGAATTATGGGAACTTAATAGTCTATTTGAGATAGGTTTTAAGTTTAAGATATTACGACGTGAGACGTGACGACTATTTAATTTATATATTATCGGGATACTTGAAATATATGAATTTGGAATAATGGTATAATGATGTAGAGTATACCCTTATTAATATTGAGATATCTAAGATATGTGAATGCTTAGTATATGATTTTTATGTGTATAACATACCTACCATACTTGCTATCACGGGAGGTTTACGTTCGCTTAGGGCCTTCTAATCCTTGTGTGCCCGGATTTAGTTTGGTACCTAGAGGACATAGTTCAAGGAGAACGACTTATTTGTGAGTTAATAAGCCCGCTGACTATGGAGCGTAGGTATGTACGTGACCATGGATATGTTGAATTATGTTCGCCTCCATTTATGTGTGTGGTGTTTATTCCAACAATTCCTGAGAGATTCGGAATTTGAAATCCTTATGTACGTGATGTACCGGGATGGATAGCAGAGTATGTGTGCACCGTAGCTTAGCCTCGGGGTGCTTGTATTGTTTAATTAAGATGTGAAAATATACGGTTATATGAGAAGGAATTTACTATGTTAAATTCTGAGTATAATTATGGTAATGTTTTGAAAAGATAAAAAGGGAACTTTTATCAATAAATGGTTTTGTTAATGATTGGGAATCCGGGAATTAACGTAGAACTCTCTATTCAATTGTTAAGATTGGTAAATAAACGTGAACCGAGTAGTAGTGTTAGAAACTCTTTAGATAGTTATGAGATAACACATGAATTGGTACAGGAACGTTAGGAGTGCACAGTTAGACGAGAGGTGAGTATATCATGTGAGAGCACGTCCTAACATGTACTTTGCATATACTGTTTTAAATGTTTTTAAAGCACTTGCAGGTTTTTAAAATATCTCCACATTCGGGCTCTGACCCGTTTGCTTTCAAATCTATCTTTTTGTAAAACCATTTTTAGGTGCCCAGCCACAAGGTCACCATGCATAGGATTCTCATTCTGATGACGAGCTGTAGCTGCTTGTGGAAGCTACAGGGATTTGCTTTTAGACGCTTATATCATTTGGATTCCTTATTCAGTATTCCCCAGTTGTAGGGCATGTTGCCCAAATTCTATTAGATACATTTCCATTTCAGTTTTTCAGACTTTGGCATGTATTCATTCAGTATTCAGTATTTCAGTATTTACTTCAGTTGTGGGATTGTGTTATGAGGAGTTTTTCCTCCAGATTTATTTATATCATGTGACGGTTATTCTATTTACTTCATTATGGTGAATGGTGTTTTTATTCTTCTTTACACTTGTTGCATGTTAATCAGACTTTAATTAAAAATTTGGCAACTTACTTTTTAAATACTAGGTGGTTAGTAATAATAAAAAAATGTTTTCGACAGTGATGCTATTAACTGAGCCAACTTGGCGTTTTGATTTAATTTAATAAAGGAGTAGCTACCCGGTATTTAATTAGTCGGGGTGTCACAGGTGGTATCAGAGCATCAGGTTCTAGTTTCCTTTAGGATCTGTACGGCTTATTATGTTTCTGCTGAGCTTTCTTTGACATAGAGCCCTAATACTAGGAATGTTGTATTAATCTCTATAGTTTGGGAATTCGTACTTCCGCGATTTGTTTATTTGAATGATGAACTCATAAAAATTTACTTAAATTTTCAGATGGACCGTCCTGAAGAACTAGCTAAAACAGTTAAGGGAGTCAACGGACAAGATCGACTCACACCTCAGGTATCTCCAGAGAGAATATCAACCGCTGAGTTAGCAGGTATCGTGGCACAAGCAGTTACCACTGCAGTTCTACAATACCAAGAACGCAGCATACAACTTAAAAGAGGCAAAAGACCTAGAGAGGTTAGCCAGATGCATGTGAATAAAGCTGAAAAATGTGCGAAGACCCCGAAATTTTGCCAACAACCTACCCAAGACCGAGTCAGTTCTAATCAACAACGTGGTAAGATGAAGCAATTTTGAAAGGGGAATAAGGTCCCAAGTCAGCAAGGCCGACACAGTCAACAGCAGGGTCAGAAGGGGAGTAACTTCAAAGGCCGATGTTTTATATGTGGCAAACATGGCCATAAACGCCAGGATTGTCCAGATAGGGGCAGGACCCCACAGCAACAGGGTGTCCGACAGGAGTTGCAGAGGCCTATGTTTCCCGCCACCCTCCCAGCACCAGCTCAAGTACTAACTCTAACAACTTTTCCTGTAGCTCCAGTGCAGCAGGGGTAGTTACAGTACAGACATATCTATAATATCAACCAGGCAGCCTCCCCACAGGCACCACCCGCGATTTGGGGTATGTTTTCTATCCACAAGACTTTTGGGTTGAACTTTGTTTGTTACTGGGATAACTCAATTGTTTTATAATTACATATTATGCGAAGACCTTAGGGTTATTAACCACATTATTAAGCACTGTAACGTAGATAGACTCACCCCTGGGGAAATGGTTCTTTTTATATGTCGGGGAGTGGGAGTAGAGATTGGTAGATTGTTATTACCTGCAGATATGTTAGTATTAGAGATGACCGAGTATGATGCCATTATTGGTATGGATTGGCTTGTTGCGTATCGAGCCATGATTGACTGTTTCAGTAGGAGTATTATCTTTGCTATTCCCGGGAGGGGATGTTTTGGTGGCAATGCCTCATCCCGAGGGAGGATCGTCCACTCATTTGTACTACATAGAGGAGGATACCTCTGAGGTAGTTGTGATTCCTTTAGATTCGATCCCGATTGTCAGAGAGTTTGCCGAGGTATTTCAGGATATACCTGGATTACCCCCAGTCGTGAGATAGACTTTGTTATAGACTTATTGCCAGGTACGAGACCATAACACGCGCACCATACCGTATGGCTCCGGCAGAGATGCGAGAGCTACGAGATCAGATTAAGCAGTTGTTGAGTCATGGGTTTATTCGGAGGAGTACTTCACCTTGGGGTGCCCCTGTGTTGTTCATGAAGAAGAGAGATGGTTCACTGAGACTGTGTGTGGACTACCGGGAGTTAAACAAGGTCACGATACGGAACAAATATCCGTTGCCTAGAATCGATGACCTATTTGACCAGTTGAGAGGAGCTTCTTGCTTCTCAAAGATTGAATTGCGATCTGGATACCATCAGTTGCGTATCAGGGAGGAGGACGTCTCGAAGACTGCGTTCTTATCGAGATATGGTTCCTACGAGTTTCGGGTTATGCCATTTGGTTTGACCAACGCTCCAGCAGCATTTATGGACTTGATGAATAGGGTGTTCAGGGATTTCCTAGATCAGTTTGTCATTGTCTTCATCGATGATATTTTGGTTTACTCCCAGACTGAGGAGGAGCACGCCGAGCACTTGAGGCTAGTTTTGCAGACACTGCGCCAGAATGAGTTGTATGCAAAATATGAGAAGTGCGGGTTTTGGCTGAAGGAGGTTCAGTTTTTGGGACATATTATTTCCGACCGGGGAATATCAGTTCATCCGGGAAAGGTATCCGCGGTGAGGGAGTGGGGACAGCCCACGACACCGACAGAGATCCGTAGTTTCTTGGGCCTAGCAGGATACTACAGGAGGTTTATTCGGGGTTTCTCCACGATAGCGGGTCCCATTACACATCTAACCCGTAAAGGTGTGCCGTTCATTTGGAGTGATGCCTGTCAGTTGGCATTTGATGAGTTGAAAGACATGATAACCTCAGCACCTGTATTAGCATTGCCGAGATCGGGAGTTGAGTATCTTGTTTACACCGATGCGTCCTTACAAGGACTTGGAGGGGTACTACAGCAGGAGAGTCAGGCCATAGCTTATGCTTCCCGTAAGCTTAAGCCTCACGAGAAGAATTACCCTACCCACGACTTGGAGTTAGCGGCAGTGGTATTTGCCCTTCGTATTTGGAGACACTACCTGTTGGGGGAGAAGTTTCGATTGTTCACGGATCACAAGTCCCTACAGTACCTATTCACGCAGAAGGAGTTGAATATGCGACAGCGGAGGTGGCTTGAATTCGTGAAAGATTATCAGTTCGATATCCAGTATCACCCGGGGAAGGCTAACGTGGTGGCAAACGCGTTGAGCCGTAGACCGGCAGATGAGGTGGCAGATGTGTGGAAGGCCAAGTGAAAGGAATTGGGACACCAGGATGCAGTGGCCCGATCATTCATGCCTGTGATGACTGTTACACCGCAGATTGTCACGAAGGTGGTGAAGGCACAGACAAATGACTCGTTCTGTCAGGATCAGATAGTTCGATTATTAGCAGAGGGAGCCTAATCCTATACCGTTAGCTCAGACGGGGTATTACGCTTCAATGGGAGATTGGTAGTTCCGGAGGGGGAGGAATTGCGACATGAGGTGATGGCAGAATCGCACGGCTCACGGTTCGCGGTACATCCCGGAGGGGACAAAATGTACCAAGATATGAGACGCCAATATTGGTGGAGCGGGATGAAGAGGGATATTGCCGAGTTTGTCTCAAAATGCACCACTTGTCAGCTCGTAAAAGTGGATCATCAGAGACCGGCAGGACTGCTACAGCCTTTAGAGGTCCCGATGTGGATGTGGGAGAGCATCTCTATGGACTTTATCACGGGGTTGCCTACGTCACAGAGAGGTCACGACTCCATTTGGGTGATTGTAGACCGGTTGTCAAAAGTCACTCATTTTCTACCCGTACGGACAGACTACACTGCGGGACAGTATGCCCAGCTCTTTATTGCAGAGATAGTGAGACTTCACGGTGTGCCCTTAAATATCGTGTCGGACCGAAACAAGATATTCGTTTCACGGTTTTGGGAAAGTTTTCAGCAGGCCATGGGCACAGAGTTGAGGTTGAGTACAGCGTACCACCCGCAGACCGACGGGCAGACCAAGCGCACGAATCAGATGTTGGAGGACATGCTACGTATGTGCACCATTGACTTTGAGGGAGGATGGGATCAGTATCTTCCACTGGTGGAGTTTGCCTACAACAACTCCTATCAGTTCACCATTGGCATGGCTCCATTTGAGGCATTATACGGTAGACCTTGTCGTTCCCCAGCATGTTGGTTGGAGGTGGGGGACAACAAACTACTTGGGCCGGAAGTGATTCAAGATACTTCGGCAAGGATAGAATTGATTCGCAGTCGCATTCGGGTGGCTCAGGACAGACATAAGAGTTATGCTGATGCGAAGAGATTCTTCAGAGAGCCAAGTGGGGGACCAGGTTTTGCTCAGGGTTTCTCCTATGAAGGGGATTATGCGTTTCGGGAAGAAAGGGAAGTTGGCACCGAGATATGTGGGACCATTTCCTATTATTGAGCGGATTGGGCCAGTTGTGTATAGACTTGGGTTGCTGGAGCATTTACATCGGATTCACGATGTGTTTCATATTTCCTCGCTTAGGAAATACCTTAGAGATGATTTGGCTCATTCTTTCATTACTGTGGAAGACATTGATCTCCAGCCGGATAGCCCCTACGAGGAGGGGCCAATTGCTATCCTGGACCGAAGTGAGCGGAAGCTGCGGTCAAAGATAGTCCCGTTAGTGCGTGTTCAGTGGCGACATCATAATGTCGAGGAGTCAACATGGGAGCGCGAGAATGACATGCGCGAACTATATCCAGAGTTATTCTTACCAGGTACTTACTAGTTCCGAATTTCGGGACGAAATTCAGTTATTAGGGGGGAAGTATGTAATACCTCGTATTTTCTGTGATATTTATTTTTGGGGATTAATTGAATTAAATGTCTATTAATTGGAAATTAATCCGAATAAAAATATTAACGAGATGTGAGTTAGTATTTTATTATAATGTGTATACTTGTCATTATATGAATATTTGTAATATTGAAATTGTCACGTAAGAGAGATACGTCAATTTGGGAATTTTGCTTGACGCGTGTGACCGCCACGTCATGGTATTTTGTTATTAAATTAAAGAGTGAATTTTAGTTCCATTAACTGTATGGTCATTTTGAGTGCGCCAACGCGTCCGGAAGGGTCGAGATAGTCAGAAAATACTAGCCGGAAGTTTAGTTTGGGTCCCGGGGTATTTGTGGGCCATACCGGCATCAAAAAGGGTATTTTGGTAATTTACATTTTTGGGAATTAAAAAGTGACGAAAATAGAGATTACAATCTGACTATTTCCTTAACCCACTTAACCCACTAACTACACTATGTGACAACATGGGCTACGGGAGAAGTTGATATACCATTTTAACTTACCAAAAACCATAACACACATCCATACTCCATTATCTTCAACCTTGGGAAGAGCTTGAGAGAGAGAGAGAAGGAAACCTTGGGAAGAGCTTGAGAGAGAGAGAGAAGGAAGAGAATTCTGCAGAAAAACAGAGGGAGAACAACCTAACTTCAAGATTCTACACCAAATTCTGAGATAAATTAAGGCAAGTGATTTAAACTCTTTTGATTCAAGATATGTTCCCATGTTTAGGAATTTTCGAAATTGATTTTTGGAGATAAATTAGACCCATGAATTGAAAGTTAAAGGCCATGAATTATGTAGGAATTGCATGTAGTATATTCTGGACGAATTTATATGTTATAAACAGAACCTTGATGATCTAAAAGTGGAATTAGAAGAAGTTTGATGATGTTCTTGAATGGAAGAATTCTGGAAATTATTTTGATGTAGTTTTGATCTAAACTAAGCTTTTAAATGATGAATTATGGGACTTAGAATATTAATACTGTTGTAGGATGTTAGTACAATGTTAGAGTAACCTTATCTTGGAGTTTCATGCTTAAAAATGGAGTTTTGGGTCGAAACTGTAACTGCAAAACGAAGCAGTCCGTAACCATACCTGTGCAATCGATCGATCGACATTCATCAGTCGATCGATCGACCACCATCGATCGATCGAAGGTAAAGGTCGATCGATCGACCTTCCCAGAATGAATAAAGTTTTTCCTTAATTGAATTTTAATGGTGTTAACCCTTGGATAATATTCTTGGAGACATTATGAATAACCTTAACCTTAAGGAAGACCAGTAGACATGATTATGAGATTGGACCTTAATTGGAATTTAATTTGAGGATTATTCTAAATTAATGAAATTCGTTAAGTGAAATAATATTTGGGTTAATAGTGCAAATTTGAATGATTTGATGGAATAAGATTTGGGGCAGAAGTAAAGACCTTAGGTATATGTGGGAATTATGGGAACTTAATAGTCTATTTGAGATAGGTTTTAAGTTTAAGATATTACGACGTGAGACGTGACGACTATTTAATTTATATATTATCGGGATACTTGAAATATATGAATTTGGAATAATGGTATAATGATGTAGAGTATACCCTTATTAATATTTAGATATCTAAGATATGTGAATGCTTAGTATATGATTTTTATGTGTATGACATACCTACCATACTTGCTATCACGGGAGGTTTACGTTCGCTTAGGGCCTTCTAATCCTTGTGTGCCCGGATTTAGTTTGGTACCTAGACGACATAGTTCAAGGAGAACGACTTATTTGTGAGTTAATAAGCCCACTGACTATGGAGCGTAGGTATGTACGTGACCATGGATATGTTGAATTATGTTCGCCTCCATTTATGTGTGTGGTGTTTATTCCAACAATTCCTGAGAGATTCGGAATTTGTAATCCTTATGTACGTGATGTACCGGGATGGATAGCAGAGTATGTGTGCACCGTAGCTTAGCCTCGGGGTGCTTGTATTGTTTAATTAAGATGTGAAAATATACGGTTATATGAGAAGGAATTTACTATGTTAAATTGTGAGTATAATTATGGTAATGTTTTGAAAAGATAAAAAGGGAACTTTTATCAATAAATGGTTTTGTTAATGATTGGGAATCCGGGAATTAACGTAGAACTCTCTATTCAATTGTTAAGATTGGTAAATAAACGTGAACCGAGTAGTAGTGTTAGAAACTCTTTAGATAGTTATGAGATAACACATGAATGGGTACAGGAACGTTAGGAGTGCACAGTTAGACGAGAGGTGAGTATATCATGTGAGAGCACGTCCTAACATGTACTTTGCATATACTGTTTTAAATGTTTTTAAAGCACTTGCAGGTTTTTAAAATATCTCCACATTCAGGCTCTGACCCGTTTGCTTTCAAATCTATCTTTTTGTAAAACCATTTTTAGGTGCCCAGCCACAAGGTCACCATGCATAGGATTCTCATTCTGATGACGAGCTGTAGCTGCTTGTGGAAGCTACAGGGATTTGCTTTTAGACTCTTATATCATTTGGATTCCTTATTCAGTATTCTCCAGTTGTAGGGCATGTTGCCCAAATTCTATTAGATACATTTCCATTTCAGTTTTTCAGACTTTGGCATGTATTCATTCAGTATTCAGTATTTCAGTATTTACTTCAGTTGTGGGATTGTGTTATGAGGAGTTTTTCCTCCAGATTTATTTATATCATGTGACGGTTATTCTATTTACTTCATTATGGTGAATGGTGTTTTTATTCTTCTTTACACTTGTTGCATGTTAATCAGACTTTAATTAAAAATTTGGCAACTTACTTTTTAAATACTAGGTGGTTAGTAATAATAAAAAAATGTTTTCGACAGTGATGCTATTAACTGAGCCAACTTGGCGTTTTGATTTAATTTAATAAAGGAGTAGCTACCCGGTATTTAATTAGTCGGGGTGTCACATAATAAAGTCCTCATGTCCTTGTCAAAACCAACACATGAAATATCATGACTTACCCAGGCAAGATAAAATCCATACAAGGGATACCTAGGTAATAAACCAACATTGGATTATCGACTAAAATCCTAAATGGGTGGATAGCCCATAGACCAGGTGCATTTTTTTCATTATCTTTTCTAGGTCTAAAGGAATGTGTCGACATGAACTAAAACGTAAGAAAGGTGGAATAAAACATGCAAGGTATAATGGATTGAAAAATGCATAAAAATTGGTATTAATATGTTTTGTAGTGCCCAATAACAAAGAGATGCCAATTATAAAAAGCACAAGGATCTACAACAGTTTATGGTTGACGAGCTAAAAATTATTGTATTTTCTTCCTCCCACCATCGTCAAGGCTAGTCATGTATTCATCATCACTGCCATGACCTTCCACGTAGCTCTTAACAAGTTGAAGGGGGGCAACATTTAAAGGGATCCATGTCTCATCGCACCCAAAATGAGGTCGACTATACGTTGAGCAGTTAACTTAGTACATGTACCAGAATTGAGAGTCCTGGGATTCCTAAACAACTTTGAGAGCATTCAACCAGTCGTACAATTGGGAAACGTCTTGAGCTTCCTGTGATCTTACTGAGGCCTCTTTCCAACCCTCATCATAGCCTTCCAACCAAGATGCTCGGGGACTCATCCTGAAAAATTATCAAAGCTTTTTATTATCACGAATTAAACCTGTCACTGTGGTGTTACTCCTTTAATCTTGCCCTTTGGCTTCAGAAAGTTTTTTTTTCAAGTCATTTTTTTCTGAATGGACTAGAGTGCCGACCTTACCCATATCCTTGTATTTCGCTAAATGGGTCTTCAAGTCATTTTTTTTACATGGAAGCGCTCACATCTTCTAAGTCCTTGAGGTCGTCCTGCAGCTTGGCGACCATAGTGGATTGGTTCTTATAGGCAATCATAAATTCTTGGTGAGCTTGTGCGCTAGCATCTCATCCATGCACATTTTCTAAGTTACTGCAAGAAGGAATTTTCTTGACATCAGTCTACAACATCAAAGCATAACATGCAATAGTTTATCAGAAAATACATAAATTGGCACATTCAAATGTAAATACTATTTTCATTAAACAAAATAGGGAGTAGGTAAAGCTATTATAATTCAAGGAAAGAAAAAGAGTATGATTCATAAGAAAAACAAGAAAAAAAACTAGAACTATAAGCTTCACTTCTTCGCATGCTCTTCTGTATCAGCCTTTTTTCCCTCGGGAACCACCTCCTACTCATTGGGCTCCACCTCCTTCACCTAGTTGTAAGGATGGCTCGCATAAGGCTTCTCGTCAACACTAGAAGGGAGACCTGGCTTGTTCCTTCCTTACATCTTAAACTTAGAAGGGGCTTCGATTTCCACCAAGGCATTGTCCCTGCCTTTCTTAAAGTTTGCCATCTGGGCATATAACCAATATGGACCCTGGCATTATCATACGCCTCGTTCCAGCCTTGCTAGAAGCTGGAATCATTAATCGAAAGTATTTTCTCCACTCCCATGGTCAATCGAGAATTCTCTGCTGCCAGCTTTGTTTAATCCACCTTCAACATTTCATTCTC
Source organism: Sambucus nigra (assembly GCA_949130495.1). Lineage (NCBI taxonomy): Eukaryota > Viridiplantae > Streptophyta > Magnoliopsida > Dipsacales > Adoxaceae > Sambucus > Sambucus nigra. Next base: position 251,269,425 of record OX422215.1, read on the forward strand.
AGTCTTCAGTGAGCCCATATCCTCGATGGTGGCCTTTTTCTTTATCATAGGCCTTTTAGTACATGTCCATAGCCTCCCAGGATTTTTGGAGGTCTTACTCCAACTCATCATTCTTTTTGGCCTAGTCGACTGACCATCCAAAAGACTAGTGAACTCTGCCATGAACTGCAAAATAAATGTTAAAATACTGACGAGTTATATCCGAGCAGGTCAAAAATAGAAAACAAAAAAGATAAAGGAAAAAATATTTTACCAAGGATAGAGCTTGGGAAGATCGAAGGGATAGCTGGTCAGGTCCCAACATCCTCAATAATTATCAATCAATTGCGAGCACTGCCCCTCTCAGCAAGCCCGGGGAAAGGGTTGGATTGTGGGAACAAGTCGGGCCTCAAAGATCTTAGGGAGAGAAGGGGGAATGTTGTTTTTATTTGAAGAGGATGTTAGTGCCTCCTCCTCCTTCTTCTTCTTCTTCTTCTTCTTCTTCTTCTTCTTCTTCTTCTTCTTCTTCTTCTTCTTCTTCTTCTCCTCTTCTTTATTCTTATTCTCCTCTTCTTTATTCTTAGTAACCAAGCTTGGGTTTCCAGATCTAGAGGATTCACCCTCTGCTTTCTTTTTGGACTTAGTCCTAACAGAGAGGATGATGTTATCATCATCATCATAAAAAACTAAAAGGACTCTCTTCTCGGTAGGAGACATTAGACCATCCTCCTCTAGTTGGATGGACCCAATGTCTAACAACTCAAAAAAAGAAGAAATTTCCTCTTTAAAAATAGAAAGATCAGGTATCTCATCCACCGAATGAGCAGTGAAGCTGATGGTGTATTTGGTGTACTCAAGAAAAAGAGCTGGCGAACTGGGGTGTTCACCATTAAGAAGATATTCCTTCACCCTACAAGCCTTTATGAGGTCAGCAACCTTGATATATCAGAGAGAAGGCTCCTTGTTTTTCTTAAGAGCTGTGCACAGACAAAAAAAAATTAGCAACAACAGAACAAATGATAAAATAATATACGAATAATTCAAAGACCAAGTGTTAACCTATGTGATCATCTGCCCAGTCAGAGCATAGAAACCCTATCTATTCTTCGCCTTCAGGGAGTAGTGGATGTTACTAATTTCAAGCATTGAACTCCCGTTCCCAATATCTTTTATTGGAATCGGGTAGATTTACGATCGACACCCATTCAACATTCCTCATGAGGCCTATAGAAGTGTGAGACTAGGTGTAGCAATATCTTATCTTTGGGATGTCCAGGTTGGTCCTGTAGAACTAATTTATACGATTGACGCAATTGACTATTCGTCAAGTATTGGGGACAAACTGAGAAGGGTCCACCCTGAAGAATTCAAAAAAATCTAAATAAAGAATTTAGGGGAAATTTCAACGCCCTTTAGACCACGACCAAGGTGTTAATATAGTGCCCCCTTCAATATCTCTTACATCTTTGGGCATGAAGACGCAGTCGATATCCACCCAAGAAGGAATGGAGTAGGTTTTCCTGAATCCATAAACACTTTTTCCATGGATGGTCGATATTTTTGGAAGAATAAACCATCACTATTAAAGATAAACAAAATGGAAATAAGGAAGAAAGCTCTTAAAGTAAGAAATGAGGACGAAGACTCACAAAGATGAAGTAATGCAAATAAGAAAGCTCCAGAGTTTTGGTAGAAGAATACTTGAGAGCAAAGTGATGGTTTGGTGTTTATACAACCCTGTTTGAAACCTCGTGCATAATCATAAAGCAAAATACCCAAGGATATTTTAGCATTTCACTTCTTGATCGGACAAACGTACCCCTAGAACTCTTGCAAAATTATAAGTTTGTCTTGCCAATTTAAATTCATAAAGAACGGATCAAAATTGTTTGGGCCTAAAGTAATGATAAAACCTACTGGACCAATACATCTTAGCCTAGAGACTTTAGGTATGATTACGGGGATATAAATTATTACTTAGGACCAATTAAGACTGTCCAACCAAGTCCAGCAGTATGAGAGGCACACCCGGATAAACTCCTCGAAACGTCAGCACAAGTATTTTTTACATAAATAAGCATGAACACAAATAACATTTATATTGGTAAGATCAAGTTGGTTACCTATAATCTCAAACAAGATATTCATAACTCACCACATGAGGTAATAAAAAGATGGGAGAGTTCCTTAAATAACCTAACCACTACGGTTTTACACCATTAAAAATACAGCCCACATCCTAGGGCCAAGGGAGATGTAATTTCAAAATTTGAGAGAACTTAATAAAATGCAATGATCTCTTTATGGATGTAGGCAATTTTCTGAACCACGTATATTCTTGTATTGTGTAATTCGCATCTTATTTTCATTCTTTTATTACCTTTTAAAATCCTTTTTATTGTGATCAATTTGTACTCGCAGCGATCTATAACTATTTTTGAGATCTAAATGCACATGTCTTCTCTTTGTTAGCTGGTGTTATTCCTATCTTTATGACGAGCTTCAGTAGAACATTATTGGAGCAGAAGTCTAAGGGTCTATTGAAAACGTGTATAGATTGAACCAAAAAAAAATACACGTACATGAAATCCTACAAGGCGGAATTAGGATTTACCTTTCGAGATCTATTTGATTTGATCTCATTTTTTCACGAACATAATATTTGATGATAGTTGATCAAGAATGACGGGTCGATGCATCTCACGATCTTTTACTGTATTCCTGATATAAATACTCACGAGTAGAGGGTTGGCTCTTACTTCGTGACCACCTTCTTTTCTCCTATTTCCTCTTTTCTACCTCTCTTTATCTCAAGTCCGAATTTGGGTCTTTTGAGTATCAAAGAGTGAATCCTAGGTTAAGAAAGAATGAGCCTTAGGTGCATATATATAGGCTACAGTAGGGATTTTAAGGAGAGATAAGGATGTGTCTCATAATGGGCCTGAGAAAATTTAATCCTTTTCAGATCCTAATCTCAGTCCCTTAATTATAATTAATACCACTAAATAATTATAATTTCAACTCCACTCCTTGACTCAAAATTATATTTTTATCTACTCATTATTAATTACTTAATTCTCCCCATGCTAAGGTTACTGATACCCTTTAATAAAATAAATTACTGATAATTTATTTGATTAACTTCTTTAAGTCCCTGTGAGATCCATCTTAACTTGTTTGTAGTGTCGGATTAACATAATTCACATGCAAGGTTTGACACATACAAAACTTATAAGCATCTCAAGGGAGAATCACCAATCTTTATACCGAGACGTGGATTCCATCCATAAAATACTTTTATCATACAATCATAACCATTACCCAATCTATCAAGATTATTTATCCAATAATGAATCTCACTCGAAAGGTCAAAGCAATAAATAAGTAGTGCATGTCTCCATTAATCATACCCGGATTAAGAGTCTTAAGTAAAACTAATATGCACGATGTTTATATTATCTTTTAAAATCAGTATGAGGACAATGACCTCAACATGATCCCATTCAATACACATAACGTGTACTATCACAATAAGTTAAAACTATATAATTTCTTAATCTACATAGACCTATTAAAATATTGTGCTACATCCCTACTGATGGTGTGGCCAGTTCCATCTACGACTGTAAATGATAAAACTTATATTCTATTGGAACTGGAGATATGATCTTCTATATTTAAGTCATACTCTACAAATCAAAGCACCTACTGAGTAGAATAAAAGACATCAGCAATATAGAAGATAATGCAAACATTATGTCCATACATGATTCTCATTAAAATAGAAAACATTTATTTTATTTTAACAATAATCCATAGCTAAAACCATTACATAAAGCATGATTTTAGTCTACCTATCTAACAAACATATATGGGTTGACCCTCGCTTCTAAAAAGGTTTTTAAACCGATTGATTGTTTTCTCCCATATGTGTGGTGTATTTTTTCCATACCTCATTTTATGGGTCAACGGAGTTTTCGTTTTATCAGACATTTAATTGTTGCAAAATCTTTTGGTATTGAGAATTCTAAGTTTATGGTGTTGTCTTTTCATATTTAAATGTACCTCAATGTTTACGACTTTTTGAAAGAGTTGGCGCTTGCGTTCAATTAAGAAATAATATAATAAATACCAATTTTAACCCAAAATAACCCTAAGCATGCAACTAGGTGTGATTGAAACAATATGAAGTCATGCACAAGATATTCAACACACAAAGTTTAAGGAAAAATCCCCCACAGGGGCAAAACCATTTGTATATTCACTATAATTTGTAAAAGACGGTTTACAATCGGATTACAATGAAATACAGGTTGACTAAGAATTACCCTCAGGTATCGAATTCTGTAGTCGCGGCTGGAAGAAACCCTTTCCAGTAGGGCTGGCGGCTGGAACTATCCCTGTCCAGTAGGGCTACAATGAAGAGGAAGAAGCGGTCCACTTCACAAAGGGTTGAACATCAAAGGTGTTCTTGGGTTACCAAATTTGACTCACAAATGTATGGAATTTGTGTGAATCAAGGGTATGAATCAATGGACTCAAATACCATGAAGACTTAAGAGTTATGGAACTCAGAAAATCGTGTGTAAGTCTTATCAAACCACTTCCCCGTAGTGGGTTTAAATAGAACCTCTTTGGCCGAGAAAATCTGATACACGATCTGGGAAATTCTATCCAGGGCGGACCGGTCCGGGCCTTAGGCGGATTGGTCCGATGCGGATCGATTCGTTTTATTTGAAGCAGATTCGGTTCTCATTCGATCCGGAGCTCTCTGGACTTATGCAAGACGGATCGGTCCGGGTCTCAGCGGATCGGTCCGATGCGGATCGGTTCTTTTTAAATAGGGGCGGACCGGTCCGGTATTCTGGATTTCTGAATTCTTCTTTCTTGATTCGATACTCGAATTCCGTTGATGATGATGATATGAACTTGAATATCTTCAACGGTGTTACGGCTAATGACATATATAACTATGTTGGACAAAAATATCCTTACAAATCTCCCCCTATGTCTATGCCGGAACAAACATAAAAAATCCGAATTATCTATAATCACAATGCCTATACAAATCTACCCTTCCATGAACCCAAAAACTGAAAGAGGTACAAATGACTAAGGCTGCATCGTTTGTTCTTCGAATCTTCAGAAATCTCACCGCTTTTCTCATCAGGGTGTGCATCATGAGATTATCAAGGATGTACCTAAACACATGAGACAAAGCAAATACCAAGTGACATATCGAGTTTGAAATGAGATAAACATAAGCATATATACCAATTCTCAGAATTTCTCAGAATTTCAAAACTCCCCCATAATCAGATAATTCATTCTCCCCCTTTTTTATGATGTCCCCAAATAGACAAATGAGATAAATAAATCAAGCAATCAAGAACCGGGGTGACACAAGGCATAAAATCACACCATAAATGAACATAAAACAACCAAGTCGGTGGTAGCATAAAAGAATGGGTGTGATCACAATTCGATAGGAAAATCAAAGCATACAAACATGACATATGTGCACGATGAATATTGGATATTCCTAGCGAATGAACTCAAATGCTTCCTTTGGTGTAAAAGATTGGAAATATAAGACATTGACTATATCAAATCTACAAATCAAAGCTCAAAGTGATTTCTACACCAATAACGTCCAAAATGATTTTCATGCTTTTTCAGGACTTTCAAGGAAGTGCAAACCCGTTTTTCAATCTCCAACCAAACTCCCTCAGATATATATTTGAATAGAGGTATACTAAATTCTCAAACTTTGGAGAATTGATGGTGAAACCTAAATGGCCCATATATGGCATGTATTGCTTTTTATTGCCTTTTCAATTTTTTCGGGCTCTTTTAACCTCTTAGGACCTCGGATATTACAATTCCTCCATTTTTTAGGTCCTTTTTAACGGTGGCTTTTGCGCAAAGGATAAAAATCAACTTTCGCAGCCCCTCCCCGTTATGCAAATAATCACACAGTCTCACCAAAACGGTTTTTACATGCAATCCAATCTTGTCAAGTTTTATCGCATTTTATACATTGTATAGACAGGATTGAGATGGAAACACTCAAGCCAACATGAGATTGACAAGTGCAATAATCAAATATAGCCGTGCATGTGTGAAATAAAGGATATAGGAGTCAAGCATGTAGGAAATATCACTAATTACATCTCAAGGACTCCAATCAATGTTAAGCACATGGATGAAATGATATAGCCTCTCAAATCTCTATCAAACAGTCACATGGATATATGGAATGAAGTTGTGACTTGGCTATCTTAAATGCTCATCCATAAAAGAAGCAAATGCAGAAATCTTTTTGGATTTTTCAAAAATTTTATCAAAATAAAATCTTTTTGTATTTTTCACAATTTTTCAAAAATAAAAATCTATACAAAAAGTACATGTCACAACGCTAGCAAACATAAAGATCATGAAACGAAAACTAGCGTATGACAAACATGCAAACACAATCATCTATATGATATGGCAAGAGAAGAATCATGTGCAAGCAAACGGGAATCAACTATTCTAAAATCTAGTGTATCCAAAAGTGATTTCCTAACCCAAATGGATAAAACACGTCGACAAGGGGTTTTGGAAACCAACAAAACACTAGACTTCGAATTCCTAGGACCTCTTCCAAGATCAAAACAAAATCTCCTAAGGTGACCTTTCCTACCACAATGTGAACATGTGTAAACGGAAGGAATGTTACCTAAAGTGTGATCTTTTCTAATGTCCATGGGATTGATTGACCCTCTAAAACAAATAATGGTTTTGGCTTTAGCACTAGAAGCATGAGAACAAGATGAGCCATTACCATCACAATCAAACCTACTTGAATCGTTTAAATCATTTTTCATCTTCAAAATATTTGATTCAAGAAAAAAATTAGACTCTTCCCAAGACAGGGATTGCTTTTTCAAATTTTCAACAATTTCTAAAAGGGTATCCCTCTCCCCCTCAATTAAAGCAAACTTTTCCCTAAGAGTCTCTTCACGTGCCACAAACTCATTGATTAAAATATTTCTTTCATCTTTGGCACAAACACAAACCATCGAATTTTTAAGGTCCTCCAATTCCTTTTCTAAAAATAGGACTCTATCATCACTCTCCTTTTTGGCAATTTTCAAAGAATCAAAATCAATACACAAATTACCAAAGTGCTCACGACAAATACCACTTTGAGTTTGGAACTCTTGCAAATATTCAATCTTAATTTTAAAACGAGAATTTTCTTTTTCCAAAACTTTAATTCTTTTGCAAAGTTTCAAATTCAAACTTTTTAAATTCTCAGCATGGTCGTGAACTTTTTCAAAAACAGGCACTTTATTATATAACTTCTCCATTTGAACACGCACTTTTTCAAAATTAATTTTTTCAGAAAATTGATATCTTAGAAAAAAAATTGCGGAAAAAGGAATACGCGATAAATTAGCGTAACCTGCTCTGATACCAATTTGAAAGAGTTGGCGCTTGCGTTCAATTAAGAAATAATATAATAAATACCAATTTTAACCCAAAATAACCCTAAGCATGCAACTAGGTGTGATTGAAACAATATGAAGTCATGCACAAGATATTCAACATACAAAGTTTAAGGAAAAATCCCCCACAGGGGCAAAACCATTTGTATATTCACTATAATTTGTAAAAGACGGTTTACAATCGGATTACAATGAAATACAGGTTGACTAAGAATTACCCCCAGGTATCGGATTCTGTAGTCGCGGCTGGAAGAAACCCTTTCCAGTAGGGCTGGCGGCTGGAACTATCCCTGTCCAGTAGGGCTGCAATGAAGAGGAAGAAGCGGTCCACTTCACAAAGGATTGAACATCAAAGGTGTTCTTGGGTTACCAAATTTGACTCACAAATGTATGGAATTTGTGTGAATCAAGGGTATGAATCAATGGACTCAAATACCATGAATACTTAAGAGTTATGGAACTCAGAAAATCGTGTGTAAGTCTTATCAAACCACTTCCCCGTAGTGGGTTTAAATAGAACCTCTTTGGCAAAGGAAATCTGATACACGATCTGGGAAATTCTATCAAGGGAGGACCGGTCCGGGCCTTAGGCGGATTGGTCTGATGCGGATCGGTTCGTTTTATTTAAAGCAGATTCTGTTCTCATTCGATCCGGAGCTCTCTGGACTTATGCAAGACGGATCGGTCCGGGTCTCAGCGGATCGGTCCGATGCGGATCGGTTCTTTTTAAATAGGGGCGGACCGGTCCGGTATTCTGGATTTCTGAATTCTTCTTTCTTGATTCGATACTCGGATTCCGTTGATGATGATGATATGAACTTGAATATCTTCAACGGTGTTACGGCTAATGACATATATAACTATGTTGGACAAAAATGTGCTTACACTTTTGTATCTTATTTTTGTATGGTTGTTTGTGCCGCGAGCTTTGTAATTCTTGTGAGTTATTAATGAGAAATGCATTTCCCTTTCACAAATAAAACAAAAACTGTAACTTCATGTATAACTCAATGAATAGTTTATTTTTAAAAAGGGTGAGGCGTGGTCGAGGCGTAGTGGTCAAGCCTCAAGCCTTAGGAGCCTAGGCGTACAAAGGTTTTTTTCCTTTTTAATTATTTTAATTATTCTAAGTCTAGTAATATAATAAAATAATATTTTACATACCTTGAATTTTTGAAAATATATCTGTATGTTTGGTAGCCATGTTTCTCATATGCAAGCTCCATACTTAATATGTAAAATGTATTTCTCAATATTTAATAAGCAATATACAAAATTTATTTTTCATAATTTAATAATCAATACCATTAATCACTCAATAATCGATAAACAATAATCAATATATAATGATTAAATACAAGATATGTATTTTCACCTTTTAACTTTCAAATGAAACATATAGACTTTGGGTTGGAAGTCATTCTATAATGTTAGGTTTTTCTTGGACGAGAGGTAAAGAGGTTTGGGATACCATTTGTCTTTCGATTGTTTTGAACGAGGTATTGGTCCGGTTTTAAAAAAAAAGTCTTTAAAAAGCGATATCGTTTCAGTAAGGCATTTTGTAAAAAAAAAAAATTACTCCTTAAGCCTTTTACCAAGAATAAGGCATAAAAGTCTTAAGGTGGGACGTTTCTCCAAAGCCTCAAGCCTAGGCGTGCTTAGACGGAGCCTAGACGTGCCTTTTAGAACACTTTTTCATATCCATAAAGTTGCCATTACAAAATTCATTGGATTACATTTATGAGTAAAAAGCATAAAAATTAGTTCCAAGGACGAATAATTTAACTTAAACACTTATTGTAGTTCTAAGAGGCAGATTGAATTGACACACGATCGTCGATATCAATAAAACAAAGTAAAGTATATTACTAGGAGCATTTTGTAGCACAACAATGGGACAAACACAATTGTATTGGAAATAAAGTATATTATTAGACATATGGGCATTTGAGAGTGTATATATATGTGTGTGCGATCACTCACATACCTATAGAGAGTTAACATTTACCACATACTATGTTAAAGGACAAAAAAATCTTTAAGGGGTGTCGTGATGTGTAAACAAAAATCCAATCAATTAAATTATTGGGCTTTGCATGTATATATTATATCAAGTTGCCATACTAAACTTGCTTATAAAAGATAAAATGGTCAATTTCACTTTAATCCCTCAAACTTTACCTTCATTTTTATTTCACCACCCAGACTTTTATTTCTAAACTAAACCCTGCAACTTATAAAAACGTGTCACTTTACCTCTAAACACAAACGGTTCACAACATAACACCGTTAGGGTTTGGCATAAGTTGACGGGATCTTGACAAATAAGTACTATTTACACTAGACATTTCCTACTAAGTCATATCAAAATATTTTTTTCTCAACAGGTCCTATTTATACATTAAGTGAATATTCACCTCATGTTTACAAGTATGACTAATTGGAGCAAAGAAAAAATCGTAGGACCTATTGAACTAGATGCTTAGGGAACGAGACTAGTTGAAAGAAATAAGAGTAGAGGTGGTGACATGAAAATTGGGCCAAAGTTAAGGTTATACCAAAAGAAGAACATTGGTTATAATAATCCTTTTGAGACTTCACCATTTCGATCGACTGCATAGTAAATTTATTCTTTATTAGGTTTCATTAATGTTTAAATTGAGGTCGAACTAGAAATCAAAGTGTTTTAACAATGCTAATACATTGGATATTCTAGCCTTATATATAAAAATATGCGTAGATATAATGAGCTTAAACTTGTAAGTCAAAATGACATTTGTAGGTTATTTTGTGTAACCTCCTCACACGCACGGTTGACTCTTAGATCTTATAAGAACATATACGAAAATTAAGACAATAAAAAACCATTTTCTTAAACATATATATATTTACACCTTTAATAGTTTGATGTGATTTAAAGTTTGAAAAAAAGGCAGAGCCCCACTACACACCTCTTGATGCCTCTTTCTTTACATATTGAGAAAAGATGATGTCCAACTTTGTTTGGTTGGAATTTTCTATTTTAGTCAAATGTGGGAAACCAAGCTACCCCCAATTTTTTCCTACTTTACTCCATGATTTATGCATTGTGTTCCTCCCTTTTTTCTTCAAAAAGTGTATATACAATGCTCCAATTTTATTCTCAACACACATATCAAAGATTCTCCATCTCTCCCTCTCTATCTCTTTAAGCAAACACTTGCATAAATATTTTCACATAAAAATATTTCTTATCCACAACTACAATACTATTATATGATGATATTGAGCTATTAATATTAAATGGGTGATAGCATACCAGAGTACTACCATGCATAGTTTTCTGAGATATAAATTATTTTTGATTCTATGTTGTTTTATCCTAGGGGTGATGGGGAACTATAAAGACTGCAACACAATTTCTTAGGCAAAGCCGCGAGACACCCTAAAGAGAGCGATATAGTCCACGACTCAGCCACATTAATTTTTTCTATTAAATTTTTCGCATTCAATAATTTTGTTCCATTTTCTTATATGAGATACAACAATTTCAAGGTAATTTATTTATTTGTTATAGACTCTGAAAACCACTCTACACCTAATGGTCTTACTAGTCTTGACATACTTTTCAAATTGGAAGGTTTAAACTTCAAAAGGCGGAGACAAAAAATGTTGTTTTTTCTCACAACAAAAAAAATTAGCAACCTGCATCATGTCAATTAAGTCTACTCTGACCGAACCTCCTAGAGCAAATGAGACTAGGGCTATTCAAACTTGGGAAGAAAATAATTTTTTATGCAAAAAATATATTTTGAATGGCCTAGGTGACGATCTTTATGATTATTATGCCTCGTGTAACTTGTTCAAAGAAATTTGAAAAGCCCTTTAGAAAAAATATGATACCGACGAGGCTGGAGCTAAAAAATACGCAATTAGTCGTTATCTGAAATTTCAGATGGCGGATGATAAATTAGTTGTTGCTTAGACTCATGAATTATGAAAAATTTCACATAATATTATGTATGAAGGAATGAAACTGGATGAGCAGTTCTAGGTTGTTGTTGTGATTGATAAATTACCTCTTGATTGGAAAGATTTTTAAAATACACTGCGACTTAAATCAAAATAGTTTTCATTTGAAAGTTTCATCATCTGAATTATAATTGCGGAGGAAGCCATTAAATAAGATTCTAAGGACAAAATTCTCATAGTGTCTAATAACAAGAATTATAACCGTAATCGCACTCTAGTTATTTTAAAACCAAATGGAAAAAAATATGAAATATCATAAAAAGAACCATAAACAAAATTTTAAACTGAATCAGAATCAAAATAAGAATAAGTATCACCCTTATAGAAATGGACAGACTAGTAACAATGGGGCAATTTCTCTGCTTTGGGTGTAACAAGCCTAGACATATAGCCCGTAAATGTCAGAATAGATGTCGTCATGCTCCACAGGGGAACCTAATTGAAGAGGACTTATCTTCCATGATTTATGAATTCAATACGGTTAGTGGGGCTGAAGGGTTGTGGGTAGATACTGACACTTTTCACCATATTTTATAGGATCGTTCTTTATTTATGATGTATTTTGAGGCCGAAGATAAGAGGGTGTTATTGAGTGATTCCCAATCCACTTAGGTTGTTGGTACTGGAGATGTGGAATTAAAGTTCACTTCTGGAAAACTATGATCCTTAAGGAAGTGTTGCACACTCCCGAGATAAGGAAGAACTTGGTTTATGTCTATCTCTTCAACAAAGCTGATATTACTCGGACATTCGGGGCTGAAGGAATGTTTAAATTGAATATTGATGTTATCAATAAAATTTCTCCCTCTACTTATAATGTTTGTTCTTTTAATATGTGTCATGCTAGACTTTGTCATGTTAATAAATAACTTGTTAAAAATATGAGTACTATAGGATTAATTTAAAAAATATCAATAAATGATTTTCAAAAATGTGAATGGTGTACTCAAGCTAAAATAACTAGGACCCCACAAAAATTTTATATTAGAGAATTTGAACCACTTGAATTAATTCACTCTGACATTTATGAATCAGATGGAATTATGACAAAAATAACAAACGTCACTTTAATACTTTTAGTGATGATTGATATGACTACTCATTTGTGTACTTAATGAAAAATAAAAGTAAAGTTTCTGACATGTACAAATTTTCTTAAATGAAATTGAAAGTCAATTTAATAAAAAATTTAAGAGACTACTTAGGCACTGGATATGATTCTGGACATTTTATTGAATTTTATAAAACCCGCAGTAATATTTACGAAAAAATAACCCCTTATTCTCCCGAAATGAATGGTAAAGCTGAAATAAAAATATGACTTTAACCGAATTAGTAGTTGCTATTTTATAAATTTCGGAGGTTGCCTCACATTGGTGGGGAGAAATTATTTTAATGATGTGTCGCGTGCTTAATAGAATTCCTAAGACTAAAACAAAAATATCTCCTTATGAAATTTAAAAAATTATTAAGCCAAACGTGTCATATTTTAGAACGTGGAGATGCTTAGCCTATGTATGTATTCCCGACCCTAAGAGGTCTAAATTGGATAGTAGAGCATACGAGTGTGTTTTTATTGGCTACGTAGTTAATAAAAAAGCATATATATTTTATGTTTTGAGAAATCAAGTCATTATCGAATCAAACTATGAAGATTTTTTTAAAGATAAATTTCCATGTAAATTGAGAAATAGTGGGGGCTTGACATCCACTAGCATTTCTATTCCTAAAAAATTCAAAATCTAATGAATCTATTTTGGAACTAAGAAAAAGTAAAAGAGGTCATATTGAAAAAGATTTTGGTCCCGACTTTTATGCTTACACATTAGAAGAGGACCCTAATGCTATTCATGACATTTTATCTTCTTTAGATGTCGATTAATTGAAAGAAGTTATTAATGATTAAATTGAATCATTAGAAAATAACAAAACTTTGATTTTAGTGGATCTTCTACTGGGTGTAAAATAATTAGTTGCAAATGGATTCTTAAAAAGAAATTAAAATTCGATGGTTCTATTGAAAAATATAAGGCACATCTAGTTGTCAAAGATTTTAGACAATGTATTAATGTGGACTTTTTTATACATTTTCACCCATGACTAGAATTACGTCTGTACGTGTACTATTTATATTAACTTCTTTAAATGATTTAATTGTTCACCAAATGGATGTTAAAACCGCCGTATTAAATAACGAATTGAAAGAAGAGATTTATATGGACAAATCTGAAGCTTTTATTCTACACGGTCAAGAAAATAAAGTGTATAAATTTGATAAATCTCTTAATGGACTAAAATAGTCTCCTAAACAACAACATGATAAGATTGATAGCTTAGTCACTTCTAATGGGTTCAGAATGAATGAAAGTGAAAAAATGCATATATTATAAATATGAAAATAGTATTTGCACCATCATATGTCTTTACGTGGATGACTTGCTTATATTTGGATCTAATATTGATATCGTAAATAATGTTATATCTTTATTGTGTGTCAACTTTGATATGAAGGATATGGGTGAAGCTATTGTGATATTAGGAATTAAAATTACTAGGTCTAAAAAGGAAATTTCTTTACACCAATCTCATTATATTGAGAAATTCTAAATAAATATAATTACTTTAACTGTAAAACTATTAGTGCTCCATTTGTTCCTAGTGTAAAGTTGTTCAATAATACTGGTGACAGTGCTAGCCAAACTGAGTATGCGAGCATCATTGGTAGCTACAGATTGCATTAGACTTGATATAGCTTATGTAGTGGGAGTAGTTGTAGATTTATGAGTAGATCTAGTATGGAGTATTGACATGCTATTGAGAGAGCCATGCGATGCCTTAAAAGGATGATGAACCTCGGATTACACTATCCAAATCATCCCGCTATCCTTGAACAATTTAGTAATGTTAATTAGAATACCTTATCTGATGACTCCAATGCTACTAGTGGATACATATTTAGTATTGTTGGTGGCATAGTTTCATTAAAGTCTAAGAAATAGACTATTCAGGAACAATTGATGATGGGGGCCAAAGATGATAGCACTAGCTACAGCTAGTGAGGAGGCATGATAGTTGAGAAACCTTCTGTCAGATATTCTATTATGGGAGAGACCGATACCCATCGTTCTAATCCACTGCGATAGTACCGCGTCTATTGCAAAAGTTGAGAATAGTTACTATAATTGTAAGAAGCGACAAATATGTCGCAAACACAGTACTGTTAGAGAGTTTATCTCTACATGTTTTGCGAGAGTAGATCCTAAACAATTTGAAAAAAATTGGCTTGATCCTTTAATGAAAGGACTAGCAAGAGAAAATGTGTGGAATACTTCGAAATGGATGGGACTAAAGCCTTTAGATGTTTGAGTAACTTGTGATGGTAACCCAAACCGTGGACTGGAGATTCGCAGAAATAGGTTCAACGGGTAATAACAAGTCATAAGAATATTGGTTGAATCATGATAATTATTGTATATGGGGTTTTACTCATAGTCCATCCCTATTGAGCATGCAATCCTTAGGCGAGTTGAGGTTGATTTAATTATAACTCTTAATAAAGATCTATAACTCTATTTTGAGTGGTATGCCTAGCAACATGAGTATCCTTAATAGACTCACCTATGTAAATGTGGAAGTGAGGCCGCTTCCTATGGTAATTTTGGGCGAATTCCCTAGAACATTCACTATATTGGGATAAAAGCACATGGTTATAACGTGCTGGCTTGAGGACTGCACCAAGTAGGGTAGTGTGTGGAATGTTATCAGAGATAGAGTCTAAAACTACGAGTTACTCTAGTATAGTCTGAATCATCTTTACTATGTAAATGTTCAAGTCGAAAGACACATTTGCTTATGCACAATCCTATGAATTATTTCTCGATAAAATTATTTTTCAAAATTTACAAGTGGGGGATTGTTGGAACCTTTACATTGATATGATGTAAAGTTTGGGAAAAAAGGAAAAGCCCCACTACACACCTCTTGATGCCTTTTTCTTTACAGATTGAGAAGAGATGATGTCCAACGTTTTTTAGTTGTCATTTTTTGTTTTAATCGAAAGTGGGAAATCAAGCTACCCCCATTTCCCATACTTTACTCCGTGATTTATGCAATGTATTCCTCCCCTTTTACTTCAAAAAAATTGTAGATACAATGCTCCAATTTTGTTCTCAATTGAAATATAAAAGATTAACTCTCTCTCTCTCTCTCTCTCTAAGCTAACCCTTGCAGAATTATTTTCACACAAAAATATTTCTTATCCACAACTATAAGAGTGTGATATTGTGATATTGAGCAATTAATATTAAATGGGCGATAGTATATCAGATTACTTCCGTGCATAGTTTTCTATGACATAAATTATTTTCGATTCAAGGTTCTTTTATCCTCGGGGTGATGGGACTATAAGAACTGCAACACAATTTTTTAGGCAGAGCCGTGTAATACCTTAAAGAGAGCGACCACATTAATTTTTTATGTTGAATTTTCGCATTCGGCCATTTCGTTCCATTTTCTTATATCATATACAATAACATATGCATATCGACAAATTTCATCATTTTTTAAGTATATATTATGGCAGACTTGGGTTTTTCGGCACGCCTTAGGATGCAGGTCGTTCTCACAATTTTGGGTTCAAAGTTTTTTTATTTACTTTAACAAACAAGATATCGATATTCTATATCCTTTGAAACTCGAGATACTTCCATATATAACATTGAATTGGGTATTTCACTAAGTAAACTTGTTAGTGCCAATTTTCTCTTGGTAGATAAACTATACATTATAGCAATAAGATTGAGACATTATTCTTAAATTACTAATTACTAATTATTAGATTATTTAGTGTACTAAATTTTATCTCAATAAGTGATCGGGAAGAATACCCCCATCCATTATAACCTTGCCCTACCCATGCATGCTCTTAACAACGATACGTTGCATTATAGGAAGAGTCTAAAGTAATGGACATTCTTTTAAAAGCAATCACATTTTCCTTTGTAACTATTAGGTTGAATTGTTACAATAAAAATAATCTATAATTATTACTTATATCCTATTATAATAATTCAAGAAATGGTGATAATAATGTTATTATGAATAGGCCCATCAAATATGAACGGGATAAAGGGAGGAATTACGAATGAACTCAAGGATGAATTAATTCATCTATATTTTGAAATTCCATTGTAAAATTAAAAAACAAAAACAAAATATCTCTTTATAGATATGTTATAGTCACAACAATTATGTTGCTAAAAAGGGCGGTAAAAGGTTAGTAGGGTATATGATTTGGTTCAACTTTTGTAAGCCAAGTATCTTATGAATTGTGAATTTACACAGGCCATGCTTATGGAGCAGTGTAAGGCAGAAAGTGGTTTTTTGCTCAGTTCTAATGATCAGTTATTTCTTCTTTATGACTTTAGTCTTCTTTGTTTGCCATACAAACATCGTCAGACATAAAGAGGTTTCGTAACCCTCTTTTTGGTCCAAGCACCTAAGAAAATAGTAAATAGAGCTTTTTGCTGTCTTGCATGATCGAAGGATACTCTACCACATATCAGAGGTGAGAAGAAACATCTACTTTTCACATTGCATTTTGGCCTTTTGGAGGATAAAGGTCACCAACCAACCAAGGGGTGTTTCTTAATTGCTGATTACTTTTAGCTTTAGATGCTTCAACAACGGATGAGTCAGAGAGGGGAGTGTGACAAACATCAAAAAAGGAAGGGGATTGCGTGGGCGTTTTTTATTTATTTTTTATTTTGGGTATAATGACTTGCATACTTAATTATACGAACCTGATTTTTTAAGTCCAAATTTGTTGATATTCATCAAGGTGGTTAATATGATATTTTAATGTGATTGGTTAAGTCAGACAATTTTACCATTGTTGAGTTATTTATGTATTAGTCCATCACACTGGAAATTGATGTTAACACTTAATTGAATATGATAAAAAAAATGTGTACTCCTTATTTTAATAGTTAACGAACACCTCTAAAGTTCAAGTGTTTGTTATGTCCGATGCTGCAAAGGACTTGTTTTATTACTAGCCGAGATAATGTGAAAAGTTTGAAAAGTTAAAAAGACAAATAAAAATAAGGCCTTTTACTGTTCAGTCTTTAGACTATAAAACCAACCTAACAAATTTTAAACGATTAGGTCCAATATATAAATACCCCCAAACAAAAGCCCAAACCCCAAGCAAACACACTTTGAAAATCAACCGCAAAGAAAACCCTCAAACACCCTTCTTTGGATAAAAAACCCAGCTGTCGAAGATTAAACAGATGATTTTCATTCTCAAATATTATTCCAAACAACTTTATCGGGTAATAATCCATGCAAATGTGTCTTAATCATTCTCAGATATTGTTGCTTTTGCAAGTCTTATGTTTTGTAAATCTTAAAACGATCGACTTTTTTTCTCATTTCAACTTTATTTCTCACTCAAATGAAAAACACGAACGCACATAAATGATTTCATGATATATTTTGAATAATTTATTGTATATTGAATGTAATAATTTGTTCTTAAGTTTATACCATTAACTTTCGTATACTCTATATATTTTGTTTTCATAGGTTTATATTTCTGCTATCACCAGTTTGTCATTGTATTTTAAGTCTTTTGTTGTGTATCCCAAATACTAATTTTTGTGTTCTTAGGTTTTATATAATTTTTTTCCTATTTTATTATCTTTTTTGTGTTCTCATATATATAAATTTGTAGACATTATGTATTGAGTGATGAAATCATATTATCTTGTTTATTATTGATGCAAAAAAATACGATATGCATCTAACTTCTACATTTGTTACATTGGTTTTAATAAAGAATCTACATTTTGCATATTGAGTGTATATACGTGCTCTCTATATTTACTACCTCCTATATTATTGTGGTACGCGCCGGCGTTATTTGTTGAGGAATATGATTGAGTTATAATATGTAATGCAGATAAGTTAAACAATGCACACGCACCTTACATAAGTGTACTTTTAGGAATCAAATCATTCAGTATGTATGGAGTGATGAAATCATATTATCTTGTTGTTGATGGCAATATACAATATACATATAGCTTCTACATGTTGAGTGTATATACGTGCTCTCTATATTTAATACCTCCTATATTAGTGTGGTCCGCGCTAGCAACATATCTTGAGGAATATAATTGAGTTATATTGCTTCATGTAGATAAGTTTTACAATGCACATGCATTTTACAATAAAAAAGTACACTCATAATTTCAATGATATGACAGTGTCTATGTGATGTTTTTGAATTACAAAACTACTCGGTTCACTTTTGAAGATCTTAAGAATATGAAAGCATTCCCATTGATAGTCAATATAACTTATGATGCCATAATTCATTTTTTGCTTTGCATCAATGATATAGCCAAAAAGTTACTTGGCTTTTATAACTGCTATGAAGACATTAAGGGTACTTTTGATGTAAAAAAATTACAAGTAACTGAATTAAAAGCTAAGGATTTAGCAAAATAAATTGAACAGTATTGTTTAAGAGTTTTTTAAAATGCTGAACACTTAGCATGGAGCTATTTTATCATTTTTTTAATATGTTACTAAGAGTCATTGTTGGTTTGTATCCTGTAAAACAATAGCTATTAGGTATTACCATGAATCAGACAATAGGGAATTTATTTATTGAAATCTTGTACTAAGCTATTCTTGTATTTTGTGTAGATTGATACGAAGTGTTAAGAAAATATACTTGTTCTTTAATATAATGTGTCGGTACTTTATGGTTTGATACATGTATTTTATTTTAATGTGCGTGTGCTTCATGTTTTAAAGCTTGTATTTTATTGCAATGTGTGTGTACTTTATTATTTTATGCGTGTACTTTATAGTTTTATCCGTGTACTTTATATTTTGATGCGTGTATTTTATTGCAATCGGCGCGTACTTTATGTTTTGAAGCTCATATTTTATTACTAAATGCATGTACTTTATTCTTTTTGTGTGTTCGTTATTGCTTTATGCGTGTAATTTAATCTTGATGCGTGTAATGTAATCTTTATGTGTTTACTTTATAGAAACGAGGTAGAAGATGAAGGCGCAAAAGGAAAAGCATACAAAAGAGGCAAAAGGGCAGTGCTGAAGAGAGTGGTCCTGTAGAGAGGTACCCACTCCACTGCTCACGAGCAAGCCTAATGGGCGAGGGGCCTCACATGTGAGAGAGTGTAAGAATAAGAGAATGGGTCCACAACGAGTGGCCAAAACCCCGAAAGAAGCCAAAATAAGAGACATGACGAGTGGGTTCAATTCCATAAGGAAGCCCAAATAAGATATTTGGCGAGTGGGTCCACAACGAGTGTCCCAAACTCATAAAGAAGCCAAAATAAGGTTTAGCAAGTGGGTCCACAGTGAGTAGCTCAAATATATATAAAAGCCAATAGGAAATAACTGGGCAGTGGGTATATAGTGAGGGGACCAAACCCAGATGTGAGCAAAGATAGAATATTATCGAGAGGACTCACAATGAGCTGACCTAAAAGAAATAAACACACTTCCTACACAAGAATGGAGAGAGGGTTCTCAACAAGTAACCTTAAGACAAAAGAGAAAATGAGCAAGAAAACCCAAAAGATAGAGGGGATGCTCACAATCCAATAACTATTATAAGTATCACTTGATAAATAGTTACTAGCATTATTTTCTCCTTATACAGGTAGGCTTGATCGAGCAAGTAGGGCTCGAGCAAGCCGGGATATCTAAGGAGTGTTGGTTTGGTAGCTAAGATGTAAGGTTTATTGGCCAAAGCCAAGACCCAACCACTTGACACTTTAGGATAAAGAGAATACTAATAGAAGAGACCTTAGAGGTCGCCCAAGCACACACAAAGCTCACACTTAGATTAAATGCGTGAGTAGCCAAGATGCCGTTCACAAAAGTATTTTTAACTGACCATTAGCGAGTGGATCTGAAGGCCTCTCGCAAGTTTTTACAAAAGTTTCTTCACCAAGTTACTGTTTAAAAACATATTTACCAAATCACACGTTTTGCCACTATTAGCCAACGTATTCACTTTTTGACTTTGGTATGAACCATGTGTCACCCGTAAAAAGGATGGGCGGCTAACAGAGATAAAAGGTACACTGTAGAGCTTGTCTCTAAGAGTGTCTCATTTTGGCACCCAAACGCCACATCAACCCTAGTAACTACCTATAAATAGGACCCTTGGGTAAGGTAAAACACACACAGAAAACTCAAGTTAATACTATTACTCTATCAAAACTACACTAAAAAAGTATTCTCTTTGTGCTCTCTTTTGAGTGTCAAAGTGCTTATCTCTTCACTCCATTTATAACCATCAATTTCATAAGATTTATCTCTCTCTCTCTCTCTCCCTCTCTCTCTCTCTCTTAGACATTATCATCATTGTAAAAGTTGTTACTCATTATTATCTTTTCAGATAGTAAGTTACAGAGACCTCCATTGTTACTACAAGTATAAGGTTTTCTTCTCCAGCTTCTCTTAAGACTTTAAAAATCTTGAAGGCAACATCTATGGGAGTAGGTCATGACTCACCTATTCCAGTTCTTCATAGATCCCAGTACAACCACCCTCCTATATTTAGCAACTCCGCTGGGGAGGTATTCTCATTGCCATGTATAAAGAAGGATACAATGTTTCAAAGTATCTAGTGTTCAAGGACACTCTAGTCGAACATGGAATTCAAGCTGACCAGACAACCCAAGAAGAGGTAGTGGTGACCGGAGTTATATCACTTACTCCTCAGGGAGGGCATACCAGCACAGCAACAACCACGCCCTTAGCAGGGTTGGATCTAATGATTATATTTATTGAGTTTCTGAAGCAGAACAATGTTGACATGGTGAGTATAATACAAACTTACATGGTGCACGTAGTAGCACCTGTAGGAGGAACAACAACCACAACAATAACAGTGGAGGTGCCTCTACCATGAAAAATTATAACGGAGATGGTAGCTGCACCCTTAAGCTCATCGGTGGTGAAGAAAGTTGGTGCAGAGGAGTCATTCTCCAAAGTTGTTACTACGGGAGAGGTGAAGAAATTTATTTATCTTAAAAGGAATCCTCTCACATATATGAGCAGATATGGAATCACTACCCAGAAATCATCAATGAGAAGCCGTATCCAGAAGGGTACGTTCCTCCTAAGTTCATAAAATTTAATATAAAGGGTGAAAACCCTAGAGAGCACGTAAAAAGGTTTGTGGAGTACCTAGGTGTGCATGGAAACAATAAGGAGCTAAAGTTGTGAGAGTGCAAAAACAATCTCACCGAAAAAGCATACATGTGGTACTCCCACCTGACATCAAACAACATTCCCACCTGGTAAGAGATGCATAGATAATTTTTACAAAAGTTCGTACGAGTTCACGCTAAGGAACCTTGCACAAAACGTTCAAAAGCCTGGAGAGGAGCTAATAAAATACATCAAACGCGTCTGAGAGAGGGTATTGGATGTCGATGAAGATGTAGCTGAGGCCAGATTATTAAAAATCTGTGTTGAGGGATGTTGGAGGAATACAAAATCCACTTGGTGAATGAGACCAGAGATGTCACGTTTAAAGAGTTAACGCGAGCAACTAGTAATATTTCCATGATCATCAAACACAAACCACAAGGGTGGAGGATATAAGTTCCTCTGACGATGGGAATATTTCAAGTCTCTAGATGCCAAATAATGAACTATGTGGATGGGAACCCTAAAGGCAAGAAGGGAGGCCAAGGGTTCAAAAGTAATAGTCCAACCGGAAAAAGTAGATTTGGGGATGACATCCTACCACCTCTACCCTACAACATAGTGGGGGCCATGGATTGTTACAACACATTGGTATGAGAGGGGGTGGCAGGTCCCCCCACATATGGTCAGATACCAACTGCAACAGAAAAAGCAGATGCTAAGTCTTGTGAGTTGCATCAAAGAGTTTAGTATGCTACTAAAGACTGTTTCTATTTGCGAAGAATAATTAGCGAGTAGGTGGCCAATGGCACTTTGTAAATCCTTCCATTAGATGTCATTAAAAACCCTCTGCCACCTCACCACTATGGCACAACAAGCATGGTGGTAGCATACTACGAGAAGGAATCCCGAGAGCCGGAGGGATGGTGGAGTAATAAAAGAGCATGTGAGGAATGGCTGGCTGACTTGAATAGAGAAGAGCAAAAAAATGAATAAGGCGAGTAGAGGAGTCTCCTAAGAGGAAGTGTGTATATGGTCCTCTCTCTATATGAAGGGGGAACCTCAGAGGCAGAATATATCTAAAATGCAAAAATATATGAATTTAAACTTGATTCAAAATGTGCAACTATTGCAAGGAGTCACAAGTTCAAGTGGTTCTTCGACTAGATTCGCGTAAAATATGATACTCGAATAGTAATCACCAAGAAGATCCTGGAAGCTGTCTAATAATGAGGGGATCCCTCTATAAACTGGCATGGTCCTATAAGAAGGTTGATCAAGAGGTACACATTTGAAGTGGTGTTCTCAGAAAAAGACAAGCAGGTACCCTATTTTAATAATTATCCTTTATACGTGACTTCTCTAGTGAATGGAATTAGTTTTCTAAAGGCGTTGATGGATGGGGAATCAATCAATATCATGCCCATCAATATTTTGTATAAGACTGGTATTTCCCATGAAAATATTATGCCAGTGCCACTCATAATTTCTGGCTTTGATAGTTTATGGATGCAATCACTTGGATAAATGAATGTATGGATCAACTTAGGAAACTTCACATCCCATATGAAGTTTCATATTATAAATGATAACACTAGTTATCAACTTTTGATATGGGAAGTGTGGATGCCCTATATTTTCCAATGCCTTACGAACAAGAAGACGACTCGAACCTATAAAACAAAGTTAGATTTGAAAATTAAGGTGGAAGTGGAGAAGCAAATAAGGATCTGCATGGATTTTAGGGACTTAAATTTTGCCTGCCTAAAAGATTAATTCCCACTACCTAATGTTGACAGTTTGGTAGATGTCACGATGGGGAATGAATTGTACAGTTTCATGGATGGGTACGTTGGCTACAACCAAATTTGAACGAATCTAGTAGACGTTAAGAAAACTACTTTTCGAACACCATTGGGAAACTTTCACTACACAGTTATTCCATTTGGACTGAAGAATGCATGTCACACCCATCAATGCACGATGATGGCCATATTTCATGACTAATTTCATGATATATTAGATTTCTATGTAGATGACTTGGTAGTGAAATCCAAGAAGGAAAGTAAGCATGCGCAAGATTTGAGGCGAGTGTTCGAGAGATATCATAAATATGAAATGAAGATGAACCCCTCTAAATGTGCCTTCGAGGTGACTGTAGGAAAGTTTTTTGGGTTAGTGGTGAATAGTCAAAGGGTGAAGATTGATGAAGAAAAAATAAAAATCTATTTTAATTATGCCACCGACAAAGAATCAAAGATAACTCAAGAGCTTCTTAGGGAAGGTTTCTTACCTTAAAAGATTCATACCAGCCTTGGCAGAGGGCACTGACCCTTTTGCCCCATTAATAAAAGAGAAAGACAAGTGGATCTGGGGGGAAGAGAAAAAGAAATCCTTTGAGAAGACAAAAGAAATATTGACCTCTCCCTAAACGATGATACGACCAAAAGCAGGTGAGCCATTGCTGCTTTATCTGACCTCTATAGAAGGTCCATAGGGGCTTTGATTACTCAAGATAAATCAGGAATGTAAGGGTCGATGTACTAATTATGATGAGTAATCTCAAATAATGAGTCTAGATATACCAATTTGGAGAGCAATTGTCTTATTTTAGTCTTTGTTGCCCAGAAGCTGAGATAACATTTGCTTGCTTTTGCTGTCCATATTATCACAAATTGTGATGCCATAAAGTATTTCCTAGTGCGAAATATCGTGGTGTGAAAAGCAACAAGATGGTTTCTGATACTATCTGAGTATGATTTAATATGTGTGTTCCTAAAGGCCATAAAGAGAGAAGTAGTAATAGACTTGTTGGTCCACTTCCCCAGTCAGAACTTTGAGCCTCCTATCGAAGAATTGTTGGGCGAGAATTTTCAAGCCTGCTTAGCGGAGGAAATGAAATATGGAATTTGATGGTTCTTGTGCGCAAATGAAAGGTGGGGATGGAATCATCATCTCGAATGGAAAAAAAGAAGGTTACCTTATCTTTGAAAATAGATTTCAAATGTTCGAATAATGAGGCAGAGTATGAGGCTCTCATATTTGGTCTATTAGAGGCGCTGAGAAGATGGATCAAAGTAAATATGAATACAAGGGGGTCATAACTTGGTTATGAAATAAGTTAATAGGGAATTTTCCCTCAAGCATGCCAACATGACCTAATACATGTATATTATTCAATGATTACTCACTCACTTTCTAAAAGTAACGTTAGCGAGACATGCACGGACAATGAATAGGAATCCGGATGCATTGGCCACGATAGCCCAGAAATTAGAGTAGGAGGAGTAGGAGGCCACCATCAGAAAGAGATGAAGAACATTGCCAACAATAGTGAAATCATTATTTTTTTTGTGAGGAACGAGAGGATTGAATATGTTTGATAGTGAAGAAACTAGAGAGAAGGTGATATGAAGATGTTGGAGTAAGTAAATTAGCACTTACTCTGACGGACACTCTATTTTAGAAGCCCGGGAGGAGACGGATGGTCTAGATAAAGGTTGATAGCCATGCATAAGAGGAATTGTGGGGATATTGATATTCCCCTTTATCGACGGCCGCAACCGTGTGTGTGTGTGTGGGAGGGGGGGGGGGGGGGGGTGGGGTGGGGGGTGTGGGGATACTATTGTCCCACTATGAGAATGTAAGTCGTTCATCTACAACAAGGCTATTTAAAGTGTCAAACCCATTTTCACCAACCTACTTAAGAGAATTTTGAAGATTGAAGACAACCTTACATAGCCTACCTCATAGATGGGGAGCTGCTAGCTGAGAAGGCAGATGAAGTTTACTTAAAGAAAAGAGCAACCCATTCTAACTTGGTGGAAGGAGAGATCTATAGAAGAGGATATAATGAGAAAGCAGTGCAATGTGTGTCCAAGGGGAATGTAGAGAAAGTGTTGAAGGAGTCTCACTAGCCTTACCACACGGGGGGGGGGGGGGGGTGCTAAGTTGTACAACCAATTGATGACGCTAGGTTATTATTGGACAACAATGGAGGCTAATTTTATCCACTATGTAAAGAAGTGCAGGGCATGACAAGTACATGGAAACATGGTCCATGCCCCCTCAGTAATCTTTCAAAGTCTAAAACCACCTACCCCTTCCATACTTGGGTATTTGATCTAGTAGGTAAGATTAGTCTAGACTCTTATGGAAAAACCATCATCATTATTGCTCCTGAATTGTATACCAAGTGGGAAGAAGTGAGATTCCATTAAGGAGAGTGACTTTTAAAGTGGTGATGTAATTTATGAGGGAATACATTATATGAAAGTTTGGTATTCCCAAGGTTATCTTCACGAAGAACGGGAAATAATTCCTATGCAAGGAAATGAGGCTCTTAACAGATAAATACTACAAATAAAACGTGATCAATATCTTAAAGAATATGCTCGAAGACATGCCAGTGGCTTAGGATGAAAAGTTTCCAATTATTTTATGGGCTTAAAGAACTTCGAAGAGAAATCCAACATGGTTTACTCCTTTCTCTTTGATGTATGGGACTGAAGTTGTCCTACTAGTAGAATTAGTAGTACCCTCAGCTAAAGTGTCTCTGAGTAATGGACTCATACCATATTTTATGCATGTACAATCAAAAGACCTAGACGACCATCAAGATAAGGCTACAGAAAATTTCAAAGTTTATAACCAATAACCTTATAGAGCTTATGAGAATTTAGTCAAGCCTAGAAAGTTTCAAACATGAGACCTGGTCTTACAAGCATCCACTCACCACCTGAGGAGAATGTCAGCATCCCAATTCAAGTCGATCTAGGAAGGGACCTTTGTGGTATGAGGAGCAGGGAAGTCTGGTTATTACCATATAGCGAAACCTGATAGTGAATGCATCCAGTCTATTAACAATAAGTGGTTGAAAAATACTATGCCTGGATTTTTCCAAGTCTTTTTTATGATTTCAAAAGATTTCTCTAGTATAGATACTCCTTTTGTAAAAGAAATTTTATACATGAAATCAATCTATACAGTATAGAAAAATACTATCTCATAAAATTAAATGAATATACTTTATTTTGACCTGGCATAATTGAGATCTCCTTCAGTTATCTGTATTTGTTCTTTATATCTTATGAGCACCCACTCGCTAATATGATATGAGTGGATGCACCTAGATTAATCAATTGATTGTTTTTGCCTAAGCATGAAAAAAAGAAACATATGTTTTCTCATGGGGAGAACAAATTTTGACTTTCAAAGTTTGTGATAGGGTTCAGAATTTAAGGAACTTTAGTGATTATATGAAGAAAAGTCCATCTCTTTATAATAATTTAAATATACCACAGATTAAGGGTATTTTTAAAAAATTAACAGACAGCTTTACTTACAATGAGAACAAGTTTTGAAGAACCAAGTTGTTAATTTTACTTTTGTTGTAAGAATTAGTTAAATTATTATTTGGGAATATGGAAAGAGGGTTAATCTCTCCTCTAAGTCATTCCCTAAAAGTAAAATACTTCCAGATGAAATGTGGAATAAGTATCCTATAGATCTAGGGCCCGTTTTAAAATATAGTTTACCAAGACATTGTGTAAATACTCCTGTAGAAAAAGGAGCAGTTCACAGTAAACAAATATTAGTTTAGAAAGAAATAATGCGAAGAAGAGATGAAAACATACAAATGGAGGAAAAGTATCTGTCTTCATTAATATAGAATATTCTCATAGAAAATAGATTAGTCCTTTTATGTACAAGAAAAAACAAAAAGTACATAGGAAAATAAAAAGCTTACATCTCAGTAAATATCAATTAGACAAAACAAAAAAGAGATTCTCTTGCAACCACATACCAACATACAAAGGAATTTTTTTTTTAACAAACTCCTCCAGTTTAGCTATACGGGCCTCGTCCTCAGAGTCTCCGTCCATGACCTTTGCCAACTTGTCCTTAAGCAACTGAATCCACCCATGTAGTCGAGTGGTCTCAGCGTGATGCATATAAACTCTAGTTTGCCAGGACAAATAAAGCTTCATTATCTTCTTAAATGGGATGCTCATGAAATGATGAACAATAGCATCAAGCCAGTCTAAGTAGAAGTGATAGAAACTCTGAAGCTCATAGAGGGCCTGCAAAAATAGTGAAGTCTATGAGCTAGTGAGATCCGCAGGAGTAATGGGAAAAACATCATGGATATGGATAGTAAGGGCCTTCAGATTATATATGATAAGGCTATCAATATTGAGGATGCTCTATGTAGTGAAGGTCTCAGGATGATGCTCGAGAATCAGCTCCAATATCTCTCTCTCTCACGGCTCCTGAAACTCTTTGGCTGCTCCTCATGCCATAGGTTTCTTATGAAGATCTCAGGAGCCTCCACTTCAATATCATCATAACCTATATTCCTAGAGTCAGGCTCATAAGGAAGAAGGGAAGAATCCTCGACAGAACTCTAATCCCTAACAGATCGAGTGGCCTCAAAAGTAGGCCCCTCATCATTAGCTTCTTAAACATCCCCGCTCACGTGATCCTGAAAATAATAATAAGTGAAGAATAAACGAGGAGAAGAAAATGAGTAACTAAACAACTTCAATTAAAAAAGGAATAGAAAAGAAAACTGTAAGTAAAAACTTTCCCCCAGACCCAAGGGGGTGAGCATACTACATGCCAATATAAATAGTTCTCCTAAACGTGCTATGCCAATTATGAGTAAATAAAATATCACAATAAGAGATGCCGCGAAAACAATCACAAAGATCAAAAAGTAAAATAAATCGCATTCACAACAACGATATACGTGGTTTTACAACTTGCTTATGTGCACGAAGAGGATACTTGCTCTTATTAAGTGTCTCTCAAAATCTCCAGTGTCAATCCCTTTGCCCCGGGTTGGGGTGTACAGAGTTTGAGTTATTCAAGGAACTCTAACTATCTTGCAAATTTTCCATAAGGTACTTGAATATCTTATCCGAGAATTTTTGTACTTGATTTGAGCATATCCGTATGTGTTACTATACCACTAAAATACTCGTGTGTAAATGGAGTCATGATTAGGGCCAAGAAATGTGTTAATCCATCAGGACTGGTCGGTTACTCTCATGGACTATAAAAATGGGCTCCCATAATTTCTCCTAAAATCTTTGGGCCAACAGTTTTGGGCCAGTAGATTAAAATTGAGTTAAAGTCTCATGGGCTTAAAGAGTATCCAAAATCTATCTTGGAATATTTTTTATTTGTGAGAGATAGCAGGGACACATTTATCTTTAAGAAGAAATTTGAAGCATTGAGATCTTCTCAGGGAAGCGTGACTCATGATTTGAGATATTTGAAAACTGTTCGTGTGTAACTTAATCACCAGTTCAATAAATTCAGGCATTCTTTTTTCATCCTTCATCTATATGATTACTCTATTATTTTATGCTTAAAAAAATCAGAGTTCTTCATCATCTATGCCTTTTCAACGCTTCACCACGACTTGTAAGTTCTAGTCTTCATCTTGTCAGTTATTCTTATTAAATTAGTTTGTCACTGCAGCTAGTGTTTCTCTTCCTCTATCATATTAATGGCGAGTCTTGATAGAAAATCCACTTATGTGTTTAGAACATGTTATAATATTCTTGACTGGATTGATATTGAATGTGTCCCTATCCGTCAAAACATTTGCACCATAGACGATGACCATTTTATTCATACCTTGTTAGTCTCTGAGGGGGTTTGACATTTCCCCCAATCATCTATTTTTGAACTTCTTCAAATACTTTGATATCGTTCCTTCCTAATGTACTCCAAATGTTGGGAAAATTATGAATGGAGTACATAGGATAAATGAGTTGTATGATACTAACTAGTGGTTTGCTGAATTTTTCTACTGCTATGTCTTCCCGCGGACAAAATGGACTTTTGTATCTAAAGGCTAGGTGTGCGGACATGGCTCTTATTGTTAATTTTCCTGACTCTCATAAGGATTACTAGAGTGAGTTCTTTATTTCTAGAAATTGGAAATATCCTCCCTATATTATTCCCTGTTCTTTACTCGTTTATTCCTCTTCGTGCCTTTTCTAACACTTTTTATGGTTGTACTGTAGCTAAGGTCAAGAACCAAGAACCTTCTCATCACGAGCTTAAAGTTGCGGATCTCCTGAAATCTTGGAGGATTAGGGAAACTCTTTCTTACAGTGATCATCCCCGATCTTTTGATTATTTTTATGAGTACAAGAACACCACTTCCACTTCCATCGCCATGCCAGTAGATTCCATCCCTGATTTAGAAGTTTTAGAGGAGGAGGTTAGTGGCACTTCTGAACCCATTCTGATAAAATAAGAAGATGCAGAAGAGAGCTAATAGGAGGAAGAGGAATGAGGTGAAGAGGAAGAAAATGAGGAGGAAACCAGTAAAAAAGGAGAGGAAGAAGAGGAAGAAATGGCTCTATCGAGAAAAAGGTGTTTGATCAACTATGACAATGATGGAGATCTATTATCTGATCATATAAAGCCTTTGAAGAGGAAGGAATGAGACTCCCCCAATGCAAGTGGTTCCCAGTCAGGAACCAGTGAGAGTGAAATAGAGAAGAGAAATAAAGAAGAAGAAGGGAAGAGAAGAGACATAGAGAAGAAGAGAGAAAAGGAGACAAGGAGGGAAGAGGAAAAGAGGAGAAAAGCCTTGAAGGAGCTCCTTATGCCTTATTACGTTGTTATTTTTAAAGAGAAGAGTGTCGCTGACTCCCCCCCATCTCCCCCTACACTAATAGAGGGGGTTGTGCTTGCTTTCGATCGTGAGCAGTCAATAAACATGGGTGCCAATCAGTTAGCCCTAAAATTATCTTAGGGGCTTGCTTTTGTACGTCTTATTTTTCTTATAATTTTTTAATTCTCTCTTCAAAAAATTGGTTTGAGTTTCTCTTCTTTATGTAGTTGGTTTACGATTTCATTATATTGTTCTATGGTCGGGCTGACCAGTCAACGAAGAATGCGAAGCTGGAAGAGTCCCCGAGGAACTTCAAAGAGGGCTTGGCCAATGGTAAGGCCACTTTTGATCAAGAGAAGAATAGGGACTTGGACACTTTTAAACGACAGTTGGCAAAAGAGCTCGCTGACCTCTAGGAGGCCTATAGATAAGTAATTGCTGATAAGTTAAAGGTAGTAGAGGTAAATAAGGAGTTTTCTACCAAGGTAGAGAAGTTGGAGGGAGAGGATGCATCTGGCCAAGATAACGGGTACAATGAAAGCTGGGAGGCAACGTATGATGATGCTGGGTGCCATATTGCCTATGTTAAATGGTTGGGCTTCAAGAAGGGATGGTATCAAGCTTTGTTCGCAGTTGAGGTTCCTGCTGACTACCCCTTGTTTTCCCAGCACAAGCCTTGCCCAAACCCTATGGATGCTGAGGAGCCTCTGACCTACCAAACTTTTGTTCAAGCTGGGATAAAACCTATTGATCCTACTACTAGAGACCTTTTTGCTGGCCAAATTGCAGATGATGTTGGCTAGATCATGGTTACTGGGGATCAAGCTTCCCTAACTACTGATAAGGGGATAAATCCAGCATCTTTTGAGCAGGTGTAGACCTTTATTGCTGGTCTAGGGTGTTTTTTTTTATTAACCTGTTGTTGTTATATTTTGTAATTTTTAGACTTGTACTAATGTAAGCCCCCATTTATGTTTAAATGAAAATAAACTCCCTCTTACTCGCCTTGTCTTGATAATGATGTTGGTTAAATATACTGTTTATTCTATTAATTATAGACCATTGATATAGATGAGTATATACCTATAAATTCTCCATTGGGATGAATTCTTGGGTTGAACACCGACTCGATGGTTCACAAGGCCTTTGTGAAGATCTTCAAATCCTTGAGGGAAAAAAAACTAGCGGTACACGGACCAATCCGGATTTGTCACTAAGGTGAATGACAATCTCGAAGAGATGGAAGAGGTTAAGAGTCCAAGAGGAAGTAAATGAGTTGAAGGCCAAACTTTTGGATGCGAGTGAGGTGAATCAAGTGAGCGAACTGATCCAGTGGGAGAACGACGATTTGAAAAAGGTAATTTATTGAATGAACGAGAACACCCCATCAGGGTCCTCCTTGGTACTGCGAGGATCTTCATCATTGTCCAAAGAGGTCGAACGAGCTGAGATCCAAGATTAGCGAAGGGAGTTGGCTGAGCTAAAAGGGTATGCCCCAATGAGGCTAAAGGAGGGAGAGGAACTTTCTTTTCCCCCGGGGCGGCTTAATTCCCTTAGAGAACTAAAGATGCCTAAAAAGTCTCCCTTATGGTATAAGTATCAGATCGATTGCCTAACCTATCACTACAATTCCTTTTCTAGGGATGATCGGTGGATCCCCATAGATTCTATTCCTGTTCAGCTTCTGTAACATTACTTAGAAGATGCCGGAGAAGAGTTTGTGCCTCACCCAGATGATGGTCGGAGAGCGCGCGTAGAATATTACCTTTCTTGCCATCTTGGGCCGTTGTAAATCCTTTGTTCACTCAGGCTTTAATATAAATGTAACTTTCTATTTGAGCCAATTAAAAATTGTTATTTACTATTTCTCGATGTTTTGACCCCGTGCTAACTAAACATTAATATTAGTTTACTGGGAAATACTCAACCGAACATCTTTTTTCTTATAATTTTATCGTATTAAGATTTACAGTTGACTAAATGGTATTAAGAGATAGTGTTGGTTATATGTTGTTTGTGTTTATCCATTCCTCCAGTCTAACATGCCTTAGCTATGTCGTTCCATCTACTTAACCTTTTAGGCCGTGTCTTAACACTCCTTTAGGCCTAAGTAAGATGATAGCAATAATGAACTTGGTTAATTAGCCTTCCGCCGGATCAAATTTTTTGTGACCAATAATGTTGGCAAGAAATATATGTTTTATTGCCTAACGATCGTCTGTAGGGCTTTTATGGTTACTGGGAGAACTCGTGAGGTCTCTTGTTTTTATAACAAGAACCTATTAGATGTAATAATTGAAACAAATATACTCACCCCTATAATTGTTATGAACCCTGCTTAATCCTGTTAAGTTTTTTGATTTGAAAACAAGTTGAAAAACTTCTCGTAATCTCATAAGTTTAGGCATGCATGATGGAGATATCACTTGGAAAGTGTGCATATTAATGAGATGTTATCGATAAAAGTTAATTAGGCAATGTAAAGATATGAAGGGGCCAATCCGTCCTTTATTCATTGAATACTATCTGAGCAATATAATGTCTAAAAATAAAAATTTCTGTAAACTAAATGTGCTTGTAAAAATATAGAATATTTAAAAGTAAAACTTCTTGAGATTAACTGCATTACACGCTCCTAGTATCTCCATCCCCTCTAGCGTTTCCAGGTGATATGATCCTTGAAGATCTTCTCTGATTACCCTAAAGGGTCCTTCCCAGTTTACCTTCTTATGATTTTACGACACTGTAATACACCGTACTTTTAAAGGTATTTAAATTAAACTGTGGATGTAATTTGGTAATTTGAGGAATTATTATGAATAGTAATTTTGGAATTAATGAGTGAAATTAAATAAATTCAATATTATAAAGTGAATAGTAAATATTAGTTTTCGAGTGACAGATTAATATTACGTGGATTATATTTTGAGACTAAGTATATGAGTAGATTATTTTTATTACATGTCGCAGTTGGGTAAAGCGACGAAGAAAAATATTTTAAATTGGAAAACACGCGTATTGAACGCATTGGGTCAAAATAGTGAATTTTAGTTAAGTGACTTGGATGGAGATTTCGACTCCGCCATTGAGTTCGGAATGGCCGAGATAGTCAAAATATAGTACCCGGGGGTAGTATTTGGGTTCCGGGAATTTTTGGACTAGTAGGGACTCATAAATGAGTACACGAGTCATTTAACAATTGGGTATACACCTAATTTCGGGTTTAATAAGGAAAAAGCCCTTATTTCTCCCAAATATCATCCCTAAGAGAGAGGTAGAAGAGAGAAAGAAGAAGACAGAAAAGAGAAGAAAAGAAGATATTTCCTGCCAAAATTCGCGGGATTCCACTCGGGGTCGTCGGATTTAATCCACGAGGCAAGTGTTTAACTTGCTTTATGATTTAGTGCGTTTATTTCTCATATTATAGTTGGTATAAAACTAAAGATTTTTGGGTTGAAATTTCGTGGATCAAACGGATTTTCGGAAGATTAAAACGGATATAACTCGATTAATACCCAATTTGATAAACTTGAAATTTATTGTTGAAAATGGGTTCTAGGATGATTAGAACCCTTTCTATATGTGTATTTATGTTTTTTTTGAGGTTGGTTGATGATGAGAGAGGAGAAAAAAAAAGCTTGGAGGTGCTTTAATGGAGGTTTGGATTTTTGGAGAAGAAGGTGAATAGTGATTATCGTCACTTCCGGTCTGTTTCGGACAGGAAGACGGCCGATTCAGCTCTCGGTCAAAACACGAAAGTTGTAGATATTTGCTATATGGTCGCGTGAGCGCCAACTGTGTATTTTTCTGATTTTTCTTCGAATTATTATGATTTTTATAAATGGAAGTTTCAGGGTGAAATCACCAACTCGAAAATGCACTCGGAGATTGGAAAAATAAAAGGCTAAAATTATTTGGAGATTAATATTTGGGGTTCTTAAAAATGGTGTGGGTACTTCTAAATATATTTTTAGTAAGGCGTGTATTTTGGATTAGTTGAAAGTAAAATCCAAGATTTACCCAAATGGGGGTGTTCGTGAGGAATAATACTTAAAGAGATATTTAGGTGTGATTTGAATATTAAATAAGGGAATACGTATTGCGGTATTTTAATTGTGTGACGACCTATATCATTGTGAATGAGAATATTCAAGGCTATTGGCTATCTCTATAAGAGTTTGGAGATTATAGCCATAAAAGATTGAGAAGAGATATAAATAATATATATCGATGTTGTTGATATAATCATTGTGCGGTGAGAAACTCTCAGAAAATAAAATATTAGGGATTGGTAAAATTGATAAATGCGTAGGATATCCAAGATATAAATATACTATGTATGGGATGTATTATATGGGCTATGAGTATGCCCTTATATTATATATGTGTAAAAATTATGCCCGTGCTACTTTCTATCACGGAGGTTACCGCGCCAGGACAGTCTTATCTCGATGGGACCTTCATGGGGGATATTGACTTGTACCCTAGAACATAGGACTCCTTGGTACAGGCTATCTGATTGATAGTCAGACGGTCCTAAGAGAAGTGAGGGTATGTGCTGACCTCTTAGTGACTTGGAACTATGTTTCGCCTCCATTTGTATGTGTTTTGTATTAATACAGTTCGAGAGTGATTCCAAACTAGTATTTCCCTTAGTTTGTGTGATATGGGGACTTGATAGTAGAGTATTCCAGCACCGTCGATCTTATGTGTGGTGCCATTAGTATATAAATCATATGTGTGACTGATATATATACGTATATTTATATGGGAACTTTCTACTGTGCGTATAAGTAGATAAGTAAGAAATAAATGCTTCAACTTTATTATAAGTGTTCGGGAACTTTATAAAGGTACAAGGGGTTTCTTGACCAGGGTGCAATAGTGCTATATATTGATATATAAATTGATGTGTACACATAAAGAGAATAATGTGTGTATACCGAAATCTTGTTTGGTGTCCTATATGGATAACTAATATATTTGTTGCGAATAGTATATTGTATATATATGAGATGAGATATCATATAACCTAACCCTGTATAAAAAGGAGAAGAATGAATAAAGTGATATACTCCTTTCGGTAGATTTATATCCAGACTTATATGAATATAGATCATAGGTTCTAATGAGAACTATTAATAAATACGGGATGGTATAAATGTGGTATGTACTTAAGGTTTAATGGATCCCGATGATAAACATTGTCACGTAGTAGTGTATCGGGGGGGGGGGGGGGGGGCTTCCTTGTTTGGATTTCGCTTCGCGAGACACCCCATGCATGAACATAACGTAATGTTGGGAATGGGGAGAAGTTTAGTCCTTAGTACTTGAATTTATGAGGATTATTAGAAGATGAGTAAATACATTAGTTAGGCAGGGTAGCTTAACTAGGTTGTTTTAAAAGGTATGCGATAGTTGTGCACTATTAGAAGAGGGGTGAGGTGTATCTCATGTGAGAGCGATACCAGCTTAAATATGAGAAATATCATATTTTAAAATATGGATTTTAAGCACTTGCTAAAATATTTTCAAAACTCGGGCTCAGACCCATTTTATTTATTTTCTCCTCTCTTTCTATATCTCTCTATATATAAGTGTCCAGACACAGGGACGCCTGGATGATGATTCTTTCGAGTCATATGTTTTCTGCAGCAACTATGGATGCAAGCAGGTTTATTGTAGGCACTTCCATCATTGAGATCCAGATAGGAGGTATTGTAGAAACATTCGGGCTTATGGCCCAACTGCACTCATTTATTCTTTTATCGCCTTTTAGTGAGGCATTCGATTTGGGTGCATTATTGTACCGAGTGTTCGGTTATTTTATTTTATTTTATTTCAGTTGCTGCATATAAACTATTGTAATTGTTTTATCCAAATGGTTTGGTTAAAAAGATCAGTTAATAAAAAAAAATTGATGCCGGCCTAATAGGATATTTGTAATTAAATTGATTTTTGACAATGATGCTAAGAATGAACCATATGAGACTCCTGTTTTAATTTGATATAGGAGTGATCGCCCGGTATTTTATTAGGTGGGGTGTCACAGGTGGTATTAGAGCTTCAGGTTCTAGTGTCCTTAGGAATCTGTACAGACGTACTACGCTTTCCGCATTGCTCTTGATTTGATATAGATCCTTATAATTAGTATTGTTGATATCCTCTTATGATATTTCATTCTCCTGCCATTATGTAAGATTATAGTTAATCTTTTGCGCGCTCGTTCGGGATTCGTGTGCGGATCGTTGAAGGGCGACCATGGAAGACCATGGTGAGGGCAGCAGGAGGCGAGGCTTAGTTAGAGCTATAAGTTGATGTTAGAAATGAGAGCCGCGGTAAAGGTCATTTTTCTTGTGGCATTGTCATGGTTTGCTGCAACGACTACTAAAATATAGTAGTTAAAATTATCAAGAATCGTTGTACTTGAGAATGGTGATAAACTTGAATTAACAAGTAGAAGACTTGGAAGCTCTTGCTTACAGTTGGGTATGGAATTACCCATATGTGAAAATTTGAGGAATTTTTTTTTCACTCGTTGGAGCAATGTGAAATGGTGGGAATGATGGTCACCATATTTAGAGGAGGATGATATTTTGCTCATAAATTAATCTTATGGATGGTTTTAAACTGTAAATTCCCTTGATTTAGAATAAAGTGAATGCAGTCTCTAGGTTATTCACATAAGAATCGATCAGAGACCGACGGTGAACAAAGAGTGACATGGTTAAGTGAACTTAGTACCGGAGTAAGGTAGGTACAATGGAGAAAGAGGCTTCTCTAGTGGAATAATAGACTCACTAGTAAATTGGACTTACGTAGAGTGAGTTATAGTTAGTTTAGTGCAAGGTGTGAAATCTGCAATGGAAAATTAAAGTTGTGATACTTTGTGATTTTTAAGAGTCTAATGGGATAAAGACTCTTGGGCTTCGAATTGGAATTTCGGATGTAATTGGGATACGAGCTAGTTGTGATAAGCTTAATATTCTTAATTTTAAAGAGATGATATAGTTATATTACAAGAGATATACACGATTAGACGGATTATACTGTATATATATATATATACGAGCATATTGAGAATATATATATGATATGTTTAAATATATATGTATCTGATTGGTATATTTGTATGAAACATACCCCTCGAGTGCTATCATGGGAAGTTATGTATTTTGGGTGAGGCCCCTGGCTTGAGGAGCAGGGAGCGTATAGCCCCAGGTCATAGTGTCCATTTTAGATTGTGTGATTTTTATCAGGAATGAGACGTGGTGGGTATGTTTCGTTCTCATTTCCAGGGAGGAACTATGATCGCTTCCCATTCGTTGTGATTTGGTTTTTACCAAGTCGGTGTGATAGTCCGACCACTGGTACCTAGGATGGTGTGTAAGTAATTCCCTGGAAGATGATGGCATTGAGAGACTACATCCATTGAGTTATAGCTCTGAGGGATGGTTATTATACTTATATAGTGTATGATATATAAGTATGGATATACTTGATGTGTATAGTATATATATATATATATATATATATATATATATATATATATATATATATATATATATATATATATATATATATATATGTATTAATATGAGATATGAAACATATATATACGGAAATATTAAAGAATGGAATGCGAGATAAATTCTGGAGGAGCTCGCCTTGATTATATATTGAGATGGAACTTCGTTGAGGAGATGTTTCATTTTCATGATTTGAGTTCATGTGGACCTTATATATATAATTTAAGGTATACATGAATTATAGTTAAGCTGGGAGTTTAAGCTTGTTGTTTTTTGCACGAAGGACTTACTGTTAGTGCAAGCGCTTGTGGTATGGCTCCTTGACAGAATTGAGAGTTCTGACCATATTTTATTGATAGATGGGATGGGGTTATCCTGGTTGCATATTTGAAGCTAACAATACACTCCACGTACGAACCTTAACGATGTAGGGAGTGGACAGATGTTATAAAATGCAAGGATGTTGGTTTTGACGATTAGTCACCTAGTGTAAAGGAAACACTATTGAGTGAGAACCATTTGATGACTATATAATTATATAGAGATATAAATTCTATGAAGAAGCACTGAAATTTTCCTCTCACCGCAAGTATGTGGGTGAGGTATGATAAAGGAAATTAATTTGAGACTTATAGCCAGACTTTGAATATAAGGAAAATTGAGAGGAAATACATTTTGGGTATGAGGTTCATAATGCTTTTGCAGAGAGTAGGTGCCCTAATTAGTTGGACTTTCCATTTGGACAAGATGGAAGGATATAGTGGTATAAGTACATTAGTAGGTTAACGAGGTAGGATTTAGAACGTCCCATTGGTGTCCCTTAGACCGCTATATCTCGATGACCGACGAAGCGAGGGAGTAGTGTATCGGGAATGTTCCTTATTTTGATTTCTCTTTGCGAGACGTCCCACGCATGAAACCAAGAAAATGTCGGAAGTCGAGAGAGGTCTTGGGCACTAGGGATATAGTTAGAATAGTACTCATATTACGTGTGTTAGAAACACCTTAATCTTAGGACTACCACGAAGTAAGGGCAATAAGACTATCGAAACTAATATAGGAAGGCTATTGTGAGTTAACCACAAGAAGATCGATGAGATAATCATGAGAATGATTGAATTTCCAGGTATCGGGAGAATTAAATTTCGAATTATTCAGGTTAAGGGATATCCAGATGTAAGTACCAGGCCGATGAAATGATTCCCATTATTTAGAGTAAGTGTAATATATCAAAACGTTTACAATGGGGGTGCATATATGCACGAATGATAGGGGGTATGGGTACCCTGGTTAGTTAATTCCAAAAATGTCCGAGATAGAAGGACGTAAAACAAAAATAATAATAAATAAATAAATGTGTAGAATATATGTCTGAGGGACAGCTACAAACAAGGTTAAATGGTATGACGTATTGAATGTCGTGTGAGAATGACGATAATTCGAGCATTTATGTGCAACGAGAGCTAGCACACCCGAGATGGGTTGAAAGGTTGTGGAAAGTCATTTAAAAGATACCTCTTAATAAAAAAGATACCAAATTATTGTGAGAAAATAGAGCGAAATATTACTCGAACGAGTGTTGAAGAGTGGCTTGCACATGATGGTATTATTAGAATACTCCAAGGAAAGACGGAGTATATGTGGTACCAAATTTCAGAAGAGTATGTGGGAATTAATACTTTAATTATTCGGTATATGTAATATACCTTAGAGATTACGAGAGAGATAGTAATCCGAATATTTATACAATACGTAGCGATGAGAATAAAAATACGTATGGTAAGTATGAAAATAAGTTGGGAGAATACCTATAAAGTTTAATAGAATGTGTGTATGCCTATTATGTGATATGATTATTAAGAGCACTAATGGGTGTTAACCCGGGGGTGCAGTATTAGTTTATATATGAATATCGACGATGAGAATATATATATATATATGAGCATACGCCTTGAGATGGCTGGAATATAGTGGGAGACCATTGTGTTAGGCTATATCTAAATTTGGTTAAACTAGGTCGTAATGTATATACCGATCCTAGAGTCGTGGTACGGGCTATATCCGAATTTCGAGGACAAAATTATGTTGTAAGGTGGGAAGTATGTAATACTCCGTACTTTTAAAGGTATTTAAATTACACTGTGGATGTAATTTGGTAATTTGAGGAATTATTATGAATAGTAATTTTGCGATTAATGAGTGAAATTAAATAAATTCAATATTATAAAGTGAATAGTAAATATTAGTTTTCGAGTAACAGATTAATATTTACGTGGATTATATTTCGAGACTAAGTATATGAGTAGAATATTTTTATTACATGTCGCAGTTGGGTAAAGCGACAAAGAAAAATATTTTAAATTGGAAAACACGCGTATTGAATATATTGGGTTAAAATAGTGAATTTTAGTTAAGTGACTCGGATGGAGATTTCGACTCTGCCATTGAGTTCGGAATGGTCGAGATAGTCAAAATAGAGTACCCAGGGGTAGTATTTGGGTTCTGGGCATTTTTGAATTAGTAGGGACTCTTAAATGAGTACACAAGTCATTTAACAATTGGGTATACACCCAATTTCGGGTTTGATAAGGGGAAAGCCCTTATTTCCCCCAAATATCAGCCCTAAGTGAGAGAGAGAGAGGGATAAGAGAGAAAGAAGAGAAGAAAGAAAAGAGAAGAAAAGAAGAGATTTCCTGCCAAAATTCGTGGGATTCGACTCGAGGTCGTCGGATTTAATCCACGAGGCAAATGTTTAACTTGCTTTATGGTTTAGTGCGTTTATTTCTCATATTATAGTTGGTATAAAACTAAAGATTTTCGGGTTGAAATTTTGCGGATCAAACGGATTTTCGGAAGATTAAAACGGATATAACTCGATTGATACCCAATTTGAGAAACTTGAAATTTATTGAAATTAATTGTTGAAAATGGGTTCTAGGATGATTAGAACCCTTTCTATATGTGTATTTATGGTTTTTTTGAGGTTGGTTGATGATGAGAGAGGAGAAAAAGCTTGGAGGTGCTTTAATGGAGGTTTGAATTTTTGTTGAAGAAGGTGAATAGTGATCAGCGTCATTCCCGAACTATTTCGGACAGCAAGACAGCCGATTCAACTCTCGGTCAAAACACAAAAGTTGTAGATATTTTTGATATGGTCACGTAGGAGCCGACCACGTATTTCTTTGATTTTTCTTCGAATTGTTATGATTTCTATAAGATGGCAGTTCTGAGGTGAAATCACCAACTCGAAAATGCACTCGGAAATTGGAAAAATAAAAGGCTAAAATTCTTTGGAGATAAATATTTGGGGTTCCTAAACATAGTGTGGGGACTTCTAAATATTTTTTCCAGTAACGCGTGTATTTTGGATTAGTTGAAAGTAAAATCCAATATTCACCCAAATAGGGGTGTTCGTGAGGAATAATACTTGAAGAGATATTTAGGTGTGATTTGAATATTAAATAAGGGAATACATATTGGGGTATTTTAATTGTGTGACGACTTATATTATTGCGAATAAGAATATTCAAGGCTATTGGCTATCGCTATAAGAGTTAAGAGATTATAGCCATAAAAGATTGAGAAGAGATATAAATAATATATATCGATGTGTTGATATAATCATTGTGCGGTGAGAAAAGCTCAGAAAATAAAATATTAGGGATTGGTAAAATTGATAAATGCGTAGGATATCCAAGATATAAATATACTATGTATGGTATGTATTATATGGGCTATGAGTATGCCCTTATATTATATATGTGTAAAATCATGCCCGCGCTACTTGCTATCACGGAGGTTACCGCGCTGGGACAGTCTTATCTCGATGGGACCTTTATGGGGGATATTGAATTGTACCCTAGAACATAGAACTCCTTGGTACAGACTATCTGATTGATAGTCAGATGGTCCTAAGAGACGTGAGGGTATGTGTTGAGCTCTTAGTGACTTGGAACTATGTTTCGCCTCCATTTGTATGTGTTTTGTGTTAATACAGTTCGAGAGTGATTCCGAACTAGTATTTCCCTTAGTTTGTGTGATACGGGGACTTGATAGAAGAGTATTCCAGCACCATAGATTTTATGTGGGGTGTCGTTAGTATATATATTATATGCATGACTAATATATATACGTATATTTATATGGGAACTTTCTACTGTGCATATAAGTAGATAAGTAAGAAATAAATGCTTAAACTTTATTATAAGTGTTCGGGAACTTTATAAAGGTACAAGGAGTTTATTAACCATGGTTCAATAGTGCTATATATTGATATATAAATTGATGTGTATGCATAAAGAGAAAAATGTGTGTATACCGAAATCTTGTTTGGTGTCCTATATGGATAACTAATATACTTGTTGTGAACAGTATATTTTATATATATGATATGAGATATCATATAACCTAACCCTGTATAAAAAGGAGAAGAATGAATAAAGTGATATACTCCTTTCGGTAGATTTATATCCAGACTTATATGAATATGGATCATAGGTTATAATGAGAACTATTAATAAATACGGGATGGTATAAATGTGGTATGTACTTAAGGTTTAATGTATCCCGATGATGAACATTGTCACGTAGTAGTGTATCGGGGGGGGTCCTTATATGGGTTTCGCTTCTCGAGACACCCCACACATGAACATAACGTAATGTTGGGAATGGGGAGAAGTTTAGTCCTTAGTACTCGAATTTATGAGGATTATTAGAAGATGAGTAAATACATTAGTTAGGCAGGGTAGCTTAACTAGGTTGTTTTAAAAGGTATGTGATAGTTGTGCACTATTAGAAGAGGGGTGAGGTGTATCTCGTGTGAGAGCGATACCAATTTAAATATGAGAAATATCATATTTTAAAATATGGATTTTAAGCACTTGCTAAAATGTTTTCAAAACTCGGGCTCTGACCCGTTTTCTCTATTTCACCCTCTCTTGCCATATCTATATATATATATATATATATATATATATATATATATATATATATATATATATATATATATATATATATATATAGGTGTCCAGACACAGGGATGCCTGGATGATGATTCTTTCGAGTCATAGGTTTGCTGCAGCAGCTGTGGATACAAGCAGGTTTATTATAGACGCTTCTATCATTGAGATCTAGATAGGAGGTATTGTAGAAACACTCGGGCTTATGGCCCAACTATACTCATTTATTCTTCTATCGCCTTTTAGTGCGGCATTAGATTTGGTTGCATTATTGTACCGAGTGTTCGGTTATTTTATTTTATTTGAGTTGCTTCATATAAACTGTTGTAATTGTTTTATCTAAATGGTTTGGTTAAAAAGATCAGTTAATAAAAAAAAAATTGACGCCGGCCTAATAGGATATTAGTAATTAAATTGGTTTTCGACAGTGATGCTAAAAATGAACCATATGAGACTCCTGTTTTAATTTGATATAGGAGTGATCTCCCGGTATTTTATTAGGCGGGGTGTCATAGGCACTGCCGAGGCCTTTCAATAGGACAAAGTCCCCCACAAGAAACTTCATCGAGTTGACCCTTTTATTGTATTTCTTGGCCAATTAATGTCAGTAGGAGGCCAACTTGATGAAGTCTAGATCTCTTCGCTCATCTGCTTGGTGAAGCTCAGTGCATAGTGCATCATTATTGGGGCCTTGGTCAACCAACATGGCTGTCATCGTACATAGACCTTCTTCTAGAGGGATGATAACTTCCATTCCGTCAGCAAGTGCATATGGTGTCTCCCCGGTTGTTCGCCTAGGGGTGGTGTGATATATTGGTCCCATGAGAGATGTTGGTTCCTCTCACGGGACCGTATGGGGGCTGTTTCGAGTTTTCACCCTCTAACGCCTTATTTTTAAGCTTAAGTCTTCATATTTTCAAATTATTGCCGTATTCTCAAATCAGGAGTCCCGTGATCGCTCGGTCAGTTCTTACATGTTATATTGGTCCCGTGAGAGGTGTTTGTGCCTCTCACGGGATCTTACGGGGGCTGTTTCGAGTTTCACCCTCTAATGCCTTGTTTTCAAGCTTAAGTCCTCATATTTTCAAATTGTCATCGTATTCTGAAATCGGGAGTCCCGTGATCGCGCATTCAGTTCCTGCGAGTTACATTGGTCCCGTGAGAGGTGTTGGTGCCTCTCACAGGACCGTACGGAGGCTGTTTCCAATTTTCACCCTCTAATGCCTTGTTTTTAAGCTTAAGTCCTCATATTTTCAAATTATCTCCGTATTCTCAAATCGGGAGTCCCGTGATCGCTCGGTCAGTTCCTACGTGTTACATTGGTCCCGTGAGAGGTGTTGGTGCCTCTCACGGGACCTTACGGGGTTGTTTAGTGTTTTTGCCCTCTAATGCCTTATTTTCAAGCTTAAGTCCTCATATTTTCAAATTATATTCGTATTCTGAAACCGAGAGTCCTGTGATCGCGCGTTCAGTTCCTGCGAGTTACATTGGTCCCGTGAGTGGTGTTGGTGCCTCTCACAGGACCATATGGGGGCTGTTTTGTGTTTTCACCCTCTCACGGGTCCGTTTGTGGGATGTTTCGGGTTTCTCCCCTCTAACGCCATCTTTTTAAGCTTATGTCTAAACATTAGCAAGTTATCGTCGTATTCTGAAACGGGGAGTCTAAAATATTTCAACATATTATCCAACAATCAAACCAATAATTATCCCGCATTCCTTCTAATTATCCCATTCTCCTTCTAACATACTATCTAGCAATAAGACAACAACCAATAATTATCCAACAACCAAACCAAACAAAACTAATATTTATCCCGTAC
Source organism: Sambucus nigra (assembly GCA_949130495.1). Classification (NCBI taxonomy): domain Eukaryota; kingdom Viridiplantae; phylum Streptophyta; class Magnoliopsida; order Dipsacales; family Adoxaceae; genus Sambucus; species Sambucus nigra. The sequence goes on from OX422215.1 coordinate 251,314,059, forward strand.
TCCTTCTATCATTTAAATGATTTAATAGATAATGTATATCAATTATACAACTACTTTAGTTAAAGTAAAGAGTTCCTGCTGCGTAATGAAGAACTGGTATCTAATTAGTTGGATCTGCAATACGTAAACAATGTGTTATGAAGAGCGATCATGTAAAATTAAAGAAAGTACCTCACAAAACCACTGAAGAATTATATCTACTGCCTATAATATGTCATAGATTTACATATGACGCAGATTTATTCCACCATTTTAACACCGTAATTCGAATGAACGTGAGCAACCTGCTGCCTATAATATGTAAAGAAAAGTACACAAAGTCAAAGGAAAACAAAAATCTATAATATCAACCCGGTGCCTATAATATCAATGTAGTTGTGATTATTACGCCGCCATTTTAAGGTTATAAAATACATATCCAATCAAGTTGATCACAACAAATCTCAAACTAAAACAGAACTATATGAAATCAACAGAATTGTGGCATACATGTCAAGTTAAAATATGAATGAATGGAATCAATTTGTATTTGTTCCATGTCAAGTTGCAGCCTCCTAATATCTTGACATAAACGTAAAAAAATGCACATTAATCGCAAGATACGTGATATACTTTTTCATAGGCAAATCAAGAGCACACCCAAAAAATTTAATAACATGTACATTTATCGACACTAGTATCAATTCAATAAATTCAACATAGTATCCAACAACCAAACCAACAATATCTCACTATATTAATGTGCACATGTGTTCGCGACTCGTATGCCAAAATAATCATTTAATTATATTTTGTCAAAAAAAAAGACAAGCATATTTTGTCAAAAAAAAAATACATACACATACAATCTAGGATTTATTGACATAATATATACATACACACATACAATCTAGGGTTTACTTAAACCCTAATATTTTTTTGACATAAATCTATGCATATATATATATAACCCACAAAAAGGCGGTTGTAATTTTTTTTACTTATTATAAATCCATTTAATTATATTTTGTCAAAAAAAATATAATGTCTAGAGTTTTGAATAATATTTTGCCAAAAAAAATACATGCATACAATCTAGGGTTTATTGATATAACCTATACATACACACATACAATCTAGGGTTTACTTAAACCCTAATATTTTTTTGACATAAATCTATACATACATACACATACAATTACACACATAAAAGAACAAAACAGAAATTAAAGTATCTGTATTTGTATCTCATCAAACAAAAATCAAAACAGATATGTATGATTGTATCTCATGAAACCGAAATAAAAAAACTGATAACCCTCATTCAAATATATGTATCTCATCAAATAAACCAAATAGAAATTAATGTAAGCTAACCTTACCGGTGGCAGCAGGGGTTGATAGCAGAGAGAGAGAAAATCCACCAGTGTTTGACGAGAGAGAGAAGCCACAGCTTTGTCTTTGATGAGAGAGAGAGAGAGAGAAGCGGGTAAATGAAAATGAAAGAGGTCAAATGTTAAAGTGCATTTTTTTTAGGAATTATATGGTCACGGCCATTAGCCGCAACCCACCTTGCAACCCATGAATGGCCAATGGTCACGGCCTACAGTCATGACCCCCATGCGCGACCAATATCAGACCTTGAATTGAAGGATGGTCACAACCCATAGCCATGACCCCCATGCGCGACTAGTTTTAGACCATGAATTGAAGGATGGTCACGACCCATAGCCGTGACCCACACTAAGAAATGGTCACGGTCCATAGCCATGACCCTCAATTAGTGATGTGTAACACTTTTTCATCAACCCTATTGCTTAAATGAGGCATGGTCACGACCCATAGCCGTAACCCACACCAAGAAATTGTCACGGCCCTAAGCCGTGACCACCAATGTGTGTATTATCTTCTTCGTCATGCCATGGGTCAAGTACTTGGGCCGTGACCCCTCCACGACCAAGCTTGGAGGGAATTCTGGCGCGAGTTTGGCGTCAAGATGGTCACGACCTGGTCACGGCCCAAGTCCGTGACCACTGTGGTCACGGACTTGGTCCTTGACCATTTCTAGAGCATCGATAATTTAGTGTGATAATAAATATGATCACACCAAATATTGAGTGGGTCACGGCCTAAGTCCGCGACCAGCTGGTCGCGGACTTGGGCCGTGACCCACTGGGCGTGACCATTCGCAGGATTTGGTGTAGTGGTGGGTGAGTACTTATGTAGTATACGGATGTTTGAAGAAAATATAAGTTAAAATGAGTACCTGAGGTGTCAGCTCCACAGTGCTCAAAGCATGTCCCGCAAATAGAGGGACTTCAATAATATCAACCTAATATCTTACAGAGTAAAAAAGTAAGAGAAGTGATGCATCAAGAAGAGTAGTATTTTGAGAGGCCTCTAGAAAAATAATGCTCGAGAGTAGACTCACAGGAGGATCCACAGTAATAGGGACCTACAAGGGAGTCACCTAGGAAATAAAGTAAGATCATGATATAAATGACCTAAAGAAGAAAGGTTACAAGTGTAGAAAACGCAAGAGAAGATTACAAATAACTGAGATGGAGTGGCCGCCGAGCTGCTCACTTGAACGCCAACTGTAAAAATAGTTGGTAAAGAAGTGCTAATCCTAGCCTGTAATATAGATAAACAAGAAATGAGTTACAACTAAAGTGAAGTCAAGAATCACAAGTTATTGAAAAATAGAAAATAGTGAAATTAATTACCTGAACTTTGGGAAGGGGAGAAGAACTTAGCATAACCACAGAGGTCGAAGGGATACTGATACCAGCTTATCAACAAACAAACTTGTTAGAAAAAATAAGTGATAAAAGGAAGAAGAAGGCAAAGGCTATGTGATTGAGTACTCATAAAGGAATAAGAACCTATGAGATAAGCCAGCTTCAAGCGTACTAAAAATGGGTTGAGTAGGAAGACGCTGTATTTGGAGCCTGTTATCCATAAAAATGCAAATCTTGGGGATAGTTATCCTCCGGAAAGGTGACAAACCAGGAATAACAACGTTAGTGGGTAAATTATCCATCCACTAGTAGAAGGGCCAATCGTGAGAGGAACCTGCAAAAAAATAAGTCAACTGAAACAAGGATAAGATGGAGTTGAACTTAAGCAGAAGCTAAAGTATAGACATGAATAGTGGATCTGGGTAACATTAGTGCTATTATTCATCGGTATGGGATTGATGGGCGCCTTAAGGAGTTGAATTCTTTTAATATATCCTCGATTACCAAAGGTGACAGTATATGTAGTGATATTAAGAGTATAAATTAGGGAAGTATAGAAAGCTTGGAGTACTAGACTTATATGAATTTCGAGGATGAAGTTACTTTATAAGGGGTGAAGTATGTAATGCCCCATATTTTTTAGGATATAGAATTTATTTTAATTGGTGATTTGGAATTTCTTTAATTCGAAGAATTTATTTACTTTGTGATTTAAAATTTAAATTAATTACAACTATTTTAATTTCACGCATGTCGTAATTTTAGGGGGAAATTAGATAATAGTATAAAGTGACTAGGATGATGATTTAGAGGCCACAGTTGATTCCAAAAGAGTCAAAATAGTATACTCGGGGATATAGTTTAGGTCTCGGGGCAATTTTAGACCAAATCTTCACCGTTTAAGGGCATATTAGTCATTTGATAGCTTAGGGTTAATAGAGCTACGAATTTCCAAACCCTATATCAATATGTAGTTGGGAGAGGCTAGGGTTAGAAGAATAGAAAACTAAGAGAGGCCATTAGATAAGGAAGAGAAGACACTTTGGGAGCTTAAGAGAGGATTTTTGAATCCTTCAAACTTATTCTTCTACCTTCATTAACTTTGGATTACGGATTGGAAGGGAAGACATATAAATCCATCATTACCAAATGAAATCTGATCTACTAGAAAAAAGGCAAGTGTTTATCATGCTAGTTTTTGAAAAGTTATAATACCCATGTAGAGTAGGGTCTTAGATTTGATGATTTAAATTGAATCTTGAGGTTTTGATGATTTAAACACTTACTTTGGGGTAGGATTTGAATGTAGAATTAATCCTTCATATGAGTAATACGAAATCAAAAGTTATATGATGATGAACATGAAAGAATTATAGGTATTTTGATGAGAATACACAAAGAACATAAAATCTAGGGTTTTATATGAATTAATGAATTGATTGGTTTTTGAATTAATATCATATAGTTTTGATATATTATGCACGTTATAAATCACCCCTATATACTTAAATGGTGTTAAGTAATATTGGATGAGAGTTTTATGGAGTTTTATGAAGTTGGGTAAAGGCTTCATTAGTGAAAAACATAAGTGCATAGACGAAAAAGAGACCTGCTACATTTCGAATCGATTCAGCCCAGAGGTGAATCGATTCGGCCTCCTGGGCAAATCGATTCGGTCTGCCCAGAATTGCCAGTTTTACCTATTTAAGCGTAGAAATTATGAATGACTATAAGGGGGACTTTTGGGACATCCTTAAATTATTATGGGGTACATTAGGAATTACAATAGGCCTTGGTAGGGTTGAGGATTAGCTATCAATGAGGGAATTAAGGTGAAAATTTATCGGGTCAAGTTATAACGTAATGAACTCGAGGGAATGAGAATGTTCTACAGGGGTTGCGAGCGAACCTAGGATGTAGACCAGTAGGGAGTGTGTGATATAACTACTGAATTATCTTAAGGGGTATCTATGGGGAATTTGGGTAGAGAATAATACTCAGGGATATACGATAGTGAGGTAATATTTTGAATTAATGATACGATAAATATTCAGGGAATAAATACTACTCATGGATTATTATTATAAGTTGTATGTGTGCCTATACTGAACATACATATGGATTAAGTGGTGTGTATGCATATTATGTGCTTTTATATATGTTAACATACCTTCGTTGCTTGTTATCATGGAGGTCCCGCGCAGTGGGTAATCCAACCTTGACGATTCCAGTGAGGTATGAATTTGTTCCTCAGAGCATAGTGGTGATAGTGGATAACTATGTGAGAGAAATTGTAAAGTCGGCAAGTCATTTGGGTACGTTTGGTATGTGCGCAGCCCCAAAGACTTAGTGCTATGTTCGCCTCCAATATGTGTTGTTTTGATTTATGATTCGAGGAAGACATTTTGAATCAATAGTACATGATTAGGTACGTGAGGTACTTGGACTTGGATAGAAGAGTACGCAATTGTGCATCACGGTGGCCAGTCCGATGGATACTATAAATATATATATATATATATATATATATAGTGTGCGTGTGTGTGTGCATATATATACTTAGGTGTTTTATCCTACTTATGTAAGATAGTAGTGCGACTAGATAGTATATATTCAAACAATATTTAATCTACTTATAAGTGATAATAGGGAGACTAAATAGTGTATATCTAAAATGATGCTTAATCTACGTAGGTGTAAATAGTAGAAAAGATAGATCATGAGTATCTAAAGATAAAGTAGGGGTGAGAACATAACATGATGGTAATAATAATATCATAAGGTAGATGTTAGTTATTAGTTGTTTGATAGTGCAGTGTATGTGCGTTACAGGGTTAGTTAATGAGAAATTGAACAAAGGACTCAATGATAATTAAGGGTATACTGTATCATACTGTATGGTGGTACGGGTGAGCTAGACTAGATAAGGGTTAGTCAGATGCTTGAGACCTAGGTAGATCGAGTATCTTGACTAGGTGGGCTTAGTATAAGACGTTAGGCGTTCATTATAGGTGAGAGGTGAGGAACTCAATGGAGCGTAAGTAACCTAACATGTGTATCTAATAACTGTTTTTAAACTTGTGATAAATACTTGCAAAATATTTTCAAAAGGACTTGGGCTCTGACCCGTACTTGCAAAACATTTAAAAACCCTTTTAGGTGTCCAGCCAGAGGTACGCCCAACTTGATGATGTGTTCCAGGGATAGGTAGATGCATCACTTGTGGATGCTTGCATTGATTGATTAGAGGTATTAAGTTTTATCAGACTTTGTACTTGTGGATTCAATTTGATTTCATTGGATGTTTAGTTGGACTTTGTATTCCGGTTTATTATTCTGTTGGAGTTTTTATATTATACTTGGAGCTGATTGGTTATATAACATTTATTCATATTAAATCTTGTGATACTTTAGACTCTATTACTGTGTGTATGGTATAGTTTTATTTTCGTATGTTGTGAATGTTTAATGAAAGAAAAAATTTGACACTTGTTTTATAAAATGATAGGTGGATAGTAAATAAAAAGTTTTCAACAGTGATGCTAAGAATGAAATAAATGAGATTTCGATTTTAATTTGATAAAGGACTGACCACTCATTATTTAATTGGGCGAGGTGCCACACTCGAGTCCTCACAGGTGAAGGAGGGGGAGCAATGGCCTCTACTTGTTCTGGTATAAAATTTTACACGTTTGTGTTGGGTTGTTTCCTTTTCGAGGGGGCCCTGGACTTGGCCTTCCCCTTTGTTTTGGCCTTAGATGGTTGGGGCTCAGGGTGCTTGGAATATATTGATTCCTCATTGAAAGTGATTAGGCATAAATTCCTCCTAATTTATCCCTTAATTTAGTTACTTTTAGCACCTCGAACAACGTAATCGATTTGACTTTATCCCATAATCTTACTACTGACTTTTCCTAATGAGTACACTGAGTTTCTGGTATTTCGTATTGCTTTTACAGGTATTTGATGTCAAGAAACGGAAGAAGGAAACCGGAAGAATAAAGAGAGACAAGAAGGAAAGTCAAAAGGGCCTAAGCGTAATTTTTACCCAGAATTCAGATGAGGTACCTAAAGAGAAGTTGAAGATATCTCATTCATGAGCACATAGGAAGAAACGACACCTCAATTGGAGTCCCATAACAAAAGATATGAGCAATCAAAGAATAGGAAAAAAGTCAAACAGGCAGTCCGGTCCGCCCCTACCTCGGATCGGTCCGCTGTGCAAACATCCCGAAGACCCCGGATCGAAAGCAAACTGAAGAAGAGTGAAAAATAAAAGAACCGATCCACCCTGGACCGGTCCTCCAGAAAATAAAAGGAACCGATCCTCATTGGAGGTAGACCGATCAGCCTAAGGCCCGGACCGGTCCGACAATCGAGATGCTGAAATATTATCCTCTCCTAAAGAGACTCCTAGTGCAGCTGAAACTTCGAAATTCTTGTAGGGTATAAAAACCCATTTTATTATTATTATTTCACGGAGAATTTTAGTTAGTTTTCCATTCTTTTTCAAAAACCCTAGTTTAGATACATTTTGTTCTTTTAATTCCAAGATTGAAGCTTTGATCAGATTTCAGTAATTACCAGTAATTATAGCTGATACTTTGAGTGATTTGGTAAGATTAGTAAGTAATTTCATCTGTTTAATTCTGTTTTACATCATTCTCCCAATTTTCCATAGTTTATCATGTTTTTTTGCAAATCATATACTGTTTTCGTCACTTTCAACATGATAGGCTAGATTTTCTAAGTCCGGGATACATGAACCCAGCCTGATGTGTTAATTGCATGTGTATAATATTAATCCTCTGAATTTAGTGATTGATTACGACCGTATTTCATAGGAACATAACAATTGTAGATCATTATGTCTCGTTTGTCTCTGGGTAACCGGGATGATTTAAAATGTAATTCGAGTGTTGCTATCGCGATACCGATTTACTCATCCTCAAATTAAGTATGACGCGGTCTTGAACCTCGTATACGTAATGTTTGGGAGTACTAAATTCTGGGTCAAATTAATCAGTTAAATTTACGATTAGTATTATAACTGCAATACACTAGGGTTGGGGGATTGTATTCCCGTCCTGTTTTTATCATACAAAGTTTAAAGTTTTAAATCAATTTTCATTAGAAGTTTAGGTAATTTAGTATAATTTCATCTTTTCATAATTTCACAATTGCGTATAGTTTAATCAATTCCGAAACCAAAACATTATTCCTTTCTTTTTAGATTCAGAGTTAGGATTCCTTCGTCTTTTCCCATCGTCACAACTTCGTTGTCTTAGTTCCCTGTGGATACGATCCCGACTTACCGGGTTTATTACTAACGCGACAGGCTTGCACTTGAGCCTAGAGTGAACGCATTTATGAGACACATTCTTAGTCGTGTCAAGTTTTTGGCACCGTTGTCGGGGAATTAGGTAGATTTAGAATTAGATTGAGTCAATCTAAAGCTTTGACCAAAAATTTTCAAAAATCCAAAAACATAAGAAAAATTCAAAAATCACAAAAAGATTCATCACCATCTCTCATAAGCTATTAATGAAAAATTCTGAACTCACTCCCTTAACCCATAATACTCCAACGAGCATTCACGAAAATCCAATAGTTGAGTACAACCCCGATAGCCCTCACACTCCAAACGCCCCACAAATTTGGATCCCACCTCCCACACCGTCACACTCAATCTCAAACAACACTCCATTTCCCTTCTTAGGACACACCTCCGAGCACACTTCGAGCACACCATGTGAGAGCATCGAGTCGTTAAGTGAGAGAGAGATGTCACAACACAGTAATGCACCTGCCGGTGAGGAAGAGGCCCCGTACCGCCCGATGAGAGAATTTTTATATCCCGAGCGCACTGTCACTCCGGGATGCATTATACTCCCGTATAATGCCGGGTAATTTCGCTTTAAAAACGGGATGATCCAGATGTTACCACATTACCATGGTATGGATTCTGAAAAGCCATATCTCCATATCAAGGAATTTGAGGATGTGTGTGATACCCTAAATGATCAAACTTTCACACAAGAGGTGATCCACCTCAAACTCCTCCCCTTCTCGCTAAAAGATAAAGCTAAGACCTGGCTATGGTCTTTACCTCCAAGCTCGATCCCATTTTGGAACGAGTTGCAATCTCGATTTCTCAAGAAATTCTTCCCACCACATCGAACAATCTCCATAAAGGCTCAAATTCAAGCGTCCAGACAACCTGAAAATGAGCCATTTTATCGATGTTACGAGCGTTTCAATGAGGTAGTTACTTTATGCCCCCATCATGGATTTGATGCAGCGTAAATCATCTCTTTTCTCTATAATGGGTTGAACCTTAACTCTAAGAAACTCGTTGAAACCATGGGTAGTGGTCCTATTGTCGACTTAGACTCCCACGATGCTGAGCTTCACCTGAGGTATGTCGCCGAGACTACCCAATCCTGGGATACTTCTGATCCTAACGCTCAAAATTGAAATCGTCAAGTGACCACCACTCCGTCGGCGTCCGGCCTATTTCACGTAGATAAGAATTCTATGACGGACAGTCGATTGGATACCCTTGAGAAAGGATTTCGAGACCTATGCGAGATATATGGAAAAGGACCAGCTGGATCCATACCAAACCCCCATCGAGAAGGTGTGTGTGATTTGTGAGGCGGGTCATTCAACTAAGGAATGCCCGACTATACTCGCCTACAAAGTGATGCTTCAAGAACATGTAAGCAGTATAGGAGGATTCAAGGGTAATTTCGGTGCAACGCACGGGAATTCTTACAACCTTTCTTGGAAAAACCACCTTGGTTTTAGCTATGGGCAACAACATGCTGCAATGAACCCTACTTCACATATTTCCCCTCCACCATCACAACACTTTCAACAAGACCCACACATGCAAGGACATGTGCAAGCATCACCACCTCAAGGATCTTATATCCCGTCACTGCGAAGAACTCTCGAGGATACCATGAATCAATTTATCACTAGCCAGACTATAGCCAATGCTAAATATGATCGTCTGATTGGCAACATAAATGCAAGTCTGTCAAAGATACAATCCTCATTGAGCATCCAAGAGAAGGGAAAGTTTCCTGCCCAGGGCCAAAGACCTCTCCAAGGTCAAACTAGTGTTAGCTCGACACCCCATGACCTTCCTGAGCAATGTAGCGCAATTACCACTCTACGTAGTGGGAGAGTAGTTGACTTGTCACCACCCCCACAAGACGTACCTAAAGAAAAGGAGATTTTTCCTGACACGAAAGAGGCCAAAGATGTCCCCTTGCATGAGAGTGATAAAGACGACACTAGTGAGACCGAGGTAGTAGTGAAACCACCCACCGCGGTACCATTTCCTCAAACGTTTATTCCTTCACATAAAGGAAACCCACGTGATAAAATGCTACACGTGCTAAAGCAAGTAAAGCTGAACTTACCTTTCCTCGATGCCATTAAGCAAATTCCAGCTTATGCAAAAGTCATCAAAGACTTATTGACAGTAAAGAGAAAGATGAAGGTAAAGAAAAATGTCTTTCTAGCACAAAACGTGAGCTCCATTCTACCTAATGATCTCCCGCCTAAATTTAAAGATCCCGGTGCACCCACCATTTCCTGCATCATTGGAGAAAATAAAATCGAGAAAGCCTTACTTGATTTGGGAGCAAGTGTCAATATCCTCCCTTATTCCATTTATAGGCAACTTGATTTGGGTGATCTCAAGCCCACAAAAGTCACTCTCCAATTAGAGGATCGAACCGTGAAGATCCCAAGAGGCATAGTTGAGGACGTGATCGTCCAAGTTGACACTTTATACTTCCCGGTAGACTTTGTCATTTGGGACACGGAGCCCTCCTTCACCTCGAGCAACCATGTTCCCATAATCCTTGGGCGCCCGTTTTTAGCTACGGCTAACGCAATAATCAATACTCGGAATGGGCAAATGCAACTCACCTTTGGGAACATGACCTTAGAGACTAACATCTTCCATATAGCCCAATATACGGGGGAAGAAGATGGTCTTCACGCGGTGAGACTAATTGATGAGATCGTAGAAGAGCACATTGAGGAAAATTTATGTGGAGACGCCTTAGAATCTTGCTTAGTGTCTAGTCATGAGAGCGAGGGAACTTATATCGAAATTGAAAGAGAGAGAGAGAGGGGTTAGAAGAAAGAAAAATGGTGGAATTAGAGTTAGAGCAAGTAAGAGAGGATGTAGGCACTACTCGGGAGAGAGAGCTAGGGGACATGAGAATGGAAGAATTTGAAAAAAAATTCGGTTCGGTGGATGAGAGACTTAACGACGAAGTCCAAACTCTATTGGATTCATTTTGTCACCTAGAAGAAAGCGAATGGAAAGATAAAATCGATGAATTCCTTCTTTGTGACCATCCACCCATACCACTAGAGGTCCCGAAGGCGAGTGATGAGAGAAGGTGTGTTTCATCCAACTTAGAGCCTGACCCATGCATTCCAAAAACTGAACGAAAATTAGGAGTTCCCTCCGAGTCAGTGCACAAAAGCTATGCTTTGAGTAAGCATCACGAGGATCCCTTACCAATTAGTCACGATGAGTCTCCCGGTCTATCCTCTATCTATGGGCGAGGTCCCAACTTATTCCAATTGTTAGTAGATGATGGGAAGACGGGAGTGACAAGGAGAGCATCGAACCCCGTGAGTGGGGTCGGGTGAGTTCGTGGAGAGATGAGAGGTCGTCGCACCCCCGACGCTTATGGGGTGATTGTTAGTGTATTTTTGAGTCATGCATGAGTGTCAGATAGTGTCTTGTTGCATTTTAATATTTGTTTGTTTTATTTTTCCGCACTGTTCATTCGCTTTGAGTTAGATTTTAGTCCTTTTTTCTTGAGGACAATGCAAAAGTCTAAGTTAAGGGGGGGGGGGGGGGGTCACAAGTGCGTATTTCTAAAGCTTCACAAATTTTCAAAAATGCCCAGAAATTTCCAAAAAAAATCATAAAATTTTGAAAAATGCAAAAATATTTTTGTTCAAAATAAATAAAAATTGGAATTCAAAATTTTCAAAAATATCATTAAAAGTTGGTTTAAAGTCTCGAGTTGTAAAATTCAACATACACAAAGCCGAAATTGAGCTAAAATTGACGACTTAACGAATAAGTGTGGAGATTAACAAACCCGGTGAGATTCGAGCCTATCATTTTTTGCAAGTTTTTAAATCAATCCGAGTTAATTGTTAGCTCAAAGTTCTTTTCAGCATATTAAAAAAGTCGTTAAGGATCTCAATCCTTTCATTTTGATCGGTTATGAAAAACATGTGTGATTTTGCTTTGAAAAATGTGCCAAAAGTGATCTCTAAATTTAAATTCATCTCAAAATGCATATGGTAACGCAATTGGCTTTTTGGACAATGAAGTAGGCCATCGTTTGTCACCCAAAAATATTGACCATAAAAAGTCGTGAAAAATCACCCCTTTTGTAACCCAAATTGAGCCGAATAGATTTTCCCTTTCGTTTGATAACCCGGAAAAATTCAAAATTTAAGTCTGAAAAGTGCATAAAGGGGCAAGAAAAAAAAAATAGATATGCTCAACAAAAATAGCAAGAAGAGAAAAGAAGTGGAAAAAATAGAAAAAAATTGAGAAAAAAAACAATAAATTTGAGCAATAGCCCGTAAAAAGCACAAATGGACATCACAAATGACTTTTCCAATTCCAACCTTCCCTACCATTTTCTTTTTACCCCAAAACACCTTAAAACCCGAAAAAGTCCTCACCGAGTCCAAATTGCGAAATTGGTTACCGCGTGGAGAGCTAATACACCAAAAGATAATATAAGAGATTAAATGTGCGAAAAAGAGGCAATGTTCCCATTTTTAAAACTGTAATCCATTGACGAGATCCTATCACTATGAAATTTTCGTCTTTATACTTGTATGCGTGAGTTTGCATCCATTACATTTACTCTTTATATCACGCATACCGAGAGAATAGCCACATTCCGAGTGATTCATTGAGAGAGCATTCCGTGAGAATTTGAAATCAAAATGAATTTTCGGATAAGTAACGCAATGATCAATCGGTGGAAATTGACGGTTATATTTCCGGTTTTACACACACACTACGATTCGAGACTATTGAACATGGCTTGATGATGAATATTTTCTAAAAATGTTTGAATTGTACAATTTTTGCATATTTTGAATCTTCATTGAGTCGAATTTTGTGGGTATATTCACTGCAAACCCTCACGAGACACAACTCGTCCTACTAGGGTAACCTAGGGGTTTAAAGGCTTGTGCATACGCTATATGCAACCGCTTGCCCTCAAAAAAGGTATTCTATCTTAATAAAATGTTTCTCAAGAATTGAACCGTTCTAGGATTCTTTTGCATTGCCCGGGACGCGCAAAGTTCTAAATTAGGGGGGTTTGATTACGCATAAATTCTTCCTAATTTATCCCTTAATTTAGTTACTTTTAGCACCTCGAACAACGTAATCGATTTGAATTTATCCCATAATCTTGCTACTGACTTTTCCTAACAAGTACACCGAGTTTCTAGTATTTCGTATTGCTTTTACAGGTATTTGATGTCAAGAAACAAAAGAAGGAAACCGGAAGAATAAAGAAAGACAAGAAGGAAAGTCAAAAGGGCCAAAGCGTAATTTTTACCCGGAATTCAGATGAGGTACCTAAAGAGAAGTAGAAGATATATCATTCATGAGAACATAGGAAGAAACGACACCTCAATCGGAGTCCCAGAACAAAAGATATGAGCAGTCAAAGATGAGGAAAAAAGTCAAACAGGCAGACCAGTCCGCCCCTACCTCGGACCGGTCTGCTATGCAAACCTCCAGAAGACCCCGGATCAAAAGAAAACCGAAGCAGGGTGAAAAATAAAAGAACCGGTCTGCCCCAGATCGGTCCGCCAGAAAATAAAAGGAACCGATCCGCATTGGAGGTAGACCGGTCCGCCTAAGGCCCGGATCGGGCCGACCATCGAGATGATGAAATCGTATCCTGTCCTAAAGAGACTCCTAGTGCAAGTGAAACTCCGAAATTATTGTAGGGTATAAAACCCCATTTTATTATTATTATTTCACGGAGAATTTTTGTTAATTTTCCATTCTTTTTCAAAAACCCTAGTTTAGATACAATTTGTTCTTTTAATTCCAAGATTGAAGCTTTGATCAAATTTCAGTAATTACTAGTAATTCTAGATAATACTTTGAGTGATTAGGTAAGATTAGTAAGTAATTTCACCTGTTTAATTCTGTTTTACATCATTCTCCCAATTTTCCATAGTTTAATCATGTTTTTCTGGAAATTAAATATTGTTTTCATCACTTTCAGCATTATAGGCTAGATTTTCTAAGGCCGGGATACATGAACCCAGCCTGATGTGTTAAATCCATGTGTATAACATTAATCCTCTAAATTTAGTGATTGATTACGACCATATTGCATATGAACATAACAATTGTAGATCTTTATATATTTCGTTTGCCTCTGGGTAACCGGGATGATTTAGAATGCAATTCGAGTGTTGCTATCACGATACCGATTTACTCATCCTCAGATTAAGTATGACACGGGCTTGAACTTTGTATACGTAATGCTTGGGAGTACTAAATTACGGGTCAAATTAATCAGTTAAATTTACGATTAGTATTATAACTGCAATACACTAGGGTTGGGGGATTGTATTCCCGTCCTGTTTTTATCATACATAGTTTAACATTTTAAATCAATTTTCATTAGCAGTTTAGGTAATTTAGTATAATTTCATCTTTTCATAATTTCACAATTGCATCTAGTTTAATCAATTCTGAAACCAAAACATTTTTCCTTTCTTTTTAGAGTCAGAGTTAGGATTCCTTCGTCTTTTCCCATCGTCACAACTTCATTGTCTTAGTTCCCTATGGATACGATCCCGACTTACCGAGTTTATTACTAATGCGATAGGCTTGCACTTGAGCCTAAAGTGAACGCATTTCTGAGACACATTCTTAGTCGCGTCACAAAGGTCTCACTAAAATGTGAGTTACCTTCTCTAGGGGGTCTTCACTACAGTACTGTGAAACCATAACTCTTTATGAGATCTTTTGCCTAAGTATTTATCATTAATGGGTATCTTGGTAGGAATAGTGTCACAGGACACATCCATAATGCATTTTTTGATTAATAAAATCTTACGTCGCCATAAGATAAACCATGAGAAACTGAAGGATGGTAGGTAATCACAAGCGAAATAAAAAAGCAACATAACCCATCAGTTCTTCGAAACATCCCCTCAAAAGTAAAATTAGCCTATGCCTCTAGGTATCGCTCAGTGGGCAAGGGGATTGAAGGGTAAGTGGGGGTATGGACTCCTTGGTCATACCCAAATTTTCTTCTTACTATCTCAGAGTGATAAAATTCAACGCCTTAACCAAGGTCAGTCAACGAGGGAAGATGAAAGGAAGGACCATAGCCATGATAGATATATGAGGGAAGTCTTCCACTAATTCTAAATCAGCAAGGCAATTAAAAATTGACAGCAGAGACAGTGAAGGAGCCCCACTTGAAGACACCCCCACTCATTTGCAGTAAGGACGGAGCGAGAACTTATTAAATTTTCAATTATGGAACCCAAAGCCTTCTTGGAGTATTTCTTATGCCACCGAGAAATTTGAGCGGCATCACCATGCAAGGAATGAGTATGGTATTGTTCCATATCTACAAGGTAAGGATCCAACCAAATGTGCATTGAACCAAAGGTAAGCGCTGTGAGGGTCACATCCCTCCATCGAACGAGCTTAAAGATAAGGTGAAATAACGCTTCACGAGTGAAGTTATTTGGACTCCATGGAAATATAAATCTACTCAAAAAAGTGACAAAAAAAGATACTAAGTGAGAAGGGATCCCGATCTTTGGCCGAACTTGTCTTTTGGGCACCCTACTTGAGCTTTCTTATTTGGGAGTGGGATCAAAATCCCTAAACAAGTACCTTTTCAACATAGCAAAGGAATTCTTAGTGCTCCCTGTTTTATTAATAGCCACATAACGAGTGCATTGAGATAGTGCTTGGTGCAACTCCTTGCACATTTACTTATCCACATAATCTTTAAAACCATGAATAAAAACATGACTCCCCAAGAGAGGTAGGCCAGTCAGCATGAAGATATCTTATAGGGTGATAGAAAATTCACCCTAACCACTAATAAAAGTTTTCAAATCAATGCTCCAATGGTGCTGTAGACACCCCATTCTAGCACCCCCTAACCTATCCTTAGGTCCCTAGCACCTCCCTTCATCACTACAAACCTAAGTCATACCCTGGGTACTAACCTAAAGGCCATCGAGAACTCCCAGGCTCCGTTTGACCAAAAGTCAAACTCTTCAGCTCGACCGAGATTGAATGTATATTCAAAGGGAACTAAAACCCCTTTTCAACGGTCCTCCCCATGCACGATTCTGACTTACGGTGCACACGAACGACCCGTTTCCCCATGAAACTTGATCTAGAGGCCACCAGAGGCTCCCGGGCTCCGTTTGACCAAATCCAACTCATCATATTGATAGAGACCAAATGAATCTTCAAAGGGAATTGAAACCCCTTTCCAACGTTCCGCTCCGGGCCAAATTCTGACTTACTATACGGACGAACGATCCATTTTACTCCGAAAGCTCATCGAATGCTTACAGGCCCCGATTGACCAAAGTCAACTCCTCAAATTCAGTCAAACTCTTTCGAATGTTGAATTACATCTCATAAACTTTCCAATGGTCCACCCCATGCATGATTCTGACTTACCATGCGAACGAATGATCTGTTTGCATTCGACGATCCCCCATCTAAAGGACCGACAAGCGCTTTCGAGCCACATTTGTCCTAAAGAAAAATCCTTGACCCGGGAACATTCCAAAGGAATTTCTAAGGTAACTGGAGTGACTTTCCATTGGTTCACCCTGTGTACGATTTGTATCAATGGTTTGAATTTTACGACCGTTTGTTCAGAAGAACCTAAAAGGGATTGCGAGACGACAGGTTCTAAATCCTGCCTATCGGTAGTGTGCCTAAAATCACCTGACGATTGGCAGGACCATGTCTATGATGATCGAAAATTCCATGGGCCTATAAACAGGAGGGCCTAACCTCATTGCAAAAAAACTCCAAGATCTGAAATCCATCACTCTTAGCGAACTCAGAAAAGCTCCCTCGAAGTCAGCGTGATTTCCACATCCAAATCGTGTGCCAACCTTCAGTTTTCATCATATTTTTCATCAAACTTGGTGAATTAATTTCCATTCATCATCATCCAAGTGTAAGGGATGCTCTCCAACATTCATGATCAAGCTCAAGATCTTCAAGAAAGTACAATTTTCTCAACCCTCTCTTCAAATTTTCATTAACTTATTTTATTACTTAGCACTTTTATTCTCTACATCTCACATATCCTAATATACTTTTTATTTAGTATTATTACACATCTCTTATTTTCATATTAATAAAACCCCAAAAAAACAAGAAAAAGAGGGTTTTCTCATAAATTCCAAACGGGAATTCTCACACTTTTCTCACAGTTTCCTCGCAACTAAAAAACCTTTTTACACACACACACACACACACATAAGAGAAGTCCCCGATTGGATTTATGGGATATACCCCACCCCTCTTTTTTTATACGAACTACGTGGACTTTGATGCCTCTATAGGCTACGTAGGCATCTCGGGGTAAAACCCAAGATTCGAGTCCTACTTATTTTTTCCATTTTCCATTTTTCTAATTCTTGAACTTAATTTTCT
Organism: Sambucus nigra; assembly: GCA_949130495.1. Lineage (NCBI taxonomy): Eukaryota > Viridiplantae > Streptophyta > Magnoliopsida > Dipsacales > Adoxaceae > Sambucus > Sambucus nigra. Next base: position 251,331,537 of record OX422215.1, read on the forward strand.
TAGATTCTATATATTTGCATATACATATATTTGTTCTTAGTGGCATATTATTCCATATGCGTTATCATTCCATTATAACGATCAACGCTAGGATAATCGCGTAAATTATATTTTCTAATATTACTTTTAGGAACATTCCTATGGATGACTCGCTTTATCTCTTCCATGATACAAGTCGATGATTCATATCTCCACAACATATACACATGCACACATATCACGGCGAAATAGAGGAAAATAACAACAAATCCATGAGAGACCGCAAGGGAGGAATGGATTCCTAACACCTTCCCATTTCGTAACATAGGCTCTGAACCCTACTCAAATCATTTCGGGTTTAGTATGTATCATTATGTCTTTGGATGCTATCCTTAGGGATGGGTCCACTTTATTTTGTTTGTTTTGAGCGAAATAGATTGATGACTCCATCTCTCTATATTTTTCACCTCACACATCGCCGACGACGATCGAAGCACTCCCGAGAGAGATGCGCGGGACCAAGATCCTCTCACCACAGAGATGACCATCCTCTCTCTCTACGTGAGGATCGAGGATGGCCACAGGTGCATGTCTTCAAATTGTGGATGGTCCTTATTAGACAAGTCCCCTCGATAATAACCTTATTGTATGGATCAATAAAAACGTGGTCAACCCAGAGGTCCCACTCATTTGGGCCAGCTCCACAAATATCAGGATTAATGTTCAAATAGGTAAAGTTACCTCTTCAAACTCTAATGTGAAAAATATGGTCTGCAAAAATGATATAAGTATCAATAGATTCAACAAAACCCATATGGGGTCGCTCGTTGATATTTTCCATGAACTCCTCCTAAGAACGCTCAAGTGATGTTATGTTTCGAAATCTCTGTTGGGGAGATTTTCAAGAAATTCTCTATGAGACTTACAGAGGGTGGCATCATAAGAAGCACCACTAAACCCACCAGTAAGGGTGGTGGTGAAGGCAATAGTAGTGATGGTCATGGTAGTAACACCGGTGGCAAGAATAATTGACACTATCACTTTAATATGCATTAACACAATGAGAAGTTTGCTAGTAGAAGTGGAAATGGATGTGGAAGAGGTTTTGGAAGAGGAAGCCATGGGAACAGGGGAGGGTTTGTGAGAAACAGTTATGGAAAAAATGAAGGTTTGGGGAAGACGAAAATCTTTCTCTCTCTAAAAACTTTGGAAATAAATGTTACAAATGATAATGGTAAATGTGAAAAAAACTATTTACTAGATTAATAACAAAATGTTATAAGTTGAGTAAACTTCGAATAAACTTTATGGACAAAACTCTTTTCGATTTATAACACAAGATGTGTTTACAATTATTTTCTGAATATGTAGTCTAGATTTTGTAGTTGATTACCTTAGGTTTTAGAAATTAAAAAACATCTACTAACTCTAACATGTAGTTCCAATCACAATCGGAAATTAAGAACATTCAAAGTAATGAACACATGTATTTAACGTGGTAAAAGCCTTAATCAAGGGAAACATACACGGTTCCCTCTACAGCACAAACCAAAAATCCACTAAAATAAATATTCAAGTTACAAGACTTAAGAAAGCAAAAAAAGATCATAAATCTATGTTCAAAGATATACCTATATGAGCTACTCCACTCCAAAGTTTTTTTGACTAGAACTGATCTTCTTTTACTACTTCTTTACCTTTTAATTGATCTACTTTTCCTTGATTTTTGATTCCATAAACTCTTTCAATTTCAAAGTTTCTCAAACAAAACCAATATTACTAAGTGTTCGTGTGTGAGAATGTGTTTGTGAAGTGCAGTAAATGTAGAATTATGCAACTCACCCTCTCAAATTATTTATACAGACAAATTCTTATAAATTAAGAGGTTCTATATGACATGCAGATACTGATTCAAATTATTTCAAAAAATAACTTCTTATCAAAATCAGATATGAAAAAAAACCTTACATTTAAAACTAGCCAAGTTACTATGTGTTTCTATTTATTTTTGCACACATCTATTTCACAAATCGTGAAATATAAAGCAAGAAGCACAAACGTTCTAAAGATCTGATATAACCTTGAAAAACAAAAGTTTCTTTTTCAAAATCTCTGGAAACATAAATGATCTAAAACGAATGATCCAAAAGGGAAAATATATAAATATGTGATTTTATCTTTTAGAAAAACTCAAGTTTCAACAGTGAAACTCAAGATTCTCATCGAGATGAGTTCTGAGAGAAACTAAGACTTGAAAAGGTCTTCAATTGTAAAAAAAAAGTCCAACACCAAACTCATATAAGCCCTAAATGGATCTAACTCTAAAGGTATTGGTTTTATGGTGTATGAAATTGTGAAGGTTTTAGTGTTTGGATTGAGGGAAATCACTCAGAGGTTGAGTTTCGAAGAGTAGGGTTTCTTCTCTCTCTCTCCCTCTCTCTCTTCTTCTCTATTCTTTTCCTCTCTCTTCTCCCTTTAATCTATTCTCTCTACTCTCTCTAATTATCTCTATTTGGGCGATGGCCAAAAGTTTCAAATGGATGAGACTTGATGGGTTTATATAGTTATTGAGGAAGGATCACGAACCTTAGAGGAAATCCTATGGCTAGGATCAATCTTGACGAGTTGACTTCCAATCTAACGGTTCAATATAAGAGGTGGGAATAATTAATGTTGATTGGTTAAAACTGGTTGCACATTGATTGATTCTAATAACATGCATCTCGTCGATAAGGTTTATCCAAGGGCTGAGATTGCATATAAAATATGTGTCTTAGAGAAAACACAAAATCATCCGTTTAGGTGCCTACACGTGTTCGGTTGTTACAAGTTAAAAAATGTGTGTTAAACATATTATAAATTTTGCCCCTGAATTCTCTAGAGCTTTGAGATCCTACCGAACAAAACTTTTTAATGAATAAAAATATTTTGCAAGTTCCAACTTTTAATCCCAACACTTTTTATGACCAAATTTTAATAATTCAAAAAATTATTTGAAAATGTTTTAAAAATATTATAAAGGATTTAACTTAATTTGAAAAAATAGTTAAAATGTTTAAATCAACATATTCACATAAGAACTCAATAATATGCAGTGTAAGTGTCCTATAGTGGTTATAAGGTAGAATTAACTTCCCTTTAGGTTGATCTGGAGAATTTCTTGGATTGGATTTCTTCATTCTTTCTTTTAACCTTTGAGAGATGGAGCAACTCATAAAAACTAACCTACTTTGTCTCGATATCCAAAATAGTAACAACTCCTATATAATATAGACTCATATAATTCAATTATATAGTGTGTTCTCAATCTCCCCTTTTGGATATTAAAGACAAAATTCCCTTGAGTATTCTAAACTCATGGGTGAAAAATGAAAAATCCTAGTTGACCTATATAAAAAGATCTAACTACCGATTCCCATCCTAGAACCAAAAATAATATGAAAAAATACATCACTCAACTATAATACAGACCAATACCCTAATAAATAGAACAAGCTATACAACTGGTCTGAAGAAATGCTTATAAAAGATAAAGAACTCAATGGCATATTAGTTGAGTTAGAATAGGAATAGCTATAAATCGCAGCAAAGATACTCAAGTTCTTCTCCCCTAATTTTTCTCAAACATACAATGGGATAAAAATAATAGATAAAAACAGGAATATGTAAAAAAGTTTCAATCACAAAGAATATCATAAGCAAGGGAAAATTGAACGATCTCCTACATAAACTAGTGTTAGGAGGCGTCTTTTGTCATTTGAGAGATGTTAATGCGCTAAAACCTCAGAAACCAATTATTAGCATGAAACTACCGAGGTTATGCTAAATGTGACATAAATTATGTGAGAACTATCATACCTATAGCTGTTCGTAGATACTCAAATCGTATGTTATCCAATGGTTTGGTAAAAAGATTTGCGAGATATTTTTTAGTGTTCAGATATTCAATAATGATTTCATTAGATTCTACAAAATCACGAATGAAGTGATGTCTAATCTTAATGTGCTTAGTTAGGGAGTGTTGTACCAAATTTTTTGAAATATTTATGGCACTCTGGTTATCATAATACATGGTTAATTGATTTTTTATAGTACCCTAATCTCTAAGCATCTGTCTAATCCATAATAGTTGTGAACAATAACTACGTTTTGCTACGTATTCTGATTCCGCGCTATACAAGGAAATACAATTATGTTTATTACACGACCAAGCTACTAGGTTATTTCCTACGTAGTAACAAGCACCAAACGTGCTTTTTCCATCATCAGAACACCCTGCCCAATCGGCATCATTGTACCCTACAATAGAACTAGTTATGTCCATTGTCTACACAATACCAAATTTTAAAGTACCCTTCACATATTTAATAATTCTCTTCACACTCAATAAGTGGGTTTCCTTAGGTCTACTTTGATATCGAGAAGAGACAGAGACTGCGAAGGAAATATCGGGTCCCAAAAGTAGTAAGATATAAGAGTCTCCCTATCATACTTTCATATAGAGTAGGATCAACATTTTTCCCATTATCATCCTTAGATTGTTTTGTTGAAGTACTCACGAGGGTTCTAAAAGGTTTAGCATTTTCTAATCCGAATTTTTTAACAAGTCCTGAAGTATATTTGGATTGAGTGATAAATAGACCATCATTACATTGGTTTACACGTAGGCCTAAAAAATATTGAAGTTCACCATAAGAGACATATGAAATTCAGCATGCATGATATCAAAAAAATTCTTAACTTGTTTAGAACAAGAGGATCCAAATATTATATCGTCAACGTACACTTGTTCTATAAAAATATGTTTGTCCTCTTTCCTAATGAATAAGGTTAGATCATTTCCTCCACGAACAAATCCTTTTGAAACCATAAATGTATACAATCGCTCGTACCAAGTTCTAGGAGCTTGTTTCAAACCATATAAGGCTTTCTTAAGCCTAAAGACGTAGTTTGGGTGTGATGGATCTACAAATAATTTGGGTAATTCTCTGTATACCTACTCAGCCAAAATTACATTTAAAAATGCGAACTTAACATCCATTTGGAATAATTTGAATTGTAGGTGACATGATATGGCAAGGAGGAGACGAACTGACTCAAGACGAGTAAGGGGTGCAAGATTTTTGTCGAAGTCAATTCCCTCTATCTAGGAGTAACCTTGTGCTACCAACCAAGCCTTATTTCTAATGACCTCCCCATTTTCATCTGTTTTGTTTTTGAAAATCCATTGAGTGCCGATAACCTTTGAGTCTTTTGTCCTGGGAATAAGATACCACACATCGTTACTCTAAAACTGGACAATCTCTTCTTGCATAACATTAATCTAGAATGAGTCAGACAGAGCATCATATAGATTTTTTGGTTCCTTAAGGGAAACAAAACATGCAAATTGTGCCACATTTCGGAGTTGGGATCTTATTCTAATAAGATCAGAATGATTACCAACTACAGTATCAATTGGGTGGTCTTTAGAAACCTAAGTGGGTACAGAAGGATTCTCGGGTGGTAGTAAATCAGTGTTTTATGAGGGTTCAATTGTGAAATTTGGTTTAGCCTAAACAGGTGGCACTGATTGACATACACTACTCCCTAAACTAGTATAATCTACAATCGTATTGATGATTCCATAACGGTTTTGGTTCGATAGCTAAAAACACAAAAAGCCCCACTATTTTGGGAATAACCAAGAAATATTACCTTTTCTACCGGGGTATCAAATTTTGAAAGTTGTTCTCTGTCTTTGCAAACATAAAAAATACTCCTGAAGGTCTTTAAATGTTTTAAGTTTGACTTTTTGTGGAAACAGAGTTCATAAGGGGTTTGTTTGGAACTTTTCCTAAGGTATACACAATTAATGATATAACATGCGGTTTGAACGGCTTCTTCCCAAAAACATCTAGGAAGACTTTTAGCGTGTAGCATAACCCTAGCCATCTATTGAAAAGTTCTATTCTTACGTTCAATGATGCCATTTTGCTGGGGTGTTTTGGGAGAACTAAACTCGTGTTTATAGCCATTGGCTACGCAATATTCAGTAACACCGGAGTCTTTGAACTCTCCACCTCTGTCACTCCTAATATGACACACTTGGGCATCCTTCTCGTTCTCTATTTTCAAAATAATTTTCAAGAATTCACCGAAGGTATCTGATTTTTGTTTCATAAATGAAACCCAAATATATTGCGTATAGTCATCTACTGTGACTAGGATATAACTATTTCCACATAAACTAATAGTCCTTGAGGGACCCATGAGGTCCACATGGATAAGTTCTAAAGGTTTTGTAGTTAAGATGTCCTTCAATTTCTTATGAGGGTATTTACTTATTTTCCCTTCCTGACATGGTCCAAAAACCAGATTGAAAGAATTTTTGATTTTGGGTAAGCCTCTAACTATTTCTTGGGAGTTTAATCTTCTAAGATTATTAAAATTCGTATGTCCCAATCTATTGTGCCAAAGGTCAGAATATTCTAATCTAGAAACATGTAAAGATTCAGACTTAGGAATTACTGTGTAATAGTTTTCCTGAGTTGTGTTTCCTGTCAATATACAGTTTCCTTTTTCATCAATAATTTTGCAGTCAGTATTAAAAAAAGTAATAGTATGATTGGAATTACAGAATTGGGATATACTTAAGAGATTAGCTTTGAGGCCTTTACCTAAAAGAACATCATTTAGATCAGGAAGCCCATTCTCACTTAATGTTCCCTTACCTATGATCTTAGATGAAACACCATCTCCAAACATGACACTACCTCTGAGGAAGTGTATCTCGTTTTTCAATTTGGTTTCATCCCCAGTCATATGTTTAGAACATCCGGAGTCTAAATACCATCCAGTTGAAGTGTGTTGTGACTTTAAAGAAGAAATGATAATATTAAACTTGATCATGGGTAATAGATAATCTTTTATAATCGAAATAGGCCGAGTTTTGATCATTTTGTGGCCTTTTGATTTAGAAAAGGTTTGTTGGGTGTTTCTAAATGGTTTTTTCTTAGTCTTGGAACCTCCCTTTTATTTTTATAGCTAGAGTTATTTGTGTCCTGTCTTGGGAGAACATAAATATTTCTTCCTTTTCTAGAATAGTTAAAGTTAAAGTATATTGGTGTATATATCCTTTTCTGAAAACATTCTTCAAGATTGTGGCCAAAAACGTCACAGTAAGGACAATACTGATGTGTGTAGGACTTGACTTTATAGCTAAAGTATTTAAAGATTAGTTTGGCTCTATTGGGTATAGTTGTCCAATTGTCATCGGTCTTAAGTTTTTCGTCTTTGGCCTCTAATGGGTGGGCAAACGCATTTGGCTTTACCATTTGATTTAGGCTATTGATTATACTGATCATGTGTTGCTTGAGAGACTTTAGGACCGGATTCCACTTTTTGAACAACATGATAAATTTGGCCTTGTTTGATAAACGTAACATTTTCAGGAAAAACTTTGGTCTTACTGGTGTGCACTATTTCTCCAAAACCTAGGCGAGACTTATGTTCAGAGTCAAATTTGCTTCCAACAATAATTTCCTCATAAGATTTAGCTTGGGTTTCAAAGTGTTGACATTTTTTAAACACATTTGAGACATTTTTCTTAGACTTTTCTAGTTCAATAAGGGTCGCCTTATACTTTTATTCAAACTCATGATTTTTCTTAGACAAATCTTCTATTTTTAAGGCAAATTCCTCAATCTCAGTCTCATGGTCAATACGCTGGGCAGTATAATCTTTAGTATTCTTCCTAATGGTCTGATTAAGTAAATCGATACACTCAGCTAATGATTTTATCATTTTTGCAAGGAGAGCACTCTTCTTAACCGTTTTCATGTATAACTCATGTAAATCAGGCAAATCATCATCAGACTCGCTAAGTGTGTCGTGTGATGTTCAATTCATCGGCAATTTTAATGCTTTAACTCACGCTTAGATTACTTCCAACAATAATAGGATAAGTATTAACATCAACATCAATAGGCATCATGGATTCATGAGTAGGTAAGAATGCATCATCATCATTATATATAATCTTGACAAAGAAATACATGAAATGCTCATCATTCTGGGTTGACTCTGTTTCATCTTGATCAGAACTGCTAGAGTCGTCCCACGTTTTGCACCCATTATCCTTGTTATTGTTTCTAAAATTAGTTGGCCATTTTCTAGCATAATGTCCCATTTTACCACTTCTATGACATTTCACATCTTTAGGGTCTATCTCAGGTCAGTTATTGTCATAGGTCTTTTTATTGTCATGTGAGTGTTTAACATTGTCTCTGTTATGAGATCTGTGAGTTTGATTACCTTGATACTTTTACTTGCCTTGTTTAGAGGCTACAACATTTCTGAATTTGAGAATCTTTTTGAAATGCTTTCTCATAAGAGCTATTTGATTGTCAAGGTCATCTAAATCACAATCATCAATACAGTCAGTGTCAAAGTTCAAAGAACTAATTTTAGGGACTTTCATTTTAGATGAAGAAACAACATTAAAACTAGAGGGTTTATTGTTCTGTCTGGTCAGTTTCTTCTTGAAATCTATCTCCAATTCTACATGTCTAAGTTTACTACTAAGCAATTTAGGAGTCATATTAGGGTCATCAATTTCTTCAATGACATGTCTCATATTGTCAAATTTAGAAGGCAATGACCTAAGAATCTTTTGAACAATTTCCTTTCTACTGTAGGTTATACCATTTGCATGAAGTTTAGTGAAAATATCAGTTAACCTAATCTAGAAGTCGTCAAAGGATTCATTGTCATTCATTATCAGGTTTTTGTATTACTGGACAAGCGTTCAAGTTTTTCCTGCCTTAACTCTTTCATCACCTTTGTGAGAAATGACAAGAGTGTCCCATGCCTTTTTATAAGTAGAACATGTGGATATTCTTTTTAATTTGTGTTCATTAATGGACATAAATATGACATTCTTTCCTTTGTTATTGTCTAGGGACTTGTTTTTCTCTACCATAGTAAATTCATAAAGAAATTTCTTAATCCTTGTTGGACCAGTGTCAGATGTAGGCTTAGTAGGATGTTCATAACCATTTTTAATCATATCCCAGACATCATCACCAAAGGTTCCTTGAATGAAAGAAACCATTCATCCTTTGCAGTGTGAAAAGTTGTTTCCATCAAAGAGTGGTGGTCTGGAAAGGTTACCTAACCTATCAAATCTTTCTTCCATATTCAAAACTTTGAAAGAAATTTTGACAACAATTTTTAAAGTTCCAAGATCATAAAAATGGTTCTGCTTGATACCACTTGAAGAAAACTATTTACTAGATTAATAACAAAATGTTATAAGTTGAGTAAACTCTGAATAAAATTTTTGGACAAAACTCATTTTGATTTATAACAGAAGATGTGTTTATTTTTTTTTTGAATATGTAGTCTAGATTTGGTAGTTTATTACGTTAGGTTTTAGAAATTAAAAACCATCTACTAATTATAACATGCAGTACCAATCACAATCAGAAATTAAGAACAATCAAAGTAATGTACACAAGTATTTAACGTAGTAAAACCCTTAATCAAGGGAAACATCCACGATTCCCTCTACAAAAGAAACCAAAAATCCACTAAAATAAAGTTTCAAGTTACAACACTTAAGCAAGCACACAATGATCCTGAATTTTAGTTCAGAGAAATACCTACATGAGCTACTCCACTCCAGAAGTTTTCTGACTAGAAATGATCTTCTCTTATTGCTTCTTTGCATTTTCCTTGATCCTATTTTCCTTGATTTCTGCTTCCAGCAACTCTTTCAATTTCCAAGTTTCTCAAACAGAACCACTGTGACTAAGTGTTTATGTGTGAGAATGTGTTTGTAATGTGCACTAAATGCAGATTTATGCTACTCACCCTCTCAAATTATTTATATAGACAAATTCCTATAAGTCAAGAGTGTCTATCTGACATGCATGTACTGATTCAAATTATTTTGATAAATAACTTCTTCTGAAGATCATATTTGAAAAACATCCTTGCTTTTAAAACTACCAAAGGTCCTATGTGTTTCTATTTATTTTTGTACACATCTATTTCACAAATCTTGAAATATAAAGAAAGAAACATAAACATTCTAGAGATCTGATATAACCTTGAAAAACAAAAGTTTCTTTTTCAAAACATCTTGAAACAGAAAGGAATAAAATGATTACCCAAATGATGGGTTGTGAGTTCCCAAGCAGACACATGTCTTCTGAAGATAATAAAATGGAGACTAAATTGATTGAAACATTTAATGCAAATAGTTTCATGATGTGACCGAAGAAACCCTTCAAATTCAAAGAATAAGTAATGATTATTTCCTGAAAAACTCTTTTGTTTAACCAAAACAAAATCTTTTGGCCCAATTTCTTTGATATTCATAATAATGTCAATGATAAGCATCTTGAGCTGCTGAAGAAGACACTTTTTGGGAGCTTTTCAATGCCCACTACAACGATGAAGTAGTAGAAGCATAAAATAAGAAAACAGATAGAAGCACAACATAAGAAAATAGATAAATACATTCTCTTCATTGTCAAGTTCTAAAAAAAGGAGAGAAATACTTTTTAATATGAAGATCACTGCCCAAATCAACCCAAAATATATTAACAAAATATTTGGTATCCCGATGTAAGAGGGGCACAAGTCAATAAATCTCAAAAAGAGATTATATCAGTGTTCCTGGAAGCCTGGATTTTTTAGTCGATAGTTGATACCAAATAAAAAAAATCAAGAATCAGAATTAATACTTAAATTGAAGAGGTTGGTTAAGGTGGACATCGATGAGCGCAAATATGACTTTATACGATTTATTGTTCTCCATTTCATGAAAATGATCATATTCTCCAACTCAAATTTCACACTAGAATAATTTTTGACTCCATACATCAACAATATTGATGAAATAGTTACATTGACTTGGCTTATGCTATCCATGAATTTCTCATCAACTCTTTCAACAAAACACCAGACTCCAGGTTTAGCATAACAAGTGGATGTGTCATTTCAGTATTAGTGAGAAAACAAAGTAATCCAAGTAGTCCCTCAAACACACATCAACACATTTTCAATGTGCATGTACTTTTTAACAACATGGTCGTACTTTCATAAACTACACGCACATTGAAATGATATTGTTCATTTATAATGTGCGTGTACTTTATGTGTTATCATGTACTTTATGAAATTACACATAAATTTTAAAAAATATATGCATTATGAAATGACCATCTTGCGGTCCTCCTAATGGCCTTCGCTGGTCGTCCTCTCTTGTTCGGCATCAAAACCTAACCGAATTCGTATGAGATTCATATCAATTATACAAAATATCAGAAGAACAACAATTGCAATATGAATCGATAGTCCCAAGAATAGGGCTCTACATCAGTGAGAAAGCTACGCTAAAAATGTAGTATGTTCTTACATATCCTAATAACACTAGAACTTGATGCTCTTGTAAAATCTATAACTCCCTGCCTAATCGAATAACGGGTGATCATTCCTTTACTAAAATAAAACATGAATCTCACCTGGCTCATTCTTAGTATCACTGTCGAAAACATTTTAATTACTAATACCCTATTAGGATTAGTGTCAAATTTTAAAACATATTAACTTTCTTACATAAAATCCGATTCACATAACCAACCATTTTGATCATAGGATTCACATTCACCACTATAACAAGCGACATACCGAATAAGATTAAATAAATAAATTAAACGATAAATCTCGGTAAATAGTCATAATACAATAATCTAACTTATTAGAAGGAAGTAACATCTAAATAATATACATAGCGACTAACTGGGGAACATGCCCATAATAACTCTGAAGTACATTCTATATATATCTCAAGGATAACATCGTCTGATCAATTCTTGCAGGCATCCACAGCTGCTACATCATCGTCTGACTAGAAGGATGCCTAAGCTAGGCGTCCCTGTGGGCGAGCACCTAAAAATTTTGAATTTTTTTTGAATACGGGTTAGAGCCCAAAATCTTTTGAATTTTATTTGTAAGGGCTTAAAATACATTAATAAATATGCCATGCAATCTTTCATATTTAAAAAGGAGTCATAATCCCATGAGATACCCTTCATCCCTCATCTATCGTGCGCACCTAACGCATGTATTTTAAACACTCTAGTTACACTATCCAGCCTAACTAGTACCTTTACTAATCCTGTCCGATATGCTCCCTTTTGCACCACACATACTTTTATTTTAACTTAAAATTCACATTAAGATTTCTCATCTTCTTATTCAAGATAAATCTCATTTATAATCTTACCAATTCATTTCGAAAGATGTCAGGCTAGTTATTAATTTACTATTCACACCTTAGTGTTATATACTGTATATATATTTTCTTCACATATACGTATTTACATATAGCATCCCCGAGGTGTCCTCCCGGATGCATACAAATTTAATGTTTGTAATATCCATTAATTCGCTCATATATATATTCACACACACATACACACACACACACACACACACACACACACACACACAGAGATATATATATATATATATATATACACATACTAGGGTATGCCCGTGCCTGAAAGCACGCTGAATATTTCCAAAGAACATAATCGTGAAACAGTTAAAATTTACTACATAATTGCGAAACGGTAAATATTTAAAATAAAGGGACGCATAATTTTGAAAAGTAAAGTCATGTATAATATAAATAATAAATGTTTTATATATTATAAGTGTAGATTTTCAAAGTATTGAATACTCTAAATTTAAGTCATAAAATTTCTTTTAAAATGCAAATGTGTAAAAAAAATTAAAAAATGGGCAAAACTCCATTTGTTTATAGGACTATCGACCCTTTTTAAGAAATAAAAAATTAATCCAACAAAACAAATAGTCCATTTTCGACCTCGTATAGGCAACTTAATCCAAATATACTTGATTACATAAAAAAATTGGACATGGTCTCCTTTGTTTATTGGACGATCCACCCTACTTAAGGGATAACAATCAATTCAATAATATTTAGAAAGTATAAATTTATCTAACAAATACTTCATCTTGACCTTCACAAAACCCCAATTCAACAATATTTAATCGACTGCTTTTACAACGAACAACCACAACACTAATACCATTTGTTATTCCCATGGGGAGATGTCGCACCTCACAGTTTCTTATCAATAGTTGCGCAGAGGGAAAGTGTTCCAAATATTCTACAATTCACTTTCTTCATGTTCAGCATCAAAAGTAAGTGCCTAATCAATACAACAGAAATTGAAGATATGTCATAATCAAAGACACATACTAATGGTTAATGTCAAAATAACTGTGCTTGCGGCATTAAAACAAAGCGTATAATTGAATTCAACTATACAAAATGTAAAATGAATAGTCAAATAAACATACATCATCGTAAACATAAATAAATTAAAATATACAATAAATCTCAATCTCTAAATAAATAGTCAAATAAACATACATATTATACCGGCACAACATCTATGCAAAGCTCCTCATGAGTAGGCGCTTATCAAAACATCTGCAATTCTGGCATAAATGCGCTCAATTTTAAACATAGGTTATTATTGCATGTTATGCTATCTAATGGAGGAGATACCTAAATAAGAAATAAGAGTAAACTAAATAGTAGAAAGAAGTAAAAAAGACGAAAAAAAGACTGGAATATTAGAGATCTAACTCATTCTCACCTTTAAATCAACAACTTGGATGCTTCAAGTCATTCGCGACGAAATATGTGTTCTCATACCTATCACATAAAAGGTAACACCATAAAATTAAAAACAAACTGAAAAAACACACATGTTTGGTTTATGTATGTTGTTTGGTTTTTCAAAATAGGAACGAAAAGAAATAAGGACTTAATAAGATCCAAGACCACATACACGACTTCCAAGTAGACCCGCTACAATCACGATAAGACATCCGAGTTCATGATCTCAATCCACCTACAATAACATAAGATATTGGGAAAAAAATCACCTTAAAGTATAAGAAATAAAATAAAATAAATGATTATCAATCTTAAACATTAAGATTGCCGTCTTTTCTGGTATGGGAAATTTAACTATATTTAATTTTTTTGAAACTTTATAATCAAACCAACACTTAATACACCAATCTTTTTGAAAATTAGAAATTAAAAAAACTCATTCACCAGTAACTGAAATGCAGTGGCTAAGCGACTGGTTGTTCCACCATTGAACAACTTAAGATATAATATTCAAAGTTCTAGCACCACAAATGTCCAATACACAAAATAAATACTAATCTGCAAGCTCCACAGAGAAATCGAACAAAAATATCCTTGTGAAATAATAGCAGATTTGTGAGAGATGTGCAACAATATCCTTATTGGTTGTGCAACAATATGTGAGAGTTATGCAACAATAGTAGATACGACAATAGCTGATATGCCTTGTGCAACAATAGTAGATACGACAATAGCAGATGCAACAATAGCAGATACAACAATACCAGAGTTGTGCAACAATAGCAGATGTGACTTGTGCAACAATATCCTTGTTGGTAAATCGAACAACAAATCGGCATTTGTGAGAGTTGTACTTATTTTTGTCCTACAAAAAAAAAGAAAGTAAAAGTGTTAATAGGAACAAAAATATGCCGAAGCCTTTAGAGCATCATCAAAAAGTAAAAAAGTAATGTTCTGTTTATCAAGTAAAGAATTAATGCTCTGTTTATCAAGTGAATGCATCTTCAAGAAGAGAAAAGAAGTAAAGAAAAGGAAAAATAAGGAAGAAAAAAAGGCTACAAAAGTTCAAATACGAAAATAGTCACAACAGCAATGTACAAAGTCAAGAAAATCGAACTAAGGTATTGAATATACACACTTCCAAGATAAATGAGGAAGACTGTGATTATCAATGTGACCACTTAATTGAACATATGCACATTTATAACGAATCAACATATAAGAAATTATAAATAAATGGGACCGACACAACAAAAATTGTCATTTGAGTGATCGCACTTTTGTTCACGACATGCCATGTGATATAATGTCGTTACGTTTCTACATCTCGAACCAATTAAAATAATTATATACAATGTATTTATTTTTTTAACATAAGTACATACAATTTAAAAGGCAGAATTCTTAATGGTGAACTTTCAAGGCTATTACCACACTTTCTTAGTATCATTAAAAATATGTTGATTACAAAAATGCCTACACATTATCGTCTAGTGTTGAATCGTCACAGACCAAAAAACAGCCCTAAAATATATTGATTTGAGAAGGCAAAACAAAATAAAAAGTCTAAATGACATCATCCAAAAAAAGGCCCCCAAAAAGATAAATATGTTATATATATAAATGTGTTCCCAATCTCATAGTTGTTCCAAGCACTAACTGCAGACATGTCTGCTAGTCCACCGTCCTCCACCTGCAATTCAATTATTTTTGCAAGAATATCAAAATTCCAATTTATAATTTAGCAAAGAAAATTGAACTCAAATAAGGCAATCTAAGTTCACACTTCCAGTAGTAATAGGATAGTAATAGTACTTTCCAATACTTAAAAGAGTCAAAAGTAACTTCTACAATTTGTAGTTCCCCTTTGTAATCCTTCCCCAAAACAAAGAGAAATGGATCTGAAGGTGTCTAAATCATGTAATAGGAACCACAAAGATGGAAACATGTAGTTTCTACACCTTCATTTTGCAAGGTATCTACATCTTGAACCTCATATGTGTGAATCTCAAAGTATTCAATTTGGTTTGTTATTCTTGTAGTTCATGTATCAAGAAAATAAAAAAATATAAAATAAAATAGAAAATACAAGCCACTATGCTTTTAAAACAAAATGGCCAAAAATAGATGTTTTATACAGTCAAACTAATTTTAAACAAAATCAGGTTCAACTAATGCATTTTATTTTTTGGTAATTCTGTATAGTTATGATATGAAAAGATGAGAAAAATTATACAACAGATCTGTATGGCCCACAAAATCACTTCAATATTCTCCCCCACCGCCCTCTCCAATATTTTCCCAATATCACATTACTAAATCGTCAAAAAAACTGCCAAATTGTACAGAACAAAGTTTAAAAGAACAGTGGATTAGATCCCCTTACATCGCAACATAAAATAAGCCACATGAGTGTGAAATGTGGACATGGTAAAATCTGATTGAGAAAAACAGGCAAAATCTAAAATATAAAACATTGAGAAAAAATGTAAACTCTATAAACCCGAAAATTGTATTATTGATTCAAGTTTCAACATAAGATGACCCCCCAGACACACTGAAAATTAAACTATTTCCAAGAAAAGTGTAATTCAAAGGAAATCATGTATGAGCTCCAGCAAAAGACCTTTCCCTTCAGTGTTATAGCTCCAGCAACTAAAATTTTTAATTCTAGATCTGGCACTTGGAACCCTGTATGAGTGAACACATACTACTGTTCAAACTAAATGAAAAAACTATATGTCGAGTGTATGTCAATAAAAAATATAAAAGAAACAAAGAAAACTATATGTCTAGAAATGACAAATCTACAAAGATAACCACAAATTTAAGAACAACTTCAAAAAGAATAAAGGATCTTATAGTTAATACCTACAGAAAGACATGACATTGATACTATGTTCTTCCGTAACTTACAACTAAAAAGTACAAAAATTAACATAAGCAGGAGGTAGAAATATCATCATCCATCAATTCCATGTATAGTTGTAAATAATAAAAAACACTTTAGTCATTACATGACTTTAAATCAAACGATCGTCAATCACTTGAGAGGACAGTCGAAAATGTTACTGTCATGTATACACTATTGCGAAGCACAACAAAAAAGTATAAAAAAAAATGACTTATTTACCTTATCAATATTACAATAAGAATCCTTCTCAATTTCTCTAAATGAGAACCAATGGATAGCAGTATCTCAATATCCAAATCATTACCTTTTCTTGGTGGTAGTAATAACTGTCGATTATTCATAGTTTCTGCAAAAAATAAACTACATGTTTAAGATATTTAGGACATATCATTGATCTGCTCCTAATCTCTGGTACCCCAAGAGGCACAGATCTGCTACGCAACTTAGGAGAGCCCAATCGGAGCAGATGCGTTACCCCAACCCCTATTTTTCTATTGCAATGTAAAATAATAAAACTGAACAAAAAAAATAACTCAACCAAGTTTAACCCAAACATCGTAGACTAAACCCCAAAATCTCTAACAGATCTGGTATTTTAGAGATGGTAATAAAGAAATCAAGGGAAATAAAGAAAGCAAGGGAAAATGAGAGAACCGTAGATAAACACATGTCTTTAACCATTCAACACCACACGTATTTTGGAGCTCGCCTTGTCGGAGAAGATGGACAGGAGGAAGATGAGGAGGCGACGCAGAGGAGGAGGGGGAGGCCGTAGCGCTGATAGGAGGAGGGGTCGGCGTAAAGAGAGGAGGAGGAGGCTGATTTGAGAGGGAGATATTGAGGAAAGGGGTATGGGGACTCGTCAGATTAGTGTGAGAGAGAATGAGAGGCATGTAGGTTTAGACTGATTTGTCCCATTTGCCCATATTCTATAGATTACTATTATATCCTTTATATTTGAATCAAAGTGAAATTTTATTAGAAGGAAAATGAGAGGGAAAATAAATTCTAAGGGGCAAAACAGGTAATGAATGAAAAACTTAATCTCATGACATCATAGTTGAAGCTTATGACATACATAAGTTTTCAACTTTATTATATAGATATATATATCACATCAAGCATTTGTACATATATATAATTCTTTATATACATATCACATCAAGCATTTGTACATGTATATAATTCTTTATATACATATGAATGCAATCCCTTCGAGCATTACCTCGTTGGGTGTGAATCTCTAGCATTCTATCAGGAATCAAGGATATATACCTCAACCTCGGCCAGGGGGCGGAATCTCGCCACCGAACCCAAATAGTAAGCGTAAAATTGGAGGTACTCATAGTCATACATCAGCGGGTCATAACCATACCACATTACCCCACTAGTCTCAAAACTCACATAAGGTGGTCGTGTAATAGACCTATGCCCTAGGGAATAGATTCTGCACCTATAGGTATTCACCAGGGTAGTTCGCTCACTATACACAACCTCCACCGATAGCATCCCCTAGAGTAGGTATGTTTCACATATATCTCTCTCTCTCTCACACACACACGCACACACACACACACACACACACACACACATATATATATATATATATATATATATATATATATATCAGCGCACACATAATAAATTCAGTTAACCGTGCCTGTCACTCGTAGCACTAGCCTATGATCTCCGAATCCAAATACGACTCTTGAACCATAAGTAGTCACTTACTTATATTTATTTCATAATTAAATTATATTACGTACATAGCTATCCAGACCATATCCCACCTCCATTCGAAGTCTCCATTCGAATCGATTAATATATATTTTCGAGTGTCGTTCATTCTAAAGATACCTAATTCCAAATCCAGGTCATCTTGACTATCCCAAGGTAGAAATAATGTTTCTAGCTATTTTCCAGAAGTCATACTCTCAGTTACGAACAACCCAAAATAACTCCGACCCCAAACCGGTTAATGAAGTAATTAAAGAACAAACCTGTCCAAATAGGGCAGTCGAACTGGTTCGTCTAGGGGGCGAATCGGTTAGCCCCTGTGTGCTGGCCACGTCAGGGATGCTATTGTAGTTACGAGTTTCATCCAAATTTTCACCCCCAAATGAGTCACAATCTTCATCTTAATACACACTTTCATTACCCTATCATTTTCCAACATAAGGAACACATTTAATTGCCTCAATTCATCAAAATCATTCCTGATCATGGGGTTTCACATCACGTTTTCCATAATTAATTTACACCCTAATTCTAATACAATTCCCAAATTCATAAATTAAAATCCCCTATTTTCATGATTCAATCTCTAATTCTTTTAGCAAGATGCTACCTTTCATATAGGGTTCAATTCCCAGTTTTCATAGGGTATAATCATCAATTAACTTTTATGAACTCATTTCCCCACAAAAACCATTTTTAACACGTGAATCCCACCCAAAATTCATAATTGTTTAACCAACTATAATAGGAATTAAAAAATAACATATAATACCAAAGCAAGTTAAACACTTTCCCTTACTTGTACAAAATTCTGACCTTACTTCTTGAGATTCTCTACACGCGATGATTCAAGGCACAGACTTGTCCAATATCTTCCCGGAGTGATGTTCTTAAGTTTTCTCTTATATTTCTCCATTTTATTTTGTCTACCTCTCAAGCCTTGATGAATTGGAATGATTATATGGCTACCTCCCTCATCTAATATCCCTAAATATTCCTCAAATACCAAAATTAGGTTATGTAATAATATTAAAATGACCCGAATATGTCCATACGGGTCCCATATAACTTAAACGTCCCTAAAACCTTATTATAATCCCCGAGTACATAATTTGGACTGTCTCGACCCATTTCGGATCATCCGTAGACTCAAAATCACCAGTTGGATCATATATCATTAATTTACCATCTCATTCCCAATAAGACCCCACACGAGCGTCTCGAAGTCAACTCTTCGCTTTTACCCACTTACGACGTAATATAAAACAATACAATTTAATTTACTCATCATACAAGTAAATATAATAACACATAAATATTAATCCAATATTCTCTAAGGAACATTTATTCAATTCACTTTATTTCTCGAATTAATTAAATTATTGTTACACGTGTAATTTAAATATTTCCAAAAATATGGGGTGTTACATACTTCCCTCCTTACAAAGGAATTTCATTCCCCAAAATAGAATATTCTTGGTACCAAAAGCTTCAGATACTTACCCACATGGCATCCCTATGTACCCAACATAAAATAATGAGAACATTATGGTGCTTCTTCTATACACTCGCTAGTGGGCCAACTAACTACGGACCAAGACCAGTGAAAAGTTTTTTCAAATCATTTTATACTGATATACTACATCATTCTTAAAATCTCATCCTACTAGTGATACACAAAACCATCGTGAACCTGCTTAAAATGATCCAATGAGACGAGCCTACACACTACTTCCACTATGATCTCAATACTGGGGAAATGACCCACTTCCCAAGGCTCCAACTTCCCTTCTGGCCAACCACATAACTCCTTTCATAGGATATACCCACAATAGTTCTTGACCACTGACGTCAGTCTTTAAAATCTTCAGCTCGTGATGACATAACTTTTATGACGATCCAACACTAAACAAAAATAACTTTGATTAACTCAATCCATCTGACGGACTCTAAATTAAGTCTGTCCCATGAAAATTGTTATCTCCCACCTATAACCAACCAAAGAGAGGATGACAAGGTTTTCCTTAACAAATCTCACAGTGCGCCTTGCCAATTATACACTGGTATGAGTTATTTTATGTAACCTTACTAATGGTAATTACTCCGCCTAATGGCCCCAGAATTCTAGGATATACATCCCTCTCATATCCTTTATCATCTTAGTCACCCCTCTTATCTACTCCTCGGTCTATGGGTGATATGTCTTGCTTAAATATAAACTCCATCTCCATCACCTCCTGATAGTCCCTATCAGAGGTCGGACTCAGAGATATCATCTTGATCCACAATAATGTTGGGAAGCACATTGTGCTAGTTCATTCTCTTTCTTCAATGAAATGTTGGGCACACTGTCCGATTTTATAACTCACCCAAAATATCAATAACTGCTCTAACTCAATCAACCAATTTCATAAATCCAAAGGAAATCTTAACCATTCTACGATAATGTTAACCTAACAATGAACTCCATCGGCCCACTTGTCCATTTTTCACTGGAATCACTAATTAATGCAAATTTTTGCTTGATCACCTCAAACAACCCTTTTCCCATATACGAGTGGTGCACTTGGGGACAATTTTGCTATGTCTAACTCCTCACCAATCCACACGCTCTATATCCCATGTTACATGGTATATCTTACTCTCATTCCTAGGGTACGCCAAAAACCATGACCCATGTATCTACTCCAAAACTTTTCACTTTATGGGTCCCATTTTCCTTGTAAAAATAAACATCGTATTTATGCTCAAGCCAATTTCAGAGTTTGACTTAGTAAAACTCTTCTCTACTTCCCAAGAATTTCGGATCCTCCCTTTACGATAGGGATTTCTCACCTTTGTCTCCATAATATTTTAACCCGTCTCGATTGTGATGTCTCTCCTTACCGTATACATATCTGGACTATCTTTCTCTTCAACGAGGTTCAGTTCATCTTAATTTTCCAATTATACTTCTAAGTGCCTCACATGCATATTGTTCAATACCTTTGTTTCCATATCCCGTTATACCGAACGATTTTGAAAATGAAACTAACCAGGGCACCCATATACCCTATATTCCATGCACATTCATCATAGACTTGACATATTTATCTTGAACTCATCCCAACATGCCTGGTGTGGCTATACAGTAAATGTATTCTTGATTACCCAACTAATCGAGATTCAATTTTTCTCGAGATTGCCCTAACTATCAACTAGTGGTGCAAAAGTTTCCCCTAGTGCATCCTACATAGCATTACCCGGCTCCACTGGCCCTATATAGTATAATAGGTCTCAGCTCAAAGTGTTTTCTCCACACGTACATTGATTAACGTTCAAAACTGATTCCCTATCATACAAATATGTCTCCTAACTCCGGACACTTATTAAGGTTCATGGGTTAAATGTCCCGCTAGTAAAATCCAAAAAGGGAACCCCTCGACACAATATCACCTAGCATTGTAAGTCATCAAGATCTTTAGGCTAAAATCACATGACTAGGACACTTACTATCCTTCCACCAGACGTATAAGTCTAATACTAAACTCCCACATCTCTAAAGGAGTCATAAAATATTGCGCTCGCACTATTACTAAGTCCCCAGTGCTAAATCAATAACTAGACAAATCTCTTCGCTCGTCGTTAAACCCGATATCCCCTGAATCACATCAGTAAAGTTTATATGCACCAGTTTCAAATATAATGGGACAATTATACTCTTTCAAGTCTCCTTAACAATATAATATATACGTGGGATCGACCCTATTTCAAGTGAGACATTGCAAAAATAACACATCCCGTTGTGGAATAGCGAACATGATAGCCTTACCGTAATAGTCCACCATCGCTCAAACCGTCGCTACCGAGTCCATACCTAGGATAACATCATACTCATATGAGACATCTCTCTAAAAAGAGTAAACCTACAAAAACATATATTCCTAGTGTTCTCACCCACTCCCCTGCAGAAGGAACCAATAAAAGCCCCGCTACTTACTGGTAACTATATACACACAGTAGTAATAGTAACAATACATCCACTAAACCTATCTGACACACGAATTTAGTGCTAACAAAATATTGTGACAAACTCGTATCATATAAAACTTACCCCATTTGCCCATGGATAAATCTCACACTTTCAATCGCCAATAGCACTGGTTGTTCAAATGTTTCCTGGACATAATAGTCATGTCTAAACTGAACTAAAAATTTATACAAATGATTATTCTACTTGGTGCCCTATTCCTGCCCCTTAACTCACCGCGGACAAAATCAACCTCATGTGGCCATGCTCTGCACATATAAGACACCTCTCGATGTAGTCCCCCCATCTCTTGACTTACTGGACATATCAGGATTGTCTTAATATCTGGCCCTGGTGGCCTCCCCTATTATTCCCCAGACACTATTGTCCCTATGAAACACATTGTGGCTCCATTGGAATCCGTCATCGCTCGATCAGAATTTCCTTGATTTGAATCTTTTAAACGGGTCCTCCTTCTGGGTATCCATCTTGTGGTGCCTTATTAGCACCGATACACTCAATCTTGCTCTGCTGGCTAAACTTTCCCACTCTCTTAGGTCCCTTCACATGGAAGCGATGATATTTACATTATAAAAGTACGTCATTGAAGACATCGACATAGTTCGTCCAACTAGGATTTCCCAATAAGTGTTGGAGACTTATCCCCATGAGTCTATAATCAAACTTAAGAACCCATTTCTTCTTTGTATTAACTTTATTAGGTAAGAAGTTTTCCAAACGGGTATATTCTTACTAATAATCATCCACTATTCGGCCCTCTTGTGATAAGTCCAGAAACATTCTTTTAATCTCTGTTAAAATAGCAGGTAAAGGAACTTGTAGTAAAAATGCACCTTAAATTTCCTAATTGTCAAGGTGTATATCTCTTTATATAGGCTGGCTAACTCCCACCACTTCAATGATGATCCTACGAGCTTAAAAGTTACAACAATTTCTTTCTGAGTGTCATTGCACTCAACCATACATAGATAACTTTGGATTCCCGCTTCCATTGGCTAGCTAATATAATGTTCGCATTTCCCTGGAACTCAACCGGATGATCCTTCTGGAAGGCCCTCAGACTCTCTCCCATACTAACTGCACTGGGTGAGTCTAAATTAGTGCCACTGTCTGCTATGGCGGTGCTTGGGAAATGCTACACCATTACGATCATGGCAACCTTAACTTCCTAACAAATAATAGTGGCAACCTCTGTTGCGGTTAACATCCCCTGAATAATCTGCAGCTCCGACTGAGCCTGTCCTCTTGCGGTCTTCCAAATAACCTTCGCTATTCATCCTCTCCTATTATGCATACAAAACCCAACCGAAATCGTATAAGATTCACCTCAATTATAAACAATACCAGGAGAATCTATCTCTCAATATGAATCGATGACTTATTCGTAGGGATCTACATCAAAGAGAAAGCAACGCTGAAAACGTAGTAAGTTCACACAGATTATATGGAAACTAGAACCTGATGCTCTGATACCATCTCTGATACCCTGCCTATTCTAATAATGGGTGATCAGTCCTTCACTAAAATAAAATAGCAATCTCATATGGTTCATTCTTAGCATGATTGTCGAAAATAATTTAATTATTAATACCTAATTAGGCTTGGTGTCAAATTTTAAAGCCTATTAACTTTCTTTTAAAAAAAATTCCCATTCACATAACCAACCATTCAGATAATAGGATTCGTATTCACCACTATACCACATGTTATGCCCGATAAGACGGAATAAATAAATTAACCGATAACTCTTGGTAAATCATCACAATATAATAATCCAACTAACTAAAGGAAATAACTTCTAAATTAAATAAATACCGACTAATTAGGTGACATGATCGAAATAACTTTAAATTAAATGATATCTATAACTCAAGGATAGAAGCGTCTATTTATTCCATGTAGGCATCCACAGCTGATGAAACATCCTGTTACTAGAAGGATGGCTAAGCCAGTCATTCATGTGGATGAGAACCTAAATGTTTTGAAAATATTTTGCAAGTGTTTATACTACGTTAATAAATATTTCATTCAATCTTTCATATTTAAACCAGTGTAACACTCCCATAAGATAACCCTCACCCCTCATCCATAGCGCGCACCTAACACATGCGTTTTAAACATCCGAGTTACACTACTCACCCTAACTAGTACTTATGCTAATCCTAGTCCTATACGCTGCCTTATTCACCACGTATACTTTTATTTAACATGGAATTCATATTAATCTTTCGCATCTGCTTATTAATTAAAAATCTCATTCACAATATTAACCAATTTATTTCAAAAGATTTCACGCTAGTTATTAATTCAATACTCACACCTTAGTGTCATATACCCATATATATATATTTTCTTTACACTTATATATGTATTTACACATAGTAACCCTAAGATCTCCTCTCTAATGCATATAAATTCACTATTCATAATATCCTTTAATTCGCCTGTATACATATTTACACACACACACACACACACACACACACACACACACACACACACACACATCTATATAATAAATTAGGAAACTTATGTATGTCATAAGCTTACTTGATGATGTCACAGAATGAATTTTTTTACAATTCCTATTTTGTCCTTGAAAATTTTGAATTTTTCCTCTTAATAGAGTATAATTTCTTTTTCCCCTTCTTCAAAATTCAAAAATAAGGGTGTAATGGTATTTGCCCCCTCTTTTAACCCACTCTAATAAATGAATGGTTGTGATGAAACCCCAAATTTCATTATCCCGCTCAAAAATTTTATGCTCTGCCTACCAGTACAGGGTAAAGGTATGGGGGTGGTTAATGGCAATTTAATGCACTAATAAATTATGGGTCTCGAGACATGTGATTTGTAGTTATTATTATTATTATTTAAATTATAGGGTCTACTATTTTATTCTTCTTCCACACTCATCAAAACTATCTACTCTCTCCAAGCTCCACACTCATCAGGCTCAAGGTATAATTTTTTCTCCATTTGCTTAACGCGTTGAAGGTTTACATAGTGGGTCTTTTCATCTCCCTCACACTTCTCCACAGTCACCTCACGGTTCTCCACACTCAGGTGTTTTAAGATTAATGCTTTTTTTTATCAATGTTTATTATCACCATTTTGTATTGGGTTCTTTCATTGTTGTGGTTTCTTGGCTTCTTCACATTAACGGACACACCCCACAAGAAAAAACAGTAACAACAACAAGATCACAGACCACCGCACATACAACTCCCAAAATAGCAACGAACACCAAAACAGGCACAACCACCAAAATAGCAATGACCACACACACTGCAGACACAACTGCACACACACCCGTACACACACCTGCAAACAGACCATCGCAACGACCACACACACAACTGCAACCACCACACGCACAATCGCAACCACCACACGGACAAACGCAAAATGACCACCGTACACAACCACCCACAGCCATGACCACATGCACAACCACACACAACCACGACCACTAAAACAACAGACCACACACGCATGCACAACCACCGTACATGCACAACCACACACGCATAACCACCACACGCACAACCGCACACAAACCAAAACAACAACGACTACACAATGACCACCACTCTGCCATCGCGATTTAACGATCAGTGTACCAAGTCGTCGTGAAATTTACAAGGCGCCGTGAATTTGCAATTTCACGATCTCGGACCTATGCACACAAAACCCTATGCCCTATTACTTCCATATTTAATCTCTTCCATCCTTTTCTTTTACATTTAGTTTCATCCACGCCATTTATCACTTTCGTCTTTAATCTGTTGCGTTTTTTATTTTTTATTTTATCTTTAATTTGTTTTATTTTAAGTTTATGATTGTAGCTATTTGATAGGAAAAATACCGTCTTCAATCTGTTGCATTTTTTATTTTATCTTTAATTTGTTTTATTTTAAGTTTATGATTGTTGCTATTTGATAGGAAAAATAGATTTATTTGTAAATGTAATGAAAAGTAATTATATTTTCTGTAAAATATATGCATACATATGCTATTAAATAAATATATAATTAAAAGTTAATAAATTAATAGCCTCTTTGGTGCCGATCCCGCATTTTCAATTTTTTAAAAATTAACGCATTTATGCACTCGCATCCGCACTCACTCCCACATCACTCTGCGTATTTGTTACTTAGGTCTAGAGATGTGGGGAAGAAGTGGATTGGGATTAACAACTTTGGAGGATTTGTTTTAATTTGGTTTAGACGACAAAGTGGGTGGAGCCTTTCTTCTTTGTCTCATTCAAGGGCCTATCTTCATGTGTTCCATTCTAATGACAAAACGTGGCCTATATTTAATTTAATAATGTTTCATATTAATAATGTCTGATGTGATAAACGACATTAAAGATAGGCCAACGATTTATGACTACTAACATAATCGTGATATAATATGAAAATCGGTTAAAAAATCTTACTCCAAATTAAACCACAAATCGTAACCGTGTAGAAACCCATATCAAGCCCAATAGTTTTACACAAATCGCACTAACGAATTTTTTGTTAGTTAGCTTGTTATTTTTTTTTTGTCATGTCATAATTATTACCACTATTCTTTTGGAATTCACACTTTTTTAATTCGAGTGATGAATTTATACTATCTTAATGTTGTTCGACTATTTGTTACTTATTAAGTAGGGTGGTTAGTCATATAAACAAATCAGGTTATGACCAATATTTTTGAAATTGCATTTTGTTTTCTTAGCAAACAAATTTTTTTGCCCTTTAAAATATTTTTAGTCTTAGGAAACTAATGACTGTTCACTTTCGACAACAAACATTGTGTATCCAGAAGTCCTCCTATAAAGTAAGTAGTGTTATTTTTCATACAAACTACATATATGACCCCTATATATCATTTTTTGATATATTGTTTTTATTTATTCTTAGGATTGGGAGCCAATGGTAAGGCAACAAAAGTGGATAAATACCCGCAAACTGCTTACATGGGGTTCTCACAACAAGTTACTTCGTCTTTGAAATATTTTCTATTTCATTCATTTTTAAAAATTAGTCGTAACTTTAAATATTTCTTATAGGTGGTTATAAATTGTGCCAATCTTCATATGAAGTACGTCGAGCAAGATACGTGGACATTTTGTAGAGTTATTACGAGGATGTTTACTGCGAATCTATGATTGACTATCAAAAGGATAATTTTTTGGGATGTCGACCTTTTCGACTTTTTGTAAAGTTTAGGCTTAGAGTTACTACACACTGTTGGATGATTGCTAAGTTTTTTTTGTACAGTTTGCCTAGCGTTTTTTTGTATAGTCTGGTAAGGCTATTTTTGTTGTTGAAGTGTTGTTTATACCATAAATCAGGTAGATCGTTATTTTGTTGTTATTATGATTGCTAACGATTGGTTGTTACCCCATAACAAGGGTGGTAGTCCAATACAAAGGAGACTATGCCTATTCTTTTAGAATTCACGCTTTCTTAATTTGAGTGATGAATTTAAACTATCTGAACGTTGTTTGTCTATTTATTATTTGTTAAGCAGAGTGGTTAGTCATATAAACAAATCAGATTATGACCAGTGTTTTGAAATTGCATTTTTTTTCTTAGCAAATGATTTTTTTTGCCCTTTTATGATTATCAGTGTGCCTTTAGGCACGGGCATACCCTAGTGTGTGTGTGTGTATATATATATATTGTAATACCCCGAAATTTTAAATGACTTTTAAAATGGGTTATATTTTAAATTAATGGATTAATTAGATTTTATTATTAATTAATTCATTCGGGTTTATCCGGACGGTGGATATTAAAATGGATGATTCTGAATATTACTTAAAGATATTTAGGTAATATATGAAATGTGATGTCATTGATATGACTGTATGATATAAATTCGGTAATTTATATTTTTAGTCAGACGCGGTATGGGACGTGTCGGGACTAGTTTATTAAATTAAAAAGGAAATTTATTTTTTATCGATCTAATAGTCATTTCGACCGCGTCGTTGCATCCGGAAGGTTCGAAATAGTCAGAAAAGTCTATTTGGATGTTAATTTGGAGTCTCGGGTCATTTGGGAATGAATAGACAACCCAAAAGGGCATTTTGGTCATTTTTCTAAGGGGGATGAATAGTGATTTCGGATTTGGCACTATTATAAGTATTGGTAGATTAAGTGTATGGGAGTTATTCATCTCCTCTTCAAAAATAAGAGCAGCCATCTTCCTAGAGAGAGTGTAAGAGTGCTTGGGAAAGGAAAAGTCACTTGGGAAGGAGAAGAACAAGAACCAAGGTTCACCACCACCAACCACCACCGGAGTTTGACCGGAGAAGGGACAACCTACTGAGATATACTACACCAAAGGATCAGACCTACAAGAAAGGCTAGTGTTTGATAATGGAAATTTAAGTTTGTATATTGTCCATGTTAGAATAATATAAATAGAGAAGATTATTATTGTTTGGAAGAAATAATGGAGTAGTAAATGGATTTCTGGAAAACTGAAATGATATAGGAATTTAACTCATGTTTTAGGATGTTAATAATCCAAGAAATAGTCTAGAATCTGTTGAAGATATTATGAAAACCATTGATGTGTTCTTGAAGATGATATGTTGATAAATTCTGGAAATAAGGAGATAAACATGCTTTTAATCCAATCCCTTGATGATTATAGGATGTTTAGTGTACTGGAAATCATTCATATATGTTGGTATATCATGTAGGAATCATAATAACTCATTTTGGAGGTTAATATGAAGGTTTGAATGAGTAAAAATGGTGAAACCTGTAGTTGCAGAAAATGCATAAAATCAGGCCTGGACCTGAGGGATCGATCGATCGACCCCTGCCTTCGATCGATCGACCTCCCCAGATTATGTAAAGTTGTTTTTTTTTAAATGTTGATTCTTATCCCAAAACTTTTGTGGATCTTTGGTGATTATTATTTGGAGATTATGGGACCTATAAAATATCAGTAAACCCTTGATGAGATTAGAATTAATTTGATTTGGATTCGAGTGATTTAAATGATGAAAATTATATTGAATGGAATTTCGGTTGCTAGATTCATTTGTTAAAATTCCAAATGGGGATGGATGAGGTTTTAAGATAGGACCAGTAGGGGTGATTTAATATAACACCTGGGTATCCTTAACTTTACAAGAGGGTCTAATCCTAAGTGAAAGAATATGTGTTCATAAGAGATTTGAAACTATCGATTTTAACCTTAATTAAAAAGGAGAACTAAACTCGTAGTAGTTCGGGAGAATGATGTTATGGACCAGTAGGATAGTAGTGACTTCTTACTGAATATATGTTGAGGAAAAACCTATTCGAATCTTATGAGATGGGAGCTTAGAACACATTTTAATTGAAAGGGGTTATGAGGTTATCCCGATTGCATAGTTAAAGTTTTCGGACCTCCTCGATCGACAAAGTTAATTAGTAGTGTATTGGAGGGGTTACTTGTTTGAATTTCTCTTTGCGAGACGCTCCGCGCATGAACCTTAACGACGTCGGTAGTGGAGAGATGTTATAGGATGCGAGGATAATTAAATTATGAAGTAATGATATGGTATTTTAATGCTACGTATGGGAAATATCTTAGGGTAGTGATAATTACCTTATTGATATTATATTATAGGTATGATAATACCTATTTAATTGATTGATGATTATGTGTATGACATACCTAGCTTACTTGCTATCGGTGGGAGGTTTACGCGTGAGGGAAGTCATATCCTGATGAATCCATGGGATCTTTGATTTGTCGCTCGAGAACATAGGTCTATGAAAGACTTATCGGGGAGTTGATAAGTCCGCTGACTGTGGGTACGTAGGTATGTGCGTGACCCATGGATACGA
The DNA here is from genome assembly GCA_949130495.1 of Sambucus nigra. Taxonomy (NCBI): domain Eukaryota; kingdom Viridiplantae; phylum Streptophyta; class Magnoliopsida; order Dipsacales; family Adoxaceae; genus Sambucus; species Sambucus nigra. The sequence goes on from OX422215.1 coordinate 251,361,755, forward strand.
GAAGTATGTTCGCCTCCAATTTGTTTGTTGTTGTTTGTGGTTCGTGGAATCTTACCGAACCTGTAGTCCCCTATTCAGTGACCTACGATGATGGGACATGATAGCAGAGTAATGCAATGCACCACAGCTATGACTCGGGGTGCCGTATTATATATGTATGTATATATATATATATATATATATATATATATATATATATATATATATATATATATATATATATAATGGATTAAATGAATGAATGGATATTTATTATGGTTAACTCTATCTACGGTGATAATTGTAGATAACGGTGAATAGAGAAAGATAATGGAATTAAGTTAATGAATGTTTATTCTTAAAGAATTGAAAAGCTTAACTCATATTAATGAGTAATGACTCATGTTCATGAGAAACTAATCATATAAAGGGGAAATGTAAATGAATAATAATGGGACGTATGGTATGGGACATACGGGGATTATGATATGAGAATGGAACTTTAATATGGAGACTAGAAAAGAGGAACCATTAACTTGGAGGTTAATAGGAAACGTTAAGTGTGCACTCTAGTTGAGAGGTGAGAATTGCAAGTGAGAGTTGGATCTAACATGTACATAATAAATGCTTTATTGCACTTGTTAAATACTTGTTGTTTTTAAAATAATCTACACATTCGGGCTCTGACCCGTTTCCTTTCATATTTTCTCTTCTATTGTATCTCTATATCAGGTGTCCCGCAACAGGGACGCCAACCATAGTTGATTTTGACGAGCTATGGAGCTATGGAGGTTTTTCTTAGACGCTTGTCATCTTTTTGATTCACAGTATTCTTACATAGGGCATGTCGCCCAAAGGATTTCTATTATCATTTTCTGTCGGAGTTAAACTATTGTATTTGTGTCTTTTTAATACATTTAACATTATTGGGATTGTTGTAAAGGATTTATTATATTTGGGAATGTTTATTCCAGTTGCATTTAATTTCTTTTGAGTTATTTATTTAGTGATCTGTGTTGTACAATAAAACATGTTGTGTTATTCTTAAACTGGAAATGGATTTTGTTAAATTAAAATTTGGAAAGTTTTTAACACCAGCTTAATTGAGTTTTGGGTGAGTTGTAAATGTTTTCGACAGTGATGCTAAGAATGAGCCAACTGTATATTCTGTTTTAATTTGGTATGGGACTGGCCACCCGGTATTTAATTAGGCGGGGTGTTACAGGTGGTATCAGAGGATCAGGTTCTAGTGTCCTTTAGGATCTGTACGGCTTATTGTGTCTTCAGCTTAGCGTTCTTTGATGTAGAGCCCTATGAGTAGGATTATTGCTTTTCTATTTACGCTTACGATCTTCAGCTATTTTGAGATATCAAATACTGATAGTTTTGTCTCGTTTCAGATGCCTCCTCGACGTGCACCTCAGCCCGCCCCAGCTCTGGGTACAATGACTGCAGCCGAAGTTGCTGCAATTATCGCTCAGGCAGTCAATGCTGCTGTAGCTGCTATTCAGCAGGCTGCCGCACTGGCACCGGTTGTGCCACCCGCGCAAGGGCAAGTGTTTCCTACTGCATGGGAACGAGCGAGGGATGCCTTTCAGAAAGCACACCCACCCGAGTTTCAAGGAGGATCAGATGTTGTGACTGCTAGCCAATGGAAGAAAGATATCCAACGGCACTTGAGAATGATCGAATGCACTGAGGTTCAACATCAGATACTAGCCACATTCAAGCTAGTAGGGGCAGCTTTGCAATGGTGGGAAGCTACGAATACTATGGAGGAGAGGGACACAATGACAATCCAAGAATTTTGGATACGGTTTGATGGGAAGTATTTTCCTTCCGCTATCCAGATAGAGATGAGGCGGAAGCTACTTGATTTGAAACAGGGAGAGAAAACTGTGGCGGAATATGAGGAAGAGTTTACTAGATTAACTAATTTGGTACCAGCTGAAGTACCTATTAAGGAGAGGAGAGTCCTAATGTTCACTGATGGGTTGAACTATAAAATTCGCCAACATTTATTGGGGAATCTTTCACTACGTACGTATGCAGATGTTCTTAATGCTGCAATGCTCCACTGTCAAGATAACCGCTTCCATAATCAGGGTGTCAAGCGGGGGTTTGGGTCAGGCCTGCAAGGCAAGACTATTGGGGGGAGTTCTAGTGGGACTCAGCCAGGGCAGAGTCACCAGCGTCAGAGTGAGCAGGGTTCCCAGACAGGGGACTATGCTAAGCGTCTGCGATCTGTAGATTCTCGATTTGAGGATAGAGGTGTTGGGCAAGGACAACAGGGCCATCAGGGCCAGAAACAGGCTCATCAGGGTCAGGGGAAGGGAGGTAATGGACAGTAGGTTCGGGGTCAACAGGTGCAAGGTGGTGGAAAGTTTGCGGGAAAATGTTTCGTGTGTGGCAAGTATGGCCATAAACGTCAAGATTGTCCTGAGAAAGACAAATTCCCTCAGCAACAACATGCTCGACATGAGCCACAGGTACCAGTGTTTCCACCAGCCGTTCTTCCATCTCCAGCTCCGGTGCTAGCACTACCTCCCATTCCAGCAGCACCCGCGCAGCAGGGTCAGTACGGGCGTGTATACAACATCCATCAGGCAGTGAATCAACAACCACCACCCGCGAATGAGGGTATGTTTTCTATCTAAGGATTATGAAGCGTATAGTGATTTTGTTACGATTAATGTTGTGTGGGCAAAAGGGTTGCCAAACTTAGCCTATAGCACTGTTATATATGTAGACTCACTAAGGGGTGTGGGACACCTTTATATTACATGTTATCACGTGGGTTTGATTTGTATCATGGGATTACTTACCTAGAGCATGTCCGAGTGTGGTTCGACTATCGACGTGCATTGATTTGTGGTATATGAGAGCATATGTCTGCATCTTGTCTTCTATAAAAGAGTAGATGCGTAGACCCTATTTGAAATCGATAAAACCAAATTTTTGTTTTTAAAATCGATAAACCTGATATTTTTTTGAAACCAAAATTTTTATATATTATTGACTAAGGACCTTAGGAGTCTCGATGACCGACTACTTTAGGAAGTAGTGTATCGGGGTGCTTCCTTGTTTGGATTTCGCTTGCGAGACACCCCACACATGAAACTAATAACCGTTGGGAGTCGAAATAAGTTAGGTCTTTGGGAAACGAGTATATAACCTTTGCGAAAATTTTAATTTTGAAAGCGGTACGAGAGGGTGTATGGGCGCCCTGGATGATTGAATTGTCGTATTTTTCATAATTGTGAAAAAGGTAAGTAATTGAGACTTCAGAATTTATTTGTTCACTACGAGAGGATCATTTTTCCTAAAGTTTGTCACGAGGACGGTATAGGGAAGATTGGGTAAAGTTTAAATTTGATTCAGTTGAAACTATAGGGTGAGGCTTGGCGTATAACATCGATAGGGGTTTTGTTAATGTACTGTATGGGCGGTACATCTTGGATTTCTTGCGATGTGAGATTTATACTCGGAGTTGACCTTACCGGTATGACTTATATTCCTGAATTTTGGGACGAAATTCTGTTATAAGGGGGGAAATATGTAATACCCCGTAATTTTAAATGACTTTTAAAATGGGTTATATTTTAAATTAATGGATTAATTAGATTTTATTATTAATTAATTCATTCGGGTTTATCCGGACGGTGGATATTAAAATGGATGATTCTGAATATTACTTAAATATATTTAGGTAATATATGAAATGTGATGTCATTGATATGACTGTATGATATAAATTCGGTAATTTATATTTTTAGTCAGACGCGGTATGGGAAGTGTCGGGACTAGTTTATTAAATTAAAAAGGAAATTTATTTTTTATCTATCTAATAGTCATTTCGACCGTGTCGTTGCATCCGGAAGGTTCGAAATAGTCAGAAAAGTCTATTTGGATGTTAATTTGGAGTCTCGGGTCATTTGGGAATGAATAGACAACCCAAAAGGGCATTTTGGTCATTTTTCTAAGGGGGATGAATAGTGATTTCGGATTTGGCACTATTATAAGTATTGGTAGATTAAGTGTATGGGAGTTATTCATCTCCTCTTCAAAAATAAGAGCAGCCATCTTCCTAGAGAGAGTGTAAGAGTGCTTGGGAAAGGAAAAGTCACTTGGGAAGGAGAAGAACAAGAACCAAGGTTCATCTCCACCAACCACCACCGGAGTTTGACCGGAGAAGGGACAACCTACTGAGATATACTACACCAAAGGATCAGACCTACAAGAAAGTCAAGTGTTTGATAATGGCAATTTAAGTTTGTATATTGTCCATGTTAGAATAATATAAATAGAGAAGATTATTATTGTTTGGAAGAAATAATGGAGTAGTAAATGGATTTCTGGAAAACTGAAATGATATAGGAATTTAACTCATGTTTTAGGATGTTAATAATCCACGAAATAGTCTGGAATCTGTTGAAGATATTATGAAAACCATTGATGTGTTCTTGAACATGATACGTTGATAAATTCTGGAAATAAGGAGATAAACATGCTTTTAATCCAATCCCTTGATGATTCTAGGATGTTTAGTGTACTGGAAATCATTCATATATGTTGTTATATCATGTAGGAATCATAATAACTCATTTTGGAGGTTAATATGAAGGTTTGAATGAGTAAAAATGGTGAAACCCGTAGTTGCAGAAAATGCAAAAAATCAGGCCTGGACCTGAGGGATCGATCGATTGACCCCTGCCTTCGATCGATCGACCTCCCCAGATTATGTAAAGTTGTTATTTTTTTTTAAATGTTGATTCTTATCCCAAAACTTTTGTGGATCTTTGGTGATTATTATTTGGAGATTATGGGACCTATAAAATATCAGTAAACCCTTGATGAGATTAGAATTAATTTGATTTGGATTCGAGTGATTTAAATGATGAACATTATATTGAATGGAATTTCGGTTGCTAGATTCATTTGTTAAAATTCCAAATTGGGATGGATGAGGTTTTAAGATAGGACCAGTAGGGGTAATTTAATATAACACCTGGGTATCCTTAAGTTTACAAGAGGGTTTAATCCTAAGTGAAAGAATATGTGTTTATAAGAGATTTGAAACTGTCGATTTTAACCTTAATTAAAAAGCAGAACTAAACTCGTAGTAGTTCGGGAGAATGATGTTATGGACCAGTAGGATAGTAGTGACTTCTTACTGAATATATGTTGAGGAAAAACCTATTTGAATCTTATGAGATGGGAGCTTAGAACACATTTTAATTGAAAGAGGTTATGAGGTTATCCCGATTGCATAGTTAAAGTTTTCGGACCTCCTCGATCAACAAAGTTAATTAGTAGTGTATTGGAGGGGTTCCTTGTTTGGATTTCGCTTTGCGAGACGCTCCGCGCATGAACCTTAACGACGTCGGTAGTGGAGAGATGTTATAGGATGCGAGGATAATTAAATTATGAAGTAAAGATATGGTATTTTAATGCTACGTATGGGAAATATCTTAGGGTAGTGATAATTACCTTATTGATATTATATTATAGGTATGATAATACCTATTTAATTGATTGATGATTATGTGTATGACATACCTAGCTTACTTGCTATCGGTGGGAGGTTTACGCGTGAGGGCAGTCATATCCTGATGAATCCATGGGATCTTTGATTTGTCGCTCGAGAACATAGGTCTATGAAAGACTTATCGGGGAGTTGATAAGTCCGCTGACTGTGGGTACGTAGGTATGTGCGTGACCCATGGATACGAGAACTATGTTCGCCTCCAATTTGTTTGTTGTTGTTTGTGGTTCGTGGAATCTTACCGAACCTGTAGTCCCCTATTCAGCGACCTGCGATGATGGGACATGATAGCAGAGTAATGCAATGCACCACAACTGTGACTCGGGGTGCCGTATTTTATATATATATATATATATATATATATATATATATATATATATATATATAATGGATTAAATGAATGAATGGATATTTATTATGGTTAAATCTATCTACGGTGATAATTGTAGATAACGGTGAATAGAGAAAGATAATGGAATTATATTAATGAATGTTTATTCTTAAAGAATTGAAAAGCTTAACTCATATTAATGAGTAATGACTCATGTTAATGAGAGACTAATCATATAAAGGAGAAATGTAAATGAATAATAATGTGACGTATGGTATGGGACATACGGGGATTATGATATGGGAATGGAACTTTAATATGGAGACTAGAAAAGAGGAACCATTAACTAGGAGGTTAATAGGAAACGTTAACTGTGCACTCTAGTTGAGAGGTGAGAATTGCAAGTGAGAGTTGGATCTAACATGTACATAATAAATGCTTTATTGCACTTGTTAAATACTTGCTGTTTTTAAAATAATCTACTCATTCGGGCTCTGACCCGTTTCCTTGCATATTTTCTCTTCTATTGTATCTCTATATCAGGTGTCCAGCAACAGGGACGCCAACCATAGTTGATTTTGACGAGCTATGGAGCTATGGAGGTTTTTCTTAGACGCTTGTCATCTTTTTTATTCACAGTATTCTTACATAGGGCATGTCGCCCAAAGGATTTCAGTTATCATTTTCTGTCGGAATTAAACTATTGTATTTGTGTCTTTTTAATACATTTAACTTTGTTGGGATTGTTGTAAAGGATTTATTATATTTGGGAATGTTTATTCCAGTTGCATTTAAATTCTTTTGAGTTATTTATTTAGTGATCTGTGTTGTAGAATAAAACGTGTTGTGTTATTATTAAACTGGAAATGGATTTTGTTAAATTAAAATTTGGAAAGTTTTTAACACCAGCTTAATTGAGTTTTGGGTGAGTTGTAAATGTTTTCGACAGTGATGCTAAGAATGAGCCAACTGTATATTCTGTTTTAATTTGGTATGGGACTTGCCACCCGGTATTTAATTAGACGGGGTGTTACATATATCACATCAAGTATTCATACATATATATCGCTCTCTATGTATGTATAATCACGATCCCTCCGAGCATTACCTAGCTAGATGCAAATATCTAGCATGCTATAAGGCACCAGGGATTTATACCTCGACCTGGGCCAGCAGGTGTCAAAATGTTGCCACTGAACCCAAATCATAAGCATAAAATCAAAGGCAGTCATAGTCATACATCCATGGGTCATAACCATACCACATTAACCCACTAGACTCAAAACTCACATAGGGTGGTCGTGCGACAGAGCTATGACTTGGGGAATCGACCCTACACCTGCTGGTATTTGCCAGGGTAGTTTGTCCACTACACACAACCTCCATCGATAGCATACCCTATAGTAGGTATGCTTCATATATATCAAACACACACACACACACACACACATATATATACAATAACTCCGGCTAACTATGTCTATCATTCGTAGCACAAGCCTATAATCTCCGAGTCTAAATTCGACACTCGAATCCATAAGTAGTCACTTACTTATTTTATTTCATGATTATATTATATTCTAGACACTCAGCAAGACTATCTCCATCTAGCCTGTAGCCCACTGCCATTTGAAGTCCCCATTCGAATCCATTAATATATATTTTCGAGTGTCATTCATCCTAAACAATCTTAATTCCAACCCCGGTCATCCTGACTATCCCAAGGTAGAAATAATATTTCTAGATATTTTTTAGAAGTCATACTCTCAGTTACGGACGTCCCAAAATAACTTAGACCACAAACCAATTAATGAAGTAATTAAAGAACAAGCTTGGACAGATAGGGCAGCCGAACCAGTTTAGCTAGGGGGCTAACCGGTTCGCCCCTCTGTGCTCGGGACTGCTATTGTAGTTACGAGTTTCATCTAAAATTTCACCCCCAAATGAGTCAAAATCTTCATCCTAATAGACACTTTCATTACCCTATCAATTTGTAACATAAGGAACATGTTTAATTTCCTCAATTCATCAAAGTCAATCCTATTCGTGGGGTTTTATATCACGTTTTTGCATAATTAATTTACACCTTAATTCTAATACAATTCCAAAATTTATAAATTAAAATTGCATATTTTCATGATTCAATCTCATATTTCTATATCAATATTCTACCTTTCATATAGGATTCAATTCCCAGATTTTATAGGGTATAATCATCAATCAACTTTTATGAACTCATTTCCCCCCAAACGAAAAACATTTTAACATGTGAATCCCACTAAAATTTGATATTTGTTTCACCAACTATAATACGAATTAAAACACAACATATAATACCGAGCAAGCTAGATAGTTTCCTCTAATTGTAAAAAATTATGATCTTGCTTCTTGGGATACTCTACATACAATGATTTAAGGCCTAGAATTGTCCAGTCTCTTTTCGGAATGATGTTCTTGAGTTTTCTCTTCAATTTCTCCTTTCTATTTTGTCTCCCCTCAAGCCTTTATGAATTAGAATGAGTGCATGGCTGCCTCACTCTTCTAATATCCATAAATATTCCCCAAATCCCGAAATTAGTTTATGTAATAATACTGAAATGACTCGAATACCCCTGCACGGGTCCCGTATAGCGTAAAGAGTCCTTGAAACCAGATTACAACCACTGAGTACCTAATTTTGATTATCTCGACCCATACCAGATCATCCGTGCATTCGAAATTACCATCGGAGTCACCTATCATCTCATTCCCAACATGATACCACATGCACATCCCAAATAAGATATTGTCAACGCGACGCTTTTACCCACTTATGACGTTATATAAAATAATACAATTATATTTACTTATCACATAAGTAAATATAATAACACATAGATATTAATCAAATACCAGCTAATGAACATTTATTAAATTCTCTTTATTTTTCAAATTAATTAAATTACTATTACACGTGTAATTTAAATATTCCCAAAAATAAGGGGTGTTACAGAGGATTATGCCCACTCATTGTTTTGAAGGATGTTTTGAAAAATCAAATTAATGAATAAAAAAAGAATGAAAGTCAATCAATAAAGAAGTTAGAGGAAAATAATTCCTAACTTAGAGCTAATAATGAAAACATGAAGAATGAGCTTCAAGAAGCAAGACATTCTGAACAAAATGTGAGGAATAAATCAATAAGACTTGAGCAAATGCACAACTACATTTTAGTTATTAATGAAAGACTCAGAAAATGAGGTGAAGATACTCAGAATTCCCATGAAGATGATGACATCTCCTTGAGGGTAATTATTGCTGAAGCTAAACTCAAGGAATCTCAGCAAGTACTTTGGTAAATTTTGTATTGAAGAACATCAATACCTCAATATATTACACGCATTATCAATAAAGTACATGCATTTATTATTTAAGTACGGGCATGTTTTTACAAAACACACGCATGATGAATGTATGGTTTTATAAAGTACACACATTTTGGAATAGATTACATGCATTTTTAATGAAGTACATGCATAGTTTTATAACGACATGCATTTTTTTTAATGAAGATCATACATATTTTATTAAAGTACATGCATTATCAATGAAGTACACACACATTTTCATACAGTACATGCATTATCAATATAGTATTCCCATAGTTTCTCATGTAGTTTAACATTTATTTCAAGTTCTTTGATTTTTAGTGCATGTACTTTGACAATATGTTTATCAAATAATTGAAAAATTAAACATGATATTTTTTAAAGGAAACATCTCATCAAATTCTGATGAAGAAAAATTAGGATTTGAAGTCCTGCCCTTCGAAAGAATAAATGAAAAAATGCACCTATACAACTCGATGTATAAACGAATACACCAAATGGTGAACCGTAAATAAAATAAAGACTCCATTTTTGAATATCAAGGTCCTATGAATGCAATCACAAGAGGCCAAAAGAATAAAAATCCTTCTATTGAAGGTGCTGAAGTGCAACAAAATAAAAGAAGAAGGAAAACCGAGCAAAGCATGTCTTCAAACACAAATGTTGTGATTGAACAGACTATGGCCACAACACCCAACGTAAAGCCACCCGACCTTAAAATTTAACATGATGTAATGTACCTTAGTGACGTTGCACAAATAAAATTGGATGAATATTTCACAATAGAAAAACCAGGGAAAAATTACTATTTATTTCTATTGTAATGAACTTATTTTTATTATGTAATGAACTTATTTTTATATACGAATATTACCCGACAAGTTTATTTTGAAAATTATAATCCCATATAGTTTGTACTATAATATTTTTATAAAGTACACAAATTTTGTAATGAAGAACATCGATAGTTTATAAAGTACATGCATTATCAATGAAGTACACACATTTTTTATTTAAATACACACACATTTTTATAATGTACACACATTATGTACTAAAGTACATGAATTATGTACATGCTTGCTTTAAAAGTAAATGCAATTTGGAATAAAGTACACGCATTTTTAGTGAAGTGCACGCATAGTTTTATAAGGTACACGCATAGTTTTATAAAGTACATTCATTTTGTTATGAAGAACATCCATATAATACATGCATAATGATCATAGATGACACACATGTTTTAATTATTATTCTAACATTATTCTATGTCTTAGAATGCAGGTTATCGCTCTATCAGGGAGAAAAGGGCCTTCGTTGGGAGATACAATATTCAAGAATTGCTAAAAGGCTAAGTAATATGAAACCAAGCATGTAGCATAAACATATGACATTCATTAAATTTTAATTATTGCATCCTTACCTTTTTAAATGTGTGAAACGAGTAATTGTTGCCTTCAGCGAAATAATCGAAAATAAAATGAGAAAGGAAGGGCTCCCAACTACACACACTTTAACAACATATGCTTGGGTAAGGAAAATAAAACCTAAATTTTTGTGCATCACCATCAGATAAATACTATCATTTGGTTTCTTACCAACACATCTATAATTTTTAACAGGATGCCATTTGAGATAATAAAGAAAACGAGAAGAAGGAGAATATATATAGACCCCTTCTTGAATTTTTAGTAACTTGTGATACTTTCTTCAATACATATAGACACGAACAAAAACATTTCACATTATTAGCCATATACAAACAAGAAAATAAAGTTATCCATATGGATGCGGGACGACAAGAAACAAAACACATCATTATTTCAATACGCCAAAATAATGGCTACATCCTAAACATAGTTTATATACACTCATGGTTTTTTCTCTTAATAGTTTGATGCTTTCCAAGGAGAATTCTACATATTAAGGACCGAAGAAGAAATTTTAAATAAAATAGGTCTTATTTAAAGAACCTTCGATGGACATGTATATGAAAATGTCGTAAATGAAGAGGAGAAAATAAAAACAAAATGGATGTTGAGTCATGATCTCAAATTTAAACTAACTAGATATCATGAATTCCCGAAACAATACAATAAGTAAGAAAACACTACATATGTATAAAGTACATGAACTTTTGAATAAGTACATGCATAATTCATCAAGACACATTTCAACGAATTTCATTTACATTATATTAATTCATAAATTTATTTTATTTGAATTTTAGTGTTGATTGCAGGGTATTCTGTATATACTACATAGAATAAATTACCAAAGGAATTGAGATTGAAACATCATTTCAAGACGATAAATTGCTACAAGAGAGAGCTTATATAGTTAGTGAAATTTTATTTATTGACTGTTCGTACAAGATTTGTTTTTTGTATATTGTAATTTTTTTATTTTGTATTCATTATAGTTCCAGATACAATGTACACTATTAATGGTGTCGTTGTCGTGGACCATAGAAGATGTAGTCTATACAAAATAATAACTATATTCTAACATTAGTACACACAAATTGTTTGAATATTTAAGTTTGTTGATTAAACCATTTAAAGTACACGCACCGTTTAATAAAGTACATGCAGTTTCACGTGTACCCTATAATTTATGCGTGTACTTTCCATTATGTCCAATGAAGAAACAATTCATCCCCAATTACATGTATAAAATTAGAAAGTACACGTGAAACCAAAAAGAAGTTTACGTGTACTTCACAATATTATGCGTGTACTTAGCATTATTTATAAATAACAAACACAAAATCTCAGATTACACGCATAATATAACATAGTACATGAAGAATAAAACAAAGTACACGGAGGCCAATAATGATTGTAAATTGTTTCTAAATTTCTATGATAATATTGTATATTTGTAAATTATTTTGTTTTGTACTAATTATAGTACCATATATGATGTACTGTAATTAAATGTAACTAAATGGGTTATTTATATATGCATGTACTGTTCTTGTAGTCATTTTTCATTCATATTTACTTTACTCCATAAACCCCTAAAATTTTATCATTTAAATTTAATTAGTAATAACTTTCCACATTAATAAGGATTTCATATGTCAAAACTTGAAAGTTTACACATGTTCTTTAGTTCATTCATATCAACTATTACAACCATAACCCACCCTATTTATTAGTCTCAACATCCCGCAACTACTTCAAAGCTAGGAACTTTACACATGTTCTTTAGTTCATTCATATCATCCAATACACGAATAACCTACCTTTTTTATTAGGCTCAACATCCCCCAACTATCTATGTCCCCAGAAATAAATAGCTTTCGTTTGGTTTATAAAATCTAACAATGTTCTTTTCTCTACCATTCCAAATTTAATTTCCTCATACCAAAAAGTATTTGATACTTTTACACACTATGATAATAAGGGCTACTCCGGACTCCCACCCATATCTCTTGACTTATTCCAAGAGGACAAGGAGCCACCACAGAACATAATACACTATGATAATATTGTCTCTGGCACATAACATAATACACGTAGACAACACAAAATCATAAGTAACACCATATGTGCTTTAATCTATTGAAAGTACACGAATAATTTAGAATAATTTATACATATACTCACTTGAATTTTTCTTGTAGTTTATACTATCCAAAATAACTAACACAAATGTAAAGTACATGTACTATTATATAAAGTACGTATGAACATTATTATTAAATATGCATGTCCTTTACATAATTTCCATTCATAAAACAAAACAACATAAATGAACACTCAACAATAAAATTACATTCAATTATTCAAATGGGTTCTTCAATAATTTTATTGGCAACTAATTTTACAATGAATGAATTAAACAATAATAAGTGTAATCAAATGGTCTCTTTACATGTAGACCTATATTGACCCATTTTACTACACCTAGAGTAAGTAACTTCCCTGACTAGGACATAACCAACTGAATTTATTCTCTTATTTATTAGCTTGCATGTTGGTCTCTTTTTCATTGGAGGAAAGATAGTTGGATTTGTAGGTATAGGAATGCTTAAGGACATCAAATAAGGAAGATGAACTATGAGTGATGAGTATGATTGTCTATAAAAATAAACCTTGTAGTAATCCTCAATATGTACATAAATACTTGTCCATATCCTCCGTACAATGGAAATAACATGAGAACATGGAAAACACCTTACCTGCCAACTCCTACAAGAACAAATTCCGTGTTAGTCAACAGTTACGTGCACATCTAAATGAACTTAGAATACATGTTGAATCAAGAAACTAATATTCCATTGTCGACTTTTATTACAATTATCAGTCAATAACTTTTGAAATAGGACACATCTCAATTGTCCATGTTTCAGATTCAACAAGTTTGTTTGTGTTAAAATTTATAATTTTGATCTATAATTTGTTCATCATATTCATTATCAGTAAATACCTTTCCTCTAAGATCCAAGAGTTGAATGATTTCGCAACACTAGATACCATGTCACCTTACCATTTGTACGAGGAATATGCCATGAACAATTCTCAGGAGCCAAACTATTAAGGAAATCTGCAACACCATCTCCACCTTCGTTCTTTTGGCCATCAATGTTCTTGTGAAATTTGTCGACTGTTATAGCATATGTACAATACAGAAAATCTTTCACAATATTCTTTCATATGTTACCACAAATAACTTGTATTCTCTTCTTTATATTTCCTTGTAAATGACGTATATAGTAGGAATGTGCAGATATCGGTAAGACCTTAGAAACAACTTTAGTTAGACCATTGTTTCGATCAGATATAAATGTAATGATTCGATTTTGATGAGCTAGTGCATCATGAAAATTAATGAGAATCCACCTCCAATTATCCTCTATCTTTGAATCAACACAACATATGCAAGAGGATACAAGCCTGGAAACATAATGAAATATATCAGAAAGAAATAAATTATAGTTTCATATACGATGTTGTAATACCCCGTATTTTTATGGCCTTTAATTATGGGACTAATTAAATTAAATTAGGATAAATTAATTTAATATTAATTCGTATTTTCACAATAAATATTTACTAGCGTGACGAGAGTTAGTAATTATTGGTAAGAATTATGTTGAATATTACTTAATGAGTAATGTATTATATGAGATTGAATTTATTAAAACTGTCGCGAGTGAATAATACGACAGTTATAGAAATTAAGTTGGGACGCGCGTGTCAGTCATGTCGGGACTAATTGAAGGAAATAAAAAGTAAATTAATTCTAAGTCACCCATATGGTCATTTTGAGCATGCCAATGTGTCCGGGAGGGTTGTGAGCTTCAAAGAAAGTGTACCCAGGGGTTTAGTTTGGGTCTTGGGACGATTTTAGGCCTAACCGGCAACCCAGGAGGGCATTTTGGTAATTTTCATTTTAGGACCTTAATTAATGATGAAATTACTAAGGCTATATCAGATGGTGTGTCGAGGAAATTAGGGTTATGAGAACCAAAAATTAAGGAAAACTATAGGAATAAGAAAGAGAGAGATTTCCAAGGTGTTCAAGGCCAAAAACCACCCATTTTGCACCTCCACCACCACCAAAGCATAGATCGAAAGAAGATGATCATTCATATACCACCCAAATTCGTCAGATCAGACCATCAATTTCCAGGCAAGTATCCATCTTGTTTTTCTTGAATTGATATTTCATCCATGTTAGAGTAGGAAATATATTTGTAAGTTTTTATGAAGGTTAAATGTATTTGGAAGACTAGAATTCACATAATTGTATAAGAATAATGTCAGGCTGATGTCCTTATCACATGTAGAGCATTATCACAAATTTTAATGATGATTAGAGGAGAAAATCTGGAAATATCACGGGGATTCTTGAATTAATATGTTAAACTTTGGTTAGAGACTACATCATGAATCGAACCCATTTAATGATGATTCCTTAAGGATTTAATCTATATTTTACCTTAAAATATATTCATACTTGTTACTATAACATTTGTGATGTTTGGTTGGGAGTTTGGGCTGAATTAATAGAGGTTTTAATGTTTAAAATTGATGAAACCCGTAGGGAAATAATTATAGAAACTGTGCCAATATCTGTTCGATCGATCAATCGACTCAAGAATGTCGGTCGATCGACTAGATCGATCGATCAACCATTTCCATCGATCGCTGGACTTCCCCTAGAATTGGAATCTTCTTTCCTTTTTAATGACAATCCAACCCTCTTGTCAACTATTTCTTCAAAGATCCTCCTGAAGGTAGTTCCTCTGAGGCTGCCCCCGATCAAGGTACATCGCTGGAACTTCCTGCCTACATCCTTATAATTATTTCTTATTTTCTTTTAACGGTGAATCCCAACGACCAACCTCTAAGGGACCTCATCAACATAGTCCTCCATTTGGCTCGGGGTATCAAGCTTCCCCTGGCTACAATCGCCTTAGGATCCCTCTACACATGGCTTGATAGAGACCTTTTCGAAATGGAAGGATCTCTGGGTCGTTATAACCTTGCCAACTTTGCCAACTGTGTCCTCTTAATAGGCTTCTTCTATGTACGTTTCCCTGGTGTAGCAACCAAGACTAACCGCCATCCTTTAAGGGAAATAATTTTGCCCCCACGCTCCTTTGTTTATCACAAAAGACAAAGCCGAAAGGTGTTGGCCTCCATTATCGATGATTTTTCAAATTTTGTGATGAAGCCCTATGAAGATGATATCTTTCTCTCTACTTCTATTTTTTTTAAACATGAAGCAAGAGTGGTCCGGGAAATTACTCTATACCTCATTATTGAAGACCCTTCACTGGATGTGGTCCTTCTATTTTCGCCAAAATACCTACCCTCTTACACTGAGTGGGGATACACTAACGAGCACTACAATCCCAACCAATGCAGCCGTCAGTTTGTCTTTGATAAAGGGGCTCCTCGCCCAGTTTTTTAATCATCTAACCCCAAGGTCTGTTTTGGCGAGGCATGTTCCCTATTCTCCTCAACTTTTGGAGTGAGTTCTACAGTGGCTGGGCGAGTCACCATTCCCAGCATCACCAGGCAAGGGGACATGACCCCTCTATTCACAACAAAGTACTGGCCAAGCCAACTGGCCCAAATTTCTGAGTTCATCGAGAGGGATCCCATGTATCCTCCAGTTCTTTCATTTTCTGCCTTGGAGTTGGGGTTAAAGGGTAATTCTGTTCTTGGTATTGAGTAACCTGTAATCTAGACCCCCAAAGTACCTCCTACTGAACTTCTTCCACACTTCCCCATAATCCCCACTGCCACGCCCAAGCCCAAGGACACTGCAACCCCCAAACCACCTGTCCCTTCCGTCGAAGCTGCAATAGGGCCCTTCTCAGCCACCTTCTAAAAAGACAAAGAAGTCTAAAAGTGGGGTTTCCTCAAAATCCAAGTCCTCAAAGTCCAAGTCCTAAGATCAGGCACAAACTCCTTTGGAGGCATTCCTTATTGCCTCCGTTCCCCCTCCTATGTCTTTAGAGGTTGCTGAAGAGATGAGGAAGCAGGTTGAAGCTGAGGTTGAAAGAATAAATGCTGAGTTTTAATGGCGCGCTATCGTCGTTCCTTCTCTGGTTGCTTTCCCCACGACCGTGGTTAATCCAACTGAGCCAATGGCAAAGAGGAGAAATAGGTCGAGGGTACCTCAAGGTGATGATGCAACGGGCACAAGGAAGAAAACTCTAGGCACTAAATCCCAGAAGAAATGGATAGCTGAGACACCTCCATCCCCAGCTCCCCCTATTGTTACCTCCTCTCCACCTTCACTAGTGGTTATACCTTCTCATTCTCCCTCCGAATTTTAAGTATGTGTGAATGTTTTATTTTTGTTCCCCTTTTCTTTAGGAAAGATGCATTTGATTATTTCTTTGATAACTTTGGTGCAGGGAGTTGAAGAAAGTCCCAGTCCCCTTGATTCCCCTGGTTCCCCCGTGAGCCATTTCATGGTGGGGGGCGTTTGGTATCTCGCAAGCCGATACTCCTCCTCCTCATTCCCCTATGATAGGCCTTACCTACTCTTGGTGTTTGTCCTCCCAACGGACCAAAGAACCTTCTGCCAGGGCTTCCACCGTTAGATCTATTAAAATATCTGGCAAACTAGAGGCATTACTCCAGCCACTTCTGAATTACCAACCGAGCAAGAGGTCCCTCTGCCCATCGTTCTGGTTGAGGAGAGTTCCCTTGAGGTAAATTTCTTGTCAAGTCTCATGTCTTTTCCTTATCCCATTGCCTTCTTTATCAATATGATATGTTGGGATATTTTAGGTGGAAGTGGAATCTCTGATAGCTAACATTCTCCTTCCCACTACACTGGCGAGAACCTTGACTGCAATTCCCCCTTTTGGGGCTATAACGGGGGTAAGTAACGCTTAGACGTATCGCTTCCTTTTTCCTGTACTTGCTCCTTGTGTCATACACTTGGCTTTGCATTTGTATCTTTCGCCAAGCCTTACCCCACCCTTTGCTCTTAGTGGATTTTTTCTTTTCGAAGCCACGGTTGATATTGATGTCCCGCGTGGTGATTCTTCAGTGCCTGCCCATGATGGGGCATCGCTTGGAGGTTCCTCACGTTCTTTTAGCGAAAGTCCTTCGTTGTCCTTGGTACCATTTGTTGGCAAGGGAACTTTTTTGACCCTTGAGGCTTCTTCAGTTAGGGGCACCCTTGAGGCCTCCACGGTGGCTCCTATTCTCGCTGATGCTACTGCTGCGGTACTTCGCTAATTTCTCTGCATTTCTCAGTTTCTCAAAGTTCACTTGTGTTAGTTACTTAACAACGAAAACACTTGTTAAGGGTTTTTCATAAACTCCACCTATATTGGTGACTTAACAACGAAACACTTGTTAAGATTTTTCATAAACTCCACCTATATCGGTGACTTAACAACGAAAACACTTGTTAAGGTTTTTTCACAAACCCCACCTATATAGGTGACTTCACAACGAAAACACTTGTTAAGATTTTTTCATAAACTCCACCTATATCGGTGACTTAACAACGAAAACACTTGTTAATATTTTTTTCATAAACTCCACCTATATTGGTGACTTAACAACGAAAACACTTGTTAAGATTTTTTCATATCCTCCACCTATATTGGTGACTTAACAACGAAAACACTTGTTAAGATTTTTTCATAAACTCCACCTATATTGGTGACTTAACAACGAAAACACTTGTTAAGATTTTTTCATAAACTCCACCTATATCGGTGACTTAACAACGAAAAAACCTGTTAAGGTTTTTTCATAAACTCCACCCATATCGGTGACTTAACAACGAAAATGCTTGTTAAGATTTTTTCATTAACTCCACCTATATCGGTGACTTAACAATGAAAACACTTGTTAAGGTTTTTCATAAACTCCTTATTTACTCTAAATGTTCCCAGATTGCACGAGAGGATTCTCCACCAGTTCTTTCGCCCATGGCCTCACCCCATCGAAAACCTGTTGTTTTAGAAGATTCTAGCCACAACGATCATGATTACACGATCGGTGCTTCTGCTGAGAGAGAATCTGGATGGGAGCTTCCTCTACAAGACTTGGCTCCTCATGCCTTATGTCTGATGGTGCTTCAGCATTCACCTCTGATGCCTGTTAACCATCGCTTGGTAGTTGAGGTGCTTGCAAACCATCATCCCGAAATGTTTATCGTGGATTGCCTGCGTTCCAATATCTCTGTGATGAGTTACAATCTTCATCGCATGTCTAGCGTTGTGGATGACATTGCCACTACTCCAACCTCAAATGTTATTAGAGCCCTCCTCAACCAAATCCTTGGTCACTTGATGAACTTGGGTCGTGATGGCTTTCGTCTTGATTGGTTTATTACGCGTTTAAAAACTTTGAAGAGCCAATGACTAGATAGCCAGAGGGAACTGCTCCGAAAATGTCAGGAGGACCAACGGGCTGAGGAAGCCAAGTTGGCTGATTTATAACCTATTCTTGAAGCCGTTGATAAAGAGGTGGGGGACCTCAAAGAAGCTCTACGCACGGCAAAGTCAAAACAAGAGAAACTCCTGATCGAGCACACACAAGGGCAAATGAGGCTGGAGGTTTCTATGAATGCACAACAGTCTTGCCTGGAAACTTCTTTAGGCCTTCCTGGATATTTTTTCTCTTCCCCATATCTATGGTTCCTCTTAGCCTAATAAACTTCTGTATATATATTTTTCTTCTTTTTTCTTCTTCTTGTGTAACTCTTGCGCAATAACTCCCAATTTTGTAATGCCTCAATGTTTATTCATGAAGAAAAATGTGTCTTTTCCATGTCATTTCTTTGTGTTACAATAGCTTGTGTACATTATGAAGTTTTATGATTCTTTGATCTCCACTTGGGTTATAATAAAAAGAACTTGCATACTCATCATAATAAAATTTTTTTGTGTATTCATAACAACAACTAGATACATTAGTGATTCAAACCTAATTACTTACACAAGATAGACCTTCAACCATTTATTATTAATCTTGAATGTTTTATCTTCTTCCATCCTAGAAATTAAGCAATAACCTGAGTCATGAGCTTATTTTACAATGAAAGGTCCCTCCCAATTTGCTGCAAACTTGGGTAGAGGAAGCCCCTTGATGCGTTTCACTACTGCTTTCAATACGAGATCTCCCTCCACGAACTTCCTTGGTCGTACTAAGTTATCATATGACCTAGAGAGCTGTTTCGTGTACATTTGAAAATGTTGCATCTCACTTTATCTGTGTTCATCCAACGCTTCCAGTTGGACATGTCTATTCTTGGGGAGAATACTACTTTGCAAGGCATATCGAGCAGAGGGAACTTCTAACTCCAGTGGGAGCATCGCCTCGGCCCCATAGACAAGGGATAATCGAGTATACCCTGTGGGATTTCTCTTAATTGTTCAATAGGCCCATAATATAGCTGGTATCTTATCGTCCCATGCTCCTGGGAAATCCTCCATTATTTTAGCTAAGATATTGGCCAAAGTTTTGTTAGTTGCTTTGGCCTGATCGTTTCCCTTTGGAAATGGCCCGGTCGAAGTATGCTGGACAATGGAGTATTTATCTATGAGCATCGTTACTTCTGAATTGGTGAAAGGGGTTCCATTATCTGAAAGGATGACCTTTGGGATCCCAAAATGGCAAATGATGTATTCTTTGATGAAGTTTCTCACCACCCCTACTGTTGCCCATCTCAGTGGTATCGCTTTAGCCCACTTTGTGAAACACTCCGTTGCCACTAGTATCCATATCTCCCCCCTAAAAAAAGCATGTATTACCCCTATCAGGTCGAACGCCTTAGTGTGAAAAGGATAAGGCCTTTACAGGGAGTGTAGATCTACCAATGGGGCATGGATCATATTTCCATGAAGTTGACAAGCTTTACATTTTCGAATGAACTCGGTAGAGTCTTTTTCCATTGTTGGCCAATAATACCCCAACATCATCAATTCGATATATAACTTGGCCCCTCATATGTGATCTAGAGCGTGCGCCTTCTTGAGGACCTCGACTGCTGCTTCCTTTGTGATGCAACACAACAGCCTATTGAAGTATCCCTTTAGATAAAGTTTCCCCTCCTGAATGTAGAATCTCGGGGTCCTCCGCTTGAGTCCCATCGCGTCAATTTTCTATGTCGGGTCAACTCCATCTCTGATGAAATCAATATGGGGCTATCTCCAATCAGGTTGAGCTTCCACAAAATGACATTCAGCTGCTTCGAAGAATAACTGGCAGTTGTCACATTTTCATTGTAGCTTCGTCGCATCCTATTTAATTATGGGCCAAAAATACCCCTCTCTTTGCATTATTCGGTAGAGGGGTATCTCAGTTGTCTCGCAGTGCTCTTCATGTGTTCTCTTCAATCTCTTCTCTTCCTTTTCTGGACCAATACACCTTGACAACCACCCTTCTGCATTCCTAAAGTAAAGGTTCCCCTGGTTTGGGAAGCATTGAGCTAATTCTCTTAGTCCCATCGTTCCTTCGCCAGCCTTTAGTTTTTTCCTAATCTCTCCCCTTTGTCTGTGTCCTCCTCCATCGATAAAATTTACTGTACTACCGAAAGAGCCATTCTCCGTTGGATCCTGACGGTATTTGTATCATTCCTGATGACCATCTTTTGGGAAATGGTGCCATAGGCGTTTGGGTGACGGTTCATCATTCTAGGCTGCCTCTTGATCTTGGTCCGATGGAACTGGCAGAGGATCCTCTCAATGACTGTTCTATATGGTTCTAGGCTCATGTGTTTCAACGCTTACTCTCCATTCACTTGCTGAACCACCAAATTTGTATCACCTTTGATGCAAAGTGAATGAATCCCCCTTCGAAGAGCCTCTAGAAACCCTATCACCAATGCTTCATATTATGCGTCGTTATTAGAACATGGGAAATCTAATTTATAGAAAAGGCAAATATCCTCCATTCCTCATCCATTGCATCTAGGTGATTGGCCTATAAATCATCTCCTGGAATACTTTCTTTGGGTGGCTCAAACGTTCCTGAGGGGAAGATTGCCAACGGATTCGCTTAATCTTGACTTTTGATCGCCTGAGGAAACACACACTTCAAGTGATATTCGGAGAGGATAAGGAAACACCTAGCTATCCTCCCCATCAATATAGTTCTTGCCAACAAATAATTAATAGGATCACATCTAGTTATAATATGAATTATAAAACCTAACATATAATGTCTAAGTTTTTATGCTACAAAGATTGAGGATAAACAATGCCTCTCCGAGCTACTATATCTGACTTCTGGACCATGTATGATTCTATTGAGATAGTAGACCGACCGTTCTTCCCCATCAATATCATGTGCCAATAAATCTCCCACGAACCTCGTGGTGGATGTAAGGTATAGCTGCAATGGTATTTTTGCTTGTGGGGGAACCATGATCTGTGGTGAAACGAGCAGCTTCTTCAGCCTAGCGAGAGACTCGTGGTGAATCTCCTCCCACTTGAATTTCATGTTCCCTCGCAGTAGCTGCATCAATGGATGTGTCATCTAGGTTAACAAATGCACAAATCTGCTAAGATAGGAGACTTTACCGAGGAAAGTTTTTAGCTCCTTCTCCGTTATGGGACTTGGCATCTCCAAGATCGCTCGCTGCTTGTCCTAGTCCATCTACACCCCTTGTCGATCAACCACGAAGCCCAGAAATTTCCCACCTATTACCCCAAAAATGCACTTCAGTGTGTTCATCCTCAGTTTATACTTCCTGCATCGAGCGAACACCTTCCTCAAATCGCCCAGATGGGACTCCTCCTTTCTTGATTTGATGACCAAATCATCCACATAGAATTCCATGAATTTGTGGAAGAAGTCATGGAAAATGGCCATCATTGTTCTCTGGTAAGTAGCCCCAGCGTTCTTGAGTCCAAACGGCATTACTTTGTACATGAAATTTGCCAACGGTGTTCTGAACGCCGTTTTCTCTACATCCGAGGGGTCCATCTTAATCTGGTTGTACCCCATATTCCCATCCATGAAGCTATACAATTCCTGACCAGCTGGTGCATCTATCAAGATATCAATGGAGGGAAGAGGGAACTCATCCTTGGGGCAAGCGTTATTCAAATATCTGAAGTCCACGCAGATCCTTATTTGGTTTTTCCTTTCTTTCCCATCGGGATAATGCGAGACAACCAAAGATGGCGTTGTATCGGTTTGATGAACCACTCCGCCAATAAGCGTTGAACCTCTTCCTTTATCTTTAAGTCTAGCTCAAACTTATATGTTCTTATTGCTTATTTCACTGTAATGGATGAAGGCATTACGTTCAATTTGTGACAACTGACTCCCTCATCCAGCCGTTCCATCTCCGTGTATTTAAACCCAAAAATGTTTATGAACTATCGAATTAACATAACTAAAGAGTCATGTTTCTCCTTACTAAGATATTTAGCGATGAAAATGGGCCTTGGGTCCTCCTCTTCTTTCTCCAGGTTCAATTGCTCTAGTTCTTGTGCCTGTGGTTTTAGTTAATCTTCTATGTAATATAGTTCTTCTGCAGTATCTTCCACGAACTCTTGTATATTGGAGTTGTCTATCACCATACATTGCCCTCTTGGATTCACTAAAAAACACTCATATATCGGGTCCGACTCATTGTCAGCTTCTTCAGCCGCCCACTCACACCATTATAATTGATATACCCCTTTTCCTTCTTCGGTAAGAACTTTCTTACACTGCCTACTGGTAACGGTGACTTCCTTCCTCTTCTTCTCTCTAGAAGCCTCAACCACTCTTTTTTCTGAGGATCGGCTCAACACGCTTTGTCATTGGACCTCATGTTCCATCGGATCCACTCTGGGCCTTATCCTGTCTTTGAGCTATTTTGAGATGTTTTGGGACCGAGGGACCACTTGGTGAGCTTCTTCATTCATCACTCTTGCACTGCTTGCAACCTATTTATTCTTCTAGTTCAAGGGCCCCATCCTTTCTCTGATCGAGGGAACCCATGCTCCCTCCATTATTCTCGTTAGGACCCGAACATCCTCCTCCAATTCTATGTAAAATATTGCATCTACCAAGTGATCTTCCTCGACATTGAAGGGAATCTTCATATCCCTAATGGTAACCTCTGTTCCCTTGATATTCGGTTTAGCACATTGGTGGTACGTTGAAGGAACTAGCCCTTGGTTGTGTATCCATACCCTTCCTATTAGGAGGTGATAGGAAGTTTCACTCTCTATTACGTGGAACTTGATATGGGAACTCAGATTTCCCATTACAATCCCAACATTAACGTACCCAATGGATTTACAAGATTGGTTATCATACCCCAAAATCACCAAAGGCATGGGGACCAACATTTCTTCTGGAATATTAGCTACATGGAAATAGTTAATTGGCATGATATTGATGAAAGCTCTCCCATCCATAAGAGTCCTTACAAAACTAACTCCGTTGATGCTGGAAATTACATACAATATCCTATTATGTGGTAATCTTACAGCCCTATCTGCATTGCTGAAGGTTACTTCTACTAGAGACCTCCTTACCAACTTAGCCATGGGTCCCTTCCATCTCAGCGAAGGGACTTCGTTCTTCCTCGCAATGTCAAGTATTGCTTGGGTTATTTCCAACCTACTCTCTTTCGGTATCCCCACCTGGTCGAAGAACCAGGTGAATTTCGAGAGTTTTGAAACTTCACAGTACTCTAGGACGGGGTCTACTTCCTCACCTTCAATGCTGTATACGTCCTCCACATCTTTGGTGCTTGCCTCATCATAGGCCAGTACTACATTATCCATTCCCTTCATACAATCTTCCAGAGCTTCTTCTAACTCCTCCTACTTCAACGTTGGCTCTCTCTCTTCTCTTTCTGCCTCTTCATCATAGGCTACCACCAGATTAGCACCATGTGCTAGGAGTGGGTTGTTGTTAATGTTCTGCGGAGGGATTTTCAATGTCCCTACCTTTATGTACTTATCGATCATTCTCCTCAGCATGAAACAACTCTTTGTTGGATGTTGGATCTTTCGATGGACGTGGGAATACTTGGGATCTGCCCTTATTGCCATATCGGGTTCCTTAACGGGAATGCCCTTTGGATTGTAGACCTTTCCTCCTTAGACCATTGCGTTGTAACAGCTAATATCCTCCTCTACGATACAAGGCAATGGTGGTGGATCCTCCCTGTCTTTTCCAAACTTCCTCTTATTATCCTTCTTCGACACCTTGCCCCCATCTCCTCCTCGGTCTACCTACCCATGGGGGCGTAGACCTCCCCCCCGCAGTTTATATCGGCTGCCTAAACATCATGGGCACCACAACCAAATTTGGTCGTACCACCAAGGAGATATTTCTTTTCGCGCTTAAGATAGCCGAAAAAGTACCCTCACGCGTTTCATTAATGAGATGACAGATGTACTCAGTAAGTAGTCCCTCCGCACAGATCTGTAATAACATTGGCTCTTTAACCTCCTCCTCACATCAAGGTAGCTTTCCTTGAACCTTCGAACGTATGCAACCACTTCTTCCCCGGGTCATTGCTTTTCCCTCCCCAGTTGGGTCAAATTAAATTCAGCATCCACCAGAAAGAACTTCTGGATGAACAAAACATGCATATCTTCCCATGTAGAAACACTTTTCGGAGCCAAATAAGAATACCAGGTATATGCTTTATCAGTTAAGGACTTAGAAAACTCCCTCAACCTTAGCTTCTTATTATTACAATGTGCCCCCAAGTGTTCAACGAAGCGCTTAATGTGCTCCTTCGGGTTTTCACCTTTTCGTGTGTATTTTTCAAAAATAGGAGGAATATAGTCCTTTGGATAGGGCTCATCATTGTATTCCTGGGGATAAGGTGTCCGAAAGTCATCGTAAACCAAAGCTACCTCACCAGCAGATTGTGAGGAGGCTTGTATGAACTTCAACATCTCTTACTGCATCTCCTTACTCATTTCCTCCATGGGTGATGCCACTGGGGCGAAAACCAACAGGACCATGGGCTAAGTGCCCATTGCAGCTGGAGCAATTGTCACAGTTGGGGCCATTGATACTCCTGATGTTACCACTATTGGATTCACAACAGAGGGTATACTCATTGGGACTGTTCCCGTTACACCTACACTTGGTGGGGCCATTAGGGCTGCCCCTGGTGTTACGAAGGAGTTGGCTTTAAATTCTACCAACACCGTTGAAGCTACTGGAGTTTGCAAAAACTCATAAAACTTACTCATGAGGAGTACCACCTGAGTGGGTCCTAACCCTGCACTCATGAAAGCTTGTGTTACCCCTGGAATGCTTGTCATCGCCTGAACTGGAGGTACCTCTATTCGAGGAGCCCCATCCTTTATAGCCTCCAGTTATCTTACTGCTTGTTCTTCATTGTGTTGAATGTCGTCAATGCCGAGCCTTCGATTAACATTATCTTGCGCCATACTCCTTGCATACAAGAATGCCTCCCCAACGAAGTCGCCAAATATAAGAGGGTAGTTTAGATAAGATGGAGGCGTAACCCCTTTTGAGTATAGTAATGATAAGTTAAATAGTAACACGATTGATTAACCATAGGACATACAAACACTACTCAATGAAGATAGACTTAGTTTGAACTCACAGATCTCCTGTGTATAACTCAGAGGGTAGTAATCAACTTTGAAGTAACCTAGCTAGAGGGAGAGAGAAGTAAGCACCCTAGATACACCTTAGCAGGCATCCAAAACACACCAACCACCCTCAAGCATCTCTGTCAAGTATTAAAATATTCATAATAAATGACAATGGTCGGTGAGTAAACTCTTTGGTTTGTAATAACTCTCTCGTAATCACTTTTGAACTCTCAAAAAGATCATCCTCACCTCAAAGGTGGTTGGGGTCCTTAAATAGCCTCCCACACCACCCTCGAGGCAACTCCGCCATTAATGCTTGTGAAAGACGCCCCTCATACTTTATGTCACAAACATTAAATACTTGATGCACTAGTTGTCTCCATGTCATAAACATTAAATTCCAAGACATGCCTTTTCCCTGACCACTGTGTGTCAGAGGGCTCTTGTCAAAGAGGTGTCTCACCAACTGTCTGACAACCCCGAATACAAGGGTGGTTTACTCAAGTATAGGTCTGACATTGCCTAGCTGGTTAGTGACATCAGATAAAGTGGATGTGACATTAAGTAGAAGGTTATTTGGCTCACAACTCAATGTCCGATGGAACTCTAAGCTTATCCGCTCGAGTTTCCACGCTAAGGGTCCTTCGGTGTTTTACCAGGTGTACCAAAGATGGTCAGGAAAATCCCCAACTGTGTCAACCCGAATATAATTATGATGAATTATATTTAAATCATGCTTATCTTATGTGATATGAATAATGTGATATTAGTATATCTAATGTTAAGTGATTATGTTTATTATAATCCTACTTTCATAAATCATGAAAGGTCGAATTATTTACAAACAAAAATTTTGTTGTTTTCGGTAGAAAGGTTCCTGTTAGAGACTAGTTTTGACCTTTATAACATTATAAATGACTTGAGGTGAACTAGATAGTTGTATACATGTGATTTAGGGTTGTAACACAACAGACGGATCATCAAATGGATACCCGAGTAAAGAGTTATACCGAATTTACGAAAAAAGGGTAAAGTTGTTCATTCCCTTTAAGTGGTATTTTGTCTTTTATTAAACCAAATGGTTTAATTTGATTGGCTGTCTTGGGAGGCAGCCTTGGCCGACCTTATACCCTTGAAATATCTTTATCCTTCAGCCAAAATCAGCCATGAAAGGGTTTCACCTTGAGGAAAGAGAATTAGGGAGTTTAGGAAGGAAAAGTGAGGAGAGAAAGTGTAGAAAAATCCGTGGAAATTATGTAAAAGTTTCAAAGGTAATCCTAATTGCAAATCTTGTCATTTATCATATATTAGTTATTTATATTATATAAATCATCACAGGTTTACGAAAGTTTCAGCCCTTTATATGTATGTATGGTTAGATGCAAGTTTATGTTAAGTTGAATGTAGAAACCCTTAAAATTACATTGTATTGAAACCCCTTCCATTCAAACTTGCATATCTCTTTGTGTGCTTAATGGAATTGAGAAATTCCAATTGGATATGAAATTAGACTCATATATTCATATCATACCCGAAAATAAGAATTTATCCCCTTTTGGTTAGGCCGTAATGATGATTTCAATTTGGTACATGGTTGCTGTTTGTATACTTGATTTCGGTATGTCCTAAGTTTAGTCGAGC
This sequence comes from Sambucus nigra, assembly GCA_949130495.1. Lineage (NCBI taxonomy): Eukaryota > Viridiplantae > Streptophyta > Magnoliopsida > Dipsacales > Adoxaceae > Sambucus > Sambucus nigra. The sequence goes on from OX422215.1 coordinate 251,389,651, forward strand.
TTTTGAGATAGCAAATGAAGTCGAAAAATTATGAAACTTTAATTATGTACTATTAAGTATGTGTAATGAAAATGAGTTAAAAATTACAGAAAGTTATAATGTATAAAAGTTATGAAAATTCTGGGAATTCGAAGGAACAATAGAGGAGCTTGTAGGGCAGATTTCTTGTGTTGTAGAGAAATGGTCATAACTTGCCCTAGGAAGCTTGAAAAATTACACCGTCACTTGTACTGGATAGTATATTCATATATGTTTTCATATTGATGAGTTTGGACCCCTGTATTTGTACAATTTAGGAATATCGGATGTTGAAGTATGTAAGACAATAATTTTAGGCCATACTGGGTACCCCTTGAATGAATGTATGTATTTCGTCCTTACAAAGGGTACTTTGAGTACATGTTTCATGTGTATATACATTGAGGAGTATAATTTCATGTTTACTTGACTTTGTTTATAAATTCCTCATAAGGTATTTCCTACGGTTGAATGTACGTAACTTTATCAACATGTATATCATTGTTTTGCCTTTACCTATGTTTTATGAAATGTGACTTAATTGGAATTATATTGTTGATGTATAGTCATGGAAAGTTACATAATTATGTTTGTATAATATTTATGATTGAGGTTAAGTACTGATTTAGTTGGATTGACAGGTGTAAGGTCTAATCAACCCAGTTCAGCTCCACCAGAAGAAAACGTGAATAAATAGTTGTCAACCAAGGTGAGTGTACTCACTGGAAAGAGATATTTGTATCGTGTTATTGATATGATCATAATATAATGAATTTGAAATTGTTCATTTCGGTTTACCGAAATGAGGGGTTACTCCTCGGCTAGGAATGGGGGAGATTTGTCTATTAATGACAAGGGGTTACTCCTCGACCAGGAATGGGGGAGAATTGTCTATTTAGACAGGATATGTGAATCATGATTCGGAAAAGTTGGTCATTCATTATGAATGAGCCGGATAATTTAATTCATAATTATATGGACATGATATATTGCATGTAAATTTATGCAGTAGTATAGTAGTGATGCATTCACTGGGCTATTTTTCTCACGGTTCTTATGTTCACAATTTTTTCAGGTAACGCGATGTCACTGCCAAATCTAGGAGGTTGGGTTGGGTTAACCAGGAATGCGAGAAACTATGATTTTGTGTAAATTTAAATGATGTAATTAAGTTAACTTATCCCTCAAGAAAGTTTTTATGGACATGATTACTCTGATGTTGTAAAAAGGTTTTCAGTTATATGGATTTACAATGATGACTCTGAAATCAAAACTCGTGATTATGGTTTGGTTAGATTAATTATGGTTTGACTCACTTTGACTTTCAAACTTAATTATAAGTTACCGGGTTGGGGTGTGTCAGCTTTTGGTATCAGAGCCTAGGTTTTAGAGGTTCTGGAGTGAGAAGAGTCTAGATTTGGCAGTGAATGTTAAAAGTATATTTTGTTTGATACTAACGATTATGGTAGGGAAAATATATATATATGCATGTTGTTATATCTTTGATCCATTTCAGATATAAAATAATGGAAGGAGGGAATGTGAATGTGGAAATAGAAGATGAGGCTTCAAATATGGTAGCAGAGGCAGAGGTTGAGCAACATGTTCATGGAAATGTAGAACCTGACCCATAACAATTGATAGACATGCAAAAAATGGCACGTGCTATGACTTTAATGGCAGAGCCGCAAGCTAGATTTATGGCTCAGATGAAAGACCAACAAGCCAGACAACTGGAGGCACAAGCATTGACCAGGGCTGAGGAGGTGATACACCGGTAAGAAAGAAGTACTTCACATGAGAAATTTATTAAGATGAATCCACCCTCATTTGAAGGAGCAGTTGATCCAGCAGAGGCAGAAGTATGGGTTAAAGAGATTGAACTTATTTTTGGGGTAATGAGAATGCCTAAAAATCAACGAGTGACCTTGGCGACGTATATGCTGAAAGGAGAAGCTAAGTACTGGTGGGATGCCACAAAACATTTGTTGATTAATCTAGGAGGTGAGAATCTGATCTCATGGGATGCTTTTGTCAACGCTTTGTATGATAAGTATTTCCCCCCAATGTATCAAAAACAAAAGGAGAAGGAATATTTCCTGTTGAATCAAGGGAGTATGACAGTTAGAGAATACGAAGCTAAACTTACAGCTTTATCTCGATTTGCTTCGAGGTTTATACGGAATGAGGAAGATATGTGCAGTCGATTTCTCGATGGGCTTGAGTTAGTCATTAAATCACGGTTGTCGGCTTTAGAGAGTGTTAATTATTCAGCCTAGTGTTTCGCCATGGGGAGCACCAGTGTTATTTGTGAAAAATAAAGATGGGACAATGCGATTATGTATTGATTATTGTCAGTTGAATAAGGTGACCATTAGAAATAAGTACCCTCTACCTCGTATCGATGACTTGTTTGACCAATTACAGGGGGCCACAGTATTTTCGAAGACTGATTTGAGATCGGGTTACCACCAACTGAAAGTGAAGGATAGTGATATTTCCAAAACAAATTTTCGGACTTGATATGGGAACTATGAGTTTTTTGTGATGCCTTTTGGATTAACTAATGCTCCAGCAGTTTTTATGGATTTGATGAATCGGGTATTCCACCCTTTCACTGATTCATTTGTGTTTGTATTCATAGACGATGTGTTGATTTACTCGCGTAGCATGGAGGAACATGAGAAGCATTTGAGACTTGTATTGCAGATTTTGAGAGAGAAGAAATTGTTTGCTAAATTTAGCAAGTGTGAGTTTTGGTTGAATGAAATTGTGTTTTTAGGGCACGTGGTCTCGGGAAATGGGATTTATGTTGATCCAAAGAAAGTGGAAGCAATTGTTGAATGGGAAAGTCCTAAGAATGTGACATAAATTAGGAGTTTCCTACGATTGGGAGGTGACTATCGCAGATTCATTAAGGGATTTTCGGCAATAGCATTACCACTGACAAAGTTGACTCGTAAAGAAGTGAAGTTTAGATGGGATGAAGAATGCAAGAGGAGTTTTAAAGAATTAAAGAATCGGTTGGTTTCAGCCCTTATACTTACTATTCCATGTGGGAATGAGTATTTTGTGATTTATACAGATGCTTCATTTCAGGGTTTAGGATGTGTTCTTATGCAGAATGGGAAGGTAATAACATATGCTTCCAGATAATTAAAGACGCATGAAAGAAATTACCCTACACATGATTTGGAGCTAGCGGCCATTGTTTTTGCTTTAAAGTTGTGGCGACATTACTTGTATGGAGAAACTTGTGAGATATTTACGGATCATCAAAGTTTGAAATACTTGTTTCCACAGAAAGAACTGAATTTGAGACAGAGGCGTTGGATATAGTTGATTAAAGACTATGACTGTACCATTCATCATCATCATGGGAAGGCCAATGTAGTAGCAGATGCTTTGAGTCGAAAATCATCAGGGATGCTTGGTTGCATACAGTGTGCCCGTGTTGGAAATATTCTTGACTTGGCATCGATGGGGATTGAATTGAAGTTTTCAAAAAGTGGAGGATTATTAGCACATGTCACAGTGAGACCTTTATTGGCCGAGCGCATACGAAATTTGCAGACCAGTGATCCATCCCTTGAGAAGAAGAAACAAGATGTCCTGGATGGTAAAGAGAGTGACTTTGAAATTAAGAATGATGAATCGTTGTGTTATAAAAATAGGATTTGTATACCTAATGATCCACCCTTAAAGAAAGATATATTAGAAAAGGCACATAGTTCAATTTACTCTATGCATCCAGGAGGTACCAAAATGTACAGAGATTTGAAAGAGTATTACTGGTGGAACAATATAAAACGTGAGATTGCAGAGTTCGTAGCTAAATGTTTTGTGTGCCAGCAAGTAAAGGCGGAGCATCAGAAGCCGGCAGGATTATTACAGTCATTACCTATTCCGGAATGGAAGTGGGAGCATATAACGATGGATTTTGTTACAGGATTACCCCGGTCACCAAAGGGGAATGATTCTATTTGGGTGATTGTAGATCGATTGACGAAGTCCACTCATTTTCTTCCAGTTAAGACCACCTACACTGTTAACAAGTATGCACGTATGTACGTTGATGAGATTATTCATTTACACGGGGCACCAGTGTCAATAGTATCAGATAGAGATCCAACGTTCACTTCTAAGTTTTGGCCTCGTCTCCAGAATGCCATGGGCACAAGTTTGAAGTTCAGCACTACGTTTCATCCACAAACTGATGGGCAATCAGAAAGGACGATTCAAATATTAGAAGACATGTTACAAGCCTGTGTATTTGACTTCAAAGGTAGTTGGGATGATCATTTGCCATTGATGGAATTTTCATATAATAATAGTTATCAGTCGACTATTGGTATGTCTCCTTATGAAGCTTTATATGGGAGGAGATGTAGAATGCCTTTGTGTTGGGATGAAGTGGGTGAAAGGAAAATTTTGGGTCCTGAATTGATAGATATGACAACTGAAAATATCAAAATGATTCGGGAACGGATAAAGATATCGCAAAGCAGGAAGAAATTTTATGCAGATAAGAGGAAGCATCCATTGGAATTTCAGAAGGGAGATTTTGTATTCCTGCGTATTTCACCATGGAAAGGTGTTATGAGATTTGGGAAAAAAGGGAAACTAAGTCCAAGATACATTGAACCATATGAGGTGTTGGAAAGAATTGGGGCCCTGGCATATATATTAGCATTGCCTTCAGAGTTGTCTCGTTTACATGATGTGTTTCATGTATCGATGCTTCGTAAGTATTTGGCAGATCCATCTCATCAGTTGAAAACTCAACCAATTGAACTGAAGGAAGACTTGTCATACATCGAGGAACTAATGGAAATTATTGATCGTAAGGAGAAAGTATTGAGAAATAAAGTTATTCCCTTAGTTAAAGTTATGTCGATGAGCCATGGAGTTAAAGAAGCAACTTCGGAAACAGAGGATAGCTTGAGGAAACAGTATCCCCATTTGTTTGGTAAGTGACCTTTATATTAAATTTCGGGGACGAAATTTTCTAAGGGGGGGAAGTTGTGACAACCCGAATATAATTATGATGAATTATATTTAAATCATGATTATCTTATGTGATATGAATAATGTGATATTATTATATCTAATGTTAAGTGATTATGTTTATTATAATCCTACTTTCATAAATCATGAAAGGTCGAATTATTTACAAACACAAATTTTGTTGTTTTCGGTAGAAAGGTTCCTGTTAGAGACTAGTTTTGACCTTTATAACATTATAAATGACTTGAGGTGAAAACTAGATAGTTATAGACATGTCAGTTAGGGTTGTAACACAACAAACGTATCATCAAATGGATGCCCGAGTAAAGAGTTATACCGAATTTACGAACAAAGGGCAAAGTTGTCCATTCCCATTAAGTGGTATTTTGTCTTTTGTTAAACCAAATGGTTTAATTTGATTGGTTGTCTTGGGAGGAAGCCTTGGCCGACCTTATACCCTTAAAATTGCTTTATCCTTCAGCCAAAATTAGCCATGAAAGGGTTTCACCTTGAGGAAAGAGAATTAGGGAGTTTAGGAAGGAAAAGTGAGGAGAGAAAGTGTAGAAAAATCCGTGGAAATTACGTAAAAGTCCCGAAGGTAATCCTAATTGAAAATCTTGTCCTTTATCTTATATTACTTATTTATATGATATAAATCATCATAGGTTTACTAAAGTTTCAGCCCTTTATATGTATGTATGGTTAGATGCAAGTTTATGTTAAGTTGAATGTAGAAACCCTTAAAATTGCTTTGTATTGAAACCCCTTGCATTCAAACTTGCATATCTCTTTGTGTTCTTACTAGCATTGAGAAATTCCAATTGGATATGAAATTAGACTCATATATTCATATCATACCCGAAAATGAGAATTTATATCCTTGTGGTTAGGCCGTAATGATGATTTCAAGTTGGTACATGGTTGCTGTTTGTATACTTGATTTCGGTATGCCCTAAGTTTAGTCGAGCTTTTGAGATAGAAAATGAAGTAAAAAAATTATGAAACTTTAATTCTGTACTATTAAGTATGTGTACTGAAAATGAGTTAAAAATTATGGAAAGTTATGTTGTATAAAAATTATGAAAATTCTGGGAATTCGAAGGAACAATAGAGGAGCTTGTAGGGCAGATTTCTTGTGTTGTAGAGAAATGGTCATAACTTTCCCTAGGAAGCTTGAACAATTACACCGTCACTTGTAATGGATAGTATATTCATATATGTTTTCATATTGATGAGGTTGGACCCCTGTATTTGTACAATTTAGGAATATAGGATGGTTAAGTATGTAAGACAATAATTTTAGGCCATACTGGGTACCCCTTGAATGAATGTTTGTATTTTGTCCTTACAAAGGGTACTTTGAGTACATGTTTCATGTGTATATACATTGAGGAGTATAATTTCATGTTTACTTGACTTTGGTTATAAATTCCTCATAAGGTATTTCCTATGGTTGAATGTCCGTAACTTTATCAACATGTATATCATTGTTTTGCCTTTACCTATGTTTTATGGAATGTGACTTAATTGGAATTATATTGTTGATGTATAGTCATGGAAAGTTACATAATTATGTTTGGATAATATTTATGATTGAGGTTCAGTACTGATTTAGTTGGATTGACAGGTGTAAGGTCTAATCAACCGAGTTCATCTCCAGCAGAAGAAAACATGAATACGTAGTTGTCAACCAAGGTGAGTGTACTCACTGGAAATAGATATTTGTATCGTGTTATTGATATGATCATAATATAATGAATATGAAATTGTTCATTTTGGTTTACCGAAATGAGGGTTACTCCTCGACCAGTAATGGGGGAGATTTTTCTATTAATGACAAGGGGTTACTCCTCGACCAGGAATGGGGGAGAATTGTCTATTTAGACAGGATATGTGAATCATGATTCGGAAAAGGTTGTCATTCATTATGAATGAGCCGCATAAGTTAATTAATAATTATATGTACATGATATATTGCATGTAAATTTATGCAGTAGTATAGTAGTGATGCATTCACTGGGCTATTTTGCTCACGGTTCCTATGTTCACAATTTTTTCAGGTAACGCGATGTAACTGCCAAATCTAGGAGGTCGGGTTGGGTTAGCCAGGAATGGGAGAAACTATGATTTTGTGTAAATGTAAATGATGTAATTAAGTTAACTTATCCTTCAAGAAAGTTTTTATGGACATGATTACTCTGATGTTGTAAAAAGGTTTTCAGTTATATGGATTTACAATGATGACTCTGAAATCAAAACTCGTGATTATGGTTTTGTTAGATTAATTATGGTTTGACTCACTTTGACTTTCAAACTTAATTATAAGTAACTGGGTTGGGGTGTGTCACCAACGGTGACTCCCTTCTCAATACTCCAAACCAAGTCCCTCTAAATGTTCCCACAATGAGGTCATTCGATAAAGCATGAAAGCTCTCCCAGTACCTGCCAAGCATGGTCTCTCGCGAGTACCGTTTGACCTCACACTAAAACTTATTATTATTCTCATTACATCATTACAACCATTACAGCTTATAGTCAATATAAATATAGATACAATATGACTAACACAACATGCTAAAGTATGAGTTGCCATGCTAAGCACCTCGCTGAGTTGCCACGCTTGAGTTGCCATGCTGAGCTGCTTCGGTTATTAAGCCCAAACACTGTTGTTAATGGGGGAATTATCCCTAATCTCAAGATTACCTTCAATCCCCCTCTACATCCTCCATCCCATACGTAAGTGCGAATGGTGTCTCTCCAATTGCTTGCCTTGGGGTAGTGCGGTAAGCCCATAGTATATGGGATATTTTATTTACCCATGCTCTCTTGGCTCTCTCTAAATGCTTTTTTATTCCATCGATCACCATATTATTGGAAGCCTCATCCTGTCCATTGCTCTGAGGGTATGCCACAAAGATGAAATAGTGCTTGATCCCATGGTCGCTGCAGAAACCTTGGAAGAGGCCACTGTCGAACTGGGTTTCGTTGTCAGTGATTTTAGTCCTGGGAATCCCAAAGCAGGTGACGATATTTCTCCATATGAATCTTATCATGCCTATATCTTTATTATTTTCTAGTGGTTCTGCCTCTATCCACTTAGTGAAGTATTCTGTTGCGACCAATAGATATTTAAGATTACCGATTGCAGTTGGTAGGGGTCCCGTAATGTCCATACCCCATTGGGCAAAAGTCCATGGGCTAGTAAGTGACTTTAGGTCACTGGCTGGCTGATGAACCATAGGTGCATGAGGTTGGCACTTTTATCACTTTTAAGCATAGATTCCAGTGTCTTTATGCATTTACAGCCACCCGTACCCTTCTTTCATTGCTCGAAAGGCTAGTGACCTGCCCCCAATATGGCTCCCACAGATTCCCTCATGGAGTTGATGCTGGACTTATTCGACATCCTTTGGATGAACGCACTAGAGGTAAGGGCCAGTGAAAGATCTCTTGTACAACTTTCCCTCAGGAGATAACTGAAAGTGAGAAAATTTGACTCTTCTCTGATGAGCGATCTTCTTATCTATTGGTAGTACACCATTTTTCAAATAATCTATTACGGGGTCCCTCCAACTGGGGGCTATCTCGATCTGGAGAACGTGCTCTATGTTCGTCAGTTTATTGATCTCGTTGATCTGAATTTCACTCTTTAAGTTAAAGTTGATTACTGAGCTTAAGGATTCTAGGGCATTAACATGGTTGTTCTGTCCCCTGGGAAACTGCTGGATGCTAATGTGCTCAAAGTTGGCCATCAATCCTTTTACATTGGTGAGATAGACTACCAGCCTCTCATCTCTTGCGTTGAAATCACCACTTATCTGATTGGAGACCAACTACGTGTTGCCAAAAAATTGGATTCTCTTTGCTCCAAGCGTTCGCACCTTTTGTAGGCCGGCAATCAGTGCCTCATACTCCGGTTGGTTGTTAGAGGCTTTAAATCCAAACCTGATACCTTGCTCAAGTATTGCATCTTCGAGGGTAACCAACACGATGCCTAATCATGCCCTCTAGAATTGGAGGCTCCGTCAATGTATAATCTTTGCACATCAGATGTTGGTGGAACTTCACTATAATGACTAGTTTGGGGTTGGTCACTAGGTTGTTCTGCTACAAACTCAGTGATGAAATCGACGAGGACCTTCCCTTTGATGGTCGTCCTTACCTGCAACTGAATGCCAAATTGCTTTTCTAATGGTAGGTATCGTTGTTCAACTTCCAAAAGAGTCATGCTCGCGTAATAAACTGGGTACTGGATCCCCTTTTCTCTCATATCAGTGCAGAACTCATAAAATGACTAGATATTGCAAGGTAAAGGTATATATAATTATTCTCTCGAGGTATTATGAGCAAATGCGATCTGCTGAGGTAAGATTTGATCCTTTCCAACACCCTCGAGTAATCTTCGTTCCACTCCACATCCTTACTTCTCTTCAACAACTGGAAGAACGGTTGGCACCTTTTAGAAGACTTTGAGATGAACCGATTCAAGGAGGTGATCATTCCCATGAGCTTTTGTACGTATCTTATCGTTCGGGGGGGTTTGCATCTTGTTGATACCATCAATTGGGTCAGGGTTGGCTTTAATACCTCTCTTGCTGACTAAGTACCCAAGGAATTTTCTTAACTGGACACCAAAGGAACACTTACTCTCATTGATCTTCATTCGTTACTTCCTGAGGATTTAAAAGGTCCTTGATAGGTCATAGAGGTGGTCATCTTTAAGCTTGCTCTTGATGATCATGTCATCGATGTAGACCTCTATAGTGCTTCCCATTTGGTCTTTGGACATCTTGGTGACCAATTGCTGGTAATTTTCAGCTGCATTTTTCAGCCCAAAGGGCATAACCTTATAGCAATATAACCCAACTGTGTTTAAAAATGATGTTTTGTCTTGATCCGTCTCGTGTAGAGGGATCTGGTGATATCTGCAGTATGCATCTAGGAAGCTCATCCTCTTATGTGATGTCGTGGCGTCCACCAATTGATCGATCTTTGGGAGGGGGAGGATGTTTTTAGGGCATTCTTTTTTGAGAACGGTGATGTCGATACAGAATCTCCACTTTTCGTTATTCTTGGGGACAACCACTAGGTTGGATAGCCACGTGGGGAACTGGACTTCCTATATGGATCCGACATCCAATAATTTTTCAACTTCCTTCTCCACTGCTTTAGCTTCTTTCGAAGCAGTTCATCGAGCTTTCTGTGCTATTAGTTTGAAAGCTAGATCGACGTGAAATCGATGACAAGTAATGTTAGGATTAATCCCGGGAAGCTTGTAAGGCTTCCATGCAAAGACATCTAAATTACTCTAAAGTAGGGTGACCAACTCCCTTTTTTCCTAGTCGATGAGTGAGGTTCCAATCAAGAACTTTCTTTCATTCGAGCTGTTACTATCCATGACTTCCTCCAGTTCCTCGTTGACCCTTTCATAGGGGAGGAGCCTGGTCTCCATCAGTTATGGTTTGCTATATTTTAGTTGCTATTTGGAGGGCATTAGACTCTCCTATTCCTCGTTCTCTCTCCTAACTTCTATAACCTTATTCTCTGGTTTAGGATGGATGACTGCTGTAAAGCAATTTCTTACCATCGCCTGATCTCCATGGATCTCCACCACTCCTCATTCAGTCACCCATTTGAGCTTTTGATGGTAGGCAGATGGGATGACCTTTGTTGCATGCAGCCATCCTCCACCGAGGATTGATTGGTAGGGTGAATCAATATCGACCACGAGATATTCGATCATTTTTAGATGTTTCCTACCATTACTAGCAGGAAGATCTTTCCCAAGGGGATGGTTATCTTTTTAGTGAAGCCAACTAAAGGAACGGTGGCTTCCTTTAGGTCGGTGACACTTAATTTCAACTTCCTGAGCATGTCGAGATACATTACTTTGGATGATCTACCTTGGATGACGTGCAACCTGTCCATGTCATAGTTAGACATCCTAAGTGTAATGATCAGTGCATCATAATGTCAGGTTATCACTCCCACCAGGTCCTTATCTGTGAAAATAATATGCTTGTTATAGTCTACATCTTTTGCTCGCCGACTCTTCCTAACTTGCATTTTGGCGGGATCGATCTAATAAACTTGCATTACTTGTGTAAGATTTTTTACTTCCATCTGAGTTGTATTTCCTTGAATCTATTTGAGCTCGGACACCCCATGAATTACTGCGAATTCATGGACGATGACTTCCTCGAGCACATTATTGGGCCTTTGATCTCCACTCGCATCTACCTTTTCCACCCTTTTCTCCACGAATTCACTTAACTGTCCAGCTTGAGCTAACTCTTCAAGGTAGGACTTGAGGGCTTTGTAGTGCTCAGTTTTGTGCCTGCCCTCCTTGTGAAAATAACATCTCAGTGCGTTGTTTCTCTTGTAAGGGTCTCCGCCCATCTTCTTGGGCCAGTTGATGAACGGTTCATCCTTGATCTTTGCCATAATCTTATAAATCGATTCTCTGAAAACTGTATTACTACTTGAAGCACCTTCGAGGCATCACTCTTGTTCCCATTCTTGGGGACATTCTTGCCCCCATTTTTAGTCCATTTCTTTTAACCCTCATTCTGGTCACTCCCCTTGCTGGAAACATTCGTGCGACCATTTTCTCCTGTGCTAAGATGGGTCACATCTTTAACTTTGGCATATTTTTCAATACGATCCATCAAGTCGTCGATGGTTATGGCCTCCTTCTTAATGAGGGACCGGTGCAAGAGGCATTATCTGGATAAGCCAATCTTAAAGGATGCAATGGCGAGTTGATCTGAGCAGTCCTCGATCTCGTTGAACACCTCCAAATACCTCTTCATATAGTCTCTGAGGTTCTCCTGATGATTTTTCTTCATTGTCAACAAGGAATCCATCCCCTTTGGATGGGAGCTGCGAAATCCAGCCACATACTACGAAAGGAGAACAGAAAGGCCAATCATTTACCTAGATTAACATCTTCAAACGAGGGCAATCCCCTTATGGAAATTCTCGATCATCCTACTGTTCAACTGCAGGAATTGAAGGAAATTAATCTAGCAAAAGACGGACCCAACTATATGGACAAGTTAATACAATACATAATGGAAGACACTCATTTACTGAATAATTTGGAGGCTAAGAAAGGGAGAGTTAAAGCTACATGGTATATACTTTATGATAAGATCTTATGCATGAGAGGATACACTAGCCCAATCCTCTTTTGCGTACAGCCAACAGAAGTGACCATAATTTTATAAAGATTACATGAGGTATCGACGGAGGGCATCTAGGAAGCAAAATTTTGGCATAGAGGGCACTAAAGTAAGGGTATTATTGTCTAATGATGACCAAAGATAATGAAACCTACGAGAAAAAATGTGATGAGTGAAAACAAACTTCAAATTTCATACATCTACACACCAAAGAATTGTGAACGATCCTATCTCCATGGCTTTTTTCTATATGTGGAATGAATAATCTTGGTCCACTCTTGACTGAAAAAGGCCAATGTGAGTTCCATTTAGTAGCTATATAATATTTCACATAATGGGTGGAGGTAGAACCATTAGCACATATCATCGAACAAAAGGTCTATTAATTCCTCTACAGGTTTATTGTAAGAAGGTTTGGCATGCCCTATTGATATTCATAAATAACAGTCGAAAGTTTGACAATGCTCGAATCGATAGTCTATGTGATTAGTTTAATGTAAAACACTTCTTCCCTTCTCCTAGAAATCCATGATGCAACAGACAAGTGGTAGTAATCAACTATACAATAATGCATGGGCTGAACACCGAGTTGGAGAATTATAAGGGGTTATGGGTGGAACGATTAATTTTTATCATATGGTCATATCGAACAACCACTAGGGGGACACTAGGGAAACACCATTCACTCCAACCTCTGGTTTAGAGGAAGTTGAACCTGTGGAACTTAAGTTACCTATCCTCTGGTGTATTGTTTTGAAGAGGAAGAAAATAATGAACAATTAAAGGCTATTTTGGACACCCTGGAGGGAAAAAAAAGAGAAAACAACACCGAGGATGACCTACAGATAACAAAAGTCCACATAATACTAATACAAAAGAGAGAAGAAACAAAATTTTAAGGTGGGAAATCTTATTCTTCAAAAATTATATAGTCCACTCGGAACCCTGACCACCGTAAATTTGTAGACAATTAGGAGGGTCGTTACGTAGTCACGTGTGCAGTTCAGGCAAGAACATACAAACAAAGGGATTATGAAGGCCGAAATCTAACTCACCTATAAGATGTTCAAAACCTTAAAATATATTATTAGTAGTCATCCGGGTAGAGGGGACTTCATCTGCAGCAACATCATTAAGTACCTAGCTTGTCTCTTATTCAACTATGAATTTTTGTCAAGTTTTCCTTATTATTTAGTTACATTCATTAACGCACAACATTGGATCTCTATTATAATAAAGTTGACGTTTCTTTATTAAGATTGTGTTCTGTGACACCCCGCATACTAAAATATCGGGTGGCCAACTTGTGATCAAAATAAAACGTTGGTCTCATATGGCTCATTCTTAGCATTAGTGTCGAAAACATTTTTAAAAGTTACTAACCACCTTGTAATTTAAATATTCTACAGTTAAATTTTATTTTTCATTAATTAACATAGGCGAAAATAAATAATAATTAAACCATCAACATAACCTGATAAGTGAATACAACACAAATGAATAATATAAATAAAAATGACCGAATCAACCATTACTTCGGTAATAAAATACAACAATAAACTGAAACAATATCCTGGATATGCATGGTCAAATAAATAACTTAATACTAAATCTGAGGGCGACATGCCCAAATGAATAATGAAATAAAGATCCTACACTAAGAATAAATGGACGAAACATGTATAGCAAAGTCTTGTAGCTTCCACAGATAACTTTCATTAACTTCTATAACCGAGTATTCCTAATTTTATTATTAAGTTATCTTCTCATTAACTTATTAATCAATTCAACTATATTAATACATATAACGTTCAAACTAGTTATATAGGAAACCCCTTTTAAATTTATATAACTTTCACACTAGTTATATAAGAAATCTATTCACACTTATGTATTAATCCCGTTTGTAATTATCTACTCATATTATATACGTACTACTATCCTACAACATTTACACACATGTCAAGTATTATGACCATCCATTCTCTGTAATAACTCATCGGACATGCTCACTCTAACCTGACCACCTAAAGTCGGACTCACTCTTGAGCTTGAGTAAAAATAATAATCGTAGTGGAGGTGGTCATAGTTTCCCGGGTGTGAGAAAGCATCATACCCAATACATCTCATCACGAAAAGAATCACAACCTATAAATACTGGACTCTATGACCTTGGGATTATACGCTAACTTCTCCTGAAGCCATGGGATTCACCCACATCGTGTAACCTTCTATGATAGCACTAGAGGGGTATGTATTCCTATAAATATCATTTAAACCAATATCTCTAAAGAACAAAATTATATATATTTATTTATACTATTACACTACCATATATAGTCCGACCAAACTCGTGCCTAACACTCGTAACACTAGCCAAAAATACATAAGTCTATATCCCGACTTGTAATTTAATTAATCACACATTAATTATTTTATTATTCAAGTAGTGTCACCCAACTACAATACCCAGACTCACTCGTTCGGTAGGTATCTTGACCTTTAGAATTTGTTACACAAAATTCCACTATTAAGGTTAACACTCCTCATTAAATTTAATATTTGATAATTTATATAAATACCCATAATAAATTAAACCTGTTATCCCGTGCCTAACTCCTGCCACAGTAGCCTGAAAAATATCCAAGTCAAATCTTCGACCCTTAATTAAATTACTTTTGCCTTAATTAATTTTATCCAAGTGGTGTCACTCAACCATAATGCTCAGACTCCCTAACTTGCTCCGTAAATTAACCTTTTAGGATTTATAGCACAAAGTACAATTAATAAATTTAACACCCTTAATAATTTTCATATTCCTTAATACCCATCTCCCAATATCCTCATAAGAAAAATCCCAACCGAAAATAAGGAAAAGGATAGAAGTGGCCAGAATGTCCACCTGTTGTTCGAACAACTCTTATTGTCGTTTGAACTATTTGCAAGGTCATTCAATCAACTCTCACCATCATTTGAATTATTTTCAAGGTCGTTTGAATGACTTACAAAGTCGTTTGATGTTACCTCAACCCTTTCTCCTTCATCTTCGTCTTCTTCTTCCCTACATCCTTGTTTCCACACGATTTCTCTCTTTCCACCATTAACATACCCAAACAAGCTTTTCGATTTTCACATACCTTAACCCAATTAAAATCAAGACAATACACCCATATAATACTGGTTTTAATCCTCCTAATAACCTTTAGGCATCAACGATTTACATCAAAATCTTCAATTTCCACATTTGGGTTTTCACGAGTTCAAATAAATTATTTTCTATAATATAATTCTATTATCCAAATTTACTCACAACATCTTCTCTGTTCCTCACATAATTTAGATTTTTACAACATTGAATCATAATACAACCTCAGTTGTCCTTTTAAATCTACATAACATGCCCAAATCACCGAAATCCATTTCATAGAATAGGCTACTCCCAAAAATGAATTTCTTTATCACACCCAATATGATATGCATTGAAATATAGCAATTAAATTAAAAGAATGTTTAACTACTTTCCTAAATTAATTCGTAGGGTCTGATTTCTTTTGATGTGGACGAAGACTTGACGAAGAACACACCCCTCTTCTCTTGGTTTGGCTCCCAAAAGCTCACCCAATTTCTACCGCTTTTATCCTCTGCAAAACTAGAGTTTTGTATTTGAGTTGTGTCAACCACAAACTTGCTAATCTATGTTTTATATTTCTAATCCGTAAATTAAGATTATGGGCCAAATTAAAAAGACCCAAACACCTACGTGTGAGCCCGGTTATGCCTAAACATTCCCAGAGATCCAATTACCTCCCCGGGTACTCTTTTTTTACTATCTCGACCCATTCAGAATCAAACATGCACTCAGAATCATCATCCGAGTTACTTTAATGAAATCTCCAATCTCGTCCTCAAATTACGACACATGTGAATTTAAAAAAAAAACAAATTAATCAAATCTCAATTCAGTAATTTAATTTCATCTTCCAGATTAATTAAATCAATTATCTCCGAATTGATTAAATTCTCTATCCTTAGAATCAAGTGGTGTTACAAACTTCCCCCCTTAGAAAGGAATTTTATCCTCAAACTTAAGATAAGTTTAGTACTCCAAGCCTCGCATACTTCCTTACTCACATGCCCCTAAGATGGCTATGCATATATCTACCCTTTCTAGTCACGAATTATATTAAAATTAATTTAATTTCCTAGGGCGCCCATATACCATGTACCCATTCTTAACTGTACAAATTTTACCGAACTCTACTAGCCTAAAATCGTAATATAACTTTTAACTCACAGTTATAACGACATATGTGTATATTAACCAAGGTACCAAACCTATGTCCTAATGACCAAACATCTCCCCACTTCCATCGTGGCGCTAAGTTTCATGCGTGGGACATCTCGCAAAGAAAAATCCAAACAAGGAACCCCCCGATACACTACCACCTAACATTATCGGTCGTTGACATCCGTTAGGACCTCAGCCCATAGCACGTACCCTTTGATTCCCCTCTCTTGACATAAAAGTATACTCGTCGATTCTCATGTTACAAAATACATCATACAATACGACGCCCCTTACCATCACTAGTTTCTTAGTGAGAATCAATCACGAGCTATATCTCCCCGCTCGATAATAAACCTATCCACCCTGAATTCCATCAGTAACCGTCCATACTCACCGGGATCAAATATAACAATACAAACATTTTCTTACAAGTCTATTATGCAACACACCATAACATATATACACGTCTATATATGCCAAATCCTCTTGCAGGTGATAACTAGATTCTCTTGCATGTGATAACTAGCATAGGTAAATCATACCTTGGAACAACGAACACAAAGTGTCACCATACTATATACTATAGCCCAAACATCCCAGCATAAATTTCACTAACATCTCGTATGTAACATACTTATCTCAAGCCCATCTTCGCACTCTCGGTGTGAATATATCATAAAGGTATTCCCGATTACTCGACAAATTGCAATTTTTAATTCCTCTCGATATTTCTCCACCAATTAACTAGTGGTAAATAAGTTTCCTCAGTTCTTCATTCGCAGAACTAACCGACTCCACTAGCCATATATTGTAATCGCTCTCAACTTAAAGTTTTGCCTCTACACGTTCAATAATTTAACAATTAAAATTGATGCACTTGCATCCAACAATGTCTCACTACTCCTAATGTTTATTAAGGTCCATGGGTGTAGCATCCCGCAATGAAGATCAAAGGATATTTCCCTAATGCACTATTCCCTAGCACTGTTAATCATAAAAATACGTGGGTCCAAAGAACATAACTAAGATTCAAATTCTATCTCCCTACACATAAATCAAATCATTTATGTTCATGTCTCTCAAGGCGTCACATGATACGACGCTCTCACTATCACTAAGTTCTCAGCATGTAAATACCAATGAGCTAAAAACTCTCCACTCGACGTAAACACGATATACCTTGAATCACATAAGTAAAAGTCCGTACGCACTGGGATCAAATGTAACTAGACAATTTCACTCTCTGAAGTCTACTTCATAGAAATATCACCACGAGCTCGACCCTTTTTTAAGTGAGACATCGCAAAAATATACATCCTGTCGCAAAACAACAAACACGATAGTCTTACTATAAATGCCCACCATCACTTAAAAGTCCGTTCCCAGGATAAAACCACACCTCAAATATCACCTCTAAAAAATTGTATCTCAATGCTTAATTTGTCAACAAGTAAAATCTGAACATTAGAAACCATCAGGATTACTACAACCCCTACCTATGCCTCAGTGGAAATGGGAACATATTACTATGGATTTTGTGGAAGGTTTACCAACGAGTTCAAATGGTAATGATTCCATTTGGGTGATTATTGATAGATTAACTAAATATGCTCATTTTCTTTCCATTAATATTACCCATTCCTTAGAAAAATTAGCTAAGTTGTATGTACGGGAAATTATTAAGCTTTACGGAACCCCAATTTCAATTATTTCTGATCGTTACCCTAGATTTGTGTATCTTTTTCGTAAGATCCTACAAGAAACCATGGGAACACAATTAAATTTCAGCACCTCTTTTCATCCTCAAATAAGTGGATAATCTGAGAGAACCATTCAAACCTTAAAGGATATGCTTAGGGCACATGTACATCATCTGAAAGGGAATTGGGATGATCATTTACTGTTATTAGAATTTGCATATACTAATAGTTACACAATAAGCATTCAAATGGCTCTATATGAGGCACTCTATGGTATAAGGTGCCATTCCCCTGCGTGTTGGGTAGATGTTGTAGGAAGAAAATTATTGGCACCAGAATTGATTAACATCACGACAGAGGAAGTGAAATTAATACAAGACCGACTTCGAATAACACAAAGTAATCAAAACAGTTATGTCGACAATCGACACCGACAGTTGGAATTCCAAAGAGGAGATTATGTGTTCTTGCAACTATCTCCAACAAAGGGAGTAATCCGATCTTGGAAGAAAGGTAAGTTAAGTCCAAGATACATAGGACCTTTTGAAATCCTTGAAAGGATATGAAATGTTGCCTATAGAATACCCCTACCCCCTGAACTCTCTAGTGTACATAATGTATTTCACGTGTCAATGAAGAAATATGTCCCATATCCAACACATATCTTAAGTCATGAACCTCTTCAAGTTAGAGAATATCTGACGTACATTGAGCATCCAGTAGAAATTTTGGACCATAAAGCTAAAATATTACGAACTAAGGTAATTCCACTGGTCAAATGTATTATGGCGTAATCCTCCCGTTGAAGAATCAACATGGGAGTGGGAAGATGAAATAAAGGATTGATATCCATACCTGTTTGAAAATTAATGTAAGTTAAGTTTGGGGACCAAACATTTTATAAGGAGGGTGGGCTGTAATGACCCCACTTTTAAAAGTTCATATATAGTTTTTTTTACTATTTCATCTCACTTATTACTTGATAAATGTTATATTATTACAAATGTGAAATTTGGGGTTCATAATATGACGAAGTGCATTTTTAAATTTTATGAATCAATTATAAAATGGGTTAAATTGAAGTTTTAATGCACATCCTAAGCTAAATCATAAGTTTTGGGGTAGAAAAAATAATTTTATGAAACTTTAGGGACTTGGTCCTGATTAAGAAAGTTTTAGGGATCAAAATAAAAAATAAAAAGGACCTTTTTATAAATAAAATATTTTCAGGGACCTTTGAGAAGTATTAAAAATGTGAAGTATGAAATTATCAAAATACCCTTCATGTGTAAAATGACCCTTATACCTTAATTGAAACCTCATGCTTACACGTATCGTCAATATAGCTAAAGCTAAAAACACGTGGCTTCTCCGTAAAATAAGACTACAAGACCCCTCCAAAACCCAACACCGCAATGGTTACTTGCTGTTGTAAAGGCTTCGTCAGCAAGACACATGTCAACACTGTGAAATCTTTGGAAAACTATAAATATGACCTTTAGGATAATTTAAACTCATACCATTTCCTCGATAATTATGGTAAGAAAGAGTGATATCTTAAGAAGGAGTTTTGTAAGTTTAAGAAGATGTTTCATTTTAACGAAGTGATCCAAGATTCAATATCTGTAACTTCGAACTTCAGTTTTAGGTGAGTACTCTACGACATGCCTTGTGTATTTTTATTATATGACATTATGCAAAACTATATATATTTTGTGAAATGCTTTTATTCTCAAAATACACTTGATACCGATGATTCCGTCATTTGTTATATGTGTATATCTCTCGATATATACATCTAATTGGAAATCAAAAATCATGATTCGGCCTATGGAAGCTCTTTTACTATGTTGGCCTTGACTACCGGGTGAAAATATTGGGTGCTACCTTCCTAGTTGGTTTATCGCTGGTGTGCCCTAAATAAGGCGTTGTTCTAGAAATCATGATTTTCTCTTAGTGTTGTTACCGGGTGGAAAGATTTGGTAACAATATTTCTCTGTCTGGGTATTAGAGCGTACATGACCATTAAAATAAAAATGAATAATTGACATATTACTCAATTATTTTATCAGTTCGGCACGGTTTATTCTGAAAATATATACTTCTAGTTACATATATATGTATATTACTACAAACTCCTGTCCATATATATATGGCTTATGTTCTAAATGGAATAGGTATCAATTTTTTAAAAAACACTGGAATGTTTGGAAATGGAATCTTATTCATCTTTCAGCTGATGTTATATAAATAACCATTTTTCAGGAAATTAGTAGTCTCGCAAAGGGAAAATAAAAGGACTATGCCGAAGATTCAGCTTTGAGAGCTCTTTTTGTTACTTTAAGTAAAATGTTTGTTTTATCATCTATAACATATTTGGCTGTCTTGTAATAAGTTTTAAATTTTGTCTTAAGTTGTAACTCGTTGATACTTTGATGTATATGAAGTTTTCTTTTCGAAAGTTGTAATGACGTAATGCCTTCATTTTAAGTATTTTACGTTTCATAACTATGTGATTGTAGTTTTGCTGCATTCATTATAAGAAATATTTTAAACAAGAATATTTGTTACCTTGGTGGTATGTTAAGACACTCATTCCCTACAAATTTTGGGTCAGGGTTGTGACGGAGGTGGTATTAGAGAAAAGTTTATGAACCCATACACTACTAAGCATAATTTTTGAATGTCATAGATTTTATGTTTTCATACATATGGTATAGGATTAGATATTCGACTTATGTGATAACCCTACATATGTCTTACAGTCTATGTATAATTGTTTATATATAATTGTTCTTCTAATTTGAAATCTTGAGATAGTTTAATACATCTTAGGTTTGTACATGACTATAGAAAATGACCAAGACAATATCAACTGCGGGAACTAGTGATTCGAATATGGAAGGACTCGAAGGTTCATACAAGGAGATTAAAACTCTAGCAAAGATTGTGGAGCACCAGGTGAATAATGGAGTGCCAAGGAATCTTGAACTAAGTAGTTTTACTATTGAACAGTTCAAGAAGTTGAATCCTCTATCTTTCAAAGTTGCTCCTAACCCCACTAAAGTAGGAAGTTGGGTGATGTAGATGGAAAAGATGCTTGATGTTCATAATTATACCGATGAACAAAGGGTCTCATTTGTAACATTTATCATAGATGGTGAAGCCAGCAATGGTGGATAATGACTAAGAGAATCCGTGAGGAGAGGAATACTTATATAGGTTGGAATGACTTCTTGGTGATCTTTTATGAGAAATATTTCCCCAAAATGGTGAAATATGAAATGGCAGTTGAGTCTGGTGCAAGGGAATATGAGTGTTAGTCAATACGAGGAAAAGTTTATCGAGTTATACCATTTTTCACTTTATGTTGTGGTAATAGATGTTTTCAAAGCCAAAAATTTTGAACATGGGTTAAGGTTGAGAATTCGTAGTCGAATTTCCATCCGAAAGTTGACAATATATAATGACGTTGTATTTAGGGCTACAGTAGCCAAAAGGGATGATGAGGAGTACAATTGAATTATAGATGGAAAAATAAAGTTTGGG
Source organism: Sambucus nigra (assembly GCA_949130495.1). NCBI lineage: Eukaryota > Viridiplantae > Streptophyta > Magnoliopsida > Dipsacales > Adoxaceae > Sambucus > Sambucus nigra. Next base: position 251,411,397 of record OX422215.1, read on the forward strand.
GAACAAATAGGGAATAAACCGAATAATAAAAATAATTTTAGGAGCACACCCAATGCCGGGGGAGCTAGTGATAACAAACAATATTATAATAAGATATGTCAACGATATGGAAAGATGCATGGAGGACGATCTTGTTATAGGGATTCGAGAGCTTATTTTAGATGTGGATAGAAAGGACATCAGGGAAAATACTTCCCAACCCCAACAATGATTCTGATATAACCTTTAGGAGAAAAGAAGGACCAAGGAAGAGAGGGTAGAGTTTTTCCACTTTTTGATACTGAAGCTTCTAACTCAGCAGTGTCAGGTTCACTCTCTATATATGCCCAACCTTTTCAAGTTTTAATAGATCCCGGTTCTACCCATTCATTGGTGTATGTATATTTTGTTAACCACTTTCCTAATAAGCCCGAACCTTATACTCATAGCATACATGTTTCTACTCCTTGGGTGACTTCTTGACGGGAGGCATTAGTATATAAGTCTTGCCCTATAGATGTTAGTAGACATAAACTATTCACCAATTTGATAGTTTTAAACATAATATATTTTGAAATTGTTTTAGGGATGGATTGGTTAGCATCATATCATGCTAAGGTATATTTGTTTGAGAAGGGAGTTACTTTCCAAATTCCTAACCAACTAGAATTCAGTTTTGAAGTAACTGGGGTCCTATCTACCATGCATATTTTCTTTGCAATGCAAGCTTGTAGTTTTATTAAGAAGGGATGTCAAGGATTTCTTACGAATGTTATTGATTTGCAAACAAAAGAGACTAGTTTAGAAGATATTCCTATCGCTATAGATTTTCCAAATATTTTTCCAGATGATTTACCCAGCCTTCTTCCTAGAAGAGAAATAGAGTTTACGATTGACCTTATTCTTGGGACTATACTAATCTTGAAAGCACTTTATTGTATGGAACCTTTATAATTAAGGGAATTAAAAGTTCAATTACAAGATCTGTTAGATAAGGGTTTTATTAGACCCCGTGTATGCCCTTGGGGAGCTCCAGTGTTATTTGTTAAAAAGAAGAATGGGACGATGAGGTTAGCTATAGATTATCGTGAACTAAATAAGGTGACCATTAAGAATAAATACCCCCTACCTCATATAGATGATTTGTTTGGACAACTTCAAGGTATGAAAGTATTTTCTATGATTGACCTTAGATTAGGCTATCACCAATTGAAGATTAAGAAAGATGATATTTTGAAATCAGCTTTTCGTACCAGATACGGTCACTATGAATTTCTTGTGATTCCATTTGGACTAACTAATGCACTTGCCACTTTTATGGATATGATGAATAGAGTGTTTAGGAAATATTTGGATCAGTGTGTGGTTGTTTTCATTGATGACATCCTTATCTATTCTAAAAGTATTGAAGAACACGAAGAGCATTTAGAGACAGTGTTACAAATCCTTAGGAGAAAGAAATTATATGAGAAATTAAAGAAGTGTGAGTTTTGTTTTCCTAGCATTTCATTTTTAGGACATGTAATTTCCAATGAGGGAGTGTCAATTGACCCACAAAAGATCAAGGGTATACTAGATTGGCCTAAACCAAGTAATGTGATAGAGATTCATAGTTTTCTCGGATTAGCAGGTTATTATCGACGATTTGTTGAAGCATTTTCTAGTATTGCCAAAACTCTATCTAGGTTAACCCAAAATAAGGTGAAATATGAATGGTTTGAGGAAGTTGAGAATAGTTTTCAAGAACTTAAGAATCAATTAGTAACTGCCCTAATTTTCACTATTCCTTCTGGGACAAGGTGGATTTGTGATTTATAGTTACGCTTCTAAAAATGGTATAGGATGTGTTATAATGCAAAATAAAAAAGTAGTAGCTTATGCCTCGAGACAATTTAGAACCCATGAGAACAATTATCTAACCCAGGACCTAGAATTAGAAGTTGTAATTTCTGCGCTTAAGATTTGGAGACACTATTTGTATGGTGAGACATGTGAGATTTATACCGATCATAAGAGTTTAAATATATATCTTTACTTATAAAGATTTGAACATGAGATAAAGAAGGTGGTTATAATTGACGAATGATTATGATTTACGTATTCATTATCTCTCAGGAAAAGCTAATATAGTAGCTAATGCTTCAAGTCAAAAGTCTACACAAAATTTACCATATCTCATTACAAATCAAGAACCTTTTTAAGGGATCTGATAAGTATGGAAATATATGTACTCATTTATAGCAAAGGAGGTATAATCGCAAACTTACAAGTACAACCCATGTTGATGGAAACGATTAAAATTGCACAAGTAAATGACCTTTACTAAAGAAGAATAGAGAATAAGTTATTGAAGGGAGGAGGATTGAATTTGTGATACGAGATGATTTATTAACGTTTTGAAATAGAATGTGTGTGCCATGTGATTCCCAACCAAAGAGTCAAATTTTGGAGGAAAGTCATTACTCGAGATTCACATTTCAGCTCAGATCTACAAAGATGTATAAGGATCTTTGATGAGTGTTTTGGTGGAATAACATGAAGAGGGAGATAAAATAATTTCTATCTCAGTGCTTGGTTTGTCAATAAGTAAAAGATGAACATAAAAAACCATTAGGATTACTACAACCCCTACCTATCCCTGAGCAGAAATGGGAACATATTACTATGGATTTTGTGATAGGTTTACCAAGGAGTTAAAATGGTAATGATTCTATCTGGGTGATTATTGATAGGTTAACTAAATTTGCTACTTTTCTTTCCATTAAGATTACCCATTCTTTAGAAAAAATAATTATCTTATATGTACGGGAAATTGTTAGGCTTCATGGAACCCTAATTTAATTATTTTTTACCGGGACCCTAGATTTGTGTCACGCTTTTGTAAGAGCCTACAAGCATCCATGGGAACATAATTAAATTTCAGCACCGCTTTTCATTCACAAACATATGGAAAATATTAAAGAACTATTCAAACCTTATAGGATATGATTAGGGCACGTGTACTTGATGTGAAAGGGAACTAGTATGATCATTTACCGTTATTGGAATTTGTATATATTAATAGTTATTAAGAAAGAATTCGAATGGATCCATATGAAGAACTCTATCATAGAAGGTTTCGTTCCCTTATTTATTGGGTGGAAGTTACAGAAAGAAAATTATTGGGACCAGAATTGATTCAGATCACAAGAGAGAAATTAAAATTGATACAAGACCAACTTGCAATCACTCAAAGCACTCAAAAGAGTTATGTCGATAATCCCCACCGACAGTTGGAAGTCCAAAGAGGGGATTGTGTGTTCTTTCAAGTATCACCAACAAAGGGAGTAATCCAATTTGGGAAAAAAGGAAGTTAAGTCCAATATACATAGGACCTTTTGAAATCCTTTAAAGGATAGGAGCTGTTGCGTATATAGTACCATTACCCCCTGAACTCTCTAGTGTACATAATGTAATTCACGTATCAATGATGAAGAAATATGTCCAATATCCAACGCATATCTTAAGTCATGAACCTCTTCAAGTTAGAGAAGATCAGACTTACATTGAGCATCCAATAGAAAATTCGGACCAAAAAGATCAAATATTACTAACTAAGGTAATTCCAGTGGTCAAAGTATTATAGCGTAATCATGCCATTGAATAAGCAAGATGGGAGCGGGAAGATGAAATAAAGGATCGATATCCATACCTGTTTGAAAATTAATGTAAGTCATGTTTGGGGACCAAACGTTTTATAAGGAGGGTAGGATGTAATGACCCCACTTTTATAAGTTCATATATAGTTTATTTGTACAATTTTGTCTCACTTATTACCTGATAAATGTTGTATTATTACAAATGTGAAATTCTGGGTTCTTAATATGTCGAAGTGCATTTTTAAATTTGAAGAATCAATTTTAAAATCAGTTAAATTGATGTTTTAATGCACATCCTAAGCTAAATGAGAAGTTTTGGGGTAGAAAATATAATTTTATGAAACTTTAGGAACTTGGTTCTGATGAAGAAAGTTTTAGGGATCAAAATAAAAAATAAAAAGGAACTTTCTATAAATAAAATATTTTTAGGGACCTTTAAGAAATATTAAAAATATGAAGTATGAAATTACCAAAATGCCATTCATGTGTAAAATGACCCTTAGACCCTTAATTGACATCTGATGGTTACTCGTGTCGTGAATATAACTGAAGCTAAAAGAACGTGTCGTTGCTCGATAAAATAAGACTGCAACACCCCTTCGAAACCTAACACCTGAATGTTGAATCGTCGTTGTAAAGTCTTGGTCAGTTAGACACATGTCAACGTGAAATCTTTAGAAAACTATAAACACAGCCTTTAGGATCATTTAAACTCATACCATTTCCTCGATAATTATAGTAAGAAAGAGTGATATATTAAGAAGGTGTTATGTAAGTTTAAGAACATGTTTCATCTTAACGAAGTGATCCAAGACTCAATATCTGTAACTTTGAACATCAGTTTTAGGTGAGTACTCTACGACATTCCTTGTGTAATTTGATTATATGATATTATGAAAACTATATATATTTTGTGAAATGCTTTTATTATCAAAATACATCCGATACCGATGATTTCATCATTTGATATATGTGTATATCTCTCGATATATACATATGACTTGAATTCTAAAATTATTGATTCGACCTATGGAAACTCTCTTACTATTTTGGCCTTGACTACCGAGTGGAAATATTTGGGTGGTACCTTCCTAACGGGTTTATCGTTGGTGTTCCCTAAACAAGGCGTTGTTCCCGAAATCATGATTTTTTGTCTGTGTTGTTACCAGGTGTAAACATTTGGTAACACTATCTTTCTGTCTGGGAATCAGAGCGTACATGGCCATTAAAATAAAAGTGAATAATTGACAAATTGTTCAATTTTTTTATCTGTTCTGCACGGTTTATTCTGAAAATATATATTGTCCATTACTTATATGTATTACTGCAAATTCCTATACACACACACACACACACACACACACACACACACACACACACACTAGGGTATTCCCATGCCTAAAAGCACGAAGAAATGTTCTAAAAAGTAAGTAATTAGAAAACGATTTTTTTTCCAGAAAGTATGTAATTACAAAACTGAAACAATTTCGTTCCCCCAACAAAACAAAATATTAACTACTATATAATTTAAGTTATATAGTTTTAAATATAATATATATCGCGTTACACAATTGGAATTTTTTGGAGAGTTTCTTTTGTTTAAAAACTACCCACTTTATTTAAGAAAGAAAAAAATACTCCCAACAATAATCCTAATAATCTGTCTTAAACATAGTATAAAGAAATTTAACTCAATTTGGGAAAATAACACCAATATTTAATTCAAAAGGATTTATTACATAAAATAAATAATTGTAAACAATATAAAAAATTGGACAATGTTTCCTCTATTTATAGGATTATTTACCCTGTTTAAGAAATAAAAAAAATAGCACAACAATAATACTAATAATCCTGCATTGTTCATTGCCTCATATGCATGCCCCGGTCACAACACCTGCGTAACATTGACATGTCAATCAAGAAGAAATATGAGATCACGCGTTCATGTAATAAAATTGACACTAAACATTCATGACTTGAATCTTGCAATAAAATTCACTCTTAGATACAAATTGACAAAAAAATGCATAAAAATTGTAAGGGGTATGGAACACAGTAAATAAATGATAATTCCTATTTTTTTGGGATTTAGTATCTTATTCAAAATTTTGTTCGGTTCCCTCGTTACAAATGAAGTTTTAAAATTGAAACTAAATAACTATGATCTCAAAATTTAATGTGTGTCTAAATTTCATTCCCTCGAACCGTCCAGAATTTTGAACAGAGGACTACGCAAACATTATTGATACAAAGACATTAGAAACCACCTGTGATTTTAAACTTTTAAAGAGTTTATTTTCCTATTCTATGAAATTTCTCACCACCCGTGGTCCAAAATGATAATGAAAAATACAAAGAACTCCCATACAAATAGAGAAAGAGAGATGTCAAGCCTTGCAATCAATGCCCTCTGTTTAATACAGCCTCCACCAATACAATAAAGGAATCCTGATAATAATACTTTAAGAGAGAATACAAAATAAAAAGGAAATAAGGAACAAAAACCATGTTGTTACTATATTTGAAATAAAAGAAACCAGATCTTGGTTGTTTCCGCAAGATGAGTTTCAGAAAAAACATACCCACACAAAGATGTGTTTGAAGGTCTTCTCTTTAACGATTAAAACTACTCTAGTAAATTAAATCAATCACAAAGAGATTATGAGTTCACTAGATCATCCATAGATATGCATAAATACACACACAAAGACAGATCGACCATCTGCTCCTTTGTTATCTTCATACCAAATAACAAAAAAAAAAGGAAAACGGGTAGGGGAAGAGGAAATACCATTGAGGATCGTCACATCGATGACCAGAGCTCACTGTCGGAGATCATAACATTAGCGGGCAATAGATCTTCCCCTGTTTTAAAGAAATTATAATAAAAAAAAACTTCCTCCGTGGATTAATGAACAAACCCACATTAAATAAACAATGAACAAACCCGCAACAGATCTTCTCTTAGGTTAATGAATAAACCATCTACATATCTTACCCTATTTTAACTCAAGTTCAGAAAATGATTCTTGCAGAGGTTTTCGTCAACAAATATTCACCAAATCGAGAACTAAGCCCACATAAGTTTTCGTCAACACGGTTTCAGATCTGCTGATAACACACCCACCAAACCAAGTTCAACCGTTTCAAATGAAGTTCAATATGTAGACCTAATTGGATTGAGATATTGAAGAATCAAGTTATTGGTTTTGTGAAGGAGGTTGCGGAGAACTGGGAGAGAGAGATAGAAGCATGCTTTCTTTTAGTTCCACTATCTAAGAGTGGTCGGGTCAGATATTTAGTGGCTCGAGGTAGACCGAGAATTTGGGTGGGATATAGAATTTGGCAATCTAAAAGTAGGAGGATTTGGTTTGGTGCCTTGTTCTCGTTCGTGATATATATATATATATATATATATATATATATATATATATAGATATAGATATATATATACAGAGAGAGAGAGAGAGAGAGAGAGAGAGAATGGTTTGAAATGGGTTTGGTGTGTGTTTACCAAAATAACCTTGTGTTTGAATTAAAGTGAAAAATGGATAATTAAGTAGTGAGAAAAAAAGAGGGGGAACTCAAATCATCGAGGGGTAAAATAGGTAGTGTAAAAAAATTATCTATATGACATCATGAGCCAAACTTGTGACATACATAAGTTTGATAGTTTATTGTATATATATGCCTTATTCTCTAAATTGAATAGGTATCAATTTTCTGAAAAACACTAGAATGTGTGGATATTGAATCTCATTCAGCTTTCAGCTAATGTTGTATAAATAGACATTTTTTAGGAAATTAGTAGGCTCGCGGAGGGAAAGAAAAAGGTATGTGTTAAAGATTCAGCTTTTAGAGATTTTTTTGTTAGTTTAATTAAAATTTTTGTTTTCTAATCTATATCATGTTTGGCTCTCTTATAATAAGTTTTATGTTTTGTCTTGAGTTGTAAGTCATTGATACTTTAATGTTTATGAAGTTTCCTTTTAGAATGATCTGATGACGTAATTCCTTTATTTTTCAGTATTTTACGATTCATAACTATGTGATTGTGTTTTCGTTGCATTCATTATAAGAAATATTTTAAACAAGAATATTTGTTGTCTTGGTGGCATGTCAAGACACGCGTTCCCTAGAAATTTTGGGTCGGGGTCATAACATTTGCGGTCAAATTGCTCCCCAAATTCCTCTTTGTTCATGGTATCTCTCCATTATTATGGTGACTACCTCCCATCACTGCAATATCACTCCTATGAGAAAAAAATTTCACTAAAATTTAATCATGGGTGCCACTTCACTGCACCCTACACAGTTACCTTAGGGTTATCCCCTTCCATTAACCCATCAAAATCCCCTCTTCCTCGGATCCTTACGGATGGCTCTTCAAAATAGTTCCTCCGACTTGCCCCTCTTTTTCCCACGATTCTGGGTGATTTAGACTTTGCACCATCGTTTTCTATGATGGTGCTTAGGGAAATTATAATGCCCTAGTGATTATCCCAATGACATCTAATTAAACAATAACCACCGTGACTTCTATCCTGGTCATTTTTCCTAGAATATTCTATGGATTCTATTGACCATCTGCCCCTGCAGTCCTTCTGACGCCCCTCACTGGTCATCCGAAATTGTTCGGTGTATGAAGACCAACCGAACACGTATATGAAACGCATCAAATATACTTAATCGCATGAGAACATAATTCATATATGTATAGGAATACATCAATCATATAACAAGGCTTTATATCAAAGAATACTGCGCTGAAACGTAAAAAGACATACAGATCCTAAGGACTCTAGAAGCTGATGCTAGGAAACCATCTGTGACACCCCACTGACTAAAATATCTGGTGTCCATCCCGTGATCAAAATAAAATGTTTGTCACATACGACTCAATCTTAGTATCACTGTCGAAAACATTTTTAAAAGTTACTAACCACCTCGTAATTTAAATAGACCGGTGCCAAATTTTATTTTTCATTAATTAACAACATGCCAAAATAAATAATAATTAAACCATCACCACAACATGATAACTAAATAAAACACAAATGAATAATATAAATAAAGATGACCGAATCAACCATCGGTTGAACAATAAAATACAACAGTAAAGTGAAATAATAACCTAGATACACAAGGTCAAATGAATAACTTAATACTAAATATAAGAGCGACAGGCCCGAGTGAATGCTGATGTAAAGATCCTACACTAGGAATAAAGTCCTGCAACTTCCACATGAACTGCAGTTGCGCATCTCTAGATAGATACCTCAAACTGGGTGTCCATGTGGTTGGACACCTAAATGGTTTTGGAAAAGGTTTTGACACGTGTCGGAACCCTTGTAAAATGTTTTGAAAATATTTATCAAGAAGATAAATTGCAATAATTAAATATGCATGCACACTCTTCATATTTAAGATAGTGTCGCAATATCTTGAAGCATAACTAATCCCTCATCTAATGTGCGCACCTAACACTTCCCTTCTAACCTTCCTAGTTAAGTTACCCCACCTAACTAGCCATATCACACCTCTTTCCACCGCATTACTCTAACTAGAGTATTCCCACTCTAATTATTAAGTTATCTTCTCATTAGCTTATTAATCGGTTCAACTATATTAAATCGTATAACATTCACTCTTGTTATATAGGAACCCCTTTTCAATTCATATAACTTTCACACTAGTTATATAAGAAATATATTTACACATATGTATTAATCCCATATATAATTATCTACTCATATTATATACGTACTAGTATACTACAATATTCACACACATTTCAAGTATTATAACCATCCATTCCCGATTATTAATTCACCAGATGCTTTCCCTAAAATGCTTGCATGTCCCAAGCATTCTCACTCTAACCCAAACACCTCAAGTGGGACTCACTCCCGAGCTTGAGTAAAAAAATTAAGCATAGCAGAGGCGGTCATAGTTCCCCGGGTGTGAGATAGAATCATACCCAATACGTCTAACCTCGAAAAGAATCACAACATATAAATACTAGACGCTATGACCTGGGGATTATACTCTCCCTGCTCCTCAAGACAGGGAATTCACCCATGTCGTGCAACCTTCTATGATAGCACTAGAGTGGTATGTATTCTTATAAATATCATTTACACCGATATCTATAAAGCACACAAATATATATATATATACACACACACACACACACACACACACACACACACTATCACACTACCGTATACATATATTTCATAAAATTTCAGCAAAACCCGTGCCTAACACCCGTAGCACTGCCCCAAAATACCGAAGTTTATATCCGGGATTGTAATTTAATTAGTCATAGATTAGTTAATTTGTTATTTAATATTGTCACCCAACTACAATACCTAGACTCACTCATTTGGTCCGTATCTTCACCCTTTAGAATTTGTTACACGAAATCCAACTATTAAGGTTAACACTCCTCATCAAAATTAAATATTTGATAATTTATCATAAATACCTATAATAAATTAAACCGGATATCCCGTGCGTAAATCCCGTCGCACTAGCCTGAAGAAGTATCCGAGTCAAATATTTGACCCTTAATTAAATTACTTTCGCCTCAATTAATTTTATCAAAGTGGTGTCACTCAACCATAATGCCTAGACTCCCTAACTTGGTGCGTACTTTACACTTTTAGGATTTATCGCACAAAGCACCATTAATAAATTTAACCTCCTTAGTAATTTTGATATTCCTTAATACTCATCTCCTAATATGCTAGGTATTAGCTTCCATTTAATTATTCTCTAATTAAATCATTAAAAGAAAAATCCTTCCGGCTGAAAGGAAAAGGATGGAAGTGGCCAGGAATTCCACCTTTCATTCGAATGACTCTCACTATTGTTTGAACTACTTGAAAAGTCATTTAAATGACTTGCAAAGTCATTTGATGTTAGGATCAACCCCTTCTTCTTCTTCTTCTTCTTCTTCTTCTTCTTCCCTACATCCTTGTTTCCACATGATTTCTCTCTTTCTACCATTAACATACCCAAATAAGCTTCTGCATATTCACACACCTTAAACAAGTTCATATAAAGATAATACACCCATCTTATACTGGTTTTAATCCTCCTAAGAACCTTTAAACATCAACGATTTACATCACAATCTTCAATTTTCACATTTGGTTTTTCACGAGTTGAAATAAATTATTTTCTATAATTTGATTCTATTATCCGAATTAACCCATAACATCTTATGTGTTCCTAACATAATTTATATTCCTATAACACTGAATCTTAATACAACCTTAGTTGAGGTTTTAAATCTACACAACATGCTCAAATCACAAAAACCCATTGCATATAAATTCCCACTACCAGAAATGAATTTCTTAATTACATCCACTATGATATGAATTGAAATATGGAAATTGAATTGAAATCAAGTTTAAATACTTTCCTAAATTAATTCCCAGGGTCTGATTACCTTTGATGTAGACATAGATTTGACGAAGAATACACCCCTCTTCTCTTTATTTGGCTCCGCAAAGCTCTCCCAATTTCTCCCTCTTTTCTCATATACTAAACTAAGGTTTTCTATTTGAGTCGCGCATTCCAAAAACTCCCTAATGTAGGTTTTATATTTCTAATCCCTAAATTAGGCTCATGGGCCAAATTAAAATGACCCAAACACCCCCGTTTGAGCCCGGTTATGCCTAAAAATGCCTTGAGATCCAATTAATACCTTCAGGTGCTCTTTTTGGACTATCTCGACCTATTCAAAATCAACCCTGCACTCAGAATCATCATCTGGGTTGATTTACTAAAATATCCAATATCGTCCTCAAATTACGACACATGTGAATTTTAAAAAAAAATAACGCAAATTAATTAAATCTCAATTCACTAATTTAATTAAATCTTCCAAATTAATTAAATCCAATATCACCGAATTGATGAAATTCTATATCCTCAGAATTGCAGTTTGTTACATGTTAATCTTATTTACCCACCTAATTTTTTTTATTAAAGCTTAAATTATATAGTAAACACCAATAAAAGGGTCAGATGAAGGATAACATCAGATTTTATCCTAAACACATCACTCTGGACATATAAGTCATGGAAATCTAAGCACATGATAAGGTCCCGAGTGTGACACCTAGAATTTAAAATTTTAAACACTTTCAAGTGAAAGGCTATTTAGTTGAGTGTTCCATATTATTCCAAACCACGAGTGAGATCTTTGAAAAAAATATTAAACTGATTAAAACTTTTCATATAATTAAGAGCACATTTTTTTCACTCCTCTTCTTTGAGTTATTTTAGCCAAGGTTATTGGGATTTTCTCTTTGAGAAAACCTTAGAGACTTATTTACACAGCTTTGTGTTCAAAAATATTTTCTATAATGTTTTGTTCGGGAGTATATATTTTCTCTTCTTTGTATTGAAAATTTTATTTTGAGATTTGGAGAACCATAACCTTGTAATACAACATCATAACCTTTTAAAATTCCCTAAAAATACGTGTTGTGGGTTTTTGGTTGCTTCAAAATTTAATTTTTGGAACAAGATTCCTCAACTTTAAAGAAGAAAGTTTTCACGAGAGATTTGACGAAATTTGTTGTAGACCAAAATCGGTGGCGGTTGCGCAACGTACTTCATAAGTCGACACTCTCATCAGAGAATATTGTGTGAAAGATTTTCTAGTCGGCCATAACATCGTGTGGGTGATAGTATTTCTCTTATAGATTGAATATTTATACCACAGTGAAATAATCATTCTTATCGTCTCCAGGTTTTTCCCTTGGACCTCCGGTTTTCTGCTTATTTTACAAATTTTTTTGGCATTTTTAGAACCAATGTCTTAACTAAGAATATACAATTTAGGACTCTAAAATTTTGTAAAATATTTTGTCATATATACTTTTGGATTGTTAAAACCTTTTGATAATAACAAATTAATAATCCTATTTCCTGAATTCGGGGAATTCATTTTTATTCGGGTAGTTACCATGAAAAGACACACTATAAACCTCAACCTTGTTAGTATATAGGAATTCATGACTTTCTGATGGTGTCTCGAGCATCGAACATCTCTGTTCAGTTTGTAACATGGATAATGACAAATTATTCATATATAGATGGATTCATTAACAAAATAGAAGGAGTCACTTGAAACAGAATATGAGGCATAAATGGAAAAAATAAATTACTCATTCAAAAAAATGTTGCATCAAAGATATTACATAGCTAAGTGTTTTAAGTGTTCATATGAAAAACAAGGCTTAATTTGTTGAGGCGGGAAGAGTAATGAGACCACTAAGCTTTTCGCGCATCGAGAGAGTAATGTTTTCATCATTGGAATTATTATATTTCCATGGCTTATAGATTAGCCCACAGTACTCTGCAAACTCTTATTTCTCCAATAAAGAAGGAGTTGTCTTTGGATCTTTATCAACTCCCTCATACTCGGTAGGGTTGCAGCTCGTTAACTCCATATTTGGATGAGCAAACTTTACTCTATTCTGAATCTTTATGTCCCCATTCAGAAAAGAATAGAACTTTAAGTGCCATAGGTACAAAGAGTTAATAAAAGAGTTCAAGTACCTTAACCAGATAGGCAGGGCCATGGCCCTTTCAGCTCAAAAAACCTCCTTTAATTCTTTGTCTTTATCCGTCAGTCGCCTCTTCAGGTAAACTACCTCGTTCTAAATACAAGTGTTCTCTTTGACGGTCTTGGTCCTCTAGGTCAAGGTGGTGACCTTCCTATTGTCATTCTCCAAATCATTCTTGGATCTCATAAGATATTTCTAGGCCTTGTTCCGAAGATCCCTGTTAGTGGCTAGGTCAGAATTTAACTGCAGAATATAATTTTCGTTATCTTTCTTAGATTTCCACTTTCAGCCATGTAAGCAACATAAATACGTACCGGAATGAACAAAATCAATCAAAATTCAAAGATAAAGATAAAGTTAAAGTACGAAGACAAAAAGATCTTCCCTTAGTACCTAAGAGGGTGATTTTTTTAACACAACTGAGTGGACCTCCATCCAGATCTCCAATCTTTTCATTCCCTGGGTCTTCCCTAAAATTCACATCGTTCTCGTCTATGTACTGATAACGAAGGCGAGTAGGTCAATTCTCATCCTCAATGGTATTTCGGTATTAGTTCAGACTACCCTTTGTTGGATAGAGGTCAACGAAACTTCCTCCTCTAGATATATTTTCTCATCTCTCCTCACTACATGATAGTCTTCCACGAGTTAAAGGGAATATACCTTTTCAACATCCATCACTTGATGGTCAATCTTAATAGCCTTAGGCCTAAAGTTCTGAATCTGAAGAGTCCGTTCGACAACAATAGGGGCATATGGTGGAAGAATAGGTGCAAGATTAAGAGTCATAGGCTGGGGGACATACAACACTTGTTCGACCCTTTATAAAGCAGCTAGGTAGGCAGCGCGAGACATGGCACCATTGGGTGAAATAAATGAGTCGGTTAATTGATGAACTTAAAGTAAAGAATGAAAACTTAGTGTGATTGATCGTACAAATGTATCGGGGAATTATGACTGTTGGAAGGTGAGAAAAATGTGAAAGTATTTAGTCAGCTCTTGAAAAAGAGTGACATCTTGGCCCGTGAACTCCTATACTCTTTTATATGAAGATGAGTTCCAATAAATTTTGCAAATCAACAAATCTTTAAAGGGGAGATATTTCTCTATATATTGTTAAACTATTTCTTGTTGATTCTTAGAAATGTTCATCATCTTGTCAATTTTTTCTGGAAAGAAGGGCAAAATAATTAAAACGAATACTTAAATTAATGAAAAAGAAAAATCACACAAGTTTAAGACTCATTCAGGTTTGGCCTAGTCGATACTTAATGGTGGTGAATATATGACTAGTAATGTAATTTTTTCCATTGTGTTCCCACCCAATCCCACAAATTATGAGGAAATGATACCTCCAGTCATGATTGGGGTATGACATACAGGGGATAAAACCCAGATTTTTATTCTTGAAGGGATAGGTATACCACACCCATGAGAAGATGGAGGATGATACACTGTCAAAAGTTCATCCACAGTCATTGGGTTTTCTTTCCCGAACAAGTTGGGAAAGTGAACCATTAAACCAACCAAAATTCTCCAAACGTTTAGTATAAGTTGGAAGGGTGCAATTTTAATATAGGAAAGGATGTCCGAAATTAAATTCAAATAGGTAATCCCAAGGCCATACTAATAACAGTGTTCATAAAATACTCTTGGCCTTCCCTAGGGTTTAGGGTCCGATCAGTTTCATAATTCAGAAGAATGGATACTGAACTAGGAAGACCAAGACATTCTCCCCCTTCATTATAGCCATCTATTCATACATAAGATTTATTTCCTCTTGAGGGATATAAGGGCTATTCCTTGACCCAACATATCTAGAAAGAGGAAGGTTTGAAGGACAAGTGACTTAAGTCGTATTTTAACCTCTGATAGATCAACAAGGTCTAACAGTGATAGACGAAGAGGCCTCACACATGGAACATCTACCTTAATTATGATCTATACTAAAAACATCAAATATTCCAACCATATTAGCCAAACGTTATTGACATTGCTATCTCTCTAAGTTGTCCAATCTAAGAATGTGATCGTAAAGTTGATGCCAAGAAATATATTGGTGTAAGGGGGACTCAGAGGGAATAAAGTTAGACATAAGGGGATTTTTATAGGGGAAATTGGGAACAAACACACTAATTCTAGTAAATGTAAAGATTAAGTCCATGATTTATGATACCAAGCTTAATATTTTGAAAGAACGGAGAAGAGAACCGTACTAGCAGATTGAAATATTAATTGTGAATATTGTCCTCGAAAGACTATATGTTGGAGAAATCACGACATAATGACACCTTAGCACACATGGAAATATAAGATTTTGTGTGAGAGAGAGGAGTTTTGGGATAAAATAAGACAAGTTCTTTTGCTCTGGGATTTTAGAAGTTCGAAAGTAATAAAAATGGGTGTTCTCGACTTTTATACAAAGAGGGAAATGAGATATTTAAATTCATCATTCGGATATCTTTTAGTCCAAAAGATCTTTGCTCTTTCTGGGATGCACACGTAATTAGAGCATGACAAATATATGTTCCCTCACACATATTGGGAACACATGCATCATCAGGTTTGCAATCATTTTGGTAAAACACCTGAATACATCGTGTATTGATACCACTTGAAATGTCAAACACGGAATCATGCAAACATAAAGCCCAAATGTTAAAATTTTAATCGTACTAGAGTAGGACGTCAAGCATGGAATCTTATGAACAGAAGGCCAGAATGTCAGGAAGGTAATCACATCAGCATAACATCTAAGAACCACCAACTACAAATACCAGATGTCTAATTGGGATTCACATAGGTCGTGATCAAGGATATTCAGTTAATCTCTATGAACCTAAAGATACTAAGGTCGAACTAGTGAGGAATATTTTCGGTGGGACCATGTGAACATCATTTGTATGGGAGATCCACCGACCACCTCTCCCAGCCTCTACTGGGTGATCGAGCGTTCGATATTAAAGACAAGTTCAAATAGATATTATTTAAAATACCATGCACCTTGCCTATGGACATGTACCACTTTTTGGCAGTTAAGGAACATGGAATATGGAATCTTAAGGATTAATAGAGTCGAACACATGTCCCAAGATGCTAACTATTACCTCAAGTAGTGGTAACCAAATGATATAAAACAAAATGTAAGCTTAATATAAAAATCCATTGTAGCCCAAAAGTAAGGGGCTAAGTCAAGTGTTTTATATGTAATCACTATAATACCAAAGATAATAAGACCCCATCCCCTCTCCTTGCACCCCGAGGATGTAGGTCGATACCACCGAACCATGTACATATCGTGTCTATTCATCACCACTCTTTGCTTACTACAATCATTTTGTACTCTTTATTATTATGTTGTGTGTGTTAGATTTTCATTCCAACATTATATGTAAATCAACATATTTAAAGCTTTGAGTGTTAGCTATTTTAAAGTGAGTTAGATTGATAGGTTATTTTAAAGAAGGCAATGGACATATGGGCATTATTCAATACCCACGGGAGGGAGTAACAAGTGTATTTATTTGACACTACATCAAAGGTTTTATTCATTTTGAGGTTGGGGTTATATTAACTATTTACTCAAATTAATATATGCATTATGTTATATATATATATATATATATATATGCCTTGAATCCACATGCTTCCTATAGGTATATATTATGGTTATTTTTTAAAAAAGCAAGTTATCAATGATATTCTTTCTATTAATGATGCCAAGAATGTTTAGTTGTTTTGGACAACTTGTATGTGCATAGAAATATATGTTTTTGAGAAAATATTGTTGAGATGTTTACAAGTTGTGTTGCATCTTAGGACTTGTCAAAACTCTAATATGTTAAAACGACGAGGCTAAATGTTATGGAAAATTTAGGATGGGTTGGGTATAAATAGCAATTATTATGGATAGAAAATTGCATAGATTATATGTTTAAGTTATAAAATGTAATTATACGGTATAAATATGAAAATATTGCAAAAAAATCCCTAAAGTTATAAATATTGTGAGACAACCCATGAAATGATAAATATTATGGAGCAATCACTAAAGTCATAAGAATTATGAAATTACCCCTGAAATTATAACTTCCACAAAATAGTCCTTAGAATCACATATATTGGAGAATTACCCCTATAATCTTGTAAATATGGACAATGGTCCTTACACATAATATTAAGTACTTGCCATTGCCTTTTGGTAAGAAATGAAAGGTAGTCCGAACTTTGGAAAAGTGGACTTAGTTCTTGTCTTAAATGAGTTTGAATCCAAGGACCCTTAAACATAAACTATATATTTTAAGTACTTAACTAATGGGTAGATAATGTATAACGTAGAAAACACCTTAAATGATTTGGACCCATAGTTCGAGTTTTAAATATGGAACTATTTAAAAATGTTACTAAAGACTAAAAATAAAGATACTCCGAGCTATTGAGAAATTTAAACAATGCTTGGAGCCCTAGGGTGCGATGGCAACACTTAGACCCGAAACCACTGCACAGGTGAGCAAAGACATTGTTTTGGATGGTGTAAGACCATGGAAATAAATGGGATTGTTCAACTCTGAAACAAGATAAATGATGAAGTAAAGAGCATGGTTCTCATAGAAAAAGGATAAATCAAGAGGTTAAAATAATGGGGATTTGGGTTGTAGTAAATAAAGTGTGTGTTTGGCACATAGCCAAGTGTGTATTATCATGTACTATAATTTCATTTAAAAGATTTAATTAGATGAAAACAATTCAGAATTAATTTCATGGTATGTGTATCTTCCGTATATTATTGTATCCTTCAATTATTTCCCCTACTGGGCATTGCCTATTCCCTTCTTTTATAAAACCCGCGGGTACTTCAAATAAGGATACTAACAAAGGAAAGTACAGGAGGAGAGGACATTAAAAATCTCTAAATATTGATCGATACTAAAATGGTTGTCACCGAGTAATATTTTTTCTACCTTTATTTTATGTATTATTTGGTTTTAAAGATTTTTGCAATCAAGTGTGTAATATTTAATTAAACTAATAATTTTATATTGTTCAAACTTATTCCCTTCACTTTTTTATTTAATAAACAAATTGGATAACTAAATACCATACAAATGGTCACAATTCTCACAAATAAACAAAATGCACATTATAATTATAATATCAAAATTTTCGAATAGAGTACTATGTGTAACTCTAACACTCTTTTAAAGGATTTAATTTCCCTTACACATCGATGCCACTATGGGTTAATCCAAATGGACGACCCAAATCTAAGTTGAGACGTTACATATAAGGTAGGATATAGCTTGCATAGTTAGTTGTAAGTTTGTCCACCATTAGTTTTGACCATTATTTGACAAATAAAACTCTAGTATTGGACTATACAGTCTATCATAGATAATTTCCAAATCGACCATGAGAGGAAATATTAAAATGTTAAGTTCAAGCCTGGGCATAAATTGTGTGTTTTTATCAATTGACTCATATAACTCATTATAAAAAGAACGAATATAATTTAGCATGCAAAGTACAAAGATAATGTCCCAAAAGAGTTGTTAATTAAATTGGTAGTTATAAACTATTTTTTTAATTGAAGAAAGTTTTTTTGCATTGCGAGATATATATGCATGAATGAGAGTCCATAAAAAATCACTTAAACATGGCACTGAATGTTTTATTCTTCAACTGTTGAACCATTATTTTGAGCACGGAGAAGGACTTGTAGGTGATGGTTATGATAAGTGATCCTTGTTGAAACATTTCTTGAATTATTTAAGGAAATTTATCTTTGTATTGGAGTGATTCTTTCTCAACGAAGACATATACTTTTCATATTAATTTTTTTTAATCATGTGTCATTTAGTTGATTCTTTAAAGGTGATTTTTCATCTTAAGCCTAACAAATTAATAATTTTGTGGATTATGATTTAATTTTTTTTAAATCACACTAACAATACATATTTATAAATTTAATTGCAAAATTTAGTGTTATCATAAAAATCACTAGAATTAGAATAAGAAAAATTTTTGTTACAACAAACTCCCTCATTGGTTATGATGATAATATATTGAAAAAACGATATAGAGAGGAATAATAATATGAGAAATTAAATGTATATATGATTTGGTAGAAATATACTGTTATGACAAGGATACCAATAAATGTTGCAATGATTTGGTGCAATTGTATTAAAATGAAGGTAATATATGAACTAGAAACAACGTAAAAATTAACAAAAATCTTACATCCCCACCTTTAGCATTAAGAACAAAAGTGAGTGAGAACAAAAGAAGCATCGTAATCCATCGAATTCTTGATCATATATGAATGATTAATATATTGAAATTATTATGTTTTGACATTTAAAATGGATCAATCCTTTATTAGAGGTTTTGTAGAAATATTAGCCAATTATTTTTAATTATAAATGAATTTGATCTTAACTTCTCCCTTTATATATGCCCATTATTGATGCCACAATATAGATCATAGAGATAAGGTATTATCATCTAGGATATAATCACCAGTTAAATATATAGTAAATTCATAAATTTAAATAGTTGAGGGAGTGTTCCATTCAAAATCTGACATTTATGGTTCAAACCAAAAACATCCCAGAGTTCCTAGAGATGACCAAAGAATAGTTGGAGCGCACTTTTACATCCTAGAGGTCCTTGAGGATTCACATGGACATTTACCAAGCTAAAAATGGTGGTTTACTTTCCAAGTTAGTGAAAGGGTGACCGTAGAGTGGAACCTTCTTGGAGAGATACCTTCCCACAGCCTACTAGGATAACGAAAAGGATGATTTCATGAACTTGATTTAGGGGAAACAAAAAGTGAATGATTAAGAGATAGTATGTGAAATCCTATTAAAATAATTCACTTTCATAGCCAATGATGAAAAGGGAAAAGACTTAGTTGTTAATGAAGGGTCTTAACCCCTCTATTCGAAGACTTGTGGTGGGGCAAGACATTTTAAGTTGTAGGTAATCTACAAACAAAGATATCACGATTGATTTGGAGTTAGAGGATGTCAAACATATCAATGAGAGGAAATAGGGCTTTGGAGGGAGCCAAAATATTGGGGAAAATGCACTTCAAGGGAGGTAATCACAGATTATTCATTCAATTAAAGGTAGATGTGGGGGATGGCTCTTCTCAAGGGAGCTAGGAAAGCAAAGGTTCAACACCAAATGGATATGGGTGTTATTTTTATTCTGCATCTGACCACTTTAGGAGAGTCTGCCCTTAGAGAATGATGTGCAACACTATTCTAGTAACCATGCATACAACTTCATTTTGGGGAGAAGCTCTAGCTACACAGGCACTACTCAACAGTCGTAAAAGGTGGTGGATTATAGTAACCAATATATAGTGTGGATGGCTCACGTCCAAACTTTATGCTGGGAGGCCGAGGGAAAGGTCATGTGCCATGTGGGAAAGGAAGCCAATTCACATAAGGCAAGGATATATTATCTCCCAATCTGTTTCCCATCTTGAGATGACTATCATGGAAGGTATGCTATTACTATTTAAATCCTAGGTTAAACCATTATTTGATTATAGATCATCACATTCCTCAATTACTAGTTTAATAGCCTTTGGATAAAGGTTAGCGAATAATTGCATTTACCTTCCTATTTTTTCGGTACTTCTAGTAGGTGGGGGTATATGTTTGGATAGGGTTTGTAGGGTTCGAAAAATAGACATGAGGGAATATGATCTTAAGTATTATATGATTGTCATGGATATGGAAGGGTTTGCAGATATATTGGGAATGAATTGTCTTTGTGTCTTCAATGGCAATATCGAATTCCATCATCACAACGTGTTGCTATTGATTTCGAATGTTTCAGAGTAATTGTTTAACCACGAGCAGGCTATTGACTATCTTTAAAAATACACCGATGTGAAGGAACAAAAGAATTTTTTTGGTTGGTTATCCATCCTTACGAACTAAGAGGCTCCCAAGATCATGCTCCTAGACTACTCGCCCATTTAGGATTTTCTTTATGTTTTATTGAGGAACTTCCGGGTCTTCCAACTTACAAAGAAACAGACATTGACATAGAGTTGTATAATGTTACTTCACCTATATTAATTCCACCACATAATTTGTCTCGAGTAGAGGATATGGAACTCAATGTATACTTGGAGGATTTTTTCAACAAAGTGTTTATTCGAGCCAATGTATCATCGTGGGGATCTTCAGTGTTGTTTGCCAAGAATAAGGATAACTCGCTATGACTTTGTATTGACTATCATTAGTTTAATCATTTCACTATGAATAAAAAATACCACTTTCCATATATAGATTACTTATTTGATAAGTTGTGATGTTTAAGGAGACGCTTCAAGATTTATCCTCGGTCTATATATCATAAGGTTCAAGTTCGTGCAGACGATGTCCATAAGACAGACTTCCACAGTGTGACACCCTTCCTAATGAAACCCTAGGTGATGATTCCTAAATTAAATTAGAACAGGTTTCTCAGTTGGTTCATTCTTAGCATCACTGTCGAAACTTTTTAATTACAAACCACCTAAGTGAAATTAGATTGGTGCCTAGTTTTATCTTTCATTAATTCAACGAAATACTCATGCGGAAATAAATCATTAACAATAAAAAAATAACTGAATCCAACCATCACAAATAAATAATAAACTGACCAAATAAACCATCGACTAAAATCCAACACAAAGGTAAAGGCACATAATAATGGATCTCAAGTAGCTGAAATAAATACTAAATAAACACCGTGAGCAACACCATTAAATCTCATTTCCAACGTCAATAGTTATAAATTTACTTAATTTAAAACATCAATATGGGTCCCTTACTAGTTATATGCTTCCGTCATGCTTCACTAGCACCATTAAATCTTATTTCGTTCTCAAGTTAAACTTTGTAACCTAATTGGCTCCTGCATCTTACAAGCGTTAATGTAAGCTGGTAAACAAAAGACATTGACGAATTCAACACTAGTCATCCTAGTCGGACTTCCCATCCATTATTGTGTATTCTCACACGGATCATTATGCATTTACAAGTTCCTTTATCGTTCTCCGTATCCCCTTCGTAGGTTACAAAGTTCGCTTATTCTATTTATCGTCTCTCTCATGATGAGTTAAAATCTTACCCATTTCATAAACTCTGAAATTTCACTCACATCCTCATTTGAATAGTGGATGGACGATCTTATGGTCATACCGTACCCAAAATTTCTCGTTTGACTCCATATTTTCTCCTTCATACGTGGTGATCGACTCTCTTACCACTACAAGACCGCCCCATTGGGCCAAAAATTTAATTCAAAATTTTGTCCTAGGTGCCATCGCACACCATCCTACCCAATTGTATTTAGGTTATTTCCTCCCATCAACTTATCGCGCTACTCTTCTACTTAATCACTATAGATAGCCCTTACAAAAGTGTACTTCCACACTCTCCCCACCCTTTGATGACTACGCTGTGTGAGACTGAAATTGTACCACCGTTATCTATAACAATTCTTTGGGAGACTATGGCCCCCTAGTGATTATTCTATCCCCACTGGCCTGAACAACAATCAAGGTGATCCCTATCACGGTCACCATTTCCAGAATACCCCATGTCTTCTGTTGAGCCTCTCCTCCTGCAATCCTCTGATTGCCCTAGTTGGTCGCCCCAAAGAATGTTCGGTGTACAAAGCCCAACTGAACTCGTGTATGAATCACATCACTATACTTGATAGTAGGAGAACGTAAGTCGCATACTTAGAGGGATACAATAATCCTATCATAAGGATCTACATCAAAGAATGCAAAGCTTAAACGTGAAAAGCCATACAGATCCTAATGACACTAGAACCTGATGCTCTGATATCATCTGTGACACCCCGGGTGATCAATCCTAAATTAAATTAGAACAAGTTTCTCAATTGATTCATTCTTAGCAACACTGTCGAAACTTTTTAATTACTATCCACCTAAATGAAATTAGACTGGTGCCAAGTTTTATCTTTCATTAATGAAATAAAATACTCATGGGGAAATAAGTCATTAACAATCACAAGTAAACTGAATCCAACTATCACATATAAATAAGAAACTAGCCTAATAAACTATCGTCTAAAATCCAACACAAAGGTAAAGGCAAATAATAATGGATCTCAAGTATCTGAAATAAATACTAAATAAATACCTTGAGCAACATGTTCGGATATCTGATAGAAACTCTATACACTAGGAATAGAAGAAATAGAGGCGCCTATCCAAATCCTGCAAAACCCACATATGCTGCAGCGACGAATCCCTAGAATGAATCAAGCCTGGCGTCCCTATGGCTAGACACCTAAAATGTTTTGAAAATAATTTATATCAAGGGTTAGAACCCAAAACATTTTGAAAACATTTAGCAAACGATTAACTTCGTGTAATAAAATATGCATGAATGCGCTTCATATTTTAGTTAGTGTCGCAATCCCTTGAGGACAGACTCACCCCTCAACTAATGTGCACACCTAACACCTTATTTATATCCCACCTAGTCCTCTACATCGAAACTAGATACTTGATATAACTCTTGTCAATCGCCCTACTCAATCCTGAGTATTTTAAAAGCATGATTTATAAGTTATTTACCTCCTTAACTTAGTAAATCATATTTCCTTGAAAGCCATATAACATTCACTAGTTATATAAATAATACAATTTTCTCCGTGTATTTGAATTACCCGTATATAATTATTCACCCCATTATATACGCAAAGTTATCTTACAACAATCACACGTATGTTAGATATGAATATACCCCATATATAATTACTTACAATTCACTATATGTATTTGATGACTCGTATATAACTATCTATCCCATTATATACGTAGAACCATATTACAACATTCACACATATGTTGAATATAAATATGACCCATCCTCCCGAGTAATAACTCACCGGATGTGTTATCAAAAGTGCAATCCCACTAGACGTACTCGCATAACCTAGTTACCCAAAGTTAGAATCGCTCATTAACTTGGCCAAATATAAGCATAATGGAGGCAGTCATATTCCTTTCCTGAAAGTGAGATAAGTCCCTCACCCATATAACGAATGCTATGACCTGGGGATATACTCTCCCTGCTCCTCAAGACAGGGGATTCACCCACATCGCGCACCCTCCCTTGATAGCACTAGAGTATATAAATTAAATAAATATATAGTCACTAATATTTAATAACACACACACACAATATATCTATATAATAAAGTAAGAAACTTATGTATGTCATAAGTTTGATCAATGATGTCATCTATATGAGTTATTCCTGCACTTCCTATTTTACCCCTCAAATCTTTGATTTCCCCCTCTCTTCTTTCTCACTAATTAGTCCCCTATTTTACTTTAATTCAAATACAAGGATAATTTGGTAAACACACACCAAAAACACAACTTCTCAGCACTCTCTCCCATACAATCACCCAAACCCCCACGACCTCCCTTCTCAAACATATCCTTTTTCCCTTCTTCCTCCCTCATCGCCGATCTGCCTCAAAAAACAAAGCTCTCCCAAAAATTAGGGCTTGATCAGCTGTAGCGCATCTCCCTACCCGATCTTTCGCATTGCCTCCATCATCAGTTGTAGTGCTTCGATTATGGGTTTGGGGGATTAGGGCTTTGAGATATTGTCTTAGGGATTCGATTTTGGTTCATCAGTTGCCGGTATGAAATTAGGGCTTGATTTTGGACGGTTTAGTTTAGTTAAAATATATTTTGATTTTGTTCCTTTTCTTTTAGATCTGTTTCTATGTGTGTTTATATTTTGGGATTTGTTTATTTTTTCTATTGTAGGTGACTTGATTATACATGAACACCATAAACATGTATACTTCTTTTCATTTTTATTGCGTGTCTATTTATTTTCTCTTTTGGGATCTAATCGTTGTTTGTGTTTTGTTGTTTATTTCTTCTTTTGCAGATTAAGACCAAATTATACTTCAAAACTCTAAACAGGTATACTCTTTTTCATTTTTATTGCGTGTTTATTTTTAGATTTTAGGTTAGAAGGTTGATTTTTGCATTTTGCATTTTAGGAGTTTCGATTTGTGATTTTGTACCATTGTGGTATACATATTTCCGTGTGTGGTGTGTACTAATTTGTGATGTGGACGATTTCGGTGTGGTGTGGACGATTCCGGCGTGTATAGACTGCTGTTTCTTTTGTTTTTTGATTGTTCGTATTACACTGTTTGTATAGATATTTTTGTGGTTCACATATTTCGGTGTATATATTGCTTATTTGTGGTGTATAGATTTCTTATTTGTGGTGTATAGATTGCTTATTTGTGGTATACATATTTCGGTGTACATAATTCGGTGTTACTAATACATACTCCAGTGTATAAAATGATTATTTGTTGTATACACATGCCGGTGTATTGGTGATATGCGATACTTACTCACGTATTTTATTTTCCAATTCTTGGTAGTCTCATAGGGCCATATGAAGTTTTGTGTGTCGTTGGTTGTTTGGCATTCATCTATGCACTAAAGTACCCAATATGGTATAAGAGGTACTCAATTTTATTGGCACTTAAATGCACGCTTCTTGAACTTTGAATGTGTAATGGAACTTTTGAATGTGTAATGCCTAATGTATATTAAAACATTTTTTAATTTGATTTATGTTATGAATGTGTAATGGAACTTTTGAATGTGTATGGATGGAACTTTTGAATGTGTATGAATGTGCATGAATGTGTTGGCACTTAAATGCATGTCTAATGTTTTATAGGTTCAATACGTTAGTTGGATTTTTTGTACCATTGTCCTTTTCCTTCAAGTGTTGCAGGTTTAGCTGCTAATACAATTTTCATTGGGTGCTGACGAATGCACCCCAAAAATGTCTCCCTAACATCATTATGCATTTTTAAGATTCGATACAGATTTATTAGGTGACGATTTTCCTTAGATTAGTATTAAATGTGCATTTATCTTCAAATTTCAATTCTTTTGTGTATTTATGTCCACATCTCTTCAATTTATGCATGTGTATTTATTTCATTGTTTTAGTAATTCTCTTCCAGCCATGTGATACTTTGTTACTATACCTTTTGAAAAACAAAGTTAAATCAGTAGAAGTTTCTTCAAAAACTTTTGTATGCTGCTACTGATGAAGTTTTGTATGTTGTTACTGATTGTATGCTTCCCCAAAACTTTTCTATGTTGTTACTGATTGTATGATGTTACTTTGATTGTGATCGACTTTTATGCATCTATTATTGATTGTATGCTGCTACTGATCATATGCTAATGATTGTATGTTGCTATTGTGGTTGAAGGATATTATTTTTCCATCGGAGATGCTTGAGAGGCAGTTACTGGAATTGGATGGCATTGAGGCTGAAATTGGATGGCAGTTGCTCAAAGTGGTGCTAAATTTTCACTCTTACTGGATTGTTTCATTTGTTTAATTTTTCAGCATATATTATAGCTTTTCTCTTAGTTATTTATCAAAGTTTAATCCATCATATTGAAAGAAAGGTGTAGTCAATCACATGATATCTTTACTTGATTTTGAAAATCGGAGGACTCCATCATGTTACGCATCGTTGCTCTTGCGTCCTCTAATAATGCTCAAGCTATCGGGTTTCAGTTTTAAGCTTTATTTGGAGGACATACATGGGGCACCGGTCAACTGTTTATTTCTTTATTTGAAATTGGGTTAAAAATATTAACCGGTCAATTGTTTATTTCTTTACTTGGATAAAAAATATACATGAGATTTTGATTTTTATCATGCTAAGAAATGGGGAATTTTCTATTTCTAATATAGCATATATATATATATATATATAGCCTATTAGTTTAAACCGACTTTGATACAACCATAAGTGCGCATAAATTTCCTTAGCTATTTGTGAGTATTACGCACATAGACCATAAGTGTGCACAAACCTTTTAATCATGAGAGGTTGATGTCATATGTAAGCCAGAGCCCATAATATTTTCATCTTTTCAACACTGATCAGTTTTGGTGAACAACACACTCGACGATAGGGTCAATGATAGTCGAGATCATCTCCTCGAGAGGCAACTCATACCACCATGAAGAGACAATACCATGTAAAAGGTTTATAAAAGTGTGTGGACATGGACTGATCCACGAATTTATTTTTTGGTTAATATTTATCTTTTTAATATGAGAAATAAAAATTTGCTAAAAGAATGTATAAATAGATATTCTTCATATACACCTACGCAGGTATTAGAGAGGGAACTTTCCCCCATTAATTATATACGAGTTCCTATATGGACTGGAAGGCGAAAAGCAACTTATTTGCCATTTATAGTTGACAAAGCCATTGAAACCTTTCAATTTGGAAAGGAAAATTGCAATCTCTTGCAGTGAGAATTCAACTGATTCAGTCTGTTTTTTATAACACAATTCTTGACATTTTCCATATATACAAATGGCCAATCAATCTTCTTAAGAAAAAAAAAACACTGATCAGTATTTTGTTGATCACTTTTAATGCTCATTTGGTTTGTTTTTATGCTTTATAATAATCTAAATTGGTACATTAAAATTTCAAGTATTAAATTCATGTTCATACTTTAGAAACAAGATGGAAACTCAAATCATTGACCCATGATCAGTGTTTGTACGAGTAGATGAACTTCGCATGGTCTAAGTTGGTTTTCTCTGGGCTTGGCAGTGAAAACATTTGTTTTTTCCATTTTTCTAGCCTCGAAAATGAAAACTTTTGTCATTTTTCTAGCCTCAGATGCCATTTTCCAACTTCTATACACATTGGTTGAAATTAAATATTATCAATTCTATTTTCAGATTATGATAGGATGAGCAGATTATCATGAAATATTTTCTTATGTTTAAGCATTGCAAGGTACGTGGACGTGAAAGCTGAGGCATCGATTCGGGCTTAAAGAGTGGAAAACGAGAGAAAGCTCTATAAAAAAGGCTTTGAGGTTTTTGTACTTATTCCAAAAAAATTCTGCCCAGAGATTATGATTAGTTTTGAGATTCCAACAAATTTTGAGACTAGGAGCACTGAACAGATCTTCTAAAGGCTTAAACCCCAGACCACACCGGATGGCATAGGTCAGTCCACTTTATCCAATGGTATTTTGATATATTTTCTTTGGAGGAACCCCATAAGAAATTGCAGAAAATTAATGAATAATATGGATGGTTTTTTCGGGAGGGCTCAGGGATTCTAGGATGTGGATTGGGAATTTGGGATAGAGGATGGAACTGAGTTTATGAGGCTTCTTCCAGCAAAGGGGAAATTTGGTCTGCCAAGAGGGAATTTTGATTCAACTTTTTTTAATGTTTAGAACATTAATTATTATAACCTGATGAACACGACTTAATCAATATTTGTTTCATTTTTCTATGTATTATTCATATATGGGTGCAGACTAGCTTAACAATTTCTATTGTGTTTGTGTCTTTGTTGCATCCTTGCATTTAATATATCACCAATTTCTGATACTCCAGCTTAAAAAGCACATTCATGGCACGCATGTGTGAGGAATTGATACTCCAGCTTAAAAAGCACGTTCAAGATTACCCTATTTGGACCTACATTTGTTGTTTATTTATGTCATTTTATTCCCCTCTTTGACTACAAGTCATCGTTCTAGCATGGATTCTATACAAAAAAGTGTATTTCAAGCCTTTTTGATTCCTCAATAAATATTTGTTATTAATTTTATTAGTGGTTTGCTTCCCAACTAATAGTGGTCCTGAACGCTTGACACTTCTATTGCATCATGAGTCGAGGTTATATAAATGATAGTATCTTGATGATTTCAAGTTTATTGATGGCATTCCCAACAGTAATTGTCATGAGGATGTTTGGATTAAAGCCAAAACATTACTTCTTTTAGAATCTGTTTTGAAGCATGGTGATGTCTGGACCCAAACAATTACAGTTTCTCCCCAGAGTCTCAAGAGAGCACACAAACAGAGGATCGGTGTCACGATCTTAAGAATGAGAGTGATCCGAATGGAGATGTTGAGAATGAAGGTCCTCTAAAAAGGGTATGCATACCAGCAGTTCAATGATGAAACATGTTGCTCGCATATGTACCATGGTTGGCCCTGTGTCACAGTTTCTGCTTCTGAGAAGAATGCGAGTTGTAAGCGTATGGATCACATGCTTCTGAGAAGAATGAGAGTTGTAAATAGTTTCTGCTCGCACATGTTGGGATATAATTCAATGATGTGTGGGTTTTCGGATTTGATTCAATTGGTGAAAGCATATGGATCACATTAATATGTTCTAGATGGGTAATTCTTAATTTTTGATTCTTAATTTCTCTTACGGTGACGCATATTTAACAGTGTGATTCTTAATTTCTCCTATGGTGATGCATATTTAAAATTAT
Organism: Sambucus nigra; assembly: GCA_949130495.1. Taxonomy (NCBI): domain Eukaryota; kingdom Viridiplantae; phylum Streptophyta; class Magnoliopsida; order Dipsacales; family Adoxaceae; genus Sambucus; species Sambucus nigra. The sequence continues at coordinate 251,441,003 of OX422215.1, forward strand.
GATTCTTAATTTCTCCTACCATTTGAACGCTACTCCATCTATTCATTCCTCTACAATTATTTAAACTTTGTTGATATAAAAGGATTTTTTTTATCAATGATGTAGTGTATTATATCCTCAATGCCATGTGAAAATGATGTAGTGTATGATATCCTCTATAAAAACTGTGTTCTGTTTCTTTTACCAGTAAACGTTTTATGTTCAGTTGTATGTTCTGTTGTAAACTGTGTTCAGTTGAAACCTCCCTGATCATGAACATGTCATGCATGAATAGACGAGTGTTAATAGACCAAATATGCATTAATAGACCAAAAAAAAAGATTTCACAACGGGACCAAATTAAAATCATGTTGTGAAATCTTTTTTTTATAAACACTTTTTGGAAATATATTTTTTTGTTGAAAATTATTATTTTTAATTCGGTAGTGTTTTTGTTAACATTTTTTTGCTCGAGTGTTGGAGAAAGATGGAGAGGGCTCTTATTATGGGATTAAGGTTAGTTTGTCATTTAATAGTTTTTTATCAAACGCGATATTTTATATTGATTTTTTGTGGTGCAAGTGTTTTGTTTGTTTTGATAAAAACATTTATTATTTTGGCATAATTTTTTTTGTGTTTAATGAGGTCGTGTTTAACAAGGTTGTGTTGTAAATAAAATAAGTTATAGTGTTGAACAAACTAAAAATGATGTCGTCCAAAATATACACGACACGACATGATTTATTAATGTTTACATATCTCGAACGCGACCCAATGTTTTTAACCAAAAACGAACTTGACCAAAATAAACACGACATGAGATTTTATTACCAATCACGAACACTACCGTTTTGCCGGATAGTCATATAATAAAGGATATTAAAGCCATTATTTTTTAAATTACACTTTGTTTTGTCGGGAACAAAATTTTCGTCGTTTTGTAACTCTGTAGTTTGAAAATTTTGTCGTTTCATGATTACGTACTTTGAATTTTTTTTAAAACGTGCCTTCAGGCACGGGCATACGACACGACGCGATAACACGACACGGAACGATAATACGACATGAAATGATAACATGACGCGATACGGAATGAAATTGACACGGTCTTTCGTGTTCAAGTTGTGTTAAGATCTGTGCTTTCGGACCTGTTATTGAGTCGCGTCGTGTTCGTGTCCAATTTATGCCATGAATTGACCCGATAAGGACACGATAGTGACCCAATTAAGATCACGATATAGATTTTATGGAGATTCACTATCGACCAAATTTAGACTCATTATCAATCCACTATTTCGATCCATTATTTTTTTTAATTCCTCAACATATGGTTTAATCGTTCCCATCATGTCGTGTTGGGCCATATCTTATCGTGCTATCCCGACGTGTTTTATTTTTAATTTGCCATGTTTGACTTTTTTATACAAGATTCAAAAATTGCCCAATTGCTTTAAGCCAATAGGCCCGAACAATAGGTTATTTAAAAAATGGTTTATCTGTTTCGAGCTATATATGATGTATGGTCCTATCAATGACATACACTTTCAAAAATTAGCATCGTGCCTTCGGGCCTCTCCCGTTTTTTGAACCCGAGACCAACAGTAGCTTTGGCGAGGGCACTTGCCATCGTACCAAGGCACAACTCTATGCTTTTTTAAAATTATCAGCGTGCCTTCAGGCACGGGCATACCCTAGTATATATATATATATATATATATATATATATATATATATATATACACTATCACCACACTGTATATATATATATATATAATAATTTATTCCTGGCATTACCATGCACAAAAATCCGTAGCACTAGCCTATATTTTCCCCGAGTCTATGGTCAACTCTAATTTAATTAATTTACACATTAATTAATTCATTGCTTTCCCGAGTCTATGGACCGACTCTAAATTAATTAATTTATTCTTTAATTAATTTATTACCTTGGTGTCAGTCAACAAATATATCCGGACTCGCTCACTTGGTCCGTATTTTAAATATCACCCGAGTCAAATCCCCGACTCCAAATTAATTAGTTTTCCTTTTTAATTAATTTAAATGAGTAGTGTTTCGCTACTACTATACCTGAACTTATTCATCCAGTCCGTCATTTTATTTCTTAGAATCTATATCCAAAAATTCATTTGCAATCTGTCGCACTTGATTCCCCCACCAATCCCAATTATACTCCTTTATAATTTTTAAGAATTAACTCCCATAACTAATTTTCTTCTTTTTCTTAATTATGCTAGGGGAATTTGCAACTAAAAATTTTACCCTTATAAATCCATAAGCCAAACTGTCGAAAAACCTGAAGGGTCGATCGATCGACCCCCAACCATCGATCGATCGATTGTATAGGTGGTCGTCTTCTCCACCTTGTTGTTTCCTCCATTAACGAAATTTTCATATTTCTAACTTCTCCCTTGGTCTAACTCAAGCACAATCAACAATGTGACAATATGAGAACATGATCATGGACTCTCATAGAACCTCAAACATAAATTTAGTTTCACAAATTTTTTCCTTTCTAATTTGGGGAAAATTCCGAGTTTCTACTCATTAGGTTCCAATTTCATCTACTTATCCCAAATTCGTCCACAATTGCTATTGTGTTTTTCACATGTACATCAAATATCCTCACAGAACCATGCCACACCATTAATTCCCACATTAAATCTCATTTAAGTGTCCCTTTCATAAAAACCCAGTTTTGTACCTAATGTACCCAAAACGAATATCTGATATCACATCACAAAAATATGAATTGATTAACATCAATTAGTATTACAACAAGTTAACTCATTGAGTCTGATATGTTGGTGTAGATACGGGCTTGATGATGCACACCCAACTTTATTCCTTGATTTGTCTCCAAAAGATTCCCAATGTACTCACCAATTTCTCCCTCCAGTTTCCTTTCCAACTTTTTGGATGAGATGTGTGTTTTTTTGCCGTTCCACACTCTGAAGTTTAGGTTTAACACACTAATCCCGTTTTTTACCTAAAGGCTTAATTAAAATAGCCCAACTACCCCCGTGTGGGCCCGGTCATGCCCCAAAATTCCCCGTGACCCGTTTACCACCACGGGTACACTTTTTCGACTATCTCGACCCATTCGGACTCAATCGTACACTTAGAATCGACATCTGAATTAATTTATAAAAATCCTTATCTCACACCCAAATTAGTCTATACCAACTCCCAACTGAGATAAATAAATGCCACATCACTAATACACGTTATGATGTAATTAAATTATTATTATTCACTTAGTAATTCAATTCCCCCAAATATTAACCATTGCTCACCGATTAATATTTAAATAAATATTACCATAATTAATTCAATTAAATTATGACACACAAGTAATTTAAAATTTCCAGAATTAATTAAATATTACATGCACAAGAAATATGGGGTGTTACATACTCCCCCCCCCCCCCCACACAAAATTTCATCCCAGAAATTTGGTCATTACCGCAGTGAATAACTCTGGATACTAATCTCACATATCCTCCTCCCAGTCCAACGTATGCTCATCAATACTGTGATGACCCCACTCCACCACATTCTAACTGGTGGTACTATCTTATACTGCAACTTCCGCTCCCATAGCTACCAGCATCCACTCATCGAGATGTCTTATTGGAAGTCATTATCCTCGAATGGAAGTTCCCAAAAGATCAATAATTCCTCCTATATCCCTCCAGCTATGCCACGTGGAACACATCCCGTATCCACTGAAAATGTCCTGGCAGACCCAGTCGATAAGCTACCGGTACCACCCTCTCAAAGATAGGTAAAAGACCCATATATATCGATGCTAGCTCCCCTTTCTTTCCAAACTACATCACTCCTTTCATATGAGACAACCGAACCAATACCTAGTCAAGAATTTTTAACTCGATGGCCCCTGACAACATAGTGCCCCAGAAGATGAGCCTATACTCCGTCGTCTCCACTATCTCTCAGTTAGGAATTTCCCCTCCTAAATGGGTGTCAATTTAGTTGTTGCCAAAACGTGTGACTATCTACCGGGTAATTACCCGCATCATCCCTGGTTAATCATTTAGACTTGAACCTTTAACTCACGGTCACGTACCCCTCCTTATGTCCATGAACTATATGAAAGGATACAACTTACTTAATTCCCACTGCTGGACCGATCTCGGGTCCTAGCAGCTTGTTATTTCCCCACCTCTTATCTACCAAAGGTGGATAATGCAACTTTTCCCATAAAGTCTCCTAAGGTGCTACGCAGACCAAACCGTTACGAGGCATCACACGTAACTTTACCTGTGGTAAATACTACTCCCGAATTACCCAAAAATATAAAATAAACAATCCTCGCTTCCCATCTACCCATCGAATTATGGGCGACACATACAACCCAATATGTAACTCTATCCCGAACACCTCCTGACAGTTTACCAACCTGAGCATTAATCCCTTCACTAGAACCATAGAATTTCAAAGGTTTCCTTGTTGATACCCTCAAATCAACCCTTTTTCCATTTCCAAATGGTCTACCCGGAGACAAATTTGCTATGTCTCATTCAACACCAATACTCATGCTCAACAACTTCATTCATTGTTCAATTTTCATCAGGTAGGCATCTACACCTTGTCTTTGCGTAAAACCACTCTAGGCATAAAACTAAGTGATAATCTTTTATAGTTTCCCAAAAATGTGGCTTTCTCCCTTGCCTATGAATATCTTATTTCATAGGCCTCCCTCGCCTTTACACTCCCTACGGTCGAGGTAGTTGTCCCAAATATACATCTAGTCTGACCGTTTCCTTTCTTAAACAAATTTCAGCTCGCTACACTTTTCCACTTATTTTCTGACTACCCCGCAGTCATATAATCAATATGTTTATTTACACATACCTTTTATTTAAGACGACTCTGAAATCATACTAACCAGGGTGCCGATATACCCTATGTCCCGTGCTTAACCGCACAAAATTTACCTTAATTAACCAGGATGCCAATACACCTTGTCCCCGTGCTAAACTGCACGAAAGTTACCCGACTATCTTAGCCATAACCTGTAGTATAACTTCCAACCCGTAGTCATATCACATACATGAATAATAACTGGGGTACCCCACCTATGTACTAATGACCAAACATCTGCCCACTTCAAACGTTGCTCTCTGTTTCATGCATGGGACGTCTCGCAAAGTGAAATCCAAACAAGGAACCCCCCCTGATACACTATTATCTAACATTATCGGTCATTGAGATATGTTAGACCCTCAGTCCATAGTACGTACCCCCAAATACTTGTCTCTTAACACAAAAGCATATATGCATGCTATTATGCTAAAAAAGACAACATAAAATACCGCGCCTTTACTATCACTAGTTCTTGCGCAAAATAAATCCCGAGCTATCTCTCCCCGCTCGAAAAATATTCTAATCACCCTGAATGCTTCAGTATACATACCTTCTTACTGGGAAAAAGATAATAATACAAGACATTCTTATATGTCTAACGTACCACCGAATATAAGCTATACACACACACATATATAGGCTAGTCTCCCTCGCAAGTGACACCTAGCAGGAGTCATTCATAACCTGGTGTCACGAACACCAAAACTTACTATCACTATCCGTAATACTTCACAGCCATTGCTAACCAATCCATACCCAAGAAAAAACATGCTTCCTTAACACTCAAAATGAGTAAATCTTATAAAATATACCCTCTCAGTTTTCACACATGATCCCCTGCAGATAAGACCAAAGAGAGCGCCGTTACCCCGTGGTAACCATATAGTTAATAGTAACACATCTACACACCCACTAAACTCGTCCCCCACGCGAATATAGTGTTAACAAGAATATTGTGATCACGCGTGTCACGAAATTCACCCCATCTATCCGAGGATAAAACTCATACTTCCACTCGCCTATCCACCGATGACCAAATGGTTCTTGGACATAATATTCCCATCCGACCGAACCAAAATTTTGCAATTGTTGTCCCTACAAGTCATTCCACTTCTATCCCCTGCCTCACTGTGGACATAATCAATTATTGTGGTTCCACTTCCACACATAAGACAACTCTCTATGTAAATCCCCTACCTCTGGCCCAAGTGGCCACGTTTGGGTTGTCCTTCTCGCGTACTTGGTAGTCTTGACCCTAAGTGCTACCTACATTGTCCCTTAGGCTCGCCTAGCCCTATGGAACTCGTTATTGTCCTCGATGACCCGAATCAAATCCAACGTCAATAGTAATAAATTTACTTAATATAAAACATCAAAATGGTTCCCTTATTAGTTATACCCTTCCGTCGTGCTTCACTAGCACCATTAAATCTCATTTTGTTCTTAGGTTAAACTTTATAACCTTATTGGCTTCTGCATCTTAGAAGCGTTAATGTATGCTGGTAAACAAAAGACATTGCCGACCTCAACAATAGTCATCCTAGTCGGATTTCCCATCCATTATTGTGTATTCTCACACGGTTCATTATCCATTTGCAGGTTCCTTTATCGTTCTCCGTATCCCCTTCGTAGGTTACGAAGTTCACTTATTCAATTTATCGTCTCTCTCATGATGAGTTACAATCTTTCCCATTTCATAAACTCTGAAATTTCATTCACATCCTTATTTGAATAGTGGATAGACGGTCTTATGGTCACACCGTACCAAAAATTTCTCGTTTGTCTCCATATTTTCTCCTTCATACGTGGTGACTGAATCTCTTACCACTAGAACACCGCCCCACTGGGCCAAAAATTTCATTCAAAATTTTGTCTGGGGTGCCACCGCACACCATCCTACACAATTGTATTTGGGTTATTTCCTCCCATCAACTTATCGCTCTACTCTTATACTTAATCCTTATAGATAGCCCTTCTAAAAGTGTCCTTCCACACTCTCCCCACCCTTTGCTGACTACGCTGGGTGAGACTGAAATTGTACCACCGTTATCTACAACAATTCTTTGGGAGACTATGGCCCCCTAGTGATTATTCTATCCCCACTGGCCTGAACAATAATGAAGGTGATCCCTATCACGATCACCATTTCAAGAATACCCCATGTCTTCTGTTGAGCCTTTCCTCCTCCAATCCTCTGATTGCCCTCGTTGGTCGCCCCAAAGAATGTTTGGTATACAAATCCTAACCGAACTCGTGTATGAATCACATCACTATACTTCATAGCAGGAGAACGTAAGTTGCATACTTAGAGGAATACAATAATCCTATCATAAGGCTCTACATCAAAGAATGCAAAGCTTAAGCGTGAAAAACTGTACAGATCCTAAGGACACTAGAACCTGATGCTCTGATACCATCTGTTACACCCCGGGTGATCAACCCTAAATTAAATTTGAACAGGTTTCTCCGTTGGTTCATTCTTAGCATCACTGTTGAAACTTTTTAATTACTAACCACCTAAGTGAAATTAGACTGGTGCCAAGTTTTATCTTTCATTAATGCAATCAAATACTCATGCGGAAATAAATCATTAACAATCACAAGTTAACTGAATCCAACTATCACATATAACTAAGAAACTAGCCGAATAAACCATCGGCTAAAATCCAACACAAAGGTAAAGGCAAATAATAATGGATCTCAAGTATCTGAAATTAATACAAAATAAATACCTTGAGCGACATGTTCGGATATCTGATAGAAACTCCTTACAAAAGGAATAGAAGGAATAGAGGCTCCAATCCAAATTCTGCAACACCCACATATGCCGCAACAGCGAATCCCTGGAATGAATCAAGCCTGGCATCCGTGTGGCTTGACACCTAAAAGGTTTTGAAAATATTTTATAGCAAGGGTTAGAACCCAAAACATTTTGAAAACATTTAGCAAATGATTAACTTCCAATAATAAAATATGCATGAATGCGATTCATATTTTAGTTAGTGTCACACTCCCTTGAGGACAGACTCACCCCTCAACTAATGTGCACACCTAACACCTTCTTTATAACCCGCCTAGTCCTCTACCCCGAAACTAGATACTTGATGTAACTCTTGTCAATCGCACTACACAATCCTGAGTATTTTAAATGCATGATGTATAAGTTATTTACCTCCTTAGCTTTGTAAATCATATTTCCTTGAAAGACATATAACATTCACTAGTTATATAAATAATGCACTTTTCTCCACGTATTTGAATTACCCGTATATAAATATTCACCCCATTATATACGTAAAGTTATCTTACAACAATTACACGTATGTTGAATATGAATATACCCCATATATAATTACTTACAATTCACTATATGTATTTAATGACTCGTATATAACTATCTATCCCATTATATACGTAGAACCATATTACAACATTCACACATATGTTGAATATAAATGTAACCCATCCTCCTTATTAATAACTCACCGGATGTATTCTCTACAGTGCTATCCTACTATACAGACTCGCATAACCTAGTTCCCCCAAGTTAGAATCGCTCACTAACTTGGCCAAATATAAACATAATGGAGGCGGTCATATTACTCCCCGGAAGTGAGATAAGTCCCTCACCCATATAACGGACGCTATGACATGGGGATATACTCTCCCTGCTCCTCAAGCCAGGGGATTCACCCACACAGCGCACCCCCCCTTGATAGAATTAGAGTATATAAATTAAATAAATATCTAGTCACTGATATTTAATAACACACATAATATATATATATATATATATATATATATATATATATATATATATATATATATATATATATATATATATATATATGTATACACTATATAATAATTAGTTCCCGACATTACCGTGCACAAAAATCCGTAGCACTAGACTATATTTTCCTCGAGTCTATGGTCCGACTTTAATTTAATTAATTTACACATTAATTAATTCATTGCTTTCCCGAGTCTATGGTCCGACTCTAAATTAATTAATTTATACCTTAATTAATTTCTTACCTTGGTGTCGCTCAACCAATATACCCGAACTCGCTCACTTGGTCAGTATTTTAAATATCACCCGAGTCAAATCCCCGACTTCAAATTAATTAGTTTTCCTCTTCAATTAATTTAAATGAGTAGTGTTGTCCTACTACTATACCCGAACATATTCACCCAATACGTTATTTTATTTCTTAGAATCTATTTCCTAAAAATCAATCGCAATGTGTCGCACTTGATTCCCCCACCATTCCCAATAATACTCCCTTAGAATTGTTAAGAATTAACTCCCATAATTAATTTTCTTCTTTTTCTTAATTATGCTAGGGGAATTTGCAACTAAATTTTTTACCCATATAAATCCCTAAGCCAAACTGCCAAAAAACCTGACGGGTCGATCGATCGACAACCAACCGTCAATCGATCATTCGTACATGTGGTCGTCTTCTCCACCTTGTTGTTTCCTCCATTAACGAAATTTTCAAATTTCAAACTTCTCTCTTGGTCTAACCCAAGCACAATCAACAACGTGACAATATAAGAACATGATCAGGGCCCCTCATAGAAACTCAAACATAAATTTAGTTGCACAAATTTCTACCTTTCTAATTTGGGGAAAATTTCAGTTTTTTACTCGTCAAGTTCCAATTTCATCTACTTATCCCAAATTCAGCCACAATTGCTTTTCGGTTTTTCACAATTACATCAAATATCTTCACAGAACCATGCCACACCATTAATTCCAACATTAAATCTCATTTAGGTGTTCCTTTCATAAAAACCCCGTTTTGTACCTAACGAACCGAAAATGAATTTTTGATATCACATCCCAAAAATATGAATTCATTAACATCAATTAGTATTAAAACAAGTTAACCACTTTCCTTTGGGTTCGTTAAGTCCGATCCATTGGTGTAGAGACAGGCTTGATGGTGCACACCCAACTTTGTTCCTTGATTTGTCTCCAAAACATTCCCAATGTATTCACCAATTGCTCCCTCTAGTTTCCTTTCCAACTCTTTGGTTTAGATGTGTGTTTTTCTGCCGTTCCACACTCTTAGGTTTAGGTTTAACACACTAATCTCGTTTTTGACTTATGGGATTAATTAAAATGGCCCAACTACCCCCGTGTGAGCCCAGTCATGCCCAAAAATGCCCCGTGAATCATTTACCACCCCCGGGTACACTTTTTCGACTATCTCGACCCATTCGGACTGAATCGTGCACTCAGAATCGATATTCGAATTAATTTAAAAAAATACTTATCTCACACCCAAATTAGTCTATACCGACTCCCGATTGAGATAAATAAATGCCACATCACTAATACACGTTATGACGTAATTAAATTATTACTATTCACTTAGTAATTAAATTTCTCCAAATATTAACCATTACTCACCGATTAATATTTAAATAAATATTACCATATTTAATTCAATTAAATTATGACACACAAGTAATTTAATTTTTTTGGAATTAATTAAATATTACATGCACAGAAATACGGGGTGTTACACACATATGTTATGGGCAACTAAAATTTCTAGTAAATCCCTTTGGTTAACAAATGATCCTGCCACATTCATGGAATTCATGAATCCAAGTTACCAACCATAGTTGGACCAATTTATCATCATATTTTAGGATGACATCTTAATTTACTCAGCATCGGATGAGTACCACAGGGAAAACCTGCAGACATCCATGGAAGTGCTTAGAGAAAACCAATTGTATTGTAACAATTGTGAATTTTGGATAGAAGAAATAAAATTCTCGAGTAACTTTATTTCTAGTAAAGGGATCTCAGTTGACCCTACAAAGGTGGATGAAATATTGAACTGGGAAAAATAAAGAGTGTTAGGGGGGGTAAGAAGATTGTTGGGTTTGGTTGGTTAGTAAAAGTGTTTTGTCCATGATTTTCCCTACATAGACTTGCATTTGACTCTGTTTACTCAGAATGATGTACATTTTGAGTGGATCAAGGAATGTGAGGAAGTATTTCATAACATGAAGGCACGATTGATGACATAGCTAGTCCTTGTTCTTTCATAGAGGGGTAACGGTTATATGGGTTATTGTGTTGCATCATGGGCTAGACTTGGTGAGGCATTGATACAATGTTGTTATGTGAGGGCATATGTGTATTGATAGTTGAATATTCACGAATGTAACTACCCAACTAATGACTTGGAGGTTACGATAATTTTGTTCGAATTAAAAATTTGGAGGTACTGCCTGTATGGGGAATGTTTTTAAGTGAGCTTAGTTCACAAGAGTATTCCCTACATCTACTCTCAGCGCGATCTCAACTTATGCCAACAGAGATGGATTGAACTAATGGAGGATTTATACTCCACACTATGGTACCACCCTAGTGAAGCCAAAATTATGGATATAACACCCACTTATTTTCCACATGTAGTTAGTCAGGATGAAACGTCGAAGCTGGGGCATACTAAAAATCTATATCATTCTCAACATCAATGGTAAATAAAAAGATAGTAAATTAAAACCATGTATGACATAAATAATAATAAACAATAATATTAATAACTAAACAAAATAAAATAAATCTGCGATGAAATTGAATCCAATATTATGAGTTTCCATTATACAAAAGTCTCGAACTGAAATGTATATGAAAATCCCAAATACAAATGTTGTCGGAATAACAACTGAAATGAAATAAACTCCTATACTAGGGATGATGAACTAGATCTCCAAAATCCAGAGCTTTTGTTGCTTGGTCCAATTCTAACTCCTTAGTCACGCTACTCTTGTAAAACAATAATCATGTATGGGGTAAAGGTTTTATATATTTTGGTAAGAGACCTAGAGTTTCAAGAAATAATATGTTACTTAACATTATTAAATATAACCCATTTATTCCATATGCATTCACTTTCTGATAATCATGAAAAATATCCCTCACCTCTCATTTATCCTGATACAATTCTAAGTTAATTGTACCCAATCCATATCATAATATACTAAGGCTACTAATCCACATAAGTATTGTACAAATTAATAAACAAATTGTACTAACATCTAACCACATCTCAAGTCCCAACGCACACTATGTTTCATGCGTAGCACGTCTCGTAAGGGAACACCGATACAATACTACTTAACTTAGTCACTTATTAAGATTCTTTGGCTCAAGAATCCACATATAATACAGTAATATCCACCCAAAATAAGAATTTATCACTAGGTAAGTCCCAAGGATCTCATACCCAAAGATCCTAAAATCCCAACGGAACTAGACTACAGGCGTAGAACATCTCGTAAGAGAAATCCAAATAGGGAATCCCCAATACATTTAAGTCTAGCTGGATCGTTCATTTGAGACATTGGTAAGAGACTCTCATAACAAATAACACAATCTAATATATGTATATAAAATCTACAATACAAATAATATGTCGTCCCAATGAAAGCTACCATCCTGGATCGACCCCACAAAGAGTAACCACCCAACTCATAATGTCTATTAAACAACCAAATAGGTTAACACAATTGTCCAACGTCGGGAGATATACTCACTTAGTCTCCATATATAATCCGTACAAAGAATATCACCACTCAAAACAAATCCACCATAATAGATATGCCATAATAACATATTTGTAACCATTATCTTCTCATTATGATTTACCAGTTCCTATTTTTTTTTTTAATATTTTCACGCGTTATTTACACATCCATTAATTACGTTTTACATATATCAATATATTTCAAAATTATCCTCTTAGCTATAGTCAAATGCCATGCATAACCATATGAATATACAGATAACTACACCTAAATATCCAAACTACCGAGGTACACCATTTTCAATGTTAAACTCTCACAATCCCAAGGCGTAGGTATTTAGCATTCAAACGTTGTCCTCATAAGAAGAATAAATAACCACGTATATGTACTCATACATATATAGCCATGAAGAATCCCATAGTCTAATCAATATACACACACACATACATGCACACATACTCACACATATATATACACACATATGTACACACTCATACACACACACACACACTCACACACACACACACACCTGAGACTAAAAGCTAACAGTCTAATACATATACCCCACCTCTAGCTATACATATATAAACCAAAGCATAAGTTACAACACCCTAATGCGACTAACTACACGTGAAGTACCCCACCTAATCCACACGGTCCTCCTGAGTATCTAAATCCCTCCACATATAATACATATAAATACATATCATTGATCACACATGGTATATAACATACACTAATATACCTATGACCATAAAAAAACCTAAAGTCAGATTATGTTAATAATAATAGGTTTATTACACCTAAACTTAATTTACAATCTCATCTCTAGTGTACTTTTAGTTTATCCTGTTACAACTGTAATTACACACACACACACACAATCATGTTATATATATACTAGCACACAATTAATCATTCCAAACCATTACAACCCACAAAAACAAACCGAAAACACAACCTGTCAAACCTCTATAGGGTCGGATCAATCCAAAGTGTCCCGTGTGCAATGCTTCACTCAGTTGTACCTCCATGGCGACCCTAAAAATTCCAAAACTCAACATAGGGTTTCTACCACAACTTAAAACTTCTCTTGCTTAGGTAAAAGTCACAGATTAACGTAAGTAACAAATTTCCAACATGATTTAACATTATTCTAACATAATTAAGGGCTCAATTACCAAAATCTTGACATTTAAACCCTGGTTTCATGTTTTTCATGCAATTGGACCAAATCAACATATAATTAAAATCAATTCTTCTCATTAACATGTGATTACGCATTAATAAATCATTCAAACAATGAAGCACATCAGATTTACAACATATGATGATTCAAAACAAATAAATCAGAATATGAGACATTTAACCTTGAGTTATTCATGTGTTTTAACTTAAACATGGGCGTGATTACTTAGTCAATTCGAATATACATTAAATGTGTTTGGAAATAATAGTATACAATTTAAAATCAAATTTTAAACCATAATAACACGCTCCTATATAATTATTCCATATGCAACGATTAAATCATAAGTAGATTGTATTAATACGACAACAAAAGATAGTATTTCTTACCTTAAGCGCAATTTTATTCTTTATTAGTTCCTCTTGAGTTATAATGTATTATGATGTTTAATGATGGTTATTAACCTATTTAAAACCTTAAAATCCTCGGTCTACTATGGCCTTTTGAACCCCAAATAAGCCCAAAATACTAATCAGGTACTCTTAAACTTGTACAAAGGTGGACCTACCCCAGGACCCAATTTGCCACATTAAAAATACCATCCTAGTACTATATAAACCCTTAGAGTCCCGTCCAAACATACTAACACAAAAATCAAATCAATTACAATCGAGTTAATTTTAATTCACAATTTGTCAACAAATTATTATTTTAAATATTGATTAATAATCGAAACCAATAAAACCAAATGGATGACATGGTAATTCACCTGAGTAAATATTAATTATCAATTAAATATTTATTTACTTAATTTCAAAAAATACAAGGTATTACGATGGATGGCACACTCACTAGATAGGCATATCTTTTACTCGATGCAATGAAATGACACCGTCATAAGAGGGGAAGGTAACATGGCTACATTTACAACATCTTGGGGAAACCAGTCCTATAGAAGAAGGTTTTGGATTCTCAATTGTATGGAGATGAACTTATGCACTTTTGGGTCCGTCTTCGAGCTAATTACGTATATAATAATCCCACGTAAGATAGAGACAATGGTGTTTGGTTTAGGGTAAGGTTGATAGTCCTTACCATAGTAAATATTCGATAAGATATTATTATAGAGTCATACATATCAAATTTCAGCATCCACTCCGAAAGCACCAAAATGTACCGAGATACGTGTTATAACTATTAGTGGTCAGTGACTTGGAAGGTTGTCTCCTTTTTATTTTCCAAATGTCTCACCTTTGAGTAGGTTAAGGGGGAACATCAAAAGCCAGTTGCACTGATCCGACCACTACCTTCCTTGGAATGGAAATGGGAGAAAATATACATGGATTTTATTATGGCATTGTCTCGATCATAAGGAAGACATGATGCAGTTTTGGTTGTTGTGTATCATCTCATAAAGTCGCCACAATTTTAACTCATCAAGGTTAGAAACAATGTGATCCAACTTTCAACGATATATATATATATATATATATATATATATATATATATATATATATATATATATATATATATATATATATATATATGAGAGATTATTCGTTTAGGAGGTGTACCATTATAAATAATTTTTTTTACAAAGGCCCATTGTCCATGTCAAAATTCTCGAATAATTTGTAGTAGGAACTCGACACAAACCTCAATCTCAGTACTGTATGTATCGCCTACACGAATTTTCATTTGTAACAAACAATTCAAATACTTGAGGCTATGTTTATAGCATGAAAACTGGACTTTCAAGGATGTTGGGATGATAAGTTACTGATAGCGGTGTCCGACTGAATCAAGAACTATCACGCAAGAATTAAACTGATGCCTTTTTTGGTATTGTATGAAAACTAGTTTGTTAAGTGCATGTAGGCAAGAAACATATCACTGGGTTTAAACTGATTTAGGAGGTAACAAGAAGATTTATATTATTCATTAGAGACTCAAGACAACCGAAAGTTGAAATAAGAACTATGCTAATAAACATATGAAACCCTTTCAGTTTGATAAGGGGATCACATTTTCATTAAGGTGAAACCTTGGTTGGGTGTTAATCAGTTTGGGAAAAGGGAAAAGTTTGTGAGGCATTACATATGTATCTTTTAGATTCTGGATAGGCTTGAACCTGTGTCGTATTTCCTAAAATTACTACCTCGTAAATCTCTTGTCCATAATGTGTTCCATGTTATGATATTATGAAAGTACATTCAAGATAGTCACAAACCATCTGTTGGGACTACCTCGATCTTCAAGAGTATGCTAATAAAACACTAAAACATTGTTAGTGATCAATTCCAAACACCATGTCATGAACACTAAGACCGTCTCTCTTATGAAGGTGGTTTGGGATGCCCACGGGGTTGAGGGCGAGATTTGGGAGCTTGAGTCTGAGATGCGCGACAAATACTCAGAGTTGTTCACGTGAAAGTATGAAAGTTGGTTCGAATTTCGAGAAAAAAATTTCTAAGGGGGAAGAATGTAATAACACGGAATTTTAATAGTTTTCCAAGTAGTGTAATATAAAATAATGATTTTATTGTTATGCATTCATGAATTTATCAGGGCTAAATTATTTAGTATTGAGTTGAATGTTTGTTTGGGATGATTAAGTAATTAAATTAGTTATGTTAAAATTTAAAGGGTGTTACTAATGTATAATATTAATATTTTTATGGTGAGGAAGATATAAAATTGTTTTAGATGGAATATATGGGTTTGGAGGGAAAATTGGAATGGAATACTTGTGAAGGCCTAAGGACATAAAATTCCATTAAAACCAATTAAACCTAGATGGAGAATGGCATGGAGAAATATGCTATCAGTCAAGTCTTTTCCCATTTATTAATTTTTATATGAGAGTACGCCACATGGAGACTGCGACTGTGGTGTTTTCACTTGCAATCGTGGGTTGAGTGCTGCCATCGTGGGTAAAACTCACCATGACCGTGACTATATCAACTTCCACCACAATCAGGTACTGTAATTGAGGTATAAAACTTCCACAAACGTGGGTTTACACTCATACTATAGAGATTCAATTATATGGTCAGTTTATGGAAGGGAAGACTACATGTTAGGGTGTTGTATTGTCAACTTGTTAGAGGTTGTATTCAGTTTCCATAGTACTATTGTCTTCATTAAGAGAACCATTCAACAAACATTCTAATCATTCTACCACAATTTAATTAACCCTTATTTTTCTATCAACTTGTGATTGGTTCTCCCCTTATTTTTATCCTTTATACGTGTTATCTCCATCTCACAAATAAACAACTGTACCATTTTTCTAACACCGTCAAATGCAACTCCTTTCATTAACAATTAATAGCTCTAAACTTTAGCATAACATAATTTAAACATTATACTAGATCACTAACTCATGTATTATATATAGAATCAACAAATTTAGATCTTGGAGTTTTAGCTATTTGCAAGAGAGTTATATTGTTGTGTTATTTTAATGAAGGATATGAATGTAGGAGCATTATTCAAGCCCCATAAGAGCTATTAATGCATTGATCCAATAATACATCAAAGGTTTTCTTCATTTCGAGGTAGTGTTTATGTTAAATATTTTTTAAAAATTACAATACACAACCCTATAGGTATACATTATCTTTATTTTATGAAAAAGAAGTTATGAATTCTATAATTTTTTAATAAAAATGTTAGTCATGTTATCAGTTTTGGACAACTTGTATGCCTATAATAATGTATATTTTTTTTTACATAAAGTATAAGCTTACGAATAAAAATACCAAGTATTATGGATGAAAAATACATAAAGTAGACGTTTCTATTGTAAATTGTATTTATTTGGTATAAACATGCAAATATTGTAAAACAAACTTAATGTTTTGAATATTGCAAAATAACCCTTGAAATGGTAAATATTATGAAATAGTGTCTACAGTTATAACAATTATGAATTTACTCCCCAAATTATAAGCTTCACAAATACCTTTCCTAGGATTACACACATTGGACAATGACTCCTAGAACCTTGTAAACATGGAAAATGGTCCTTACACTTAATACTAAGAACTTGATCTTGGCTTTTTATAAAAACTATAAAGTAGTCTACACTTTGGAAATTGTAAGTGGAATTAAGTCTCGTCTAAAATGAGTTCGAATCTAAGGACCCTCAAACTTAAAATGAATATTTGAATGGTTTGGCCTCATCTTTCGAGTTTTAATGTGGAACTATGTAAAAATGTTAATAGAGCCTAAAACGAAAGATACTCAGAGATACCACAAAATTTACGAAGGGTCTGGAGCCCTAGGGTGGACATCGAAGCTTAGACCCAAAACCACTATGCAAATGAGCAACGAATGTGACATATATTGTGGACGGTATACACCTATGAAAATTAATGGGATTGGTAAACTTTGAAGGAAGATAAGTAATGAAGTAAAAAGCATGGTTCTCGAAGAAAAAGGATCAAGCAAGAGGTGAAATAATGGAAACCCATTTAGGAGTTGGTTTATAATCAATAAAGAATTTTTTTGGTACATAGCCAAGTATAGATTACCATGTTTCATAATTTCATTTAAATATATGTATATGTATCTTCCTTGTATTATTACAGCCCTCTATAATTTCGTTTAAATATATGTAAAATATATGTATATGTATCTTCCTTGTATTATTATAGCATTCTATAATCCCCATACTTAACTTGGCTCATTCCCTTACTTGAAAATACCTCCCATGTACTTCGGGTAAGGATGTCGAAAAAGGAAAGGACAAGATAATTGGACCTTAGAAAGCTATGTATATCAAACCATACAATAATGGTGGTCGCCCAATTACTTTTGTTTTACTTTTATATCATGTATCAATTGTTTTTTTTTTAAATTTTATGCAATTAAATCTGTACTATTTGGATCAAACTAATAATTTTCTATAATTTAGCCTCATTCTCTTTAGTCTTTTATTTTATAAATCATTTTGACAACTAAATAGCACCCTAGTGGTCATAATTTTCCCAAATAAAAAAAATGCGGATTGCAAATTTACCAAGAAAATTTTAGATAAGAGTGCTAAGTGTAACTCTCACCCACCTTTAAAGGATTGAATTTGCTTAAAATCTCAATGCTACTGTGGGTTTGTCCAAATGTAGTATCATATAGCCTACATATATAGTTATAAGTTTGTCCACAGTTAGTTGTGGCCATTATTTGACAAATAAATATCTAGCGTTGGACTCTATGGTCTGTCGTAGAAAATTTCACAATTAATAATCAAAGGAAATATTAAAATGTTAAGTAATAGCATTGGCACAGCTTATGTGTTTTTTATCAATTGTCTCATATAACTTATTTTTATCAACATGGAACATATTTTAGTGTTCAAGTTACATAGATAAACTCCAAAAGTTGTTTTTATTGAAATTTCCAAAGATAATCTATTTTTTTAATTAAAGAAAGATTTTGTGCAATGTGAGATAAATATGCATGAGAGTCTATATAAATTCACTAAAACAAGAAAAATTCAAGAAAAAATATAGGTAACTTAAATGTTGTGACATCCCACCTAATAAAATACCGGGTGATCAATCCTATATCAAATTAAGACATGAATCTCATGTGGTTTCATTCTCAGCATCACTGTCGACAACCAATAAATTACTAATAACCTAATAGGCTTGGTGTTAAAATTTTAAACTTTCTAATCTTTTTAACTTAATCACCGAAGAAAAGCCATTCGCTTAGGAATATAAACAACAAATAGAACGAATAAATAAATAACCGATAACTTTCGGTAAACATTTATACAACCATATCGAATGAGCATAACATAAAAACTCTGGAAAAAGTAAATGACATGAATTGGGCAACATGCCCGAATATACTCTCAGTATCGCCTATCGAGATAAGAAAGAGATAAGCGTCTACACAATCTCCTTCCCACATCCACAGCTACAGCAGCAATCTCAGAGTCGAAGGAATAGTCATCCTGGCATCCCTCTGTCGGGACACCTGAAAAATATGACAAGGGAGAATAAAAAAAAATATAGATACGGGTTAGAGCCTGAGGTAAAAATAAATGTTTTAGGACGTGTTTAAAATACTTTAATATTTAAAATATGATATTCTCCATATTTAAATTGGTGTCTCACTTCCATGAGATACCTCTCACCTAACAATGAACACCTAACGCCTGTATTTTAAACACCATAGTTACGCTACCCCACCTAACTTGCATCACCAATATATCTAAGTCACCATACGCTATCTCATAATCCGCGTATATACCCTTATAAGCTTCCGCTCCTAGTTTATCATTAAAATTCCTCACTTACAATTTATTCGTTCATTCTGTATAAATTTCACTAGTTATTAACCACTATTCACATCTTAGTGTTATTAGTCCCGTATATAATATTCTCAGCTTTATATACGTATATCCCAATTTATTTCTTCTTTTATTCTCCAGGACTTAAACATTTATCTCTCACTTGATTCTTTATTCATCCATATATATATATATATATATATATATATATATATATATATATATATATATTTATTTATATATTCTCACATCTTCATATATATACAATATACTATAGACATCATGTATATCTATACTTCTATATCACACACAATATAAGTATTACTATAAAAATATATATATTTTTACATAAAGTATAAGTTTATGAATAAAAATGCAACGTATTGTGGATGAAAAATACATAAAGTATACGTTTATGTTAACAATTGTATTTATTTGGTATAAACAAGCAAATATTGTAAAACAACGTTGATGTTAAGAATACTGCAAAATAACAATTGAAATGGTAAATATTATGAAATAGTCCCTAACGTTATAAGAATTATGAATTTACTCCTCAAATTATAAGCTTCACAAAAACCTTTCTTATGATTACATACATTGGACAATGACCCTTAGAACCATGTAAACATGGAAAATGGTCCTTACACTTAATATTAATACCTTGACCTTGGATTTTTATAAAAACTATAAAGTGGTATAAACATTGGAAATTGTAAGTGAAATTAAGTGCTGTCTTAAATGAGTTCGAATTTGAGGACCCTCAAACTTAAAATGAATACTTGAACGATTTTGCCTCATCTTCCGAGTTTTAAGGTCAAACTATGTAATAATGTTATTAAAGACTAAAACGAAAGATACTCAGAGATACCACTGTAACAACCCAAATTTTTGAACGACTATTTTATATTATTTTTACCCGATGGGCTAATTTTATAAAATAGGGGATGTGGGAGTAAATATTGTTTCCCATAATATTAAGGGATAATATTTACTATGTTTGTCTATTTACCGTTATGAGAAGGTAAATAGTATTATATGGTGTATTACTGCGTCGTTGTATGTGAAACGACGATTATGACCTACATATAAATTGGGTAAAATTTATGTAATAAAATGAAATTGGAACACAAAAATAGTTCACACTTTCCCGAATGCCAAAATAGGGGGTGCGGTTGTTTTTAGAATAGTCGAGATAGTCGAAATAAGTACCCCGTTGTAAATTTTGAGATTTGGGCATTTTAAAGGGATTATGACTCAAATTAGGGGTTCCGAGTCATTTTAGTGGTGTATTTACATTTTAATGTGGGGATTTATGTTTTAAAACCCGTACAAGTTCCCCTACCCCTTTTTCTTTCTTCATTTGTGAGAGAAACCAAAGGAGAGAGAGAGAGAGAAGAAAGAGTTGGGAGAAATGGAGAGAAAGAGAGAGAATGGGAGATTTGGGTCAGATTCCGTCGCCACCGGAGGTGATCAGAGACTACGAACCTCGAGACAAGTTTCTTACTTGCTAGATATTGATTTAATGTGATAAATTTTCATGTATAGTTAATTTTGGAGGTTTAAACCCTAAATGGGTTTTTGGTTGATTTTTGTGTTAAACCCTTAAATCTTGTAGATTGTATGGTTTGGGGTTGTTATATGGGGTTATTTTGGTGTGTAATTGTTAGGGTAGTGTTATTGGTGGAAGGGAATGAAGGAAGTAGAGGATTTTGGGTTTTAGGGTTCGGATTTTGGCTTTGAAGAAGAAGGGTTTTCGTGGATCTGATAGGTGCGGTCGACCGCGGTCCAAGGTCCGGTCGACCGGTCATGCCAATACGAGCTTACTGCTTTCTTTGGTATGCAAAGCCATCTAGGGGCGGTCGACCGCGGTCCCCTGGCCGGTCGACCGGTCCCCTGTTTTTTTTTCCACTCTTATTTCTTTAGTTTCTTCTAGCTTCTTTAATTTATGATAGGAGCTTAGGAACCTTCCTTTGGGAAGTATTTAAGAGTCCTAGAGGGTTGTTATGGGTAGACTAATGTCCTAGGATAAAATGGGAAGTTTGGGTTTACCCCGAGGACTAGTTGTTTAGGTTAATGTCCGTATAGAGTTGGAGATTAACCGAAAGATATAAATTGGAGAAAATGCGGAAGTTGAGACTCTTAGGAGATACTCCTTGAAGGAGGTTTACTTTGAGGGTTTATGAACTTTATGAACTCTTGGAGACTAGTTTGAGAATTATGGTACTTCGGGTCTTAACTATTAATAATAACATGACACTAGGAATGAGATAAACATATGATAATATGTGATATTAATGAGTAAGTACAAATGATTTTTTTGAGAATGTAAAAGTGGAAGTTTTCAAAAGGAAAACGTAATGATTTTTATAAGTGTTAACTTATGGTTACACACCTCCATAAATCGCTATCATAAGGGAAGGTGCGTACGTGTGGTGAAGCCCCCTGACTAATGAACGCAGGGTGGATATAGTCCCTAGGCCATATGGGCAGGATATACTGCGCTGGTTAGGAGATTCTGGGTGTGGTCTTGACTTTCCCGCAGGCAATATGGCCTCTTCCCGATGTTGGTAGGTTCCCAGGTTGTCTTGTATAGATAGGCCCTAGAAGATGATAGCCATTTAGGGGCGCGTCCAGTTGGAAACCCGGAGGGATGGTCTTAGATTATTAAAGCAATTCATGATAATGAATTGGCTTTAATTACATTTCCTGGATGGAAGAAGGGAAATGGGATATATAGTACAAAAGTATTTTTAAGGTAATAAAAATGACTTTTGATTTACACTTCCTGGATGGAAGAAAGGAAGTGGGATTTTATGAAAAGGTTAAAGCATTTTTATGTTAATAAAAACTTGCTTTGAAAATGTATTCTTCCTGGATGGAAGAAAGGAAATAAAATTGGTAATGTAATTGTATAAATGAGATTACTTGGTAAACATTTGATAAAATGTTGTACCATTTATGTATATTCCTATTAAAGAAATGGGGATGATACATAAGAGTTATGAGATTGGAATGGTAAACATTTGATAAAGTGTGGTACCATTTATATACATATTCCTAAATAAAGAATTAGGAATTCTGCTTTTAAATGGTGGATGGGTTTTATTTTATATTTTCTTTATGTAGCTGTAGATGTAACCTTTCACACTTATGCACACATACATTTATATTTTAATTATGTGCTTAGGGTCTAATGGATCTCAATGATCAACCTTGCCTAAATAGTAGTGTATCGGGGGGGTTCCTTGTTTGGATTTCTCTTTGCGAGACACCCCACGCACGAATAGGGCATAGTGTTGAGACTGGGGAGAAGTTATCCCTTCGTACTTGGGTTAACTAGATCACCTCACGTTATTGCGTTAGGTTACTGCTAGATTGAGAGGTGAGATTTATCTTATGCTATATGCGAGAGAATTACGCATTTAACTGTCATGCATTTTTTTTGTCACATTGGAATCATATCACACCGGGTCCTGAACCGTATCTATTTCTTTGTTTCTGCACATACTCTTTGCCGTTACAGGTGCTCTACCGCATGGACACCCGTATTTACATTTCCATTCCAGCTGTCATGGAGCTACATCATAATGTGGATGGTGTAGGTTGCTTGTATTAGACGCTTCTTTCTATTGTACTCTAGTTATGTTCAGTACATTTATTCGGGCGTGTTTGCCCAAGGTATTGCACTCATTCGTTATATTGTAAATATTAATGGTAATACTCGATGTATTATTTGTATTGGTCTGTTCACCGACAGCTTATTCGGTGATGTTTATTTTTTTGTCATTCTTCATTCATCGATTTTTGATATCCACCATTTTTGTAAAGAGGATTGTCTAAGTGTTTTTCTTTTACTTTCAAAATTTTAATTTTGACAGTCCGTTTTCTAAAATGATTGGTGGTTATCTCGTACTATTATTTTAATCGACAGTGATGCTGAGAATGGACCATCTATGATTCCTGTGATTATTAAAGTATTGGGCTGGCAACCTATTATTTTAGTAGGCGGGTTGCCACGGATGGTATCAGAGCATTAGGTTCTAGAGTCCTTAGGAATCTGTGTGGATGTTCTACGTCTTCTGCGTTTCTCTCTGTTTGATGTAGAGCCTTAGGAATAAGGTCGTTGAATTCTGTGGTGAGATTTCGTTCTCCTGCTATGGTATGAGAACCCCGCAGAGCTTCTGCGCGTTCGTGTGAGATTCGTAGGTCGTCAGATGAAGGGCGTCATGGAAGGCCGTTGTGAAGGCATTATGAGACGGGATTATTTAGAGCTGTGAAATGTAGTCGGGGATTAGGGACTCTTTAGAGGTCATTCCCTTTGTAGTATTATCTTATATTACTACCGTGACTACTAAGTACAGTGGGTGTAGTTTTTCGGGTACTGTTGCGAGTAGAGAGTAGTGTTGAGCTTGGGATTCCAAGTGACGTTAATTTGAAGATAAGAAGTCATTGACGAGGATCACATGCTGAAGTCCGATTGGATAGAAGAGGCGTAACCTCGTTCGGTGGAAGTATGAGGCCCAAGAGTTTGACCTAGAGTGGGGTATAGGGGTGCCCAGGTGTGAAGATTGAAGGATAGTCTTTCACCAGTAGGAGTGAGATTGGAGTGGCGAGTAAGGTAGTCGCCTTATTTTGGTGGAACATGAGGTTTTTGCCCATAGAGAAACCCATTAGATATTTTCAATAGTGAGTTTCTCTAGGATGTCAGTAATGATGAGAAAGTAGATTGTCAGGTATTCACATAAGGTTCGGTTAGAGGCCGACTGTGAATAGAGGGTGCTATAGTTAAGGGAACTATACACCAAAATAAGGATAATACAAGGAGAGAGCCTTTCTATGGAAATGATGGGCTCACAAGTAAGTGTTTCTAACACTCTTGGAGAGTTAGTGTTCGTGGGACCCCATCGGTGGACCTCCACCTGGGGGAGACTCACTGAACTAAGGTCGGGGAGGCAGGTAGTATGTTCTCTTTGCTAAAGGAGTTAAGGGGAACTACGTAAGTAATCTCTAGGATAGCTAGAAATGGAAACAGTTTAGTTCGGAGGAGACTAGTATAATGTGTCTAGAAACCATTAGTAGTGGCCAAGGGATTTGAAGTGGTCTGGCGGAAGATTTTCACCATAGATGAGGGTGAAGTATTTTCCTTATGATGAGATGGAGTAGTATACATTTACCCTAGATTCGGGTATGTGTATCAAGCTTGTAGTATTGTGGATGTAAATATAGTGCATGTGTATGTAGAACTTTCAGGATAAGGAAGTTTTATGTTTTTCTTCACTCGTTATGGGGCGAGTGATGATATGGGTAGTATGTGCTACTTGTATCGAATGTGATACGAGTAGAGATATGCTTGGTTTGGTAGGTACGATAGCGAGCGAATAAATCGCGAGGCTATCCTATTCCTAGTTCTAGAGAAGGACTAGTTGTTCTATAATATCTCTCCTGGATACAGGTTGAGATTTTATAGAGGTGGTTTACGGGGTGTAGTTAGTTTTTATTTATTTTTATTATTTTATTTGTTTTTCTTTATTTGTTTTTGATTTCTTGCTTATTTTGTTGCCTTGCTTGTGTATGCTATTGCCTTATCTCCATGACCAACTAGTTAAGAGGATTGTGTGGAGGGGTTCCTTGTTTGGATTTCACTTCGGCGAGACGCTCCACGCATGAACCTTAACGACATTGGGAGTGGAGAGATGCGCATTTTCTTTTCTTTTATTTTCTTTCCTTACTTTTCTGTTGGTTAAGATTTGGGTTGGAGTGGTTTAGCCAATCACGTAAATGAGTGGTTAGAAGGCTAAGTTATAGTGCGTGATATGAGCACTGCGATAGTTTTCCTCTGATCGATGTGGGAAACACTATGATATGGAAGTCGAATTGAGACTTATGGTTATGCCTTAATGAGAAGGCCATACATAAAAGATGTATATATGTATTTTGGGATTAAAGTGTTAGTGGCATTTTACAGGGAGTAAATTCCAGGTTGGCAAAATTATAAGTTTTTGTGATGGTAGGACTTAGGTGTAGAGAAGCTTTGTAGAGCGACGAGTTAGGATTCTAGCGATCCCGATCATGTGTCTTAGACCGTTACTTCTCGACGATCGACGACGCAAGGTAGTAGTGTAACGGGAGGGTTCCTTGTTTGGATTTCGCTTCGGCGAGACGTCCCACTCATGAAACCGAGCGAATGTCGAAAGTCGGGAAAGGTCTTGGACACTAGGGATATAGTTAGGATAACACTTATATGACCAGATTAGGATAGATAGATCGGTTTTATGATTCTTAGGACGCTAGGCCCTTAGGGCATGCGACGTTGTTTTAGGAGGGTGGTAGGGAGTTGACCACAATAGGTTTGTGGGTTAACTATAAGGGGGATTCGGTCCCTAGGACGAAGGAGTATAGGATCTTAAGCGGTTCGGAACGATAGGCGTTAGAAGGTGGAGCCTTTTTCTAGATAAAGCATTACGTTAGTAACCTATTTTTCGAGGAGTTGAAGTATGGATTGACATTTACTCCTACACTCGTGTTGTTATGATTGAAAGTGGATTCGACAAACAAGTCCTTCCCAGGAAGGGGAAGTAGTAATACCGGAGTATGAACCCTTTAATTTATGCGTCTCACAGACTTAAACTCCGTGAGAGGTATTATCCTTCGCCTTAGAGCTCGTAGCGGTAGTTTTCGCCTGAGTAGAGGAACTACTTCTTGGGCAGGATGTAGGTCTTTCGCGAACAAGGAGTTGGTGTTCGTAAAGGACTATCATTTGGATATTCCCTTTCTGCTATAGAAATGCGAATGGGAGTAGTTAATGCACCAAGCATAACGAGTTTCATCGAAGGGACGTTTTAGTAAGGGCGTTCATGTCGGTGACTAACCGACTCACCTACTAGTGGGAAGAGACTAGTGGGGGGATGAGGAAGAAATGGAGTAGTAGCTTTTCAGAATTAAATTTCCGTACGATGGTTCAGATCAATTCTTGCAAAAAGGGTACCAAGAATGTGGTCTAGTGTAGTTATTCCCTAGTAAGGGTATGACGTGATTTGGGAAGAAGGCAAGGTATGCCGAGATGTGTAGGTATCTCCTTCCGTCGTAGAAGGTAGGATCGTTAGTTCATGAGGAATGGTTTGGTGCTATGTTAGAGCACGGAGAATGTAGACTGAGATCAAATAGTGATGACCTTAGTCCAAGTTAAAATAGGGGACGCCGCGCTACCAAGGGGTTGCTAGGATTGATGGAACGATAGTTTAGTAGTATACCTCTTATATGATTAAGGTTATACTGCATGCCTGAATTTTAGGGGCAAAATTCCCCTCTAAGGGGGGGAGTATGTAACAACCAAAATTTTTGAACGACTATTTTATATTATTTTTGCCCGATGGGCTAATTTTATAAAATAGGGGATGTGGGAGTAAATATTGTTTCCCGTAATATTAAGGGATAATCTTTACTATGTTTTTCTATTTACCGTTATGAGAAGGTAAATAGTATTATATGGTGTATTACCGTGTCGTTGTATGTGAAACGACGGTTATGACCTACATATAAATTGGGTAAAATTTATGTAATAAAATGAAATTGGAACACAAAAATAGTTCACACTTTCCCGAATGCCAAAATAGGGGGTTCGGTTGTTTTTAGAATAGTCGAGATAGTCGAAATAAGTACCCCATTGTAAATTTTGAGATTTGGGCATTTTAAAGGGATTATGACTCAAATTAGTGGTTCCGAGTCATTTTAGTGGTGTATTTACATTTTAATGTGGGGATTTATGTTTTAAAACCCGTATAAGTTCCCCCACCCCTTTTTCTTTCTTCATTTGTGAGAGAAACCAAAGGAGAGAGAGAGAGAAGAAAGAACTGGGAGAAATGGAGAGAAAGAGAGAGAATGGGAGATTTGGGCCGGATTCCGTCGCCACCGGAGGTGATCACAGACTACGAACCTCGAGGCAAGTTTCTTACTTGCTAGATATTGATTTAATGTGATAAATTTGTATGTATAGTTAATTTTGGAGGTTTAAACCCTAAATGGGTTTTTGGTTGATTTTTGTGTTAAACCCTTAAATCTTGTAGATTGTATGGTTTGGGGTTGTTATATGGGGTTATTTTGGTGTATAATTGTTAGGGTAGTGTTATTGGTGGAAGGGAATGAAGGAAGTAGAGGATTTTGGGTTTTAGGGTTCGGATTTTGGCTTTGAAGAAGAAGGGTTTTCGTGGATCTGATAGGTGCGGTCGACCGCGGTCCAAGGACCGGTCGACCGGTCATGCCAATACGAGCTTACTGCTTTCTTTGGTTTGCAAAGCCATATAGGGGCGGTCGACCGCTGTCCCCTGGCCGGTCGACCGGTCCCCTATTTTTTTTCCACTCTTATTTCTTTAGTTTCTTCTAGCTTCTTTAATTTATGATAGGAGCTTAGGAACCTTCCTTTGGGAAGTATTTAAGAGTCTTAGAGGGTTGTTATGGGTAGACTAATGTCCTAGGATAAAATGGGAGGTTTGGGTTTACCCCGAGGGCTAGTTGTTTAGGTTAATGTCCGTATAGAGTTGGAGATTAACCGAAAGATATAAATTGGAGAAAATGCGGAAGTTGAGACTCTTAGGAGATACTCCTTGAAGGAGGTTTACATTGAGGGTTTATGAACTTTATTAACTCTTGGAGACTAGTTTGAGAATTATGGTACTTCGGGTCTTAACTATTAATAATAACATGACACTAGGAATGAGATAAACATATGATAATATGTGGTATTAATGAGTAAGTACAAATGATTTTTTTGAGAATGTAAAAGTGGATGTTTTCAAAAGGAAAACGTAATGATTTTTATAAGTGTTAACTTATGGTTACACACCTCCCTAAATCGCTATCATTAGTGAAGTTGCGTACGTGTGGTGAAGCCCCCTGACTAATGAACGCAGGGTGGATATAGTCCCTAGGCCATATGGACAGGATATACTGCGCTGGTTAGGAGATTCTGGGTGTGGTCTTGACTTTCCCGTAGGCAATATGGCCTCTTCCCGACGTTGGTAGGTTCCCAGGTTGTCTTGTATAGATAGGCCCTGGAAGATGATAGCCATTTAGGGGCGCGTCCAGTGGGGAAACCCGGAGGGACGGTCTTAGATTATTAAATCAATTCATGATAATGAATTGGCTTTAATTACATTTCCTGGATGGAAGAAGGGAAATGGGATATATGGTACAAAAGTATTTTTATGATAATAAAAATGACTTTTGATTTACACTTCCTGGATGGAAGAAAGGAAGTGGGATTTTATGAAAAGGTTAAAGCATTTTTATGTTAATAAAAACTTGCTTTGAAAATGTATTCTTCCTGGATGGAAGAAAGGAAATAAAATTGGTAATGTAATTGTATAAATGAGATTACTTGGTAAACATTTGATAAAATGTTGTACCATTTATGTATTTTCCTATGAAAGAAATGGGGATGATACATAAGAGTTATGAGATTGGAATGGTAAACATTTGATAAAGTGTGGTACCATTTATATACATATTCCTAAAGAAAGAATAAGGAATTCTGCTTTTAAATGGTGGATGGGTTTTATTTTATATTTTCTTTGTGTAGCTGTAGATGTAACCTTCCACACTTATGCACACATACATTTATATTTTAATTATGTTCTTAGGGTCTAATGGATCTCAATGATTAACCTTGCCTAAATAGTAGTGTATCGGGGGGTTCGCTGTTTGGATTTCGCTTTGCGAGACACCCTACGCACGAATAGGGCATAGTGTTGAGACTGGGGAGAAGTTATCCCTTAGTACTTGGGTTAACTAGATCACCTTATGTTATTGCGTTAGGTTACTGCTAGATTGAGAGGTGAGATTTATCTTATTCTATATGCGAGAGAATTACGCATTTAACTGTCATGCATTTTTTTTGTCACATGGGAATCATATCAAACCGGGTCCTGACCCGTATCTATTTCTTTGTTTTTGCACATACTCTTTGCCGTTACAGGTGCTCTACCGCATGGACACCCGTATTTACATTTCCATTCCGGCTGTCATGGAGCTACATAATAATGTGGATGGTGTAGGTTGCTTGTATTAGACGCTTCTTTCTATTGTACTCTAGTTATGTTCAGTACATTTATTCGGGCGTGTTTGCCCAAGGTATTGCACTCATTCGTTATATTGTAAATATTAATGGTAATACTCGATGTATTATTTGTATTGGTCTGTTCACCGACAGCTTATTCGATGATGTTTATTTTTTTGTCATTCTTCATTCATCGATTTTTGATATCCACCGTTTTTGTAAAGAGGATTGTCTAAGTGTTTTTCTTTTACTTTCAAAATTTTAATTTTGACAGTCCGTTTTCTAAAATGATTGGTGGTTATCTCGTACTATTATTTTAATCGACAGTGATGCTGAGAATGGACCATCTATGATTCCTGTGATTATTAGAGTATTGGGCTGGCCACCTATTATTTTAGTAGGCGGGTTGTCACAACCACGAAATTTACGAAGGTCTTGGAGCCTTAGGGTGCGACATCAGATCTTAGACCCAAAACCACAATGCAAACGAGCAACGAATGTGACATATATTGCGGACGGTATACGCCCATGACAATTTATGGGATTGGTAAACTTTGAAGGAAGATATGTAATGAAGTAAAGAGCATGGTGCTAAAAGAAAAACGATCAAGCAAGGGGTAAAATAATGGGAACTCATTTAGGAGTTGGGTTATAATGAGTTAAGTTTTTTTTTGGTACAGCCAAGTATAGATTACCATTTTTCATAATTTCATTTGAAAGAATTAATCAAATGTAACAATTTCAGAATTAAAATTACTGGCATATGTATATGTATCTTCCATGTATTATTATAGCCTCCTATTACCCCCTACTTGACTTGGATGATTCCCTTACTTGATAAAACCACCCAGGTACTTTGGGTAAGGATGTCAAAAAAGGAAAGGATATGAGGAGTGGACATTTGAAGGCTATGTATATCAGACCATACAACAATGGTGGCCAACCAATTATAGTTGTTTTAATTTTTTATCATGTATCAAGTGGTTTTTTTAATTTTATGCAATTAAGTATGTATGTGACAACCCGCTATTCCGAAATAGGGGGTGGCCAGCCCGATACTCCAATATAACAAGAATCATGGATGGAATCATTTTCAGCATCACGACAATAAAATAAGTATACAGGATAACCACTCCATATTTTAGAAAAACGGGTTGCCAAAAATTTTGTTTCATAAATTAAAGAAAAGAATTTAAACAACCCAATTTAAAAAGAAAGTGGAAACCCAAGGTATATAATATTACATACACCTCAAATATACAATAAGGGACCAAAAATGCTGTCGGTCAACAGTCTCATACAATAATATTAAACCTGTTCAATAAATTACATAATCCATTACATTAGACAATTACAAAAGCTTGGGCCTCACGCCCGAGTAAAAGACCCGATCTTAAGTAGACTGCAAGAATGATGCCTTCTATTGTAATATGTCCCGTAATACCTGCAAAGCATCACGGCTTGCCAAAATACTCCGGATTTGGAAATTCAGAACAGGCGTCCTTGCGGTGGAACACCTGAGCAAATACAAGATGCATGCACAATAAGAAATATGAACGGGTCAGGGCCCGGTTCTATATAATTACCAGATGAATAAAGAGTATGACAGTTATGAATGATAAATCACGATGAACAAAAATAAGAATCTACCTACACAATTTTAAAACATAAGCTAAGACAATTTAATTAATCATGAATCTAAATTTAATTATGCAGGAGAATAAGAATGATTAACATTAAATTAAAAGCTTACATCATATAATCTGATTCATCTCATAGTTCAATTCCTTATTAGGAATTTTAATCATAAGTATATGCTCTTTATGGCATTCCATTCCTTAGCAGGAATATCATCATCATCAAATGCTCTTTGTGGCATTTCATTGTGCTCTTTATGGAACTTCATCATGCTCTTTATGGAATATCTCAATACATCAAGTCCCACTTGATTATGAATTGTTATACTTATATACATATAACGATTCTAAGACCGCCTCTCCGAGTTTCCCCACTGGGCGCACCCCTAAATAACCATCATCTTCCAGGGGCCTATCAAACAAGGCAGTCTGGAAACCTATCGTAACGTCGGGAAGTGGCCATATGCCTGTGGGAGAGTCAAGCCCACACCCGGAATCTCCTCACCAGGGCAGAAAACGTAACATATCGCGCATATGGCCTAGGACTATATCCACCCTGCATTCACTAGCCAGGGGGCTTCACCTCGCCCGCGAACTTCCCTTATGATGGCATTTAGAGAGGTGTGTTTAAGTAAATTAGCATTAACTATATTAAGTAAATTATCATTTACCATCATCATTACCATTTCCATTTCATTTTCATTCACCATTATTCATATGTATGTTTCATTTTTATCCGAAACCATAATCATTTACATTTTGTAAATAATTCACCTTTTTATCCGGAGCCATACGATACGATAAATTATATCGTCATTATAACCCCAAAGAATAAGTGAACTCCCAATTTAATTCACCCAACACCCTTTTGTGGTGTTATACTATTAACCATCAAGGCCAACATAGCTCAATTGAGCTTCTAAAGTCTCCCAAACATAACACTACAACTCCTAGTATCATAATAATCAACTAGAAGAAAAGAATGCCCTAACATTAATTGGCATATCCTTGGAAAAGCCCCCACATAACCCATTTATAATGTTGGGTAATTAACTAACTCATATAAAACTCTAGGACTCTAAATTTACTTCATTCAAGAAGGTTCCTAGGACCTAAACTTAAAGAAAATGATTTGGAATTGAGTTATAAAATTAACTCAAAACCAACAGGAAAACGAATCGATTCGCCCAAGGGCCGAATCGATTCACCCCAGCGAATCGATTCTCCCAAAAAGAGAATCAGTTCGGACATAAAGACACGGGATTTTGTAAACTTCCGAATCGATTCGGCTTGGACCCGAATCGATTCGGTCCAAGTAGACCAGGAAACTGGCCCTATGAGAATCGATTCGTCCAGGGGCCGAATCGATTCAGCCCTGCGAATTTGCCAAGAATGGCTTACGGGTTATAAACCCTAGTTTTTCCCTAAACCCAATTTTTACTCCATTTTTACCCACATTCATCAACATAAGTCTACCCCAAATCATTCTACATGATTATTAATTACAAATATCCAGAATTTTATCGACCTAAACCATGATTAGGGCTAGATTACCACAAAATCCATTTTTTGATCCATACATGTTAATACACAACTATCACACAAATTATTCATCTTAAATCATATATTAGCAAGTAGAAAACTTGCCTTAAGCTTGAAATCTCAGATTTCTTGGTGGTAGAAGCAATCCCAATCTTTCAATCTTCAATCTCTCTCATTTCTCCTCTTTTCTCCCAAGCTCTCTTATTCTCTATATCTCTCAATGTTTAATAAAATCACTTAAGAGAAATAAAATAAAGGTAAGATATAAATCATGCCTTTAGTCCACAATTCCCAACTTAAGTTGTTAATACCACATTAAAATGACTACCAATACGCGTTTACATTAAAATCAGTCAAAAGTGCCCAGAACCTAAAAATACTATATGGCATATATTTTGACTGTCTCGGACATTCTGGGACTAACTACACCCTCTAAATTGGTATCTGACAATTTTATAAATTATTTCCAGTTCCGGTTTCATTTAAACCATAATGTCATTTAAAACACATGACACTATAAAACATGTAACCTCATGATATTTACGTTCACATACAGTAAATATGCATAAATCTAGTAAATATTAACTTCCAACTCATTCAATTAATATTTACTCCAATTCCAACATTTTATATAATTACCTTATACGGTAAAATTAATATAAAATTAGCCTCCTAAAAGTGAGGGTTGTTACATACTCCCCCCTTTATGAGGGAATTTTGCCCTCAAAATTCGGGCATACCCCAATCGCATAAAGGGTATACCATCCTAAACTATCATTCTGTCGCTTTCCACAACCCCTCAAAATTGTGGCATCCCAAATAGACTCGGACTAAGGTCATCACTATCGATCTCAGTCTACAATCTTTGTGCTCTAGCATAGCACGAAGCGTTCCTCACAAACTATCTATTCTACCTTCCCACGGCGGAATACGATACCCACATGACTTGGCATAAATAGTCTTACATCCTGAATCGCGTTACATCCCTACTCGGGGATGCCTACACCAACGCTAAATAGCTTAACTCCAACACTACTCAACTTCTCCTCGCATAAGCGTAACCCTTCAAGGCATATGGCTCAAAAGCCCAATCCTTAAAGAAATGTTCCGGAACCATTCCAAGTCCAATGCGAATTATTAAACTGGCGACACAAAAGGCCACTCATCGTACCACACCGTAGAAAATGATCTGAATTATTATACAGAAATTTCCATCCATACAAGCTACTGCCCCCGTCCATCTATTTAGCCTCAGGCGCACCTTTAAGGTATGCCTTTTGGCCTTACGTTAACCTCCTCCATTCATCCATCCACTTTAGGGTGGTAAGATATACGCCATTTCCATGCGGTTCCCATTACTTCCTAGAAACTTTACCAAACCTTCGACACGAATATCTAGTCTCGGTCCACCACTATTGTTAGGCACTTCATCTTGTTTTACCACTACTCCATAAAAAGAGGGGCGTACTCCTCTACATATCGTCCACCCATAATGTCTGGAAAAGAAACGGTTTGGTCAAACGATCAACAATTTTCTCAGATAGGATCATGACCAGTTTAGTGCCGGTAATTCAAAGAAGACGTCTATGAATATACCCTTCTTCATTACACCACTACTCTCTTCACGCGAGTAGGTGAAATGGTCAATCATAGATCGGAATTCTCTTGCTACAAAGTTTTCCTAGTCATGCTCATTTCATTTGTCTTTCCATGCCATCAAAAAAATATCCGACGAGTTTCCTACTCGACTCATCTACTAACCCTATTGCATTCCCTTAGCGAATGAGAAAATCCAATGAATAGTCTGTTATGAACTTCATACACCAACTCGATTTCTCCCACGACATACTGCAACAACTTGGTGCTCCCGAGAAATACTAAATTTTCTATCCAGGAAGTAGTGCCTCCAATAGTTTAAGGCGATTTCTACCTTAGTGAATTCTAAATCAAGCGTGGAATAATACTTCCCACAAAGTTTAAGTTTGTGAGACGCATAAACAACAGGTCCATGCTCCAGTATTATTACTTCCCGCTCCTGGCAGAGACTTGTTCGTTAAATCCACCCTCGAGCTTAACAACATGGGCTCAAGAGTGAAAATCAACTCACCCTTTAAACTCCCCGAAAGTTAATTTACCAACGTAACACCTTATCTAAGAGAGGTCTCATCTCCTTCGCCCTAACCTTTAAAATCTGTCGAGATTCCACACTTCTCGTTTCTAGGGACCCACTCCCCCTTAGAGTTAACCCATGACCTATTTGTGGTTAACTCCCTATAGCCTTCCTAAATCTACATCACCTTCCCTAAAGGACTTACGTCCTAAAAATCCTAAGGTCAATCTATATATATCCTATCTAAGTCGTATACGTATAATACTAAGTATATCCCTAGTGCCCAAGACATTTCTCAACTTCCGACATTCGCTCGGTTACATGCGTGGGACGTCTCGCCGAAGCGAAATCCAAACAAGGAACCCTCCCATTACACTACTACCTCGCATCCTCGGTCATTAAGATATGATGGTCTAAGACACATGATCGGGACCGGTAAAAGTCTAACTCGCAACCCTATTAACAAGATTCTACTTCTATGTATTACCATTCAAATTAATTAAGCATTTTAACTAATCGGACATTTACTTTCTGTAAAGTCTTAAAACTATTTATCCAATACATATTTACATGTTTTCAAATAGCCTTCTTATCAAGGCATAACCCGAAGTCTAAATTCGACTTCATATCTCAGTCTCCCTTACATCGATCAGAGGAGAGAACTATATTCAGTGCTTCTATCTCGCACTTTAGTAGCCCCTAATCACCCTACTACGTGATTCTCGGTTAAACCCTTTAACCCAACTCTTAATCAACAAAATAAAATGAAATAAAATAAAAGAAGAGAAAGAAAAGAATCTCTTCACTCCCAACGTCATTGAGGTTCACGTGTGGAGCGTCTCGCAAAAGCGGAATCCAAACAAGGAACCCCTCCTATGCATTACTACTCAACCTTATTGGTCGTGGATATAAGGCATAACAATCACATAAAATGAAAACAAGCAATCAAACACACACGCAAGAAACACAACAAGTAATAAAGACCTCCTACTTACCTCAACCACCCTTATAAAGTCTCAACCCGTATCTAGGAGAGATATTGTATGATAACTAGTTCCATCCTGAAACTAAAGTTGGATAGCCTCGCAATTTATTTGCTTGCTATCACCCCAATCAAACCAAATTATCTTTACTTGCATAGTACATATCATACAAGTACCACATAACGCACATAATACTTAAAAAGAAAATATATCATCACTCGCTTTAAAACGAGTGAAGGAAAACATAAAACTTCCCTACCACAGAAGTCATATAATTACTATATTTAGTGCATCGATACTACCACAACCTCAATATACACACCCGAATCTATAGTAAATACAATACTACTAAATCATATCATGAGGAATGTACCACCCATTGATAAGGTGTGATTCCCACCAACATTGTTGCCAATCACTCCGGGTCAATACCAATGGTTCTCAAACTCCGTACTCGAGTCTTATCCGAACCAACATTACTTCCGTCAACTCCCCATCTAGGCACTTTATTCTTGCCCTTGTTATCCAAATCAACAGAATTACAATGAGTGGTTCTACATATTACGTCATAGTCTTTGTTCCGTCCCTAACTGCCAAACAATTATTCACGCAGTCCCTCTACTTTCCTAGTAAAAGAGAACACGCTACCGGCCTCCCCTTCCTTAGTTCAATGAAACCTCCCCAGGCGGATATCCACCAAGGGGGTTCATGAACACTATTCCTTCAGAAGTGTTAACGACACTTATCCTAGAGCCTATCATTTCACTGAAGGTCTCTTTCTCTCTTATACCTACCTTTCTTTAGTGTACGACCTCCCTAATCGCACAACTCTTTATTCACACGCCGGCCTCTGACCGAGCCACACGTTAACATTTGAGAATTTTACCTTCTCATCTTCCCAATTATCCCGGAGAAATTCATTATTGATAATGTCCACCGGGTTTCTCCACGGGCAAAACTTCATGCACCCACAATATGGTGACTACGTTACCACCATTTCAACCCTACTGCTACGGGTGAAGGATTTTCCTCCATCCTTTTTATCTGGGAACTTCTCCACTTCAATTTAACGTTGCTTGAAATCCCAAGACTATTACCACTATCTACTTCTATAAGTACACGGAAAACTATGTCTACTATAATTAGTAGTCGCAGTAGCAAGATAAGAAATGCCACAAAAAGGAGCGACTTCCAAATTGGTCCTCATCCCCGACCACAACTTACAGTTCCTAGTAGTTCCCATCTCGTGACACCTTCCCAAAGACCTTCTCAGGAACCCTACTTCAAACAACCTACTAATCTCACACGATCGTGCAACAGATTTTATATAAGTTCTACGTCATGGCAGGAGAACGAAATCTCACAAGATAAATCGACGATCTTGATCCTAAGGCTCTATGTCCAATCAAAAGCGACGGTGAAAGCATAAAGCGTTCACACAGATTCCTAAGGACTCTAGAACCTGATGCTCTGATACCATCTGTGATAACCCGCTGTTCCGAAATAGGGGGTGGCCAGCCCGATACTCCAATATAACAGGAATTATGGATGGAATCATTCTCAGCATCTCGATACTAAAATAAGTATACAGGATAACCACTCCATATTTCGAAAAACGGGTTGCCAAAAATTTTGTTTCATAAATTAAAGAAAAGAATTTAAACAACCCAATTTAAAAAGAAAGTGGAAACCCCAGGTATATAATATCACATACACCTCAAATATACAATAAGGGCTCGAAAATGCTATCGGTCAACAGTCTCATACAATAATATTAAACCTGTTCAATAAATTACATAATCCATTACATTAGACAATTACAAAAGCTTGGGCCTCACGCCCGAGTAAAAGACCCGATCTTAAGTAGACTGCAAGAATGATGCCTTCTATTGTAATATGTCCCGTAATACCTGCAAAGCATCACGGCTCACCAAAATACTCCGGATTTGGAAATTCAGAACAGGCGTCCTTGCGGTGGAACACCTGAGCAAATACAAGATGCATGCACAATAAGAAATATGAACGGGTCAGGGCCCGGTTCTATATAATTACCAGATGAATAAAGAGTATGACAGTTATGAATGATAAATCACGATGAACAAAAATAAGAATCTACCTACACAATTTTAAAACATAAGCTAAGACAATTTAATTAATCATGAATCTAAATTTAATTATGCAGGAGAATAAGAATGATTAACATTAAATTAAAAGCTTACATCATATAATCTGATTCATCTCATAGTTCCATTCCTTATTAGGAATTTTAATCATTAGTATATGCTCTTTATGGCATTCCATTCCTTAGCAGGAATATCATCATCATCAAATGCTCTTTGTGGCATTTCATTGTGCTCTTTATGGCACTTCATCATGCTCTTTATGGCATATCTCAATACATCAAGCCCCACTTGATTAAGAATTGTTATACTTATATACATATAACGATTCTAAGACCTCCCCTCTGAGTTTCCCCACTGGGCGCGCCCTTAAATAACCATCATCTTCCAGGGGGCTATCAAACAAGGTAGCCTCGGCATCTATCGCAATGTCGGGAAGTGGCCATATGCTTGCGGGAGAGTCAAGACCACACCCGGAATCTCCTCACCAACGCAGAAAACATAACATATCGCTCATATGGCCTAGGACTCTATGCACCCTACATTCACTAGCCAGGGGGCGTCACCTCGCGTGCGAACTTCCCTTATGTTGGCATTTAGAGAGGTGTGCTTAAGTAAATTAGCATTTACCATATTTATGATTATGTAAATTATCATTTACCATCATCATTACCATTTCCATTTCATTTTCATTCACCATTATTCATATGTATGTTTCATTTATATCCGAAACTATAATCATTTACATTTTGTAAATAATTCACCTTTTTATCCGGAGCCATACGGTACGATAAATTATATCATCATTATAACCTCAAATAATAAGTGAACTCCCAATTTAATTTACACAACACCCTTTTGTTGTATTATACTATTAACCATCAAGGCCTACATAGCTCAATTGAGCTTCTAAAGTCTCCCAAACATAACACTACAACTCGTAGTTTCAGAATAATCAACTAGAAGAAAAGAATGCCCTAACATCAATTGGCATATCCCCGGAAAAGCCCCCAAATAACCCATTTCTAATGTAGGGTAATTAACTAGCTCATCTAAAACCATAGGACTCAAAGTTTACTTCATTCAAGAAGGTTCCTAGGCCCTAAACTTAAAGAAAATGATTTCGAATTGAGTTATAAAATTAACTCAAAAACAGCAGGAAAATGAATCGATTCGCCCAAAAAGAAAATCGGTTCGAACATAAAGACATGGGATTTTGTAAACTGCCGAATCGATTCGGCTTGGACCCGAATCGATTCGGTCCAAGCAGACCTGGAAACTGGACCTATGAGAATCGATTCGCCCAGGGGCCGAATCGATTCGCCCCTGCGAATTTGCCAAGAATGGCTTACGAGTTATAAACCCTAGTTTTTCCCCAAACCCAATTTCTACTCCATTTTTACCCACATTCATCAACATAAATCTACCCCAAATAATTCTACATGATTATTAATTACTAATATCCACAATTTTATCAACCTAAACTATGATTAGGGTTAGATTACCACAAAATCCATTTTTTGATCCATACATGTTAATACACAACTATCACACAAATTATTCATCTTAAATCATATATTAACAAGTAGAAAACTTGCCTTAAGCTTGAAATCTCAGATTTCTTTGTGGTAGAAGCAATCCCAATCCTTCAATCTTCAATCTCTCTCATTTCTCCTCTTTTCTCCCAATCTCTCTTCCTCTCTCTATCTCTCAATGTTTAATAAAATCACTTAAGAGAAATGAAAGAAAGGCAAGACATAATTCGTGCCTTTAGTCCACAATTCCCACCTTAAGTGGTTAATACCACATTAAAATGACTCCCACTACGCGTTTACATTAAACCTGTCAAAAGTGCCCAGAACCTAAAAATACAATATGGCACATATTTTGACCGTCTCAGACATTCTGGGACTAACTACACCCTCTAAATTGGCATCCAACAATTTTATAAATTATTTCCAGTTCCGGTTTCATTTAAACCATAATGTCATTTAAAAAACATGGCACTATAAAACATGCAACCTGATGATATGTACTTTCACATAGAGTAAATATGCATCAATCTAGTAAATATTAACTTCCAACTCATCCAATTAATATTTACTCCAGTTCCAACATTTTATATAATTACCGTAGGCGGTAAAATTAATATAAAATTAGCCTCCTAAAAGTGAGGGTTGTTACACTATTATATTGAGATCAGACAGATATTTTTCTATAATTGAACCTCATTCTCTTGACTATTTTATTTAATAAACCATTTGGACAACTAAATAGCATTCGAGAGGTCATAATTTTCACAAATAAATAAAACGCAGATTGCAAATTTAATATGAAAATTTAAGATAAGAGTACCAAGTGTAACTCTCACCCACCTTTAAAGGATTGAATTTCCTTAAAAACTCAATGCTGGTTTGGGTTAGTCCAAATGTAGTATCATATAGCCTACCTATCTAGTTATAAATTTGTCCACAGTTAGTTGTGGCCATTATTGGAGAACTAAATATCTAGCATTGGACTCTATGGTCTGTCGTAGAAAATTTCACAATCAACAATCAGAGGAAATATTAAAATGTTAAGTAGTAACCTAGGCACAACTTATGTGTTTTTTATCAATTGGCTCATAGAACTTATTTTTATCAACATGGAAAATATTTTAGTGTTCAAGTTGCATATATAAAGTCCCAAAGTTGTTTTTACTAAAATTTCTAAAGATAAACTATTTTTTAAATTGAAGAAAGGTTTTCTGCAATGTGAGCTAAATATGCGTGAGAGTCTATATAAATTAACTAAAATAAGAAAAATTCAAGACAAATTACATGTCACTTAAATGTTGTGAAATCCCGGCCAATAAAATACTGGGGGATCAGTCCTATATCAAATTAAGACAGGAATCTCATGTGGTTTCATTCTCAACATCACTGTCGGAAACCAATTAATTACTAATAACCTATTAGGCCCAGTGTAAAAATTTTAAACTTGGTAACCTTTTTAACGTAATCTCACATGTAAAGCCATTCACACAGGAATATAAACAACAAATAGAATTGTTGATGTAAAAAATTAGATCATTCTAATTATTTAATCACAGATAAATAAATGAGACATAATATTTTTAAAGTGGTTCAGCCTTGTATGAATGGCCTACGTCCACTGTTATGTTATTGCTGAGTGTTTGGGAATTCTTGATTACAAGTTCTCTCAAGAAATTTTGGTTCCCTTGAATGAGGGTGATACAAGGTATTTATAGCCCTTAGGCTGTACATGAAAGGGTGTTACATTAAATGATACACATATGAAAGGGTAATTCATTTAATGTTCTTCAAACGTGTGCGTCAAGATGATAAGCATTCAATGAATAGTTGAACTGTTGATTATCTGGCAATTAATGCTGTGGTCGAGGTGAAGCTCGAATCGCCTTAGTTGCTCATCGTCCAAGAGTTCCTCGGAGCATTGGAGTTCCTCGGAAGACTGGCATTCCTCAGAGTATACTTGTTGCTCGGAGTGAGTATGTTGGTCGGGGAAACAATCTTCCTCGTTGCTATTGTGCCACGTAGATTGACACGTGTTTTCTTATTATTCGTCCACATCAGCATACTAATTTTGGTATCAACAGAAGCCCCCAATGTTTCATATTTCGAACTTTGAGGAGTATGGAACATT
This sequence comes from Sambucus nigra, assembly GCA_949130495.1. NCBI lineage: Eukaryota > Viridiplantae > Streptophyta > Magnoliopsida > Dipsacales > Adoxaceae > Sambucus > Sambucus nigra. The sequence goes on from OX422215.1 coordinate 251,483,052, forward strand.
CTTTCTCGGTATATGGCGATATTAAATGACCTTCTTGGGTTTTAGGAGCCTTTTCTTCATATTTGAATTTCCTTCCAAATTCACAGAATCCGCCTTTTTGCATTTTTATAGGCGCTTCGATCTTCGTGCCCTTTTTGTCCTTTTAGCCGTCAGTAGCGTAATATTTCCTTTTTGTAATCATTTCTTTCGCCGTTTCCCAAGGCAAGGTATTTAAACTTCAGAGGCAATCCCATCATCTTCTACCTTTTCAACTTCTGCTTTCGAGTTTTCTAAAGCTTTTCTCTCTCTTATGCGTTCATTTCCTCCTTCGTTTGTTTGTCAACATATCTCCTTTTTTCCTGTAAGATTTTCTTCCTTCTTCTTCATTTCTTTTTATTCACCATGGTTTATATTATCGAATCTCTTGAGAAGTTCCGCTCTGACTTCTCTATTCCTTCTTGGGTAACTTTGGAGAGTCTTTCTGAACCTTCAACTTATTTTAATTTGGCTGAGGGACACTAGTTCCCAAGCCTATTTATTGTTGAATGTGGATTTTCTTTTCCACCAAATCCATTATGTTTAGAGTTCTGTCAGTACTTCGATGTTGTCCCTGTAAAAATAGCCCCCAACACATGGAGAATAGTTAATGGGGTACATAGGTTAAATCAAACTCATGGAACTCGTATAGGAATTCCTGAGATTATGTACTGTTACAGATGAGCTGTTTTAGATAATGTTTTTTATTTAAAAACTAGGTTTTTGAATAGGGCCTTAGTAGTCAATCTCCCTGATGCAAACAGGGATTATTTTGAACATGGGGTAGTTATAAAAAATTGGCAACATGCCCCTTTAGTTGGAGATGCAGTATATGAGGGTCCTAGATGCCTCCCATATGGCAATGGGATAGGTTATTTTCATCTTATTTTGTTTTTTGAAATTATGATTTCATTGTGTTTGACAAAATGTATGACTAATATTTCACTATGTTTTTATTTGCAGTTGACAGCAAGAGAAAAACTCCAAAAGAGTCAGAAGTTAATATAAAGCAATTGAAACATATCTGGAGTTTGCATCAGAGGGTTGTAGACGAGCACATCAGGTCTGCTTCATATTTGTTGCAGTACAGGAGCTACACATCATCCTTTACTGCTCGTCCTGTGGTCAGCATTAGTGACCTATTGCCAGCTTCCGAGGAATCTTCACCAGAATCTCACATTCCTCTAAGTCAGAAGATGGGCAAGAGAAGAGTTCCTGCTATCTTCGAGGAGACTTCCTCTGCCGGGGATGGAAAGAGGAACAAGGCTGAAGTCCCAAAGGGGACCAAGAAAATTGATGCTTTTCCTTCTGTTGCTATTCAGAAGGCTGTCGAGAAGCCTCCAATGGCTCCGAGCAAGAGAAGTACTTCTGTGGAAGTGGTCACTATTTCCCCCACCAAAGGTTCTTTGGCTGAAACTGCTGAAGTTCCACTGAGGAGATTGAAGAAATCCTCCACGGTTAGTTTTTCTGAAGCCATTCCCCAGCTACAAACTAGAGGAGTTGGTGTTCCAACCATCATTCCCCCGAGCTCTGCAATGAGCTCGGTAAAGACTTGGATTATTCCTGAAGTTCAAGGCATCGAGGAAAACATGCCTAGGGATATGCTGACATCCCTAGCTACTCGTCACGTTGCTTCAGTAAGTTTCTTTTTATCTTGAATTTTTACTTCTATCAATATATGTATCCCGGCACTAACTCATCACTACATTCTTTTTTCAGCTGGTGAGTTATTTTAACACCATTGTGAAGAAAGATGAAGTGCTCAAGGATTCAAGCTCCTCATCTGGAGTAGAGGATGCATTCCAGGGTTTGGCCCAATCTCTGAAGGAATCCCATCAGAAGTACGACGAGGATAAAGGTGTATGGGAGAAGAAATTGGCTGCATCTGAAGCAGAGAAGGTGCAGTTGGGAAACAAAGTGAAGGACTTAGAGAGGGAGAACAAGAAATACTTCGAGAAGCTCACTACTTTTGGGGAGCTTGAAAATAAGCTGAAATCAGCTGAGGAAGAGATGACACTTCTGCACGAAGCAAATCGTCAGAAGGAGGAGTTGGAGGCCAAGCTGAAAGCCTCCGAGGACCTTCTATCCGAGAAGCTCTCCTCGGAGAAGGTGAAGAGAAAAACAACTGTGAAGAAATCCTTTCGAACTGGTTGGGATAAATGATGGGATATGGGGGTAGCAGCAATGATGACCCAGGTGAATTATGGAAGTTTGAAATACTTCCATGATGGTTGGGTTGCTGCCTTGCAGGAATTGAAGGTGAGCGAGGACTCCGAGCTATTTCAACAACATCTCCCTGGTCCTCCTCCAGTTATTGAAATGAAGATGAAGACGAAGCTGCATCTGAAGAATCTTCAATGATTGTCGGTGATCAAATCCTTGCTCCTCAACCCAACCAGACATCTGCTGAGGAGATTTCTTCTTTGCCTGCTTCTCTTGAACAAATCCCAACTTCAGCCGATCAAATCAGTGTTCCCACCGAGCAGCCAAGCTCCTCGTCCCAGCCTCCCGAGAAAGTCTTGGGAGACAAGGTAAAGGTGTGAAGTTGTTCGGTACTATCTTTCTGTGTTTCTTCTTACTTGTACTTTGTATCTCAGATCTTTGTAACTTTGCCTTATGATCTAATAAAATCTCCTCTTTTTGTTCCTCTACATTGTTGATGCTCTGTTTGCTTTTTTTATTAACTCTTGCCTTCTCTCCTTTATTAGTTTATGGCTAGAATGGAATTGATATCTACCCATGATACAAAGCTGATGCAGCAATGCCATGAATATTATAAGTCTGGTCACACAGACCTGAGTGTATCAAAAATTGCTGACATCCTTGGCCATGATGCTTCAGAGCAAGCAGTTGAGGCTTATCGGTACCTGAAGGATTTACTTGATCGAGCTATGGCCAATAATGTGGCATACTACGAATTGATCTAGGAGCTTCATTGTACCCTAGAAGATCTTCAAAAATAACACAATGAATCAACTGTCCTGTTGCACAAGGAGTATGAGAATAGATATCAACAGCTTTCTTCCGAGACAGTCCATAAAAAGATCATTGATGGGTACGATGTCAGGGAGAGAACCCTAAAAGGTGAAGTTGAGGCATGCAGACAGATCGCCGAACTGCTGGAACAAGAGAACAACAATTTGCAGAATTAGTTGGCACACTATAAGTCTGCAGCTTCATCTTCCACTGCCTTGGTACCAGTCTCCGACGAAGGGTTCTCCTTCTTAGAGGTTGAGAATGCCAAATTAAGGCAAGAATTGGATACTTTAAGAAGGTCTGGTATTTCTGCTACTGCTCGGGGACGAGGAAGAGGTTCTCGACCTGCTCGGGGAGGATCAAGGGCTCTTACTGGTAATGTTGAAGAAGCTCGTACTCAATCAACGTTGGAGACTCAAGCGTTCCAATTGAATGCGAAAGATCGGGCTTTGTCTGAAATGTCCAAGAAAATCCTAACTTTGGAGGATCAACTTACTGCGACGAAGTCTGCTTTTGAGAATAAGGACATTTTTTCCAAAAACCTTCACGAGCAGTTGGAGAGACTGACTTTCCAATTCCATAAATAGCCCAGGGAATTTTGGTTGGCTGGGTACAACGAGGCACTATTCCATTTAGATGCTCGTATCCAGAATGCCAATAATGAGGGCTATAAACAAGGCTGGTTGAATGCCTTATGCGTATTGAAACTGGAACATGGTCATTACTTATGGGATTATTACGACCCTGGGGTACTTGACTTGCCAGTGACACCATTCAATTTGGACAAGGAATGGATCCCAGCTCGTGCCATTCCTCGGAGATTAATTGCACAATACCTCGGTGACTACAGTCTTCATTCTCAGATAGAGGTATCTCGTCCCGAGCATCTATTGGACACACCTCCAATAATGAATGTCAGAATGCTGAAGTATTTGAACTTCATTAACTCTCCTCAGACTTTAAATGATCCACCTCCTGGTGAGGAACCTGTATCGAAGGCTGAGGGGAAAAAGCCAATAGAATAGGATTTTTGATGTAATAGTTAGCACACATATGTAACTTGTAATTTATTTTGAATTTTAATGAAAGATTTTCATTTTTTGTTTGCAAATCTGTATTGCTATTGTCTTGTGTTTATCAAATAATTTATATTATATATATCTGTTAAAAAGATAACAATATTGTGTTGTTCATCATCCGAAAAAGTTACAAGTATCAATGTTGCTCAATCACTTAATAATAAAGTAATGAGTATAAAATGTTTAAAATTTTTCCAACCAACCAAGGTTGTTAAATTGTGCTCGTCGACCAATTACAATTAGTGAGAGTTTTTATCCCCGACTAACCATACTTGGTAATTTTTTTCATAAAATGTTGTCCGACCAACCAAGGTCGCTAATTTTATCCTCGTCGATCAAATACAGTTAGTGGATTTTTATCCCCGACCAACCATACTTGGTTCAGTTTGGAATATTTTGTATTTTCTAGAATAGTTTTACCTTCCGACCAACATAAGTTGGCATATTTTGTTTCTTAACCAGCCGAAATTGGCATTTTTAAGAATGTTGTTCTTGCCCTTTTACCAACCGGAGTTGGTCATGGGTTTGAACAATCATGTCCACTAGTTATTTTACCAACCGGAGTTGATCACGCTAGTGTATGCCTCCTAACCAAAGGAGTATAGTTTGTTCTCGCTATTTTACCAACCGAAGTTGATCACGCTCGAACTATCAGTGTCCACTAGTTATTTTACCAACCGGAGTTGGTCACGCTAGTGTATGCCTCCTAACCAAAGGAGTATAGTTTGTTCTCGCTATTTTACCAACCGAAGTTGATCACGCTCGAACTATCAGTGTCCACTAGTTATTTTACCAACCGGAGTTGGTCACGCTAGTGTATGCGACCTAACCAAAGGAGTATAGTTTGTTCTCGCTATTTTACCAACCGAAGTTGATCACGCTTGAACTATCAGTGTCCACTAGTTATTTTACCAACCGGAGTTGGTCACGCTAGTGTATGCCTCCTAACCAAAGGAGTATAGTTTGTTCTCGCTATTTTACCAACCGAAGTTGATCCCGCTCGAACTACCAGTGTCCACTAGTTATTTTACCAACCGGAGTTGGTCACGCTAGTGTATGCCTACTAACCAAAGGAGTATAGATTGTTCGCGCTATTTTACCAACCGAAGTTGGTCGTGGGTCTGAACTATCGTCTTCTTTTTGCTGTCGAGCAGCGTAGTGTACAACACTAGTATTCCCCAAAAAACTTTCAAACAAAGGAGAGAAAAATGGTGAAACATCATCGTTCTATTCATATTGATGGACCTGCTGTACATTTTACATCAATGATAATACTTGCGAAGGTGTTCAGCATTCCAAGCATTCTTGAATTCCTCTCCTTCTAGAGTTGCTATTCGGTAAGTTCCTGGTCGAACAACTTCTGTAACTCGGTAAGGTCCATTCCAATTTGCTTCCAATTTATTGTGGTTCTGAATGACCTTCTTTAGCACGTAACCTCCTTTAAATCGCATTTCTTCACCCTCTTGTTGTAGAACAAAGCTGTTCGTTGTTGATATGCAGCATTCCTAATGGATGCTTCTTCTCTAACCTCCTCGAGCATGTCCAAATCTAATTTTCTCATCAAATCACTGACTGGGGAATTGAAATTCAACACTCTGTGTGTTGGGAGACCCAACTCAGCAGGTATTACAGCCTCACTTCCGAACGCCAGCATATATGGTGATTCTCCAGTTGTTGCTCGGGGAGTTGTTTGGTAAGCCCACAATACTGATTGTATTTCATTAATCCAATTAGCTTTAGCCTCACTTAACATCTTCTTCAAGCCATTTAATAATGTTCTGTTCGTCACTTCAGTCTGTCCATTGCTTTGAGGATGGCCTGGCGCTGAATGAACCTTCGAAATGTTTGACTGATGACAATAGGTGGCAAACTCCTCGTTATCAAACTGTGTTCCATGGTCTGTGATGAAGGCATGAGGGAGACCATATCGACATATGATATTCTTCCAAACGAATTGGTATACCTTCTCGTATGTCATATCAATCAGAGGCTCAGCTTCTACCCACTTAGTAAAATAATCCACTGCGACGACGAGGTACTTGAATCTTCCTCGTGTCGTTGGCAGTGGTCCAACCAGATTAATTCCCCATATGGCAAATGGCCAAGGGAAAGTTATGGGTGTCAACAATGCTTATGGAGTACGTCGGATGGAAGAAAAACGTTGGCATTTATCACATTTCTTAGCATAGGCTATACAATCAGCCCTCATCATTGGCCAGTAGTATCCTTGCGTAATCAACCTTTGCAAAAGTGTTTGACCTGCTACATGGGCTCCACAGGACCCTTCATGGATCTCTTCAATCAATTATTTCACCTCGGAGGGATGTACACATCTTTGCAAACCTGCCATAATTCCTCGTCTATACAAAACACCATTAGTTAGTACATACCGAGCAACTTTAAACTTCAATTTCTTGGCAGCGATCTTATTCTCCGGTAATTCTCCTTCCTTGACATATGCCCTGATGGGATCCATCCAAGATGGTCCTAAATCAAGGGAAATAACATTCATCGCCAGGCCTTCATCTATGCTTCGACTTTCTAACACCTCAATTGGTATCGTTCTTCGCAACTCGGTACGAGTAGCTGATGCTAGTCGGGCCAGTGCATCTGCTCGTGCATTCTCCATTCTTGGTATTCTGATCAACTGAATGGCATCAAATTCTGCCAACAACTCCATCGCCTTTGCATGATACTTGACCATTAATTCTCCTTTAACTGCATACGTTCCCATCATCTGATTCACAATTAATTGAGAATCACTGAATACCATCACTTGTTGCGCTTCCATAATCTTTGCTAAATTAAGACCTGCTATCAAGGCTTCATACTCAGCCTCATTATTGGAAGCTTTGAATTGGAATCGAAGGCATATTCCACGTCAATCTCGTCTGGGGTGTTCAAAACAATCCCTACTCCACAACCTGTTGTACAAGATGACCCATCTACATACAATCTCCAGGTAGGTAACTCGTCTTCAAAATTCTTATCTGACAGCGTTCCTCGATGAAATATTTGCTGTTTTGTTTCATTCTCCCCTAGTATCTTTCGCTCCTCGTCGACCATCTCTTCTCGCCCTTTTACCAACCGTAGTTGGTCTGGGTTTGAATTTGATGATCTTTCTACATCCACAAGCCCTTTTACCAACCGGAGTTGGTCTGGACTTATGTCTGTTGATCCTGTAACATCCACAGGTTGGTCAGCGAGCAACTTTTGTTCCTCGGGGGTATCAGGATATGTAAACTCTGTTATAAAGTCTGCTACAGCTTGCCCTTTTAAGGATGTTCTGGGTTCATACATAATATCATATTCACCGAGCTCTATTGCCCAATACATCAGTCTCCCTGACTTTTATGTCTTATGAAGGGCTTGTCTTAATGGCATGTCGGTATACACGATGATGGTATGGGCCTGGAAATATGGCCTCATTCTTCTACTTGCTTCAATTACTGCCAATGCCAATTTTTCCAACTTTGGGTACCTGATCTCTGCACCTCGGAAAGCCTTACTTGTGTAATAAATTGGCTTTTGGACTCCATTCTCCAATCTGATCAATGCCGAGCTGACCACATTTTCCGATACTGCTCGGTATAAGTACAACTTTTCTCCCATCACTGGTCTGGACAGCAATGGAGGTGTTCCCAGATACTTCTTCAAGTCCTGAAAGGCTTTTTCACATTCATCATTCCACTCGAAAGTTTTTCGGAGTGTTTTGAAGAATGGAAGGCACCTATCAGTTGCTCGAGATACAAATCTATTGAGCGCTGCAACTCGTCCTGTAAGACTCTGCACTTCTTTCTTCGTCGTTGGAGATCGCAACCCTAAAAGAGCTTTGATCTTTGCTGGATTTGCCTCAATGCCTCGCTGGTTGACGATGTACCCGAGGAACATTGCTTCTCGTACTCCAAAGGTGCACTTCATCAGGTTGAGCTTCATCTGGTATTTATCCAGTTGATCAAAGGTCTGACCTAAGTCAACTAGATGATCAGCAGCTTTCTTGCTCTTTATCAGCATATCGTCGACATAGACCTCCATATTGCAACTGATTTGTTCGGCAAAAACCTTGTTCATCAGCCGCTGGTATGTCGCTCCTGCATTTTTCAAACCAAAAGGCATAACATTATAACAATAAGTTCCCCTAGGGGTAATAAAATAAGTGCTTTCCCTGTCTTCAGGTTTCATTTTGATCTGGTTGTATCCATAGTAAGCATCCATGAAACTGAGTAGCTCGTGCCCCGAGGTAGCATCCACTAGTTGGTCAATTCTGGGCAATGGGAAGTGATCCTTTGGGCAGGCCTTGTTGAGATCAGTGAAATCAACACACATTCTCCATTTATTGTTTTTCTTCTTTACCATCACCACATTTGCCAACCAGTGCGGATACTTCACATCTTCAATGAATTGGGCTTTCTGGAGCTTGTCGACCTCCTCTTGAATAGCTTGATTCTTCTTGGGGCTAAATACCCTTCTTCTCTGCTTTACAGGCTTGATCTCCTTATTCACATTGAGCTCATGACATAAGAAGTTTGGATCTATTCCTGGCATGTCTTCATGACTCCACGAAAAAGTTTTCTTTCTGTTTCTCAAGAAAGTTATCAACTCCTGTTTTATTGAAGCATCCAACGATGAACCTATCTGGGTTACTCGTTCAGGGAGTTCGTCGTCCAGAATAACATTTTCTGTAGATTCTACCACCTGTCCTTTTACAAGTTGGGATTCATCTCTTGGATCAAGTGTTTCAATTTCCGTACATTCATCCACTTGGTAAGTAGTAGTCTTTTTCCTTGATTCTTCAAGCTCCTCTTACTGGGCAGATGAGTAATAGCATTCTCGAGCTACATTTTGATCAACTTTCACCACTCCCACTCCGAAATTTGTTGGGAATTTTAAGCATTGATGTACTGTAGATGGAACTGCCTCGAACTTCTTAAAACCAACTCTTCCCATGATGATGTTGTAAGCTGACTGCACATTTTTATCCATCACAAAGAAGCGTATTCTTTCTGTTCGGCAAGCAGGCCAAGTTCCAATGAATAAATCCAACTTGATAGTCCCAAGCGAAAAAACTTTCTCGCCGGCAAAACCCAGAAGAGGTCTGTGATAAGGTTCCAATTGAGATAATTTTAAATTCAAGCTGTCAAAGCATGAATAATACATGATGTCTGTCGAACTACCATTGTCCACAAACACCCTTGAAATCACTACTTCTTTCATCCTCATTTTGATCACCAAAGGGTCGTCGTGAGGGTAAAGAACACCTGCCAGGTCGTTTTTTGAAAAGACAATAACCAGCTTCTCTTTGTTTACCTTCCTCGGACGATCCTCCTCGGCCAAATTTATTCGCTGAATGTACGAGCAAGCTTGTGCCTCTCCGAGGTAAGCTTTTCTTTCTGCAGTAAGATCTCCTCCTCCTGCATCTCCTCCTATAATAACATTACAATCAAATGACCCAAAACGTATGGAAAATACCTCTCGTTCTGGCTGCCTTGGTTTCTTGGGAAGATCGGGGTCATCCTCGGCATCATCTTCATGGTCTCTCTTCTTTTTCTCCTCTGCTCGACGAGGAGATCTAGACCTCTCTCTAGTTCGATCATTATTTCTTCTTTCACCTCCCCGATCAACATACTTTGCTAGCTTTCCTCTTCGGATTAGTGTTTCAATCTCATTCTGAAGAGCTATGCAATTTTTAGTCATATGGCCATGATCTTTGTGGAACTCGCAATATTTGTCCCTGTTCCTCGCATCAGTATCTGACCTCAGTTTCTTCGGCCACTTTACATCCTCGCTTTTCTTGATTTCTTCTAAGACATGATTAATACCTATTTTCAAGGGAGTATAATTATCGAATTTCTTCAGGACTTCCCATGATGACTTATTATTTCTGGAACGCTTGTCACCGCCATTGCCCTTATGCTCTTTATTTTTAGACTTGTCGACGTCCACCTTGGTGGCTTTATCCATATTCTTCTTTGCAGCCATAGCTTCCTCGGCATTCATGATTTTGGCCGCTTTTGCCATCAACTCTGACATAGTTTTAGGTGGATCTTTCGCCAAAGTATAATACAGCTTATTAGGCAACAACCCACTCATCAAGGCGGTGATTGCTGTTTTCTCCTCGTAATCTATGACTTCCAGTTTCTCATTATTGAAACGAGTTATGTAATCTCTAGTACTCTCACCAGATTTTTGTCTAACACTTAGCAAGTGTGCTACTCGTTTTACTGGCTTTGCTCCAAAATAGAAATTACCGATGAACAACTCGGCCAACTGAAAGAAAGTTGAAATCATACCCCGAGGAAGATTGTTGTACCATATCTGGGCAGCTCCAGTAAGAGTACCTGAGAACGCTCTGCATCTCATCTCATCGGGGATAGCATAGATATCGGTGGCATCTTGATATTGCTCTATATGAAGAACAGGATTTGTCTTTCCGTCATATTTAGGGGTCACTACTGGTGCTTTAAACCTTGACGGTGTAGTAAAATTCACAATGGCCTGGACAAAAGGTGTCCCTTGAACAAAAGTTCATTGTAGGGGATTCTTCGCCTTAGCCATTACTCCCAATCTATCCTCCAACCGCTGAAGGGACCCTTTCCATGCTTCATTTCCTTCCTCGGGCCTATTGGTTCGAGCAATAGATCGTTCTGAAGTAGCCTCTTGAGATCTATCTTGACGAGCAACTGGTCGTGATTGTGCTGATCCTTATCTTAGATCTGATGGTTGTCGAAAACTCCTCGACATGGTCTTAGGTGGACTCCTATTCCTCCTAGGGCCTAATCGACTGAAAGGAGACACCCTACTCAGTCTTTCTAAGGCACTGAGTCTTTCTGGAGAGAGAGTGATACGTTGATCAGTATCTGTAGCCCTTATTGACGAAGTTCGCCCAGGTTGATAAGAGAAATCATCAGACTCCTCATTACGATATGACTCAGTACGCCTAGATCGTGAAGAAAGTAAATAAGTTTGCCTCTGACCACTTCGTTGTCCTGAACGTGCAGGTGCACCGCCATGAAGGGTTTGTATGAGTTGCCTCATTGTGTCTTGCATGGCGGTTTGTCCATGAGCCAGATTCGTCATAATCCCGGCCAGATCTGGAGGTGCAGAGGGATTTGGAGGATTTCCAGCATTTCCAGCATTTCGGTTGCTAGATTCTTGATTATCCGCCATTGATGATGAATGATTTTTGGTGAAAAACGATAATAACAATCGATTCCCACAGACGGCGCCAATCTGTTGATGTAAAAAATTAGATCACTCTAATTATTTAATCACAGATAAATAAATGAGACATAATATTTTTAAAGTGGTTCATCCTTGTATGAATGGCCTGCGTCCACTGTTATGTTATTGCTGAGTGTTTGGGAATTCTTGATTACAAGTTCTCTCAAGAAATTCTGGTCCCCTTGAATGAGGGTGATACAAGGTATTTATAACCCTTAGGCTGTACATGAAAGGGTGTTACATTAAATGATACACATATGAAAGGGTAATTCATTTAATGTTCTTCAAACGTGCGTGTCAAGATGATAAGCATTCAATGAATAGTTGAACTGTTGATTATCTGGCAATTAATGCTGTGGTCGAGGTGAAGCTCGAACCGCCTTAGTTGCTCGTCGTCCAAGAGTTCCTCCGAGCATTGGAGTTCCTCGGAAGACTGGCGTTCCTCGGAGTATACTTATTGCTCGGAGTGAGTATGTTGGTCGGGGAAACAATTTTCCTCGTTGCTATTGTGCCACGTAGATTGACACGTGTCTTCTTATTATTCGTCCACATCAGCATACTAATTTTGGTATCAACAAGAATGAATAAATAAATAACCGATAACTTTCGGAAAACATTTATACAACCATATCGAATAAGCGTAAAATAAAAATGCTAGAAAAATTAAATGACATCAATTGGGCAATGTACCTGAATATACTCTCTGTACCATCTATCTAGATAACAAGGAGAGAAGCGTGTATACAATCTCCTGCCCATATCCATAATTGTGGAAACAACATCTGACTCGAAGGAATAGTCATCCAGGCATCCCTGTGTTTGGAAACCTAAAAAGTATAACAAGGGAGAAGAAGAAAAAAAATTGATACGGGCCAGAGCTCGAGGTAAAAAAAGTATTTTAGTAAGTGTTTAATATACTTTAATATTTAAAATATGATATGCTCTATATTTAAATTGATATCTCACTCCCATGAGATGTGACAACCCTTGATCCGAAATAATGGGTGGCCAACCCGTTACTCCAATATAACGGAATCATGGATGTAATAATTCTTAGCATCACAAACATATAATAAGTATATGGGAAAACCACCCAATAATTCAGACATCAGGTTGCCAAATTTTTTATTTTATGATAAATTAAGAAAATAAATTAAACAACTCAATCTGGAAAGAAAGTGGAATCCCAAATAGCTTATATTACATCCATAAGGAATATACAATAAGAGGACCGAATATGTTGTCGGTCAACAATTACATACAATGTATTTCAACAGTGTAATAGTTTACATAGTACATCCATTACACAGTTACAAAAGTTAGGCCACACGCCCGAGTGAAAGACCCGATCATAACTAGAATACAAAGATGAAGGCGTCTAACAACATATACCGTAATATCCGCAAAAATCTTATGGCTCCCCAAAAGCACTAGAATAGGAACAATCAAAACAGGCGCCCTTGCGGCGAAGCACCTGAGCGGATACAAATCCATGCACAACAAGGAAAGTGAACGGGTTAGGTCCCGATTTTTATATGATAACCAGATGAATAAAAAGCATGATAGTTATGAACTGTGAATCATGAATCATGAAGATGAGAATCTATCAACATAATTTTAAGCATAAGAATATAATGTAGATGACTATAACTTTTATTCAATTAAGCAAGAAAATATAATTAAACCTCATTAATTAAAAGTCTCCATCATTATTCATCATTTCATTTCATTTTTCATTCCTAATCAGGAATATAATTACCATCATATGCTCTTATGGAATTTTTCATATTTCAAGTCCCACTTGATTCAGAATGATTATATTCTTATACATATAACGATTCTAAGACCGCCCCTCCGAGTTTCCCCACAGGGCGCGCCCCTAAATGACTATCATCTTCCAGGGCCTATCACACAAGGCAGCCTGGGCACCTAACGCAGCATCGGGAAGGGGCCATATGCCTGCGAGTGAGTCATAACCACACCCGAAATTACCTCACTAGCGCAGTATAAAATATATAATAATCCCTCATATGGCTGAGGACTACAGTCTCCCCGCGTTCATTAGTCAGGGGTGCGAGCTTCCCTTATGATATCATTTAGAGAGGTGTGTTTAAGTAAATTAGCATTTACCATTTAAATCTCATTTTTATTTCCATTATTTATATGTATGTTTCATTTTATCCGAAATCATAATCATTGAATATTCTCATTAATATTCATCATATTTTAAGTCCCGAATTATTCTCCAAGTGATCACAATAACTCTACAAGTCCCAAAGTTTTATATCCCTCCAGTGAGCCCCTAAAGTCTCCAAGTATGCGCTTACAACTCCTAAACTCCTAATATTGTACTAAACGAAAGAAGGGTAATGACTCAACTCAACAAAAACTCTAGGACTCTAAGTTTACTTCATACAAGAAGGTTCCTAGGTCCTAAACCTAAAGAAAAGGGTTGGAATTAAACAAGAAAAATCACCCTAAAGTGCAGGATTTTCGAATCGATTCGGCCTGGAAGAATCGATTCGGTCAGAAAAGAGAATCGATTCGGACCATCCGAATCGATTCGGTCAGAAAATCTGGGTTTCTGCATAATTTCTGAATCGATTCGGACAGGCTGAATTGATTCGGTCCATTCAGACCTGTAAACTGCCCCTTGGGCGAATCGATTCGGAGAAGCCGAATCGATTCGACCCTACGAATTTGCCAAGTTTGGCTATGGAGTCTTGGACTCCTAATTTCCCCCAACTCAAATCTACCCAAAGCAAGATCATTTATTACAACCAACTGATCATCAATGCATCTAACAGCTATAATTTACACCATAAACATCCAAATCAACCTCCAAGGATTCGAAACCCATAAATCCCTAAAAACCCTAACATTGTTAAACCATAACTAATACACAACTCTCAATACTAATTATTCATCTTAAATCACATATTAGGAAGTAGAAAACTTGCCTTGGTGTAGGAATCTCAGATTTTTGGAAGGTGAATGCAAGATCAAAACTCCAATCTTCAATTTCTTCCTTCCTCCTCTTTTTCTCCAAAGTTCTCTTCCTCTCTCTTTCTCTCTATGTTAAAAAATGCACTTAAGAGAAATAAAAGGCTTAGTAAGAATCAATCGTGGCATTAGTATAAAATTCCCAACCTTAAATGGTTAATATCACCTTAAAATGACTCACAATACGCATTTAAGCTTTAATCAGTCAAAAGTGCCCGAAACATAAAAATACAATATGGCACATATTTCGACTATCTCGCGCATTTTGGGACTAACTACGCCCTCCAAATTATCATTTGGAAATTTTATAACACATTTCAAGTTCCAGTTTCATTTTAAAACATAATGTCATTTTAAATCTTATGACACAATAAAACATAACATGGTGATATTTACCTACACATACGGTAAATATGCAACATTTTAGTAAATATCAACTTATATCTCATTCAATTAATATTTACTCCATATTCCAATATTTTATATAATTAATTCACATAGTAAACAAATATAAAATAGGTTCTCAAAAGCGAGGGTTGTTATATACTCCCCCCCTTATGAGGGAATTTAGCCCCCAAAATTTAGGCGTACCTTGTATAAAGAGGTGCGGATACTTTTCTCACATATTATCCTCACGTTCCCATATTTATTCCTTGGCGTTATGATGACTCCATTGAACTCGCACCAAGGGTACCACTCGAGACCTCAACCTACGCTCCCCATGCTATAAAATAGCAATCGGTTGTTCTTCATATGAGACATCGGGTTGCAAATCGATATCCTCGAAGGGAATATGCCAAAGGGCACCATCACATCTCTTATATTTCTTCAAAGAGGAAACATGGAACACATCATGGATTTTTTGTAAAGGTTCCAGTAAGGCAAGTTGATACGCCACTGGACCCACCTTAGCAATAACTGAAAAAGGTCCAATAAAATGCGGTGCAAGCTTTCCTATCTTCCCGAAACACTTGATACCTTTCATTGGTGACACTCGCACCAAGACTTAATCCCCAATATCCAACTCCATGTGCCTTGTATTCACATCGACATAAATCTTTTGGCAGTCTTGAGCTATCCGAATGCGATTTTGAATGAGTTCAATCTTGGAAGAAGTACCCTGGATCATTTCAGGTCCAAGGAATTTATTATCTCCCACCTCCAACCAACACGTGGGCAATCTACAAGGCCGACCATAAAGTGCTTCATAGGGCGCCATTCCAATAGTAAATTGGTACAAATTGTTATAAGAAAATTCGACCAAAGGGAGATATTGTTCCCAACCACCTTTGAAATCAAGCATACACATACTCTTTCAGTCTGGCCATCTGTTTGAGGATGATAAGAAGTACTTAACTTCAATTCGGTCCCATAGCCTCTTGGAAACTTCGTCAAAAGTGGGAAACAAAAATCTTGTCTCGGTCGAAAACTATATTTAAGGGCACCCCATGGAGTCTGACAACCTCCGCGATGAATAATCGGGAATAGCGAGCAGTGTCATAATCGGTACGCACTGGTAGGAAGTGTGATGACTTAGTCAAGCGGTCGACAATCACCCAAATAGAATCACAAACACTCTATGACCTTATAAAGCTCGTAATAAATTCCATCGATATACTCTCCCACTTCCACACTAGAATCTCCAATGGTTGCAACAAACCTATCGGTCACTGATGATCTATCTTGACCAACTGACAAGTAGTGCATTGGGACACGAAGTCAAAAATATCCTGCTTCATGCCTGGCCACCAATACTAACGGCGCATGTCTTGATACATCTTGTCCCCACCAGGATGTACCATAAATTTAGACCCGTGAGATTCAGCGATCACGACCCTTCTCAAATCCCCTTCGTCCGGGATAATGTGTCTTCCATGGAAGCGTAATCCACCCTCTGAACTTATCGAGTAGGATTATGTTCCCTCGAACAACAATCAGTGTATATGGTCCTGACAACCTTTATCTCTTCCTTGGGCTTCTACGACCCTTGCCACAATTGTAGGTGTAACGGTCATCATCGACATGAACGCCCTAGCAATCGCATCCTCCTGACTAAGCTCTTTCCATTTAGCTTTCCATACCTCTGCTAACTCCCCCTCGGGATTTCTACTCAAGGCATCCTCTACCACATTCGCCTTGCCCGAATGATAGTGGATGTCAAATTGATAGTCTTTCACAAACTCCAACCACCGGCGTTGTCACATATTTAAATCTTTCTGTGAAAATAAATATTGCAGCGATTTATGGTACGTCAAAAGACTAAATTTCTCCCCAAGGAATGGAGCCGAAGTTAACCTATCCTTGAGCTCGTCAAAAGCTGACTGACACGAATCATCCCATATGAAACTCACCCCTTTCCCGGTTAAGTTTATCAAGGGGATAGAAATTTTTTAGAAACCTTTGATAAATCGACGATAATAACCCGCCAAACCCCAAAAAACTACGAATCTCTGTAGGTGTCGTGGGCTGACCCACTCCCTCACCGCAACCACTTTGCTTAGGTCCACCAAAATACCCTGAGAAGTAGCAATGTGACCTATAAAATGCACTTCCCGCAATCAAAAACCACACTTCTCGAAGTTGGCATAAAATTAGTGATCCCTCAATCTCTGCAGGACCAACCGCAAATGAGTAGCATGGTCCGATTCAGTTCGAGAATACACTAGAATGTCATCGATGAATACAATAACAAACTGGTCCAGGAAGTCCCGAAATACCCTATTCATGAGATCCATAAACACGGTGAGGGCATTGATTAGTCCAAAGGGCATAACCAAAAATTCATAGGATCCATATCTCGTCAGAAAAGCGGTCTTGGATACATCCTCCTCCCGTATTTTCAACTGGTGATACTCCGTCCTCAAATCAATTTTAGATAAGTACGACGCTCCCCTAAGTTGATCAAAAAAGTCATCGATACGAGGCAAAGGGAATTTGTTCCATATGGTGACTTTAGTCAACTCTCTATAGTCAACCCATAACCGAAGAGAATCGTCCCTTTTCTTCACTTAAAACACCGGAGAACCCCACGACGACGTGTTACGCCTAATGAATCCCTACTCCAACAACTACTGGATTTGATCTCTTAACTCCCTCATTTCCACAGGAGCCATGCGATATGGAGCTCTCGCAATCGGTCTCGTTCCCGAGGCTAAATCAATCAAAAACTCAATCTCCCTAATCAGAGGCGAACTCGGTGTTTTGTGGAAAACATCTTCAAAATCACTAACAACCGGAATAGAATCGAAGGGAACAACTACATCCTGAGAAGTCTCCTCTGTAATACAATAAAAATAAGTACTAGTACCTCCCTCTAAACGAGGCATAACCACTAAGAACAGTTCTTGCCACATAACGGAAAAAACTATACTCTTCCCATAACAGTTTACTATCGCATGATACTTCACTAGCCAATCCATACCGAAAATAACATCATACCTGACCATGTCCAGGACGAGTAAATCAGCCTCAAAGCACAAATTACTAAGAGTAATTCGTATTTGTCTACAAACAAAGAAAATGAGTAAACCACCACCCATAGAAGACTCAACACTAGTGAAAGTACTCTCAGCAGATTTTATCAACTCTGTAGTCTGAGAAAAACTTCTAGAATGAACGAGTGTGTCGCACCCCTATCAAACAACACACGACCCATGTGCCCCTCAATAATAAACTTACCCTCAATAGATGGAGGCACCGGCGAAGTCGGAGGAAGCATAGCATCCTGGATATGATAAACTCTCCCATACTATAGTTGACCCTACTGCGGGGGGGGGGGGGGGGGGGGGGGCAACCAAATTAGGTACCTTTGGTCGTAGCTGAACCTGTGGCTGCTAAGGAAACCTAGGAAGCTGACCCCCAATCAACTGAGGACACTCCTTCTTGTAATGACCCTCCTCTACGCATTGGAATCACTGTCCCGCCATATTCTCCGTATTTTGTTCCCAGTTATTTCTAAACTGGTTAATACCTTGGCACGGATGGCCCCTAACCCCTTGACCACCCCGACTTGTTTGTTGATGCGGGGAACCTGATCATGCCTATAGTTATTTCCACCCAAATTCAACCCACCAAAACATTTCCTTTTTGACAACTCCCTTTGTTGGGGATCCCTTTCTTTCTGCTTATTACCCGAAGATTGGAATGAAGGAAATGCTCCTCTTCTAGTCCCACTACCTCCATGTTTTCCTGCTTGCCCCACTACGATAGCATTCTTGCCACTCTGTAAATACAACCGATGTTATTGGTAATGGGACAATGTCGTATTCATTACCTCAACAAAATTTTGCAGGGATGGATTACCCAGCAAATGTTGTCGGATCCTCCAGTTCAAACCTCCCATGAACTTTGAAACCTTCCTCTCTTCCGGAGTCACCTCATTCGGTACAAAACTTGCTAACTGGGTGAACTCCTCTTCGTATTCCGCCATGGATCTCTCACCTTGCACAACATCTTGATGATTCCTTCTCATCTCCCTTTGAACTGCAGATGGGAAGTACTTCTGGTCAAACAAAACCCAAAAATCAGTGATAGTCATGGTATCTCTCTGTTCGGGCATAGTCATCGACTCCCACCACTGCAATGCGGCCCCAACAAGTTTAAAAATAGCAAGGACTTGTTTCCTCTCCTCGCTACACTACACCATTCATAGATGGTGTTGTATATCCTTCTTCCATTGATTATCTCTAATAACATCATAACCTTCAACAAATTCCAGGGGATTGCCCTTTAAAAAGGACTCTCTAACTCTCTCCCACGGAGAAGGTCCCATAGGATCTTGTGCATCGTGCGCTCGTTGTTGTTGAGCTTTTGGCATTTACTGAGCCACTGCAGTCATAGCAACATTAACCGCTTGGGCCACGATATTTTCTACATCAGCAGCATTAATTATCCCATGTGGCGACGGTGGAGGACCAACATCCACTTCTACAACTCTATTATGTCTCGCTCGACGACCTCTCTTAGGTGGCATCTGAGATGAAGAAACAATAGAGTTAGAATACTATTCAAAATAATCTATCTTGAAGAAGATCACAAACATAAGTAACAAAGAAGTCCTAACATTTGGCTCTATATTAAAGAACGCTACGGTAGAACGTGACAAGTCCATATAGATCCAAAAGACTCTAGAACCTGATGCTCTGATACCATCTGTGACAACCCGTGATTCGAAATAAGGGGTGGCCAGCCCGATACTACAATATAACGGAATCATGGATGGAATCATTCTCAGCATCACAATAATATAATAAGTATACGGGCAAATCACCATATAATCCAGACAACGGGTTGCCAAAATTTTTCTTTTATCTTAAATTAAGAAAATAAATTAAACAACCCAATCGAAAAAGAAAGTGGAATCCCAAAGAGCTTATATTACATCCATAAGGAATATACAATAAGAGGACCGAATATGATGTCGGTCAACAGTTACATACAACGTATTTCAACAGTTTAATAGTTTACATAGTACACCCATTACACAGTTACAAAAGTTGGGCCACACGCCCGAGTGAAAGACCCGATCATAACTAGAATACAACGATGAAGGCATCTAACAACATATCCCATAATATTAACAAAAATCTTACAGCTCCCCAAAATCATCGGAATAGGAACAATCAAAATGGGCGCCCTTGCGGCGGAGCACCTGAGCGGATACAAATTCATGCACAACAAGGAAAATGAATGGGTCAGGGCCCGATTTTTATATGATCACCAGATGAATAAAAATCATGATAGTTATGAACAGTTAATCATGAATGATGAAGATGAGAATCTATCAACATAATTTTAAGCATAAGAATACAATTTAGATGATTATAACTTTTATTCAATTAAGCAAGAAAATATAATTTAACCTCATTAATTAAAAGTCTCCATCATTATTCATCATTTCATTTCATTTTTCATTTCTTATCAGGAACATAATTACCAACATATGATCTTATGGCATTTTTCATATTTCAAGTCCAACTTGATTCATAATGGTTATATTGTTATACATATAACGATTCTAAGATCGCCCCTCCGAGTTTCCCCACTGGGCGCGCCGCTAAATGACTATCATCTTCTAGGGCCTATCAAATAAGGCAGCTTGGGAACCTGATGCAGCGTCGGGAAGGGTCTATATGCCTGCGAGTGAGTCATAACCTCACCCGAAATTACCTCACTAGCACAGCATAAAACATATAATAATCCCTCATATGCCCGAGGACTATAGTCTCCCTGCGTTCATTAGTCAGGGGACATCACCTCATGGGCGAGCTTCCCTTATGATAACATTTAGAGAGGTGTGTTTAAATAAATTAGCATTTACCATTTAAATCTCATTTTTATTTCCATTATTTATATGTATGTTTCATTTTATCCGAAATCATAATCATTGAATATTCTCATTAATATTCATCATATTTTAAGTCCCTAATTATTCTCCAAGTGATCACAATAATTCTACAAGTCCTAAGGCTTTATATCCCTCCAGTGAGCCCCTAAAGTCTCCAAGTATGTCCTTACAACTCCTAAACTCCTAATAATGTACCAAAGGAAAGAAATGCCCTAACCTCAATTTTTACACCTCAAGAATAAGCCCCGTTTAAACCATTCCTAATGTAGGGTAATGACTCAACTCAACAAAAACTCTAGGACTCTAAGTTTACTTCATACAAGAAGGTTCCTAGGTCCTAAACCTAAAGAAAAGGGTTGGAATTAAATAAGAAAAATCACCCTAAAGTGCAGGATTTTCGAATCGATTCGGCCTGGACGAATAGATTCGGTCAAAAAAGAGAATCGATTCGGACCATCCGAATCGATTCGGTCAGGAAATCTGGGTTTCTGCATAATTTCTGAATCGATTCGGACAGGCTGAATTGATTCGGTCCATTCAGACCTGTAAACAACCCCTTGGGCGAATCGATTCGGAGACGCCGAATCGATTCGACCCTACGAATTTGCCAAGTTTGGCTATGGAGTCTTGGACTCCTAATTTCCCCCAACTCAAATCTACCCAAAGCAAGATCATTTATTACAACCAACTGATCATCAATGCATCTAACAACTATAACTTACACCAATAAACATCCAAATCAACCTCCAAGTATTCAAAACCCATAAATCCCTAAAAACCCTAACTTTGTTAAACCATAACTAATACACAACTCTCAATACTAATTATTCATCTTAAATCACATATTAGCAAGTAGAAAATTTTTCTTGGTGTAGGAGTCTTAGATTTTTTGAAGGTGAATGCAAGATCAAAACTCCAATTTTGAATTTCTTCCTTTCTCCTCTTTTTCTCCAAAGTTGTCTTCATCTCTCTTTCTCTCTAGGTTAACAAATGCACTTAAGAGAAATAAAAGGCTTAGCATGACTAAATCATGGAATTAGTCTAAAATTCCCAACTTAAATGGTTAATACCACCTTAAAATGACTCACAATACGTATTTAGGCTTTAACCAGTCAAAAGTGCCCGAAACATAAAAATACAATATGGCACATATTTCGACTATCTCGCGCATTTTGGGACTAACTACGCCTTCCAAATTATCATTCGGAAATTTTATAACACATTTCAAGTTCCGGTTTCATTTTAAACCATAATGTCATTTTAAATCTTATGACACAATAAAACACAACATGGTGATATTTACCTTCACATACGGTAAATATGCAAAATTTTAGTAATTATCAACTTATATCTCATTCAATTAATATTTACTCCATATTCGAATATTTTATATAATTACTTCACATAGTACATAAATATCAAATAGGTTCTCGAAAGCGAGGGTTGTTACTTGAGATACCCCTCATGTCTCACCTAATAGTGCACACCTAACACCTGTATTTTAAACACCCTAGTTACACTACCCCACACAACTAGCATCACCAATACATTTAAGTCACCATACGCTATCTCACACTCCGCATGTATACCCTTCCAAGCTTCCGCACCATGCTTATAATATTAATTTCTCACTTATAATTTATTCGTTCATTATGTATAACTTTCAGTAGTTATTAACCACTATTCACATCTTAGTGTCATTAGTCCCGTATATAATATTCTCATCTTTATATACGTATATCCCATTTTATTCCAACCTTTGTTCTCCAGGATATAACCATTTATCTCTCGCTTGATTCTTTATTTGTCTGTATATATATTCTCACATATTCATATATATATATATATATACTAGGGTGTACCCGTGCCGATGGCACGGTTATAAAAATGCTCCGGTGATATTTTGAACCCGTGTCTGCTTCACCAAAATAAACTTGTTCCCATAATATTTTGTACCCGTGTCGACGGCACGGCATTAATTTATTCTAATTACAAATTTGATACCGTAATATTTTGTATTTTAAACATCACCAATAATAATGCAAAAATAAATACTGTTGATCATCCCAATGTCAATATTTCTCGAGTATTTGTTGTTATAGCATACGCATACCTACAAAGCGTACTATGTTTTTGTTTAAAAAATTTGTAATGCCTGGTATGGTATTATTCATTTGACATCTTTACAACACTACACATTAACGTGTCACCGTTACTGCAAATATTTTTCAAATACTCTTTGATAATAATTATATTTTTCAAATATTCATTCAATCATCGATTTTTAATGACTCCAAACAAAAGTGACATTTCAAATACCAAATCGTCACATGTTATGTCGAATTACATATAAAAAATTCATAATATCACTTTTATCATTACAATTTTGCATTCAAGGAATATTAAAATATTCAACATCTTCCCACATATTTATATTTGATTCCATTTTCCTACAAAAATACAATATTTTAAATTACAAACCAATATGTAAAATGTCAATTTTTTTTTACTAAATAATTCACAACATGTTTGATGACATTTTCTAAAATAATGTGCATCAAACTAAGTCAATTATCTCTCTCACTCCATATCTAGGTCCATACTTGTTCAGGCGTACCACACCAAAATGCTCGTGTCGCTGGCACGATAATATTCTTGTTATAGGAATAAGAGGGTTCATCGAATATTTTAATTTGATTGAAGAGTGAAATGGGGCCAGAAACCGAAATATATAATGATCAAGAGATAATTAACATTTTCAACTTTTAGACATAAAAATCGTAAATTATAAAACACAATTTTCAAACATTAACAATGAAAAGTTATTAGTATAATAATTTTCAAATATTAACATTCATGTCGGGATTTACCTACATGAACGTGTCGTGCTCATTTCAAAATTTTAACATTTCTGAAGACTTTTTTACTCGTTTTCAATGTGATAACGTAAAAAACTTGAAAGTTAATTTTTTTTAAATAAACACTTCTATTCCGGCGAATACATGGATCCAAAAATAATCGAATTGCAACATGTTAATAGATGGGGGTGTGGACCATTACAGATTTCTTTTTTTAAACTTAACAACAAACATTTACAAATAGAAACCAAACACACCTGTACTTGTATGTTGTGCCATGTTGTGGCGCTTTTACTTGGGTAGTGTTCATGATAAGTAAAAATAAAATATTTCATGTTGTGTCATGAAATAGTTTCCACGCATAATCAATTTTATTATCTTATTTTTTAAAACTATAATATAAAAAAATAATTTCCAAAAATAATGAAACTTCAAAACTCCCAAAGTGTAAAAAAAAGAGCACCTGAATAAAAAGGAATGAAGCGAAGATTTCAAAAGACCCTATTTTCCCCATAAAGAAAAAAGTAGATCAAAATTAACAAAAAAAAAACATATCTCCCTATTTCCATCACTAAAACCCATGAAACAGATATTCTCTAAACACAAAAAAGTAATAAAAATGAGACCTTATACAAACCACTCCAGTAACGCAAAAAATGCAATGAGCTAAGTTTTTTTACACAAAAAAAAAAATCAAAAATTTACCACATCTTTACATAACATAAAAGCCCCAAAACATCAAATTTGCAACACCTGTAGTAGTGTGGAAGAAGCATACAAATGCAATGAAAAAGATTGAAAACGCATGAAAAATTTACAACACATGTACCTGTGTCAAAACTCATTAGCAATCACTTACTCCATTCTACAAAAGCCACCAAACCTACCAAAATCAAAAGCCACCAAACCTGCCAAAAGCCACCAAACAATTAACACACAATCAACAAAAGCCACCAATAGGGGTGGAAATTTTATAAACGACACGAAAAAATGATACGGAACGACACAAAATTGACTTGAAATTGACACGATATTTCGTGTTCGTGTCGTGTTTTTTTGACACGAAGTCGTGTCGTGTCGTGTTCGTGTTTTAATTATGAGTCGTGTCATGTCGTGTTACCGTGTTATCGTGTTTTTTAGGCCAAAAATTTAAGAAATTATGGTTGTCGTGTCGTGTCGTGCCGTGTTATTTTTTATTCGGGTCGTGTTCGTGTCAGCTAAAAAAAACACGAATTCGTGTCGTGTCGTGTTCGTGTCCGAAAAAACCTTGTTGTGTCGTGTCGTGTCGTGTCGGGTCAAAACACGACCCACTGAACCAATTTTCCACCCCTAGCCAACAATAACAATCATATCATTGTATATAACAATTCACACACAATCTATAATAATCATAATCATATTTATCTCTACAGCAATAACCTTTTCACAAACATTACTCCTCTGCATAAACCTATACATTCCCAATTCTTAACAATAAACAATGGCTCATTTTCTAGTTAAATGTGATGGTGACTGAAAACTTTGACCTGAGGAGATAATAAATTTAAAGCTTTAAGTACACATTTTCATCAGCAAGTATATAAATAAAAAATATAATATACTGCCATGATAACCACAATGCACATAATATAAAAAATATAATATACTGTCATGAACAACATAATGCACATAATAATAAATACACAGAGAGACCCAAGATTAGATAGACACCCAAAAATTAGAGAGACCCCACCAAAAGAACTCGTATTTCTATAAAATATCAGTACTTTGTTCACAGAGCTAAAAACAAATAACAGTATTTTATAAAATCCCAAGTGAAGGTTTTCGTTTAGGTCACCTTTGTTGGAATGAAAACCCACCATTGAAGTCCCAAATGCACATATGGCATCCAAATAAATCCACATCTGTCGAAACATATTTTTTTCCTTCACAACAAAAATCACTAATGAATAGTTAGCATCTTAAAACAAATGAGAAACAAAGAAGCTGATTAAAAAAAATAGGAGGTACAAGAACCAAAAATATAATAGTCGGAAGCACCATCTATAACAGCAACAAAAACTAAAAAAATAGCTGATCAAGACCCGAACTCAAGGGCCCACAGATCAACCCCGCATGACCAGCTCGAGCTCGGAGTCTGGCTCTGGCATTAATGGCCTCCACAGGAAACAATGAGAGAGAGAGGCACAATTTCTTGAAAATAATGAAACTTGTGTGTACCTCAAAGCAAAAAAATGGTAGAGGAGCCCTAACCTTTTGAATGACACCATCTTAATACACCATAACTTTTTGAAATACTACACCAAAATGGGTCAGATCATCCGTCGGATCTACTCCCACAATCACATCTCCATATTCGTCACCGGCGCCGCCGCTTTGTCGCGTCTCCGCTGCCTTAAAACACTCCATAGCCACAGACTCCCGATGTGGACTTTCAAAACAATGGACAGTCCTATGTCTCGCGATGTGGATGGAGGTCGAGGAGGACATTCGTGTTTCGAAAATGAGGCGGAGAGAGAGAGAGAGAGAATGTCAAGAATAGTAGGCATCTCAAAGAAAGAGAGAGAAGGTTGGTTAGATATTTCAAAACCCTCTCGAGCCTTGTGCTCTGTTAACTAATAAATTACCTTGAGCCTTGTGCTGTATGGTGTAATTGATTTTTTTGACCAAAGAATCTTCTCAATCTCAAAGCATTTGCAACTGTTAGATTTAAACCCATTAGAATCAAACCCATAAGAATTAATCTGACATGGAAAAATATAGATACACAAATTGTTTATATAGATTTTGTGTATAAACTTATATGATGTGGCAAAAATTGTATGATGTGGCTATATGATGTGGCAAAACTTGTATGATGTGGTAAAACACCCTCCTGCTTTATTTTATATATATATATATATATAATATAGCATACACATCAAGTATATATATACTTATATATCACACACTATATAAGTATAACAACTGTCGCGCCCCGACCTAAATAACTTACAATAAACATTTTATTTAGAGATAAATTCCCTTCAAAAATAATTTATTTGAATTCTCTCTAAAAATACCACCATATTTTTTTCTTTTTCAAAATCATGTTTGGATGAAAACATAACTACCTTAACATGTAATTTACTATTACTAAACAAATTTACATACAAAAGTTCTTTATTTTAACGTTTACCCCCAAAGCTTGATGGTATTCAACCTATATTAGATATCCGTCACTCCCACGTTTTAGGGTACTAAGTTGGCAGTGAACTCCAAATAATAGGCATACCTGAAAATTAACATTATAGGCGTGTAAGAAATACAAGCTTAGTGAATGATCATACACCACATATACACCACACATATAACCAATTTGAATAACCATTTTTATTTTATAATGTTATTATCCAAACACAAATGTGTAACTCTTGCAAGCCTGGACCCTCCAGTCCAATTAACTCCCAGTTAATTGGGATACGAAATACCATAATTAGGCCCAAGTACAACAAACCTTTAAGCTGGATTAACGGGGCCGTCGCATCCCGTAGGACCCACCACAGTCCTTAAAATTAGATTGAGGTCCCACCCCAATCCATAACATTAGATGACATCATTTAACATTTTTAATACATAGTCCTTAACATTAGATGGAGGTCCCACCTCAGTCCATAACATTAGATAATGTCATTTAACATTTTTAATCGTACGCATATGTTTCATAACACCACATCACTCCATAAGCATCACCACACATGTATTTAACTACACAATTCCATATGAAAATATAAGCATATATATTTCATAGGATAGGTCCTCACCTTTAATTTGGTACTAAGATTAATACCAAAACTATATCCGTGGTATGGTAGTGTAAGCCGCTTCCCCACCAAAAAATTCAACATCAATACTATTTGAATACTCCAAATCACATTAAACTCGGTAACACATCACATCAGTTGGCCAATATGATAGAACATTAAAGTAATTAAATACTATACTTAACATTTCTATAACACCATATCCATTAGGGTTATAACACAATTTACAGAATTATCTTATGACTTCTGTAGACAAAGTCATGCCCATTTAATTACAACCTTTTCCAAATCATTTTGGGAGAAAAACAACAAAAAAACTTGAACTTAAACACAACCCCCAAGCCCAACCATAAGGTATTTAATTATCCTATTCGACTATGTCATACTTGTATATATTCTCTAACATTTGCAATTGGAATTTCTTGATTCCAAGAAGTATCCAACTAATTATGCCACTTTTAACACAGCTACATCTGAGTAGACCATCAAAGCGTACCTTAACATTTTTCAAGCATATATGACCTCCAAATAGGTTATAAATCATGGGAACATATATTAAACATATTGAATAATATAAAATTAAAGTTGTATAATTATTAGAGTTGATTTTCCAAGTGAAGAAAAACGTCGAACACCTGGTGTGCGGACTTACACTTTTGGGGCTGATTTTATACCTAAACTTAAAACTATCACCCATGATTCATTTATTGTTATTTTTACATAATATTCAGATATGGTGTACTTATATGAGTCTATTTTAATCCACAATTCTAATCACTTGATTCTATAGAGTATTAGCAAAGATATGCAAGTTTGATTAACATGACGATTACACCTTTAGTTGTATGAATTCAACATGATTCATATATACAACCTACACATACCCACCTACATGTAACAACACGTATTCTGTCATACCCAAATATGATATTTAATACCATATAAAACAACCTATGTGATGTAAATAATAAAATTTCCAAGTTAAATCTTACCTAATAACCTTTGGATACATAAACTTGTTTATCTCTCGATAATCTTCCTTAATCCTTCAGTAATTCATCCTAACCTCTCTTGCTTCCATGTAACTCTCATCCCCCACTTGAAATTATGATGAAAATTAAGAATAAAATATATTTTAAGGTATTTAGTAGGCATAAGTAACCTCCCCTTGTTCCGATAAAAACAAGCAATGTGTTTTACTAATAAGACAAAATACCATTTAACGAATAGACATAGTTGCCCTTGTTTCGTAATTTCAGCATAACTCCTTACCTGGACCTCTGTTTTACACACCGTTTGTTATGTTATAAAATTAATCCATATATATACAACTTTTATATTTTTTGTTTTCCAAAAGTATAAAATTAGTGCACCTAATTTGGGCTCGAACAGGAAAGTAGCGATTTACCGAAAATCTCAAAACTATCACATTTGGCGACCTAACAACGCCAATTTCAGACCAACACCTTGGTTGAATTTTATAATAATAATGATGTATGAAAAAAATATTTTCATGATGCATTTAAACACATAACTAATCTTATGATCTAGACATGTTTCCCCGATCATAAGCTCGATTTACATCTAATGCAACCAACACATACATCACGTGAGTATGCATCCCCTAAATATGGTAATTACCATGTTTAACACCCCTCGATAACTTATAACTTATAAACTTTACTTATTCATATAGTTAATATTCCTAATCACGTTTTAAGGCCTTACAATTCTACACCACTTATAAAAATTTCGTCCTTGAAATTTAATGCATAAGAACTTATGAAACAAATGAGGATATTACACTTTATGTTATTCTCTCTTTCCTAGGTGGTATACTCCACATTTTGGTTTCTGCGCGTTACTTTAATTAATGGAATGATTTTATTACACAATGTCTGTTCTTTTCGATCTATAATAGCAATTGGTTCCTCCATGTAGGTCAAGTCATCTTTACGCTCCATCGGTTGTGAAATAAGCTTAGGTGAAGGATTGGGAACATACGTACGTGACATTGGTACATGTAAAACATTGTGTATCCAAAACAATTCTTGTATCAAATAAAATTTGTAATCTACGATTCCAACTCGTTTCACTATTTCATAAGGGCAAACATATCTAGGACATAATTTTCCCTTGTTCTCAAATCTCATAACCCTTATCCAAGGATAAACACGTAGGAATACTTAATCACCTTCCTCAAATTTCAATTCCTTTCTTTTATTATCTGCATAACCTTTTTGTCTACATTGCCCTACCTTCATGTGACTATGAATAAGATTATCTTCTCAGTAGTCAGTTGCTTACAATTTCTGACCCAAGTAGTTTTCCGTTAAGAGCCATTTCAATACTCAAATGATAACTATGATTATAAACAACTTTATTAGTGACAAATGTTCATCCCAACTTCCCTTGAACTCTAATGAATAAATGTGTAACATGTCTTCGAGTGTCTAGATCATTCTCTCTTACTTCCCCTCACTCTGAGGGTGAAAATTTGTACTAAATTTCAATGTAGTCTCCTAAAATTATTGTAAACTAGGCTAAAAATGTGAAGTAAATTTATGATTTCCATTAGAGACAATAGAAGCAAGTGCACCATGCAATCTAATTATCTCATCAACATATATGTTGGCATATCTATCCATGGAATAAGTATCTTTAATAGGAAAAAATGTGTTGACTTAGTCCATCTATTAAAGACAACCCTAATAGAATCAAACCCTAATGATAATTTTGGTAAACCTATAACAAAATCGGTAGTAACATGCTCCTAGTTTCGCACAGGAATAGGTAAAGACTATAGTAAACTAGTAGGCCTTTGATGCTCTGCCTTCACGTGTTAAAAACCAGACATCTAGAAACAAAGTTTGCAATATCATTTTTTATTCCCGGACACCAATAACATTGTTTCAAATTTATATACGGTTTCGTGCTTCCTATATACATAGCATATAAAGAACAATCGGCCACCATTAAAATCATTATCCTTAAATTAGGCACACTAGGTCACACAAATGGTTATCATACATAATAATGTCATCATTACGAAAAGAAAATTCATTTGCTTTACTCTTTTTCATATTGTCTTTAATTTTCTCCAATTCTGTATCTCCTCCTTGTGATTGTTGTATCCAATCTATCAGCATAGGTATATCATTTAAATGCGCTAGTATGTTGCAAGACTCATTTAAATTTAATTCCACCCCCATTAAAGTTAACTCTCTCAACAGGTCAACTCGATCATAATAAATACAAGATACTCAGCCTAAAGATTTTCTACTCAAAGCTTCAACAACAACATTAGCCTTACCAGGATGGTGAGGTATTATGCAATCATAATCCTTTATAATTTACATCCACCTTCTCAGGATCAACACAAATGTTATTAGAAAAAATAAGATGCCCCAAAAAACTATTTTGGTCTAGCCAAAATTCACATTTAGAAAATTCAGCATATAACTGTGTCTCTCGCAAGGTTTGTAAAATAATACGAAGATGACGTTTTGTTCCCCAATAAATTTAAATTCAGGTTAACTCGGTAACCAAAACACTACATCCCTTGTAAATCAATCTAAACATACAGGATACGAGGACAACTAATCCGTACCCAATATCACATTAAAGTCATGTATACCAAAAGGTAGTAAGTCAACCAATAACTCCTTTTCACTTATTCATACCATACCCTCCCTACACATACTATCAATAAAATCAAATCTCCCACACTGGAGTAATAATAGCTAATCTAGAATCTAATGATGATAGTGGTTTATTAAGATGCAATAGATTAAGCAAGACACAAAGAGTGTAGAAGCAGGATCTATCAACACATAAGTGTCTTTATCATTCATACATAAGGATAATCGTCTATTTATTTCTTATTAATGAAAGCTATTTCCCAACACATATATTATTCCATACCTTTATATACGTATGTAAAAAATTCACACATAATAGATTATTATTTGTATCCTCTTATATTAACAATGAGTGAACATTCTTAATATACCAAACATCATTCTTTACGTTTCTCACTTCATTCCCATAGTTCATCCTTATCATCGTGTAACATTTCAAATAATAAATATTGTATTACAAGACTAACTTTTTATAGTTCATCTCTCCAACTTCTATTCATTACTTCAAATGATAAACATCATATTACAATACCAACTTATTACAAATCATTTTCTCATCTTCCACTCAATACAAATTATATGTGTTCGACTTTGACTACTATCCATATCATCTCTGAAGTTTTAGAGTATGTTAAATATCGTTCTTATGATCCTTAATATAAGCATAGACTCACTACTTTCCACATATCGATAACGAACAATCATTCACCCAATGTATATTTTTAACCAATATTTTATATTCACTTTCATGTATCTTATGCAGTCATGCACTATGGACTCAATATAACTTTTCACTATATTCCTATTTTCAGTATCGTTTGATTGTTCTTTAACTAAGCATACAATGACCTTAACTAGCCCTTTATCCAACACAAGAACATTACAATCACAATCTTACCCCAATCCTTTTAACATTATAGTCTTATGCGACATCATTAATACACTCATCTTACCCATTTGGTAACATGCATGTTAAACCTAACATCACCACTTGAAACTTTAACCATACTTACTAACTCCATAATACTTCTCTAACTATTATATGTCTTATTTCTTTCAAATAACATGTACAAATACCTTAGTGTATCATATTATGGTATCTCACATAACACATTCTCCTTACACATACTTCTTGGTAGCTCCTATAACACCCCGTATTTTTGACGATTTAAATAATTATGTGATTAATTATTATGATGGGAATAAGTATACAATTAATTATTATTGTTGGATTAATTAAATTAAAATGCGAGAAATTAATTTGTTATTAATTCGGATTAAAATAATTATTAACCAGTGTGCCAAGGGTTAATACTTATTGTTGTGAACTATTAAATATTAGTGTGTGACATGTAATATAGAAGATATTTCATAAATAATCGGAATTGAGAAATACGATAGTTTGGTAATTTAAGTCTGACGCGCGTGTGAGTCGTGTCGGGATTGATTGATTGGGATAAAAAAAAAAAAAATTTATTAACTCTTATGGTCATTTAGAGTGTGACGTTGAGTCTAGGAGGGTCGAGATAGTAAAAATAGTATGCCCGGGTGTTTAGTTTGGGTCCCGGGGAAATTTTAGGCCTAACCGGTTGCCCGAGAGGGCATTATTGAAAATTACATTTTTGGGTTTAATTAATGAATGAAAATTGGGAGTTATTTTATTAGCCAAGAAATGTCCTTTAGGGTTGAGAGACATAGAAATAAAGAATGGCCATTGAGGGTGTGAGGGAGAACCAATTTCCAAGAGGGAATGCCAAATTAACACCACCTTGCTCAACCACCACCACTAACGCGTAGATCGAGAAGAGAGGAACACATCTATACCGACATCACCAACGGATCAGGCCATCCTATTCGAGGCAAGTGTTTACTACTTCCTTTATTTTAGCAATAATCATGCTCATGTTAGTGTATGTAAATTTAATCATGATTTACATGTTAATTGGGTGAAAATTGGAGATTTAAATTATGATTAAGGACTGGGTTGATCAGGAGTTGAAATTCCTTCATTCATGTAGAGGATTAATCCTGAAATATAATTATATATTGATGAATGAATCTGGGTTGATTAGGTTCTTTAATTGAAAATTTGGAAACTAGGGTTCATATGAATTAATTTGGGGATTTTATATAATTATTTTGATTAATGACGAATTAATGATCCTAGGATGTTAGGAATGATTTATAACCTATTATGTGTTGAGGGGTATTGATGACGAGGCGTTGGGTGTTGAATATTAGAGGCTTTTAGGTTCAAAAATGGTGGAAAATGCTAAAAATTTGGGAAGAAGACGAACAGTAGAGTCTCGCGCGAAGGGTCGTTCAAGCAAGATAAGGACCTCGTGTGAAGTCATTTGAATGACACGTGGAAGTCGTTCGAGTGACATGTCATTATGGTTCAAATGACAACCCTTCTGGTTCGAGCGATAGGGTGAATTTTTGGGAATTTTCTTAAAGTCCAGTTTTGAGTTTACCGACTTATTAGAGTGAGTGAAACTGCGAGATAGTGAATTTAAACATGACAGAATTTTAAGAAAGTATGAGAGCATTACTACTTTAAATATTCGAGATCAAAAATGTACCTTGGAGATTACGAGAGAGATAGTAATTTAAATATTTATACTATACGTAGTGGAGGTTAAAATACATATGAGAAGTGCATATGTAGGTTGGAGAAATACCTATAAATTTAATAGGACGTGTGTATGCCTATTATGTGATATTATTGCTAAGTGGACTAATGGGTGATAACCCGGGGGTGCAAGACTCTTATAGTTAAGCTCCCTAATGAGTGATAACTCGGGGGTGCAGGAACTCTATTATTAAGTGTACTAATGGGATATAACCCGGGGGTACAAGAATATTATTGTTAGGTGCGATAATGGGTGATAACCCGGGGGTGCAAGAACATTATTGATTAAGTGTACTAGTGGGTGATAACCCGGGGGTACAAGTATATTATTGTTAGGTGTACTAATGAGTGATAACCCGTCGGTACAATGATGATTATTGTTAGGCGCACTAATGGGTGATAACCCAGGGTGCTGGATTATTATTGATAGGTGCATTACTGGGTGCTAACCCAGGGATGCAGGATTCTCTTGATAGGTGCACTAATGGGTCTTAGCCCGGGGGTGCAGGATTAGTGTATATATCTGTATATATGAACTTGTGAATATTTCTACTGTATGAAATTCGTAGACTTGGTAATAATAATAATCATTACATTGCGCCATATGGTCTTAACCTAAAGGTGCAGGATTATTGTATATATATAGGGATGATGAGATTGTATATATATATATATATATATATATATGAATATACCGGGGGAACTTTATACTCTGTGAAACTAGTAGACAAAGTGGAGATGAGAAATAAAATAATCTTAGTGGATAAAAGATTAACCATTTGAACGGTGAATAATGAAACTTAGTATGTGAGATAAACTATTTGAATGGCATATTGTATGGGCGATACGGGAATACTACTAGTGAGCATAGTTAGTATTAGTATTGTTTTCGACTAGTTATATTGGGTGGTATAACTAGGGGGAGGTTAAATGTAAGTTAGGCGTGCACAATAGATGAGAGGTGAGAAACTCATGTGAAAGTTGGATAACTAACATGCGTATAAGACTTGTTTTAAGAACTTGTCTTAAATACTTGCTAAATGATTTTTAAACCTCGGGCTCGGACCTGTTTTTTGTAGCTCTTCTCTTTTTTGCTCTCTCTCTCTCTCTCTCTCTCTCTCTCTATATATATATATATATATATATATATATATATATATATATATATATATATATATATATATATATATTATATCAGGTTCTCAGCCATATGGGTACCAGAATTAGAGATTGGAGTGTTAGACGTGCTGTAGCTATTGTGGAAGTTGCAGGACCTTGTAGTAGACGCATCTATCTTTTCCATTCAATTTCATCTACCACTTCTTATCTATTGTATTCAATTGCATCTATCTATTGTATTCAGTTTATTTTATGATTTAGAGTTTTAAACTGGGAGGTTTTACTCAGTCTTATTTATTTCAGTACTTGATTCATGTTCAGTATCTATTATATTCCTATGTGTGGTGAATGGTTTATATTTTAAGATTGAATGAAAATGGATTTACTTGGTTTTACAAAAATTGGAAATGTTTTGACACCTAGCTTAATTTTATATTAGGTGATTAATATGTTAAAAAGTTATCAACAGTTATGCTAAGAATGAACGAACTGAACATTTTGTTTTAAATTTGTACAGGACTGATCACCCTTTATTTAATTGGGCGGGGTGTCACAGGTGGTATCAGAGCATCAGGTTCTAGTGTCCTTAGGATCTGTGTGGCTTATTACGTTTCCGAACATCGTTATTTAATGTAGAGCCTTATAATAGGATTGTTGTGTTCCCTTACGTATGCGACTTATGCTATCTATCTACGAATTATAATGGATGTGACCCATTATAAAAAATTATGTGTGATTCGAACACCGACCATTTTAGGACGACCAACGAGGGCCCTAAGAAGAACTGCAGGAGAAGAAGCCCAACATAAGATAGTGTAATCGAGAAAGAGTGATCGTGACAAAAATCACCATGAGGGTTACTTAAGCAAATGATAATAGAAATCAGCACTCGGGAACAGTGGGTTCCCAGGGCACAGTCGTAGATAATGGTGGAATGATTTCAAGACCACCTAACATAGTCAATCAGGGGGAAACCATAGGAACTCTTTTGAAAACCCATCGGTGAAAATGCGAAGAAGAAAAATAGAGTGTAACAGACCAACGGAGGTAGAAAATTCAAAGGCAATTGTGTAGAGTGGGGTGTGACGACACTCAAAATTAAATTTGGGAGTTAAAAGCTATAGATCTTAGGAGAATCATGTAGTGATTAGAGGCAATCACCACATATGAAGAAGTGTATTTGAAATTTAGAGAGAAATTTGGGTACTATTTGACCATGAGGTCTTCCATTTAACGTGGTAACAAAATGCGAGTGAAATTCTGATGTTTAACACAATGGGTAAGATAGAAACCGATCGTGAGAGAGAGGATGAATTGCATAATGAACTTCGCACCTGGTAGAGGGGCATAAATTATCCAAGGGGTTTATAGCTGATAAAGGACCCGTGAGTTGAATACAAGCATAAATGAGAAAACCATCTAGGATGACTAATGTTGATGTTGTCAAGGTTATACGGTGACTAGTTATTGCGCTCTTTCCAGAAGAAATGAGCCAGAAAGGTTAGAGAATCTAGCTGAAAAGAAAAACTGAACTTAATGGTGTTAGTGGAAACTCACATGAGAGTGTAACCATTAGGGAACTCGGTTAGATGATTTTAAGTTGATTAACTTCCTACAAATTGACGATGAAGTCAATTAGGTCCGTGGAGGCAAACCATAGTTCCGAAAGGCTAGTGTATCCAGTAAGTTAAGACTACTTGGTCCGAGAGAAGGACTTTTCCAAAATGGTTAGTGGGGACAGTAAGTGGGAAATGGCTCGTGTAGTTTCCCTATGTGAAGGAAGTAAAACTATAAGTGTTGAATGTGTCCACAATTGAGAAGTGAGACCGAAAAGATTAGAAATGGTAAATCATTCCGGTTAGGCATAAAAATAGGAGGAGTGATACTTCCAATAGAGGAATTTGGGGTCAAGAGAATTAGTTCCAGGAAATTTATAACCCAAGAGCGATGGGTTCAGGCTGGACCAGTAGAGTCCTCATTAATAGTATCATACAGTATGTCAGGGTTAACAGGGCCTGGGATGTAAACAGGAGTTCAGTAAATCCAGAATTGAGGACTAGAGAGTTTGGACCAACGTTTCAATAATGGGCGTGAAACCCACATGTTGGAATAAATTGTCAATGATGAGAGGGTATAACTATAGGATGAAATCCTAAGATGTATAATGAGTGCAGATATTTATGGGTCGTGATGGATCCATGTGCTATGACCCTGTGATTTGGCAAGACTAGTGAGTTTTTTTTCTTCCTTGTGAGTAAAGGATTAATTCTAGTTACACGGGTGTGTCACAACTGATATGTAAATTGGAGACCCTAAGATCCGTGTTGCTGTCGAGTTGAGTGGGGAACTTTAGTTTTAACAGTCTTGTTACAAATGTATTTCTCGTTGTTAGCAGGGCATTTTGATGCTTCCCATGAGTGAATCGGGTGGGCCCTAAGAATGTGTTTGGTTGTTATAATTTACTAATGCATCGAGTCAGCTTTAGTAAAGTTTATTGTGGTAATGTGTAGTGATTAATTTCCATATGGTTAAATGATAGTAAAAATGTAGTGATACGACTGTCGTGACGAATACTCTGGGAGGAGAAATATTTATTATATGCGGCGCCACCTCAAATAGGGTTGGGCCCAGATATATGAACATATGAAAAATTTCATGGTATTATAGACCTCAGCGAGTATATTTTCTAGTTATATGTGATTCCGGTGTGTAGGAATTTATTTTACCAAGGAGAGTCAGGATGCATTGTGTTATTCTTCGACCAGAGAGAAAAAGCTCGTTATATATATATATATATATATATATATATATATATATATATATATATATATCGCTGAGTACCTGGGATAGTGAGAGCTCCATGCTTCATGTTATGTTTAGAGATATGAGAGTGGATGAGCAAAATCTTATGTCAACATACGAAGAATGTAAATATGTACATAGTATGGATTGAGGGCCTTACGGATCTCGACGACCGACTTGGTTAGATAGCACTGTATCAGGGGGTTCCTTATTTGGATTTCACTTTGCGAGACATCCTACACATGAAACTAGCGAACGTCGGGAGTGGTGAGAAGTTTGGTCGATAGTACACAAGTTTTGTACATTTGTTATTGTACCTATAAAAGAATATAATTGAGAGTTGATAATTCTTTTATAACTTAAGGCCAATAGATTCACCTAGCCTTAGTATCATTCGGAATAGAGCAATGATGCCATTGAAGGATTAAATAAGTTATGACTAGTGGGGTGGTTGAGTACACCCTACTACATCAGCATACCGAGTGTGCAAGAGTTAAAGTAAGAAAATTTCATGTCATTTGTATTATGACGTGCGAGGGATTGGGTGTATGGGCTCCCTAGGTGATCGAATCAGGAACTGGATTATGATTAGGATGTGAATTCGATAACATGTAGCCGGGTAAGCTGAAGCTTATTCACTAAGATTTTCCAGAGACTTACATTTCAAGATAAACTGAAATTTATTCAAGAGAATACAAAATGTATCAGGATACAAATAACAGTGGTGATGGGTTACGATGTAGGATAATATTGCAAAGTTCGTCTTATAGTGGGTCACCCGACTATTGGAGAAAGGATGGCCAAATCTAAAACCAGCAGAGGTTTCTTTCACTAGTGAATGGGAGAGTATTCCCAAGGATCTTCTCATGAAGTACTACTTTCTAGAGTGGTCATGATCCTATATATGTGATAAGGAACGGTGGAGTGAAGTAGCTCATGTTATGCCAATTGGGATGATCATACTATGGGACAGTATGCATAGAATCCTAACGTAATTGAGATAGTGAAACCATAGGTACCGAGATGCGATTGAGTACTGCCTAATACCCACAGAGGGATGGGCAGGACAAGCGGTCTAATCGGATGCTGGAGAGCAAATTTTACGCGTGCCCTTAAATCTTAGGGGAGGACGAAAGCAGTACCTTCCACTAGTGGAGTTTGTGTCCAAATAACTCCTATGAGTTCACGTTTGGGTAGATTTCCAGTAGAGGTATTGCACGGTAAACTTGATTGTTGTCCTATTTGATAGCTAAAGGCGGGGGGGGGGGGGGGGGGACCAGTTATGAATACAAATGTCGGAGAAGAATTCATATTATCGTATATATTATGTTTGACATATATATTGCACAGCTAATTTACTTGTACGAATGACACGAGACGAAGTCGTATGTATCTAAAAGGAGGATAAATCTACTAAGGTGAAAATAGTATAAGGCTAAATAGTAAATATCTATAATATAGTAAGTAGTGAAACTTAAACGGTAAGGCTTTTGAAACTTAAACGGTAAGGCTTAGGGAGGAGCCTACATGTCAGGGTAACCTGGAGTTTAAAACAAACACATGTGAAGTGTTCATTATTAAGGGTATTCGATAGCGTACTATATGGGTGGTACAGAGTAGCGTACTTGGGAGCGCAAGGATGCGATGCACAATGTTTTTACAGCATTGTCTCTACCTGGTATATTTATTTCGAATTTCGGGACAAAATTCCGTTGTAAGGGGGGAAGTATGTAACACCCCATAATTTTGACGATTTAAATAATTATGTGATTAATTATTATGATGGGAATAAGTATGCGATTAATTATTATTGTTGGATTAATTAAATTAAAATGCAAGAAATTAATTTGTTCTTAATTCGGATTAAAATAATTACTAACTAGCGTGCCAAGGGTTAATACTTATTATTGACAACTATTAAGTATTACTATGTGATATGTAATATGGAATTATGATATTTGATAAATTATCAGAAGTGAGAAATACGACAGTTTGATAATTTAAGTCTGACGTGCGTGTTAGTCGTGTCACGATTGATTGATGGGATAAAAAGAAAAAAAGTATTTTTATTAACTCGTATGGTAATTTCGAGTGCGTCGTGTACTCCAAGAGGGTCTAGGTAGTCAAAATAGTATGCCTGGGTGTTTAGTTTGGGTCCCGGGGCAATTTTAGGCCTAACTGGCCGCCCGAGAGGGCATTATGGTAAATTATATTTTTGGGTTTAATTAATGGACGAAAATTGGGAGTTATTTTATCTGCCAAGAAAAGTCCTTTAGGGTTGAGAGACACAGAAAGAAAGAACGACCATAGAGGGTGTGAGGGAGAACCAATTTCCAAGAGGGAAGGCCAAATTAGCAGCACCTTGCAAACCACCACCACCCACGCGTAGATCGAGAAGAGAGGAACGTGTCTATACTAACATCACCAACGGATCAGAACATCTGATTCAAGGCAAGTGTTTATTACTTGCTTTCGTTTAGCGATAATCATGCTCATGTTAGTGTAGGTAAAATTAATCATGATTTACATGTTAATTGGGTAAAAATTGGAGATTTAAATTATGATTAAGGAATGGGTTAATTAGTAGTTGAAATTCCATCATGTATATAGAGGATTAAACATGAAATAGAATTATATATTGATGAATGAATCTGGGTTGATTAGGTTCTTAAATTGAAAATTTGGAAACTAGGGTTCATATGAATAAATTTGGTGATTTTATATAATTAAAATGATTAATGACGAATTAATGATCCTATGATATGAGAAATGATTTATAACCTGTTATTTGCTAAGGGGTATTAATGATGAGGCATTGGGTGTTGAATCTTAGAAGTTTTTAGGTTAAAAAATGGTGGAAAAGGCTGAAAATATGGGAAGAAGACGAACAATAGAGTCTCGCGCGAAGGGTCGTTCAAGCGAGATAAGGGTCTCGTGCGAAGTCGTTCGAACGACATGTGGAATTCATTTGAGTGACATGTCGTTATGGTTCGAACGAGAACCCTTCTGGTTTGAGCGATAGGGAGAATTTTGTGGAATTTTCTTAAAGTCCAGTTTTGAGTTTACCAGCTTATTGGAGTGAGAGAAACTGCCAGATAGTGAATTTAAATAGGACATAATTTCGAGAAAGTATGAGAGAATTAATACTTTAAATATTCGAGATCGAAAATTTACCTTGGAGATTACGAGAGGGATCGTAATCTAAATATTTATACTATACGTAGTGGAGGTTAAAATATGTATGAAAAGTATATATGGAGGTTGGAGAAATACCTATAAATTCAATAGGACGTGTGTATACCTATTATGTCACATTATTGCTAAGAGAACTAATGGGTGATAACCCAGCGGTGCAAGAATCTTATAGTTAAGCACACCAATGAGTGATAACTCGGGGGTGCAGGAACTCTATTGTTAAGTGTACTAATGGGTGATAACCCGAGGGTACAAGAATATTATAGTTAGGTGCGCTAATGGGTGATAACCCGGGGCTACAAGAACATTATTAATTAAGTGTACTAATGGGTGATAACCCATGGGTACAAGGATATTATTGTTAGGTGTACTAATAGGTAATAAACCGTCGGTACAATAATGATTATTGTTAGGTGCACTAATGGGTGATAACCCGAGGTTGATGGATTAATATTTATAGGTGCATTAATGGGTGCTAACCAGGGGATACATGATTCTCTTGATAGGTGCACTAATGGGTCTTAGCCCGGGGGTGAAGGATTAGTATATATATATATATATATATATATATATATATATATATATATATATATATATATATATATATGAACTTGTGAATGATTCTACTGTGTGAAATTTGTAGACTTGGTAATAATAATAATCATTACATTGTTCCATGTGGTCTTAAGCTAAGGGTGAAAGATTAGTGTCTATATATTGGGATGATGAGACTATATATATATGAGTATGCTGAGATAACTTTATACTCTTAGCTGATAAAAGATATGCCATTCGAACGATGAATAATGAAACTTAGTGTGTGAGATAAACTATTTGAATAGGATATTGTATGGACGATATGGGGATACTACTAGTGAACATAGTTAGTATTAGTATGGTTTCTGACTAGTTAGACTGGGTGGTATAACTAGGGTAGATTAGATATACGTTAGGGTTGCACAATTGATGAGAGGTGAGAAATTCATGTGAGAGTTCGATAACTAACATGGATATAAGACTTGTTTACAAAACTAGTTTTAAATACTTGTGAAATCATTTTTAAACCTCGGGCTCTGACCCGTTTTTTGTATCTCTTCTCTCTTTTGCTATATATATATATATATATGTTATATCAGGTTCTCAGCCACTGGGGTACCGGGATTAGAGATTAGAGTGTCAGACGTGCTACAGTTGTTGTGGAAGTTGAAGGTCCTTGTAGTAAACGCATATATCTTTTCCATTCAGTTTCATCTAGACTTATTAGCTAGGGCATGTGTCTCCCACTTCTACTCCTTCATCAGAGATATTGTATTCAGTTTATTTTATGATTTAGAGTTTTAAACTGGAAGGTTTTACCCAGTCTTATTTATTTAAGTACTTGATTCATGTTCAGTATTGATTATATTCCTATGTATGGTGAATGGACTAACATATATATATATTTATTTCAGTATCTTCTAGATTAACAAGCATAGTGCCCACTCTTGCCCCCTTAATGTTGGTCGAGAGGATGCTCGCCCGTAAATTCAGCTATGAAATCAGCAAGGACTTATCCCTTAATTGCATTCCTTGGCTAAAATTGGATGTCAAATCGTCTGAGCTCGACCGACCATTTAGTCAGTCTACCCGACAAATCCGCTTTCCTCAGGATTACTTTAAGGGGGCGCGATGTAAGGACGATGATTGGTGTGAGCTTCAAAGTAGTGCTTCAAGTTCCTTGAAGCTACTACAAGTGTAAAGGTGAGCTTCTCTAGAGGTAGGTACCATTGCTCGGCCTCTAATAAGGTATTTCTTGCGTAATAAATGGGGTGATGGATTCCTGCTTTCTCGCATACCAGTGCAGAACTGACGGCATGGTTGGAAATGATGAGGTATAAGTACAAGGATTCTCTCTCTTAAGGTATGACG
The DNA here is from genome assembly GCA_949130495.1 of Sambucus nigra. Lineage (NCBI taxonomy): Eukaryota > Viridiplantae > Streptophyta > Magnoliopsida > Dipsacales > Adoxaceae > Sambucus > Sambucus nigra. The sequence goes on from OX422215.1 coordinate 251,525,650, forward strand.
AGAAGGGGTGGTGAGCTAAGGTAATACTTAAGCTCATTCAATGCTTTCAAGAAATCTTGGTTCCATTATAATATCTTGTTTCCCTTCAAGAGCTGGAAGAATGCCTTGCATTTCTCAGAGGACTTGGAAATGAAACGGTTCAAGGCAGCGAGCATGTCGGTGAGCTTCTGTACATCCCGTATTGTGCGAGGGGGATGTACCATATTGATTGCATCAATCTGGTCTGTATTAGCCGCGATACATATCTTACTGACCAAGTACCCAAGAAATTTTTTGACTAGACACCGAAAGAACACTTGCTTACGTTGAGCTTCATTCGGTATTTCCTGAGGATTTTAAAGGTTCTTGATAAGTCTGAGAGGTCGTTTTCTTTATTCCTGCTCTTGATGAGTATATCGTCGATGTAGACTTCCATGGTGTCTCCCATTTGGTCTTTGAACATCTTGGTGACCAGCCGATGGTAGGTTGCCCCTGCATTTTTAAGCCCGAAAGGCATGACTTTGTAATAGTATAATTCGACGGTGGTGATGAACGTGATCTTGTCCTGGTCTGGTGCATACAGAGGGATCTGGTTATACCCCGAATATGCATCCAGAAAACTCATTCTTTCGTGAGCTATTGTGGGGTCCACTAATTGGTCAATTTTTGGGAGAGGGAAACTGTCCTTATGGCAAGCCCTGTTAAGGTCAGTGAAGTAAATGTAGACTCTCCATTTCCCGTTATCCTTTCGAACTACTACTGGGTTGGATAACCATTTAGGGAATTGAACCTCCTGTATAGATCCTGCATCCATCAATTTTTCAACTTCTTTTTCTATGACTTTTGCCTTCTCGGGCGCAGTTCACCGTGCCTTCTACGTGATAGGTTTGAAAGTGGGGTCAACATGCAACCAATGACAAACCACACTAGGATTAATTCCAGGCAGCTCGTATGGTTCCCATGCAAAAATGTCTATGTTTCTTCTCAGCAGAATCGTAAATTCTTTCTTTTCTTGATATGTAAGAGAATCTCTAATCAAGAATATCCTGTCCTTCTTGCTAACACCAGCTGCAACTTCCCCTAGGTTTTCGATGACCCGCTCAGAGGGGAGGATATTGGTCTCTTCCACTCCGGTTCTTCCGTACCTTAACTACTATTTTTAAGGTATCAGACCTTCTTGTTCCTCGACCTTCTCATTGGGATTTTTAGCCCTCTTCTATGGTTTTGGGAGGATGGTCACTATGAAGCACCTTCTTTCCATCGCTTGATCGCCATGGATCTCCATTACTCCTCGCTCGGTCACATATTTGAGTTTCTGATGGTAGGTCGAGGGGACTGCCTTCATCGCATGTAACCATCCTCTGCCGAGATAGCTTGGTATGGCGAGTCAATGTCGACTATCAGAATCTAAATCATCTTGGAGATACTTCATGCCCTTACTAGTAGCACAATCTTTCCCAGTGGAATAGTCACTTTTCCAGCGAAACCAACTAGAGGGACAGTGGCCTCCTTCAGGTCGGCGATGCTCAACTTCAATTTTCTGAATAAGTCGAGATACATTACCTCAGATGAGCTTCCTTAGTCAACGAGTAACTTGTCGACGTCATAGTTGGCTATCCTGAGTGTAATGATCAAGGCGTCATGATGTGGGGTTCTTAATCCCACTAGATCTTCATCTGTGAACATGATTTGTTTGCTATAGTTGACGTCATCTGCTCGCCGACGCTTTTCCGATTGTGTCTTTACTGGATCGATCTGAAAATCTTACATTACTACTGTAAGCTTTTTTACTTCCATCCGAGCTGAATTCCCCTAGATCTTCTTCATATCAGATGCTCCATGAATTACCATGAATTCATGGCCAGCATCGTCCTCTAGTACGTTGTTAGGGCTTGCTTCTCCATTGGCATCAACTTTCTCCGCCTTCTTCTCCACAAACTCGTTCAGGTGCCCAGACTGGGCCAGTTCTTCGAGGTAAGACTTAAGAGCTTTGTAGTACTCAGTCTTATATCCTCCCTCTTTATGAAAAGCGCATCTTAACGTGTTATTTCTCTTTGAGGGATCTCCTACCATCTTTCTGGGCCACTTAATAAATGGCTCGTCTTTGATCTTCACCAGAATTTGTAAATTAGTTCTTTGAATACAGTGTTGACTGCCTGAAATGCTTTTGAAACATCGTTCCTGCCTCCGTTCTTGGAGCCATTCTTTCCTCATTTCTTCTGGTTCTCAGCTTTGTTGTTGCCTTTGACAGCAAGCTTAGTTCAACCATTTTCTCCTGTGCTAAGGCAGGTGACATCCTCCACTTTGGCGTACATCTCGATGCGAGACATAAGGTCATCGTTGGTCATGGCCTCTTTCTTTGTTAGGGATTGGTACAAAAAGAAAGAGCTGGGTAGCCCAATTTTAAAAGAGGCCACTGCTACCTACTCCGAGCAGTCCTCGACCTCATTGAACAACTCCCAGTACCACTTCGCGTAGTCTCGAAGGCTCTCTTCAGGCGTCTTTTTCCTTGTTAGTAAAGCATCCATCCTTTTGGGATGGGATCTACTAGTAATGAAGTGGGCTGTAAAGAGCTCGGACAAGGACTCAAAGCTCCTGATAGACCGGTGAGGGAGCCTCTTGAACCATTTATGCGCCATGTTATGCAGGCTCGAGGGAAAAATCCTGCACATTAGTGCATCTCGGTGGTTCCAGAGAGTTATGGCTTGCCTATACTACCTAACATGATCAATGGGGTCAGTTTTTCCATCATAAATCTTGAATCTCAAAATAGAAAATTTCTTGTGGGCTTCCTCTCTTTCTATCTCCCTTGAGGAAGGGGATTTCATCTAGGTTTTGAGAGCTCGTCTAGCAAGCTCCTTGGTCGATCATGCGCCGCAGTGTGCTGGGTGTTGGTCCATCTCCCTTCGGACCAAATTTCGTATGTTCTCATTGCTTTGAGATGGTCTCCTGTAATGGTGAGCCGGTCACTGGTGCTCGAGAGAGTTGTCACTTGACTCGTGCTTCTCACTCTTTTGGGATCCACACCTTGGGTTCCTTCCTCGGCTGCAAGACTTGCTTGCTTGAGGGCTAGGAGTGCGATATGGATGTCGTCTACTGCTACGATTGAGCTCTTTATCTATCCTTTATAATTTCCTTTTGAGGCGAGCATTCTCAGCCTCATGATTGCGATCAGACTCCCTTTGCACTTGGAGCCTTGCCTCGTAGGCATCAATCGGTCTGCAGATTTTTGTGGACTTTGCTTGTCCTTGGATCTCCTCTGAGGTTGGCCTCTCTGGGCGAGCCCTATGATCTGAACGTTGAACTTCAGATCTAATCCTACGAGGAGCAGGTTGTTCTTGGATATCTCCTACCTGAGGTGCATTACTGCTTTGACCAGACATTTCAAACTTCTTTGTTGGTGTAGGCTTTTTTAGGGAAGACAAAGGTTCCCACAGACGACGCCAATTGTGGTGACAATTATATTCAACAAAAATAATTGAAAAAAGCGCAATCATCAAGGAAAATAAAGAACATAAAATTCCAATCACACAACAAAGTATGTACGTGGTTCAGCAAGAACGCCTACGTCCACGGTGCTGCAGTCAGTATTATTTATATATATTCCAGGGAGCATTTATAGAGAATACAATGCGTGTCCCTTGCCCCAGGCCTAGGGTTTATTTTATATATGTTTTTCTTCAGGAAGTGGGGGTGTTGGACTCCCCCATGTCCATTTTTATCTCCTGGAATATCTCCCCCATGTCCATTTTTTTGCTAGTTTTAAAAAATCGGTCAAACTTTCTATTCTTTTAAGCCCTTTAAAAACTGCGAAAGTTTGAACGATTTTTTAAAAATAGCAAAAAAAGTTTTTTTCAGCTAAGTTTTTTTATGTGAGTCCGTTGAAATGTTAAAATATCACATAAAAAAATTGGTGTGCGCCAGCACTCAAAAATATTTTTTTTACTACTTTAAAAAAGTAATGTGCAAACTTAGTGTGCACATGAGCCTGCCTCTCTCTATATATATATATATATATCATCAAATTCGACTATCATGCCTATTTGTAGTGGCATTAGCCTATAATCTCGAATATATCAATTTGTGCCAATTTATAAGTATACACACAACTTATTTAATTCCATAAGTATTCACTTAGTTACAATATAAATATCACATTCTTTTATTTTTTAGTATCAATCTTATCACAACTAACTTGTATTCCAATTCCATCCTACTTACACATTCGAATTTGTCAACATATTTATGACATATGTTTTCGTGTGTCGTTCATCCTAAACATTCCAAGAATTTGCAATCCTGATTTATAACCATACCCAAGGTCATATAATGTTCCTTAAGAATTCCCAAAGTCCTTTACTCATCCACGGACATCACAAAATAATCCAGATTTGATTTCGCACCAAATATTTCGGTCTCAAACACCCTTTCGTAATAAAATCATTACTAATTAAAAAAATATGAAAAATAAGCGGTCAACGCCTACGCGATCGTATCGAAAAGATATAACTTCATGATCTAGGCTAATCTGCTCAACCGAATCGATTCATCCATAGGGCGGATCGATTTGCCCCTACTAAACATCCAACACGGGTTAAACATCTTCATCTTCTCCAATTCTTAAACCAACAACCATTAAACTCCATTTCCATGGTTTCTAACATCACCCATCGTCAGTATATCATCTACACACTGTAATATACCCACAAAAACAATTGATTTGGTATTTATACCCTTATTTCCCAATTAACCCTAACTTTCATTTGTTCCAATTTTAATCAAATTTACACGATTAATCTTTGATTCAATCTTAAATTCCATATAGTATCATGAACACATCAATTTTATATGAAATCATAATTATAACACACAAAATAATTAAAGCAAGTTAAACACTTGCCCCGTTGAATAAATCTGACGACCTCGTGCCGAAATCCATCGGAGCTTGGACCGAGCTATTTTCTTTCTCCCTTTTCTTCCTTCCTTTATCTAATTTATTATTTTATTTCTTTCTTTCTTCCGTAGCCTTATCAGAGAGAAATAATGTGTATCCCGTATCAAATCCAAAATTGACTAGCATGCATAAATGCGAGTCCCTACTAGTCCAAAAAGTCCCTGAAACCCAAGAACTACCCACGGGTACTCTATTCTGACTATCTCAGCCATTATGAAACCAAGCGTGCACTCGAAATCTCCATCCGAGTCACTTATCAAAAATTCACTTTTTCAAAGTCCAATTTAACTCCACATGTGTTTTTTGAATAAAATATTATTACTTGTCGCTTTGCCCAAACGCGACATGCTATACCATAGTCCAGCTTCATTTACTTATTCTCATAAATAAATATAGCACACATAAATCTTAATCCGTCACTTAATTTCTCAAATTATTTCTCCAAATATTAAATTACACTATTTGTGTAATTTAAATATCCCTAAAAGTACGGGGGATTACAAATGTTTTAATCTTGAACTTTAGAATCATTATTTTGATCACGAAGCAGGACTTGTATGTGATGGTTATTATGAGTGATTTGAGCTGAAATATTCCTTCATTTTTTTAGAAATTTGATCATTTTACTGGAATGACTCTTTATTAATGAGGGCATACGAATTTTCATTTTTTAATGTCTTTATCATATGTCATTGAGTTGATCCACTGACGCTGAGTGTTCATTTTAAGTCCTAAAAATAATATTTTCTAGATTATCCTTTAAATGTTATTTTAAACGCATAATAGGAATACACATGTAATATATTTAATAGCTTAATTTATTGTTACCGTAAAAATTCGGGAATTCCCTTAAGCAAACATTTTGATTCAATAAATTTCGTCATTGTTTATTTTGATAACTTATTGATGTGTCGAGGTAGAAAGGAATAATAATATGATAAATTGAATATATAAGATTTGGTAGAAATTTCCCATCACTATAAAGCTACCAATAAATATTGCAATTATTGGGTGCTAGTATAGTAAAATGATGGCTATGGGTGTTAATATCTTATGTGAATTTAGGGAAACATGCCCTCTTCTTTGGACCTCAAACGAGTAAGAAGAGATGAGTGTTAATGTAGGACACAATGATTTAAAGAGGTTCAGACCTCAGTGGAGGGTCTTACATCCACTGTCGAAGGTGTTGCACTACTATATCAGGTTGAAAATGAGGTGTTACAGTCTAAGAGCCCTCTTCAGCTTTGGTCAAGAGTGTCTGAGGTCTTGCATTATTTATCAGTAGTTCAAAGGACCTTAAGAAGTAACTAATTGACTAATATAAAAGTTTTTGTGTGCTACGTTAGGGCTCGACAAGATGTACAAACTATTTAAGCAATATGATTTGATCCAAATTACATATATAAACTCACAAACAAAGAGTAAACACTCGTGAACGGTGAGAACTCTTACATGTCTAATTTTTTGAATGCCTTAATATCTTAGAATGCTCAAGATTAGTTGTCTTCCACATTCCATCAGCATCGTATTTATAGATAAATATCCACAAAGGTAAGGAGTGGAGTGGAAAAACACTTCTGGAATGTCCCTAAGGTTTGCTAATGCCAGGAAGGTTATTTATATATATATATATATATATATATATATATATATATATATATATATACATATCATCAAATCCAGCTATCATGCCTATCTGTAGTGGCATTAGCCTATAATCTCGAATATATCAATTTGCACCAATTTATAAGTATACACATAACTTATTTAATTCCATAAGTATTCAGTTACATACAATATAAATATCACATTTGAAGCATCTTATACTCTTGACTCACTTGAGTCTACATTGTATACGTTCTCATCTAGATTGGAAATAAAGACAAAATTGAGTCCCCATCCTAGATACCAAAGAGCCTCAAACACTTCAATTCGGTTAATTCCTCTTGTTTGATTGATCAAGGTATATTCAATATCACTCACACACACTTTAGAACTGCATACATTATTCACACATTGTTTAAATTATTTATATGTGTGTTGTGTGTTTTAATTTCCCTTAAAATAATTTTTTAGGGAATTTTTAATGATTTTTAAAACAACATTTTTAAGTTAAAATTGGTTTTAAAAAAGTTTTGGTCAATCTGCAATTTTGAATTGGTGATTTTATCTCTGGAAGTTCACTTGGGTAGAAACCGAAATCACTAGAGACTTCAAGGTGTTTGTGTAATTATTTTCAAAACACGCTTTTCAGCCTTAATCTCAGCCTTACACCTGTCAGCCAGATATAGGTCCGTTTTGTGTTTCTTCTGAGAGACATAAGCCTTGCTCATTTCCTGCCCTTGGATTGTTTTAATCAACGATCTGCATGTGTTCTGGATTAATCCATGTGAACCTCTCTTAAGCTAATCAAAAGCGTTTTAATCCACCGCTTCTCTTATATAGTTGGATAAAAGTCAACTACCGAAGACTAGATCGTAGCCTTTGATTTTGAACCTCGTTCTCGAACCTTCTCACCCCCTATATAAGGAGCCTTACCCTCATCATTTGAATAGCTTTTACCACTTCGTCATTTCTAGAGTGAGAAGAGAGTAGAGAGAGTAGAGAGAAAACAGAGAGAAACCAACGAGAGGGAGACAGTTAGAAACCCTAACCCTAAATCGTCCAAAACACCTTTCAAACCCTAACCTCTTTCAAAACTAGTTATATACCATACACAAGCTTGAGTGTTTGAGAGTTAGTTTGTTAAGTTATTTCGTGCTGTAACCTCTTCGTTTTAAGATCTTGTGTCCACCTTAAGCATTAAGCTAGATGTGAATTTCTGTTTCATAGAAATTTTAAATGTGACCATTTTATGTCACATCACACCTAGATCAGTATTTATAGTTTCTCATCTTGAGAAATCTATTGTTGATTCTTTTTCTGTAAACGTTTTCATACTCAAACTCAATAATGACATTTTTTGTTTCTACTACTTTTGAAACAAGACCTTTGACCTTGTTGGAATCGCACTTAGTGGTTTTCAATCTCAAAAATTGATAAAGATCTTGATACGTCTTCTCAGCAAGATAGCCGTGGATTCTGGGTTAAACTTAAAGGTCAAATAAGGTTCAAAGTTTCCTAAGAAGAGAGAAACTGAAAATCATAGCATATAGATCTGATTTGTAATTTGCTAGGACTGTTTGTAAAAATAAGCGTGAGTGTGTGAATGTATGTGTTAGATCACCATCACAAACACTTACAAACTACAACACTAAAACTGTTGGTAATAAGATCTTGAAACAAGAGTCGACATAAAGACTGGAACAAAGTGAAGTTAGCAAGCTAGGAGAACAACATCAACAATCAGAACTGCAAAAAAGTTATAAGGACACCAGTGGGTACATTCCTAAACTTGTATAGGTATGATTTGTGTGCATGTGTGTTATATAGTTTGTAACTGTTATATTTTTTAGTGGATTTTTCTTTTTACTCCGTAGAGGTAGTCGTGGATTTTCCTCTGTTGGTTGAGGTTTTACCACATTAAAAATATCTTGTCATTAATCTTTCTACATCTAATCATCCCTTTTCGATTGGTGTGCTGATTTAAAACTGTTTTTTTTTTTCAAAACTAGTTAACAAATCTTGAACTGATCGCATGCAAAGTTTTAAACACATCTTGTGATTAAACTGATTTGATTTCTAGAAAAGTGTTTCTTCAAAAAAAATAGTTCGGAGTTAGTTAAATAGTTTAATCTTTTATTAAACGTCTTTAGTAACAGTTTTTCAATTGGTATAAGAGCTTTGGATTTTTTTTAAAAAGATCTTGTGTTTTTGAAATTATTTTCTTAAAATCAAAACAATGGATGAGAAAATTGAAATATTTGGTAACTTGACCAGACCCCCACTCTTTGATGGAAATAACTTTACTTACTGGAAGGTAAGAATGGTTGTTTTCATATAAGGAACCTTGGGAGATGATGTCTGGGATATTGTTGAAAATGGTTACACTTATACTACAACACCACCCACTGAAGGAAGTAATGAGAGGGTTAAGAAAGAATTAAGTGAGTTCACATAAGAAGAGAAGAAAACTTCTCGAAACAATAACAAAGGCAAGAATGCCATCTTTATATACATAAATGAACATGAGTTCAAAAGGATTTCATCTTGTGCTACTTCTAAGGAAGCTTGGGATACACTGATCACTGCACATGAAGGTGACACTAGAGTCAAGGCTCCTAAAACTCAAATGCTTGTTCAGCAGTATAATTCCCTAATTATGTCTGATTTTGAAACCATTGATGAGTTCTACATGAAATTAACTGATATCGTGACCAAACTGCATGCTAATGGGATAAATTATCACATACATGAAATTATATATAAAATTCTGAGATCATTGCAACATAAATTTGATAATAAAAGATATGATATTGAGGAAATGTGTGATCAAAATATCACTCCTAAATTACTCAGTAGTAAACTTCAAACTATGGAAATGGAATTAAAATTGAAGAAACAAATGACCAATCCAATAAGAATAAGTCTAGATTCAAGTTGAGTTTTTCCTCTAAGTTGATGAAACCTGAGTTTACTATTTCCATCGATGATTCTGATGAGGAATGTGATATAGATAGTTTGGATAATCAAATTTCCATAATGTCAAAACAATTTAAGAAAATTGTCAAATTTAAAAATAAATTGGCAAACAGACAAGGCAAGCCAAATCATCCAACTCAGTCCAACTACAAATCTCATGAGAAAAGTCAAGATAAACATCACAAGGACATTTGACCCAACAAAGAATTTAGAACATTGAGTGTTTTAAATGTGGAAAATTAGGACACGTAGCACAAGACTGTAGAGTGAAACTGAACACTGCTAATTAACATACTAGGGCCAATATTTGCAAAACCTGGGATGATTCAAGTGACTCTGATAATGAAGAACCTGAATCTTCTGATGGTTTTGATCCTTGCATGTCTTTATTTGCTAAGACTATATACAATGATGATATGCCTATGTATAAGAATGATGATAGTAACTCTACTCCTGCTGTTGTGAATCATGCTTCTACTAGTTTAGATCCTTTAATTTCTAAGAATATTTCTAGTTCTACCACGAGGTGTGTGAGTCAAAGGGAATGCGATAATGACGATGTCCATGGGTGCGTGAGTTCAAGAAATGAATCCTTCGGGGTCACTACACACACTTCACTTAGTGACTCGGACACTGAAGACCTCCCTGACATTCAGACACTTTATGCGAAAACTCTGAATAAAAGAACTAGACTAGAAAAAATAGTGAAAGATCTCACTAAGAAATTAGAAGACCTAGGTCTGATGGTTAAACCTAACACTGAAGAGTATACTACCCAATGTCTAACTCATGAAAATGAAGTTCAAACTTTTGATCAAAAATTGAAGAACTTGATTGAAGAAAATGAAACTCTGGAGAAAAAATATAAAGGGACATTATTAGAATTGGAACAATCTAAAGAAAAGACAACAACAATTTTAAAAAAATTTGCAAATTTTGAAAATAATTCAAACTATTTTGATGGATTTGTTGTTGATTCCAAAACCAATTATGATGATCGAAATGGAATAGGATTTTGCCCCAATTTGAAGACTCAAACTAAAATCTTTGAACCAATTAAGACTGTGTCAGGAGGCAAAAGACCTGTAGAAACTTATCCAGACTTTCATTCTCTGAAAAATGAGTTTGACAAAAACCAATCTAAGTTTGATATTGGGGAAAGCCCACCTAAGACTAAATATGTCTTCCCCCTATTAGGAAGAGTGATTATGTCTTTAAAACTGTACTTCCTAGGAATAAGGTTTAACCTCAAAATCTCATCAAGCCTATGTTTAGAGACTTTCCTAAGGAGATACCATCTTCGAGCAATCTATACTGCTCTTACTGTGATCTATATGGTCATTCCTTTGAACGATTATACTCTAGACGTTTAGTCAAACATGTCTCTATTACTCCTACTCCTGTGTACCAAAAAATTAACTATTCTAGGAGAAGACGTAACAATTATGTTCTTCTTAGAAAACCAGACAAAAACTCTAACTATAGAAGGAGAAAGACTAAGCCTAAAAGATCATTTCCATTAAGGATTTCAAGACACTTTTCTAAACTAAATGCTCATACTTTCCATAAAATTCAGCCTCATGAACAAAACATTTTTCAACAAAAATCTAATGCTCGCAAATTTTATCAATTAAGAGCAAATAAGCACAAAATGAAAACAAGAGCTATTTGGGTTAGAAAAGATGAGTTATTACCCCAGATGAAGTGTAATATTGTTATTACTGCTTTAAAAGCTGAACACACTCCATCTGGTTAGTATTTAGACTCTGGATGTTAAAAACACATGACTTAGGATGATACTAAACTTTTACACAAAACCAGCTTTGCTGGAGGAAAGTTATTTTTGGTGATGCTGTATCATCTCAAATCATTGGTAAAGGAACACTCCAAGAATAAGGATTACCTTTACTTGAAAATTTTCTTTTAGTATAAGGTCTTAAGTCAAACCTACTCAGTATCTCGCAATTTTATGACTCAAATCATACTGTCACCTTTTTAAAGAATAGTTGTAAAATTTTAAATGAAAAAGGTGAGTGCATTATTACAGGACTCAGGACTCCGGACAATTGTTATACTGTTCAAAATAGTGTCGAGGTCTGTAACATTGCAAGAATGGATGACAATGAGATATGGCACAATCGTATGGGTCAGATACATTACGAAAATCTTAGTAGACTTTCGTCTTAAGAAATAGTTAGATGGATTCCTAAGATCAAACCTATCTCTAACATTGTCTGCGGTTCTTGTCATGAAGGAAAGATTATTAAGGCCCCTCATAAGAAAGTCAAAGATATTCTTACCTCTAAACCCTTGGAGCTCATCCACATGGACCTTATGGGTCCTTCTCGAATTGTTAGTCTCTGTGGACATAATTATATTCTTGTTATGGTTGACGACTTCAGCAGATTTACTTGGGTAGCTTTCTTAAAACAAAAGTCTGACACATTTCAAACCTTTTTGAAGATTTTACTTCGAATTGAAAATAATAAAGACTCTCAGGTAAATATGATTCATAGTGATAGAGGTAGAGACTTCTTAGATACAAGTGTTATAGAGTATTGTGACAATAACGGTTATAAACATGAATTTAGTGCTCCTAAGACTCCTCAACAGAATGGTATAACAGAGAGAAAGAATCGTACCCTTCAAGATATGGCACGTGCTATGATTCCTGCCAAGACTTTACCTAAGTATTTTTGGATAGAAGCCATTCGTAATGTGTGTCAAATTATTAATAGGGTCTATCTTAGAAAGAATTATAAATAAACTCCTTACGAACTTTGGTATGGGAAGAAGACAAATCTCAAGTACCTTAGAACCTTTAGTAGTATGTGTTATGTCTGCAAAGACAGAGAACAGTTATCCAAATTTGAGACTTGAGGAGATAAAGCCATATTTCTAGGATACTCTCCTAACAGTAGAGCAAACCGTGTCTATAATATTCCCACTAAGACCTTCATGGAATCCATAAATGTTATTGTAAGTGACACTAGTGTAGAGAGTAAGACTGGAGATCTAAATATTGTGGTAGAATCTAAAAATATTTTAGAAAATGACTCACCAGAAATAGATGATTCTTTACCAATTGAGACACCTGAAGTACCTAATTGGGTTGCTAAAGACCATACCATAGATAACGCTGTTGGTAACCCCAGTGAACTTGTGCGTACAAGATCTCAATTAAGAAACTAGGCTCATTATGCATGTTTTGTTTCCCTTGTGGAACCAAAGAATGTAAATGATGCATTAAATGATCCTCATTGGATTTCTCCGATGTAGGAAGAACTTCTTTAATTCGTCAATCATGATGTTTGGTATCTTGTACCTAGACCTAATCACAAAAAGTCTATTGGCACACGTTGGATATTTAAAAATAAATCTGATGAAAATGGGATAGTCATTAGAAACAAATCCAGATTAGTAGATCAAGGATACTCTCAAATAGAGGGGAGAGATTTTAATGAGACTTTTGCTCCTGTTACTCGATTAGAATCTATTCGTCTTCTTTTTGCCATAGCTTGCTACGTACATTTCATGCTTTACCAAATGGATGTCAAATCTCCCTTAATTAATGGAATATTGACTAGGGAGACCTATGTAGAACAACCAAAAGGGTTCATTGACCCTAAATATTGAAATCATGTATTTCGTCTTAAAAAGGCTTTGTATCGCCTAAAACAAGCCCCAAGAGCCTCGTATGAGCGTCTTTCCTACTTTCTCTTAGGCAAAGGTTTTAGGAGAGGTGGAAATGATCAGACCCTTTTTGTCAAACATTTTGTTAAACATATCATTATAGCTCAAGTGTATGTTGACGATATCATCTTAGGATCAACTTCCCCTAATGAAGTTAAATCTTTTTATGAACTTATGCATAAAGAATTTCAAATGTCTCTCATGGGGGAGTTGCAATTTTTCTTAAGTCTTCAAGTCAAACAAAATTCAGAAGGATTATTTCTCTCGCAATCAAAATACGCATTAGAGATTATTTAAAAATTCGGCCTTAAGAGTGCAAAAGATGCTAAAACTCCCATGAGTACTACTGTCAAACAGTCTAAGGACGACAATGGAAAATCCATAGATCCAACCCTTTATCGTAGTATAATTGTAACCTTACTATATCTTACTGATTCGCGTCCTGATATTATGTACGCTGTTTACGTTTGTGCTCGTTACCAAAACAATCCTAAAGAGATCAATTTCACTTGTGTTAAAAGAATTATCAAATACATTAACGGCACTCTAAATTTAGGATTATGGTACACCAATGATACTCCTAGAACTATAATAGGATACACTGATGCCGATTGGTCAGGGTGTACTGATGATAGCTAGAGCACATCAAGTGCATGTTACTATATTGGTAATAATTTGGTAGGTTGGAGTAGTAAGAAACAAAACTGCACTTCTTTATCCACTGATGAATCTGAATACATAGCCGATGGTAGTTGTTGTGCTCAATTACTTTAGCTTAAGCAAATGCTAAGTGATTATGGTATTAAAGAAGAACAATTACATCTCTACTGTGATAATCAAAGCTTGATCAATATCTCTAAAAATCTTGTTCAACACTCGCGAACAAAACACATAAAACTAAGGCATCACTTTATTCGCGAATTAGTTCAGAGTAAGGAATTAGAAATCAATTATCTTCCTACTGATTTGCCACTCGCAGATATGTTTACCAAACCTTTGGATTATAATAGGTTTATTTCCTTGTGTAAATTAATTGGAATGGTTTGTGCTGAATAGACTCTTGGATTTATCTAATTTTTCCCTTTGTCCATTTGAGACAAAGTGGGGGAGAAATTTGAGTCTTATAAGAATTCATTTATCTTGTACATATTTTAAAGAGCTTAATCTTAGTGATTATTTACAGGATTCTGTACAGTTATTATAGTTATTTTCAATAGTTGTAATAGGGTATTAAATTTTATTTAGTTGAGTTATGTAATTTTCTGTTCTAGGAAATGGGTAGATAGAATTTTTGTATAGGAATAGGTTTTTCCTTTTCTTTTTGTTTCCCTACTAGTCCAAGTTGACTCAAAGGAGATATTGTCTCATATTTCCAAAGGGGGAGATTGAATCACCTTAAAATCTTGACTCACTCGAGTCTACATTGTATAAGTGCTCATCTAGTTTGGAAATAGAGACAAAATTGAGTCCCCATCCTAGATACCAAAGAGCCTCAAACACTTCAATTTTTTTCATTCCTCTTATTTGATTGATCAAGGTATATTCACTATCACTCACACACACACTTTAGAACTGCATACATTATTCACACATTATTTAAATTGTTTATATGTGTGTTGCGTGTGTTAATTTCCCTTTAAACAATTTTTTATTATTTTTTTCGGATTTTTTAATGATTTTAAAAAAAAAATTAAAATTAAAATTTGTTCTAAAAGTCTTTGGGGTCAATCTGGAATTTTGCATTGGTGATTTTATCTCTAGAAGTTCATTGGGGTAGAAATCGATAGCGCTAGAGACTTCAAGGTGTTTGTGTAATTATTTTCAAAGCATGTGTATTAGCCTTAATCTCAGCCTTACACCTATCAGCCAGATATCGATCCGTTTTGTGTTTCTTCTGAGAGACATAAGCCTTGCTCATTTTCTGCCCTTGGATTTTTTTAACCAAAGATCTGCATGCGTTCTGGCATATCCCTATGAACCTCTCTTAAGCCAATCAAAAGTGTTTTAATCCACCGCTTCTCTTATATCGTTGGATCAAAGTCAACTTTCGAACACTCGATCGTAGCCATTGATTTTGAACCTCGTTCCTGAACATTCTCAGCCCCCTATATAAGGACCCTTACCCTCAGCACTTGAAAAGATTTTTCCACTTCGTCATTTCTAGAGTGAGCAGAGACTAGAGAGAGAAGAGAGAAAAGAGAGAAAAGAGAGAGAAACCAGAGAGAGATAAAGTTAGAAACCCTAACCCTAAATAGTCCAAAACACCTTTCAAACGCTAACGTATTTCAAAACTAGTTATATACCAAACACAACCTTGAGTGTTTGAGTGTTTGAGAGTTGGAGAGTTGGTTTGTTAAGTTGTTTCGTGCTGTAACCTCTTCATTTTAAGATCTTCTGTCCAATTTAAGCATTAAGCTAGATCTGTGTTTCTGTTTCATAGAAATTTTAGATCTGAGCATTTTATGTTACATCACACCTAGATCTATATTTATAGTTTGTCATCTTGAGAAATCTATTGTTGATTCTTTTTCTGTAAATGTTTTCATACTCAAAATAAACAATTACATTTTATGTTTCTATTTCTTTTGAAACAAGACCATTGAACTAGTTTGAATCGCACTTGGTGGTTTTAAATCTCAAAAATACTTTCAAAACCCAGAGATTGATTAAGATCTTGATACGTGTTCTGAGCAAGATAGCCCTGGATTCTGGGTTAAACTTAAAGGTCAAATAAGGTTCAAAATTTCCTAAGAATAGAGAAACTAAAAATCAAAGTATATAGATATGATTTGTAATTTGCTAGGACTGTTTGTAAAAATAAGCATGAGTGTGTGCATGCATGTGTTAGATCACCATCACAAACACTTACACCCCACAACACTGAAAGTGTTGGTAATAAGATCTTAAAACAAGAGTTGACGTAAAGACTGGAACAAAGTGAAGTTAGCAAACTGAGAGAAGAACATCAACAATCAGAACTACATAAAAGTTATATGGACACCAGTGGGTACATTCCTAAACTTGTATAGGTCTGATTTGTGTGCATGTGTGTTATATAGTTTGTAACTGTTATATTTGTTTTAGTGGATTTTTCTTTTTACTCCGTAGAGGCAGTCGTGGATGTTTCCTAAGTTGGTTGAGGTTTTACCACGTTAAAAATAAATTCTCATTAATCTTTCTACATCTCCTCATCCCTTTTTGATTGGCGTGCTGATTTAAAACTATTTTAGTTTTATTTTTCAAAACTAGTTAACAAATCTTGAACAGATCTCGTGCAAAGTTTTAAACACATCTTGTGATTAAACTGATTTGATTTCTAGAAAAGAGTTTCTTCAAAAAATAGCTCGGAGTTACTTAAATAGTTTAATCTTTTATTAAATGGCTTTAGTAACAGTTTTCAACATTCTTTTATTCTTGAATATTAATCTTATCACAACTAGCTCGTATTCCAATTCCATCCTACTTACACATTCGAATTTGTCAACATATTTTTGACATATGTTTTCGGGTGTCGTTCATCCTAAACATTCCAAGAATTATCATCCCCGATTTACTCCCATCTAACCCAAGGTTATATAACTTTCCTTAATAATTACCAAAGTCCTTAACTCGTCTACGGATATCCCAAAATAATCAAGATTTGATTTCCCAACAAATATTTCGGTTTCAAACACCCTTTCATAATAAAATCATTACTAATTAAAAAAATCCAAAAAATACGCGGTTTGTGCCCATGCGATCGTATTGAAAAGATACAACTTCATGATCTCGATTAATCTGGTCAACCGAATCGATTCGGCCATAGGGCGAATCGATTTTCCCCTGCTAAACATCCAACACGGGTTCAACATCTTCATCTTATCCAATTCTCAAACCAACACCCATTTAACTCCATTTCCATGGTTGCTAACATCACCCATCAATAATATACCCTCTTCACACTATAATATACCCACAAAAACAATTAATTTAGGATTTCTACCCATATTTCCCAATTAACCGTAACTTTCATTTCATCCTATTTTAATCAAATTAACACCATTAATCTTTGATTCATGCTTCGATTCCATATAGTATCATTACCACATCAATGTTATACGAAATCATCTTCCAAAAGCCGATTTTATGCAAGAATTGCAAACCGCAAAATTCATATTTTCTTCCCCAATGATAATATAAATTATAACACACAAAATAATAAAAGAAAGTTAAACGCTTGCCTCGTTGGATAAATCCGACGACTTCGTGCCGAAATTCCTAGGATGTTTGCCCTAGCTCTCTTCTTTCTCCCTTTTCTTCCTTCCTTTACCTTCTTATTTCTTTTCTTTCTTTATTTCTTTCCTTTCTCTCCTTCTCCCGTATCCTTATAAGAGGGAAATAAGGTTTATCCCTTATAAAATCGAATATTAACTCGTATACACAAATGCGAGTCCCTGCTAGGCCAAAAAGTCCCTGAAACCCAAACACTACCCCAAGGTACTCTATTCTGACTGTCTCGTCCATTCTAAAACCAACCGTGCACTCGAAATCCTCATTCCAGTCTCTTATCAAAAATTCACTTTTTTAATGTCCAATTCGAATCCGAGTGTATTTTTCGAATATAATCTTATTACTTATCGATTTTCCCAAATGCGACATGATATAAAGTAGTCCAAATTCATTTACTTATTCTCTTAAATAAATATATCACACATAAATGTTAATCCGTCACTTAATTTCTCAAATTATTTCTCCAAATATTAAATTACACTACTTATGTAATTTAAATATCCATAAAAGTACGGTGTATTACAAATGTATTAATCTTGAACTTTAGAATCATTATTTTGATCACGAAGCAGGACATGTATGTGATGGTTATTATGAGTGATTTGAGGTGAAATATTCCTTCAGTTTTTTTAGTAATTTGATCATTTTACCGGAATAATTCTTTATTAAAGAGTTCATAATTTTTTTCATTTTTTGAGGTCTTTATCATGTGTCATTGAGTTGATCCACTGACGCTGAGTGTTCATTTTAAGTCCTAAAAATAATATTTTCAAGATTATCCTTTAAGAGTAATTTTAAATGCAAAGTAGGAATACGCATGTAATATATTTAATAACTTAGTTTATTGTTACCGTAAAGATACTGGAATTCCCTTAAGCAAACATTTTGATTCAATAAATTTCGTCATTGTTTACGATTATAATATATTGACATGTCGAGGTAGAAAGGAATAATAATACAATAAATTGAATATATAAGATTTGGTAGAAATTTCCCATCACTATAAGGCTACCAATAAATATTGCAATGATTTAGTGGAAGTACAGTAAAATGATGGTGATGGGTGTTAATATCTTAAGTAAATTTAAAGCAACATTCCCTCCCCTTTGGACCTCAAACGGGTACGAAGAGATAAGTGTCAAATGTAACACCCCATATTTTTGTGCATTAATATTTAATTAATTCGTGAAATTTTGAATTACTTGTGTGTCGTAATTTAATTGAATTAATTATGATAATATTTATTTAAATGTTAATTGGAGAGTAAATTGTTAATATTTAGGGAAACTTAAATTACTAAGTTAATAGTAATAAATTATTTACTTCATTACGAGTTTAGTGACGGGGCATTTAGTTATCTCAGCTGGGAGTCGGTATAGACTAATTTGGGTGTGAGATACGGATTTTTATAAATTAATTTGAATCCCAGTTTTGAGTGTACGGTTGAGTCCGAATTGGCCGAGACAATCAAAAAAGTGTACCGGGGGTAGTAAACGGGTCAAGGGACGTTTTTAGGCATAACCGGACCCACACGGGAGTATTTGGATCACTTGGGCTTGGCCCATTAGGAAAAAAATGGGATTAAGCCTAATTACTTAATTAAAAGGAAAAGGGGATAGTCTGATTGGAGATTAGAAAACACTTAGTGGGAGAGAAAACCGTAAGAAGGAGTTAAAGGAAATTTGGGGGACAAAGGAAAGAGCCAAAATAGGGGATTTCATCTTCAACCTTGAGAATCACAACTCTAGATCAGGCCCTACGAAACCATAAGGCAATTGGTTAACTTTTTGTAGCATTTAATTATGTTTTCAATTCATATTTATGTGATGTGAATACCTAAAATTCGTTTTGGGGATAAATGGGTACAAAAATGGGAGTATTTGTAATTGGAACACAAGATGAGAATTGGTGTAAGAATTTATGGTGTAACATGATTTTGAACAGATATTTTCCTTAGTTGTAATAAACCCAGACGAATTAGGATTGAAATTGAGTTGATAATTTGGGGTTGTGACTAATTTATGAATAACTGGGTTCTTTTCCCAATTTGGAAAAACAGTAGATAGCATATAGCAAACGGGGTTTAGGGACTTTATGGAGGTCCCTTATGGTGTTCTTGATGTGTTATATTGATGAGAAGGCTTGGGTTAGACTGTAGAAGGAGTTAGGAATTTAAGATTTTCATCCATGGCTGAAACAGGGACTCGGAGAAGACGAAGACCTCTTCGATCGATCGATCGATGGCTGGGATCAATCGATGGATGGTCCAGGATTTTTGACAGTTACGCCAGTTTTAATATATAAGGAAAATTATTTAGAAATTCTTCCCCATACGTTAGCTACTGAGAAATAAGTATGGAACATTAATTCCTAACAAAAATGAAGGAAACTAATTGGGGTTGGGAGGAATTGATGTGTGACACGTTATACGAGTTTTGGGAAGAATATTCCAAAATAATTAAATATGGATCGAGCGGGTGAGTCCGGGTATATTGGTACGGATACCAAGGTGTAAAATTAATTTAGATTGAAAACTAATTAATTTGGAGTCGGCGATTAAGACTCTGGTATTATTTTATTTCGGGCCATGAGAGCGAGTCCGAATATATTAGTTGGAGCGACACCAAAAGTAATTTAATTAATTAATGTGCATTTAATTAATAATCAAAGTTAGATAATAAAATCATGGTAATTTGTATAGGCTTGTGTTATGGACATAGTACACGGTATAGCCGGGGTGTTTTATCTCTCTCTCTCTCTCTCTCTCTCTCTATATATATATATATATATATATATATATATATATATATATATATATATATATATATATATATATATATATATATATATATATATATGTGTGTGTGTGTGTGTGTGTGTGTGTAATAAGGAGTAATGGTGTTTTTACTGTTCAATAAGTTTATAAGACAATTAAGGATTGAGATTAATTCATAGAGTTTCAATCTAATGGCTTCACATGAGGACACGTGAAAGGAGCGGGGCATGCCTATGCTAAATGAGGATGATTGTATCAATAAAAAAATTAAAAATAACAGATTGAATGACCAAGCTGCAGCAACTCATCTTCAATCTAATCAAGCACAAGGCTCGAGGATAAAGCATTGGAAAGGCAAATTATGCTTTAATTTGAAATGTTACAAGACCCTTTCTCTCTATCAACCTTCACTCTGGAGAGCACTTTGCTTATCTCCTTTCTGACGGTTATCGACTGCATCTCTCACTTATGGTTGTTCTGGTGTTTTATTATGTGGGTGTTTTTTGTTTTTCGAAATAATGGTTTTGGAAGGTTAATTGCCTTTTTGGTTTGGGATTTTTATGGTGTTGGTAAATGAAATGGTTGTATTGATTTTGATAAGATATATTGTACAATTTCCATATATTTTGTATCGCGTGTTAATATTTTGTTGTTGAAGGAACATTTGTAAACCTGAAGAAAAAGGAAATGGGGAAAAGCGTACGAATTAGCTGCTCATGTTTATGCTTTTACAAGGTATGTTTGTCTTACTATCTCTCTTCTCTGTTCGTCCTTTCCCATATTTCTTTCCTTTTTTTTAAATTTCTTTTACATTTGTGACATTTGTGTATCTGTGTTGGTTTTACAAGTCTACAACACAGATGTGTATAACGATCATCTACTCCTTACAAGTCTACAACACAGATGTGTATAACTTAAGTAGAGGTGAGGACTTAGGCAAGAAATGGAGGGTCCAGATCAAACTTGAGAAAAGTAGAGGGGAGGCTGAGAATCTTTGGGTAGGTTTGGATTTGGTGAGTTTGGTGAGCCTTGAGCTAGACGTGTCATCCCTAAATCTCTCTTACAGATACACCCTCAAAGCCCCACACCTGCAAAGCTGCCTCACATGGCTCGAGTAGAAGATTTCAGCTTTAATTTGAATAAAACACTACTTACCTCTTCAATTTTTATCTCTATCTCTATTTTCAAACCCCATAAATCACCTTCAATACGCCCCAAACTACATACCCCCTTCTTAGTTGTGAGATCTATTTTCTTACTTTATTTTTAATCCGGTGAGACACTCTACGTTTCGAGATCTATTTTGAACCCCCGCCAATGAAGCGTTGATGGTGACCGCAACAAGCGTTGATGGTGACGACATCAAGCGCTCAACCGGAGGATCTAAATCTAAGTGAAAACGGTAAACAAGGTTGGCATCCTCTTTTGGGCTACGTTAATGGAGGTTCAACCGGAGGATCTAAATCTAAGGGAAAAGGATAAACAAGGTTGACCTTCTCTTTTTGGTTACCTTAATGGAGGATCGATTGAACATATTTGGTGAGAATTTTTTTCTGTCTAATGTTGTGGACCACACATAATTCTCTTTTGAATCATATTTGGTCTGAAATTTTCTTTTTCTCCCTTCCGATGTTGGCGACAACCACATATATGTTTGGTCTGAGAAACATATGTTGTTTTAACTGAGAAAACATTTCCATCAACTCTATAAACTTAAGTCAGACCCCCATATCTCTGTGTGTGCATAACTCTATTTCCATGAACTCTAATGTTCTAGATTTTGAAAGAACGAAGTCAATGGCCTTTTTATGGTATAATTGTATAACTGTAAATGGACTTTTTTTATGGATAGGTGTAGCTTTAAATTCTTACTATTTGAGATTTCCATTTGTATATTTCTTTTGTTTACAGGTTTAGATAACCCGGAAAAAAGAGTATTTTATCTCACCTCTTCCAGTTTGTAGTCACAAAAAGGTATTTTATCTCTCTCACACCTAATTCTATTCCAAAGGAATCCAGTTTTCTCTCTTACTTGGTATTTAAGGGTTCAAAATTATTTATTCTTTCCAAATTAACTCAAACGTTAAGTCTCTGGGAGGATGTTAGCTTTATTTATTCTTTCAAAATTAACACAATGTTATCATAATATTAGATTTCTATATTTTTATGTTTTGACTCTCTGAAATTTTTAGGTATCTATGTAGTGGTTTGTGCACATTTTGCAAAGTTTTAGGTATCTCCGACTTATTTATCATCTTTGGTTTTTAGTCTCACTATTTTTTGTTTTTTGTTAACAGGGAGAATTTTCATGTGTGGGGTATGTTGTGATGATGTAACACGCTATAAGTTGATTACCAGGTGTGTTGTAGGCATTATTACAATAAAAAAAATAATTTGTCTATCATCCTCATAGGTAGATGAATTGTTAAAATTTACAATTAAGAAAGAGATGACTTAGTGTTGCACTCAGTACATTTTAAACTAATCTCAATTCACTGTACTTTGGTGCATTATTATAAATATTCTATGATTCAAAAAATTGAATAGTTTTTGACAGTCTTTTTAAGGGTTCACGTGGTTGATGTACTAAGCTTAATTCCGAACAAAAAATGTGAGCATAGAGTGGGTTCAGTTTTTGACATATATAATTTTTTGGAAGGATATTTTTTTTTAGTTCTGTTACCTCTGTTCTATTAGAAGCAAAAATCAGAGCATTTGGTGGGTTCAAATTGATCAATCTGTTAAAGTTTTTATCATGCTCTATTATAAGCTAAAATTGTTTTGATTGATAAATAGTTAATGTTTATTATTTTTTTTAAACGAAAATTTATTAATAAATAGTCAATGTTAGTTCTATTACTTATCTAGAGAAAGGCTCAGGTGCGTGAGCTGAAATTCGGGACTTCTGTGCAATTTTTTTTATAAAAACTATTTTTTTTTCTTTTTTTGTGTCGATTCTAAACATTTCAGGGCTCCTAAAAAATCAGCTTAAAATGATTTTATTTAATATTTTAAAAAATGGGTCAATATTTGACATTGTTAAAACAACTTAAAATTGTTATTGACATATGTCTTAAAATACTACAAATATTTAAAACCAACACAGGAAATAAATCAAAACAAAAACATTTTTTTTATAAAGCCATCTACATGAGTTTGGATAATATTAGATGTGAATGGTTGATTAAACATGTTATTTGTTTCAAATCGAATGAATGAAGTTTTGTCCAACATATACAACAGCAAAATGAAACATTACTCACATTTTGGTTTTTAAAAAGTGTGTACTATAAAACAATAAAAAGGCACCAAAAATAAAAGTTTATGCATGATCTTTTTTTGAGGGCAAAATAAACCAACTCATGATCACAGTAGATATGTAGTCAAATAATTATTATCGAGCACCTTAATTTCAGAAACCCCTAAAAATAATTATTAGCCAAAATATTTTTTGAAAACCACTCAACTAACTTATAAAATTTTACAATTCTAATATTTAGAGGTCATAATTTTTCAAAAATATAAATTGAATCTAAACAAAAATATCCCAAAAAATGTTCATTTAAAAATATGGTTAGTAACTTGGTAGGTTACGCACCACAATTGTGTTGACTCATGTATTCAACTATGTAAAAAAATTATGTGTTTAATAAATATCATGAGTAGAGGTTGTGAGTATGTATGTGACATAAGATAATTTTTTCATGTGGGTGACGAATGCGCTGATGATTATGTTTTAGATGAGTCTTACGCTAGCTCATGATTTTCATATGTCGGTCGTGACACACTAACATTTTGTGTCGCGATGGGTTATTACCGTTGGCGTGAAACCACATCCATAAGATAATAATCAATCACGATACACTATTCTAATGTGTCGCGGACGATATGAAATCACAAGCGGGGCTAGAATTATTGTTTCGAGATTCTTTTTTTTACCATCCCATGTATTGTAGTTGGAATAAAGGATATTATGATCAATTTTTTTTAAAATTATACTTTGTTTTGTTGGGGAATGAAATTTTTATCGTTTTACAATTACGTATTTTGAAAGTTTTTGCAGTTTTGCGATTACGTGCTTTCGAAATTTTCACCGTGCCTTCAGGCACGGGTATTCCGCTAGTATATATATATATATATATATATATATATATATATATATATATGGTGTGTGCATTAATATCCGTGGCTAGATATTATTATTATATATACTCTAGTGCTATCAGGGGAGGTTACGCGTAGAGGGGGAATCCCCTAGCATGGTGAGTAGGGAAATTATATCCCCAGGTCATAGCGTCCATTATATGGGTTAGAGGCATCTCACTTTCAGGGAAGGAGTATGACCGCCTCCTATAATTATGTTATTTTACCAAGTTAGTGAGCAATTCTAACTTGGGGTAACTAGGTTATGTGAATACACCTAGTGGGATAGTACTTTAGAGAATATACACATGGTGGGTTATTACTCAGGAGGATATCCATTATTAATTATTATTTCAACATATGTGTGAATATTGTAATATGGCTATACGCATATAATGACCTACATAACTATATAGGGGTAAATTAGTGCAGGCTGTGAATTGTATCATATATAGTGGATGTGAAAGTTATATAAATATGAAAAGTGAAATGATTAATTAAGTTAATGATGACAATAACTTAGAAATCATAATTTTGGCATCATCGGTTAGAGTAGGGTGGTTGCAAGGGGTTATATCGGTTATGTAGTTATGGGATAAATGACTAGGGAAATTAATTAAGGCGTTAATAGTACACAATAGAGGAGGGGTGAGGAGGTCCTCAAGGGAGTGCGACACTAACTAAGATATGAAGAGCATGCATACATATTTATTACTGCAAGTTAATCATTTGTTAAATGTTTTCCAAATGTTTTGCGTACTAACCCTTACTATAAAAACTTTTAAAAACCTTTTAGGTGTCCAAGCACAGGGACGCCAAACTTGACTTATTCCAGGGATTCATTGCTGCAGCACATGTGGATGTTGCGGGAGTTTGATAGGCGCTTCATTCTTTTCATTTCTAGTGTAGAAAATTCCTATCAGTTACTCGAGCATGTCCCTCACTATTTTATTCAGTACTTATGTCGGACTTGTTGAGATTTATTACTTATCTTTACTTTTGTTGGATTTGAGCCGATGGTTTATTCGGTAAGTTATTTAGATGTGAATTGTGGATTTCAGTTAATTGTGATTGTTTAAATTATTTTGTTTCCTCATGAGTATTTTATTATTTAATGAAGGATAAAACTTGGCACCAGTCTAATTTTCTTACTTAGGTGGTTAGTAATTGAAAAAACGAAGTGATGCTAAGAATGAACCAACTGAAGAGCCTATTCTAATTTAATTTAGGACTGATCACCCGGGGTTAATCAGGCGGGTTGTCACAGATGGTATCAGAGCATCAGGTTCTAGTGTCCTTGGTATCTATGCGTCTTATTACGTTTCAGCTTAGCGTTCGATTGTTATAGAGCCCTATTATTAGAACTGTTGATTCGTGTTTTGCTTTTGAGATTATCGTATTTCTCTTATTAGATTTTTTTTCTATAAATTTTGTACTTATACGATTCGATCTATTTTCAGATGCCACCGAAGAGATAGAGAGCGGAGAGGGTTGAGGCTAGGGATGAGCTCAGGGAGGCTCATCAGATACCGCCACCACCACCCCCACCCGAGTTGATCTCCACTACTCAGGTGGCAGTGATAGTGTCCCAGGCAGTTGAGACAACAATGAGGGCTATGGAATCCCATTTTCCTCATCCCTAGGCACCACCTCCAGTGGCATCATCTGTTCAGGCTCTAGTGGGGCCACCTTCTTGGAAGCGAGTTAGGGAGACCTTTCAGAAGGGTCACCCAATCGAGTTTCGGGGTAGTACCGATGTAGTAGAGGATTGTGACTAGAAGAAGAATATTCAACGCCATCTGCACATGCTGGAGTGTACCGATGTACAGAAACATATTCTTGATAGAATCCG
The DNA here is from genome assembly GCA_949130495.1 of Sambucus nigra. Taxonomy (NCBI): domain Eukaryota; kingdom Viridiplantae; phylum Streptophyta; class Magnoliopsida; order Dipsacales; family Adoxaceae; genus Sambucus; species Sambucus nigra. The sequence continues at coordinate 251,551,897 of OX422215.1, forward strand.
TTTGTCGGGGGCAGCCTTCTAATGGTGGGAATCAATTACCACCGCTGATGAGAGAGATCTGATGATATCTGAGTTTTAGGTGCGGTTCGACTGCAAATACTTTCCACCAGTGGTAGACGCTGAAATGAGGAATAAGTTTAGCGAGTTAGTACAAGGTGACCATTCCGTGGAAGATTATGAGGAAGAGTTCACCCATTTGGCGAACTTTGTGCCAAATGAGGTGAGCGACGAGGAGCAAAAGACGTAAAAATTCATGGATGGCCTGGCCTGGAGGATCAAGCAGCACTTGATTAGTAATCTGGCATTGGGGACATATACAAATGTCGTTAATACCGCCCCTATACATTGCAAAGATCATCGCTTCCATGCGAAGGGGAGCAAGAGGGTAGGGGAGCCGAGCCAGCAGGGAAAGGCAGTCATTAGTTGTGACATAAGTGGTACTCAACACCAGACTAGCGGTCAACAAGGGAACCAAGCTAATAAATTTAGGCCTGGTAGGTTCCGATCGGTAGGACAGGGATTCAAGTAGGGCCAGCCGGGCCCAAATAAGCAGCAACAGGTTCCTCACAATCGTCAGGGCCATAGGAACAATGGGGGAGGTTAGCAGGGTCAGCCACGTCAGGGTCAACGATAGGGGGACCATCAGAGACGCTTCTTTATTTCTGGCCAGACAGGACACTTCAAGAGGGAGTGGCCATAGAGGGGAAGATCCCAATAGCAGGGTGCCCAATAGGGGAAGTAGGGTCAGATGGCGCCAGTAGCCCCGTCTCCACCACCCCCACAGCAGCAAGGAAAAATGCACTGCGGGCGTGTGTATAACGTCTGGGATGTTCCCAATCCTCCAGCACAGCAGGAGTCGCCATCGGTTGAGGGTATGTTTCTCATCCATGGTCATGAGGGTAGTATACTTTTGATACGGGAGCATCTGATTCATTCATTAAATCTAAATTTACTAAACGGACGGGGTTACTAACGATCACAGGTAGTCTTCGTATGTGTGTAGTGTTGATAGTAGGCAGGGGCAGTGATTCACTTGATTTTTCGGGGGGTAGACATTTGGATTGGGAGGCTTAGTTTAGATACGTACCTCTTAGTGTTAGATATGGAGGGGTGCGATGTCATACTAGGTATGAACTAGTTGGCAGGTTATCGGGAGACTGTGAATTTTTACGAAAGGACAATTATGTTCTCCATTCCAGGATAGGAGATGTTCCTAATAACGATGCCTCTACCTAAGGGAGGGTCGCGCACACACTTGTATTATATCGAGGAGGAGACCTTATAGGAGGTGGTAGTTCCAATGGATTCAATTACGGTAGTAGGGGCCTTCGAGGGTGTTTTCCAGGAAATACTAGGGTTGCTACCCAGTAGGGAAATCAAGTTTGTAATCGATTTAGCACCAAGGATGAGGCCGATTGCTCGAGCACCTTATCATATGGCCCTTTGTCGTTCACCAGCTTGTTGGTTAGAGGTGGGGGACAACAAGCTATTGGTGCTAAAGATTGTCCAGGAGATGTCTACCAAGATAGAGTTGATCCGAGGGCGGATCTGGATAGCTCAGGATAGGCAGAAGAGATGTGCTGATTCTTTACGAAGACACATGGAGTTAGAGGTTGGGGATTAGGTATTAGTCCGGGTGTTCCCTATGAAAGGGGGGATGTGGTTCATCAAAAAAGGTAAATTAGCTCCAAGGTACATGGGACCTTTCCCTATTTTTGAGAGGGTGGGACCGGTAGTATATAAACTGGGATTGCCAGAGTATCTTCAGCGGATACACGATGTATTCCATATGGCATCGCTGAAGAAATATCAAAGGAGCGAGAGGGGCTTCTGGAACATTGCACTCAAGGAAATTGATTTACATCCAGACATCTCTTATGAGGAGAGACCGGTGGCTATTCTGGACCGTAGTGAGTGTAAGTTACGATCCAAGGTTGTTCCACTAGTTAGAGTACAGTGGGGTCATCACAACGTTGACGAGTCTACCTGGGAGCGGGAGGAGGATATGCGCGAACAATATCGAGAGATATTCTCCATAAGTACGACCTAATTTTGGGGATGAAATTCCTTTGTAGGGGGGGGGGGGGGGGGGAGTATGTAACACCCCATATTTTTGTGCATTAATATTTAAATAATTAGGGAAATTTCGGATTACTTGGATGTCGTAATTTAATTGAATTAATTATGATAATAATTATTTAAATGTTAATCGGAGAGTAAATGTTCAATATTTAGGGAAATTTAAATTACTAAGTGAATAGTAATAAATTATTTACGTCATTACGGGTATTAGTGATGGGGCATTTAGTTATCTCAGTCGAGAGTTGGTATAGACTAATTTGGGTGTGAGATAAGGATTTTTATAAATTAATTTGAATGCCAATTCTTAGTGTACGATCAAGTTCGGATGGGACGAGATAGTCGAAAAAGTGTACTAGGGGTAGTAAACGGGTCAAGGGACGTTTTGAGGCATTATCGAGACCACACGGGAGTATTTGGGTCACTTGGGCTTGGCCCATTAGGCAAAAAAGGGATGAAGCGTAATTAATTAATTAAAAGGAAAAGGGGAACAACTGATTAGAGATGAGAAAACACTTAGTGGGAGAGAAAACCCTAAGAAGCCGTTAAAGGCAATTTGGGGGACAAAGGAAATAGCCAAAAGAGGGGATTTCATTTTCAACCTTGAAAATCACAACTCCAGATCCGACCCTACGCAACTATAAGAAAAGTGGTTAACTTTCTATAGCATTTAATTATGTTTCAATACATATTTATGTGATGTGAATACCTAAAATTCGTTTTGGGGATAAATGGATACAAAAATGGGGTTTTTGTAATTGGAACACAAGGTGAGAATTAGTATAGGAATTTATGGTGTAACATGATTCTAATCAGATATTTTCGTTAGTTGTAATAAACCCAAACGAATTAGGAATGAAATTGAGTTTGTAATTTGGTGTTGTGACTGATTTACGAATAGCTCGGTTCTTTTCCCAATTTAAAAAATAGTAGAGAATGTAAATTAAATGGGGTTTGGGGACTTTATGGGGGTGCCTTATGGTGTTATTGAAGTGTTATATTGATGAGAAGGCTTGGGTTAGACTGTAGAACGAGTTGATAATTTAAGGTCTTTGTCCATGGCTGAAAAAGGGACTCGGAAAGACGAAGACAAAGACCTGTTCAATCGATGGATCGGTGGATGGTCCGAGATTTTTGATAGTTACGCCAGTTTTAATATATAAGGGAAATTAATTAGAAATTCTTCCCCATACTTTAGTTAGTGAGAAATAAGTATGGAACATTAATTCCTAACAAAAATAAAGGAAAGTAATTGGGGTTGGGAGGAATTGATGTGTGACACGTTATGGGAATTTTGGGAAGAGTATTCCAAAATAATTAAATACGGATCAAGCGGGCGAGTCCGGGTATGTTGGTAGGGATACCAAGGTGTTAAATTAATTTATATTGAAAACTAATTAATTTGGAGTCGGGGACTGGGAGTTGGGTATTATTTTATTTCGGGCCATGAGAGCGAGTCTGAATAAATTGGTTGGAGGGACACCAAAAGTAATTTAATTAATTAATGTGCAATTAATTAATAATGAGAGTTCGGCCATAAACTCATGATAATTTATATAGGCTTTCTGTTATGGGCTTAGTACACGGTATAGCCAGGGTGTTATATATATATATATATATATATATATATATATACACACACACACACACAATGTGCGATAGTATATATGTATGGTGTGTGCATTAATATCAGTGACTAGATATTATTATTATATATACTCTAGTGCTATCAGGGTAGGTTGCGAGTAGAGAGTGAATCCCCTAGCTTGAGGAGTAGGGCAATTCTATCCCCAGGTCATAGCGTCCATTATATGGGTGGGGAGCATCTTACTTTCAAGGAAGGAATATGACCGGCTCCTATAATTATGTTATTTTACCATGTTAGTGAGAAATTCTGACATGGGGTAACTAGGTTATGTGAATACACCTAGTGGGATAGTACTTCAGAGAATATACATCCGGTGAGTTATTACTCAGGAGGATATCCATTATTAATTATTATTTCAACATATGTGTGAATGTTGTAATAAGACTATACGTATATAATGAGCTAAATAATTATATACGGGTAAATTGGTACAGGCTATGAATTGTATCATATATAGTGAATGTGAAAGTTATATTAATATAAAAAAGGAAATGTTTAATTAAGTTAATGATGCCAATAACTTAGAAATCATAATTTTGGCATACTCTGTTAGAGTAGGGTTTTGCAAGGGGTTATATTAGTTATCTAGTTATGGGATAAATGACTACGAAAATTAATTATGGCATTAATACGAAAATTAAATATATTTACAAGTGATGTATGAAAGTGGTTGAATGCATTATATGTCAATGGGAGCTATGAATACAAGTTAAGATACGTAGTGATGGTAGGTGGAATATTGTTGTGACTCTTGCTTAGTCCATGAGTTTGCTTGCAGGAGATTTATCGGAGGTCTAGGGGGTTTGTAAGTGTAGGGGAGTTTCTCGAAGCTGATTCAGATGAGACAAAACATCTTAGGACTGAGGTTTGGGCGACTTCAGGAGGTCACTTCCCTTCAATTTTCAGTCCTGCTCTTAGTGTAAGTCATAAGTGAACCTTGATGATGAAGTCTTTGAGATTTCTAAGGGAGGTATTTTGGAATAAATGAGATTTCTTGGAGGAAAAAAGCACGAGTGAGGTCTATTATAGTACAACAGGACATTCTTGAGAGATTCAAGGGATTTATAAGGAGAGTAGTTGATTGTCTCAAGTTTAGGGCTATTTTTAGGACCTATTCCCTACATTCAAGGAGTTCAAGGATATTCTAAATACGAAGTGTAACATACCATCAGTAGCCCGTTGTTGCTTTCTTGCTAAGGTTGAAAAGGGCGAGACTTATCCTTTATGCAAGTTGGGGTATAGTCGTAACTAATAATCGACACATCCATCATCATTAGATTATGTTGGGAAGGAGCCCACACGTGGCTAAGGATAGGTGTTGTGGACTTAGATATTATATGTGTTTAAAATCTCTGATCATAGAGATATGAGTGAATGGAACTGTAGGCCTTGGGGGCTATACAAAAGACCTTTGGGCCAAGTTAAATTCTTCACCACTAACTTCCACATCCTATTTTCTCTTTTAGAACTCTCTTGAGAAAGAAAAACCCTTCCTTAAGCAAGCAAACAATGTCCTCTAAACAAAATTCTCTCTCTAAAGTCTTGGACCCCACACCCCTTTTTGCTATTGGGATTGGGCCCACATATTTTTTCTACCGATAATGTAGTCGAATGCATAGCCCTAGCTTGAACTTACCACTGGATCAATTACAGCTGACATCAAGGTGATGAGTTTGAGGTGGTATTCAACCCCAATTTTATTAGTAGGGACCACTATTCCTCACCGATCACACATCATGGTCTGGCAGTGTTTTGAAAGATTTACATGATTTTGGTCAAAGTAATTCTTAGGGCTATAAGGATTAATGAGAGGGCCTGCTTCATGGTGTCCAATCACGTGTGTTTTAACAAGTGCTTTCTCCAGTATGGGGCCAGATTCCCCCTTCCCCTACATATAGTTAGGATCATGAAATTTTCATTGCTTGAATTGACCTCTATTTTGAGATTTGAAATTTTCATTTAACTTTTATAATGGTTCTTAACCTAGCAGGTCAGAGTTTGATAGGATTACTGAGGCTCGGAGGTTGGCCTATAGTCCTTTCGATATTATCATTACTACCAAACACCTATTTAACTACGGTTTGGGATATGAGTATAAGACTCCAACATTTATCGGGGTGCATGACGCTCTTAAGATAATTATGGTGGCCATACTAGAGGTTGGGCCTTAGGCTTAGGCAATGGCTTTTTGGAAGAGTAATTCTTCATTTGAAGTACGGATGGAGGTTCCTGAGGCCTCTGAAGAAGAGGATTGCAAAACTTAGAGTCTCTATGTCAGTTGATGAGCCCATTATTCTTTCCAACTGCTTCCCTTATAAGTATCTTTGCCCTTTTATTTTTATCTTATTTATTAGTTCTTTCATGGTTGACTTTGACCTATGTTTAATTTCGTAGATGGATGAGTCCTTATTGCGGTTATGACCAATAAAAATGGGAGATCTAATACAACCAAGCGCTTAAATTTTAGTTCTTCAGTGGAGATTCCAATGCTTAGGGATAAGATGGTGAAGGAGGTTAACACGGCATGTGGTTGTATCAAAGGCTCAAATTTGGCGATAGAAAAAACCCTACCCATGCTGTATGCAGAATCAGGGGTAGGTTGGACTTATGGGGAAACATAGGAAGATCCTTCAATTCTAAGGTACTTAGATACCTTGGTCTGAAATAAAGAAATTATAAAAAATTTGGTGCCTCCTTAGGATGAGGGTAGTTTTCAATGGGCGACTTAGGTGCTCAGTTCTTCATATAAAAAGCAATACTTGAGTCCTCCCTAAGCTGATGGAATATGGACTTATAACTTAGATGTGGGTGCCCTTCATTCACTCAAAAAGACAAAAAGTTATGATATGGTGTCCACTTTGAGGGGTAGATATACCATTACCAATGCTGAGGAATTGGTCCATTTGATGGGTAAGATACTTGCATATTTTTTTGACTTGTTCCTTGACCTTTTACATTCTATTCCTTATACTTATATCTTTTTCTCTTATACGCTCAACACCTAACTGAAGCTCTTTCGGTCGATGCTCTAGATGGTAGTTGATTAGGCATAAATTCTTCATATTTATTAACTTAATTTTGATTCTTTTATGGTCTCGTGGAGTGTAAATGGAATGGATTTATCTCATATTCATGCTACTAACCCTTTTTTACTAGTATTTCCTGATTTGTGTATTTCTCTTGTGATTTACAAGTATTTTGTGCAAGTAAATGCAAGAGAGAAACCAAAATAGTGAAAGAAATAAAAGAAAGGAAGTTGAAGGGAACTATCATAATTTTGTAGCCTTATTTAGATAGTTGGTCCAGTTGGAAATTTAAAGATATTGAAGTCATAATAATACTGAAAAAAATATCACCTCATACGACTTACGGTGTAGAAGTTATGCCCGTTTGAAGATGAAGAATGGAAAAGCAAAAACAAGGAAGGCTGCAAGTAAAACCAGTTCGATTTTTTGTAGAAACGGTTCGATCGGGTGGTAAATAGAATTGGTTCAATTTAAGGGAACCTGGTAACCATTATTCACGCTTTAAAGGCAGTACAAATTATCTGAAGCGGGATTTTTATTTTGGCCTTATCTTTTAGCGAAAAGCGCTTTAAAGTTTACAAACTCTTCGAAACGAGTTCGAACCTATATATTTAGTCATTAGGGTTCGTTTAACATTGATTTCATTCATCTAAAAGCACCTAATCAAGGAAAAACATCTAGGATAATAATGTACATATTTTTTTTTTCTTCAAGATTTGATTTCTTCTTGCATGTTTATGTTCTTCAACCTTGAAAGCCTTAAATTCCAGTACTTTTATTATTCTTTAATCATTTTAACATGCTTGTTAATGGATTCTTGCATTGTTAACACCATCATGTTTAGTAGCTAGTTCAAGGGTTGGGATCATGTTTCCTCCATTCATGAACATTGAGCTTTGAATGTTAGGTTATTGGTAGAAATACAATTAATTGAAACCACGTGTATTAAAGTTGAAATATTAGGCGTTTAAATTTCTTTTTCATGCAACACTAGTGTTTATAGAGATATTCTGAAATTAATCCACTTGTGACCATATTCGAGCGAAATTTTAATCTTCCATTGTTGAATTAAATTTCTTCTTCTTTAATGTTTATAATCAATTGAATATGCCCGGTTAAATATTTTTGAACCCAAATCCTTTATACTCGTTGTTTAGCCAATGATCGGGATGTGATCCTAATCCCGTTTTCTTAATCTTTTCTTAAGTTTTAATTAGTTTTAGTTAACTAGTTTATTTTGCCCTTTTTCCTTTCTCATCGCATCATCTTATTTTACACTTTATTTTAGAAGTAATAAATCAATTTAAATCTGTCCAACATTTCATGTGGATTCGATACCCAGACTAGCCACTATTCTCCATAAGAGTGTAGTTAAAGTTTAGGTTTTTTGTATTGTGGTCAGAAGAGGATAATAATGACTATTGTACTACATTGTTGCTCAATTTTTACCTTGGTCAGTAGTAGAGCATGGATGAAAGATACTGATATGATGAGCATTTAGGACATCACTTGGTTGTATCTAGACCTAATGATCAATAGTTTGAGGTTGTATATAAGGGCTCTTAAGATGGAGAGGTATGCTTTGAATACACAAGTTAATTCCCTCGAATAAGAGAATATTTCTAATAAGAAGATACTCAAAGATTGTGCCTCTTACTGGGGCCTACATAGAAGTGTCTAGCCAAGGTTGAGGAGCTATAAACCCTTGCTTAGGTTATGCTCACAGTCATGTCCGAGGATCTTCGAGGCAAGAAAGGTGATATTCAAAGCTTTAAGGAGATACTTCTTTGGGTTGACGGAGAGGTGGAACTTTTTAAGGTGAGTGGAAAAAGGTCTTCTACAGAAAATGAAAAGATGATTTCCCAATGTCAGAATTTACAAATGAGTTATATCAAAGTATTTGATAAGCATAAATAACATTAGGGATTAATTCGTACTTCTATGCAAAAACAATTAGATTCTTATTTGTAGTCTTGTGTCTTTAAGAAGTACCTCTTCTAGAACTTCAATGCTCAGTTCGAAGCTTGTAGGGTCAAGGTCTAGATGTTATTCCCCGAGGCAGATGTCTCTAGTCTATTTCCTGAAGACCCTAAAATATGAGAAGAGTGCTCAGATTACAAATACAACAATTACGATGAGGATGAGGATGAAGATGCCTATTTTCCTAAGTCCCAAGAGTAAGAAACCATAAAAGGAACCTATACCTTTCTGCCTTCAATAAGTGAATCCATTTTAGACCCCCAAACACTCAAGCCTTCACGAGATTTTATGTGATTTTGTCTTTATTTTAGTAACCTATCCGTTGGACGTGGGCCACTTTTTGTAATCTCCATATTTACACTTGATGAAAAGGTAGTTTTGGACTTATGGAACTTTTTTATTCTTCAATATTCACTTTATTACTCTTTTCTTTTTTGCTATGTAATTTTTGATACCGAATTTCCCTATTTGAGGCCTCTCTGGTGTGCACCCAGTATGTAGTGCACCCTTAGTCCCCAAGATTACTTAGTAAAGTAAAGTAACTTGATATGTGAATATCTTAGAGCATCCCTGAGGTTCCAATCACCTAAAGCCCAGCACTTGTGAAGTTTCTGAAGTAGACGTTGAGAATTTGTAGTGGGTCCTTAAACCTTAGAACCACATAATATTTGATACTTGTTCTTTTTAGGACTGAAAGCTAACACTCTTTGTAACAACCCTTAGCTACCCCCACCCTGGCCAAAATTTTGGGCGTAAAGACTTACAATCAATCTTGTAAGGGGTTCGTAGACCCATGCGCTTAGTAAAACTGTAACTTTAAGTTCTACAAAGGGTCATAGGACCTCTATTCTTAGGTCAACTTGATTTTGAAGTCCTATAAATGTACTTAAGAGTTATGAACTTGGAAAGTTTAAAATTTCAATTCCTATAAGATTCTTACGACCTCTGGGTTGAGAAATGATTTAAAATTTAATGTCCTTATAAAGTCGAAAGACCTCCAGCCAAAAAGAAAATTGAAATTTGAAGTCCTTATAAGGGTCTCAGACCTCGGGACCTTGAGCCTCATACCCTAGCTCTATTAAAAATGGAAGTTTTGGACTTTTTTGTGTTTGAACACTTGGTCCCAAATGTTTTTTTGAAAATATATGTTTTCTTAAATATTTTCAAAAAATCATGTTTATGGGGTGTAAGGTTTGCATGTATTTTTTTGTATAACTCCATGAAAAAGAAAAAAAAAATAATGTAAGGAAATATTCTATTTATGGGTATTTAGACCTTAGCCTTTTAGAATCATGGATTAAAATATAAATAATCACTTTAGTATTTTATGGGTTCGTAGACCTTTGACTATGCTTTTGGGGGTATTAAAACCTGAGAATTGTAGTCTTTTTTGGGTTTTGAGACCTTTGACTTTTGGTCTGAAGCCAAGGCTGAAATCCTCATAACTTGCAAGTTGGGTCTCGAGACCTTAGATTAAACCTATAGACAATGATGAAATCATTACAACTCTTTTTTCGGTCCTTAAGCCTTGGTTTCAATTTTGATTAAAGGCTAAAGTTCTTGTAACTTGATTTGTGGGACATAAGACCTTAGTTTTATAGAGCCAAGGATGAAATCCCTTTTGCTTTTAAAGAATGATGATATTGAATATATCACATGTATCAAAAAGATTTTTTTTTTATTTCTCTTGAACAACTAAGTACATGGGTTATAGTCATTCTATGGGATGTAGTATATATCCTAAGGCTTGTACTGCCTCTAACATTCCACACTAATTTGGACTCTTAGCTACGAGGGAAACTTTCCTCATGTCATGGGGTAGAGGTTACCAAACTCATCCTCACTATCCCATGATTTTTACAAGGAGATCATAAATTGGTGGTAGATGAGGTAAGACCTCTAGTCATACCACATATATCTTTTTGAGATTTGATGGGATCTTCACCAAGACCTGTGGAGTTTTTTGCGACTTCTTCTTATCTATCATGGAAGTGACGTTGAACTCATGATTTTTTTGGTCACCAGAGACCTCTCCCACTCCCTAGGAGGTTGGGGACCTCATGACCGTCCCGCGAGTTGAGATCACAGCATCCAAATCATTGAGAGATGATTTTATTATGATGACATTGTAGGCTAAGGGGAGGTCCACTACTATAATTTTTTTCCAAATGGTTCTGAAACATTCCTATGAGCCAAGGGTGAGGGGGAAGCTCACGTATCCCAAGGAATATGTCCACTCTCTACTGAACCTAATGAAATGGTTATTGGTTAGATGCATGTGCTTTGCACCAATGTCTGTGTCTTCAAATAATCAAAGACCAGGATGTTTGTAGAGCTTCCCGTATCAATTAGGATTGTTCTTATGTCAGCATTTCCCATGATTGATGTGATCATAAAAGGATCGTCATGAGGTAGTCGAACCGTTTTTATGTCAATTCTGGGAAGACCATCATTGGAACCTCCTTGGGGACTTGATGTGGGAAAGATACATATTTTACTTGAACCCCTTCATTTTGGATGCCCCCAATGTGTTTTTTTGGATGTGGCAGAGATCCCTCCTCTGAATATGCATTAGACATCAATTAAAGGAACATCATTGTGACACCCCGACTAATTAAACACCGGGTAGCTACTCCTTTATAAAATTAATTCAAAATGCCAAGTTGGCTCAGTTAATAGCATCACTGTCGAAAACGTTTTATTATTACTAACCACCTAGTATTTAAAAAGTAAGTGCCAAATTTTATTAAATCTGATTAACATGCAACAAGAGTAATGAATAACTAAATAACACCATTCACCATACTGAAGTAACAAGAATAACCATCACAATATGTAAATAAAACCTGGAGGAAAAACTCCTCAATACAAATCCCACGACTGATATGTAAACTGAAATAAATAACTAAAACTGAGTACTGAGCAATACATGCTAGAGTCTGAAAACTGAAATGTAAAAAAATGCTCTAAATAGGAATGGGCAACATGCCCTACAACTGATAGATAGTGACTCTGGAATCCAAAAGATAGAAGCGTCTATGAGCAAATCCCTGTAGCTTCCACAACCAGCTACAGCACGTCACCTGAATGAGTACCTATGCTTGGTGTCCTTGTGGCTGGGCACCTAAAAAGGTTTTACAAGAAAATATATTTGAAAGCAAATGGGTCAGAGCCCGAAAGTGGAAATCATTTTAAAAACCTGCAAGTGCTTTAAAAACATTTAAAACATTAAATGCAAAGTACATGTTAGGACGTGCACTCACATTATATTCTCACCTCTCGTCTAACTGTGCACTCCTAACGTAAGTACCCATCTATAACTACCCATACTACTAGCTAACTGACAACATAACTAGCTAGACTACCACGGGTTCTACCCATGTAATCGGTTCCATATAACATAACAACTCTCGTAATCAAGTAGAGGTTTACTGTGAACACAGTTACTAAATATGCCAATGATATAACTATCAGTTAACTCATTATATAACTCGAAACAATACCGTAATATTTTTACAACATTCACATGAGGATTTCCATTAATTTAATGTATATTATTCACATCATAAATATACGATACAAGCACCCCGCAATCTAAGCTGTAGTGCACACATACTCTGCTATCCATCCCGGTACATCACGTACATAAGGATCACATATTCCGAATCTCTCAGGAATAGTTCAGATAACACAAATCACAAATAGTGGAGGCGAACGTAGTCACCATCACATGGGTCACGCACATACCTACGCTCCCATGGTCAGCGGACTTATTAATATCACAATAAGTCTTTCTATGACCTATGTTCATCAAGGTACCAGTCTATATCCCCCCCGTAGGCACACAAGGAATAGAGGGTCCTAAGCGAACGAAACCTCCCGTGATAGCAAGTATGGTAGGTATGTCATACATACAATCCATATACTAATACTAAGTAAACACACATCTTAGTAATACCGTATTTTAATCGTAGTACATATCGCATTCTTGTACTAACTAATTATCACAACTTATTTTATTCCGGTTCATAATTATACGCGCTATAATTCATCCTCACATCGTAGTAGTCACTCACGTCTCAACCCAAATGATTCATTGAATATAACTCTCGTATATGATTTACTCATCCCAACAACCCAAAAGTCCCAAATAAGTCACTATATCATCAAAGGAATGCTAACTCTACCCTTGAACCATCTCCCGGAACTCCAAAAGTCAAAACAGTCCAAAAAGGGGCAAACTGTCAACTCGTTAAAAGTCTCGTTCGAACGAGGCTTCGAACGAGTTTGGACTGTCAGGTCGTTAGAAGTCTCGTTCGAACGAGGCTGTTCGAACGAGATTCCAGTTCGTTCGAACGAACTGACCCTTCTAACGATATCTCGTTCGAACGAGATATCGAACGAAAATCCTACTCGTTAATAACGACTGGTCAACTCGTTAGAAGCTCGTTCGAACGAGCTCGTTCGAACGACCTGGGGGTTGCTTCTAACGAGATGCCAGTTTTGGCCCAGAACTTCCCAAAAATCGTTTTTCACCATTTTTACTCCTCAAACCTCTTCTAAAATTCGTTCCCACAATATATTGAATTCTCTAATCATCCTCAAACATGTTAAGGGGTTATACTAACATCATTAAAGGGTTTGATATCATCTAAACATCATTAAATCACAATTTCCACACTAATTCCCAATTTTCTTCAAGAACATAAACCCTAACTTTTTCTCATCATAAATTCCCAGATTTTAATTCGTTTATACATCACCTAGATATGAAATATCCGAAATTAAATCTCCCAACAATGTTTCTACATGCAAACCTATCCCAACATTCAATAATAACTTCAAATTTCATGGGTTTTCTTTTAATCTTTCAAGAACAATTAAGATTCTTCAATTTCTAACATGGAAAAGACATTCTCAGTAATTAAATGGAAATAAAGTCACTTGCCTTGGTTTGATTTCTGAATTTGGTGTGGATTCGGTGTAGAATTTCTGCAGAATCTCTCTCTCTCTCTCTCCTTCTCCAAGCTTTCTTCTCCAAAAGGCTATGGTGGCTAGGGTTTGCTTTGGGGAAACTTATGAAACCTAATTTCAATAAACCTCCGTAGCTTGTTGGGTTAATAAGGGTTGGTTGGGGTCAATCCTTATCAGATTACAACTCTCAATTTTCGTCACTTTTAATTACCCAAAAATACCAAATTACTAAAATACCCTTTAAGTTACCGGTATGGTCTAAAATTACCCCGGGACCCAAACACACCCCCGGCTAGTGTTTTCTGACTATCTCGACCCTTCCGAACGCGTTGGCGCACTCAAAACGACCATACGGATTATAGATTTTAAATTCCCTTTTATTAACAAAATATTATACCGTGACGCGGCGGTCCCACGCGTCTCAACAAAATTTCCAAATTGCCGTATATAAATCTCACGACAAATTTTATAATACCAAATACATATATAATCATATATGCACATAATCAACTACCAATTCGCATCACATCAGTATTTATAACCCGGATTAATTTCCAATTAATACGCATTTAATTAATTAATCCCAAAAATAAATATAGCCAAAAGTACGGGGTATTACATACTCCCCCCCTAATAACTGAATTTCGTCCCGAAATTCGAAACTAGAAAGTACCTGCTAAAAACAGCTCTGGATAACGTTCGCGCATCTCATCCTCGCGCTCCCATGTGGACTCCTCGACATTGTGATGTCGCCACTGAACACGTACTAACGGGACTATCTTTGACCGTAGTTTCCTCTCGCTTCGGTCCAGAATAGCAATCGGCCCTTCCTCATAAGAGTTATCCGGCTGGAGATCGATGTCCTCCACAGCAATGTGAGAATGAGCCAAATCATCCCTAAGGTATTTCCTCAGCGAGGAAATATGGAACACGTCGTGAATCCGATGCAAATGCTCCGGTAACCCGAGTCTATACGCAACCGGTCCGATCCGCTCAATAATAGGAAACGGCCCCACATACCTCGGTGCCAACTTCCCCTTCTTCCCGAATCGCATAATTCCCTTCATCGGAGAAACCCTGAGAAAAACCTGGTCCCCCACTTGGAACTCCCTGAAAAATCTCTTCGCATCAGCATAACTCTTCTGCCTGTCTTGAGCTACCCGAATGCGACTCCGAATCAACTCAATCCTTGCCGAAGTATCCTGAATTACTTCCGGCCCAAGTAGTTTGTTGTCCCCCACTTCCAACCAACATGCTGGGGAACGACAAGGCCTACCGTACAATGCCTCAAACGGAGCCATGCCAATCGTGAACTGATAGGAGTTGTTGTAAGCAAACTCCACCAGTGGAAGGTACTGCTCCCATCCACCCCCGAAGTCAATAATACACATGCGTAGCATGTCTTCCAACATCTGATTGGTGCGCTCGGTCTGCCCATCAGTCTGCGGATGATAAGCCGTACTCAACCGCAATTCCGTGCCCATGGCCTCCTGGAAACTCTCCCAAAACCTCGAAACAAATATCTTGTCTCTGTCAGACACGATATTTAGGGGCACACTGTGAAGTCTCACAATCTCTGAAATGAAGAGTTGGGCATACTGACCCGCAGTGTAATCAGTCCTAACGGGTAAAAAGTGAGCGACCTTGGACAATCTGTCCACAATTACCCAAACGGAGTCGTGACCCCTCTGCGACGTAGGCAACCCCGTGATAAAGTCCATGGATATGCTCTCCCACATCCAAACCGGAACCTCCAATGGCTGTAGCAATCCTGTTGGTCTCTGATGATCCACTTTTACAAGCTGACAAGTGGCGCATTTCGAGACAAACTCTGCGATATCTCTCTTCATACCGCTCCACCAATACTGCCGTCTCATATCTTGGTACATTTTGTCCCCTCCGGGATGTACCGCGAACCGTGAGCCGTGCGACTCTGCCATCACATCGTGTCGCAGTTCCTCTCCTTCCGGAACTACCAATCTTCCATTGAAGCGTAATCCCCCGTCTGAGCTAACGGTATAGGATTCAGCTCCCTCAGTGAGTAATCGAACTATCTGCTCCTGACAGAACGAATCATTTGCCTGTGCCCGTACAACCTTCATGACAATCTGCGGTGTAACGGTCATCACAGCCATGAAAGATCGGGCCACTGCATCCTGGTGTCCCAATTCCTTCCACTTCGCTTTCCACACTTCTGCCACCTCATCTGCTGGCCTGCGGCTCAACGCGTCTGCTACCACGTTAGCCTTACCCGGGTGGTACTGAATGTCGAACTGGTAGTCTTTCACAAATTCAAGCCACCTACGCTGCCGCATATTTAATTCCTTCTGCGTGAACAGATACTGTAGTGACTTGTGGTCCGTGAACAGCTGAAACTTCTCCCCCAAAAGATAGTGCCTCCAAATCCGTAAGGCAAATACTACTGCTGCCAATTCCAAATCATGCGTGGGGTAATTCTTCTCATGAGGCTTAAGCTTACGGGAAGCATAAGCTATGGCCTGTCTCTCCTGCTGCAAAACACCTCCAAGCCCTTGCAAAGACGCATCGGTGTAAACCAAATACTCAACTCCCGGTCTCGGCAATGCTAACACAGGTGCTGAGGTCAATTTGTCCTTCAACTCATCGAATGCCAACTGACAGGCATCACTCCAGATATATGGCACACCCTTACGAGTAAGATGTGTCAAAGGACCTGCTATCTCTGAGAAACCCCGAATAAACCTCCTGTAGTATCCTGCTAAACCCAAGAAACTACGAATCTCCGTTGGTGTCGTGGGCTGTCCCCACTCCCTCACCGCTGACACCTTCCCCGGATCGACAGATATTCCCTGGTCGGAAATAATGTGACCCAAGAACTGGACTTCCTTCAGCCAAAACCCGCACTTCTCATATTTTGCATACAACTCGTTCTGACGAAGTGTCTGCAAAACCATCCTCAAATGCTCGGCGTGCTCCTCCTCTGTCTGAGAGTAAACCAGAATGTCATCAATGAAGACAATGACAAATTGATCTAGGAAATCTCTGAACACCCTATTCATCAAGTCCATAAACACTGCTGGAGCGTTGGTCAAGCCGAAAGGCATAACCCGAAACTCATAAGAACCATATCTCGACAAGAACGCAGTCTTCGAGACATCCTCCTCCCTGATACGCAACTGATGGTATCCCGACCTCAAGTCAATCTTCGAGAAGAAAGAAGCTCCTCTCAACTGGTCGAATAAGTCATCGATTCGAGGCAACGGATACTTATTTCGTATCGTGACCTTATTCAACTCTCGGTAGTCCACGTACAATCTCAGTGAACCATCCCTCTTCTTCACAAACAAAACTGGAGCGCCCCAAGGTGAGGTACTCCTGCGAATAAAGCCCTGCCCTAACAGCTGCTCTATCTGATCCCGTAACTCTCGCATCTCAGCTGGAGCCATACGGTACGGTACACGTGCTATAGGTCTCGTACCCGGTAGCAGATCAATAACGAAGTCTATCTCTCGACTGGGTGGTAAGCCTGGTATCTCCTGAAACACATCCGAATACTCCCTGACAACCGGGATCGAATCTAAAGGAATCACAACCTCCTTAGAGGTATCCTCCTCTATGTAATACAGATGAGCGGTCGATCCTCCCTCTGGGCGAGGCATCGCCACTATAAACATCTCCTGCCCCGGAATGGCAAAAACAATGCTCCCGCTGAAGCAATCAATCATGGCCCTATATGCTACGAGCCAATCCATCCCGATGATCACATCGTGAACATGCATGTCTAACACTAACATGTCCGCAGGCAATACCAAACCACCAACCTCTACCCCGACTCCCCGGCATATAAAGAAAATAAGTGACCCACTCCCTAATCGTGAGTCGACACACGTCACTGTGCTCTCTGCCGTAGCTAACAATCCTAAAGCTTTCGCGAAGTGTGTAGCAATAAAACAGTGTGTAGCACCCGTATCAAATAACACCCGACCCATAGTGCCATGGATAGGAAACGTACCCTCGATTGCGGGCGGTGCCTGTGGAACTGCAGCCTGGTGAACGTTGTACACACGTCCATACTGTAGTTGCCCCTGTTGAGCTGGGACTGCTGGAATGGGTGGCAATGCTGCCATCTGTGGCGGTGCGGGAAGAGCGGCGGGAAACATTGGTCTCTGTGGATCCTGGCGAGCACCCTGCTGCTGCTGCTGTGGGGCCCTGCCCCTATCAGGACAATCCTGCTTCTTATGGCCAGTCTTGCCACAAGTAAAGCACTTCCCTGGGAAGTTTCCTCCCCTCTGCCCCTGCTGTCCCCGGCCCTGGTGGCCGTTACCATTCCTCCCTTGGCCCTGCTGGCCCTGATGGAACTGCTGCCCATTCTGCCCCTGCTGGCCCTGCTGGCCGTTTGGACCCTGATGGCCTTGGCGGAAACCTCCCTGTCCCTGCCTGTAGTTCCCTGATCGGAACCTCTTATTGTCCCCCTGCTGGGTACCCTGCTTAGTCTGTCTCTGCCCCTGACCGGTTTGTGCCCCGCTGGCACCATGTCCTCCAGTCCTGCCCTGATGGCTAGACTCCCCTGACCGCTTGCCCTCGGCCATATGAAAACGGTGGTCCTGGCAGTGTAGTAATGCAGCGTTAACCACATCAGAATACGTGGCCAGCGATAGGTTCCCAAGCAGATGCTGCCGGATTCTCCAATTCAACCCGTCGGTGAACTTCTCTATCTTCTTCTTCTCTGTTGGAATCTCGTCTGGAACGATATTCAACAGGTTTGTGAACTCGGCCTCATACTCGGCCACTGTCTTGCCCTCTTGTTTCAAACTCATCAGCTTCCTCCTCATCTCTGTATGAACTGCGGACGGAAAGTACTTGCGGTCGAACCGCACCCAGAACTCCTGTATCGTGAGGGTATCCCTCTCCTACGCGGTGGTAATGGACTCCCACCACTGCAGCGCAGATCCAACTAGCTTGAAAGTAGCTAGCACCTGTTTCTGAACATCAGTGCACTCATGCATCCTCAAATGCCTCTGCATGTCCTTCCTCCATTGGCTCGAGATAACCACATCTGAGCTTCCAGCAAACTCTGGTGGATGCGCTTTCTGAAAAGCGTCACGTACACGCTCCCAAGCAGACGGGAATGCATTAACCTGTACTGGCGCGGCAGCCGGCGCCTGCGGTGGTGCCTGCTGAATCACGGCAATCGCGGCATTTACCGCTTGGGCTACTATAGCAGCAACCTCAGCGGCGTTCAACATGCCCTGAACTGGAGCGGGCTGTGGTTCGGGCGTAGCATTCCTGGGAACTCATCGTGCACGTCGTGGAGGCATCTGAAATAAGAACAAAGTTTATAAGTTCACGGTTTATAAACTTAATATAGCTGAAGAACGAAGCATACACAAAAGAATACAACAGTCCTAAAATATAGGGCTCTATATCAAACAAACGTAGCGGAAACATAATAGCCGTACAGATCCTAAAGGACACTAGAACCTGACGCTCTGATACCACCTGTGACACCCCGACTAATTAAACACCGGGTAGCTACTCCTTTATAAAATTAATTCAAAATGCCAAGTTGGCTCAGTTAATAGCATCACTGTCGAAAACGTTTTATTATTACTAACCACCTAGTATTTAAAAAGTAAGTGCCAAATTTTATTAAATCTGATTAACATGCAACAAGAGTAATGAATAACTAAATAACACCATTCACCATACTGAAGTAACAAGAATAACCATCACAATATGTAAATAAAACCTGGAGGAAAAACTCCTAAATACAAATCCCACGACTGATATGTAAACTGAAATAAATAACTAAAACTGAGTACTGAGCAATACATGCTAGAGTCTGAAAACTGAAATGTAAAAAAATGCTCTAAATAGGAATGGGCAACATGCCCTACAACTGATAGATAGTGACTCTGGAATCCAAAAGATAGAAGCGTCTATGAGCAAATCCCTGTAGCTTCCACAACCAGCTACAGCACGTCACCTGAATGAGTACCTATGCTTGGTGTCCTTGTGGCTGGTCACCTAAAAAGGTTTTACAAGAAAATATATTTGAAAGCAAATGGGTCAGAGCCCGAAAGTGGAAATCATTTTAAAAACCTGCAAGTGCTTTAAAAACATTTAAAACATTAAATGCAAAGTACATGTTAGGACGTGCACTCACATTATATTCTCACCTCTCGTCTAACTGTGCACTCCTAACGTAAGTACCCATCTATAACTACCCATACTACTAGCTAACTGACAACATAACTAGCTAGACTACCACGGGTTCTACCCATGTAATCGGTTCCATATAACATAACAACTCTCGTAATCAAGTAGAGGTTTACTGTGAACACAGTTACTAAATATGCCAATGATATAACTATCAGTTAACTCATTATATAACTCGAAACAATACCGTAATATTTTTACAACATTCACATGAGGATTTCCATTAATTTAATGTATATTATTCACATCATAAATATACGATACAAGCACCCCGCAATCTAAGCTGTAGTGCACACATACTCTGCTATCCATCCCGGTACATCACGTACATAAGGATCACATATTCCGAATCTCTCAGGAATAGTTCAGATAACACAAATCACAAATAGTGGAGGCGAACATAGTCACCATCACATGGGTCACGCACATACCTACGCTCCCATGGTCAGCGGACTTATTAATATCACAATAAGTCTTTCTATGACCTATGTTCATCAAGGTACCAGTCTATATCCCCCCCGTAGGCACACAAGGAATAGAGGGTCCTAAGCGAACGAAACCTCCCGTGATAGCAAGTATGGTAGGTATGTCATACATACAATCCATATACTAATACTAAGTAAACACACATCTTAGTAATACCGTATTTTAATCGTAGTACATATCGCATTCTTGTACTAACTAATTATCACAACTTATTTTATTCCGGTTCATAATTATACGCGCTATAATTCATCCTCACATCGTAGTAGTCACTCACGTCTCAACCCAAATGATTCATTGAATATAACTCTCGTATATGATTTACTCATCCCAACAACCCAAAAGTCCCAAATAAGTCACTATATCATCAAAGGAATGCTAACTCTACCCTTGAACCATCTCCCGGAACTCCAAAAGTCAAAACAGTCCAAAAAGGGGCAAACTGTCAACTCGTTAGAAGTCTCGTTCGAATGAGGCTTCGAACGAGTTTGGACTGTCAGGTCGTTAGAAGTCTCGTTCGAACGAGGCTGTTCGAACGAGATCCCAGTTCGTTCGAACGAACTGACCCTTCTAACGATATCTCGTTCGAACGAGATATCGAACGAAAATCCTACTCGTTAATAACGACTGGTCAACTCGTTAGAAGCTCGTTCGAACGAGCTCGTTCGAACGACCTGGGGGTTGCTTCTAACGAGATGCCAGTTTCGGCCCAGAACTTCCCAAAAATCGTTTTTCACCATTTTTACTCCTCAAACCTCTTCTAAAATTCGTTCCCACAATATATTGAATTCTCTAATCATCCTCAAACATGTTAAGGGGTTATACTAACATCATTAAAGGGTTTGATATCATCTAAACATCATTAAATCACAATTTCCACACTAATTCCCAATTTTCTTCAAGAACATAAACCCTAACTTTTTCTCATCATAAATTCCCAGATTTTAATTCGTTTATACATCACCTAGATATGAAATATCCGAAATTAAATCTCCCAACAATGTTTCTACATGCAAACCTATCCCAACATTCAATAATAACTTCAAATTTCATGGGTTTTCTTTTAATCTTTCAAGAACAATTAAGATTCTTCAATTTCTAACATGGAAAAGACATTCTCAGTAATTAAATGGAAATAAAGTCACTTGCCTTGGTTTGATTTCTGAATTTGGTGTGGATTCGGTGTAGAATTTCTGCAGAATCTCTCTCTCTCTCTCTCCTTCTCCAAGCTTTCTTCTCCAAAAGGCTATGGTGGCTAGGGTTTGCTTTGGGGAAACTTATGAAACCTAATTTCAATAAACCTCCGTAGCTTATTGGGTTAATAAGGGTTGGTTGGGGTCAATCCTTATCAGATTACAACTCTCAATTTTCGTCACTTTTAATTACCCAAAAATACCAAATTACTAAAATACCCTTTAAGTTACCGGTATGGTCTAAAATTACCCCGGGACCCAAACTATACCCCCGGCTAGTGTTTTCTGACTATCTCGACCCTTCCGAACGCGTTGGCGCACTCAAAACGACCATACGGATTATAGATTTTAAATTCCCTTTTATTAACAAAATATTATACCGTGACGCGGCGGTCCCACGCGTCTCAACAAAATTTCCAAATTGCCGTATATAAATCTCACGACAAATTTTATAATACCAAATACATATATAATCATATATGCACATAATCAAATACCAATTCGCATCACATCAGTATTTATAACCCGGATTAATTTCCAATTAATACGCATTTAATTAATTAATCCCAAAAATAAATATAGCCAAAAGTACGGGGTATTACAATCATCTTTATTCTTTTTGTTCTGTTGACATTTGCCTTCCTCTTTCACTACATATTCTTTGAGTTAGTACCTCTTTATCACCCCCTCAATGGCCTATTTAAGCCTACAACAATCGTTCGTATTGTGGGCATGATCTATATGGAATCGATCGTACTTGGATTTTACTAAGAAAATATGTCTCTTTTGTCATCCCCAACACTTATGGGCTGTGTCCGAGGAAAGATGTATCATGTTTTTATGACTGCAAAGGCATATTATATGGTGGTTGTGAGGGGTGTGAACTGCTTGGCCTCTGGTAATCAACTTTTCTTGACCTTTTCCTTCTTTTGTTTGGCCTCAACATCCCCTTAGGTCTCGCTAAGGTGGGAAAATACATATTCTCTCTTATCTTTCTTGGGAGATGCTATAGCATGTCTTGCTGAGATAGAATCCTCAACATTCACGTACTTTTGAGCTCTCTCTAGTAATATAATAATGATCTTTAGATGATTTTTATTAGAGGATCTCAGAATCTTCTCTAAGGTGAGTCCATAGATGAAGGCGGCTACACATATTATGTCATTCTGGTTATTAACTCAATGAGCTTCTTGGTTAAAACTATTGGTGTATTACCTAAGGGCATCGCCAATCTTTTGTCTATTGTGAAGGAGGGATGTTTAAAGTTTCCTCATCTTCTGAGATCCAATAAAATTATCAATAAAGGATCTCAAAATCATAGTGAAGATTGTAATGGTCCCTACTTTGATCTTGGAAAACCAATTCCTAGCCTTTCCCCTTAAGATATCAGGACATGCTCGACACATGAACTTATCTGAGGTGTCTTGGAGGATCATGAGTGACCTTTAAGTATCCAAATTATCGATGGGGTCCTTGGACCGATCAAAGAATTCAATATTGGGCATCTTCCACTTTAGGGGAAGAGCGCAATGTTGAACATCTTTGGAGAAAGTAGACAATGTCTTTTGGAGTGATAACTCCATGATTTTGTGAGTTTGATTCTTGTACTGGATGAGGAAATTCCCTAACCAGTCTTGCATCTTATTATCTCGCCATCCCAGAGCCTAGCTGCCATTGAACCACCTTGGGACTAGTCTTAGGGAAGTGATAGCATATATTTGGTAGGGATGCGAGTTGCTGATCATTGGGGGGAAGGGGGACCTGGGCATAACCTATAGATCATTTTCTCCTTCTACTCGAGGCTCGTGGTTATCATGGATAACTCTATGTTCTAGTACTACTAGTTCCCCTATCGTCGGGGGTAAATGGAACCTGCTAAGAATGGCGACCATATGCCCTTGGGGAATTTTTTATTAGGCCTTTATTTATTTTCACGAACGATTTAAAGTGGTGTTAGTCACCATTTTGAAAGTATCAAGGTGTGTATGTGTAACAACACACCCTAAATAAGTATTTAGTCTCTCCAATTTTTTGAAATTCCCACGAAACCCTAGACTTTACCAAAATACCCTTGAATAAAGAATCATGCTATTATACACTTTCCTATACCAATTAAACCCCAATTTTCACCTATTGTTTGACCAAATGACAAATATTTGATAGGAATACCATGGAACAATCCACTAAGTTTGACAAATTTCAGTTAAACTCGTAAAACATTTAAAAAATACCTTATAAGATATAACATTAAATCAAAACCATTCAAGGACGAAAACAAAAACCCTAACTTATTGTCATTTACCTCCCCGCTGATGTGGGACCAGCTGGACTGCAAACATGACATGTACCACGTAGAGTACACATGGTGCCCATTTAACCCCACATATACCTGGGTTGAAACTTGTACAAAACTATGTTAAAAACACCTTTATTCCTCTAATTAACTCTCCCCCACGAATTTTATAAAGACACCCAAATTTTTTGAGTTTTTATGCATCTCTATCATTTCTTTGGTCAATGCTGTTTTCTTTCATTAGGTTATGTTTCTGCACTTATAGAGGGTAAATATATGTAGTTACAATGGAAGATTCTACTTCCTTGACTTTGAACCAGTTTCAAAGTTAGGAAATCTAAGATTTGGTCATCGAGAACCTAGGCCCTATGTTTAATTGAACCAAAACCAAGATCTAATGCCCCAAATCGATGTATGAGTTTTTTGGGCATGAAAACTTTAGAGTTTGAATTCACGAGTAAATTAATAGCTCAACCAAAATCTCTAAGCCAAGATTGTTTGATTTCATTTTCAATATAGAATTCAACCATTTTTATCGGAATAAGAATTTTTAGCACTCAATCACTTATTCCCGGGTCATTTTTTTTATTTTTATAGTAAATTAATAGCTCAAACAAACCCACAAAAATCTTTGAAAATAATATAGTTGGATTCCACTTCAAAAATTATATAACTTAAAATACCTTGAATTTAAGTTAAAAGTTTCAAAACCCTAAAGCCAAACTATCAGAAGTTAAAGGTGAAGTAGGCTACATGCGCACGAATGGAGGTCAAACCAGGCATGTGTGATGTTTAACAGATAACGTGAGAGCGCATTTCTAATAAAAAAAATATGATTCTTTTTCCAAAAATTCTATTTTTAAATTATGAATAAAATGGTATATTACATCACCCTGTTTGGATCCTTGGAAAGCATAATCTTGAGAAAATCTACCGTAAATTTAGAATCCAACTTTAATTTTACACATAAGCCCTGGACAATTTTCGAAGTATTTCAAAACATCCCCAAATGTTTTTCATAAATTATTATGTCAAATAAAGTCAGTTTTTCTCTTTTCACTAAACCCAAATCCTAATAGAAACTAAGTAAAATATTACCTTTTAAACTTTTTAAATTTACATATGACACCCTTTTAACTATTTTTACACTGAAATGTCTTTCAATTTTTCACTCTAATTCATCACATAAGCATTATTTTAAACCTATGCTACCTACTTATACTCACCCCAATTTCAAACTATCCAATCAACCACCGTGAGATAGACGCACAAAACTACAAATTGTATTTTTAAAGTAGGTGAATCTGTACGGACATTTTTTTATAAGCATGTTATCAATTAACTATGTCGTATACTGTTACAATCGTCGAAGAAGGTCAAGAGCAGTTTTCATTAAGACGGATCTGAATATATCAAGGTTCTTCATCAAAAAGACTCCACAAAGTTTACTTTGGTAAGGTTATGTTTTAAATACCGTAACTTTGTTATTAGAGCTTTAGGATATTTTTTCAAAATATTTTCCAACTGTTGGAGTGGACTTTTTTGTCAAAATTTGAGAATGAGTATTTTTTCTAAGTTTTGTAGTGTTCCTCATTTTTCATGCTAGGTTGTTCAAGAGAGATGTCAAATCGTTCGAGCAACATGTTGATGATGCGCGATGTCGTTCAAACGACACATGTACGTCATTCAAGCGAGATCCCTATTTCGTTCGAGCGACTGAGTCAACGCGTTTTTCTATAAATACTCATTAGACGGTTTCATTTTCATTAAGAAGTATCAGCATTTTGAAAGACAGAAAACTGCAGAATACTTTTGACTTATTCTTTTAGGGTTTAGTCCCTTTTTATTTTCAATTCACAAAAATCCCCTATGCTTTGGTGAATTATTTTGGTGTTCAAGAACACACTTTGCTATTTTTTCATTCTTCGTGTGTAGAAATCTACAACCGCAGAGTTGCGTGCTATTGTGGAGGGAGTCTCTATAAAGTTACTCTTGTGGAGAAGCCGTCTCTTTTTCGTTGCTGCCCATCTGGAGTTCTTGCGGGAGATTCCAGCCGACAACATCGTAACCGACACCTAAGAGTATTCCGTATGTCACTCTTGTTTTCATTGTAATCCGCGTAAACCATTCTTTACAAATTATAGTGAAAATAAAAAGGTTTTGCCCCTTTGGGGGATATTTTCGTGAAATTTGTGTCACATGCTTTATTTATTTATGGTTTGAGACACGCACACACGTAGTTGCATGTTTAGGGGCTAAATTGATTTGGTTAAAAAATAGACTCTAATTAAATAAGGTTTACTTGGATACTTACGAATTAATTTAAATCGGTATCACACACCGTAGTCGCATTTTACAAATTGGTATCAGAACGATTTAAGTTTCTTATCGCGTATTCCTATTTTTTGCAAAATTGTGCGATATAGATTTTTTTGAAAAATTAGATTTTTCAAATTTTGTCGCAATTTTCAATAGAGCACTTGTCTATTTTGATGCCCCCTCCTATTGACACAAGTCAAAGTTTTAATGATTTAAATAGTTTGAATTTGACGTTTGCGAAAAGAATAGAAGTTTTGGAAAAAGAAAATTCTCGTTTTAAATCCGCGATGGATCTTTTGCAAACGGTTCAAAATCAAAGAGATTTTTATCATGAGAAACTTTTTTCTTTGGACCGCGACTTTAATGATTTAAAATTTTCCAGAAAGGAGAGTGACGATAATGTCTTAATTTTCGAAAAAGAATTGGAGGACTTTAAAAATTCTAGTGTTCCCGTTTGTGCCATCGAGGAAAAAAAATTAATCGATGATTTTACGCCATGTGAAAAAACTCTTTGGGATAAGTTTGTTTTAATTGAGGGGGAGTGTGATAAACTATGAAGTTTAATTGAAAATTTGAAAAAGAAATCCCTGTCTTTGGAAGAGTCTAATTTGTTGCTTGAATAAAATATTTTGAAGTTCAAAAATGATTTAAATGATTAAAGTAGGTTTGATAGTGATGGTAATGACTCATATTGTTCTCATGCTTCTATTGTGAAAGACAATATCATTATTTGTTTTAAAGAGTCAATTACTCCCAAGGACATTAGAAAATATCACAGTTTAGGTAACATTCCTCCCGTTTACACATGTTCACATTGTGGTGGGAAAGGTCACCTTATGTGTTTTTGTTTTGATCTTGAAAAAAGTCCTAGTAAGTTTATGTCGGGGGTTCCATTTGTTCCTAAATCCCCACACAACATTGCACATCTATTTGGGTTAGGAAATCACTTTTAGAGGTACTAGGTTTTAGACTAGTTGATTCTTGTTTGCTTGCATATGATTCTTCTCTTACCATATCATATAGACGATTGTGTTTGCATGTTTGTCATATGGTAGTTTTTTGTTTCATGATATTTATGTTTTCTAGAGCTGTGACACGTACTTTGTGTACAAATTTTTTCATTTGAAAAATTTTGAAAAATGCAAAACCATTTTCTATTTTTTGAGTGTCCATTCATATTTTTTTTGGTCAAATTTGAAAATCCAAAAATATTTTTGTATTTTGTTCACACCATTTATGGATAAACACTTAGGATAACCGAGCCACAACATCATTCCATTTTTCATGTGACTATTTGATAGAGTCTTGATACAATATATCATGTCATCTTTGTGTTTTATAATGTATGGAGTCATTGAGATGTAATTAAGTGTTACTTCCTACATGTTGGACTCGTGATTTCCTTTATTGCACACATGCACAGATTTATTTGATTATTGTGATTGTATTATCACATGTTGGTTAGGTGTTTTCACTTTAATCCTATCCTTAAAATGAACCAATCGCGATAAAACCTGATAATAAAGTTGTGCATGTAAGAGCCGTTTGTGAGGTTGTGTGTTTTGTTTGAAAACAGTGAAGGGGTAAGGAAGATTATCATTTATCCTTTGCGATTAAGCCTCCCTTTACATTAGACCTAAAAAATTGAGGAATTTTATTATCTGGGGTCCAAAGAGGTTTAAAAGAGCCCACAAAAATTTAAAGGAAATAAAAATAAATTCATGCAAAAAAGGGGAGAATTAGTTTTTTGCACCAATTGTCCAAATATTGAGAATTTAGTTTATACACCTCTAAAAGAAAATATATATGAAGGATTTTGGATGGAGAATTAAAATGGGTTTCCATGTCCTTGAAATTCTTGAAAAAACATTAAATAGTTTTGGACGTTATTGGTGTGGAAATAACTTTTACTTTGATTTGTTGATTTGATTAAGACGATGTCATCTAAATTCAACAATTTTACACCTAAGGATATTTTTTATGTTCATTCATTAGGGGTACATGTATTCATCCTCCATATAAGATTGATTGAGTTTATTTACCTATCTAATGTGTTCACACCCATTCATTCCATTTCCATGACTTGGTGTTTTAGTATAAATCCATGGTGTTATTTTTGGTATCTAATTTTTGTACGAAAAATTTGAAAAATCAAAAATAGTTTGTGGAATCTTTTGGGATACTCATTTGCATGTGCATAGTTTGATCCTTGTTTGCTATGCATTTTTATCGTGACACTCAATGTTTTGATTGTTTATTCTTATATGTCTATTTAGTAACATCATAAATAGGGGGAGAAAGAATTATCATGTTATGAGGGAGTTTTTCCATTATGGGGGAGATTTGATTTATTAATGATTTATTCTTATATCATATCAAACTCGATACGTCATGAAGGTTTTTGCTTTATCTCATGAGTGTAGGTACAAAGATTGAAGATCGTTGTGTTGCACACCCTCATGACAGAAGCTTTGAGATTTAATGAGTTGTTGAAGAACAGTTTGAGATCTTGCAAATTTATTCATGGGAGGGTAGATTTTTATAGGAAATTTAGTATTTCATAATTCAGATGTTTTTATGAATGTACCGGCATAGACATAGGAGGTGATTTGTAAGGACATTATTTTATAAGTCCGTTATCAATTAATTATGTCGTATACCGTTCCAACCATCGAAGAAATTAAAGAGCAGTCTGCATCAAGACGGATCCGAATATATCAAGGTTCTTTATAAAAAAACACTCCACAAGGTTTACTTTGGTAAGATTATGTTTTAAATACCTTAACTTTGCACTTAGAGCTTTGGGATATTTTATAAAAATATTTTCTAATTGTTGGAGCGTATTTTTTCGTCAAAATTTGTGAATGTGTATTTTTTCTAAGTCCTGTAGCGTTCCTCATTTTTTATGTCAGGTCATTCAAGAGAGATGGCATCTCGTTCGAGAAACATGTTGATGTCGCGCGATGTCATTCAAACGACACATGTACATCATTCGAGCGAGATGCCTATTTCGTTCGAGCGACTGAGTCGGTGCATTTTTCTATAAATACTCATTAAATGGTTTCAATTTCATCGATAAGTCCCAGCTTTTTGAAAGATAGAAAACTGTAAAACAGCAAAATCCTTTTGACTTCTTCTTTTAGGGTTTAATCCCTTCTTGTTTTAAATTCACAAGAATCCCACATACTTTGTTGAATTGTTTTGGTGTTCAAGAACACACTTTTCTATTTCTTCATTCTTTGTGGGGAGAACTCTACAACCGAAGAGCTGTGTGCTATTGTGGATGGAGTCTCTATAAAGTTACTCTTGTCGAGAAGCCGTCTCTTTTCCATTGCTACCCATCTGGAGTTCTTGCGGGAGATTCTCGCCGATGACATCGGAATCGACACCTGAGGGTATTTCGTACGTCACTCTTATTTTCATTGTAATCCATGTAAATCATTGTTTACAAATTATAGTGAAAATAAAAAGGTTTTGCCCCTCTGGGGGATTCTTTCCTGAAATTTGTGTCACATGCTTTATTTATTTATGGTTTGACACATGCACACACATAGTTGCATGTTTAGGAGCTAAATTGATTTGGTTAATTGGAGACTTACGAATTAATTTAAATCGGTATCACACATCGTAGTCGCATTTAAAAAATTGGTGTCAAAGAGGGTTACGATTATTTATCGCATATTCCTATTTTTCGCAAAATTGTGTGATATTGATTTTTTTGAAAAATCTGATTTTTGAAATTTTCTCGCAATTTTCAATGGAGCACTTTTCTAGTTTGATGCCCCCTCCTATTAACACAAGTCAAAGTTTTAGTGATTTAAATAGTTTTAATTTGACATTTGAGAAAAATAATTGAGGTTTTGGAAAAAGAAAATTCTCATTTTAAATCCGCGATGGATGTTTTGCAAATGGTTGAAAATCAAAGAGATTTTTATCATGAGAAACTTGTTTCTTTGGACCGTGACCTTATTGATTTAAAATTGTTCAAAAAGGAGAGTGATGATAGAGTCCTATTTTTAGAAAAATAATTGGAGGACTTTAAAAATTCTAGTGTTCCGTTGCTGCCGTCGAGGATAAAAAATTAATTAATGATTTTCCGGCTTGTGAAAAGACTTTTAGGGATAAATTTGTTTTAATTCAGGGGGAGTGCAATAAACTGTTAAGTTTAATTGAAAATTTGAAAAAGAAATCTCTGTCTTTGGAAGAGTCTAATTTGTTTTTTGAATCAAATATTTTGAAGTTTAAAAATGATTTAAACGATTCAAGTAGGTTTGATAGTTATGGTAATGAATCATATTGTTCTCATACTTCGAGTGTTAAAGCCAAAATCATTATTTATTTTAAAGGGTCAATTAATCCCAAGGACGTTAGAAAAGATCACACTTTAGATAACATTCCTCCCGTTTACACATGTTCACATTGTAGTAGGAAAGGTCACCTTAGGTGTTTTTGTTTTGATCTTGGAAAAAGTCCTAGGAAGTTTATGTCTAGTGTTCCCTTGGTTCCTAAATCCCCACACGACGTTTCACATCTATTTTGGTTAGGAAATCACTTTTAGAGGCACTAGAATTAAGAGTAGTTGATTCTCTTTTGCTTGCACAGGATTCTTCTCTGTCCATGTCATATAAATGATTGTGTTCGCAAATTTGTCATACGCTAGTTTTTTGTTTCATGTTATTTATGTTTGCTAGCATTGTGACATGTACGTTTTGTATAAATTTTTTCGTTTGAAATTTTTTGAAAAATGCAGAAAGATTTTCTATTTTTGACTTTTCATTCATATTTTTTTGGTAAAATTTAAAAATCCCAAAAGTTTTTTTTTTATTTTGTTCGCACCATTTATGGATAAACACTTAGGATGACCGAGTTACAACATCATTCCATTTTTCATGTGACTATTTGATAGTGTTTTGATACAATATATGATGTCATCTTTGTGCTTTATAATGTTTGGAGTCATTGAGATGTAATTAAGTGTTACTTGCTACATGTTTAACCCATGATTTCCTTTATTGAACACATGCACGGATTTGTTTGATTATTATGGTTATCTTATCAAATGTTATTTGGGTGTTATCACTTCAATCTTGTCCTTAAAACGAACTAGGCGCGATAAAACTTGATAATAAAGTTGTGCATGTAAGAGCCGTTTGTGAGGTTGTCTGTTTTGTTTGAAAATGGTGAACGACTACGAAAGATTATCATTTATCCTTTGCGATTAGGCCTCCGTCTAAGTTGGACCTTAAAACTTGAGGAATTTTATTATCCGGGGTCCAAAGAGGTTTGAAAGAGCCCGAAATTATTTGTAAGGCAATAAAAAGAAATTCATGCGAAAAAGGGGCCAATTAGTTTTTTGCACCAAATCTCCAAAATTTGAGAATTTAGTTTATACACCTCTAAAAGAAAATATGCATTAGGGAGTTAAATGTCCTTGAATGTCTTGAAAAAGCGTTAAATAGTTTTGGACGTTAGTGGTGTGGAAATCACTTTTACTTTGATTTGTTGATTTGATTAAGACGGTGTCATCTAAATTCAACAATTTTACACCTATGGATATTTTTTTATGTTCATTCGTTAGGGTTACACATATTCATCGTGCATATATGATTGATTGAGTTTATTTACCTATTGAATGTGTTGCAAACATTCATTCCATTTCGATGAGTTGGTTTTTTAGTATAAATCCATGGTGTGATTTTTGTTATCTTATTTTTGTACAAAAAATTTAAAAAATAAAAAATAGTTTGTGGAATCTTTTGAGACACTCCTTTGCATGTGCATAGTTTGACCCTTATTTGCTATGCATTTTTATCGTGACACTCCAGGTTTTGATTATTTCTTCTTATATGTCTATTTGGGGACATCATAAAAAGGGGGAGAAAGAATTATCATGTTATGGGGGAGTTTTTGCATTATGGCGGAGATTTCATTTATAAATGGTTTATTCTTATATCATTTTAAACTTGATACGTCATGAAGGTTTTTTCTTTATCTCATGTGTGTAGGTACAAATATTGCAGATCATCATGTTGCATACCCTGATAACAAAAGCTTTGAGATTTAATGAAGATTTTTGAAGAACAGTTTAAGATCTTGCAAATTTATTCATGGGAGGGTATATTTGTATAGGAAATTTTGTATTTGATAATTGAGATTATTTTATGTATGTACCGGCATAGACATAGGGGGAGATTTGTAAGGACATTATTTTATAATTCCGTTATCAATGAATTATGTTGTATATCGTTACAACCGCGAAGAAGTTCAAGATAAATCTACATCAAGACGGATCCGAATATATCATGGGTTTTCATGAAAAAGACTCCACAAAGTTTACTTATTTAAAGTTATGTTTTAAATACCTTAACTTTCCACTTAGAGCTTTGAGATATTTTTTCAAAATATTTTTGAAGTGTTGGAGCAGATTTTTTCATCAAAATTTGAGAATGAGTATTTTTTCTAAGTCGTGTAGCATTACTCATTTTTGACGTCAGGTCGTTCAAGCGAGATGTCATCTCTTTTTAGAGAAATGTTGATGTCGCGCGATGTCCTTCAAACGACACGTGTACATCGTTCGAGCGAGATCCCTATTTCGTTCAAGCGACTGAGATGACGCATTTTTATATAAATACTCATTAAATGGTTTCATTTTCATCAAGAAGTCCCAGCGTTTTGAAAGACAAAAAACTACGAAACTACATAATCCTTTTGGCTTCTTCTTTTAATGTTTAATCCCTTTTTGTTTTCAATTCACAAGAATCCCATATGCTTTTTTGAATTGCTTTGGTGTTCGAGAACACACTTTGCTATTTGTTCATTCTTTGTGGGGATAACTCTACAACCGGAGAGCTGCGTGCTATTGGGGAGGGAGTCTCTATAAAGTTAGTCTTGTGGAGAAGTCGTCTCTTTTCCATTTCCCCCATCTGGAGTTCTTGCGGTAGATTCCAACCGACGACATCGGAACTGACACCTTAGGGTATTTCATATGTCACTCTTACTTTCATTGTAATTCGTGAAAATCATTTTTTTACAATTGATAGTGAAAACAAAGAGGTTTTGCCCCCGTGGGAGATTTTTTCCTGAAATTTGTGTCACATGCTTTATTTATTTATGGTTTGGCACACGCACACACATAGTTCCATGTTTACGGGCTTAATTGATTTGGTTAAAAAATAGACTCTAATTAAATAAGTGTGCCAAATAAGACATTGGCGAATTTAATCAATTATCATAGAGTCATACGTTTTATAAATTCTATTTTTTATATTAAACCTTTGAATTTATGTCTTTGTACATTACTGCATTGTTGTATCACTATGTGATAATTTTAACTCATACCCTTGTTGCGTACTCATTTTTGTTGTTCATAATTAACATGAATATTGATTATATCGATATCTTAGTAATTCTTAAAACCCGATATACCGCTGCAACCTATAAATTCAGTGTGCCACTGAATTACCGTTAACCCTTATAAAAGGGGTGTCCTCTTAGGTTTGTGGGTATTACAAGAAAATCATAGGCGTAAACCCTATAGATATTGTGATAAACCGCTAATCCAAATATCCTCAACAATCACAAATGAACACACAATACTTTATATAGAAAATACTCATATTGAACTTACAAATTACTCGTGTATAACTCATACAATAATAAAAGAACCTCATAAACAACTCAGTTAAAAAGAGAGAGAAGTAAGCGCCCTATATACTTCTTGGCAGGAAACGAACACACCAACAACCTTCAATGTCTATGGTAAGATAATAAAATCTTCATAATAAATATCAATGGTGGGTGGGTAAACTTTACTTTGCAATAACTATTTTCTCTCACAAGGGGTATGTCTCTCTCTCTCTCTCTCTCTCTCTCTCTCTCTAGGAAGAAATCTTTACTCTAAAAAGTTATTGGGGTTGATAATTAATACCACCCCTCTACCGATATGTCTAAGTCCTCATAGATGTGAAATACATTCCCCTCACACTCTAAGTAACAAACATTAAATTCCTGATGGGTGAGCCTGTTCTATGTCATAAACATTAAACGATGACCTATACCTTTTGGATACCAACTGTGTGTCAAAAGACTATCACAACTCTAATAATCCACTTAACAATTTCAAAACCCCAATAAAAAAGTTGTTTAATCAAATTTGGATTGGACAGCGGGTAGGTGGCTCATAACATCACTCAAAGTAGATGTGAGTTTTGGTAGAGGGTCATTTGGCTCAAGACTCAATAAACATGGAACTCAAGGTTACTATGCATAAGCTTTCACAGAATGTGCTATCTCCGTGTTTTACCAAGTATATCTAAAATAGTTAAGACACGTCTTAATCCTGTCTTACTTCTCAATCCTCCAAAACAGGCCTCCCTAAAGCTCCCATGACGAAGTCATTTGATAGAGCATGTAATCTCTCCCAGGTCCTATTGTACTTGGTCTCTCATGAATACTATTTAACCTAACACTAAAAGTTACAATCATTACAACTTATAATCAATATAATTAGGGATACAATTTGTCTATGTAAAAAAAAACATAAATAAAGATGATATTACTCAGCAACCTTCCTCGCTGCTAGCTTTAAACTTCCTCGCTGAGTTTCTTTGCTACCTTTTGGCTTCTTTCTTCAATACTTCTCTTGACCTACTTCTGTGGGCGGGGGGGGGGGGGGGGGGGGATATCTCTAATCACAATATTACTATCAAGACCATTATATTTTAGCCTTAATGTAGATATTTGTTGTGATCTCAAGAAATGTTAGAACAAAACATCTCAATCCAATGAACAACTTATTATCCTATGAAAAATTCCTCTCGATGCCCTTCAATTACAGTTGTTGTCGTTTTGATTGTTCAAAAAAGGAAACTTCTCCCCAATGTACCTAAGTCAAATCTCTTCAATGTTAGGGCTTATGGAGAGGGGACATCATGAACTTTTTGAACTACGGGGGAAAGTCTAGTGGCCATTTTCTATGAGTAGCCTCCATTTGATAGAACTTCTCTTCTGTAGTGAAATCCCCCCCTTCTTTCTGGGTCAAGTCCATCATCATTTTGAGGATTCAAAAAAGGAAAATTCTCCCAGATGTACATATTCAAAGGTATCAGCGTTT
Organism: Sambucus nigra; assembly: GCA_949130495.1. NCBI lineage: Eukaryota > Viridiplantae > Streptophyta > Magnoliopsida > Dipsacales > Adoxaceae > Sambucus > Sambucus nigra. Next base: position 251,587,202 of record OX422215.1, read on the forward strand.
GGGCTTATGGAGAGGGGACATCGTGAACTTTTTTGAATTACGAGCAAGAGAAAAGAAGACACCCTCTTTTTTTTCTAGCAAACTCCATTTCATATTCCTTCATTCTTTCCCAGAAGATTCACCCCAATGCACCTGCACCAATTCTCTCATGTTTTAAAATTGGCACCATATTATTAATCCATTTGGAAGTAACATTCTCTCTCTTACACGTGTGGCCTTGTTAATTATGTGATGCTCTCTCTTTAACCTCTAGAGGAATTTCTAAAAAGCCACGTGTCCTTCAGAATGATTACTGAAGGTATGGAACGTGCTAGCATGGGAAACTCAAATGTTCTTCTGAATATTTTCCAAAGGATAATATCCCCTCACCTAGCATTTTTCTTCCTTTTACATCTACTTTACGTCGTATTCTTTAAATATTTTAGAGAGGGAAAACCATCCTTAGCCATTATTAAACCAACTTTTAAAGCTTGCTTACTCTTCTATTTTCCACCACTATTAGTCATTTCCCCCCCACTTTCAGCCTCATTCTCTTTTTTCTACTTAGATTTCCAATATTTTTTATACTTCAAACTCTCTGAAGGATTTTTTAGACGTCCCAGTTTCCCCATCCACAACTGCCACCCCCTTCCACTTCCCTAGAAGCCACTGCCCTAATTGTGGCGCGGTGAGAATAACCATGTTTCTACCTTCGTTTGTCCATTTTTGGAAAGGGTGATAATTTTTCTAGAGACTACAAGACTTTTTATGCAATTTCCATGTGTGACCCTATGACACTTGATGATGAAGACGACTATGTTGTAGTCTGGGGCTTCTTGCCCCTAGAGCGAACTATGAGATTATGCCTTGACATTGGGGACTTACCTTTCTCTCAAATTTATTTTGAAGGGCCTGGAGGTTGCCCAGCATACTTTTCTTCCTAGACCAGTTACATCCAGACCACTTATACTGATGTCATGACAAATATTGGTCTTCATCGTGCTTCTTAGCTTGGAGAGTTCACTCTGTCAAAACATAATGCCTCATTGTGTTTATTTTAACCCTGGGTTTCTTACCTTCATACACTAAGTTGGGTACTACTTTAGAAGCTTATAAACCCAATCGATGCTTGCGATAGTTTAGCTATGGTTAAGGAGCCCCTCCCCGTTTATCATGCCTCTTTCCCTAAGTTAACAATCTTAAATGATTGCTCCCGTTATACCATCTCAACAACTTCAACCTTATGTTATGAGGTTTGTGAAAAAATCATCGTTTTAGGTTAACTGAGAAAAGGCGATGTATATGCCAATTTTGGAATAAAGTTTTGGCCTTTGTAGTTAGCCAAAATTAATGACTTCATCCAAAGTCCTCCCAGTTATCCATCAGTTATGTCATTCCAACCCTTTGAGATTGGTCTCAAGGGTTACTATGTTCTATGGATTGAGTTTCCTTTTAGCAGTTTGCCCAAGGATCCTCCCACTGAACTACATGTATTTTCCCCTATGGTTGTCAATGCTCAAAAAGTAAAGAAACCTCCTACTACAAAACATCTCGCCCCTACCATTTCTACTGGAGGTGTCCTGGCGAGGGGCCTTTTCAGTCAGACACCTAAAAGGCTAAAACCACAAAGTGTGCGACTTTTGATAAGTCCAAATCTTCTTCCACGTCTCCTCCTACTTCCATTATCCCCCCAAAATGCCTGAACTAGTAAACGAATAAATTTTCGCGAGGTGTTGTGTTGAGTTTGAATGGGTTCAATGCCAGTTTTTGCAACTCACTCCTATAGTGTCTCCCCTAGTTTTTTTTACCTAGTCTCTGCTGCTCCCACTAGGGGAGCCAACTCGTGAAGTAAATTCTCTAAAGGAGGATCTTTCATTGGTGGTTCTTCAAAAAGAAAGAAGATATTGGCCATTAAGACCCAATAAAGACATACTTACAATGTATAACGCAACCTCATACCTTTAAGTCCAATAATATCTCCTCTCCACCTTCCTCTTAGACTATAAAGATAGATGATAGTCTTTTGGAGGAGCAAGGACTAGTTGGCGAAGCCTTCAGGATGCACCTAATAGATTCTTCTCCTGTAGCTCTTTCACAGGCGTCTTCTATAGATCAAGAGGTAACTTTCCTGTTCATAAAATCTATGTTAGTAAAAAAAAACTTCTAATACTTAGCCCAAGAATAGTCTTTGTCTTTGTAAGAATGTTAGTCAGGTGAATATTCTCCTCTTGTAAGTCCATTCATAGAAGGCCATTTTTTGAAGCTGTTGTACCACCCTCTTTTACCATGACTGGACTTATCTACTCTAGACGTCCCCCTTTGTGGTGTGTAAAGGATGCTTCTCACAAGGTTGCTGCATTTGTTTTCATTGATAGATCCTCCCCTTATCCAGAGGATACTCCATTGGTTTTTTTCTCAAGAATCCCCTTTACATGTCCTTCTTATAACAGTGGTTCTAGCGTCTTTAAACCCTTCAGAGGTAACGATTTCTACATCTGAATAATATTTCAAACTTGATTCCTTTATTAAAAACTAAGTTTTATGTTTGATCTATTTTGCAGTTCATTGTTTCTTCATTGTCCACAACACTTACTGGAACGTTACTTTAGTTTTCTCTGGTGAGGCTTATCATTGCATTTATGCCATTGACAATAAATGTGGAAGTAAAATTTACATCTTCATGCATTTGGCTTAGTTCTATGTTGTTATTTTACACTTAGCCTTTTTGTGTAGGCTTCTCGGAATATTTTTTCATCCTCTCCCTCTAAGGTTCCTCGGGGATCGAGAGTTACACCTTCTTCGGCTTATTATTTAGAGGTTCCTTCAGCCTCCATAGTGGCTGATACCGTCAAGGATCCATAAGCTTCAGTGGAGCCTTATCCCATTTTAGCACTTGTGCCATTTTATGGGGAACATTCTTCCCAAGGTCCTGAGGTTCCTCTACATTAAGGTCCCTTTGAAGTTATTATGGGAATTAAGGTCACTATTCCTCCATCAATTCCTTCTACCAATGCTCCCTTTATTTTGGTAATTTTCGTTCTCCTTTTTTTTCTCATAAATTAGCGTTATGCTTGTATTAAAAACAAATTGGAAAACATATCTCATACTAACTGGTGACTTAGTAATAAAACTAGTTGCTAATTTTTTTTTAAAAATCTCATACTCAATTGGTGACTTAACAATAAAAACCAGTTATTAAGATTTTTTTCTCACAATCTCACACATGCGAGGTGACTTAAAAATGAAAACCACTTTCTCCCTCGCCCATTACTTGACCTCAATGAGGACCTTTTTCCTCGGATGAGTCCATGCAGAATAATCTTTCTTTAACGATTGACGTTCTAGCTGATAGTGAGTCCGGATATGAGGTTTCTTCGTCAAATTTGTCTGCTCCTAAGTTTCGCTTCCAGGTCCTTTAGAAATCTCTTCATATTCTTTCATGCCACCGAAAATTCATTGATCAACTAGTGTCTCGCCATCTAGAGACTCCTACCATTAATAATTTATGATATAACAGAGTGACGATGGGCTATAGGATCCATGGTATGCCTAGTATTATCACAGAGATTATGAATACTCAGACCGTTGATCTCTATAAGCCACTAATCAATCAACACTTAGGAAATTTGAGTTAATTAGGAAAGGTTGGGTTCCAATTTATTTGGTTGATCAATCATCTAAAACTACTGCAGGATGCTCATTTGGAAAGTTAGAGGGAGATTTACCAAAATCATGTGAAAGCCCAATGAGTTGAGTAAGCTACACAGATGGATATGGTGCTTTTACTTGAAATGTCTAATCAAGAGGTGAAGGTGGTCAACGAAGCACTGGCCAAAGTTATACTGACACGGGAGGCTTTGTTTATTTAACAAGCCAAATTACAAGTTAGACTTAAGAGTTCCATCCCATCCTAACGAACATGTCTTCAAGATTCATCTATTCTTCCTAGGGACTTCTTGTCTTCCCCACATCTCTTGTTTCTTCTAGGATAATGCCTTTAAACCTATAAGTATATTTTTTGTTGTTGTTTTCTTAGATGTAATTCATGGTTGTTAGTTCCCGCACTTGTAATTTTTTGAAATGCAATATATGAAATAAAGATCCCATTTTCCAAATCATATCTCAAGTTATCACACAATTTGATTCTTCTATATTACCACTGTAAAGAAAAAAAATTGTACAATATAATCCATTCTTTCTCCGTTTAACTTTAACTCCTTAGTAGAAAAGAAACAACAAAAAAATGAAATAATGAACTCAAGTATCAATAGTGAAAAACTTAAGACAAAATTCCAGCTCAGGTGACATAACTCTAGACAAGAATATACCTCTTACCATTTGTTAATAATCTTGAAAGGTCTTCCCTCTTCTATATTTGAGATTGAGCAATAACCTGAATTGTGATCATGCTTCACTACAAATGGTCCTTCCCAATTAGGAATAAACTTGAGTAATATGTGTCCTCGAATGTGTTTGACATCCGTCTTCAAAAATAATTCCCCCCCGTAAATTTCCTTGGTTTTACCAAGTTTTCATATGCCATGAAAAGTTTATTCGTATACATTTGGAAGTGCTGCATCACGTTATCTATGTGATCAATAAGCACTCCTATCTAACATGTTTACTTTGAGGAACCATGCTTCTTCGAAAGGTATATCTGACCAAGGGGACTTCCCGCACTACTAAAAAATGCCTTCATCTCCAAAGACAAGTGAGAAGGGTGTATACCCCATTGGCTTCCAATTGGTTTTTTGATAGGTCCATAGAACTATTGGAATCTTCTCATTCCGTGACCCTGTAAAGTCTTGAATCATCTTAGCCAAAACAGTGACCAACATCTTGTTAGTTTCCTCTTCCTAACCATTGCCATTGGGATACGCCACAATTGAGGTATGATGAATGATGGAGTATTTATCAGTGAGCATCATTACTTATTTGTTGGTAGATGGGGTTACCTTATTAAATAAAATTACATTTTGAATCCCAAATAGTTAAATTATATACCATCTAATGAAGTTTCCCACCAAACTAGCTATTTGTATCATCAATCGTATTGCGTCAGCCCAGATGGTGAAACACTCTATTGTCACTACTATCCAGATATTTTTTCTTGAAGATGGATGTATTGCTCCAACAAGGTCATATGCCCAAGTATGAAATGGGTAACGAGTAGCCAATGAGTATTAAATGGGTAAGGAGTAGCCAATAAGGGTAGATGTCTTATGACATCACTCAAAATAGATGTGACTTTTGAAAGAGGGATGTTTGGCTCAAGTCTCAATGTAAGATGGAACTCAAGGTTACTCTGTGGAAGATTTCATTAAATGTGGTCTCTTGGTGTTTTATCAGGTGTATCTAAAATGGCTAAGACTAGCCTTAATTCTTCCATAATTCTCAATCCTTCAAACTAGGTTACTCTCAACTTCTCATTGTGAGGTCATTCGGTAGAGCATGTAATCTCTCCCAGGTCCTACCAGACTTGGATTCTTATGAGTACCATGTGAACTCATACTAAAATTTACAATCGTTACACCTTACAATTAATATAATCAAAAGATACAATTTGACTAAGTAATCAAAATCTTAAATAAAGATGAGCTTTGTTGGTAAACTTCCTCGAAAGTAGCTTTAAACTTCATAGCTGAGCTTTTTCACCGCCTTCTTGATTTTTCCTTCAATCCACCTCTTGAGATTCTTCTGTTAGGAGGGGTGTATATCTCTAATCATATTATTACTTTATCATGAATATTAATTATATCGACATCTCAGTTATTCCTGAAACCCGATACACTGCTACAACCTATAAATTCGGTACGCTATTGAATTATCTTTAACCCTTATTTGTGGTATTACAATGCATCCTATTTGCTTTATTTGCAACAAACTTTGCAATTTGTAGCTATTGTCGATGAAACCCATAGTACCATACCTTACGATTTAGGGATTAGAACCCGGTTTACCTCGGTAGCTTTAACTGGCCTACAGGACTAAAATAGTGAGTGTTTAGTAATTATTTTTCTATATACATATGGACGCCACTCTTTCTAAGTGGGCCAGTCTATTTGTTATTGCCCAATTATTTGGGATTCATTGTCCAAATGTATTATATGCTTTGGACGATTTTGTAATGGTATGACTACGTATTTGCAACCCTTATAACTAATAATTTATGGGTAATGTAGTTATAATCTGAACCCTTATCATTGTAAAATGATATAATGACATGCAATCACTACACCATATTATGCGAATGGTCATGACTAAAGTCTAAGACCAAGATTGTGGGTCGCGTCCAGGGTCCACAACAATTTTAGGCGTGACCATTTTCATGGTTCACGAACAAAATCCCTGACTAAACAAAGGGTCACAGTCCTAGGGGTCACGACAAATGGTCGCAGACTATATTCATGACCCATACACAGTTCTTGTCAAGGATATAGGACGTGAGGCATCCTTTGGAACATGTTATTGCTCACGGATCCCGTTACGACTAAAGGCCTTAACCCATGCTTGGGAATATTGTATTGGTCATGGCTCTGGTCACGGTTCAAGGCCGCGATCCATCCTATGGAATTTGATATTGGTTAGGACTCTGGTCATGGCTCAAGGTCGTTACCCATACTTTGACATCACCAAAATTGTAGCGACTTTATGTCGTGAATGCATTTATGTATGAAAAAAATAGATATGGTCGTGGAATTTGTCCATAACCATTTTTAACAATAATGAAAAAAAACGTTGGGAAGAATTTTTGCTTTTTTCTGGACATTCTAAAACTTGCGTAATATAAACCCCGCACGACCATAATGCTAAACAATACATTATAAAAGCCAGTAATTTGGGGGGGGGGGGGATTTCGGGTTTTCGCCCTCTAACGGAATTTTTTAAGAATAAGCCTTGATATTTTCAAATTACCAACGTGATCTCAAACCAAGGGTCTCGTTACTACGCGATAAACTCTTACTAGCTGCATTAGTCCCGTACGAGGTGTTGGTGCCTCTCATGAGGCTGTTTTGGGGGGGAGGGGATGTTTTGCCCTCTAATTACATGTTTTTAATATTAAGTCTATATATTTCCAAATTATCATCGTATTATCAAAATGGGGATTCTGTGACCATGCGGTCACAACCAAGGAGATGCATTGGTCCCATGTGAGGAGTTGGTGCCTCTCACGAAACCGTTTGGGGGGGGGGTGTTTTGGGGTTTCTCCCTCTAAAAACATGTTTATGCGTTTAAGTATAAGTATAAATATTCTCAAATTATCATCGTGCTCTTAAAATGGGGGCACCGTGACCGTGCGGTCAATTCCTACGAGTTACATTGGTCTCGTACGGCATGTTGGTGCCTCTCACGGGGCCGTTTCGAGGGTGTTTATGGGTTTCACCCGCTAATGGCATTTTTTTTATCCTAAGTCATGATATTCTCAAAATTATTGTCGTGTACTAAAATCAGGGGTCCCATTACCACGTGGTTAGTATGTATGAGCTGCATTGGTCCCGTTCGAGGTGTTGGTGCCTCTCACGGGGCCGTTGGGGGGGGTGAGGTTTCTCCCTATAAGGAAATGTCTTAAGCCTAAGTTTGGGTATTTTCACATTATCGTCGTGATCACAAACAGGGTATCCCGTGACAATACGGTCGGTTCCAACGTTTCGCGTTGGTCCCGTGGGAGGTGTTAGTGCCTCTCACGGGGCCGTTTGGGGGGTGTTTGGGATTTTTCCCTATAACGGAATGTTTTTAAGACTAAGTGTAGATATTTTCAAATTATCACCATGTTATCAAACTGGTGGTTCCATGACCACGCGGTCAGTTCATACGAGCTACATTGTTCGAAATTTGGGGACCTGTGACTACGCAGTGACTTTCTACGAGTAATATTGGTCTCATGATACATGTTGGAGCCTCTCAGGGGGAAGATATTCTCAAATTATTATCATGTTCCAAAATCAGGAGTCCCGATACCACGTGGTGAGGTCATACGAGTTCCATTGCTCCCATCTGAGGTGCTGGTGCCTCTTACGAGGCCGCTTGGGGGTGGGTGGGAGTTTCGAGGTTTCTGCCTCTAACGACATGTTTTAAGACTAAGTCTGGATATTTTCACATTATCATCATGATCACAAAATTGGGATCACTTGACAATTCGGTCGATTCCTACGAGTTGCGTTGGTCCCATGCGAGGTGTTGGTGCCTCTCACGGGGTCGTTTTGGGGGTGTTTAAGGGTTTTGCCCTCTAACTGCATGTTTTTAAGCCTAAGTCTACAAATTTTCAAATTATCACCATGTTCTCTAATCGGGGGTCCCTTGACCACGAGGTCAGTTCATACGAGCTACATTGTTCTCATCTGAGGTGTTGGTGCCTCTCATGAGGTCATTTGGGTTATGTTTCGAGGTTTTTCCCTCTAAAGGCATGTTTCTAAGCCACAGTCTAGAAATTTTCATTTATCTTTGTGCTCTAAAACCGAGGGTCTCTTGACCATGTGGTATGTTCCTATGAGTTGCATTTCTCTCCTGCAAAATGTTGGTTCCTCTCATGGGGGTCGTTTAGGGTGTGTTTCGAGATTTCCCCATTTCACAACATGTTTTTATTTTTAATCCTAAGTCAAGATATTTTGATATTACCGCCACGCTTTCAAACCGGTGGGCTCGTCACCACACGGTCAGTTCCTATGAGTTGCATTGCACCTGTGGAAGGTGTTAGTGCATCTCGCGAGGCCAATTGGGAATTTTTTCGAGGTTTCTCACTCAAATGACATGTTTATGTTTTTAAGCCTAAATCTAGATATTCTCAAAATATCATCGTGCTCCAAAAGCTAGGGTCTAGTGACTGTGCGGTCAGTTACTACATGTTACATTTGTATTGTGACATGTGTTGGTGTCTCTCACAAGGCCGTTTGGGTGATGTTTCGGGGTTTCACCCTCTAATGGCATGTTCATGTTTTTAAGAATAAGTCTACATATTCCAAAATTATCATTGTGCTCTTAAATTGGGGGACCATGCGATTAATTCCTATGAGTTATATTGGCCTCATCCAAGTTGTTGGTGCCTCTCACGGGGCCATTTGGGAGGTGTTTGGGGGTTTCACCCTCTAACGGCATGTTTTTAAGACTAATTACAAATATTCCCAAATTATTGTCGTGTTCTCAAAGCATGGGTCTCGTGACCACGAAATCTGTTCCTATGAGTTTCATTGGTCCCGTTCGACATGTTGGTCCCACTCATGGGGCCGTTTGGGTGTTTTTTCAGGGTTTCGCCCTCCAACGACAAGTTTATGTTTTTAAGCGTAAGTTTAGATATTCTCAAATTATCTCCATGCTATGAAATTGAGGTTCCCATGACCACGCGGTCACTTCGTGTGACATGTTGGGGCCTATCACGAGGCCGTTTTGGGGGTTGTTTGGGGTTTCACCCGCTAATGGAATTTTTTTTTAGCCTAAGTCCAAATATTCTCAAACTAGTGTCATGTGCCAAAATTAAGGGTACCGATACCACATGGTCAGTTTGTGCGAGATGCATTGGTCCCCCTCTAATGGAATATTTTAAATCCTAAGTCTAGATATTTTTAAATCATCATCATGTTCAAAAAATGAGGGGTCCGGAGGCCACGTGGTCAGTTCTTATGAGTTGCATTGGTCCCCTGCGAGGTGTTAGTGCCTCTCACGATGCCATTTGGGGCGTGTTTCGATGTTTTTCCCTCTAATGCCATGTTTATGTTTTTAAGACTAAGACTAGATATTCCTAATTTATCGTTGTTCTCTCAATTCCTACATGTTACATTTGTCCTGTTCAAGGCATTGGTGCTTGCACTAGGCCATTTAGTGAGGTTTCTCTCGGATTCCCCCTTTAACGGCACGTTTTTAAGCATATTTCTATATATTCCCAAATTATTGTTCTCCTCTCAAATCGGGGTCCCATGACCATGCGATCAGTTTCTACTTGTTACAATTGTCACATTCGAGGTTTTGATCCCTCTCACGGGGCTATTTGGGTGGGTGTTACGGGGTTTCATCCTCTAATGGTATGTCTTTAAGCCTAAGCCTATAATTTTCCAATTGTCATCATGTTGTCAAATTGAGGGTTCTATGACAACACTGTCAGTTCCTACAAGATGCATTGGTCCCGTGTGAGGTATTGGTGCCTCTCACAGGCCATTTGGACATTGTGTTAGGGTTTCTTCCTCTAACGACATGTTTATGTTTTTAAGCATAGGTCTAGATATTCTCAAATTATATTTGTGCTCTCAAACCGAGTGACCCATGAACACACGGTCAGATCCTACGAGTAACGTTGGTCTCATGCGAGGTATTAGTGCCTCTCATGTGGCCGTTTGGGGGCTATTATGGGGTCTCGCCCTCTAACAAGATGTTTATGTTTGTAAGCCTGAGTCGATAAATTTTTAAATTATCACCATGCTCTCAAATCGGGTGGTCCATGACAACGCGATCGGTTCCTACGGTGTGCATTTTTTAACGACATGTTTATTTTTTAAGCTCGAGTATAGATATTCTCAAATTATCTCCTTGCTCTCAAATTGGGGGTCATGTGACCATGCAGTCACTTCCTACGACTAACATTGGTCCTATTCGAGGTGTTGGCGCCTATTATGGGGACATATGGATGCAGCTTTCGGGTTTTCCCCTGTAACGACATGTTTATGTTTTTAATCATAAGTCTAGATATTTTCAAATTATCTCCGTGATCTCAAACTGGGGGACTCGTGAACACGCGGTCAGTTCATACGAGATGCATGTGTTGGTGCCTCTCACGGGGTCATTTTGGAGGGTTTTTTGCATTTCTCCCTATAACGACATGTTTATGTTTTTAATCTTTAACCTAGATATTCCTAAATTATCGTCATTCTCCCAAAGTAGGGATCTCGTGACCACGATGTCAGTTACTACGAATTACAATGGTACTATACGAGATGTTGGTTCGTCTCACAGGGCCGTTTGGGTGGTGTTTTGGGGTTTTGCCATCTAACGACACGTTTTTAAGACTTAAATTATATATTTTCAAATTATCATCGCGTTATAAAATAGAGTGGTCCCGTGACCATGCAGTTAGTTTCTACGAGTTACATTAATCCCATATGAGGTGTTGGTGCCTCTCACGAGGCCGTTTGGGTTGTGTTACAAGGTTTTGCCCTCTACCGACATGTTGTTAAACCTTAGTGTAGATATTTTCAAATTATCATCGTGCTCTGATACTGGGGGTTTTATGACCACGCGGTCTGTTCGTACGAGCTGCGTTGGTCCCGTCTGAGGTGCTGGTGCCTATCTGTTCATACGGGCCGTTTGGGTTGTGTTTCAATGTTTTTCCCTCTAACATCATGTTTATGTTTTTAAGCCTAAGTCTCGATATTCTCAAATTACCAATGTGCTCTAAAATAGGGAGTCCCGTCACCATATGGTCAGGTACTATGAGTTACATTCGTCCCGTACGAGATGTTGGTGCCTTCCACAGGGCCGTTTGAGGGGGTGTTTTGTGGTTTCCCCCTCTAACGGTACATCTTTACACCAATGCTTCGCTATTTTCAAATTATCATCATGTTCTCAAATGGGGTGTCCCATGACCACACAATCAGTTCCTATGAACTACATTGGTCCCATGTGAGGTGTTGGTGTCACTCACGAGGTCATTTGTGTTATGTTTCTAGTTTTTGCCTTGTAACGAAATGTTTTTAAGCTTTCGTCCAGATATTTTTAAATTGTCATCCTGTTCTCAAACTGGGGGACCCGTGACCATTCGATCAGTTCGTATGAGCTGCATTGGTCCCATTTGACGTGTTAGTACCTCTCATGGGTCCATTTGGGTTGTGTTTCGAGGTTTTTACCTCTAACGACATGTTTATGTTTTTTAGTATAATTCTAGATATTCCCAAATTATCGTTCTACTCTCAAACCATGGGTACCGTGACTACGTGATCAGTTCCTATAAGTTATATTTGCCTCGTCCCAGTTATTGGTGCCTCTCATGGGGCCATTTGGGAGGTGCTTCGGGGTTTGCCCCTCTAACGATATGTTTTTAAACCAAAGTCTAGATATTCTGAAGTTATCTCCATGCTCCTCAAATTAGGGGTCCCGTGACCACGCAGTCACTTCCCACGAGTAAGAATGGTCTCGTGTGACGTGTTGGTACCTGTCATGAGGTCGTTTTGGGGATGTTTTGCGATTTCACCCGCTAATGGCATATTTTTTTAGCCTAAGTCCAGATATTCTCAAATTAGTGTGATGTTCCAAAATCAAGGGTCCTGATACCACGTGGTCAGTTTGTACGAGCTGCATTTGTCCCCCTCTAACGGAATATTTTAAAGTCTAAGTCTTGATATTTTTAAATCATCATCATGTTATAAAACTGGGGGTCCCGAGGCCACGCAGTCAGTTCCTATGAGTGTTATTGGTCCACTGCGGGGTGTTAATGCGTCTCACGAGGCCATTTGGGCGTGTTTCGATGTTTAGCCCTCTAATGCCATGTTTATGTTTTTGAGAATATGTCTAGATATTACCAAATTATTGCTCTTCTCTCAAATCGGGGGTCCTATGACCACGCGATCAGTCCTACAAGTTACATTGGTCCCGTACGAGATGTTGGTGCCTATTTGGGGGGTGGGGAATGTTTCATGGTTTCCCCATATAATGGTATGTCTTTAATCCTAAGCTCCAATATTTTCAAATTATCATAATGTTCTCAACTTTGGGTTCCCATGACCACACAGTCATTCCTACGAGATGCATTGGTCCCATGTGAGGTATCGGTGCCTCTCACGAGGTTATTTGAATGGTGTTTTAGGTTTTCTTCCTCTAATGGTATGTTTATGTTTTTAAGCCTAAATGTAGATATTATCAAATTATATTTGTGATCTCAAATCGGGTTCCCCATGACCCCACTGTCAGATCCTATGAGTAACGTTGGTCTCGTACGAGGTATTGTGCCTCGCACGGGGCCGTTGGGGGCTGTTCCGGGGTTTCGCCCTCTAACCGCATGCTTATGTTTATAAACTTATGTCGAGAAATTTTCAAATTATCACCCTGCTCTCAAATCAGGCAGCCCATGACGACACGGTGAGTTCCTACGAGGTGCATCGATCCCATGTGAAGTATTGGTGCCTCTTAAGGGTCCATTTAATGTGGTTTTTCATTGTTTCTTCCTCTACTGACAAGTTTATTTTTTAATCCCGAGTCTATATATTCTCAAATTTTCTCCATGCTCTAAAATTAGGGGCCACGTGACCATGCAGTCACTTACTACATGTAACATTGGTCGCGTTCAAGGTGTTGGTGCCTCTTTTGGGGCCATTTGGGTGCAATTTTGGGATTTTTCCCTCTAATGGCTTGTTTATGTTTTTAATCCTAAGTCTATATACTTTCAAATTATCGCCATGCTCTCAAACCGGGGGACTCTTGACCTCGCAGTTAGTTCCAACAAGTTTCATGTCTTGGTGCCTCTCACGGGGTCGTTTGGGAGTGTTTTTTGGATATCTCCCTATAACAACAAGTTTTTGTTTTTAAACCTACATGTAGATATTCCCAAATTATCATCATTCTCCCAAAGTGGGGATCTCGTGACCACGCCATCAGTTCCTACGAATTACATTAGTCCCATGTAAGGTGTTAGTGCCTTTTACAAGGTCATTTCTGTTATGTTTTGAGTTTTTACCCTCTAACGGCATGATTTTAAGCCTTAGTCCAAATATTTTCAAATTATCATCCTTTTCTCAAATTGGGGGTCCCATGACCACGTGATCAGTTCGTATGAGCTGCATTGGTCCCGTCTGAGGTGTTGGTGCCTCTCACGAGGCCATTTGGGTTATTTTTTAAGGTTTTTCCCTCTAACGGCATGTTTATTTTTTTAGTATAAGTCTGGATATTCTAAAATTATAGATGTGATCTCAAATAGGGGGTCCCATGACCATGTGGTCAGTACCTATGAGTTACATTTGTCCCGTGCGAGAAGCTAATGGCTGTCACAAGGGTCGTTTAGCAGGGAATGTTTTGGGATTTCCCCTTCCAACAACGTATTTTAAAACCTAAGTCCAGATATTTTGAAATTATCTTGGTTTTCTCAAACCGGGGGGCCCTGAGGCCATGTTCATAGTTCTTTGAAGTTGCATTAGTCCCGTGCGAGGTGTTGGTGCCTCTCACGATGCCATTTGGATGTGTTTCGATGTTTCTCCCTCTAATGCCATGTTTACATTTTTAAGAATAAGTGTAGATATTCCTAATTTATCAATGTTCTCTTAAACCGGGGGTCCCGTGATGACATGTCTATTTTTTAGAGTTTTCTCCCTCTAATGACATGTCTATTTTTTTAAGGCTAAGTCTAGATATTATCAAATTATCTCCATGCTCTCAAACTGGGGGTCATGTTACCATGTAGTCACTTCTTACGAGTAGCATTGGTCCCGTTCGAGTTGTTGATGCCTTTTATGGGGCCATTTGGGTGCAGTTTTGGGGTTTTTCCCTGCAACGATATGTTTATGTTTTTAATCCTAAGTCTAGATTTTTTGAAATTATCACCATGCACTCAAACTGCGGGACTCATGACCACGCGGTCAGTTCCTACGGGCTGCATGTATTGGTGCCTCTCACGGGGTCATTTGGGAGTGTTTTTTGAATTTCTCCTTAAAACGACATGTTTATTTTTTAAGCGTAAATCTATATATTCCCAAATTTTCATCGTGGTCGCAAAACGGGGATCTCGTGACCACACCGTTAGTTCCAACGAATTACAATGGTCCTATGCGAGTTGTTAGTGCCTCTCAAAGGGACATTTGGTTTGTGTTTTGGGGTTTCTCCCTCTAACGGCATGTTTTTAAGACATAAGATTATTTATTCTGAAATTATCATTGTGTTCTAAAATTAGAGGTCCCGTGACCACGCAGTTAGTTTCTACAAGTTGCATTAATCCCATGTGAGGTGTTGGTGCCTCTCACGAGGCCGTTTGGGTTGTGTTACAAACTTTTTCCCTCTAACGACATGTTTTTAAAACTAGGTCTATATATTTTTGAATTATCATCGTGCTCCTAAACTAGGGGTTTCGTGACCGCGCGATCAGTTCGTATGTGCGGCATTGGTCCCGTCTGAGGTGTTGGTGCCTCTCACGGGTCCATTTAGGTTGTGTTTCGAGGTTTTTCCCTCTAAAAACATGTTTATGTTTGTAAGCCTAAGTCTTGATATTCTCAAATTATCGATGTGCTCTCAAATAGGGGGTCCCGTCACCTTGTTATCAGGTCCTGTGAGTTACATTGGTCCCGTACGAGATGTTGGTGCCTCTCACAAGGCCGTTTGGGGGGGGGGGAATGTTTCATGGTTTCCCCTCTAATGATATATCTTTAAACCAAAGCCTCAATATTTTCAAATTATCATCGTGTTCTCAATTAGGGGTCCCATTACCACACAGTTCATTCCTACGAGCTACATTGGTCCCATGTGAGGTGTCGGTGCCTCTCACGAGGTCATTTGAACGGTGTTTTAGGGTTTCTTCCTCTAACGACATGTTTATGTTTTTAAGCCTATGTCTAGATACTCTCAAATTATAATTTTGCTCTTAAATCGGGTGACCCGTGACCACACTGTCAAATCCTATGAGTAACGTTGGTCTCGTGCGAGGTATTGGTTCCTTGTACGGGGTTGTTTCGGGGCTATTATGGGGTTTCGCCCTCTAATCGCATGTTTATGTTTGTATGCCTATGTCGAGAAAGTTTCAAATTATCACCTCTCTCTCAAATCGGGTGACCCATGATGACGTAATCAGTTCCTACGAGGTGCATGGGTCCCATGCGAGGTATTGGTGCCTTTTAGGGGTCCATTTAATGTGTTTTTCAAGGTTTCTCGCTCTAACGAAATATTTTTTTTAAGCCTGAGTCTAGATATTCTCAAATTATCTCCATGCTCTCAAATTGGGGTTCATGTCACCATGCAGTCACTTCCTACGAGTAGCCGTGGTCCCGTTCGAGGTGGTGGTGCCTCTTATGGTGGCATTTGGGTGCAGTTTTTGAATTTTGCCTTCTAATGGGATGATTATGTTTTTAATCCTATATATAGATATTTTGAAATTATCTCCATGCACTCAAAATGGGGTTCTCGTGACCACGCGATCAGTTCCTATGAACTGCATGTGTTGGTGCCTCTCACGGGGTCATTTGGGAGTGTTTTTTGGATTTCTCCTTATAACAACATGTTTATATTTTTAAGCCTAAATCTAGATATTCCTAAATTATGGTCGTGCTCCCAAAGCGAGGATTTCGTGACCATGCCGTTAGTTCCTACGAATTACAACGGTCCTATGTGAGTTGTTAGTGCCTCTCACATGGGCGTTCGGATGGTGTTTTGTGGTTTCACCCTTTAACGGCACATATTTAAGACTTAAGATGATTTATTTTCAAATTATCATCGTGTTCTCAAATCGGGGTTCCTATGGCTATCCCCCCTGATCCTCACGGTGGGCAGGAAAGCGTGATGGAGGATCCTTAGGGGATGACCACAGTGGTGACTCTGCTGGGGATTTTCAGGTGACCTTTTACCCTTGGGGACAACCATTTAGGATACGGGGGCGACCACAGTGAATACGCAGATGAGGCATTTGCTGGATCATGAGTTTGGCCATTCTTGGTATCTGGGGGAGCGGGTGGTTAGGAAGATTGCAGGGGAGGAGGTGGGGTACCACCTGCGCAACCTTCTACGTCTATGAGGCGGGAGCGGCTGCTGTCGGAGGATGTGAGGATCACGGCGATGATCGACGAGTCCTACTTGTTGTACAATGATACGGATGTGTCGTATGACTATATGGACTTTGTGATCAGCTAGTTGATTGTGCCTAACATATATGATGCCCTGCCTTTCACTCCTGGGTGTTCAAGTCGAGCGGTGGGGTCTTCCCACAATGGTGGTGGTCCGTTGGGGTCTGCGGCAGCGGAGAATTTGGAGGTTCCCTTCGTGATATTACATTCCCCTTCCTACAACATCGGGCGAGCTGATGGAGGTATGGTGCCTATATTGCACCATCCTCATCCGATGGATTCAGAGGAGTTGGGTTTGACAGAGGAGGTTCTTCATTCGTAGGTATACCTTTCCATTCTTTTCCTCTTTTTGGTTCCTTTTCTATTTTGATCCTTCTTTGATACTGATTTTTCTTTCTTCTGGCAACAAGTCCGGGTGTCAACCAGTTGGCTGAGGGATATTAGAGACTGGATCTCTTCGATGACTGCCCACATTCAGGATGCGGTCCCGGTTCCTTCTTGCTTGGTGCCTTCTTTTTTATCGGAGGAGGACTCTGGCTCGACTAGTGGTGGTGCGTCATCTTGCTGTATGGGAAAGCGAGAGTGTCGCATGGGTGGAATCTCTTAGAGAGTGGGGAGAAGGGTAGGTGAGAGAGAGAGAAAATGTGGGTTTAGGCTGAGTCCCGTTGTTTTTTTCTTTTCTTTTATTTCCTACAAAATTTGATGTAACACAGAAGAATATATATATGCAATGCAATAGGATTTTTTATTATCTTTTGTTAATGATGGATGAATGCATGCACATGCACTTTTTACTTTGCTGCCGAGACCGTAAAAAGATATATATTTTAGGATTTTTTAAAGGAAATTTTAAAAAAAGGGAAATTATATAGGGATGGAAGAGGATTTTTGAGATTTTGCTGAGAATGACAATTTATTTTTATTGAGCTTCTGATTTTGCCCAAAGAGGAAAAAGGGAAATTTTAAAAAAATAGGGGTTCTCGATCGGCAAGCCCCTTTCCCTGCTTATCGGTAGTCAAGTCCAGTCCCATCGATTCAAAGCTTTGATTAGTTCCCTCTCAGCTTCCTATACTTTGTGGGGTAGGATTCCCTATGATTTTGCCCTAATATCCCCTAGCCCTGCAAGATCTCTCTCGCTGGTAGCATTAAGTTTGCTAACTATCTTGAATCCTTGAAAGCGATGTTTTCTTATAATGTCGACTATGATGCTTTCAACATGTGTCGGGTCTCTTTGTGGCGCAATCAATCCATTGAAAGGAACATGATGATGGCGGTGGTACAATTCTGGTACCCCGAAGACCATGTATTCCGCTTTGGGTTGGATGAAGTTTGTCCTACCTACGAGGAATTTTCTACCATACTGGGTATAAATCCTAGTGTTACTGCGCCTTTACCCAAATTTTCCTATTATCCTAGGGATTTTCTGGCTGGGCTTCTTCGTATTTCTCCTTCGGCGACTAGATCACTGGTTATTGGAGGAATGATCTCCCTCCCGGTGGTGTTGCAGTTCGTGCATTTGTGGGAAGTAGGTGATGCTGGCTATGCTGGAGCCGTTGTCCTGGGCCTGGTTCAAAATTGTTGTTGGTGAGTGGGGAACTGCTGGTGGATCCACAACTTGTAGCAATTACTTCATGGATGTCATACCATCGCAATCCTGCGGCGGTGATACTGGTGAAGACCCTGAACTGTGTGGATGCCTGGTGAGAACGTCGTTCTAAATTCCTACGGGGTATCCCCGTGATGCTGTTCATATGGTTATCTGAAAGACTCTGCATGGAGACTCTTTGAGAACATCCTTTATTAGTTGTACCCAACTTCTTTTCGCGTCACTTATTTAGTGTTGGCATGGATATTGAGAGCTGGGAGAATTGGCTTGTGGAGCATGGGGCTCGAAATCTGTACTAGTCAGTGCCTTGGTGGGGATAGTTGCTGCCTAGTCTGGAGCTAGGAGAATACTCGTAAGCGCGGCCGGTTGGTCTCAGCCAGACTTCCTTTTCTTTCCCTTGGCAGCTTCTGCACCAATTTGGCTAGGCACAGATCGTGCCACCTCGTACACTAAATTTCTTTTCGGTAGAGGATTTGATTGAGCATCTGCGCCTGCGGCTTGGATCTATGGGGGAGAATCGACGTCTGTCGACCCGTCCTTCTCAATCTGTTGGGAGAATTTGGTATATCCTTTGGGATTATATGAAGTGGTTATGGAGGAGAGTAGTTAGCAAGATGTTGGCAGTGGAGACTGGAAAAAAGTGGATTGTCTCTTTTGACACCATGGAAGGAGGTGTTGTGGTCTTTTCGATGCTGGTTCGAGCTTATCGGTCCATGGAGTGTTTGTGACACTCTGTTCAGGCAGGGGAAACATAGGGACCCCCGGATGCAGATGATGATGACGGGGCAGGATCCTCTGGTAGTTATGGATAGGACTCCTTGAAGGGTTTATAATGGGGAATAAATGTGGGGATTTTATTTGGCGTTTGTAGGAGGGTAGGGGGAAGGGAGTTATCCGTTTCTTTTCTTATGTAATTTGTATCCTAATTTCTTATCAATGAAATAAACAAGTTTTTTATCATCCAGCTGTGCCTTTCGATGAATCTTGTATTATTTGAATTATCTATATCGATCGTTAAGGCATACAGAATCCGTTTGTTCAAATATATGTTAGAATGAATTGTTGTTCTTAGAGATAAGAAAAATAATAGAATTTTGTGAAAAATAAAAGTACTTTCTCATGTAAGGTGTATGAGCTGCCTACGTACCACTGGGGTTTTGAAAATTTTATACTTTGTTTGAAAATGGTTATTTGCAAAGGATCAGGCCCACATAGTTCTGGGTGGGGGAAATGAAGATTTTTTTTCTTTTTTAAATAAAAGGGAAATGAGAAGAGTCGTAGCGCGTCGAGATTTCGGACTAGGGGTAGAACTTGTTCAGACGGTCTAGGTTGACTGGACGAGCCATCTCTTCCCTATCTAAGTCGATAAGCATCGCGACACCACCGAACAAGATCTTCTTGACAATGTAAGTGCCGCTCCAATTGGGCTTGAATTTCCCTCTGGGGTCCCAGATGGGTTCTATGATTTCTTTAAGGGCTAGGTCCCCTTCTCGTACACCGCAGTCCTTAACTTTCTTGTTGAATGGATGCGGTATTCGACGATTGTACCCCTGTATGTGGTATAGTGATTTTAATTTAATTTCGTCTAGGAGGGTCAGCTCGTCAAGACGGCTTTGGCACCAATCTTCTTCGTTGGCCTTACTTTCAAGCATGACGCGCAATGAGGGTATTTCCACCTCCATGGGTAGGACTCCTTCCATACCATAAACTAGAGAGTAAGGGGTATCCCCAGTAGAGGTTTGAAAGAAGGTTCGATAGCCCCAGAGGGCATATGAGATTCGGTCGGCCCAATCCCGATAGCTTCTAGTCATCTTGTTGATGATGTCTTTGAGGTTCTTATTATCGTCTTCAACTGTACCATTGGTCTGAGGTCAGTAGGGAGAAGATTTGTATCTCTGACTCCCTTACTCGTTGACCACCTCTGTGACTTCTGGCTCGAAATATAACCCGTTATATGATACTAGCTTGTGCGGGACCCCATACTGGTAGATGATGTTTTTCTTGATGAATTTGGCCACTTTCTTGTCATTCAGCATTGCGTATGACTCCTCTTCGACCCATTTGGTGAAGTAATCAATGGCAACTAGGATGAACTCATTCCCATTGGAAGCCTTCGGTGTAACCTTTCCTATGATGTCGATTCCCCAGGTGGAGAATGGCCAAGGACAGGTCATATTGTATAATTTACGTGGTGGTAGATGCTGAAGGTTGGAGAACTGTTGGCATTTGAGGCATCTCCGGACGTAGGCGGTCCAATCCTGGGTCATGGTGGTCTAGTAGTAGCCTTGTCGGATTATCTTTATAGGAAGCATGTGATTGTTCATGTGGGGTCCACATTTCCCATTGTGGATCTTCTGCATTATCTTTTCAATGTCAGCCTCTGCGATGTAGTGAAGATGAGTTCCATAGAAGTTTCTTTTGAGCAGTTGTTTGTGACAGATGATGTACTGGGCAACTAGTGTTCATAGGGTTGCTTGATTTTCTTGTTGGAACCCTCGGGATACCTTCCATGCTTGAGCAGGTACCATATATCATAGTACCGACAATTGGCTATATCGGGATCTTCTGTGGTGACGAACTCAATGTGGTAGTAGTGGGTTGGTTTTTCTTGCTTTTGAACTAGGAAGGGGGTCATAGTTATTCCTTCGGGCATGTCAACCATGGAGGCCACGATAGCAAGGGCATCGACTAGGTTATTCTTTGCTCGAGGTAGGTAATGGAAAGTGACGTCTTGGAATTGGGAGGCTAGTTCTTCTAAGTGGGCATGGAAGGGTTGGAGTTTCTCATCCTTGACTCTCTATTTTTTGAGAACTTGATCTATGATGAGGGATAAATCCCTGTAGACATCTAGTCATTGAATACCTTTCTTGAGAGAAACATTGAGGCCTACCGTGCTTGCCTCGTATTCAGTCATGTTTTTGGTGCAAGGGAAATCCAACTTGATGGAGATGGGAGTGTGGGAGTCATCTGGGGTGATCAGAAGTATCCCATTACCATATCCCTTTTTGTTGGCAGCGTTGTCAAAGACCATTTTCCATCGAAGGTTTTTTTGAACAATTCAAAGGATGTTTTCATTTGGGAATTTGGAGATCCAGACATAGGATTCTTTTACGGGGTAATCGACAAGGTAGTAAGAGATGGCTCTTCATTTCATGTCTTTCTGCGTAACATACATGATATCAAACTCGTCTAGGAGCATCAACCATAGGGTCATTCATCTAGACAAGGCGGGTTTCTCAAGCAGGTATTTGATGGGGTCCATTCGGGATACACGTTTGGTGGGTAAGGCATGTATTTAGTGCCGCAACTTTTGGGTGAACCAGACAAGTGCAACACATGCCTTTTCCAAAGCAGTGTAGTTGACCTCGTATCGGGCCAATTTTCAACTGGCATAATAGATGGATCTTTCTTTACGTGAATCTTCAAGGTATTAGGCTAGCAAAGTCCCACCTGCAGTGTCGGTTATGGTTAAGTATAGGAGCAAGGGGAGACCAGGCTATGGTGGCATGGGTACCGGGGTTTGGGTTAGATATTATTTGATTCATTCAATAACTTCTTAGCATTCCTTGTTCCAAACTTTGGTTGAATACTTTTGAAGGAGTTTGAGGATTTGTTCGTAGATGGAGGTTAGCTGGCTGATGAACCGACTGATGTATTGCAATTTCCTAAGGAAACCTCGGACTTCTTTCTCTGTTCGGGGATATGGCATCTCAAGTATGGCTTTTATCTTGGCGGGATCTACTTCTATCCCCTTTTAACTAGCCATGAATCCCAAGAGTTTTCCCTTTGTAATGCCGAAGATGAATTTTTGCGGATTGAATCTCATCTGATACTCTCGCAGTCGTTCGAAGAACTTTTGGAGAGCAGGAACATGACCTTCTCCAGTTTTGGACTTGATAATCATATCATCCACATAGACCTCAACTTTTATGAGAATCAGATCATGCAGGATGGTTGTGGCATCCCTCTAGTAGGTAGCCCCAACGTTCTTGAGACCAAATGGCATGATAGTGAAGCAGAAGGTTCCCCGTGGAGGGATGAATGCGGTTTTTTCTTGGTGGTCTGGGTGCATTTTAATTTGGATATATCCGAAAAACCCATCGATGAATGACTTAAGAGCATTACTGGTTGTGTTGTCCACGATCATGTCAATATTGGGTAGCAGATAATCATCCTTTGGAGAGGCTTTGTTCAAGTCTCGGTAGTCTGCACACATCAGAACTTTTACTCCTGATTTCTGTATAGGCACTATGTTGGCTAGCCATGTGGGATATTTTATCACACGAATGAAACCTACGTTCAACTATTTGTCCACCTCTTCTTTGACTTTGAGCAACCATTCGGTGAAGAGCTTTCTCAACTTTTGTTTGACCAACTCGTAATCTAGGAGAGTGGGGATCTCATGCTGAGATATTTCAGGATCAATGCCAAGCATATCGTAATAGGACCATGTGAAGAGATTCATGAATTCCTTTAGAAATTCTTCAACTTGTGCACACTCATGCTTATTAAGGGTAGCCCCTTTCCTAATCTCGCGTAGTTGGCTACTATAATCGAGGTCAATAAAAATTGTCTCTTCTTCATTAACTTGAACGCGGTTATGTTATTTATTTTTAACCTTATTTAGATCAGCGATGAATTGTTCATTTGTAAAATCATCATCATCATAAAAATTATGATTAGAATCCAAACAGTTAATGTAAGGTAAAGCAAGATACTCAAAATCTTCGTTTATTTCATAGATAGGAAAAACAACGTTGAGAACCTCATCAAAAGAGGACTTGATTACATTTGAATGAGGATACACAACAGAAGAAGAAAAGGGGTAAACATTAGGATTAAGGGAGATTTTAACAGGTAGAACTGGCGCAGCATGGCAGTTAAGGAGAGGCGCATCAGCGACTTTAATCAATTTGGACGGATCTGGTGATGTAGTACCTGAATGAACCATGTAGAGTGTCAGCCCCAGTGTCTATAAGTTGAAGGAATCTTCAGAGTCACTTTCCTTAGCCTCTTCGGTATCTTTAATGAGCGGTTGTACATGGTGTTGGGAACTCTCAGCCTATGGGTAGTTGTCTTGGAAGAGGATCCCCATTCCAGGCTTCATCTTCTTGTCTCTATGGTTATACCATGGTTCTGTAAAGCCATAAAAAGGTAAGCCTTCACCCTCTTTAATGAATCGTCCATTCAAGGAGTCAACTGGGATAGTCTGGACGCGGTCTAGTCTTTTCTTTGGTTAAGTCAGGCAGATCATTCCGAACTCTTGTTCTGATGGTTCATACCCCAAACCATAAGGAGGGAAAGCCTTCTTTAGTTCAATGGGATCAAGTATCCCTTGCTGTCTTTGCCATAGCCCCAGTCCGAGCATGAAATGCATATTTATGAACATTTGAATCACATTGACGTTGCCGTGAGGGTCATATTCTGGACAAACCCTTTCATTAAAGTTGTCCCCTTCCAGGAGTAAAAGTGTTTTAACTCGAAATCCTGGTAGGAGCATATCATTTGACCCGAGTTATATCTCGAGGATTGGACTGCTGGTAATTGCACCATCGGTATTGTCATCGTCGCCTAAGATGGTAATAACTCGTCTGTCGGTGAAGAAATTCAATTTTTAATGGAGTGAGGAAGACATGCCCTTGATACTGTGGATCCAAGGTCATCCTAGCAATAGGTTAAAACAGCCTGGGATGTCAATAACTTGGAATTAGACAACTGGGTTTATAGGGCCAGCCCCTTATTACAAACTTATGGATCCCATCACCTCCTGATGGGTACTATCTTAGGCACGCACAGCAGTGGAGGTTGGAGCGAGGTCTCTTTCCTTCAGGCCTAAACATTTGAGTGAGCAGACATTCAAGGCGGATCCATTGTCGAAAAGAGAGAGTGGCACAACCTTCCCCATATCATCGACGGAGATGTTGAGTGCATGATTGTGGTTTGCCTCAATCTTTGGGATTTCTTCTTTGAAAAAGGATAGAATTTGGGTAAAGGTCAAGGATCCGACCAAATTTACCTCTTCTTCTAGTGTGGTAGAATGATGAACTATGGGTGTAGTGAGCAACTTGATCAAAGCATATCTGTGTAGATGAGAATACATGAAAATCCCCGATGGAGTGATGTTAGCTTGAGTTTTCTTTAGTTGGTCGAGGATCTTGATCTCCTCGAGGGTTATCTCTGGCATAGGAAGGTTTTCCACGCCTTCCCCTTGTCATTGGCTGGTAATAAGCTTGGGATTTGGTAATTCCTCCCTGATCTAGTTATGTTATTTACTAAAGAAGGGAAAAACATTAATCTCATTTCCTTGTCAATCTTGGGTTGTTCTGCCACCTTGTTTATTTCTCCGAGGAGTTCTTTAAATGATATCATTCCACACATTTCGGCTACGGGACTAGTTATCTCGAAATCTTGTTCTTCATTGGAATCTCTGAATTCTCCCCCCTATTGGTGGCAACAATTATGTGTTTCCATGCAAAGTCAATGCATTCCACAACTTCGATAGATTTTTCATACAGGTCATCCCATTATGTGGGGATGTGTAAGGGTAAAGGGACCAGGCGCCCCTGTAGCTTCAGAGCATCAAGTAACTCGGTCATACTGCAAATGATGTTGGTTTGTCTGAATAATTCTGCCATAATTTGGACAACATCATCCTGGTTGACTTCAATGGTCGGTACCACCCAACTATCTGACTCTCGGGCCATTTTCCATGCTTTCAAGAACAGCGTACTGAATCTCTAGAAATCAAGGATCATTTATGAGGGCAATTTTAGTCCAAACTCTAGGAGTTGGTTTAACACTTCTCAAAATTCCATACCTCCATTTTTAGAACTGGTACGGACAACGATGCATACTCTATTAAGGAGTGACAGTGCCTGATCAGCGAGGCTAGTAGGGTGTAGGAGGAAATATGGGCTAATCTGGAGATGTTTAGGAGAGTATATGGGCGTGATTTGAGTTGAGGGACAAAATTCTGGGTTCTCTTCTGGAAACATGGCATTGACATGATTTGGAAGTAGGTTATAAGTAGTGTTTAGCTTAGGATTGGATGGTGGGGCGATGGTACCCCGGTCAATTAGACCATGAATTATGTTTCGGAGGTGAAAGCATTGGTTGGTGGTATGGCCATATTTTTTGTGATAGGCACAATGGGCATCTGCCTTGAAGTTTCTTGGGAGTGGATTTGGAAATGGACTAGGATCCAAAGGTTTGATAAGGTTTCGGCTTAGAAAGGCTTGATAGACTTTGGAGAGAGGATCATGGAGCTCGGTGTATTCCTTTCGGACTGGAACATGGCAGCTTTCTAGTACCCATGAGGTGGTTGGTTGAGAGATGTTGTTTATGGTTGAGACTGTAAAACTGGCGGGCTTATCATATTTTCTGTGGGTGAACTGTTCGGACACCTTCTTTGGTTCGATATCTATTTTATCAAGACCCTCCTCTATTTCTACTCCTGCTTCTTTGAGAGCTCGAAAGTTGCGATAGTATTGTCCTCCCATCGTTGCTCGAGCAGGGGGTAAGAAGTTCTTCTTCACTATGCTGACTTGTTCTTCTTCGAAAGGCCGATTACTTATGGTTGCAGCTTTTTCCCTCCATCGGGCTATGAAGTTACCAACTAATTCTTCAGGGTTCTGTTTGAGAACCTATAAATCACGGCGGTTGACTTCAAGATCTTCGTTGTATTTGTAATGTGACATGAATTCCGGAGTTACATCCTCCCAGCTACGAATCCTAGACTCTACGAGAGACAAAAACCATTGGAGGGTGGTATCCTTTAGAGTTTGCTAAATCAATTGTTTCATCACTTCTTCAGAAGCCCCTAGTACAGTCATGGAACGATGATAACTTCGGAGATGAACAATCGGGGGTACACTTCCTCCAAATATCACGATATTTGGCATCTTGAAATTCTCGGGTAACCTTTCTTTAGGATAAGGAGACATGTGGGTGTAGTCCTTGTAATTTCCTGATATTCTAACTTGGTAAAACTTCTTAGTGAGGATGTTGAGGTCCTCTTTGACTTTGTTCAGTTCTTCTTCCTTCGGATTAATGATCATAGGTAAGTTAGCCCCATGCTAGGCAAGATTCGGCATCAGAAGCTGGGCAGGCGGTGCCCCATTAATAGGAGGGGCACATGGAGCATATTGATATTCTTCGGGAACCCATATAGGCTCGGGTGTATCCATTTCACGAGGGAATAGGGCATCGAGTTCTTGAGGAATGGGAACCTAATTCAGTTACATCTCTCGGACCTCGATTTGGAGGTTGTCAATCTTGGACAAATTGAGTTAGGACTGCCATCAGATCCGGCTTCACAACGGGTACTTGATCTGTGTTCTCCAGAGAAGGCGGATGGATTCTGAACTCGGAAGAAGTAATAGGGGAATGAACGGAACTCCGAGGTAACTTCAAAAGGCGTAAAATGGGATTTATTTTTAAGAAATATGGATTAATTTTTTTTTTACATTTTTTTTCAAGATTGAAAGATAAAATATTTTTGGATTTTTGATAAAGAGAGGAGAAATGTTTTTGGATTTTTGATAAAGAGGGGAAAATTGTTTTTGGATTTTGGATAAATAAAAAGGGAATTTTCCCTTTAGAGATGTTCTCAGCATGATTATTTTAATCATTATCTTTTCACTTTTATTAATTCTCCTAAATGCAAAATGAAATACCGGACGGGACCCGAGCCTGGAAAAATTGGGTTTGTAATATATGAAAAGCTACGGCTAGACTTGTGACCAGGCTCACGGATAGGGTCCCATTTTAAAAATATGCGAGAATTCGGGCGGCAAGCCGACCCAAAATTTCCGCAGTGTTTCGGGTTGAAACCGATAATCTATCATGTGTGTCCTAGGTTTGACACCTATATGCGGGTACGAAGTTGGTTGGGTGAATCGAAAAGGGTTTCTCCCTTTGGTGTGACTTCCACGATATACATCTTACTCTTTCAGGCAATCAATACGTGTGGACAAGCCATTTGATATACTTGGGTGTACGTGAATTACCTCACCATACACCTTCTGGGGACGGTACGTGTGAGAGGGAATTCGATATACTCGGCATACGTGAACGAATTCCCTGCGATATACCTCCCGTCATGACTTCGGTCAAGAGGTACGATGCGGGGGTGAACCGTTCGATATACGTCGAAGGTACTTGGACAATGGAAGGTGAGAGTCATATCCCTTAGGCTGACTGCGCCCTACCAGACCAGAGATCCAATCATGAAGTGACCCTCCAGTTACTGAGTAAAATTTGGTCAATAACAATGCTCTTTGGTGATGTCGTGTGAATCATGCATGATCCTCTTATTAGTATCTTATGAGAATGTATTTTCTGATTATGCCAAACAGGGAGCAAAGTACAAGTACTAATGGTTGATGCGTGCAACATGTGGATATATGTGACCCTAGGTGCACGTGGTGGTGTGAAGTGCACATGAAGAATTTTCTACAAGTCTGTGAATAGAAGCATAAGCATGGGGGTACATGGAAAAGGGGAACATACAAAAATGGGAAAAATACAAACAAACATAACACCCGTGTAAATAGAGTCTAGCCCTCATAAGAATAATCCCCAGTGGAGTCGCCACTATGGCCATCCCCCCTGGATACTCGCGGCGGGTGAGAGAGCGTGATGGAGGATCCTTTGGTCCCGCGCGTCCCTCTCGGGAGCGCTTCGTCAGTCGTCACTTGGGTGAGGTGTAAAAATCTAGTGAGATTAGAGTCTCCGGTCTATTTTATTAAAAACAGACAAAAGAAAGGGAACCATCCCGAAGGACAACATCCAAAGACATAATGGTGCATACGAAACCAAAATGATTAGAAAAGGGTCCGAAGGCTAATTTACGAAGTGGGAAGGTGTTAGGCACCCATTCCTCCCTTTCGGTATCTCATGGGTTTCTCTTATTTTCCTTTATTTTCCCCGTGATGTGTGTGCATGCGTATATATAGTGGATATAGGAATTATCGTCTTGTACCATGTAAGAGGTAAAGCGAGTCATCCGTAGTAATGTATAAAAATATTAGAAGATAGGATTTACACGATTATCCTTACGTTGATCGTTATGATGGAATGATAACGCATGTGGAATAATACGCTACTAAGAACAAATATATGTATATATATAATATAAGAGAGTGGACTTTAGAGAAAATTGAAATGAGAGAAAAAGTAAAAAATAGGACTCGATTCTCGGGTTTCTTCCCGAGACGCCTACGTATCCTATAGAGGCATCAAAGTCCACATAGTTCGTATGCAAAATGAGGGGTGGGGTTTATCCCATAAATCCAATCAGGGGATTCTCTTATTTGTGTGTGCGTGTCTGTAGAAAAAGTGTTTTAGTTGTGCGAAAAGTGTAAGAAAAGTATGAGAATTCCCGTTTGGAATTTATGAGCAAACCCTCTTTTTATTTTTTTTGGGTTTTTATATATATGAAAATAAGAGATGTGCGATAATACTAAATAAAAAGTATCTTAGGATGTGTGAGATGAGATAATAAAAGTGCAAAGTAATAAAACAAGTTATCGCGAATTTATGAGAATTTAAAGAGAGAGTTGAGAAACTTGAACATTCTTGAAGATCTTGAGATTGATCTTGAATGTTGGAGAGCAGACCTTAGACTTGGATGATGATGGAGGGTAGTGAATTCACCATGTTTGATGAAAAGTGAAGGTTGGAAAGGGATTTGGGTGTGGAAATCACGCTGACTTCGAGAGAGGTTTTCTGGATTTACTGAGAGTGATATCTCTCAGATCTGGGATCTCCTTTGCAAGTGAGGTCAGGCCTCCTTTTTATAGGCTGAGGGCATTATCGATCGGCATAGCCCTAGTCCAGCCAATCGACAGGTACGTTTAGGCACACTGTCGATAGGCAGTGTCTGGGACCTGCTTTTTGGCATTGTCTCTCAGGCCTTTTCAGAAAATTGGTCGTAGAATGCAAACCGTTGATCAGAATCACACACGGGGTACGCCGTTGGAGGGGTAATGTAAATACCTTCTAAAGTCCTTTGGACTGCTCCCAGGTTCAGGAGTTGACTTTAGGTCAAATATGGCTCGAAAGAATTTATCAATTTATTCGACGAGGAATCGCCTGACGTAAACGGATTGTTCATACGCATGGTAAGTCTGAATCGTGCACGGGGTGGACCGTTGGAAAGGTTAGGAGATGTAATTCAACATTCAAAGGAGTTTGACCTAGTTCGGGTAATTGACTATGGTTAAGAGGGACCTAGAAGCATTCGTTGACCTTTTGGAGTAAAACCGAATGTTCGACCGTAACGTAAGTCAGAATCACGCATGGAGCAGACCGTTGGAAAGGGGTTTCAGAGCCCTTCGAAGATTCATTCAGTCTCGGTTGAGCTGAAGAGTTGACTTTTTTCAAACAGAGTTCGGGAGCGCCCGGTGGCCTCCTGATTGAGTTTTAAGGGAAAATGGGTCGTTCGTCCGCATGGTAAGTAAGAATCGCACACGTGATGGACCGTTGGAAAGGGGTTTTATGGCCCTTTGAAGATTCAATCAGTCTCGATCAAGCTGAAGATTTTGACTTTTGGTCAAACAGAGCCTGGGAGTGCTCGATGGCTTTTAGGTCAGTACTCGGGGTATGACCTGGGTTTGTAGTGATGAAGGGAGGTGCTAGGGACCTCAAGAGAGTATAGGGGGTAACATAATGGGGCGTCTATAGGTCCTGGGACCACAGAGTCAGTTTCTATGAGTTGCATTAATCCCATGTGAGGTGTTGGTTCCTCTCACGAGGCCATTTGGCTTGCATTACAAAGGTTTACCCTCTAACGACATGTTTTTAAGACTTATTCTATATATTTTCAAATTATCATCGTGCTCTTAAATGGGGGTTTCGTGACCAAGCGATCAGTTCGTATGAGTGGCATCGGTCCCGTCCGAGGTGTTGGTGCCTCTCACAGGGCCATTTGGGTTATGTTTTGAGGTTTTCCCCTCTAACAACATGTTTATTTTTTTAAGCCTAAGTCTTGATATTCTCAAGTTATCGATGTGCTCTCAAATAGGGTGTCCCCTCAGCATGCTGTCAGGTCCTGTGAGTTACATTGGTCCCGTACGAGTTGTTGGTGCCTCTCATGGGGCCGTTTGGGAGGGGGGAATGTTTCGTGGTTCCCCCTCTAATGGTATGTCTTTAAGACTAAGGCTCTATATTTTCAAATTATCATCCTGCTCTCAAATCAGGGATGCCATGACGACACAGTCAGTTCCAACGAGCTGCATTGGTACCATGTTAGGTGTTGGTGCCACTCACGAGGTCATTAGTGTTATGTTTCGAGGTCTTGCCCTCTAATGGCAGGTTTTTAAGCCTTTGTCTAGATATTTTCAAATTATCATCATGTTATCAAACTAGAGGTATCGTGACTAAGCGATATGTTCATATGAGCTACATTGGTCCCATCTGAGGTTTTGGTGCCTATCACGGGGCCGTTTGGGTTGTGTTTCGAGGTTTTTCCCTGCAAGTCGTATTTATGTTTTTAGTATAAGTGTAGATATTCTCAAATTATCGATGTGCTCTCAAATAGAGGCTCCCGTGACCATGCAGTCAGTTCCTGTGAGTTATATTGGTCCTGTGTGAGATGCTAATGGCTCACATAGGGGCTATTTAGGGGGGGATGTTTCGAGGTTTCTACCGTCTAGCGGCATATTTTAAAGCCTAAGTCTAGATATTTTTAAATTATCTTCTCAAACTGAGGGTCCCGAGGCCATGCAGTCAGTTCCTACAAGTTGCAATGGTCCCGTGCGAGGTGTTCGGGCCTCTCATAAGTCCATTTAGACGTGTTTCGACCTTTAGACCTTTAATGCCATGTTTATGTTTTTATGACTAAGTCTAGATATTCCTAATTTATCATTATTCTCTCAAACTGTGGTTCCTCTTAACAGGCGATCAGTTCTTACGAGTTACGTTGGTCCCGTACGAGGTGTTGGTGCCCCTCAAGGGGCCATTTGGTGAGGTGTTTCGGGGTTTTGCCCTCAAGCCGCATGTTTTAAGCACACGTCTAGATATTCCCAAATTACTTCTCTGCTCTCTAACCGGGGGTCCTATCAGCATGTGATGAATTCCTATAAGTTACATTGTCCCCATTCGAGGCATTGGTCCCTCTCACGGGGCATGCCATTTGGGTGGGCATTACAGGGTTTCATCCTCTAATGGTTTGTCTTTAAGCCGAAGCCAAGACATTTTCAAATTATCATCATGTTATCAAATCGAGGCTCTCATGACCACGCGGTCAGTTCCTACGAGCTGCAATGGTCCCGTTTGAGGTTTTGTTGCCTCTCATAGAACGTTTGGACGGTGTTTTAGTGTTTCTTCCTATAACGGCATGCTTATGTTTTTAAGCCTTAGTCCAGATATTCTCAAATTATATTTGTATTCTAAAATCGAGTGACCCATGACCACATTATCAGATCCTACGAGTAACATTGGCCGCGTGTGAGGTATTGGTGCCTTGCACGGGGCCGTTTGGGGGTTGTTCTGGGGATTCTCCCTCTAATAACATGTTTATGTTTGTAAGCCTAAGTCGAGAAATTTACAAATTATCACCGTGCACTCAAATCGGGCAGCCTATGACGACGCGGTCAGTTCCATGCGAGGTATTGGTGCCTCTCATGGGTCCGTTTAAGTGGTTTTTAGAGTTTCACCTCTACCGACATGTCTATTTTTTAAGTCTAAGTCTTGATATTCTCAAATTATCTCCATGCTCTCAAATTGGGGGTCACATAAGCACGCACTCACTTCTTACGAGTAACATTGGTTCCGTTCAAGGTATTGTGCCTCTTACGGGGCCCTTTGGGTACAGTTTTGGGGGTTTTCCCGCAAATGGCGTGTTTATGTTTTTAATCACAAGTCTAGATATTTTTTCAAAATATCTCCATGCTCTCAAACTGGGAGACTCGTGACCACGCGGTCAGTTCCTACAAGGCAGATGTGTTAGTGCCTCTCACGGTGTCGTTTGGGTGTGTTTTATCATCGTGCTCCCAAAGCGGGGATCTAGTGACCACGCCATTAGTTCCTACGAATTACAATGGTCCTATGCGAGGTGTGGTGCCTCACAGAAGTCCGTTTGGGTGGTGTTTTGGGGTTTTGCTCTTTAACAGGATGTTTTTAAGACTTAAGATTATATATTCCAAACTTATCACCGTCTTCTCAAATCGGGTGTCTCGTGACCACACAGTCAGGTTCTACGAATTACAATAATCCCAAGTGAGGTGTTAGTGCCTCTTACGAGGCGATTTGGGTTGTTTTACAAGATATTTCTCTCTAAAGGCATGTTCTTATGCATTAGTCTATATATTTTCAAATTATCATCGTGTTCCCAAATTGGGGTTTTCGGGACCACGCGATCAATTCGTACGAGTTGCATTGGTCCCGTCCGAGGTGTTGGTGCCTGTCACGGGGCCGTTTTGTTTCTGTTTTGAGGTTTTTCCCGCCAACAACATGTTTATGTTTTTAAGCCCATTTCTCTATTTTCTCAAATTATCAATGTGCTCTCCTATGAGTTACATTGGTCCCATACGAGATGTTGTTGCCTCTTACAGGTCTTTGGATGGTGTTTCGAGGTTTCTTCTTCTAATAGCATGTTTATGTTTCTAAGCCTAAGTGTAGATATTTTCAAATTATATTTTTTCTCTCAAACTAGGTGGCCCATGATGATGTGCTTAGTTCCTTCGAGGCGTATTAGTCCCATGCAAGGTATTGATGCCTATCACGTGGCCATTTTAAAGGGTTTTTCGAGATTTCTTCGTCTAACGACAAGTTTATTTTTTATGCATGAGTATAGATATTCTGAAATTACCACTGCGCTTTCAAACCATGATTCCCGTGACCACGCGATCAGTTCCAACGAGTTATAGTGGTTTCGTGCGAGGTGTTGGTGCCTCTCACGGAGTAATTTGGACGATTTTTTTGGCTTTCGCCATCTAACGGAATGCTTTTAAGCCTATGTCTATAATTTTTCTAACTATCGTGTGTTCTAAAATTAAGGGTACCGTGACCACGTGTGCAGTTCCTACGATTTGCATTGGTCCAGTGCGAGTTGTTTGTGCCTCTCACAGGGTCGTCTGGTGCTGTTTTAGGGTTTATCCCTCTAACGGCATGTTTATGTTTTCAATCCTAACTCTAGATATTCTTATATTACCATTATACTCACAAACTGGGGGTCCCGTGACCTCACGATCAGTTCCTATGAGCTGCATTGGTCCCGTGAGAGTTGCTGGTGCCTCTCACAGGGATGTTTGGGTTGTGTTTCGGCCTTTCACCCTCTAACAGCATGTTTTTTTAAGCATTAGTGTAGATATTTTCAAACTATCTTCGTGTTCTCAAATCGGGGGTCCCATGACCACATAGTGAGTTTGTACGAGTTGCATTTGTCCCATATGAGGTGTCGATCCCTCTCACGGGGCCGTTTGGGATAGTGTTATAGGGTTTCATCCTCTAACGGTATGTCTTTAAGCCTAAGCCTAGATATTTTCAAATTATCATCATGTTCTCAAATCTAGGGTCCCGTGACCACACAGTCCGTTCCAATGAGCTGCATTGGTCCTGTGTGATGTGTTGGTGCCTCTCACAATCGTTTGGATGGTGTTTTAGGGTTTTTTCGTCTAATGGCATGTTATGTTTTTAAGATAAAGTCTAGATATTCTTAAATTATATTTGTGGTCTCAAATCGGGTGACCCATGACCACACAGTCAGATCCTACGAGTAACATTGGTCGCATGGGAGGTATTGGTGCCTCGCACGGGGCTGTTTTGGGGTTGTTATGGGTTTTCGCCTTCTAACATCATGTTTATGTTTGTAAGCCTAAGTTGAGAAATTTTCAAATTATCACCGTTCTCTCAAGTCAGGTGCCCATAACAACATGGTGAGTTTCTACGAGGTACATCGGTCCCATGCGAGGTATTAGTGACTCTCACGGGTCCGTTAATGTGGTTTTTTGAGGTTTCTCCCTCTGACGACATTTTTATTTTTTTAAGCCTAAATCTAGATATTCTCAAACTATCTCCATGCTCTCCAACTGGGGTTCACGTGACCATGCAGTCACTTCCTACGAGTAACATTGGTCTCGTTCGAAGTGTTGGTGCCTCTTATGGGGACATTTTGGTGCATTTTTGGGGTTTTGCCCTCTAATGGAATTTTTATGTTTTTAATCCAAAGTCTAGACATTTTTCAGGTTAAAATCATGCTCTCAAACCAAGGGACTCATGACCCCACGGTCAGTTCCTATGAGCTGCATGTGTTGTGCCTCTCACGGGGTCGTTTGGGAGTGTTTGTTGGATTTCTCCCTATAACGACATATTTATGTTTTTAAGCTTAAATCTAGGCATTCCTAAATTATCTTCATGATAACAAAGAGGGGATCCCGTTACCACGTCGTCAGTTCGTACGAATTACATTGGTCCAATGTGAGGTATTGGTGCGTCTCACAGGGCCATTTGTGTGGTGTTTTGGGGTTTCTCCCTCGAACGACACGTTTTTAAGACTTAAGATTATATATTTTTCAAATTATCATTGTCTTCTCAAATTGGGGGTCCCGTGACCACTTAGTCAGTTTCTACGAGTTGCTTGAATCCCATGTGAGGTGTTGGTGCCTCCTACAAGGCCATTGGGGTTGTGTTACAAGGTTTTGCCCTCTAATGGCATTTAAACCTTAGTCTAGATATTTTGAAATTATCATCATGTCCCCAAACTCGGGGTTCCGGTACCTCGCGGTCAGTTCGTACGAGCTGCATTAGTCCCGTTCGAGGTGTTAGTTCCTCTCACGGGGTCGTTTGGGTTGTGTTTCAAGGTTTTTCCCTCTAACAAAATGTTCATATTTTTTATCCCAAGTCTCGATATTCTCAAATTATTGATGTGCTCTTAAATAAACGGTCCCGTCACCATACAGTCAGGTCCTGTTAATTACATTTATCCCGGATGAGATATTGGGGCCTCTCACGGGCTGTTTGGGGGGGGGGGGGATGTTTCATGGTTTCACTTATAACGGTTTGTCTTTGAGCCTAAGCCTTGATATTTTCAAATTATCATCGTGTTATCAAATTGGGGTTCCCGTTAGCATGAAGTCACTTCTCACGACCTGTGTTGGTCCCATGTGAGGTGTTGGTGCCTCTCACAAGCCGTTTGGACGGTGTTTCGAGGTTTCTTCTTCTAACGGAATGTTTATGTTTCTAAGACAAAGTTTATATATTCTCAAATTATATTTTTGATCTCAAAGTGGGTGGCCCATGATGACTTGTTCAGTTCTTACGAGGTGTATTGGTCCCATGCAAGGTATTGGTGCATATCACGTGGCCATTTAAAAGGTTTTTTTTTAGGTTTCTCCGTCTAACGACATGTTTATTTTTTCAATCCCGAGTCTAGATATTCTCAAATTATCACCGCTTTTTCGAACTGTGGATCTCGTAACCACACGATCAGTTCCAATGAGTTACAGTGGTTCCGGACGAGGTGCTGGTGCATCTAACGGGGCAATTTGGACGAGTTTTCTGGGTTTCACCCTCCGATGGAATGTTTTTAGTCCTTCGTCTAGTTATTTTTAACTTATCACATGTTCTCAAATTGAGGGTACCATGACCACGCGTTCAGTTCCTATGAGCTGCATTGGTCCCATGCGAGTTGTTGGTGCCTCTGAAGGGGTCGTCTTTTGGTGTTTTGGGGTTTAACCCTTTAACGAAATGTTTATTTTTTAAATCTTAAGTCCAAATATTCTAAAATTATTATCTTACTCTCAAATTTGGGGTCCCATGACCACGCATTCGGTTCATATGAGTTATATTGGTCCTGTTTGAGGTGTTGGTGCCTTTCACAAGGCCGTTTCTGTGGTGTTTTGGGGTTTCATCCTCTAACAAAATGTTTTTTTAAGACTAAGTCTCGATATTCTTATATTATCGTCGTTATCATAAATCGGGGGTCTCGTGACCACGCAATTGGTTTGTACGAGTTGCATTGGTCTCGTGAGAGGTGCTGGTGCCTCTCACGGGGCTGTTTGGGTTGTGTTTTGTTGTTTTACCCTCTAGCAGCATGTTTTTATGCCTTAGTGTATATATTTTCAAATTCTCATCATGTTTTCAAACCGAGGGCCTTGTGACCGCACAGTCAGTTCGTACGAGCTGCATTGGTCCAATTTGAGGTGTTGGTGCCTCTCACGGGACCGTTTGGTTGGGTGTTACGGAGTTTTATCCTCTAATGATATGTCTTTAAGCCTAAGCCTAGATATTTTCAAATTATCACCGTGTTCTCAAATTAAGGCACAGGTTGGCACGCGATCAGTTCCTACGAGCTTCATTGGTCCCGTGTGAGGTGTTGGTGCATCTCACATGCCGTTTGGACGGTGTTTTAGATTTTCTTCCTCTAACGGCATGTTTATGTTTTTAAACCAAAGTCTAGATATTCTCAAATTACATATGTTCTCTCAAACTGGGTGACCCATAACCGCACAGTCAGATCATACGAGTAACGTTGGTCTCGTGCGAGGTATTGGTGCCTCGCATGGGACCGTTTTGGGGTTATTTTAGGATTTTTCCCTCTACCAGCATGTTTATGTTTGTAAGCCTAAGTCGAGAAATTTTCAAATTTTCATCGTGCAGAACATGACGGCGCGATCAATTCCTAGGAGGTTCATGAGTTCCATGCGAGGTATTGGTGCCCCTCATGGGTACGTTTAATGTGGTTTTTCGAGGTTTCTCCTTCTAACGCCATGTTTATTTTTTTAAGCCTTAGTCTAGATATTCTTGAATTATCTCCGTGCTCTCAAACCGGGGGTGACGTGACCATGCAGTCACTTCTTATGAGTAATATTTGTTCCGTTCGAGGTGTTGGTTCCTCTTATGGAGCCATTTGGGTGCAGTTTCCCTCTAACAGCATGTTTATGTTTTTAAACCTAAGACTAGATATTTTCAAATTATTTCCATCCTCTCAAATCGGGGAACTCATGACCACGCGGTCAGTTCCTATGAGCTTCATGTATTGGTGCCTCTCACGGGGTCCTATGCGAGGTGCTAGTGCCTCCCAGAGGACCGTTTGGGTGGTGTTTTTGGGTATCACCCTCTAAGGGAATGTTTTTTAGACTCAGGATTATATATTTTCAATTTATCATCGTGTTCTCAAATCGGGGGTCCCATGCCACGCAGTTAGTTTCTACGAGTTGCATTAATCCCATGTGAGGTGTTGGTGCCTTTCCCGAGGCCGTTTGGGTTGTGTTACAAAGTTTTTTCCTCTAACGACATGTCTTTAATCATTAGTCTAGTTATTTTCAAATTATCAGCGTGTTCCCAAATAGGGGGTTCCGTGACCACAAGATAAGTTTGTACAAGATTCATTGGTTCCGTCTGAGGTGTTGGTGCCTCTCACGGGGCCGTTTGGGTTATGTTTGAGGTTTTTCCCTCTAATAGGATGTTTATTTTTTAATCGTATGTCTCGTTATTCTCACATTATCGATGTGCTCTCAAATAGGGGGTCCTTTCAGCGAGTCTGAGGTGTTTGTACGAGATGTTGGTGCCTTTCACCGAGTCATTTTGGAGGTGTTTCGGGATTTCATCCTCTAATAACATGTTGAAATAGGATGTTTTAAGCAAAAGTCTACATATTCCTATATTATCGTTGTGCTCACAAACCGGGGGGTCGCACGAAAATGCGATCAATTCTTACGAGCAGTATTATTCCCGTGAGAGTTGATGGTGCCTCTCACGGGGTTTCTCTCTCTAAAGACATGTTTTTAAGCCTTACAGTAGATATTTTAAAATTATCATCGTGTTCTAAAATCGAGAGCCTCGTGACCACACGGTTTGTTCATATGAGCTGCATTGGTCCCATTCGATGTGTTAGTACGTCTCACGGGGCCGTTTGGGTGGGTGTCACGGGGTTTCATCCTCTAACGGTATGTCCTTAAGACAAAGCCTAGATATTTTCAAATTATCACGAGCTTCTTAAATCAAGGGTCCCGTGACCACACCGTCAGTTCCTACGAGTTGCATTAGTCCCGTCTGAGGCGTTGGTGTCTCGCACGGACCGTTTGGACGGTGTTTTAGGGCTTCTTCCCCTAACGGCATATTTTTGTTTTTAAGACTAAGTCTAGATATTCTAAAATTATATATTTTATCTCAAATTGGGTGACCCATGACCACATGGTCAGATCCTACGAGTAACGTTGGTCTCGTGTGAGGAACAAATACCTCGCACGGGGGCATATGGGGGCTGCTCTGGGGTTTCGCCCTCTAACGTCAAGTTTATGTTTGTAAGCCTATGTCGAGAAAATTTCAAATTATCACAGTGCTCTCAAATTGGTTGGTCCATGATAATGGACTCTCTATTTTCCCAAAGTACCGTGTCCGCATATTTTTCTTCCTCGTCTTGTGTTTCTCCCTCAACTGCTCCAAGACGGAATTGCGTAGCTTTGGATCCAGGTTGAATTGTTCTTGTCCAACAAATACAATGTTAGTTGCGAAGAAATATAAATATAAAATGAAATTGAAATTAAAATCGAAATTGAAATATTCATATTCATATAAATAAAAATATATTACCTGTAGTGCCACCAAAACAGCTAACTTGAGCTCATATGGCACCTCCTTCCAACTCATAAACCCCGGGCCGATGACCGTCTTTAGCAGCTCGAGGGATCTCGCTAATAGCTCCGACTTGTTCTCGATGGTAATCCCAAATTTGTCATATTTGGGGAGCCTAGGGGCCGAGGAGCCCTCGTCGCCTCCGCTACCACCGAGCCCAGACGACATCATCATAACCAGCATCATCATCTTCACCTTAATACCTGAACGAGACATTTGCTGCAATTAATTCATTTAATCAATTATCGTAACAATTAAAGTATACAATTATTAATTTACTAATTTACAGTGAGGGGCAATCCTACTTTCATATGAAATTGGCACTAATTATTAATTTACTTTCATCTAAAACTATACAATTAAAATTACAATTAAAGCTATACAATTGTTTGGATTGCCCCACCACACACACACACACACACACCCCACCCCCAACACCCCCACCCCACCCCTGCCCCCTCCCCCTGCCACACACACACACACACACCTCCACCCCCACCACTCCACCCCCACCACCCCACCCCCTGCCCCACTCCCGCCACCCCACCCCTGCCCCCTCCCACCACCACACCCCCACCACACCTGCACACACACACACGTACACATAAAACCCACCCCATCCCCCCACCCCCTCGACCCCCTCCCCCACCACACACATATATACACACACATATACACATATATATACACACATACACACATATATAGAAGTGAAAGAGAAAGAGGGGAAAAAACATACCTTAGAGAGAGAGAGAGAGAGTTGAAATCGCTTAGATATAGACACATAGAGAGGGAAAACCAAAAATCGGTGGGGAAAAAAAGCCTAGGAATTATTTTGCTGATGACATTGTCACGGTCTTGTCAAGGTCCTTGACCGTGACAATTATCCAAAGAATTGTAACGGTCATTGACCGTGACAAGTCCGTGACAAAGATGTTTATCACGGACTAGTCACGGTCAATGACCGTGATAATTTTTTGTCACGATCTTGTCACCGTCAATGACCGTGACACAAAACGCGTGCTTGTTGTCACAGTCAATGACCATGACAAGGGTGGTCGTCTGAAAGGTGACAATTTGACCATTTTGGTGTAGTGGACGACGCAGTCAGTTCCTACGAGGTGCATCGGTGCCATGCGAGGTCTTGCTGCCTCTCAGAGGTCCGTTTAATGTGATTTTTTGAGGTTTCTCCCTCTAACGACATGTTTATTTTTATAAGACTGAGTCTAGATATTCTCAAATTATACCCATGCTCTCAAACTGGGGGTCACGTGACCATGCAGTCACTTCTTACGAGTAACAATGGTCCCATTCGAGGTGTTGGTGCCTTTTATGGGGCCATTTGGGTGCAGTTTTGGTGTTTTTCCCTGTAATGGAATGTTCATGTTTTAATCCTAAGTATAAATATTTTTAAATTATCTCCTTGCTCGCAAACCCGGGGACTCATGACCATGCAGTCAGTTCCTATGAGCTTCATCTACTAGTGCCTCTCATGGGGTCCTTTGGGAGTGTTTTTTGGATTTCTCCCTATAATGACAAGTTTATGTTTTTAATCCCAAATCTATATATTCCAAAATTATCATCGTTCTCCCAAAGTAGGGATCTCGTGACCATGTCATCGGTTCCTATGAATTACAATGGTCCTAGGCGAGGAGGTGGTGCCTCTCATAGGGTCGTTTGTGTGGTATTTTGGGGTTTCGCCATCTAACGACATGTTTTTAAGACTTAAGATTATATATTTTCAAATTATCATCGTGTTCTTAAAAAAGGGGGTATCGTGACCACACAGTTTGTTTCTACGAGTTGCACTAATCCCATGTGAGGTGTTGGGGCCTCTCACGAGGCCGTTTGGGTTGTGTTACAAGGTTTTCCCTCTAACGACATGTTTTTAAGCCTTAGAGTAGATATTTTAAATTTATCATCATGTTCCCAAACTGGGGGTTCTGTGACCCTGCGGTCAGTACGTACGAGTTGCATTGGTCCCATCCGAGGTGTTAATGCCTCTCACTGGTTCATTTGGGTTGTGTTTCGAGGTTTTTCCCTCTAACAACATATTTATGTTTTTAAGCTTAAGTTTTGATATTCTCAAATTATTATTGTGCTCTCAAATACGGGGTCCCATCAGCATGCGGTCAAGTCCTATGAGTTTCATTAGTCCCGTAGAAGATGTTGGTGCCTCTCTCATGGCCGTTTGGGGGAAGAATGTTTCATGGTTTTTGCCTCTAACGGTATGTCTTTAAGATTAAGAATCTATATTTTCAAATTATCATATTGTTCACAAATCAAGGGTCCCGTTACAACGTATTTTATTTCTACAAGCTGCATTGGTCCCGCGTGAGGTGTTGGTGCCTCTCACAGGCCGTTTGGAGGGTGTTTCGAGGTTTCTTATTCTAACAACATGTTTATGTTTCTAAGCCTAAGTTTATATATTCTAAAATTATATTTTTGATCTCAAAGAGGTTGGCCCATAATGACTTGGTCAGTTCTTACGAGGTGTATTGGTCCTATGCGAGGTATTGGTGCCTATCACGTGGCTATTTAAAAGGGTTTTTCGAGGTTTCTCCATCTA
This sequence comes from Sambucus nigra, assembly GCA_949130495.1. Classification (NCBI taxonomy): domain Eukaryota; kingdom Viridiplantae; phylum Streptophyta; class Magnoliopsida; order Dipsacales; family Adoxaceae; genus Sambucus; species Sambucus nigra. The sequence goes on from OX422215.1 coordinate 251,628,666, forward strand.
ACGACATGTTTATTTTGTAAGCCCGAGTCTAGATATTATAAAATTATCACCGCGCTTTCAAACAGTGGATCCCGTGACCACACGATCAGTTCCAACGAGTTACAGTGGTTCCGTACGAGGTGTTGGTGCATCTAACGGGGCAATTTGGACGAGTTTTCTGGGTTTCACCCTCTGATGGAATGTTTTTAATCCTTAGTCAAGTTATTTTCAACTTATCACGTGTTGTCAAATTGAGGGTACCATGACCACGCGTTTAGTTCCTATGAGATGCATTGGGCCCATGCGAGTTGTTGGTGCCTCTAAAGGGGTCGTCTGGGGATGTTTTGGGGTTTCACCATTTAACCGAATGTTTATTTTTTAAATATTAAGTCCAAATATTCTAAAATTATTATCTTTCTCTCAAATTGGGGGTCTTATGACCACGCATTCAGTTCATATGAGTTATGTTGGTCCCATTTGAGGTGTTGGTACCTTTCACCGGGCCATTTTGGTTGTGTTTCGGGGTTTCATTGCCCTTTAACAACATGTTTATGTTTGTAAGACTAATTCTAGAATATGTTTCGTGGTTTTTGCCTCTAACGGTATGTCTTTATGCTTAAGACCCAATATTTTCAAATTATCATCTTGTTCACAAATTGGGAGTCCCGTTACAATGTCGTTTGTTTCTATGAGTGGCATTGGTCCCGCGCGAGGTGTTGGTGCCTCTCAGAGGCTGTTTGGATGGTTTTTCGAGGTTTTTTTCTTCTAACAGCATGTTTATGTTTCTAAGACTAAGTCTATATATCTCAAATTTTATTTGTGCTCTCAAACTGGGTGGCCCATGATGATGCGGTCAGTTTCTACGAGGTGTATTGGGTCTATGCGAGGTATTGGTGCCTATTATGTGGCCCTTTAAAAGGGTTTTTCGTGGTTTTTCCCTCTAACGACATGTTTTTTTCAGCCCAAGTCTATATATTCTCAAATTCTCACAACTCTTTCAAACAGTGGGTCCCGTGAGCACGGGATATGTCCTAACAAGTTAATGTGGTTCCCTATGAAGTTCTGGTGCCTCTTTTGGGGCAATTTGGACGGTTGTTCTGGATTTTGACCTCTAACGGCATGATTTTAAGCCTAAGTCTAGTTATTTTCAAATTATCATGTGTTCTTAAATTGAGGGTACCGTGACCATGCATTCAGTTGAAACGAGTTGCATTGGTCCTGTGCGAGCTGTTGGTGCCTCTCATGGGGTCGTCGGGGGTGTTTTGAGGTTTCACCCTCAAACAACATGTTTAGTTTTTTAATCCTAAGTCCAAATATTCTGATATTATTATCTTTCTCTCAAATTGGGGGTCCCATGACCATGCAGTCAGTTCATATGAGTTACTTTGGTCCCATGTGAGATGTTGGTGCCTTTCACAAGGCCTTTTTGGGGGTGTTTCGAGGTTTCATTGCCCTTTAACAACATGTTTATGTTTTTAAGACTAAGTCTAGATATTCTTATATTATCATTCTTCTCATAAACCGAGGGTCCCGCGACCATGGGTCAGTTCCTACGAGCTGTATTGGTCCCCGTGAGAGGTGTTGTTGCTTCTTACGGGCCTTTTTGGGTTGTGTTTCGAGGTTTCGCGCTCTAACGGCATGTTTTTAAGCGTTAGTGTAGATATTTAATCATGTTCTCAAAATCGGGGTCTCGTGACCACACTGTCAGTTCGTACGAGCTGCATTGGACCCATTCGAGGTGTTGGTCCCTCTCATGGGGCCGTTTGGGTGCGTGTTACGGGGTTTCTTTCTCTAATAGTATGTCTTTAAGACAAAACCTATATGTTTTCAAATTATCATCGTGTTCTCAAATCGAGTGTCCCTTGACCACGCAGTTAGTTCCTACGAGCTGCATTGGTCCCATGTGTTTATATTTTTAAGCCTAAGTCCAGATATTCTTAAGCCTACGCCTGATTTAGGGTTTCTTGATCTAAAGACGTGTTTATATTTTTAAGCCTAAGTCCAGATATTCTTAAATTATATATGTTCTCTCCAACCGGGTTAACCATGACCACACAGTCAAATCCTACGAGTAACTTTGGTCTCGTGCGAGGTATTGGTGCCTCGCACGAGGTCGTTTAGGGTGTGTTCCGGGGTTTCTCCCTCTAATAGCATGTTTTTGTTTGTAAGGCTATGTCGAGAAATTTTAAAATTATCTCCGTGCTCTTAAATCAGGCGGCCCATGATGAAGCTATTAGTTTCAACAAGGTGCATCGGTCCCATGTGAGGTATTGGTGCCTCTCACGGGCCCCTTTAATGTTATTTTTCAAGGTTTCTCCCTCTAACGACATGTTTATTTTTTTAATCCCGAGTCTAGATATTCTCGAATTATCTCCATGATCTCAAATTAGGGGTCACGTGATAATGATGACACTGTTAGTTCGTACGAGGTGTATTAGCCCATGCGAGGTATTGGTGCCTATCACGTGGCTATTTAAAATGTTTTTTCGAGGTTTATTCCTCTAACTACATGTTTTTTTACGTATGAGTCTAGATATTCTCAAATTATCACCGCACTTTCAAACCATGGGTCCCGAGACCATGCAATAAGTTCCAACGAGTTCAATGGTTCCGTACGAGGTGCTAATTCATATCAGGGGTAAATTTGGATGGTTTTCCTGGGTTTCGCCCTTTAAGGACATATTTTTAAGCCTAAGTCTTGTTCTTTTCAAATTATCGTGTGTTCTCAAATTGAGGGTGCCGTGACTACGCGTTCAGTTCCGACAAGCTCCATTGGTCCCGTGCGAGCTGTTGGTGCCTCTCACGGGGTCGTCTAGGGTGTTTTGGGGTTTCGCCCTCTAACGGCATGTCTATTTTTTTAATCCTAAGTCCAAATATTCTCGAATTATTATCGTGCTCTTAAATTTTGGGTCCCATAACCATGTAGTCAGTTCATACGAGTTACATTGGTCCCATGTGAGGTGTTTGTGCCTTTCACATGACCATTTTGGGGGCATTTTGGGATTTCATCCTCTAACAACATGTTTATGTTTTTAAGCCTAAGTATAGATATTCATATATTATCATTGTGCTCACAAACCGGGAACCCGCAACCACGCGGTCCGTTCCTATGAGATGCATTATACCCATGAGAGGTGTTGGTGCCTCTTACAGGGTTGTTTGGGCTGTGTTTTGGGGTTTCCCTCTAACGACATGTTTTTAAGCCTTAATGTAGATATTTTCAAATTATCATCGTGTTCTAAAACCGAGGGTCCCGTGGCCACACGATTAGTTTGTACGAGCTGCATTGGTCCCATTTGGGGTGTTGATGCCTCTCAAGCGGCCATTTGGGTTGTGTTTTGGGTTTTTTCCCTCTGACGGCATGTTTATGTTTTTAAGCCTAAGTCTAAATATTCTCAAATTATCGATGTTGTCTCAAATCGTAGGTCCCTTAACCATGCAGTCAGTTCCTACGAGTTACATTGGTCTCGTGAGAGATGTTGGTGCCTCTCCACGGGGCCTTTTGGGGGGGATGTTTTTAAGATGAAGTCTAGGTATTTTGAATTATCATTGTGTTCTCAAATCGGGGGTCACTTTAGTACGCGGTCAATTCCTATGAGCTGAATTTGTCATGTGCAAGGTGTTAGTACCTCTCACGAGGCTACTTGGGGATTCCCCCTCTAATGATGCCTTTATGTTTTTAGGCCTAAGTCTGGATATTCTCAAATTATTTTTGTTCTCTCAAATCCGGGGTTGTGTTTTCGGGGTTTGCCCTCTAAAGACATGTTTTTAAGGCTTAGTATAGATATTTTCAAATTTTCATCCTGTTCTCAAATCGGGGGGTCCCTTGACCACGCGGTTAGTTCATACGAGTTGCATTGGTCCCGTCTGAGGTATTAATGAATCTCACGTGCCATTTGGGTTGCGTTTTAGGGTGTTTACCTATGGCGACATGTTTATGTTTTTAAGACTAAGTGTAGATATTCTCAAATTATAAATGTTCTCTTAAGTCGGAGGTGATGTGACCACACTGTTAGTTCCTACAAGTAACATTATTCTCGTGCGAGGTGTTGGTGCCGCGCACAGGTCCATTTGGGGTGAGTTTCGTGGTTTCTACCTATAAAGACATGTTTTGGATCCTAATTCTATAAATTTTCACATTATCACCGTGTTTACAAAATGGGTGTCCCGTGACCACGCCGTGAGTTCCTACGAGCCACGATGGTCCCGTGCGAGGTTTTGGTGCCTATCACTGGGCTGTTTATGGTTGTTTTGAGGTTTATCCATCTAAGTGCATGTTTATGTTTGTAAACCCAAGTTTAAATGTTTTTAAATTATAATCGCGCTCTCATAACGTGGGTCCCGTGATGATTCCATTAGTTCCTATGAGGTGTGTAGACACCTCATTCTATTACCCCTAACTCTCCTTAGGTCCCTAGTACCTCCACTCATCACCGCAAACCCAGGTCATGTCCCGAGCACTGATCTGGAAGCCATCGGGCCCTCCCCGACTCGGTTTGACCAAAATTCAAACTCTTCGTCTCAACTGAGACTCAATGAATCTTCTAACGACACTGAATACCCTTTCCAACGCTCCATCCCGTGCGCGATTCTGACTTACCATGTGGACGAACGGTCCGTTTGCGTCCAAAACCTGACCTAGAGGCCACCGGGCGCTCCCGGACTCTGTTTGACCTAAATCAATTCTTCATCTCAATTAAGTCTGAATGAATATTCGAAGGGCACTGAATACCCTTTCCAATGGTCCGTGCCATGCGCGATTCCGACTTTCCATACGAACGAACGATCCGTTTGACTCCGAGAGGTCACCGAATGCTTCTCTAGCCCGGTTGGCCGAAGTCAACTCCCCGAACTGGGTCAAACTCTTTGGAATGTTGAATTACATCACCTAACCTTTCTAACGATCCACCCCGTGCGCGATTCAGACTTACCAAACGGACGAACGATCCGTTTGCGTCCGAATGATTCTCGTCCAATGGACCGACAAATGCTTTCGAGCCATATTTGACCCAAAGTCAATTTCCGAACCTGGGAGTGGTCCAAAGGACTTTTGAAGGTATTTTAATTACCTTTCCAATGGTATGCCCCGTGCGTGATTCTGACAAACGGTTTTCCCTCGGCGTCTGATTTTCCAAAAAAGCCTGAAACACACTACTAAACGACAGGTTCCAGAACCTGCCTATCGGCACCTGCCTGCCGAGAGGCAGGAAGGGATCTATGCTGATCGGCATACCCCTGGGCCTATAAAAGGAGGCCTTGGCCTCATTTTCAAGGGGAGCCCAGATCAGAAGGAAATCACTCTCAGCGAATCCCAGAAACCTCTCTCGAAGGCAACGTGATTTCAACTTCCAAATCCCCCCTTTACCCCCACTTTTCTTCATCGCTTTCATCAACATGATGAATTAACCACCCTTTATCATCATCCAATTACAAGGGCTTCTTGTCAACATTCAAGATCAAGTTCAAGATCTTTAAGAAGGTCCAACTTTATCAAACTCTCTCTTAAATTCTCTTAAATTCCCAATAACTTGTTTTCATACTTAGCACTTTTATTATCTCATCTCACACTTCCTAATTTACTTTTTATTTAGTATTATTGCACATCTCTTATTTTCATATAAATAAAAAACCCAAAAAAAACAAGAAAAAGAGGGTTTGCACATAAATTCCAAGTAGGCATTCTCACACTTTTTCCACACTTTTCTCACAAGTAAAACACTTTTTCTACACACACATACACACCCACAAATAAGAGATCCTAATTTGGATTTATGGGATAAACCCCACCCCTCGTTTTGTATGCGAACTACGTGGACATTGATGCCTTTATAGGCTACGTAGGCGTCTCGGGGTAAAACCCGAGGCTTGAGTCCTTTCTCTCCCTTTTTCTCTTATTCTCTATCTTCTCTAAATCCATTTTCCTTATATTATATATACTTTCTCTTAGTGACGTATTACTCCATATGCGTTATCATTCCGTTATAACGATCAACATAAGGGTAATTGCGTAAATCCTATTATTCTAATATTTTTCTTATACCTTCCTACGGATGACTCGCTTTATCCTTTCCATGATAAAAGTCGAGAATTCCTACCTCCGTTTCTATATATACAAATGCACACATATCACGGGGGGAAACATAAAGGAAAATAGAAAATATTCATGAGAGATTGAAAGGGAGGAATGGGTGGGTAACACCTTCCCATTTCGTAACTAAGCCTCCGAACCCTTCTAGAATCATTTTGGTTTCGCACGCACCAGTGTGTCTTTGGATGCCATCCTTCGGGGTGGCTTCCCCTTTTTCTTTTGTCTGTTTTGAGTTAAATAGACTCGTGACTCTGAATCTCTCTAAATTTTTCACACCTCACAAATTGATGCCGGACGAAGCGCTCTCCCGAGAGAGACGCGCAGAACCCGAAGGATCCTTTTCCTCCGCGGCGGGGATCGAGGATGGCCACAGTAGCGACTCTGCTGGGGATTAATATATGTTGAGGGCTTGACTCTGTTTACATGAATGTTATATTTTCTTATGTTTCCCCCCATACCTTCATGTTCCCTTTTCTCATATGTACCCCATGCTCATTCTTCTATTCACACACTTGTAGAAAAGTCTCGATGTAAACCTCACACCACGTGCACCTGGGATCACATGCATATCCCCATGTTGCACGCATCACCCATCCATACTTGGTGTATCTTTTGGGTACTCGTACTTCACTCCCTGTTTGGCATAATCAAGAAAGGCATTCTCATCATAAGATACTAATAAGAGGATCATGCATGAATCACACAACATCACCAAAGAGCATTGCTATTAACCAAGTTTTACCCAGTAACTGGAGGGTCACTTCGTGATGGGCACTGGTCCGGCAGCTCGCAGTTAGCCTAAGCGATATGACTCTCACCTTCCATTGGCTAATTACCTTTGAGTATATCGAACGGTTCCCCCGCATCATACTGCTTGACCTAAGTCATGATGGGAGGTATATCGCAGGGAATTCGTTCACGTACGTCGAGTATATCGAATTCTCTCTCACACATATCGTCCTCACGAGGTATATGGTGAGTCAATTCACATACACTCAGGTATATCAAATGGCTTGTCCACACGTACCGATTTCCCGCAAGAGCAAGACGTATATCGTGGAAGTCAAGCCAAAGGGGGGAACCCATGCCGATTCACCCAACCAACTGCATATCCGCATATAGGTGTAAGACCTAGGACACGAACTTTAGATTGCCGGTTTCAACCCGAAACTCTGTCGAAATTCCGGGTCGGCATGTCGCCCAATTTTTTTCTCATTTCTAAAACAGGGCCCTATCTGTCAGCCTGGTTACAAGTCCAGACCGTAGCTTTGCATATATTAAGACCCACACTTTTCCAGGTTCGGGTCCCATTCGGCATTACATTTAGGAGAATTAAATACAAGTGAAAACATAACAATCATAATAATCATGTTGAGTTCCGTCTCCAAAAACATTTCTCCCTTCTTTATCAAAAATCCAAAAAAAATTATAGCTTCTTTATCAAAAATCCAAAAATAGTTCTTCTTTTTTTCTCAAAAATAAATCTCATCCTATGCCTTCTTGGGTCGATCGCAAGCCCTTGGCCTAGCTCCCTACTGACTTCGGTTTTCAGTCAAATCACCCAGGAGTTTCATATGTTCCTCCACTACTTCTTCTGAGTCTGAGATCCATCCATTTTCCATGGAGAATACAGATCAAGTACCAGTTATACAGCCGGACCTGTCGACAGTCCTAGCTCAGCTCGTGTCCAAGATTAACAACCTCCAAACCGAGGTTCAATAGATGCAACAAAACTAAGTTCCTATTCCTCAAGAGCCCGAGGCCCTATTCCCTCCTGCTATTGGTCCACCGGAGCCTATATATGTTTCGAAAGAATATCAGCACGCTCCACGTGTCCCTCTTAGTAATGGGCCGCCCTATGGCTAACCTGCCTGTGGTCGCTAATCCAAAAGAGGAGGAGTTGAATAAAGTCAAAGAGGACCTTAGGATGCTCACTAAGAAGTTTGACCAAGTCAGGATCTCTGGGAATTACATGGACTACACCCACATGTCTCCTTATCCTAAAGCAAGGTTACCCGAGAAGTTCAAGATGCCAAATATCGAGAAGTTTGGAGGGAGTGGACCCCCAATTGTTCATCTTCAAAGTTATCATCGTTCCATGACTCTGCTAGGGCATTTTGAGGAGGTGATGGCCTAATTGTTTCAGCAAACTTTGAAGGATAGTGCCCTCCGATGGTTTTTATCTCTTGAGGAATCCAGAATCTGTAGGTGGGAGGATCTAGCTCGAGAATTCATGTCCCAATATAAATACAACGAAGAGCTTGAGGTCACCCTTCATGATTTAGAGCTGCTCAAACAAAATCCTGGAGAATCAATCAGTAACTTCATAACCCGGTGGAGGGAGCAGGCAGCTACCATGACTGATCGGCCATCCGAGGAAGAACAGGTCAACATAGTGAAGAACTTCTAGCCCCATGTCTGAGCGATGATGGGAGGACAATACTATCCCCACTTTCGAGCTCTCAGAGAAGCAGGAGTGGAAATCGAGGAAAGCCTTAAAACAGAGATTGAACCAAAGAAGGTGTCTGGACAGTTCACCCCTAAAAAGTATGACAAGCCTGCCAGTGCTACGTTATCGACCAATAATAACATCTCTCAACTAACCACATCATGGGCACCAGAAGGCCGCCTTACTCCCTTCCGAAGGGAAAACACTGAGCTCCATCACCCCCTCTCGAAAGTTTAACAAGCCCTGCTAAGCCGAAACCTCATCAAACCCTTGGATCCAAGTCCATTGCCAAATCCACTCCCAAGAAACTTCAAAACTGATGCTCATTGTGCCTTTCACCAAACTACCAGTCATACCACCGACCGATGCTTTCACCTCCGGAATGTAATCCAAGATCTCATTGACCGGGGTACCATCACCCCACCAGCCAATCCTAATCCAAACACTACTCATAATCCACTTCCAAATCACACCAATGCCATCTTTTTAGAAGAAAACCCAAAATTCAATCCCTCAACTCAAATCACACCCATATACTCTCCTAAACCTCTTCAAATTTGCCCATATTTCCTCCTACACCCTACTAGCCTCGCTAATCAGGCACTATCACTCCTTACCAGAGCATGCATCGATGTCCGTACCCGTTCTTAAAATAGAAGTATGGAATTGTCAGAGGTGTTAAACCAACTCCTAGAGTTCATGCTGAAATTTCCCTCACAGATGGTCATCGATTGCCAGAAGTTCAGCACACTGTTCTTGGAGGCACGAATATGGCCCGGGATTCAGACAAGTGGTTGGTACCAATTGACGAAGTCAGCTTAGATGATGTTGTCCTGACTATGGCAGGATTATTCGAGAAAACCAATAGCATTTGTAGTATCACCAGGTTACTTAACACTTTGAAGTTATAAGGGTGCTTGGTCCCTTCAATCACACATATCCCCACAAAAGGGGAGAACTTGTATGAAGAAGCCGTTAAAGTTATGGAATGCATTGACTTTACATGGAAAGACAAAATTGTTCCCACCGGATGGGGGGAGAATTCAAAGATTCTAGCGAAGAATAAGCTTCAGGAAGAGCTAGCCCAATAGTCGACATATGTGGGATGATATCATATGAAGAACTCCTCGGAGAAATAAATAGGGTGGCAGAATAACCTGAGATTGACGAGTAAACGAGATTCATGTTCTTTCCTTCTTTAATAAATCACATGACCAGATCAGGGAGACATTACCAGGTTCCCAACTCACTACCAGAAAATGACAAGGGGAAGGGTGTTGAAAACCTTCCTATGTAAGAGATGACCATCGAGGAGAGCAAGATCCTAGATCAACTGAAGAAAACTCAAGCTAACATCACTCTGTGGGTACTTTTCATGTCTTACCATCTACACATAAATGCCTTAATCAAATTAGTCACTGGACCCACAGTTCCCCCCTATACCACACCAGAAGAAGCGATAAATTTGGTCGGATCCTTGACCTCTACCCAAATGCTATCATTTTCTGAAGAAGAAATCCCCATAATTGGGCCAAATCATTATCATGCAGTCAAAATCTCCATCGAAGTTATGGGAAAGGCCGTGCCACTCTCTCTTGTCGATAATGGATCGGCCTTGAACGTTTGCCCTCTAAGAACCTTCAAATGTTTAGACCTGAAATAAAGCGACCTCCCTCCAACCTCCGCCGCTGTGCGTGCCTATGATAATACCCATCGTGCGGTTATGGGGTCCATAAAACTTGCAATAGGGGTTGGCCCTATAAACCCTGTCGTCGAATTCTAAGTCATAGACATCCAAGCTTGTTTAAACCTGTTGCTCGGACGGCCCTGGCTCCACAATATCGAGGGTGTGTCTTCCTCACTCCATCAGAAATTGAAGTTCTTCTCCGACAGGCGAGTCATCACCATTTTGGGCGACAACGAAAATACCGAGGGTGCAAGCACTAGCATGTAACAACCAGCATAATTTTGGGCTATTTTAATTAATTTTTGGAAAATGGAGGAAAATAATGTTTTTGATAAAATTATTTTTATTGCTCAATGGTTATTATTTTTAAAGGCGAGAATTTCAAACGGTTTCGAAAATGGAGTTAAAACGGATTTTAAAATGATTTTTAAATGTTTTTTACTCTTGGAGTTGTTTTGACTTCCACCTCTTCATCTCTTTGCCTTATTTAAAGGAGTCTTTTGGATTCCAACTCTTCATTTCTTTGCATTATAAAAGTAAGTCATGGGCAACCTTTTTAACATACTTTTGGCACAAATTTTGGCAGCAAATATATTTTCTATTCCTCTTCTTTTTATATACACATTGGCCCTTGATATTTGTGAGTTCCAACCTTAGATTAGAGATGTTCTTAGGGATATTTTTTTGGAGGTTCTTGGAGGAGCTTCTATAGATCTTTTGTGTTGATCTTGAGGATGTGATCGTTGGTTTTTCATCATGGTTTGAGGTATGGGGTTTTACACAATATGATCCTTAAATCTCGCGAGTGCCATTGTATTTGAATTCTTGTTAATTGAACTCATATTTGAATTGATAAATTCATTGAAATCTGGAAAATATTTGTTGAATTTATTTTCATTCATGTGGTATCATTATATTGTTGTTGAGCACGTTGTCATGAGATTTTAATATGCAACGGATGTTGAGTACCCGCTAAAATACCAATTCCCGGCTTTGGCTTCATAAAGCATATACGAATGTGGTGACGCCTGGTGACCCATTGATGTGTTGTTGAGAAATTATATTGATAAATTCTTTGAGATTTGCATTTGATATGAATATTCTTACTCGTGTTGTTACACTTTATTCATCGTTAATATATTTGTGTAGCATCTTTCTTGTCGTATTGTGTACTTCACCATATTTTCTTTTAGTGGAAGGTTAGTGCGAATTTTGGGGCGCTATAGAGATTGATTTTAGCGAGGATTGTTTGGGAAAGATTTGTATTATTTTGATGTATAGAGCATTGGAGATTTGTATTTTTATTCGAGTTAGATAGTTGTATTTTAATTCGAGAGACTTGTTGTAATTGAAGAGATTGAAATTAGTGGATTTATATTATTGTGGGTTTATTTAGATGCTCTATACCTTGTCACTTGTGGATTTAGTTATTTTATCGATGTGGCGCTCCATTCTCTCTCCCCGGGCGGGCGGGGTGTTACAAATGGTATCAGAGCTTAGGTATACGGTAACCCTTGGGGCTTGGGTTTTGGGTTCATTGCGTGGTTAGCAATTTTTGGAGATACAAAATTTTAGGTGAAATTCGTGATAGGTTTCGAGATTAGAGGTGAAGAATTTATTTTTGGGAGACGTGATTTATTTTTGGAGTTAGTGTAGTGGCTTGATTTTGAGAGTTAGGCATTCGGAAAATTTTGAGGGCGAAATTCCATTGTTAGTGGGGAAGTGTAACAACCAGCGTAATTTTGGACTATTTTAATTAATTTTTGGAAAATGGAGGAAAATAAAGTTTTTGATAAAATTATTTTTATTGCTCAAATATGTTGGTTATTATTTTTAAAGGCGAGAATTTCAAACGGTTTCGAAAACGGAGTTAAAACGAATTTTAAAATGATTTTTAAATGTTTTTAACTCTTGAAGTTGTTTTGACTTCCAACTCTTCATTTCTTTGCCTTATTTAAAGGAGTCTTTTGGATTCCAACTCTTCGTTTCTTTGCATTATAAAAGGAAGTCGCGGGCAACCTTCTTAACATACTTTTGGCACAAATTTTGGCAGCAAATATATTTTATATTACTCTTCTTTTTATATACACATTGACCCTCGAGATTTGTGAGTTCCAACCTTAGATTAGAGGTGTTCTTGGGGCTATTTTGTTCGAGGTTCTTGGAGGATCTTCTGTAGATCTTTTGTGTTGATCTTGAGGATGTGATCATTGGTTTCTCATCATGGTTTGAGCTATGGGGTTTTACACAATATGCTCCATAAATCTCACGAGTTTCATTCTCTTTGAATTCTTGTTAATTGAACTCATATTTGAATTGATAAATTCATTGAAATCTGGAAAATAATTGTTGAATTTATTTTGATTCATGTGGTATCATTATATTGTTGTTGATCACGTTGTCATGAGATTTTAACATGGCACGGATGTTGAGTACCCGCCAAAATAGCTATTCCCGGCTATGGATTGATAAAGCATATGTTAATGGGGTGAGTCCTGGTGACCCATTGATGTGTTGTTGAGAAATTATATTGATAAATGATTTGAGATTTGCATTTGATATGAATATTTGTACTCGTGTTGTTACACTTTATTCATCATTAATATATTTGTCGAGCATCTTTCTTGTCGTATTGTGTACTTCCCTATATTTTCTTTTAGTGGCAGGTTAGCGCGGATTTTGGGGCGCTATGAAGATTGGTTTTAGCAAGGATTGTTTGGGAAAGATTTGTATTATTCTGATGTATAAAGCTTTGGGGATTTGTATTTTTATTCGAGTTAGATAGTTGTAATTTTAATTCGAGAGACTTGTTGTAATTGAAGAGATTGAGATTAGTGGATTTATATTATTTTGGGTTTATTTAGATGCTCTATACCTTGTCACTTGTGGATTTTGATTTATTTTATCGTATTAGCGCTCCGTTCGCTCTCCCTGGGAGGGTGGGGTGTTACATAGCAGTCCAATCCCTGAGATAAAGCACGGGTCAAATGATATGATCCTATCAAGATTCCGAGTTGAGCCACTCCTACTCCCGGCAGGGGACGGTTACGAAGAAAGGTTTTATCTAGAATATGACCCTCACGGCAATGTCAATGTGATTCAGATGTTCAGAAACATGCACTTCATGCCCGGAATGGGGTTAGGGTGAAGGAAGCAGGGGATACTTGAGACCATCGAACTAAAGAAAGCTTTCCCTCCTTGCGGCTTGGGGTATCAACCATCAAAACAATAGCTTGGAATGATCCACCAATCTCGACCAAAGAGAAGATCAGACTGCATCCGAACTATCTCAGGAGACTCCTTGAGTGGACGATTCATCAAAGAAGGTGAAGATTTCCCCTTTTGCAGTTTTCCAGAACCATGGTATGACTACACAGACAAGAAGATGAAGCCTGGAATGGAGATCTTTTTCCAAGACAACTACCCATGGGACGAAAGTTTCCAACACCGCATACAACCTCTCATCAAAGATGCCGAAGAGAATGAGGAAGGAGATTCCCAAGATTCCTTCAACTTACAGACGCTGGGGCTGGCACTCTGCATGGTTCTTTCAGGTACTACATCAATGGATCCATCCCGTCTGATTAAAGTTTCTGATACTCCTCTCCTCAACTGGCATGATGCGCCAGTTCTACCCCTTGAAATCTCCCCTAACCCCAATGTTTACCCTATTTCTTCTTTTGTTGTCTACCCTTGCTCAAATGTAATCAAAACCTCTTTTGATGAGGTTCTCAATGTTGTTTTTCCTATCAATGAAATAAACGAAGATTTTGAGTATCTTGATGTGCCTTACATTAATTGTTTAGATTCTAATCGAACTTTTGATGATGATGATTTTACAAATGAACAATTCTTAACTGATCTAAATAAGGTTAATAATAAAAAACATAATCACGTTAAAGTAAATGAAGAAGAGACTGTTGTTATTAATCTTGGTTCTAGTAGCCAACTACGCCAGATTAGGATAGGGGCCACCCTTGACGAGCATGCGCGTGCATAACTCGAAGAATTACTAAAGGAGTTCGTAGATGTCTTCGCATGGTCCTATGATGATATGACCGGCATCGATCCTGAAGTAGCTCAGCAGGAGATCCCCACTCTCCCATATTACAAGCCGTTTAAACAAAAATTGAGAAAACTCCGCACCGAATGGTCGCTCAAGGTCAAATAAGAGGTGGTCAAACAGTTAAACGTAGGGTTCATTCGGGTGATCGAATATCCCACATGTCTTGCCAACATTGTACCTGTACTGAAATCAGGAGGGAAGGTTCGAATGTGTGTAGATTACCGAGATTTAAACCAAGCCTCTCCGGAGGATGATTATCCACTACCCAATATCGACATGATCGTGGACAACACAACCAGTCATGCACTCAAGTCATTCATCGACGGGTTTGCCGGATAAAACCAAATCAAGATGCACCCCGACCACCAAGAAAAAAACGCATTCATCACCCCATGGGGAACCTTTTGATACACGATTATGCCATTCAGTCTCAAGAATGCTGGGGCTACCTACCAAAGGGCTTCCACAACCATCCTGCACGATCTGATTCACAAAGAGGTCGAGGTTTATGTGGATGATATGATTATAAAGTCAAAAACTAGAGAAGGTCATGTTCCCGCCCTCCGAAAGTTCTTCGAACGACTGCGACTGTGTCAGATGCGACGTAATCCACAAAAGTGTGTCTTTGGCATTACAAAGGAAAAACTCTTAGGATTCATGGTCAGCGAAAAGGGGATAGAAGCAAACCTTGCAAAGCTGAAGGCCATACTTGAGATGCCACCACCCTAAACAGAGAAAGAAGTCTGAGGATTTCTTGGGAAATTGCAATACATCAGTCGGTTCATCAGCCAGCTAACCTTCATTTGTGAACCAATCTTCAAGCTCCTCCGAAAGGATTCAACCAAGATTTGGAACGTGTCCTGACAAGAAGCTTTTGACCAAATCAAACAATACCTGACCCAACCTCTAGTGCTCATGCCACCACAGTCTGGTCTCCCTTTGCTCCTATACCTAACCATAACCGACACTGCAGCTGGGGCTTTGTTATCCCAATACCTTAAAGAATCCCACAAAGGAAGAGTCATCTATTATGCCAATCATAAATTGGCCAAGTACGAGGTCAACTACACTGCTTTAGAAAAGGCATGTTTCGCACTTGTCTAGGTCACCCAAAAGTTGCGACACTACATGCTCGCCTTCCTCATCAAACTTGTATGCCGAATGAACCCCATCAAATACCTTCTTAAAAAACCTGCCTTATCCAGTTGAATGGCTCGATGGTTGATGCTCCTAACCGAGATTGATATCGTGTACGACACATAAAAAGCTGTTAAAGGAAGAGCCATCTCTAACTACCTCGCTGACTACCCTGTAGAAGAAGCAGATGTTCGGATCTCCGAATTCCCATATGAAAATATCCTCTACACCAGTCAAGACCTCCTTCAATGGAAAATGTTCTTTGATGGCGCTGCCAATAAAAAGGGATACAACACTGGGATCCTTCTGATCGCCCCAGATGACTCCTACACTCCCATCGCCATTAAATTGGATTTCCCTTGCACCAACAACATAACGGAATACAAGGATTCTGCCCTTATCATCGGTCTAGTGCTCAGAAAATGGAATGTCAAAGAGGAAAACCTCCAACCCTTTCATGCCCAATTAGAAGAGTTAGCCTCCCGATTCTGAGATATCACCTTCCATTACCTACCCCGAGAAAAGAATAACCTAGCCGACGCTCTCACTACCTTGGCCTCTATGGTCTGCGTGCCCGAAGGAATAACAATGACCCCCTTCCTAGTTCAAAAGCAAGACAAATCGACCCATTGCTACCACGTGGAGCTTATCTCCACCGAAGATCCCGAACTAGCCGATTGTTGGTACTATGATATCTGGTGCCTCCTCAGACATAGTAGGTATCCCCAGGGTTCCAATAAGAAAGATCGAATAACCCTCAGAAGACTGGCCGCCCAGTACATCATCTGTCATAAAGCTCTACTCAAGAGGAATTTCAATAGAACTCATCTATACTCCATCGCAGGGGCTGAGATTGAGGAAACAATGCAGAAAATGCACAGCGGGGAATGAGGACCCCACATGAATGCTCACGTGCTCACTAAGAAGATCATCTGTAAGGGATACTTCTGGACCACCATGATCCAGGACTGCGCCGCCTATGTTCGAAGGTGCCTCAAACGCCAATTATTCTCCAATCTTTAACACCTGCCTCAACGAGAATTATACAACATGACCTCTCCCTGACCATTCTCCACCTGGGGTATCGACATCATAGGGAAGGTTACACCAAAGGCTTCAAATGGACATGAGTTCATCCTAGTCTCCATCGATTACTTCACCAAATGGGTCGAAGCTGAGTCATACGCAGTGTTGAATGCCAAGAAAGTGGCCAAATTCCTCAAGAAGAATATCATCTACCGATATGGGGTCCCGCATGATCTAGTGTCAGATAATGGGTTTCATTTTGAAGAAGAAGTCATAGAAGTAGTCAATGAGTAAGGGATTCAGAGACACAAATCTTCTCCCTACCGACCTCATCCCAATGGTACAGTTGAAGACGCCAACAAGAACCTCAAAGCCATCATCAGCAAGATGACAGAAAGTTGTAGGGATTGGGCTGACCGAATCCCGTACACCCTCTGGGGCTATCGAACCTCAATCCGAACTTCTACTGGGGCTACCCTTACTCCCTGGTCTACGACATGGAAGCAGCCCTACCTGTGGAGCTGAAAATACCCTCGTTACGCGTCATGCTCGAAAGCAAAGTTAGTGAAGAAGACTGGTGCCAAAGCCGTCTTGATGAGCTAGCCCTCCAAGATAAAAGAAGATTAGAAGCTCTTTACCACATACAGGGGTACCATCGTCGAATAGCGCGATCATTCAACATGAGAGTCAAGGACAGCGGTGTCCAGGAGGGGGATTTATCTCTCAAAGAGATAATATAACCCATCTGGGACCCTAGAAGGAAATTCTAGCCCAATTGGAGTGTCCCCTACATTGTGAAGAAAATCTTATCTGGCGGTGCCGCCATGCTCACTGACCTGGATGGGGAAGAGATGGCTTGTCCAGTCAATCTGGACCGTCTTAAAAAATTCTACCCCTAGTCCGAAATCTCGGCACGCTATGACTCTTCTCATCCCCCTTCTATTCGAAAAAAAATCTTCATTTCCCTCTACCCAGAACTATGTGGGGCTGATCCTCTACAAAAACTATTTTTAAAACTTTTCAAATTTTACCCCTTCTTTTTCACAAAAATAAGGATTATGTGAGCTCATACATCTCACGTGAGCGCTGCCCCTTCTTTTTCACAAAAATATATTCTTTTCTTATCACCGAGAACGACAGTTCATTCTAAACATCTACTTGAACAAAAGGATTATGTATGCCTTAGCGGTCAGTATAGATAATTCAAAATACAAAATTCATCGAAAGGCATAACTGGATGATCAGAAACTTGTTTATTTCATTAATAAGAAATTACAGTACGGATTACATAAGAAAAAGGAGCAGATAACTCCCTTCCCCCTATTACCATAAAAATCCAGATAAAAATCCCCCACATCTGTTACACAAATAAACTCCCCTAGGAGTCCTACCCACAGCTACCAGAAGAGCCTGTGCCCTCATCATCTACATCCTGAGGACCCCAAGTTTCCCCTGCCTGAATAGAGTGTTGTAAACATTCCATGGATCGATGAGCCTTAACCATCTTCGAAAAGACCACAACACCCCCTTCCATAGAGTCAGATAAAATAAACCACCTTTGACCAGTCTTTACTACCAACATCTTACTGACTAATTTCCTCCATAACCACTTCATAGAATCTTTGGAGACATGACAAACCTTCCCGACAGACTGAAAGGGACGGGTCGACGGACGCTGATTTTACAACAGAGATCCCTGCAACAGATGAAGACGCTCAGTCAAATCCTCAACTGGAAAGAAATTTGAGGTCCGAGGGGGCACGACCTGCGCCCAACCAAATTGGCGCAGAAGCTGCCAAGGTAAATTAAAAGAGGTCTTGCTGAGACAAACCAGCCGCACATATGAAGACTCTCCTAGCTCCAGAATAGGCTTCGACTGTCCCCACCAAGGCACTGTCCAATACAATCGACGATCCCTATACTCCACAAACCAATTCTCCTAGTTCTCAACATACAGTCCAACACTGATGAAGTAGCGAGAAAATAAGTTGGGTACGGTCGACAAAGGATATTCTGGAGGAGTCAACAAGCGGAATCTTTCAGACAACCACATGAACAACATTATAGGGCTACCCCTTAAAAAGTCAGAATGACCCTCTCTCGAGGCATCCAGGCCATTCAGAGTCTCCGCCAATATCACCGCCGCAGGATTGCAACGGTATGACATCCATGAAATAATGGATGGAAGTTGAGGGTCCATGCGCACCTCCCCAGTCACCAACAATAACTTTGAAACCAGGCCCAGAACATCGGCTCTGGCATAGCCGACATCACCTACTTCCCGTAAATGCACGGACTGCAGCACCGCCGGGAGGGAGATCATTCCTCCAGCAACCAATGACCTGACTGCCTATGATGAGATATGAAGAAGCCCGACCAACAAATCCCTAGGAGAGCGAAAAAATTCAGGCGAAGCCGCAGCAACACGGGTATTCACACCCAGTATGGCAGAAAATTCCTCATAGGTAGTATAAACTTCTTCCAACCCAAAGCGGAATACATGGTCTTCGGGGTACCAGAATTGTACCGCCGCTATCATCATATTCCACTCAAAAGGACGATTGCGCCACAAGGAAACTCGACGCATGTTGAAGGCATCATAGTCGACATTATAAGAGAAAAAAACTTCCAAGGCTTCGAGGTAACTTGCAAACTCAATGCTACCAGGGAGAGCCATCTTACAAGACTAAAAGATAATGGGTAGGCAGATGAGGATGCAAAGGTGTGATGAGAACACTCCACCCTTCTCCCTTTTTATACTTTAAAATCCTCACAAAGGACATAATCCCTGCAAAAAATGGAGGGAATACTACCCCACAAGGTACCAAGGGTTGAATAGGGTACCAATCAAAACCTTCAAATGATGGGACTGGACTAAGCTACCGATAAGCAGGTCAGGGTGCTTGCCGATCGGCAACCCCCCATTTTTAGAAATTTCCTCCTTCCCTCTTTTGTCAAATTAGAAAACTCAATGAAAATAAATTGATATTCTCAAAAGAATTTCAAGAATCCTGTTTTCTCCTTATAGGATCCCCCTTTTTTAAATTTAAAAAAAGAGCTTTCCTTTGAAAAATTCCAAAAATATTCCTTTTATGGTCTCAACAGCAAATTAAAAAGCGCATGTGCATGCATTCATTCATCATTAAAATAAAAGATAGCCAAAAAAATACATTGCATTGCATATATCTATTTTCTGTGTTACATCATTTTGCAGGAAATAGAAAGAAAAGCAAAAAACAACGAGACTCAGCCCAAACCCACATTCTCTCTCTCTCTCTCTCAAGGGCTTTCACCCCTGTGACGCGATCTCTTCCCCCTACGGCGAGACGACGCGCCCCCCACTACCCAAGCAAGAGTCTTCCCCGGACGAGGCTGATGTCACCAGGCAAGAAGGAACAGGGACAATATCCCGAATGTGGGAAATCGCTGATGACATCCAATCTCTAATGTCTCTCAGCTAAGTGGTCGACACCCTAAGTTGCTACAAGGAAAAGGCAAAATCAGTATCAAGAAAAAGAAATCAAAAGAGTAAAAGGGCTGAAAGGTTTATCGCAGGACGAAGGACCTCCTCTGTCAAACCCAGCTCCTCCGGATCCATCACAAGAGGATGGTGCAGCATCGTCACTATCCCTCCATCAGCCCGCCGGATGTTGTACGAAGGAGTGTGGAACCGCACGAAAGGAACTTCGAAAGTCATCGCCGCAGATGTAGACGAACCTCCGCCGCTATGAGAGGACCCCACTGGTCGACTCAAACCCATAGGAGGGAAAGGCAAGGCATTATGTATGCTGGGCGCCATCAACCAGCTCATCACAAAGTCCATGTAGTCACACGACGCAGCTGTATCAGTGTACAACGAGTAGGATTCGCCGATCATCGTCGCGATCCTCTCATCCTCCAACAGCTGTTTCTCCCGCCTCATAGATGTAGGAGGCTGCATGGGTGGAAACACCACCTCCTCCTCAGTAATTTGGCGAACCACCCTCTCCCCGAGATACCAGGAATGGCCGAACTCATGCGCCAATAAATGCCTCATATGCGCGTTCACCCCAGTCATCCCTGTATCCTGAATGGTTGTTCCCCAAGGATAAAAGGTCACCTGAAAATCCCTAAGAAGGCATTAGTCAATACAAGATCAAAAGGTGAAAAAACCAAGACTGAAAAAGAAAGGACCTTACACGACCACTGGTCAGGTCATTCAAAGCCTAATGCACCACCTCCAGGGAGAGAGTTCCCTTCGACTGCCTGTTGGTCTTACACCATCGATACAAATGGCAGAAGTCCCCAAACAGTGTCGTCCTTCAGAGCAATCAGCGGAGTGTTGCACCCGATTACCTCATAGAACCACGTCTGAATTCACAAGAAAAAAGTGACGCATAAGGAAAATGCGAATGCATGAAAGGAAAATGCGAATGCATGAAATGAAAAAGCGCAAAGTAAAGAATACCTCAAGGAGATACGTGGCTCCAGTAAAAGTTTGCCAGCAGCACCTACTAAATGCATCCAAAGAAGAGTAATAGGTCGCCAATGTCAGACTCCCGCAATCATATAAAGGGATGTTCGAAAACATCCTCAGGTACGACAGAAACCACAAATGGACGACGTCGTCGCTCGACGCCACCATGAAACCTCCCAACACCAGCAAAATAAATAACCAGGCCATTTGCCTCACCTGTAGCCCATCCTCCACATGAATCACTCTGCTCAATAGAACATCCTTCAGCAAGGACAGCTGGATAGAATCTCCAGAAACTATCCTCCTCACATCACCAAGTGTCGCATGCACCGCCTCCGACCTCACCCGCAAGGAGTGATCCACCTCTATCTGCTCCCCATCATAATCCAGCCCCTGCAGTTGCTACACATCTATGGGAGCCACTGTCATCTCCCCGAAGCCTAAATGGAAGGTGTGGGTAGTGTCCCACCAACACTCCCCCGAAGCACACAGGACCGCTATCGAATGAGGTGTCTCATCCAGCGTAGCCGCCAACCTCCCAAAAACCGCTGATGATACCATCCAGCACACCATGGGTGGAAGATGCTCCCAAACATCCTTAAGCCCTCTCGTCCTGCGGGCACGCATGTTTCTCAAGGAAACATTAGACTGCTAAAAGGAAAAATCTCATCAAAAGTCAAGAAAGAAAGAAAAAAATCACCTAAAAAGAAAGGAATTCCAAAGGTCAGGTTACTTACATAACCACTGGGAATCACTCTCGAAGTGAGATGATGTGATGGCTCTCGCAGCAAGGTCCGCTCATCCGCAACCGACTCAAATTCATCGAAAGAAAACTCGTTCCCCAAAGCAAAGGGCACCATGTCCCTCCAATCCACATTCGCCCAGTCATTATCGATCAACCACTCCCGGTGGACAGCGGTGCTAATAAAGACGGCCATTTCTTGAAGATCAGAACATTAGAACAATTCACAGAGAGAAATCGCAGAAAGAGAGCAGGCAAGAAGCTGTGAAAAATGAAGGGGATTCACCCCCTTTATATAGGAAGCCAAGCGCTATGCCGATCGGCACCTCCCCCTTCCATAGCAATCGGCACTGACTCCTCACCTGAGTTAGGTTATAATTAACCTCGGTCCTTGGTCGTCACCACTCTTGGGTTGGAATTGACCCCGATCTTGGATCGTCACCTGAGTTAGGTCAGAATTGACCCCGGTCTTGGATCGTCACCTGATTTAGGTCAGAATTGACCTCGGTCCTCGATCGTCACCACTCTTGGGTCAGAATTGACCCCGATCTTGGATCGTCACCTGAATTAGGTCAGAATTGACCTCGGTCCTTGGTCGTCACCACTCTTGGGTCAAAATTGACCCCAGTCTTGGGTCGTCACCTAAATTAGGTCATAATTGACCTCGGTCCTCAATCGTCACCACTCTTGGGTCAGAAATGACCCCAATCTTGAATCGTCACCTTAGCTAGGTCAGAATTGACCTCGGACCTCGGTCGTCACCACTCTTGAGTCAGAATTGACCCCGATCTTGGATCGTCACCTGAGTTAGGTCAGAATTGACCTCGGTCCTCAATTGTCACCACTCTTGGGTCACAATTGACCCCGATCTTGGATCGTAACCTGATTGAGGTCAGAATTGATCTCGATCGTCACCACTCTTGGGTCAGAATTGACCCCGGTCTTGGATCGTCACTCGAGTTAGTTCATAATTAACCTCGGTCCTCGATCGTCACCACTCTTGCATTAGAATTGACCTCGGACTTGGATCGTCACCTAAATTAGGTTAGAATTTACCTCGGTCCTTGGTCGTCACCACTCTTGGGTCAAAATTGACCCCAGTCTTGGATCGTCACCTGAGTTAGGTCAGAATTGACCTCGGTCCTCGGTCGTCACAACTCTTGGGTCAGAATTGACCCCGATCTTGGATCGTCACCTGAATTAGGTCAGAATTGACCTCGGTCCTCGGTCTTCACCACCCCTGGGTCAGAATTGACCCCGGTCTTGGATCATCACCTGAGTTAGGTCAGAATTGACCTAGGTCCTCGATCGTCACCACTCTTGGGTCGGAATTGACCCAGGTATTGGATCATCACCCGAGTTAGGTCCGAATTGACCTTGGTCCTCGATCGTTACCACTCTTAGGTCCTCAGAACTGACCTCGACCCTCTGAATCGGTCATCCTCGCTTCCTTAGGTCCTCAGAATCGGCATCGATCCTCCAAATTGGTCATCATCTCAGGGAAGCATCATGCGGTGTCTAATCGATGGCTATCATTTGTTCTAAACTCACCCGTCGAGGGGCTCTATACACACCTCGTTCTGTTACCCCCTAATCCTCCTTAGGTCCCTAGTACCTCCACTCATTATCGCAAGCCCAGGTCATGTACCGAGTACTGACCTGGAAGCCATCGGTCCCTCCCTGGCTCGATTTGATCAAAAGTCAAACTCTTCATCTTGATCGAGACTCAATAAATATTCTAACGGGACTGAATACCCTTTCCAACGGTCCATCCCATGCGCGATTCTGACTTACCACGCGGACGAACGGTCCGTTTGCGTCCGAAACCCAACCTAGAGGCCATCGGGCGCTCCCAGACTCTGTTTGACCTAAATCAACTCTTCAGCCCAACTAAGTCTGAATGAATCTTTGAAGGTTACTGAATACCCTTTCCAACGGTCCATCCGTGCGCGATTCTGACTTTCCATGCGGACGAACGATTCGTTTGACTCCGAGAGGTCTTCGAATGCTTCTCGAGCCCTGTTGCCCAAAGTCAACTCCTCGAATCAGGTCAAACTCTTTGGAATGTCGAATTACATCACCTAACCTTTCTAACGATTCGCCCCGTGCACGATTCAGACTTACCATGCGGATGAACGATCCATTTGCGTCCGAATGACTCCTGTCTAATGGACCGACAAATGCTTCCGAGCCATATTTGACCCAAAGTCAACTCCTGAACTCGGGAGCGGTCCAAAGGACTTTTGAAGGTATCTGAATTACATTCCAATAGTATGCCCGGTACGCGATTCTGACGAACGGTTGGCCCTCGGCGGACGATTTTCCAAAAAAGCTTGAAACACATTGCCTATCGGCACCTGCCTCCCGAGAGGCAGGAAGGGCTCTATGCCGATCGGCATACCCCTGGGCCTATAAAAGGAGGCCTTCGCCTCATTTGCAAGGGGAGCCCAGATCAGAAGGAAATCACTCTCAACGAATCCCTGAAACCTCTCTCAAAGGCAACGTGATTTCAATTTCTAAATCCTCCCTTTACCCCCACTTTTCTTCTTCCCTTTCATCAACATGATGAATTAACCACACTCCATCATCATCCAAGTACAAGGGCTATTTTTCAACATTCAAGATCAAGCTCAAGATCTTCAAGAAGGTCCAACTTTCTCAAACTCTCTCTTAAATTCTCTTAAATTCCGAATAACTTGGTTTCTTACTTAGCACTTTTATTATCTCATCTCACAAATCCTAATATACTTTTGATTTAGTATTATTTCACATCTCTTATTTTCATATAAATAAAAAACCCAAAAAAAATAAGAAAAAGAGGGTTTGCTCATAAATTCCAAGTAGGGATTCTCACACTTTTCCCACACTTTTCTCACAACTAAAACACTTTTTCTACACACACATACACACCCACAAACAAGAGATCCTAATTTGGATTTATGGGACAACCCCCACCCCTCATTT
This sequence comes from Sambucus nigra, assembly GCA_949130495.1. NCBI lineage: Eukaryota > Viridiplantae > Streptophyta > Magnoliopsida > Dipsacales > Adoxaceae > Sambucus > Sambucus nigra. The sequence continues at coordinate 251,653,260 of OX422215.1, forward strand.
TGTATGCGAACTACGTGGACTTTGATGCCTTTATAGGCTACGTAGGCGTCTCGGGGTAAAACCCGAGGCTTGAGTCCTTTCTCTCCCTTTTTCTCTTATTTTCTATCTTCTCTAAATCCATTTTCCTTATATACTATATACTTGCTCTTAGTGACGTATTACTCCATATACGTTATCGTTCCGTTATAACGATCAACGTAAGGGTAATTGCGTAAATCATATTATTCTAATATTTTTCTTACACCTTCCTACGGATGACTCGCTTTATCCTTTCCATGATACAAGTCGAGGATTCCTACCTCCATTTCTATATATATACACATGCACACATATCACGGGGGGGGGGGGGGGGGGGGGGAAACATAAAGGAAAATAGCAAATATTCATGAGAGACCGAAAGGGCGGAATGGGTGCCTAACACCTTCCCATTTCGTGACTAAACCTCCGAACCCTTATCGAATCATTTTGATTTTGCACGCACCAGTATGTCTTTGGATGCCATCCTTCGGGGTTTCTTCCCCTTTTTCTATTGTTTGTTTTGAGAAAAATAGACTGTCGATTCTGAATCTCTCTATATTTCTCACACCTCACAAATCGATGCCGGCCGAAGCGGTCACCCGAGAGGGATGCGCGGGACCCGAAGGATCCTTTTCCTCCGCGGTGGGGATCAGGGATGGCCACAAGGTGCATTGGTCTCATGCTTGGTTTTGGTGCCACTCATGGGACCATTAGGGGGGGCCGCCCTCTAACGACATGTTCATTTTTAAGTCTAAGTCTAGATATTCTGAAATTATTACCATGATCTTAAAATGTGGGTCCCGTGACCACGCAGTTAGTGCCAACGAGTTACATTGGTTCCGTGCGAGGTGTTGGCGCCTCGCATGGAGCCATTTTGGGGGTGTTTCGAAGTTTTGGCCTCTAACGACATGTTTTTAAGACTAAGTCTACAAATTTTAAAATTATCGTCCGTTTTAAGCATATTTCTAAAACCGGGGCTCCCGTGACCACGCGGTCAGTTCCTAGGTGCTTCATTGGTCAAGGACGAGGTGTTGGTTCCTCTCACGGGGATATTTGGGGAGGGGGTGTTTTGGGCTTTCTCCCTCTAATGATATGTTTATTTTTCTAAGCCTAAGTATAATTATTCTCAAATTATTGTCATGCCCTCAAATCGGGTGTCCCATGTTCACATGGTCAGTTCCTACGAGTTATATTTGTCCCGTGCGAGGAGTTGGTGCCTCTCATGGGTCTGTTTGGTGGGTTTTTCAAGGTTTTTCCCTGTAATGGCATGTTTGTAAGTCTATCTCTAGATATTTCAAATTACTAATTTATTCTCAATCCAGGGGGGTGTGACCACGTGGCCAGTTCCTACAAGTTGCATTGGTCCCTTTCGAGATGTTAGATCCTCTCATTGGGCCTTTTGAGTTGTGTTCCATGGTTTTACCCTCAAACGACATGTTTATATTTTTAAGCCTAAGTCTAGATATTCTCAAATTACCATTCTTCTCTTAAATCGAGGGTCCCATTACCACACGGTCAGTTTGTACGAGTTACACCGGTCTTGTGAGAGATGTTGGTTCCCCTCATAATGTTCTACTCGTTCTTCGATAGTTTAAATCTAAAGCTATCTCAACTGGAGACTTATCATAGACCCCTCCTCAGCTTTGTTGGCGAGAAAGTATTTCCACTTGGGACGATCAAGTTGGATATATTCATTGGTACGTGGCCTGCTTGTCGGACAGAAAGAATACGCTTCTTCATGATGGACAAGAATGTTCAATCATCATACAATATCATCATGGGAAGAGTAGGATTGAAGAAGTTCGAGACTGTACCATCTACAGTGCATCAATGTTTAAAATTTCCAACAAATTTTGGAGTAGGAGTTGTGAAAGGTGATCAAAAAGTAGCTCGGGAATGCTATTATTCATCCGCCGAGCAAGAGGAACTGGAGGAATCAAGGAAAAAGACTACTACCTGTCAAGTGGATGAAGGTGCCGAAATTGAAACATTGGATCCTAGAGATGAGTCGCAACTTGTGAAGGGTCAAGTGGTGGAAGCTAATGAAAACATCATTCTGGATGACGAGCATCCTAGCGAACTACTCAAGTAGGTTAATCGTTGGAAGCATCACTAAAATAGGAATTGATAACTTTCCTTAGAAGAAGAAAACAAAATTTTGCGTGGAGTCATGAAGATATGCCTGGGATAGACCCAAATTTCTTATGTCACGAACTCAATGTGAATAAGGAGATCAAGCCTGTGAAGCAGAGAAGAAGAGTATTCACTCTCGAGCAGAATCAAGCTATACAGGAGGAAGTCGAGAAGCTCCAGAAAGCTTGCTTCATTGAAGATGTTAAATATCCAGACTGGTTAGCCAATGTGGTGATGGTAAAGAAGAAAAACAACAAGTGGAGGATGTGTGTAGACTTCACCGACCTCAACAAAGCATGCCCAAAGGATCACTTTCCATTACCCCGAATTGATCAACTAGTAGATGCTACCTCGAGACACGAGCTGCTGAGCTTCATGGATGCTTATTCTGGCTACAATCAGATTAAAATGAAACCTGAATACAAGGAGAGTACTTCTTTCATTACCCCTAGGGGAGCTTATTGTTATAATGTTATGCCTTTTGGTTTGAAAAATGCAGGTGCGACATATCAGCGACTGATGAACAAGGTTTTTGCTGAACAAATCAGTTGCAATATGGAAGTATATGTTGACGATATGCTGACAAAGAGCAAGAAAGCTACCGATCATCTAGTTGACTTAAGTCAGACTTTTGATCAACTGGAAAAATATCAAATGAAGCTGAACCCGACGAAGTGCATATTTGGAGTACGAGAAGGCATGTTTCTCGGGTACATTATCAATCAACGAGGGATTGAGGCAAATCCTGAAAAGGTCAAAGCTCTATTAGGGTTGCGATCTCCAACGACGAAGAAGGAAGTACAGAGTCTCACAGGACGAGTAGAAGCACTCAACAGATTTGTGTCACGAGCAACTGATAGATGTCTCCCATTTTTCAAGACACTCAGAAAGACTTTTGAGTGGAATGATGAATGTGAGAAGGGTTTCCAAGACTTGAAGAAATACTTGGGAGCACCTCCACTATTATCCAGGTCAGTGATGGGAGAAAAATTATATTTATATCTTGCAGTGTCCGAGAATGCAGTTAGCTCGGCGTTGATCAGAGTGGAGAATGGAGTGCAAAAACCAATTTATTATACGAGTAAGGCCTTTAGAGGAGCTGAGATCAGATATCCAAGGCCGGAAAAGTTAGCACTGGCGCTGATTGAGGCGAGTAGAAGAATGAGGCCATAACCAGGCTCATACCATAGTAGTATATACTGATATGCCATTGAGGCAAGCCCTTCATAAACTAGAAAAATCAGGGAGATTGATGTACTGGGCAATAGAGCTTGGTGAATATGATGTAGTCTATGAACCTAGATCATCGCTAAAAGGGCAAGCTGTAGCAGATTTTATAGCAGAGTTCACCTATCCTGATACCCCCGAGGAGCAAAACTTGCTCGCTAATCAACCTGTGGATGTTACAGGATCATCAAGCACTAGCTCAGACCAACTCTGATTGGTAAAAGGGCAAGTGGATGTTACAGGATCATCAAATTCGAGCTCAGACCAACTCCGGTTGGTAAAAGGGTGAGAAAAGATGATCGACGAAGAGCAAGAAATATCAGGGGTGAATGAAAGGAAGCAACAAATATTTCACCGAGGAACTCTTTCAGATCAGAAATTTGGAGACGAGTTACCTATATGGAGGCTATATGTAGATGGATCATCTTGCACAACAAGCAGTGGGGAAGGGATCGTTTTGAACACTCCGGACGAAATTGACATGGAATACGCCCTACGGTTCCAATTCAAAGCTTCCAATAATGAGGCTGAGTATGAGGCCATGTTTGCAGGTCTTAATTTGGCAAAAATTATGGAGGCGCAGCAGGTTATTGTTTTCAGTGATTCTCAATTGATCGTAAACCAAATGATGGGAGTATATGCAGTCAAAGGAGAATTAATTATCAGATATCATGCAAAGGGAAAGGAGCTGGTGTCATAATTTTCTGCTATTCAGCTGGTCAGAATACCAAGAATGGAGAATGCGAGAGCAGATGCCCTAGCCCGATTAGCATCAGCTACTCGTACCGAGCTACGAAGAACAATCCCAATTGAAGTTTTAGCTGGTCGGAGTATAGATGAAGATCTGACGATGAACTTTATTACCCTTAATTTAGGACCATCTTGGATGGATCCCATCAGGGCATATATTGAGGAGGTAGAATTACCAATTGACAAGCTCGTAGCCAAGAAATTGAAGTTTAAAGCTGCTCGGTATGTATTAACTAGCGGTATTCTATATAGACGAGGAATTATGGCAGGTTTGCAGAGATGTGTGCATCCCACCGAGGTGAAAGATTTAATTGAGGAGGTCCATGAAGGGTCCTGTGGAGCCCATGTAGCAGGTCGGACGCTTTTGCAAAGGGTGATGACGCAGGGATATTACTGACCGACGATGAGGGCTGATTGTATAACCTATGCTAAGAAATGTGACAAGTGCCAGCGCTTTTCCTCCATCCGAAGAACTCCACAAGCATTGTTGACACCCATAACTTCCCCTTGGCCATTTTCCATGTGGGGAATAGATTTGGTTGGGCCACTGCCAATGACCAGAGGAAGGTTCAAATACCTCGTCGTCGCAGTGGATTATTTTACTAAGTGGGTAGAAGCTGAGCCTCTCATTGATATGAAGTACGACAAGGTGTACCAATTTGTTTTGAATAACATCATTTGTCGATATGGTTTTCCTCATGCTTTCATCACCGACCATGGAACATAATTTGATAACGAGGAGTTCGCTGCCTATTGTCATCAGTCAAATATTTTGAAGGTCCACTCAGCACCAGGCCATCCTCAAAGCAATGGACAAACTGAAGTGACAAATATAACTTTACTGAATGGCTTGAAGAAAAGACTGGGTGATGCGAAAGCGAATTGGATCAACGAGCTACAATCAGTACTTTGGGCTTACCGAACTACTCCCCGAGTAGCAACAGGAGAATCACCATATATGCTGGAGTTTGGAAGTGAAGCTGTTATACCTGCCGAGTTGGGCCTCCCAACACACAGGGTACTGAATTTCAATTCCCCTGTCAGCGACTTAATGAGAAAATTGGATTTAGACATGCTCGAGGAAGTTAGAGAAGAAGCAGCCATTAGAAATGCTGCTTACCAACAGATAACACCTTTGTTCTACAATAAGAGGGTGAAAAAATGCGACCTGGAAGAAGGAGACTATGTGCTGAAGAAAGTGATTCAAAATCACAATAAACTGGAGGCATACTGGCATGGACCAAACCGAGTTACAGAAGTTGTTCGACCAGGAACTTATCGAATAGCAACTTTAGAAGGGGAAGAGTTTAAGAATGCATGGAACGCAGAGCACCTATGCAAGTATTATCAGTGATGAATAAAGTGAAGATATTATGCCGAATTCTTTCTTTTTATTGAAAGTTTTTCGGGGAATACTAGTTGTACACACTACTCGGCTCAGACTACTCAATTTTTTTCTCGAAAATGCCAACTAAGGTTGGTCGAGAAACCAATATTCCTCCGGGAAGTAAAGCTACCAATATTCCTCCGGGAAGTAAAGCTACCAATATTCCTCCAGGAAGTAAAGATACCTATATTCCTCCGGGTAGTAAAGCTACCAATATTCCTCCGGGAAGTAACGCTACCAATATTCCTCCGGGAAGTAAAGCTACCTATATTCCTCCGGGAAGTAAAGCTACTTGTATTCCTACGGGAAGTAAAACTATATGTTCCTCGGGAAATAAAAGTATTCCTAAAAATGCCAACTTATGTCGGTTAGGAAGTAAATATATTCTCGAAAATGCCAACTTGAGTTGGTCAGGAGGAAAAATTATTCCAAAAAGTGCCAAAGTTGCTCATTAAGAAAAAAATCTACTAACTATGGCTGGTCGGGGTAAAAACCCACTAACTATAGTTGGTCGATAAGGAAAATTTACCGACCTTGGTTGGTCGGAAACATCAAAGAAAAAATCTACTAACTATGGCTGGTCGGGGATACAAACCCACGAACTGTAGTTGGTCGACAAGGAAAATTTACCGACCTTGGTTGGTCGGAAACATTTTATGAAGACGAGAAAGTGATCGAGCAACATAAATGATACTCGTAACTTTTTAATTATTACTAAGTTGGTCGAGAAACAAAATATTATTTTTGCCAAATGACTACCACAAATTCAAGCTATTCGATAATAAGTTGATCGACAAACTACACAATATTGTTATCTTTTTAACAGATATGCATGCACAAATGTAAAGTGTTTGATAATTACAAGACAATGGCAATTAAGATTGCGAACAAAGATGAAAGTCTTTCATTAAATCCAAAACAAATTACATTGATAATGAAGTGTATACAAATTTATTACATTAATATTCCTATTCTACTGGTCTTTTCTCCTCTGCTTTTGAAACAGGTTCCTCGCCAGCAGGCGGATCATTTAAAGCAAGAGGAGAATTTATAAAGTTCAAATATTTCAACATCCTGATATTCATCATGGATGGTCGATCTAGGAGGTGCTCGGGACAAGATATCTCGACATTTGAATGGAGATTGTAGTCGCCAGAATATTTTGAAATCAAGCATCGAGGAATGGCCCGAGCAAGGATCCAACTCATATCCAGTTTGAATTGAGGCACGGGTAGGTCGAGCAGCCCAGGATCGTGGTAGTCCCACAGGTAATGACCCTGTTTGAGTTGCAGCACACCTAAGGCATTCAACCAGCCTTGCTTGTAGCCCTCATTATTAGCATTCTGGATACGATCGTCCAAGTGGTAAAGAGCCTCGTTGTATCCAGCCATCCAGAACTCCATGGGATGCTTGTGAAATTGATATGTCAATCTTTCCAGCTGCTCGTGGAGATTTTTGATGAAGAATTCCTTGTTCTCGAAGATAGACTTCTGGGCAAAAAGCTGCTCTTCCAGGTCCCTGATCTTCTTTGACATTTCAGCCAACGGCTGGTTCTTCGCCATTAATTGGAAGGCCTGGTTCTCTAAAGCGGATTCAGTCCTATGTTCCTCGATAGGAACCCGAGAAGCTCTTGCTCGTCCCCGAGGAGCTCTTTCTCTTCCACGAGAAGATGTAGAGGGGCTAGCTCTCTTCAAGGTCTCCAACTCATCCCTCAAATTGGCATTCTCGACCTCCAAGAACGAGAATCCCTCATCAGTCACTGGGATCAAGGCTTTTGAAGTGGAAGCTGCAGACTTTAACTGTGATAACTCTCTCTGTAGGTTGTTATTCTCCTGCTCTAATAATTCTGTAATTTGTCTGCACTCCTCGACCTCACCCCTCAAAGTTCTCTCCCTCACATCGTAACCAGTAAAAACTTTGTCGTAGCCCTTGTCGGCAATGATTTGTTGATATTTCTTCTAATACCCCTCGTGCAAGAGGGAAATGGATTCCTTAAATTGTTGCTGAAGGTATTCGAGGGTGCCTTGGAGATCCTCGATCATATCATAATAAGCCACATTATTGGCCACCGCCCAATCAAGTAGACACTTCAAATATTGCTAAACTTCAACCGCCTGTTCCGAAGCATCTTGGCCGAGGATGTCGACAATTTGTGCTGCACTCAGATCTGTGTGACCAGCCTTAAAATAATCATTGCATTGCCTCAACATTTTGGTATCATGAGCAGATAGTAATTCCATCCTGGCCAGAAACTAGCAGAGGAAGAAAAGAAATAATAAATAAGAATCGAAACAGAGCATGAAGAAGAGACAACAGTATGAATAAACACAAGTTCAAGTTTTATTATATCATAAAGGTCAGAAGTACAAGGTTCAGAACTACATGTTCAGGATTACATTTGTTAAAAAAAAAAAATAGAGAAATTTGAATAACTCTACACCTTTTCCTTGTCTCCCAAAACTTTCTTGGGAGGCTGGGACGAGGAAGTAGGTTGCTCGGATGGAGCAGGTAGTTGCTGGGGAAGTGCTGGAGGTTGCTCGGAGGAAGTAGCGAACTGCTGAAGTTCCTCGGTAGCAGGCTGGATGGATGGGCGATGATCTCCCATCACCATAGAAGACTATGCGGAGGCAGCTTCGTCCTCTTCTTCATCTTCAGGATTTGGAGGGGGACCAGGGATGTGTCGCTAGAAGAGCTCAGAAGATTCATCAACCTTCATCTCCTCAAGAGCTGCGACCCACCCACCTCTAAAATATTTTAGGCTGCCATATTCGACTTGCGACATCATGGAAGCCAAGCCCTTGTTCCACCCCTTGTCCCAGCCAGCGCTGAAAGACTTCTTCACAGTCGATTTTCTCTTTAACTTCTCCGAGGAAAGCTTCTCGGGTAGAAGGTTTTCAGTAGTCTTCAATTTATTCTCAACCTCCTCCTTCTACCGACTTACTTCCCGAAGTTGAGCCAACTCCTCCTCGGCAGCCTTGAGTTTATCTTCAAACTCCTCATCATTCTTGAGCTTCCCTTCGAGCTCTTTATTCTTTTTCTCTAAGTCCTTTATTTTCTTCTCCAACCCCTTGGAGACTATAACAACCTGAGACTTCTCATGCTCGGTGGAGGTAAGTTTCTTCTCCCAAACAGCCTTGTCAATATCATACTTCTGACGAGAATCTTCCAAAGACTTCGTCAGGCCTAAGAAAGCCTCCTATACACCTGACGAGGAGCTTGAAGCTTTAATGGCTTCATCTTTCTTTAAGATTGTGTTAAAACAGCTCACCAACTGTGAAGAGAAAATGAAAGCAAGTCAGAGACAGATACAACAAAGGAAAGATGAAAAGTTCAAAACAACAAGACTTACAGAAGCAATATGGCGAGCAGCCAAAGAGGTAACCATGTCTCGAGAAAGGTTCTCTTCAAAACCATGGATCTCGAGAATGATGAAAGACTTTACCGAGCTCATGGAAGAGCTCGGATGAACAAAAGTAGGAACTCCAGTTCCAGTGGTTGGGGCTGGGAGATGGTTTCAGCCAAATTGACCGAGGAGCTCTTCTTCAGCTTCCTCGGGGGAATAGGAATAGTTTTGACCAAGGAAGAACTCTTGGTCGGTGATATTACAATCACTTCCCCTGGAGCAGCAGACTTGCTCGGGGCCACTTGCGGCTTCTCTACAACCTTCACAGGAACAGTAGAGGAAGGTACATCAACTTTCTTTGTCCCTTCTGGGACATCAGTCTTACTTCTTTTGGCCTCTCCAGCAGCAGAGGCAGGTTTCTCAAAGAGAGTTGGAGGTCTTCTTCTCTTCATCCTTTCGCTTAAAGGAACGTACGACTCAGGCGAAGAACTTGCAGAGGGTCGTGCTGGTTCTACTTCACTTATCACCGGACGAGCAGTGAAAGAAGTGGTGTAGCTCTTGTACTGTAGCATATATGAAGCTAACCTAATGTGCTCGTCGGAAACAGACTGATGCAAACTCCAGATAAGTTTCAAGTGCCTTATATTAACGTCTGCCTCTTTTAGACACTTTCTTTTCTATCAAGTGCAAATAAATCAAAATTACAATATCAGTGGCACATTTTGTCAAACACAGGGGAAGCATAATTTCAAAATAAATAAAATGAAATAAAAATAACCTATCCCATTACCATAGGGAGGGCATCTGGGACCCTAATAAACTACATCTCCAGATAAAGGAGCATGTTGCCAATTTTTTATGACAACCCCGTGCTCAAAATAGTCCCTATTGGCATCCAGGAGATTGACTACTAAGGCACTATTTAAAAATCTAGTTTTTAAATAAAAGGTGTTATCACCAACTGCTCATCTATAAGAAAACATGATTTCTGGAATTCCTATATGAGTTCCATGGATTTGATTTAATCTATGAACCACATTAACTATTATCCATGTATTGGGAGCTATTCTTGCAGGAACAACGTCAAAGTATTGGCAGAATTCCAGACATAAGGGATTGGGTGGAAAATAAAATCCACACTCAGCAATAAAGAGACTGGGGAACCAATGTCCCTCAGCCCAACGGAAATAATCAGAAGGCTCAGAAAGCTCTTCCAGAACAACTCAGGAGGGAATAGAAAATCAGAGCGAAACATATGAAGAGATTCAACAGGGTAAACCATGATGAATAGCGGAAATGAAGAAGAAGGAAGAAGATCTTACAGAAAAAGAGTGGATCTGTTGACAACGAACGATGGAAGAGATGAATACACAGGAGAGAAATAGACAATGGAAAACTAGAAGATACAAATTTGAAAAAGTAGAAGACGATGGGATTATCTGTGACGCTTAAATACCTTGCCTTGGGAAAAGGAAAATGTATTGATTACAAAAAGAAATGATTACGCTACCGATGGCTAAAAGACAAAAAGGGCGCGGCAATCGAAGTGGTTATAAAAATTCAAAAAAAAAGGCTGATTCTACCAATTTGGAAGGAGAAGTAAATACAAAAGACTCCTAAATTTCAGGATGACCATTTAAAACTGCCATATTCCGAGAAAGAATGTTCCACACTCCTCAAAGTTCGAACTATGAAACATTGGGGGTTCTGTTGATAACAAATTTAGTCTGCTGAAATGGCCCAATTGAATAAAGACACGTGGCAATCTACATGGCAACAACAAATACTTCCAAGGAACTCAGATGCTCCGAGGAACCATACTACAATGAGGAACACTGCTTCCCCGAGGAACTCACATGCTCCGAGGAATAAGAACTCTCCGAGGAACTCTTGAGTACCGAGAAGCTTAGGCAGTCCGAGCAACTCAGGCGGTTCGAGCTGCACCTCGAACAAAACATTAATAGTTGGATAACCAACACTTTGACTGTTCATTAAATGCTTATCATTCAGACGCACACGCTAAGGGGCAATGAATGTATTACCCTTTCATATGTACATCATTTAATGTATTACCCTTTCACATTACAGCCTCAAGGCTATTAATACATTGTACAATCCTCATTGTAAAGGGGACCGAAATTTCTTGATAGAACACAAATCGAGAATTCCCAAACAATCAGCAATAACATAACAGTGGATGTAGGCCATTCTTATAAGGTTGAACAACTTTAAAAATTCTTTGTCTCATTTATTTATCTGTGATTGAAAAATTAGACATGATCTAATTTTTTACATCAACATTACTAATTCTTGAGATGTCCCTTGGAGAGGCTCATGGTAGTTTCGGCCTAGGCCGACCTTGCTATGGCCGAGGGCTGATATCGCGTGTCCAAGACATGTCCAACGTCGGCCATAATCTCGGCCGAGGTTGGTGTTTCTGGGCCGAGGTTACGCTTGGGGTATATCAATCACCCCCAGCCCTTAGTCATATGTGGGAGCAGGTGACTAGGGGATTATCACACCTCTGAGGCCTGTCTATTACAAGACAATATTTGTTGGACACTTGTCCAATGCTGAAGTATGCTTGCTAGGTGGGCGTGTGCTGTTAGCCGCCCTTTGGGGCTCCCAAGGCAATGATGGGCCTTGGGAATTGCGCCTGTTTATTTAAGGGTTTTGAACCCTATTTCCCTTCTTTCTTCTTCACTTCTCTCGTTTCCAGCCAACTCATTCCTGCAGCTTCCTCTCTCTAGAAATATCCTTGCTGAGGCTTTTGGAAGGTGGCTTTCTCGCGTCTTGTCATCTCCTCCTTACTATTTCATCCTCAGGTAACCTTCGCTATACTTTTTCCTTCATTTTTCCTGCAAGTCTCCTTATTTTCGCATTTTTCGGCGAGTTTCTTAGTTTCCCGGTGAGATCACCATTATTTCAGGCGAATAATTCTTGCCACATTTAGGTAGTTTGATCTTTTACTGCTTGACTTCACTAGCCAATCTTGTTTGTAGTTTTAGAAAGTCTCCTAAGTGTAGTGTCATCCCCTGATGCTCAGACCCTTATATCAGCTTCTTGAGGAGTTCCCCTCCCTTAGAGAGAAGACTTTAGAAAAGATTAAAAAAATAGAAAGAGCACAGGAGGAGGCTCATAGGTCACAAGAGTTTCCCATTAGACCCATATTTCCACCACCTCTGAAGGTGATATATCCTGACCCCCTAGAGTTTTTCTATCAGACAAAGGTTCCTTCTGATCCCATACCGATGTCTGAATCTGAATCTTCTACCTCAGACCCCATGTCTGTGGATTCCTTTTAGGAGGTCATGGACTTCACACCTCGGCATGATCAGGCCCCTAATCAGGCCGAGGTCTCCAACCGAGCCTCATCCCATAATAGCTTAAGCACCTCATCTTCTTCCTCAGAGGTTGAAATTATTGAGCCAAGTGTGGCTATACCACCCATACATGATGCCATCCCTCTGTCGGCCGTCACTGGGGCAGAGTTCGCTCAGAGGTTCCTAAGTAACCCATCAACATCTGCTCCGACCGACATTGAGTCGGATGATGATGAGGTTGAGAGCGATGTCGACGTCTCTGAGGCGGCCGAGATAGAAAGTACTATTACTGAGGTAGACCTTCTCTGCTTCAGATATCTATATTCTATCAGTCCCTCAATAAATCTTAGGAGACCTCTGAGGGAGGAGAGGGCTTATCATGGCCGAGACGACGAGATCTTCCTGTACGAGAAGATGTTCAAGTTGGGGTTTCGTCTACCCATTCACCCCATTATCAAATCCATCCTTTCTTATATCAATTTGGCCCCCTCTTAACTATACCCTAATGGGTGGAGAGTCATAATAGGGACCATAGTCTTATGGAAGGCTGTCCACCACTCAGACCTTCCGGTTCAGGTTTTCGTAGGTTGCTATGTCCCTTCCCCGGCCAAAAATCATCCGAGCTACTACCACTTTGTAGCTCGGAAGCCTAAGAAGAAAATGCTTCAAGTAACTCATACTTCCAACCATAATTGGAAGCCTCGGTATTTCTTTGCTTCTGGGCCATGGTAATTTTGCCCATGTGTTCCCTCATCTATTCTAGAGCCGAGGATGCCCCTGAGGTGGTGTAAAGTCACAATGTCTGTGAGGGCTGACCATGTCCTGAGCCCATCGAACCTTTAGAAGGTGAAAGCCCTTCAAGATCAGGGGGTAGATGGTCTGTTGGTCAAGTTCGAGCACTTGATGACTCCCCACTACCTCTCTGGGACCGGTCTAGGTGGAAGTCCCCTTGCCGATCTTGTTAAGAATTTTTGTTTTTAAGTTTCACCTCTGAGTTTATTCATGTCTAATTATCCAACTCAAATCTACTAATTTTTTGAAGAGCGACCACAGGATATTTCGAACGAGCTTTGGGAGATGGCTTCACCCAGCTTGACGAGACTTGCCAAGAAAGCATGCCTTAATGCTCCTCCCCCATCTCCCTCTGCCTCTAAGCCCCCATCCACAAAGAAGAGGGCTCCACAAGGTCATGCCCCTGAGGATCAGAGGCCGAAGAAGAAGACTGTTGACACTGCCATCCCCATCTCTTCAGCTGACGCCATGTCGGCTCGTCTAGATCAGTTGAAAATAACTGACAGCATAGTCAGCCACAGTCTTCAGGCCTTAGATGCCTTCGGCTCTGCAATGACCGAAGCTAACAAACGCCTCTTCAGGTCACTAGACACCCCACTACTGGTTGAGTTTGGCATTCACCGATCCATTCAGGTATGACTTGATCTTTCTGGTTATTCTTCACCCCAAGTGAAACATCTGATTGTTCTTTAACTCATTCATGATCAAAAAATATGCAGGGCCTGGCAGCTATGCACCACTTATCCAACTGGACTGTGAGGAAATTGCCCCTCATCCAAAAGGGTCAAGAGGCCGAGAAGGTCCAGAGCACTCTGAACGCAGAGATTGAGCGCCTCAAGTCTGAGCTGAAGGATTCTGAGAAGAAGGTGAGGGGGCTGGAGAAGGACATCTCCCAGCTTGGTAAGGATCATGATGTAGCTCTGAAGGCTAAGGATGATGTCCTGCAGTAGAAGGTCCATTCAGCTGTTAGGGCAACCCTCGATGATGCCTCTGAGAAGATAATCTCTGACTACAAGTCCTCTGATGAGTTTGTGAGCTTCGGCTTTGAATACCTTAAAAGAGGTATCAAAGCCACTATTAAGTGGGCTGATGTCAAGGAGAGGGAGTCTGGTACTCTGAAAGCCTCAGATTTTGTAGGCCTCGGCTTTGCCGACCCCAGTTTGCCCCGGCCCTTCAGGAGGTGGAGGAGGAGGCTGCCGCGCCCGCCGAGACTGCCACATTGGACGACACTGAGGTTGAAGGGGCAGACCATCATGATGATGTGTCCGAGGTGACCAATGTTGCAGAGCCTAACCAAGATGAGGATATCAACATTCCCCCCTCAAACCCTTAGATAATTTTTTAACATTGTTTGTAACCCATAACATTTTGAAACTTGTTCTGTAATCCTTGATCATTTATTATTTCTGAATGTATCAACCTCTGAGGAGGATCATCCTCACTTACTTTTATTGAATGTCATGTTATGTTTTCGCTCTTAGTATCGTTGGAATGATATCTTGTTTAAACTTAATCAATGGTCTGACCTAAGATGTTATCCCCATAATTAATCTCACCAAATTGATGATGTTATGTGTCTGAGCTTAGACCTCGTCACCACAATGGTGTTATGAGGGTCTGAGTTCATCACCTAAGATGTTATCCTCATAATAAATTTCACCAAATTAATGATGTTATGCGCCTGAGGTCATCCCATCATTGTGTCTGATCTCAAACCTCGTCACCACTGAATGGTGTTATGAAGGCCTGAGGTCATCACCTAAGATGTTATCCTCATAATTAATCTCACCAACTTAATGATGTTAAGGGTCTGAGGTCATCCCATTATGGTGTCTGAACTCAGACCTTGTCACTACTGAATGATCTTATGAGGGTCTGAGGTCATCACCTAAGGTGTTAACCTCATAGTTAATCTCACCAAATTAATGATGTTAAGGGTCTGAGGTCATCCCATTATAAAATGAGAATTCACATTTAGATCCGAACAAATTAATAAATAAATATCAATTTTGCAAATCAAAATGTACTAGTATATTAAAATCAATTCAACTAAAGTAGTTAACATTATGAGATAAGGTAAAAATTTAGATCAACATCCAAACAAATTACAAAACAACACAAACTTACAAACTAAGGAAACAACAATACTTTATGGCGTACCTCACCTAATATTAAAAATTTCTACTCTCCATAAGTGGTTTACCAATGTCATCTGAAGGAAATTGTACTACATATTCGTACCTTGGCTACTCTCAAATCTGTAGGATTTAAGGTCATACAACGAAAAAATGTTACTCCTTTCGCCTAATACCAGTTCAACTTCCCAACATCAATGCGTCAATGAATAATTCTTCTTCACTATGGCAACTAAGAGCACATTATGCTACTAATACTCCCACTAATCTATCATGGCTCTTAAAAAATGGTTCTTCCCACCCTATTACCTCTGACTTATGAAATCTCCCACTGCATGCCCTTACAATGGCGGTGATGCCATTATGATTGGAGATGGCTCATATCTCACGCTGAAACTTAACATGGGGATAATAAAAAACAAGGACATTATTTTTTGAAAAAAGAAAATAGGTAAATGTTTCTATTAAACCTTAGTTTTGTAAAATCAATTCATCATGGATCTTGAATAAGGGAACGAAAAGAGACAAATTGTTCTAACCAATCCCATGATAAAGCCACTATAAACCTCTTATGATGATGGTTTAACTAAATTAACTCATTACTTAGACTAAAACAATACACTGACTCTCAAATCAATTCATAATATGAGCTTAAGAGGTCTAAATACCCCCTTTCATAGCTTTTTTTACGGACTAAAATCACTAGTTGCAGATGTCGCTGAATATAACTACAAGAGTTTGGGTTGGGGTCCATTCCAGAAAATTCAATAAAAAATGAAAAAAAATGTCTAATACTACATATGATATTAGCATTATGGAACTATAACATAAGTCATTGAGCTCTACCTAATTCGTTGAGAGTGAAATTACAAGAAATGTGAAATAAATTATGCTTATCAATTACAACAAGTGTTTTACTAATCAAGTGTGCCAAGAAGAAAAATAATTGAGGTATTTCCTTACTTTATAATCTACCAATACAAAACACTAAATTGAACTTTAAATTCATGTGGGCTATGGTAACATAGAATCCCCTTTTTTAAATGAAAACAAGAAATTATCAAACCCTTTTTTATTCTTTCATTAGTTATTAAAACAAAAACTAAATATATAAATAAATTGCCAAACCCTCATAAACATAACCAAGTTCGTTGATGTAAGTCTACTATCCTCTGATTTAATCCATATTATTATGATATATAGATGAATTTCAAGATAAATTGTATATATAGACCGACCTGAAAGAGAGAGGATAGACATGTCTGCGTGAGAGGGGTGAGAGAGAGAAAAGTGACATACCTACGTGAGAGACAAAGATTATGTGTGCGTGTGCGCGCGTGTGTGTGCGTGAGAGAGCGAGCGAGCGAGAGAGAGAGAGAGAGAGAGAGAGAGAGAGAGAGAGAGAGA
This sequence comes from Sambucus nigra, assembly GCA_949130495.1. Lineage (NCBI taxonomy): Eukaryota > Viridiplantae > Streptophyta > Magnoliopsida > Dipsacales > Adoxaceae > Sambucus > Sambucus nigra. The sequence goes on from OX422215.1 coordinate 251,669,775, forward strand.
GGAGAGAGGGAGACAAAAAAACCATCTAAACTTTCAGGGGGGAAAAGACTGATCCTAAATTTCTATGGGTGAAAGAAAATGTCATAATAGCTACACTTAGTTTAATTTTTTTTTAAAGAAGGTCATAATATCTATAATCAAATGTGTTTTTTTATTTTTAAAGTGTCATTAACAATAATACTAATATAGATAAAATGACTTTTATATTAGAGATGCCATATTAATAACAATATTAATGTTTAAATGACATTTTTATAATAAATGTTTTTAAATTAATTTTTTGAGTGTCATAAAAAGGTGTTTTTCTAGTAATGTCTGTGACCGTGTGGTCAGTTCCTATGAGTTACATTGGTCTCGTGTGAGGTGTTAGTGCCTATCACGAGGCCATTTGGTGGGGTGTTTCGGGGTTTTGCCCTCTAACGTTATGTTTTTAAGCGTAAGTGTAGATATTTTCAAATTATCATTTATTCTCCAACCGAGGGTCATGTGACCCCGCGATCAGTTCCGAAGAGATAAATTGGTCCCATCCGAGGTATTGGCGCCTCTTACGGGGGCGTTTGGGGGGTGTTTTTGGGTTTCTCCCTCTAACGACATTATTTTAAGCCTAAGTCACGATATTTTCAAATTATTATCGTGTTCTCAAACTGAGGGTTTCTTCCCCTCGCGGTCAGTTCCTTTGAGTTAAATTGGTTCCGTGCGAGGTGTTGGTGCCTCTCACGGGGATGTTTGGGGGGGTGGGGTTTGGGTTTTCGTCTTCTAACTTAATGTTTTTAAGCCTAAGTCTAGATATTTTTAAATTATCATAGTGTTATAAACTACGGGGCCCGTGACCACGCGATCAGTTCCTACGAGATTCATTAGTCCCGTGCAAGGTGGTGGTGCCTCTCATAGGGCCGTTTAGATGTTGTTTTGTTTTTTCTACCTGAAATGACATGTTTATGTTTTTGAGACTAAGTATATATATTCTTAAGAAATCGTCGTGATCTAAAATTGGAGGCCCCGTGACTACACGTTCAGTTCCTCCGAGTAACATTCGTCTCGCGCGAGGTATTGATGCATCTCACGAGGCCGTTTGGGGGGAGTTTCGTGGTTTCTCCCTCTAACACTATGTTTTTAAGCCTAAGTCTGGATATATTCAAATTATCATCGTCTTATCAAACCAAGGTCCGCAAGGACATTCGCTCAGTTCCTATGAGTTGTATTGCTTCCGTGCGAGGTTAGTGCCTCTCACGAGGCCATTTGGGGGTTTCACCCTTTAACGACATGTTTGTTTTTTTTATCCTAGGAGTAAAAATCCTAAATTTATTTTTCCCCCTCAAATCACGGGTCCCGTGACCACACGATCAGTTCCTACGTGTTACATTGGTCCCGTGTGAGGTGTTGGTGCCTCTCACAAGGCCATTTGGGGGGTGTTTCGGGATTTTCGCCTCAAACATAATGTTTATATTTTTAAGCCTAAGTCTATATATGCTCAATTTATCATTGTTCTCACAAAACGGGCGGGGGGGGGGGGGGGTCCCATGACCACGCGGTCAGTTCTTACGAGTTTCTTTGGTCCCATCCGAGGTGTTGGTGCCTCTCAATGGGCCGATTGGGGGAAGTTTTGAGGTTTCATCCTCTAACGTAATTTTTTTCAGACTAAGTCTAGATATTTTTAAATTATCATCGTGTTCTAATAGTGGGGGTCCCATGACCACATGGTCAATTCCTACGAGTTGCATTGGTCTGTCCGAGGTGGTGGCGCCTCTCACGGGACCGATTAGAGGAAATTTTGGGGTTTCTACCTCAACCGACATGTTTATGTTCTTGAGACCAAGTCTTGATATTCTTAAAATTCTCATCGTTCTCTCAAACTAGTGGTCCCATAACCACGTGATCAGTTCCAACGATTTACATTGGTCCTATGAGAGGTATTGGTTCCTCTCACGAGGCCATTTGGGAGGTGTTTTGGGGTTTCCCCATCTAAAAACATGTTTTTAACCCTAAGTCTAGATATTTTCAAACTATCATCTTTTCTAAAAGTAGAGTCCCTTGACCACGCAGCCAGTTCATATGAGCAACATTGGTCCAGTGCGAAGTGTTAGTGCCTCTCACAGGGCCATTTGGGGGGGGGGGTGTTCACCCTCATACGGCATGTTTATGTTTTTAAGCCAAAGTTGAAATATTTAAAAAAAATATATACCCTTAAAACGGGGGTCCCGTGACCATGCGGTCAGTTCCTACGAGTTAAATTGGTCTTGTTTGAGGTGTGAGTGACTCCCACGGGGCCGTTTAGGGGGTATTTCGGAATTTCTCCCTCTAACAGTATGTTTTTAATCCTATGTCTAGGTATTTTCAAATTATCATCATGTTCTGAAGTCGGGGTTCCGTGATCACGCGGTCAGTTCCAATGGGATGTTTTGGCCCCGTGCGAACTATTGGTTCCTCTCAAGGGGGTGTTTGGGTACGGGGTGATTCGAGGTTTCGCCCCCTAACAACTTGTTTATGTTTTTAATCCTAACTCTGGATATTCTAAAATTATCTTTGTTCTGGCAAATCGGGGGTCCCTTGACCATGCAGTCAGTTCCTATGAGTGTCGTTTCTCCCGTTCGAGGTGTTGTTACCTCTCACGCGATCGTTTGGGGTGTGTTTCATGGTTTCACCCTATAACAAAATTTTTTAATCCTATGTCTATATATTTTCAAACTACCATCGTGTTCTCAAGATAGGGATCCCGTGACCAAATGGTCAGTTCCTATGAGGAGCATTGGTCCAATGCGAGGTGTGCTCCCTCTCACGGGGCCATTTGGACGGTGTTTTCGGGTTTTACCTCTAACAACAGGTTTATGTTTTTGTGCAGAAGTCTAAGTATTCTAAAATAATCATGCTCTTAAACCGGGGGTCTCGTGACCACACAATCAGTTCCTATGATTAACGTTGGTCCTGTGCGAGGTGTTGGTGTCTCTCAGTGCCATTTGGAGGGAGTTTCGGGATTTCACCCGTTAACGACAAGTTTTTAAGCCTACGTATAGATATTTTCAAATTATCATCATCTTCTCAAATTGAGAGCCCTGACACCACACCGTTAGTTCCTAGGAGCTACATTAGTCCCGTGCGAGGTGTTGGCCCCTGTCACAAAGACGCTTGGGGTTGTTTGGGGGCTTCGTCCTCTAACAAGATGTTTTTTTAAGTCTAAGTCTAGATATTCTCAAATTATAGCCGTTATCTGAAATCGGGGGGGCTGTGACCATGCGATCAGTTCCAACATTTTTACAGTGGTCCCGTGCGAGGTGTTGGTGTCTCTCATGGGGCCATTTGTGGGGGTGTTTAGGGTTTTCGCCATCTAACAACATGTTTTTAAGCCTAAGCCAAGATATTTTCAAATTATCATTTTTTCTCAAACCGAGGGTCAAGTGACCATGTAGTCAGTTCCAACGAGGTGCATTGGTCATGTGTGCAGTGTTAGTGCCTCTCATGGGACCATTTGGCCGGTGTTTTGTAGTTTTGCCCTCTAAAAGCATGCTTATGTTTTTAATCCTAAGTATAAATATTCTCAAATTATTTTTATGATATCAAATCGGGGGTACCGTGACCCTACAGGCCCTTCCTACGAGTTACATTGGTCCCGTGTGAGGCATCGGTGCCTCTCATGGTTAAGATATTTTCAAATTATGATCGTGTTCTCAAATCGGGGTCCCATAACCATGCGTTTAGTTCTTACGAGATGCATTCGTCCGTGCGAGGTCTTCGTGCCTCTCATTGCGGCGTTTGGGGGTTGTTTTAAGGTTTCTACGTATAGGAACAAGTTTATGTTATTAATCCTAAGCCTTTATATTCTTAAATTATCAGTGTGCTCAGTAATCGAGGGGCCCGTGACCAAGCGGTCAGTAGCTACTAGTCATATTGGTCCCGTACGAGGTGTTGGTGCCTATCACGAGGTCGTTTGGTGGGGTGTTTCAGGGTTGCACCTTCTAACGACATATTTATATGCCTAAGTCTTTATATTTTAAAACTATCATCATGTTTTCACAAAGAGGGTCCCCCGACCACACGCTCAATTCCTACGAGGTGCCTCAATCCCGTGCGAGGTGGTGATGCCTCTCATGGGGTGAAGAGTGCGACCGTCTGATAATTGATTAAATTTATTTTCAAGTTTCCAAGTCGGCACACTTATTTAATTAGAGTCTATTTTTAAACAAAATTAATCCAGCCCCTAAACATGCATCTAAAAGTGTGTGTGTGTCAAGCCATAAATAAATAAATCATGTGACACAAATATTCAGGAAAAATCCTCGAAGGGAAAAACCTTTTTATTTCACTATAATTTATAAGAAAATGGCTTACACGGATTACAATGAAATAGGGTGACATACCTAATACCCGCAGGTGTCGGTTCCGATGTCTCGGGTGGAACTTTGGCAGCAGTAAAGAAGAAGACGGCTCCTCCATAAGTTATCGCTGGAATTTTCCTTTTCCAGGAGGGCAGCAATGAAGAAGAAAAACAGCTTCTCCGCAAGAGTGAACTTTATAAGGACTCCCTCCACAATAGCACGTAACTGTCGGTTGTAGAGTTTTCCCCACAAAGAATAAACCAAAGCAAAATATGTTCTTGGGTTCCACAAAACAATTCACATAAAAGTAATTCGGATTTTGCGAATTAAAAACTAAACATTTGAACCCTTAAAATTGTTGGAGAAAAACTTTCTGCCAAAAGGTATTGAATTAAATCTTGGCAGATACACAAAAGTTTCAAAAGAATAAGACTCTTAAAAGTTAAAACTGTTCTCCACGTTTTTCAAGGCTGCCAGGACCCCTTTTTATACAAAATTTGAGTCGGTCAAAGGATAAGCATTACAGCAGCGTGTCAGCCAAAAAGCAGGGTCTTTCGAACAAGATCCCCATCTCTCTTGAACGAGATTTTGTGTCATTTGAATGAATACGTGCGACATCCCAATATCATTCGAACGATATAGAGATCTCGCTTGAACGACCTTGGCATCGAAACCGAGGTTTGTTTAATGCAGTAGCAATTTTTCACAAATCTTTTCAAAACAAAACTTTGTCTTAATAATAGTAATAAAACCTCTTAAAAAAACATTTTTATATAAAAGTTTTTTTTAAAACACCTTTTAAAAATATCCCAACACTCTTAATATGAAATGTATATGAAACTTTAAAACGATATCTTAACAATGTTCACATTGTTGGGCTTGAATGTTGAAGGAAACAGTAAATTCGGATCCTTCTTTTGTAGAAGAAATATTCACAATTTTTTGACGAGTTGTAGCAGTATATGACATAATAAATTGTGACGGATTTATTAAAAATATATCCTTACACGGGGCAGTTTGGAGGGTATTTCGGGGTTCGTCCCTCTAACGGCATCTTTACATTTTTAAGCCTAATTCGAGATGTTCTTAAATTATCATCATGCTCTTAAATTGGCGGTCCCATAATAATGCAATTAGTTCTTATGAGTATTGTTGTTCTTATGCGAGGTGTTGGTTCTCACACAGTGCCGTTTGGGGGAATTTCAGGTTTTCTCCATCTAACGACATGTTTTTAATCCTAAGTATAAATTTTTTCAAATTATCATCATTTTCTCAAACCAAGGCCCTTGACACCACATGGTCAGTTCCTAGGAGATACATTATCCCGTGCAAGGTGTTGGTCCCTCTCACGGGGCTTCTTGGGGCTGTTTGGGGGTTTCGTCTTTTAACATGTTTTTTTAAGCTAAACTCTAGATATTCTCAATTTATCATCGTTCTCTCAGACATGGGGGCCCGTGACCACATGATCAGTTCCAACGATTTACATTGGTCCTATGCGAGATATTGGTGCCTATCATGGGGCCACTTGGGTGGTGTTTGGGGGGTTTGCCCTTTAATGACATGTTTTAATCCTAAGTCTGGATATTTTTAAATTATCATTTTCTATCAAACCGAGGGTTAAGTGACCACGCAGTTAGTTTTGACGAGCTGCATTGGTCCTGTGCCCGATGTTAGTGCCTCTCATGGGGCCATTTGGGCGGTGTTTTGGGGTTTCTCCCTCTAATAGCATCCTTACGTTTTTAAGCCTGAGTCTAAATATTCTCAAATTATTTTTCTGAGATCAAATCGTGGGTCCCGTCAGCATGCGATTAGTTCCAATGATTTACATTGGTCTCGTGTGAGGTGTCGATAGGTCTCACAGTGTGGATGTTTTCAAATTATCATTGTGTCATGAAATTAGGGGGTCTCATCACAACGCGATTAGTTCCTACGAGATGGATCGGTCCCATTTGAGGTGCTGGTACCTCTCACGGGGCATTTAGGTGCTGTTTAAGGGTTTTTCCATCTAACACCATGTTTATGTTATTAAGCCTAAGTCTAGATATTCTAAAATTATCGTTGTGCTAAAACATCGGGGGTCCCATGACCAAGCAGATAGTACCTACGAGTTTATTGGTCCAGTGCGAGGTGTTGGTAGCTGTCACGGGGCCGTTTGGGGGGGTTGAGGTTTCTCCCTCTAACGAAATGTTTTTAAGCTTAAGTCTAGATATTTTCAAATTATCATTGTGTTCTTATGATGGGGGTTCCATGACAACATGGGCAGTTACTATGAGCTGCATTAGTCTCGTGCGGGGTGGTGGTGCCTCTCACGGGCCCGTTTGGAAGGTGTTTCGGTGTTTGTCCCTGTAAAGGCATGTTTATGTTTTTAAGCCAATGTCTGAATTTTCAAAAATTATCATCATGATCTTAAATGGGGGCTCTCTTGACCATTCAGTCAGTTCCTACGAGTAACTTTGGTCCCGTGCGAGGTGTTGGTGCTCCTCACGGTGCCATTTCAAGGAAGTTTCGGGGTTTCACCTGCTAACGGCATGCTTTTAAGCCTAAGTATATTTATTTTCAAATTATCATCGTCTTCTCAAATTGAGGTCCCCGACACCACATAGTAAATTCATATGAGTTGCATTGGTCCCGTGCCGGGTGTTGGTTCCTCTAACGGGGCCGCTCGGAGCATGTTTATGTTATTAAGATAAGTCTTGATATTTTCAACCGAGACCATGCCGTCAGTTCCTATGAGCGGCATTGGTCCAGTGCGAGGTGTTAGTTCCCCACACGGGGCCGTTTAGTGGGTGTTTCGGGGTTTCTCCCTCTAACAAATTATTTATGTTTTAGAGCCAAAGTCTAAATATTCTCAAATTATTTTTGTTCTCTCAAAATAGGAGTCCCGTGACCATGGGGTCACTTCCTACTCGTTGCATTGGTCAATTGTGAGGTGTGGGTGACTCTTATAAGGCCGTTTGGTGGGTGTGTATGGATTTCGCCCTCTAACACCATGATTTTGCAACTAAGTCTTTATATTTTTCCCTCTCAAGTTGGGTGTTTTGTGACCATGTGGTTAGTTCCTACGAGTTGCATTGTTCCCGTGCGAGGTGTTGGTGCCTCTATTGAGGCCGTTTATGGTGTTTTGGGGGGTTTCCCCCTAATTTCATTTTTATGTTTTTAAGCCCAAGTCAATATATTCTTTAATTACCGATGTTCTCACAAACCGAGGGTCCCATTACCACGCGGTCAGTTCCTACGAGTTTTATTGGTCCTTTGCCAGGTGTTGGTCCCCCTCATCGGGCCATTGAGGGGGTGTTTCAGTGTTTTGGCCTCTAACGAAAGGGTTTTCAGCTTAAGTCTAGATATTATGAAATTATCATTTTGCTATTAAACTGGGGGTCCCGTTACCACGCTATCAGTTGCTACGATTAGTATTGGTCATGTGTGACGTATTGATGCCTCTCAGGGGGCCGTTTGGAGGGAGTTTCGGGGGTGTTTCACCCTCTAATGTCATATTTTTTAGACTAGGTCCAGATATTTACAATTTATCACCAAGCTATTACTAGATATTTTCAAATTATCGTATTTTCTCAAACTGAGGGTTCCGGGACGATGCTGTCAGTCCCTATGAGCTTCATTGGTCATGTGCGAGGTGTTAGTACCTCTCATAGGGCCGTTTGGAGGGTGTTTTGGGGTTTCTTCCTCTAACAACATGTTTATGTTTTTGAGCCAAAGTGTAAATATTATCAAATTTCTTTTGTTCTCTCAAATCAGGAGTTCCATGAGCACGTGGTCAGTTCCTACCAGTTACATTAGTCTTGTGTGAGGTGTGGGTGCCTCTCATCTGGCCGTTTGGGGGTGTTTTAGGATTTTTCCCTCTAACAGCATGCTTTTAAGCCTAAGTCTAAATATTTCTCCCTCTCTAGTGGGGGGTTTTATGACCATGCGATCAGTTCCTACGAGATGCATTGGTCTCGTGCGAGGTGTTGGTGCCTCAATAAGGGCCTTTTGGGGTCTTTTGTGGCTTTTCCCTCTAATTACATTTTTTTTTATTTTAAGCGTAAGTATAGATATTCTTAAATTATTAATATTCTCACAACCCGGTCAGTTCCTACAAGTCTTGTTGGTCCCTTGGTAGGTGTTGGTCCCTCTTATAGGGTCGTTGAGGGGGCGTTTCGTGGTTTCGGCCTCTAATGGAATGTTTTTCATCCTAATTCTAAATATTATAAAATTATCATTATGCTCTTAAATAGGGGGTCCCGTGGGCATGCGATAAGTGCCTACGATTCGGATTGGTCCCGTGCGAGGTATTGGTGCCTCTCACAAGGCCGTTTTGAGGGAGTTTCGGAGGTTTCTCCCTCTAATTAAATATTTTTATAGACTAAGTCTGTATATTTACAAATTATCACCATGCTTTCAAACTGGGGATCTCGTGATGATGCGGTTAGTTCCTGCGAGTTGTATTGTTCAATGCGAGGTGTTGGTCCATCTCATCGGGACGTTTGGGGGTGTTTGGGGGTTTCTCCCTTTGAGAACATGTTTATTTTTTTAACCTAGGTCAAGATATAGTCTCGAAATAATACCGTTCTCTCCAATCAAGGATCTCATTAATAGGTGATCAGTTCTAATGATTTGCATTGGTCCCATGCGATGTGTTGGGGGCCTTCACGAGGCCATTTGTGGGGTGTTTCCGGTTTCCCCCTCTACGACATGTTTTTAAGCCTAAGTCTAGATATTTTCAAAATATCACATGCTCTCTAACCGAGGTTCCCATGACCATGAGGTTAGTTCCTACGAGATGCATTGGTCATGTGCGAGGTGTTAGTGCTTGCATAAGGCCGTTTGGGGGCTGTTTCGGCCGTTTGGGGGTTGTTTCGGGGTTTTGAGGTTTCAAGCTTTTGTCCAGATATTTTCAAATTCTAATTTTTTCTCAAACTCAGGGTTTTGTGACCATGTCGTCAGTTCCTAAGGGATACATTAGTCCAGTGCGAGGTGTTAGTTCCCCCCACGGGGCCGTTTGGGAGGTGTTTCGGGGTTTCTCCCTTTAACGAATTATTTATGTTTTAGTGCCAAAGTCTAAATATTATCAAATTGCTTTTGTCATCTCAAAATAGGAGACACGTGACTACGCGGTCAACTCCTACTCGTTACATTGGTCAACTATGTGGTATGGGTGTTTTGTGCCTCTATTGGAGCCGTTTATGGTGTTTTAGGGCTTTTCCCTTAATTTCATGATTATGTTTTTAAGCTAAAGTCAATACATTCTTAAATTATCAATGTTCTAACAAACCGAGGGTCCCATTACCACGCTATCAGTTCCTATGGGTTTTATTAATCCTTTGCCAGGTGTTGGTCCCTCTCTTCGGGGCATTGAGGGGGTGTTTCGGGGTTTCAGCCTCTAACGAAATGGTTTTCAGCCTAAGTCTAGATCTTATGAAATTAACATTATTCTGTTAAATCGGGGGTCCCGTTACCATGCAATCAATTCCTACTATTAGTATTGGCCCCATGCGACCTACTGGTGCCTCTCACGGGGCCGTTTGGAGGGAGTTTCGGGGGTTTTCACCCTCTAATGTAATATTTTTGAGACTAAGTCTAGATATTTACAAGTTATCACCTATCTATTAAACTAGGGGTCTCGTGATGATACGTTTCGTTCCTCTGAGCTGCATTGTTCCGTACGAGATGTTTGTGCCTCTCACCGACATGTTTGAGGGTGTTTGGGGGCTTCTCTCTTTGACACCATGTTTATTTTTTAAAGCCTAAGTGTAGATATATTATCAAATTATTACCATAGTCTTAAATCGAGGACCCCGTTACCACGAGATCAGTTCCAACGATAAACACTGGTCCCGTACGAGGTGTTGGTGCCTTTCACAGTGACATTTGTGGGGTGTTTCGGGGTTTCGCCCTCTAACTACAAGTTTTTAAGACTAAGTCTAGATATTTTCAAATTATAATCTATTCTCTAGACAAGGCTCCCTTGACCACAAGGTTAGTTCCTAAGAGATACACTGGTCCCGTGCGAGGTGTTGGTGCACCACACAAGGCCGTTTCGGGGTTGTTTCGGGGTTTTCACTCTCTAACGACATGTTTTTAAGTCGAAGACTAGATATTTTAAAATTATCATCTTTTCTCAAACTGAGGGTTCCAGGATGATGCCGTTAGTTTCAGATTGCTGCATTGGTGATGTGCAAGGTGTTAGTACCTCTCATGGGGACGTTTGGAAGGTGTTTCTGGGTTTCTCCCTCTAACGACTTGTTTATGTTTTTGAGACAAAGTCTAAATAGTATGAAATTATTTTTGTGCTCTCAAATCAGGAGTCATATGACCACGCGGTCAGTTACTACCAGTTACATTGGTCCCGTGTGAGGTGTGGGTGCCTCTCATCTGGGCGTTTTGGGGGTGTTTTAGGATTTTGCCCTCTAACAGCATGCTTTTAACCCTAAGTCTATATTTCGCCCTCTCTATTCGGGGGTTTTGTGACCATACGATCAGTTCCTATGAGATTCATTGGTCTCGTGCGAGGTGTTGGTGCCTCAATAGGGGCCTTTAGGAGTGTTTTGGGGTTTTGCCCTCTAATTACATGTCTTTTTTATTTTAAGCATAAGTCTATATATTCTTAAATTATTGATGTTGTCACAAACTCAGGGTCCCATTACAACGCAGTCAGTTCCTACTAGTTTTGTTGGTCCCTCTCATTGGGTCATTCAGGGGGTGTTTCATGCTTTCTACTTCTAACATAATGTTTTTCATCCAAATTCTAGATATTATAAAATTATCATTATGCTCTTAAATGGGGGTTCCCATGAGAACGCTTTGAGTTCCTACGATTAGCATTGGTCCCATGCGAGGTATTGGTGCCTCTCACGGGGCCATTTGGAGGGAGTTTCAGAGGTTTCTCCATCTAATTGAATGTTTTTTAGACTAGTCTATATATTTACAAATTATCACCATGCAATAAAATCGGGGGTCTCGTGATGACGTGGTTAGTTTCTACGAGTTGTATTATTCCATGCGAGGTGTTGGTCCCTTTCACCGGGACGTTTGCGGGTGTTTTGGGGTTTCTCCCTTTGTCGTCATGTTTATTTTTTTTAGCCTAAGTATAGATATAGTCTAAAATTATTATTGTGCTCTCCAACCGAGGATGCCACTACCAGGCGATCAGTTATAACAATTTACACTAGTCCTGTGCGATGTGTTAGGGCCTCTCGCGAGGCCATTTGTGGGGTGCTTCGGGGTTTCCCCCTCTAACGATATGTTTTTAAGACTAAGTCTTGATATTATTAAATTATCATATGTTCTCTAACCGAGGTTCCCGTGATCACATGGTCAGTTCCTAAGAGAAGAATTGGTGTCGTGCGAGGTGGGGGTTGTTTCGAGGTTTCACAATCTAACGACAAGTTTTTAAGCATGTATATAGATATTTTCAAATTATCTTCTTTTCTTAAACTCAGGATTCTGTGACCATGCTGTCAGTTCCTATGAGTTGCATTGGTCCTGTGCGAGGTTTTAGTTCCCCTCACGAGGCCGTTTGGATGGTGTTTCGGGGTTTCTCCCTCTCACGAATTGTTTATATTTTAGAGCCAATGTATAAATATTATCAAATTATTTTTGTTCTCTCGGAATAGGAATCCCGTGACCACACGGTCAGTTACTACTCATTAAATTGGTTAATTATGAGGTGTGGGTGCCTCTCATGAGGCTGTTTGGTGGGTGTTCCAGGATGTCTCCCTCTAACACCACGCTTTTATAGCTAAGTCTATATATTTCTCCCTCTCATGTTCGTTTTTTTGTGACCATGCGGTCATTTTCTACGAGTTGCATTGGTCCCGTGACAGGTGTTGGTGCCTCTATTGTGACCGTTTATGGTGTTTTGGTGTTTTTCGTCCTAATTTCGTGTTTAATTTTTTAAGATGAAATCAATATATTCTTAAATTATCGATGTTCTCACAAACCGAGGGTCACATTACCACACTGTCAGTTCCTACGAGTTTTATTGGTCCTTTGCCAGGTGTTAGTCCCCTCATCGGGCCATTGAGGGGGTGTTTCAGGGTTTCGGCCTCTAACGAAATGTTTTTTAGCCTAAGTCTAGATATTATAAAATTATCATCGTGCTCTTATAACGAGAGACCTGTTACCATGCGATCAGTTCCTACGATTGGTATTGGTCCCTGGCGACGTATTGGTGCCTCTCACGGGGCCGTTTGGAGGGAGTTTCGGGGGGTTTCACCCTCTACTGTAATATTTTTGAGACTAAGTCTAGATATTTACAAATCATCACCAAGCTATTGAATAAGGGGTCTCGTGATGATTCATTTCGTTCTTACGAGCTGGATTGTTTCGTACGAGGTGTTTGTCCCTCTCACCGAGACGTTTGAGGGTGTTTGGGGGCTTCTCCCTTTTACACCATGTTTACTTTTTAAAGCCTAAGTGTAGATATATTCTCAAATTATTACCGTAGTGTTAAATCGAGACCCCGTTACCACGAGATCAGTTCCAACGATAAACACTGGTCCCGTACGAGGTGTTGGTGCCTCTCACTAGGACATTTGTGGGCTGTTTCGGGGTTTCGCACTCTAACGACAAGTTTTTAAGCCAAAGTCTAGATATTTTAAAATTATCATATATTCTCTAACCGAGGCACCCGTGACTACGAGGTTAGTTCCTAAGAGATGCACTAGTCCCGTGCAAGGTGTTGGTGCCCCACACAAGGCCGTTTCTGGGTTGTTTCGGGGTTTCACTCTCTAAGGCAAGTTTTTTAGCCTAAGACTATATATTTTCAAATTATCATCTTTTCTCATACTCAGGGTTCCGGGATGATGTCGCCAGGTCCTACTAGCCGTTTGCAGGGTGTTTCTGGGTTTCTCCCTCAAACGACTTGTTTATGTTTTTTAGCTAAAGTCTAAATATTATGAAATTATTTTAGTTCTCTCAAATCAGGAGTCTTATGACCACGCGGTCAGTTCCTTCCAGTTACGTTGGAGCTATGTGAGGTGTGGATGCAATCATATGGCCGTTGGGGGGGTGTTTTAGGATTTCACCCTCTAATAGCATGATTTCAAGCCTAAGTCTATATTTTTTCCTCTCTATTCGGGGGTTTTGTGACCATGCCATCTATTCCTACGAGATACATTGGTCTCGTGCGAGGTGTTGGTGCCTCAATAGGGTCCTTTAGGGGTGTTTTGGGGTTTTGCCCTCTAATTACATGTTTTTTATTTTAAGCGTAAGTCTATATATTCTTAAATTAACGATGTTCTCACAAACTGATGGTCCCATTACAACGCGGTCAGTTCCTACGAGTTTTGTTGGTCCCTCTCATCGGGTTGTTCAGGGTGTGTTTCATGGTTTCTACCTCTAATGGAATGTTTTTCATCCAAATTCTAGATATTATTACATTATCATCATGACCTTAAACGGGGGGTCCCATGAGCACGCTTTGAGTTCCTACGATTAGCATTGGCCCCGTGCGAGGTATTGGTGGCTCTCACGGGGCCGTTTGGAGGGAGTTTCAGAGGTTTCTCCTTCTAATTGAATGTTTTTAGACTAAGTCTATATATTTACAAATTATCACCATGCTATAAAATCAGGGGTCTCGTGATGATGTGGTTAGTTTCTACGAGTTGTATTGTTCCATGCGAGGTGTTGGTCCCTTTCATCGGGACGTTTGGGGGTATTTGGGGGTTTCTCCATTTGACACCATGTTTATTTTTTTTGGCCTAAGTCTAGATGTAGTCTAAAAATATTATCGTGCTCTCTAGTTGAGGATCCCACTACCAGGCGATCAGTTTCAACGATTTACACGAGTCCATGCGATGTGTTGGGGCCTCTCACGAGGCCATTTATGGGGTGCTTCGGGGTTTCCCCCTCTAACGACAAGTTTTTAAGCCTATGTATAGATATTTTCAAATTATCATATGTTCTCTAAACGAGGTTCCCGTGATCACACGGTCAGTTCCTAAGAGAAGGATTGGTGTCGTGCGAGGTGCTGGTGCCTTGTACAAGGTTGTTTAGGGGTTGTTTCGGGGTTTCACTCTCTAACGATAAGTTTTCAAGCCTGTGTCTAAATATTCCCAAATTATCGTCTTTTCTCAAACTGAGGGTTCCGTGACCATGTTGTCAGTTCCTATGAGCTGGATTGGTCCAGTGCAAGGTTTTAGTTCCCCTCACGAGGCCGTTTGGAGTGTGTTTCAGGGTTTCTCCCTCTACCGAATTGTTTATGTTTTATAGCCAAAGTCTAAATATTATCAAATTATTTTTGTTCTTTCAAAATAGGAGTCCCGTGACCACACGGTCAGTTCCCACTCGTTACATTGGTTCATTATGAGGTGTGGGTGCCTCTCATGAGGCCGTTTGGTGGGTGTTTTAGGATGTCTCCCTCTAACACCATGCTTTTACAACTAAGTCTATATATTTCTCCCTCTCAAATTCGGTGATTTGTGACCATGCAGTCAGTTTCTACGAGTTGCATTGGTCCCGTGCGAGGTGTTGGTGACTCTATTGTGGCCATTTATGGTGTTTTGGCGTTTTTCCCCCTAATTTCAATTTTAATTTTTTAAGCTAAAATCAATATATTCTTAAATTATCGATGTTCTCACAAATCGGGGGTCACATTTCCACACTGTCAGTTCCAACGAGTTTTATCGGTCCATTGCCAGGCGTTGGTCCCTCTCATCGGGCCGTTGAGGGTGTGTTTCGAGGTTTCTTCCTCTAACAAAATGTTTTTTAGCCTATGTCTAGATATTATGAAATTATCATTATTCTCCTGAAACCGGGGGTCCCGTTACAAAACGATCAGTTCCTACGATTGTTATTGGTCCCTGGTGACGTATTGGTTCCTCACACAGGGCCGTTTGGAGGGAGTATTTGGGGGTTTCACCATCTAATGTAATATTTTTGAGACTAAGTTTAGATATTTACAAATTATCACCAAGCTATTAAACCGGGGGTCTTGTGATGATACGGTTCGTTCCTACGAGTTGCATTGTTCCGTGCGAGGTGTTTGTCCCTCTCACCAGGACGTTTGAGGATGTTTGGGGGTTTCTCCCTTTCACACCATGTTTATTTTTTGAAGCCTAAGTGTGGATATATTCTCATTTTATTACCGTGGTCTTAAATAAGGGACCCTGTTACCACGAGATAAGTTCCAACTATTAACAATGGTCCCGTACGAGGGGTTGGTGACTCTCACGGGGACATTTGTGGGGTGTTTTAGGGTTTCGCCCTCTAATGTCATGTTTTTAATACTAAGTCTAGATATTTTCAAATTATCATCTATTCTCTAACGGAGGTTCCCGTGACCACGAGGTTAGTTCCTACGAGATGCACTAGTCCCGTGCTAGGTGTTGGAGCCCCGCACAAGGCCGTTTCAGGGTTGCTTCAGGGTTTCACTCTCTACCGACATGTTTTTAAGCCTATTACTAGATATTTTGAAATTATCATCTTTTCTCAAACTGAGGGTTCCAAGATGATTCATTCACTTCCTATGAGTTGCATTGGTCCTGTGCGAGGTGTTAGTACCTCTTATGGGGCCGTATGGAGTGTGTTTTGGCGTTTCTCCCTCTGAGGACTTATTTTTGTTTTTGAGCCAAAGTCTAAATATTATCAAATTATTTTTGTTCTCTCAAATAAGGAGTCCCATGACCACACGGTCAGTTCCTACCAATTACATTGGTCCCGTGTGAGGTTTGGATGCCTATCATCTGGCCATTTGGGGGGTGTTTTAGGATTTCTCCCTCTAACAGCATGCTTTTAAGCTTAAGTCTATATTTCGCCCTCTCTATTCGGGGGGTTTTGTGACCATGTGATCATTTCCTACAAGATGCATTGGTCTCGTACGAGGTGTTTGTGCCTCACTAGGGGCCTTTTGGTGTGTATTGGGGTTTACCCTCTAATTACATGTTTTTTTATCTTAAGCGTAAGTCTATATATTCTTAAATTATCGATGTTCTGACAAAATGAGGGACCCATTACAATGCGGTCAGTTCCTACGAGTTTTGTTGGTCCCTTTTCAGGTGTTGATCGTTCTCATCGGGTCGTTGAGGGGGTGTTTCGTGGTTTCGACCTCTAACGGAATGTTTTTCATCCTAATTCTTGGTATTATAAAATTATCATTATGCTCCTGAATAGGGGGTCCCGTTAGCACGCGATCAGTTCCTATGATTACCAATGGTCCCATGCGAGGTATTGGTGCCTCTCACTGGGACTTTTGGAGGGAGTTTCAGAGGTTTCTCCCTCTAATTGACTATTTTTTAAACTAAGTCTATATATTTAGAAATTATCACCATTCTACCAAACTGGGGTTCTCATGATGATGCGGTTAGTTCCTACTAGTTATATTGTCCCATGCGAGGTCTTAGTCCCTCTCACCGGGACGTTTGGGGGTGTTTAGGGGTTTCTCCCTTTGACAACATGTTCATTTGTTTAACCTATGTCTAGATATAGTCTCAAATTATTATTGCGCTCTCTAATTGAGGATCCCTTTACCAGGCGATCAGTTCTAACAATTTACACTTGTCCCATGCGATGTGTTGGGGCCCCTCACAAGGCCATTTGTGGGGTGTTTCGAGTTTCCCCCTCTACGATAAGTTTTTAAGCCTATGTTTAGATATTTACAAATTACCATATGTTCTCTAACCGAGGTTCCCGTGACCATGAGGTTAGTTCTAACGAGATGCACTGGTTTCGTACAAGGTGTTGGTGCCTTTCACTATGCCATTTGGTGGTCGTTTTGGGGTTGCAGTCTCTAACAACAAGTTTTCAAGCCTATGTCTAGATATTTTCAAATTATCGTCTTTTCTCAAATTGATGGTTCCGTTACCATGTCGTTAGTTCCTATGAGATGCATTGGTCTAGTGCGAGGTGTTAGTTCCCCTCACGGCGCCGTTTGGGGGGTGTTTCGGGGTTTCACCCTCTAACGAATTTTTATGTTTTAGATCCAAAGTCCAAATATTATCAAATTATTTTTGCTCTCTCAAAATATGAGTCTCGTGACCACGGGGTCAGTTCCTACTCATTACATTGGTCAATTGTGTGGTGTGGGTGCCTCTCATGAGGCCGTTTGGTGGGTGTTTCTTGATTTCTCCACCATGCTTTTACACCTAACACTATATATTTTGCCCTCTCATGTTGGGTGTTTTGTGACCATGCCGTCAGTTCCTATGAGTTGTATTGGTCTCGTGCGAGGTGTTGGTGCCTCTATTGGGGCTGCTTATGGGGTTTTGGGGTTTTCCCCCTAATTTATTTTTTATTTTTTAAGCCTAAGTCAGTATATTCTTAAATTATCAATGTTCTCACAAACCAAGGGTCCTATTACCACGTGGTCCATTCATACGAGTTTTATTGGTCCTTTGCCAGGTGTTAGTCCCTGTCATTAGGTCATTGCAGGGGTGTTTTGGGGTTTCGGCCTCTAACGAAATGTTTTTCAGCCTAAGCCTATATATTATGAGATTATCATTGTGCACTTAAATCAGGGGTCCCCTTACCACGCGATCAGTTCCTACGATTAGTATTGGTCTCGTGTGACGTATTGGTGCCTCTCACGGGGCTGTTTGGAGGGAGTTTCAGGGGGTTTAATCCTCTAATGTAATATTTTTTAGACTAAGTATATATATTTAAAAATTATAACAAAGCTGTTAAACCGCGGGTCTCGTGATGATATGGCTAGTTCGTACGAGCTGCATTGTTTCGTGCGAGGTGTTTGTCCCACTCAACGGGACATTTGAGCGTGTTTGGCGATTTCTCCCTTTGACACCATGTTTATTTTTTAAATCCTAAGTTTAGATATATTCTCAAATTTTTATCATGGTCTTAAATTGAGGACCCTCTTACCACGAGATCAGTTCCAACGATTAACACTAGTCCCGTACGAGGTGTTAGTGCCTCTCATGGGGACATTTGTGGGGTGCTTCAGGGTTTCTCCCACTAACGACAAGTTTTTAAGCCTAAGTCTAGATATTTTCAAATTATCATATATTCCCTAACCGAGGTTCCAATGACCAAAAGGTTAAATACTATGTGATCCACTGGTCCCGTGCGAGGTGTTGGTGCCCGGCACAGGGCCGTTTGGGGATTATTTCAGGGTTTTACTCTCTAACGACAAGTTTTTAAGCATATGACTAGATATTATCAAAATATAGTCTTTTCTCAAACTTAGGGTTCCATGATGATGGTGTGAGTTCCTATGAGCTGCATTGGCCTCGTGCGAGGTGTTAGTACCTCTCACGGGGTCATTTGGATGGTGTTTTGGGGTTTCTCCCTCAAACGACTTGCTTATGTTTTTGAGCCAAGGTCTAAATATTTTCAAATTATTTTTGTTCTCTCAAATTAGGAGTCCCATGACCACGCAGTCAGTTCCTACCAGTTACATTTGTCCCGTGGGAGGTGTGGGTGCCTCTCATCTGGCCATTTGGGGGGCTTTTTAGGATTTTTTTCCCTAACAGCATGCTTTTAATCCTAAGTCTATATATATTTACCCTCTCTAGTTAGGGGTTTTGTGTCCTTGTGATCAGTTCCTATGAGATGCAGTAGTCTCGCGCGAGGAGTTGGTGCCTCAATAGGGGCCGTTTTGGGTGTTTTGGGGTTTTGCTTTCTAATTAGATGTTCTGTATTTGAAGCGTAAGTCTAGATATTCTTAAATTAATGATATTCTCACAAACCGAGGGTCCCATTACCACATGGTCAGTTCCTACGAGTTTTGTTGATCCCTTGCCAGGTGTTTGTCCCTCTCATCGGGTCGTTGAGGGGGTGTTTCGTGGTTTCGGCCTCTAATGGAATTTTTTTCATCCTAATTCTAGATATTATAAAGTTATTAATATGCTCTTAAATAGGGTGTCCCATGAGCACACGATTAGTTCCTATGATTTGAATTGGTCCAGTGCGAGGTAGTAGAGCCTCTCACGGGGCCCTTTGGAGGGAGTTTGAGAGGTTTCTCCCTCTGATTGAATGTTTTTTAGACTAAGTCTATATATTTACAAATTATCACCATGCTATCAAACCGGGGGTCTCATGATGGTGTGGTTAGTTCCTACGAGTTGTATTGTTCCACGCGAGGTGTTGGTCCCTCTCAACGGGACCTTTGGGGATTTCTCCCTTGGACAACATGTTAATTTTTTTTTAGCCTAAGTATAGTTATAGTGTCAATTTATTACTGTTCTCTCCAATCGAGGATCCCATTTCCAGATGATCAGTTCCAATGATATACACTGGTCCCGTGCGATGTGTTGGGGCTTCTCACGAGGACATTTATGGGGTGTTTAAGGTTCCCCCCTTCTAGATATTTTCAAATTATCATATGTTCTCTAATCGATGTTCCCATGATCTTGCCGTCTGTTCCTAAGAGATGAATTGGTCCCGTGCAAGGTGTTGGTGCCTTACACAAGGCCATTTGGGGGTTGTTTCGGGGTTTCACTCTCTAATGACAAGTTTTCAAGCCTATGTCTAGATATTTTCAAATTATCGTCTTTTATGAAATTGAGGTTTTCGTGACCATGCCATCAGTTCCTATAAGCTGCATTGGTCAAGTGCGAGGTGTTAGTTCCCCTCACAGGGCCGTTTGGTGGGTGTTTCGAGGTTTCTCCCTCCAAAGATATTCTTATGTTTTAGAGACAAAGCCTAAATATTATCAAATTATTTTTGTGCCCTCAAATCAGGAGCCCCATAACCATGAGGTCAGTCCCTACCAGTTATATTGGTCCCGTGGGAGGTTCAGGTGCCTCTCATCTGGCCGTTTGGGGGGTGTTTTAGGATTTATCCCTCTAACATCATGCTTTTAAGCCTAAGTCAATATATTTTGCCCTCTCTAGTCGGGGGTTTTGCGACCATGTGATCAGTTCCTACAAGATGCATTGGTTAGTGTGAGGTGTTGGTGCCTCAATAGGGGCCTTTTGAGGTGTTTTGGGGTTTTTCCCTATAATTACATGTTTTTTTATTCTAAGCGTAATTCTATATATTCTTAAACTATCGATGTCTCACAAACCGAGGGTCCCATTACAACGCGGTCAATTCCTAGGAGTTTTATTGGTCCTTTGCTAGGTGTTGGTCCCTCTCATCGGGCCGTTGAGGGGCGTTTTGGGGTTTCGGCCTCTAACGAAATATTTTTCAGCCTAAGTGTAGAGATTATGAGATTATCATTATGCTTTTAAACCGGGGGTCCCGTTCCCATACGATCAGCTCCTACGATTAGAATTGGTCCCGTGCGACGTATTGGTGCTTCTCACGGGGATGTTTGGAGGGAGTTTCGGGGTGTTTCACCCTCTAATGTAATATTTTTTAGAATAACTATAGATATTTACAAATTATCACCAAGCTATTAAACTGGGGGTCTCGTGATGATAAGGTTAACTCCTACGAGATGCATTGTTCGGTGCGAGGTGTTTGTCCGTCTCACCAGGACGCTTGAGAGTGTTTGGGGGTTTCTCCATTTGACACCATGTTTATTTTTCAAATCCTAAGTCTCGTAATATTCTCAAATTACTACCGTGGCCTTAAATCGAGTACCCCATTATCACGAGATGAGTTCCAACGATTAACACTGGTCCCGTACGAGGTGGTGGTGCCTCTCACGGGGACATTTGTTTGGTGTTTCGTGGTTTGTCCATCAAACGACAAGTTTTTAAGCCTATGTTTAGATATTTTCAACTTATCATCTATTCTCTAATTGAGGTTCCCGTGACCACAAGGCCAGTTCTTACGAGATGCACTAGTCCCGTTCGAGGTGTTGGTGCCCTGCATAAGGTCGTTTTGAGGTTGTTTCGGGGATTCACTCTCTAACGACAAGTTTTTAACCCTATGACTATATATTTCCAAATTATCGTCTTTTCTCAAATTGAGGGTTCCGTGACGATGTCGTTAGTTCCTATGAGCTGCATTGGTCATGTGCGAGGTGTTAGTACCTCTCATGGGGACGTTTGGAGTGTGTTTTGGGGTTTCTCCCTCCAACGAATTGTTTATGTCTTTGAGACAAAGTCTAAATATTAAAAAAAAAAATCTCTCAAATCGGGAGTCCCATGACCACGCGGTCAGTTCCTACCAGTTACATTGGTCCCGTGTGAGGTGCGAGTGCCTCTCATCTGGCCGTTTGGGGGCTGTATTAGGATTTCGCCCTCTAAAATCATGCTTTTAAGCCTAACTCTATATATTTCTCCCTCTATAGTCGGGCATTTTATGACCATGTGATCAATTCCTTCAAGATGCATTGGTCACGTGCGAAGTGTTGGTGCCTCACTAGGGGCCTTTTGGGGTGTTTTGGGTTTTTTCCCTCTAATTACATGTTTTTTATTTTAAGCATAAGTCTATATATTCTTAAATTATCGATGTTCTCACAATTTGAGGGTCCCATTACAACGCAGTCAGTTCCTAGGAGTTTTATTTGTCATTTGCGAGGTGTTGGTCCCTCTCATTGGGCCGTTGAGGGGCGTTTCGGGGTTTCGGCTTCTAACGAAATGTTTTTCAGCCTAAGTCTAGATATTATGAGATTATCATTATTATTTTAAACCGGGGGTTCCGTTCCCACACGATCAACTCCTACGATTAGAATTGTTCCCATGCAACGAATTGGTGCCTCTCACGAGGACGTTTGGAGGGAGTTTCGGGGAGTTTCACCCTCTAATGTAATATTTTTTAGACTAAGTATAGATATTTACAAATTATCACCAAGATATTAAATCGGTGGTCTCATGATGATACGGTTAACTCCTACGGGTTGCATTGTTCCGTGCGAGGTGTTTGTCCCTCTCACCGGGACGTTTGATGGTGTTTGGCGATTTATCCCTGTGATGCCATGTTTATTTTTTAAAGACTAAGTCTAGATATATTCTTAAACTACTATCGTGGTCTTAAATCGAGGAACCCGTTACCATGAGATGAGTTCCAACGATTAACATTGGTCCCGTACGAGGTGGTGGCGCCTCTCACGGGTACATTTGTTTTGTGTTTCATGGTTTCTCCATCTAACGACAAGTTTTTCAGTCCGGTGACCACAAGGCTAATTCCTTCGAGATGCACTGGTCCCGTTCGAGGTGTTGGTTCCCCGCACAAACACGTTTCGGGGTTGTTTCGGGGTTTCACTCTCTAACGACAAGTTTTTAAGACTATGACTAGATATTTTGAAATTATCATCTCTCCTCAAACTGAGGTTTCTATGACGATGCTGTCAGTTCCTATGAGTTGCATTGGTCTGTGCGAGGTGTTAGTACCTCTCATGGGGCCGTTAGGATGGTGTTTTGGGGTTTCTCCCTCTAACGATTTTTTTGTGTTTTTGTGCCAAAGTCTAAATATTGTCAAATTTTTTTTGCGCTCTTAAATTTGGAGTGCCATGATCACGCGATCAGTTCTACCAGTTACATTGGTCCCGTGTGAGGTGCGAGTTCCTCTCATCTGGACGTTTGGGGGGTGTTTTAGGATTTCGTCCTCTAACAACATGCTTTTAAGCTTAAGTCTATATATTTCTCCCTCTCTAGTCAGGGGTTTTGTGACCATGTGATCAGTTCCTACAAGATGCATTGGTCAGTGTGAGGTGTTGGTGCCTCAATAGGGGCCTTTTGAGGTGTTTTGGGGTTTTTCCCTATAATTACATGTTTTTTTATTCTAAGCGTAAGTCTATATATTCTTAAATTATCGATGTCTCACAAATCGAGGGTCCCATTACAACGCGGTCAATTCCTAGGAGTTTTATTGGTCCTTTGCTAGGTGTTTGTCCCTCTCATCGGGCCGTTGAGGGGCGTTTTGGGGTTTCGGCCTCTAACGAAATGCTTTTCAACCTAAGTCTAGATATTATGAGATTATCATTATGCTCTAAAATAGGGGGTTCCATTACCACACGATCAGTTCCTAGGATTATAATTGGTCCCGTGCGATGTATTGGTTCCTCCCACAGGCCCGTTTATGAATTATCACCAAGCTATTAAATCGGGGGTCTCGTGATGATACGGTTAACTCCTACGAGCTGCATTGTTCCACGCGAGGTGTTTGTCCCTCTCACCTGGACGTTTGAGGGTGTTTGGGTGTTTCTCCCCGTGACACCATGTTAATTTTTTAGAGCCTAAGTCTAAATATATATTCTCAAATCACTATTGTGGTCTTAAATTGAGGACCCCGTTACCACGAGATGAGTTCCAACGATTAAAACTGGTCCCGTACAAGGTGGTGGTGCCTCTCACGGGGACATTCGTTTGGTGTTTTGTGGATTGTCCATCAAACGACAAGTTTTTAAGCCTAAGTTTAGATATTTTCAACTTATCATCTATTCTCTAACCGAGGTTCCCTTGACCACAAGGCTAGTCCCAACGAGATGCACTGGTCCCGTACGAGGTGATGGTGGCCCACACAAAGCCGTTTCGGGGTTTCACTCTCTAACGACAAGTTTTTAAGCCTATGCTAGATATTTTCAAATTATCGTATTTTCTCAAACTGAGGGTTCCATGACGATGTCGTTAGTTCCTATGAGCTGCATTGGTTCTGTGCGAGGTTTTAGTACCTTTAATGTGGCCGTTTGGAGGGGGTTTTGGGGTTTCTCCCTCTAACGAATTGTTTATGTTTTTTAACCAAAGTCTAAATATTGTCAAAAAAAATTTTGCTCTCAAATCAGGAGTCCCATGACAACGCAATCAGTTCCTACCAGTTACATTGGTCCCTTGTGAGGTGTGTGTGCCTCTCATCTGGCCGTTTGGGGGATCTTTTTTAGGATTTCTCCCTCTAAAATCATGTTTTTAAGCCTAAGTCTATATATTTCTCCCTCTCTAGTCGGGGGTTTTGAGACCATGTGATCAGTTCCTACAAGATGCATTGGTCATGTGCGAGGTGTTGGAGCCTCAATAGGGGCCTTTTGGGGTTTTGCCCTCAAATTACATGTTTTTTCTTTTAATGGTAAGTCTATATATTCTTAAATTATCGATGTTCTCACAAACCGAGGGTGCCATTACAACGCGGTCTATTCTTAGGAGTTTTATTGGTCCTTTCCCAAGTATTGGTCCCTCTCATCGGGCCGTTGTGGGGAGTTTTTAGGTTTCAGCCTCTAACGAAATGTTTTTCAGCCTAAGTCTAGATATTATGTTATTATCATTATGCTCGTAAACCGGGTGTCACGTTACAACAAGATCAGTTCCTATGATTAAAATTGATCCCGTGCGACGTATTGGTGCCTCTCACGGGGAAATTTGGAAGGAGTTTTGGGAGGGTTCACCCTCTAATGTAATATTTTTGAGACTAAGTATAGATATTTACGAATTATCACCAAGCTATTAAACTGAAGGTCTCGTGATGATATGGTTACCTCCTACGAGCTGCATTGTTCCGTGCGTGGTGTTTGTCCCTCTAACCGGGACGTTTGAGGGTGTTTGGGGGTTTCTCCCTTTGACACAATGTTTATTTTTTGAAGCCTAAGTCTAGATATATTCTCAAATTACTACCGTGGTCTTAAATCTAGGACCCCGTTACCACGAGAGCAGTTCCAACGATTAACACTGGTCCCGTACAAGGTGTTGGTGCCTCTCACAGGGACATTTGTGGGGTGTTTCGTGTTTTCTCCATCCAACAAAAAGTTTTTAAGCCTAAGGCTAGATATTTTAAAATTATCAACTATTCTCTAACTGAGGTTCCCGTGACCATAAGGTTTGTTCCTATGAGATGTACTGGTCCCGTGCGAGGTGTTGGTGCCCCGCACAAGGCCATTTCGGGGTTGTTTTGGGGTTTCACTCTCTAACGACAAGTTTTTAAGCCTATGATGAGATATTTTCAAATTAACGTGTTTTCTCAAACTCAGGGTTCTGTGATGATGTCATCAGTTCCTATGAGTTGCATTAGTCCTCCGCGAGGTGTTAGTACCTCTCATGGGGCCATTTGGAGGGTGTGTCAGGGTTTCTCCCTCTAACGAATTGTTTATGTTTTTGAGCCAAAGTCTATTTATTATCAAATTATTTTTGTGCTCTCAAATGAGGAATCCCATGACCACGCGGTCAGTTCATACCAGTTACATTGGTCCAGTGTGAGGTGCGGGTGCCTCTCATCTGGCCGTTTGGGGGTGTTTTAGGATTTTTCCCTCTAACAGCATGCTTTTAACTGTAAGTCTATATATTTTTCCCTCTCTAGTCAGGGTTTTGTGACCATGTGATTAGTTCCTACAAGATGCATTGGTCACATGCCAGGTGTTGGTGCCTCAGTAAGGGCCTTTTGGGGTGTTTTGGGGTTTTACCCTCTAATTACATGTTTTTTTATTTTAAGCAAAAGTCTATATATTCTTAAATTATCAATGTTCTCACAAACAGAGGGTCTCATTACAATGCGGGCAGGTCTTAAGAGTTTTATTAGTCCTTTGCCAAGTGTTGGTCCCTCTCATCGGGTCGTTGAGGGGCGTTTTGGGGTTTTGGCCTCTAACGAAATGTTTTTCATCCTAACTCTAGATATTATGATATTATCATTATGCTCTTAAACCGGGTGTCCCGTTACTACATGATTAATTCCTTCGATTAAAATTAATCTCATGCGACGTATTGGTGCCTCTCACGGGGCCATTTGGAAGGAGTTTTAGGGGGTTTCACTCTCTAATGTAATATTTTTTAGACTAAGTCTAGATATTCATGAATTATCACCAAGCTATTAAATTTGGGGTCTCATGATGATATGGTTAACTCCTACGAGCTGCATTGTTCCGTGAGTGGTGTTTGTCCCTCACATCAGGACGTTTGAGGGTGTTTGGGGGTTTCTCACTTTGACACCATGTTTATTTTTTAAAGCCTAAGTCTAGATATATTCTCAAATTACTATTGTGGTCTTAAATCGAGGACCCCGTTACCACGAGAGTTGTTCCAACAATTAACAATGGTCCCGTATGAGGTGTTGGTGCCTCTCACGGGGACATTTATGGGGTGTTTCGTGGTTTCTCCATCTAATGACAGGTTTTTAAGCCTAAGTCTATATATTTTCAAATTATCAACTATTCTCTAATCAAGGTTCCCGTGACCATAAGGTTTGTTCTTATGAGATGTACTGGTCCAGTACGAGGTGTTGGTGCCCCGCACAAGGCCGTTTCGGGGGTGTTTCGGGGTTTCACTCTCTAACGACAAGTTTCTAAGCGAATGAAGAGATATTTTCAAATTATCGTCTTTTCTCAAACAGACGCTTTTGTGATGATGCCGTCAGTTCCTATGAGATGCATTGGTCCTCTGCGAGGTGTTAGTATCTCTCATGGGGCCATTTGGAGGGTGTTTTGGGGTTTCTACCTCTAACGAATCGTTTATGTTTTTGAGCCAAAGTCTAAATATTATCAAATTATTTTTGTGATCTCAAATCAGGAGTCCCATGACCACGCGGTCAGTTCCTACCAGTTACATTGATCCCGTGTGAGGAGTGGGTGCCTCTCATCTGGCCATTTGGGGGGTGTTTTAGGATTTCGCCCTCTAACAGCATGCTTTTAAGTCTAAGTCTATATATTTCTCCCTCTCTAGTAAAGGGTTTTGTGACCATGTGATCAGTTCCTACAAGATGCATTAGTCACGTGCCAGGTGTTGGTGCCTCAGTAGGGGCCTTTTTGGGGTGTTTTAGGGTTTAGCCTTCTAATTACATGTTTGTTATTTTAAGCGTTAGTCTATATATTCTTAAATTGTCGATGTTCTCACAATCAGAGGGTCCCATTACAACGAGGTCAGTTCCTAGGAGTTTTATTGGTCCTTTGCCAGGTGTTGGTCCCTCTTATTGGGCCGTTGAGGGGGTGTTTAGGGGTTTTGGACTCTAACGAAATGTTTTTCAGCCTAAGTCTAGATATTAGAAGATTATCATTGTGCTCTTAAATCGGGTGTCCCGTTACCACATGATCAGTTCCTACAATTAGTATTGGTCCCGTGCGACGTATTGGTGCCTCTCATGGGGCCGTTTGGAAGGAGTTTCGGGTTTTTTCACCCTCTAATGTAATATTTTTTAGACTAAGTCTAGATATTTACATGTTATCACCAAGCTATTAAACATGGGGTCTTGTGATGATATGGTTAACTCCTACGAGCTGCATTAATTCGTGCGAGGTGTTTGTCCCTCTCACCTGGACGTTTGAGGGTGTTTGGCGGTTTCTCCCTTTGTCACCATGTTTATTTTTTAAAGCCTAAGTCTAGATATATTATCCAATTACAACT
Organism: Sambucus nigra; assembly: GCA_949130495.1. Lineage (NCBI taxonomy): Eukaryota > Viridiplantae > Streptophyta > Magnoliopsida > Dipsacales > Adoxaceae > Sambucus > Sambucus nigra. The sequence continues at coordinate 251,697,181 of OX422215.1, forward strand.
GTGGCCTTAAATTGAGGATCCCATTAACTCGAGATCAGTTTAAACGATTATCACTAGTCCCGCACGAGGTGTTGGTGCCTCTCATGGGGAGATTTGTGGGGTGTTTCATGGTTTCTCCATCTAACAACAGGTTTTTAAGCTTAAGTCTAGATGTTTTCAAATTATCATCTATTCTCTAACCGAGGTTCCCGTGACCACTAGGTTTGTTCCTACGAGATGCACTGGTCCTGTGCGAGGTGTTGGTGCCCCGCATAAGGCCGTTTCGGGGTTTCACTCTCTAATGACAAGTTTTTAAGCTTATGACTAGATATTTTCAAATTATTATATTTTCTCAAACTGAGGGGTCCGTGATGATGCCTTTAGTTCCTATGAGCTGCATTGGTCCTATGCGAAGTGTTAGTACCTCTCATGGGGCCGTTTGGAGGGTGTTTTGAGGTTTCTCCCTCTAACGAATTGTTTATGTTTTTGAACCAAAGTCTAAATATTATCAAATTATTTTTTTTCTTTCAAATCAGGAGTCCCATGACCACGCGGTGAATTCCAACCAGTTACATTAGTCCCATGTGAGGTGCGGTCGCCTCTCATCGGGTCGTTTGGGTGTATTTCAGGATTTCGCCCCTTAACAACATGCTTTTAAGCCTAAGTCTATGTATTTCTACCTCTCTAGTCGGGGGTTTAATGACCATGTGATGAGTTCCTACAACATTCATTGGTCAGGTGCGAGGTGTTGGTGCCTCAATAGGGGCCTTTTGAGGTGTTTTGGGGTTTTGCCCTCTAATTACATGTTTTTTTATTTTAAGCATAAGTCTATATATTCTTAGATTATCGATTTTCTCATAAATCGTGGGTCCCATTACAATGCGCTCAGTTCCTAGGAGTTTTATTTGTCCTTTGCCATGTGTTAGTCCCTCTCATCGGGCTGTTGAGGGGAGTTTCGGGGTTTTGGACTCTAACGAAATATTTTTCAGTCTAAGTCTAGATATTGTGAGATTATGATTGTGCTCTTAAACCGAGAGTCCCGTTTCCAAACGATGAGTTCCTATGATTAGTGTTGGTCCCGTGCGACGTATTAGGGCCTCTCACGGGGCCGTTTGGAGGGTTTTTCGAGGGGTTTCCCCTTCTAATGTAATATTTTTTAGACTAAGTCTAGACATTTACAAATTTTAACCATGCTACTAAACCAAGGGTCTCGTGATTATACGGTTTAACTCCTACGAGCTGCATTGTTCTGTGCGAGGTGTTTGTCCCTCTTACCGAGACGTTTGAGGGTGTTTAGGGGATTCTCCCTTCGACAGCATGTTTATTTTTTAAAGCCTATGTATAGATATATTCTCAAGTTACTACCGTAGTCTTAAATCGAGGACCCCGTTACCACGAGATCAGTTCCAACGATTAACACTGGTCCCATATGAGGTATTGGTGCCCTCATGGGGACATTTGTGTGGAGTTTCGTTGTTTATTCATCTAATGACAAGTTTTTAAGATTAAGTCTAGATATTTTCAAATTATCATCTTTTGTCTAACCGAGGATCCCGTGACCACAAGGTTAGTTCCTACGAGATGTACTGGTGCCGTGCAGGAGTTGGTGAACCACACAAGGCCGTTTCGGGGATGTTTCAGGGTTTCACTCTCCATCGACAAGTTTTTAAGCCTATGACTATATATTTTCAAATTATCAACTTTTCTCAAACTGAGGGTTCCGCGATGATGTCATCAGTTCCTATGAGCTGCATTGGTCCTATCCGAGGTGTTAGTACCTCTTATGGGGACGTTTGGGGGGTGTTTTGGGGTTTCTCCCTATAGGGAATTGTTTATGTTTTTGGGCCAAAGTATAAATATTATCAGATTATTTTTTTGCTCTCAAATCAGGAGTCCCATGACCACACGGTCAGTTCCAACCAGTTACATTAGTCCCGTGTGAGGTGCGGGTGCCTCTCATCTGGCCAATTGGGGGGTGTTTTAGGATTTCGGCCACTAACAACATGCTTTTAAACCTAAGTCTATATATTTCACCCTTTCTAGTAGGGTGTTTTGTGACCATGTGATCGGTTCCTACAAGATGCATTGGTCACGTGCGAGGTGTTAGTGCCTCAATAGGGGCCTTTTGTGGTGTTTTGGGGTTTTGCCCTCTAATTACATTTTTTGTATTTTAAGCGTAAGTCTATATATTCTTAAATTATTGATGTTCTCACAAACCAAAGGTCCCATTACAATGCGTTTAGTTCCTAGGAGTTTTATTAGTCCTTTGCCAGGTGTTGGTCCCTCTCATCGGGCCGTTGAGGGGCATTTCGAGTTTTCATCCTCTAAGGAAATTTTTTTCAGCCTAGGTCTAGATATTATGATATTGTCATTGTGCTCTTAAAACAGGGGTCCCGTTAACACATGATCAGTTCCTACAATTAGTATTGGTACCGTGCGACGTATTGGTCCTCTCACGGGGCCATTTGGGCTGAATTTAGGGTGGTTTCACCCTCTAATTTAATATTTTTGAGACTAAGTCTAGATAATTAAAAATTATCACCCATATATTAAATTGGCGGCCTTGTGAGGATACGGTTAACTACTACGTGCTGCATTGTTCTGTGCGACGTGTTTATCACTCTCATCGGGGCGTTTGAGGGTGTTTGGGGGTTTCTCCCTTTGACACCCTGTTTATTTTTAAAGCCTAAGTCTAGATATATTCTCCAATTACAACTGTGGCCTTAAATTGAGGACCCCGTTACCTCGAGATCAGTTTAAATGATTAACACTAGTCCCGCACGAGGTGTTGGTGCCTCTCACGGGGAGATTTATGGGGTGTTTCGTGGTTTCCCCATCTAACGACAGGATTTTAAGCCTAAGTCTAGATATTTTCAAATTATCATCTATTCTCTAACCGAGGTTCCCGTGACCACTAGGTTAGTTCCTACGAGATGCACTGGTCTTGTGCGAGGTGGTGGTGCCCTGCTTAAGGCCGTTTCGGGGTTTCACTCTCTAATGACAAGTTTTTAAGATTATGACTAGATATTTTCAAATTATTGTATTTTCTCAAACTGAGGGTTCTGTGACGATGCCTTTAGTTCCTATGAGCTTCATTGGTCCAATGCGAGGTGTTAGTACCTCTCATGGGGCCGTTTGGAGGGTGTTTTGAGGTTTCTCCCTCTAACGAATTGTTTACGTTTTTGAGCCAAAGTCTAAATATTATCAACTTATTTTTGTACTCTAAAATTAGGAGTCCAATGACCACGCAATCAGTTCCTACTAGTTACATTTATCCATTGTGAGGTGCGGGTGCCTCTCATCTGGCCGTTTGGGGGGGTGTTATAGGATTTCCCCCTCTAACATCATACTTTTAAGCGAAAGTCTATATCTTTTGCCCACTCTAGTTGAGAGTTTTGTGACCATGCGATAAGTTCCTACAAGATGCATTGGTCACGAGCGAGGAGTTGGTGGCCCAATATGGGCCTTTTGGGGTGTTTCGTTCTTTTCCCTCTAATAACATGTTTTTTTATCTTAAGCGCCAGTCTATATTTTCTTAAATTGTCGATGTTCTCACAATCAGAGGGTCCCATTACAACGAGGTCAGTTCCTAGGAGTTTTATTGGTCCTTTGCCAGGTGTTGGTCCCTCTCATTGGGCCGTTGAGGGGGTGTTTCGGGGTTTTGGACTCTAACGAAATGTTTTTCAGCCTAAGTCTAGATATTAGGAGATTATCATTGTGCTCTTAAATCGAGGGTCCCGTTACCACATGATCAGCTCCTACAATTAGTATTGGTCCCGTGCAACGTATTGGTGCCACTCATGGGGCTGTTTGGAAGGAGTTTCGGGTTGTTTCACCCTCTAATGTAATATTTTTTCGGCAAAATCTAGATATTTAAAAATTATTACCAAACTATTAAACTGGGGGTCTCATGATGATACGGTTAACTCCTACGAGCTGCATCGTTTCGTCCTAGGTGTTTGTCCCTCTCATCGAGACGTTTGAGGGTCTTTGAGGGGTTCTCCCTTTTGCACCATGTTCATTTTTTAAAGCCTAAGTCTAGATATATTCCCAAATTACTACCATGTTCTTAAATCGAGGACCCCATTACCACGAGATCTCTTCCAATAATTAACACTGGTCCCGTATGAGGTGTTGGTGCCTCTAACGGAGACATTTGTGGGGTGTTTCGTGGTTTCTCCATCTAATGACAAGTTTTTAAGCCTATGTCTAGATATTTTCAAATCATTATCTATTCTCTAACCGTGGTTCCAGTGACTACAATGTTAGTTCCTACGAGATGCACTGATCCCGCGCGAGGTGTTGATGCCCCGCACAAGGCCATTTCGGGGTTTCAGTCTCTAACAACAAGTTTTTAAGCCTATGACTAGATATTTTCAAATAATCGCCTTTAATGAAACTGTGGGTTCCGTGAAGATGCCATCAGTTGCTATGAGCTGAATTGGTCCTGTGCGAGGAGTTAGTACCGCTCATGGGAACGTTTGGAGGGTGTTTTGGGGTTTTTGCCTCTAACGAATTGTTTATGTTTTTGAGACAAAGTCTAAATATTATCAAATTATTTTTGTAATCTCACATCAGGAGTCCCATGACCTCACGGTCAGTTCTTACCAGTTACATTGGTCCCGTGTGAGGCGCGGGTGACTCTCATCTAGCCGTTTGGGGTGTGTTTTAGGATTTTTCCCTCTAACAGCATGATTTTAAGCCTATGTCTATATATTTCGCCCTCTCTAGTAGGGGGTTTTGTGACCATGCGATCAGTTCCTACAAGATGCATTGGTCACGTGCGAGGTGTTGGTGCCGCAATAGGGGCTTTTTGGGGTGTTTTGGGGTTTTTCCCTCTAATTACATGTTGTTGTTTTTACTTTAAGCGTAAGTCTAAATATTCTTAAATTATCGATGTTCTCACAAACTAAGGGTCCCATTACAATGCATTCAGTTCCTAGGAGTTTTATTTGTCCTTTGTCGGGTTTTGGTCCCTCTCATCGGGTCGTTGAGGGGGTGTTTCGGGATTTCGGCCTCTAACGAAATGTTTTTCAGCCTATGTCTAGTTATTATGAGATTATATTTTTTCTCTTAAACCGGGGGTCTTGTTACCACATGATCAGTTCCTACAATTAGTATTGGTCCTGTGCGACGTATTGATGCCTCTGACTGGGCCGTCTAGAGGGAGTTTCGGGGGGTTTCACCCTCTAATGTATTATTTTTGAGACTATGTGTAGATATTTACAAATTATCACCAAGCAATTGAACCGGGGGTCTCGTGATGATACGGTTAACTCCTACGAGATGCATTGTTTCATGCGTTGGGTTTGTCCCTATCATCGGGACGTTTGAGGGTGTTTGGGGGTTTCTCCCTTTGACATCATGTTTATTTTTTAAATCCCAAGTCTAGATATACTCTTAAATTACCACTGTGGTCTTAAATCGAGGACCCCATTACCACGAGAGTTGTTCCAACGATTAACACTGGTCCCGTATGAGGTGTTGGTGCCTCTCACGGGGACATTTGAGGGGTGTTTCGTGGTTTTTCCATCTAATGAGAAGTTTTTAAGCCTAAGTTTAGATATTTTTAACTCATCATCTATTCTAAAACCGAGGTCCCAGTGACCATAAGGTTAGTTCCTACGAGATGCACTGATCCCACGCGAGGTGTTGATGCCCATCACAAGGCCGTTTCGGGGTTGTTTCGGGGTTTCACTCTCTAACGAGAAGTTTTTAAGCCTATGACTAGATAATTTCAAATAATCATTTTTTATCAAACCGAGGGTCCCGTGACGATGCCGTAAGTTCCTATGAGTTGCATTAGTCCTGTGCGAGGTGTTAGTACCACTCATGGGGCCGTTTGGAGGGTGTTTTTGGGTTTCTCCCTCTGACGAATTGTTTATGTTTTTCAGACAAAGTCTAAATATTATCAAATTATTTTTGTGATATCAAATCAGGAGTCCCAAGACCTCGCGGTCAGTTCCTAACAGTTACATTGGTGCCGCGTGAGGCGCGGGTGCCTCTCATCTGGTTGTTTGGAGTGTGTTTTAGGAATTTTCCCTCTAATAGCATGCTTTTAAGCCTATGTCTATATATTTTTCCCTCTCTAGTCGGGGGTTTTGTGACCATGCGACCAGTTCCTACAAGATGCATTGGTATTGTGCGAGGTGTTGGTGCCGCAATAGGGGCCTTTTGGGGTGTTTTGGTGTTTTTCCCTCTAATTACATGGTTTTTTACTTTAAGCGTAAGTCTATATATTCTTAAATTATCGATGTTCTCACAAACTGAGGGTCCCATTGCAATGCATTCAGTTCCTAGGAGTTTTATTTGTCCTTTGCCGGGTGTTGATCCCTCTCATCGAGCCGTTAACGGGGTGTTTCGGGGTTTCGGCCTCTAACGAAATGTTTTTCAGCCTAAGTCTAGATATTATGAGATTATAATTGTGCTCTTAAATCGGGGGTCCCGTTACCACACGATCAGTTCCTCCAATTAGTATTGGTCCCATGCGACGTATTGATGCCTCTCACTGGGACGTCTAGAGGGAGTGTCAGGGGGTTTCACCATCTAATGTATTATTTTTTAGACTAAGTATAAATATTTACAAATTATCACCATGTTATTAAACCGGGTGTCTCGTGATGATACGGTTAACTCCTACGAGCTTCATTGTTCCGTGCGTTGGGTTTGTCCCTATCATCAGGACGTTTGAGGGTGTTTGGGGGTTTCTCCCTTTGACACCATGTTTATTTTTTAAAGCCCAAGTCTAGATATACTCTCAAATTACCACTGTGGTCTTAAATCAAGGACCCCGTTACCACGAGATTTGTTCCAACGATTAACATTGGTCCCGTATGAGGTGTTGGTGCCTCTCACGGGGACATTTGTGGGGTGTTTCGTGGTTTCTCCATCTAATGAGAAGTTTTTAAGCCTAAGTTTAGATATTTTCAAATCATCATCTATTCTTAAACTGAGGTTCCAGTGACCACAAGGTTAGTTCCTACGAGATGCACTGATCCCATGCGAGGTGTTGATGCCCATCACAAGGCCGTTTCGGGGTTTCACTCTCTAACGAGAAGTTTTTAAGCCTATGACTAGATAATTTCAAATAATCATCTTTTATCAAACCGAGGGTTCCGTGATGATGCCGTAAGTTCCTATGAGTTGCATTAGTCCTGTGCAAGGTGTTAGTACCACTCAAGGGGCCGTTTGGAGGGTGTTTTTGGGTTTCTCCATCTAACGAATTGTTTATGTTTTAGAGACAAAGTCTAAATATTATCAAATTATTTTTGTGATTTCAAATCAGGATTCCCATGACCTCGCGGTCAGTTCCTAACAGTTACATTGGTCCCGCGTGAGGCGCAGGTGCCTCTCATCTGGTTGTTTGGGGTGTGTTTTACGAATTTGCCCTCTAATATCATGCTTTTAAGCCTATGTCTATATATTTTTCCCTCTCTAGTCGGGGGTTTTGTGACCATGCGACCAGTTCCTACAAGATGCATTGGTATTGTGCGAGGTGTTGGTGCCACAATAGGGGCCTTTTGGGGTGTTTTGGTGTTTTTCCCTCTAATTACATGGTTTTTTACTTTAAGCGTAAGTCTATATATTCTTAAATTATCGATGTTCTCACAAACTAAGGGTCCCATTGCAATGCATTCAGTTCCTAGGAGTTTTATTTCTCCTTTGCCGGGTGTTGGTCCCTCTCATCGGGCCGTTGACGGGGTGTTTCGGCCTCTAACGAAATGTTTTTCAGCCTAAGTCTAGATATTATGAGATTATAATTGTGCTCTTAAATCGGGGGTCCCGTTACCACACGATCAGTTCCTACAATTAGTATTGGTCCCATGCGACATATTGATGCCTCTCACTGGGCCGTCTAGAGGGAGTGTCGGGGGGTTTCACCATCTAATGTATTATTTTTGAGACTAAGTATAAATATTTACAAATTATCACCATGTTATTAAACCGGGTGTCTCGTGATGATACGGTTAACTCCTACGAGCTTCATTGTTCCGTGCGTTGGGTTTGTCCCTATCATCGGGACGTTTGAGGGTGTTTGGGGGTTTCTCCCTTTGACACCATGTTTATTTTTTAAAGCCCAAGTCTAGATATACTATCAAATTACCACTGTGGTCTTAAATCAAGGACCCCGTTACCACGAGAGTTGTTCCAACGATTAACACTGGTCCCGTATGAGGTGTTGGTGCCTCTCACGGGGACATTTGTGGGGTGTTTCGTGGTTTCTCCATCTAATGAGAAGTTTTTAAGCCTAAGTTTAGATATTTTCAAATCATCATCTATTCTTAAACTGAGGTTCCAGTGACCACAAGGTTAGTTCCTACGAGATGCACTGATCCCACGCGAGGTGTTGATACCCATCACAAGGCCGTTTCGGGGTTGTTTCGGGGTTTCACTCTCTAACGAGAAGTTTTTAAGCCTATAACTAGATAATTTCAAATAATCATCTTTTATCAAACCGAGGGTTCCGTGACGATGCCGTAAGTTCCTATGAGTTGCATTAGTCCTGTGCGAGGTGTTAGTACCGCTCATGGGGCCGTTTGGAGGGTGTTTTTGGGTTTCTCCCTCTAACGAATTGTTTATGTTTTTGAGAAAAAGTCTAAATATTATCGAATTATTTTTGTGATCTCAAATCAGGAGTCCCATGACCTCGCGGTCAGTTCCTATCAGTTACATTGGTCCCGCGTGAGGCGCGGGTGCCTCTCATCTGGCTGTTTGGGGTGTGTTTTAGGAATTTTCCCTCTAATAGCATGCTTTTAAGCCTATGTCTATATATTTTTCCCTCTCTATTCGGGGGTTTTGTGACCATGCGATCAGTTCCTACAAGATGCATTGGTATTATGCGAGGTGTTGGTACCGCAATAGGGGCCTTTTGGGGTGTTTTGGTGTTTTTCCCTCTAATTACATGGTTTTTTACTTTAAGCGTAAGTCTATATATTCTTAAATTATCGATGTTCTCATAAACTGAGGGTCCCATTCCAATGCATTCAGTTCCTAGGAGTTTTATTTTTCCTTTGCCGGGTGTTGGTCCCTCTCATCGGGCCGTTGACGGGGTGTTTCGGGGTTTCGACCTCTAACGAAATGTTTTTCAGCCTAAGTCTAGATATTATGAGATTATAATTGTGCTCTTAAATTGGGGGTCCCGTTACCACACGATCAGTTCCTACAATTAGTATTAGTCCCATGCGACGTATTGATGCCTCTCACTGGGCCGTCTAGAGGGAGTTTCGGGGGGTTTTACCATCTAATGTATTATTTTTGAGACTAAGTATAAATATTTACAAATTATCACTATGTTATTAAACTGGGTGTCTCGTGATGATACAGTTAACTCCTACGAGCTGCATTGTTCCGTGCGTTGGGTTTGTCCCTATCATCGGGACGTTTGAGGGTGTTTGGGGGTTTCTCCCTTTGACACCATGTTTATTTTTTAAAGCCCAAGTCTAGATATACTCTCAAATTAATACTTTGTTCTTAAATCGAGGACCCCGTTACCACGAGAGTTGTCCCAACGATTAACACTGGTCCCGTATGAGGTGTTGGTGCCTCTCACGGGGACATTTGTGGGGTGTTTCGTGGTTTCTACATCTAATGACAAGTTTTTAAGCCTAAGTTTAGATATTTTCAAATCATCATATATTCTTAAACCGAGGTTCCAGTGACCACAAGGTTAGTTCCTACGAGATGCACTGATCCCACGTGAGGTGTTGATGCTCATCACAAGGCCGTTTCGGGGTTGTTTCGGGGTTTCACTCTCTAACGAGAAGTTTTTAAGCCTATGACTAGATAATTTCAAATAATCATCTTTTATCAAACTGAGGGTTCCGTGACGATGCCGTAAGTTCCTATGAGTTGCATTAGTCATGTGCGAGGTGTTAGTACCGCTCATGGGGCCGTTTGGAGGGTGTTTTTGGGTTTCTCCCTCTAATGAATTGTTTATGTTTTTTAGACAAAGTCTAAATATTATCAAATTATTTTTGTGATCTCAAATCAGGAGTCCCATGACCTCGCGGTCAGTTCCTACCAGTTACATTGGTCCCGCGTGAGGCGCGGGTGCCTCTCAGCTGGCTGTTTGGGGTGTGTTTTAGGAATTTTCCCTCTAATAGCATGCTTTTAAGCCTATGTCTATATATTTTTCCCCCTCTAGTCGGGGGTTTTGTGACCATGCGATCAGTTCCTACAAGATGCATTGGTATTGTGCGAGGTGTTGGTGCCACAATAGGGGCCTTTTGGGGTGTTTTGGTGTTTTTCCCTCTAATTACATGGTTTTTTACTTTAAGCGTAAGTCTATATATTATTAAATTATAGATGTTCTCACAAACTGAGGGTCCCATTGCAATACATTCAGTTCCTAGGAGTTTTATTTGTCCTTTGTCGGGTGTTGGTCACTCTCATCGGGCCGTTGACGGGGTTTTTTGGGGTTTCGACCTCTAACGAAATGTTTTTCAGCCTAAGTCTTGATATTATGAGATTATAATTGTGCTCTTAAATCGGGGGTCCCGTTACCACACGATCAGTTCCTACAATTAGTATTGGTCCCATGCGACGTATTGATGCCTCTCACTGGGCCGTCTAGAGGGAGTTTCGGGGGGTTTCACCCTCTAATGTATTATTTTTGAGACTAAGTATAAATATTTTCAAATTATCACCATGTTATTAAATCGGGTGTCTTGTGATGATACGGTTAACTCCTACGAGCTGCATTGTTCCATGCGTTGTGTTTATCCCTCTCATCGGGACATTTGAGGGTGTTTGGGGGTTTCTCCCTTTGACACCATGTTTATTTTTGAAAGCCTAAGTATAGATATATTCTCAAATTACTACTGTGGTCTTAAATCGAGGACCCCGTTACCACGAGATTAGTTCCAACGATTAACACTAGTCTCGTACGAGGTGTTGGTGCCTCTCATGGGGACATTTGTGGGGTGCTTCGTGGTTTCTCCATCTCACGACATGTTTTTCAAATTATCATCTATTCTCTAACTGAGGTTCCCGTGACAACAAGGTTAGTTACTACGAGATGCACTAGTCCAGTGCGAGGTGTTTGTGCCCCGCACAAGGCCATTTTCGGGGTTAAATCGGGGTTTCACTCTATAACGACAAGTTCCTAGATATTTTCAAATTATCGTCTTTTCTCAAACTGAGGATTCCGTGACGATGGCGTCAGTTCCTATGAGTTGCATTGGTCCTGTGCGAGGTGTTAGTCCCTCTCATGGGGCCGTTTGGAGGGTGTTTTGGGGTTTCTCCATCAAACGAATTATTTATGTTTTTAAGCCAAAGTCTAAATATTATCAAATTATTTTTGTGTTCTCAAATGAGGAGTCCCATGACCACGCGGTCAGTTCCTTCCAGTTACATGGGTCCCGTGTGAGGTGCAGGTACCTCTCATCTGGACGTTTGGGGGGTGTTTTGGGATTTCTCCCTCTTACAACATGCTTTTAAGCCTAAGTCTATATATTTCTCCCTCTCTAGTCGGGGGATTTGTGACCATGCGATCAGTTTCTATAAGATACATTGGTCACGTGCGAGGTTTTTGTGCCTCAATAGGGGCCTTTTGGGGTGTTTTGGGGGTTTTTCCCTCTAATTACATGTTTTTTTTTATTTTAAGCGTAAGTATATGTATTCTTAAATTATCGATGTTCTCACAAACCGAGGGTCCCATTACAATGCCGTCAGTTCCTAGGAGTTTTATTGGTCCTTTGCTAAGTGTTGGTCCCTCTCATGGGGCCGTTGAGGTGGTGTTTCGGGGTTTCGGCCTCTAACGAAATGTTTTTCAGGCTATGTCTACATATTATGAGATTATCATTGTGCTCTTAAATCGGGGGTCCCGTTACCACATGATCAGTTCCTAAGATTAGTATTGGTCCCGTGCTACGTATCGGTGCCTCTCACAGGGCCGTTTGGGGGGAGTTTCGGGCGGTTTCACCCTCTAATGTAATATTTTTGAGACTAAGTCTAGATATTTACAAATTATCAACAATCTATTAAATCGGGGGTCTCGTGATGATACGGTTAACTCCTTCCAGCTGCATAGTTCTGTGCAAGGTGTTTGTCCTTCTCACCGGGACGTTTGAGGGTGTTTGGGGGTTTTCCTTTTGACACCATGTTTTTTTAAAGCCTAAGTCTAGATATATTCTCAAATTACTACTGTGGTCTTAAATCGAGGACCCCTAATCCACGAGATTTGTTCCAACGAAAAACACTGGTCTCGTACGAGGTGTTGGTTCCTCTCACGGGGACATTTGTGGGGTGCTTCGTGGTTTCTCCATCTAAGGACAAGTTTTAAGCCTAAATCTAGATATTTCAAATTATCATATGTTCTCGAATCGAGGTTTCCGTGATCACACGGTCAGTTCCTAAGAGATGCACTGGTGCCGTGCGAGGCGTTGGTTCCTCGCACAAGGCCGCTTTAGAGTTATTTCGGGGTTTCACTCTCTAACGAAAAGTTTTCAAGCCTATGACTAGATATTTTCAAATTATCGTCTTTTCTCAAATTGAGGGTTCCGTGACCATGCCGTTAGTTCCTATGAGCTGCATTGGTCTATTGCGAGGTGTTAGTTCCCCTCAAGGGGCCATTTGGAGGGTGTTTTGGGGTTTCTCCCTCTAACGAATTGTTTATGTTTTTGAGCCAAAGTCTAAATATTATTAAATTATTTTTGTGCAGTCAAATCAGGAGTTCCATGACCACGCGGTCAGTTCCTACCAGTTACATTGGTCCCGTGTGAGGTGGGGGTGCCTCTCATCTGGACGTTTGGGAGTGTTTTAGGAGTTCTCCCTTTAACAGCATGCTTTTAAGTCTAAGTCTATCTATTTAGCCCTCTCTAGTCGGGGGTTTTGTGACCATGTATTAAGTTCATACAAGATGCATTGGTCACGTGCGAGGTGTTAGTCCCACAACACAGGCCTTTTGGGGTGTTTTGTGGTTTTGCCCTCTAATTTCACGTTTTTTTATTTTAATCGTAAGTCTACATATTCTTAAATTATCGATATTCTCACAAATCGAGCATTCCATTACAAAGTGGTCAGTTCCTACGAGTTTTGTTGGTCCCTTGGCACGTGTTGATCCCTCTCATCGGGTCATTGAGGTTTTTTTTCGTGGTTTCGGCCTCTAACGGAATGTTTTTCATCCTAATTCTAGATATTATAAAATTATCATTGTGCCCTGAAACATGGGGTCCCGTGAGCACGTGATCAGTTCCTACGATTAACATTGGTCCCGTGCAAGGTATTGATGCCTCTCACGATGCTGTTTGGAGGGAGTTTCGAAGGTTTCTCCCCTGAATTAAATGGTTTTTAGACCAAGTCTCTATATTTAAAAATTATCACCATGCTATCAAATTCGGGTGTCATGATGATGCGGTTAGTTCCTACGAGTTATATTGTTCCGTATGAGGTGTTAGTCCCTCTCGCCGGGACGTTTGGGGGTGTTTGTGGGTTTCTCCATTTAACAACATGTTTATTTTTTAGCCTAAGTCTAGGTATCGTCTGAAATTATTACCGTTCTCCCCAATCGAGGATTCCATTACTTGGCTTTTAGTTCCAACGATTTACACTAGTTCGGTGCGTTGTGTTGGGGCCTCTCATGAGGCCATTTGTGGGGTGTTTCGGCTTTCCCCCTTTACGACAAGTTTTTAATCCTAAGTCTAGATATTTTGAAATTATCATATGTTCTCTAACCTAGGTTTCCATGATCACACGGTCAGTTCCTCAGAGATGAATTGGTCCCGTGTGAGGTTTTGGTGTCTTGCACAATGTCGTTTGGGGGTTGTTTCGGTATTTCACTCTCTAACGACACGTTTTCAAGCCCATGTATAGATATTTTCAAATTATCGTCTTTTCTCAAACAGAGAGTTTCGTGACCATGCCGTCAGTTCCTATGAGTTGCATTGGTCTAGTGCGAGGTGTTAGTTCCCCTCACGGGGCCATTTGGAGGGTGTTTTGGGGTTTCTCCCTCTAACGAATTGTTTATGTTTTTGAGCAAAAGACTAAATATTATAAAATTATTTTTGTGATCGCAAATCAGGAGTCCCATGACCACGCGGTTAGCTCCTACCAGTTACATTGGTCCCATGTGAGGTGTCGTGCTTCTCATCTGGACGTTTGGGGGGTGTTTTGGGATTTCACCCTCTAACAATATGCTTTTAAGCCTAAGTCTATCTATTTCTCCCTCTGTAGTCGGGGGTTTTGTGAACATGTGATAAGTTCCTACAATATGCATTTGTCACGTGCGAGGTGTTGGTGCCTCAACAGGGGCCTTTTAGGGTGTTTTGGAGTTTTGCCCTCTAATTACATGTTTTTTATTTTAAGCGTAAGTCTATATATTCTTAAATTATTGGTGTTCTCACAAATTGAGGTTCCCATTACAACGCAGTCAGTTCCTACGTGTTTTGTTGGTCCCCTGTCGGGTGTTGATCCCTCTCATCGGGTCTTTGAGGGGATTTATCATGGTTTCGGCCTCTAACGGAATGTTTTTTTATCCTAATTCTAGATATTATAAAATTATCATTATTCCCTTAAACACTGGGTCCCGTGAGCATGTGATCAGTTCCTAAGATTAGCATTGGTCCCGTTTGAGGTATTAATGCCGCTCACGGGGCCATTTGAGGGAGTTTCAGAGGTTTCTCCTTCTAATTGAATGGGTTTTAGACTAAGTCTATATATTTAAAAATTATCATCATGCTATCATATCGGGGGTCTCATAATGATGCGATTAGTTTCTACCAGTTGTATTTTTCACTGCGAGGTGTTAGTCCCTCTCACCGGGACGTTTGGGGGTGTTTGTGGGTTTCTCCCTTTAACAACATGTTTTTTTTAGCCTAAGTATAGATATAGTCTCAAATTATTACTGTGCTCCCCAATCGAGGATTCCATTACTAGGCGATCAATTCCAACGATTTACACTGGTCCGATGGGACGTGTTGGGGCCTCTCATGAGGCTATTTGTGGGGTGTTTCGACTTTCCCCCTTTACGACAAGTTTTTAAGCCTGAATCTAGATATTTTCAAATTATCATGTGATCTTTAACCGAGGTTCCCGTGATCACACGGTCAGTTCCTAAGAGATAAATTGGTCCCGAGCGAGGTGTTGGTGCCTTGCACAATGCCGTTTGGGGGTTGTTTCGGGGTTTCACTCCCTAACGACAAGTTTTCAAGCTTATGTCTAGTTATTTTCAAATTATCTTCTTTTCTCAAACTGAGGGTTCCGTGACCATGATGTCAGTTCCTATGAGCTTCATTGGTCTAGTGCGAGGTGTTAGTTCCCCTCACGGGGCCATTTGGAGGGTGTTTTGGGGTTTCTCCCTCTAACGAATTGTTTATGTTTTTGAGCCAAAGTCTATGTATTATTAAATTATTTTTGTGTTGTCAAATCAGGAGTTCCATGACCACGCGATTCGTTCCTACCAGTTACATTTGTCCCGTGTGAGGTGGGGGTGCCTCTCATCTGGACGTTTGGGGGTGTTTTAGGAGTCCGCCCCCTAATAGCATGCTTTTAAGCCTAAGTCTATCTATTTCTCCCTCTCTAGTCGGGGGTTTTGTGACCATGTGATAAGTTCCTACAAGATGCATTGGTCACGTGCGAGGTGTTAGTGCCATAACACAGGCCTTTTGGGGTGTTTTGTGGTTTTGCCCTCTAATTTCATGTTTATTATTTTAAGCGTAAGTCTATATATTCTTAAATTATCGATATTCTCACAAACCGAGCGTCCCATTACAATGCGGTTAGTTCCTACGAGTTTTGTTGATCCCTCTCATCAGGTCGTTGAGGGTTTTTTTCGTGGTTTCGGCCTCTAACGGAATGTTTTTCATCCTAATTCTAGATATTATAAAATTATCATTGTGCTCTAAAACACGGGGTCCCGTGAGCATGTGATCAGTTCCTACGATTAACATTGGTCCGGTGCAAGGTATTGATGCCTCTCACGGCGCTGTTTGGAGGGAGTTTCGGAGGTTTCTCTCCCGAATTAAATGGTTTTTAAACTAAGTCTATATATTTAAAAATTATCACCATGGTATCAAATCCGGGTCTCATGATGATGCGGTTTGTTCCTACGAGTTGTATTGTTCCGTGCGAGGTGTTAGTCCCTCTCACAGGGACGTTTGGGGGTGCTTTTGGGTTTCTCCCTTTAACAACATGTTTATTTTTTTTAGCCTAAGTCTAGGTATAGTCTCAAATTATTACCGTGATCCCCAATCGAGGATTCCATTACCAAGCATTCAGTTCCAATGATTTACACTAGTTCAGTGCGTTGTGTTGGGGCCTCTCATGAGGCCATTTGTGGGGTGTTTCGTCTTTCCCCCTTTACGACATGTTTTTAAGCCTAAGTCTAGATATTTTGAAATTATCATATGTTCTCTAACCAAGGTTTCCATGATCACACGGTTAGTTCCTAAGAGATGAATTGGTCCCGTGTGAGGTGTTGGGGCCTTGCACAATGCCGTTTGGGGGTTGTTTCGGTCAGTACACCAAAATGGGCAAATTGTCACCTTTCAGCCGGCCATCCTTGTCAAGGTCATTGACCGTGCCAAAAAAACAGGCATTTTATGTCAAGGTCATTGACCTTGACACGACCGTGACAACTAATTGTCACGGTCATTGACCGTGACAAGACCGTGACAAATTTACTTGTCACGGTCGTGTCACGGTCAATGACCGTGACAATAATTTAAATAGTTGTCACGGTCAAAGACCTTGACACGACCGTGACAATATTTATAGCCAAAACCCTACCCCCTTCTTTTTTCCCTATCGCCGTTCCCTCCCTCTCTCTCTCTCTCTCTCGACGCTGCTCTCTCTCTCTCTCTCTTCCATTTATATATATATTTGTGTGTATATTTATGTGTGTATGTGTATATATATATGTCTGTATGTGTGTGTGGGGGGGGGGGGCAGGGTGGGGGTAGGGGGTGGGACGGGGTGGGGCAGTGTGGGGGCAGGGCGGTGGTGGAGGGGGGCAGGGGGTGGTGTGTGTGTGTGTGTGGTGTGTTGTGGGGGAGGGGGTGGTGGAGGGGGAGGGGGTGGTAGAGGGGGGCAGGGGGTGGGGTGGGGTGGTGTGTGTGTGTGTGTGTGCGCGCGCGCATAGGCAGGGACGAAGCCAGGAATTACACTTAGAGGGGGCCGGGCGGACCGATAGACACATTATGGTTGGTTGACCGAACCAATTTTAGTCGATTTTGTTTTGATCGGTTTGATTGTTGACTAATTTTGGCTTAGGGTTTTATGTCGATTTCAGTAATATATGATGAATTGAATTTAATTAGTGAAAATTATTTTTGGCGTATATATTAAGACGACTTGCATGCAATACGAAGTTAGTGAATTAAGGTTGATCCTTTTTTACGAACCAAAAAAAATTGACATGATCAAAAAACACAAATAATAAACTCCGATTTTACTTATATATGACACAAATAATCATACTTAATTGCTTACCGTGTAGAAAAAGTGACAATTATATTTTCATAATTATATATGGTTTTGTATAAGTTCTTGTATAACACACTTAAATTACCACCTCTAAATTTAATTAGAGTAAAGATTTATAATAAATTTACAACAAAATAATAAGTTATTGAAATAATTTACCCGTGGTATATAAATTCTTAAAACATAAAAAGTAAAATTAAAATTGCTTAAAACACCTCATATATATATATATATATTGCACACATGTATATATAATCAAACCTTTTTGAGGGTTAGCACACCATCATTCAACTTGCCATAATATTTTAAGTTATAAAATGTAACTTGTTAACTATGAGGAGCCATCAAACCTATCAAGGCTTTGAAATTCTAAAGGGGGGCCATGGCCCCCTTTGGCCACAATATAGCTTCGTCTCTGCGCGTAGGTGTGTAGGTGTGCGTGTGTGTAGACATCAATTTTATAAATAATTGATAATAGTTGGATAATAATTGGATAATAAACATCGGGAGGGGGTGGGTGTGGCGGGGGGAGGGGGCAGGGGGTGGGGGTTGGGGTGGGGCACCCATTTAATAAATATTTCATTCAAAAATATTGGATAATAATTGATATTTTCATTTAAATTGATAATAATTTTATTCATGAAATTAATTCAATTAGGTAAAACCCTAGATAATTTTTTAACAGAATTTGATAATATTATATAAAGTTTAGTAAATTCACAAAATGTTGCCAATTGTATGTTTTTAGGAATATCATTAGTTAGAATCCATATACATGCATGTTGTTAGAAAGTCTTAAATTTAATTCTCACTTTAATTTGTATAATCTCTGTACTTGGTTGGATTTATCCCTTTATGATAATGAAATTTATGCTACAATTATAATTATCTCATGTGATAATTTTATTGATAAACAATATATGTAGTTGTCACGGTCGTGGTGTGGGGAGGGGTGGGGGTGGGGTGGGTAGGGGTGGGGTGTGTGTGTGTGTGTGTGCGTAGGTGCGTAGGTGTGCGCGTGTGTGTGGCGGGGGGAGGGGGCAGGGTTTGGGGGTGGGGGTGGGGGTGGGGCACCCATTTAATAACTTTTAAAATATTTGAAAAAAACATAATATTACAAAATTGAAACGAAATGGTATTGACGGAACTTACACATACGTTATAATATAGATGGAACATTTTTTTATCTGTACTATTAATTCAATTAATTCAATTAGGTAAAACGAAATGTGTACTATTAACATTTTTTTTTTATCTGTACTAATAACATTTTTTTACAACAAAAATGTCTCCTTCAGATGTTAAGGCGAAGATGATGATGCTGTTTATGATGATGTCGTCTGGGTTCGGTGGTAGCGGAGGCGACGAGGGCTCCTCCGCCCCTAGGCTCCCCAAATATGTAAAATTTGGGATTACCGTCGAAAACAAGTCGGAGCTATTAGCGAGATCCCTCGAGCTGCTAAAGACGGTCATCGGCCCGGGGTTTATGAGTTGGAAGGAGGTGCCATATGAGCTCAAGTTAGCTGTTTGGGCGGCACTACAGGTAATATTTATATGAATATTTCAATTTCAATTTCAATTTCAATTTCAATTTCAATTTTAATTTGAATTTGAATTTGAATTTAAATTTATATTTATTCGCAACTAACATTGTATTTGTTGGATAGGAACAATTCAACTTGGATCCAAAGCTACGCGATTCCGTCTTGGAGCAGTTGAGGGAGCAACACAAGACGTGTAAGAAAAATATGCGGACATGGTACTTTGGAAAAACACGAGAGTCCATTTTACAATGGCGCGGATCCGTCCCGCCCAAGGAGCCGATCTCATTGGCACAATGGCAAAAGTTCATTGACAATGAGATCGAGGATCGACAATTGGCATCTCGCCAATCGGGGAGGGAAAATCGGGCTAAAAAGACGGACGTGCACTACTCCAGTCGGACCTCTTACGCTGAGGTGGAGCATAGGATGCAGGTAAGATTTAATTTATCTATAACTACAGAAATATATTATTGGATAATATTTTACTTTGCGCGGTCGATACTAATTTTACTTTACTTTATTTTATTTTAGGGGGTAGGGAGTGGGTCAGAGGGTAAGCCACATAGGCTCGATACTTATGTGGCTCTTCGGACGAATAAGGGGAAGGACAAGGAGGTGTCCCCGAGCGTCGCGGCCACGATTGTAAGTAATCTGATAGTTTAATTATTGTTAATTAATTTATAATTTTTTAGTTTACTTATTTTACTAATCATGTGTTTTTTGTCATTTCAGGCAAAGCTTAAGGAAGTGCATGAGTCGCAGTCTGATGCCGACAACGCATCTTCGTCCACAGACGCACTCAGCCAAGTGCTTGGCTCTGATCACAAGGGGAGGAGAAGGGGAGTGAGCTCGCGGGTGGCCAAATCTAGGATCATCGGATTGGAGACGAGCGACACCGAGTTGGCTCGAACGGTGGATTCACACGATGCGAAGCTGTCCCGTTTGGAGGCGACGGTCCAAGATATGTACGCATTCATGAAGCGTACTTTGGGTGGAGACCGTAAAGGGAAAGGGAAAGGGAAGGAGAAGGAGAAGGCGGTGGAGGAGGAGGTCCGGGAGGACGAGGCGCAGGATGAAGAGGATGTGGACCTCGCTGCTTCATCACCGAAACGTTCGTACTTCGACAATCCACTTCCCTATTTGACGCCCTCCAACAGACCATTGTCGAAAATTGGTTGGCCGAGCGTGTTCATATTGGACGTATTTGATGGCCAGCGGATAGGGAGGGGGTTGAGGGACCCGAATATCGTCGAGGGTGGAATAGTCCATGGACGTGTGCTTCAATAGATGGAGTCCAGGGTGCTCGTCACGCATGTCATACCCGGGCAGGAGAACTCCCTATTGTGGTTGCGCGAACAATGCGGCACGACGTATATTAGTGGGTGCGTCAATTCGTATGTCGTGTGGCCTACTCACCTCCTCAGTTTTATCCAAGACATGTAGTAACATTATTTTTAAGTTTGTCCATTTTAATTATATTTGGATTATATCGTCATGTATATTATTTTTACTTTGAATATTTGGATTATATCGTCATGAATATATATTTGCATTATCTTTAGTTTGTGTTGGATATATGATGTTTGGAACAGGTACAATGTTGCTATAACAGGTACAAATATACTGCTAGGCAGTGGCGGTGGCCATACTGCCCAGCAGATTTTTTTTAAATTCTGCCCAGGATTGTCACGGTCATTGACCGTGACAATTTTTTTAAAAAGGGTCACGGTTTATAACCGTGACAAACGTGTCATGGTCATTGACCTTGACACGATCGTGACACAAAACGCGAGTTTTGTGTCAAGGTCAATGACCGTGACACGACCGTGACAAAAAAAGTTGTCTCGCCTCGAAATGTCACGGTCATTGACCTTGACAAGGTGGATTTGTCAAGGCCAATGACCTTGACAAATGGGCAATTTTGGTGTAGTGGGTATTTCACTCTCTATTGATAAGTTTTCAAGTCCATGTCTAGATATTTTCAAATTATCATCTTTTCTCAAACTGAGGGTTTCGTGACCATGCCTTCAGTTCCTATGAGTTGCAGTGGTCTAGTGCGGGGTGTTAGTTCCCCTCACGGGACCATTTGGAGGGTGTTTTGGGGTTTCTCCCTCTAATGATTTGTTTATGTTTTTGAGTAAAAGTCTAGATATTATAAAATTATTTTTGTGCTCCTAAATCTGGAGTCCCATGACCACGCGGTCATATCCTTCCAGTTACATTGGTCCCGTGTGAGGTGCGGGTGCCTCTCATATGGACGGTTGGGGGGTGTTTTGGGATTTCCCCCTCTAACAGCATGATTTTAAGCCTAAGTCTATCTATTTCCCCCTCTGTAGTCAGGGGTTTTGTGAACATGTGATAAGTTCCTACAAGATGCAATGGTCACGTGCGAGGTGTTGGTGCCCCAACAAGGGCCTTTTGGGGTGTTGCCCTCTAATTACATGTTTTTTACTTTAAGCGTAAGTTTGTATATTCTTAAATTATGATTATTCTCACAAACTGAGGGTCTCATTACAACACAGTCATTTCCTATGAGTTTTGTTGGACCCTTGCTAGGTGTTGATCCCTCTCATCGGGTCGTTGATGGGTTTTTTTGTTGTTTCGGCCTCTAACAGAATGTTTTTCATCTATATTATAAAATTATCATTATGCTCTTAAACACGGGGTCCCGTGAGCACGTTATCTGTTCCTACGATTGGCATTGGTCCCGTGCAAGGTATTGATGTCTCTCACGGGGCCGTTTGGAAGGAGTTTCGGAGGTTTCTCCCTCTAATTGAATGGTTTTTAGACTAAGTCTATATATTTATAAATTATCACCATGCTATCAAATCGGGGTCTCATGATGATGCGGTTAGTTCCTGCAAATTGTATTGTTCCATGCGAGGTGTTAGTCCCCCTCACCGGGACGTTTGGGGGTTTTTATGGGTTTCTCCCTTTAACAACATGTTTATTTTTTTAGCCTAAATATAGATATATTCTTAAATTATTACCGTGCTCCCCAATCAAGTATTCCATTACCAGGCGATCGGTTCTAACGATTTACATGGGTACGATGCGATGTGTTGGGGCCTCTCATGAGGCCATTTGTGGGGTGTTTAGGCTTTCCCCCTTTACGACAAGTTTTTAAGCCTAAGTCTAGATATTTTGAAATTATCACATGTTCTCTAACTGTGGTTTCCATGATCACACGGTCTGTTCCTAAGAGATGAATTGGTCTCGTTTGAGGTGCCTTGCACAATGCCATTTGGGGGTTGTTTCGGTATTTCACTCTCTAACGACAAGTTTTCAAGCCTATGTCTAGATATTTTCAAATTATCGTCTTTTGTCAAACTAAGGGTTTCATGACCATGCCGTCAGTTCCTATGACTTGCATTGGTCTAGTGCGAGGTGTTAGTTCCCCTCACGGGTCCATTTGGAGCGTGTTTCGGGGTTTCTCCCTCAAACGAATTGTTTATGTTTTTGAGCAAAAGTCTAAATATTATCAAATTATTTTTGTTCTCTCAAATCAGGAGTCCCATGACCACGCGGTCAGTTCCTACCAGCTACATTGGTTCCGTGTGAGGTGCGGGTGCCTCTCATCTGGATGTTTGGGGTGTTTAAGGATTTTTCCCTCTAACATCTTGCTTTTAAGCCTAAGTCTATGTATTTCGCCCTCTGTAGTCGAGGGTTTTGTGACCATGTAATAAGTTCCTACAACATGCATTGGTCACGTGCGAGGTGTTAGTGCCACAACACGGGCCTTTTGGGGTGTTTTGGGGTTTTTCCCCCTAATTACATGTTTTTTATTTTAAGCGTAAGTCTATATATTTTTAAATTATCGATATTCTCACAAACTAAGGGTCCTATTACAACGCGATCATTTCCTACGAGTTTTTTTGGTCCCTTGCCAGGTGTTGATCCCTCTCATCGGGTCGTTGAGGGGGGTTTTCGTTGTTTCGGCCTCTAATGGAATGTTTTTCATCCTAATTCCAGATAATTTAAAATTATCATTATGCTCTTAAACACGGGGTCCCGTGAGCACGTGATTAGTTCCTACGATTAGCATTGGTCCCGTGCGAGGTAATAATGCCTCTCACGGGATCGTATAGAAGGACTTTCGGAGGTTTCTAACTCTAATTGAATGGTTTTTAGACTAAGTCTATATATTAAAAAATTATCACCATGCTATCAAATCGGTGTCTCGTGATGATGCGGTTAGTTCCTATGAGTTGTATTGTTCCGTGCGAGATGTTAATCCCTCCCACCGGGATGTTTGGGGGTGTTTGTAGGTTTCTCCCTTTAACAACATGTTTATTTTTTTATCCTCAGTATAGATATAGTCTCAAATTATTACCGTGCACCCCAATCGAGGATTCCATTACCAGGTGACCAGTTCCAACGATTAACACAAGTCCGGTACGATGTGTTGGGGCCTCTCATGAGGCCATTTGTTGGGTGTTTCGGCTTCCCCCTTTACGACATGTTTTTAAGCCTAAGTCTAGATATTTTCAAATTATCATATGTTCTCTAACCGAGGTTCCTGTGATCACACGGTCAGTTCTTAAGAGATGAATTGGTCTCATGCTAGGTGTTGGTGCCTTGCACAATGCCATTTGGGGGTTTTTCGGGGTTTCACTCTCTATCGACAAGTTTTCAAGCCTATATCTAGATATTTTCAAATTATCGTCTATTCTCAAACTGAGGGTTCCGTGACCATGCCGTCAGTTCCTATGAGATGCATTGGTCTAGTGCAAGGTGTTAGTTCCCCTCACGGGCCCATTTGGAGGGTGTTTTGGGTTTTCTCCCTCTAACGAATTATTTATGTTTTTGAGCCAAAGTCTAAATATTATGAAATTATTTTTTTCTCTCAAATCAGGAGTTCCATGACCACGCGGTCAGTTCCTACCAGTTACATTGGTCCCGTTTGAGGTGCGAGTGCCTCTCATCTGGACGTTTGGGGGGTGTTTTAGGATTTCACCCTCTAACAGCATGCTTTTAAGCCAAAGTCTATATATTTCGCCCCTTCTAGTCGGAGGTTTTGTGACCATGTGATAAGTTCCTACAAGATGCATTGGTCACGTACGAGGTGTTAGTGCCACAACACGGGCCTTTTGGGGTGTTTTTGGTTTTTTTACTCTAATTACATGTTTTTTATTTTAAGCGTAAGTCTATATATACTTAAATTATCGATATTCTCACAAACTGAGGGTCCCATTACAATGCCAGGTGTTGATCCCTCTCATCGGGTCGTTGAGGGGGTTTTTAGTGGTTTCGGCCTCTAACGGAATGTTTTTCATCCTAATTCTAGATATTATAAAATTATCATTATTTTCTGAAACACAGGGGCCCGTGAGCACATGATCAGTTCCTACGATTAGCATTGGTCCCGTGCGAGGTATTGATGCCTCTCATGCGGCTGTTTGGATGGAGTTTCACAGGTTTCTCCCTCTAATTGAATGGTTTTTAGACTAAGTCTATATATTTAAAAATTATCACCATGCTATCAAATCGGGGTCTCATGATGATGCGGTTACTTCCTACGAGTTGTATTGTTTCGTCCGAGGTGTTAGTCCCTCTCACCGGGATGTTTGGGGGTGTTTTTGGGTTTCTCCCTTTAACAAAATGTTTATTTTTTTAGCCTAATTCTAGGTATAGTCTCAAATTATTACCGTGATCCCCAATCGAAGATTCCATTACCAGACGATCAGTTCCAACGATTTACACTGGTCCGGTGCGATGTGTTGGGGCCTCTCACGAGGCCATTTGTGTGGTGTTTTGGCTTTCCCCCTTTATGACAAGTTTTTAAGCCTAAGTCTAGATATTTTCAAATTATCATATGTTCTCTAACTGAGGATCCCATGATCGCACGGTTAGTTCCTAAGAGATGAATTGGTCCCGTGCAAGGTGTTAGTGCTTTGCACAATGTTGTTTGGCTGTTGTGTCGGGGTTTCACTCTCTAACGTTAAGTTTTCCAGCCTATGTCTAGATATTTTCAAATTATCGTCTTTTCTCAAATTAAGGGTTTCGTGACCATTCCGTCAGTTCCTATAATCTGCATTGGTCTATAGCATTGTGTTAGTTCCCTTCACGGGGCCAATTGGAGGGTGTTTTGGGGTTTCTGACTCTAACGAATTGTTTATGTTTTTTAGCCAAAGTCTAAATATTATGAAATTATTTTTGTTCTCTCAAATTAGGAGTCCCATGACCACGCGGTCAGTTCCTACCAGTTATATTGGTCCCGTGTGAGGTGCGGGTGCCTCTCATCTGGACATTTGGGGGGTGTTTTAATATTTTGCCCTCTAACAGCATGCTTTAAAGCCTAATTCTATATATTTCTCCCTCTCTAGTCAGTGGTTTTCTGACCATGCAATCAGTTCCTACAAGATGCATTTGTCACGTGCGAGGTGTTGTTGCTACAACACGGGCCTTTTGCGGTGTTTTGTCGTTTTTCCCTCTAATTACATGTTTTTTATTTTAAGTGTAAGTCTATATATTCTTAAATTAGCGATATCCTCACAAACCGAGTGTCCCATTACAACGCGATCAGTTCCTACGAGTTTTGTTGGTCCCTTGCCAGGTGTTGATCCCTCCCATCGGGTTGTTGAAGGGTTTTTTCGTGGTTTAAGCCTCTAACATAATGTTTTTCATCCTAATTGTCGATATTATAAAATTATCTTTATGCTCTTAAACACGGGGTCCCATGAGCACATGATCAGTTCCTACGATTAACATTGGTCCCGTGTGAGGTATTGATGCCTCTCATGGGGCCGTTTGGAGGGAGTTTCGGAGGTTTCTCGTGCTAATTGAATGGTTTTTAGACTAACTCTATATATTTAAAAAAATTCACCATGATATCAAATTGGGGACTCATGATGATGCGGTTAGTTCCTACGAGTTGTATTGTTCCATGCGAGGTGTTAGTCCCTCTCACCGGGACGTTTTGGGGGTGTTTGTTGGTTTCTCCCTTTAACAACATGTTTATTTTTTTAGCCTAAGTGTAGATATAATGTCAAATTATTATCGTGCTCCCCAATCGAGGATTAAATTACCAGGGGATCAGTTCCAACGATTTACATTGGTCTGATGCAATGTGTTGGGGCCTCTCACGAGGCCATTTGTGGGGTGTTTCGGCTTTCCCCCTTTACGACAAGTTTTTAAACCTAAGACTAAATATTTTCAAATTATCATACGTGCTCTAACCGAGGATCCCGTGATCACACGATCAGTTCCTAAGAGATGAATTGGGCCCATGCGAGGTGTTGGTGCCTTACACAATGCCGTTTGGGGGTTGTTTCGCGGTTTCACTCTCTAACGACAGGTTTTCAAGCCTCTGTCCAGATATTTTCAAATTATCATCTTTTCTCCAACTGATGGTTCTATGACCATGCCGTCAGTTCCTATGAGCTGCATTGGTCTAGTGCAAGGTGTTAGTTTCCCTCACGGGGCCATTTGGAGGATGATTTGGGGTTTCTCACTCTAACGAATTGTTTATGTTTTTGAGCCAAAGTCTAAATATTATCAAATTATTTTTGTTCTCTCAAATCAGGCATCCTATGACCACGCGGTCTGTTCCTACCAGTTACATTGGTCTCGTGTGAGGTGCGGGTGCTTCTCATTTGGATGTTTAGTGGGTGTTTTAGGATTTTTCCATCTAACAACATGCTTTTAAGCCTAAGTCTTTATATTTTTCCCTCTCTAGTCGGTGGTTTTGTGACCATGCGATCAGTTCGTACAAGATACATTAGTCACGTGCGAGGTTTTGGTGCCTTAATAGGCACCATCTGGGGTGTTTTGGGGCTTTTCCCTCTAATTACAAGTTTTTTATTTTAAGTGTAAGTATATATATTCTCAAATTATCAATGTTCTCACACACTGAGTGTTCCATTACAATCCGATAAGTTCCTAGGAGTTTTATTACTCCTTTCCCAAGTGTTGGTCCCTCTCATCGGGCCGTTGTGGGGGTATTTCGGGGTTTCAGCCTCTAACGAAATGTTTTTCAGCCTAAGTCTAGATATTATGAGATTATCATTGTGCTCTTAAATCGGGGGTCCCGTTACCACACGATCAGTTCCTACAATTTGTATTGGTCTCGTGCGACATATTGGTGCCTCTCACATGGCCGTTTGGAGGGAGTTTCGGGGACTTACACCCTCTAATGTAATATTTTTTAGACTAAGACAAAATATTTACAAATTATCTACAAGTTATTAAAGCGGGGGTCTCTTTATGATAAGATTAACTCCTACGAGCTGCATAGTTATGTGCGAGGTGTTTGTCCCTCTCACCGGGACGTTTGAGGGTGCTTGGGGGTTTCTCCCTTTCACACCATGTTTTTTTAAAGCCTAAGTCTAGATATATTCTAAAATTACTACCGTGGTCTTAAATCGAGGACTCCGTTACCACGAGATCAGTTCCAACAAATAAAACTGGTCCCCTACGAGGTGTTGGTCCCTCTCACGGGGACATTTTTGGGGTGTTTCGTGGTATCTCCATCTAACGACAAGTTTTAAGCCTAAGTCTAGATATTTTCAAATTATCATCTATTCTCTAACTGAGGTTCCCGTCACCACAATGTTAGTTCCTACGAGATGCATTGGTCCCGTGCAACGTGTTGGTTCCCCGCACAAGGCCATTTCGGAGTTATTTGGGGTTTTCAATCTCTAATGACAAGTTTTTAAGCCTATGACTAGATATTTTCAAAATATTGTCTTTTCTCAAACTGAGGGTTCCATGATGATGCCGTCAGTTCCTATGAGCTGTATTGGTCAGGTGCAAGGTGTTAGTACCACTCATGGGGCCATTTGGAGGGTGTTTTGGGGTTTATCCCTCTAAAGAATTGTTTACGTTTTTTAGCCAAAATCTAAATATTATCAAATTATTTTTGTTCTCTCAAATCAGGAGTCCCATGACCACGCGATTAGTTCCTACAACTTATATTGGTCCCGTGTGAGGTGCGGGTGCCTCTCGTCTGGTCGTTTGGGGTGTATTTAGGATTTTGTCCTCTAATGGCATGATTTTAAGCCTAAGTCTATATATTTCGCCCTCTCTAGTCAGGGGTTTTGTGACCATGTGATCAGTTCCTACAAGAAGCAATGGTCACGTGCGAGGTGTTGGTGCCTCAATAGGGGCCTTTTGGGGTGTTTTCGAGTTTTGCCATCTAATTACATGTTTTTTATTTTAAGCGTAAGTTTATATATTCTTAAATTATTGATGTTCTCACAAACCGAGGGTCCCATTACAACACGGTCAGTTCCTACGAGTTTTGTTGGTCCCTTGCCAGGTGTTGATCCCTCTCATCGGGTCGTTAAGGGGGTTTTTCGGCCTCTAACAGAATGTTTTTTATCCTAATTCTAGATATTATAAATTTATCATTATTTTCTTAAACAAGGGTCCCGTGAGCACGTGATCAGTTCCTACGATTAACATTGGTCCCGTGCGAGGTATTGATGCCTCTCATGGGGCCGTTTGGAGGGAGTTTCAGAGGTTTCTCCCTCTAATTGAATGGTTTTTAGACTAAGTATATATATTTAAAAATTATCACCATGCTATCAAATCGGGGTCTCATGATGATGCAGTTACTTCCTATGAGTTGTATTGTTCCATGCGAGGTGTTAGTCCCTCTCACCGGGATGTTTGGAGGTGTCTGAGGGTTTCTCCCTTTAACAACATGTTTATTTTTTTTAGCCTAAGTCTAGATGTAGTCTCAAATTATTACCGTGCTCCCCAATCAAGGATTCCATTACCAGGCGATCAGTTCCAATGATTTACACTGGTCCGGTGCGATGTGTTAGGGCCTCTCACGAGGCCATTTGTGGGGTGTTTCAGCTTTCCCCCTTTATGACAAGTTTTAAAGCCAAAGTCTAGATATTTTCAAATTATCATATGTTATCTAACCGAGGATCCCGTGATCACACGGCCAGTTCCAAAGTGATGAATTGGTCCCGTGCAAGGTGTTGGTGCCTTGCACAATGTCGTTTGGTGGTTGTTTCGGGGTTTCACTCTCTAACGATATGTTTTCCAGCCTATGTCTAGATATTTTAAAATTATCGTCTTTTCTCAAACTGAGGGTTCCGTGACCATTCCGTCAGTTCCTATGAGGGACATTGGTCTAGTGACGTTGTTGGTTCCCCTCACGGGGCCATTTGGAGGGTGTTTTGGGGTTTCTCACTCTAATGAATTGTTTATGTTTTTTAGCCAAAGTCAAAATATTATCAAATTATTTTTGTTCTCTCATATCAGCAGTCCCATGACCACGCGGTCAGTACCTACCAGTTACATTGGTCCCGTGTGAGGTGTGGGTGCCTCTCATCTGGACGTTTGGGGGGTGTTTTGGGATTTTTCCCCCTAACAGCATGATTTTAAGCATAATTCTATCTATTTCACCCTCTCTAGTCGGTTGTTTTATGACCATGTGATCAGTTCCTACAAGATGCATTGGTCACGTGCGAGGTGTTGGTGCCACAGCACGGGCCTTTTGGGATGTTTTGGGGTTTTTCCCTCTAATTACATGTTTTTTATTTTAAGCGTAAGTCTTTATATTCTTAAATAATCGATATTCTCACAAACCGAGGCTCAAATTACAACACGGTCACTTCCTATGAGTTTTTTTGGTCCCTTGCCAGGTGTTGATCCCTCTCATCGGGTCGTAGAGGGGGGTTTTCGTGGTTTTCTCCTCTAATGGAATGCTTTACATCATAATTCTAGATATTATAAAATGATCATTATGCTCTAAAACACGGGGTCCGGTGAGCACGTGATCAGTTCCTACGATTAGCATTCGTCCCGTGCAAGGAGTTGATGCCTCTCACGGGGCCGTTTGGAGGGAGTTTCAGAGGTTTCTCCCTCTAATTGAATGATTTTTACACTAAGTCTATATATTTAAAAATTATCACCATGCTATCAAATAGGGGGCTCATGATGATGCGGTTAGTTCCTACGAGTTGTATTGTTCCGTGCGAGGTGTTAGTCCCTCTCACCGGGACATTTTGGGGGTGTTTGTGGGTTTCTATCTTTAACAACATGTTTTTTTTTTGTACCCTAAGTCTAGATATAGTCTCAAATTATTACCGTGCTCCCCAATCGAGGATTCCATTACTAGGCAATCAGTTCCAACGACTTACACTGGTCCGATGCGATGTGTTGGGGCCTCTCATGAGGCCATTTGTGGGCTGTTTCGACTTCCCCCCTTTACAAAAACTTTTTAAGCCTAAGTCTAGATAGTTTCAAATTATCATATGTTCTCGAGTCGAGGTTCCCATGATGACACAGTCAGTTCCTAAGAGATGAATTGTTCCCGTGCGAGGTGTTGGTGCCTTGCACAGTGCCATTTGGGTGTTGTTTCGGGGTTTCACTCACTAACGACAAGTTTTCAAGCCTATGTCAAGTTATTTTCAAATTATTGTCTTTTCTCAAACTGAGGGTTCTGTGACCATGCCGTGAGTTCCTATGAGATGCATTGGTCTAGTCCAAGGTGTTAGTTCCCCTCATGGGGTCATTTGGAGGGTGTTTTGGGGTTTCTCACTCTAACCCATTGTTTATATTTTTGTGGCAAAGTCTAAATATTATCAAATTATTTTTTTCTGTCAAATCAGGAGTCTCATGACCACGCAGTCAGTTCCTACAAGTTACATTGGTCCCATGTGAGGTGCGGGTGCTTCTCATCTGGATGTTTGGTGGGTGTTTTAGGATTTCACCCTCTAACAGCATGCTTTTAAGCCTAAGTCTCTATATTTCGCCCTCTCTAGTCGGTGGTTTTGTGACCATACGATCTGTTCCTACAAGATGCATTGGTCACGTGCGAGGTTTTGGTGCCTCAATAGGCGCCTTTTGGGGTTTTTCCCGCTAATTACATGTTTTTTATTTTAAGCGTAAGTACATAAATTCTTACATTATCCATGTTCTCACAAATCGAGGGTCCCATTACAATGCGGTCAGTTCGTAGGAGTTTTATTAGTCCTTTCCTAGGTGTTGAACCCTCTCATCGGGCCGTTGAGGGGGTGTTTCGGGGTTTCGGCCTCTAACAAAATGTTTTTCAGCCTAAGTCTAGATATTATTAGATTATCATTGTGCTCTTAAAACGAGGGTCCCGTTACCACACTATTAGTTCCTACAATTAGTATTGGTCTCGTACGACAATTGGTGCCTCTCGGGGGGCCGTTTGGAGGGAGTTTTTTTTTTTTTGGGGGGGGGGGGGGGTTCACCCTCTAATGTAATATTTTTTAGACTAAGTCTAGATATTTACAAATTATCTACATGCTACTAAATCGGGGGTCTCGTGATGTTACGGTTAACTCCTACGAGCTGCATAGTTTTGTGCGAGGTGTTTGTCCCTCTCATTGGGACGTTTGAGGGTGTTTGGGGGTTTCTCCCTTTGACACCATGTTTTTTTAAAGCCTAAGTCTACATATATTCTAAAATTACTACCGTGGTCTTAAATCAAGGACCCCGTTACCACGAGATCAGTTCCAACGAATAAAACTGGTCCCGTACGAGGTGTTGGTCCCTCTCACGGGGACATTTGTGGGGTGTTTCGTGGTTTTTCCATCTAACGACAAGTTTTAAGCCTAAGTCTAGATATTTTCAAACTATCATCTATTCTCTAACTGAAGTTCCCGTCACCACAACGTTAGTTCCTACGAGATGCATTGGTCCCGTGCGAGGTGTTGGTTCTCCGCACAAGGCTGTTTCAGAGTTATTTCAGTGTTTCAATCAATAATGACAAGTTTTTAAGCCTATGACTAGATATTTTAATAAAATCATCTTTTCTCAAACTGAGGGTTCCATGACGATGTCGTCCGTTCCTATGAGCTGCATTGGTCATGTGCGAGGTATTAATACCTCTCATGGGGCTGTTTGGAGGGTGTTTTGGGGTTTATTCCTCTAACAAATGGTTTATGTTTTTTAGCCAAAGTCTAAATATTATCAAATTATTTTTGTGCGCTCAAATCAGGAGTCCCATGACCACGCGATTAGTTCCTACAACTTATATTGGTCCCGTGTGAGGTGTGGGTGCGTCCCATCTGGTCGTTTGGGTTATATTTAGGATTTCGCCCTCTAATGGCAAGCTTTTAAGCCTAAGCCTATATATTTCTCCCTCTCTAGTCAGGTGTTTTGTGACCATGTGATCAGTTCCTACAAGATGCATTGGTGACATGCGAGGGGTTGGTGCCTCAGTAGGGGCCTTTTGGGGTGTTTTGGAGTTTTGCCCTCTAATTACATGTTTTTTATTTTAAGTGTAAGTCTATATATTCTTAAATTATCGATATTCTCACAAATCGAGGGTCCCATTTCAACGCGATCAATTCTTATGAGTTTTGTTGGTCCCTTGACAGGTGTTGATCCCTCTCATCGGGTCGTTGAGCGTGTTTTTCAATTTTTCGACCTCTAACGGAATGTTTTTCGTCCTAATTCTAGATATTATAAGATTATAAAATTATAGTTCCTACGATTAGCATTGGTCCTGTGCGAGGTATTGATACCTCTCACGGGGCCATTTGGAGGGAGTTTTAGAGGTTTCTCCCTCTAATTAAAAATTACCACCATGCTATCAAATCGAGGTCTCATAATGATGCGGTTACTTCCTACGAGTTGTTTTATTCCGTGCGAGGTGTTAATCCCTCTCACCGGGACGTTTGGGGGTGTTTGTGGGTTTCTCCCTTTAACGACATGTTTATTTTTTTAGCCTAAGTCTATATGTAGTCTCAAATTATTATTGTGCTCCCCAATCGAGGATTCCATTACATTACGATCAGTTCCAACGATTTACACTGGTCCGGTGCGATGTGTTGGGGCTTCTCACGGGGCCATTTGTGGGGTGTTTCGGTTTCCCCCTTTATGACTAGTTATTAAGCCGTAGTCTAGATATTTTCAAATTATCATATGTTCTCTAACTGAGGATCCCGTGATCACACGGTCAGTTCTTAAGAGATGAATTGGTCCCTTGTAAGGTGTTGGTGCGTTGAACAATGTCGTTTGGCGGTTGTTTCGGGTTTTCACTCTCTAATGATATGTTTTCCAGCCTATGTCTAGATATTTTCAAATTATCGTCTTTTCTCAAACTGAGGGTTACGTGACCATTCCGTCAGTTCCTATGAGCTGCATTGGTCTAGTGCAAGGTGTTAGTTCCCCTCACGGGGCCATTTAGAGGGTGTTTTGGGGTTTCTCACTCTAAGGAATTGTTTATGGTTTTTAGCCAAAGTCTAAATATTATCAAATTATTTTTGTTCTCTCAAATATGGAGTCCCATGACCACGCGGTCAGTTCCTACCAGTTACATTGGTCCCATGTGAGGTGCGGGTGCCTCTCATCTAGAAGTTTGGGGGGTGTTTTAGGATTTCTCCCTCTAACATCATGCTTTTAAACATAATTCTATCTATTTTTCCCTCTCTACTCGGTGGTTTTGTGACCATGCGATCAGTTCCTACAAGATGCATTGGTCACGTGCGAGGTGTTGGTGCCACAACACGGGCCTTTAGGGTCTTTTGGGGTTTTTCTCTCTAATTACATGTTTTTTATTTTAACCGTAAGTCTATATATTCTAAAATTATCAATATTCTCACAAACTGAGGCTCCCATTACAACACGGTCAGTTCCTACGTGTTTTGTTGGTCCCTTGCCAGTGTTGATCCCTCTCATCGGGTCGTTGAGGGGGGTTTTCGTGGTTTCGACCTCTAACGGAATGTTTTTATCCTAATTCTAGATATTATAAAATTATCATTATGCTCTTAAACACGGGGTCTCGTGAGCACGTGATCAGTTCCTACGATTAGCATTGGTCCCGTGCGAGGTATTGATGCCTCTCACGAGGCCGTTTCGAGGGAGTTTCAGAGGTTTCTC
Organism: Sambucus nigra; assembly: GCA_949130495.1. Taxonomy (NCBI): domain Eukaryota; kingdom Viridiplantae; phylum Streptophyta; class Magnoliopsida; order Dipsacales; family Adoxaceae; genus Sambucus; species Sambucus nigra. The sequence goes on from OX422215.1 coordinate 251,730,939, forward strand.
CCTCTAATTGAATGGTTTTTAGACTAAGTCTATGTATTTAAAAATTATCACCATGCTATCAAATCGGGGACTCATGTGTATGCGGTTAGTTCCTACGAGTTGTATTGTTATGTGCGAGGTGTTAGTCCCTCTCACCGGGATGTTTGGGGGTGTTTGGGGGTTTCTCCCTTTATCAATATGTTTATTTTTTTTAGACTAAGTCTAGATATAGTCTCAAATTATTACCGTGCTCCTCAATCGAGGAATCCATTACCAGCCGATAAGTCCCAACGATTTACACTTGTCCAATGCGATGTGTTGGGGCCTCTCACGAGGCCATTTGTGAGGTGTTTTGGCTTTCCCCCTTTACGACAAGTTGTTAAGAATAAGTCTAGATATTTTCAAATTATCATATGTTCTCTAACCTAGGTTCCCATGATCACACGGTCAGTTCCTAAGAGATGAATTGCTCCCGTGCGCGGTGTTGGTGCCTTGCACATTGCCGTTTGGGGGTTGTTTCGGGGTTTCACTCTCTAAGGACAAGTTTTCAAGCATTTGTCTAGATATTTTTTGAAATTATCGTCTTTCCTCAAACTGAGGGCTCCGTGACCATGCCGTCAGTTCCTATGAGCTGTATTGGTCTAGTGCAAGGTGTTAGTTCCCCTCACGGGGTCATTTGGAGGGTGTTTTGGGGTTTCTCACTCCAACGAATTGTTTATGCTTTTGAGCCAAAGGCTAAATATTATCAAATTATTTTTGTTCTCTCAAATCAGGAGTCCCATGACCACGCGATCAGTTAATACAAGTTAAATTGGTCCAGTGTGAGGTGCGGGTGCTTCTCATCTGGATATTTGGTGGGTGTTTTAGGATTTTGCCCTCTAACAGCATGCTTTTAAGACTAAGTCTATATAGTTCACCCTTTCTAGTCGGTGGTTTTGTGACCATGCGATCTGCTCCTATAAGATGCATTGGTCACATGCGAGGTTTTGGTGCCTCAATAGGCGCCTCTTGGGGTGTTTTGGGGTTTTTCCCTCTGATTACATGTTTTATTTTATTTTAAGCGTAAGTATATATATTTTTAAATTATCAATGTTCATACAAGCCGAGGGTCCCATTACAATGCAGTCAGTTCCTAGGAGTTTTATTAGTCCTTTCCTAGGTGTTGGTCCCTCTCGTTGGGCCATTGAGGGGGTGTTTCGGGGTTTCGACCTCTAACGAAATGTTTTTCAGCCTAAGTCTAGATATTATGAGATTATCATTGTGCTCTTAAATCGGGTGTCCCGTTACCACACGATCAGTTCCTATTATTATTATTGGTCCCGTACGACGTATTGGTGCCTCTCGCGGGGCCGTTTCGAGGGAGTTTCGAGGGGTTTCACCCTCTAATCTAATATTTTTGAGACTAAGTCTAGATATTTACAAATTATCTACAATCTATTAAATCGGGGGTCTCGTGATGATACGGTTAACTCCTACGAGCTGCATAGTTCTGTGCGAGGTGTTTGTCCCTCTCACAAGGACGTTTGAGGGTGTTTGGGGGTTTCTCCCTTTGACACCATGTTTTTTTAAAGCCTAAGTCTAGATATATTCTAAAATTACTACTGTGGTCTTAAATCAAGGACCCCGTTACCACGAGATCAGTTCCAATGAATAAAACTTGTCCCGTACGAGTTGTTGGTCCCTCTCATGGGGACATTTATGGGGTGTTTCGTGCTTTCTCCATCTAACGACAAGTTTTAGGCTCAAGTCTAGATATTTTCAAATTATTATCTATTCTCTAACCGAGGTTCCCGTGACCACAAGGTTATTTCCTACCAGATGCATTGGTCCCGTGCGAGGTGTTGGTTACTCGCACAAGGCCGTTTCACAGTTACTTCGAGGTTTCACTCTCAAACGACAAGTTTTTAAGCCTTTGGCTAGATATTTTTAAAATATCGTCTTTTCTCAAACTGAGGGTTCCATGATGATCCTGTCACTTCCTATGAGCTGCATTGGTCACGTGCGAGGTGTTAGTACTTCTCATGGGGCCGTTTGGAGAGTGTTTCGTGGTTTATCCCTCTAACGAATTATTTATGTTTTTTAGCCAAAGTCTAAATATTATCAAATTATTTTTGTGCTCTCAAATCAAGACTCCCATGACCACGCGATCAGTTCCTACCAGTTACATTGGTCCCGTGTGAGGTGCGGGTGCCTCTCATCTGGTCGTTTGGGGAGTATTTATGATTTCTCCCTCTAATGGAATGCTTTTAAGCCTAAGTCTATATATTTCACCCTCTCTAGTCGGGGGGTTTTGTGATGATGTCATCAGTTTCTACAAGATGTGTTGGTCACGTGCGAGGTGTTGGTTCCTCAATAGGAGCCTTTTGGGGTGTTTTGGATTTTTTCCCTATAATTACATGTTTTTTTTATTTTAAGCGTAAGTTTATATATTCATAAATTATCGATGTTCTAACAAACCGAGGGTCCCATTACAACGCGGTCACTTCCTACGAGTTTTATTGGTCCCTTGCCAGGTGTTAATCCCTCTCATCGGGTCGTTGAGGGGGTTTTTCGTTGTTTTGGCCTCTAACGAAATGTTTTTCATCCTAATTCTAGATATTATAAAATTATCATTATTTTTTTAAACACGGGGTCCCATGAGCACGTGATCAGTTCCTACAATTAGCATTGGTCCGGTGCGAGGTATTGATGCACCTCCTGGGGCCATTTGGAGGGAGCTTTTGAGGTTTCTCCCTCTAATTTATTGGTGTGTATACTAAGTCTATATATATTTAAAAAATATCACCATGCTATCAAATCGGGGTCTCATGATGAAGCGGTTAGTTCATACGAGTTGTATTGTTCCGTGCGAGGTGTTAGTCCCTCTCACCGGGACGTTTAGGGGTGTTTGTGGGTTTCTCCCTTCAACAACATGTTTATTTTTTTTAGCCTAAGTCTAGATATAGTCTTAAATTATTACCGTGCTCCGCAATCAAGGATTCCATTACCAGGCGATCAGTTCCAACGATTTACACTAGTCCGGTGCAATGTGTTGGGGCCTCTCACGAGGCCATTTCTGGGGTGTTTCGGCTTTCCCCCTTTATGAATAGTTTTTAAGCCTAAGTCTAGATATTTTAAAATTATCATATGTTCTCTAACTGAGGTTCCCGTTATCACACGGACAGTTCGTAAGAGATGAATTTGTCCCGTGCGAGGTGATGGTGCCTTGCACAATGCCGTTTGGGCGTTGTTTCGGGGTTTCACTCTCTAACGACAAATTTTCAAGCCTATGTCTAGATATTTTCAAATTATCATCTTTTCTCAAACTGAGGGTTCCGTGACCATGCATCCAGTTCCCATGAGCTGCATTGATCTAGTGCGAGGGGAAAGTTCCCCTCACCGGGCCATTTGGAGGGTCTTTTGGGGTTTATCCCTCTAACTAATTGTTTATGGTTTTTAGCCAAAGTCCTAATATTATCAAATTAATTTGGTGCTCTCAAATCAGGAGTCCCTTGACCACGCGGTCAGTTCCTACCAGTTACATTGGTCCCGTGTGAGGTGCGCGTGCCTCTCATCTGGATGTTTGGGTGGTGTTTTAGGATTTCACCCTCTAACAGCATGCTTTTAATTCGAAGTATATATATTTTGCCCTCTCTAGTCAGTGGTTTTGTGACCATGCGATCAGTTCCTACAGGATACATTGGTCACGTGCGAGGTTTTGGTGCCTCAATAGGCGCCTTTTGGGGTGTTTTGGGGTTTTTCCCTCTAATTACATGTTTTTTTAATTTTAAGCTCAAGTGTATGTATTCTCAAATTATCAATGTTCTCACAAACCGAGGGTTCCATTACAATCCGGTCAGTTCCTAGGAGTTTTATTAGTCCTTTGTCAGGTGTTGGTCCCTCTTACTGGGCCGTTGAGGGGGTGTTTCGGGGTTTCGGCCTCTAACGAATTATTTTTAAGCCTAAGTCTAGATATTATGATATTATCATTATGCTCTAAGTCGGGGGTTCCATTACAACACGATCAGTTCCTACGATTAGTATTGGTACCGTACGACGTATTGGTGCCTCTCACATCGCCGTTTGGAGGGAGTTTCGGGGGGTTTCACCATCTAATGTAATATTTTTGAGAATAAGTCTAGATATTTACAAATTATCTACAAGATAGTAAATCGGGGGTCTCGTGAAGATATGTTTAACTCCTACGAGCTGTATATTTCTGTGCGAGGTGTTTGTCCGTCTCACCGGGACGTTTGAGGGTGTTTGGGGGTTTCTCCCTTTGACACCATGTTTTTTTAAAGCCTAAGTCTAGATATATTCTCGAATTACTATCGTGGTCTTCAATCGAGGACCCCGTTACCACGAGATAAAAAAACACTGGTCCCGTACGAGGTGTTGGTGCCTCTCATGGGGACATTTGTGGGGTGTTTCGTGGTTTCTCCATCTAATGACAAGTTTTAAGCCTAAGTCTAGATATTTTCAAATTATCATCTATTCTCTAACCGAGGTTCTTGTGACCACAAGGTTAGTTCCTACCAGATGCATTGGTCATGTGGGAGGTGTTAGTTCCCCGCACAAGGCTGTTTTAGAGTTATTTCGGGGTTTCACTCTCTAACGACAAGTTTTTAAGCCTATGACTAGATAATTTCAAAATATTGTCTTTTCTCAAACTGAGGGTTCCATGACGATGCCGTCAGTTCCTATGAGCTGCATTGGTCATGTGCGAGGTGTTAGTACCTCTCATGGGGCCATTCGAAGGGTGTTTTGGGGTTTCTCCCTCTAACGAATTATTTATGTTTTTTTTGACAAAGTCTTAATACTATCAAATTATTATTTTTCTCATAAATCAGGAGTTCCATGACCACGTGATCGGTTCCTACTAGTTACAATGGTCCCGTGTGAGGTGTGGGTGCCTCTCATCTTGACGTTTGGGGGGTGTTTTTGGGATTTCGCTCTCTAACAGCATGCTATTAAGCCTAAGTCTATATATTTCTCCCTCTCTAGTCGGTGGTTTTGCAACCATGCGACCAGTTCCTACAAGATGCATTTTCACGTGCAAGGTTTTGATGCCTCAATATGCGCCTTTTGGGGTGTTTTGGGGTTTTTCCCTTTAATTGCATGTTTTTTTAATTTTAAGCGTAAGTGTATATATATTCTTAAATTATCGATGTTCTCACAAACAGAGGTTCCCATTACCATGTGATCAGTTCCTAGGAGTTTTATTAGTCCTTTGCCAGGTGTTGGTCCCTCTCATCGGGCCGTTGAGGCGGTGTTTCGTGGTTTCGACCTCTAAGGGAATGTTTTTCATCCCTATTCTAGATATTATAAAATTATCATTACGCTCTTAAATAGGGGGTCCCGTGAGCACGTGATCGATTCCTACGATTAGCATTGGTCCCGTGCGAGGTAATGGTGCCTCTCACGGGGCCTTTTTGAGGGAGTTTCGGAAGTTCCTCCCTCTAATTGAACGTTTTTTAGACTAACTCCATATATTTAAAAATTATCACCATGCTATCGAATCGGGGGTTTGTGATGATGCGGTTAGTTCCTATGAGTTGTATTGTTCCATGCGAGGTGTTAGTCCCTCTCACCGGGACGTTTGGGGGTGTTTGGAGGATTCTGCCTTTGACGAAAAGTATATTTTTTAGACTAAGTCTAGTTATAGTCTGAAATTATTACCGTTCTCTCGAATCGGAGATCCCATTACCAAGAGATCAGTTCCAACGATTTACACTATTCTCGTGCGATGTGTTCGGGCCTCTCACGAGGCCATTTGTGCGGTGTTTCGGGTTTCCCCATGTACGACATGTTTTTAAGCCTAAGTGTAGATATTTTGAAATTATCATATGTTATCTAACTTAGGTTCTCGTTATCACACGGTCAGTTCCTAAGAGATGAATTGGTCTATTGCGAGGTGTTGGTGCCTTGCACAATGCCGTTTGGGGTTTGTTTCGGGGTTTCACTTACTAACGACAAGTTTTTAAGGGTATTTCTAGATTATTTCAAATTATTGTCTTTTCTCACACTGAGGGTTCCGTGATCATGCCGTCAGTTCTTATGAGATGCATTGGTCCAATGCGAGGTGTTAGTTCCCCTCACGAGACCATTTGGAGGGTGTTTCGGGGTTTCTCCCTCTAACGAATTGTTTATGTTTTAGATCGAAAGTCTAAATATTATCAAATTATTTTTGTTCTCTCAAAATAGGTGTCTCGTGACCACGCGATCTGTTCCTACTCGTTACATTGGTATATTGTGAGGTGTGGGTGCCTCTTAAGAGGCCGTTTGGTGGGTGTTTCAGGATTTCGCCCTCTAACACCACGCTTTTACACCTAAGTCTATATATTTAGCGCTCTCAAGTTGGGTGTTTCCAACGAGTTGCATTGGTCCCGTGCGAGGTGCTGGTGCCTCTATTCGGGTCGTTTATGGTGTTTTGGGGTTTTCCCCCCTAATTTCATGTATACATTTTTAAGTCTAAGTCAATTTATTCTTAAATTAACGATATTTAGACTTTACCGAGGGTCCCATTACCACGCGGTCAGTTCCTAGGTGTTTTATTGCTCCTTTGCTAGGTGGTGGTCCATCTCATCGGGGCTTTGAGGGGGTGTTTCGGGGTTTCAAACTCTAACAAGATGTTTTTCAGCCTAAGTCTAGTTATTTTGAAATTATCATTATGCTCTTAAATCGGGGGTCCCATTACCACGCGATCAGTTCCTAAGATTAGTATTGGTCATTTGCGACGTATTGGTGCCTCTCACATGCCTATTTGGAGGGAGTTTCCAGGGGATTCACCCACTAATATAATATTTTTGAGACTAAGTCTAGATATTTACAAATTATAACGAAGTTATCAAACCGGGGGTCTCATGATGATATGGTTAGTTCCTACGAGATGCATTGTTCCATGCGAGGTATTTGTCCCTCTCACCGGGACGTTTGAGGGTGTTTTGGGGTTTCTCCCTTTGACACCATATTTATTTTTTAAAGCCAAAGTCTAGATATATTATCAAATTATTACCGTGGTCTTAACTCGAGGACCCCGTTACCACGAGATCATTTCCAATGATTAACACTGGTCCCGTACGAGGTGTTGGTGCCTCTCACGGGGACATTTGTGGGGTGTTTCAGGGTTTGGCCCTCTAACGACAAGTTTTTAAGCCTAAGTCTATATATTTTAAAATTATCATCTATTATCTAACTGAGGTTCCCGCGACCACAAGGTAGTTCCTACGAGATTCACTGGTCCCGTGCGAGATGGTGGTGCCCCGTACAAGGCTGTTTCGGGGTTTCACTCTCTAGCGACATGTTTTTAAGCCTATTGAAAAGTGTGGTACATAAATACGGTGTGTGATATTGAAAAAAATTATTCGCAAGTTTCCAAGAAAACCATATTTAATTATAGTCTATTTTTTACCAAAATAAATACAACCCCTAAACACGCACCTACGTGTGTGCGTGTGTTAAACAATAAATAAATAAAGCATGTGACACAAAATATTAGGATAAATCCTCGCAGGGCAAAACCATATTATTTTCACTATAATTTGTATAGAACGGTTACACTGATTATAATGAAAATAGGTGTGACATAAGAAATACCCGCAGGTCTCAGTTCCGATGTCTTCGACTGGAATCTCCAGCAAGAATTCCAGATGGGAAGCAATGAAGAAGGGACTCTCTTCTCCACAAAATACTCCAAATGAGTAAAATTAATCTCCTTGAAGGTTTATTAAATCTTCACCTGTAAATGGGAGTGCAAGTGTGAATTTAAAGAGGCATAAAGCCTTAAAATGATGAAGTCTAAAAAGAGGACCGTTTTAGGCTGGTTGGTGTGGAAAGTGAGTTGAAAAAAATTTATTTCAATCAATTGAGTAGAAAGGGACATAAAGGGATTTGCGTCACTCCATAATGTTTTTTCTAGGAATCTTATCCATTTTCAAAGGGCCATAACTTCTTCATGATAGCTCGGATTAAGGTGCCATTTCGTCCAGTATATTCGTTGCGCCGAGCTCTTCAACTTTAAAGTTGACCAGACCTTCAAAAGGTGGCTGTAAAATTACCAAAATTCCCATAAACCTTCATATCGTGCTTTCTTTCATTGTTTTGACTTCTCTTGCATACCACTTGCATAAAGTGCCTAAAATCATGGAACGTGAAGTCGATGAGGCAGATGTGGGACACATGATGGAGATGTTGAATTCTTGATTCCTGGAATTTGGATAGAGGCCGTCATATGAGATCGTGTAGAGACGTGCCAAATGTAGCGTTATTAGACATACAAACTGTGGTCTATGAAAACAGAAAAATCCTAGATTCTACCCAGACATTTATAAAAATATGTCCTTACAAATCTCCCCCTATCTCTATGCCGGTACATACATAAAAATCCGAATTATGCAATCTCCCTAAAACAAATGACATATTAGATAATATCCCCATTAAACCCTCAAACTGAGAACACTAAATGCCATGACTTCAATCAAACATCTTCAAATCTTAACACTTAAGAAACTCCCAAAGCTTTTCTTATCGGGGTGTGCAATCCAATAAATATTAACTTTGTACCTACACACATGAGATAAAGTAAATAGCCGTGACATGCAATAGTTTGATTTATAATGATATGCAAAAATAAAATATCATTTAAGATTAATCTAATCATAGATAAATCAACATAATTTATCCCCCATAATTCATTCTCCCCCTTTTTATGATGTCCCCAAATAGATAGATATGAGGAGAATAAATATGGAAAAATATCACAAAAAAATCTTCTATTTTTTGAATATTTCAAAAAAAAAAAAATGTACCCAAAATATACAACAAAGAATATGGTAATGCCACAAAACTTTGAAAAAAAAATTTACACAAAAAATAAGATACTAAAAATCACACCACAGATATAAACTCAAATAACCAAGTCATGAAAATGGAATGTATGGGTGTGAACACATTCGATAGGTAAATAAACACAATCAATCATATGTGCACGATGCATACGTGTACTCCTAACTAATGAACATCAAAAGATCCTTAGGAGTAAAAATTTATTGAATTTATATGACATAGTCTTATGCAAATAAACAAATCAAAGTCAAAGTGATTTCCACACTAATAACGACCAAAACTATTTAGCGCTTCTCAAGATTTTCAAGGACGTGCAAACGCGTTATAAAATCTCGAACCAAACTACCTCAAATATATTTTCTTTTAGAGGTGATAAACTAAATTCTCAAACTTTGGAGAATTGGTGCAAATCCTAATCGTCCCATATTTGTCATGTATTTTTTTTTATTGCCTTTAAATATTTTTGGGCTTTTTTTAAACCTCTTTGGACCCCGGATAATAAAATTCCTCAATTTTTAGGTCCCTTATAACGGTGGCTTAAAATTCGCAAAGTCCAACTGAATCTTTGTAGCCCTTCCTCATTTTCAAATAAAGAACACAAACTCACAAACGGTTTTTTTATGCACACCTTTCTTATCAAGTTTTATCATGCTTGGTTCGTTTTAAGGACATGATTAAAGTAAAAACACGCAACCAACATGTGATAAGACAAGCATAATAATAAAAAAATCCGTGCATGTGTGCAATAAAGGAAATCATGAGTCAAACATGTAGGAAGTAACACGTAATTACATCATAATGACTCCAAACATTATAAAGCACAAAGATGACATGATATATTGTCTCAAAACACTATCAAATAGTCACATGAAAAATATTGAATGATGTTGTGACTTGGTCATCCTAAGTGTTTATCCATAAACGGTGCAAAACAAAATAAAAAAATCTTTTTGGATTTTCAAATAATTTTATCAAAATAAAATATTTTTGTATTTTTGAAAAAAAATTCAAAAAACAAAAATTTATACAACAATGATACATACTAGCAATAGGAAAAATTGCATCATGAAAAACATCCTATGCTAGTAAATAAGTCAAACCTCAAACGTTAGGTGCAGAGGGGTTTTTAAAAGTTGGTGTCCACTTATGAAAAACCTCCATCAAATCATGTGAAGTGTTGATCAAAAACATAACTTGCTCACTAAAATGTGAAAACTCTCTCTCTAAATCTAAAACCCGACGACCAAAAACTCTATTATACTTCTTTGTTTTCAGGGTCTCGGTGTACAAATCTCCATTTTCACTCTTGCATTATCCCTCACTTGAAGCGCTCAAATCATCACTATCACATTCATGTGCACTATTGTGGGACAAATAGGGTGTGCTCACATGACTCGAAAAATCAACAAACTTCCCACCACTAGTCTTATCACCCTCACCTTGACTACTATCACCAAGTGTGGCGGGCATGGATACATTCTTTCCTTTCTTTCTAAGCTACGTAGGGCACTAAAATGACTTATGAACCTTACCCCCACATTTGAAACAAGTCACATTCTCAAACTCCTCCTCACACTCCTCATCAGAGTCACTCTCTTTTCCCTCTCACCACTTTGTTTGGAATTTCCTTTCCTTTTATTTTTCTCAAAAAATTTCTTTTTATTTTCTTTAGAAATTTTGAGAAACTGTTTTGAAATTTTTCGCAAATAAGGCCAAATCATCAAAGTCTCCCTCAAAATCGGACTCACAAAGTTTTTATTTCTTTTTCTTAAAATGATTCTTTAAAGCAACTTCTCTATCCTTAGCCTTAATGGTTTTGGAAAACATGTCAATCTGATAGGTTTGAAGATCTCCTACAAGTTCTTCCAGCTTAAGTGATTTCAAATTTTCCAAAGAGCTCAAAATGGTTACTTTAGGAATAAAGCGTTTTGGAAGAGTTCTCAAAATATTTTCAACGACACGCGTGTTATCAATCACCTCACCCAAATTAAAACAAGTGTTAATAATGTCCGATAAACGTGCATAAAAATCATCAAAGCATTCAAACTCAGACATAGTGATAGTCTCAAATTGGGTGGCCAAATTTTGTAACATACATTCTTTAACCGCGTTCGTACCCTCATGTGTAAGTTTCAAAACATCCCATGCCTCTTTAGACGTGGTGCACGTTATAATTCGGTGGAACACATCGAGAGTGACAGCTCCAGAAATAGTACTCTGACCACGGGAATTAAAATTAGACAATTTAAAATCATCTTCAGTCCAGGCTGACATGGGTTTTAAAGAGGTGATATTATCAACGATGACCGTGGGAGGAGTACACCCATTTTCACAAAGCAACCAAGCACGCTCATCAATGGATTTTAAACAAGATTTCATACGAGCTTTCCAGTAGGTGTAATTAAACCCATCAAAAATAGGCATCATATTAAATGAAGGTTCCATTGGAAAAATTACGAATAAACACAAAAATGATGTTTAAAAAAATCAAGATCACACGATTTTGTGGAAAAAATGAAAACGCGATAAATTGGCGCAACCCACTTTGATACCAATTTGGAAAGTGCCGTAAAAAAATCCGGTGTGTGATATTGAAAAAAAATTATTCGCATGTTTCCAAGAAAACCATATTTAAATATAATCTATTTTTAACACAATAAATACAACCCCTAAACATGCACCTATGTGTGTGCGTGTGTCAAACAATAAATAAATAAAGCATGTGACATAAAATATCAGGAAAAATCCCTGCAGGGCAAAACTATATTATTTTCACTATAATTTATAAAGAACGGTTACATTGATTATAATGAAAATAAGTGTGACATAAGAAATACCTACAGGTGTCGATTCCGATGTCGTCGGCTGGAATCTCTCGTAAGAATTCCAGATTGGAACCAATGAAGAAGGGACTCACTTCTCCACAAAATACTCCAAATGAGTAAAATTAATCTCCTTGAAGGTTTATTAAATAAGCACCTGTAAATGGGAGTACAAGTGTGCATTTAAAGAGGCATAAAGCCTTAAAATGATGAAGTCTAAAAAGAGGGCCGTTTTAGGCTGGTTGGTGTGGACATAGAGTTGAAAACAAATTCTTTGAATCAATTGAGTAGAAAGGGACATAAACAGATTTGTGTCACTCCATAAATTTTTTTCTAGGAATCTTCTCCATTTTCAAAAGTCCATAACTTCTTCACCGTAGCTCAGATTGAGGTGCCGTTTCTTCCAGTTTCTTTGTGGTATCGAGCTCTTCAACTTTCCAGTTGACTAGACCTCCAAAAGGTGGCTATAAGATTTCAAAAATTCCCTTAAACTTTCATATCGTGTCTTCTTTCACTATTTTGACTTCTCTTGCATACCAATTACATAAAGTGCCTAAAATCATGCAACGTGATGTCGATGAGACAGATGTGGGACACATGATGGAGATGTTAAAAGCTTGATTCCTGAAATTCAAATAGAGGTCATCCTACGAGAACGTGTCGAATGTAGCGGTATCAGACATACAAACTGTGGTCTAGGAAAACCAAAAAATCCTAGATTCTACCCAGACATTTATACATTTATGTCCTTACACCTATGACTAAATATTTTCAAATTATCATCTTTTCTGATATTGAGGGTTCCGTGATGATACCGTCAGTTCCTATGAGCTACATTGGTCCTGTGCGAGGTGTTAGTACCTCTCACGAGGCCGTTTGGAAGGTGTTTTGGGGTTTCTCCCTCCAAAGGCTTGTTCATGTTTTTGAGCCAAAGTCTAAATATTATCAAATTATTTTTGTTCTAACAAACCAGGAGTCCCATGACGACGCGGTCAGTTCCTATAAGTTACATTGGTCCCGTGTGAGGTATGGGTGCCTCTCATCTGGCCTTTTGGGTGGTGTTTTAGAATTTCGCCCTTTAACAACATGCTTTTAATCCTAAGTCTATATATTTCGCCCTCTCTAGTTGTGGGTTTTGTGAGCATGTAATCAGTTCCTACGAGATGCATTGGTCTCGTGCGAGGTGTTGGTGCCTCAATAGGGGCCTTTTTGTGGTGTATTGGGGGTTTTCCCTCTAATAACATGTTTTTTTATTCTTAGCGTAAGTCTATATATTCATATTTTATTGATGTTCTCACAAACTGACGGTCCCATTACAACGCGGGTTAGTTCCTACCAGTTTTGTTGGCCCCTTGCCAGGTGTTAGTCCCTCTCATCTGTTCGTTGATGGGGTGTTTCATGGTTTTGGCTTCTAACGGAATGTTTTTCATCCTAATTCTAGATATATGATAAAATTATCATTATGCTCTTATCGTTAGGCAAGGTATTGGTGCTGCTCACGGGGCCGTTTGGAGGGAGTTTCATAGGTTTATCCATCTAATGGATTTTTTTTATACAAAGTCTATATATTTAGAAATTATCACCATGCTATAAAATCGGGGGTCTCGTGATGATGCGATTAGTTCCTACGAGTTGTATTGTTCCATGCGAGGTGTTGGTCCCTCTTACCGGGACGTTTAGGGGTGTTTGGAGGATTCTCCCTTTGACAACATGTTTATTTTTTTAGACTAAGTCTAGATGTAGTCTCAAATTATTACCGTGCTCTCCAATCGAGGATTAGATTTACCAGGCGATCAGTTCCAACCATTTACATTGGTCCCGTGCGATGTGTTGGGGCCTCTCACGAGGCTATTTGTGGGGTATTTTGGGTTTCCCCCTCTACGACAAGTTTTTAAACCGAAGTCTAGATATTTTCAAATTATCATATCTTCTCTAACCGAGGTTCCTATGATCACCCGGTCAGCTCCTAAGAGATGTATTGGTCCCGTGCGAGGTGTTGGGGCCCTCAACAATGCACAACGCTGTTTGGGGATTGTTTTGGGGTTTCACTCTCTAACGACAAGTTTTTAAGCCTGTGTATAGATTTTTTCAAATTATCGTCTTTTCTCACTGAGGGTTCCATGACCATGTCGTCGGCTCCTATGAGCTGCAATTGTCGAGTTCGAGGTGTTAGTTTCCCTCACGAGGCCGTTGGCAGGGTGTTTCGAGGTTTCTCCCTCTAACGACTTGTTTATGTTTTTGAACCAAAGTCTAAATATTATCAAATTATTTTTGTGCTCTCAATTCAGGAGTCATGTGACCACGCGGTCAGTTCCTACGAGTTTTATTGGTCCCTTGCCAGGTGTTAGTCCCTCTTATCGGTCCGTTGAGGGAGTGTATCGGGGTTTTGGACTCTAGCGAAATGTTTTTCATACTATGTTTAGATATTATGAAATTATCATTGTGCTTTTAAACCAGGGGTACCATTACCATGCGATCAAGTCCTACGATTAGTATTGGTCCCGTGCGAGGTATTAGTGCCTCTCACGGGGCCATTTAGACGGAGTTTCAGGGGTTTTTGCCCTCTAATGTAATATTTTTGAGACTCAGTCTATATATTTAAAAATTATCACAAAGATATTAAATTGGGGGTCTTGTGATGATGCGGTTAGCTCCTACGAGCTCCATTGTTTCGTGCGAGGTGTTTCTCCCTCTCACCGGGACGTTTGAGAGTGTCTGGGGGTTTCTTCCTTTGACAACATGTTTATTTTTTTGAGCCTAAGTCTAGATATATTCTCAAATTTATTACTCGGTCTTAAATCGAGGACCACTTTACCACGCGATCAGTTTCAACGATTTACACTAGTTCGTACGAGGTGTTGGCACCTCTCACGGGGCCATTTGTGGGGTGTTTCGGGGTTTCTCCCTCTAACGACCAGTTTTTAAGCCCAAGTATAAATATTTTCAAATTATCATCTGTTCTCTAACTGAGGTTCCCGTGACCACAAGGTTAGTTCCTACGAGATGCACTGAACCTTTGCGAGGTGTTAGTGCCCCGAACAAGGCCGTTTGGGGGTTGTTTCGAGTTTCACTCCCTAACAACAAGTTTTTAAGCTTATGAATACATATTTTTAAATTATCATCTTTACTCCAACCGAGGGTTCTATGATGATGCCGTCAGTTCCTATGAGCTTCATTGGTCCTATGCGAGGTATTAGTGCCTCTCACGGGGCCATTTGGAGGGTGTTTTGGGGTTTCTCCCTCTAATGACTTGTTTATGTTTTTGAGACACAGTCTAAATATTATCAAAAAAAAATTGTGCTCTAAAATCAGGAGTCCCATGACCACGTGGTCAGTTCCTACCAGTTACATTGGTCCCATGTGAGGTGTGGGTGCCTCTTATCTGGCCATTTGGGGGTGTTTTAGGAATTCGTCCTCTAAGAGCATGCTTTTAAGCCTAAGTCTATATATTTCGCCCTCTCTTGTCGGAGGTTTTGTGACCATGCGATCAGTTCCTACGAGATGCATTGGTCTCGTGTGAGGTGTTGGTGCCTCAATAGGGGCCTTTTGGGGTGTTTTGGGGTTTTGCCCTCTAATTGCATGTTTTTTATTTGAAGCATAAGTCTATATATTCTGAAATTATCAATGTTCTCACAAAACGAGGGTTCCATTACCACGCGGTCAGTTCCTACGAGTTTGTTGGTCCCTTGCTAGGTGTTGGTCCTTCTCATCGGGTTGTTGAGGGGGTGTTTCATGGTTTCATCCTCTAACAGAATGTTTTTCATCCTGACTCTAGATATTATAAAATTATCATTATGCTCTTAAACTGGGGGTCCTGTGAGAACGTGATCAGTTCCTACGATTAGCATTGGTCCCGTGTGAGGTATTGGTGCCTCTCACGGGGCTGTTTGGATGGAGTTTCAGAGGATTCTCCCTTTAATTAAATGTTTTTGAGACGAAGTCTATATATTAATAAATTATCACCATGCCATCAAACCAGGGATCTCGTGATGATGTGGTTAGTTCCGACGAGTTGTATTATTCCGTGCGAGGTGTTGGTCCCTCTCACCGGGACGTTTGGGGGTTTCTCCCTTTAACCACATGTTCATTTTTTTAAGCCTATGTTATGATATATTCTCAAATTATTATCGTGCTCTCAAATTAGGCATCCCGTTACCACGTGATATGTTTCAACGATTTGCACAGGTCCCGTGCGAGTTGTTGGAGCCTCTCACGGGGCCATTTGTGGGGTGTTTCAGGGTTTTGCCCTCTATTGACCAGTTTTTAAGCCTAAGTCTACATATTTTAACATTATCATTTATTCTCTAAATGAGGTTCCCGTGACCACACGGTCAGCTCCTACGAGCAGTATTGGTCCCGTGCGAGGTGTTGGTGCCTCGGACGGGGCTGTTTGTGGGGTTTTACCTACTAACGACAAGTTTTTAAGTCTATGTCTGGATATTTTTAAATATTCATCTTTTCTCAAACCAAGGGTTCTGTTATCGTGCCGTCAGTTCCTATAAGCTGCATTGGTCTTGTGCGAGGTGTTAGTGTCGCTCACGGGGTGTTTTGGAGGGTGTTTTGGGGTTTCTCCCTGTAACGACTTGTTTATGTTTTTGTGCCAAAGTCTAAATATTATTAAATTATTTTGTTCTCTCAAATAAGGAGTGCCATGACGGCGCAGTTTGTTCCTATTTGTTATATTGGTCCCATTTGAGATGTGGGTGTCTCTCATGGGGACATTTGGGTGGTGTTCCAGGGTTTCGCCCTCTAAAAACATGTTTTTAAATCTAAGTCTATATATTTTGCCTTTCCAAGTTGGAGGTTTCATGACCACATGTTCCATTCCTACGAGATGCATTACTCCCATGAGAGGTGTTGGTGCCTCTAATGGGGGACGTTAGGGATGTTTTGGTGTTCCTCCCTCTAATTGCATGATTATGTTTTTAAGCATAAGTCTATATATTATTTAATTATCGATGTTCTTACACATCATGGGTCCCATTACCACGCAGTCAGTTCCTACGAGTTTTGTTGGTTCCTTGCCAGGCAGTGGTCCCTCTCACCGGGATATTGACGGGGTGTTTCGGGGTTTCCACCTCTAAAGAAATGTTTTTCAACCTAAGTCTTAATGTTATAAAATTATCACTGTCCTCTCCAATAGGGGGTCCCATGACCACTCAATGAGTTCCTAAGATTAATAATGGTCCGGTGTGAGGTTTTGGTGCCTCTCACGGGGCAGTTTGTAGGGAGTTTTGAGGGTGTAGTCCTCTAACGTCATGTTTTTATCCTAAGTCTATATATTTAACAATTATCACCATGCTCTCAAATTGGGGGTCTCATGTTGATGCAGTTAGTTCCTACGAGATGCATTGTTCTGTGCCAGGTGTTCAGCCCCTCATGGGGACGTTTGAGGGTGTTTGAGATTTTCTACCTTTAACAACATGTTTGTTTTTTTAAGCCTAAGTCTAGATATTCTAAAATTATTATCGTGCTCTCAAATCAGGGATCTCGCCACCACGCGATCAGTTCCAACGATTTACACTGGTCCCTTGCGAGGTGTTGGGGCCTCTCGTGGGGCCATTTGTGGGGTGTTTTCGGGTTTCTCCCTCTAACGACAAGTTTTTAAGCCCGACTCTAGATATTTTCAAATTATCACATGTTCTCTAATCGAGGTTCCTAGGACCACACGATCAGTTCCTATGAGCTGCATGTGACACCCCGACTAATTAAATACCGGGTAGCTACTCCTTTATTAAATTAATTCAAAATGCCAAGTTGGCTCAGTTAATAGCATCACTGTCGAAAACATTTTTTTTTTTACTAACCACCTAGTAATTAAAAAGTAAGTGCCAAATTTTATTTAAAGTCTGATTAACAAGCAACAAGTGTAATGAAGAAATAAATAACACCATTCACCATACTGAAGTAAAACAAATACCCATCACAATAGAGTAAAATAAAGTCTGGAGGAAAACTCCTCACTACAATCCCAAAACTGAAATGCATAACCGAATACTGAAATAATAAATGCTAAAGTCTGAGAACTGAAAAGTAAGAATGTCTCTAAATAGAAATGGGCAACATGCCCTACAACTGATAGATAGTGACTCTGGAATCCAAAAGATAGAAGCGTCTACATGCAAATCCCTGTAGCTTCCACAAACAGCTACAGCTCGTCACCTGAATGAGAATCCTATGCTTGGTGTCCCTGTGGCTGGGCACCTAAAATGGTTTTACAAGAAAAAGAGATTGGAAAAGCAAACGGGTCAGAGCCCGAATGTGGAGTTATATTTTAAAAACCTGCAAGTTCTTTAAAAACATTTAAAACATTAAATGCAAAGTACATGTTAGGACGTGCACTCACATTATATTCTCACCTCTCGTCTAACTGTGCACTCCTAATGCAAATACCCATCTACAACGATATAAACCACTAGCTAAGTAACGACATATCTACCTAGACTGCCAAAGGTCCTACCCATAATACTTGGTTCCATTAACATAATAATGCTCTTAATTGAATAGGGTTTAACGTAAACTCAGATACTCAATATGCAATATATATAACTATCAGTTAACTCGCTATATTATTCTCGGGACAATACCGTAATTATATTCACATCATTAACATGAAGGTTCTCATTAATTGAGTGTATATTATTCACATCATAAATATACAATACAAGCACCCCGAGAACTAAGCTGCGGTGCACACATACTCTGCTATCCATCCCGGTACATCACGTCCATAAGGATCACATATTCTGAATCTCTCAGGAATAGTTCAGATAACACAAATCACAAATAGTGGAGGCAAACACAGTCACCATCACATGGGTCACGCACATACCTACGCTCCCATGATCAGCAGACTTATTAATATCACAATAAGTCCTTCTATGACCTATGTTCATCGAGGTACCAGTCTATATCCCCCCCGTAGGCACACATGGATTAGAGGGTCCTAAGCGAACGCAACCTCCCGTGATAGCAAGTATGGTAGGTATGTCATACACACAATCATATACCAATACTAAGTAAACACATGTCTTAGTAATACCGTATTTTAATCGTAGTACATATTCTCATACTAACTTATAAGTAACACAATTCATACCATTTCGGTTTGTAATTGTACGCGCCATAATTATCTCACGTCGTAGTATACACTCACGTCTCAACCCAAACCGTCCATGCAATACACTCTCGTATGTAAATTCCTTCTCATAAATACCCAAATGTCCCAATTCTATCATTATTACATCTACGGAATGATATCTATATCCTCGAACAAGTTTACGGAACTCCAAAAGTCAAAACAGTCCAAAAAGGACCAAACTATCAACTCGTTAAAAGTCTCGTTCGAACGAGACTGTTCGAACGAGATTCCTCTGCCAACTCGTTAGAAGACTCGTTCGAACGAGGCTGTTCGAACGAGGTCCCAGTTCGTTCGAACGAACTGTACCTTCTAACGATATCTCGTTCGAATGAGATATCGAACGAAATCCCTACTCGTTAGCAACAACTGGTCAACTCGTTAGAAGCTCGTTCGAACGAGTTCATTCGAACGACCTGGGGGTTGCTTCTAACGAGCTACCAGCTTCGGCCCAGATTTTTCCCCAAATCGTTTTTCATCCATTCTAAAACCTCAAATCTTCTCAACTAAGTCCCAACAATCGTTTAAAGGTCTATAATCAATACTAAACATATATAGTCACATCCTAACATGTTTTTAAGGGATCAATCCATCCTAACATCAATTAAATTTACAACTTTCTACACTTTTTCCAAATATCTCAAGAACATGAACCCTAACTACATATCATCATCAAATCCCGGAATTTAATTCGTTTTTCTTTCACCCAATCATGTATTAACATCAGATTAATCGTCTCCAAACTATTCTACATGCAATTTATCCTCAATATTCAGAACCTAAGTCCAGTTAATCATGGATTTTCATTCATCTTCCAATAACAATTATAAATCTTCAATTTTCTAACATGGAAAGAACATTTGCTGAAGTTAAACATAATTAAACCACTTGCCTTGTTTGTTTCCGGATTTGGTGTCGATTTGGTGAAGAATCTCTGCAGAATTTTCTCTCTTTCTCTCCTTCTCCAAGCTCCTTCTCCAATGGTGGCTTAAGGTGGCTAGGGTTTTGATTTGGGAACTTAGAAAACCTAAATGATAACCTACGTAGCTTACTAGGTTAATATGGTTTGGTTAATGGGCTTAATGGGTTAAATCCACATCAGATTTACATCTCTAATTTTCGTCACTTTTAATTCTTGAAAATGTAAAATTACCAAAATACCCTTTAAGTTGCCGGTATGGCCTAAAAATACCCCGGGACCCAAACTACACCCCCGGGTAGTGTTTTCTGACTATCTCGACCCTTATGGACGCGTTGACGCATTCAAAATGACCATACGGTTTATAGATTTTAAATTCACTTTTATTATCAAAATATTATACCGTGACGCGGCGGTCCCACGCGTCTCAACAAAATACAAAATTTCTAAAATGCCGTATATAAATCTCACGACAAATTTTATAATACCAAATACATATATACTCATATATGCACATAATCAAATACCAATTCGCATCTCATTAGTATTTATAACCCAGATTAATTTCCAATTAATACACATTTAATTAATTAATCCCAAAAATAAATATGGACAAAAGTACGAGGTATTACATACTTCCCCCCTAATAACTAAATTTCGTC
Source organism: Sambucus nigra (assembly GCA_949130495.1). Taxonomy (NCBI): domain Eukaryota; kingdom Viridiplantae; phylum Streptophyta; class Magnoliopsida; order Dipsacales; family Adoxaceae; genus Sambucus; species Sambucus nigra. Next base: position 251,751,282 of record OX422215.1, read on the forward strand.
CCGAAATTCGAAACTAGAAAGTACCTGCTAAAAACAGCTCTGGATAACGCTCGCGCATCTCATCCTCGCGCTCCCATGTGGACTCCTCGACATTGTGATGTCGCCACTGAACACGCACTAACGGGACTATCTTTGACCGCAGTTTCCTCTCGCTTCGGTCCAAAATAGCAATTGGCCCCTCCTCGTAGGAGCTATCCAGCTGGAGATCGATGTCCTCCACAGCAATGTGAGAATGAGCCAAATCATCTCTAAGGTATTTCCTCAGCGAGGAAATATGGAACACGTCGTGAATCCGATGCAAGTGCTCCGGTAGCCCGAGTCTATACGCAACCGGTCCGATCCGCTCAATAATAGGAAACGACCCCACATACCTCAGTGCCAACTTCCCCTTCTTCCCGAAACGCATAATCCCCTTCATAGGAGATACTCTGAGCAAAACCTGGTCCCCCACTTGGAACTCCCTGAAATATCTCTTCGCATCAGTATAACTCTTCTTCCTGTCTTGAGCTACCCGAATGCGACTCCGAATCAACTCAATCCTTGCCGAAGTATCCTGAATCACTTCCGGCCCAAGTAGTTTGTTGTCCCCCACCTCCAACCAACATGCTGGGGAACGACAAGGCCTACCGTACAACGCCTCAAACGGAGCCATGCCAATAGTGAACTGATAGGAGTTGTTGTAAGCAAACTCCACCAGTGGAAGGTACTGCTCCCATTCATCCCCGAAGTCAATAATGCACATGCGTAGCATGTCCTCCAACATCTGATTGGTGATCTCTGTCTGCCCATCGGTCTGCGGATGATAAGCCGTACTCAACCGCAATTTCGTGCCCATGGCCTCCTGGAAACTCTCCCAAAACCTCGAAACAAATATCTTGTCTCTATCAGACACGATATTTAGGGGCACACCGTGAAGTCTCACAATCTCTTAAATGAAGAGCTGAGCATACTGTCCCGTAGTGTAGTCAGTCCTTACGGGTAAGAAGTGAGCGACCTTGGACAACCTGTCCACAATTACCCAAACGGAGTCGTGACCCCTCTGCGACGTCGGCAACCCCGTGATGAAGTCCATGGATATGCTTTCCCACATCCACACCGGGACCTCCAATGGCTGTAGCAATCCTTCTGGTCTCTGGTGATCCACTTTTACGAGCTGACAAGTGGCGCATTTCGAGACAAACTCAGCGATATCTCTTTTCATACCGCTCCACCAATACTGTCATCTCATGTATTGGTACATTTTGTCCCCTCCGGGATGTACCGCGAACCGTGAGCCGTGCGACTCTTCCATCACCTCGTGTCGCAATTCTTCCCCTTCCGGAACTACCAACCTCCCATTGAAGAGTAATCCCCCGTCTAAGCTAACGGTATAGGACTCGGCTCCCTCTGCTAGTAATCGAACTATCTGCTCCTGACAGAACGAGTCATTAGCCTGTGCCCGTACTACCTTCGTGACAATCTGCGGTGTAACGGTCATCACGGACATGAAAGATCGGGCCACTGCATCCTGGTGTCCCAATTCCTTCCACTTTGCCTTCCACGCCTCTGCCACCTCATCTGCTGGCCAACGGCTCAACGCGTCTGCTACCACGTTAGCCTTACCCGGGTGGTACTGGATGTCGAACTGGTAATCCTTCACAAATTCAAGCCACCTACGCTGCCGCATATTTAATTCCTTCTGCGTGAACAGATACTGTAGTGACTTGTGGTCCGTGAACAGCTGAAACTTCTCCCCCAAAAGATAGTGCCTCCAAATCCGTAAGGCAAATACCACTGCTGCCAACTCCAAATCATGCGTGGGGTAATTCTTCTCGTGAGGCTTAAGCTTACAGGAAGCATAAGCTATGGCCTGTCTCTCCTGCTGCAATACACCTCCCAGTCCTTGCAAAGACACATCGGTGTAAACCAAATACTCAACTCCCGGTCTCGGCAATGCTAACACAGGTGCTGAGGTCAATTTGTCCTTCAATTCATCGAATGCCAACTGACAGGCATCACTCCAGATGTAGGGCACACCCTTACGAGTCAAATGTGTCAAAAGACCTTCTATCTCCGAGAAACCTCGAATAAACCTCCTGTAGTATCCTGATAGGCCCAAGAAACTACGAATCTCAGTTGGTGTCGTGGGCTGTCCCCACTCCCTCACCGCTGACACCTTCCCCGGATCAACAGATATTCCCTGGGCGGAAATGATATGCCCCAAAAACTGGACGTCCTTCAGCCAAAACCCGCACTTCTCATATTTTGCATACAACTCGTTCTGACGGAGTGTCTGCAAAACCTGCCTCAAATGCTCGGCGTGCTCCTCCTCTGTCTGAGAGTAAACCAGAATATCATCAATGAAGACAATGACAAACTGGTCTAGGAAATCCCTGAACACTCTGTTCAACAAGTCCATAAACATTGCTGGAGCGTTGGTCAAGCCGAAAGGCATAACCCGAAACTCGTAAGAACCATATCTCGATAAGAACACAGTCTTCGAGACATCCTCCTCCCTGATACGCAACTGATGGTATCCCGATCTCAAGTCAATCATCGAGAAGAAAGAAGCTCCTCTCAACTGGTCGAATAAGTCATCGATACGAGGCAACGGATACTTATTCCGTATCGTGACCTTATTCAACTCTCGGTAGTCCACACACAATCTCAGTGAACCATCCCTCTTCTTCACAAACAAAACTAGAGCGCCCCAAGGTGAGGTACTCCTGCGAATTAAGCCTTGCCCTAACAGCTGTTCTATCTGATCCCGTAGCTCTCTCATCTCAGCTGGAGCCATACGGTATGGTGCGCGTGCTATAGGTCTCGTACCCGGTAGCAAATCTATAACAAAGTCTATCTCTCGACTGGGTGGTAGGACTGGTATCTCCTGAAACACATCCGAATACTCTCTGACAACTGGGATCGAATCTAAAGGAATCACAACCTCCTTAGAGGTATCCTCCTCTATGTAATACAGATGAGCGGTCGATCCTCCCTCTGGGCGAGGCATCGCCACTATAAACATCTCTTGCCCCGGAATGGCAAAAACAATGCTCCCGCTGAAGCAATCAATCATGGCCCTATATGCTACGAGCCAATCCATACCGATGATCACATCGTGAACATGCATGTCTAACACTAACATGTCTGCAGGCAAGACCAAACTACCGACCTCTACTCCCACTCCCCGGCATATAAAGAAAATAAGTGACCCACTCCCTAATGGTGAGTCGACACACGTCACTGTGCTCTCTGCCGTAGCTAACAATCCTAAAGCTTTCGCGAAGTGTGTAGCTATAAAACAATGTGTAGCACCCGTATCAAATAACACCCGACCCATAGTGCCATGGATAGGAAACGTACCCTCGATCGCGGGCGGTGCCTGTGGAACTGCAGCCTGGTGGATGTTGTAGACACGTCCATACTGGAGCTGCCCCTGCTGAGCTGGGACTGCTGGAATGGGTGGCAATGCTGCCATCTGTGGCGGTGCGGGAAGAGCGGCGGGAAACATAGGCCTCTGTGGCTCCTGGCGAGCACCCTGTTGCTGCTGCTGTGGGGCCCTGCCCCTATCAGGACAATCCTGCTTCTTATGGCCAGTCTTGCCACAAACAAAGCACTTTCCTGGGAAGTTCCCTCCCCTCTGCCCCTGCTGTCCCCGGCCCTGGTGGCCGTTACCGTTCCTCCCTTGGCCCTGCTGGCCCTGGTGAAACTGCAGCCCATTCTGTCCCTATTGGCCCTGATGGCCGTTTGGACCCTGATGGCCCTGACGGAAACCTCCCTGTCCCTGCCTGTAGTTCCCTGACCGGAACCTCTTATTATCCCCCTGCTGGGAACCCTGCTCAGTCTGTCTCTGCCCCTGACCCGATTGTGCCCCGCTGGCACCATGTCCTCCAGTCCTGCCCTGATGGCTAGACTCTCCCGACCTTTTGACCTCGGCCATATGAAAACGGTGGTCCTGGCAGTGTAACAATGTAGCGTTAACCACATCAGAATAAGTGGCCAACGATAGGTTCCCCAGCAGATGCTGACGGATCCTCCAATTCAACCCATCGGTGAACTTCTCAATCTTCTTCTTCTCTGTTGGTATCTCGTCTAGAACGATGTTCAACAGATTAGTGAACTCGGCCTCATACTCGGCCACTGTCTTGCCTTCCTGCTTCAAACTCATCAGCTTTCTCCTCATCTCTGTATGAACTACGGACGGAAAGTACATGCCGTCAAACCGCACCCAGAACTCCTGAATCGTGAGAGTATCCCTCTCCTCTGCAGTGGTAATAGACTCCCACCACTGTAGTGCAGATCCCACTAGCTTGAAAGTAGCTAGCACCTGTTTCTGAACATCAGTGCACTCATGCATCCTCAAATGCCTCTGCATGTCCTTCCTCCATTGGCTCGAGACTACCACATCTGAGCTACCTGCAAACTCTGGCGGATGCGCTTTCTGAAAAGCGTCTCGTACACGCTCCTAAGAAGACGGAAATGCATTAACCTGTGCTGGCGCGGCAACCGGCGCCTGAGGTGGTGCCTGCTGAACAACGGCAATGGCTGTATTCACCGCTTGAGCTACTATAGCTGCAACCTCAACGGCGTTCAACATGCCCTGAACTGGAGCGGGCTGGGGTTCGGGCATTGCATTCCTGGGAACTCGTCGTGCACGTCGTGGAGGCATCTGAAATAAGAACAAAGTTTATAAGTTCACGGTTATAAACTTAATAAAGCTGAAGAACGAAGCATACACAATAAGAGTACAACAGTCCTAAAATATAGGGCTCTATATCAAAGAAACGTAGCGGAAACATAATAGCCGTACAGATCCTAAAGGACACTAGAACCTGATGCTCTGATACCACCTGTGACACCCTGACTAATTAAATACCGGGTATCTACTCCTTTATTAAATTAATTCAAAATGCCAAGTTGGCTCAGTTAATAGCATCACCGTCGAAAACATTTTTTTTTTTTTACTAACCACCTAGTAACTAAAAAGTAAGTGCCAAATTTTATTTAAAGTCTGATTAACAAGCAACAAGTGTAAGGAAGAAATAAATAACACCATTCACCATACTGAAGTAAAACAAATACCCATCACAATAGAGTAAAATAAAGTCTGGAGGAAAACTCCTCACTACAATCCCAAAACTGAAATGCATAACCGAATACTGAAATAATAAATGCTAAAGTCTGAGAACTGAAAAGTAAGAATGTCTCTAAATAGAAATGGGCAACATGCCCTACAACTGATAGATAGTGACTCTGGAATCCAAAAGATAGAAGCGTCTACATGCAAATCCCTGTAGCTTCCACAAACAGCTACAACTCGTCACCTGAATGAGAATCCTATGCTTGGTGTCCCTGTGGCTGGGCACCTAAAATGGTTTTACAACAAAAAGAGATTTGAAAAGCAAACGGGTCAGAGCCCGAATGTGGAGTTATATTTTAAAAACCTGCAAGTGCTTTAAAAACATTTAAAACATTAAATGCAAAGTACATGTTAGGACGTGCACTCACATTATATTCTCACCTCTCGTCTAACTGTGCACTCCTAACGCAAATACCCATCTACAACGATATAAACCACTAGCTAAGTAACGACATATCTAGCTAGACTGCCAAAGGTCCTACCCATAATACTTGGTTCCATTAACATAATAACGCTCTTAATTGAATAGGGTTTAACGTAAACTCAGATACTCAATATGCAATATATATAACTATCAGTTAACTCGCAATATTATTCTCGGGACAATATCGTAATTATATTCACATCATTAACATGAAGATTCTCATTAATTGAGTGTATATTATTCACATCATAAATATACAATACAAGCACCCCGAGAACTAAGCTGCGGTGCACACATACTCTGCTATCCATCCCGGTACATCACGTACATAAGGATCACATATTCCGAATCTCTCTGGAATAGTTCAGATAACACAAATCACAAATAGTGGAGGCAAACACAGTCACCATCACATGGGTCACGCACATACCTACGCTCCCATGATCAGCAGACTTATTAATATCACAATAAGTCCTTCTATGACCTATGTTCATCGAGGTACCAGTCTATATCCCCCCCGTAGGCACACAAGGATTAGAGGGTCCTAAGCGAACGCAACCTCCCGTGATAGCAAGTATGGTAGGTATGTCATACACACAATCATATACCAATACTAAGTAAACACACGTCTTAGTAATACCGTATTTTAATCGTAGTACATATTCTCATACTAACTTATAATTAACACAATTCATACCATTTCGGTTTGTAATTGTACGCGCCATAATTATCTCACGTCGTAGTAGACACTCACGTCTCAACCCAAACCGTCCATGCAATACACTCTCGTATGTAAATTCCTTCTCATAAATACCCAAATGTCCCAATTCTATCATTATTACATCTATGGAATGATATCTATATCCTCGAACAAGTTTACGGAACTCCAAAAGTCAAAACAGTCCAAAAAGGACCAAACTGTCAACTCGTTAGAAGTCTCGTTCGAACGAGACTGTTCGAACGAGATTCCTCTGCCAACTCGTTAGAAGACTCGTTCGAACGAGGCTGTTCGAACGAGGTCCCAGTTCGTTCGAACGAACTGTACCATCTAACGATATCTCGTTCGAACGAGATATAGAACGAAATCCCTACTCGTTAGCAACGACTGGTCAACTCATTAGAAGCTCGTTCGAACGAGTTCGTTCGAACGACCTGGGGGTTGCTTCTAACGAGCTACCAGCTTCGGCCCAGATTTTTCTCCAAATTGTTTTTCATCCATTTTAACACCTCAAATATTCTAAACTAAGTCCCAACAATCTTTTTAAGGTCTATAATCAATACTAAACATATATAGTCACATCCTAACATGTTTTTAAGGGATCAATCCATCCTAACATCAATTAAATTTACAACTTTCTACACTTTTTCCAAATATCTCAAGAACATGAACCCTAACTACATATCATCATCAAATCCCAGAATTTAATTCGTTTTTCTTTCACCCAATCATGTATTAACATCAGATTAATCGTCTCCAAACTATTCTACATGCAATTTATCCTCAATATTCAGAACCTAAGTCCAGTTAATCATGGGTTTTCATTCATCTTCCAATAACAATTATATATCTTCAATTTTCTAACATGGAAAGAACATTTGCTGAAGTTAAACATAATTAAACCACTTGCCTTGTTTGTTTCCAGATTTGGTGTTGATTTGGTGAAGAATCTCTGCAGAATTTTCTCTCTTTCTCTCCTTCTCCAAGCTCCTTCTCCAATGGTGGCTTAAGGTGGCTAGGGTTTTGATTTGGGAACTTAGAAAACCTAAATGATAACCTACGTAGCTTACTAGGTTAATATGGTTTGGTTAATGGGATTAATGGGTTAAATCCACATCAGATTTACATCTCTAATTTTCGTCACTTTTAATTCTTAAAAATGTAAAATTATCAAAATACCCTTTAAGTTGCCGGTATGGCCTAAAAATACCCCGAAACCCAAACTACACCCTCGGGTAGTGTTTTCTGACTATCTTGACCCTTCCGGACGCGTTGGCGCACTCAAAACTACCATACGGTTTATAGATTATAAATTCACTTTTATTATCAAAATATTATACCGTGACGCGGCGGTCCCACGCGTCTCAACAAAATACAAAATTTCTAAAATGCCGTATATAAATCTCACGACAAATTTTATAATACCAAATACATATATACTCATATATGCACATAATCAAATACCAATTCGCATCTCATTAGTATTTATAACCCGTATTAATTTCCAATTAATACGCATTTAATTAATTAATCCCAAAAATAAATATAGACAAAAGTACGGGGTATTACACTGCATTAGTCCCGTGCGAGGTGTTGGTGCCTCGTACGGGGCTGTTTGGGGGTTATTTCGGTGTTCCACCCTTTAACGACGTGTTTTTAAGCCTATATCCAGAGATTTTCAAATTATCTTCTTTTCTGAAACTGAGGATTCCGTGACCATTCCGTCAATTCCTACGAGTTTCATGGATCTTGTGCCAGGTGTGTGTGCATCTCACAGGGCCGTTTTGAGGATCTTTTAGGGTTTCTCCCTCTAATGACTTGTTTATGTTTTTAAGACAAAGTTTAAATACTATCAAATTATTTTTCTCCTCTCAAATCAGGAGTCACGTGACCACGCGTTCACTTCCTACTAGTAACATTGGTCACGTGTGAGGTGTGGGTGACTCTCTTTAGCCTATTTGGGGGCTGTTTCAGGATTTCGCCCTCTAACAGCATGTTTTTAAGCCTAAGTGTATATATTTCTCCCTCTCAAGTTGGGAGTTTCGTTACCACGCGATCAATTCCTATGAGATGCATTGGTCCCATACGAGGGGTTTGTGCCTCTATAGGGGCCGTTTGGGATTTTTTTAGGGTTTTGCCCTCTAATTGCATGTTTATGTAGCCTAAGTTTAGATTTTCTTAAATTATCGATGTTCTCACAAACCGAGGGTAACATTAGCACAAGGTCTATTCCTATGAGTTTTGTTGGTCCCTTGCCAGGTGTTGGTCCCTCTCATCACGCCGCTGAGCGGGTGTTTCAGGGTTTCATCCACAAACAGAATGTTTTACACCCTAAGTCTAGGTATTATAAAATTATCTATGTGCTCTCAAACAAAGGGGCCCGTAACCACGCTATCACTTCCTACGATTAACATCGGTCCCGTGCGAAGTATGGGTGCCCCTCACGGGGCCGTTTGTATGGAGTTTTAGTGTTTTTTCCCTCTACGAGATGCATTTGTCACGTGCGAGGTGTTGGTGCCTCTCATGGGGTCGTTTGGGGGGGTGTTAAACAACATGTTTACATTATTAGTCCTTAGTCTATATATTCTTAAATTATCATTTTCCTCATAAACTTGGGTTCTCGTGACCACACGGTCAGTTCCTACAAGTTATATTATTTCCATGCGAGGTGTTGGTGACTCTCGCGGGGTCGTTTTTGGGGTGTTTCGTGGTTTCGCCATCTAATGAAAAGTTTTTAACCCTAAGTATAGATATTTTCAAATTATCTCCGTGCTCTCAAACTGGGGTCCCGTGACTATGCGGTCACTTCGTACATGTTTCATTGGTCCCGTTGAGGTGTAGGTGCCTCTCACGGGGCCTTTAGGAGGGTGTTTTGGGGTTTCTTTCTCTAACAACATGTTTATGTTTTTTAGCCGATGTCTAGAAAATCCCAAACTATAGTTGTTCTCTGAAACTGGGGGTCTCGTGATTATGCAATTAGTTCCTATGAGTAACATTAGTCCCGTGCGAGGTTCTAGTGACTCTCACGGGGCTGCTTGGGGGCAGTTTCGGGGTTTCGCCCTCTAACGGAATTTTTTTAAACATAAGTCTAGATACTTTCAAACTATTGTCGTGTTCTCAAATTGAGGGTCCTTAAACTATTGTGTCAATTCCTAAGAGCTTCATTGGTCCATGCGAGGTGTTGGTATCCCAGACGTGGTTATTTGGAGTGTCTTTTCGGGTTTCACCCTCTAATGACATATTTATGTTTTTAATATTGATTTAAATATTCTCAAATTATCACCATGGTCTCTAACAGAGGTCCGGTGACAATGCGATCATTTCCAATGAGTTACATAGGTCCCGTTCAAGGTGTTCGTGCCTCTCATGAGGCCATTTCGGGGTTTCGCCCACCAACGACATGTTTTTAAGCCTAAGTTTATATATTTTCAAATAATAATTTTTTCGCAAATCAAGGTTCCCATGACAACACGTTTGTTCTTAAAAGATGCATTTGTCCGATGCAAGATGTTGGTGCCTCGCACGTGGCCGTTTGGGGGGCATTTCAGGGTTTCGCATTCTTCCGACTTTCTTTTAAGCCTGAGTATAGATATTCTAAAATTATTTTTGTGTTGTCAAACTGGGGGTATCGTGACCACGGGGTGAGTTCCTACGTCTTACATTAGTCCCAAGTGAGGTGCTGGTGCCACTCACGGTGTCGTTTACTGGGTATTTCGGGGTTTCTCCCTATAGCAACATGTTCATGTTAAGAATCCTAAGTCTACATATTATTCAATTATCGATGTGCTCATAAATCGGGGGTCCTACGATCATGTGGTCAGTTCCCACGAGTTACATTGGTCCGGTGTGAGGTCTTGGTTCCCTCACGAGGCCTTTGGTTGGTGTTTTAGGGTTTCCCCTCTAATGACATGTTTTTAGTCCAAATTCTAGATATTTTCAAATTATCATCTATTCTCAAACCCAGGGTCCCATGACCACGCAGTCAGTTCCTAGAAACTTCATTGGTCATGTGTGAGGTGTAATGTTTCTCTCGGAGCCGTTTGGGGGGTGTTTTGGGGTTTCTCCCTCTAGAAACATGTTTATGTTTTTAAGAATAAGTCTACATATTATAAAATTATTTTTTTGATCTGAAATCGGGGGCCCATGACCATGCAGTTAGTTCCTACGAGTACATTGGTCCTGTGTGAGGTGTTGGTGCCTTTAGCGGGGCTATTTGGGAGGTGTTTTGGGTTTTGCCCTCTAACAGCATATTTTTAAGCCTAATTCTAGATATTTTCAAGTTATCATAGTATTTTTAAATCGGGGGTCCATCACCACATGGTTTTTTCGTACGATATTCATTGGTCACGTACGAGATGTTGGAGCATCTCATAGGGCCGTTTAGGGGTGTTTTGGGGTTTCGTCGTCTAACAGATTATTTATGTTATTAAAATTAAGTATAGATATTCTTAAATTATTGGTGTGCCCACAAAATGGGGCTCCCATGGCCATGTGTCCAGTTCCTACGAGTTATATTATTCCTGTGTGAGGTGTTGGATCCTATCACGGGGCCTTTTGGGGGGTGGTTTAGTGTTTCGCCCTCTAACGACAATGTGACAACCCGCAATCCGAAATAAAGGGTGGCCAGCCCTATACCCCGCTAAATAGGAAATCATGGATAATATCATCCCCAGCATCACGACAATATACAAAGTGTAAGGAATAACCACTCTATATTCCAGAAAACGGGTTATCAAAAACTTTGATTTGAAATAAAAAGAAAAACATTTTCAACAACCCATAATAGAAATAGAGGGTGGAAACCCCCACAAGCGCATATAAGAAATCCCGAAAGATACAAAGGACCGAATAAAACTTCGGTCAATACCAACATACAACATACATATAGTACCAAGTGTTACATAATAAATTCATTATACAATTACAATAGTTGGGCAACATGCCCGAATGAGCCGAACATAACTAGAAACATAAACAGAGGCGTCTACTCAAAATCCCGTGAAACCCGCACAATATCACGGCTCCTCAAAAACATGTGGAAGGGAAGGTCATTACGGGCGACCGTGCGGCGGAACACCTGAACGGATAATATAGATATACATACACAACAAGAAAAGGAAAACCGGTCAGGGCCGGGTATATGTGATCAATAGATAAATGACAAGTATGATAATGATGCACAATGAAGCATGGATGATAGTCTAGCATGTTGACAGCATATAAGGAACTGAAACTGGGAGGGACTACACAGAGTGAGATTCATACTAAAACAGAATTAAAAGTGCTTATAAGCCTTTATCATCTTTAATCATATTTCAATTCAAATATTCATTTTCCATTCCTTATCAGGAATATAATTGTCATCATGTGCTCTATATGGCACTAATCTCAATAACATGCTCTTTGCGGCATAACTTGCTCTTTATGGCATTAATGTTCCATCGAGTCCAACTCGATAATTAGAATTGTCATAATTATAAATATAATGCTTCTAAGACTGCCCGTCCGGGTTTCCCCACTGAGCGCGTCCCTAAATAACCATCATCTTCCAGGGCCTAACATAAGACAACCTGGGATCCTATCGAAAGCGTCGGGAAGCGGCCATGAGCCTGCGTGGTAGCCAAGGCCACACCCGGAATCTCCCTACCCCCGCAGAAAAATATATATAACCATAAGCGCTCCCATGGCCTAGGACTATATCCACCCTGCATTCATTAGCCAGGGGGCTTCACCTATCGAGCGGACTTCCCTTAAGATGGTATTTAGAGAGGTGTGTAACATCCATTTTATTAATTCCCATTTTAAGTAAACGTATAAGTTAAATCGGGACTACACATGATACGTACCGACATAACATTCTCGATAAGGAATTCAGACTCCAAAGTTATCCCCAAGGCCTCTTTAGGCTTTAATATAAACCATCAAGTCAAAATGTAACTCAAGTTGAATTCTAAAGTCTCCAAAATCGACCTTAATACATTCTAGACCCTTATAAAACTACAAGACAAAAGAAATGCCTAAGCATCACTTTAAATTCCCCCTTGAACGAACCCTAGATGAACCCTTTCAAGTCTAGGATGTCGACCCAACTCAACTAGTACTCTAAACCCTATGTTTACTTCATTTAAGAAGGTCCCTAATCAATAATCCTAAAGAAAAGGGGTTAAAAATGAAAAAAGAAAAATTGAAAAAGTGCAGGGCTACCGAATCGATTCGCCCCCTTGGCCGAATCGATTCGGCCAGAAAAATTGAGATTCTGCATAATAGCCGAATCGATTCGCTCAGAGGGCCGAATCGATTCGGTCTGAAAATCTGGGTTTCTGCATAACTGCCGAATCGATTCGGATAAATTCCGAATCGATTCGGTCAACAAGACCTGGGCACTGGAACTAACCGAATCGATTCACCCAGGGGGCCGAATCGATTCGGGCCTGCGATTTTGCCAAGAAATGGCTATGGAGTTTTGGACTCCATTTTCTACCCAAACCCAAATTTCTCCAAACCAAACTCATATACCAACACTATAAGAACATCAATGATGCTATTGATCATCTTAAAACCTCATGAATCATCTTTGAGTAAATCAAAACCCAAAATACATAAGAAAACCCTAAGTTTTCTAAACTAAAATCAATACACCATTATCATAACAAATCATCTATCTCAAGACACAATTAGCAAGTAAAAACTTGCCTTGATTCAGCAAATATGCAGGTTCCTTAGTGTAGCAACAATCTCTCTCAATCTCCAAAGCTTTCTCTCCACTCTTCTCTTTTCTCTCTTAGGTTAGGAAGGGATTTTGGGGAAATAGAAGACTTAGTAGGCATAAATCGTGACTTAAGGTAAATGATCCACTTAATTAATCAAAAGTGCGATAATATAATACGCAATAGCATAATTAAAGCACAACCAGTCAAAAATGCCCAAAATCACAAAATACAATATGGTACATTATTTGACTATTTCGCACGTTCCGGAATCAACGGCAACCTCCAAATTATCATTTGGACATTTTAAAATTAAATTTGGGTTCCGGTCTCATTATTAAGCCAAATATCATTTTAAATTCAGATGATATTAATAAGCATGACATAGCAATATTTTCCCATGATTATGATATGTATGCAACCTCATAATAAATATCAACTTTTCTACATTGAATTAACATTCAAATCATAACCCAACACTGGTCTCTAATTACTATACTAAGTAATTACTATAAAATACGGTCTCATAAGCGAGGGTTATTACATACTCCCCCCCTTATGAGGGAATTTTTCCCCCAAAATTCAGGCGTACCTCATGAGAAAAGATGTGGATATTTCTCCCGCATCTCATCTTCGCGTTCCCAAGTTGATTCGCTTGCATGATGATGACTCCAATGGAATCTCACTAGAGGCACCACCCGAGATCTAAACTTTCACTCCCCAAACTCAAGGATAGAAACCGGTTGTTCTTCATAAGAAACATCGGGCTGCAAATCGATATCTTCGAAAGGGATGTGCCAAAGGGCACCTTCACACCTTCTGTACTTTTTCAAAGAGGAGACATGAAATACATCATGGATTTGTTGTAAGGGTTCCGGCAAGGCAAGTTGGTATTCTACAGGACCAACCTTTGCAATCACCGGGAAAGGTCCAACAAAGCGGGGTGCAAGCTTTCCTTTCTTCCCAAAACGCTTAATGCCCTTCATCGGGGACACTCGCACCAACACTTGGTCTCCAACCTCCAACTCCATATGTCTCCTACCCGCATCGGCATAACTCTTTTGGCGATCTTGGGCTACCCGTATGCGATTTCGAATAAGCTCAATCTTCGAAGAAGTATCTTGGATCATTTCAAGTCCAAGGAACTTATTATCACCCACTTCCAACCAACAAGCGGGCGAGCTACAAGGCCTGCCATACAGAGCTTCATAAGGTGCCATACCAATGGTAAATTGGTATGAGTTGTTGTAAGCAAACTCAACCAATGGAAGATATTATTCCCAACTGCCTTTAAAGTCGAGTATGCACATACGAAGCATATCCTCCAACATCTGGTTTACCCTTTCGGTCTGACCGTCTGTTTGAGGATGATAGGAAGAGCTTAACTTCAATTCAGTCCCCATAGCTCCCTGGAAACTCTGCCAAAAGTGGGACACAAATATTTTATCTCTGTCGGAGATAATATTCAAAGGTACCCCGTGGATTCTGACGATCTCCTCAATGAACAACTGGGCGTAACGGGCGGTATCATAATCGGTGCGCACAAGCAAGAAGTGTGCCGACTTAGTCAAACGGTCGACAATCACCCAAATTGAGTCATGACCCTTTTGCGATCTAGGCAAGCTCGTAACAAAGTCCATCGAAATGCTCTCCCATTTCCATACGGGAATCTCGAGCGGTTGTGACAAACCTGTCGGTCGCTGGTGATCAATCTTAACCAACTGACAAGTAGTGCATTCAGACACAAACTCTGAGATATCCCTCTTCATACCCGCCCACCAATACAAACGACGCATATCTTGGTACATCTTGTCCCCGCCTGGATGCACCGCGAACTTCGACCCGTGGGATTCTGCCATCACTGCACATCTCAAATCCCCATCATCGGGAACCACAAGTCTTCCATGGAAGCGTAGTCCACCCTCAGAGCCTATTGAGTACGACTTCGCTCCCTCAGCCAACAACTGGCGTATGTGGTCTTGACAAACCTTATCTCTCTTTTGAGCTTCCACAATCTTTGCTATAATCGTGGGAGTAACCGTCATCACTGAAAGGAATGCTCTCGCTCCGGCATCCTCCAGGCTGAGTTCTTTCCACTTAGCCTTCCACACCTTAGCTAAGTCTCCATCAGGCTTTCTACTCAAGGCATCTGCTACCATATTCGCCTTCTCGGGGTGGTAATGAATGTCAAATTGGTAGTCTTTCACAAACTCCAACCAACGGCGCTGGAGCATGTTCAAATCCTTTTGGGAGAATAAGTACTGCAGCGATTTGTGGTCGGTGAAAAGACTAAAATTTTCCCCCAAGAGGTAATGCCTCCATATCTTCAAGGCAAATACAACGGCGGCGAATTCCAAGTCATGCACTGGATAGTTCCTCTCGTGAGGCTTCAACTTACGAGAAGCGTATGCAATAGGTTGTCTCTCTTGTTGAAGAACACCTCCCAATCCTTGAAGGGATGCATCGGTGAAGACGAGATATTCCAACCCCGGCTTTGGCAATGCCAGGACTGGAGCTGAAGTCAGTCTATCCTTGAGCTCATCGAAAGCCGCTTGACATGAACTGTCCTAAACAAATCTTACTCCTTTCCAGGTCAAATTCGTCAACGGGCTAGCAACCTTAGAAAATCCCTTAATGAATCGACGGTAATAGCCCGCCAAGCCCAGAAAACTACGAACTTCAGTGGGCGTCGTGGGCTGACCCCACTCCTTCACTGCGACCACCTTACTCGGATCCACAGACACGCCTTGGGATGACACCACATATCCCAAAAATTGAACTTCCTTCAACCAGAAGACACACTTCTCAAACTTTGCATACAATTGATGATCTCTCAATCTCTGCAGGACCAACCGCAAGTGAGCAGCGTGATCCGACTCCGTCTGAGAATAGACTAGGATGTCATCAATAAATACAATGACAAACTGGTCAAGGAAATCCCGAAACACCCTATTCATAAGGTCCATAAACACTGCAGGGGCATTGGTTAGCCCGAAGGGCATAACCAAGAACTCATAAGATCCGTAACGGGTCAGAAAAGCCGTCTTGGACACATCTTGCTCTCGTATCCTCAATTGGTGATACCCTGTCCGCAAGTCGATCTTGGAGAAGTAAGAAGCTCCCCTAAGTTGATCAAATAAGTCGTCGATGCGAGGTAAAGGGTATTTATTCCGGATGGTGACTTTATTCAACTCTCTATAGTCCACGCATAACCGGAGAGAACCGTCTCTCTTCTTTACAAACAATACCGGAGCGCCCCACGGCTAGGTACTATGCCTAATAAAGCCCTACTCCAGTAGCTTCTAAATCTGATATCTCAGCTCCCTCATCTCCACAGGAGCCATTCGGTAAGGAGCTTTGGCGATCGGCCTAGTTCCCGGCATTAAATCAATCACAAACTCTATTTCCCGACTTGGAGGTAATCCGGGTATCTCCCGAAAAATATCTTCAAAGTCCCGAATGATGGGAAGAGAATCTAGGGGAACCACGACATCTCGAGATGCATCTTCCGCAATACAATATAAATAAGCACTCGTGCTCCCTTCCACACAAGGCATGATTACTAGGAACATCTCTTGTCCCGGAACCACAAAAATTATACTCTTCCCGTAGCAATTCACTATAGCACGGTACTTCACTAGCCAATCCATACCCAAAATTACATCGTACCCGACCATATCAAGGAAGAGCAAATCGGCATCAAAACACAAGTCACCAAGGTTAATTCCTACGTTTTTACACACGAAGAAAATCAATGAGCCATCGCCCATAGAGGATTCGACGCTAGTGAAAGTACTTTCAGCAGATTTTATCAAACCTGTAGTCTGAGCAAAACTTCTAGAAATAATGGAGTGTGTAGCACCCGTATCAAATAGAATTCGACCCATGTGCCCCTGAATGAGAAACTTACCCTCGATCGCCGGTGGTGCCGGAGGAGCTGGGGGAAGCAAAGCCTCCTGAAGATGGTAAACCCTTCCGTACTGCAATTTCCCCTGTTGAGGAGGAGCAACCGGATTAGGCGCTTGGGGCGGAAACTGTACATACGGCTGCTGTGGGGCCCGAGGAAGATGCCCTCCAACCAACTGAGGACACGCCCTTTTATAGTGGCCCAGTTCCCCACGCTGAAAACATTTGATTGCCGTAACATCCTGATTTCTACCTTGGTTATTTCGGAGTTGTCCCGCACCTCGGCCCTGTTGGCCCCTACCTCCATTTCCACCTCGACCTCCCTGTGGTTGCTGACCGCCTTGACCTTGCCTGTTATTATTACCGCCAGCATTAAACCCACCGAAATGCTGACGCTTGGACGAATCCCCCTGCTGAGGATTCCTCTCAACCTGCTTGTTCCCCTAGGATTGGGAAGAAGAAGATGTTCCCCCTCCACTCCCAACTCCTCCTTGCCTCACTGTTTGCCCCACAGTAACTACCTTCTTCTTGTTTAGCAGAAACAATCGGTGCTCCTGACAGTGAAGCAAAGCGGCATTCATCACATCACCAAAAGTCACCAGAGATGGATTTCCCAGCAAATGTTACTTTATTCGCCAGTTCAAACCTCCCACAAACTTGGAGATCCTCTTCGATTCTGGAGTTACCTCATCCGGTATAAAACGGGCTAACCGGGTAAACTCTTCTTCATATTCAGCAACTGACCTCTCCCCCTGAACCAAATCCTGCAGCTTCCTCTGCATTTGCCTCTGAACCGCGGGAGGGAAATACTTCCCATTAAACAAAGCCCAAAAATTTGTAATGGACATAGTATCCCTCTGCTCGGGTGTCGTCATTGACTCCCACCAATGTAAGGCCGGTCCTACCAGCTTGAAAGTAACGAGAATCTGCTTCTTCTCCTCACTACATTCCACCATCCTAAGACGGCGCTGCATATCTCTCTTCCACTAGTTCACCTTGATAACATCTGAACCTCCCTCAAATTCCGGGGGATGTCCCTTAAGGAAAGATTCTCTCACCCGTTCCCATTGAGAAGGTCCCGTGGGAACTTGTGCTTCTTGTCCCCTTACTGGAGCTTGTGGCATTTGTTGGGCCACGGCAGTCATCGCGGTGTTGACAGCTTGGGCCACAATATTTGCCACTTCAGCGGCACTGATACTCCCCTGCTACGGTGGAGGACCAAACTCATCCTCAACGACCCTATTAAGTCTAGCGGGACGTCCTCTCTTCGGCGGCATCTGAGATAAAGACGATAGAGAGTTAAAACATAATGTAAGACAATCTATTTAGCAGAAGATCGCATACATAAGCAGCAAAACAATCCTAACATTAAGTTCTATATCAAAGAACGCTACGGTAGAACGTGACAAGTCCGCATAGATCCTAAAGACTCTAGAACCTGATGCTCTGATACCATCTGTGACAACCCGCAATCCGAAATAAAGGGTGGCCAACCCTATACCCCGATAAATAGGAAATCATGGATAATATCATCCCCAGCATCACGACAATATACAAAATGTAAGGAATAACCACTCTATATTCCAGAAAACGGGTTATCAAAAACTTTGATTTGAAATAAAAAGAAAAACATTTTCAACAACCCATAATAGAAATAGAGGGTGGAAACCCCCACAAGCGCATATAAGAAATCCCGAAAGATACAAAGGACCGAATAAAACTTCTGTCAATACCAACATACAACATACATATAGTACCAAGTGTTACATAATAAATTCATTATACAATTACAATAGTTGGGCAACATGCCCGAATGAGCCAAACATAACTAGAAACATAAACAGAGGTGTCTACTCAAAATCCCGTGAAACCCGCACAATGTCATGGCTCCTCAAAAACATGTGGAAGGGAAGGTCATTACGGGCGACCGTGCGGCGGAACACCTGAACGGATAATATAGATATACATACACAACAAGAAAAGGAAAACCGGTCAGGGACGGGTATATGTGATCAATAGATAAATGATAAGTATGATAATGATGCACAATGAAGCATGGATGATAGTCTAGCATGTTGACAGCATATAAGGAACTGAAACTGGGAGGGACTACACAGAGTGAGATTCATACTAAAACAGAATTAAAAGTGCTTATAAGCCTTTATCATCTTTAATCATATTTCAATTCAAATATTCATTTTCCATTCCTTATCAGGAATATAATTGTCATCATGTGCTCTATATGGCACTAATCTCAATAACATGCTCTTTGCGGCATAACTTGCTCTTTATGGCATTAATGTTCCATCGAGTCCAACTCGATAATTAGAATAGTCATAATTATAAATATAACGCTTCTAAGACCGCCCGTCCGGGTTTCCCCACTGAGCGCGTCCCTAAATAACCATTATCTTCCAGGGCCTAACATAAGACAACCTGGGATCCTATCGAAAGCGTCGGGAAGCGGCCATGAGCCTGCGTGGTAGCCAAGACCACACCCGAAATCTCCCTACCCCCTCAGAAAAATATATATAACCATAAGCGCTCCCATGGCCTAGGACTATATCCACCCTGCATTCATTAGCCAGGGGGCTTCACCTATCGAGCGGACTTCCCTTAAGATGGTATTTAGAGAGGTGTGTAACATCCATTTTATTAATTCCCATTTTAAATAAATGTATAAGTTAAATCGGGACTACACATGATACGTACCGACATAACATTCTCGATAAGGAATTCAGATTCCAAAGTTATCCCCAAGGCCTCTTTAGGCTTTAATATAAACCATCAAGTCAAAATGTAACTCAAGTTGAATTCTAAAGTCTCCAAAATCGACCTTAATACATTCTAGACCCTTATAAAACTACAAGACAAAAGAAATGCCTAAGCATCACTTAAAATTCCCCCTTGAATGAACCCTAGATGAACCCTTTCAAGTCTAGGATGTCGACCCAACTCAACTAGTACTCTAAACCCTATGTTTACTTCATTTAAGAAGGTCCCTAATCAATAATCCTAAAGAAAAGGGGTTAAAAATGAAAAAAGAAAATTTGAAAAAGTGCAGGGCTACCGAATCGATTCGCCCCCTTGGCCGAATCGATTCGGCCAGAAAAATTGAGATTCTGCATAATAGCCGAATCGATTCTCTCAGAGGGCCGAATCGATTCGGTTTGAAAATCTGGGTTTCTGCATAACTGCCGAATCGATTCGGATAAATTCCGAATCGATTCGGTCAACAAGACCTGGGCACTGGAACTAACCGAATCGATTCGCCCAGGGGGCCGAATCGATTCGGGCCTGTGATTTTGCCAAGAAATGGCTATGGAGTCTTGGACTCCATTTTCTACCCAAACCCAAATTTCTCCAAACCAAACTCATATACCAACACTATAAGAACATCAATGATGCTATTGATCATCTTAAAACCTCATGAATCATCTTTGAGTAAATCAAAACCCAAAATACATAAGAAAACCCTAAGTTTTCTAAACTAAAATCAATACACCATTATCATAACAAATCATCTATCTCAAGACACAATTAGCAAGTAAAAAGTTGCCTTGATTCAGCAAATATGCAGGTTCCTTGGTGTAGCAACAATCTCTCTCAATCTCCAAAGCTTTCTCTCCACTCTTCTCTTTTCTCTCTTAGGTTAGGAAGGGATTTTGGGGAAATAGAAGACTTAGTAGGCATAAATCGTGACTTAAGGTAAATGCTCCACTTAATTAATCAAAAGTGCGATAAAATAATACGCAATAGCATAATTAAAGCACAACCAGTCAAAAATGCCCAAAATCACAAAATACAATATGGTACATTATTTGACTATTTCGCACGTTCCGGAATCAACTGCAACCTCCAAATTATCATTTGGACATTTTAAAATTAAATTTAGGTTCCGGTCTCATTATTAAGCCAAATATCATTTTAAATTCAGATGATATTAATAAGCATGACATAGCAATATTTTCCCATGATTATGATATGTATGCAACCTCATAATAAATATCAACTTTTCTACATTGAATTAACATTCAAATCATAACCCAACACTGGTCTCTAATTACTATACTAAGTAATTACTATAAAATACGGTCTCATAAGCGAGGGTTATTACAGACAAGTTTTTAAGGCTAAGCCTAGATATTTTGAAATTACAGTTTGTTCTTAAATTGGTGGTCCCATGAGCTCACAAGCAGTTCCTACGAGTTGCATTGGGCCGGTGGGAGGTGTTGGTGCCTCCGAAAGGGCCGTTCCAGGGGTATTTTGGGGTTTCGCACTCTAACGACATATTTTTAAGCCTAAGTGTAGATATTATAGAATTATTGTCGTGATATCAAAATATGGGTCTCGTGACCATGCGGTCTGTTCCTAAGAGTTATGTTGGTCCTGTGCGAGGTGTTCGTGCTTCTCACGGGGTCATTTGCTGGGTGTTTTGAGATTTCTCCCTATAACAATATATTTATGTTTATATGCCTAAGTCTAGATATTCTTAAATTATCGATATCCTCACAAAATGGGGTCCCGTGATCACATGGTCGATTCCTACAAGTTGCATTGGTCATGTGCGAGGTGTTGGTGCCCCTTACAGGGCCATTTGGGGGGGTGTTTTGAGGTTTCGCCCTCTAATGACATGGTTTTAAACCGAAGTCGGTATTTTCAAATTATCGCCTGTTCTCCAACAAACAGTCATGTGACGTCGTAGTTAGTTCCTACGAGCTCCATTGGTCATGTACGAGGTGTTAGGGCTTTTAGGGTTGTTTTGAGGTTTAGCGCTCTAACAACAAGTTTAGGTTTTTAAGCATTAATTTAAATATTCTAAAATTATTTTTGTGATCTCATATCGGCGGCCCCGTCACCAAGCGGTCGACTCCTAGGAGTTACAATTGTCCGGTGTGAGGTGTTGTTCCCTCTAACATCATGTTTTGAAGCCTAAGTCTAGATATTCTCAAAATATCATCGTGTTCTCAATTTGGGGGTCCCGTCACCATACAGTCAGTTCCTACGAGATGCATTGGTCATTTGTGAGGTTTCGGAGTCTCTCACGGGGTTGTTTGGGGGGTGTTTTGGGGTTCCGTTGTGTAATAGCATGTTTATGTTATGACCCCCTAAGTCTGGAAATTCTTAAATTATCGAACTCCTCACAAATTGGGTGTCCCATGACCCGGTGGTCACTTTCTACCAGTTGCATTTGTCCCATGCAAGGTGTTGGTACCTCGTACGGGGAGTTGGGAGGGTGTTTCTTGGTTTCTCCCTCAAACAACATGTTTTTGTTTTTGAGCCTAAGTCTAGATATTCACAAATTATAGTTGTGTTGTCAAATCTAGGGTCTTGTCACCACGCGATAAGTTGAAACGAGTAACATTGGTCCCGTACGATATTATGGTGCTTGTCACAGGGCCGTTTTGTGGGCGTTTTAGGGTTTCCCTCTAACAGCATGTTTTTAAGCCAAAGTCTAGATATTTTCAAACGATCATCGTGTTCTCTAATCGAGGTTTCTAGATCATGAGGTCAAATCGTAGGACTTGCATTGGTCCCTTGCGAGGTGTTGGTCCCCCGACGGGGTCGTTTAGGGGGTGTTTTTGGTTCACTCGCTAACGGAATGTTTATGTTTTTAAGAATAAGCTTATATATTCTTAAATTATCATCATGCACTCAAATCGGGAGTCTCGTGACCACGTGATCATTTTTAACGAGTTACATTGGTCCAGTGGGAGGTGTTAGTGCCTCTCACGGGGCCATTAGGGTGATAGTTCGGGGTTTCGCCTTCTATCCGCATGTTTTTAAGCCCAAGTCTTAATATTTTAAAATTGTAGTTTGTTCTCAATTTAAGGGTTCCGTTACCAAATGGTCAGATCCTATGACCTGCATTAGTTCGGTGCGAGGTGTTGGTGCCTCGCACGGGGCCATTTGGGTGGTGTTTCGGGGTTCGCGTTCTAATGACATGTTTTAAAGACTAAGTCTAGATATCATTAAAATATTATCATGTTATCAAATTAGGGGTCTCGGGGCCATGCATTCAGTTCCTATGAGTTCATTGGTCCCATGCGAGGTGTTGGTGCCTCTCACGGGGTCATTTACGGGGTATTTCGAGGTTTGGCCATATTGCAACATGTTTATGTCTTCAAGAAAATGTCTATATATTCTTAAATTATCAATGTGATCACAAACCGGGGGTCCCATGACCATGTGGTCTGTCCTTACGAGTTACATTGGTTCCATGCGTGGTGTTGGTGCCTCTCATGGGGCCATTTGGGGGTGTTTTTGGGTTTTGCCTTCTAATGACATCCTTTTAATCCCAAGCCTAAATATTTTAAAAATATCATTTGTTCTCAAATCGAGGGTCCCATGACCATGCACTCAGTTCCTACGAGCTTCATTGGTCCTGTGCAAGGTGTTAGTGCTTCTCTCCGGGCTATTTGGGGGAATTTTAGGCTTTTGACCTCTAATAGCATATTTATGTTTTTAAGATTAAGTCTAAATATTCTCCAATTATTTTTGCTATACCAAATTGGGGGTCCCGCGATCATACGGTGAGTTCCTACAAGTTACATGGTCCCGTGTGAGGTATTGGTGCCTCTCCCGGGTTTCGCACTCTAACATAATGTTTTAAAGCCTAAGTACAAATATTTTCAAATTATCATCGTGTTCTCAAATAGGGGTATCCTCACCACACTATCAGTTCCTACGAGAGGCATTGGTCACGTTCGAGGTGGTGGTACCTCTCTCGGGATAGTTTGGGGTGTGTGTCATAGTTTCGTCATCTAAAAACATGGTTATGTTATTAAGCCTATGTCTAGATATTCTTTAATAATTAGTGTTCTCACAAAATTGGGTCCCGTGGCAACGTGGTCAGTTCCTACGATTTATATTGGTACCATGTGAAGTGTTGCTGCCTCTGACGTGGCCGTCTGTCGGGTATGTTCGGGGTTTTTCCCTCTAACGACATGTTTTTAGGGTTTTGCCCTCTAACAACATGTTTTTAGGGTTTTGCCCTCTAACGACATGTTTTTAGGCTTTAGTCTAGATATTTTCAAATTATCATCATGTTCTCAAATTGGGAGTCTCGTAACCACGCAGTCACTTCTTACGAGTCGCATTGGTCCCGTTCGAGGTGTTCGTACCTCTCATGGGACCATTCTGAGGGTGTTTCGGGGTTTCTACCTCTAACGACATGTTTATGTTTTTGAGCATAAGTCTAGATATTGTCAAATTATAGTCGTTTTGCCAAATCGGGGGTCCTGTGACCATGTAATTAGTTCCTGCGGTTAACATTGTTCTCGTGAGATGTTCTGGTGCTTCTCACGGGGCTGTTTGGGAGGAGTTTTAGGGTATTGCCCTCTAACGGCATGTTTTTAAGCCTAAGACTACATATTTTAAACGATCGTCGTGTTCTCAAATTGAGGGTCCCAGGCCACGAGGTCAGTTTCTAGGAATTGCATTTGTCATGTGCGAGGTGTTGGTCCCCCTGATGGGGACGTTTATGGCGGGGGTGTTTTGGGGTTCACCCTCTAATGGCATGTTTATGTATTTAAGACTAAGCTTATATATTCTTAAATTATCTTCGTGCACTCAAACCGGGGGTCATATGACCCTGTGATCATTTATAATGAGTTACATCGGTCTAGTGGGTGTCCGTGCCTCTCATGGGGCTGTTAAGGTGATGGTTTGGGGTTTCGCCCTCTATCGGCATGTTTATATATTTTCAAATTTTCGTTTGTTCTCAATTCAAGGGTCCTGTGACCAACTGGGCAGATCCTACGATATGCATTGGTCTGATGCGAGGTGTTGGTGCCTCGCACGGGGCCATTTGAGGGGTGTTTCGAGGTTCGCACTCCAACGGCATGTTTTTAGACCTAAGTCGAGATATTCTCAAAATATTATGGTGTTGTAAAACTGGAGGTCTCGCGACTAGACGATCAGCTCCTACGAGTTACATTGGTCTCGTGCGAGGTGTTGGTGCATCACACGAGGTCGTTTGCAGGGTGTTTAAGAACATGTTTATGTCATTAAGACTATGTCTAGATATTCTTAAATTATCTATGTGATAAAAAAATGCCATGTTTTTAAAAAAAAGTCTAGATATTTTCAATGTATCATCGTGTTCTCAAATTTAGGGTCCCGAGACCACGCGGTCAGTTACTAGGTGCTGTATTAGACCCATGCGAGGTGTTGGTGCCCCTCATGGGGCCGTTTAGGGGATGTTTTGGGGTTTCACCCTATAATGACATGTTTATGTTATTAAGACTAGGTTTAGATATTCTTAAATTATCACCGTGCTCTTAAATCGGGGGTCCCGTGACCATACGATCTTTTCCAACGTGTCACATTAGCCCCGTGCGAGGTGTTTTGCCTCTCACGGGCCATTTGGGTTGTATTTTTGGGTTTCGCATTCTAATGGCATGTTTTTAAGACTAAATCTAGATTTTTTCAAAGTATCGTTTGTTCTCTAACCTAGGCTTTCATGACCTCGCGGTCAGCTCCTACGAGAAGAATTGGTCTGGTGCGAGGTGTTGGTGCCTAGCACGAGGCCGTCTGTGAGGTGTTTCGAGGTTTCTCCCTCTAACAAAATATTTTAAGCATAATTCGAGATATTTTAAAATTACCATTTATTCTCAAATCGAGGGTCCCGCCTCCATTAGTCCGTGCGTTGTGTTGGTGCCTCTCATGGGGTTGGTTGTGGGAAGTTTTAGGTTTCTACCTCTAACGGCATGTTCTTAATCATAAGTCTCGATATTTTCAATGTATCATCATGTTCTCAAATGGAGGGTCGGGATACTAGGCAGGCAGTTCCTAGGAGATGCATTGGATTCGTGCGAGGTGTTAGTTCCCCTAGCGGGGCCATTTATGGGGTGTTTTGGGGTTTGACCCTCTAATGGCAAGTTTATGTTTGTAAGACTAAGTTTAGTTACTCTTACATTATCATCGTTATCTGAAACCAAGGGTCCCGGGACCATGCGATCGTTTCCAACGAGGTGTTCCTTTGAGGGGTTCGTGCCTCTCATGGACCCATTTCGGGGTATTTTGGGGTTTCGCTTTCTAACAGAATATTTTTAAGCCTACGTCTAGATATTTTCAAATTATAGATCGTTCTCTAATCGAGTGTCCCATGACAACATGGTCAGTTACTGCGAGATACATTGGTCCGGTGCGAGGTGTTGGTGCCTCGCATTGGGCCGTTTGTGGGGTGTTTCATGGTTTCGAACTCTAACGACATGTTTTTAAGCCTAAGTCTAGATATTCTGAAATTATTTTCATGTTGTCAAACCTGGGGTCTTGTGACAATGCGGTCAGTTCCTACAGGTTACATTGGTCCCAAACGAGGTGTTGGTGCCTCTCACGGGGTCACTTGGGCGGTGTTTCGGGGTTTTTCTCTATAACAACATCATTATGTTTTTAAGCCTATGTCTATATATTCTTAAATTATCAATGTCATCACCAGCCGGGGGTCCCATGGCCACGTGGTGAGTTCTTACGAGTTACATCCGTCCCGTGGGAGGTGTTGGTGCCTCTCACGGGGCCGTTTAGGCAGTGTTTTGAGGTTTCCCCCTCTAACGACATGCTTTTAAGCGTAAGTCTAGATAGTTTCAAATTATCATTTGTTCTCAAATCAAGGGTCCTGTGACCACGTGGTCCATTCCTACGAGCTTCATTGGTCTCGTCTGATGTGTGGGTGCCTCTCATGGGGTCGCTTGGGGGGAATTTTAGGGTTTCTTCCTCTAACGGTGTGTTTTATATTCTAAGTCTAGATATTTTTAATCTATCATCATGTTGTCAAATTGAGGGTCCCAATACCACACGGAAAGTTCGTATGAGTTGCATTGGACCCGTATGAGGTGTTGATGCCCCTTAGGGGGTGTTTTGGGGCTTCACACTCTAACGAGATGTTTATGTCATTAAGACTAAGTTTATATATTCTTAAATTATCATCATGATCCTAATTCGGGGTTCCTGTGACCAATAGATCATTTTCAACGAGTTACATTGGTCCCGTGTGAGGTTTTCGTGACTCTCATAGGGCCATTTGCGATGCATTTTCAAATTATCATTTCTTCTGTAAACAAGGTTCATGATGCGATCAGTTCCTACGAGCTACATTGGTCCCGTGCAAGGTGTTGGTGCCTCGTACAGGGCTGTTTGGTGGTTTTATCAGGGTTTTTCCCTCTAACGACATGTTTTTAATCCTAAGTTGAGATATTCTCAAATTATTGTCATGTTTTGAAACCAAGGGTCTCGTGACCATGCGGTGCATTCCTACGAGTTACATTGGTACAATGCGAGGTTTTGGTTCCTCTCGCGGGGCCGTATGGGGGTTGTTTTGGGGTTTTTCCATCTAATATCATGGTTATATTTTTAGGCCTAAGTCTAGATTTTCTTTTACTCTCATTATGCTTACAAATCGTGGATCCCATGACGAAGCGATAAGTTCCTACGAGTTACAGTGTTCCCATGTGAGGAGTTGATGCCTCTCACAGGGCAGTTTTGCGCGTGTTTTGGGGTTTCGGCCTATAACAAAATGTTTATCTTTTTAAAGCTAAGTCTAGATATTCTTAAGTTATCGATGTGATAAGAAATTTGGGGTCCAATGACTGTGTGGTCATCTCCTACGAGCTACGTTGGTCCCTTGGGAGGTTTTGGTGCCTCTCACGGGGCCGTTTGGGGGTGGTTCGGGGTTTCTCCCTCTAACGAAATGTTTTTAATCCTAAGTCTATATATTTTAAAATTATCATTTGTTCTCAAATTGAGGGTCTCACAACCACGCGATCTGGTGGTACAAGTTACATTGGTCCCATGCGAGGTGTAAGTGCCTCTCACGGGGACGTTCTAGAAATGTTTCGGGGTTTTTCCCTCTAACGACAAGTTTTTAATCATAAGTATAGATATTCTCAAATTATTGTCATGTTCTCAAGTCGAGGGTCTTGTGACCATGCGGTTAATTACTACGAGTTACATTGGTCCCATGCGAGGTGTTGCTTCCTCTCTCGGGTCCGATTAGGGGGTGTTTTGGGGTTTCTCCCACTAACAGCATGTTGATATTTTTAATCCTAAGTCTATATTTTCTTAAACTACAATTTTAATCATAAACCTGGGGTCCCATGACCACACGGTTAGTTTATATGAGTTACATTGGTCCGGTGGGAGGTGTTGGTGCCCCTCACGGGGTGATTTGGGGGTGTGGGGGGTCAGGGTTTCGCCCTCTAATGGCATGTTTTTAATCCTAAGTCTAGATATTCTCAAATTATTATCATGTTATCAAACTGGGTGTCTCGTGACCATGCGGTTTGTGACTACTAGTTACATTAGTCCCATGCGGGGTTTTGGTTCCACTCAGAGGGACATTTGGGGGGGGGGGGGGGGGTGTCGGGGTTTCTCCCTCTAACACCATATTTATATTTTTAAGCGTAATTCTAGATATTTTTTAAATTATCGTTTGTTCTCAAGTTGAGGGTCTTGCGACCACATGAGCAGTTCCTACGAGTTGTATTGGTCCTGTGCGAGTTGTTGGCACCGGTCATGGGGATATTTTCGGGTGGTTTCGGGGTTTCGCCCTATATCGGCATGTTCTTAAGCCTAAGTTTAGATATTCCCAAATTATTGTAATTCTCTCAAATTGGGCGTCTCATGGCCACGTGGTCAGTTCCTATGAATTACATTCATCCCGTGCGAGGTGTTCATTCATTATACGGGGCCATTATGGGGTGTTTTAGTGTTTCTCCCTCTAATGGCATCTTTTTAAGCCTAAGTCTAGATATTGTCAAATTATCCCCATGCTATCAAACCGGAGGTCTTGTGACCACGTGATTAGTTCGTAGGAGTAACATTGGTCTCGTGCCTTTCACGGGGCCATTTGGGTGGAGTTTCACCTTCTATCGACATGTTTTATGCTTAAGTCAAGATATTTTTGAATTATTGTCATGATCTGAAACCGAGGTAATTAAGTAATTTGGTATGTTCCCAGGACCTGTATTGGTCCCATGTAAGCTTTTTTTTCATCTCGTAGGGCTGTTTGGAGGGCGTTTTTAGGTTTCGCCCTCTAACGGCATGTTTATGTTTTTATACCAAATTCTTGATATTATCAAATTATCACCGTGCTCTCAAATTATTGGTCCAATGACCACATGATTAGTTCTAATGAGTTACATTAGTCCCGTGCAAGGTGTTGGAGCCTCCCATGGGACGATTTTGGGGGTGCTTCAGGGTTTCTCCCTCTAACAACATGTTTTTAAGCCTAAGTCTAGATATTTTAAAATTATCATTTGTTCCCAAACCGACAGTCCCGTGACTAAGAGGTCAGTTCCTATGAGTTTCATTGGTCTTGTACGAGGTGTTGGTGCCCCTCACGGGATTATTTGTTCGTGTTTTTGAGTTTTCTCCCTCAAACAACATGTTAATGTTTTAAGCCTCAGTCTAAATATTCTCAAATTGTTGTTGTTCTCTTAAATCAGTGGTCATGTGACCATGTGGTCAGTTACTACGAGTCCCATTTGTCCCCTGTAACTTGATGGTCTCTTTCACAGGGCCTTTTATGGGGGGCTTTCTCATGGCCACGTGGTCAGTTCCTATGAGATGCATTGGTCCCATGTGATGCATTGGTCCTTTTCACGAGGATCTTTGGGGGTGCTTTGGGGTTTCTCCCTCTAACATCATGTTTATGTTTTCAATGCTAAGTGCAGATATTCTCAAATTAACATTGTTCTCATAAATCGGGGGCTATCCATTCCAGCGAGTTACATTGGTCTTGTGCGAGGTGTTGGTACCTCTCACGGGGTTGTTGGGGGGGTGTTTCAGGGTTTCTCCCTCTAACAACACGTTTTCTGCCTAAGTATCAATATTTTTAAATTATCATCGCGTTCTCAAACTGAGGGTCCCATGACAACGCGATTAGTTCCTACGAGCTACATTGGTCCTGTGCGAGGTGTTGGTGCCTCTCACGGAGTCATTTGTGCGATGTTTTGTGGTTTTTCCCTCTAACGATATATTTTTAAGCCTAAGTCTCCATATTTTCAAATTATCGTCTTGTTTTAAAATCAGCACTCCCGTGACCATGCAGTTAGTTCCTACGAGTTGCATTCGTCGCGTGCGAGGAGTCGGTGAATCTCATGTGACCATTTGTGCGTGTTTTGGGGTTACACCTTCTAACGGATTTTTTTTATGAGTAAATCTAGATATTTTAAAATTATCATCGTGTTTTCAAACTTGGCGTGCTGTGACCACACCATCAGTTCCTAGAGTTGCATTGGTCCGGTGAAAGAAGTGGGTACCTCTCATGGGGATGTTTGGGGGGGGGGGGTCGATGTTGCACCCTTAAATGGCATGTTTATGTTTTTAAGGCTAATTCTAGATAATCTCAAATTAGCGTTGTGCTCTCAAATCATGGGTCCCGTGACCACGGGATCAGTTCCTAGGAGTTACATATGTCTTGTCTCATAGGGAAGTTTGGGGGTGTTTTAGTGTTTCTCCCTCTAACGACAGATTTTTAAGCCTAAGTCTCGGTATTTTCAAATTTTCATTGTGTTTTCAAACTGGGGGTCCGTGACAATTCGATCAGTTCCTACGAGGTGCATTCGTACCGTGTGAGGTTTTCGCACTTTTCCCGGGGCTGTATGGGGAGAGGTAATTCGAGGTTTTGCCATCTAATGACATATTTTTAAGCCTAAGTCCAGATATTTTCAAATTATATTCGTGTTCTAAAATTAGGAGTCCCGTGACCATGCGGTCAGTTCCTATGAGTTGCGATGGTCTCGTGCGAGTTGTTGTGCCTCTCATAGGGAAGTTTTGGGGGTGTTTCGAGGTTTCACCCTCTAATGGAATATTATTAATCCTAAGTCATGATATTTTCAAAATTGCATCATGTTTTCAAATCGGGGGTCCCGTGACCATGCCATGAGTTCCTACGAGGTGAATTAGTCCCAAGCACTATGTTGGTGCCTCTGATGGGGCCATTTGGGCTGTGCTTTGGGGTTACACCCTCTAACGGAATATTTTTATGACTACATCTAGATATTTAAAATTATCATCGTGTTTTCAAACTTGGAGGCCCGTGACCACACCGTCACTTCCTACGAGTTGCATTGGTCCCGTGTAAGGTGTGGGTGCCTCTTACGGGGCCGTTTTGGGTTTGTTTCGGGGTTTCAACCTCTCATGGCAAGTTTATTTTGTAAGACTAAATATAGATAATATCAAATTAGCATTGTTCTCTCAAATCGGGGATACTATGGCCATGCGGTCAGTTCCTACGAGTTACACTGGTCTCATGGAGGTGTTGGTTCCTCTCACTGGGCCGTTTGGGGGGGGGGGGTGTTTCTGGGTTTCACCATCTAACGTCAAGTTTTTAAGCTTAAGTCTAGATATATTAAAATTATCATTGTGTTCTCAAATAAGGGGTTCCGCGACCATGCGGTTAGTTCCTACGAGTTGCATTGGTCCCGTGCGACGTATTTGTGCATCTCACGGGACCTCTTAGGTGTTGTTTTGTGATTTTGACCTCTAATGGGATGTTTATGTTTTAAAGTATAAGTCTAGATATTCTCAAATTATCATTGTGATCTCTAATCGGGGTCCCGTGATCACGCAGTTAGTTCCTATGTGTTATATTTATCTTTTGCGAGGTGTTGGTGCCTCTCTAGCGGCGTTCAGGGGCTTTCATTTTGGGTTTCACCCTCTAATGGAATATTTTTAAGCCAAAATTTAGATATTTTTGAATTATCGTCGTATTTTAAAATCGAGGTTCCCGTGACCATATGATCAGTTCCTACGAGTAGCATTGGTCCTGTACGAGGTGTTGGTGGCTCTCAGGGGGCCATTTAGAGGGTGTTTATATGGTTTCGCCATCTAACAACATTTTTATCATTTTTAGCCTAAGTCCAGATATTCTAAAAATATCATTGGGCTCTAAAATCATTGGTCACATGACCACACCATCAATTCTAATGAGTTACATTGGTCCCATGCGAGGTGTTGGTGCGTCTCACGGGGCCATTTGGTGGGTGTTTCGGGGTTTTGATCTCTAATGGAATGTTTCTAAGCCTAAGTTTAGATATTTTATAATTATCATCGTGCGGGAAAATAGGGGGTCCCGTCACTATGCAGTTAGTTCCTACGAGTTACATCGGTTCCGTGCGAGGTGTTGGTGGCTCTCTCTGTTTTGTTTGTGGGTATTTCAGGATTTTGACCTCTAACGAGATGTTTATATTTTAGGACTAAGTCTAGATATTTTTATATTATCACAGTTGTATCAAACCGGGGGTCTCATGATGATGCGGTTAGTTCTTATGAGCTGCATTGGTCCCGTACGAGGTGTTGGTGCCTCCCACGGGACCTTTTGTAGGGTGTTTATGGGTTTCACCCTCTAATAACATGTTTTCATTTTTAAGCCTAATTATAGATATTCAAAATTATCATCGTACTCTCAAACCAGGGGGTTCCGTGACAACACGATTAGTTTGTATGAGTTACATTTATCAACTGAGAGATATTGGTGCCTCTCATGGGGGCGAGCATTTTAGGATTTCTCCCTCTAATGGCATGTTTAAAATTTTAAGCCTAAGTCTAGATATTTTTAAATTATCATCGATCTCTAAAACAAGTGGTCCCGTGAGAAGACGATGAGTTCCTATGAGCGACATTGGTCCAGTGTGAGGGGTTGGTGCCTCTCACGTCGCCACTTTTAGTCCTAGACATTTTCAAATTATCTCATGTTCTCAAACTAAGGGTCCTCTGACCAAGCAGTCACCCCCTAAGAGCTGAATCGATCATGTTCGTGGTGTTGGTGCCTCTCACGGGGATGTCTGGGGGGTGTTTCGGGGTTTTTCCATTTAATGATATGTTTACATTTTTAAGCCTAGGAGTTGATATTTTCAAATTATCACCGTGATATCAGACCCGGGGTCCACGCGGTTACTTCTTACAATCTACATTGGTCCAGTGAGAGGTGTTGGTGCCCCTCACGGGCCCGTGTTTTGGGGTTTTCCCTCTAACGACATACTCTTAGGCCTAAGTCTGGATACGTTTAAATTATCGATGTGCTCCCAAATCGGGTGTCTCTTGACCACACAGTCAATTTCTACGAGATGCATTGGTCCCCTGAGAGGTGTTGGTGCCTCTCGCGGACCATTTAGGGGTGTTTCAGGGTTGTGTCCTCTAAAAGAATATTTATGTTTCTTAAACCTAAGTCTGGATATTTTCAAATTCCCTTTGTTCTCTGAAACATGGGTCCCATGACCACTGTTTCAGTTCCTAAGAGGTACATTGCTCCCGTGTGAGGTGTTCCTGCCTCTCATGGGGTCGTTTGTGTGGTGTTTTGGGGTTTCGGCCTCCAACAACAAGTTTTTAAGCCCAAGTATATATATTTTCAAACTATCTTTGATATCTTATTCTCGGAGTTCGGTGATCATGCGGTCAGTCCCTACGAGTTGTATTTGTAATGTGTGACGTGTCTGTACTTCTCCCAAGGCCTTTTTTTTTTCGGGGGGGGGGGGTGGGGGGGTGGGGTTTCATCCTCTAACGAATTGTTTTTAAGACTATGTGTATATAGTTTAAAATTATCATCGTGATCTTAAATCGGAGGACCCGTGATCATGCGCTCAGTTCGTACGAGTTACATTTGTCCCATGCAAGGTGTTGGTCCCTTTCACTGGGTTGTTTAGGGGGTGTTTAGGGGTTCTGGGGTTTCTCACTCTAGTGACATGTTTATTATGTTTTCAAGCCGAAGTTTATAAATTTTCAAATTATCATCGTTCTCTCGAATCGGTAGTCCCGTGACTACATGGTCCATTCATACGAGCAACATTGGTCTCGCTCGAGGTGTTGATGCCTCTCACGGGGCCAATTGGGGGGGTGTTCTCTGACGGTATTTTTTAAGCCTAATTCCAGATATTTTCAAATTATTGTCGTGCTCTCAAACCGAAGGTCCTGTGACCATGCAGTAAGTTCTTATGAGTTACATTGGTCATGTGCGAGGTGTTGGTGCCTCTCGCGGGGCTGTTGGGGGTGTTTTGAGGTTTCGTCATCTAACGATATGTTTATGTTTTTTAGTCTAAGTCTATATATTCTCAAATTATCATCATGCTCTCAAACCGGGCATCCTATGATGACGCGATCCATTTCTACGAGTATCATTTGTCCCGTGCAATGTTTTGGTGTCATTCACACAACCATTTGGGTGGAGTTTCGGGCTTTCACCCTGTAACGACATGTTTAAATGCAAAGTATGGATATTTCAAAATTATCATCGTGTTCTCAAATCGAGGGTCCTGAGACCACGTAGTCAGTTCCTAGTAGCTGCATTGGTCCCGTGTGAGGTGTTGGTACCTCTCTCGAGGTCGTTTAGGTGATGTTTTGAAGTTTTGTCTTCTAACGGCATGTTTTTGCTTTTAATACTAAGTCTTGATATTCTTAAATTATCATCGTTCTCTCAAACTGGGGCTCTTATGACCACGCTATCATTTCTGACGTGTTATGTTGCTCCCGCGCGAGGTGTTCGTGCCTCTCACAAGTCCATTTGTGGGGTATTTTGGGTTTTCTCCCTCTAACGTCATATTTTTAAGCCTAAGTCTTTATATTTTGAAATTATCATTTATTATCAGATTTAGGGTCCCGTGACCATGCGATCAGCTCCTACGAGCTACATTGTCCCGTGAGAGGTGTTCGTACCATTCACGAGGCCATTTTGGGGATGTTTCGGGGTTTCGCCCCCAACAGCATGTTTATGTTTTTAAGCCTAAGTCAACATATTCTTAAATTATCATTGTACTCATAAACTGGAGGTCCCTTGACCAGACATTCTATTCCTATGAGTTGCATTGGTCCCATATGAGGTGTTGTCGCATTCCACGGGGCCATTTAGCGGAAGGGGTATTTCGGGTTTTTGCCCTCGAACGAAATATTTTTAAGACGATGTTCAAATATGTTCAAATTATCATAGAGTTCACAAAATGGGGGTCCCATGACCATGCCGTAACTTCCTACGAGTTGCATTAGTCCCGTGCGACATTTTGGTGCCTATCATGAGGTTGTTTGGAGGGTTTTGGGGGGTTTCTCCCTTAACGGCATGATTATATTTTGTGCTTAAGTCTAGATATTCTCAAAAAATCATCGTGCTCTCAAATCGTAGGTCCCATGACGACACGAGTAGTTCATACGAGTAACATTGGTCCCGTGTGCGGTGCTAGTGCCTCTCACTAGGCTTTTGGTTGGAGTTTCGGGATTTCCCCGCCCTATAATGACATGTATTTAAGCTAAAGTCAATATATTTTCAAATTATAATCATGATCTCAAATCGAGGGACTCGAGACCACGCAATCATCTATTAAGAGATGCATTGTTCCCGTGCGAGGGGTTTGTTCCTCTCACTGGGACGTTTAGAGGGTGTTTTAGGCTTTCGCCCGTTAACTACATGTTTATGTTTTCAAGCCTAAGTATCGATATTCTTAAATTATCACCGTTGTCTCAACTTAGCCGTGACCATGTAGTCAGGTCCTACAAGTTATACTGGTCATGTGCGAGGTATTAGTTCTTGTCACGGGCTGATTTGGGGCGTGTTTTGGGGTTTCACCATCTAATTACATATTTTTAAGTATAAGTTTAAATCTTTTTAAATTATCGTATGTTCCCAAACTGAGGTCCCTATGGCAACGCGATCAGTTCCATCAAGTTATATTGGTCCTATGCAAGGTGTTGGTGCCTCTCACGGGCCCGTTTATGGGGTTTTTAAGCCTATGTCTAGATATTTACAAATTGTCATCGTGCTCTTAAATTCAGGGACCCGTGGCCATGAAGTCAGTTCCTACGAGCTACGTTGGTCCCGTGCGAGGTGTTGTCATCTCTCATGGGGCCGTTTGGGGGAGTTTTATGGTTTTGCCTTCTAACGATAAGTTTTTATGCCTAAGTATGGATGTTTCCAAATTATCATCGTGCTCTCAAACCGGGGTTTCGTGACCATGCGGTCAATTCCTATGAGCTGCATTGGTCCCGTGCGAGGTGTTGGTGACTCTCAAGGGGCCATTTGTGAGGTGGTTTAGGGTTTCACCCTTTAACAACTTGTTTATGTTTTTAAGACTATGTCTGGATATGTTAAAATTGTCTTTGTGATCTCAAACCGGGGGTGTCTGACCGTGTAGTCAGTTCCTACGATATGCATTGGTCCCATGCGAGGTGTTAGTGCCTTTCACAAGGCCATTAGTGGGGTTTCATGTTTTCTCACTCTAACATCATGTTTATGTTTTTAAGACAAAGTCTATATATTTTCAAATTATCACCCTTCTCTCAAAATGGGGTGTCCTATGGCCACACTCTCAGTTTTTACGAGTTACATTGGTCGTGTGGGAGGTGTTGGGGCATCTGACGTGGCCATTTGGGTGGTGTTTTGGGGTTTCACCCCCTAACGGCATGGTTTTAACCTTAAGTCTATATATTTTGAAATTATTATTGTGTTCTCAAACCGAGCATCCCAGGACCATATGGTCAGTTCCTACAAGCTCCATTGGTCCCGTGGGATGTTTTTATGCCTCTCACGAGGCTGTTTGGGGGGTGTTTTGGGGTTTCTCCCTCTGACGAATTGTTTATATTTTTAAGCCTAAGTCTAGATATTCTTAAACTGGGGGCCCCATGACCATGCGGTCAGTTCGTTAGAGTT
The DNA here is from genome assembly GCA_949130495.1 of Sambucus nigra. NCBI lineage: Eukaryota > Viridiplantae > Streptophyta > Magnoliopsida > Dipsacales > Adoxaceae > Sambucus > Sambucus nigra. The sequence goes on from OX422215.1 coordinate 251,787,789, forward strand.
ACATTGGTCCTTTGGGAGGTGTTGTTGCCTCTCACGAGGCCGTTTGGTGGGGTGTTTTAGGCTTTCTACCTTTAACGGCATATTTTTAAGGCAAAGTCTAACTATTTTTTAATTATCATCATGTTTTCAAACCAAGGGTCCCGTGACCATGCGGTCAGTTTCTAGGAGTTGCACTGGCCCCATGAGAGGTCTTGGTGTCTCTCGTGGGCCCTTTGGTGGTGTTTTGGGGTTTTGTCCTCTAAAGGAATTTTTATTTTTCTTAAACTTAAGTCTGGATATTTTAAAATTCTCTTTGTTCTCTGAAATCGGGGTCCCGTGACCACTGTGTCAGTTCCTACGAGGTACATTGCTCCCGTGTGAGGTGTTAGTGCCTCTCATGGGGCCGTTTGGGCTGTGTTTCGGGGTTTCGGCCTCCAACGTCATGTTTTTAGCGCAAGTCTATATATTTTCAAATTATCTTCAATCTCTCATACTCGGGGTTCGGTGATCATGCGGTCAGTTCCTACGAGTTGCATTGGTCTCGTGCAGTGTCTCCATGCTTCTCACGGAGCCTTTTGGGGGTTTCACCCTCTAACGACTTATCTTTAAGACTAAATGTATATATTTTAAAATTATCATCGTGATCTTAAACCGAAGGTACTGTGATCATGCGCTCAGTTCGTATGAGTTACATTGGTCCCATGCAAGGTATTGGTGCCTCTCACAGGGCCGTTTAGGGGACGTTTTGGGGTTACGCCCTATAACGGATCTTTTTTATGACTAAATCTTAATATTTTAAAATTATCATCGTGTTTTCAAACTTGGCGTCCTGTGACCACACCGTCAGTTCCTAGAGTTGCATTGGTCCCGTGAAAGAAGTGGGTACCTCTCATGGGGACGTTTGGGGTGGGAGGGGGGTCGATGTTGCACCCTAAAATGGCATGTTTATGTTTTTAAGGCCAATTCTAGATAATCTCAAATTAGCGCTGTGCTCTCAAAACATGGGTTCCGTGACCACGGGATCAGTTCCTAAGAGTTACACAGGTCTTGTCTCATAGGGCAGTTTGGGGGTGTTTCAGTTTTTCTCGCTCTAACGACATATTTTTAAGACTAAATCTTGATATTTTCAAATTTTCATTGTGTTTTCAAACTGGGGGTCCGTGACAATTCGATTAGTTCCTCCGAGGTGCATTCGTACCGTGTGAGGTTTTGGCACCTTTCACGGGGCTGTATGGGGAGGGGTATTTCGAGGTTTTCCCCTCTAACGACATATTTTTAAGCTTAAGTCCAGATATTTTCAAATTATTTTCGTGTTATAAAATTGGGAGTCCCCTGACCATGCAGCCAGTTCCTACGAGTTGCAATGGTCTCGTGCGAGGTGTTGTGCCTCTCACGGGGATGTTTTGGGGGTGTTTTGAGGTTTCACCCTCTAATGGAATATTATTAAGCCTAAGTCACGATATTTTCAAACTTGCGTCATATTTACAAATCGGAGGTCCCGTGACCATGCCATGAGTTCCTACGAGGTGCATTCGTCCCACGCACTGTGTTGGTGCTTCTGATGGGGCCATTTGGGCGGTGTTTTGGGGTTTCACCCTCTCACGGAATCTTTTTATGACTATATCTAGATAATTAAAATTATCATCGTGTTTTCAAACTTGGAGGCCCGTGACCACACCGTCACTTCCTACGAGCTGCATTGGTCCCGTGTAAGGTGTGGGTGCCTCTTGCGGGGCCGTTTTGGGTGTGTTTCGAGGTTGCACCCTCTCATGGCATGTTTATGTTTTTTAGACTAAATATAGATAATCTCGAACTAGCATTTATCTCTCAAATCGGGGATACTATGGCCATGCGGTGAGTTCCTACGAGTTACACTGGTCTCGTGGAGGTTTTGGTTCCTCTCACTGGGCCGTTTGGGTGGATGTTTCGGGGTTTCACCATCTAACATCATGTTTTTAAGATTAAGCCTAGATATATTCAAATTATCACTGTGTTCTCAAATCAGGGGTTCCGCGACCATGCGGTCAGTTCCTACATGTTGCATTGGTCCCGTGTGACGTATTTGTGCATCTCACGGGAACTCTTAGGCGGTGTTTTGTGATTTCAACCTCTAATGGGATGTTTATGTTTTAAAGTATAAGTCTAGATATTCTCAAATTACCATTGTTCTCTCTAACCGGGGTCCCGTGATCACGCAGTTTGTTTCTATGAGTTATATTGATCTTTTGCGAGGGGTTGGTGCCTTTCCCGCGGTGTTTGGGGGCATTCATTTGGGGTTTCACCCTCTAATGGAATATTTTTAAGCCAAAATCTACATATTTTTCAATTGTCATCGTGTTTTAAAATCGAGGTTCCCGTTACCATGCGATCAGTTCCTACGAGTAGCATTGGTCCAGTACAAGGTGTTGGTGGCTCTCACGGGGCCATTTAGAGGGTGTTTAGGGGGTTTCGCCATCTAACAACTTTTTTATGTTTTTAAGCCTAAGTCTAGATATTCTCAAATTATCATTGGGATCTAAAATCAGTGGTCACATGACCACGCCATCAATTCTAATGAGTTACATTGGTCCCGTGCGAGGTGTTGGTGCGTCTCAGGGGGGCGTTTGGTGGGTGTTTCAGGGTTTTGCCCTCTAATGGAATTTTTAAGCCTAAGTTTGGATATTTTATAATTATCATCGTCCTGTCAAACAGGGGGTCCCATCACTACGCGGTTAGTTCCTACGAGTTACATCAGTTCCGTGCGAATGGTTAGTGGCTCTCTCAATTTTGTTTGTGGGTATTTCGGGATTTCTACCTCTAACGAGATGTTTATATTTTAGGACTAAGTCTAGATATTTTTGAATTATCACAGTGGTATCAAACCTGGGGTCTCATGATGATGCAGTTAGTTCTTATGAGCTGCATTGGTCCCATGCGAGGTGTTGGTGCCTCTCACGGGGCCTTTTGTGGGGTGTTTATGGGTTTCACCCTCTAATAACATGTTTTCATTTTTAAGCCTAAGTATAGATATTCTGAAAATATCATCGTACTCTCAAACCAGGGGGTCCCGTTACCACGCGATTAGTTTGTATGAGTTACATTTGTCTACTGAGAGATGTTGGCGCCTCTCATGGGGGGCGAGTGTTTTAGTATTTGTCCCTCTAATGGCACGTTTAAAATTTTAAGCCCAAGTCTAGATATTTTTAAATTATCATCGATCTCTAAAACTAGTGGTCCCGTGAGAAGACAATGAGTTCCTATGAGCGACATTGGTCCAGTGCGAGGTATTGGTGCCTCTGACGCCGCTATTTTTAGTCCTAGATATTTTAAAATTATGCTCATGTTCTCAAACTAAGGGTCCTCTGACCAAGCAGTCACTCCCTAAGAGCTGAATCAGTCCTGTTCGATGTGTTGGTGCCTCTCACGGGGATGTCTGGGGGGTGTTTTGGGGTTTCTCCATTTAATGATATGTTTACATTTTGAAGCCTAGGAGTAGATATCTTCAAATTATCACCGTGATATCAGACCCGAGGTCCACGCAGTTACTTCTTACAATCTATATTGGTCGAGTGAGAGGTGTTGGTGCCCCTCACGGGCCCGTGTTTTGGGGGTTTTCCCTCTGACGACATGCTCTTAGGCCTAAGTCTAGATACGTTGAAATTATCGATGTGCTCCCAAATCGGGTGTCTCTTGACCACACAGTCAATTCCTACGAGCTCCATTGGTCCCGTGAGAGGTGTTGGTGCCTCTCGCGGGCCATTTGGGGGTGTTTCGGGGTTGTGTCCTCTAAAAGAATATTTATGTTTCTTGAACCTAAGTCTGGATATTTTCAAATTCTCTTTGTTCTCTAAAACATGGGTCCCATGACCACTGTGTCAGTTCCTACGAGGTACATTGCTCCCGTGTGAGGTGTTGGTGCCTCTCATGGGGTCGTTTGGGCTGTGATTTGGGGTTTCAGCCTCCAACGGTATGTTTTTAAGCCCAAGTATATATACTTTCAAATTATCTTCGATCTCTCAAACTCGGGGTTCGGTGATCATGCGGTCAGTTCCTACGAGTTGCATTTGTCACGTGTGATGTGTTTGTGCTTCTCATATGGCCTTTTTTTTGGGGGGGGGGGGGGGGGGAGTCGGGGTTTCACCCTCTAACGACTTGTTTTTCAAGACTATGTGTATATAGTTTAGAATTATCACCGTGATCATAAATCAGAGGTCCCGTGATCATGCGCTCAGTTCGTATGATTTACATTTGTCCCATGGAAGGTGTCGGTCCCTCTCACAGGTTATTTAGGGTGTGTTTAGGGGTTTTCGGGTTTCTCACTCTAGCGACATGTTTATGTTTTCAATTCGAAGTTTATAAATTTTCAAATTATCGTCGTTCTCTCGAATCGGTAGTCCCGTGACCACATGGTCCGTTCATATGAGCAACATTGGTCTCGCGCGAGGTGTTGGTGCCTCTCACGTGGCCATTTGGGGGGGAGTTCTCTGACGGTATTCTTTAAGCCTAATTCCATATATTTTCAAATTATTGTCGTGCTTTCAAACCGAAGGTCCTGTGACGATGCAGTAAGTTACTATGAGTTACATCGGTCATGTGCGAGGTGTTGGTGCCTCTCGTGGGGCAGTTAGGGATATTTTGAGGTTTCGTCATCTAACAATATGTTTATGTTTTTTAGTCTAAGTCTATATATTCTCAAATTATCATCATGCTCTCAAACCGGGGTTCCCATGATGACGCGATCCATTTCTACGTGTAGCATTTGTCCCGTGCGATGTTTTGGTGCCATTCACGCGGCCGTTTGGGTGGAGTTTTGGGGTTTCACCCTGTAACGCCATGTTTTAGGGAAAAGTATGGATATTTCAAAATTATCATCATGTTCTCAAATCGAGGGTCCTGAGACCACGTAGTCAGTTCCTAGGAGCTGCATTGGTCCCGTGTGAGGTGTTGGTGCTCTCTAGAGGTCGTTTAGGTGGTGTTTTGAAGTTTCACCTTCTAAGGGCATGTTTTTGTTTTTAAGACTAAGTCTTGATATTCTAAAATTATCACCGTTCTCTCAAACCGGGGCTCTTATGACCACGCTATCATTTCTGACGTGTTACGTTGCACCCGCGCGAGGTGTTTGTGCCTCTCACAAGTCCATTTGGGGGGAATTTTGGGTTTTCTCCCTCTAATGGCCTATTTTTAAGCCTAAGTCTTTATATTTTGAAATTATCATTTATTATCAGATTTAGGGTCCCGTGACCATGCGATCGGCTCTTACGAGCTACATTGTCTCGTGAGAGGTGTTGGTACCACTCATGAGGCCATTTTGGTGATGTTTCGGGGTTTTGCCCCCAACAGCATGTTTATGTTTTTAAGCCTAAGTCAACAGATTCTTAGATTATCATTGCGCTCATAAACTGGCGGTCCCTTGACCAAACATTCTATTCTTACAAGTTGCATTGGTCCAATACGAGGTGTTGTCGCATTCTATGGGGCCATTTAGCGGAAGGGGTATTTCGAGTTTTCGCCCTCTAATGAAATATTTTTAAGCCTCCGTTCAAATATTATCAAATTATCTTAGAGTTCACAAAATGGGGGTCCCATGACCATGTTGTAAGTTCCTACGTGTTGCATTAGTCCCATGCGACATTTTGGTGCCTATCAGGAGGCTTTTTGGAGGGTTTTGGGGGGTTTCTCCCTCCAACGGCATGATTATATTTTGAGACTAAGCGTAGATATTCTCAAAAAATCATTGTTCTCTCAAATTGTAGGTCCCATGACGACACGAGTAGTTCATACGAGTAACATTGGTCCTGTGTGAGGTGCTAGTCCCTCTCACGGGGCTATTTGGGTGGAGTTTCGGGATTTCCCCGCCCTATAACGACAGGTATTTAAGCTTAAGTCAAGATATTTTCAAATTATAATCATGATCTCAAATCTAGGGACTCGAGACCACGCGGTCATCTCTTAAGAGATGCATTGTTCCCGTGCGAGATGTTTGTGCCTCTCACTGGGACGTTTAGAGGGTGTTTTGGTCTTTTGCCCGTTAACTACATGTTTATGTTTTCAAGCCTAGGTCTCGATATTCTCAAATTATCACCGTTGTCTCAAATTAGCCGTGACCATGCGATGAGTTCCTACAAGTTATATTGGTCCCGTGCGAGGTATTAGTGCCTGTCACGGGCTGATTTGGGGGGGGTTTCGGGGTTTCACCATCTAATCACATGTTTTTAAGTATAAGTATAAATCTTTTTAAATTATCGTCTGTTCCCAAACTGAGGTTCCTATGGCAACGCGATCAGTTCTATCAAGTTGTATTGGTCCTATGTGAGGTGTTGGTGCCTCTCATGGGCCCGTTTATGGGGGTTTTAAGCCTATGTCTAGATATTTTAAAATTGTAATTGTGCTCTTAAATTCAGGGACCCGTGACCATGCGGTTAGTTCCTACGAGCTACATTGGTCCCGTGCGAGGTGTTGTCATCTCTCATGGGGCCGATTGGGGGGAGTTTTACGGTTTTTCCTTCTAACGACAAGTTTTTATGCCTATGTATGGATAATTCCAAATTAACATCAAGCTCTCAAATCGGGGTTCCGTGACCATGCAGTCAATTCCTATGAGCTGCATTGGTCCCGTGCGAGGTGTTGGTGACTCTCACGGGGCCATTCGTGAGATGTTTTAGGGTTTCACCCTTTAACAACTTATTTATGTTTTTAAGACTATGTCTGGATATGTTAAAATTGTCTTCGTGATCTCAAACGAGGGTGCCTGACCGTGTAGTCAGTTCCTACGATATGTATTGGTCCCGTGCGAGGTCTTAGCGCCTTTCACAAGGCCATTAGTGGGGGTTTCATGTTTTCTCACTCTAACATCATGTTTATGTTTTTAAGACAAAGTCTATATATTTTCAAATTATCACCCTTCTCTGAAAATGGGGTGTCCTATGGCCACACTCTCAGTTTTTATGAGTTACATTGGTCATGTGCAAGGTGTTGGGGCCATTTACGTGGTGTTTCGGGGTTTCACCCTCTAACGGCATGGTTTTAACCTTAAGTCTAGAAATTTTGAAATTATTATTGTGTTCTCAAACCGAGCATCCCAGCACCATATGGTCAGTTCCTACTTGCTCCATTGGTCCCATGGGATGTGTTTATGCCTCTCACGAGGCCGTTTGGGGGGTGTTTTGGCGTTTCGCCCTCTGACGAAATGTTTACATTTTTAAGCCTATGTCTATATATTCTTAAATTGGGGTCCCCGTGACCATGAGGTCAGTTCGTTAGAGTTACATTGGTCCTTTGCGAAGTGTTGTTGCCTCTCACAGGGCCGTTTGGTGGGGTGTTTAAGGGTTTATCCCTCTAACGGCATGTTTTTAAGCCAAACTCTAACTATTTTTTAATTATCATCGTGTTTTCAAACCAAAGGACCCGTCACCATGCGGTCAATTTCTACCAGTTGCACTGGCCCCGTGAGTGGTCTTGGTGTCTCTCGTGGGCCCTTTGGTGGTGTTTCGCGGTTTTGTCCTCTAAAGGAATTCTTATGTTTCTTAAACCTAAGTCTGGATATTTTCAAATTCTCTTTATTCTCTGAAATCGGGGTCCCGTGACCACTGTGTCAGTTCTTACGAGGTATATTGCTCCCGTGTGAGGTGTTAGTGCCTCTCATGGGGCCGTTTGGGCTGTGTTTCGGGGTTTCGGCCTCCAATGCCATGTTTTTTAGCGCAAGTCTATATATTTTCAAATTATCTTCAATCTCTCCTACTCGGGGTTCGGTGATCATGCGGTCAGTTCCTACGAGTTGCATTGGTCTCGTGCGGCGTGTCCATGCTTCTTATGGAGCCTTTTGGGGTTTCACCCTCTAACGACTTATCTTTAAGACTAAATGTATATATTTTAAAATTATCATCGTGATCTTAAACCGGAGGTACCGTGATCATGCACTAAGTTCGTATGAGTTACATTGGTCCCATGCAAGGTATTGGTGCCTCTCACAAGGCTGTTTAGGGGGTGTTTGGGGGTTTCACCCTCTAACGACATATTTTTAAGGATAAGTCAAAATTTTCTTAAATTATCTTTGCGTTCTCAAACTGGAGGTATCGTGACCACATAGTCAGTTTCTATGAGTTTCAATGTTCCCGTGCAAGGTGTTATTGCCTCTCCTGGCGTCATTTAAGGAGTGTTTTCGAGGTTCGCCCTCTAACAGCATGTTTTTAAGCCAAGTATAGATATTCTCAAATTATGGATGTGTTCTCAAATCGAGAGTCTCGTGACCATGAGATCAGTTGCTAGGAGTTGCATTGGACCCATGAGGGGTACTGGTTCCTCTTACGGGGGCATTTGGGGGGTGTATCTTATTTTATCCATCGAACGGTATGTTTTTAAGCTTAATTCAAGATATTTAAAAATTATCAACGTGTTCTCAAACTACAGGTCACATGAACACTCGTCAGTTCCTATAAGCTTCATTTGTTTGGTGCGAGGTGTTGGTGCCTCTCACGGGGCCATTTGGGGGTTTCACCCTCGAACGACATGTTTTTAAGCCTAAGTCAAGATTTTATCAAATTATCTTTGTGTTCTCAAAGTGGGGGTCTCTTGACCACGTGGTCAGTTTTTGCGAGTTACATTGGTCTCGTGTGAGGTATTGGTGCCTCTCCTAGGGCCGTTTGGGGAGTGTTTGGGGGGTTCGCCCTCTAACATCATATTTTTAAACCTATGCCTAAATATTCTAAAATTATGTTCGTGTTTTCAAATCGGGGTCCGGTGACCGCGCGATCAGTTCTTATGAGTTACATTGGTCCCATGCGGGGTGAAGGTGGCTCTCACAAGGCCATTTGGGGAGTGTTTCAGGGTTTCTCCCTCTTATGACATGTTTTTAAGCCTACATATACATATCTGCAAATTATCATTGTGTTCTCAAATTGAGGGTCCCTTGGTCACATGGTCAGTTCATACAAGTTGCATTAGTTTTAAGCGAGGTGTTAGTGCATTTCATGGGGCCGTCTGTGGGGTCTTCTGTGGTTTCTCCCTCTAGCGGCATATTTTGAATCTTAAGATAAGATATTTTCAAATTATCACAGCGCTCTCAAACCGGGGGTCCCATTACCACTAGCGTGCTCCATATGTCCCGTGCGAGGTGTTGGTTCCTCTGACATGACTGTTTGAGGGTGTTTCGGGGTTTCGCACTCTAATGATGTGTTATGTTTTTAAGCCTAAGTTTATAAAATTTTCAATTATCATCATTCTCTAGAACCGGTAGTCCCGTGACCACATGGTTTGCTCATACGAGTTACATTGGTCTCGCACGAGGTGTTGGTGCCTCTCACGGGGCCATTTGGGTGGTGTTCTGTAACGGTATTTTTTAAGCCTAATTCTAGTTATTTTCAAATTATTGTCGTGATCTCAAACCAAAGGTCCCATGACCATGCAGTAAGTTCCTACGAGTTAAATTTGTCATATCAGAGGTGTTGGTGCCTCTCGCAAGGGTGTTGGGGGGTGTTTCGGGGTTTCATCGTCTAACGACATGTTTATGTTTTTGAGTCGAAGTCTATATATTCTCAAATTATCATCGTGCTCTCAAACGGGAGTTCTCGTGACCATGCAATCCATTCCAATGAGTATCATTGGTCTCCTGCGATGTTCTAGTGCAATTCACGGGGCCGTTTGGGTGGAGTTTTTGGGTTTCACCCTAAAAACAAACATGTTTTAAGATGAATTATAGATATTTTAAAATTATCATTGTGTTCTAAAATCGAGGGTCCTGAGACCACGCAGTGTGAGGTGTTGGTGCCTCTCTTGAGGTTGTTTAGGGGGTGTTTTGGAGTATTGCCTCCTAACGGCATGTTTTTTTAAGACTAAGTCTTGATATTCTTAAATTATCACCATTCTCTAAAATCGGGGGTCCTATGACCATGCTATCATTTCCAACGTGTTACATTGCTCCCGCGCGAGGTGTTCGTGCCTCTCACAAGTCCATTTGGGGGGTATTTTGGGTTTTTTCCCTCTAACGGCATATTTTTAAGCCTAAGTCTAGATATTTTGAGGTTATCATTTATTATCAAATTGAGGATCCCATGACCATGGGATCAGCTCCTACGAGTTGCATTATCATGTGAGAGGTGTTGGTGCCATTCACGAGGCCATTTTGGGGATGTTTCAAGGTTTCTCCCCCCAACAGCATGTTTATGTTTTTAAGTCTAAGTCAAAATATTCTTAAATTATTAACGGGCTCATAAACAGGTTGTCCCGTGACGAAACGTTCTATTCCTACGAGTTGCATTTGCCTCATACGAGGTGTTATCGCATTTTAAGGGGCCATTTGGTGGAAGGGGTATTTTGGGGTTTCTCCCTCTAACGACATATTTTTAAGCCTCAGTTCAAATATGTTCAAATTATCATAGAGTTCACAAAATGGGGGTCCTGTGACCATGTGGTCAGTTCCTACGAGTTGCATTGGTCCCATTCGAGGTTTTGGTGACTCTCACCGGGTGATTTAGAGGGTTTGGGGGGATTTCTCCCTTTAACGACATGTTTATATTTTTTAGTCTAAGTCTAGATATTCTCAAACTATCATCCTACTCTCAAACTATAGGTCCCATGACCACACGATCAGTTCGTACGAGTAACATTGGTCCCGTGTGAGGTGCTAGTGCCTCTCACGGGGATGTTTGGATGGAGTTTTGGGATTTCCCCTCCCTATAACGACATGACTGTAAGCTTAAGTCAATATATTTTAAATTTATAATCATGATCTCAAATCGAGGGACCTGAGACCACACGATCAACTCCTCAGAGATGTATTGTTCCCGTGCGAGATGTTTGTGCCTCTCAATGGGATGTTTAAAGGGTGTTTTGGACTTTCGCCTATTAACTACATGTTTATGTTTTCAAGAATAAGTCTTGATATTCTCAAATTATCAACGTTCTCTCAAATTAGGGGTCCCGTGACATTCCGGTCAGTTCCTAGGAGTTATATTTGTCCCGTGCGAGGTTTTGGTGCCTGTCACGGGCTGATTTGGGGGGTGTTTCTGGGTTTTCAGCATCTAATCACATGTTTTTAAGTATAAGTATAAATGTTTTTAAATTGTCGTCTGTTCCCAAACCAAGGGCCCTGTGGCAACGCGGTTAGTTCCACCGAGTTGTATTGGTCATGTGTGAGGTATTGGTGTCTTTCATGGGCCCAATTAAGGGGTTTCCCCTCTAATGGCATATTTTTAAGCGTAAGTCTTGATATTTTCAAATTTTTATCGTGCCCTTAAATTGACGGACCTATGTCAGTGCAGTCAATTCCTACAAGCTACACTAGTCTTGTGCGAGGTGTTGGCGTCTCTTGCGAGGCCGTTTGGGGGGAGTTTCGCGGTTTTGCCTTCTAACAATAGGTTTTTATGCCTAAGTGCGGATATTTCCAAATTATCATCATGCTCTCAAACCGGGGTTCCCGGACCATGCGGTCAATTCCTAAAAGCTTCATTGGTCTCGTGCGAGGTGTTGGTGACTCTCACGGGGCCATTTGTGAGGTGTTTTAGGGTTTCACCCTTTAACAACTTGTTTATGTTTTTAAGACTAAGTCTAGATTAGTTAAAATTATCTTTGTGATCTCAAATCGGGGCTGCCTGACCATGTAGTCAGTTCCTACGATATGAATTGGCCCCGTGCGAGGTGTTAGTGCCTCTCACAGGGCCATTAGGTGGGGATTCGAGGTTTCGCACTCTAACGACATGTTTATATTTTTAAGACTAAATCTAGATATTTTCAAATTATCACTGTTCTCTCAAAATGCGGTGTCCTATGTCCACGCTGTCAGTTTTTACGAGTTACATTAGTCCCGTGTGAGGTGTTGGGGCATTTGAAGGGGCCATTTGGTGGGTGTTTCGGTGTTTCACCCTCTAACATAATGGTTTTAATCTTAAGTCTTGATATTTTGAAATTATCATAGGGTTCTCAAACTGAGTGTCCCATGACCATACGATCAGTTCCTACTAGCTCCATTGGTCCCATAAGATGTGTTGGTGCCTCTAACGAGATTGTTTACGGGGTGTTTTAAGGCTTCTCCCTCTCACGAAATGTTTATTTTTTTAATCCTCAGTCTATATATTCTTAAACTAGGGGCCTCGTGACCATGCGGTCAGTTCCTATGAGTTACATTGGTCCTTTGGGAGGTGTTGTTACCTCTCACGGGACCGTTTGGTAGGGGGTGTTTTAGGGTTTCTCCCTCTAACGGCATATTTTTAAGTCAAAGTCTACCTATTTTTAATTATCATCGTATTTTCAAATCGAGGGCCCCATGACCATGCGATTAGTTCCTACAAGCTACATTGGTCCAGTGCGAGCTGTTGGTGCCTCTAACCGGGACATTTATAGGGTGCTTCGCAGTTTTTCACTCACGCAACGTGTTTATGTTTTTAAGCCTAAGTTTAGATATTCTCAAATTATTATTGGGATCTCAAATCAGGGGTCCTGTGATCACGCGATCAGTTCCTACGAGGTAGATTGATCCCCGCACGAGGTGTTACTGCTTCTCACGGGTCCATTTGGGGGGTTTGTCGGGGTTTTTTCCTCAAATGGCATGTTTCTAAGCCTATGTTTAGATATTTTAAAATTATCATCGTGATTTCAAACCGAGTCTCCCCTGACCATGCGATTAGTTCCTACGAGTTGCATTGGTCCCGTGCGAGGTTTTGGCACCTCTCATAGGGCCGTTTGGGGGGTGTTTCATGGTTTCACCCTCAAACGACATGTATATGTTTTTAAGATGAAGGGAAATTTTCAAATTAGGGTTTGCTCTCAAATTAGGGTTCCTATGAACACTGTTTTAGTTCCTACGAGTTACATCGGCCGCGTGCGAGGTGTTGGTGCCTCTCATGAGGCCATTTGGGGGTTTGATTCGTGGTTTCTCCCTCTAATGGCTTATTTTTAGGGCTAAGTCTATATATTTACCAATTATCACCGTGGTCTCAGAATGGGGTTCTCATGATGACGCGCCTTGTTCCTACGAGATGCATTGGTCCCATGCGAGGTGTTGGTGCCTCTCAAGGGGTTATTTGGGGGGTGTTTAGGGGTTTCACCCTCCAACAACACCTTAACATTTTTAAGTTTAAGTATATAAATTCTCAAATTATCATTATTCTCTCAATCCTGGGGTTCCGAGACTGTGCGGTTAGTTCGTACGAGTTAAATTGGACTCGAGCGAGGTGTGGTGCCTCTCGTGGTGTCGTTTGGGGGTGCTTAATTATTTCTGTAGACACCCCATTCTGTTACCCCCTAAACACTCCTGAGGTCCCTAGCACCTCCCTTCATCACTACAAACCCAGGTCATACCCTAAGTACTGACCTAGAAGCCATCGGGCACTCCCATGCTTCATTTGACCAAAAGTCAAAGTCTTTAGCTCGACCGAGGTTGAATGAATCTTCGAAGGGAATTGAAACCCCTTTCCAACGGTCTGTCCCATGTGCAATTCTGACTTACCATACGGATGAACGACCTATTGTCCCCCGATGCTCCCGGGCTTAATTTGACCAAAGTCAACTCTTCAACTCGATCGAGACTGAATGAATCTTCGAAGGTTACTAAAAACCCTTTCCAACGGTCCTCCCCATGCATGATTTTAACTTACGGTATTAACGAACATTCGATTTTACTTTGAAAGGTCATCGAATTCTTCTAGGGCTCGGTTGACCAGAGTCAACTCCCTGAATCGAATCAAACTCTTTGGAATGTAGAAGTACATCTACTAACCCTTCCAACAGTCCGCCCCGTGTGCAATTTGGACTTACCATGCGGACGAATGATCCGTTTGCGTTCGATGATTCCCTGTCCAATGGACTGATGAATGCTTCTGAGCCATATTTGACCCAAAGTCATCTCTCGAACCCGGGATCAGTCCAAAGGCTTTAAAAGTTCTTTGAATTACCTTTCCAACGCTCCAACCCATGTGCGATTCTGATCAACGATTTGCGTTCTACGGTCGATTTTCAAAAAAGGCCTGAAAGACATTGCCAAATGGCAGGTCCTAGACCCTGCCTATCGGTAGTGTACCTAAATGCACCTATCGATTGGCAGGAATGGGGATATGCCGATCAAAAATTCCTTGGGCCTATAAAAAGGAGGCCTGACCTCACTTGCAAATGAGAGCCCATATCTGATAGATATCACTCTTAACAAATCATGAAAACCTCTCTCGAAGTCAGCGTGATTTCCACACACAAATTCCTTTCCAACCTTAACTTTTCATCATTCTTTTCATCAAACTTGGTGAATTAACCACTCTCCATCATCATCCAAGTGCAATGGCTTCTCTCCAACATTCAAGATCAAGCTCAAGATCTTTAAGAAGGTCGAATTTTCTCAATTCTCTCCTTCAAGTCTCATAAATTCGCATTAACTTGTGTTATTACTTAACACTTTTATTATCTCATCTCACACATCCTAATATACTTTTTATTTAATATTATTTCACATCTCTTATTTTCATATAAATAAAAAACAAGAAAAAAAAGAAAAAGAGGGTTTGCTCATTAATTCCAAACGGGAATTCTAATACTTTTCTTACACTTGTCTCACAACTGAAAAAAAATTTCTACACACACACACAAATAAGAGAATCCCCCAGTTGGATTTATGGGATAAACCTGACCCCTCATTTCGCATGCGAACTACGTGGACTTTCATGCCTCTATAGGCTACGTAGGCATCTCGGGGTGAAACCTGAGACTCGAGTCCTATTTTTTACTTTTTCTCTCATTTTCTATTTTGTCTAAACTCCACTCTCTCATATTTTATATATACATATATTTTTTTTAGTAGCGTATTATTTCACATGTGTTATCATTCCATCATAACGGTCAACGTAAAGATAATCGTGCAAATACTATTTTCTATTATTTTAATACCTTCCTACGGATGACTCGCTTTACCTCTTCCGTGGTACAAGTCGATAATTCCTATCTTCACTATATATACGCATGCACACACATCACGGGTAAAATAAAGGAAAATAACAAAAACCCATGAGAGACCGAAAGGGCGGAATGGGTACCTAACACCTTCGCATTTTTTAACTTAGCCTCCGGACCCTTTTCGAATCATTATGGTTTGGTATGCATCAGTATGTCTTTGGATGCTGTCCTTTCGGGATGGCTCCCCTTCTTTTGTCTGTTTTCAGTAAAATAGACTAGTGACTATAATCTCTCTACATTTTTACACCTCACCCAAATGACGTCGGTCGAAGCACTCTCGAGAGGGACACGCGGGACCTAAGGATCATCCATCACGCTCTACCGCCCGCCACGAGGATCCAAGGGGGATGCCCACATTGGCGACTCTGTTGGGGAATTATTCTTATAGGGGCTATACTCTATTTACATGGATGTTATGTTTGTCTATATTTTCCCCCAATTTTGCATGCTCCCCCTTTATTACTCATGTGTACCCCATGCTTATGCTTCTATTCACACACTTGTAGAAAATTCTCCATGTACACTTCACACCACGTGCACCTAGGGTCACATATATCCACATGTTGCACGCATCACCCATCCATACTTAGTGCACTATTCGTACATGTACTTTGCTCCCGGTGTGGCATAATCATAAAATACATTATCATAAGATACTAATAAGAGGATCATGCATGATTCACACGACATCACCTAAAAGCATTGTTATTGACCAAAATTTACCCAATAAATGGAGGGCGACTTCGTGATGGGCGATGGTGTGTCAGGACGTAGTAGCCTAAGCGATATGACTCTCACCTTCCATTGGCCATGTACCTTCGACTTATATCAAGCGGTTCCCCCCGCATTGTACCGCTTGATCGAAGTCATGACGGGAGGTATATCGTAGGGAATTCATTTACATACACCGAGTACATCGAATTCGCTATCACACGTACCATCCCTACGAGGTATATGGTGAGGAAATTCATGTACACTCGGGTATATGAAATGACTTGTACACACGTACCGATTGCCCACAAGAGAAAGATGTATATCATGGAAGTCACGCCAAATGGGGGAACCCTTTCCGATTCACCCAACCAAATGCATACTCTCATATAGGTGTCAAGCCTAGGACACACATGTTAGATTGTCAGTTTCAACCGAAAACTCTGTCGAAATTTCGGGTCGTCCTGCCATTCGAATTCTCCCGCATTTTTAAAATGAGACCCTGTTCGTGAGCCTGGTCACAAGTCTATCCATAGCTTTGCATATATTACAAACCTAATTTTTCCAGGCTCGTGTCCCGTCTGGCATTTTATTTTCCATTTAGGAGAATTAATACAAGTGAAAATGTAATAATTATATTAATCATGCTGGAACCGTCTCCAAAGGGAAAATTCCCTTTTTCTTTTTCCAAAATCCCAAAACATTTCTCCTCTCTTTGTCAAAAATCTAAAAACATTTTGTCTTTCATCCTCGAAAAAAAAATTCGTCCCTTTTTCTAAAAAATAAATCCCATTTTCGCCTTCTCAGGTCGATCGCAAACCCTTGGCCTGGCTCCCTATTAGCTTCGATCTTCAGTCAAATCGCCCCAGAGTTTCGTTCGTTCCCCTATTACTCCTTTCGAGCCCAGTATCCATCCTCTTTCCCTGGAGAACACCGATCAAGTACCCGTTATGAAGCCGGATCTGACGACAGTCCTAACTCAACTTATATCCAAGATTGACAACCTTCAAATCGAGGTTCGAGAGATGCAACGAAATTAGGTTCCCATTACTCAAGAACCCTAGGACCTATTCCCTCATTATATGGATCCACTCGAGCCTATCTGGGTTCCCAAAGAATATCAACACACTCCATGTTCCCATCCAATTAATGGGCCGCCACCTGCCCAGCTTCCGATAGAGAATCTTGCCCAACATGGGGCTAACATGCCTATGATCATCGATTCGAAGGAAGAAGATTTGAACAAAGTGAAAGAGGACCACAAGATTCTCACCAAGATGTTTGACTAAGTTAGAATCTCAGGAAATTACATGGACTACACTCACTTGTCTCCTTATCCTAAAGCGAGGTTACCCGAGAAGTTCAAGATGCCAAATATTAAGAAATTCAGAGGAAATGGAACCCTGATTGTTCATCTCCGAAGTTATCACCGTTCCATGACTCTACTAGGGGCTTTCGAAGAAGTGATGGCCCAATTGTTTCAGCAAACTCTGAAGGCTAGCGCCCTCCGATGGCTTTTGTCTTTCGAAGAGTCCAGGATTCGTAGCTACGAGGATATAGCCCGGGAATTCATGTCAGAATACGAATACAATTAAGTGCTTGAGGTCACCCATCATGATTTAGAGCTTCTCAAACAGAACTCTAGGGAATCAGTCAGTAACTTCATATCCCGATGAAGGGAAAAAGCAATAACCATGACCAATCGACCTTCCGAGGAAGAACAAGTCAGCATAGTGAAGAAGAACTTCTTACCCCATATTCGAGCAACGATGGGAGGACAATACTATCTCCACTTCCGAGATCTCAGAGAACTAGGAGTAGAAATCAAGGAAGGTCTTGCTAAAATAGATGTCCAACCAAAGAAAGTGTGCGGACAGTTCACCCCCAGAAAATATGATAACCTTGTTAGTGCTATAGTCTCAACCATCAACAACATCTCTCAACTAACCACCTCATGGGCACAAATAATCCGCTCCATCCTAGTCCGAAAGGAATACACCGAGCTCCATGCTCCCCTCTCCAATGTTTATGAAGCCATGTTAAGCCAAAACCTTATCAAACCTTTGGATCCTCTTCCATTGCCAAATCCACTCCCAAAAAACTTCAAGGCAGATGCCCATTGTGCCTATCACCAAACAGCTGGCCATACCACCGACCAATGCGTTCACCTCTGAAACATAATCCAACGTCTAATTGATCGGGGTACATTGCCCCACCTGCCAATCCTAAGCCAAACACTACTCATAACCCACTTCCAAATCATACCAATGCCATATTGGTAGAAAATAACCTAGAATTCGATCCCTCAACTTAAATCACTCCCATATACTCTCCTAAACCTCTCCAAATTTGCCAATATTTCCTCCTACACCCTACTATCCTCACTGATCAGGCACTGTCACTCCTTACCAGAGCATGCATCGCTGTCCGTACCCATTCAGAAAATGGAGGCATGGAATTATCAGAAGTGTTAAGCCAACTCCGATAGTTCGTGCTGAAATTACCCTCACAGATGATAATTGATTACCAAAGGTTCAGTACACTGTTCTTGAAAGCATGGAAATGGGATCGAGAGTCAGATTGTTGGGTACTACCAACTAATGAAGTCAGCCTGGATGATGTTGTCCAGATTATGGCAGAATTATTGAGGCAAACCAACAACATTTGTAGTATGACCGAGTTACTTGATGCTTTAAAGCTATAGGAGCGCCCGATCCCTTCACCCCTACACATCCCCACAGAATGGGATAACCTGTATTAAGAAGCCGTTAAAGTTGTGGAATGCATCGACTTTACATGGAAAGATAGAATTGTTACTACCGAATGGGGGGAAGTATTCGGAGATTCGAATGAAGAACAAGCTTTCGAGAAAACTGGCCTAGTAGCCAACATGTGTGGAATGATATCATTTGAATAACTCCTCCAAGAAATAAATAAGGTGAGTAAACAACTCGAGATCAATGAGGAAATGGAATTCATGTTTTTCCCTTCTTCAGTAAATTACATGACCGAATCCGGGAGTCATTACCAGATCCCATGCTCACTACCAGCCAATGACAAAGGGAGGGTGGTTGAAAACCTTCCTGTGACATATATGACCCTCGAGGAGAGAAAGATCCTCAATCAACTAAAGAAAACTCAAGCTAACATCACTCTATGGGGAATTTTCATGTCTTCTTAGATACATAGAAATTCTTTAATGAAGTTTCTCACTAGACCCACAGTTCCTCCTTCTACCGCACTAGAAGAAGCGGTAAATTTGGTCGAATCCTTGACTTCTACCCGAATGCTATCCTTTTCCAAAGAAGAAAGCCCCACTTAACATCTCGGTCGAAGTTATGGGGAAGGTTGTACCACTCTTTCTTCTCGACAATGGATCCGCCCTGAATGTATGCCCACTGAGCACCATTAAATGTCTACGCCAGAAATAAAGTGACAATGCTCTAACCTCCACTGCTGTGCGTGCCTATGATAATACCCATCGGGAGGTGATGAGATCCATAAAGCTTGTAATAGGGGCTGGCCCTATAAACCCTGTCGTCGAATTCCAAGTTATTGACATCCTAGCCTGTTTCAACCTATTGCTAGGACGACCTTGGATCCAGAGTATCAAGGGCATGTCTTCCGCACTCCATCAAAAATTAAAGTTCTTCATCGATGGATGGGTCATTAACATCCTGGGAAACGACGACAATGCCAATGGTGCAAGTACCAGTAGTCCAATCCTTGAGATATAACACGGGTCAAATGATATGCTCCAATCAGGATTTTGAGTTGAACAACTTTTACTCCCGGCAGGGGATGACTTCAAAGAAAGGGTTTATCCACAATACGACCCTCATGGCAACGTCAATGTGAAGAAGCTGTTTAGAAACATGCACTTTATGCCCGGACTGGGGATAGGGCAAAGACAACAAGGGATACTCACGCCGATTGAACTGAAGAAGGTTTTACCTTTTTATGGTTTGGGGTATCAACCATCAGAACAAGAGCTCAGAACGATCATCCAGTCCTGACCAAAGAGAGGACTAGAAAGCATCCAAACTATCCCAGGTGACTCCTTGAACGAACAATTCATCAAACAGGGTAAGGACTTCCCCTTTTGTGACTTTTTGAAACCATGGTATGACTATACAGACAAGAAGATGAATCCTGGAATGGAGATCTTCTTCCAAGACAACTACCCATGGGCCGAAAGTTTCCAACACCATGTATAACCACTCATCAAAGATACCAAAGAGACTGAGGAAAGTGACTCTTAAGATTCCTTCAACTTACAGACACTGGGGCTAACACTCTGCATGGTTCATTCAGGCACTACATCATCGGATCCGACCCACTTGATTAAAGCTGCTGATGCGCCTCTTCTCAATTAGCATGTTGTGCGAGTTCTACCTGTTGAAATCTCAACTAATCTTAATGTTTACCCCTTTTCTTCTTTTGTTGTCTATCCTTGTTCAAATGTAATCGAGTTCTCTTTTGACGAGGTTCTCAATGCTGTTTTTCCTATCAATGAAATAAACTAAGATTTTGAGTATCTTGTTGTGCCTTACATTAACTGTTTGGATTATAATCAAACTTTTGATGATGATGATTTTGCAAATGAACAGTTCTTACCTGATTTAAATAAGGTTCATAATAAACAACATAACTGTGTTCATGTTAATGAAGAATAAACTATTGTTATTAACCTCGGTTCTAGTAGCCAACTGTGCGAGATTAGGATAGGGGCTACCCTCAATGAGCATGAGCGTGCACAACTCAAAGAATTCCTAAAGGAATTCGTGGATGTCTTTGCATGGTCCTACGATGATATTATCGCTATTGATCCTAAAATAGCTCAGCACGAGATGCCCACTCTCCCAAATTACAAGCCGATCAAATAAAAGTTGAGAAAGATCCGCACCGAAAGGTCACTCAAAGTCAAAGAAGAGGTGGTCAAACAGTTCAACATAGGCTTCATTTATGTGATCAAATATCCCACATCGCTAGCCAACATAGTGCCTGTACCAAAATCAGGAGGAAAAGTTTAGATGTGTGTAGATAATCGAGACTTAAAGAAAGCCTCTCCAAAGGATGATTATCCATTAACTAATATCGACATGATCGTAGACAACACAGCTAGTCATGCTCTCCAGTCATTCGTCGACGGGTTCTACAGATACAACCAAATCAAAATGCACCCAAGCCACCAAGAAAAAATCGCATTCATCACCCCATGGGGAACATTTTATTACACCGTTAAGCCATTTGGTCTCAAGAACGTTGGGGCTACCTACGAGAGTGATGCCATAACCATCCTGCATGATCTGATTCATAAAGAGGTAGAGGTTTATGTAGATGATATGATTATCAAATCCAAGACTAAAGAAGGTCATTTTCCTGCTCTCCGAAAGTTCTTCGAACGACTGCGATAGTATCAGATGAGACTCAATCCGTAAAAATGCATCTTCAGTGTTACAAAGGGAAAACTCTTGGGATTAATGGTCAGTGAGAAATGGATAGATGAAGATTCTACCAAGCTGAAAGCCATACTTCATATGCCGCCTCCCCGAACAGAGAAATAAGTCTCAAGTTTCCTTGGGAAATTGTAATACATCAGTCGGTTCATCAGCCACCCAACCTCCTTTTGTGAACCTATCTTCAAACTTCTCCAAATGGATTCAACCGAAGTTTGGAATGAGGCATGCCAAGAAGCTTTTGACTGAATCAAACAATATCTTACCCAACCCCTGGTACTCTTGCTACCACATTCTGGTATCCCCTTTCTCCTATACCTAACCATAACTGACACAGTAGCTGGGGCTTTTCTATCCCAATACCTTGAAGATTATCGTAAAGAAAGATACATCTATTATGCAAGTCACAAATTGGCCAGATACGAGATTAACTACACTGCTTCGGAAAAGGCGTGTATTGAACTTGTCTGGGTTACCCAAAAGCAGCGACACTACATAGTCGCCTTCCTCATCAAACTTGTATCCCGAATGGACCCCATCAAATACCTAGTGGAGAAACTCGCCTTGTCCAGCTGAATGGCTCCATGGTTAATGCTCCTAGCCAAGTTCGATATCATGTACGTCATGTATAAATACATGAAAGGAAGAGCCATCTCAGACTACCTCGTTGATTACCCCGTAGAAGAAGCTGATGTATGGATCTCTGAATTCCCAGATGAAAACATCCTTTGCACTGCTCAAGATAACCTTCGATGGAAAATGTTCTTTGACGACGCTACCAACAAAAAGAGATATGGCATTAGGATACATACGGCTCGCCCCAGATAACTCCCACACTCCCATCGCCATTAAGTTGGACTTACCTTGCACCAACAACATGACTGAATATGAGGCGTGCACAGTAGGCCTAAAAGTTTCTCTTAAGAAAGGTATTCAATGCCTAGACATCTACATGGATTCTTCCCTCATCATCGGTCAAGTGCTCAGAAAGTGGAAAGTCAAGGATGAGAAAATCCAACCCTTCCATGCCCACTTTGAAGAACTAGCCTCCCAATTCCAAGATATCACTTTCCACTACCTACCTCGAGCAAAGAATAACCTAGTCGATGACCTTGCTACCCTGTCCTCCATGGTCGACATGCCCAAAGGAATAACTATGACCCCCTTCCTAGTTCAAAAGCAAGATAAACTGTGGCCATCCCCGATCCTCATCGCGCGACGGAGGATCCTTAGATCCCGCATGTCCCTCTCGGGAGTGCTTCGGCCGGCGTCATTTTGAGGTGAGGTGAAAGAACGTAGAGACATTATAGTCGCCAGTCTATTTTACCCACAACAGATAAAAGAAAAGGGGAATCCATCCTGAAGGACAGCATCCAAAGACATACGGGTGCATGAGAAACCAAAATGATTTGAAAAGGGTCCGAAGACTAAGTTACGAAATGGGAAGGTGTTAGGCACCAATTCCGCCCTTTCGGTCTCTCATGGATTTTTGTTATTTTCCCTGTGATATGTGTGCATGTGTATATATAGTGGAGATAGGAATCATCGACTTGTACCATGTAAGAGGTAAAGCGAGTCATTCGTAGGAAGGTTTAAAATAATATTAGAAATTAAGATTTACACGATCATCCTTGCGTTAATCGTTATGAGAGAACGATAATGCATACGGAATGATATGCCCCTAAGAAAAAAAATATGAATATATATAGTGTACGAGAATGGAGGTTAGAGAAAATGGAAAATGAGAGAAAAAATAAAGAATAGGACTCGAGTCTCGAGTTTTACCCCGAAACGCCTACGTAGCCTATAGAGTCATCAAAGTCCACGTAGTTCACATACAAAATGAGGGGTGGGGTTTATCCCATATATTCAACCGGGGATTCTCTTATTTGTGTGTGTGAGTGTGTGTAGAAAAAGTGTTTTAGTTGTGAGGGAAGTGTAAGAAAAGTATGAGAATTCCCGTTTGGGATTTATGAGCAAACCCTCTTTTTCTTATTTTTTGGGTTTCTATTTATATGAAAATAAGAGATGTGCAATACTACTAAACAAAAAGTATATGAGGATGTGTGAGATTAGATAATAAAGGTACTAAGTAATAAAACAAGTTATTGCAATTTTATGAGAATTTAAGCAGAGAGTTGAGAAAATTGGACCTTCTTGAAGATCTTGAGGTTGGCCTTGAATGTTGGAGAGAAGCCCTTAGACTTGGATGATTACGGAGAGTAGTGAATTCATCAAGTTTGATGAAAATTATGATGAAAAGTGAAGGTTGGAAAGGGATTTAGGTGTAGAAATCACGCTGACTTCGAGAGTGGTTTTCAAGATTTGCTGAGAGTGATTTCTATCAGATCTGGGCTCCCCTTGCAAGTGAGGTCGGAGCCTCCCATTTATAGGCCCAGGGCATTACCAATTGGCATAGCCCTGTTCTTTCCATTCAGCAGGTGCGTCTAGGAACACTGCCGATAACCAGGGTCTGAGACCTGCAATTTGGTAGTATTTTTTAGGCCTTTTTGGTAAATCGGTCGTAGAATGCAAACCATTACTCAGAATCACGCATGGGGTGGAACGTTGTAAAGGTAATTCAGAAACCTTAGAAAGTACTTTCAACCACTCCTGAGTTTAGGAGTTGACTTTCGATAAAATATGGCTTAGAAGCATTCGTCAGCCCATTGGACGGGGAACTGTCAGATGCAAACGGGTCGTTCATCTGCATGGTAAGTCTGAATCGTGCACGGGGTGGACCATTGGAAAGGTTAGGAGATTTACTTCGATATTCAAAATATTTTGATCTGGTTCAGGTAGTTGAATTTGGTCAACCGGGCCCTGGAAGAATTTGGTGACCTCTCAAAGTAAAACGGATCGTTCGTCCGTACCGTAAGTCAAAATAGTGCACGGAGTGGACCATTGGAAAGGGGATTCAGTGAACTTCAAAGATTCATTCAGCCTCGGTTGAGCTGAAGATTTGACCTAGGTCAAACAGAGCCTGGGACCACCCTGTGTCCTCCTGATTTAGTCTTGGGGAAATGGGTCGTTCGTCCGCATGGTAAGTCAGAATCATGCAAGCGATGGACCATTGGAAAGGGGTTTCAGTGCCCTTCGGAGATTCATTCATTCTCAGTCGAGCTAAAGACTTTGAGTTTTGGTCAAATGGAGCCTAGGAATGCCCGATGGCTTCTAGGTCAGTACTCGGGGGTATGACCTGGGTTGGTAGTGATAACGGGAGGTGCTAGGGACCTAAGGAGAATTTTATGGGGTAATAGAATGGGGTGTCTATCGAGCCCCTGGACGGGTGAGTTTGGAATAAATGATAGCCGTTGAATAGACATCGCATGATGCTTTGAAGGAGGACGACAAATTTAGAGGGTCGAGGATTATTCTGAGGGATTAAATTGAGATGACCAATTATGTGGGTCAAAGACAATTCTGTGGGGTTAAGTTGAGGTGACCAATTCTGCTGGTCGAAGCTAATTCTGGGGGCTTAAGTGGAAGTGACGATCCAGGACAAAGGTCAATTCTGACCTAAAAAATGGTGACTATAGAGGATCGAGCAATTCTGACCAAAGAGAGGTGACAACCGAGGACCGAGGTCAATTCTGACCTAACTAAGGTGACGATCCAAGATCGAGGTCAATTTTGACCTAAAAGAGGTGACGACCGAGGATCGAGGTCAATTCTGACCTAACAAAGGTGACCATCCAAGACAGAGGTCAATTTTGACTTAAGAGAGGTGACAACCAAGGACCGAGGTCAATTCTAACCTAACTATGGTGAAGATCAAGGACCGAGGTCAATTCTGCCTACGAGAGGTGACGACTGAGGACCGAGGTTAATTCTGACCTAAAAGGTGACGATCTAATACCGAGGTTAATTGTGACCTAAGAGAGGTGACGATCGAGAACCGATGTCAATTCTGACCTAACTAAGGTGATAATCTAAGACCAAGGAAAATTCTGACCTAAGATAGGTGACAACCGAGGATCGAGGTCAATTCTAAGCTAACTAAGGTGACGATCCAAGACTGAGGTCAATTCTGACCTAAGAGAGGTGACGACCGAGGTCAATTCTTACCTAACTACGGTGATGATCCAATACCGAGGTCAATTATGACCTAAGAGAGGTGCCGATCGAGGACCGAGGTCAATTCTGAGGTCACTAAGGTGATGATCTAAGACCGATGTCAATTCTCACCTAAAAGAGGTGAAGACTGAGGATCGAGGTCAATTAAGACCTACTAAAGGTGACGATCCAAGACCGATGTCAATTCTGACCTAAGAGAGGTGACGACCGAGGACCGAAGTCAATTCTGACCTAACTAAGGTAAAGATCCAAGACCGGGGTCAATTCTGACCTAAGAGAGGTGACAACCGAGGACCGAGGTCAATTCTAACCTAACTAGGGTGATGATCCAAGACCGAGGTCAATTCTGACCTCACTAAGGTGACGATCAAAGAACGAGTTCAATTCTGACCTATGAGAGGTGACGATCGAGGACCGAGGTCAATTCTGACCTAATTAAGGTGACAATCGAAGACCGAGGTCAATTCTGACCTAAGAGAGGTGACGACTGAGGATCGAGGTCAATTTTGACCTAACTAAGGTGACAATCCAAGACTGAGGTGAATTCTGTCCTAAGAGAGGTGACGATCGAGGACCCAGGTCAATTCTGACCTAACTAAGGTGACGATCTAAGACCGAGGCCAATTCTAACCTAAAAGAGTTGATGACCGAGGACCGAGGTCAATTCTAACACAACTAGGGTGAAGATCCAGGACCGAGGTCAATTCTGACCTACGTTAGGTGACGACCGAGGACTAAGGTCAATTCTGGCCTAACTAAGGTGATGATCCAAGACCGAGGTCAATTTTGACCTAAGAGAGGTGATGACCGAGGACTAAGGTCAATTCTGACCTAACTAAGGTGACGATCCAAGACCGAGGTCAATTCTGACCTAAGAGAGGTAACGTTCGAGGACCGAGGTCAATTCTGACCTAACTAAGGTGACGATCCAAGACCGAGGTCAATTCTGACATAAGAGAGGATGAAGATTGGATTTTGGGTTCCGTTGGGGAATGAGCTGGGGAAAATGTAGTGTTTCCTTTGGAGACTTTGAAAATGACTTTTTGGAGTTTCGTTGGGGAAATTACCTAGTGACGTTATTTTCAGCCGGGGAGTTGATTGTCGGGGAAGTGTTTGTGATATGTGGATGAGAGGCGAGTTTGATGTCGTAAAATTTACTAGGTATGTGGTTAGGTTGTCCAGGCATTGGACGTATTGCTCGAGGGGGTTTGAGACCTTAGGGATCCTCCGGGGGCATCGTCAGGTGGAGTTTTACTTGGTTTTTTAAGAGTTTCGCTGGAGAAATGGGGGTTTCGCTTGAGGGAGTGCGAAATTTTCTTTGTGAAGAAAATGTTCTAAATCCTTCCTGGGATTTTTAGGAATTTTCTGAGAATTCTTCCAAATTTTCTTGGTATTTTCTGGGAATTTTTGTACGAAATTTCAAGAGTGTGTCAGTCGGCATGGTGCAGGGAGTGCCATTCGGCAATGGCGCTGACTTTTGGACTGCCTCGGGAAGGTAAGGAGACAGTTTTGATCAGTGGGTGGGGGGTCAATGCCGATTGACATGACGCTTAGCATCTTTATATAAAGAGGGCGAACTCCTTTCATTTTTCAGAGCTCTTTACTTTCTTTCTCTTTGCAATTTTCCTCTCCAAATCGTTCTAGCATTCCGATCTCTAAGAAATGGTCGTCTTTGTTATCACTGCAGCATACAAGGAATGGTTGACTATCGATGACTGTGCGAACGTGGAATGGAGGGCTAGGGTGCCTCTTGCTTTGGGTAGTGAGAACTCCTTTGATGCATTCAAGCGAGTTGCGAATGAGAGAGCTTTGCTACGAGAGCCGTCGCATCATCGGTCTTCTAAGGTGGTAAGGCCTGGCGGTTATGTAAGTAACCTGACTTTTGGCATTCTTCTCTCTGTTTGGTAATTTTTCCTTTCTTGAATTTTGACAAGGTTTCTCCTTTTGACAGGCTGATATCTCTTTAAAGAACATGCGTGCCCGTTGGATGCCGGGGCTTAAGGATGTCTAGGAGCATCTTCCACCCATGGTGCGTTGGGTGGTATCATCAGTAGGTTTTGGGTGTTTAGCATCTGTGTTGGATGAGATGCCTCATTCGATAGTGGTCTTGTGCGATTTGGGGGAGAGATGGTGGGATACTACCCACACCTTCAATTTCGTCTTTTGGGAGATGACGATTACTCCCATAGACGTGCAGCAGCTGTTGGTGTTAGATTGTGATGAAGAGCAGATAGAGGAGGATCGCTCTTTACGGGTGAGGCCGAAGGCAGTGCGTGCGGCACTTGGTGACGTAGGGAGGATAGTTTATGGGGATTCCATCCGGCTGTGTTTGCTGAAGGATGTCTTGCTGAGTAGGGTGATCAATGTGGAGGACGGGCTGCAGGTGAGGAAGATGTCCCAGTTGTTCATTTTATTGGTGTTGGGAGGCTTTATGGTGGCATCGAGCTGTGGCATCATCCACTTGTGGTTCTTGTCGTACTTGAGGATGTTTTCGAACATCCCTCTCTATGATTGGGGGAGCCTGACTTTCATGACCCTCTATTTTTGTTTGGATGCATTCAGTCGGTGCTGCCGAAATTTTTTTTTACTCGAGCCACGTATTTCCTCGAGGTACCCTTTAATTTTATGCATTTTCATGCATTCACAATTTCCTTATGCGTCTCTTTTTTATTGTGAATTTCTGTCTTTGGCAGACGTGGTTCTATGAGGTGATTGGGTGCAATACCCAGCTGATTGATCTGAAGGACGAGACTGTTGGGGACTTTTAACGATTGTATCGATGGAGAAGGCCAATCGGCAGTCGAAGGGATCTCTCTCTAGAGGCAGTGCGTTAGGTTTTGAATGGCCTGACCAGCAGTAGGGTAAGACACTTTCCTTTTCAGTCTTGGTTTTGGCATGTTCTGATTATGTAATGACTTATGCTTGCTCGAGGATTTTCAGGTGACCTTTTATCCTTGGGGGACATCCATTCAGGATACGGGGGTGAACGCACAGATGCGGCGCTTCCTGGCACATGAGTTTGGCCATTCTTGGTATCTCGGGGAGCGGGTGATTCGGCAAAATGCTGAGGAGGAGGTGGTGGTGCCACCTGTGCAGCCTCCTATGTCCATAAGGTGGGAATGGTTGATGCCGGAGGATGCAAGGATTGCGGTGATGATTGGCGAGCCCTACTTGTTATACACTGATATGGCTGCACCGTATGACTATATTGACTTTGTGACGATCTGGTTAATGGCGCCCAACATATATTATGCATTGCCTTTCCCTCCTGTGGGTTCGAGTCGGGCGGTGGGGTCCTACCATAGAGGCGGTGGTCTAGTGATGGTGGCGGCGACTGCTTCAGAGCTTCCTTTCATGCGATTGCCCACTCCTTCATACAACATTCGACGAGCTAATGGAGGGATGGTGCCTATGTTACACCGTCCTCATACGATGGATCCGGAGGAGTTGGGTTTGACCGAGGAGGTTCTTCACCCGTGGTATACCTTCTTGCTCTTTTTGGCTCCTTTTTTGTTTTGATCCCTCTTTTGATACTGATTCCGGGTGTCGACCACTTGGCTGAGAGACATCAAAGACTGTATATCTTCGGTGACTACCCATATTCGGGATGCGGTCCCGGTTCCTTCTTGCTTGGTGTCGTCTATTTTGTCTGGGGAGGACTCGGGCTCGGTCAACGGTGGTGCGTTGTCTCAACATAGGGGAAAGAGAGTGCGTCACAGGGGTGGAACCTCTTAGAGAGAGGGGTGAAGTGAGAGAGAGAGGATGTGGGTTTGGACTGAGTCTCGTTGTTTTTTTCTTTTCTTTTACTTCCTGCAAATTTTGATGTAACACAGAAGAACAAATATATATGCAATGCAATGGAGTTTTTATTATCTTTTGTTAATGATGAATGAGTGAATGTATGAGCATGTGCTTTTTACTTTGTTTCTGAGACCGTAAAACTGATGTTTTTGGGATTTTGAAGGAAAGTTAAAAATGAGAAATCATATAGGGATGGAAGAGAATTTTTGAAATTCTGTTGAAAATATCAATTTATTTGTATTGTTTTTTTTTTATTTTTGAAAAAAGAGGAAAAAGGAAAATTTCCAAGAGTAGGGGAATGCTGATAGGCAAGCACCTTCTTCTGCCTATCGACAGTCAAGTCCAGTCCCATAAACTCAAAGCTTTTATTAGTTCCCTCTTCAGCCTTTGGTACTTTGTGGGGTAGGATCCCCTCCGATTTCTGCAGGGATTATGTCTCTTGTGATGGTTCTTATGTATAAAAAGGGTAGGGGTGGTGGTGTTTCCCTCACACCTTCACGTCCTTACTTACTTTCCTACTATCTCTTAGTCTTGCAAGATGGCTCTCCCTGGTAGCATTGATTTTGCAAAATACCTCGAAGCCTTGGAAGGGATGTGCTCTTATAACATCGACTATGATGCTTTCAACACGCGTCGAGTTTCTTTATGGTGCTATCGGCCCATTGAGTGGAACATGCTGATGGAGGCAATAAAATTCGGGTACCCCGAAGACCATGTATTCCGCTTTGGGTTGGATGAGGTTTGTCCTACCTACGAGGAATTTTTTGTCATGCTGGGGTAAATCCTAGTGTTGCTACGGCTTCACCCAAATTTTCCCATTCTCCTATGGATTTGGTGGCTGGGATTCTTCGTATTTAACCTTCGGCGGCTAGATCACTGGTTGCTGGAGGATTGATTTCTCTCCCAACGGTGTTGCAGTCCGTGCATTTGCAGGAAGTTGGCGATGCTGGATACGCTAGAGACGTTGCTCTGGGCTTTGTTTCAAAATTGCTGGTGGTGACTAGGGAACTTTTAGTGGATCCACAACTTGCAGCCATTACTTCATGGATGTCATACCTTCGTAATCCTACGACGGTGATACAAGAGAAGACCCTGAATGGTTTGGATGCCGGGCGAGAAGGTCGTTCTGACATCCTAAGGGATAGCCCCGTGATACTATTTATGTGGTTGTTTGAAATACTCCTCCTGGTGACTCCTCAAGAATATCCTTTGTCGGTTGTACCCAACTTCTTTTCACATCACTTTTTCTATATTGTCCTGGATATTGCGAGCTGGGAGAATTTGTTTGTGGAGCATGGGGCTCGAAATTTGTACTGGTCAGTGTCTTGGTGGGGACAGTTATTGCCTGTTCAGGAGCTAGGAGAATAATCATATGTGCGGCTGGTTGATCTCAGACAAACCTCCTTCTATTTTCCTTGGCGGCTTCTACGACAATTTGGTTGGGCACAGGTCATGCCACCTAAGACACTAAATTTCTTTCTGATAGAAGATTTGACCGATCGCCTGCGTCTGCTGCTTGGTTCTCTGTGGGAGCATTGGTGTCCGTCGACCCGTCCCTCTCAATCTGTTGGGAGAGTTTGGCATATCCCTGGGGATTATATGAAGTGGTTGTGGAGGAAAGTAGTTAGCAAGATGTTGGCATTGGAGACTAGAAAAAATTAACTTTTTTCTTTTGACACAATGGAAGGAGGTGTTGTGGTCTTTACGAAGCTGGTTCCAGACAATTAGTCCATGGAGTATTTGCGACACTCTGTTCAGGCAGGGAAACTTGGGGACCCCAGGATAGAGATGATGATGGAGCAGTCTCCTCTGGTAGCTGTGGGTATAACGGTTTATTTTGTAATGGGGAATAAATGTGGGGATTTTATTATGGCTTTCTAGGAAGGTGGGTGTAAGGGAGTTATTCGTTTCTTTCATTATGTAATTTGTACCGTAGTTTCTTATTAAGGAAATAAACAAGTTTCTTATAATCCACCTGTGCCTTTGATGAGTTTGTGTTTTTGAATTATCTATACCGATCACTAAGGCATACATAATCCATTTGTTCAAATATATGTTGGAATTGACTGTCATTCTCGGAGGTAAGAAAAGAATAATATTTTGTGAAAAAGAACGGGTCGTTCTCATGTAAGGTGTATGAGTTGCCTACGTACCTCTGGGGTTTTTGAAAAGTTTTAATTTGTTTGAAAATAATTTTTATAAAGGATCGGTCCCACGTAGTTCTAGGTAATGGGGAAATAAAGAGCCTTTTTTTAGAAAAAAGGGAGATGATAAGAGTCGTATTGCGTCGAGATTTTGGACTAGGGGTAGAACTTATTGAAACGGTCCAGGTTGACTGGATGGGCCATCTCTTCCCCATCCAAGTCGCTGAGCAGGGTGGCACCGTCGGACAAGATCTTCTTAATAATGTAGGGGCCGCTCCAATTGGGATTGAATTTCCCTTTGGGTTCCCAGATGGGTTCTATGATTTCTTTGAGGGTTAGGTCCCCTTATCGGAC
Source organism: Sambucus nigra (assembly GCA_949130495.1). Taxonomy (NCBI): domain Eukaryota; kingdom Viridiplantae; phylum Streptophyta; class Magnoliopsida; order Dipsacales; family Adoxaceae; genus Sambucus; species Sambucus nigra. The sequence goes on from OX422215.1 coordinate 251,819,221, forward strand.
ACCACGGTCCTTGACTCTCTTGTTGAGTGAACGCACTATTCGACAATGGTACCCTTGTATGTGGTATCGTGCTTTTAGTCTCATTTCGTCTAGGAGGGTCAACTCGTCAAGACGACTTTGATGGCAGTCCTCTTCGGTGACCTTGCTTTCAAGAATGACGTGTAGCGAGGCTATTTCCAACTCCACGGGTAGGACTGCTTCCATGTCGTAGACTATAGAGTAAGGGGTAGCCCCAGTAGAGGTTCGAATTGAGGTTCGGTAGCCCCGAAGCGCATACGGGATCCAATTGGCCCAATCTCGAGAGCTTTCGGTCATCTTATTAATGATGGCTTTGAGGTTCTTGCTAGTGGGTTGAACAGCACCATTGGTCTGAGGTCGGTAAGGGGAAGATTTTTATCTATGAATCCCATACTCACTGACCACTTCTGTAACTTCTCCCTCGAAATGAAACACGTAATCTGATACTAACTCGTGCAGGACCCCATACCGACAGATGATGTTTTTCTTGATGATTTTGGCCACTTTCTTGGCGTTTAGTACTGCGTATGACTCTACTTCGACCCATTTGGTGAAGTAATCAATGGAAACTAGGATGAACTCATGCCCATTAGAAGCCTTCGATGTAACCTTTCCAATGATGTCGATGCCCCAGGTGGAGAACGGCCAGGGAGTCATTTTGTATAATTCGTGCGTAGGCAGATGCTGAAGGTTGGAGAATTATTGGCATTTGGGGCATCTTCGGACATAAATGGTGCAATACTGGGTCATAGTGGTCCAGTAGTAGCCCTGTCGGATAATCTTCTTGGCAAGCATGTGACCGTTCATGTGGGGTTCACATTCACCGTTGTGGATTTTCGGCATTATTTTTTCAATGTCAGCCCCTGCGATGCAGTGTAGATCGGTTCCATCGAAGTCTCATTTGAATAGTGCTTTGTGACAAATGATGTATTGGGCAACATGTCTTCGAAAGGTTGCTCGATCTTTCTTGTTAGAACCCTCGAGATATCTACCATGCATGAGGAGGCCCCAAATATCATAGTACCAACCTTTGGCTAGCTCAGGATCTTCTGTAGTGACGAGCTCAACGTGGTAGCAGTGGGTTGGTTTGTCTTGATTTTGAATAAGGAAGGGGTTCATTATTATTCCTTCAGGCATGTCAACCATGGAGGCAAGGGTAGCAATAGCATCGGCTAGGTTATTCTTTTCTTGAGGTAGGTAATGGAAGGTGATATCTTGGAATTGGGAGGCGAGTTATTCTAAGTGGGCATGGAAGGGTTGGAGTTTCTCGTCCTTAACTCTTTAGTTTTTGAGCACTTGACCAATGATGAGGGAAGAATCCCCATAGACATCTAGGCATTGAATACCTTTCTCGAGAGTAACTTTGAGGCCTACTGTGCATGCCTTGTATTCAGTCATGTTGTTAGTGCAAGGGAAATACAACTTTATGGAGATAGGAGTGTGGGAGTCATCTGGGGCAATCATGAGTATCCCAATCCCATGTCCCTTTTTGTTGGCAGCGAGGTAGTCAGAGATAGATCTTCCTTTAATGGCTTTCTGTGTGGCATACACAATATCAAACTCAGCTAAGAACATCATCCATCGGGCCATTCGGCTGGATAAATCAGGTTTCCCGAGAAGGTATTTTATGGGGTCCATTCGAAATACAAGTTTGGTGGGGAAGGCGAGCATGTAGTGCCGCAACTTTTTGATGACCCAGACAAGTGCGACACATGCCTTTTCCAAAGCGGTGTAGTTAACCTCATACCCATCTAATTTGTAACTCGCATAGTAGATGGCTCTTTCTTTGCGGGAATCTTCAAGGTACTAGGCTAGCAAAGCCCCAGCAGAAGTGTCAGTTATGGTTAGGCATAGGATCAAAGGGAGACCAGGCTGTGGTGGCCTGAGTACGGGGGGTTGGGTCAGATAGTGCTTGATTTTTTCAAAAGCTTCTTGGTAGGCCTCGTTCTAAACCTTAGTTGAATCCTTTTTGCGGAGCTTGATGACAGGTTCGCAGATGGAGGTTAACTGGATGATGAACCGGCTGGCGTATTATAATTTCCCAAAGAAACCTCCGACTTCTTTCTCTATTCGGGGAGGTGGCATCTCAAGTATGGCCTTCAGCTTGGCAGGATCTTCTTATATCCTTTTCTCACTGACCATGAATGCTAAGAGTTTTCCCATTATAATGCCAAAGATGCATTTTTGCGAATTGAGTCTCCTTTGATACTGTCGCAGTCGCTCGAAGAACTTTCAGAGAGCAGGAACATGACCCTCTCTAGATTTGGACTTGATAATCATATCATCCACATAGACCTCAACTTCTTTGTGAATCATATCGTGCTAGATGATTGTGGAATTCCTCTAGTAAGTATCCCCAACATTATTGAGACCAAATGGCATAACGGTGTAGAAAAAGGTTCCCCACGGGGTGATGAATGCGGTTTTTTCTTGGTGGTCTGGGTGCATCTTGATTTGGTTGTATCCCGAAAACCCATCGACGAATGACTTGAGAGCATGATTGGTTGTGTTGTCCACGATCATATCGATATTGGGTAACGGATAGACATCCTTTTGGAGAGGCTTTGTTCAAATCTCAATAGTCTACACACATCTGAACTTTTCCTCCTGATTTCAGCACGGCCACTATGTTGGCTAGCCATGTAGGATATCTGATCACACAAATGAAGCCTATGTTCAACTGTTTGACAACCTCTTCTTTGACTTTGACCGACCATTTGGTGCGAAGCTTTCTCAACTTTTGTTCGACTGGCTTATAATCTGAGAGAGTAGGAATCTCATGCTGAGCTATTTCAGGATCAATGTCGGGAATATCGTCGTATGATCATGCGAAGACATCCATAAATTCCTTCAGCAAATCTTCAAGTTGTGCACGTGCATGCTCCTCGAGGGTAGCCCCTATCCTAATCCCGCGTAGTTGGCTACTAGAATCGAGGTTAATAACAACAGTCTCTTCTTCATTAACTTGAACGTGGTTATGTTGTTTATTATTAACCTTATTTAGATAAGTTAAGAATTGTTCATTTGTAAAATCATTATCATCAAAAGTTTGATTAGAATCCAATCAGTTAATGTAAGGCACAACAATATACTCAAAATCCTCGTTTATTTCATTGATATGAAAAACGGCACTAAGAACCTCGTCAAAAGAGGGCTCGATTACATTTGAACAAGGATTAACAACAGAAGGAGAAATAGGGTAAACATTAGGATTAGGGGAGATTTCAACAAGAAGAACTGACACCGCATTCCAGCTGAGGAGACGTGTATCAGTAGCTTTAATCAGGTGGGATTGATCCAGTGATGTAGTGCCTGAGTGAATCATGTAGTGGGCCAGCCCTAGTTTCTGTAATTTGAAGGAATATTCGGAGTCACTTTCCTCAGTCTCTTTGGTATCTTTTATGAGTGGTTGTACATGGTGTTGGGAACTCTCGTCCCATGGATAGCTCTTGCAAGAAGATCTCCATTCCAGGCTTCATCTTATTGTCTGCATGGTCATACCATGGTTCAAGGTATCCACAAAAGGGGAAGTCCTCACCCTCTTTGGTGAATCGTCCATTCAAGGAATCACGTGTGATAGTCTGAACGCAGTCTAGTCTCCTCTTTGATCGAGACTGGTGGATCATTCTGAGCTCTTGTTCTGATGGATGACACCCCAAACTACAGGGAGTGAAAGCCTTTTTCAGTTCAATCGGCTCGAGTATCCCTTGTTGTCTTTGTCCCAGCCTCTGTTCGGGCATGAACTGCATGTTTCTGAACATCTTAATCACACTGACATTGCCATGAGGGTTGTATTCTGGATAAACCCTTTCTTTGAAGTTATCTCTTGTCAGGAGTAGAAGTGGTTCAACTCGGAATCATGATAGGAGCATATCATTTTACCCGTGTTGTATCTCAAGGATTGGACTATTGGTACTTGCACTATCGGCATTGTCGCCATCGCCCAAAATAGTAATGACCCATCCACCGACGAAGAACTTTAATTTTTCATGGAGTGAGGAAGACAAACCTTTGATACTGTGGAGCCAAGGTCGTCCTAGTAATAGGTTGAAATAGGCTGGGATGTCAATAACTTGGAATTCAACAATAGGCTTTATAGGGCCATCCCATATTACAATATTTATGGATCCCATCACCTCCCGATGGGTGTTATCATAGGCACGCACAGCGGTGGAGGTTGGAGTGTGGTCACTTTCTTTCAGTCCTAAACATTTGAAGGTTCTCAGCGGGCAGACATTCAAGGCGGATCCATTATCGACAAGAGACAGTGGAACGACCTTCCCCATAACTTCGACGGAGATGTTGAGTGCATGATTGTGGTTTGGACCAATCTTAGGGATTTCCTCCTCAGAAAAGGATAGCATTCGGGTAGAGGCTAAGGATCTGACCAAATTTATCGCTTCTTCTTGTGTGGTAGAAGGGTGAACTACGGGTCCCGTGAGCAACTTGATCAAAGCATTTATGTGTAGCTGAGAAGATATGAAAATCCCCCATGGAGTGATGTTAGCTTGAGTTTTCTTCAATTGATTGAGGATCTTGCTCTCCTTGAGGGTCATCTCTAGCATAGGAAGGTTTTCCACGCCCTCCCTCTTTCATTGGCTGGTAGTGATTTTGGGATCTGGTAATGCCTCCCTGATCTGGTCATGTGATTTACTAAAGAAGGGAAAAACATGAATCCATTTTCCTCGTCGATCTCGGGTTTTCCTGCTACCTTGTTTATTTTTTTTTAGGAGTTCTTCAAATGATATCATTACACACATGTCGGCTACCGGGCCAGTTCTCTCTGAAGTTTGGTTCTCTCTGAAGTTTTCTCTTCATTCGAATCTCTGAATTCTTCCCCCCATCTGGTGGCAACAATTCTGTCTTTTCATGTAAAGTCGATGAATTCCATAACTTCAATGGCTTCTTCATGTAGGTCTTCCCAATCTGCGAGGATGTGTAAGGGTGAACGAACCAGATGCCCTTGTAGCTTCAAAGCATCAAACAACTTGGTGATATTACAAATGTTGTTGTTTTGCCTGAAGAATTCTGCTATAATTTGGATGACATCATCCATACTGGTTTCATCGATTGGTACTACCCATCTATCTGACTCTTGAGCCCATTTTCGTGCTTCCATGAACAACGTACGGAACCTTTGGCAATCAATGACTATCTGTGAGGGAAATTTCAGCCCAAACTCTAGGAGTTGGTTTAATACTTGTGATAATTCCATACCTCTATTTTCAGAATGGAAACGGACAATGATGCATGCTCTAGTAAGGAATGACAGTGCCTGATCAGCGAGGCTAGTAGCGTGTAGGTGGAAATATGGGCAAATTTGGAGAGGTTTAGGAGAATATTCAGGTTTGATATTGGTTGAGGGATCAAATTATTGGTATGATTTGGAGGTGGGTTGTGAGTAGTGTTTAGTTTAGGATTGGCTGGTGTGGCGATGCTACCCCGACCAATTAGACCTTGGATCATGTTTCGGAGGTCAAAGCATTGGTCAGTGGTATGGCCATCTTTTTGGTGATAGGCGCAATGGGCATCTGCATTGAAGTTTCTTGGGAGTGGATTTGGCAATGGACGAGGATCCAGCGGTTTGATAAGGTTTCGGCTTAGGAGGGATTGATAGACTTTGGAGAAGGGAGTATGGAGGTCAGTGTATTCCTTTCGGATTGGGACAGGGCGACTTTCAGGTGCCCATGATGTGGTTGGTTGAGAGATGTTGTTGATGGTTGAGACTGTAGCACTAGCAGGCCTGTCATATTTTCTGGGGTGAACTGTCCGGACACCTTCTTTGGGTTAACTTCTATTTTGGCAAGACCTTCCTTAATTTATACTCCTGCTTCTCTGAGAGCTCGAAAATGGGGATAGTATTGTCATCCCATCATTGCTCGCACATGGGATAAGAAGTTCTTCTTCACTATGCTAACTTGTTCTTCCTCGGAAGGCCGATTGGTCATGGTTTCTTCTTTTTCCCTCCATTGGGAGATGAAGTTACTAACTGATTCAACAGTGTTCTGTTTGAGCAGCTCCAAATCACAGCGGGTGACCTCAAGCTCTTCATTGTATTTGTACTGAGACTTGAATTCTCGAGCCACATCTTCCCAACTATGAATTCTAGATTCTTTGAGAGACAAAAACCATCGGAGGGCGCTATCCTTCAGAGTTTTCTGAAACAATTGGGCCATCACTTCTTCAGAAGCCCCTAGTAGAGTCATGGAAGGGTGATAACTTCGGAGATGAACAATCGGGGGTCCACTTCCTTCGAATTTCTCGATATTTGGCATCTTGAACTTCTCGGGTAACCTTGCTTTAGGATAAGGTCACATGTGGGTGTAGTCCATGTAGTTTCCTGAGATTCTGACTTGGTCGAACTTTTTGGTGAGAATCTTAAGGTCTTATTTGACTTCGTTCAATTCTACTTCATTCGGATCAATGAACACGAGCAAGTGAACCCCATGTTGGGCAATATTTGGCATAGGAAGCTGGGAAGGAGGCGTCCCATTGACAGAAGGGGCATGTAGAGCATGCTGATACACTTCAGGAACCTAGATGTGCTCGGGTGGATTCATAGCACGAGAAAATAAGGCATGAGGCTCTTGAGGAATGGGAACCTGATTTCGTTGCATCTCTCCGACCTCGATTTGGAGGTTATCAACCTTGGATAGAAGCTGAGCTAGAACTGCCATCAGATCCGGCTGCGCAACGAGTACTTAATTTATGTTCTCCATGGAAAGAGGATGGATTCTGGACTCGGAAGGAGTAAGAGGGGAACGAACGAAACTCCAAGGTGACTTGACTGAATACCTAAGCCAATAGGGAGCCAGGCCAAGGGTTTGTTATCGACCCGAGAAGGCGCAAAATGAGATTTATTTTTTAGGAAATGGGAAGAAGTTTTTTTTTCTTTTTTCTGGATTTTTGATAGAGAGATGAGACATGTTTTTGGATTTTTGATAAGGAAAGAAATGTTTTTGGGTTTTTGATAAAGAAAAGAAAGGAATTTCCCCCTTTGGGGAGGGTCTTAGCATGAGTATTATAATTATTCTATTCTCACTTGTATTAATTATCCTAAATGAAAAATGAAATAACGGACAGGACCCGAGCCTGGAAAAATTAGGTTTTTAATATATGCAAAGCTATGACTCGACTTGTGACCAGGCTCATGGATAGGGTCCCGTTTTAAAAATGCCCAAAAAATTCGGGCGACAGGCAGACCCGGAATTTCGACAGAGTTTTCGGTTGAAACCGACAATCTAACATGTGTGTCCTAGGGTTGACACCTATATGCGAGTATGCAGTTGGTTGGGTGAATTGGAATGGGTTCCCCCCTTTGGCGTGACTTCTATGATATACGTCTTGTACTTGTGATCAATCGGTACGTGTGGACAAGCCATTTCATATACCTGAGTGTACGTGAATTTCCTCACCATATACCTTATAGGGATGGTACGTGTGAGAGCGAATTCGATATACTTGGCGTAGGTGAGAGTCATATCGCTTAGGCTAACTACGACCTGCCGAACCAGCGCCCATCACGAAGTGACCCTCCAGTTACTAGGTGAAATTTTGTTCAATAGCAATGCTCTTTGGTGATGTCATGTGAATCATTCATGATCCTATTATTAGTATCTTATGAAAATGCCTTTCTTGATTATGCCAAACAGGGAGCAAAGTGCAAGTACCAATTGTACACCAAGTAGGGATGGGGCATGCAGCATTTGGATATATGTCGCCCTAGGTGTACGTGGTGCAAAGTGTACATTGAGAATTTTCTACAAGTGTGTGAATAGAAGCATAAGCATGGGATACACATGAGTAATAAAGGGGGGATGTGCAAATAGGGGGAAATATAAGGAAACACAACATCCATGTAAATAGAGTCTAGCTCTCAAAATAAACATATAATAGTCCCCAACGGAGTCTCCACTATGGCCATCCCCGATCCTCGCCGCGCGACTGAGGATCCTCAGGTCCCGCGCGTCCCTCTCGAGAGCGCTTCGGTCGGGGTCATTTTAAGGTGAGGTGAAAGAATGTAGAGAGATTAGAGTCGCCAGTCTATTTAACTCAAAACTGACAAAAGAAAAGGGGAAGCCATCCCGAAGGACAACATCCAAAGACATACTGGTGCATGTGAAACCAAAATGATTCGAGAAGGGTCCAGAGGCTAAGTTACGAAATGGGAAGGTGTTAGGCATGCATTTCGCCCTTTCAATCTCTCATGGATTTTTGTTATTTTCCTTTTTATTTTCCCCGTGATATGTGTGCATGTGTATATATAGTGGAGATAGGATTCATCGACTTGTACCATGGAAGAGGTAAAGTGAGTCATCCATAGGAAAGTTTAAAAATAATATTAGAAAATAAGATTTACGCGATCATCCTTACGTTAATCGTTATGAGAGAACGATAACGCGCACCGAATGATATGCCCCTAAGAACAAAAAATATATGTATATATATAGTGTAAGAGAATGGACGTTAGAGAAAAAGGAAATTGAGAGAAAAATTAAAGAATAGGACTCGAGTCTCGGGTTTTACCCCGAAACGTCTATGTAGCCTATAGAGGCATCAAAGTCCACGTAGTTCACATACAAAAGGAGGGGTGGGGTTTATCCAATAAATCCAACTGGGGATTCTCTTATTTATGTGTGTGTGTGTGTGTGTAGAAAAAGTGTTTTAGTTGTGACGGAAGTGTAAGAAAAGTATGAGAATTCCCGTTTGGAATTTATGAGCAAACCCTCTTTTTCTTGTTTTTTGGGTTTTTTATTTATATGAAAATAAGAGATGTGCAATAATACTAAATAAAAAGTATATAAGGATGTGTGAGATGAGATAATAAAAGTTCTAAGCAATAAAAGAAGTTAGTGCGAATTTATGAGAATTTAAGGAGAGAATTGAGAAAATTGGACCATCTTGAATATCTTGATCTTGATCTTGAACGTTGGAGAGCATCCCTTGCACTTGGATGATGATGGAGAGTGGTTAATTCACCAAGTTTGATGAAAATGATGATGAAAAGTGAAGGTTGGAAAGGGATTTGTGTGTGGAAATCTGTAACATCCCGCCCGCCCGGGGAGACCGAACGGAGCGCCACTTCGATAAAATAACTAAATCCACAAGTAACAAGGTATAGAGCATCTAAATAAACCCACAATAATATAAATCAACTAATCTCAATCTCTTCAATTACAACAAGTCTATCGAAATAATATAAATCACCAATGCTCTATACAACACAATAAAACAATACAAATCTTCCAAAAATATTCTTCCCAAAATATTCCACGCTAAAATCATCATAATTGGTCCATAGCGCTCAAATTCACGCTAACCTGCCAACTAAAAGAAAATATGGGGAAGTACACAATACGACAGGAAAGATGATCAACAAATATATTAGCGGTGAATAAAACGTAACAACACGAGTAAGAATATTCAAATCAAATGAAAATCTCAAAGCATTTATCAATAAATTTCTCAACAACACTTTAACCGGTTCACTAGGCCTCACCACATCCGTATATGCTTTATCAAGCCATAGCCCGGGAAACAGGAATTTTGGCCTTGAATGTTGAAGAGAAACCCTTAGACTTTGATGATGACGGAGAGTAGTGAATTCATCAAGTTTGATGAAAAGGATGATGAAAAGTGAAGGTTGGAAATGGATTTGTGTGTAGAAATCACGCTGACTTCGAGAGAGGTTTTCAGGATTTGTTGAGAGTGATTTCTATCAGATCTTGGCTCCCCTTGCAAGTGAGGTCATGGCCTCCATTTTATAGGCCCAGGGCATTGTCGATTATAATATCCTTATTCCTCCCATTCGGCAAGTGTGTTTAGGCACACTGGCAATAGGCAGGGTCTGAGACCTGCCATTTGGGAGTTTTTTTAGGCCTATTTGTTAAATCGACCGCAGAACGCAAACTATTGATCAAAATCGCACACGGGGTATACCATTGGAAAGGTAATTCAGAAACATTTGAAAGTCCTAGGACCTCTCCTGGGTTCGGGAGTTGACTTTGGGTCAAATATGGCTCGGAAGCATTGATTAGTCCATTGGACGGGGAAATGTCGAACGCAAACGGATCGTTCGTCCGCATGGTAAGTCTGAATGGCACACGAGATAGACCTTTGGAAAGGTTAGGAGATGTAATTCAACATTCCAAAGAGTTTTATCTAGTTCAGGGAGTTGACTTTGGTCAACCGGGCCCTGGAAGCATTCGGTGACCTCTCGGAGTAAAACGGATCATTCGTCTGTATCGTAAATCGGAATCGCGAATGGAGTGGACCGTTGGAATGGGGATTCAGTGCCCTTCGAAGATTCATTCAGGCTCGGTCGAGCTTAAGAGTTGACCTAGGTCAAATAGAGCCTGGGAGCGCCTGGTGGCCTCCTGACTGAGTCTCGGGGTAAACGGGACGTTCCTCTGCATGGTAAGTCAGAATCACGCACGAGACGGGCCTTTGGGAAGGGGTTTCACTGCACGTTGGAGATTCATTCAATCTCGGTCAAGCTGAAGACTTTGACTTTGGGTCAAACGGATCCTCGGAGTGCACTGTGGCTTCTAGGTTAGTACCCGGGGTATGACCCGGGTTGGTAGTGATGAAGGGAGGTGCTAGGGAGCTAAGGAGAGTTTTAGGGGGGTAACAGAATGGGGACTCTACACAAGCCAACCCACTTTTACAACATTGAGCTCATCACCACAGAAGATCTCGAGATAACCAATTGTTGGTACTATGATATCTGGTGCCTCCTCAAGCATGGCAGGTATCCCTAGGGTTCCAAAAATAATGATCAAGCAACCCTTTGAAGACTGGATACCCAATACATCATTTGATACAAAGCACTGCTCAAAAGAAACTTCGATGGAACTCATTTGCACTGCATCGAACGGAATGACATTGAAAAGATAATACAGAAGATCCACAACGGGGAATACGGACCCCACATGAACGAATACATGCTTTCAAAAAAGATCATCCGACAGGGCTACTACTAGACCACCATGTCCCAGGATTAGACTGCCTATGTCCACAGATGCCTCAAATGCAAACAGTTCTCCAACCTTCAGTATCTACCACCACGCGAATTATACAATATGACTTCTCCCTGGATGTTCTCCACTTGGGTCATCGACATCATAGGGAAGGCTACACCGAAGGCTTCCAATAGGCATTTGTTCATCCTAGTTTCCATTGATTATTTCACCAAATGGGTCGAAGGGGAGTCATACGCAGTGCTGAATGCCAAGAAAGTGGCCAAATTCATTAAGAAAAACATCATTTGTCGGTAAGGGGTCCCGCACGAGCTAGTGTCAGATAATGGGTTGCATTTCGAGGCAGAAGTCACAGAGGTGGTCAACGAGTATGGTATTCAAAGACACAAATCTTCTCCCTACCCACCTCAGACTAACGGTGCAGTGGAAGCTGCCAATAATAACCTCAAAGCCATCATCAACAAGATGACCGAAAGCTGTCGAGATTTGGCTGACCGGATCCCGTACGCCCTCTGGGGCCATCGAAACTCGATTCGAACCTCTAATGGGGCTACCCCTTACTCTCTAGTTTGCATTATGGAAGTAGTCCTACCCATGGAGCTAGAAATACCCTCGTTACGTGTCATGCTTGAAAGCAGGGTCAGCGAAGAAGACTGGTGCCAAAATCGTCTTGACGAGCTAATCCTACTAGATGAAAGGAGATTAAAAGCACTATACCACATACAGGTTACCCTCGTCGAATAGCGCGTTCATTCAACAAGAGAGTTAAGGACCGTAGTGTCCGAGAAGGGGACCTATCCCACAAATAAATCATAGAACCCATCTGGGACCCTAGAGGGAAATTCATGTCCAACTAAAGAGGCCCCTATATTGTCAAGAAGATCTTGTCCGGAGGGGCTACCATAGTTACCGACTTAGATGGGGAAGAGATGGGTTATCCAGTCAACTTGGACCGTCTCAAGAAGTTCTACCCTTAGTCCGATATCTCGGCGGCGCGCTACGACTCTTCTTATCACCCTTCTATTAAAAAAAAACTATTCATTTCCCCCCACCTAGAACTACGTGGGCCTGATCCTCTGCAAAAATACATTTTCAAACAAAATTAAAACTTAAAAAAAAAATTGAGGTACGGAGGCAACTCATACACCTACATGAGCACGACCCTTTATTTTTCTCAAAATACTATTCTTTTCTTATCTCCAAGAACAACATTTAATTCTAACATATATTTGAACAAAAGGATTATGTATGCGTTAGCGATCGATATGAATAAAATACAAAACTCATCAAAAGGCACAACTAGATTATCAAAAACTTGTTTATTTTACGGTACAGATTATATAAGAAAAGGAACGGATAACTCCATTTCCCCCTACCCTACTAAAAAACCCAAATAAAATCCCCACTGATGATGCTAGAAACAGCACCACCCTTCAAGGTGTTTGAGATCTCAATTCAATGTTAACAATGGCAGCATATGAGTGTGTGTATATAAATATATGTATATTAGAAGGAGGTGAGGAGAAGAGGGTTCACACCGGAATATTAGTGGTTCAGCCAATCAAGCCTACGTCCACTGTGCAAGTGTATGATGTGTATCAATGTATGAGGGGTCGAATGGCCATAGATACAATCTCTCAAGATTTCTCTCTCAACTCTGTATTTGAATAGAGTTTCAGCTAGGGTTGCTAATTTCAGATCCTTTGCAAGGTAGAGTATGACCTCTATATATAGTACCTGGAGGGTGTAATGTACCCCCTATGCATGCAATGAGCATGTGTGTGTTGATCTAGCCAATTAGATGAAGACATTTGTCACTGTCACATGTAGAGAATGATGATGAAATATTCCCTCCACATGAGGGGAATGATTTGTTATAACTGATTTGTGTCTACGTGTCCTTATCTACATGTCAATAAGCGCTCGGCCTGTGCTTGATCATGACCTCGGCTTGGATGAGTCCGAGGTTGGTAAGGTCATGCTGCTCATTCAATCCAGGATGAGCCATGAAGGTCTCAGCTTAAGTGAAGTCGAGGTAAGGAATCGAAGTCGGCCTGGGCCGAGGTTAAGTCGGCATGTGCCTGGTACATCGGCTGAATTATTGGTGAGGTCACCCTTGGTAGTAGTGTGGTTCCTTGTAACCTCAGCCTAGCCCCGGCCGAGGTTGTCATCACCCGGGTGATCATTCAAACTGTCGGCCCTCTGATTCATGCAGTCTCCCCCTGAAGAGGTTAGTAGAGGTGTCGGCTAGGGCCGACCCTCATATGGCCGAGGGTGCTGGTTACTTACCCAAGACTTTTCTAGCGTCAGCCATAATATCGGCCGAGGTTGGCATCCCTGAGACGAGGTGACACTTGGGCCATATAAATCACCCCCAGCCCTTAGTTACATATGAGAGCAGGTGACTATGGGATCACTTCCCCTCCGAGGTCTTTCTTCTATGTGCCAATGTTCATTTGACACTTGTCCATTGCTGAAGTGTGGCTTGCCTGGAAAGCATGTGTTGTCAGTCGTCCTTTGGGGCTCTCAAGGCAATGATGGGCCTTGGAAAATGTGCCTCCATATTTAAGGGTTTAAACCCTATTTCCCTCCTTTCTTCTTCATTTCTCTCATTTCTGGCTTGATTCGTTTTTGCAGCAGTCTCTCTCTCTAGACATAATTTTTCTCGAAGCTTCTGGTGGTGATTCCTCGCGTCTTCTTCCTTCTGCCTTACCATTTCATCCTCAGGTAACCTCTGCCATACTTTCTTCTTCATTTTTCCTGCAATCTTCTTACTTTTGCACTTTCCGACGAGTTCTCTTAGGTTTTCGGCGAGGGCTCCATTTTTTCTGGCAAATAGTTTTTCCCCATTGGTTTCATAGTTTGATCATTAGTTGAATAAAAAATAAAACAACTTTTGTTTAATGTTTTGGGAGAGTTGTAAGTGTAGGGTCTGCCTCTGATGCTCAGCCCCCTTTAACAACTTCTTGAGGAGTTCCCTTCTCTTAGAGAGAAGACTTTAGAAAAAATTAGGCAAATAGAAATACTTAGGAGGAGGCTCGTAGGTCACAGGAATTCCCTCTTAGACCCATATTTCTAACACCCCTGAAGGTAGTATACCCTAAACCGTTGGAACCAGTTAGCCAAGCATAGGTCCCTGCTGAACCCATACCGATGTCTAAGTCTGAGTCTTCCACCTCAGACTCTATGTTTTTGGACTCTTTCCAAGAGGCCATGGACTTCACAACTCAGCAAAATCAGGCCCCGATCAAGCCAAGGTCTCTAGTCAAGCCTCATCCCATAAAAATTCAAGCACATCGTCCTCTTCCTCGGAGGTTGAGATTGTTGCATCGAGTGTGGCCATTCCACCAATACTTGACGCCATTCCCCTGTCGACCATTACCAGGGCTGAGTTCGCTCAGAGGTTCCCAAGTAATCCATCAATGTCTGCTCAAGCCGACATTGAGTTAGACAATGGCGATGATGAGATTGAAAGTGATATCGATGTCTCTGAGTCGACCGAGATTGAGAGTACAGTTACTGAGGTAGACCTTCTTTGCTTCAGATATGTATACTCCATCAGCCCCTCCATAAAGCTCAGGATACCTCTGAGGGAAGAGAGGGCTTACCACGGTCGTGATGGTGAGATCTGCTTGTATGAGCAGATGTTCAAGTTAGGGTTTCGTTTTCCTATCCATCCCATTATTAGGTCCATCTTAGCCTACATCAATTTGGCCCCTTCCCAATTATCACCTAATGCCTGGAGGGTCATAATTGGGGCCATAGTCCTATGGAGGGCTGTTCACCATTCAGACCTTCCAGTCCAGGTCTTTGTAGGATGTTATGTCCCTTCATTTTCCAAAAACCATCCGAGTTACTATCATTTTGCAGCTCGGAAGCCTGAGAAAAAAATGCTCCAGGTAACTCAGACTTCCAACCATAACTGGAAGCCTCGATACTTCTTTACTTCTGGGCCATGGGAATTTGGTCCATGTGCTCCCTCTTCACTGCTAGAGCCGAGGTTTCCCCTAAGATGGGGTAAGGTCACAATGTCTACCAAGGCCGACCCTGGTCTGAGCCTACAAAACCTTCAAAAGGTCAAGGACCTTCAGGACCAGGGCATGCATGGTTTGCTCATGAAATTTGAGCATCTGATGACCCCCCACTACCTCTCTGAGACTGGTTTGGGGGTAGTCCTCTTACAGAGCTTGGTAAGTGTTTTTATTCAAGTTATACATCTGAGTTTATGCATGTCTAACTCACTAACTCAGACCTTTCAATTTTGTAGAGCGTCAAAAGGGCATATCAGACGAACTTTGAGAAATGCCAGCACCGAGTCTGACTAAGCTTGCTAAGAAGGTAGGTCTGAATGCTCCTCCTCCTCCTCCTTCGACCTCAAAGGCTCAGGCCACAAAAAAGAGAGGTGCTAGTGACCCTGCCCCTGAAGATCAGAGGCAGAAGAAAAAAGGTGGGGATTCTGTCATCCCCATATCCTCTGCAGATGCTTTGTCGACTCGTATAGAGAAACTAAAGATCAATGACAACATTATAGGCCACAGTCTGGAGGCTATGGATGCTATCGGCTCTGCCATGACAGAGGCTAACAAGAGTTTTTGCAGGTCCATGGACACACCTCTACTAATTGAGTTTGGCCTCCACAGGTCAATTTAGGTATGACTTCAGGTTTCTGTATTGCTTCAAACTGTAACCTCTGATTTGAATTTCAACTCATATACATGACCACATTATTTGCAGGGCCTGGCTGCCATGCATCATCTCGCCAATTAGACTCTAAGGATGTTACCCCGTATCCAGAAGGGTCAAGAGGTCGAGAAGGTACAGAACTCTCTAAATGTAGAGGTCGATTGCCTAAAATCTACATTTGATGGGTCTAACAAGAAGGTGAAGGAGATGGAGAAAGAGATCTCCAAGCTTAAAAAGGACCATTCTATGGATCTGAAGGCCAAGGATGATGTACTCCAGCAAAAGGTCGACTCTGCGGTGAAGGCGGCCCTTGAAAATGCTTCTGAGGATATTTTGGCAGACTACAAAGTCTCAGATGAGTTCCTGAGCTTTGGCTTCGAATACCTTGAAAGATGTATCAAGGCTACTATTAAATGGGCGGCTGCCAAAGAGAAAGAGGCAAGGAGTCTGAAGGCCTCTGACTTCGTAGGCCTGGGTTTTGTTGACCCTCAGTTTGCCCAAGCACTTCAGGAGGATGAAGAGGAGGTTGCTGCACCTGCAGAGACTGCCACACTGGACTACACTGAGCTAGGAGCTGACCACAAAGAAGATGGGGCCGAGGTGATAAACATTGACCAAGAAAATCAGGCCGAGGATGCCATCACTCTCCCCTCTAATCCTTAGGATTTATTGTGAAGTTTTATTTTGTAACCCCTGACTGTTTGTAGTCTCTGAAGAACATATGAAACTTGTATCTTTGTAATTTCACAATTGGAATGGCAACCTCTAAGGAGGGTTTTTCACTTCGTTTGTTTTGTGGAATGTTTCTGTTATGTGACGTTTTAACTCTGAAGTCTTATCGCAATGATCTGTTTAAACTTAATCAATAGTCTTACCTCAGACCTTGTCACCACAGTGGTGTTATAAACTAGGAGGTCACCTTCATAATTAATCTCACCAAATTAATGATGTTAAGGTTCTGAGGTCATCCAAGGATAATTTCTGACCTCAGACCTAGTCACCACGGAGTGATGTTATAAGGGTCTGAGGTAATCACCCAAGATGTTATCCTCATAATTAATCTCGTCAAATTAATAATGTTAAGGGTCTGAGGTCATCCAAGTATGGTGTCTGACCTCAGACCTTGTCACCACTGAGTGATGTTATGAGGGTCTGAGGTCATCACCTAAGATGTTATCCTCATAATTAATCTCACCAAATTAACGATGTTAAGGGTCTGAGGTCATCCAAGGATGGTGTCTGACCTCAGACCTTGTCACCACTCAGATATGTTACGAGGGTCTGAGGTCATCACCCAAGATGTTATCCTCATAATTAATCTCACCAAATTAATGATCTTAAGGGTCTTAGGTCATACAATTATGGTGTCTGACCTCATACCTTATCACCACTGAGTGATGTTATGAAGGTCTAAGGTCATCACCTAAGATGTTATCCTCATAATTAATCTCACGAAATTAATGATGTTAAGGGTTTGAGGTCATCCAAGTATGGTGTCTAACCTCAGACCTTGTCACCACTAAGTGATGTTATGAGGGTCTGAGCTCATCACCTAAGATGTTATCCTCATAATTAATCTCACCAAATTAATGATGTTAAGGTTCTGAGGTCATCCAAGTATGGTGTCTGACCTCATACCTTGTCACCACTGAGTGATGTTATGAGGGTCTGAGGTCATCACCCAAGATGTTATCCTCATAATTAATCTCACCATATTAATGATGTTAAGGGACTGAGGTCATCCAAGTATGGTGTCTCACCTCAGACCTTGTCACCACTAAGTGATGTTATGAGGGTCTGATGTGACAACCCGAATATAATTATAATAAATCATATTTAAATCATGATTAGCTTATACGATATGAATAATATGTTATTAGTATATATATAATGTAAGTAATTATGTTTAGTTTAATCCTACCTTCATAATGCTTGAAATATCGAATTAGTTACAAATGTGAAATTTTAAAGTTTTCAGTATGAATGTTCCTGTTGGAGGCTAGTTTTGACCTTTATGACATAGCAATGAACTTGAGGTGTAAACTATATATTTGTAGATATATGATTTATGTTTATAACAAAACAAACGGTTCATCGAACGGACATCCGGGTGGGAAGATATTGTCTTTTTACGAACAGTTGGTAAAGTAGTCATTTAGCCTTAAATGATATTTTGTTTTATGTAATGCCACATGTTATATTTTGATTGGACCAAGAGGGGGTGGCCTTATGAATACTTAAAACCCTTGAATTAATCTCTTCCTTCAGCATATTTCAGGCATGGAAGATTTTTAACCTAAGGAAAGAGAGTTTTGAAGTTTAGGAAGAAAGTGTGAGGAGAAATTGAAGAAAAATTCATAGAAAAATTACGTAAAAGCCCCTAAGGTATTTCCATCCATAAATCTTGTTAATTTTTTTGTATTACTTATTTAAATGATTGAAATAATCATTTGTTTACTGAATCTCCATGTCTTGATGTGTACTTATGGATAGATGCAAGTTTAAGCAAACTTGAATGTGTAAACCCTTGAAATTGTTTTGTTTAGGAACCTTGCTTATTCAAACTTCCATATATTTTTGTATACTTACTGGAATTGATTGATTATAATTGGACATTAACCTGGACTCATATATATATTACATATCCTAAAATAATGGGAAAATACCAAGAAATGAGTCTTTGGTGAGAGTTTGAATTTCGGGTATGAAATCTTCCCTAAGGGTGAAAGTATGCCCGCCATGTGTTCGATGTTTTGCTTGACATAGCAAATGAACTATAAAAATTATGAAATTTTAATCTTGTATTTTTCAATATGTTTACTGATGTTGGGTTAAATAACATATAAATTTATGATTTAAAAAAATTATGGAAATTCTTAGAAGTTGAATGAACGATAAATGAACCTATAGGGTAGATTTGCTATGTGGTAAAGAAATGGGCATATCTTGCTCTAAGAGACTTGAAATGATGTACCATCTTTTGTATTGGAATACTAACAAGACAAGGATTGAATTACCGAGAACAAATGAATTTAGATTTTTTCTATGATTTGGATATGTTAAATATATTAACATGGATTTGGGTGGAACTTCACTTGTGATAAATGATTTGAATGGAATCATGTGATGCTTATGGATTGAATTATGTTTAAATCATTCTTTGGATTATTGATATTATTATGATGATACTAATATTGTAAGAATGATAGGAAGGGAACAAGAGTTGATTGAACAAATACCGGATAAAGGCAAGGGAAAATCCAGTTAAACTGTCGAAGTGAGTGTACTTATGATTTGTTTCATATATAAATATGAATATAGCTCTAAGAGAAGGATTGGTTTGAATACTTCGGTATTAAGGATTTGTTTGGATATTAAAATATCCAGTATTTGTTTGGGTCTCATGATCCAGGATTGGTTTGAATACTTCGGTATTCAGGATTTGTTTGGATATTAAAATATCTAGGATTTGTTTGGGTCTCATGATCCAGGATTGGTTTGAATGCTTCGGTATTAAAGATTTGTTTGGATATTAAAATATCCAGGATTTGTTTGGGTCTTATGATCCAGGATTTGTTATTGCCAATGGGCCGAATTATTTGGATCTTATGATCCAGGATTTTTTATTCCCAATGGGCAGAATTATTTGGATCTTATGATCCATGATTTGTTATTGCCAATGTGCAGGATTTTTCGGATTTTATATCCACATATTCGATATATAATTGTAATTATGTTGCAGGGAAGGAGTAACTCACTAATATTAATGCTTACGGTTTATATTTTAACAATTTTAGGTTCGTACGCTGCCAGCTAGGATACCATATGACCAGTAACTTTGAGAGTTGCACCGTTGGAGAGAGGTGGGATTTAAAAATGGGGATTTTATCATTGTCACACTGAAGATTTAATTTACTCACACATTGTATATATTGATTTAGTATGGATTGAGTTGATCATAGTTAATCATAGTATTGTATGTCCGCTTAATTATGACTCTGATGTTGACTTCGTTATGGCACAAAAACAATACTATGTTCATTATGCAGAAAAATATTGATAAATGAATTAAATTTTCAATGCGCTTGAGATTATGATCCAATTATTCTAATAACAAATGATTGGTATGGATATTGGGTTTGGCGTGTGACAATTAGTGGTATCAGAGCGTGGTTGTTAATTCTGGACCTGTGTGGCGGTTAGATGGCAGTATTGAATTGATTTGATATTTATGAATTATTTATGTACTAACTAATAGTTTTGTATTATAAACTGTTATTATTGGTTGTTAGAACTTTGTTGGATTACAGATAATTCCAGATGGAACCTGGGAATGGACAACCTAGAGAATAGGGAGTATCTTCTCGTAGAGAGAATACTGAAGTAGAGCAAAGTGTTGCTAGAAGGGCTAGAGAGCAAGAACAACCTACAGTGATGCAAATAATGGCACAGGCAATATTGAGGATGGCAGAACAACAGGAAAGAAATATGGCATTAATGGCAGAGCAACAGGCTAGATATCTAGAATCAAAGACTGTGGCCAGGATTGAGAGAGAGGCAAGGAAGGAAATGAAGGATTCCATGCATGAGAAGTTTTTGAAGTTGAACCCTCCAGAATATTCAGGGTGAGTTGAACCTACAGAAGCTGAGATGTGGGTCAGCGATATAGAAACTATATTTGTAGTTATGAAGGTTCCAGATAACCAGAAAGTGAATCTAGCTATGTTTAAGCTGAAATGAGAGGACAAATATTGGTGGGAAGCTAGCAACCATTTGGTTCCCAGGATGGAAGGTACTGATGTTATTACTTGGGCTGAATTTATTAAAGCTTTGTACGTTAAGTATTTCCCTAAAGTTTATTGGAGGGAGAAGCTGAGGGAATTTATAAATTTGACCCAAGGGAAAATGTTTGTGAGGGAGTATGATGCTAAATTTACTGCTTTATTTAGATTTGCTAATAAGTATGTGCAAGATGAAGAAGATAAATGTAGTAAGTTTCAAGATGGACTCATTTGGCCTATTCAAAATAGAGTGGCCACTTATGATTTAGAAGATTATGCTTCTCTGGTAAACAAAGCCACGATAGCAGAAAGGCAAATGAACCAAGGGGTGGCGAGTAGAGAGAGTTTTAAGAAGAGTAGATTCAACGCATCTCACTCTAAGGGAGGTGAGAGTGGAAGTGTTAAGATGGAACCTCTGTGACACCCCGACTAATTAAACACCGGGTAGCTACTCCTTTATAAAATTAATTCAAAATGCCAAGTTGGCTCAGTTAACAGCATCACTGTCGAAAACGTTTTATTATTACTAACCACCTAGTATTTAAAAAGTACGTGCCAAATTTTAATTTAAAGTCTGATTAACATGCAAGTATAATGAAGAAATAATAACACCATTCACCATAATGAAGTAATAGAATAACCGTAACATGATATAAATAAAACTGGATGAAAAACTCCTCATAATACAATCTCACAACTGAAGTAAGTAATGAAATACTGAATACTGAAATGAATACATGCCAACGTCTGAAAACTGAAATGGAAATGTATCTAATAGAACTTGGGCGACATGCCCTACAACTGAGGAATAATGAATAAGGAGTCCAAATGATATAAGCGTCTAAAAGCAAGTCCCTGTAGCTTCCACAAGCAGCTACAGCTCGTCATCAGAATGGAAATCCTATGCACGGTGACCTTGTGGCTGGGCACCTAAAATGGTTTTACAAAAAGATAGATTTGAAAGAAAACGGGTCAGAGCCCGAATGTGGAGATATTTTAAAAACCTGCAAGTGCTTTAAAAACATTTAAAACAGTATATGCAAAGTACATGTTAGGACGTGCTCTCACATGACATACTCACCTCTCGTCTAACTGTGCACTCCTAACGTTCCTGTACCCATTCGTGTGTTATCTCATAACTATCTAAAGAGTTTCTAACACTTCTACTCGGTTCTCGTTAAATTTCCAACCTTAAAAATTAAATAGAGAGTTCTACTTTAATTCCCGGATTCACAATTATTAACAATACCAAAAAGATCTCTTTTTATCTTTCAAAACATTACCATAATTATACTCACAATTTATTATAGTAAATTCCTTCTCGATTAACCGTATTTTCACATCATAAATATACAATACAAGCACCCAAAGGCTAAGCTGCGGTGCACACATACTCTGCTATCCATCCCGGTACATCACGTACATAAGGATTACAAATTCCGAATCTCTCAGGAATTGTTGGAATCAACACCACACACATAAATGGAGGCGAACATAATTCAATCATATCCATGGTCACGTACATACCTACGCTCCATAGTCAGCTGGCTTATTAACTCACAAATAAGTCATTCTCTTGAACTATGTCCTCTAGGCACCAATCTAAATCCGGGCAACACAAGGATAAGAAGGTCCTAAGCGAACGTAACCTCCGTGATAGCAAGTATGGTAGGTATGTCATACACATAAGATTATATACTAAGCATTCACACATCTTAGATATTTCAATATTAATAAGGGTATTCTCTACATCATTATACCATTATTCCCAATTCATATATTTCAAGTATCCCGACAATATATAAATTAAATAGTCGACACGTCTCACGTCGTAATATTTTAAACTTAAAACCTGTCTCGAATAGACTATTAAGTTCCCATGATTCCCTCATATAACATCGCTATACCTAAGGTTCTTACTTCTGCCCCAAACCTTATTTCATCAAATTATTCAAATTTGTACTATTAACCCAAATATTAACTCACATAACGAATTTCATTAATTTAGAATAATTCCTCAAATTAAATTCTAATTAAAGTCCAATCTCATAATCATGCCTACTGGTCTTCCTTAAAGTTTAAGGGTAATCACAATGTCTCCAACAAAATTATCCAAGGGTTATCATCATTAAAATTCAATTAAGGAAAACTTTATTCATTCTGGGAAGGTCGATCGATCGACCTTGACCTTCGATCGATCGATTGTGGTCGATCGATCGACTGATGAATGTCGATCGATCGATTACACAGGTCTGTTACGGACTGCTTCGTTTTGCAGTTACAGTTTCGTCCCAATTCACCATTTTTAAGCATGAAACTTCAAGATAAGGTCACTATAACGTTATACTAACATCCTATATCAGTAATAACATTCTAAATCCCATAATTCATCATTTAAAGGCTTACTTTGGATTAAAACTACATCAAAAATTTCCCAGATTTCTTCCATTCAAGAACATCATTAAGTTTCTTCTAATTCTACCTTTTGATCATCAAGGTTCTGTTTTCAACATATAATTTCGTCCAGAATATACTACATGCAAATCCTACATAAATCATGGCTTTTATCTTTCAATTCGTGGGTCTAATTTAACTCCAAAAATCAATTTCGAAAATTCCTAAACATGGAAACATATCTTGAATTAAAAGGGTTTAAATCACTTGCCTTAATTATCTCAGAATTTGGTGTAGAATCTTTGTGACAAAGTTGTTCCTTCTCTCTCTTTTCTGCAGAATTCTTCCCTTCTCTCTTTCTCTCAAGTTCTTCTCAAGGTTCCCTTCTCTTTCTCTCTCTCAAGCTTTTCCCAAGGTTGAAGATAATGGAGAATGGAGGTGTGAAATGGTTTGTGGGAGTTGAATTGCTATATCAACTTCTCCCGTAGCCCATAATGACATATAGTGGGGTTAGTGGGTTAAGTGGGTTAAGGAAATAGTCAGCTTATTAATTCCATTTTCGTCACTTTTTAATTCCCAAAAATAAAAATTACCAAATTACCCCTTAAGATGTCGGTATGGCCCACAAATATCCCGGGACCCAAACTAAACTTCCGGCTAGTGTTTTCTGACTACCTCGACCCTTCCGGACGCGTTGGCGCACTCAAAATGACCATACGGTTAATGGAACTAAAATTCACTTTTTAATTATGTAGCACAATATCATGACGTGGCGGTCACACGCGTTAAGTAAAATTCCCAAATTGCCGTATTTATAACTCACGACAATATCAATATTACCAATATTCATATAATGCCAAGTATGCACATTATAATAAAATACTAACTCACATCTCGTTAATATTATTATCCGGATTAATTTCCAATTAATAAACATTTAATTCAATTAATCCCCAAAAATAAATAACGCAGAAAATACGGGGTATTACATACTTCCCCCCTAATAACTGAATTTCGTCCCGAAATTCGGAACTAGAAAGTACCTGGTAAGAATAACTCTGGATAACGTTCGCGCATCTCATCCTCGCGCTCCCATGTGGACTCCTCGACATTATGATGTCGCCACTAAACACGCACTAACGGAACTATCTTTGACCGCAGTTTCCGCTCACTTCGGTCTAGAATAGCAATAGGCCCCTCCTCGTAAGAACTATCCAGCTAGAGATCAATATCCTCCACAGCAATGAGAGAATGAGCCAAATCATCTCTAAGGTATTTCCTAAGCGAGGAAATATGAAACACATCGTGAATCCGATGTAAATGCTCCGGTAACCCAAGTCTGTACGCAACCGGTCCAATCCGCTCAATAATAGGAAATGGTCCCACATATCTCGGTGCCAACTTCCCTTTCTTCCCGAAACGCATAATCCCCTTCATAGGAGATACCCTGAGCAAAACCTGGTCCCCTACTTGGAACTCTCTGAAAAATCTCTTTGCGTCAGCATAACTCTTCTGTCTGTCCTGAGCCACCCGAATGCGACTGCGAATCAATTCTATCCTTGCCGAAGTATCCTGAATCACTTCCGGCCCAAGTAGTTTGTTGTCCCCCACCTCCAACCAGCATGATGGGGAACGACAAGGTCTACCGTACAATGCCTCAAATGGAGCCATGCCAATGGTGAACTGATAGGAGTTGTTGTAAGCAAACTCCACCAGTGGAAGATACTGCTCCCATCCACCCTCAAAGTCAATGGTACACATACGTAGCATGTCCTCCAACATCTGATTTGTGCGCTCGGTCTGTCCATCGGTCTGCGGGTGATACGCCGTACTCAACCGCAATTCCGTGCCCATGGCTTGCTGAAAACTTTCCCAAAACCGTGAAACAAATACCTTGTCTCGGTCAGACACGATATTTAAGGGCACCCCGTGAAGTCTCACTATCTCTGAAATAAAGAGCTGGGCATACTGTCCCGCAGTGTAATCTGTCCTGACGGGTAGAAAATGAGCGACCTTCGACAACCTGTCCACAATCACCCAAATGGAGTCGTGCCCTCTCTGCGATGTAGGCAACCCCGTGATAAAGTCCATAGAGATGCTCTCCCACATCCACATCGGGACCTCTAATGGCTGTAACAGTCCTGTCGGTCTCTGATGATCCACTTTTACGAGCTGACAAGTGGCGCATTTTGAGACAAACTCGGCAATATCTCTCTTCATCCCGCTCCACCAATACTGACGTCTCATGTCTTGGTACATTTTGTCCCCTCCGGGATGTACCGCGAACCGTGAGCCGTGCGACTCTGCCATCACCTCATGCCGCAAATCCTCCCCTTCTGGAACCACCAATCTCCCATTGAAGCGTAATCCCCCGTCTGAGCTAACGGTATAGGATTAAGCTCCCTCTGCTAATAATCGAACTATCTGTTCCTGACAGAACGAGTCATTTGCCTGTGCCTTCACCACCTTCGTGACAATCTGCGGTGTAACAGTCATCACAGACATGAATGATCGGGCCACTGCATCCTGGTGTCCCAATTCTTTCCACTTGGCCTTCCACACATCTGCCACCTCATCTACCGGTCTACGGCTCAACGCGTCTGCCACCACGTTAGCCTTCCCCGGGTGATACTGGATATCGAACTGATAATCCTTCACGAATTCAAGCCACCTCCGTTGCCGCATATTCAACTCCTTCTGCGTGAATAGGTACTGAAGGGACTTGTGGTCCGTGAACAATCGAAATTTCTCCCCCAACAGGTAATGTCTCCAAATACGAAGGGCAAATACCACTGCCGCTAACTCCAAGTCATGGGTAGGGTAATTCTTCTCGTGAGGCTTAAGCTTACGGGAAGCATAAGCTATGGCCTGACTCTCCTGCTGCAGTACACCTCCAAGTCCTTGTAAGGACGCATCGGTGTAAACAAGGTACTCAACTCCCGGTCTCGGCAATGCTAACACAGGTGCTGAGGTTAACTTGTCCTTCAACTCATCAAATGCCAACTGACAGGCATCACTCCAAATGAATGGCACACCTTTACGGGTTAGGTGTGTCATGGGACCCGCTATCGTGGAGAAACCCCGAATAAACCTCCTGTAGTAACCTGCTAGGCCCAAGAAACTACGGATCTCTGTCGGTGTCGTGGGCTGTCCCCACTCCCTCACCGCGGATACCTTCCCCGGATCAACCGATATTCCCCGGTCGGAAATAATATGCCCCAAAAACTGAACCTCCTTCAGCCAAAACCCGCACTTCTCATATTTTGCATACAACTCATTCTGGCGCAGTGTCTGCAAAACTAGTCTCAAGTGCTCGGCATGCTCCTCCTCTGTCTGGGAGTAAACCAAAATATCATCGATGAAGACAATGACAAACTGGTCTAGGTAATCCCTGAACACCCTATTCATCAAGTCCATAAATGCTGCTGGAGCGTTGGTCAAACCAAATGGCATAACCCGAAACTCGTAGGAACCATATCTCGATAAGAACGCAGTCTTCGAGACGTCCTCCTCCCTGATACGCAACTGATGGTAACCAGATCGTAAATCAATCTTTGAGAAGTAAGAAGCTCCTCTCAACTGGTCAAATAGGTCATCGATTCGAGGCAACGGATACTTGTTCCGTATCGTGACCTTGTTTAACTCCCGATAGTCCACACATAACCTCAGTGAACCATCCCTCTTCTTCACGAACAACACAGGGGCACCCCACGGTGAAGTACTCCTCCGAATAAACCCCTGACCCAACAACTGCTCAATCTGATCCCGTAACTCCCTCATCTCAGCTGGAGCCATACGGTACGGTGCACGAGCTATAGGTCTCGTATCTGGTAACAAGTCTATAACGAAATCTATCTCTCGACTGGGGGGTAGGCCTGGTATCTCCTGAAACACATCAGAATACTCCCTGACGACTGGGATCGACCCTAAAGGAATCACAACCTCCTTAGAGGTATCCTCCTCAATGTAATATAAATCCGCGGTCGAGCCTCCCTCTGGGCGAGGCATCGCCACAACAAACATCTCTTGCCCCGGAATGGCAAAAACAATGTTACCACCAAAGCAATCAATCATGGCCCTATGATCAGCGAGCCAGTCCATACCGATAATAACATCGTGAACATGCATATCTAGTACCAACATGTCCGCAGGTAATACCAAACCACCAATCTCTACCCCCACTCCCCGACATATAAAGAATATAAGTGACCCATTCCCCAAAGGTGAGTCGACACACGTAACTGTGCTCTCCGCTGTGGCTAACAATCCTAACGCCTTTGCGAAGTGTGTAGCTATAAAACAATGTGTAGCACCCGTATCAAATAATACCCGACCCATAGTGCCATGGATAGGAAACGTACCCTCAATCGCGGGCGGTGCCTGTGGAACTGCAGCCTGGTGGACGTTGTAGACACGCCCATACTGTAGCTGCCCCTGCTGCGCAGGAACTGCTGGAATAATCTGAGCTGGAGCTGGAAGGGCTGGTGGAAAGAGTGGCCTCTGTGGCTCCTATCGAGTACCCTGCTGCTGCTGCTGTGGGGCCCGGCCCTTATCAGGACACTCCTGACGTTTGTGGCCAATCTTACCACAAATGAAACATTTCCCTGGGAAGTTCCCTCCCCTCTGCCCTTGCTGTCCCCGGCCCTGGTGGCCGTTACTATTCCTCCCTTGGCCCTGCTGGCCCTGCTGAAACTGCTGATGTTGGCCATTTTGACCCTGCTGGCCCTGATGACCGTTATGACCCTGCTGGCCATTTCGGAATCCTCCCTGACCGTTCCTGAAACCTCCTGAACGGAACCTCTTTTGATCTCCCTGCTGAGAACCCTGTTCTACCTGTCTCTGCCCGTGAAAAGATTGTGCCCCACCGGCACCATGTCCTCCAGTCCTGCCCTGATGGCTAGACTCTCCCGACCTCTTGCCCTCGGCCATATGAAAACGGTGGTCCTGGCAATGTAACAATGCAGCGTTAACCACATCAGAATACGTGGCCAATGAAAGGTTCCCTAACAAATGCTGACGGATCCTCCATGACAACCCGTCGGTAAATTTCTCAATCTTCTTCTTCTCTGTCGGTATCTCATCAGGAACGATATTCAACAGATTAGTAAACTCGGCCTCATACTCGGCCACGGTCTTGCCCTCCTGCCTCAGACTCATCAATCTCCTCCTCATTTCCGTATGAACCGCTGACGGAAAGTACTTGCGGTCAAACCGCACCCAGAACTCATGTATAGTGAGAGTATCCCTCTCCTCTGCGGTGGTAATAGACTCCCACCACTGCAACGCAGATCCAACTAGCTTAAAAGTAGCTAGCACCTGCTTTTGAACATCCGTGCACTCATACATCCTTAAGTGCCGCTGCATATCTTTCCTCCATTGGCTCGAGACTACTACATCTGAGCTGCCTGCAAACTCTGGCGGATGCGCTTTCTGAAAAGCGTCACGTACACGCTCCCAAGCAGACGGAAATGAAGTTGCCTGAACTGGCGCGGCAACCGGCGCCTGAGGCGGTGCCTGCTGAACAACGGCAATGGCGGCATTTACCGCTTGGGCTACAATAGCTGCAACCTCAGCGGCGGTCATCATGCCCTGAACCGGTGCGGGCTGTGGTTCTGGCGCCGCATTCCTGGGAACTCGTGGTGCACGTCGTGGAGGCATTCTGAAATACGAATAAAGTCTATAAGTTCACAGTTATAAACTTTAAAATAGCTGGAGAACGTAGCATAAACAAAAGAACACAACAGTCCTAAAATACAGGGCTCTATATCAAAGAAAGCTCAGCGGAAAACATAATAAGCCGTTCAGATCCTAAAGGACACTAGAACCTGATGCTCTGATACCACCTGTGACACCCCGACTAATTAAACACCGGGTAGCTACTCCTTTATAAAATTAATTCAAAATGCCAAGTTGGCTCAGTTAACAGCATCACTGTCGAAAACGTTTTATTATTACTAACCACCTAGTATTTAAAAAGTACGTGCCAAATTTTAATTTAAAGTCTGATTAACATGCAAGTATAATGAAGAAATAATAACACCATTCACCATAATGAAGTAATAGAATAACCGTAACATGATATAAATAAAACTGGAGGAAAAACTCCTCATAATACAATCTCACAACTGAAGTAAGTAATGAAATACTGAATACTGAAATGAATACATGCCAACGTCTGAAAACTGAAATGGAAATGTATCTAATAGAACTTGGGCGACATGCCCTACAACTGAGGAATAATGAATAAGGAGTCCAAATGATATAAGCGTCTAAAAGCAAGTCCCTGTAGCTTCCACAAGCAGCTACAGCTCGTCATCAGAATGGAAATCCTATGCATGGTGACCTTGTGGCTGGGCACCTAAAATGGTTTTACAAAAAGATAGATTTGAAAGAAAACGGGTCAGAGCCCGAATGTGGAGATATTTTAAAAACCTGCAAGTGCTTTAAAAACATTTAAAACAGTACATGCAAAGTACATGTTAGGACGTGCTCTCACATGACATACTCACCTCTCGTCTAACTGTGCACTCCTAACATTCCTGTACCCATTCGTGTGTTATCTCATAACTATCTAAAGAGTTTCTAACACTTCTACTCGGTTCTCGTTAAATTTCCAACCTTAAAAATTAAATAGAGAGTTCTACTTTAATTCCCGGATTCACAATTATTAACAATACCAAAAAGATCTCTTTTTATCTTTCAAAACATTACCATAATTATACTCACAATTTATTATAGTAAATTCCTTCTCGATTAACCGTATTTTCACATCATAAATATACAATACAAGCACCCAAAGGCTAAGCTGCGGTGCACACATACTCTGCTATCCATCCCGGTACATCACGTACATAAGGATTACAAATTCCGAATCTCTCAGGAATTGTTGGAATCAACACCACACACATAAATGGAGGCGAACATAATTCAATCATATCCATGGTCACGTACATACCTACGCTCCATAGTCAGCTGGCTTATTAACTCACAAATAAGTCATTCTCTTGAACTATGTCCTCTAGGCACCAATCTAAATCCGGGCAACACAAGGATAAGAAGGTCCTAAGCGAACGTAACCTCCGTGATAGCAAGTATGGTAGGTATGTCATACACATAAGATTATATACTAAGCATTCACACATCTTAGATATTTCAATATTAATAAGGGTATTCTCTACATCATTATACCATTATTCCCAATTCATATATTTCAAGTATCCCGACAATATATAAATTAAATAGTCGACACGTCTCACGTCGTAATATTTTAAACTTAAAACCTGTCTCGAATAGACTATTAAGTTCCCATGATTCCCTCATATAACATCGCTATACCTAAGGTTCTTACTTCTGCCCCAAACCTTATTTCATCAAATTATTCAAATTTGTACTATTAACCCAAATATTAACTCACATAACGAATTTCATTAATTTAGAATAATTCCTCAAATTAAATTCTAATTAAAGTCCAATCTCATAATCATGCCTACTGGTCTTCCTTAAAGTTTAAGGGTAATCACAATGTCTCCAACAAAATTATCCAAGGGTTATCATCATTAAAATTCAATTAAGGAAAACTTTATTCATTCTGGGAAGGTCGATCGATCGACCTTGACCTTCGATCGATCGATTGTGGTCGATCGATCGACTGATGAATGTCGATCGATCGATTACACAGGTCTGTTACGGACTGCTTCGTTTTGCAGTTACAGTTTCGTCCCAATTCACCATTTTTAAGCATGAAACTTCAAGATAAGGTCACTATAACGTTATACTAACATCCTATATCAGTAATAACATTCTAAATCCCATAATTCATCATTTAAAGGCTTACTTTGGATTAAAACTACATCAAAAATT
This sequence comes from Sambucus nigra, assembly GCA_949130495.1. Lineage (NCBI taxonomy): Eukaryota > Viridiplantae > Streptophyta > Magnoliopsida > Dipsacales > Adoxaceae > Sambucus > Sambucus nigra. The sequence continues at coordinate 251,849,936 of OX422215.1, forward strand.
TCCCAGATTTCTTCCATTCAAGAACATCATTAAGTTTCTTCTAATTCTACCTTTTGATCATCAAGGTTCTGTTTTCAACATATAATTTCGTCCAGAATATACTACATGCAAATCCTACATAAATCATGGCTTTTATCTTTCAATTCGTGGGTCTAATTTAACTCCAAAAATCAATTTCGAAAATTCCTAAACATGGAAACATATCTTGAATTAAAAGGGTTTAAATCACTTGCCTTAATTATCTCAGAATTTGGTGTAGAATCTTTGTGACAAAGTTGTTCCTTCTCTCTCTTTTCTGCAGAATTCTTCCCTTCTCTCTTTCTCTCAAGTTCTTCTCAAGGTTCCCTTCTCTTTCTCTCTCTCAAGCTTTTCCCAAGGTTGAAGATAATGGAGAATGGAGGTGTGAAATGGTTTGTGGGAGTTGAATTGCTATATCAACTTCTCCCGTAGCCCATAATGACATATAGTGGGGTTAGTGGGTTAAGTGGGTTAAGGAAATAGTCAGCTTATTAATTCCATTTTCGTCACTTTTTAATTCCCAAAAATAAAAATTACCAAATTACCCCTTAAGATGTCGGTATGGCCCACAAATATCCCGGGACCCAAACTAAACTTCCGGCTAGTGTTTTCTGACTACCTCGACCCTTCCGGACGCGTTGGCGCACTCAAAACGACCATACGGTTAATGGAACTAAAATTCACTTTTTAATTATGTAGCACAATATCATGACGTGGCGGTCACACGCGTTAAGTAAAATTCCCAAATTGCCGTATTTATAACTCACGACAATATCAATATTACCAATATTCATATAATGCCAAGTATGCACATTATAATAAAATACTAACTCACATCTCGTTAATATTATTATCCGGATTAATTTCCAATTAATAAACATTTAATTCAATTAATCCCCAAAAATAAATAACGCAGAAAATACGGGGTATTACATACTTCCCCCCTAATAACTGAATTTCGTCCCGAAATTCGGAACTAGAAAGTACCTGGTAAGAATAACTCTGGATAACGTTCGCGCATCTCATCCTCGCGCTCCCATGTGGACTCCTCGACATTATGATGTCGCCACTAAACACGCACTAACGGAACTATCTTTGACCGCAGTTTCCGCTCACTTCGGTCTAGAATAGCAATAGGCCCCTCCTCGTAAGAACTATCCAGCTAGAGATCAATATCCTCCACAGCAATGAGAGAATGAGCCAAATCATCTCTAAGGTATTTCCTAAGCGAGGAAATATGAAACACATCGTGAATCCGATGTAAATGCTCCGGTAACCCAAGTCTGTACGCAACCGGTCCAATCCGCTCAATAATAGGAAATGGTCCCACATATCTCGGTGCCAACTTCCCTTTCTTCCCGAAACGCATAATCCCCTTCATAGGAGATACCCTGAGCAAAACCTGGTCCCCTACTTGGAACTCTCTGAAAAATCTCTTTGCGTCAGCATAACTCTTATGTCTGTCCTGAGCCACCCGAATGCGACTGCGAATCAATTCTATCCTTGCCGAAGTATCCTGAATCACTTCCGGCCCAAGTAGTTTGTTATCCCCCACCTCCAACCAGCATGCTGGGGAACGACAAGGTCTACCGTACAATGCCTCAAATGGAGCCATGCCAATGGTGAACTGATAGGAGTTGTTGTAAGCAAACTCCACCAGTGGAAGATACTGCTCCCATCCACCCTCAAAGTCAATGGTACACATACGTAGCATGTCCTCCAACATCTGATTTGTGCGCTCGGTCTGTCCATCGGTCTGCGGGTGATACGCCGTACTCAACCGCAATTCCGTGCCCATGGCTTGCTGAAAACTTTCCCAAAACCGTGAAACAAATACCTTATCTCGGTCAGACACGATATTTAAGGGCACCCCGTGAAGTCTCACTATCTCTGAAATAAAGAGCTGGGCATACTGTCCCGCAGTGTAATCTGTCCTGACGGGTAGAAAATGAGCGACCTTCGACAACCTGTCCACAATCACCCAAATGGAGTCGTGCCCTCTCTGCGATGTAGGCAACCCCGTGATAAAGTCCATAGAGATGCTCTCCCACATCCACATCGGGACCTCTAATGGCTGTAACAGTCCTGCCGGTCTCTGATGATCCACTTTTACGAGCTGACAAGTGGCGCATTTTGAGACAAACTCGGCAATATCTCTCTTCATCCCGCTCCACCAATACTGACGTCTCATGTCTTGGTACATTTTGTCCCCTCCGGGATGTACCGCGAACCGTGAGCCGTGCGACTCTGCCATCACCTCATGCCGCAAATCCTCCCCTTCTGGAACCACCAATCTCCCATTGAAGCGTAATCCCCCGTCTGAGCTAACGGTATAGGATTAAGCTCCCTCTGCTAATAATCGAACTATCTGTTCCTGACAGAACGAGTCATTTGCCTGTGCCTTCACCACCTTCGTGACAATCTGCGGTGTAACAGTCATCACAGACATGAATGATCGGGCCACTGCATCCTGGTGTCCCAATTCTTTCCACTTGGCCTTCCACACATCTGCCACCTCATCTACCGGTCTACGGCTCAACGCGTCTGCCACCACGTTAGCCTTCCCCGGGTGATACTGGATATCGAACTGATAATCCTTCACGAATTCAAGCCACCTCCGTTGCCGCATATTCAACTCCTTCTGCGTGAATAGGTACTGAAGGGACTTGTGGTCCGTGAACAATCGAAATTTCTCCCCCAACAGGTAATGTCTCCAAATACGAAGGGCAAATACCACTGCCGCTAACTCCAAGTCATGGGTAGGGTAATTCTTCTCGTGAGGCTTAAGCTTACGGGAAGCATAAGCTATGGCCTGACTCTCCTGCTGCAGTACACCTCCAAGTCCTTGTAAGGACGCATCGGTGTAAACAAGGTACTCAACTCCCGGTCTCGGCAATGCTAACACAGGTGCTGAGGTTAACTTGTCCTTCAACTCATCAAATGCCAACTGACAGGCATCACTCCAAATGAATGGCACACCTTTACGGGTTAGGTGTGTCATGGGACCCGCTATCGTGGAGAAACCCCGAATAAACCTCCTGTAGTAACCTGCTAGGCCCAAGAAACTACGGATCTCTGTCGGTGTCGTGGGCTGTCCCCACTCCCTCACCGCGGATACCTTCCCCGGATCAACCGATATTCCCCGGTCGGAAATAATATGCCCCAAAAACTGAACCTCCTTCAGCCAAAACCCGCACTTCTCATATTTTGCATACAACTCATTCTGGCGCAGTGTCTGCAAAACTAGTCTCAAGTGCTCGGCATGCTCCTCCTCTGTCTGGGAGTAAACCAAAATATCATCGATGAAGACAATGACAAACTGGTCTAGGTAATCCCTGAACACCCTATTCATCAAGTCCATAAATGCTGCTGGAGCGTTGGTCAAACCAAATGGCATAACCCGAAACTCGTAGGAACCATATCTCGATAAGAACGCAGTCTTCGAGACGTCCTCCTCCCTGATACGCAACTGATGGTAACCAGATCGTAAATCAATCTTTGAGAAGTAAGAAGCTCCTCTCAACTGGTCAAATAGGTCATCGATTCGAGGCAACGGATACTTGTTCCGTATCGTGACCTTGTTTAACTCCCGATAGTCCACACATAACCTCAGTGAACCATCCCTCTTCTTCACGAACAACACAGGGGCACCCCACGGTGAAGTACTCCTCCGAATAAACCCCTGACCCAACAACTGCTCAATCTGATCCCGTAACTCCCTCATCTCAGCTGGAGCCATACGGTACGGTGCACGAGCTATAGGTCTCGTATCTGGTAACAAGTCTATAACGAAATCTATCTCTCGACTGGGGGGTAGGCCTGGTATCTCCTGAAACACATCAGAATACTCCCTGACGACTGGGATCGACCCTAAAGGAATCACAACCTCCTTAGAGGTATCCTCCTCAATGTAATATAAATCTGAGTGTCCTAAGATTAAGGGAGTGGAATGCTACCATTATCATCATGTGGGGCATGTTAAGAAGAACTGTCCGCAGTTGGCAGAGATTCTAACAGCACCTAGTGAAGTAGCAAGCAGAGTGTTACCTCCAGGCGGTGAAGCAAAAAGTGTGGGTAGAGGACAGGCTAGTGGTTCCAGGCTAGGTGGATGAGTCTTTACGATGAAAGAATCTCAGATTACTCCAGATGTGGTGACAGGTACACTTTCTGTTACTGATAGAAGTGCTTATGTTTTGATTGATCCTGGTTCCACACATTCTTTTGTGTCCTATGCTTTTGTTGTATACCTGAATAGACCCTGTACTCGTTTAGATGTGGGGTTGGGTACTTATATGCCTATGGGGGATATGGTTGTAGCTGAATATGCTTTTTGTGATTGTGTATTGACTGTGGGGTCTAGAGATATTGTTATAGATTTACTTCCATTGGATATTTATGATTTTGATATAATTTTGGGAATGGATTGGTTATCCAAATATCATGCATCCATGGATTGTTTCCGTAAGGAAGTTATTTTTAAATTACCTGGTGAGTCTGAATTTAAATTTGTGGGGGAAAGGAAAATTGTTCCTACTTGCATCATTTCTGCTATTCAGACGAGGAAATTATTGAGTAAGGGTTGTGAGGGTTTTATTGCATATGTTCTTGACACTAGGAAGGGGTCTTTACAATTAGTCGATGTTCCTATTGTACGGGATTTTCTTGAAGTGTTTCCTAGTGAGTTGCCAGGGTTACCTCCAGAAAGAGAAGTTGAATTTAGTATTGAATTAGCACCAGGGACAACAACTATTTCTATGGAACCGTATAGAATGGCACCTGCTGAGTTGAAAGAACTCAAGATTCAGTTACAGGATTTACTTGATAGGGGGTTCATACAGCCTAGTGTATCTCCATGGTGTGCACCAGTTTTATTTATGAAGAAGAAAGATGGTACCATGCGTTTGTGTATTGACTATAGGCAACTGAATAAAGCTGCAATTAAGAACAAATATCCTTTACCTCGTATAGATGATTTGTTTGATCAGTTACAGGGTGCTAAAGTGTTTTCAAAGATAGACTTGCGATCATGTTATCATCAGTTGAGGGTGAAGGGGAGTGATATTTCTAAAACTTCTTTTCGTACTCGGTATGGTCATTTTTAATTTCTAGTGATGCCTTTTGGGATGACTAATGCTCTAGCTATATTTATGGATCTTATGAACTAGGTACTCCATCCTTTTGTTGATTTATTTGTGATAGTTTTTATTGATGACATTCTGATTTATTCACGTCATATGGCTGAATATGAAAAGCATCTTCGAACTATTTTGAATGTGTTGAAAGATAAGCAATTGTATGCTAAGTTTAGCAAATGTGAATTTTGGCTATCAAAAGTTGTATTTTTAGGCCATGTTATTTCTGGAGATGGTATATGTGTTGATCCCAAGAAGGTGGAAGCTATTGTAAATTGGGAGAGGCCCAATAATGTGACTGAGGTGAGGAGTTTTCTGGGTTTAACTGGGTATTATAGAAGGTTTATTAAGGGATTTTCTTCAATAGCCTTGCCGATGATTAAATTAACTCGGAAAGATGTTAAGTTTGAATGGAATTCTGATTGTGAAAATAGTTTTGATGAATTGAAAAAGGGGTTGGTAACTGCACATGTTCTTACTATTCCAAGTGGTGGAGATGGTTTTGTTATTTATACTGATGCTTCACACCAGGGGGTGGGTTGTGATTTTATGCAGCACGGTAGAGTAATTGCTTATGCTTCTAGGAAGTTGCGTACACATGAATGTAATTATTCTACACATGATTTGGAACTTGCTGCTATTGTGTTTGCTTTGAAATTGTGGTGTCATTATCTATATGGTGAGGTATGTGAAATTTTTACTGACCATCAAAGTCTTAAGTATTTATTTACTCAGAAGGAGTTGAATTTAAGGCAGAGGTGGTGGATGGAGTTAATTAAAGATTATGATTGTACAATTCACTACCACCCAGGGAAGGCAAATGTAGTTGCAGATGCTCTGAGTAGAAGGGCTTCGGGTAGGTTATCTTGTATTCAATGTGCTAGAGTTTCCCACATCATGGAGTTGAGATTGATGGGAGTATAATTGAAGCTAGCCGATGGGGACAGGTTCTTTGCTTATGTAAGCGTGAGGCCTTTGTTAGCTACCCGTATTCGTGATTTGCAAAGTCAAGATCCTTTTCTTGAGAAGAAACGATAAGATGTCTGAAATGATAAGTCTGATGATTTTTGTATTGTGAATGATGACACTTTATTGTATAAGCAACGATTATGCGTGCCTAATGTGTGTGGATTGAAAGAGGAAATTTTAGATGAGGCTCATAATTCCATTTATACCATGCTTCCTGGTAGTATTAAAATGTATAGGGATTTAAAGGAGCATTATTGGTGGAATAATATGAAAAAGGAAATAGTTGATTTTGTTGCTAGGTGCCTTATATGTCAGCAAGTGAAAGTGGAGCATCAGAAGCCTACTGGTTTGCTTCAGCCATTGCCAATATCGCAATGGAAATGGGATCATGTAACGATGGATTTTGTGGTTAGGCTTCCTCGATCTCAGAAGGGGTCAGATTCGATTTGGGTAGTGGTGGATAAATTGACGAAGTCCGCTCATTTTCTAGCAGTCAAGACTACGTATATAGTTGATAGGTATGCTAGATTGTATGTTAATGAAATTATTCGATTGCATGGAGCACCGGTATCTATTGTTTCAGATAGAGACCTTACTTTTACATCCAGATTTTGGGATAGCTTGCAGTGTGCTATGGGTACTAACTTGAAGTTTACTACCGCTTTCCATCCCTAGACAGATGGACAATACAGATTTTGGAAGATATGCTTAGAGCTTGTGTGCTTGATTTCAAAGCTAATTGGGATGAATATTTGCCTTTGATAGAATTTTCATATAACAATAGTTTTCAGTCTACTATTGGTATGGCTCCATATGAAGCATTGTAAGGTAGACGATGTCGTACACCGATATGTTGGGGTGAAGTTGGTGAAAGGAAGATAGAGGGTCCAGAATTGATTGAAGTCACCACTGAAAAAGTGAAGATTATTCAAGATAAAATGAGAATAGCTCAAAGCAAACAGAAAAGTTATGCGGATAAATGACGAAAAGATTTGGAATTTCAGAAAGGGGATAATGTGTTTCTTAGGATATCTCCATGGAAAGGAGTTATGAGGTTCGGAAAGAAAGGGAAATTAAGTCCACGCTACATTGGACCTTATGAAATCCTTGAGAAAGTCGGGATGGTTGCCTACAAGTTAGCGTTACCACCAGAATTATCTCGGTTACATGATGTTTTCCATGTTTCTATGTTAAGAAAGTACGTAGCAGATCCTTCACATGTATTGGTGGAACAACCTATTGCGTTGAAAGAATATTTGAGCTATGTGGAATAACCACTTGCAATCGTCGATAGGAAAGAACAAATATTAAGATCAAAAGTGATCCCACTTGTGAAGGTTATGTGGAGAAGGCATTCCATGGAAGAAGCTACATGGGAGAGTGAGGATATCATGAAGATGCTCTATCCGTATTTGTTTGATTCAGACAACCAAGGTATGTCAATTTCGGGAACGAAATTTCCTAACGGGGGGAGAATTGTGACAACCTGAATGTAATTATGATAAATCATATTTAAATCATGATTAGCTTATGTGATATGAATAATATGTTATTAGTATATATATAATGTAAGTAATTATGTTTATTTTAATCCTACCTTCATAATGCTTGAAATATCGAATTACTTACAAATGTGAAATTTTAAAGTTTTCGGTAAGAATGCTCCTGTTGGAGGCTAGTTTTGACCTTTATGACATAACAATGAACTTGAGGTGTAAACTATATGTTTGTAGATATATTAGTTAGTTATATAACAAAATAAACGGTTCATCGAACGGACATTCGGGTGGGAAGATATTGTCTTTTTACGAACAGGGGGTAAAGTAGTCATTTAGCCTTAAATGATATTTTGTTTTATGTAATGCCACATGTTATATTTTGATTGGACCAAGAGGGGGTGGACTTATGACGACTTAAAACCCTTGAATTAATCTCTTCCTTCAACATATTTCAGCCATGGAAGAGTTTTAACCTAAGGAAAGAGAGTTTTGAAGTTTAGGAAGAAAGTGTGAGGAGAAATTGAAGAAAAATTCATAGAAAAATTATGTAAAAGCCCCTAAGGTATTTCCATCCATAAATCTTGTTTATTTTTTTGTATTACTTATTTAAATGATTGAAATAATAATTTTTTTACTGAATCTCCATGTCTTGATGTGTACTTATGGATAGATGCAAGTTTAAGCAAACTTGAATGTGTAAACCCTTGAAAATGTTTTGTTTAGGAACCTTGTTTATTCAAACTTCCATATATTTTTATATACTTACTGGAATTGATTGATTTCAATTGGATATTAACCTGGACTCATATATGTATGACATATCCGAAAAAAATGGGAAAATACTAAGAAATGAGTCTTTGGTGAGAGTTTGAAGTTCGGGTATGAAATCTGCCCTAAGGGTGAAAGTATGCCCGCCATGTGTTCGATATTTTGCTTGACATAGAAAATGAACTCTAAAAATTATGAAATTTTAATCTTGTATTCCTAAATATGTTTACTTATTTTGGGTTAAATAACATATAAATTTATTATGTTGAAAATTTTTGGAAATTCCTAGAAGTTGAATGAACGATAAAAGAACCTATAGGGTAGATTTGCTATGTGGTAAAAAAATGGGCATATCTTGCTCTAAGAGACTTGAAATGATGTATCGTCTTTTGTATTGGAATAGTAACAATACAAGGATTGAATTACCAAGAACAAATGAACTTATATTTGGTCTATTATTTGGATATGTTAAATATATTAATATGGATTTGGGTGTAACTTCACTTGTGATAAATGATTTGAATGGAATCATGTGATGCTTATGGATTGAATTATGTTTAAATCATTCTTTGGATTATTTATATTCTTATGATGATACTAATATTGTAAGAATGATAGGAAGGTAAGGAGAGTTGATTGAACAAATACCGGATAAAGGCGAGGGAAAAGCCAGTTAAACTGTCGAGGTGAGTGTACTTATGATTTGTTTCATATATAAATATGAATATAGCTCTAAGAGCAGGATTGGTTTGAATACTTCGGTATTCAGGATTTGTTTGGATATTAAAATATCCAGGATTTGTTTGGGTCTCATGATCCAGGATTGGTTTGAATACTTCGGTATTCAGGATTTGTTTAGATATTAAAATATCCAGGATTTGTTTGGGTCTCACGATCCAGGATTGGTATGAATGCTTCGGTATTCAGGATTTGTTTGGATATTAAAATATCCAGGATTTGTTTGGGTCTTATGATCTAGGATTTGTTATTGCCAATGGGAAGAATTATTTGGATCTTATGATCCAGGATTTTTTATTCCCAATGGGCAGAATTATTTGAATCTTACGATCCATGATTTGTTATTGCCAATGGGCAGGATTTTTCGGATTTTATATCCACATATTCGATATAGAATTGTTATTCAGTTGCAGGGAAGGAGTACCTCACTAAGCTTAATGCTTACGGTTTATATTTTAACAATTTCAGGTTTGTACGCTGCCATCTAGGATACCACATGTCCAGTAACTTTGAGAGTTGCACCGTTGGAGAGAGGTGGGATTTAAAAATGGGGATTTTATCATTGTCACACTGAAGATTTAATTTACTCACACATTGTATATATTGATTTAGTATGGATTGAGTTGATCATAGGTAATCACAGTATTGTATGTCCGCTTAATTATGACTCTGATGTTGACTTCGTTATGGAACAAAAACAACATTATGTTCATTATGCAGAAAAATATTGATAAATGAATTAAATTTTCAATGGACTTGAGATTATGATCCAATTATTCTAATAACAAATGATTAGTATGGATATTGGGTTTGGGGTGTGACATCTGAGGTCATCACCTAAGATGTTATCCTCATAATTCATCTCACCAAATTAATGATGATAAGAGTCTGAGGTCATCCAAGTATGGTGTCTGACCTCAGACCTTGTCACCACTGAGTGATGTTATTAGGGTCTGAGGTCATCACTTAATATGTTATCCTCATAACTAATCTCTCCAAATTAATGATGTTAATGGTCTGAGGTCATCCAAGGATGGTGTCTGACCTCAGAACTTGTCACCACTAAGTGATGTTATGAGGGTCTGAGGTCATCACCTAAGACGTTATCCTCATAATTAATCTCACCAAATTAATGATTTTAAGGGTCTAAGGTCATCCGAGGATGGTGTCTAACCTCAGACCTTGTCACCACTGAGTGATGTTACGAGGGTCCGAGGTCATCACCCAAGATGTTATCCTCATAATTAATCTCACCAAATTAATGATATTAAGGGCTTGAGGTCATCCAAGTATGGTGTCTGACCTCAGACCTTGTCACCACAGAGTGATGTTATACGGGTCTGAGGTCATCACCTAAGATGTTATCCTCATAACTAATCTCACCAAATTGATGATGTTAAGGGTCTGAGGTCATCCAAGGATGGTGTCTGACCTCAGACCTTATCACCACTGAGTGATATTATGAGGGTCTGAGGTCATCACCTAAGATGTTATCCTCATAATTTCTATCATTAGAGCACAACGAAGCAAGAATTGTCACGGAAACTGATATCTCATTAATAACCTTTTCCCAATAAGATGGTACATTTACATTAACTCTTTGAAACATCATATGTAATACTTCTTTAGGTTATCAACATTCCATAGGTTAGCGAAAGGTTCCCCTTCTAGGTTTTCCAGCCTGTAGGTGCCAGGCACAACCTCTTCTGTCACTTTGGAGGGGCCATGCCAGTTTGGGTGGAGCTTGTTTGTTTTCTGTAAGGTCTTCATCAGCAATAGGTCTCCCACGGTGATGGGTCTTGATTTCACACTCTGATTGTATAATTTCGCTGCTCTCTGCTGGTAAGCTGCTTGTCTGATCTCTGCGTCTTCTCTTCTCTCTTCAATCAGATCTAGGTCTAGTCTCCTCTCTTCCCCATTTTTATCTGGGTCACAGGTCTGAACCCTGTGAGTAGGGAGTCCCAATTATGTTGGTATGATGTCCTCTGAGCCATGTGCAAGCATGAACATGGTTTCTCCTGTAGGTGTCCTTGTCGTGGTCCAATAGGCCCATAGCACAGCGTAAACCTCTTCAGTCCATCTTCACTTCGCTTCTTCAAACCTCTTCTTAATTCCGTCGAGGATTGTTCTGTTTGTGACCTCAGTCTAACCGTTTTCCTGAGGTCGGCCAGGAGATGAGAAGAACTGCTTTATACCAACTCTAACGCAATACTTATCTAAAGAGGAGTTCTTTAACTAGGTCCCATTATCTGAGATGAAAGTGTTTGAGAGGCCATATCTGCATATGATGTTCCTCCAAATAAATTGGAAGGTCTTCTGTTCTATGATCGTTATCATCGGCTCTACCTCCACCCACTTTGAGAAGTAGTCAATGGCGACTATCAGGAACCAGTAACTGTTGGCAGCTCTTGGTAGGGGTCCTACTAAGTCAATTCCCCATACTGCAAATGGCAATGGAGAGGTGATTGACATCATAGGTTGATGAGGTAATCTACAACATCTTTAGCTAAGGTTGGCCACCAGTATCCCTGTTTAATGATTCTCTTGGCTAAGGGTCTTCCTCCAATGTGACTAGAGAAACAACCCTCATGAACTTCCTGTAAGACCTAGGGAACTTCAGTGGGATGCACACATCTGAGGAGAGGCAAAAGAAATCCCTTCTTGTACAGGACGTCTCCTACTATCGATAACTTGGCAGCCCTATATCTCGATTTCCTCCTCTCTAGCTTGGATTCGGGAAGCTCTCCCTCTTTGATATATCTGAAGAGGGGGTCCATCCATGAGTCTCCTAGGTTCAAATTGAGACAAGGGTTACATACCTCTTCTTCCTCAATGGTTGCTTTTCCTAAGACCTCGACCGGAACTGTCCTTCTGACGTCTATCTTCATCGCCGAGGCCAACCTTGCCAATGCGTCTGCGTGGTTGTTACTTTGTTGAGGTACTCTCTTAAGTTTGGTCTCTTCGAAATATTCTAACATCGTTCTCACCTTCTTAAGGTACTTAGCCATCCTTTCGTCTTTGGCTTCATAGACTCCCAACACTTGATTGACAACTAACCTCGAGTCGCTATGAAGTAGGAGTCGTCTTACTCCCAGAGTCTTTGCCAATGAGAGATCTGCTATCATGGCCTCATACTCTGACTCGTTGTTAGATTACTGGAAGTTGAATCTCAAAGCGTATTCAATGTTGGCACCATCTAGAGCTGAAAGTATCAGCCCTGCACCGCTTCCACTATCACATGAGGAACCATTAACAAAGAGATTCCCAAATGTCTGTATCTGATGAGAAGACCCCCTCTGACATGATTCCTTGCTTGAAGAGGTACATATCCTCCTCATTCTTCGCTACTCTACCCCTGCTCTTCTTAGGTATGACCTCTTCCTGGCCTCGGAATGCGTTCGGTGCCACCTTTTCCTGCCCTCAAAAGACGTTTGGTGTCGTCTCTTCCTGATCTCGGAAGACACTGATGTTTGTCCCTTCAGCTCCCCCTAGGTCATTCTTTGCCTCGGCCTCCTCCTAAGTGAACTCAGCAATAAAGTCTGCAAGGGCCTGCCCCTAAATGGCTGTCTTAGGTTGGTAGGTAAGGTCATACTCCCCCAACTCAATGGCCCAAGTCATCAACCTTCAAAATTTCTCAGGTTTATGCAGGACCTGTCTTAGTGGGGAGTCGGTGAGGACAACCATGGAGTGGGCTTAGAAGTAGGGCTTCATCTTCCTTGAAGCATGAATCAGGGCATAGGATAACTTTTACATACGAGGGTAGTTTTGTTCAGACCCTTGAAGGGCTTTACTGTTGATATACACTGGCCTTTGGATTCCAACGTCTTCTCACACTATGCCTGCACTGGTAGCCGATTCAGAGACTGCCAGATACACATATAATTTCTCTCCTACTATGGGCCGCGATAATAGCAAGGGAGACCCAAGGTAAGACTTGAGTTGGTTCAATGCTTATTCGCACTCTTCATCCCACTGGACGGCCTTTCTAAGCACTTTAAAGAACGAAAGATACTTGTTCGTTGCCATGGAAATAAATCTGTTAAGTCCAGCCACTCTCCCCATGAGTCTTTCGACATCTTTGTTACTCCTCGGTGTCTTCATATCAAGCAAAGACTTGATTTTCTTAGGGTTTGCTTCAATTCCTCTTTGATTGACAATGAATCCCAGAAACTTCCCAGCCCCTACCCCGAAGACACACTTCGCTGGATTGAGATTCATCCTGTATAAGTCCATAGTATCGAAGGTCTTTTCGAGGTCTGCCACATGAGTGTAAGCTTTTAAGATCTTTGTTAGCATATCGTCTACATATACTTCCATAGTCTTGGCTATTTGATCTTCGAACATCTTATTCACAAGACGTTGGTATGTTGCCCCTGCATTTTTCACACCGAAGGGCATCACTTTGTAACAGTACGTCCCTTTGTCGATAATGAAGGTTGTCTTCCCTGAGTCTTCCGCATCCATGAAGATCTATTTGTAGCCTGAATAGGCTTCCATGAAGCTCATGCGCTCATGTCCTGTAGTAGCATCCACCATCTGATCTATTCGAGGTAAGGGATAGCTGTCTTTTGGGCAAGACCTATTCAGGTCAATGAAATCAACACACATTCTCCACTTCCTATTGGCTTTGGGCACAATGACTGCATTCGATAACAACTCCGGATATAAGACTTCTCTTATAAACTCAGCCTCTTCCAATTTTTTGACCTCTTCCTGGATGACTTTGTACTTCTCCGTGGAGTAAACTCTTCGTCTTTGTTTGTTAGTCCTGGCATCTTTGGTCACGTTGAGCTTGTGACTCATAACCTCAGGGTTGATGCCGGGCATGTCAGCGTGACTCCAAGAGAAGACACTTTGCCTCTTCCTGAGGAAGTTTATCAGCTCTTCCTTGATTTCTGTCTTTAGGGATTTGCCGACCAGGATGGTTTTTTCCGGCTCGTCCTCATTGAGGATGATGGATTTTACCTCTTCTACAGCCTCTCCCTTCTTCAACTTTGTTTCATCTCTCGGGTCCAATGTATCAATGCTATAGGTGGTGGTTGCCCTCTTATAGTCCTCTCTCTCTTTGGACAAGTTAAAGTAACATTCTCGTGCTATGGTCTGGTTACCTTGCACTTCCCCTACCCGATAGGGGGTCAGGAATTTCAGCATCTGGTGGACCGTCGATGGCACAACTTCAAAATCCTTAAGGGCCATTCTTCCTATAATTAGGTTGTAGGCCGAGAAGACGTTTTCATCCATCACGAAAAAATTTATCTTCCGGGTCAACCTCTTGGGCCACTCGTCACCCATCTGAACATCCATCTCATACATGCCCAATGGGTGGACCTTTTCGCCACTGAAGTCCATCAAAGGATGATGATAGGGTACTAGCCCAGCTCTGCTAAGACCTAGGCTCTTGAAGCAAGGCCAAAACATCACGTCCGCTGAACTCCCCCCGTCCATAAGGATCCTCTGAACCTCACACCCATGCACCCTTGTTCTTATTATCAAAGGGTCATCATGGGGGGCTAAGATACCTTTGAAGTCGAGTCGGGAGAACCCAACTATAAGGGTGTCCATGTCCACCTTCTTTCTCTTCTGCACTACATCGAAAGACGTTAGATTGACAACCTCATGTTTGGCCGCTGACTTGGACTCTTCCACATGAGCTTTCCTATCGGCCACTTCAGATTCACCTCCTACAAGTCCTCCGCATATGGTGTCAACGCCTAAGGAGATCATGACAACCCTCTTCACCGGGGTGTTTTCATCTTTTGGCGAGAGGTCCGAATCATCTTCATGATCACCTTCTGAATCATTGTCTCTTCTAGCGGGGACATCGTCATGGCATCTGCCGTTTTGTCTCTTCCTAGGGTCATATCTTCCCCCTTTAGGTGTCTTACCATCAACATACTTCCTCAACTTTCCAAATTTTAACATCTTTTCAATCTCATCCTTTAAGGTGAAGCATCTGTCTGTGACATGGCCATGGCCATGGTCCTGGTGGAACTCACACCACAAGTTTTTATTCCTCTTATGTGGTGGGGCCTTCAGTTTCTCTGGCCACCTCAGAGTCCTGTCATTCTTGATCTCGTTGAGGATATGCTCACAACTCACAGTTAGAGGATTATAGTGAGGAAACTTGTCATCGGCTAACCTCTTCTTTCCATCTTTCTTTCTCTGGGACTTCCCCCTACTACCATGGTTCTCATCCTCATACTTGGCGGCCATTGACTCTTCGGCATTCATGACTTTCCCCGCAGTTTCCAGTAGCTCGGCCATGGACCTGGGAGGGTCTTCCGCAAGTTTCCACAATAACTTTCCTATCTGAATACCTCCTATGGGGGCGGTCATGGCTATATTCTCTTCATAATCTTCAACCTCTAGTTTCTCTTTGTTGAACCTGGCGATGTAGTCTCTTAGGCTCTCGTCCTTACCTTGCTTGACATACAATAGGTGAGTGGTCTTCTTTTGAGGTCTTACCCCAAATCAGAAGTTGTGAATGAATCATTCAGCCAAGCCCTTGAAATTCTTAATAGAATTCTTCGAAAGAGAAGTAAACCAGCTGTGTGCTGCTCTTGTCAAGGTCCTTGAGAAGGCCCTACACTTAATCTCATCCGGTATCGAGTAACAGGGTTGGTGATACCATCATACTTGAGAGACACCACGGGAGCTTTAAACTTAGAAGGAGTCGAGAATCTCACTATCTTAGCCACAAATGGAGAGCCTTCTGAGTATCCCCTTTGCAATGGGTCCCTACTTTTGATGAGGTCTCCTATTTTCTCCTCAAGACATTGGATAGAGTCATTCCATGGTCTCCTACCATCGGCCTGGCCGAGGTTGTCTCCAGCCACCTCTAAGGGATGGATCGAGGGTTCCCCTGCCGCAGCACGTCGTTGGCTGTTGACCTCTTCCTGGTCTCTGCCCCTTCTTTCACGGGGTCAGCCTTGGTCTGTCCGACCTGGTCTGTTTCCTATTTTCGAGCCGACAACACTTCTTGACCTGGATAACCTCTGTCTTAGGTCATTCACTGGGCCCAAACTCTCAAAGGCTTACCCTCTACTCAATTGATCAAAAGCTGATCCTCATTGTTGGGCCACTTCACCTCTTCGACCGATACATCCTCAGCTCTACTGAAGAGGATGTACCGTATTATTCGATACCTCATACGGCTCCTAGTAATCTTCCGAAACCTCTTCCGCCTCTAGATCATCATATCTGTCCTCCGGGAAAGGGTTTCCTTGCCTCCCCAGGTGTAAGCGCCTAGGTTCAGCAACGTCCCTCCTTCGTTGCGGTGCAGGCTGGTCCTGGGGTGGTCCCCTGGCATCAGGATGGCGCTGGACAGCCTCCAGAGTGATCATCTCCGGCGAGACTCCAGGTGGCCTCATCATAGTTTAGCTGAGTTGTGCAAACTCCTCCTGCATAGCTTATTACGTTGCAGCCAAAGACCTCAAGGCTGCAGCTACCTCCGCCATTTCGGACTGAGGCGGTGCCTGGCTGGAACTTGGCCCTCCCCCACCAGGCGGTGGGAGAGGTGGTGGTAATTCTGGTGCCATGTGTTAATCAATAAAGAGCTTAAGTAGCAGGTGAGCTTAATACCTTAAAGGACATTTTTCAATGGTGAAACAGCTCCATGCAAGGGGTGGTGCCTGGTTCACCACCAGAGTCTCGGTGAGGTTAAGCTGAAGAAGAGGAAGTGACAGCTTCTCGTTCCCACAGACGGCGCAGGAATGATGATACTAGAAACAGCACCACCCTTCAAGGTGTTTGAGAGCTCAATTCAATATTAACAATGGCAGCATATGAGTGTATATATATATATTAGAAGGAGGTGAGGAGAAGAGGGATCACACCAGAATATAAGTGGTTCACCAATCAGGCCCACATCCACTGTGCAAGTGTATGATGTGTATCAATGTATGAGGGAGCTAATAGCTATAGATACAATCTCTTAAGCTTTCTCTCTCTACTGTGTATTTGAACAGAGTTTTAACTAGGGTTGCTAACTTCGGATCCTTTGCAAGGTAGAGGATGACCTTTATATATAGTACCTGGAGGGTGTAATGTACCCACTATGCATGCAATGAGCATGTGTGTGTTGATCTAGCCAATTAGATAAACACATCTGTCACTGTCACATGTAGAGAATGATGATGAAATATTCCCTCCACGTGAGGGGAATGATTTGTTGTAACTGATTTGTGTCTACGTGTCCTTATCCACATGTTAATAAGCGCTCGGCATGTGCTTGATCATGACCTCGACGTCGATGAGTCCGAGGATGGTAAGGTCATACTGCTCATTCAATCCGGGACGAGCCATGAAGGTCTCAGCTTAAGTGAACCCGAGGTAAGGAATCGAAGTCTGCCTGGGCCGAGGTTAAGCCGGCATGTGCCTGGTACATCAGCTGAATTATTGGTGAGGTCGCCCTTGGTAGTAGTGTGGTTCCTTGTAACCTCGGCCTAGCCCCGGCCGAGGTTGTCATCACCCGGGTGATCATTCGAACTGTCGGCCCTCTGATTCATGCAGTCTCCCCCTGAAGAGGTTGGTAGAGATATCGGCTAGGCCCGACCCTCATATGGACGAGGGTGCTGGTTACTGACCCAAGACTTTTCCAGCATCAGCCATAATATCGGTCGAGGTTGGTATCCCTGAGCCGAGGTGACACTTGGTCCATATCACCCACATTTATCTCCCATTACACAATAAACTCTCCAAGAGTCCTATCCACAGCTACCAGAGGATCATGCTCCATCATCATCATCTTCATGTGAGGGTCCCCAAGTTTCCCCTGCCTAAACAGAGTGTCACAGACACTCCATGGACCGATAAGCTCGAACCAGCTTCGAAAAGACCACAACACCACCTTCAATGGTGTCAAAAGAGACGAGTCACTTTTGTCCAGTCTCCAATGCCAACATCTTGCTAACAACTCTCCTCCATAACCACTTAATATAATCCCCAGGGATATGCCAAACTCTCCCAACAGATTAAGAAGGATGGCTTGACAGACACCGATTCGACCACATAGAGCCAAGCCACAGGCGCAGACGTTCATTCAAATCCTCTACCGAGAATAAATTTAGTGTTCGAGGTGGCATGACATATACCCAGCCAAATTGTCATAGAAGCCGCCAAGGGAAATAAAAAGAGGTATGTCTGAGACTAACCAGCCACACATACGGGTATTCTCCTAGCTCTAGAATAGGCAACAACTATCCCCACCGAAGGCAATGACTAATATACATTCCGAGCACCATGCTCCACAGGCAAATTTTCCCAACTCTCAATATCCAAGCCAACGCTGAAGAAGTGACGCAAAAAGAAGTTGGGTACAGCCGACAAAGGATATTCTAGAAGAGTCACTAGGCGGAGTCTTTCAGACAACCACAAGAACAGCATCATCGGGCTACCCCGCAGGAAGTCAAAACGGCCTTCTCACTATGCATCTAGATCGTTCAGGGTCTCCTTCAGTATCACCATCATAGGATTGAGACGGTATGACATACATGAAGTAATGGCTGCAAGTTGCGGATCCACCAGCAGTTCCCCAGTCACTAATAATAATTTTGAAACAGACCCAGAGCAATGCTTCAAGTATCACCAGCATCACCTACCTCCCGTAAATGCACTGACTAAAACACTGCCAGGAGGGAGATCATTCCTCCTGTAACCAATGGTCTTACCATCGAAGGTTAAATACGAAGAAGCTCGGCCAACAAATCCCTTGGAGAACTGGAAAATTCGGGTAAAGCCGTAGCAACACTATGATTTATCCCTAGCATGGCAGAAAATTCCTCGTAGGTAGGAAAAACTTCATCCAACCCAAAGAGGAATACATGGTCTTTGGGGTACAAAAAATTATATCACCGTTATCAGCATGTTCCACTCAATGGATCGACTACGCCACAAAGAGACCCGACACATGTTGAAATCATCATAGTCGACATTATAAGAGCACATCTCTTAAGTAATAATGTGAAGGTGTGATGAAAACACTCCACTCCTACCCCTTTTTATACTTGAGAACCCTCACAAAAGACATAATCCCAGCAGAAATCGGAGGGAACACTACCCCCAAAAGTACAAGAAGTTGAAGAGGGAACTAATCAAAGCTTTGAATTGATGGGACTGGACTTGACTACCGATAGGCAGGGCAAGGGCTTGCCGTCGGCAACCCCTATTTTTGGAAAATTTTCCTTTTTCCTCTTTTGCAAAAATCAGAAGCTCAATAAAAATAAATTGACATTCTCAACAAAATCTCAAAAATACTTTTTCATCCCTATTTAATTTCCTTTTTTAAAACATTCCTTCCAAAAATCCTAAAAATATCTCTTTTAACGGTCTCAGCAGCAAAGTAAAAAGCGCATGTGCATGCATTCATTCATCATTAACAAAAGATAATAAAAAAATCCCATTGCATTGCATATATATATTCTTCTGTGGTACATCAAACTTTGCAGGAAATAAAAGAAAAGCAAAAAATAATGGGACTTAGCCCGAACCCATATTTTCTCTCTCTCTCACCTACCCTTAACCCCACTCTCTAAAAGCTTCCACCCCTGCGATGCACTCTCTTTCCCCTACGGCGAGACGACGCACCACCACTACCCGAGCCAGAGTCATCACCTAATGAAGTAGACGACACCAAGCAAGAAGGAACTAGGACTGCATCCCAAATGTGGGCAGTCGTCAAAGAGATCCGGTCTCTAATATCCCTCAGCCAAGTAGTCGACACTCGGACTTGCTGTAAGAAGTAGGCAAAATCAGTATCAAAGAAGGATCAAAACAGAAAAGGAACCAAAAAGAGGAAAAGAACATAAAGGTATATTGCAGGATGAAGAACCTCCTCTCTCAAACCCAACTCCTATGGATCCATCACATGAGGGCGGTGAAACATAGGCACCATCCCTCCATCAGCACGCCAGATGTTGTACGAAGGGGTATGCAATCGCACAAAGGTAACCTCTGAAGTCACCGTCGCCGCAGATCCCGATGGACCACCACCGCTGTGGGAGGACCCCACCGCCCCACTCGAACTCGCTGGAGGGAAAGGCAAGGCATCATATATACTGGGCTCCATCATCTAGCTCATCATAAAGTCCATATAGTCATACGGAACAGCCTTATCAGTTAAGAATAAGTAGAACTCGCCGATTATCACCGCGATCCTCGCATCCTCCGGCAGCAGCCGCTCCCACCTCATAGACGTAGGAGGCTGTGCAGGTGGCACCACCACCTCCTCCTCCATACTATTTCGAACCACCGTCTACCCCCAGATACCAAGAATGGACGTACTCATGCGCCATCATACGCCTCATCTCCGCATTCACCCCAGTCACCCTCTTATCCTAAATGGCTATCCCCCAAGTGTAAAAAGTCACCTATAAATCCCCAGGAGACATAAGTCAATACAAAATCAAAACATGCCAAAAACCAAGACTGAAAGGGAAAGAGTCTTACCCTACCACTCGTCAGACCATTTAAGACCTGACGCATCGCCTCCAGAGAAAGAGATCCCTTCGATGGCCGATTAGCCTTGCACCATCGATATAATGGGAAAAAGTCCCCAACCGTATCATCCTTAAGAAAAATCAGCTAGGTATTACACCCAATCACCTCATCGAACCACGTCTGCCAAAGACAAGACTTCACGACCAAAAAGAGATGCATAAGGAAAATGCGAATGTATGAAAAGAAAATGCGCAAATTACAGAATACCTCAAGAAGATACGTGGCTCTAGTAAAGGTTTGTCGGAAGACCGACTGAATGCATCCAAACAAAAATAGAGGGTCGCCAAAGTCAGGCTCCCCCAATTATAGAGAGGGATGTTCGAAAACATCCTCAAATACCGCAAGAACCACTAATGGACGATGTCGCCGCTCGACGCCACCATGAAACCTCCCAGCACCAGCAATATGAACAACTAGGCCATCTGCCTCACCTGCGGCCCATCCTCCACATCAACCAGCCTACTCAGCAGAACATCCTTCAACAACGATAGCAGGATGGAATCTCCAGACACTATTATCCCTACATCATCGAGCGCCGCCCTCACCGCCTTCAGCCTCACCCTCAGAGAGCGATCCACCTCTATCTTCTCCCCATCGCAATCCATCCCTAGTAGCTGATTCATATCTATGGGTGTCTCGGTCATCTACCCAAAATCAAAATGGAAGGTGTGGGTAGTTTCCCCCCACCTCTCCCCTAAACCGCAAAGGACCGCTATCGAACGAGGCATCTCATCCAATGCAGACGCTAACCTCCCAAAACCCGCTAAAGATACCCCCAAATGCACCACAGGTGGAAGATGCTCCCATACATCATTAAGCCCTGTCATCCCACGGGCACTCGTGTTCTTCAAAGAGATATCATACTTTCAAAAGAAAAAACCTTGTCAAAATTCTAGAAAATGAAAAAATCACCAAAAAGTGAATAATACCAAAAGTCAGGTTACTTAGATAACCTTCAGGGCTCATCACCATCGAAGAACGATGACGCGATGCCCCCGTTGCAAGGTCCACTCATCCACAACCGTCTCAAATGCATCAAAGGAGTTCTCACTCCCCAAAGCAAGAGGCGCCCTGGCCCTCGACTCCACGTTCGCCCAATCATCAACAATCAACCATTCCCTATGTGATGCAGTGCTTATAAAGGTGACCATTTCTTAGAGATAGAAATGATAAAACTATTTGTAGAGGAATATCGCAGAAAAAAAGAAAGTAAGAAGCTATAAAAAATGAAGGGAATTTGCCCCCTTTATATAGGATGTCAAGAGGCAGTCCAAAACTCCGTGCCACTACCGAATGGCACCCTCTGAACCATGCTGACCGGCACACGCCTTAAAATTCCGTACCAAAAATTCCCATAAAATACCAGAAGCCCTGAAAAATTCTTAGTAAATTCCTAAAAATCCGCGTAAGGACTTAGAATATTTTCCCCAAGAAAATTTCACACTCTCTCAAGCAAAAACCTCCATTTCCCCTATGGAACTCCCAAAAACCAAGTAAAATTACTCCCGGTAACGTCCTCGGAGGATCTCTAAAGATCACCCCTTATGCCCCAAAGGTCTCAAGCAATACATCCAAGCCTTGGACCACCTAATCACTTCCCCAATAGAGTTTACGGTATCAAACTTGCCTTTCCTCTGCAAAATCCCCAAAATCATAAGGATTTCCCCAGCAGAACTCCAGGGGACACTACATTTTCCCCAGCTGATTCATCATTACCCAACGGAATCCAAAGTCTAATCTTCACCCCCACCAAAATCCTTGATTGTCCCAAAGGAAATATAGGTCAGAATTGACCTCGTTATTGGATCGTCACCTTAGTTAAGTCAGAACTAACCTCGGTACTCAGTCGTCACCTCTTTTAGCTTAGAATTGACCTCGTTCTGGGATCGGCACCTTAGTTAGGTCAGAATTTACTTCGGTCCTCTGTCGTCACCTCTATAAGGGTCAGAATTGACCTCGGTCATGGATCGTCACTTTAATTAGGTCATAATTGACCTCGATCCACGATCGTCACCTCTCTTAGTTCAGAATTGACCTCGATCTTAGATCCTCACCTTAGTTAGGTCATAACTAACCTCGGTCCTCGGTCGTCACCTCTCGTAGGTCAGAATTGACCTCAATCTTGGATCGTCACCTTAGTTAGGTCAGAATTGACCTTGGTCCTCAGTCGTCACCTCTCTTAGGTCAGAATTGACCTCGATCTTGGATCATCACCTTAGTTAGGTCAGAATTGACCTCGGTCCTCGATCGTCACCTCTCTTAGGCCAGAATTGACCTTCGTCTTGGATTGTCACCTTAGTTTGGTCAGAATTGACCTTAGTCGTCACCTCTCTTAGGTCAGAATTGACCTCCGTCTTGGATCGTCACCTGAGTTAGGTCAAAATTGACCTCGATCCTCGATTGTCACCTCTCGTAGGTCAGAATTGACCTCGGTCCTTGGTCGTCACCTCTCTTAGGTTGGAAATGATCTTGGTGTTGGATCGTCGCCTTAGTTAGGTCAAAATTAACCTCGGCCCTCACTAGTCACCTCTCTTAGGTCAGAATTGACCTCGATCCTCGGTCGTCACCTCTTTTAGGTCAGAATTGACCTCAATCTTGGATTGTCACCTAAGTTCGGTTAGAATTGACCTCGATCCTCGGTCGTCACCTCTCTTAGGTCAAAACTGACCTCGGTCTTGGATCGTCACCTTAGATAGGTAAGAATTGACCTCAATCCTCGGTCGTCACCTCTCGTAGGTTAAAACTGACCTCAGTCTTCGATCGTCACCTTAGTTAGGTAAGAATTGACCTCGATCCTCAGTTGTCACCTCTATTGAGTCAGAATTGACCTCATTCCTCGGTCGTCACTTCTCTTAGGTCAGAATTGACCTCGAACTTGGATCGTCACCATAGTTAAGTCAGAATTGACCTCGATCCTCGGTTATCACCTCTCTTAGGTCAAAATTGACCCCAGTCTTGGATCTTTACCTTAGTTAGGTCAAAATTGACCTCGGTCCTCGGTCATCACCTCTCTTAGGTCTGAATTGACCTCGACCTTGGATCCTCACCTTAGTTAGGTTAGAATTGACCTCGATCCTCGATCGTCACCTCTCTTAGGTCAGAATTGACATCGAACTTGGATCATCACCTTAAGCCTGCACAATTTTCTTTGACCCGCATAATCGGTCACCTCAACCTTAAGCCCTCAAAATTGGCTTCGACCCTCTGAATCGATCACTTCATCCTTAAGCCCTCAGAATTGGCTTTGACCCACATAATCGGTCATCCCCAACACCTCCTCAGAAATTGGCCTAAACCTTTCCTCTAAACCATCCCTTAGTTCCTCGAAATCAACCTCGACCCCCTCAATAGGCCATCCTCGCTCCCTTAGGTCCTCAGAATCGGCCTCGACCCTCTGAATTGGTGATCTTCCCTTAAAAGCATCATGTGGTATCTTTTAAATGGCTATCGTTTGTCCGAAACTAACCCGTTGAGGGTCTCTGTAGACACCCCATTCTGTTACCCCCTAATCTCTCCTGAGGTCACTATAAACCCAATTCATACCCCGAGTACTGACCTAGAAGCCACTGGGCACTACCAGGCTCTGTTTGACCGAACGTCAAAGTCTTCAACTCGACTGAGGCTGAATGAATCTTTGAAGGCACTAAAACCCCTTTCCAATAGTCCATCCCGTGTAAGATTTTGACTTACCATGCAGACAATTGACCTATTTTCCCTCGAAACTCAATAAGGAGGCCACCGGGTACTCCTAGGATCCATTTGACCAAAGTCAACTCTTCAACTCGATCGAGACTGAATGAATTTTGAAAGGCACTGAAACCCCTTTCCAACGGTCTGCCCTGTGTGCAATTTTGACTTACAGTACGGACGAACGTTCCGTTTTTCTTCGAAAGGTCGCCGAATGCTTCTAGGGCCTAGTTGACCAAAGTCAACTCCCCGAACGAGATCAAACTCTTTGTAATACAAAATTACATCTCCTAACCTTCCTAATGGTCCACCCCGTGCACAATTCAGAGTTACCATGCAGACGAACGATCCGTTTGCGTCCGACGATTCCCCTTTCAATGGACTAATGAATGCTTTTGAGCCATATTTGACCCAAAGTCACTTCCTGAACATGTGAGAAGTACGAATTACTTTCGAAGGTATGTGAAATACCTTTCCAACGGTCCACCCCGTGCACGATTCTAATCAATGGTTTACGTTATGCCACCAATTTTCTGAAAAGGCTTGAAAAACACTACCAAACGGCAGGTCCCAGAACCTCCCTATCGGCAGTGTGCCTAAATGCACCTGCCAATTTGTAAGAACAAGGCTATGCCGATCGAAAATTCCCTGGGCCTATCAAAAGGAGGACTGGTCTCACTTGCAAAGCAGAGCCCAAATCTGATAGATATCACTGTCAACGAATCTAGAAAACCTATCTCCAAGTCAACGTGATTTTGTAATACCCCGTAATTTTGAGGGCTTTATTTATGAATATGGTATATAAATTTAGTAATATTATTATTTTATTAAACGACATATTGATATTATATTTATTTTTATTTAAAGTGAATCGAATATTTAAATTCAAATTTAATTGGCTTTTCGACATTTTGTAATGGTTTAAATATGTAAAGTTAATAATTTTGAATTAAAGGGAAATAGAGTAATATAGGTTAGCTTAGGCTCCAAGCTAGAGTTTGAGAGAGGGTTATTTAAGGAATATTATGAGTTATTATAAGGAAAGGGAGATGAAAAATAGAGGCCAAAAACGAAATCCAAAGAGGCAAAAACGAGTGGAATGAGAAGAGCGAATTTGAAATGTTTAGATCTTCTTTTTGAGTGCATTAGAATGAGATTTGAGAAAAACTCAAAACTCATACCTGACTCAATTTTTCCTGCAGAATCCAAATCTGAAGTCGGATCGGTGATTCAAATATTTTTTGGATATGATTTTTCTGAGTTTTTAAAATAGGACTATTTGATGTTATCTAGTGTTGGAGCTAGAACATATTTTGATTATTTTCGCGAGAGGAACGTGATGGTGCGATCAGATTTTGAGGCTGAATTTATGTGGAGATTCATGCGATCATTTTAATGTACGGGATTTTATAGAATATGCTCCTTTAAAATCTCTCGAGAGTTTATTCTGTTGATTTCATGTTAATTGAACTCATATTTGACTTGTTAAATTCTTGGAAATCTGGAAAATAATTGTTGAAATTATTTGGATTCATGTGGTATCATTATATTGTTGATGAGCACGTTGTCATGAGATTTTAATATGGCACGGATGTTGGGCACCCGCCAAAATTCCTGTTTCCCGGGCTATGGCTTGATAAAGCATATACAGATGTGGTGAGGCCTGGTGATCCGGTTAAAGTGTTGTTAAGAAATTTATTGATAAATGCTTTGAGATTTGCATTTGATTTGAATATTCGTACTCGTGTTGTTACGTTTTATTCACCGCTAATATATTTGTTGAGCATCTTTCCTGTCGTATTGTGTACTTCCCCATATTTTATTTTAGTTGGCAGGTTAGCGTGAATTTGAGCTCTATGGACCAATTAGGATGATTTTAGCGTGGATTATTTTGGGAAGAATATTTTTGGAAGATTTGTATTGTTTTATTGTGTTGTATAGAGGATTGGTGATTTATATTATTTCGAGATACTTGTTGTAATTGAAGAGATTGAAATTAGTGGATTTATATTATTGTGGATTTATTTAGATGCTCTATCCCTTGTTACTTGTGGATTTGTTTAGTTTTAACGATGGTAGCACTCCGTTCGCTCTCCCCGGGCGGGCGGGGTGTTACAAATGGTATCAGAGCTTAGGTATACGACAACCCTTGGATCTTGGGTATTGGGTCTAGCATGGGAGTTACATATTGTCGTTGGAGATAGAAAATTTTTGAGGATGTGTTAGGCATCGTGGTGAGGATGTTTAGAAATAATTTGAGGATTTTAGTGTGTGATTTTGGAAAATAGAATCAAGTCGCATTTTATTTCGAGCGTTAGATTTCGTCGAATTTCGAGGACGAAATTCCTTTTTAAGGGGGGAAGTATGTAATACCCCGTAATTTTGAGGGATTTATTTACGAATATGGTTTATAATTTTAATAATATTATTATTTTATGAAACGAGATATTGATATTATATTTATTTTTATTTGAAGTGAATCGAATATTTAAATTCAAATTTAATTGGCTTTTGGACATTTTGTAATGGTTTAAATATGTAAAGTTGATAATTTCGAATTAAAGGGAAATAGAGTAATATAGGTTAGATTAGGCTCCAAGCTAGAGTTTGAGAGAGGGGTTATATAAGGAATATTATGAGTGATTATAAGGAAAGGGAGATGAAAAAGAGAGGCCAAAATGAAATCCAAAGAGGCAAAAACGAGTGGAATGAGAAGAGCCAATTTGAAATGTTTAGATCTTCTTTTTGAGTGCATTCGAATGAGATTTGAGAAAAACTCAAAACACATACCTGACTCAATTTTTCGTGCAGAATCAAAATCTGAAGTCGGATCGGCGATTCGAATAATTTTTGGATATGATTTTTCAGAGTTTTTAAAATAAGACTTTGATGTTATCTAGTGTTGGAGCTAGAACATATTTTGATTATTTTCGCGAGAGGAATGTGATGGTGCGATCAGATTTTGAGGCTGAATTTATGTGGATATTCATGAGATAATTTTAAGGTATGGGGTTTTACAGAATATGCTCCTTTAAAATCTCTCGAGAGTTTATTCTGTTGATTTGATGTTAATTAAACTCATATTTGACTTGTTAAATTCTAGGAAATCTAGAAAATAATTGTTGAAATTATTTTGATTCATGTGGTATCATCATATTGTTGACGAGCACGTTGTCATGAGATTTTAATATGGCACGGATGTTGGGCATCCGCCAAAATTCCTGTTTCCCGGGCTATGGCTTGATAAAGCATATACGGATGTGGTGAGGCCTGGTGACCCGGTTAAAGTGTTGGTTAGGAATTTATTGATAAATGCTTTGGGATTTTGTATTTGATTTGAATATTCGTACTCGTGTTGTTATGTTTTATTCACCGCTAATATATTTGTTGAGCATCTTTCCTGTCGTATTGTGTACTTCTCCATATTTTATTTTAGTTGGCAGGTTAGCGTGAATTTGAGCGCTATGGACCAATTAGAATGATTTTAGCGTGGATTATTTTGGGAAGAATATTTTTTGAAGATTTGTATTGTTTTATTGTGTTGTATAGATCATTGGTGATTTATATTATTTCGAGATACTTGTTGTAATTGAAGAGATTGAAATTAGTGGATTTATATTATTGTGGGTTTATTTAGATGCTCTATACCTTGTTACTTGTGGATTTGTTTAGTTTTATCGATGGTAGCACTCCTTTAGCTCTCCCCGAGCGGGCGGGGTGTTACAAATGGTATCAGAGCTTAGGTATACGACAACCCTTGGATCTTGGGTATTGGGTCTAGCATGGGAGTTACATATTTTCTTTCGAGATAGAAAATTTTGGGGATGTGTTAGGCATCGTGGTGAGGATGTTTAGAATTAATTTGAGGATTTTAGTGTGTGATTTTGGAAAATAGAATCAAGTAGCATTTTATTTCGAGCGTTAGATTTCATCGAATTTCGAGGACGAAATTCCTTTTCAAGGGGGGAAGTATGTAATACCCCGTAATATTGAGGGATTTATTTATGAATATGGTTTATAATTTTAATAATATTATTATTTTATGAAATGAGATATTGATATTATATTTATTTTTATTTGAAGCGAATCGAATATTTAAATTCAAATTTAATTGGCTTTTGGACATTTTGTATTGGTTTAAATATGTAAAGTTGATAATTTGGAATTAAAGGGGAATAGAGTAATATAGGTTAGCTTAGGCTCCAAGCTAAAGTTTGAGAGAGGGTTTATATAAGGAATATTATGAGTGATTTTAAGGGAAGGGAGATGAAAAAGAGAGGCCAAAAACGAAATCCAAAGAGGCAAAAACGAGTCGAATGAGAAGAGCCAATTTGAAATGTTTAGATCTTCTTTTTGAGTGCATTCGAATGAGATTTGGGAAAAACACAAAACACATACCTGACTCAATTTTTCGTGCAGAATCAAAATATGAAGTCGGATTGGCGATTTGAATAATTTTTGGATATAATTTTTCTGAGTTTTTAAAATAGGACTATTTGATGTTATCTAGTGTTGGAGCTAGAACATATTTTGATTATTTTCGCGAGAGGAACGTGATGGTGCGATCAGATTTTGAGGCTGAATTAAAGTGGAGATTCATGCGATAATTTTAAGGTATGGGGTTTTTACAGAATATGCTCCTTTAAAATCTCTCGAGAGTTTATTCTGTTGATTTCATGTTAATTAAACTCATATTTGACTTGTTAAATTCTTGGAAATCTAGAAAATAATTGTTGAAATTATTTTGATTCATGTGGTATCATTATATTGTTGATGAGCACGTTGTCATGAGATTTTAATATGGCACGGATGTTGGGCACCCGCCAAAATTCCTGTTTCCCGGGCTATGGCTTGATAAAGCATATGCGGATGTGGTGAGGCCTGGTGACCCGGTTAAAGTGTTGTTGAGAAATTTATTGATAAATGCTTTGAGATTTGTATTTGATTTGAATATTCGTACTCGTGTTGTTACGTTTTATTCACCGCTAATGTATTTGTTGAGCATCTTTCCTGTCGTATTGTGTACTTCCCCATATTTTATTTTAGTTGGCAGGTTAGCGTGAATTTGAGCGCTATGGACAAATTAGGATGATTTTAGCGTGGATTATTTTGGGAAGAATATTTTTTGAAGATTTGTATTGTTTTATTGTGTTTTATAGAGCATTGGTGATTTATATTATTTCGAGATACTTGTTGTAATTAAAGAGATTGAAATTAGTGGATTTATATTATTGTGGGTTTATTTAGATGCTCTATACCTTGTTACTTGTGGATTTGTTTAGTTTTATCGATGGTAGCACTCCTTTAGCTCTCCCCGAGCGGGCGGGGTGTTACAAATGGTATCAGAGCTTAGGTATACGACAACCCTTGGATCTTGGGTATTGGGTCTAGCATGGGAGTTACATATTTTCTTTCGAGATAGAAAATTTTGGGGATGTGTTAGGCATCGTGGTGAGGATGTTTAGAATTAATTTGAGGATTTTAGTGTGTGATTTTGGAAAATAGAATCAAGTAGCATTTTATTTCGAGCGTTAGATTTCATCGAATTTCGAGGACGAAATTCCTTTTCAAGGGGGGAAGTATGTAATACCCCGTAATATTGAGGGATTTATTTATGAATATGGTTTATAATTTTAATAATATTATTATTTTATGAAATGAGATATTGATATTATATTTATTTTTATTTGAAGCGAATCGAATATTTAAATTCAAATTTAATTGGCTTTTGGACATTTTGTATTGGTTTAAATATGTAAAGTTGATAATTTGGAATTAAAGGGACATAGAGTAATATAGGTTAGCTTAGGATCCAAGCTAGAGTTTGAGAGAGGGTTTATATAAGGAATATTATGAGTGATTTTAAGGAAAGGGAGATGAAAAAGAGAGGCCAAAAACGAAATCCAAAGAGGCAAAAACGAGTGGAATGAGAAGAGCCAATTTGAAATGTTTAGATCTTCTTTTTGAGTGCATTCGAATGAGATTTGAGAAAAACTCAAAACACATACCTGACTCAATTTTTCGTGCAGAATCAAAATCTGATGTCAGATTGGCGATTTGAATAATTTTTGGATATAATTTTTCTGAGTTTTTAAAATAGGACTATTTGATGTTATCTAGTGTTCGAGCTAGAACATATTTTGATTATTTTCGAGAGAGGAACGTGATGGTGCGATCAGATTTTGAGGCTGAATTTATGTGGAGATTCATGTGATAATTTTAAGGTATGGGGTTTTTACAGAATATGCTCCTTTAAAATCTCTCGAGAGTTTATTCTGTTGATTTCATGTTAATTAAACTCATATTTGACTTGTTAAATTCTTGGAAATCTAGAAAATAATTGTTGAAATTATTTTGATTCATGTGGTATCATCATATTATTGACGAGCTCGTTGTCATGAGATTTTAATATGGCACGGATGTTGGGCATCCGCCAAAATTCCTGTTTCCCGGGCTATGGCTTGATAAAGCAAATACGGATGTGGTGAGGCCTGGTGACCCGGTTAAAGTGTTGGTTAGGAATTTATTGATAAATGCTTTGGGATTTTGTATTTGATTTGAATATTCGTACTCGTGTTGTTATGTTTTATTCACCGCTAATATATTTGTTGAGCATCTTTCCTGTCGTATTGTGTACTTCTCCATATTTTATTTTAGTTGGCAGGTCAGCGTGAATTTGAGCGCTATGGACCAATTAGAATGATTTTAGCGTGGATTATTTTGGGAAGAATATTTTTGGAAGATTTGTATTGTTTTATTGTGTTGTATAGATCATTGGTGATTTATATTATTTCGAGATACTTGTTGTAATTGAAGGGATTGAAATTAGTGGATTTATATTATTGTGGGTTAATTTAGATGCTCTATACCTTGTTACTTGTGCATTTGTTTAGTTTTATCGATGGTAGCACTCCGTTCGCTCTCTCCGGGCGGGCGGGGTGTTACAAATGGTATCAGAGCTTAGGTCTACGACAACCCTTGGATCTTGGGTATTGGGTCTAGCATGCGAGTTACATATTTTCTTTGGAGATAGAAAATTTTGAGGATGTGTTAGGAATCGTGGTGAGGATGTTTAGAATTAATTTGAGGATTTTAGTGTGTGATTTTGGAAAATAGAATCAAGTAGCATTTTATTTCGAGCGTTAGATTTTGTCGAATTTCGAGGACGAAATTCCTTTTCAAGGGGGGAAGTATGTAATACCCCGTAATATTGAGGGATTTATTTATGAATATGGTTTATAATTTTAATAATATTATTATTTTATGAAATGAGATATTGATATTATATTTATTTTTATTTGAAGCGAATCGAATATTTAAATTCAAATTTAATTGGCTTTTGGACATTTTGTAATGGTTTAAATATGTAAAGTTGATAATTTAGAATTAAAGGGAAATAGAGTAATATAGGTTAGCTTAGGCTCCAAGCAAGAGTTTGAGAGAGGGGTTATATAAGGAATATTATGAGTGATTATAAGGAAAGGGAGATGAAAAAGAGAGGCCAAAAATGAAATCCAAAGAGGCAAAAACGAGTGGAATGAGAAGAGCCAATTTGAAATGTTTAGATCTTCTTTTTGAGTGCATTCGAATGAGATTTGAGAAAAACTCAAAACACATACCTGACTCAATTTTTCGTGCAAAATCAAAATCTGAAGTCGGATCGGAGATTTGAATAATTTTTGGATATGATTTTTCTGAGTTTTTAAAATAGGACTATTTGATGTTATCTAGTGTTGGAGCTACAACATATTTTGATTATTTTCGCGAGAGCAACATGATGGTGCGATCAGATTTTGAGGCTGAATTTATGTGGAGATTCATGCGATAATTTTAAGGTATGGGGTTTTACAGAATATGCTCCTTTAAAATCTCTCGAGAGTTTATTCTGTTGATTTGATGTTAATTAAACTCATATTTGACTTGTTAAATTCTTGGGTGAAATTATTTTGATTCATGTGGTATCATTATATTGTTGACGAGCACGTTGTCATTAGATTTTAATATGGCACGGAGGATGGGCACCCGCCAAAATTCCTGTTTCCCGGGCAAGGGCTTGATAAAGCATATACGGATGTGGTGAGGCCTGGTGACCCGGTTAAAGTGTTGTTGAGAAATTTATCGATAAATGATTTGAGATTTGCATTTGATTTGAATATTCGTACTCGTGTTGTTACGTTTTATTCACCTCTAATATATTTGTTGAGCATCTTTCCTGTCGTATTGTGTACTTCCCCATATTTTCTTTTCGTTGGCAGGTTAGCGTGAATTTGAGCGCTATGGACCAATTATGATGATTTTAGCGTGGATTATTTTGGGAAGAATATTTTTGGAAGATTTGTATTGTCTTATTGTGTTGTATAGAGCATTGGTGATTTATATTATTTCGAGAGACTTGTTGTAATTGAAGAGATTGAGATTAGTGGATTTATATTATTGTGGGTTTATTTATATGCTCTATACCTTGTTACTTGTGGATTTGTTTAGTTTTATCGATGGTATCACTCCGTTCGCTCTCCCCGGGCAGGCGGGGTTATACAAATGGAATCAGAGCTTAGGTCTACGACAATCCTTGGATCTTGGGTATTGGGTCTAGCATACGAGTTACATATTTTCTTTGGAGATAGAAAATTTTGAGGATGTGTTAGGCATCATGGTGAGGATGTTTAGAATTAATTTGAGGATTTTAGTGTGTGATTTTGGAAAATAGAATCAAGTAGCATTTTATTTGGAGCGTTAGATTTCGTCGAATTTCGAGGACGAAATTCCTTTTCAAGGAGGGAAGTATGTAATACCCCGTAATTTTGAGGGATTTATTTATGAATATGGTTTATAATTTTAATAATAATATTATTTTATGAAATGAGATATTGATATTATATTTATTTTTATTTGAAGCGAATCGAATATTTAAATTCAAATTTAATTGTCTTTTGACATTTTGTAATGGTTTAAATATGTAAAGTTGATAATTTAGAATTAAAGGGAAATAGAGTAATATAGGTTAGCTTAGGCTCCAAGCTAGAGTTTGAGAGAGGGGTTATATCAGGAATATTATGAGTGATTATAAGGAAAGGGAGATGAAAAAGAGAGGCCAAAAACGAAATCCAAAGAGGCAAAAACGAGTGGAATGAGAAGAGCCAATTTGAAATGTTTAGATCTTCTTTTTGAGTGCATTCGAATGAGATTTGAGAAAAACTCAAAACACATACCTGACTCAATTTTTCCTGCAGAATCAAAATCTGAAGTCGGATCGGTGATTCGAATAATTTTTGGATATAATTTTTCTGAGTTTTTAAAATAGGACTATTTGATGTTATCTAGTGTTGGAGCTAGAATATATTTTGATTATTTTCGCGAGAGGAACGTGATGGTGCGATCAGATTTTGAGGCTGAATTTATGTGGAGATTCTAGCGATAATTTTAAGGTATGGGGTTTTACAGAATATGCTCCTTTAAAATCTCTCGAGAGTTTATTCGGTTGATTTCATGTTAATTGAACTCATATTTGACTTGTTAAATTCTTGGAAATCTAGAAAATAATTGTTGAAATTATTTTGATTCATGTGGTATCATTATATTGTTGACAAGCACGTTGTCATGAGATTTTAATATGGCACGGATGTTGGGCACCCGCCAAAATTCCTGTTTCTCGGGCTATGGCTTGATAAAGCATATACGGATGTGGTGAGGCCTAGTGACCCGGTTAAAGTGTTGTTGAGAAATTTATTGATAAATGCTTTGAGATTTGCATTTGATTTGAATATTCGTACTCGTGTTGTTACGTTTTATTCACCGCTAATATATTTGTTGAGCATCTTTCCTGTCGTATTGTGTACTACCCCATATTTTCTTTTCGTTGCCAGGTTAGCGTGAATTTGAGCGCTATGGACCAATTATGATGATTTTAGCGTGGATTATTTTGGGAAGAATATTTTTGGAAGATTTGTATTGTTTTATTGTGTTGTATAGAGCATTGGTGATTTATATTTTTTCGAGAGACTTGTTGTAATTGAAGAGATTGAGATTAGTGGATTTATATTATTGTGGGTTTATTTAGATGCTCTATACCTTGTTACTTGTGGATTTAGTTATTTTATCGAAGTGGCGCTCCATTCGGTCTCCCCGGGCGGGCGGGATGTTACAAATTTCCACACACAAATCCCTTTCCAATCTTCACTTTTCATCATCATTTTCATCAAACTTGGTGAATTAACCACTCTCCATCATCATCTAAGTGCTAGGGATGCTCTCCAACGTTCAAGATCAAGCTCAAGATCTTCAAGATGGTCCAATTTTCTCAATTCTCTCCTTAAATTCTCATAAATTCGCACTAACTTCTTTTATTGCTTAGAACTTTTATTATCTCATCTCACACATCCTAATATACTTTTTATTTAGTATTATTGCACATCTCTTATTTTCATATAAATAAAAAACCCAAAAAACAAGAAAAAGAGGGTTTGCTCATAAATTCCAAACGGGAATTCTCATACTTTTCTTACATTTTTCTCACAACTAAAACGCTTTTTCTACGCGCGCACACACACACAAAAAAAAAAATGAAGAGAATACCCCAGTTGGATTTATGGGATAAACCCCACCCCTCATTTTTCATGCGAACTACGTGGACTTTGATGCCTCTATAGGCTACGTAGGCGTCTCGGGGTGAAACTCGAGACTCGTGTCCTATTTTTTACTTTTTCTCTCATTTTATATTTTCTCTAAACTCCAGTCTCTTATATAATTTATTTATATATATATATATATATATATATATATATATATATATATATATATATATATATATATATATATATATATATATATTTGTTCTTAGTAGCTTCCATCATAATTGTCAACATAAGGATAATCATGTAAATCCTATTTTCTAATATTATTATACCTTCCTATGGATGACTAGATTTACCTCTTCCATGGTACAAGTCGATAATTCCTATCTCCACACTATATATACATGTACACACATCACGGGGAAAATAAAGGAAAATAACAAAAATTCATGAGAGACCGAAAGAGCAGAATGGGTGCCTAACACCTTCCCATTTCATAACTTAGCCTCCGGACCCTTTTTGAATCATTTTGGTTTCGTATGCATTAGTATGTCTTTGGATGTTCTCCTTCGGTATGGATCCTCTTCTTTTGTCTATTTTGAGTAAAATAGACTAGCGACTATAATCTCTCTACATTTTTACACATCACCCAAATGACGCTGATCGAAGCGCTCCCGAGAGGGACGCGCAAGACCTAAGGATCCTCCATCATGCTCTCCCGCCCACCGCGAGGATCCAGTGGGATGGTCACAGTTTTATCCTCTAACGGCATGTTTTTAAGCCTCATACTAGATATTTTCACATTATCATCGTGCTCTCAAATCGTGGGGCCCGTGACCATGTCGTCGGTTCATATGAGTTGCGTATGTCCAGTGCGAGGTGTGAGTGCCCCTCACGGGGCCGTTTGGCGGGTGTTTTAGGGTTTCTCTCTTTACCGACATATCTATAATTTTAAAGCAAAGTCTGAATATTTTTAAATAATCACCGCGCTCTCAAACTGGGGGGTCACATGAGCACGCGTTCAGTTCCTATGAGTTGTATTGGTCCCATACGAGTTATTGGTGCCACTCATGAGACCGTTTGGGGGGTGCTAGGTGTATCTTCCTTTAACGGAATGATTAAGTTTTTAAGACTAAGTCTAGATATTTTCAAATTATCATTATGTTCTCAAACCGAGCGAGGTGTTAGGGCCTCTCACGGGGCCATATGCAAGTGTTTTGAGGGGAATCTAATGACATGTTTTTAAGCTTAAGCCCGATACTTTCAAATTATCATCGTGCTCTCAACCCGTGGGTCTCATGACTACGTGGGGTAAGTTCCTACTGGTTACAGTAGTCCTATTTGAGGGGTTGGTGCCTCACATGGGGACGTTTGGAGGGTGTTTCTATATTTCTCCCTCTAAATACATGTTTAAGTTTTAAATCCTAAATATAGATAATCTTAAATTAGCGTTGTGCTCTCAAATCGAGGTTCTATGGCCGTGGCCAGTTCCTACGAGTTACACATGTATTGTTCGAGGTGTTGGTTCCTCTTACTGGGCCGTGGCCAGTTCCTACGAAAAGATTTGGAATTCCAGAAAGGGGATTATGTGTTTCTTCGGATATCTCCATGGAAAGGAGTTATGAGGTTTGGAAAGAAAGGGAAATTAAGTCCACGCTACATTGGACCTTATGAAATCCTTGAGAAAGTCGGGATGGTTGCCTACAAGTTAGCGTTACCACCAGAATTATCTCGGTTACATGATGTTTTCCATGTTTCTATGTTAAGAAAGTTTGTAGCAGACCCTTCACATGTATTGGTGGAACAACCTATTGAGTTGAAGGAAGATTTGAGCTACGTGGAAGAACCGCTTGCTATCGTTGATAGGAAAGAACAAATATTAAGATCAAAGGTGATCCCACTTGTGAAAGTTGTGTAGAGAAGGCATTCCATGGAAGAAGCTACATGGGAGAGTGAGGATATCATGAAAATGCGTTATCCCTATTTGTTTGATTCGGACAACCAAGGTATGTCAATTTCGAGGACGAAATTTCCTAACAGGGGGAGAATTGTGATAACCCGAATATAATTATGATTAATTATACGTAAATCATGCCTAGCTTGTGTGATATGATTAGTGTGTTATTAATATATGTGATGTTAATTTATTATGTTTAGTCTAATCCTACCTCCAAAAAGCATGAAATGTCGAATTAGTTACAAATACAAAATTTGAAGGTTTCGATAGGAATGTCCATGTTTAAGGCTAGTTTTGACCTTTATGACATAACAATTGACTTGAGGTGAAAACTACATAATTGTAGACAAGTGAGTTATGGTTGTAACACAACAAACGGTGAATGAAACGGAGGTTCGAGTGAGAAGTTATACCAAAATTACGAAACAAGGGCAAAGTAGTCCATCCGTTAAGTAGTATTTTGTCTTAATATGGCAACAAATGTTTTATTCTCATTGGTTGGGAAGGGTGGTGGCTTTGGCCGACCTCAAACCCTTAGAATTACCTCTTTATTCAGCCAAAATGCAGCCATGAGAGATTTTAAACCTAAGGAAAGAGAAGTTGGAAGTTAGGAAGAAAAAGTGAGGAGAAAATTGAAGAAAATTCATAGAAAATTACGAAAAAGCCCCTAAGGTAATTCCAACCATGAATCTTGCTATTTTTTCTTTCATTTACGATTTATATGATATAAATCCTTGATTTTTATTGAACTTTCATGTTTGGGTGCATATGTATGGATATATGCAAGTTTAAGTTAAGTTGAATGTACAAAACCCTAAGATTGCTTTGTTTAGAAACTTTGTTTATTCAAACTTCCATATATTTTTGTATAGTTACTGGAATCGATTGCTTCCAATTGGATATTAACATGGACTCATATATGTATGACATATCCGAAAATCATGTGAAAATACCAACAAATGAGTCCTTGGTGAGGGTTTGAAGTTCGGGTAAGAAATCTGCCCTAAGGGTGAAAATATGCCCGCCATGTGTTCGGTGTTTTGCTTGACATAGCAAACGAACCTTAAAAATTATGAAACTTTAATCTTATATTTTTCAATGTGTTTACTGATTTTGGGTGAAAGATCATAGAAATTTATGATGTATAAAAATCATGAAAATTCCTGGAAGTTGAATGAACGATAAAAGAGCCTATAGGGCAGATTTGCTATGTAGTGAAGAAATAGGCTTATTTTGCTCTAGGAAACTCGGAATGATGTGCCTTCTTTTGTTTTGGAAACATGATATAATAAGGATTGGATTACCAAGAATAATTAAAAAGGGTTTGGGCTGTAATTTGAATATGTTAGATATCAGAACCTGAGTCTAGATGGGACTTCATTTTAATGAATGATTTGAATTGAATAATATGATGCTTATGAATTGAGTTATGATTGAAGTTATTCTTTGGACTATTAATATTCTTATGATGATACTAATATTGTGAGAATGATAGGAAGGGAAGGAGAGCTGATTGAACAAGTACAGGATAAAGGCAAGGGAAAATCCAGTTAAACTGTCAAGGTGAGTGTACTTATGATTTGTTTCATATATAAATATGAATATAGCTCTAAGAGCGGATTTGTTTCAATACTTCGGTATTCAGGATTTGTTTGGATATTAAAATATCCAGGATTTGTTTGGGTCTCATGATCCAGGATTGGTTTGAATACTTCGGTATTCAGGATTTGTTTGGATATTCAAATATCCAGGATTTGTTATTGCCAACGGGCAGAATTATTTGGATCTCATGATCCAGGATTTGTTATTGCCAATGGGCAGAATTATTTGGATCTTATGATCCATGATTTTTTATTGCCAATGGGCAGGATTATTCGGATTTTATATCTACATATTCGATATAGAATTGTTATTCTATTGCAGGGAAGGAGTACCTCACTAAGCTTAATGCTTACGGTTTATATTTTAACAATTTCAGGTTCACACGCTGCCGGCTAGGTACCATATGACCGGTAGCTTTGAGAGTTGCACCGTTGGAGAGAGCTGGGATTTAAAAATGGGATGTTATCGTTGTCACACTGAATATTTTAATATACTCACACATTGTATATATTGATTTAGTATGGATTGGGTTGATCATAGTTAATCACGGGATTGCATGTTTTCTTAATTATGACTCTGGTATTGAATTTTATGATGTAAGAATAATATTATGTTCATTATGTAGGAAAATATTGATGAATGAATCATATTTCCAATGGGCTCAAGATTATGATCTAATTATTCCAATAACAAATGATTAGTATGGATATTGGGTTTGGGGTGTGACAATTAGTGGTATCAGAGCGTGGTTATAAATTCTGGACGTGTGTGACGGTTAGATGGCAGTATTGAGTTGATTTGATATTTATGAATTGTTTATGTACTAACCAATAGTTTAGTATTATAAACTGTTTATATTGGTTGTTAGAACTTTATTGCATTACAGATAATTCCATATGGAATCTGGGAATGGACAACATAGAGAAGAGGGAGTGGCTTCTCGTGCAGAGAATACTGAAGTGGAGCAAAGTGTTGCTGGAAGGGGTAGAGAGCAAGAGCAGCCTACAGAGATGCAAATAATGGCGCAGGTAATGATGAGGATGGCAGAGCAACAAGAAAGAAATATGGCACAAATGGCAGAACAACAGGCTAGATATCTAGAATCCAAGACTGTGGCCAGGATTGAGAAAGAGGCAAGGAAGGAAATGAAAGATTCCATGCATGAGAAGTTTTTGAAGTTGAATCCTCCAGAATATTCAGGGTCAGTTGAACCTACGGAAGCTGAGATGTGGGTCAGGGATCTAGAAACTATCTTTGCAGTTATGAAGGTTCCAGATAACCAGAAAGTGAATCTAGCTGTGTTTAAGCTCAAAGGAGAGGCAAAGTATTGGTGGGAAGCCAGCAACCATTTGGTGCCAAGGATGGAAGGTACTGATGTCATTACTTGGGCTGAATTTATTAAAGCTTTGTATGTTAAGTATTTCCCTAAGGTCTATAGGAGGGAAAAGCTGAGGGAGTTTATAAATTTAACCCAAGGGAACATGTCTGTGAGGGAGTATGATGCTAAATTTACTGCTTTGTCTAGATTTTCTCTTAAGTATGTGCAGGAGGAAGAAGATAAATGTAGTAAATTTCAAGATGGACTGATTTGGCCTATTCAAAATAGAGTGGACACTTATGAGTTAGAAGATTATGCTTCTCTGGTAAACAAAGCCACGATAGCAGAAAGGCAAATGAACCAAGGGGTGGCAAGTAGAGAGAGTTTTAAAAAGAGTAGATTCGACGCATCTCACTTTAAGGAAGGTAAGGGTGGAAGTGTTAAGATGGAACCTCATAAATTTCAGAGAGGTGGTGGAGATAGTGGTAGAGGTCTGGGGAAATTTGGCAGAGATACTAGGGGTGGAGAATCTTCTAGTCTAGTTAGGAGGTCAGGAAAGGGTGAGGCACCGACAAGAGTGGTTACATGTTTCTTTTGTAAAGAGGAAGGGCATTATAAATCTGAGTGTCCTAAGCTTAAGGGATTGGAATGCTACCATTATCATCAAGTGGGGCATATTAAGAAGAATTGTCCGCAATTGGCAAAGACTCCAGCAGCACATAGTGAAGTAGCAAGCAGAATGTTATCTCCGGGCAGTGCAGTGAAAAGTATGGGCAGAGGACAAGCTAGTAGTTCCAGGCCAGGTGGACGAGTTTTTACAATGAAAGAAGCTCAGATTACTCATGATGTGGTGACAGGTACACTTTCTGTTACTGATATAAGTGCTTATGTTTTGATTGATCCTGGTTCCACACATTCTTTTGTGTCCTATGCTTTTACTGTATACCTGAATAGACCATGTACTCGTTTAGATGTGGGGTTGGGTATTTATATGCCTATGGGGGAAATGGTTGTAGTTGAATATGCTTTTCGTGATTGTGTTTTGACTGTGGGGGCTAGAGATACAGTTATAGATCTACTTCCATTGGATATTTCTGATTTTGATATAATTCTGGGAATGGATTGGTTATCTAAATATCATGCATCTATGGATTGTTTCTGTAAGGAAATTGTTTTTAATATGCCTGGTGAGCCTGAATTTAAATTTGTGGGGGAAAGGAAAATTGTTCCCAGTTGCATCATTTCTGTTATTCAGACGAGGAAATTATTGAGTAAGGGTTGTGAGGGTTTTATTTCATATGTTCTTGACACTAGGAAGGGGGCTTTACAATTAGTCGATGTTCCTATTGTACGGGATTTTCCTGAAGTGTTTCCTAGTGAGTTGCCAGGGTTACCTCCAGAAAGAGAAGTTGAATTTAGTATTGAATTAGCACCAGGGACAACCCCTATTTCTATGGCACCGTATAGAATGGCACCTGCTGAGTTGAAAGAACTCAAGATTCAATTGCAAGATTTACTTGATAGGGGGTTCATACAACCTAGCGTATCTCCATGGGGTGCGCCAGTTTTATTTGTGAAAAAGAAAGATGGTACCATGCGTTTGTGTATTGATTATAGGCAACTGAATAAAGCTACAATTAAGAACAAGTATCCTTTAGCTCGTATAGATGATTTGTTTGATCAGTTGCAGGGTGCTAAAGTGTTTTCAAAGATAGACTTGCGATCGGGTTATCATCAGGTGAGGGTGAAGGAAAGTGATATTTCTAAAACCGCTTTCCGTACTCGGTATGGTCATTTTGAATTTCTTGTGATGCCTTTTGGGGTGACTAATGCTCCAGCTGTATTTATGGATCTTATGAACCGGGTACTGCATCCTTTTGTTGATTCATTTGTGATAGTTTTTATTGATGATATTCTGATTTATTCCCATGATATGGTTGAACATGAAAAACATCTCACAACTATTTTGAATCTGTTGAAAGATAAGAAGTTGTATGCCAAGTTTAGCAAGTGTGAATTTTGGCCATCACAAGTTGCATTTTTAGGCCATGTTATTTCTGGAGATGGTATATGTGTTGATCCTAAAAAGGTAGAGGCTATTGTGAAATGGGAGAGACCCGATAATGTGACTGAGGTGAGGAGTTTTCTGGGCTTAGCTGGGTATTATAGAAGGTTTATTAAGGGATTTTCTTCGATTGCCTTACCAATGACTAAACTGACTCGGAAAGATGTTAAGTTTGAATGGAATTCTGATTGCGAAAATAGTTTTGATCAATTGAAAAAGAGGTTGGTAACCGCACCTGTTCTTACTATTCCGCATGGTGGAGATGGTTTTGTTGTTTATACCGATGCTTCACATCAGGGGTTGGGTTGTGTTTTTATGCAGCATGGTAAAGTTATTGCCTATGCTTCTAGGCAGTTGCGTACACATGAACGTAATTATCCTACACATGATTTGGAACTTGCTGCTATTGTATTTGCTTTGAAATTATGGCGTCATTATCTATATGGTGAGGTATGTGAAATTTTTACTGACCATCAAAGCCTTAAGTATTTGTTTACTCAGAAGGAGTTGAATTTGAGGCAGAGGCGGTGGATGGAGTTAATTAAAGATTATGATTGTACAATTCACTACCACCCAGGAAAGGCAAATGTAGTTGCAGACGCTTTGAGTAGAAAGGCTTCAGGCAGGTTATCGTGTATTCGATGTGCTAGAGTTGCTCATATTATGGAGTTGAGATTGATGGGAGTGGAATTGCAGCTAGCAGATGGGGACAGATTCTTTGCTCATGTAAGCGTGAGGCCTTTGTTAGCTACCCGTATTCATGATTTGCAAAGTCAAGATCCTTTCCTTGAGAAGAAACGACAAGATCTCCGAGATGGTAAGTCTGAAGATTTTTGTATTGTGAATGATGGCACTTTATTGTATAAGCATCGGTTGTGTGTGCCTAATGTGTGTGGATTGAAAGAGGAAATTTTAGATGAGGCTCATAATTCCATTTATACTATGCATCCTGGTAGCACTAAAATGTATAGGGATTTAAAGGAGCATTATTGGTGGAATAATATGAAGAAGGAAATAGCTGATTTTGTTGCGAGGTGCCTTATATGTCAGCAAGTGAAAGTGGAGCATCAGAAACCTACTGGTCTGCTTCAGCCATTGCCGATACCGGAATGGAAATGGGATCATGTAACGATGGATTTTGTGGTTGGGCTTCCTCGATCT
Source organism: Sambucus nigra (assembly GCA_949130495.1). NCBI lineage: Eukaryota > Viridiplantae > Streptophyta > Magnoliopsida > Dipsacales > Adoxaceae > Sambucus > Sambucus nigra. The sequence goes on from OX422215.1 coordinate 251,892,917, forward strand.
CAGAAGGGGTCAGATTCGATTTGGGTAGTGGTGGATAGATTGACAAAGTCCGCTCACTTTCTAGCAGTCAAGACTACGTATACAGTTGATAGGTATGCTAGATTGTATGTTAATGAAATTATTCGATTGCATGGAGCACCGATATCTATTGTTTCAGATAGGGACCCTACTTTTACATCCAGATTTTGGGATAGCTTGTAGTATGCTATGGGTACTAACTTGAAGTTTAGTACGGCTTTTCACCCCCAGACAGATGGGCAGTCTGAAAGGACAATACAGATTTTGGAAGATATGCTTAGAGCTTGTGTGCTTGATTTCAAAGGTAATTGAGATGAATATTTGCCTTTGATAGAATTTTCATATAACAATAGTTTTCAGTCTACTATTGGTATGGCTCCATATGAAGCCTTGTATGGTAGACGATGTCGTACACCGATATGTTGGGGTGAAGTTGGTGAAAGGAAGATAGGGGGTCCAGAATTAATTGAAGTCACCACTGAAAAAGTGAAGATTATTCAAGATAGAATGAGAATAGCTCAAAGCAGACAAAAAAGTTATGCGAATAAACGACGAAAAGATTTGGAATTCCAGAAAGGGGATTATGTGTTTCTTCGGATATCTCCATGGAAAGGAGTTATGAGGTTTGGAAAGAAAGGGAAATTAAGTCCACGCTACATTGGACCTTATGAAATCCTTGAGAAAGTCGGGATGGTTGCCTACAAGTTAGCGTTACCACCAGAATTATCTCGGTTACATGATGTTTTCCATGTTTCTATGTTAAGAAAGTTTGTAGCAGACCCTTCACATGTATTGGTGGAACAACCTATTGAGTTGAAGGAAGATTTGAGCTACGTGGAAGAACCGCTTGCTATCGTTGATAGGAAAGAACAAATATTAAGATCAAAGGTGATCCCACTTGTGAAAGTTGTGTGGAGAAGGCATTCCATGGAAGAAGCTACATGGGAGAGTGAGGATAGCATGAAAATGCGTTATCCCTATTTGTTTGATTCGGACAACCAAGGTATGTCAATTTCGAGGACGAAATTTCCTAACAGGGGGAGAATTGTGATAACCCGAATATAATTATGATTAATTATACGTAAATCATGCCTAGCTTGTGTGATATGATTAGTGTGTTATTAATATATGTGATGTTAATTTATTATGTTTAGTCTAATCCTACCTCCAAAAAGCATGAAATGTCGAATTAGTTACAAATACAAAATTTGAAGGTTTCGATAGGAATGTCCATGTTTAAGGCTAGTTTTGACCTTTATGACATAACAATTGACTTGAGGTGAAAACTACATAATTGTAGACAAGTGAGTTATGGTTGTAACACAACAAACGGTGAATGAAACGGAGGTTCGAGTGAGAAGTTATACCAAAATTACGAAACAAGGGCAAAGTAGTCCATCCGTTAAGTAGTATTTTGTCTTAATATGGCAACAAATGTTTTATTCTCATTGGTTGGGAAGGGTAGTGGCTTTGGCCGACCTCAAACCCTTAGAATTACCTCTTTATTCAGCCAAAATGCAGCCATGAGAGATTTTAAGCCTAAGGAAAGAGAAGTTGGAAGTTAGGAAGAAAAAGTGAGGAGAAAATTGAAGAAAATTCATAGAAAATTACGAAAAAGCCCCTAAGGTAATTCCAACCATGAATCTTGCTATTTTTTCTTTCATTTACGATTTATATGATATAAATCCTTGATTTTTATTGAACTTTCATGTTTGGGTGCATATGTATGGATATATGCAAGTTTAAGTTAAGTTGAATGTACAAAACCCTAAGATTGCTTTGTTTAGAAACTTTGTTTATTCAAACTTCCATATATTTTTGTATAGTTACTGGAATCGATTGCTTCCAATTGGATATTAACATGGACTCATATATGTATGACATATCCGAAAATCATGTGAAAATACCAACAAATGAGTCCTTGGTGAGGGTTTGAAGTTCGGGTAAGAAATCTGCCCTAAGGGTGAAAATATGCCCGCCATGTGTTCGGTGTTTTGCTTGACATAGCAAACGAACCTTAAAAATTATGAAACTTTAATATTATATTTTTCAATGTGTTTACTGATTTTGGGTGAAAGATCATAGAAATTTATGATGTATAAAAATCATGAAAATTCCTGGAAGTTGAATGAACGATAAAAGAGCCTATAGGGCAGATTTGCTATGTAGTGAAGAAATAGGCTTATTTTGCTCTAGGAAACTCGGAATGATGTGCCTTCTTTTGTTTTGGAAACATGATATAATAAGGATTGGATTACGAAGAATAATTAAAAAGGGTTTGGGCTGTAATTTGAATATGTTAGATATCAGAACCTGAGTCTAGATGGGACTTCATTTTAATGAATGATTTGAATTGAATAATATGATGCTTATGAATTGAGTTATGATTGAAGTTATTCTTTGGACTATTAATATTCTTATGATGATACTAATATTGTGAGAATGATAGGAAGGGAAGGAGAGCTGATTGAACAAGTACAGGATAAAGGCAAGGGAAAATCCAGTTAAACTGTCAAGGTGAGTGTACTTATGATTTGTTTCATATATAAATATGAATATAGCTCTAAGAGCGGATTTGTTTCAATACTTCGGTATTCAGGATTTGTTTGGATATTAAAATATCCAGGATTTGTTTGGGTCTCATGATCCAGGATTGGTTTGAATACTTCGGTATTCAGGATTTGTTTGGATATTCAAATATCCAGGATTTGTTATTGCCAACGGGCAGAATTATTTGGATCTCATGATCCAGGATTTGTTATTGCCAATGGGCAGAATTATTTGGATCTTATGATCCATGATTTTTTATTGCCAATGGGCAGGATTGTTCGGATTTTATATCTACATATTCGATATAGAATTGTTATTCTATTGCAGGGAAGGAGTACCTCACTAAGCTTAATGCTTACGGTTTATATTTTAACAATTTCAGGTTCACACGCTGCCGGCTAGATACCATATGACCGGTAGCTTTGAGAGTTGCACCGTTGGAGAGAGCTGGGATTTAAAAATGGGATGTTATCGTTGTCACACTGAATATTTTAATATACTCACACATTGTATATATTGATTTAGTATGGATTGGGTTGATCATAGTTAATCACGGGATTGCATGTTTTCTTAATTATGACTCTGGTATTGAATTTTATGATGTAAGAATAATATTATGTTCATTATGTAGGAAAATATTGATGAATGAATCATATTTACAATGGGCTCAAGATTATGATCTAATTATTCCAATAACAAATGATTAGTATGGATATTGGGTTTGGGGTGTGACAATTAGTGGTATCAGAGCGTGGTTATAAATTCTGGACGTGTGTGACGGTTAGATGGCAGTATTGAGTTGATTTGATATTTATGAATTGTTTATGTACTAACCAATAGTTTAGTATTATAAACTGTTTATATTGGTTGTTAGAACTTTATTGCATTACAGATAATTCCATATGGAATCTGGGAATGGACAACATAGAGAAGAGGGAGTGGCTTCTCGTGCAGAGAATACTGAAGTGGAGCAAAGTGTTGCTGGAAGGGGTAGAGAGCAAGAGCAGCCTACAGAGATGCAAATAATGGCGCAGGTAATGATGAGGATGGCAGAGCAACAAGAAAGAAATATGGCACAAATGGCAGAACAACAGGCTAGATATCTAGAATCCAAGACTGTGGCCAGGATTGAGAAAGAGGCAAGGAAGGAAATGAAAGATTCCATGCATGAGAAGTTTTTGAAGTTGAATCCTCCAGAATATTCAGGGTCAGTTGAACCTACGGAAGATGAGATGTGGGTCAGGGATCTAGAAACTATCTTTGCAGTTATGAAGGTTCCAGATAACCAGAAAGTGAATCTAGCTGTGTTTAAGCTCAAAGGAGAGGCAAAGTATTGGTGGGAAGCCAGCAACCATTTGGTGCCAAGGATGGAAGGTACTGATGTCATTACTTGGGCTGAATTTATTAAAGCTTTGTATGTTAAGTATTTCCCTAAGGTCTATAGGAGGGAAAAGCTGAGGGAGTTTATAAATTTAACCCAAGGGAACATGTCTGTGAGGGAGTATGATGCTAAATTTACTGCTTTGTCTAGATTTTCTCTTAAGTATGTGCAGGAGGAAGAAGATAAATGTAGTAAATTTCAAGATGGACTGATTTGGCCTATTCAAAATAGAGTGGACACTTATGAGTTAGAAGATTATGCTTCTCTGGTAAACAAAGCCACGATAGCAGAAAGGCAAATGAACCAAGGGGTGGCAAGTAGAGAGAGTTTTAAAAAGAGTAGATTCGACGCATCTCACTTTAAGGAAGGTAAGGGTGGAAGTGTTAAGATGGAACCTCATAAATTTCAGAGAGGTGGTGGAGATAGTGGTAGAGGTCTGGGGAAATTTGGCAGAGATACTAGGGGTGGAGAATCTTCTAGTCTAGTTAGGAGGTCAGGAAAGGGTGAGGCACCGACAAGAGTGGTTACATGTTTCTTTTGTAAAGAGGAAGGGCATTATAAATCTGAGTGTCCTAAGCTTAAGGGATTGGAATGCTACCATTATCATCAAGTGGGGCATATTAAGAAGAATTGTCCGCAATTGGCAGAGACTCCAGCAGCACATAGTGAAGTAGCAAGCAGAATGTTATCTCCGGGCAGTGCAGTGAAAAGTATGGGCAGAGGACAAGCTAGTAGTTCCAGGCCAGGTGGACGAGTTTTTACAATGAAAGAAGCTCAGATTACTCATGATGTGGTGACAGGTACACTTTCTGTTACTGATATAAGTGCTTATGTTTTGATTGATCCTGGTTCCACACATTCTTTTGTGTCCTATGCTTTTACTGTATACCTGAATAGACCATGTACTCGTTTAGATGTGGGGTTGGGTATTTATATGCCTATGGGGGAAATGGTTGTAGTTGAATATGCTTTTCGTGATTGTGTTTTGACTGTGGGGGCTAGAGATACAGTTATAGATCTACTTCCATTGGATATTTCTGATTTTGATATAATTCTGGGAATGGATTGGTTATCTAAATATCATGCATCTATGGATTGTTTCTGTAAGGAAATTGTTTTTAATATGCCTGGTGAGCCTGAATTTAAATTTGTGGGGGAAAGGAAAATTGTTCCCAGTTGCATCATTTCTGCTATTCAGACGAGGAAATTATTGAGTAAGGGTTGTGAGGGTTTTATTTCATATGTTCTTGACACTAGGAAGGGGGCTTTACAATTAGTCGATGTTCCTATTGTACGGGATTTTCCTGAAGTGTTTCCTAGTGAGTTGCCAGGGTTACCTCCAGAAAGAGAAGTTGAATTTAGTATTGAATTAGCACCAGGGACAACCCCTATTTCTATGGCACCGTATAGAATGGCACCTGCTGAGTTGAAAGAACTCAAGATTCAATTGCAAGATTTACTTGATAGGGGGTTCATACAACCTAGCGTATCTCCATGGGGTGCGCCAGTTTTATTTGTGAAAAAGAAAGATGGTACCATGCGTTTGTGTATTGATTATAGGCAACTGAATAAAGCTACAATTAAGAACAAGTATCCTTTAGCTCGTATAGATGATTTGTTTGATCAGTTGCAGGGTGCTAAAGTGTTTTCAAAGATAGACTTGCGATCGGGTTATCATCAGGTGAGGGTGAAGGAAAGTGATATTTCTAAAACCGCTTTCCGTACTCGGTATGGTCATTTTGAATTTCTTGTGAGGCTTTTTGGGGTGACTAATGCTCCAGCTGTATTTATGGATCTTATGAACCGGGTACTGCATCCTTTTGTTGATTCATTTGTGATAGTTTTTATTGATGATATTCTGATTTATTCCCATGATATGGTTGAACATGAAAAACATCTCACAACTATTTTGAATCTGTTGAAAGATAAGAAGTTGTATGCCAAGTTTAGCAAGTGTGAATTTTGGCTATCACAAGTTGCATTTTTAGGCCATGTTATTTCTGGAGATGGTATATGTGTTGATCCTAAAAAGGTAGAGGCTATTGTGAAATGGGAGAGACCCGATAATGTGACTGAGGTGAGGAGTTTTCTGGGTTTAGCTGGGTATTATAGAAGGTTTATTAAGGGATTTTCTTCGATTGCCTTACCAATGACTAAAATGACTCGGAAAGATGTTAAGTTTGAATGGAATTCTGATTGCGAAAATAGTTTTGATCAATTGAAAAAGAGGTTGGTAACCGCACCTGTTCTTACTATTCCGCATGGTGGAGATGGTTTTGTTGTTTATACCGATGCTTCACATCAGGGGTTGGGTTGTGTTTTTATGCAGCATGGTAAAGTTATTGCCTATGCTTCTAGGCAGTTGCGTACACATGAATGTAATTATCCTACACATGATTTGGAACTTGCTGCTATTGTATTTGCTTTGAAATTATGGCGTCATTATCTATATGGTGAGGTATGTGAAATTTTTACTGACCATCAAACCCTTAAGTATTTGTTTACTCAGAAGGAGTTGAATTTGAGGCAGAGGCGGTGGATGGAGTTAATTAAAGATTATGATTGTACAATTCACTACCACCCAGGAAAGGCAAATGTAGTTGCAGACGCTTTGAGTAGAAAGGCTTCAGGCAGGTTATCGTGTATTCGATGTGCTAGAGTTTCTCATATTATGGAGTTGAGATTGATGGGAGTGGAATTGCAGCTAGCAGATGGGGACAGATTCTTTGCTCATGTAAGCGTGAGGCCTTTGTTAGCTACCCGTATTCATGATTTGCAAAGTCAAGATCCTTTCCTTGAGAAGAAACGATAAGATCTCCGAGATGGTAAGTCTGAAGATTTTTGTATTGTGAATGATGGCACTTTATTGTATAAGCATCGGTTGTGTGTGCCTAATGTGTGTGGATTGAAAGAGGAAATTTTAGATGAGGCTCATAATTCCATTTATACTATGCATCCTGGTAGCACTAAAATGTATAGGGATTTAAAGGAGCATTATTGGTGGAATAATATGAAGAAGGAAATAGCTGATTTTGTTGCGAGGTGCCTTATATGTCAGCAAGTGAAAGTGGAGCATCAGAAACCTACTGGTCTGCTTCAGCCATTGCCGATACCGGAATGGAAATGGGATCATGTAATGATGGATTTTGTGGTTGGGCTTCCTCGATCTCAGAAGGGGTCAGATTCGATTTGGGTAGTGGTGGATAGATTGACAAAGTACGCTCACTTTCTAGCAGTCAAGACTACGTATACAGTTGATAGGTATGCTAGATTGTATGTTAATGAAATTATTCGATTGCATGGAGGACCGGTATCTATTGTTTCAGATAGGGACCCTACTTTTACATCCAGATTTTGGGATAGCTTGCAGTATGCTATGGGTACTAACTTGAAGTTTAGTACGGCTTTTCACCCCCAGACAGATGGGCAGTCTGAAAGGACAATACAGATTTTGGAAGATATGCTTAGAGATTGTGTGCTTGATTTCAAAGGTAATTGAGATGAATATTTGCCTTTGATAGAATTTTCATATAACAATAGTTTTCAGTCTACTATTGGTATGGCTCCATATGAAGCCTTGTATGGTAGACGATGTCGTACACCGATATGTTGGGGTGAAGTTGGTGAAAGGAAGATAGAGGGTCCAGAATTAATTGAAGTCACCACTGAAAAAGTGAAGATTATTCAAGATAGAATGAGAATAGCTCAAAGCAGACAAAAAAGTTATGCGAATAAACGACGAAAAGATTTGGAATTCCAGAAAGGGGATTATGTGTTTCTTCGGATATCTCCATGGAAAGGAGTTATGAGGTTTGGAAAGAAAGGGAAATTAAGTCCACGCTACATTGGACCTTATGAAATCCTTGAGAAAGTCGGGATGGTTGCCTACAAGTTAGCGTTACCACCAGAATTATCTCGGTTACATGATGTTTTCCATGTTTCTATGTTAAGAAAGTTTGTAGCAGACCCTTCACATGTATTGGTGGAACAACCTATTGAGTTGAAGGAAGATTTGAGCTACGTGGAAGAACCGCTTGCTATCGTTGATAGGAAAGAACAAATATTAAGATCAAAGGTGATCCCACTTGTGAAAGTTGTGTGGAGAAGGCATTCCATGGAAGAAGCTACATGGGAGAGTGAGGATAGCATGAAAATGCGTTATCCCTATTTGTTTGATTCGGACAACCAAGGTATGTCAATTTCGAGGACGAAATTTCCTAACAGGGGGAGAATTGTGATAACCCGAATATAATTATGATTTATTATACGTAAATCATGCCTAGCTTGTGTGATATGATTAGTGTGTTATTAATATATGTGATGTTAATTTATTATGTTTAGTCTAATCCTACCTCCAAAAAGCATGAAATGTCGAATTAGTTACAAATACAAAATTTGAAGGTTTCGATAGGAATGTCCATGTTTAAGGCTAGTTTTGACCTTTATGACATAACAATTGACTTGAGGTGAAAACTACATAATTGTAGACAAGTGAGTTATGGTTGTAACACAACAAACGGTGAATGAAACGGAGGTTCGAGTGAGAAGTTATACCAAAATTACGAAACAAGGGCAAAGTAGTCCATCCGTTAAGTAGTATTTTGTCTTAATATGGCAACAAATGTTTTATTCTCATTGGTTGGGAAGGGTGGTGGCTTTGGCCGACCTCAAACCCTTAGAATTACCTCTTTATTCAGCCAAAATGCAGCCATGAGAGATTTTAAGCCTAAGGAAAGAGAAGTTGGAAGTTAGGAAGAAAAAGTGAGGAGAAAATTGAAGAAAATTCATAGAAAATTACGAAAAAGCCCCTAAGGTAATTCCAACCATGAATCTTGCTATTTTTTCTTTCATTTACGATTTATATGATATAAATCCTTGATTTTTATTGAACTTTCATGTTTGGGTGCATATGTATGGATATATGCAAGTTTAAGTTAAGTTGAATGTACAAAACCCTAAGATTGCTTTGTTTAGAAACTTTGTTTATTCAAACTTCCATATATTTTTGTATAGTTACTGGAATCGATTGCTTCCAATTGGATATTAACATGGGCTCATATATGTATGACATATCCGAAAATCATGTGAAAATACCAACAAATGAGTCCTTGGTGAGGGTTTGAAGTTCGGGTAAGAAATCTGCCCTAAGGGTGAAAATATGCCCGCCATGTGTTCGGTGTTTTGCTTGACATAGCAAACGAACCTTAAAAATTATGAAACTTTAATCTTATATTTTTCAATGTGTTTACTGATGTTGGGTGAAAGATCATAGAAATTTATGATGTATAAAAATCATGAAAATTCCTGGAAGTTGAATGAACGATAAAAGAGCCTATAGGGCAGATTTGCTATGTAGTGAAGAAATAGGCTTATTTTGCTCTAGGAAACTCGAAATGATGTGCCTTGTTTTGTTTTGGAAACATGATATAATAAGGATTGGATTACCAAGAATAATTAAAAAGGGTTTGGGCTGTAATTTGAATATGTTAGATATCAGAACCTGAGTCTAGATGGGACTTCATTTTAATGAATGATTTGAATTGAATAATATGATGCTTATGAATTGAGTTATGATTGAAGTTATTCTTTGGACTATTAATATTCTTATGATGATACTAATATTGTGAGAATGATAGGAAGGGAAGGAGAGCTGATTGAACAAGTACAGGATAAAGGCAAGGAAAAATCCAGTTAAACTGTCAAGGTGAGTGTACTTATGATTTGTTTCATATATAAATATGAATATAGCTCTAAGAGCGGATTTGTTTCAATACTTCGGTATTCAGGATTTGTTTGGATATTAAAATATCCAGGATTTGTTTGGGTCTCATGATCGAGGATTGGTTTGAATACTTCGGTATTCAGGATTTGTTTGGATATTCAAATATCCAGGATTTGTTATTGCCAACGGGCAGAATTATTTGGATCTCATGATCCAGGATTTGTTATTGCCAATGGGCAGAATTATTTGGATCTTATGATCCATGATTTTTTATTGCCAATGGGCAGGATTGTTCGGATTTTATATCTACATATTCGATATAGAATTGTTATTCTATTGCAGGGAAGGAGTACCTCACTAAGCTTAATGCTTACGGTTTATATTTTAACAATTTCAGGTTCACACGCTGCCGGCTAGGTACCATATGACCGGTAGCTTTGAGAGTTGCACCGTTGGAGAGAGCTGGGATTTAAAAATGGGATGTTATCGTTGTCACACTGAATATTTTAATATACTCACACATTGTATATATTGATTTAGTATGGATTGGGTTGATCATAGTTAATCACGGGATTGCATGTTTTCTTAATTATGACTCTGGTATTGAATTTTATGATGTAAGAATAATATTATGTTCATTATGTAGGAAAATATTGATGAATGAATCATATTTCCAATGGGCTCAAGATTATGATCTAATTATTCCAATAACAAATGATTAGTATGGATATTGGGTTTGGGGTGTGACAACTGTGCTTTCAAACCGGGGGTCCGGTGACCACGCAGTGAGTTCCTATGAGTTATATTGATCTTTTATGAGGTGTTGGTGCCTCTCCCGGGGTGTTTAGGGCGTTCTTTTCGGATTTCACCCTCTAATGGAATATTTTTAAGCCAAAGTCTAGACATATTTAAATTATCATCGTGTTTTCAAATTGAGGGTCCCGTGACCATGCGGTCAGTTCCTATGAGTTGCATTGGTCTAGTGCGAGGTGTCGGCAACTCTCAAGGGGCCATTTAGAGGGTGTTTACGGGCTAACAACTTCTTTATGATTTTAAGCCTAACTGTAGATATTCTCAAATTATCGTTGGTCTCTAAAATCAGGGGTTGCACGACCATGCCATCAATTCCAACGTGTTACATTGGTCCCGCGCGAGGTTTTGGTGCCTTTGATGGGGCTGTTTGGGGTGTGTTTCGGGATTTCGGCCTCCAATGAAATGTTTTTAAACCTATGTTTAGATATTTTAAAATTATCATTGTGCTGTGAAACCGGGGGTCCAGTGACCACACAGTTAGTTCCTACGAGTTGCATTGGTTCCGTACGAGGTGTTTGTGGCTCTCACGGTTTCACTTGGGGGCTGTTTCAGATTTTTGACCTCAAATGGCATGTTTATATTTTAATACTAAGTCTAGATACTATAAAATTATCACTTTGGTCTCAAATCTAGGGTCCCGTGATGATGTAATTACTTCCTATGAGCTGCATTGTTCCCGTGCGAGGTGTTGGTGCCTCTCACGGGCCGTTTAGGGGGTGTTTATGGGTTTCGCCGTCTAAAGACATGTTTTCATTTATAAGCCCAAGTATAGATATTCTCAAATTATCCTCGTTCTCTCAAACCAGGGTTCTCATAACCATTCGATTAGTTTGTACGAGTTACATTGGTCTAGTGAGAGATGTTGGTGCCTCTCATGGGGTTGTTTGGTATGGGTTTTAAGGTTTCTCCCTCTAACGACATGTTTATATTTTTAAGACTAATTCTAGATATATTTAAATTATCACTGAGATCTAAAACTAGTGGTCCCGTGAGGATGCTGTGAATTCTTATGAGCTGCATTGGTCCCGTGCGAGGTGTTGGTGCCACTTACGGGCCGTTTTAGGGGTATTTTTGGGTTTCGCCCTCTAGAGATATGTTTTCATTTCTAAGACCAAGTATATATATGCTCAAATTATTGCCGTGCTCTCAAATATGGGGTCCTGTGACCATGAGAGTAGTTTGTACGAGTTGCATTGGTCTAGTGAGAGATGGTGGTGCCTCTCATGGGGTCGTTTGGTAGGTGTTTTAGGGTTTCTCCCTTTAACGACATGTTTATATTTTTAAGCCTAATTCTAGATATATTAAAATTATCACTAAGCTCTACAACTATTGTTCTCGTGAACACGTGGTGAATCCATATGAGCTGCATTGATCCCGTGCGAGGTGTTGGTGCCTCTCGCGTTGCCATTTTTAGGGGTTTTTCACTATAACGACATGTTTTTAAGCCTAATCCTAGATATTTTCAAATTATGGTAATGTTCTCAAAACAAGGGTCCTATGACCAAGCAATCACTCCCTACGAGCTGCATCAGTCCCGTTCGAGCTATTGGTGCCTCGCACGGGGTTGTTTGGGGGGTGTTTCGGGGTTTCACCCTTTAATGATATGTTTATGTTTTTAAGCCAAAGTCTGAATATTTTTTAATTATCATCGTGCTATTAGACCCGTGGTACACACGTTCAGTTCCTGCAACCTGCATTAACCGAGTGCGAGGTGTTGGTGCCCCTCACGGGGTCGTGTTTTGGGGTTTTTTCCCTCCAATATCATGCTTTTAAGCCTAAGTCAGGAGATTTTTAAATTATCGATGTGCTATAAAATGGGGTGTCTCTTGACCACACGGTCATCTCCTACGAGGTAAATTGGTCCTGTGAGAGGTGTTGGTGCCTCTAGAGGGCCATTTGTTAGTTTTCGGGGCTTCTTCTTCTAAAGTCATGATTATGTTATTTAAACCTAAGTCTTAATATTTTCAAATTATCTTTCTTCTCTTAAATTGGGGTCTTGTAACCACTGTTTTATTTCCTACAAGTTACATTGGTCCCGTGTGAGCTGTTGGTGCCTCTCGTGGGGCCGTTTTGGCGGTGTTTCGAGGTTTCCTCCTCTAACGGCATGTTTTTAAGCCCAAGTCTAGATATTTTCAAATTATCTTAGAGCTCTCAAACTTGGGGTTCGGTTATCATGCAGTCAGTTCCTAGGAGCTGCATTGGTCCCACGCAAGGTGGTCGTGCCTCTAATGGGGCCGTTTGGGGTGTGGTTCGGGGTTTCGACATCCAATATAATGTTTTTAAGCCTAAGTTTAGATATTTAAAAATTATCACTGTGTTGTCAAACCGGGGGTCTCGTGACCACATAGTTAGTACCTATGAGTTGAATTGGTTCCATGCGAGGTGTTGGTCGCTCTCACAGTTTCACTTGGGGAATGTTTCAGGATTTTGATCTCAAATGGCATGTTTATATTTTAATACTAAGTCTACATATTTTAAAATTATCACTTTGGTCTCAAACCTAGGGTCCCGTGATGATGCAGTTAGTTCCTATGAGCTGCATTATTCCCGTGCGAGGTGTTGGTGCCTCTCGCGGGCCGTTTAGGGGGTCTTTTTGGGTTTCACCCTCTAAAGACATGTTTTCATTTCTAAGCCCAAGTATAGATATTCTCAAATTGTCATCGTGCTCTCCAACCAAGTTTCCCGTGACCAAGCAATTAGTTTGTACGAGTTACATTGGTCTAGTGAGAGATGTTGGAGCCTCTCATGGGGCTGTTGGCGGGTGTTTTAGGGTTTCGCCCTCTAACAACATGTTTATATTTTTAAGCCTAATTCTAGATATATTGAAATTTTCCTTAAGCTCTAAAACTAGTGGTCCCATGAGGACACGGTGAATTCCTATGAGCTGCATTGGTCCCGTGCGAGGTGTTGGTGCCCCTCTCGGGCCATTTAGAGGGTGTTTCTTGGTTTCGCCCTCTAAAGATATGTTTTTATTTCTAAGCCCAATTATATATTCTAAATTATTATCGTGATCTCAAATCAGGGGTCCCGTAACCATGAGATTAGTTTGTACGAGTTACATTGGTCTACTGAGAGATGTTGGTACCTCTCATGGGGCTGTTTTGTAGGTGTTTTAGGGTCTCTCCTTCTAACAAGATGTTTATTTTTTTAACCCTAATTCTAGAATTTTAAAATTATCCCTAAGCTCTAAAACTAGTGGTCCTGTGAGGAGGCGGTGAATTCCTATGAGATGCATTGGTCCCGTGCGACGTGTTGGTGCCTCTCACGGGCCGTTTAGGGGTGTTAAAAATATTTTTAAATTATCACCATGCTATTAGACCCGGGGTCCACACGATTAGTTCCTTCAAGCTACATTAGCCGAGTACGAGGTGTTGGTGGCCCTCATTGGGCCGTGTTTTGGGGTTTTGCCCTGCAATAACATCCTGTTAAGCCTATGTAAGGAGATTTTGAAATTATCGATGTGCTCTAAACAGAGGTGTCTCTTGACCAAGCGGTCAGTTCCTACGAGTTGCATTGGTCCCGTGAGAGGTGTTGGTGCCTCTCGAGGGACATTTGATTATGTTTCGGGGTTTCTTCTTCTAAATGCAGGTTTATGGTTTTTAAACCTAAGTCTGGATATTTTCAAATTATCTTTCTTCTCTCAAACCGGGGCATTCTGACCACTGTGTCATTTCCTACAAGTTACATTGCTCCCGTGTGAGGTATTGGTGCCTCGCACGCGGCCGTTTGGGTGGTGTTTCAAGGTTTCATCGTCTAACGGTATGTTTTTAAGCCGAAGTCTAGATATTTTCAAATTATCTTCCAGTCCTCAAACCCGAGGTTTTGTGATCATGCGATCTGTTCCTACGAGTTTCATTGGTCCCGCACAAGGTGTTGGTGCCTCTAATGGGGTAATTTGGGGTGTGTTTTGGGGTTTCGACCTCCAATGGCATGTTTTTAAGCCTAAGTTTAGATTTTTCAAAATTATCACTGTGTTGTCAAATCGGGGGTCCTGTGACCACACAGTTAGCTCCTATGAGTTGAATTGGTTCCGTGCGAGGTGTTGGTCGCTCTCACGGTTTCACTTGGGGGTTTTTTCATGATTTTGATCTCAAATGGCATGTTTATATTTTAATACTAAGTCTAGATATTTTAAAATTACCACTTTGGTCTCAAACCTAGGGTACCATGACGATGCAGTTAGTTCCTATATGCTGCATTATTCCCGTGCGAGGTGTTGGTGCCTCTCGCGGGCCGTTTAAGGGGTGTTTTGGGGTTTCTCCCTCTAAAGATATGTTTTCATTTCTAAGCCCAGGAATATATTCTCAAATTATTGTCGTGATCTCAAATTAGGGGTCCCGTGACCATGAGATTACTTTGTACGAGTTATATTGGTCTACTGAGAGATGTTGGTTCCTCTCATGGGGCTGTTTGGTAGGTCTTTTAGGGTCTCTCCCTCTAACAACATGTTTATATTTTTGAGCCTAATTCTAGATATACTGAAATTATCCCTAAGCACTAAAAGTAGTGGTCCTATGAGGAGGCGGTGAATTCCTATGAGCTGCATTGGTCCCGTGTGAGGTGTTGGTGCCTCTCACGGGCCGTTTAGTGGGTGTTTCTGGGTTTCGCCCTCTAAAGATATATTTTCATTTCTAAGCCCAAGTATATATATTCTCAAATTATTGTCGTGATCTCAAATCAGGGGTCCCCTGACCATGAGATTTGTTTGAACGAGTTACATTAGTCTACTGAGAGATGTTAGTCATTCTCATTGGGCTGTTTGGCAGGTGGTTTTGGGTCTCTCCCTCTAACAACATGTTTATATTTTTAAGCCTAATTCTAGATATATTGAAATTATCCCTAAGCTCTAAAAGTAGTGGTCCCGTGAGGAGGCGGTGAATTCCTATGAGCTGAATTGGTCCCGTACGACGTGTTGGTGCCTCTCACGAGTCGTTTAGGGGGTGTTCAAAATATTTTTAAATTATCACCATGCTATCATACCCGGGGTCCACACAGTTAGTTCCTTCAAGCTGCATTAGCCGAGTACGAGGTGTTGGTGCCCCTCATAGGGTCGTGTTTTGGGTTTTTGCCCTCCAATAACATGCTTTTAAGCCTAAGTCATGAGATTTTAAAATTATCGATGTAATCTAAAACTAGGTGTCTCTTGACTATGCGGTCAGCTCCTACGAGCTGCATTGGTCCCGTGAGAGGTGTTGGTGCCTCTCGAGGGCCATTTGATAGTGTTTCGGGGTTTCTTCTTCTAAAGGCAGGTTTATGGTTTTTCAACCTAAGTCAGGATATTTTCAAATTATCTTTCTTCTCTCAAACCGGGGCCTTCTGACTACTGTGTCATTTCCTACAAGTTAGATTGGTCCCGTGTGAGGTGTTGGTGCCTCTCACACGGCCGTTTGGGCGGTGTTTCAAGGTTTCATCCTCTAACGGCATGTTTTTAAGCCCAAGTCTAGATATTTTCAAATTATCTTCCAGCCCTCAAACCCGCGGTTTTGTGATCATGTGGTCAGTTACTACGAGCTGCATTGGTCCTGCACAAGGTGTTGGTGCCTCTAATGGTCCCGTTTGGGGTGGGTTTGGGGGTTTCGGCCTCCAATGGCATGTTTTTAAGCCTATGTTTAGATATTTTAAAATTATCACCGAGTTGTCAAATCGGGGGTCCCATGACACACAGTTAGTTCCTATGAGTTGCGTTGGTTCCGTGCGAAGTGTTGGTGACTCTCACGATTTCACATGGGGGTGTTTTAGGATTTTGACCTCTAATGGCACGTTTATATTTTAATACTATGTTTAGATATTTACAAACTATCATTGTCGTCTCAACCATAGGGTCCCGTCATGATGGAGTTAGTTCATATGAGCTGGATTGTTCCCGTGCGAGGTATTAGTGATTCTTAAGGTCCGTTTAGAGCGTGTTTCAGGATTTTGACCTCGAAAGACATGTTTTCATTTCTAATCCCAAGTATAGATATTCTCAAATTCTCGTCATGCTCTCAAACCAGGGGTCCCGTGACCATGCGATTAGTTTCTACGAGTTGCATTGGTCAAGTAAGAGATGTTGGTGCCTCTCATGGGGCTGTTTGGCAGGTGTTTTAGGGTTTCTACCTCTAATGACATGTTTATATTTTTAGTCCTAATTCTAGATATACTGAAATTATCACTAAGCTCTAAAACAAAAGGTCCCGTGAGCACGCGGTGAATTCCTATGAGTTGCATTGGTCCCAGGCGATGTGTTCGCGCCTCTCACGAGCTGTTTTGGGGGTGTTTCTGAGTTTCACCCTCTAAAGACATGTTTTCATTTCTAATACCCAGTATAGTGTAAGGACACAAATTTCCAATTGACTCCTTTATAATTTTGGCTCAATTTCGGACAAAAACATTTGAGTCATAGGATAGAGTTAATTGATCATCCTTCAAGCCTATGACGTGTTTGTTGAAAACGTAGCGGTCAAGAGTATAAAGCTTCATCAAAATGTCGAGTTTAAGTTCCTCGTTTCTACGTCATCAACATAGTTCCCATGCTCCCAAGGTATGAATGCATTAATTATATCTATTGGAGCTTGAAACATTTAATATTGGGTGTTGTTCATTTTAAAACTGTTGTTTAATTTCAGAAAGATTTTATTAAAACATTAAAATCAAGTTTATAAAGTTTCTGGGCTAAAAATAGAAATTTTCAAACTTTCTGGAAGTTCGTCCGATATGTCGTTCGAACGAGTTTTTCGTTCGCACCAGATGTCATTCGAACGAGTTTGCCAACGAGTTCCCATTTTGGCCACTAGAACTTCGTTCAAAATGTTGTTCGAACGAGATTTATAATGAGATTTCTAACAAGTTCACACTTGAAATTCATTAGAAGCCTCGTTCGAACGAGATTTCGTTCTAACAAAAATGTTTTTCGAATGAGTTTTGGCGGGAACAGTTAAATGGCAGTTTTAAGCAGTTTTGACAAACTTTCCCACTTGTTTTTCCCACTAACTTTTTGGCAGATTTCTTAAGTGCGAAAATGAAGTTTTCTAACTTAACTTTTCATTCCATTCTAACTTCTAGAGAGAGTTTTTGAGAGAAAATTATTCCAAGAAAAGTTCATGGTTTTGAGCGTTCATCTTTCAAAGAAAAATTCATTTAACACTCTGGTTTACACCCAATTGTTTGTTTAATCCAACTTCTATATATATATACATTACTTGGAGTTTTGGTGCCGGTTTTTTCATCTCTACCATTTTGAAGAGACGTTTGGCTTTTCTTCTAAATCCCATAAAGAAGAAGATGTTTGCGTTGGTTTACCCACTTGGAGAAAGGCTCCTTGGTCGGGTGATTGTGACCATATAAAGTCCGATCGGAGGATTTCAAGACCGCTGTGGTGGTCGGTGGTTATTCGCTAGGCAGAGGTTGATACAAGAAGACATGTCAGGGCTTGAGAGGGATAGAGTCATGTGTTGTAAGTCATCTAGCTTGTATTTGAACATTCCGTACTTAGTGGATTTGTGGCTAGGGTCATCCGAGGTTTTTTCCCGTTGTGGGGTTTTCCTCGTACATCGCAGCGTAGTGGTTTCATTGTTTATTTTATCTCGTGCAAACTCACCTAGAATGCATTCTTAGGTACTTCAAGATAAAATTTGGTTTTAATCACTACATGTTTAATTTGGTGCTAATTAAATATTTGATAATGTTTAGTTAATTTAATTCAAGACAATTAATTTAATTGGATAAAATTGGTTTGACCTAATTTGGTAAAATTGAGAAATATGACTTGGGAAAATTTCTAGGACTTGAATTGAAATATTTGGTTTAAGTGAAAAATCCATTTGTCGTTTAATTTATTCACTTTGTGTTTCGTTTAATTTTAAGTTGAAAGAAATTTTGGTAAATTGTTTTAATTTGAACCATCATCTTTCACTTCCGCATAATTAAAAAGGAAATTATCTTTTGAAGAATAAAAAGGTTTTAAATTATAAATTGGGGGCCTTCGGAACGTTTTTCAAATTGGTATCAGAGCCAAAAGGATAATTTAATTCGTTAAAGATCCTTTAACTATTTTTGGCCAAAATGGAATTTTCCCCATTTTCTAAATTTTCTATTTTTGATGGTTCTATTTACGCGTACTGGAAAGCGCGAATGAAATCGTCACTTAAATCTATCGACGAGAGGGTTTGGATGTCTATAGTTAACGGGTGGTCACCACAAACTCATTTAGTAGAAAATGAACGTCTTCCCAAACCGGCCGATAAATGGAGTGAGGGTGAATTTAAACTTTCCAACTTTAATTCCCGAGGTTTAAACGCCTTGTTTAGCACTGTCACACCGGATGAATTCCGACGCATTATGACGTGTGAGACCGCTAAAGAAGCTTGGGAAATTTTACAACTCACTCATGAAGGTACTAGTGTCGTTAAAGATTTGAAACTCCAAAACCTCACCACTCAATTTGAAACTATGAAAATGAATGAAAAAGAAACTTTTGATGAATTTTATGCTAGACTTTCCGATATTGTTAATTCATCTTTTAACTTGCGAGAGAAAATACCTGAAAACCGAGTAGTAAATAAAATTTTGAGGTCCCTACCCGATAAATTTATTACAAAAGTGACCGTGTTAAATTCTTTACCAACTTTAGGCTCTACGAAATTATAAGAGCTTGTAGGTGATTTACAAACCTATGAACTAAACATGTTTCCCTATAAAACTCAAAAGAAAATAGAAAAAGGAATTACTTTAATTGCCCAAAAAGAGGATAAACAAGTAGTAGAGTGCGAGAATGATAGTGACTCGGAAGAGATGGACTTGTTTGCTAGGAAATTTAGAAATTTTCTTAAAATTAACAAAGATAAATTTAAAAATGATTTTAAGAAATTTGAAACTTCTAAGCATGAGAAAGCCGAGAGGATCCCTAAAACTATTATTGAAAATTTAAATAGGGACAAGTCAAATAGGTGTTTTGGTTGTGAGGGTTATGTCCATAGGGATTCTGAGTGCCCCCACTAAACTAAGGAGAGAGGGTAAGCGACCCATTTCATATAATGCAACCCTTAGTGATAGTGATAAGGAAGAGGGACCCGGTTCCCCCACTAAGCCCAACTTTGTGTCTTTCATGGCTAGTAATGTGAGTGATAGTGATAAGTCATCTATAGATGAAAATTTATCACATGACACTTCCAAGGTCATTGTTTATGATTCCCTTATTTTTTATGATAGTGAGAGTGAAGAAGAAAGAGAGAGTGAAAATGAAAAAGAGGTTAATGTGAGTGAACTTCAAAATGCTTTTCAAGAATTATACAAAGAATCAATTAAATTAAAAAGATCAAATTTGAAGTTAGAAGCTAATTTAAAAGAGCTTGTCAAGGTCATCGATGATAGTCTGTTGGAAGAAGACCTTTGGACACGTGAGAGGACTCTTCGAGAGAAGCTAGAATATGTGGAAGGCGAGAGAGATATCCTTAGGGGTTTAATGTAATCCTTGAAAAAGGAGCTTCTCGAGTTTGAAGATAGAAATGTGTTGTTAGAGTCTAAAATTGTAGAATTAGAAATTAAACTAAAAGACTCTAGCAAAGTCAAATTTGATTTAGAGTGTAGGTCCGAAAAACTTGATAAAATCTTAGGCACGGTCCAAATCAAAAATGAAACTTGTGGTTTAGGCTTCGATACTTGTGATGAACCAACTCAAAAATCCAAAACCAATGTTGTAGGAGAATCGCCTAGGAAAGCCTTTAGAGATCACTCCTTACGTAAATATTTTCGACATATTTTTAATTGTGCACATTGTCGTCAAAAAGGTCATCTTAAGAACTATTGTTTTGATCATAAAAGATTTTCTAGAAAATCCCAATGTAAGGTAACCAAGGTAGTCAAGATTCCTATACCCTGAGATAGTCACTCATCATTAGTTTGGGTTAGGAGATCTGACTTGGTAGCTTTACAAGAGAGGGTATTTGATTCTCATTTACTTTCGCATGGTTCTTCCCTTGAAAAATATAAAGGTTGAATGTGTTACTTTTATTTGCATACCTTAGCTTTTGTACTTCACGCTATATTCTCATGCTAAATGTATGCTTGTTTAATCATTTTCTAATCTATCCTCTATGCTTAATCACATGCTACAATTATGATTATTGTTTGTCTTTTGTATTATATTTCCTTCATTTTGTTTGCATTAAATGAAAAATACAAAAATATTTTTGTTTATCATTTGTGTTTCACCTTTTAGTAACTTTGTCTTAATAAAAAAATGCAAATGATTTTTGTGTGTCTTTTGAGTATATAATTTTATTTTTGGTTTAAAAATTTTTAAAAACTCAAAAAGATTTTTATTATATGTGTATTTTAGTTTGACACACTTTATGTGGCATATACTTGTGTTTGAATCCCATCTTTTACGCTCCCATGTGGCTAGAACTTTTGGTTTAGATAGCCAATCCTTATTATGTTCTTTACCATGCTTACATGGAGTAGTTGGATTTTGTGTTGATTTAAATGGATTTTATTTTTATATGCCTCAATTTATACATGCACGAGATCATTTGAAATTTTAACTTCATATGTATATTTGAGCTCTGTGAGGTGTTCTCCTACCAATCTTGTCATTTACATGTTATGTGACCTAGGAGGACTAGGGCATGTCAACATCCATTGCACGTGAGATTTGTGAGATATAATAAAAATAATATGTATAAATGTGCACGGGGAAGGTCTCCGAAAGGATTTATTATCCTTTGCGAATAGTAAGCCACCGTTTGTTTGGACCTAAAAGAAATACGTGGTCCAAGGGCTAAAAGAAAATATGACATTAAAAAGAAATATATTATTTTATGTTTGATTGATATATTCATTCAAAATAAATATATATGCTTATTGAGGGAGATTGGATGGTATATCAATGGTTTGCACAATGTCCATTTATCCTAGTTGCGTTTTCAATGTCATGACTCTATTGGTTTGTAGAATCATCAACATGCTAGGCTTTTATGCATTGTGTATGTTTATTCATTGAGTTTAATCTAAATTGTCACATGAAGTTATATTCAAATGCGATGAAGTTTGCAATCAATTGAGAACTCCGTGAACATGTTTTAAGTAATTGGGTCTAAATTTAATTGTTACTTGTTCACACCCCAAAACTTACGTTTCCATATGACACATTTTTTCCATACGAATGTGAAAGACTCCTATTATATTTTGTGTGTGTCATTTATGTGTTTATATATATATATATATATATATATATGTGCGTGTGCATCTTTGGTATATCTAGAGTACGTATATATATGATATTTTTGTTTAGACTTTGCCTTGCTTTCTAGTCCATATATGATTTCATTCATAATTGGTATCTATCTTGTTGCATTCTTTATTGATATCACATGCTTAATACTTTATGTATCTTATTGGTATCATTTTCTTGCATCCTAGTTGGTATCCATTATTATTTGTTGGATTAGTTGTGCTTTTTTTGCCCATATGCTTTAAAGTTCTCATCACTTTATGCACAATTACATGTTTCTAGTTCTTTACCCTTTGTCTATTCCTGAACAAAAAGGGGGATAAATGACAGGGGGAGAAATGGTATCTAAACCTATTATAATTGTATCTTAGTTTAGGGGAATTAATTTAGGGGGAGTACTTACTTTACATGCATTAAATATTTTGATATTCCCTATGCGTGTAATGTGTTTGCTTAAGTTTGCAGGAATATATTATAAGTGGCAACTTTCACCGGCAAAGATTGTGACCCTTTGGGTTGTTTGAGTCAAGCATTGTATTTTTATTTTGGGGGGGACTTTTTATTAGTCTAGTAGAGCTTGACGTCCCTTTAGGATTTTTATTTGATTTTTGTCTCAGAATAGCCAAAGGGGGAGATTTGTAAGGACAAAAATTTCCAATAAAGTCCTTTGTAGTTTTGGATCAATTCCGGATAAAAACGTTTGAGTCATAGGACAGAGTTAATTGATCATCCTTCAAGCCTATGACGTGTTTGTTGAATATGTAGCGGTCAAGAGTATAAAGCTCCATCAAAATACTGAGTTTAAGTGCCTCGTTTCTACGTCATCAACATAGGTCCCATGCTCCCAAGGTATGAATGCATTAATTATATATATAGGAGCTTGGAACATTTAATTTTGGGTGTTGTTCATGTTAAAACTGTTGTTTAATTTCAGAAAGATTTTATTAAAACTTTAAAATCAAGTTTATAAAGTTTATGGGCTAAAAATAGAAATTTTCAAACTTTCTGGAAGTTCGTCCGATATGTCGTTCGAACGAGTTTTTCGTTCAAACCAGATGTCGTTCGAACGAGTTTTTCGTTCAAACCAGATGTCGTTCGAACGAGTTTGCCAACGAGTTCCCATTTTGGCCACTGGAACTTCGTTCAAAATGTCGTTCGAACGAGATGGTTGTTCGAACGAGATTTCCAACGAGATTTATAATGAGTTCACATTGGAACTTCGTTAGAAGCCTCATTTGAACGAGATTTCATTCGAACAAAAATGTTGTTCGAATGAGTTTTGGTGGGAACAATTAAATTGCAGTTTTAAGGAGTTTTGACTCACTTTCCCACTTGTTTTTCCCACTAACTTTTTGGCAGGTTTCTTAAGTGCGGAAATGAACTTTTCTAACTTAACTTTTCATTCCATTCTAACTTATAAAGAGAGTTTTTTAGAGCGAATTATTCCAAGAAAAGTTCATGGTTTTGAGTGTGCATCTTTCAATGAAAAATTCATTTAACAATATAGTTTACACCCAATTATTTGTTTAATCCAAGTTCCATATAT
The DNA here is from genome assembly GCA_949130495.1 of Sambucus nigra. Taxonomy (NCBI): domain Eukaryota; kingdom Viridiplantae; phylum Streptophyta; class Magnoliopsida; order Dipsacales; family Adoxaceae; genus Sambucus; species Sambucus nigra. The sequence continues at coordinate 251,916,156 of OX422215.1, forward strand.
ATATATATATATATATATATATATATATATATATATATATACATTCCCTGGAGATTTGCCACCGATTTTCTCATTTATACCATTTTGAAGAGACGTTTGGGTTTGATTCTAAATCCCACAAAGAAGAATATGTTTGCGTTGATTTACCCACTTGGATAAAGGCTACTTGTTTAGGTGACGGTGACCATATAAAGTCCGATCAGAGGATTCCCAGACCACGGTGGAGGTCCGTGGTTATTCTCTAGGTAGAGTTTGATACAAGAAGACGCGTTGGGGCTTGAGACGGATTGAGTCATGTGTTGTAAGTCATCTTGCTTGTATTTGTAATTTTCGTACTTTGTGGATTTGAGGCCAGCGTTGTCCGAGGTTTTTTTTTCCCGTTGTGGGTTTTTCCTCGTATATCGCGGAGTAGTGGTTTCATTGTTTATTTTATCTTGTGCAAACTCACCTAGAATGCATGCTTAGGTAATTCAAGACAAAATTTAGTTTTAATCACTACATGTTTAATTTTGTGCTAAATTAAATATTGGATAATGTTTAGTTAATTTAATTCAAGTCAATTAATTTAATTGGATTAAATTGGTTTGACCTAATTTGGTAAAATTGAGAAATATGGCATAGGAAAATTTCTAGGACTTTAATTGAAATATTTGGTTTAAGTGAAAATCCCATTTGTCATTTAATTTATTCACTTTGTGTTTCGTTTAATTTTAATTTGAAAGAAATTTTGTTAAGTTGTTTTAATTTGAACCATCATCTTTCGGTTCCGCATATTTAAAAAGGAAATTATCTTTTGAAGTATAAAAAGGTTTTAAATTACAAATTGGGGGCCTTCGGAACATTTTTCATATAGATATTCTCAAATTATCATCGTGCTCTAAAATCAGGGGTCCTTTAACTATGCGATTAGTTTGTACGAGTTACATTGGTCTAGTGAGAGATGTTGGTGCCTCTCATGGGGATGTCTGGCACGTTTTTAGGGTTTCTCCCTCTAACTACATGTATATATTTTTAAGCCTAATTCTAGATATATTGAAATTATGACAAAGCTGTAAAACTAGTGGTCGCATGAGCACGCGGTGAATTCCGATGAGCTGCATTGGTCCCGTGTGAGGTGTTGGTGCCTCTCACGAGCCATTTAGGGGGTGTTTCTGGGTTTCGCCCTCTAAAGTCATGTTTTCATTTCTAAGCCCAAGTATATATATTCTCAAATTATCGTCCTGCTCTCAAATCAGGGGTCCCGTGACCATGCAATTAGTTTGTACGAGTTACATTGGTCTAGAGAGAGATGTTGGTGCCTCTCGTAGGGTTGTTTGGCCGGTGTTTTAGGGTTTCTCCCTTTAACGACATGTTTATATTTTTAAGCCTAATTCTAGATATACTAAAATCACTAAGCTCTACAACTAGTGTTCTCGTGAGCACATGGTGAATCCCTATGAGCTGCATTGGTCCCGTGCGAGGTGTTGGTGCCTCTCGCGTTGCCATTATTAGGGGGTTTTCACTATAACGACATGTTTTTAAGACTAATCCTAGATATTTTCAAATTATGGTAATGTTCTCAAAACAAGGGTCCTATAACCAAGCAATCACTCCCTACGAGCTGCATCGGTCCCGTTCGAGATAGTGGTGACTCGCACGGGGTTATTTGGGGGCTATCTTGGGATTTCACCCTTTAATGATATGTTTATATTTTTAAGCTGAAGTGTAAAAAATTTTAAATTATCACCGTGATATTAGACCCGGGGTACACACGGTCAGTTCCTTTAACGTGCATTAGCCGAGTGCGAGGTGTTGGTGCCTCTTGTGGGCCATTTGACAGTGTTTTGGGGTTTCTACTTCTAAAGGCATGTTTATGTTTTTTAAAACTAAGTCTGGATATTTTCAAATTATCTTTATTCACTCAAAATGGGGTCTTGTGACCACTGTGTCATTTCCTACGAGTTACATTGGTTCCGTGTGAAGTGTTGGTGCCTCTCATCTGGCCGTTTGGGCGGTGTTTCGAGGTTTCGTCCTCTAACGGCATATTTTTAAGCCCGAGTCTTGATATTTTCAAATTATATTCGAGCTCTCAAACTCGGGGTTCGGTGATCATGCGGTTAGTTCCTACGAGCTGCATTAGTCCCGCACAAGGTGTTGGTGCCTCTGATGGGGTCATTTCGGGTGTGATTCGCGATTTCAGCCTCCAATGGCATGTTTTTAAGCCTAAGTTTAGATATTTTAAAATTAGCATCGCGCTTTCAATTTAATATAAATCCGGAAATTAATTATTTTTATTACTAACGAGACGAGAGTTAGTAATTATTGGAAACTTGTTGAATATTAATTTTTATTACTAACGAGATGAGAGTTAGTAATTATTGGAAACTTGTTGAATATTACTAATGAGCAAAGTAATATATAATATTGGTTCTATTAATTGTCACGAGTAAATAAAACGACAATTTTTGAAATTTAAGTCGGGACGCGCTCGTGTCGTGTCAGGACTAAATTTTGATTAATAAAAGTGAATAAATTATAAGTCACCCATATGGTCATTTTGAGTGCGCCAAAGTGTCCGTAAGGGTTGAGATAGTCAAAATAATGTACCCGGGGGTTTAGTTTTGGTCTCGGGGCGTTTTTAGGCTTAATTAACACCCAGGGAGGGCGTTTTAGGCATTTTGTATTTTTGGGCTTGCAAACCTACGAATTTTCTAGGTTATATCAGATGCTTAGTGTTGTCTTCTAGGGTTAACACAACCAAAAATAAAAGACGGCCATTGGAGAAGTAAAGGAAGAGCTTACCAAGGAGTTCTAGGCCAAGAACTCCTCCGCTTGCACCGCCGTCACCGCCAAACGTTAGACCGCGCAACGAGGATCACAACCAGACTGATTTCATCCACAAATTAGAAAGAAAAATTCACAGGAAAGTATTTATCTTGCCTAATTTAGTTAATTCTTTATTCATATTAGTTTAGGATTGATTAAGATGATTTTTTATGAAAGAAAACCTATGTTGGAGGTTAGAAATCACATGTTGTAGAGATATAAACATCATTCTGGAAATTCCTTTCACATGTAGAGGTTGAACCGCGAATTTACATTGGGTTAGAAGTATAAATTCTAGAAAGAGAATGAGAAGAACTAAGTTAAAGACATTTTTAGGGTTCATGAGATTTATATAGTTTTTGGCCCTTTTAATTCATGATTCTTGATGAAAACTCCCATGCCTTACGTAGAGTATTGTTCATTTGGTTTTATAATGCTTGTGGTAAAAATTTCTGGGAGTTTGGGAGTTAAAGACTTGGATTTGGATGATAATTCCCGTAACTGGTATTCTGCAATTTTTTCCATACCTGCTTGATCAATCGATCGAGCCCACAGCATCGATCGATCGACTGATCGATCGATCGACCCCCTTCTATCGATCGATCAACCCGTTCTGGGAAAACTAGATTTTTCCTTCTGTTGACTTAATCCGAGTAAATACGTAATAAACCTTCATTAATGTTATTAGGACATAATGAAACATAAAAAGGACCAGTAGGGTCAAGGTAAACCCCGTTAAGTGGAACTTTAATGAAATGGGAAAAATGAAGGGGTAAACGGGGAAAGATTCATACCTAAGAAATCTAATGTGCGTAGAATTAATAATCGAAATGTCTGGAAGTTGAATTATAAGGTAAGTGAGGGCCTACTAAAATTGTACTTTGGTAAAGGGAATACTTTGAGAGATGAGAAGTGAGTTGGAATAAATTAAATTTCGAAAAATAAAATGAATAAGTCTGTTATAAGAAATAATTGAATAAAAATGTACTAAGAATGGAATAATATAATGTTGGGCCGTGGGCATACCTAACTTATGAATGTAAATAGTTATATATCTATATGACTCTGTGATTGATTATATATCTTATATGTGTAAAAATCATGCCCGCGCTACTTTCTATCCTTGAGGTTACCGCGCTAGGACAGTCTTATCTCGATTGGACCTTTATGGGGGATATTGACTCGTACCCTAGAAGATAGAAATCCTTGGTACAGGCTATCAGATCGATAGTCAGACGGTCCTAAGAGACGTGAGGGTATGTGCTAACCTCTTAGAGACTTGGAACTATGCTTCGCCTCAATATTGTATGTGTTTTGTGTTAATACAGTTCGAGAGTGATTCTGAACTTGTATTTCCCTTAGTACGAGTGATACGGGGACTGGATAGCAGAGTATGCCCGCACCATAATTGTTACGTGGGGTCCCATTAGAATATATATATTCTATGAGTATTTAATATATATATATATTTAAATTTGGAATTTGGGAACTACCTACTGTGTGTATGGTAAGTAAGAAATGAATAATTAATTCAACTTGGGTATAAGTATTTGAAAAGCATGATATTTACTGAGAAACTTTATTATTAAATAAGTTTTAATTGAGAACTTTGCTTTTAAATAAAATTAACCTCTTAAACATTTGAATTTGTCGGTTTAAAACTTCACGAGAAACTTAAGATAAGATAAGTTAAACTGTTGGGAAGAATTAGTGCGATAGGTGTGCACATTAGAAGAGAGGTGAGAATTTATCAAGGGAATGTCGCACTAATATGTTGGTTGCATTAGCCGGTAGCAATTTAAATACTTGCTAAACTAATTTTGAACTGTTTTTACAATCGGGCTCTGACCCATTTCCTATTTTCTCTTCTCTCTTGTATATATATGTATATATTACAGGTGCCCAGCCACAGGGGCATCTTGGATAGGATCCTCCGTAGAGAACGTGCTGCAGCTTAGGTGGGAGTTGCAGGCCTCTTTCTTAGATGATCTCATTGTTTATTCCACTTCTAGTTTTACTTTATCTAGTTGGGCATGTGTAGCCCTTCTCATTATTCAGTCGGTTTTTGTGATGGATTGTAATTCATTTACTTTCATTAGTTTTACTTTGGAATTTATTACTGTCAGAATATTTTTCTTTGGTGGTTTGAAGTTGGGATTTACTATTGATAGTTAAATTCTAGAATTATCTTTTATATCCTTGTTATTATTGTGTGACTCTTAAACTGTTAATTATCAAAGGTTTTATAATTGGACTTAAATAAAATGAGAATAGCGGTTGAATAGTTTTGACACTTAGCTTAAATATTAGGGTGTTTAAATTGGAAAAAAATTATTTTTTGACAGTGATGCTGAAAATGAACGAACAGTTCACCTTGATTATAATTTAATAAAGGATTGATCACCCGGTATATAATTAGGCGGGGTGTCACATTCTCCCTCTAAAGATATGTTTTCATTTCTAAGACCAAGTATATAAATTCTCATATTAATGTCGTGCTCTCAAATAAGGGGTTCGTGACCATGAGATTAGTTTATAAGAGTTACATTGGTCTACTGAGAGATGTTTGTGCCTCTCATAGGGCTGTTTGGTAGGTGTCTTAGGGTCTCTTCCTCAAACGACTTGTTTATATTTTTAAGCCTAATTCTAGATATTTTGAAATTATCCTTAAGCTCTAAAAGTAGTGGTCCCGTGAGGATGCGGTGAATTCCTATGAGCTTCTATGGTCCCGTGCGAGGTGTAGATTCCTCTCACAGGCTGTTTAGGGGGTGTTCTAAATATTTTTAAATTATCAAGCTGCATTAGCCGAGTGCAAGGTGTTGGTACCCCTCGTGGGGCCATGTTTTGGGGTTTTGCCCTCCAATAACATGTTTTTAAGACTAATTGATGAGATTTTAAAATTATCAATGTGCTTTAAAATGAGGTGTCTCTTGACCACGGGTTCAGGTCCTACGAGCAGCATTGGTCCTGTGAGAGGTCTTGGTGCCTCTGGAGGGCCATGTGATAGTGTTTTGGGGTTTCTTATTCTAAAGGCATGTTTATGTTTTTTAAACATAAGTTTGGATATTTTTAAATTATCTTTCTTCTCTTAACCCGAGATCTTGTGACCACGGTGTCTTTTCCTACAAGTTACATTGGTCTTGTGTGAGGTGTTGGTGCCTCTCATGTGGCTGTTTGGGCGGTGTTTTGAGGTTTCATCCTCTAATAGAAAATTTTTAAGACCAAGTCTAGATATTTTCAAATTATATTAGAGCTCAAACTCGGGGTTCGGTGATCATGCGGTCAGTTCCTACGAGCTGCATTGGTCCCGCACAAGGTGTTGGTGCCTCTAATGGGGTCATTTGGGGTGTGTTTCAGGGTTTCGGCCTCCAATGGCATGTTTTTAAGCCTAAGTTTTGATATTCTAAAATTTGCATCGTGTTGTCAAACCGAGGGTCCCGTGACCACATAGTCAGTTCCTATGAGTTGCATTGGTTCCGTGCGAGCTGTTGGTGGCTCCCATGGTTTCACTTAGGGGGTGTTTCACGATTTTGACCTCTAATGGCATGTTTATATTTTATTACTAGGTTTAGATATTTACAAATTATCACTGTGGTCTCAAACCTAGGGTCCCATCACGATGCAGTTACTTCATATGAGCTCGATTGTTCCCGTGCGAGGTATTGGTGCCTCTCAAGGGCCGTTTAGGGCGTGTTTCTAGATTTCGCCCTCTAAAGACATGTTTTCATTTCTAAGACCAAGTATAGATATTCTTAAATTCTCGTCGTGCTCTCACACCAGGAGTCCCGTAACCATGCGATTAGTTTGTACGAGTTACATTGGTCAAGTGAGAGATGTTGGTGCCTCTCATGGGGCTGTTTTGCCATGTGTTTTTGGGTTTCTCCCTCTGATAACATGTTTATATTTTTAAGCCTAATTCTAGATATATTGAAATGATCACTAAGCTGTAAAACTAGTCATCTCGTGAGCACGCGGTGAATTCCTATGAGCTGCATTAGTCCCATGCGATGTGTTGGTGACTCTCATGGGCCGTTTACGGGTTGTTTTTGAGTTTCGCCATCTAAAGACATATTTTCATTTCTAAGCCCCGGTATAGATATTCTCAAATTATCATCGTGCTCTCAAATCAGGGGTCCCTTGACCATGCGATTAGTTTATACGAGTTACATTGGTCTAGTGAGAGATGTTGGTGCCTCTTATGGGGTCGCTTGGCAGGTGTTTTGGGGTTACTTCCTCTAACAACATGTTGATATTTTTAAGCCTAATTCTACATATATTGAAACTATCACCAAGAACTAAAACTAGTGGTCCTGGGACCACGCGGTGAGTTCCTACGGGCTGCATTGGTCCTGTGCGAGGTATTGGTGCCTCTCACGGACCGTTTAGGGGGTGTTTATGGGTTTGACCCTCCAAAGACATGGTTTCATTTCTAATACGAAGTATAGAAATTCTCGAATTATAGTCGTGCTCTAAAATTTGGGGTCACGTGACCATGCGATTAGTTTGTACGAGTTACATTGGTCTAGGGAGAGATGTTAGTGCCTCTCATGGGGCTGTTTGGCAGTTGTTTTATGGTGTCTCCCTGTAATGACATATTTATATTTTTAAGCCTAATTGTAGATATATTGAAATTATCCCTAAGCTCTAAAACTAGTGGTCCCGTTAGGACGCGGTGAATTCCTATGAGCTGTATTGGTCCCGTGCGAGGTATTGGTGCCTCTCACGTGCCGTTTAGGGGGTGTTTATGGGTTGATTGCTCTAAAGATATGTTTTCATTTCTTAGCCCAAGTATATATATTCTCAAATAGATGCCTTTCTCTCAAATCAGGGGTCTCGTGACCATGAGATTAGTTTGTACGAGTTACATTGGTCTACTGAGAGATGTTTATGCCTCTCATGGGGTTGTTTGGTCGGTGTTTTATGGTTTCTCCATCTAACGACTTTGTTATATTTTTAAGCCTAATTCTAGATATTTTGAAATTATCCCTAAGCTCTAAAAGTAGTGGTTCCATGAGGATGCGGTGAATTCCTATGAGCTGCATTGGTCCCGTGAGAGGTGTAGGTTCCTCTCACAGGCCGTTTAGGGTTGTTCTAAAGTATTTTTAAATTATCACCATGCTATCAGACTCGGGGTCCACACGGTTAGTCCCTTCAAGCTGCATTAGCGGAGTGCGAGGTGTTGGTGCCGCTCGTGGCACCATGTTTTGGGGTTTTGCCCTCCAATAACATGCTTCTAAGCCTAAGTTTGGAGATTTTCAAATTATCAATGTGCTCTAAAACGAGGTGTCTCTTGACCACGTGTTCAACTCATACGAGCTGCATTGGTCCCGTGAGAGGTGTTGGTACCTCTCGAGGGCCATGTGATAGTTTTTCGGGGTTTCTTATTCTAAAGGCGTGTTTATGTTTTTTTAACATAAGTCTAGGTTTTTTCAAATTATCTTTCTTCTGTCAAACTGGGGTCTTCTGACCACTGTGTCATTTCCTATAAGTTACATTGGTCTTGTGTGAGGTGTTGGTGCCTATCATGTGGCTGTTTGGGTGGTGTTTCGAGGTTTCATCCTCTAACAGCATATTTTTAAGCCCAAGTCCAGATATTTTCAAATTATCTTTGAGCTCTCAAACCCGGGGTTTGGTGATCATGGGGTCAGTTCCTACGAGCTGTATTGGTCCCGCAAAAGGTGTTTGTGTCTCTAATGGGTCCGTTTGGGGTGTGCTTCAGGGTTTCGGCCTCTATTGACATGTTTTTAAGCCTAAATTTAGATATTTTAAAATTATCACTATGTTATCAAATTGGGGGTCCCGTGACCACATAGTTAGTTCCTATGAGTTGCATTGGTTCCGTGCGAGGTGTCGGTGGCTCTCACGGTTTCACTTGGGAGGTGTTTCACGATTTTGACCTCTAATGGCCTATTTATATTCTAATACTAAGTTTAGATATTTACAAATTATCACTGTGGTCTCAAACCTAGGGTTCTGTCACTATGCAGTTAGTTCAAATGAGCTGGATTGTTCCCGTGCGAGGTATTAGTGCCTCTCAATGGCCATTTAGGGCGTGTTTATGGATTTCGCCCTCTAAAGACATGTTTTCATTTCCAATCCCAAGTATAGATATTCTCAAATTCTCGTCGTGCTCTAAAACCAGGGGTCCCATGACCATGCGATTAGTTTGTGCGAGTTACATTGGTCAAGTGAGAGATTTTGGGGCCTCTTATGGGGCTGTTTGGCAGGTGTTTTAGGGTTTGTCCCTCTAATAACATGTTTATATTTTTAAGACTAATTCTAGATATATTGAAATTATCACTAATCTCACTAGTGGTCCCATGAGCACGCGGTGAATTCCTATGAGCTGCATTTGTCCCATGCGATGTGTTGGAGCCTCTCACGAGCCGTTTAGGGGGTATTTCTGAGTTTTTCCCTCTAAATACATGTTTTCATTGCTAAGCCCCAGTATAGATATTCTCAAATTATCATCGTGCTCTCAAATTAGGGTTCCCTTGACCATGCGATTAGTTTTTACAAGTTACATTGGTCTAGTGAGAGATGTTGGTACCTCTCATGGGGCTGTTTGGCAGGTGTTTTAGGGTTTCTCCCTCTAACGACATGTTGTTATTTTTAATCCTAATTCTAGATATATTGAAATTATCGCTAAGGACTAAAACTAGTGGTCCCGTTAGCACGCAGTGAGTTCCTATGAGCTGCATTAGTCCCGCGTGAGGTGTTGGTGCCTCTCACGGTCCGTTTAGGGGGTTTTTCTATGTTTCCCCGTCTAAAGACATGTTTTCATTTCTAAACCCAAGTATATATATTCTCAAATTATTATCGTTCTCTCAAATCAGGGGTCTCGTGACCATGCGATTAGTTTGTACTAATTCCATTGGTCTAGTGAGAGATGTTTGGTGCCTCTTATAGGGTTGTTTGGCAGGTGTTTTAGGGTTTCTCCCTCTAACGACAAGTTTATATTTTTTAGCCTAATTCTTGATATATTGAAATTATCACTAAGATCTAAAACTACTGGTCCCGTGAGCATGCGGTGAATTCCTATGAGCTACATCGATCTCGTGCGATGTGTTGGTGCCTCTCGCGTCACCATTTTTAGGGGTTTTTCACTATAACAGCATGTTTTTAAGCCTAAACATAGATATTTTCAAATTATGGTCGTGTTCTAAAAATAAGGGTCCTATGACCAAGAAATCACTCCCTACGAGTTGCATTTGTCCTGTTCGAGCTATTGGTGCCTCTCCCGAGGTTATTTGGGGGATGTTTCAGGATTTCACCCTTTAATGATATGCTTATGTTTTTAAGCCAAGGTCTAAATTTTTTTAAATTATCATCGTGCTATCAGACCCGAGGTCCACACGTTCAATTCCTTCAAGCTGCATTACCTGATTACGAGGTGTTAGTGCCCCTCACAGGGTCATGTTTTGGGGGTTTGCCCTCCAACAACATGATTTTAAGCCTAAGTCTGGATATTTTCAAATTATCGATGTCCTCTAAAACTAGGTGTCTCTTGACCATGCGGTCAGTTCCTACGAGGTGCATTGGTCCCGTGAGAGGTGTTGGTGCCTCTCAAATGCCATTTGGGAGTGTTTCGGGTTATTGTCCTCTAAAGGCATGTGTATGTTTTTAAAACCTAAGTCTATATATTTTCAAATATTATTTGTTCTCTCAAACTGGGGTCATGTGACCACTGCGCCACTTCCTACAAGTTACATTTGTCCCGTGTGAGGTGTTGGTGCCTCTCATGGGGCCATTTGGGCGGTGTTTCGAGGTTTTATCCTCTAACGACTTGTTTTCAAGCCCAGGTCTTGATATTTTCAAATTATCTTTGAGCTCTCAGACCCAGAGTTCGGTTATCATGCGGTCAGTTCCTACGAGCTGCATTTTTCCCGCGCAAGGTGTTGGTGCCTCTAATGGGGCCGTTTGGAGTGTGTTTTGGGGTTTTGGTGCCTCTAACAGAATGTTTTTAAGCCTAAGTGTAGATATTCTCAAATTATGGTTATGGTCTCAAACCAAGGGCCTTGTGACCAGAAGATCAGTTGCTAGGAGTTACATTGGACCCATGGAGGGTATCGGTGCCTCTCACGGGGCCATTTGGGGGGTGTTTCGGGGTTTATCCATCGAACGGTATATTTTAATCCTAATTGTAGATATTTTATAGTTCATCATGTTCTCAAACGATAGGTCCTGTGGCCACGCGGTCAGTTCCTACGAGATACATTTGTCTTGTGCGAGGCATTATTGACTCTCACGGGGCCATTTGGGGGGTGTTTCACCCTTTAACGACATATTTTTAAGCCTAAGTTAATATTTTCTCAAATTATATCTGTATTCTCCAAGTGGAGGTCTCTTCACCACGTGGTCAGTTTCTATGAGTTACATTAGTCCCGTGCAAGGTGTTGGTGCCTCCCCTGGGGCTATTTAAGGAGTGTTTTGGGGGTTCTCCCTCTAACATCATAGTTTTTAGGCTAAGTCTAGATATTCTGAAGTTATGGTCGTGTTGTCACATCAGGGTTCCCTAATCACGCGATCAGTTCCTACAAGTTACATTGGTCCCATGCAGGGTGAGGGTGGCTCTCACAAGGCCATTAGTGGGTGTTTCAGTGTTTCTCCCCCTTGCAACATGTTTTTAAGCGTAAATATAAATATCTTCAAATTATCATCATGTTCTCATATCGGGGGTCCCGTGTCCATGTGGTCACTTCATACAAGTTACATTGGTCTCAAGAAATGTGATAGTGCATCTCACGAGGTCATTTGTGGGGTGTTTTGGGGTTTCTCCCTCTAGCGGCATTTTTTAAGCCTAAGTCTATATATTTTCAAATTATCGTACTTCTCTAAAACCGGGGTCTCGTTACCACATGGTCAGTTACTACGAGCTCCATATGTCCCGTGCGAGGTGTTGGTGCCTCTCACGGGGTAGTTTGGGGGTGTTTCAGGGTTTCTCACTCTAACAACATGTTTATGTTTTTAAGCCTGGGTTTAGATAATTTCGAATTATCATCGTTCTCTCAAACTGGTGGTCCCGTGAACACGTGGTCTGTTCTTACGAGTTACATTGGTCTCGTGCGAGGTGTTGGTGCCTCTCACGGTGCCATTTTAGGGGTGTTCCCTACCGGAATTTATTAAGCCTAATTCTACATATTTTTAAATTATCGGTGTGCTCTCAATATGAAGGTCCCGTGACCATGCAGTAAGTTCTTATGAGTTACATTAGTCACGTGCGAGGTGTTGATGCCTCTTGCGGGGCTGTTGGGGGTGTTTCGGGGTTTTGTCATCGAATGAAATGTTTATGTTTTTTAGCCTGAGTCTAGATATTCTCAAATTATCAATGTGCTCTCAAACCGGGGGTCCCATGACCAAGCGATTCGTTTCTACGAGTATCATTGGTCCCGTACGATGTGTTGGTGCCATTCACAAGGCCGTTTGGGTGGATTTTTTGGGTTTCACCCTCTAACAACATGTTTTAAGCCTAACTATAGATATTTTAAAATTATCATTGTGTTCTCAAATCGAGGGTCCTGAGACCACGCGGTCGATTCCTAAGAGCTGCATTGGTCCCGTGTGAGGTGTTGACGCCTCTTTCGAGGCCATTTAAGGGGTGTTTTGGCGTTTGTCCCTCTAATGACATGTTTTTATTTTAAGCCTAGGTCTTGATTTTCTTAAATTATCACTTTCACTCAAATCGGGGGTCCTGTGACCATGCGATCATTTCTAATGAGTTACATTGCTCCCGTGCGAGGTGTCTGTGCCTCTCATAGGTCCATTTCGGGGGTGTTTGGGGTTTTCTCCCTCTAACGTCATATTTCTAAGCCTAAGTCTAGATATTTTGAAATTATAATTTGTTATCAAATTGAGGGTTCCGTGACCATGCGATCATCTCTAACGAGCTGCATTGTCCTGTGAGAGGTGTTGGCGCCATTCACGAGGTCATTTTTGGGATGTTTCGGGGTTTCTCCCCCCAATAGCATGTTTATGTTTTTAAACATAAGTCTTGATATTCTTAAATTATCATTATGCTCGTAAATCGGCGGTCGCGTGACCAAGCGTTCTATTCATACGAGTTGCACTGGTCCCATGCGAGGTGTTGGTGCATTTCACGGGGCAGTTTCGTGCTTTCCCCATCTAACAAGGTAGTTTTAAATTATCATTGTGTTCTCAAACTGGGGGTCCCGTGACCACGCGGTCAGTTCCTTCGAGTTTCATTTGTCCCGTATGAGGTGTTGGTGTCACTCACGGGGCAGTTTTGATGGTCTCCCTCTAACAGCATGTTTATGTTTTTTAGCCTAAGTCTAGATATTCTCGAATTATCATGGTGCTCTCAAACCGTAGGTCCCATGACCACACGATTAGTTCATACGAGTAACATTCATTCCGTGTGAAGTGTTGGTGACTCTCACGGGCTGTTTGAGTAGAGATTCGAGATTTCGCCACCCTATAACGACATGTTTTTAAGCTTAAGTCAAGATATTTTCAAATTATAATCTTGACCTCAAATTGAGGGACCCGAGGACACGCGGTCAGCTCCTATGAGATGCATTCACTACAAGAATTTTAGGTTTATATGACGTTAAAAAGTAACGGGAAAATATAAAAAAGCGTCGGGAAAACAATAAACGTCGGCGTAGTTGCTGTTGGTAATTCACGACGTTTATAAAAAATCTCAGGTTATCTGTCTTCCTGGATACCATTTGCCACATTTAATTTATAAAAGTCCTAATCACTTGCCACGCTTGAACAATAAACGTCGGAATAATTTTCCACATTTGAATAAAAAATGTCAGAACAAAAAATGGTCCCCTTTCAAAAACACCAAAATTGTTTTTCTCCTTACCAAACTAGCGCCAACAATAACATAAAAAAATCACAATTTTTTTTGTCTATTTACAATTATTAAGGATGTTATGATGACACCAAATTATCAAAAGAATATAATTATAGACATTTATATTAACTAGTCACCCTTTATATCCCATGATCCAAAAAAACATCATCTATATCATCAAAATATATAACGTTCTCCACCAATACCCTAACAATATTAAACAAGAGTCCAAAACGTCGGAACATCTAAATACCAAACACAATATCCATACTAACATTCTACCTGTAGCCTAATACTAAAAATATGTCTAACATTCGTGAAAACACCTTATCCATGAGCATGATAAAATGCAAACGTGCAAAAATGAAGAAAAGCAAAGTGTCAAAGATTAATAAATCAAAGTTATAAAAATATCATGACTTACATTATAAATTTAGACTACTTGTGTTTCTTTGCCTCCTTTGATGCCACGCGATCCTGAAATAGGAGAGAAAAAAGAAACACTTGATCAATAAATCTATTTTCAATATTTTTTGTATTATATAGTGTCATAAAATTATAATTTCAAACATACACAAAATACATATTAATTGCACATCATATTAACAAAAGTTACATGGACATAGTTTAATTTACATTAACAATTCAAGTATAAAAAATAGGGAAAAAATAACTAATTAAAATTTAACTAACAAGTTTAAATCAAATTTACATTAACAATGCAATAATATAATACTTTTTCCTAGTTTAATGGCTTACATAGTGGGTCTTGTTGAGATTCTATTATATACAAGTAAGAGAACATTTGCTGGAGGCATACAGTAGAAAAGTGATTAAATCTAGTGTGAAAAAGGATTCTTGAGTTTCATAGTAATTGATTTTTTTGGCTTCTATTCTGTATGAAGCTTTCACTTTCCACCATATACCATTATCTACTCTATACTTAAACCTACCGTTCAATAATATACTTGAACTCCTGACTCACCTCCTTATCTCAACAAGATACCTCTCTTACCCTTTCTTATCATCTCCTATATTTATATGTTTTCTTGTAATGTACATAGAGGAGTTTTAACAACATTTGGCATTATCAATATACGTATATCTTGTTACAATAACTCTTTTCATATTATTCCACTAGTATTTATTGCAGATCCTGTATGATGCATATTAGTCATAAATGTAAAGGCAAGAATCATCTCTGGCCTCATATTTTTGGTTGAAGGATAATTGAGAACATTGAACTATCAATTACTTAACAAGCCAGGTTGTCCATTGCATTTTAATCTCAAGACATTATAAATAAAATCTAATTAACATGCACAGATGATCTCCAATGACATAGGACAATTTTTTTTTAGATCATTACAAATAGAAGATGGAAATAACAAACACATAGTTCACAAGTACAAAAGATAAGCATCAATAAGCGGGACTTTGTATAGTGATATGAAATTTGTCTTTGAGTGCATGAGGTTCTAAATTCGATTTTAAGAATGCAGAATTTGCTAAGAGTACTAGAATTTATTTATCTTATTATTTACTTTATGGAAAAAACATGAATGAAAAGAACATGTTCCAAGAAATACAAAAAATAATTCAATTATGTGCAATCTAAAACAAGCATACGTTGAAACAATATAGTGACCCAAATAATTATCTAGTGAAACTATTCAAGTGCAGTTTCCCAAGGACAATATTCAAATCGGAGAAACGATAGTGGAATCTATAGACCATTAACTAAATCAAAATTAGGTCAAGGTTGCGTAGTTGAAGTCAACTACATTAGCGTCATAGTGGCATGAGTTTTCCTTTAAGAGTAAAATCCCACGGAAGGTAAACATTACTTTACCTAAGAAAAATCTTCAACATAAATGGAAATATTACCAATAAATTCCCAGAAAGCTTCATACAGAATAAAAACCAAAAAATTATCATGGACATTTCACAGCTTGAAAGATGAATTCAAGTAGCTGTTTTATTACAGATCTCCCAAAAGATCACCCAAATAAATTTTGAAGAAAGTAAATTGTGAAGCTAGTAACAGAGAGATTACATCCATTGCAGGTCCTAGCGGAGCTGGGAAAACTACACTGCTACAGATTATTGTCGAAAAGATATTCCCAAGGAGAATCTCTATCCACGTACTAGTCAATGGCTTCCCCAAAGTTTAGTTTATCATACCAACTAAATTTTAAAACTTACTCTTTTAATTGATGGGATCAAATCAAAATTTATTATCCACCAGCATTTATTTTAGAATATCGCATTGAAACCATCCACTCCTGCAGCACTATCTTCACTAAGAGATCTCGCTATTATGAATATATCTTATTCTTCCGGTATTATAACGAGGGGTTGATTCATCTCTTCAGAAACTCCTTTAGGAATGACATTAAGTAACCCACTATCATTTGAAGTAACTTCAGAGGTTAAAAGCTCTTCAAAATGATTGGTAAGTTCATCTTTAATATCATCCTGAGTATCTAACCGTACTCCATCTTTATTTTTCAATCTATGGATCCATAATTGCCTTCTTCTTTATTTTACCACAACACGATAAAATTTAGAATTTTTGTCTCCTTATTGAATCCACTAAGATTTTGGCTTTTTTTTAATAGGTACAAAATAAGACTCTTGCAACTGATTTATTGGGAAAATTTTCACTTGGATACTAGCATGATCTTCTGAATGATAATCAATAGGGCCACTTCTGAGCAATCTTCAATCCAGTTATCATGATCTACCTGATCAGGTTTGTTGACCATGTTTTCAAGTTCATGACTAAGCCACTTCAACAAAATAGTATCAGGGTTATTATCTTGGTAAGCTTCATTTATTACTTGAATAGGTTCTTGAGAAGGTATATATGCAGGAATATAATGTTCTCGAGCATGAATTTTTAAGGTGATTCGATTTTTGGGATCTTTAACATTATTTTTCAAAACATTGTGATTTTTTATTACATAGTGGGAGAAATAAAGAGGTACATCCTCATAGGAACTTTCTTCCAAAAAACCTTTAGAACATCATCTCATCCAAACTCTACGTGGATGTTTAAGGGCGATGTACGTCTCTACACAAACTCTAGCTAGACTAACTAAGTCTATTTAGAGTTATTGTGGAGTTGTCAAGTTGTAGAGGTTTCTCACCACTTCTACGATTGAAAATAATGAAGCTTTTGCAAAAAAAGAATTCGAAGATTGGTTAAATTAATCCATATAGGAGAAATGTTACTCTCTATGTCAAAGTTGGAATTCAAAAGACTAATCATCTTTTTTGGATTGGAATCACTAAATACCACATATATATTAGATATCCAAATGTGTTGAAATAGACCCCAAACCATAATAATAATACTTTAATTCTATGCCAACCAATTTGGTCGATGATTTGGGAGATGTAGCTTTGATTGGGACTCATAGCATAAGAAGAATCTCATGTGAGGAGTTTGAATATATTTTTACTCTGTGTTCCAAAATATTGGAAATGATACATTAAACAACACCGAAAGATGAGTTGCTCATAAATATAGGCAACTTCCAAATCGACAACTAGCTATGGTGAACCTTGTAGATGAATGACTTCAATAATAGGTTTCTGGAAAACCTACTTATGTAAAATGGAATAAAAGATTGCCAATCTTTGTTTGTCCTAATCTGATAATTATTTTTCTTCATTCATTTTATATGCTTGTTTGAGGTGGGTGTTTTTTGTTGGTTGATGATAAGTTTTGAATGTAATCTATTATGCATAGAGATCATTGTATTCCAAAAATGTTAGTTTTATCTACATTCCTGATTTCCCAATCGTGTTTTTCTTAGTAGTCTTTCTAAGAACTGAAGTTGAAACCAAGACATGAAATGACAAAAATAACACAAAAATTATAGCCTCGGGCATCGAGAACATAACATAAATACTATGCACTCATTTCATCCAGATTCAAATCCTGGCCTTGGATGAAATAGCAGTTATATGATTAAGAACAAGTAGAGGTACTGTTAAGTATCCAATAAATAGTTAAGTATGAAGGGATGATGAACAGTTAAGCATTTTAGTTATTTACTTTAAGTATCCAATGATTAAGTAGTGGTAGTGTTATGTTTTGAATGTAATAAATTCACATTGTGACTATTCTATGTGGATACATCTAATTTGTGGATACATCTAATTCGTTCACATCTTTCTTTAAAACTTTTTTTCCTGCAAATTTTCCTAACTAGTCTATAATTTGAATAAAGGATATGATGGTTCTTTCTGTGAATTCACAATGGGTAAAACACATTTATGATAATGGACATAGATGTTTAGCAAACAACACACATAATATACAAAGGGATAAAGAGAATATATATTCCATGCTAAAAATAGTAAAGATCCGAGCACACATTTCCATCTTAATAACTCCATAATAGAAACATTGAATACATATATATTCAATTATACACACACTTCTAATGAATTTTTTCATAATGTGTTAGAACTCGGATGTGACCAGTGGCAAGCTAGTGATTTTCGTTCCTGGGTAACGGATAAGAAAAGAAACATATTTTTATGTACCAAAACGTGAGAAACTTATCAAGACAGTCATCCAAATACAATGTTCTACATTAGTTTTGAGGTTAAAGTGTCATTAATTTCTTATGTGCATTGAGAGTTCAATAACAACTTCCAAGGATAAGAATCACAACTAAGACATTTATCCAAATTCGGCATGATGTGTAAGATTTTAAACAGGTATGTATGTAGAATTATGGATTAATGCGGGTGGAGTGAAACAGTATTAACTTATGAAAAAATAGAGAAACAAATATTTTCTTAATAAAATAGACTAACCAGACAATATTTTTTAAGTTGAGATCGTGATATGATATGTGGTGGTATTTTCCTTAGTGGCAGTAATTGTCGTTGCGATTGAACCTCTGATTGGAATTGCATAGAAGGTTGCAATGATGCTAAAAGATCAATATTGGCACCATTAAGAACCTATAGGAATACAAAAAAATGTCAAATGTAATGCATGAAAATTAGCCAACCGTACTCGTATAAATCTATAATTAATAATCGTTGACCTATTCAGTGCTTGAAGACACATCTTATGGAGATTGCATAAAACTATCCTTAGCACACATATGAGACTTCAGCGCCTCCATCCGAGATTCCATAGCAGATACTTTTTCTTGCATTTGAGCTTCCATCTTCTCTTTCATTTTAGCTTGCTTCCTTTCATAGTTCGCCTCCATCTCACGACGTACCCACTCCTTTTCAGCCTCTATCTCACATCGCATCCTCTCTAACTCTTGTTGATGTCGCGTATCAATATCCGTCCTATGAGCCTCAGAAATCATATATGATCAGCTGAATACCATACTCGGCATGACACCAAGCCCAAATGTCTGCACACGACCATTCCTTTCAGGTTCCATAATTCGACCAAATATGTCATCTCGTGCAACAACGGTCTCCGCAATCCATGGATGTTTCTATTCTAGTCCATCCATATCTTTCTATAAAAATCAAATCAAGTTATCATCATAATGAATACCGTTCCGAAAATTATAATTCGATAATTAACACTTGACATGGCACCCAAATCCATTTTTAAAAGAAAAATAATGTTTTCTTAAAAGATAATACACATGCAAACAAAAATCAAGTTGTTTAAATTGTCATTAAAATCCAAAATGCACATACAATTAATCGACCAGCTTCTTCATTAACTGGCCCCTTATCCTTGGTTATATGTGTCTCCTTATATACCATCTTACGAGTTGGTTGGTGTCCAATTCTTTTAGAAATCTACAGGCACAAGGTTTGAAGTGTCAATATATCATATATTTTCACTTAATTTGTCTCCAATGAAAATAGAACGCAATAATGATTAAAAGTATCAAATTGTTACCTTATTTTTAACTTGAGCATGACTAGTCCTCCAAGATGTGTGTGGTGTTGCCATACATGCACGGATGGCTTTGTTCTTCGCACTTTTTGCCTGCTATGTGGAAAACACAATTGATATATATCATATGACGACGTCAATGACACTACCACAATTTTTACTCTGGTGTATCCGCTCTCATGGCACTACTACTTAATGTAATCAATATTACAATCCAAACCGGTAGTGTATTGACACATAAATATTGGTTGGTGACTTAGTTTCACCATAGATGTAATTTATTTTAAAAAATTCTAGTCATGTGTTTAGGGATGGGAATCCACTAGTGCATACATATACGTGTACAATCATTATATGGATCTCATGCTCAAAGTGATAAAACACCTAATCGAAGATAGAATAATGTAAATAATCTTGCTAAAATATACCTATACTTTAGCCGAGTTCCAATTATAGATGATCGTTTTCCTTTAATCTTCCTCGACCATTGGGGGACAATGCACCAAGCGTTCCTCATTAGTCCTATATTTACTATAACCCTCACTTTTTGCTATGGCCTTCCACTCCTTCCACTTTTTTCCAACGGACTCCATGAGGAATTTTCTCATCTCATTCGTGGCATTTGTATTGTCCTGTATTGAATGACATGTTAGAGAACTAAACAAAAAATTTGGAACCAAAAGAATCAATCAATGTTATTTTAGAATGAATAAATGAAAATCAAATGTCTATGAAAACTATAGTTACATAAGGTCTATTCAAATTATGGTTACATAAGGTCCATGAACATTATAATTGTAATTTTTATGAAACTACATGCACGAGTATGTATAAAATTACCCCTATATCTATCTTCATGTTTAGTGATAAGTGAGGGTATTGTGAGAAATTGAAAATTTGACAACCCACAACGTTTTATAATAGTAGATAATACTGTTATATGGGTCCAAATTACATTCTTCCCTTCTTTTGGAACTTGTCTCCAATTAAGGAATGTCAATGGTGGTAATTGTCCATTCCGTGCTAAACCCCCTAAATTTGAAGCGAGTATACATGTTGTCTTCTCAATCGGTTGTCAATGCTCATTCACCTCGATGTTTAAAATCCCACCATCTTCAACCCACCAAATATGCATTAACGTGGGGCCTCGAACTCTTCTTTGCTCCTCCTTTGCTTGTCCGGAACTAGGTACTAATTATTAAGTAGGCGAAGATAAAAATTAGTAATCTTGTAATATATAGACATGTAGATAAAACATAGTGTATCTGGACAGTAATTTTAGTAATCTAATTTAGGTAAGGGAATTCAATAAGTCGTATTTTTGTATATCCAACCAAAACCGACCGAAAAATCAGTTGTGTAATATTAGTTTGCCTTACTTGCGTCATGATCTTGTTGTTCACTATTGGATGTCAATGGAGGGCTAAATGGTGTAGTAGTAGTGTTAGTAGGTGGCCAATTTGATGGAGGTTGAGGCATAATAAATGATCTTTCACCTATGTGCTCTTACGACTCCTTAGGGGATGGCATAGATCCTATAACGTGTTGGGCATGCGATCTACATGTTGTCATCGTACTGTACAAAACAGGAAAAACATTAATGTTAGTTGTACTATGGAGAATATATCTAATAGATATAAGGTGGAAAAAATAGCGTCCTTTCACAAGATAGAGATATATTTTCAAATTTCAATAATAACTTTGATGGGAATTTTATTTTCCTCAATGTCTATGATGACCACACTAGGCAAATTATAGTTCTAATTTTGGCTATGAAGTACCACTTGGAGAGTTACCAAAACTACTTGGAGAGTTGCCTCGAAGTTTGTTTTCTTGCAATACATTAGTATTTTTGAAATTGTGTATGGACATGTTTTTTAACATTCCTGTTAATTTCATTGGTTTTCCTAAACTTAAGATCTTGGAGCTAGATTCAGTTATATATAGGAAGGATAATTCGGCACAACATATCTTTTTCCAGTTGTCCTGTTCTTGAAGATTTAGTTATATCTAGACTGACTTGGGATAATTAGCAAATTTTAAATATCACTTCTCAGTCTTGTAGTTTTTTAATGGATCCAGGTTTGATCTTAAAATCTCGGTCTTGAGCTGCAAGGTTAAGAGAAGTGAAATATTTTTGTAAATATATTGTGAAAGTGGAATATTTTTGTAAATATGTATTTAAAGTGAATTTTTAAAATAAAAAACTCCTTTAAGTGAGTATTTACTCAACCACATTTAATGACAATTGCAAACTAATAATTAAATATGGTACCTCATTGTAAACATTTTATGGCAATTCTGAACTAAAATATGTTAAAACTATAGCTTTATGAGAACTCTTCATATTGACCAATTCAGTATGAACTCCACTACTACATGTAATTATTTCTCGTGGGGTGTATCCATTGATATTGGGGAGATAATTGATTGTTTACCATAACAACCAAATAGATCATCTTCTCTATCTTCATTTTAAGGAAATAAGAAGCCATCGGTGGCCAACATTGGCATCTCACATTAATTTTAGACTTTGAATTCCCTAGATAGGACCAACATTGAAACAATCAATGTTATTGTTAATTCTATGGATAGGACCTACATAGTCTAGTAACTCCGTAGGCGTATTTGTAAGCGTAGCCATAATACCGATATTATTTTCGCCTAAACTAGTCAGAACATTGGTCGTGGCTTGCATTGCCACATCTGCATCTTCATCATTTCTTTTTTCTCTCCCCCTTCAATTCTTATATACGTTGCATATAACCCATTCATCCAAATTTGTACAATTAATGAAGAAATTACGAAATAAGTCAATAGAATGTAAGAATCAAGTAGTCGCGTAACATACTGCCTGATATTAATTTCTTATCGAATAATTTAAAGAGAGAAGTACCTTTCAGTACAAACAAATTGAACAGTGTCATAAAATTAACATCCATACGTTCATTTGTCATTCAAAATCAAACGATCAATTGCAGTATAATAAAATCAAATTTAAACAGAGATCAACAAGCAGACTTTTGAATTCAATTTCACAATATATAGACCAATCGTATATGATATATCTGTAATGTGTATTTCAAGGTGTTAGTTTATAGAATTAAACATGTTCTTTGAGGCCGTGTGAAAGGCTGAATATGTAAAAGGGATATCAATAGCTGATAATGTCTTACTCATAAACTTATATAGGACCTCAAAAGAAATTATTCAAAAAAATAATGGGT
This sequence comes from Sambucus nigra, assembly GCA_949130495.1. Lineage (NCBI taxonomy): Eukaryota > Viridiplantae > Streptophyta > Magnoliopsida > Dipsacales > Adoxaceae > Sambucus > Sambucus nigra. The sequence continues at coordinate 251,938,909 of OX422215.1, forward strand.
TACTTTATGTGAGATAAACACTGACAGTCACACATTACTAAATCTTATGACTAAGTTAGCACAAAACATTGTCACTACAATTATATCTGTATTGAGGAATCTCACAAAGGTCTGCTTGGTATTGTATGAGAATTTTCCATCACAACGACAAAGATCCACAAGCCTACCCTTAAAGACACTAACAAGTTAAAACAATCCAATGGTCAGGTGTACCTAGAACAAGTCATAACTAGGAGAGAAGCATGTATTGGTATTATGAATCCTGACATAGGAGAACTCGCCTTGTATTCTCATCCTTTTTATTTGTAAAATTGTTTGGATTTTTTAAATCAGTATTAGATTTAGGGAGGTATGCCTAAGTGTCTAATTCAACATTCATAATTTAACGACATTTCAGACTCAATCATCAATTTTCAGAGGAGAATTAAGGAACAAGTTTGCAGGACAACCCTTAGAAATTAACTAAGTAAATCATTCAAATATGTTGCTTTCGCCTGGGTTCCGAGTCAAGTTCAATGCACATACACTTTTAATAATTTATTTATTGCAATAATAACCAAAATAAATCTTAATTTTGGAATGTATAGTTTACATTAATTTTGCATTCACATTTTTGGTTCCTTCATTTTGACCACAAGCAATGGTCTCATACAGTAAAATTTCAATCATTAAATTATCCAACAATTTGAAGGTAACATTGACAACTACTAACACATATATAAGTAAAAGACATAAGTGAAAGATTTGTAAAATGAAAAAGTCAATGCCAGACGAAACTAAGGATCTTGTGGATCTACATTGCATATTAGGGGTACGAATGAGCTGAATCAATCCTTTTGAGTTCAATTTCACAATCAAATTAAGATTGTCTCAAAAAGAACAAGATATTATCACCAAATAACAAATGTGAGATTGCAGGATTTTTCTCGAGATAGAAATACCCTTGAGATGTCAACTCCTCTTTCAACTTTAGTTATGGAAATAAGATGATAAATAGGTAGGGTTATAGTAGATCTCATTGACTCAATCCCCTCGTGGGAGTGATAACACCCACTGGAACTTTGTATATAAGAACCGTATAATTAATAGAGGAGACACATATCATAATACAATCAATCCATGGAATGTGAAATCCCAAAGCCTCCAAAATTTCCAGCAAATAAACTCAGTCCACCCTATCATATTCTTTACTCTTGTGTAGTGTCTTTCAGTGGCTGATTCTTATAGGGTACCTATATTTCATAATTTGAGTGGAAATTGGAGGGGGCGCTCCAGTGATAGTATCACATTCTACATTGATTTTATACAACAAATGGAAGCACAAGACCCAAATACAAAAGACTACTACCAAAACATATGCACACGACAATGGGTTCAACCAACCACACCTTTATGTGAATGATATGACATACAGGAATAGCTTGGTTTGTTAAACCTAAACCCATAATAAACTACTAAAATCTAAAGTTAATAAGAATAATTACTAAATAAAAGAAATCAACAAAACCAAGACGTCTTTATATGAATCTTATTAAGAAAGATCAACTAATATGAATGAGTAGAAAAATAATTTGAAATCCAGTTATCATTGCAAGTTCAACTACCTAGCTAATAAAATTTTCTAATCATCTTCATTTGTCTCCACTTGTGCTTCCATATCAACTGTTATTCAAGTTGCACCTTGCCTGACCCAACTAACATCGTCATCACGTGTGAATAGCTAACAAAATTTTCTAATCATCTTCATTAATAATATACCCTGTGAATATTTTTACTTTTTTAAAGGGGCCCAAAGCTAACATCTGAATTTCTTGTGATAGTTCTATGTTCGTTGTCTCAAGTAACTTTCGCACCTATTTGTCATTTACAAATACTATATTAAATGCCATGCTTTTGTAATAATATAATTATAAGTGTAATTTAGTTTCAGCATGCATATTACTTACATGATCTTTAAACCACAAATGAAACGTTTCAATATGAATGATATCCACTTCATCATCTCTAAGACTAGGATATTTACTCTCGAAATGGAGAAATTTCATCTATGTTGACAACCACATATCGATGTGACTGTACATATGTAATGTCGTCAAGCACAAATCCCACTGATTTTCCTAACTTACGACGACATTTTTTATCAAGAGTATTTCCTTTGTCATTCCTTACTGGTCGGTTACATGTCGTCTCAACATCCTGCAAATACCTTGAACAAAACATCAAGCATTCTTCTACCCAATACCCATGGGGGAAAGTTATATATTATCACAATTCGGGGCCACGTGCTATGAATAATACTCAAGATTATAGTTCGCGGGTCCATAACAAAATATGAATAAACGTCATCGATTATTTTCCAAGTAAGAGAATCAGTGGGATGCCGTACATTTCCATCATCAATACATTCCTCGACATGCCATCTCATTTCTGATGCTATCTTTGAGGACATATATAGCCTTTGGAGTTATGGTATCAAAGGGAATTATCTTAACACCTTCGAATGAATTTTTCGGTCTATTGGAATATCCTCATCTCCCTGAGCCTTTGATTGTTTATATCTTGGGGTGTGGAACTTTCGACATTCACTCTCATGTTCTGTATCATTCCAATATAGCATATAATCGTTAGGTCATGCATGTATCTTCTTATACTCTAGCCTCAAGTTTGCAATCAGCTTGCATTCTTCATAAAAAGACTTTTTCAATGTTTCACCCTCGGGAAATGCACCTTTTAATAATTCAAGCAACATTGTAAAGGTCTTGTTGCTCCATCCACTAAGGCACTTTATATGCAACAGTCGTACAATTAAATGAGAGTGTAGAATACTTCTTATAATCTTGTACAACTCCGGCTCAGCTTCTTTTATCAGATTAAATAATATCTTAGTTTCTTCATCGGTACCCCCACCCATATGTTGATGCTCCTCATCACTATCCATAAAGTTAAGCGGGTTTGAAGGAGGAATTCTAAAGGCATCATGTATCATCTCTCATATTTCATCACTAACAACTGATTTGAAAGAGGGAACTGAATATGAGGAAGAATCCTATGAAAAGTCCAACAAGTATAACTCGCTAGAAAACCATTTAGTAATATATGTTACACCACCTCATCTTTCTTCACAAATATCATTTTGCAGAACTTTTTACATGAACACAATATTCTTTCAGCATTTAGATTTATTATCAGAGGCAAATTTAAGGAATTCCTCCACTCCTTTCTCGTATAAAGGATGTCCCATATGTTTTATATTAATCCAACTCTTATCCATCAGTATATTCGACCTAGTGAAAACAAAAACAAAAAAAAATATTTGAAATTAATGCGAGAAATCATTATTGACAACATAGATCTTACGATTATAGGTAAACAATTATGACTCAAATAATAATGAAAAAACATACTTACATATTAAACGATTATAGGTAAAAAATTTGTGGATTTTCCTATGGCGGGATACCATTGGTAATTGGTTCAGTTATGAATTTATTTTGAACTATCAAGGGAGATGCAAATAAGAAATTTATCTTAAATTTAGGGTTCCAAACCCCAAATTTCGTGAAACCAAAATCATGATAGATTGAAACACACAAATATCTATAAAATATGAGATGATGGGGTTTACTTGTTCCAAATTATCAATGATTCAGATCGAAATTCTTAGTCAATCTAAGGGTCTCATATTGTGCCATGTAATTATGATATGGCAATTGGAGATAACATATATTATGACATGGTAACCTCCTTTGAACTCTATTAGAGGACAGGGCTCGAGGTTATTCCCTCTCTCTCCCCATTACTATCTATCAATCTTCGATCTCTCCCTTGATTTTCTTGGTTTACAGAGGATATAGGACTTTTCATTGGGACTCACAGACTATAGTGGTTAGACTAGACAACCTAAGATATGGGAAATGTCTATATCTTCACGCCACATAGAGAGAGAAACTTGATTGGGGCTTCTCTACATCTTCAGACAATAGAGAAAGAAAAAACTCTTCTAGGTCTTTCACAAGTGTTGGTCTGGAACTCATGCGTTTGATATCTCTTCGTCTTTAAATCATGCAGTCATCAAGCTTGCACCATATTAACATCTCACCAATGTCAAGCCAAGGGAATTAAAGTTCGATGACTTTCCTTTGAAAAATATTCTGATGTGCTAAGAACCCTTATAATAGAAAGTTTTTCCCAACTAGGAGGTCCCATTCAAGGTTAAAAAAGGCAGACCTTAGTGGTGCCGAACATTTTACAACATCGGATGCCATTGATATACCCTGATAATGGAACCAACAAAATTAAAGAAGTTTTATTTTAAATTAGGTCATTATCTAGTGTCTTTAGTCAACTAAGTTTATCTTGTCCAGCTTTAGTTAGAGAATTTATGTACTAAATTCTAATTTTTCAATTGTTTGAAGCATAAACTGTGGCTCGCCTCCGAGAAGAGTTAATTAAGGACAATTTTTTCTTTAAAAATACATGTTATTCAATAATTTCAGGTTTTGTTATATTAACATAAAAATTTTGAGCTACTTTCATAGAACTAAAATACCTACAGTGGTTCCATAATAATAAATGGACTTGATATTTTTGTTAGTTGAAATCATTGGACAATGATTTCCCCCATAAAAGGTAGATTTCCACTATATATTCCTAGGTCTAAGGATGAATTTGACAACACAACCTAAATGGTAAGCACATGATAAAAAAGAACACAAAAGAGTTGTGGTCATCCTAGATGGGCTCTCCACAAGAGGCTTTGAATGAAACTGGTGTCAAGGAAGAAAATCCACTTTCTGCCACTCGTGTGACGTTCACAGGATCCCAAAGGACATAAACGTGGTCATCGTCAAGGTTATGTGAATTTGTAAAGATTGGAGATTCCAAACTATTTTACTAAATATAGGCCAAAAATGTAGTTGTCCCCGAAGAGGCGACGTGAAAAAATTAACTGATACAAAAAACCAAATTCATCATGGGATCGGCGACTAAGTTACAGAGTGGGAAGGTATTAGGCTTCCACTTTGCCCTTTAGATATCTCATGGTCTATAAAAATGTTCTCCCTCTCCTCAAATGCATAGTTCTGTGTATAATGTGTGTGGTGTGAAAAATGTGTATATATGTGAAAAGTGAGTGAGGAATGAAATCATCATGTGCGCATCAGGGAGAAAGACAAGAATGAATCATTCGAAGGAGTATAACTACAATAAACAAAAGAATATTAAAGAAAGAGTATAACTATGAGAGAGTGAGTATGTCTGTCTAACATGGTCACTAAAAAAGGCAAGCAAATAATGATATATATGTAAAATACTCATGAATTTATAGTGAGAAGAATAAAATAAGAAAAATAAGCATAGAGATTACTCGAATCCCAAAATAAACTCGAGATGCTTACATAGATGGAATTGGGATCAAAGTCCACATAGTTCAACAATAAATAAAGGTAGTGTCTAACCCATAAATCTGAAACAACATTTATCTATTTTAATTTGAGAAAAAGTGGGCACAAGTGATCAAAATGTTAAAAAAAATTTGGAAGAAAACTCTAATTTGGGATTCATGAATTAAACTCTCTTTTGGGGGTTTTGAGTTTTTAAAAATAATTTTCACATGATATAAATATTAAAAAAGTGATTAGGTGGTGAGAAAATAAAAATTTATTATGAAACAAGCTAAAAATAATCAAATGTAAGAAATAACAATAAGTTAATAATGTTGGATGAGTGGATTTTAGACCTTCTACATAATTTTTATTCTTGTTTCTGAGGTGATGCAACCTTATTTTGAGGGTCGTGAAATGGTCAAAATGTGGTGGAAAAAATTTAGGTGTGAGTGATGTAATAGAATGTTAAGAGAATGTTTAGAAAAAAATGTATCTATCACACTGATTCTGAGACAAAATGTCATGCATAACGAGGTCGGGCTTTCTTAAATTGGAAGACATAATAGGAAAAAAAATACCAAGCTTCCCTAAGGTATGACTGTTATCATGACCCTTGGATTGCTGATAGGCAGGTCTGCCAGACTTACCAACCATGTAAAGTACCCTATGCCTGCAAGCAGGGGAGGAGTGCCTATAGGTAGTCAAAAAATGGATTTCCTAGGAAAATGGTCATAAAATACAAAGCGTAAGTCTATTTGACATACGACTGGGACCATTGGAAAAAGAATTCACATCTATTTAAAAGTGTGGCGAGATACTCTCTGGTTCAGGAGTTTATTAAAATAAAACGAAGCTTGGGAATGTCCGATGACCTTCTGTTTAGAATTACGGCATAAAGAAGTTGTTGAATGCGAATTATAAGTCTGATTTATGCATGGTATGGGACATTGGAAAATGGATTCAGAGCTCGATGAAAGTTCATTGAGATAATCTCAGGAAATAATTGACCAAAGTCAAACGAAGATTAGGTAACATCTGGTGACCTTTTAGGTTAAAAGTTTGCTAAATGTGAACCTTAAGTTCAATTCGTGTATGGTATGGAAAATTGGAAAGGGGATTCAAGACCTTGTGAAAGTTAAATGCAATACTCTCGGTTTTGGGAGTTTACTAAACTCAAATAGAGATCAAGGAGTGTCCAATGACCTCTGGTTAAATATTATAAGGAAGACTGGGAATTCGAGAGTTAAGAGGGAAGTGTTTGGGCTCCGTTGGAGATACATGGGGATACTAAAATTGGGTGTCTATAGATACCCTAGACAATTGAGCTTAAGAATAGAGAAGTTCTTAGAAATATAGACGCTCTAATAAAGGTTTATGAGTGTCGCGTTCTTATGAATGGGACATATGGGGGGGATCACTTGATTTTAATCATGCTAGGGATAAATGCCTGATTATATAGATCGAGGGAATATAGGTACCCGATTCATGGTGTCAAAGCCAATTTTTAGGACACAAAGAGTGTACACAACCAATTCAAATGTTTGAGGACAATTTTGAGGGCCTAGGTAAAGTATGAGGACCTGAAGATCATATTTGAGAAAATTAGAGGATCAGAGCCAATTATGTGGGCCAAAAGAATGTAAGTGATCGATTTAGAAGGTTGATGCCAATTCTGAGGGACTATTCAAATTATGAGGATTTAATGGGGTGTATGCTATTAATTTAGAGGATCGTCAACAATTCTGGGGCAAAATATCGATTATGAGGACCTAAATGGTATGTGCGACCAATTCATCGGATCGTAACCAAATATGAAGGGCAAGGTCGATCCAAAGGACATAAAGGGTTCATGTGGCCGATTCGAAGGATTACATCCAATTCTTATATTCAAGGTTGATTTTAAGGACCTAATGGGGCGTATGTGGACTATTCATACGATTATAGCCAATTCTGAGGGCCAAGGTCGATTCTGAGGAGTTAAAGGGTGTAAAGGTCAATTATGCATTCTTACGGGTGTATAGATCAATTCCAAGGACTAAGTGGTGAAGAGGTCAATATTGTGGACGTAAAGAAGTTTTGGAATGGATGTGATGATTTTTTCAAAAGTTTTGGATTTCTTTTTAAGTTTTTTAATGATTTTTTAGATGCCTTGATTTTAGAATTGTGGGTATTTCTATTGAAATGTGTGCAATCTTGATGAAATTTAGATTTTTATGATATTTACAGGTTTATGTGAATGTTAGGAATGTATTGCAATTTTGGAGTGCATGTGGAAAATTTGAAATTGTATGATTGTTTATGGAAAAGATGTGATTTTTATGAAATTTGTGATTTTGACTTTTTTGGGAATTTTTCTATAATTGTTTGATAATGTTTTTGGATTTTTTTGTAAAAAAATTAAGGGGTATGGGGACCGGGGGGGGGGGGGCTTGATAGGCACAACTTGTAAGGTGCTTATAAATAGAGCATGGAATTTGAAGGGTCTTTGGGGCGGGTCTCAAAGAACACTACCAATAGGCATACCCGGGGTGCCGACAAGCATACCCCTTAGCCACCTTATAAAAGGGGACTAAAGTATCTCATTTTCTTATAACTCTGAAATGAAAACTCTCACTCTTACTCTATAGAAAATAATTTTCTAGCAATTTTTGATTTTTTTCCAAAGAAATGGCCAATACCATCATTGTAGAGATCAGCGGTTGGGTTTTTATTGAGTGGAGTCATGCGGGGGCGATGGCGACGGGGGCGGATAACACGTACTGACATGCTAAGGTGGTGGATGATAAGTGGATCGTGTTGCGGGCTATGTGAGTAATCTTTTATTTACTTATTTTTGAATTTTTTTTATTTTGTTTTTTTGTTGGGGATTGATGATATTTTATTTTAATTTTGTAAACGGACATGGCTTTGTTGAGTGTTCTCTCTCGGATCATGACAGGGATAAATAAGGTTTGGGATAAGCTCCCTATAAAGGCGGTCTTATGGTGGTAGTCGCTAGGTTTGGTTACCTGGTTCGGTCTATGGATGAAACACTGCGATCAATGGTGGTGTTGTGTGCTCTAGGAGAGAAATGGTCATCTGTTTAACTAAGACGATGATCCAGGAGGCATTGGGGGGACTTCAGACTGATCGATTATGGGGATTTGGTGAAGGTTTAATTATTCAAGAATGCCTTGCTATAACGGAGTTCCAAATAACGAATGGTCAGTAGTTTTTTCAGGCGACTTGGATATTCATAATGCTCCTACTGGGGGATTATTATGGCGACAAGCGGATATATTATCCACTTGTGGTTTCTGTCATTCTTTCGGGTCATCTTCGATATCCATAAGTATGACTGAGGATACTAATGTTGGATTCTTTAGATGCTTCTCTTTATGTCTTCAGTTGGCAGTATTGAAAGACCTTCATGGGGGTCACGTACCTTCTGAAGGTAACCTTGATTATTACATTTTTACTCGTATTCTTATTTTCATTTTCTTTGAAGTTTTTTATTGAAAAATTGTGTTTCTCTATCAAGTGTGGTTCTATGAGGTGATCGGGCATAACATGGGTTTGATGCCATTACTGATAAGATAGGAGGGGGAGTGGCCAATGATGATTCAATGGAGGATGACAAATAGAATGTCGAAGGTGTTTATCCTCCTTGAGGATGTGAAGGGTAGGTTGAATGACTTTATGAGTGAACATATTAGGTTTTATTCTATCTTTTTGGATTTTGTTCAATTTTATGTTTCACATTTTTTTATTAAATATTGATGAGGGATTTTTATTTGAAGGGACAAGTAATGTTTTACCCTTGAGGCCAGCTCGCGGTTACGATGGGGGCTAAGGGAATTCATGCCCAATCACGGTGGCTAACACATGATTTTAGATTGTCTTGGTACCTGGGCAAGAGGATGGTCAGATAGGTGATGGAGAGTGAGTTAGAGGTCCTTCCGGTGATCCCTCTCCTCCATAGGTGGAATGTTGGGAATATGTAGGTGAAGAAAGGGTGATGACGATGGAGGGGGAGCAACATACGCTCCACACTGATATGATGGGAGGGTATGACTATCTAGAATTTTTTTCCAGTTGCTTGATCTCACCATCAATATATGACAAGGAGGGTATTGCACCTCCATCCGTAGGGACTAGGGACAACAGCGTGTGGGTTTCTTCAGTGTTGTCTAATGGGAGAAGTGATAGGGTTGTGTAGGCTCTACCACTTCGGTAATACTACACACCCTCCTATTATTTTCATCTTGGAGGGGGTTGTTTTGATCCCTTAATTCATCCTCCTCAAGAAATGATAGACATCTTCCCTCCTTTTTCAGAGGACGAGGACATTCAGCAGGAGGTCTAATCTCAACCCCTTTCTTTTGTTTTGTGTCCTTTAATTCTGATCTTTTTATTTCTATATAATTTACTATATTGAATTCGTTACATCATTTTTTCTCATTGTAGACCATTCTTGTGTCAACGTCTTAGATATGGAACATTTGAGATTGGATGGGCTCTATGGCCAAGCATGTGTGGACGATGCCTCGATCAAACATGGCACCACTGACGACTACTAAAAATCATTTATCAGATGTGAATTCTGGAGGTGGTGCATCTACTGGTCGTCTTCACCAGTTTCATGTTCACTAAGATCCTTGATGCAATGTTTTTTAGGGTGAGGGTTGGAAAGTCCGGGTTGCGCCCCAAATTTTTTGATATTTTTTTGCTTATTTTCATCTTTTTTCCTTATTGTTAAAATATAAAGAAATGACATACATACATATATATATATATATATATATATATATATATATATATATTTGTGTGTGTGTGCATTTTTCATTTTTATCTTATGTTGAATTAATGACCAAGCCTATATGCTCTTTAATTTTCCACTGAGGATTTTATCCCGGTGAAAAGTAAGAAAATGTATTCGTAATTTCTATGCATGCCTTATGGGTATTCAAAGAAATAAAAGCCCAATAAAACCTTTTTGTAAAAAGTTAACTTTGAAAGGGGATTTTTTGTAAATGAGGGAAACAAAAAAAAGAAATGGTGAAATCTTTGCAAAAAAGAGGTGTGCCTTTCAAAATGCACTTGGCCTGCCTATTTGCAAAGTAGTACAATTTTGGCTATTTTTCATGCATGATTTTTTTCTCCCTGCATCTTTTGTACTTAGGTTCAGTTGTTGTAGTAAAAGGTTCATTAATTTTCTATTTTGTTGGAAATTTTGAGTATCAAAGGGGGATTTGGGTGAGGACTTAAGTCACACCTCATGTCTTTCTCTGTTTTTTTTCTTTTGTAGAGTTTTTTTCTCTTTTCCAATGGTCACTCTAATGAATGAAACATTTTCCATCTATAATGAAGGTCTGGACGCTATATTCTTGTATAGTGTCAATAACGAGGCATTCAGCCTAAACCCAAACACTTTGTGGTCTAATCATTCAATGGAATGGAACCTTTTGGAAGAAGATTTATAGTTCTGGTACTCTGAAGAACATATTATTCGCTTTGGCTTGTATGATGTGTGCCCCACTTATAATTAATTATCCTCCAGATTGGGTGTCCACTGTCGAGTCTTTACAACCATTCCCAATTTTTTTCCTTCTTCCTGAGCGACTTTGACCTAAGTACTGCATATTTCCCCTTATGTGCATGGGGGAGGCATCAATCTTCCTATAGTGATGAGCTCTTTTCATAAAAGGGATTGTAAGGATAATGGCTTTGTATATGTAGTGGATTTGGGACTAAATTCTAAGATACATCGGGTGACATTTGATTAGAGTGCAGAACCTTAAGTGGCGACCACTTTACGATGGATATCTTACCATCGCAATCTTGTGGTGACCAGACTAGTGGAAACTTAAAATGATCTGGATAACTGGAAGGAATGTAGGCCCACATCTTTTTTACAATATCCCTTTGATATTTTTCACGTGGTTGTAGAAGTGGCTTCATCCAATTGGTCCCCTGAATAACCTCTAATTGGCATCTTAAATTTCTTTGCGCGACATTTGAAGAGTTATTACCTTAAGTGAAGAAATGGGTTGACTGAATTCTGAATAATGGAGACATCTTTCTTGGTATGTACCATTATGGGCGAGTTACACCCCATTTTATAATTCAAACACCACCACTACACTCAGATCGTGAATCTCTATTAGACTTCTTTCTACATTCCTTGGAAACTTCTGCATCAAGTGAGCTGGGAGAAAATTATCCCTCCATGCATAACCAATTTATGTCTTGTGGAGGATTTGAATAAATCCTTGAAGATGACCTTAGTACATCTAAGGAAGCATCACAGACAATCCATTTTTCCATCCCAATAAGTGGGTGAAGTTGCTGTTGTTCAGGGATTATTTATGGTTGTTGTTGAAGGATGTGGCTACAAAGGTTAGTGCAAGGGAACGAGGACAAGATGGATCACGATGATTGAGGTTTTGTAAGGATTCATGGTAGTTCCGTCCAACCTATTTAAATATTACCCCCTTATCGAGCGCATAAGGAAATGCAATCATGATTGGATTTATGGGGACCTTTGGGGAGTAGCAATGGTGGTGGTAATGATGAAGATGATCCAAGGCATTCCTCTAACTGAGATGGATTTGTTAAGCTTTATTGGTGAATATTTTGTTGTAGGTGTGTATATGTTTATGATGGGTGTGGATTTTGGGTATACTGTGCTATTGTGGTAGGTAGGTGGGTGGTTATGTAAGTTTTAAGTACATTTCTTATCATTGATAATTCTTGTAATTGCCATATTTCAGAATAAAGATGTAATAAATGATGGTTTTGGTGTATTTTTTTGTGCCTTTGGAAGAATGTTATTTTTTTGAACTATATATACTAATCACTAAGGCATATATTATCCTTTGTCCCATGTAAATACAATGAGAGAGACTATTTTTTCTTGACCAAGGGAAATAATAACAATTTGGGAAAAGTAAAGGACCATGCACAAAGTGCCATTTTCAAGGAAAGGATTGTTCTCCAATTCAATTATAGTTTCTACATATAAAATTTTGAAAGTTTCTTTCTCTCTCATAAGAGGTCAATGGGATTCATATCCCAAGGTCTGTGAGCATTAATCAAGATGAGTTTTTGCAAATAATATGTGCGTATGCACACAAATGAATTTTTGGTAGCTATTCAACTTTTCCTTAACGAGGATAACTTCTTGGAAGATTCTCGCTTCCTATTTTGATTTTCAATTTTTCCACATTGAACCTCAAGAACTCTATGTTCACATATACACTTCAAAAATATTTCATTAGTTCATAAGTGTATGTAATTGTGAATAATAGCATGTATGATCTTTTTGATTCAAAATTCTAGGCATAAGTCATATGTTAAGTAACATGCTTCAATATATAGGTGTATTGTCACATTGTAATGGGATTTTCCATTACAAAAAATTACTATTCATATTGAAGCATGTGTGAAAGATCTCATTAATTGCAAGTATCTCATTGATAGGGTATTAACGTTATAACTTTGTGTGATTACATCAAAAGATTAATCAATGGAGCATATAGGATTAGGTGTGTAAAATATATTTTTCACAAAAGTTTTATTAATCATTTAAGTGTATCAAATCCAAATGTTCATCACTTCTTTTTCAAATAACTTGAGTCCAAGTACTGTTCAAGGATTATCACACATGCTTATCACAGATGCTCACCTAAATTTTCCAAAATCTCTTTTATAAATTTATCATTCCTTTACTAAACCAATTTCACAAATAGCACAAGATAAAAGGACTTTAAAAAAAATTCATTCGTTTCCAATGTTGAAATATAATAATCTTTTGTACAAAATCATTTTCCTTTTATAATATATCACGAATAAAGTTTTAGGACTATATATTCTCTTTTTACTTATCAAAGTTTGTATACCTTCATTTTCTTTGTAAGATAATTAGACAACTTTTCTTGTTCAAGTGTAGTAAAGTTCCAAGATGTCATTGTGTTTTCTTTCTTTACCGATGAAACTTTGAGGTAAACTTTAAGAATAAATGTCCACTATTGGGAATTTGTTTTGCGAAAATTATGTGTGTGCTCATTTTTTAGTAACTATGACTTCAAAGTGTATGGTGAAAATTATGACAAAAACACATTGATTAAAAATTCCTAGTCTATGGGAATTCACTATGTGAAAGAGTGAAAGTGTGGGTATTCAACAATTTATTTCAAGTGTAGACATCATATGACATGTTTGAGCAAGATAAAAAATAATAATATTCAATCAAACAAATCATGATGATGAGTGTGTATATTTTTTGACAACAACACTTTTCAAAGTAATTTTTCAAAATCTATTTTCACTCTAAGGGCAAGAACCTACTCATTCTACCTTAGCATGTTAACCATTAAAATGTTATTTTCCTTTGAAAGAATATTTTTTTCAAATATTCACACCTTTGGATTTCATATTTAAAATCAAAATATAATTTTTCAAAATAAGTAGCTATGAGTTTGGTTCTAATACCGATTGTAGGCCCAAAAATTATCCCAATAGGGGGGGGTGAATTGGGGTAACGATATTTAACTGACTTTTTACAAATTAAAATTTATTTCTTTCTTTTCACAAATCATTTATTGACTTTACAATAAGGTCAAAACATTTTTTAATTAGTTGACAAAATGAATTTTATTTTATTAGGTTACATCCATATACATTCACATTCACATTCAAGAAATATAATTGTTACTCATATTAATGTAAAACATGAATGTAAAGAGACTAATTGATGACAAATGTACCAAATATTTTTACAATGTTTAGCATAGCTTACTTCCAAGCCGATATAGTACTCTGGAGGCTCCACTATTATCTAGTTAAATCGGTGGAGATAAAGCCTCATAAGGAGTTATCGCACCTTATAATCTCAACAAAAAAGGAACTATAACCATCTTTGTCTGAACAAAACACACACAAAAGTCCAAGGTATATTCTTACCTTGACTCCCTACAACTAAGTCACTCCCGGTCATGAAAGATACAATAGACTTCTTCATCGATTTCTCGGGTCGCAATAGACCGAGGATTTTAGGGGATCACAATTGAGTCAAGCTTTTTGTATCACCATAAACCATCTAAAATGTTTTATTTAACTGCTCTAATATATTGAGCACTTTTAGAATGATTTATCTCCTTAATGATTGAATGAAAAATTGATGGACAGTACAATCATATATATCTTTGGATGCAATAATATGATCTTGCTTCAAAGATTATTGAGATTGGTGCTTGGTTCTTATCGTTTGGGATGAGACCTTGATTTTATCTCTCTTATTTGGGCTTCGAATGGTCTTTTGGTCTGTAAGAGTTTGTTACTAAAAATAATTCTTTTAAAATTGGTGGAATTGTCTGTCTAGAAATGTGTCATTTCAAGTAGTAACAAAAACATGGATCAAGTTTTTATTTGAGTTTATATCTTGTCTTAGTTTATATTTAGGTCTGAATATCTAAGAACAAGTTATATTTTGGATTTATTCGTTCAAGAGGGATTTGGGGTTTATATCAATTGGAATCTCCAATGGGTTTTTGGGTTGGCCACTTTTATCTTTTTAAATGGGTATTATTTCTATCTTTAAAAATCACAATGGTTTGATGTTGGTTTTGTTTCTTGGAACATAAGATATTAGGTTTGAATCTAGTTTTGGAACATCGATAAAGAGGGTTTTGAATTTGACGCTTCAGTTCAAATGGGTTTTAGGTTAGGAATTTGCCTCAAAGGATATTTTTCTTCAATGGAGATTTGGCTTTGAATATTACATATTGTAATACCCCGTATTTTCTATGATATTTATTTTTGGGGATTAATTGAATTAAATGTTTATTAATTGGAAATTAATCCGAATTAAAATATTAACGAGATGTGAGTTAGTATTTTATTATAATGTGCATACTTGGCATTATATGAATATTGGTAATATTGAAATTGTCGTGAGATTTAAATACGGCAATTTGGGAATTTTGTTTGACGCGTGTGACCGCCACGTTATGGTATTTTATTTTAAATTAAAAAGTGAATTTTAGTTCCATTAACCGTATGGTCGTTTTGAGTGCGCCAACGCGTCCGGAAGGGTCGAGATAGTCAGAAAACACTAGCCGGAAGTTTAGTTTGGGTCCCGGGGTATTTTTACGCCATACCGGCATCATAAAGGGTATTTTGGTAATTTGTATTTTTGGGAATTAAAAAGTGACGAAAATTGTAATTACAATCTGACTATTTCTTTAACCCACTTAACCCACTAACTACACTAAGAGACAATATGGGCTACGGGAGAAGTTGATATACAATCCCAACTTACCAAAAACCAAACACACCTCCACAACTCCATTGTCTTCAACCTTGGGAAGAGCTTGAGAGAGAGAGAGAAGGAAAGAATTCTGCAGAAAGAAAGAGAGAGGACAGACTTAACTTCAAGATTCAACACCAAATTCAGAGATAGATTAAGGCAAGTGGTTTAAACTCATTTGATTCAAGCTATGTTTTCCATGTTTAGGAATTTTTGAAATTGATTTTTGAAGATAATTTAGACCCATTAATTGGAAGTTAAAAACCATGATTTATGTAGGAATTGCATGTAGTGATATTCTGGACGAATTATATGTTCTAAACAGAACCTTTGATGATTTAAAAAGGGAGTTAGAAGAAGTTTAATGATGTTCTTGAATGGAAGAATTCTGGAAATTATTTTGATGTAGTTTTGATCTAAACTAAGCCTTTAAAGGATGAATTATGGGACTTAGAATGTTAATATTGTTGTAGGATGATAGTATAATGTTATAGTAACCTTGTCTTGGAGTTTCATGCTTAAAAATGGAGTTTGGGACGAAATTTTAACTCCAAAACGAAGCAGTCCGTAACAGACCTGGTGCGTTCGATCGATCGATGTTCTTCAGTCGATCGATCGACCACCATCGATCGATCGAAGGTAAAGGTCGATCGATCGACCTTCCCAGAATGAGAAAAGTTTTTCCTTAATTGAATTTTAATGGTGTTAACCCTTGAATAATATTATTGGAGACATTGTGAATACCCTTAACCTTAAGGAAGGCCAGTAGACATGATTATGAGATTGGACTTTAATTGGAATTTAATTTGAGGAATTATTCTAAATTGATGAAATTCGTTATGTGAGATAATATTTGGGTTAATAGTGCAAATTTGAATAATTTGATGGAATAAGGTTTGGGGCAGAAGTAAAGACCTTAGGTATAAAGATTTTATATGTGTGAATAATGGGAACTTAATAGTCCATTTGAGATAGGTTTTAAGTTTAAGAAATTACGACGTGAGACGTGTCGACTATTTATTTTATATATTATCGGGATACTTGAAATATTTGAATTTGGAATAATGGTATAAAGATATAGAGAATACCTTTATTAATATCGAGATATCTAAGATGCGTGAATGCTTAGTATATAACTTTATGTGTACGACATACCTACCATACTTGCTATCACGGGAGGTTTACATTCGCTTTGGGCCTTCTTATCCTTGTGTTGCCCGGATTTAGATTGGTTACCTCAATGAACATAGGTCATAGAAGGACTTATTGTGATATTAATAAGTCTGCTGATCATGGGAGCATAGGTATGTGCGTGACCCATGTGATGGTGACTGTGTTCGCCTCCACTATTTGTGATGTTGTTATCTGAACAATTCCTGAGAGATTCAGAATGTGTGATCCTTATGTACGTGATGTACCGGGATGGATAGCAGAGTATGTGTGCACCGCAGCTTAGCCTTTGGGTGCTTATATTGTATATTTATGTTGCGAAAATATACGATTAAATGAGAAGGAATTTACTATGTTAAATTGTGAGTATAGTTATGGTAATGTTTCGAAAAGAAAAAGAGAGAACTTTTATCAATATGGTTTTGTTAGTAATTGGGAATCCGGGAATTAAAGTAGAAATCTCTATTTAATTATTAAGGTTGGAAATTAAACGTGAACCGAGTAGTAGTGTTAGAAACTCTTTGGATAGTTACGAGATAACACATGAATGGGTACAGGAACGTTAGGAGTGCACAGTTAGACGAGAGGTGAGTATATCATGTGAGAGAACGTCCTAACATGTACTTTGCATATACTGTTTTAAATTTTTTTAAAGCACTTGCAGGTTTTTAAATATCTCCACATTCGGGCTCTGACCCGTTTGCTTTCAAATCTACTTTTTGTAGAACCATTTTAGGTGCCCAGCCACAAGGACACCATGCATAGGATTCTTACTCAGATGACGAGCTGTAGCTGTTTGTGGGAGCTACAGGGATTTGTTTTTAGACGCTTATATCATTTGGATTCCTTACTCAGTATTCCTTAGTTGTAGGGCATGTTGCCCAAATTCTATTAGATACGTTTCCATTTCAGTTTTTTAGACTTTGGCATGTATTCATTCAGTATTCAGTATTTCGTTATTTACTTCAGTTGTGGGATTATGTTGTGAGGAGTTTTCCTCCAGATTTACTTATATCATGTGACGGTTATTCTATTTACTTCATTATGGTGAATGGTGTTATTATTCTTCATTACACTTGGTGCATGTTAATCAGACTTTAATTAAAATTTGGCAACTTACTTTTTAAATACTAGGTGGTTAGTAATTATAAAATGTTTTCGACAGTGATGCTATTAACTGAGCCAACTTGGCGTTTTGATTTAATTTAATAAAGGAGTAGCTACCTGGTATTTAATTAGTCGGGGTGTCACAGGTGGTATTAGAGCATCAGGTTCTAGTGTCCTTTAGGATCTGAACGGCTTATTATGTTTCCGCTGAGCTTTCTTTGATATAGAGCCCTATATTTTTAGGACTGTTGTATTATTTTGTTTATGCTATGTTCTTCAGCTATTTTAAGTTTATAACTATGAACTTATAGACTTTATTCTTATTTCAGAATGCCTCCATGACATGCACGACGAGTTCCCAGGAATGCGACGCCAGAACCACAGCCCGCACCGGTTCAGGGCATAATGAACGCCGCTGAGGTTGCAGCTATTGTAGCCCAAGCGGTAAATGCCGCCATTGCCGTAGTTCAGCAGGCACCGCCTCAGGCGCCGGTTGCCGCTCCAGTACAGACAAATGCATTCCCGTCTGCTTAGGAACGTGTACGTGACGCTTTTCAGAAAGCGCATCTGCCAGAGTTTGCAGGTAGCTCAGACGTGGTAGTCTCGAGCCAGTGGAGGAAGGATATACAGCGGCACTTGAGGATGTATGAGTGCACGGATGTTCAGAAGCAGGTGCTAGCTACTTTCAAGCTAGTCGGATCTGCATTGCAGTGGTGGGAGTCTATTACCACCGTAGAGGAGAGGGATACTCTCACGATTCAGGAGTTCTGGGTGCGGTTCGACCGCAAGTACTTTCCGTTAGCTGTTCATACGGAAATGAGGAGGAGACTGATGAGTCTGAGGCATGAGGGCAAGACCGTGGCCGAGTATGAGGCCGAGTTCACTAATCTGTTGAATATCGTTCCTGATGAGATACCGACAGAAAAGAAGAAGATTGAGAAATTCACCGATGGGTTGACATGGAGGATCCGTCAGCATCTGTTAGGGAACCTTTTGTTGGACACTTATTCTGATGTGGTTAACGCTGCTTTATTACACTGCCAGGATCACCGCTTTCATATGGCTGAGGGAAAGAGATCGGGAGAGTCTAGCCATCAGGGCACGACTGGAGGACATGGTGCCGGTGGGGCACAATCTGTTCAGGGGCAGAGGCAGATTGATTAGGGTTTCTAGCAGGGGGATCATAAGAGGTTCCGTTCAGGAGGTTTCAGGAACGGTCAGGGAGGATCCCGGAATGGCCAGCAGGGTCATAACGGCCAGCACGGTCAAAATGGTCAACATCAGCAGTTTTAGCAGGGCCAGCAGGGCCAAGGGAGGAACGGTAATGGCCACCAGGGTCGGGGACAGCAGTGGCAGAGAGGAGGGAACTTCCCAGGGAAGTGTTTCGTTTGTGGCAGGACTGACCATAAACGCCAGGATTGTCCTGATAAGGGCAGGGCCCCACAGCAGCAGGAGCAGGGAGCTCGCCAGGAGCCACAGAGGCCTATGTTTCCCGCCGCTCTCCCCGCACCGCCACAGATGGCAGCATTGCCACCCATTCCAGTAGTTCCGGCTCAACAGGGGCAGCTACAGTATGGACGTGTCTACAACGTCCACCAGGCAGCAGTCCCACAGGCTCCGCCCGCGATTGAGGGTACGTTTTCTATCCATGGCACTATGGGTCGGGTACTGTTTGATACGGGGGCTACACATTGTTTTATAGCTACACATTTCGCGAAGTATTTAGGGTTGTTAGCCACCGCGGAGAGTACAGTGACGTGTGTCGACTCAGCATTGGGAAGTGGGTCACTTATATTCTTTATATGTCGGGGAGTGGGGGTAGAGATTGGTGATTTGGTATTACATGCGGACATGTTGGTATTAGATATGCATGTTCACGATGTTATTATCGGTATGGATTGGCTCGCTGATTATATAGCCATGATTGATTGCTTCGGTGGGAGCATTGTTTTTGCCATTCCGGGGCAAGAGATGTTTGTATTGGCGATGCCTCGCCCAGAGGGAGGCTCGATCGCTCATTTATATTTCATTGAGGAGGATACCTCTAAGGAGGTTATGATTCCTTTAGATTCGATCCCAGTCGTCAGGGAGTATTCTGATGTGTTTCAGGAGATACCAGGCCTACCCCCCAGTCGAGAGATAGACTTCGTTATAGACTTGTTACCAGATACGAGACCAATAGCACGAGCACCGTACCGTATGGCTCCAGCTGAGATGAGGGAGTTACGGGATCAGATTGAACAGTTGTTGGGTCAGGGGTTTATTCGAAGGAGTACTTCACCATGGGGTACCCCTGTGTTGTTCGTGAAGAAGAGAGATGGTTCACTAAGATTGTGTGAGGACTACCGGGAGTTAAACAAGGTCACGATACGGAATAAGTATCCGTTGCCTCAAATCGATGACCTATTCGACCAGTTGAGAGGAGCTTCTTGCTTCTCAAAGATTGATTTGCGATCTGGTTACCATCAGTTGCGTATCAGGGAGGAGGACGTCTCGAAGACTGCGTTCTTATCGAGATATGGCTCTTACGAGTTTTGAGTTATGCCATTTGGTTTGACCAACGCTCCAGCAGCATTTATGGACTTGATGAATAGGGTGTTCAGGGATTTCCTAGACCAGTTTGTCATTATCTTCATCGATGATATTTTGGTTTACTCCCAGACTGAGGAGGAGCACGCCGAGCACTTGAGGCTAGTTTTGCAGACACTGCGCCAGAATGAGTTGTATGCAAAATATGAGAAGTGCGGGTTTTGGCTGAAGGAGGTTCAGTTTTTGGCGCATATTATTTCTGACCGGGGAATATCGGTTGATCCGGGGAAGGTATCCGCGGTGAGGGAGTGGGGACAGCCCACGACACCGACGAAGATTCGTAGTTTCTTGGGCCTAGCAGGATACTACAGGAGGTTTATTCGGGGTTTCTCCACGATAGCGGGTCCCATGACACACCTAACCCGTAAAGGTGTGCCGTTCATTTGGAGTGATGCCTGTCAGTTGGCATTTGATGAGTTGAAGGACAAGTTAACCTCAGCACCTGGGTTAGCATTACCGAGACCGGGAGTTGAGTATCTTGTTTACGCCGATGTTTCCTTACAAGGACTTGGAGGTGTACTGCAGCAGGAGAGTCAGGCCATAGCTTATGCTTCCCGTAAGCTTAAGCCTCACGAGAAGAATTACCCTACCCATGACTTGGAGTTAGCGGCAGTGGTATTTGCCCTTCGTATTTGGAGACATTACCTTTTGGGGGAGAAGTTTCGATTGTTCACGGATCACAAGTCCCTACAATACCTATTCACGCAGAAGGAGTTGAATATGCGGCAACGGAGGTGGCTTGAATTCGTGAAAGATTATCAGTTCGATATCCAGTATCACCCGGGGAAGGCTAACGTGGTGGCAGACGCGTTGAGCCGTAGACAGGTAGATGAGGTGGCAGATGTGTGGAAGGCAAAGTGGAAAGAATTGGGACACCAGGATGCAGTGGCCCGATCATTCATGTCTGTGATGACTATTACACCACAGATTGTCACGAAAGTAGTGAGGGCACAGGCAAACGACTCATTCTGTCAGGAGCAGATAGTTCGATTATTGGCAGAGGGAGCCAAATCCTATACCGTTAGCTCAGACGGGGGATTACGCTTCAATGGGAGATTGGTGGTTCCGGAAGGGGAGGAATTGCGGCATGAGGTGATGGCAGACTCTCATGGCTCACGGTTCGCGGTACATCCCGGAGGGGACAAAATGTACCAAGACATGCGACGTCAGTATTGGTGGAGCGGGATGAAGAGAGATATTGCCGAGTTTGTTTCAAAATGTGCCACTTGTCAGCTCATAAAAGTGGATCATCAGAGACCGGCAGGACTACTACAGCCGTTAGAGGTCCCGATGTGTATGTGGGAGAGCATCTCTATGGACTTTATCAGGGGGTTTCCTACGTCGCAGAGGGGTCACGACTCCATTTGGGTAATTGTGGACAGGTTGACAAAAGTCGCTCATTTTCTACCCATAAGGACAGACTACACTACGGGACAGTATGCCCAGCTCTTTATTGCAGAGATAGTGAGACTTCACGGGGTGCCCTTAAATATCGTGTCTGACCGAGACAAGATATTTGTTTCACGGTTTTGGGAGAGTTTTCAGCAGGCCATGGGCACCGAGTTGCGATTGAGTACGGCGTACCACCCGCAAACCGATGGGAAGATCGAGCGCACAAATCAGATGTTGGAGGACATGCTATGTATGTGCACCATTGACTTTGAGGGTGGATGGGAACAGTATCTTCCACTGGTGGAGTTTGCTTACAACAACTCCTACCAGTTCACCATTGGCATGGCTCCATTTGAGGTGTTGTACGATAGACCTTGTCGTTCCCCAGCATGTTGGTTGGAGGTGGGGGACAACAAACTACTTGGGCCGGAAGTGATTCAGGATACTTCGGCAAGGATAGAATTGATTCGGAGTCGCATTCGGGTAGTTCAGGACAGGGAGAAGAGCTATGCTGATGCGAAGAGATTCTTCAGAGAGTTCCAAGTGGGGGACCAGGTTTTGCTCAGAGTATCTCCTATGAAGGGGATTATGCATTTCGGGAAGAAAGGGAAGTTGGCACCGAGATATGTGGGACCATTTCCTATTATTGAGCGGATCGGACCGGTTGCTTATAGACTTGGGTTACCGGAGCATTTGCATCGGATTCACGATGTGTTTCATATTTCCTCGCTTAGGAAATACCTTAGAGATAATTTCTCTCATTCTCTCATTGCTTTGGAGGACATTGATCTCCAGCCAGATAGCTCCTACGAGGAGGGACCGATTGCTATTCTGGACCGAAGTGAGCGGAAACTGAGGTCAAAGATAGTTCCGTTAGTGAGTGTTCAGTGGCGACATCATAATGTCGAGGAGTCCACATGGGAGCGCGAGGATGAGATGCGCGAACGTTATCCAGAGTTATTCTTACTAGGTACTTTCTAGTTCCGAATTTCGGGACAAAATTCAGTTATTAGGGGGGAAGTATGTAATACCCCGTATTTTCTGTGATATTTATTTTTGGGGATTAATTGAATTAAATGTTTATTAATTGGAAATTAATCCGGATTAAAATATTAACGAGATGTGAGTTAGTATTTTATTATAATGTGCATACTTGGCATTATATGAATATTGGTAATATTGAAATTGTCGTGAGATTTAAATACGGCAATTTGGGAATTTTGTTTGACGCGTGTGATCGCCACGTTATGGTATTTTATTTTAAATTAAAAAGTGAATTTTAGTTCCATTAACCGTATGGTCGTTTTGAGTGCGCCAACACGTCCGGAAGGGTCGAGATAGTCAGAAAACACTAGCCAGAAGTTTAGTTTGGGTCCCGGGGTATTTTTAGGCCATACCGACATCATAAAGGGTATTTTGGTAATTTTTATTTTTGGGAATTAATAAGTGACGAAAATTGTAATTACAATCTGACTATTTCTTTAACCCACTTAACCCACTAACTACACTAAGAGACAATATGGGCTACGGGAGAAGTTGATATACAATCCCCACTTACCAAAAACCAGACACACCTCCACAACTCCATTGTCTTCAACCTTGGGAAGAGCTTGAGAGAGAGAGAGAAGGAAAGAATTCTGCAGAAAGAAAGAGAGAGGACAGACTTAACTTCAAGATTCAACACCAAATTCAGAGATAGATTAAGCCAAGTGGTTTAAACTCATTTGATTCAAGCTATGTTTTCCACGTTTAAGAATTTTCGAAATTGATTTTTGAAGATAATTTAGACCCATTAATAGGAAGTTAAAAACCATGATTTATGTAGGAATTGCATGTAGTGATATTCTGGACGAATTATATGTTCTAAACAGAACCTTTGATGATTTAAAAATGGAGTTAGAAGAAGTTTAATGATGTTCTCGAATGGAAGAATTCTGGAAATTATTTTGATGTAGTTTTGATCTAAACTAAGCCTTTAAAGGATGAATTATGGGACTTAGAATGTTAATACTGTTGTAGGATGATAGTATAATGTTATAGTAACCTTGTCTTGGAGTTTCATGCTTAAAAATGGAGTTTGGGACGAAATTTTAACTGCAAAACGAAGCAGTCCGTAACAGACCTGGTGCGTTCGA
The DNA here is from genome assembly GCA_949130495.1 of Sambucus nigra. Lineage (NCBI taxonomy): Eukaryota > Viridiplantae > Streptophyta > Magnoliopsida > Dipsacales > Adoxaceae > Sambucus > Sambucus nigra. The sequence continues at coordinate 251,962,974 of OX422215.1, forward strand.
TCGATCGATGTTCTTCAGTCGATCGATCGACCACCATCGATCGATCGAAGGTAAAGGTCGATCGATCGACCTTCCCAGAATGAGTAAAGTTTTTCCTTAATTGAATTTTAATGGTGTTAACCCTTGAATAATATTATTGGAGACATTGTGAATACCCTTAACCTTAAGGAAGACCAGTAGACATGATTATGAGATTGGACTTTAATTGGAATTTAATTTGAGGAATTATTCTAAATTGATGAAATTCTTTATGTGAGATAATATTTGGGTTAATAGTGCAAATTTGAATAATTTGATGGAATAAGGTTTGGGGCAGAAGTAAAGACCTTAGGTATAAAGATGTTATATGTGTGAATAATGGGAGCTTAATAGTCCATTTGAGATAAGTTTTAAGTTTAAGAAATTACGACGTGAGACGTGTCAACTATTTAATTTATATATTATCGGGATACTTGAAATATTTGAATTTGGAATAATGGTATAAAGATGTAGAGAATACCTTTATTAATATCGAGATATCTAAGATGCGTGAATGCTTAGTATATAACTTTATGTGTATGACATACCTACCATACTTGCTATCACGGAAGGTTTACGTTCACTTTGGGCCTTCTTATCCTTGTGTTGCCCGGATTTAGATTGGTTACCTCGATGAACATAGGTCATAGAAGGACTTATTGTGATATTAATAAGTCTGCTGATCGTGGGAGCGTAGGTATGTGCGTGACCCACGTGATGGTGACTGTGTTCGCCTCCACTATTTGTGATGTTGTTATCTGAACAATTCCTGAGAGATTCGGAATGTGTGATCCTTATGTACGTGATGTACCGGGATGGATAGCAGAGTATGTGTGCACCGCACCTTAGCCTTTGGGTGCTTATATTGTATATTTATGTTGTGAAAATATACGGTTAAAGGAGAAGGAATTTACTATGTTAAATTGTGAGTATAGTTATGGTAATGTTTCGAAAAGAAAAAGAGAGAACTTTTATCAATATGGTTTTGTTAGTAATTGGGAATCCGGGAATTAAAGTAGAAATCTCTATTTAAATATTAAGGTTGGAAATTAAACGTGAACCGAGTAGTAGTGTTAGAAACTCTTTGGATAGTTACGAGATAACACATGAATGGGTACAGGAACGTTAGGAGTGCACAGTTAGACGAGAGGTGAGTATATCATGTGAGAGCATGTCCTAACATGTACTTTGCATATACTGTTTTAAATGTTTTTAAAGCACTTTCAGGTTTTTAAATATCTCCACATTCGGGCTTTGACCCGTTTGCTTTCAAATATACTTTTTGTAAAACCATTTTAGGTGCCCAGCCACAAGGACACCATGCATAGGATTCTTACTCAGATGACGAGCTGTAGCTGTTTGTGGGAGCTACAGGGATTTGTTTTTAGACGCTTATATCATTTGGATTCCTTACTCAGTATTCCTTAGTTGTAGGGCATGTTGCCCAAATTCTATTAGATACGTTTCCATTTCAGTTTTTTAGACTTTGGCATGTATTCATTCAGTATTCAGTATTTCGTTATTTACTTCAGTTGTGGGATTATGTTGTGAGGAGTTTTCCTCCAGATTTACTTATATCATGTGACGGTTATTCTATTTACTTCATTATGGTGAATGGTTTTATTATTCTTCATTACACTTGTTGCATGTTAATCATACTTTAATTAAAATTTGGCAACTTACTTTTTAAATACTAGGTGGTTAGTAATTATAAAATGTTTTCGACAGTGATGCTATTAACTGAGCCAACTTGGCGTTTTGATTTAATTTAATAAAGGAGTAGCTACCCGGTATTTAATTAGTTGGGGTGTCACACATATTTTGGACTGGTTTTAATAACTTGGGTTCTCTCTCTAAAAACCTCGAGTAAGATGAAATATTCTTGGCATATTATTCATGCTGTGAAATATATGTCATGGGGAATTTACATTGCAAAACAGAGATTTTGAAAGTTTATAAAAAATGCCCTTGGAGACGACTTTATGTGTATAAAACCCATTTTCAAAGAACCTAATTTTGATTGTTGGACTAACAAAAAACACTCATTTTTTTTCCTAAAACAACAATATTTGACACCTCTTTTAATTAAATAACTGTTTTCTTCGATTTGAATGAATTGGCCTAATTTTTCTTCACTTTTGTTTTGTGCATTAAATGAAGGTATTATTACTTTGATGATATTTTGAATAGCTTGTCTTTCAGGTTGAACAATTATTCTTCATTGATTAGGAACATGTTATTCAAATATTGGTCTCAGAACAATACCTCTACAATGCATGGCTTTCCTTGGAACAATATTTCTTCTTAGTGTTGGGGACATGTTGTGTAATTCATGGGCTTTCTAGTAGACGAGTGATGCTTCTTTCATGGATGGTGAGTTTGTAAATTCTTGTTCTTGTCCTTATCATATTTTATTTTCTTTATTCATGAGACCATGGAATCGATTCTTTTATTTCCTTAGATCTCATGAATTGCTTTTATTGGTATTGTCTTGCTTGTTTATATATGGCTTAAGAGGGGAAATTCTTGTTTGCATAATTGCATTGTTTTGGTATGGACATATCTTTATTATTGACTTGTTTGAAATGGATTGTCCTGGCTTTGAACAATACTTCTTCACTAGATGAGAAGATATTTAAGATGGTTTGTTTTTCATGGCTTCAAGTTAGGTGACAATTCTTCTTTGGCTTGTATTGATGGATTCTATCTTAATTTCAATTATTTTTCTCTAGGGGTCTTAGTTGCACGGATGATATAATACTTGTAATGTATCTCATCATGTCTTGAGCAATTGTTTCTCTACCCATAAAATTATAGAGAAAATAGTAAAGTATGATCGTATATCAATTGTGTAGTTATCATATAAAATCCCTATTACTTGAAACAACTATGTTTGCATGGAGAATTTGAATATTCTTCCATTGGTTGATTTTAACAATCATAATTTTGATGGATTTTGACCTGCATGGTTATTTTGGTTATGAGTAACTCATATACATTGTTACTTTTTCTTTTGCACATGATATCTTTGTTGTTAACTTCCTACTTGCTTCTTTTACTAGGTATGTATTGTGGTTGCATGAATTTATTTATTTCGATACGAAGGACTTGCTTGTTCCATGCATATGTTTTGAACTCTTCTTCATTCATATGATTTATTAGGAATGAGATTGGAAGTATAATCATTATCATTTTCTTTATTTGTGATAATGGCCTTGTGTATTCTTAAATTTAACAATTATCCTTGTAGCCTTTTTTCATGGTGATTCTTTCCTAGTAAATTCTATCAGTATGTCTTGAGTGTTTATGTTTCTCTCAAGTACATTAGAGAGAAGATAATTAAGATTTTCGTATATCAATTGTATTATTACAATTCAAAATATTTTTCAAAAAATTATTTTTCTTTCATAATAATCCCATTTTTTATGATGACATATCAATTGATATAAGTTGAGGAAACACTTTTTCTCTCCCTTTATAGTTTCTTATTCCTTTCTGATAAATTGTTTTGTTTAACCTTTTCATTAAAAAAAAGAAACATGAGATGAGTGTAATGAAAATCATAGAACTATATTTTAACACAAGTTAATTTTCTTAAGGGGAATATATTTTTACCAAATTTTTGGTGATATTAAATTTTCCTTTCGCATAATGTGAACTTTATGCACATAAGATTAGTATGAACAACATCGGAAAGATACATGTTTGGTGTAAGTGTACCATATACCATAATATATAAAATCGTATCACATATAAAAACATAGGAAAGATACAAGTTTAGACCTTTCTTAAGTGTGGGAAAAGAAGTACATGTATAAATCTAACTTAAAGAACAAAATTTTTGAAACTCAAGCCTAAAAATTTGGGCAGTGCCCAAAAGAAATGTTCAGCTAATCAAAATTTCATTCACTAAAAACATCCATCTAAACTATAAATTTAGAATACAAATGGGTATTACAAAAATGTTTTACCAACAATCATGAGAAATACTCTTAAGTTCAATTTCGATTTCTCGAAATGTTACTAAATCCTTTATAGACAAAAACTCAAAACCAAATTTTATTTGAAATAAAATAAAACTAATCTTAAAAAAAAAACTAATCATGAGGATAGAAAAAACTTATCTTGGACAAGCTTCAACCTTCGGCAATGGTTCCCATAAAATATTCCCAAGAGAGAGGTGGGAGGGTATTTACGAACTTAATGGAAAATTCAAAATTTTCTAAAAAGAACTATTAATATTAATTGAAATATGATAATTCAATTAAAATATAAATAATTAATAAGTCAACAATTATTAGTAATGAATAAAAAGTGTTCAATAAGACTTTGTAAATCGAGATTGTTAACGTGGTTTGGTATTTCATAAATCAACACACGAGATAGTATTCAAGTAACTTCACTATCCACGGTTTACTAAGGACAAAGAAAAACATCACATGGAATTATAAAACATTGCAACCTTATCAAATAAGGTAACTATACCATTATTTACATAAGAAGAATACAAAATAGTACACGGTGTTCCCTACAAGAATGGAACTACCAACATTGAATTTACAATAACGTCGAATGTTATACATAACAATAAGACATGCAACCAAAATATATTAAAATGTTTCTCAAGAATAAAAAATGGTAAAATGGTTTTGATTTTATCTCTAGAAATATACACTTTCAACTAAGCATAAGTATAATGTTTAGATAGTTTTTAGATTTATTCTTTGTGACGATTAAATATTGCATATGGTACTTTTATAAAAAAGGTTTATGGAGGATCTTTTTCTCGAATGGGCTTTTATTGGAGCTTTGATTTAATTGAATTTTGGGGTTTGAAACTCATAACCTTAGACATGGGTTTAGGGAGTTGGCTTCTTTCTATAGAACGCTCAATTAATAAGGTCATAATCTATGAAACAAAACATTTATCTTTTGATGTTGTTTCTATGATCTTTTGTGGTTTTACAGAAGAAAGGAAAATGGTCCTTTTGTATGCTTAAGTAAAACTAGCAGTTAAAGGGTAGTTAGGTAATTTGAGGGAACTTTGGATTTTGAAATACTAAAACTAGCCATTAGAAAATTATCCATGTAGGCAATATGAGTCGACTTAAGTGACTTTGATTCGACTCAAAGTCCCATACTTTTTTTTTTAAAATTCACTAGAAAGTTCATTTGTGTTCAAAGTAATGGATAAGATATATGGATAATTAATGTCTACATAAACTCAAGTTTGAATTGACATAAACTCAATTAAATTTGAACCTACTTAAACTCAATTATATATGTTTGGTGGTTCATGTGGGGAATTTTAGAATGGAATTTTTGAGCAAGTACTAGATCATGAAAGATCATTTACAAGACAATAATACTTCCCTAAACACTCCATGATTTTTAACGAACTTCAAAAATATTGATTATTCTTTGTGATTCCATGGAGCTTTTGAATTTTATTCTTTTGGTTGGTTAAGATAATCTTGATATTGACGGATTTTGACTTAATTTGTTATTGTGGTTATGAGATACTCATAGATATGACTTGTTTTCCTTTGGTACACAATCTTATTCTTATGAACTTTCTGTGGCTTGCTTATTCTGGTATGTACGACTTATGGCTTCGTGACTTAATTACTTTAGATAAGAATTACTTGCATATTTTTTGAATTGGTTATCAAATCTTCTTAATTGAGATGATTTTTTGGGCATGATATTGGAAGGATAATTATGATCACTTTGTTTGGTTAATAGAATGGACTTAGATCTTATTTGTTTTAATGATTCTCATTATACCATTGGTTTGAATGGTGAAGGTTTCCTGCATAATTATCTCATCATGTCTTTAATGAGTTTTTTTATCCAAGGACATTGCACAAAATATAATGAGGATTTTGATATATAAATTGGATTACTGTCATAAAAAATGTTTTACTTTAAAATAGTTTTCTTTTCATAATATTCTTGGATTCTCATGAGAAGATAGAGAGAAAAAAGTTGAAGTGATGTCGGGAAAATTATAGTGATGTCTAAAATAACTTAAATTCTCTAGAGAATAAATATATATGGGTCAGGCTCACTTCGCTACAATAAACGGAAAGTTCTCAGGTCGATCAAGTAAATACGGATTTGGAGTTTCCAATCAAAGTAAAAACATACAAAATACATGTAACCATGTACAATAATGTAATACCCCTTACTTTCGTGTATTTATACTTTTATCCTAAATTATCGAGTATGTGTGATTTAATATAATTGATAATTAAAATGAGAACTTAACATAATTATTGATTTGGGTAGAATAGTTAATATTTATGTGAATTGTACATTTACTAATGTGATATGGTAAATATAGTCTTGTTGCATGTAATTACGTCATGTATGTGTGGTAGCGATGACAGTTAGTTATTTTTTAACCGGAGTATATTTGTGTGAGTTATATGAGGTTGGGAGATGAGTTTTATATTTGGATTTTCGGATGACAATTTGGAGTGTACGGTAGATCCCGGAAGGGCTGAGAAAATATAAATGACTGGCCTTGGGTTTTTATTTGGGTTCCGGGGCCTTTTTAGTTAGTTTGACTCAAATTGGGGTATATGGGTCATTTTATTTGTATTATCATTTAAAGTTGAGATTAATAGTAATCTGGGTTATTAGGCTTAAGAGTAAGTTAATTAATCTGATTTTAAGAGAAACCCCGTTGGAGAGAAAAATGTAGGAAGAATAGAAAAATAAGAGAAAACCTTGGAGCTTTGGAAATCTCGAGAAAATTCGTGACTTTGAGGAAGAATCAAACCCTACATCTTTCAGGCAAGTGATTAATCTTGCAAAATACTTATGTGTGTGATTTATTTCATAATTTGTCGATTAATTATGGTACTTTTGGGTACATATGATAAACCCTAGATTTTGTGTTGAATCCTTGAATTTGAAGTGTGTATATGGGTTTGAGGGTGTAAAAATGGTTGGGTTAATATTTTGGATGATCTATTGATGTTAAAATTTGGTAGAAATGGGGTTTTTGATATGTAGGAATCTCTCGTAGGAACAAAAATTTGAACAGGCCAGATCGGTCCGTTTTAGCACCATATCGATTCATTTTGGGAACTGAACAGGTCCGTTTTTAACGGTTATCGATTCGGTTCGATCGTAATAGTTTTTTGAAAGATTGTTTATGAGGAACCGCACAGGTTCATTTTTGGGACGCTCGATCTGGTCCGATCACTTCAGATTTTTAACTCTTGTTTTACTCCTTTATTTTTGGGCTTAGAACTTAAGGAATCGTCTAATATGCTACTATAAACATATTTAGGAGAAAATGGGGTTCTATGATATGAGGTCATGTTGGTGATACATCGAGACAAATATGAAGGTATAATTTGGGATTTTATTATGTTGTTTCCTTTCATAAATTCTCCGAGGAGTGGGGATTCTTTTAAGAATGGTTAGGGGATAATGAGTGAGAGTTCATGTGACCCTAATGATGATAAATTGTTGAAAAACCATATGCGTGTTTGATTATAAATGTTCAAGGGAGTGATTGAATCATAAAGTAAATAAATTGGGAATAATTATGAGATTGTCGAGTACTATAATTTGTGGTATATACATATATTCGGGATTGGTAGCATGTACATTCATCGATAAGATGGTTTGTATATATAAATATATATATATATATATATATATATATATATATATATGAGGTGAACTTATATATCTTATGCGTATGATATATATTAGATGGTTCATGCTCCTCTAGTGATATCATGGGAAGTTACGCAATGTGGGTGAGGCCCCTGGCTTGAGAAGTAGGGAGCGTATAGTTCCCAGGTCATAGCGTCCATTTATTTATTGTGTGAAATTTATTTAGGGGTATGACGTCTTGGGTATGATTCATCTTATTTTCGATGAGGAACTATGGCCACTTCCCCTATGTTGTGATTTTGTTTATACCAAGTCGATGGAAGAGTCCCACCGCTGGTAACCCATGATGGTATGTGAGTAATTCCCTAGAAGATGATAACATTGTAGAGATAACATTCATTTAGTTTAAGCTCTGAGGGGTGGTTAGTATCCATATGCTATATGTGTGATGTATGTGCACTTGGGAGCGATGATTTATCTTGTACACTGTTCTAAAAAACTGGCCTAGGCTTAAGGCTTGGGAAAAACGCCTCGCCTTATGCTTTTCACGCCTTATTCTTGGTAAAACCCTTACGGCGCACTTTTTTCTAAAAAAAACAATGCCTTAGTGAAACGATGTCGCCTTTTAAAGAATTTGTTTACAAACCGGACCATTATCTTATCCAAAATAATCAGATAGTATTTTAATTTGCATATATTCAGACATATTTTTATTATACGTGCAATTTTTGTATTTTAATAGCCTTGTTATGGTTAAAAAATATTAAAATATATTAAGAAGGCCTAAATGCCTTTTTACGCCTGGGCCCACCTAGGCTTCTAAGGCTCAAGGCTTGGCCTCCACGCCTCAATCACGCCCCGTGTTTTTTAGAACCTTGATATTGTATAATAGTGAGAATAATATTATATAGACTTATAAATGATGTGTAATTTGTTATCGATAACTAGTGAACGTAAAGTAATGAGTTGAAATATAATCATTTAGGATGAAATGAAAATGATTACGTTTTGGGTAAAGTAGAGTCACGAGTAGGAGAAAAGCATTTGTTTGAGGGTTAATTCTCTTTGGCTGAGTCGGGTAGTTTAATTAAGATTTAATGAACTTGTTTAGGTGCGTGTTGTAGTTGAGAGGTGAGGTTGAGTATCAAGAGAGTGCAACTCCGCTTCAATTATGAAATTGCACATTTATAATTATTATGCATTTTAATTCACTTGATATAACTATTTTCGAACCCAGGGCTCTGACCCGTTGATATTCTCTCTATTAGTTTTATTTATTATTATATAGGTGTCCGACCGCAATGCGGGCAATGATGATTATCCATTCCAGTGTCTATGGAGCTGTAACACGTGCGGATTGTTGCAATATTTTTTTTGTAGCCGCATCCCTTTTTGTTAATCTAGTTAAGCATCCATAATTTTAATTCAGGTGTGTATATCACAGGGGTTGTAGCCTTGTACATTTTATATATTTTACAGATTGGTCACTTTGTATAGTTTGTTGCCCGACAGCTTATTCGAGAATATTCTTTTCTAAAACTAAGAATTGTATGTACATGCTCACATCTCTTAGTATTTATTATGTTCATGATTAGTAGTTTGAGAATGCTCCATGGTCATATTACTTTTTAAACCGAAAATTATTGGCACCTATTTATTTTTTATATACGGTGGTTAATGATTATTTTTACATTTGACAATTGATGTTGAGAATGATACACTTGCAATTGTTGTTATATTTTAGTATAGGGTAAGCCACTTGTATATTGAATAAGCGGGGTGTCAAGGGTGGTATCTGATATGCCCCAAGTGTGACCTCGGCTCAGAGACACCAACCTTCGTCGAGATTATGGCCGACACGGGACAAACCTTGGGCATGCGACATCAGCCCTCGGCCATAGCAAGGTCGGCCCAGGCCGACACTACCATCAGCCTCTCCAAAGGACACTTCACGCATCATAAGGATCAGCAGCACTCTCGTACACCTGGGAATGGCAACCTCGGCCAGATATAGTTCGAGATCACAAGAAGCCTTTCTACCAATTTCAACCTCATCAAGACATCAGTCGATGCTCCAAGCATAAGCCAGCTCAACCTCGGCCCAAGCCGACCCCAATCTATTGTCTCGGCTTAACAAAGGCCGAGACCTTCATGGCCCACCTCAAACTAAACGAGCGACTGGACTTCACCAACCTCGGCTTGTACCAGGCCGAGGCCATGACCAAGCACGATAGCTGAGCACCTATTGACATGGATAAGGGCACATGGACACAAATCAATTATAACAAGATTATTCCCCACACATGGGGAGAATTATTCATCATCATTCTCTACATGTGACAGTGACAGATGGCTTCTCCAAATTGGTGAGACCAACACACACATGCACATTACATGCATGGGGGGTACATTACACCCCCTAAGCACTATATATAGAGGTCATCCTCTACCTTGGAAAGGATCCAAAGTTAGCAACCCTAACTGAAACTTTGTTCAAATACACAGTAGATAGAGAAAGCTTGAGAGTTTGTATCTATGGCCATTAGAGCCCTCATACAGTAATATATATCATACACTTGCACAGTGGATGTAGGCCTAATTGGCTGAACCACTTATATTTCGGTGTGAATCCTCTTCTCTTCACCTCCTTCTACTATATGTGTATGTACCCTTATGCTGCCATTGTTAACATTGAATTGAGCTCACAAACACCTTGAAGGGTGGTGCTGTTTCTAGCATCATCATGTTTTAGAGTCAAAGGGTGGTATTAGTTCATCATGTTTTAGAGTCTTAGGATCTGTGCAGATTTCTATGTTTTATCGTAGTTTTTGTATATAGATCCCTACTATTAGGATTGTTGTGTTCATATTACGTCCCTGGTCTTCTGTTTTGATCAATTGCTTGAATTTATGCTAATGCAGTTAGTTCTTTTCACAGATGCCACCAAAAAAGGTCGCTCGGCTAGGGAAAATAAAGGGAATAAGAACGTGGAACCACAAATGCCTCAGGAGACTATGACTGCAGTCGAAGTGGCCAATATTATTGAACAGGCCATTAATGAGGCTATGATTGTGATGGTATAGCAACATCCTCAGGCTCAGTAACAGCCTGCAGCTTCAGAAGTTCAAACTCACACGGGTCCGTCCACGTGGGACAGAGGGACATCCTCTGGAATTCCAAGGGGGGCTGATATTATCGTTGCCAGTCAATGGACAAAAGGATATTTAAAGACATCTTGGAATGGTTGATGCATTGAGGTTTAGAAGTAAATACTCACCACTTTTAAACTAGTTGGTGTGGTTCTCTAGTGGTGGGAGTCGGTTACTACTTATAATCAGAGAGATACAATGCCCATAGTAGAGTTTTAGACACGCTTCGATCGTAAATACTTTCCACTAACAGTTCAGATTGAGATGACAAGGATATTATTGGATGTAACTCAAGGAGATCAAACAATGGCTGAATATGAAGAAGAATTTACCCTCCTGGAAAATTTTATGCCGGATAAGGTAAATTAGGAGGAGAAGAGGATTTTGAAGTTGGGGAACCTGACTTTGTTAACACTCGCAGATGTAATGAATGTTGCATTGTTGTATTGTCAGGATCACCATCTATACTTGAAGGGGGTAAGAAGTTTGTGAACTCAGGATCATCTATCAAGTCAGGAGTAAATGGTGCCAGTGGGGGACAACAGGCTCAACCATAAGGATATAGGTAGAAGGATCGGGATCTCCATTCAAGGGATTCATCTAAGAGGCAGTGTTTAGGAGGTTTCAGATTTAATGGTGGTTGTTTTAGGCAGAATATTTAAGGGACCCAGCAGTAGCAACAACAGAATGCTCCCAAGGGCCAAACAGGCTGAGGGAACAACGCAGGAGGCCAATCGGGTTGAGGTCGTTAGATCCAGTAACAAGGACAACCAAAATTTAGACAACCAGGCCATAGACAGGAGAACTTTATAGTTCGTTGCTAATAGTGTGGAGAGGAAGGCCATCTGAGAGCAGAGCGCCCATAACTAAATATAGTACAGGCACCGGGAGCTCAGTAGATTTAGCAAGTGCCTTTACCTACTCCAGCAGCTGTTCCAGTTGTTCTGCCTTAACATGGACTAATGCAATATGGACCAGTTTATAATGTCCACAATGCCGTGTAACCACGGGGGAAGAATCATCCACCGGCCATTGATGATAATTCCCTATCCATGTGTGTATGGGTCGAGTGTTATTTGATACTGGAGCATCCCATTCATTTATAGGCATTCCTTTTTCATGCATGGTGGGAGTGTTAGAGTTGGATAATACTATTCAAATGTGTGTAGATTCTCCTTTGGGTTATGTGTCACTGATCCACTTACTTGTAGGAGAATATGTTTAGCTGCTGACTTACTTGTATTAGATATGTACGAGTATGATGTTATTTTAGGTATGGACTGGCTTGTTAAATATCGAGTGATGGTGGGTTATTTTGGGAAGTCCATTTTATTTATCATTCCAAGCTAGGGTATATTTCTTATTTCCATGCCTCTTCCGGAGGGAGATTTGAGGACCCATTTGTACTATATCTAGGAGGAGACTTTGCAGGAAGTGGTTGTTCCGTTAGATTCGATTCGGGAGGTTTGAGACTTTTTGGATGTTTTTTCAAAGATTCCACGCTTACCTCCGAGTCATGACATTGATTTTATTATATGTTTATCATTCGGGAACTAGAGCACTTGTGTGAGCTCCATACTGTATGGATCCTATGGAAATGGGCGAGTTACGAGACCAAATCCAACAGCTTTTGGGATAAGGTTTCATTCATCGGAGTACGTCAGCTTGGGATCCCCTGTGTTGTTTGTGAAGAAAAGGTATGGTTATCTACGGCTATGTGTAGATTATTGGGAATTGAACAAGGTGATAATCAAAAATAAGTACATATTACCTCGTATTGATGATTTATTTGATCCGTTGAGACGGGCCTCTTACTTCTCAAAATAATATTTGCGTACGGGGTATCACCAACTTCGTATTCGGGAGAAGGATATCTCTAAGAATGCATTTTTTATCCGATATAGATCCTATGAGTTTTTGGTTATGCCATTTGGGTTAACCAACTCCCCTGCGGTGTTCATGGATCTGATGAACACGGTCTTTCAAGATTTCTTTGACATATTTATGACTGTGTTCATTAAGGATATCCTTATCAATTCTCGAACGGAGGGCGAGCACGCAGAGCATTTGCCATTGGTTCTGTAGACATTATGACACCATTATTTATATGCCAAATTTGATAAATTTGGGTTTTGGTTGCGAGAAGTGCAGTTTTTGGGACAAATGGTGTCAGAAAAGTGTATTTCCATGGACCCAAGTAAAGTGGCAGCAGTGAGGGATTGGGGTCAACCCGCAACACCGACGAAGGTTTGAAGTTTCTTAGGTTTGGCAGGTTATTACTGCTATTTTATAAAGGTATTTTCAAAGAATGTCTGCCATTTGATGAATTTGACTCAGAAGGGAGTAAATTTTGTGTGGGATGATTCTTGTTAAGTAGCATTTAATGAGATAAAGGACAGATTAACATAGGCACCCATTCTCGCATTGCCTAAAACGAGAGTGGAGTATTTGGTCTTTACAGATGCATCTCTCCAAGGACTTAGGGGTATGCACCAATAAGAGGAGAGGGCTATTGCTTATGTGTCTCGCAAGTTAAACCCCCAAGAGAGGAATTATCCGACGCGTGATTTGGAGTTGGCTATTGTAGTCTTTGTATTGAGAATTTCGAGGCATTATCTCGTAGGGGAGAAGTTTAGTCTTTTCATGGACCACAAGTAAATTCAATAATTTTTCACCCCGAAAGATCAAAATACGAGGCAGCGTAGGTGGTTGGAGTTTACAAAGGATTATCAATTTGATATCCAATATCATCTGGGGAAAGCTAACGTAGTGGCTCACATGTTTAGTCATCGACCCACTGGGTAGTTAGCAGAGGTATGGAAAGCCATGTGGAAGGAACTTCATCATGATGATATCGTAACAAAGGCTTATATGGTAGTGTTGACCGTCACACCCGAGATCGTGATGAGGGTGGTTAAATCTCAAGCTGAAGATATGAATTAAAATGACAAAATGAAGAATGACTTACTAAGGGAGAGGAATACTACTCTATCAATTCTGATGGTGGATTAAGTTTCAACTGGAGGTTAATAGTCCCGGATGATTCATATCTGTGTCATGCGGTTATGTCGAAATCTCACGGGTCAAAATTTACGATTCACCTATGTGGAGACAAAATGTATCAGGACAACCGTCGACAATATTGGTGGGCAGGTATAAGAATGGACATAGTTGAATTTGTCTCTAAATGCACCATATAGCATCTAATAACAGTGGACCACCAGCGATCGTATCGAATGTCACAACCATTAGAAATTCTGGTATGGAAATGGGAATGCATTTCCTGGATTTTACCACGAGTTTACCGATGTCATAGTGTAGCCATGATTCCATTTGGGTTATCATGAATCATTTGACGAAGTCAGCATACTTTTTACCGGTGAGGACGAACTTCACGACAGCGTAGTATGCCCAGCTATTTATTGTCTAAATTGAGAGATTGCATGGAATGATGATCAATATTATGTCCGATGGAGATAAAATTTGTGCTTCCCATTTTTGGCAGAGTTTTTAGGAAGTCATGGGAACTTAATTGAAATCTAGGATAGCATACCATCACCAGACTGATGGGCAAATGGAGCGAGTAAATCGAAAGTTGGATGATATGCTATGTATGTGTATGTTAGATTTTGGAGGAAGTTGGGACCAATACCTACCGCTGGTAGAATTTTCTTATAATAATTCTTACCTTTTTACTATAGTTATGGTGACTTATGAGGCATTATATGGAAACCCGTATCATTCACCCGCGTGTTGGTTCGAAGTCGGAGATAATAAACTTCTTAGACCATAGATGATACAAGACACTTCGAAAAAAATTGAGTTGATTCGAAATCGCATACGCATTTCATAAGACTGACAGAAAAGTTATGCTGATGTGGATTGAAAGCATGTGGAGTTGGAAGTGGGACACCAAGTGTTTCTAAAGTTGTCCCCGATGAAAGGTATAATGAGATTTGGAAATAAAGGCAAACTTGTGCCGAGATATGTAGGGCCTAGTCCAATTATTCAGAGGATTGGTCCTATAGCTTATAGACTTGCCTTGCCAGAACATTTGCAATGAATTCATGACTAGTCCTTGAAGAAATATAGAAGATGTGAGAGGGCTTATTGGCATGTTCCGTTGGAGGAAATTGAGCTGCAACTTGATATTTCGTATGAAGAACAATTAGTTGCCATTTTACACAGTAGTGAGCGTAGGCTATTATCAAGAGCAGTGCCTTTAGTTCGATTTCAGTGGGGGCATCATAACACCAATGAGTCAACATGGGAATGAGAGGATGAAATGCGATCCAAGTAACCTTACATGTTTCCATAAGGTACGAGTGAATTTCGAGGACAAAATTCCTTTATAAGGGGGGAGTATTTAATACCCCTTACTTTCGTGTATTTATATTTTTATATTAAAATATCGAGTATGGATGATTTAATATAATTAAGAGTTAAAATGCTAACTTAAAATAAATATTGATTTACTAGTGTGATACGGTAAATATAATCTCATTGCATGTAACTATGTTGTATATGTGTGGTAGCGGCGAGAATTAGTTATTTCTCAATCGGGGCATATTTGAGTGTGTTATATGAAGTTGGTAGATTATTTTTATATTTGGAGTTTTGGATGACAATTTGGAGTGCACGGCTGATCCCAAAAGGGCCAAGAAAGTCAAAATGACTTCCTTGGGGTTTTTATTTGGCTTCCGGGGTCTTTTTAATTAGTTTGACTCGAATTGGGGTATACGAGTCATTTTATGTGTATTATCATTTAATGTTGGGATTAATAGTAATCTGGGTTATTTGGTTTAAGAGTAAGTTAATTAATCTAATTTTAAGAGAAAACCAATTGGAGAGAAAAACGTAGGAAGAAGAGAAACAAAAGAGAAAACCTTTGACCTTTGGAAATCTCAAGCAAATCTGTGATTTTGAGGAAGAATCGGACCCTACATAATTAAACTGGCTAAATACTTATATGTGTGATTTATTTCATAATTTGTGGATAGATTATGGTAGTGTTGGATACACATGATAAACCCTAGATTTTATGTTAAAGTCTAGCATTTGAAGTGTGTTTATGGATTTGAAGGTGTAAAAATGGTTGGGTTCATATTTTGGATGATTTATGATGTTAAAATTTGGTATAAATGAGGTTTTTAAGATGTAGGAAACTCGCGTATGAACAAATTTCTTAACAAACTCGATCGGTCCATTTTAGCACCAGATTGGTTCGTTTTGGTAACCGAACCGATCCGTTTTTAAAGGTTATCAGTTTGGTCTGGTCATAATAGTTTTTCTATAAGATTTTTTATGAGGAACCGCACTGGTTCATTTTTTATACCATGAGTCCAGTCCGATCACTACAGATTTTTAACTATTGTTTTACTCCTTTCTTTTTTGGTTTAGAACTTGAGGAACCCTCTCATATGCTACTATAAACACATTTAGGAGAAAATGGGGGTCTATGATATGAGGTGATGTTGGGGATACATATAGATGAATATGAAGGTATAATTTAGGAGTTTATTATGTTGTTTCCTTTCGTCAATTCTCCGAGGGGTGGGGATTCTTTTAAGAATGGTTAAGGGCTAATGAGTGAGAGGTCGTGTGACCGTAATGATGATAATTTGGTGAAGAATCATGTTCATTTTTTATTATAAACGTTCGAGGGAGTGATTGAATCATAAAATAAATAGATTGGGAATAATTATATGGATTATCAGGTAGTATAATTTGTGGTATATTCATATAGTCGGGATTGGTAGCATATACATTCATAGATAAGATGATTTGTACATTATATGATGTGAACATATGTATATTCTATGTATGATATATATTAGATGGTTCATACCCCTCTAGTGCTATCATGGGAAGTTGCACGATGTAGGTTAGGTCCCTGGCTTGAGGAGCAGGGAGCGTATAGTCCCCAGGTCATAGCGTCCATTTATTTATTTTGTGACATTTATCAGGGGTAAGACGTCTTGCATATGATTCGTCTTATTTCTGGTGAGGAACTATGCCCACTTCCCCTATGTTGTGATTTTTTTAATACCAAGTCGATGTGAGAGTCCCACCGCTGGTAACCCAAGATGGTATGTGAGTAATTCCCTAGAAGATGATAACATTGTAGAGATAGCATCCATTGGGTTTAATCTCTCAAGGATGGTTAGTATGCATATGTTATATTTGTGATGTATGTGTACTTGGTAGCGATGATTTATCTTGTATAATAATGAGAATAATATTATACAGACTTAGAAATGATGGGTAATTTTTGATAGATAACTAGTGAAAGTTATTAAAGTAATGAGTTGAAATTTAATCATCTAGAATGAAATTTAAATGATTATGTTTTGGTTAAAGTAGAGTCGCGAGTAAGAGAAATGCATAGGTTTGAGGGTGATTTCTCTTTGGCTATGTCGGGTAGTCTAATTAATATTTCATGCTCACATTTAGGTGCGCACTGTAGCTGAGAGGTGAGGTTGAGTCTCAAGAGAGTGCGACTCCACTTCAATTATGAAACTTCGAATTTATAATTATTATGGATTTTAATTCACTTACAATAACTATTTTCGAACCCAGGGCACTGACCCGTTTATAGTCTCTCTCTTGATTTTGTTTATTATTATGTAGGTGTCCCACTAGAAGGGCTCCAATGATGATTATCCATTCCAGTGTCTATGGAGCTATAACACGTGCGGACTGCTGCAAACATTTTTGTTGTAGTCGAATCCCTTTTTGTAAATCTAGTTAAGGATGCATAATTGTAATTCGGGGTTGTAGCGTTGTACATTTTATATATTTTAGAGATTGGTTACTTTGTATAGTCTGTTACCCGATAGCTTATTCGGGAATATTCTTTTCTAAAACTAAGGATCGTATGTACATGGTCACATCTCTTAGTATTTATTATGTTCCTCTTAGTAGTTTGAGAATGCTCCATGGTCATATTACATTTTTAAATAGAAATATTTTGGCACCTGTTTATTTTTTTTATATAGGGTGGTTATTGGTTATTTTTACATTCGACTATTGATGCTGAGAATGATACACTTGCATTTCTTGTTTTATTTTAGTATAGGGTTGGCCACCCATACACTGAATAAGATGGGTGTCACAAATAAGGTCCATTGTAAAAAATAAATTTGATTAATGATCATACCATATTGGTTTCATCATCATAATCAAGGTTTGTTCTTATTTCTCATACATCGAATATAAATGTATAATCATATAAAGGCTTATGTCATTTTTAAGGCCGATACGATAGTATAGTAATGTTGAAAAAGAAAAATAAACATTATTGATCCTTCAACAATGAAATATAAAATAAGGTTCAATTAGAACACTCTTTTGAAATATATTCTTTAATTTATATCAAGAAAAAAAGTTTCATTTTCCTTGAGAATTTTATATTTACAACTAATTTTTTTTTCTTCCTCATTAAGGGATTTGTTTTTAAACTCTTTATAGTATCATATTCTTCGTTCTACACAATATTGGGATAAATAAAAATCTTTGAGACATTTCTGTTACAAATTCTTTTGTAGGTGATGACTATTACTCTTTTATAAAAGTGGGGAGCTATGTCGATTTTCAAAGGTAATCATCCCACAATCCTAAAGTTGTAGTCCGAACCATTTCAACACTCATTATTTTTTTAAGATATAAAACAAACCTCAAATTAACACAAAGAAAAATGCACTCCTTTTCTAAATCAAAATCATTTTTAGATATAAAAGCACAAATCAAAGTGCTTATTTTAATATTTCAACCAAACAATGCTCAAGAATGTTATGTGGATTCAAGTGCACAGTGTTATAATGTATACTCTATACGGATAAAGGACAAGAAATCCAAGACTTCGATCTTTTTATTATATATTTGAGAATATGATGATACAAAATATGATATTCAACCTCAAACAAATCTTAAACCATTGGAAGAGGTCCGAAGTGGCAAAACTGAAGTCATAATGAATGTAATACCCTATATTTTTTAGAATTTCATAAATGGAAAAAATAGACTATTAAAAAGAAATCTGGAACATAAAATTAAAATGGGACTTTTAAATATAAAATATTAAAATTTGAATTTCAATGTAAAATATTAAAAATGGGATTGTAACTTCTTGCATTTTTATGAAGATGTGCAATTTGAATTAGTGAAGTAATAATTTAATTTGGAATTAGAACGGGTAAAAAACTAATTTGTCTTAGTGAGTTAACCTTCTTGGGCCCAGGTTTTAGAGTGAAGTCATGTGAGGGATTAGGGAGTTATACTAGATCTAGAAGAATCATTAGAACATTTTTGGGAACAAGACTATGGTTTGCAATTTTAATCACATGGGTCTAATAGCCCATAATCTTTATAATTAATTGAGTAAGTGAAAATTGTAATTTTCATAATAAAATATTGTTTGAGATTTTTAAAGAAAAAAAGAGAGCATATTAAGTTGTTTCCATAAAATAAATTAATTAAAGTTATTAAAAAGAAACAGGATTTTTTTTATGAAATATGGTTTTTTAAAATGCTACACATTTATTCGTATTAGAAAATGTTTTTTAATGTCATAGTATCTTTTAACGACCAAAATAAGCTACACCTCCTAATCTATAAGTGAATGTTTAAAGGTTAAATTCAAATAGCTCCACCGATTACTCAAAGTTGAACACACAACATGCAAGTTGAAAATGTTAAAATCTTGATAAACTCCAACAAAGATGAGTTATATAATAAATATTATCAACTTATATTAGGAATTATATTCCTTTAGGCTTAAACTCACAGATTATATCTTTTGTTGGTCATAAGGAATAGAAAAATAATTAATGGAGAATCTTGTTTAGTTCAAGACTATTGATAAAACAAAGGTGATATTGTAGTTTCAATTCTGGCTTGTATGTAATATATTTAAGGCTGAAGTATCTGAGTTACATGTGCGGCTTGGGTGTTACATAATTTTACGTGATGATTTTCTTAGTCATTTTACATGAAAGAGTTTACAAAATATGTTCCTCTAAATCTCTTGATATTATTCTTGTTATTCCTCATCTATTTGTACTCCTATTATTGATATCACGATGTTTATTGAAATTGAATATCTTGTTTTCTTGAAATATTATGTATTTGTTTATTTGGAATAAGTGCCAATGATTTTGATCTAAAAATTCGAATGCGTACCCCCAAAAGTCCAATATCCTTTTTAAGACCTTGATATGGACATGTGAGGTGAGGTGAGGACAGTGACTCATTGATTTGTTATTAATAAAAAAAAATTAGAACATTTCTTCGGTGTCGCATTGGAATCATATATGGTGTTCGTATTGTCGCACTTTTGTTTACACGGTATCATATTGATAATTTTATTCTTTCCATATTGCTTACTTCCCCTCTTTGTATTTTTTTTGTGGCAGGAAAGAAATGGATTTTAAATGATTTTGAGTGTTGGGTAAATTTGGGGGACATGCTCCACATATGTTTGAAGAATTTGATTATTCAAAATATATGGTTTTTTCATTATTTTTCATTGGTGGTAATTATGTAAATAGTGGGATAAAAATTGTAAATTGTATAGTTTAAGAATATAAAAGTGTAATATTTATTATTGAGACCATGTGAAAATGGAGTATTAATTTTATATTATTAGATTATTGAAGACACATTATATCTTATTGGTGGAAGTTAGATGGTCTTGATATTTTTGAGGTTTTAATTTAATTTTAAGTAAAGTAAAGACTCAAAGTTTTTTGGTTGTTACAGGAATATAATGAATCAAATTAAAAAAGGTATGATAGGATATCTACCACCAGATCCACATAGGGTTGCATTCGCAAGTTGAGGGTTGCGTCCGTGGGCATACCACCAAACGACCATAGGTGTTGTAGGTGTTAGGTTTTTATTATTCAGAAAAGGTGAATCAATTCATTTTCAAATAAGAATCATGGTTATGATATTGCCTTATATTTATTATTTCAATATATTGTTAATATATGGGTCCATTATACTTAGTAAGAATTCCAATGAGATGGGTTTATCTCTATCATGAGGGATAGGAATTCCAGTTCAAGTATAATTGAATACTTCATAACCTAGATTGAAAGTTGACATCCTATCATAGTAGTTGCAATAAAATCCTAGTGGTTTATCATAATATATAGGATGCCATCTAATGGTTCGAGAACTTGTACGATTGTTTGAAAGGAGTATTATGATCGATGCATCTAGAAATGTATTTAACATGACCACTCATGAGATTTTGAGTCTAAGGGATGTCTTGATTAGACTTAAGTAATCTAACACAATTTGCAAAGGCTGCATAGATTTTTAGTCCAAAGAATGATGAGTATTATAATGCTTGCACAATTATTCATTTGTCTATTATGGATGCGATTCAATTTTATATTAGATCAATAGTTCATCTCATATTGGTCAATAGTTGTGTGAGTAAGTCTAAAATCGTAATTCAGATGAATCCTCATCCAGGAAATATCTTGAATGTTTTGTTTCCACTAGTAAAACTCTCATGGTGGATTATTTTATAATCCGATGTAGTAGAAAATATGTTAATTTTGGGAATCAAGGAATTAATTAGATGATTGTTAAAATATATTAATAGAAAATTAATTTTACGAATGGGTATTAAAAGCTTAACGTGGAAAATAATATTATGTGCCATAATGAACTTTGAAAATTTGACCTCTTTGTATCCGAGTATTTTAGTGATAATTAAATTAGCGTGTACTCATGATTATTTAGTGTAGTCAATTTAATTGGTATTTTAGTGATAACTAAAGAAAGGAATAATTATGGTTATGATAATTGGTATTTCTAAGTATTTATTTGAAACTCAATTTAATTTTTTTTCTTGGGTCCCTAGTATAGTACAATACCCACATAGTAGGCCTGAAATTTTCTGTAAGCCCAGTTAAGGCTAAGCTTATGACTTATACCTATTTATATTAGTGTAAGCTCGATTTTTAGGTTAATGGTCCATTATGAAGTGTTAGGGGAGAGTAAAAACATTATTCACATTTTTGTGTAGGGGTGATGTGAGAAAAGGTCATTTATCTCATATTTTATGATGGTGTCATCTCCAAGAGTTTGCACATACAATGCTTAATTTGGGTGGATCATAAACTGGAAGATTTAAGATGTTAGATGAATTATAATAAGGTTTTTTGAAACCTTGGAGGACACCAATATATACATCATATTTAACTTTTTTCTCCTCATACGAATCACAATATGATTCACTATGGTATAGTATTCTAAACCCTATGTTTATTCTTTAAACCTAATTATTATTTTCTTTCCAATGCATGACTAATCAAAGATATTAGGGTTCAAATCTTGCCCCATTTTAAATGTCAATCCCTTTATGTTTTTCTAGTAGGGGGCCCTGGGTTCTTCATGAGCGAGATGATAGGCACACTATTAAGAACCCTTATTAATGTAACTTACACAAATTGTACAGATTTTACATTAGATTCCTTAAGATCTTTAACAGCCTCAACTAATAAAACAATGAAACACTCTCTTCCGCTCCCTCGAACACCCAAATCCTCGATTATCGACCTAAGAACAAGAACTAAAGAAAGAAGATGAACATTAATGGAATGAAGTAAGAGGTCTCAAAGAGTTTTAAGAGCATCTAAATAATTTCGAAATTAGAAAATGTAAGGCAAGATATTGTTCCACCCCTCTTCTTCCCTATATGTAATTAATAGATTCACCTAAACTAATCAGGTAGGATGAAAAATTGTGAGAGATGTTAGGGTATTTACATATTCCCTAATTATTATCTTAATTTTTAAAATTGGATTATACTTGGTGTCATTTGTATAGATTGGCCCTAAATTCACCTGGTAAGTCGTTGGATTAGTGATAATTAATTATAATACCCATGTTAGTCTCTTACGTTCGGGGAATTAATGTTAAATCACATGCTTGTCTAATACTTTTAGAATCCATATGTTGAACATACATGAAAGAACATTAATTTTTTTTTATGCAATGGTATATGTTAAGCAGTAGCCATGGATTCATGGGTGTATAATCTAGTTGTTGTGATTCTTGTGATTATGTGGATTAAAGTATCAATTTAAAATTTTCACCATGTTAATTGTATTATGAAATCAAAAAGGGCCTTATATACATTCTTACTGATGCTTACTGTATCTTAATGATTTTGAATTGGAAAATTATGAATTCGAAACCTTTATTCCTGACCTTATAAATTTGTGGAACATTGAAATAGGAATTGGGTTATTGTCAATAAACATGTTAAATTGGAATTCCACCATTTATGAAGTTTCCCAAAATTTAGCCCATGTG
Organism: Sambucus nigra; assembly: GCA_949130495.1. Lineage (NCBI taxonomy): Eukaryota > Viridiplantae > Streptophyta > Magnoliopsida > Dipsacales > Adoxaceae > Sambucus > Sambucus nigra. The sequence goes on from OX422215.1 coordinate 251,986,112, forward strand.
TGTATGAATAATTATCCATTTCCCCTGAACATGCTAAAGTGGGATTCTCCTTATTGTAAAACTAGCGTATGGAATCAGAAGTAATATTGGATGTTGCGTATCTATATGAGATCCTCATATTATGGAAATAGTAGATAATGATTCATTTATAATATAGTTAGTTAAAGTGAGTGGTGATTATTGGAACTTGAATTGGTGATACCTATCAGTCCACGAAAATTATGAATAACACAAATGTAACTTTTTGCAATAAGTCAATAGTAATGAATCTTGAAACATAATTATTAAAAAAAAGAATAAACTAGTATATTATAATGGTGTGTGCTGAGAGTTAACACATTATATATTTGTTACATGTGATGGCAACCTTGTTCGTTATGTGAGGATTGGGTTGGATGTGTAGAGGATTTTGTGGGTTTACTGTGTTAAGGTGGCCTTGATACAATTGAGGATTGGAGTGAATAGAGGACAATTAGGTTTATGCTCCCTATGTTATGGTGGACCCATGATGTTGATTGTGGGACTGGATATAGAGAAAATTTTGTCATTTTCCAGTCCAATATGATGGTGGCCCTATGTTATTTATGATGGGCCTAGATACGGTAATGGTTATTATGCGGGCGGACTGCATGATGGGGGCCTTGGTTTAATGAGATGTGATGGGATCCAGTTAGAGTTTTAATTAATTATGGATTTTTGGCAACTAAAATGAATTGTGTATTATCATTTTATATTTTTGTACACTTTATTAGAAGATAGATAGTCATGGATATATAATTTATACATATGATAACAGTGAGTAATGTAGCTTCATTATCTTATTGGTCCAGACCCAATTCTATCGTGGAACTTTTTAGGTGCTCAAGTTGGCCCCTAGGTTAAATGTTCTTTTTAGCTTGGTATAAAGACACTATTTCCATTAAAAGTCATAACTCTTTTTAGGAGATTTGTTATGTATGTGTCATTAGTGTTTAGTCATTTTTATATCAGTCGTGTGCGTCGAGGAGATGTACTATTTTTCAATATATACTTTTGTTATTGAGGCTTGCTGAAGTTTTTTTATACCTATTATGATTGTGATGGTGTGTGGAATATTTGTTGATATTGAGACATTTGATGTTGTTACTTTTCTTATTTCAGTACTAGATGATGCTTTGATTTTATTTGAGTATATTATCTTCTCAAACTCTTTACTTGCATCCTTATTATTTTATTTCATTAGACTTGATCAACCTAAATATTTGAATCTTTGAGTTGTTACAACTTATATCAAAACATTACCCAGGCAAAGTAGGTTATATATGTGTAAATTAGCTTATTGCATAACCTTTTTTATACGCCTATTTTTTACTCTTTTTATGACTTTGAAATGTGCTTCTCGAAGGTAGTTAACAAAATAAAAAATTAATTCCCCTAATTCAAGAAAAGAGTTTGTTAAATTATTATTGTAAAAGGTTTAACAATGCAAAAGTCTATGTGACAAAATATTTTACTAAATTATATAATCTTCAAGTTTTATCTTCGTATTTAAGGCAATGACTCTAAAAGATGTGAAAATAATAAAATAAGCACAAGACCAGATGTACAAGGGAAACCCCACTAACGGGGAAAACAACGAGATGATTAGAACAAAAAATGAACTAAGGTAAAGTTTTACAACTAAAAGACAAAGACTTACACCCTAACAGGGAAATTACCGACTAGACACTCTTTTCCAGCATATTCTCCATAGAGTACTAACAGATAGAGAATGATTCAGTATTTTGAATGATTTGGATCTACAACTAACGCCTTCAAATATGTCGTCAAAACATTATTCTTTAAAGTTGAGGAAACTTTTGTTCATCTAGGGATCCTTCAAGAATCCAAAATGCTACACCTAGGATTTTTTTAGGGAATCCTACAAATATGTTTATTGGGGTGTATGCAAAGGTTTGGTGCTTAAAATCTCAAAAAGAGTTTTACAAGCCAAGGAAGAGAAAATATTTAATCACTAATGATAATAGATTTTTCAAATATGTAAATTTTTTTAATCAACAAAAATATTATTTTAAAGCTCTCACTCTTTGTTTGAAAGAGTAAAAAACACTTAACTTATAGCCTTTTGATTTTGAAAAGTGTTAAGGCTCAAATGCTAATTGTCACACTCTTATGATGTCAAATGATGAAATATGGGTTAAAGTCACCCTAAAAGATATACTTGGCACACTTACCAAGAAGATCTTTAAGGAAGATCTTGTGTAAAAGTGACTTCCAGGGCTATCATATGCGTCTCGATATAGTGTAGCTTAAGTAAGGAAATGTGACACCCTGCCTAATAAAATACCGGGTGATCAGTCCTATATAAAATTAGACAAGAATCTCAAACGGTTTCATTCTCATCACCACTATCGAAAATCATTTAATTACTAATAACCTATTAGGCCCAGCGTCAAATTTTAAACTTTCTAATCTTTTTAACTTAAACGCACGAGTGAAACCATCAATACAAAGATATGAACAACAATTCAAATGAATAAATAAATAACTGATAATTATCGGTGAAACATATATACAACCATATCGAATGTATTCAACTAGAAATGCCAGAAAATAAAATAAAAGGCAACAGTAGGGAAACATGCCTGAATACTACTCCCAGTACCTCCTATCTAGATCGCAAGGAGAGAAGCGTTTAAACAATATATTATCAACATACACAGTTGCGGTCGGAACGTCTGAACCGAAAGAATAATCATCCAGACGTCCCTATGTCTGAACACCAAAAAAGTATACAAATGAGAAGAAAAAGAAAAATAGATACAGGTCAGATCTCGAGTTTTTGAAAAATATTTTAGCAAGTGCTTAACATACTTTAATATTTAAAATATGTTACTCTCCATATTTAAATTGGTGTCGCACTCACATGAGATACCCCCCACCTCTCATCTAACAGTTCACACCTAACGCAATTATTTTTAAAACAATTTAGTTAGCTACCCACCTTAACTAGCACCTCGCCAAAACTCACAAGTCCCCATATGCTATCTCGTACCACATGTAATATAAAATATTCTAAGCTATCGCCTGAGCTTATACATGATAATCTCTCATTTATAATTCATCCTTACATTATGAATAACTTTCACCAGTTATTTACACTATTCACATTTTAGTGTTCCTTATCTCGTAAAACATTTTCATCTTTATATACACATACCACATATTTATTCAGAATTTTATACTCCCGGATGATATAGAAATTATTCCACACTTCATTCTTTATTCTTCACCGATATATATATATATATATATATATATATATATATATATATATATATATAACATACTATACACATTAAGTATATCGACACTTATATCTCACACTATATAAGTATAAAAACCATCCCTCAGAGCTATAACTCAATGGATGCAGTCTCTCAATGTTATCATCTTCCAGAGAATTACTCACATACCACCCTTTATTACCAATAATCGGACTATCACATCGACTTGGTAAAAAACAAATCACAACGTATGGGAGCGGTCATAGTTCCTCACTGTAAATGAGAACAAAACATACCTACCACGTCTCACCCCTGATATAAATCACACAATATAAAATGGATGCTATGACCTAGGGACTATATGCTCCCTCACATCGCACAACTTTCCATGATAGCACTAGAGGGGTATGCTTCACATAAATATATCAATCACACACATTTATATTTATAATCATATCATATATATACTGTCTATATACCCGTATATATATCTATGATAAAATTCGTCTATCCATGCCTACCTCTTGTGGCATTAGCCTATAATCCCAATTATACGAATTCATTTTAATTAATAAGTATATACACAACTTATTTTAACCCCATAAGTATTCTCTCACTTATTGTATGTGAGTATATATATATATATATATATATATATATATATATATATATATATATATATATATATATATATATATATATATATATATATATATATATATATGTATATATATACTGGGGTATGCCCGTGCTTGAAGGCACGCTGATAATTTTGAAGAGCATAAAGTCGTGTATAATATAAATAATAAATGTTTTATATGATAGAAGTGTAAATTTTTAAAGTATAGGATCGTTTAAATTTAAGTAGTGTTGAATCTTGGATAATTAAGTCAAAAGGTTGTTTTACAACACATAAGTGTAAATAATTTAAATTATGTTTATAGGACTAATAGCACTGATAGTTCATCCTCGGCCTCATAATAATTTTAAACTATTATATAACATAAATAAATGTAAACAAACTAAGAAAATTGGGCATAGCTTACCTTGTTTGTAGGACTATCAATCATGTTTAAGAAATAAAAAATAGTCCACAACAACATTGCAAATAGTCCGCTTTGGACTTCACATAAACAACATCGTAGCATTTTTTTTACAACACCGATTAGTAAAGAAAATGGTTAGAATGCGCAAATAAAAAACACGTAAGATCCAAAATATGAAGAAAAAAATAAAAAAAAACATAACCACGTGATTTCTAAGATCTAGATCCAAAACATGTAAGACCGAAATATTGTAAAATATTGAATATTGGTAACCAAAAATTGAATTACAAATATAAAATACCAAATAATCCAAAATACCACAAATCTTTGCCTACAAAACTAGTCATTCATGCACCTTACTTCTCCTAGGAGTTTGTCCCTCTGTTATTTCAGAAACCAACAACGTCGATGAAAAAATAGTCTCACGTTACTCGCATGAGACAGTAATTCGTGAACCTTTGCAAGGGATGATTTTTAGTTTTATAGCTCCACAACTACTCGCTTCAAGTTTTCTGGCTCGTCAATAACTCACTTCAAGTATTTCACCTCTGTTCAAAAATATTCACCTGATCAAATATGCATCACAAACTTGATTAGAGATGAAGTATAACCTCACAACTACAAATGGAGTATAACCCATGTTGCATTTGCACCCATGATTTCAAACCCATACAAAGAAAGAAAGGTTAGATCTAGAAAAAGAACACATTTAATCCTTAGATTTAAAATCCTATAGACAAAAACATACCTTTAATCTCGAGTTCTGAAACTCTTAACATGTTCAGTGGGAGAGATAGAAGTAGAAGGGGAAGATATAGCTGCTTGATTCCTTTCATAGCATCAGCCTTAGTGTTTAAGTAATGCATCTTAAATTTTTGTTATTCAACTTAATGAGCATACATCAATATGTTGTTTTTGCCACATATCTCAACACATATCAACAAATAGTGCGGGCATGTTCACCTTCATAGATGCCTAATGCTCCTCTTCTCCAACCTCCATGCTTTTGTGGTTGCAAGTGATGCCTCTATATTACCTATAAAGGATATAATCATTCCCAATTAGAAACAAAAAGGGACATAAAGAATATAATCATTTCCTTGAATGAAACTTTTTATACAAACTCGATCACATGTATCCACTAATTGATCAATTCCAAAGTAGGTGATTTTCGAAGAGACAACCCAAAACATATCAGCACAATATAAAGTTTAGATTTAAAGCAATAAATAGGTTCTGCATGGGCCTTTTCGCAGGGCCCCAAATGGATGCACACAATATGAGCCCAAAATGGATATAAAGTTTTGATTTTTATTACAAGTCTTTAGTGATTTAAATGTATGAACACAATCTAAGACCTTTTCTTATCTAGTTCCCTTGAGAGAAAAAAAGGTAAGTGTTAGAAAATTAAGTTCTGATTGGGACTTTTCGCAGATCAGCTATACAGGCATTCTAAGGCTTTTTGGACCCTTTCATCAAGATACGTTATCATCCTCATTTCCAAATGATGCATCTTCGGCAATCAATGAGTACATAGAAGGAATTTTTGAATTGTTACAAGTGGCGGTTGATGATTTTAAGCTTTGGGATTGATCTACAATAGCAGCAGCGACACTTTAGCATTGACTTTGTCTCATTTTATATATTTGTCTATAAATTTTTTGTGAATGTATGTGTGAAAAAAAAGAAAAAATCAGGATAGAGAAAAAATAACAAAAATGTTGACATTATGACCAAAACATGAGATTTTCGCTTACCCACACAAAAGAGGTAATATACAATGCTAATAAAAAACAAAGAAATTAAAATATAATGACAGGGAACATCAACAGTTCTGAAACTGGTAGTAGACCTTAAAAAAGTATCTATACTCGTAATAGGGATTGGATCACACTATTTATCATCCATAACTCTCGTCGGTAACATTTCTCTCCATTGTCAATATTCTGAATGTATGGTTGCTTCAGTTTGGTTGTAATTGAATCAGTTTTAAAATGCATTTTAAGTAAAGATGAGTAGGATATAATGGCGTTAATTAAGTGTCTAGTAACTTAATGAGTATGATATAATCAGTTCCAAAATGCATTTTAAGTAATGTTTGATTGTATTATAATATGATGGCACATTGTAAATTACCTTATATTCATTTATCTCCATCACTTTGGTACAACATATATGTATTATAACCTGTGTCCACAACAACCATAAAATAGATATATCAAAAGATTTATATCCTTAAAAAAATACATAAAAGGTGAAATTTATCCCCCGTATATGCAAACTATTGAAAATTGCGAAACCCCCAAGACAATTCGTATAATTTTGTAAGTAAACAGTTTGTATAAAAAAAACCAAAACGAATGGTTGAAAAATAGAAATGTACCTTATTAAATGCGGAATCACTTTTGTGGAACATATATGTATTAACTCCCGAACGTGACTGACTTCGGTCGACTAAGACCTAACAACAGGGAATTCTCGTCTATCAACATTCCAGAATAAGTCAAAAGTTAATTAGGTTTTACACTCGTTATTATTGTCTATTGATGAGTATGATAATTATTGTTTGCCTGCTTTAAATTGACATTAGACTTTTACAATGGATTGTTTTTCCTATTGGATATAGGGATTTCAAAACTTCACCCAATGCTACCAACACTATAATTCAAGTTCTGTTATGATAGTTCTGAAAGTTACTGCTATAATGCATGTTCTACTAAGCCAAGACTATAATGCAAGTTTTGCTATCAAAGTTACTACTATAGTCAATCAAAAATCAGAATCCAGCCTATAATGCAAGTTCTGCTATGATTTACATTGGAAAGCCCATTCCCCGGTTTCTGCAGAAAAGTTACCATGATTTTTAATCACATATGATTCAAAACAAATTTATATAAACATCCTGATACATAAAGAGATATAACCCCATATGAGTAAAAGAGGTCATATACTAAAGAAAAGGGTATTTTTATTTCAACCTTTCTTATCACTACACATACCTCAAATAAGATTCAATAACATGAAATGAGTTATCTGTACAAAGTAAATGGTATCTTTCTACATACCTAAAAAATCACACAAAGAAGAAATTATATGAGGGAAAACTATAGTCATAGTCCTATGCTCACAATATTAAAATTATTTCAACATGAAATTTAAACTTTAGAAGTTTTGTTAGAGGAAAATAAAGAATGAAGTGAACAAAATAAGTAACTATCGGACTATACTCAACAAATTTAAATGTTTCGTACTTCATAGGCTTTGCAATTTTAACTTTTGTTTTTCTCATACGGATGATTTTTCTTCCCACAACCTGTGATGTTGAACTTTTGAAAAGGAAAATGCCTCTGTATTGGACCACGTAAGTCTTCTTGTCTTGTCTATACTTCCCACTAGCCTTCACAACAGATTCATAACCAAGTGCCTTAAGATCATCAAACTTCATAACCTTAACACAAATGAACCATCCCCTTTGAAAATTAGTATAAATTGCTCTTGTAGCTTGTGGATCCCTTTGTTTGCCTTCAAATCTGCTAGAAATTCACCTCATTAGGATCTGTCATGAAATGTAACGCGTTTTAAGGAATAAACAATTTACTAACAAAACTACAATCTATCAAAAAACAATTCAATTGAATCACACCTCGTGTAAATGAAATAACGGAGGTCTGCAGAAACTTTGTTTCAGCTTTAAGAATTTGACGGCTTTACAGTTCAACAAATTGATTTGACAGCTTTACGTTTAAGCAAAACATTTTATTTAAATCTCATGAGAAATACCAGCAAATTGTATAGTGCATATTCATAAATATACGTGCAAGCACACACCACACATAAAGCCATACCTGGTATGAGGCAGCCCTCAATGTTGAAGTCCTTGTAGTAAGCACTGAGTTATTCATCATCTCTTGTAGAAATTCAAAAGCCAAACAAAGTTAGTTATTGACAGAACTTTGTAGTCTTCCATTTCAATAATGAATAAAATACAGATTTAATTTCCATTTCAAAATTAAAGGAAAAGAACAAAACATCAGTTGATAGAAAGTTCTAAGTTCTGTTATAATGCTATCATCAGTGGTGGTTGAGTATGCATAACAACGCCAATGTATTATCCTTCATTGCTAGAATATTCATTATAATGAAAATATAAGTAATTTTGGCAGCAACTTTGAACATCAATTTGAACTCTAAACGTAACCTGCTCAAATTTCCACTTCAATTAGATCTAGTTAAAAAGGGGCATTCGTGATTGACTACTGTTAATAGGGATCGAAAAGAACTATTTGGAACCGAAAAGAACTAAAACTATATAAAAAAAAATCAGATCTTGAAAACAAAAATAGAGAATTCAAAACCAACGCAGAGAATTCAATTCAAAAGGAAATATGCATGCGTCTTCACCTATTGGGATCAACTCGTGTGAATATCTTATTACTAAAATTATGGATACAATAATAATTACTAAATAATTTGTCATTAGTTGTAGATCTTTGTTTATGATATAACGTAAATATTGCGTATTTCACCCGTTAGCCTTCGCCTTATTAGCCACCTTGGGTATCTTAATCCTTGTATTTATGCTCGTTAACTAGAAAATCTCGAATTTCTATGTTAACATGTTTTCCAGGGGTTAATTGAGCTTTTCTAGATATTTGGATTCTTAGTATGAAGTTTGGATGCATTCCGGAAAACTTCCGTACACAATCGCACGCGCAAGGGCAATTTAGTCAATTTACAATTTGGGCAACTGGCCCAATGTCTTCACGGAAGTTGAATCCCTCTGAACAAGCTTTGCGTGGAAGTAAACGGTGCACGATTCCGGGTCCGAACGAAGAAGTTACGGGCTTTTGAGCGGAAGAGAATTTCAAACTAACCAAAAACGGGGGGGAAATTCAGGACCTGTAGGTACGAATCGATTCGCCCCTTTGTGAATCGATTCGGTTGGAGACATTATGCTAGTTCCTCTATTTTTGAATCGATTCGGACCAGCTGAATCGATTCTCCCACCATTCCGAATCGATTCGGATTTCACCCGAATCGATTCGGCCCTGCTGATATTTGTTTTTCTCCCCTTTTATTTAAAAGTTTTCCATGGGATTTGTTTTGTATAAATACTATTTCTCTTTATTTTGAAGAGGGATCTTACATTTCACATTAATTTAGGGTTTGTATGGAGCTTTGCCTCACTCCACCACTTTGGGTGTTTTGCCCACTTTGATGTATGTAAGCTTATTAATTTAAGTTGTATTTTATTATTTCCTTGCTTCCATTAATTTACATGCTTTCATTTACTTGATTTCTCCACTTTCTTGCCTAGATTAATTTATTTCTTGTTGTAATTAGTATATTGGTTTGTTAATTAGTTTAGTTCATGATGTACCCTTAGATAAATAGGGTCAGGGTTGTGTTTCGCCATTAACGGGTTTGGACCTCGAAATTTAGGGTTTCGTGTAAAATTACGTTTAATTGAAATTGCGTGTATTAAAGTTGGATTGTTATGCGTTTAACTTTATTTGTCACGCAACTTTAGTGTTTATAGCGACAATCCGAATTTAATCCGCGTGTGACCATTTTTGGTTAAATGTTTAATCTTGCAACTTTGGGTTGAATTCCTTATTGTGTGATGTTTATGCTTAATTGTAAATGCTCGATTAAATTCTTTCGAGCCTTATCTCTAATTAGTAGTTGTTTCGATCCGTGTGGTAGGATGCGATCCCGATCCTCCCTTTACTTTTGTGTAGCGTAACTTATTCTTTTCTTTTTCCACCATTCCCAACCATCACCTTTTCTTTTATTAATTTTACACTTTTATTCCTGAAGTTTTAAAGAAATTAACATCTAAAATTCAATCATTCCCTATGGATTTCTTACGATACCCGACTTACCACTATACTTGACTCGCAAGTGTAGTAGTAGCTTAGGTTTTTGCATTGATGCGGTGAACTTAAAACAACGACAGTGCCTCCTACACGAGCACATAGTTCGCGCTCGATCAAACTGGCGCCGTTGCCGGGGAGTGTGTTTTAGATTGTAATTGTTTTATTATTTCGTAGTATTTCTTTCATTGATATTTGTATTCTTTATTTTCCCCTCTCTTTTTGACTTGTGCTAGATTGTTTTGAGAAATTGAAATCTCGGTGCTTGTCGCTTTTGTTGAATAGCTTATTTTGAAATGTGTCGCTATTACGCTTTAGATAGCCTTATTTGTTATGAGAATTGTTTTCCAAGTTATACTCCCAAAACAATGAGAGAATGCCTACAAATTCCTGAAGATGAGCGCATTGAGCATGAAATTCAAGCGTATGTAAGTGATCCCTCATCGCCTTGTGAGGGTAATTTGGTATGCGGGGAATCCGTTAGCTATGAGCAACCCCCACAAGAAGATGAAACGTCTTCTTGTTCATTTGATTATGAGTTAATGATTAAGGAAATTAATGACTGATCCGAAAGTTCTCAAGCTTGGTTTCTAGAAATTGATGCCATGCTCGATGAGATTATTCTTCACAAAATCGAGTTCAGGTTGAAACTTGCGTTTCATCTCCTCCCCTTTTTGTTGAAGAAATAATTGAGAGTGAGCCAAGCTTTAGCACTTTTGATTTTCAACCTCTTATTAATTCTTCCAATTGTATTGAGGTTGTTGGTCCTTCCTTTCCTTTACTCCCTACTATTCCCGAACAATTAAATTTATCGCAAGAATCGGTTGAAAGTCTTGAGGAGTTTGACCCGATTCTTGAACTAGAATGTTATTTTGAGATGCTTCATCTCATGGGCTTTTCACTTGCACTTGCCCCACCTCCCCTTCCAATTTAAGAATCTTGGGGATGTGATTCTAATTTTTCTGAGACTAATTTTGTCTTGTCCACCATAGTATCCAAATCCCCCATCGTCCGCCCAAAATTTCAAATTGGCAATGGTTCACTTTTTTCACTACCTACATGCCTTCCGTTGTTCAAACGGAATTCTTATTTTTCGGGAGGCATGATTGCTTTGGAGGGTCCACCGTTGATCTTTCAAAGTCAAATCCCTTTTTGGGTGGACCCTCAACTATTTAGACTTCTAGTGTATAGTTAGTGTGAAGCCTAAATAGTAGGTTGTAAATAGTTATTTTCTTTATTTCCTATTTTTCTTTCCTTTTAATTTAGTCTAGTGTAATTAGTTAACTTTTTGTTATTTTTTTTTGCTATGCTCGGTACTAACTTGTTTTGTAGATTTCTTTGGACTCGTGCTTATGGAGATCGCTCCAATTTTGGGTAATATAGTTCTTTTCCTCTCTTTGTGTTGTGTTCTTAATGCGCATTGAGGACAATGCAACATTTAAGTAGTGGGTGTAGGATATTCTATCCATTTCATGTGTAGTCCATTGGTTTTCTTACTTGTTAGTTACTTAGTATGCCTTTTTGTGAAAAATTTGAAAATTTTCAAAAATATTTTCTTTCTTTTTTCTCCTTTATTGAGCATTTTGCCTTGTTTTCAATGATAAATTTTAATAAATGCCCGATCCAATTGACAACTCAATGATGCATGTTCTCAATTTTAGAAGTTATTAGACTTTAGTCCTCAAATCATTGATATTGTGAATAACTTCATGAATTAAACTTTATCCCATGAGCATATGCACTTTCCTTGTCATATTGATTTGGTTTAAGATTTTTATAACTCGGGAATATTTAATTGCATTGTATATACTTACACCGAGTAAGCTTTGTACCTTTCGTCATTTGTGAGTGTTATACACTATTCTTTTCTCATTGAAAATGTTGAATTCGTTGGTAATCTCACTATTCTTTCATTTGACCGTCCATTAATTGAGTTCACACTTGAAATGTATTACTTGAGCATGATTTTCATATATTGTTTTTACTTGATAATTGCGTAAACTTTTGGAAATGATCATAGGCCATCTTTGTTACATCGCCCATATTAGCCTTGACCTCACCCTTATATGTTTATCCTCGTTAACCCCTTTGAGCCTAAATATAGCCTTTCTTTACATAACTCAAATTCTCATAACCAACTCCGCATTGGAGTTTTAGCCCATATATACACTTTCCATACCTTTGTTTGGAATGTTGATTGGGATTGAATGTTGTTGTTGTATTGTGGTTGCAATTTTAGGCATATGAGAGTTTGATAAGAGTGATGAAAAGAAAAGATATGTGAAAAAAATGAAGAAAAAGAGAAAGCAAAAAAAAAAAAGCAAAAGAAAATAAAAGAAAAAAATGAGAAAAAGAAGGAAAGAAAAGAAAGAGAAAGTTGTAAATGTTGTGTATATAGTTCAATAATCTTTGATTACTCTCCAATTGTTATATCTAATGTTTGTTTGGAACTTGTTTTCCAATTTTTGATATTGCCCACATCATTCCCATTATTCCAAGTTGTCACTCCTAACACTTTGAATCCGTACATATACCTTTCATTTCGTACCTTAACCCCAAAACTACATTACAACCCTATAAAGTCCTATGTGATCTTAGGTTGATGTAATTTAAAAGTCATAATAGTTTTGATAATCTGGGAAAATACATTTCGCCTCTTTTAGTGTGCGGTATCTTTCATTGAGATTACAAGTTTTTCATTTCCTAAATAGCGTCCTTCATTTGTGACATGTGTGCGGCCTAGTTTCCATTTACATTTACTCTTTATGCCCGCATGTTCCGTGTGTTACCTCCCTTTTCATAGTGAATTCCATTTGATGAGTGTAATGACCGTGAGGATTGAATATGCATGCTTTAATTTTTAGTATTCGGTTTATATAAGTTTTTCACCAAATCAAACTATGCATGTGCTCTCCCCCCTCCCACTTTTAAATTTTCAATTCTATGAGGTGTATTCGACCTATTAATAACAACGAACTTTAGCTTGAATTCCTTCAATATGCTAATAACATGTTTGAAATATTTTTCGTTATTGTTGAGTTTGTCGCATGTTGGGTTGGGCATATTTTGAGGAAACTGTATGATGTTTGTGGGTACCATCCCTGAAAACCCTCATGAGACGACACTCGTCCACTTGGGTAACCAAGGGGTTTAACGGCTTATTGCATATGCTAAATGCAATCGTTCGCCCGCGAAAGTGGCCTTATCTTTTTATTTCATTTTCATACCATTTTGCACTTGTATCCTGTTTTTGGTTTACTTATAGCTCTTGGTGTTTCCTATTTCATTGCTAGGGACTAGCAATGTGTAAGTTAGGGCGTGTGATACGACGCAAATATTGCGTATTTCACCCGTTAACCTACACCTTATTAGCCCCCTTGGGTATCTTAATCCCTATATTTATGCTCGTTAACCAGACAACCTCGAATTTCTATGTTAACATGTTTTGCAGGGGTTAATTGAGCTTTTGTAGATATATGGATGCTTAGTATGAAGTTTGGAAGCATTCCGGCAAAGTCTCGTACATAATCGCACGCGCAAGGGCAATTTAGTCATTTTACAATTTGGTCAACTGGCCCAATGTCTTCACGGAAGTTCAATCCCTCTAAACAAGCTTGGCATGGCCGCAAAAGGTGCACGATTTCGAGTCCGAACGAAGAAGTTACGGGATTTTGAGCAGAAGAGAATTTAAAACAAACCAAAAACAGGGGAAAAATTCAAGACCTGGAGGTCCGAATCGATTCGCCCCTTTGCGAATCGATTCGGTTGGAGACAGTATGCCAGTTCCTCTATTTTTTAATCGATTCGGACCAGCAAAATCAATTCGTCCACCTTTCCGAATCGATTCGGATTTCACCCGAATCGATTCACCCCTTTGGCAGTCTCGAGATATTTTTCAACTGAATCGATTCGTCCCAATGCCGAATCGATTCGGCGCTACTGATATTTGTTTTTCTCCCCTTTTATTTACAAGTTTGCCATGGTATTTGTTTTGTATAAATACTCTTTCTCTTCAATTTGAATAGGGATCTTACATTTCACATTAGTTTAGGGTTTGTATGGAGCTTTGCCCTACTCCACCACTTTGGGTGTTTTGCCCACTTTGATGTATGTACGCTTATTAATTTAAGTTGTATTTCATTATTTCCTTGCTTCCATTAATTTACATGCTTTCATTTACTTTCTTTCTTTACTTTCTTGCCTAGATTAATTTATTTCTTGTTGTAATTAGTTTATTGGTTTGTTAATTAGTTTAGTTCATGATGTACCCTTAGATAAATAGGGTCGGGGTTGTGTTTCGCCATTAACGGGTTTGGACCTCGAAATTTAGGGTTTCGTGTAAAATTGCATTTAATTGAAACCGCGTCTATTAAAGTTGGATTGTTATGCATTTAACTTTATTTGTCACACAACTTTAGTGTTTATAGCGACAATCCGAATTTAATCCGCGTGTGACCATTTTTGGTTAAATGTTTAATCTCGCAACTTTGGGTTGAATTCCTTATTGTGTGATGTTTATGCTTAATTGTAAATGCTCGATTAAATGCTTTCGAGCCTTAAATCTAATTAGTAGTTGTTTCGATCCGTGTGGTAGGATGCTATCCCGATCCTCGCTTTACTTTTGTGTAGCGTAACTTATTCTTTTCTTTTTCCACCATTCCCAACCATCACCTTTTCTTTTATTAATTTTACACTTTTATTCCTGAAGTTTTAAAGCAATTAACATCTAAAATTCAATCACTCCCTGTGGATTTCTTACGATACCCGAATTACCGCTATACTTGCCTCGCAAGTGTAGTAGTAGCTTAGGTTTTTGCATTAATGCGGCGAACTTAAAACAACGACAGTGCCTCCTACACGAGCACATAGTTCACGCTCGATCATTTTACTAGTCAACAAGTTGCACTAAACAATGTCCATAAATTTCCAAAAGGAAAGAAATGGATATTAACTACTATTGTAAGAATCATGTATGAAGCATATTATACCAACTACTATTGTATATAGAATAAACTGATAAAGTCTAACCTGAATATTTCTTAATATGAAGCTACTACCACATTCATTGTGATAAGAGCATGTGCAACACAAAACATATCAGCAATAAAAAAAATAGAAACCCAAATTCATAAGAAAAATACCAAAACTTTACACCCAAAATAATTTGATATGAAACCCATAAATACTTTAAATTTCTTTACAGATAAGACAATTATTTCCACACAATTGTTCAGTTGTCGATAGACTTCATATTGTCGCGTACCTGTTTGACACAACTATCCAGTTTCAAGAAACCTTTGTTTGTGCAGTTTGGGGTTGCACTTGTGATCATATGCATTTGAGGCTAATGTTATCTTAGTTCCACTTATCCCTTAACTTATTTCCCCTTCTTTTGTGAACTTTTCCAATTCGTTCTTTCACATGAGATGTGAGTCATTGGCAACTTAGTATTCAAGTAATACATTCAAACAAATCTATAATGATTTTCTCTCATCTAAATCAGGTAACACGTCATCAAAATATTCAAACCCTTTTCATAATAATGGATATTTATATCTTCATTACATATTAACTTTGAAAAGAAAATTATTGCGTACCTTCCACGGGGTGGCATCACGCCGTCTGTCATAGTTGGTTTCATCAACTAATAAACAGAGTCGAAAATGATAAAGAAACTTTGGATTTAATGTATACTTTCAATGCAGTTTATGATACGTGTTAAAATTAAACCAAATAAGTTATTGAACTCTAAACAACCGAAAAAAGTGTTATAATTGGTTTGATTTAATCATACACTTAATATAAAGACCAACTCAAAAATTTCATTTTTTAAACTGAATAAATAAATTTCATACTAAAAATGGAAACAAAAATAATTGAGTGAACTCTAAACTTTTAGAGTAAATGAAATTAAATTTCAATGCAAATACTATGGATGCCATTTATGCAACACTTTTCCTCCAATAAGTTCTTTAATTCTCATTCTTTTTTTGACAACCTACCAAATGAGATAAAGAAGTAAATGTTAGCATGATTCATCTGTTTAATTTCAAATAATATATATCAGAGTTCAAAATTAGGACTGTAAAGCAAAGGTTCAAAATAAGCTTGATTCGCCTATTTATAATCATATAATGCATTGTGATACAATATCTCCCAGACCAGATATTATCAAACTAAAAGATTATACTTGTTATACCAATATCCACCACTATCACCATAAATCAAGTTTATGTGTATAAATATATATTAACAAACTAATTCGAAAAAAATACTTCATCGCCCTCGTTTTGTCGAAGTTACATATATATCAATTTGGAAATCTATTTAGAACCAAAATGCAATGTCATATTCACAATGTAAATCTCTAAACCAAATGCAATATCATATTCACATTTAAACCAACAGAATTCACTCTCAAAACATCCCATTATAATTTCATGAATAGTAAAACGAAATTAACATCTTAATTTAGAACATAATATATTTGGGAAAATCAATGAAAAAATTCATCTAAAGGTATTGTAAGAGAAATATTTGTTGTTTCTCATCATAGATCAACACTCCTATTGTCAGAGAAATTATGGAGGTAATAATCTAGAATAAAATAGTTAGTAGGGAGAATAAATACCATGATGTTCAACATTTTAGCAAACAATAGCATAAAGCGAGTATCAATAAAAATCACTAATAAGATTATTATGATCATACGAACGAATTATACTCGCTGTTGACACAGTTCCAATTGTACTCACAATTGACATAGACAAACACACATTATACTTCATTTGAAATATCAAGATGCTATATAAGAAGATATTATTTAATAGATTTCAATTCATGGGGTTACAATCCATAGGCATTTCACCCATTATACCGGCGAGCGATTTGGCGCTTGGTATGGTTCATCCTACGCAACCCATAAATCATCATATTAAAAAACATTAAAGAATAACATTGAACCAAATTTAATTTTAAAAATCAAATAATGACTGATTTAAAACCAATATGAATTTCTAAAATCAAGAAATGAACACCACTCGCACCTGATAGACCATTTACTCCAGGACCTTCCATCACAGCAAATGTTTTCACGTCCCATGTGTTAGATGTGGCCATAGGATCTAAATGATCAATAAAAACATCAATAACAGTTTAAAATTTATAGCCAAGGTGAATAATATAAAAATAAAAAAACATCAAATACTTTTCTATTCGACTCAAATTCCTAGTCTGTTCCCCTATAATATGAATAAAATACACTCCAATCCAACAACCAAACAACAAATTTCATTCGCACAATGTGTAAACCAACAAACATAACACTTTTCAAGATACGCATTGCAAAAGCATCCTATAAAAATACAAAACCTAATAAATTTCTATTTGTGACTGAATTTTTAATAAAACGGTAACTTTCAATTCAAATGTTTATGGGATTTTATTCATGTAGACATTAGATGGAGCAAGTAGAGAATTGGGGAGTAGTCATAGAGTTGAAAGCATGTTATTTAGAGGGCAAATTCATTCTCTACTTCAATTTACCCATATCAACCATTCACATTTCATTATCTCAAGTACAACAATGTGAAATCAATGAATGTTAACAATTTGAATACAATAATAAACCGAGCTTTGTTAGTGGCAACACTATAAAACTATTAATTAGGTTAGCAATTCCTTTAAAAGTGAAATAGTATAAAAACAAATTCTTGACATACCTGACACATATAGACATAGACATTCTTCTTATTCTTCACTTCTCATGGCAGCCAAACCTTTGTGAAAAATAATATGAGAAAGAAAGAAATTCAATTTGAACCTAATCAACATATTAAAATTGTGTCGGCGTGTGTATATGAGAGATAGAGAGAGAGTACACGATTGTGAGCCTATATTTTTACTGGAAAAACACACTCAAAAAAATTGTTAGTAACGCACCATGAAACTGAAACAAAAGTATTTCAGTTTTTTAATCTAAAAAAGTATGAGGGTTCGTGGTCACCGTGACATATAAATGAAACTAAAAGAAATAATGCCTCAAAACTAGACATCTCAATTATTAATGAGCTATTTATAACATCTCTATTCATCATATATGTACAAGGATACTATATTTAAATTAAAGCAAAGATGAGTATTTCAAGAGGAATGACGGTCATCTAAATGTCATCGGTTAGGGTTAGAGTGTCACCCATTATCGCTAAAGAAAAAAAACGGGAACGTCTAATATACATACCTTCATTCATTTACCACTTAAATTTTTTAATTCCATGCCCTGACTGAGAAATGAATGATTGAACAAAAACTTGAGATGAAACATAATATGAATATTTAAGCTCCTACTTAAATAAAATGGTACAAAAACTCGTAATCTATGTTACTTTGACATCTTTTCAAACCTTATGTAACTTTAAAACTGGGGACAATAACCAACTTCAACCTAAGAAGATAAACAACATCATATATAACATTGGTACGTGCAAGAATACACACTATCAAGGAAAAATATATGATGAAGCATTTAGAACAAATTTGTTAAACTGAGATAAACAAATTTACAACAAATTCAAAAGAATCACCGAATACGTTAATTATAAACAACTAACCACGCCAAATACAAATGAATTGTTTAAAATCCAAAAACTATATAGGAAGAAAAACTATTAGAAATAAATTTACTGTAAGAAGTTATGTAGTATTTCAGCAATCGCAAAAGAATATCAAATTCTAAAACCCCTTTTTTCTAAAATCGCAAATCATATAAAATTATAATATTAACCAAAAAAAAACCATAAACTTAATCAAATGTGAGAGAGACCTAAGATACCCACAAAACCATAATTGAATCAAATGATATCCCCAAAACTATAACATAACATAATCTTGTGTAACACGCCGCCTAATTAAATACCGGGTGGCCAGCCCCATACAAAATTAAAACAGAATATACAGTTGGCTCATTCTTAGCATCACTGTTAAAACATTTACAACCCATCCAATACTCAATTAAGCTGGTGTTAAAAAAATTTCAAATTTTAATTTCAACAAAATCCATTTTTAGTTTAAGAATAGCACAACACATTTTATTCTACAAAACTGATAACCAAATAGATAACATAGAAGAATTTAAATGCAAATAGAATAAACATTCCCAAATAATATAAATCCATTACAGAAATCCCAACAATATTAAATGTATTAAAAAGACCCGAATAAAATACTATTTGACCCCGATAGAAAAAGATAGATGAATCCTTTGGGGGACATGCCCTAACTAAGAATACTGTGAATCAAAAAGATGATAGGAGTCTAAGAAAAACTCCATAACTCAGTAGCTTGTCGAAATCCGCTAACGTTGGCGTCCCTGCTGCTGGACACCTGATATAGAAGATACAATAGAAAAGAAATGTGCAAGGACATGAGTCAGAGCCCGCTTGTGAAAATGATTTTTAAAACAACAAGTATTTAACAAGTGTAATAAAGCATTTATTATGTACATATTAGATCCAACCCTCACTTGCTATTCTCACCTCTCAACTAGAGTGCATGCTTAACGTTTCCTATTAACCTCCTAGTTAATGGTTTCTCTTTTCTAGTCTCCATATTAAAATTCCATTCCCATATCATAATCCCCGTATGTCCCATACCATACGTCATATTATTATTCATTTACATTTCTCATCATTTCTCATTAACATGAATCATTTCTCATTAATATGAATTAAGCTTTTCAATTCTATAAGAATAAACATTCATTAACTTAATTCCATTATCTTTCTCTATTCACCGTTATCTGCAATTATCACCGTAGACAGATTTAACCAGAATATATATCCATTAAATCATTTAATTCATTATATATATATATATATATATATATTCATATATAATAAGGCACCCCGAGTCACAGCTGCGGTGCAATGCATTACTATGTTATCATGTCCCAATATCGCTGGTCGCCGAATAGGAGAAAAAAGGTTCAGTAAGCATACCTCGAACCACAAACAACAACACAATCATTGGAGGCGAACATAGTTCTCATACCCATGGGTCATGCACATACCTACGTACCCATAGTCAGCGGACTTATCAACTCCCCGATAAGTCTTTCTTAGACCTATGTTCTTGAGCGACAAATCAATGATCCCACAGATTCATCAGGATATGACTGCCTCACGCGCAAACCTCCCGTCGATAGAAAGTAAGCTAGGTATGTCATACACATAATCATTAATCAATCAAATAGGTATTATCATACCTATAATATACTATCAACAAGGTACATATATTACCCTTAAATTGTTCCCACACATAGCATTATATTTCCTTAAATCCCACGTATTACAATATCATAACTTTACTTCTTAACTTAAATATTACCGAGCTTCACTCATTAATCAAGGTTCAAATAGGGTTTTCATCAACATATATTCAGTAAGAAGCCACTAATATCCTACTGGTCCATATCGTCATAACTCCCAAATTACTACGAATTAAACTCTCCCTTTCATTAGGGTTAAAACTGATAGTTTCAAATCTCTTATAAACACCTCTTCTTTCACTTAGGATTAAACCCTCTTGTAAACTTAAGGATACCCAGGTATTATATTCAATCACCCCTACTTGTCCTATCTTTAATCCTAATACATACTAATTAAAATCCAACCATTGACTCTAGCAACCGAAATTCCTTTAATTTAATTATCATAATTCTAATCAATTAAAATCCCAATCAAATTAATTCAAGTCTTAACTAGGGCTTACTGATCTTATATAAGTCCCATAATATCCAATTAACAATCACCAAAGATCAACCAAAGTTTTGGGATAATAATCAACATTAAAAAAAGAACAACTATAGAAATTCTGGGGAGGTCGATCGATCGTAGGCAGGGGGTCGATCGATCGATCATTCCAGTAATAACCCAGTTTTCGGCATTTCTGCAACTACGGGTTTCACCATTTTTATTCATTCTATCCTTCATATTAACATCCAAAATGACTTATAATACTTACTACATGATGTATCAACATATACAAATGATTTCTAATGATCTAAACATCCTAGAATCACCAAGAGATTGGATTAAAAAGCATGTTTATATCCTTACTTCCATAAAATTATGTACATATCATCTTCAAGAACACATCAATGGTTTTCATAATTTCTTCAACAGATTCATGACTATTTCGTGGATTATTATCAACTTACAACATGAGTTTAATTCCTATATCATTTCAGTTTCCAGAAATCCATTTAATAACTCCATTATTTCTTCCAAACTTGAATAATCTTCTCTTATCAAAACTATTCTAACATGAACAATATACAAACTTAAATTGCCATTATCAAACACTTGCCTTTACTGAAGGTCTGATCCTTTGGTGTAGTATATCTCAGGTGGTTCTTGTAATACCCCGTGATTTTTAATGACTTTTAAAATGGGTTATATTTTAAATTAATGGATTAATTGGATTTTATTATTAATTAATTCATTTGAGTTTTATCCGGATTGTGGATATTAAAATGGATGATTCTGAATATTACTTAAAGATATTTAGGTAATATATGAATGTGATGTCATTGATATGACTTTATGATATAAATTCGGTAATTTGAATTTTTAGTCAGACGCGGTATGGGACGTGTCGGGACTAATTTATTAAATTAAAAGGAAATTTATTTTCTATCGACCTTATAGTCATTTTGACTACGTCGTTGCGTCCGGAAGGGTTGAAATAGTCAGAAAAGTCTATTTGGATGTTGGATTTGGGTCTCGGGTCATTCGGAAATGAAAAGACAACCCAAAAGGGCATTTTGGTTATTTTTACAAGGGGGATGAATAGTGATTTCGGGTTTTGTCTTATTATAAGTATTTGGAGATTAGTGTATGTAGGTTCATTTCATCTCTTCTACACAAAATTTAAAAGTCATCTTCTTAGAGAGAGTGGAAGGTTGCTTGGGAAGAGAAGTTTGCTTGAGAAGGAGGAGAACCAAAGGTCAAAGGTCACCACCACCATCACCACCTGTGTTATTCAACTCCAAAGGATCAGATCTTCATTAGAGGCAAGTGTTTGATATTTGCAATTTAAGTTCGTATATTTTCCATGTTAGGATAGTTATAAAAAGAGATGATTTTCATGCTTGGAAGATGAAAGTATATAGTTGTTAATGGATTTTTGGAATCTAAAAATATATAGGAATTAAACTCATGTTGTAGGTAGTTAGTAATCCAGTAAATATTCATCAATTTGTGGAAGAAATTCTGAAAATAATTTAGTGTTCTTGAAGATAACATGTTGATAATTTTCTGGAAAAAGAGGCAAAAACGAGTGGAATGAGAAGAGCCAATTTGGAATGTTTAGATCTTCTTTTTGAGTGCATTTGGATGAGATTTAAGAAAAACTCAAAACACATACCTGACTCAATTTTTCGTGTAGAATCCAAATCTGAAGTCGGATTGATGATTTGAATAATTTTTGGATCTGATTTTTCTGAGTATTTAAAATATGAGAATTCATGATGTTGTTTCTTTTTAATGTTGGTTCTTATCCCAAAACTTTTGTAGATCTTCGGTGATTATTAATTGGATATTATGGGACTTAGAGAAGATCAGTAAGCCCTAGTTAAGATTTGAATTAATTTGATTTGGATTTAATTGATTAGAATTATGATAATTAAAGTTAAAGAATTTTCGGTTGCTTGATTCATGTGTTGGATTCTAATTTGTTTGTATGAGGATTAAGGATAGTTCAAGTAGGGGAGATTTAATATAACACCTGGGTAGCCTTAGGGTTACAATTTAAACATCAAGGACTGAGTTTAAGCTCATTATTGATTTCGCAAGGGCTGAGTGTAGTACAAGAGCGTAGTGCTATGGCTCCTGGATAGAGATGGGAGTTTAGAACACATTTGGTTGAAAGAGGGGATGAGGTTATTCCGATCGCATATTTGAAGTTGACGAACCTCCTCGATCGACAAAGTTAAGTAGTAGTGTATTGGAGGGGTTCCTTGTTTGAATTTTGCTTTGCAAGACGCTTCGCGCATGAACCTTAACGACGTCGGGAGTGGAGAGATGTTATAGGATGCGAGGATAATTGAATTATGAAGTAAAGATATGACATTTTAATACGTGGGATTTAAAGAGATATAATGCTATGTAAGGGAATAATCTTAGGTTAATGTGAGTACCTTGTTGTTAGTATACTATAGGTATGATAATACCTATTTGATTGATTAATGATTATGTGTATGACATACCTAGCTTACTTGCTATCGGTGGGAGGTTTGCGCGTGAGGGCAGTCATATCCTGATGAATCCATGGGATCTTTGATTTGTCGCTCGAGAACATAGGTATATGAAAGACTTATCGGGGAGTTGATAAGTCCGCTGACTATGGGTACGTAGGTATGTGCGTGACCCATGGGTATGAGAATTATGTTCACCTCCAATGATTCTGTTGTTGCTTGTTGTTCGAGGAATCTTAACGAACCTTTAGTCCCTTATTCGGCGACAAGCGATATTGGGACATGATAGCAGAGTAATGCATTGCACCGCAGCTGTGACTCGGGGTGCCGTATTATATATGAATATATATATAATGGATTAAATGAATGATTGGATTTATTATGGTTAAATCATCTACTGTGTGATAATTGTAGATAACGGTGAATAGAGAAAGATAATGGAATTAAGTTAATGAATGTTTATTCTTAAAGAATTGAAAAGCTTAACTCATATTAATGAGAAATGATTCATGTTAATGAGAAACTAATCATATAAATGAGAAATGTAAATGAATAATAATGTGACGTATGGTATGGGACATACGGGGATTATGATATTGGGATGGAATTATAATATGGAGACTAGAAAAGAGGAACCATTAACTAGTAGGTTAATAGGAAACGTTAAGTGTGCACTCTAGTTGAGAGGTGAGAATAGCAAGTGAGAGTTGGATCTAACCTGTACATAATAAATGCTTTATTGCACTTGTTAAATACTTGATGTTTTAAAAATCATTTACACATTCGGGCTCTGAACCGTTTCCTTGCATATTTTCTTTTCTATTGTATCTCTAAATCAGGTGTCCAACAACAGGGACGACAACCTTAGCGGATTATGACAGGCTATGGATTTATGGAGTTTTGCTTAGACGCCTATCATCTTTTTAATTCAAAGTATTCTTAGTTAGGGCATGTCGCCCAAAGGATTTCAGTCAACATTTTCTATCGGAGTCAGATATTATTGTATTCGTGTCTTTTTAATACATTTGACATTGTTGGTATTATTGTAATGGATTTATATTATTTGGGAATGTTTATTCCAATTGCATTCAAATTCTTTTGTGTTATCTATTTGGTTATCAATGTTGTAGAATAAAATGTGTAGTGTTATTCTTCAACTAAAAAATGGTTTTGTTGAAATTTAAATTTGGAAAGTTTTTAACACCAGCTTAATTGGGTTTTGGGTGAGTTGTAAATGTTTTCGATAGTGATGCTAAGAATGAGCCAACTGTATATTCTGTTTTAATTTGGTATGGGACTGGCCACCCAGTATTTAATTAGGCGGGGTGTTACAGGTGGTATCAGAGCATCAGGTTCTAGTGTCCTTTAGGGCCTGTACGGCTTACTGTGTTTTCAGCTTAGCGTTCTTTGATGTAGAGCCCTATGTTTAAGATTGTTGATTTCTTTGGTAAGATTCCATATATATTAGTGAATCTTATTTATGTTCGAGAGTGATCGAACAAAGAAGTATGGCAGATGACGGCCATTGAATGGATAGCGGAGATCGTACTTAGGAGGTTATGAAGTATGTTCGAGTATGATGACTATAGTCGAGGTCACCCCTATTATGGAAAATTTAGGAGAGACATCAGTAGAAGGTTTTGAAATGCGGGAATTTTGTATGTTACCTAACGAAGGCAATATATTCAAAGGCTTGGACATATAGTGGAGTGTGGTGAACTAGAACTGAAAATTTGGGGTAAAAATTTTGTTTACTCATCGGAGAAAAGTTATAATAGTGGGATTCAATAACCACCACCCGCGAATGAGCGTATGTTTCCTATCTAAGGAATTATGAGCGTATATTGATTTTTGTACTGATTGATATTGTGTGGGCAAAAAGGGTTGCTAAACTTAGCCTATAGCATCATTATTTACATAGACTCACTGAGGGGTGTAGGACACCTATATATTACTTGTTATCACGTGGGTTTGATTTTTATCATGGGATTACTTACCTTGGGCATGTCCGAGCGTGATGAGACTATCGGCGTACATTGACTTGTGGTATAAGAGAGCGTATGTACTGCTACTATCCTGCATCTTGTCTTCTATAAGAGAGTATATGCGTAGATCTATAAACCATATTTTTTAAATCGACAAACCAAAATTTTTATATACTATTGACTAAGGACCTTGGGAGTTTCGATGACCGACTACTTTAGGAAGTAGTGTATCGGGGTGGTTCGTTATTTGGATTTCGCTTGCGAGACACCCCACGCATGAAACTAATAACCGTTGGGAGTCAAAATAATTTAGGTCTTTGGAATATGAGTTTATAACTTTTGCGAAAATTTTAATATTGAAAGCGGTACGAGAGGGTGTATGGGCGCCCTGGATGATTGGATTGTAGTAGTTTTCATTATTGTAAAAAGGTAAGTAGTTGGAACTTCAGGATTTATTTGTTCAATACGAGAGGATCATATTTTTTTCCCAAAGTTTGTCACGAGGATGGTATAGGTAAGTTTGGGTAAAGTTTATATTCGATTCAGTTGGAACTATATGGTGAGGCTTGGCGTATAACATCGATAGGGATTTTCGTTAATGTATTGTATGGGCGGTACGTCTTAGATTTCTTGCGATGTGAGATTTATACTCGGAGTTAACCTTATCGGTATGATTTATATTCCTGAATTTCGTGAAGAAATTCTGTTATAAGGGGGGAAGTATGTAATACCCCGTGATTTTTAATGACTTTTAAAATGGGTTATATTTTAAATTAATGGATTAATTGGATTTTATTATTAATTAATTCATTTGAGTTTTATCCGGATTGTGGATATTAAAATGGATGATTCTGAATATTACTTAAAGATATTTAGGTAATATATGAATGTGATGTCATTGATATGACTTTATGATATAAATTCGGTAATTTGAATTTTTAGTCAGACGCGGTATGGGACGTGTCGGGACTAATTTATTAAATTAAAAGGAAATTTATTTTCTATCGACCTTATAGTCATTTTGACTACGTCGTTGCGTCCGAAAGGGTTGAAATAGTCAGAAAAGTCTATTTGGATGTTGGATTTGGGTCTCGGGTCATTCGGAAATGAAAAGACAACCCAAAAGGGCATTTTGGTTATTTTTACAAGGGGGATGAATAGTGATTTCGGGTTTTGTCTTATTATAAGTATTTGGAGATTAGTGTATGTAGGTTCATTTCATCTCTTCTACACAAAATTTAAAAGTCATCTTCTTAGAGAGAGTGGAAGGTTGCTTGGGAAGAGAAGTTTGCTTGGGAAGGAGGAGAACCAAAGGTCAAAGGTCACCACCACCATCACCACCTGTGTTATTCAACTCCAAAGGATCAGATCTTCATTAGAGGCAAGTGTTTGATATTCGCAATTTAAGTTCGTATATTGTCCATGTTAGGATAGTTATAAAAAGAGATGATTTTCATGCTTGGAAGATGAAAGGATATAGTTGTTAATGGATTTTTGGAATCTAAAAATATATAGGAATTAAACTCATGTTGTAGGTAGTTAGTAATACAATAAATATTCTTCAATTTGTGGAAGAAATTCTGAAAATAATTTAGTGTTCTTGAAGATAATATGTTGATAATATTCTGGAAAAAGAGGCAAAAACGAGTGGAATGAGAAGAGCCAATTTGGAATGTTTAGATCTTCTTTTTGAGTCCATTTGGATGAGATTTAAGAAAAACTCAAAATACATACCTGACTCAATTTTTCGTGTAGAATCCAAATCTGAAGTCGGATTGATGATTTGAATAATTTTTGGATCTGATTTTTCTGAGTATTTAAAATATGAGAATTCATGATGTTATTTCTTTTTAATGTTGGTTCTTATCCCAAAAATTTTGTAGATCTTCGGTGATTATTAATTAGATATTATGGGACTTAGAGAAGATCAGTAAGCCCTAGTTAAGATTTGAGTTAATTTGATTGGGATTTAATTGATTAGAATTATGATAATTAAAGTTAAAGAGATTTCGGTTGCTATATTCATGTGTTGGATTCTAATTATTTTGTATGAGGATTAAGGATAGTTCAAGTAGGGGAGATTTAATATAACACCTGGGTAACCTTAGGGTTACAATTTAAACATCAAGGACTGAGTTTAAGCTCATTATTGATTTCACAAGGGCTGAGTGTAGTACAAGAGCATAGTGGTATGGCTCCTGGATAGAGATGGGAGTTTAGAACACATACGTTTGAAAGAGGGGATGAGGTTATTCCGATCGCATATTTGAAGTTGACGAACCTCCTCGATCGACAAAGTTAAGTAGTAGTGTATTGGAGGGGTTCCTTGTTTGAATTTTTCTTTGCAAGACGCTCCGCGCATGAACCTTAAAGACGTCGGGAGTGGAGAGATGTTATAGGATGCGAGGATAATTGAATTATGAAGTAAAGATATGACATTTTAATACGTGGGATTTAAAGAGATATAATGCTACGTAAGGGAATAATCTTAGGTTAATGTGAGTACCTTGTTGTTAGTATACTATAGGTATGATAATACCTATTTGATTGATTAATGATTATGTGTATGACATACCTAGCTTACTTGCTATCGGTGGGAGGTTTACGCGTGAGGGCAGTCATATCCTGATGAATCCATGGGATCTTTGATTTGTCGCTAGAGAACATAGGTCTATGAAAGACTTATCGGGGAGTTGATAAGTCCGCCGACTATGGGTACGTAGGTATGGGCGTGACCCATGGGTATGAGAACTATGTTCGCCTCCAAAGATTGTGTTGTTGTTTATGGTTCGAGGAATCTTAACGAACCTTTAGTCCCTTATTCGGGGACAAGCGATATTGGGACATGATAGCAGAGTAATGCATTACACCGCAGCTGTGACTCGGGGAGTCGTATTATATATGAATATATATATAATGGATTAAATGAATGATTGGATTTATTGTGGTTAAATCAGCTACTGTGTGATAATTGTAGATAACGGTGAATAGAGAAAGATAATGGAATTAAGTTAATGAATGTTTATTCTTAAAGAATTGAAAAGCTTAACTCATATTAATGAGAAATGATTCATGTTAATGAGAAACTAATCATATAAATGAGAAATTTAAATGAATAATAATGTGACGTATGGTATGGGACATACGGGGATTATGATATTGGGATGGAATTATAATATGGAGACTAGAAAAGAGGAACCATTGACTAGGAGGTTAATAGGAAACGTTAAGTGTGCACTCTAGTTGAGAGATGAGAATAGCAAGTGAGAGTTGGATATAACATGTAAATAATAAATGCTGTATTGCACTTGTTAAATACTTGCTGTTTTAAAAATCATTTACACATTCGGGCTCTGACCCGTTTCCTTGCATATTTTCTTTTCTATTGTATCTCTATATAAGGTGTCCAGCAACAGGGTCACCAACCTTAGCGGATTATGACAGGCTATGGATTTATGGAGTTTTTCTTAGACACCTATCATCTTTTTGATTCACAATATTCTTAGTTAGGGCATGTCGCCAACCTTAAATTCTTTTGTGTTATCTATTTGGTTATCAATGTTGTAGAATAAAATGTGTAGTGTTATTCTTAAACTAAAAAATGGTTTTGTGGAAATTTAAAATTGGAAAGTTTTTAACACCAACATAATTGGGTTTTGGGTGAGTTGTAAATGTTTTCGACAGTGATGCTAAGAATGAGCCAACTGTATATTCTGTTTTAATTTGGTATGGGACTGGCCACCCGTATTTAATTAGGCGGGGTGTTACAGTTCTCCCTTTTCCGGTGAGCTTCCGGTGGTGGTTGGTGGTGACTCTTGGTTCTTAGATCTTCTTCTTCCCAAGTAAGCTTTTCCCTTCCCAAGCACCCTTTCACTCTCTCTAGGAAGATGACTTCTCTAATTTGTGAAGAGGAGATGTATAAATCACGTACACTTAATCTACCAATACTTATAATAGGACAAAATCCGAAATCACAATTCATCCCGCTAGAAAAATGACCAAAATTCCCTTTTGGGTTGTCTATTCATTTCCAAATGACCCGAGACTCAAAATTAACCTCCAAATAGACTTTTCTGACTATTTCAAACCTTCCGGACGCAACGACGCAGTCGAAATGACTATAAGGTCGATAAAAAATAAATTTCCTTTTTAATTTAATAAATTAGTCCTGACACGTCCCATACCGCGTCTGACTAAAAATTCAAATTACTGAATTAATAACACACCGCCATATCAATAGCATCTCATTCATATATTACCTAAATATCTTTAAGTAATATTCAGAATCATACATTTCAATATCCACAATCCGGAATGAAACCCAAATGAATTAATTAATATTAAAATCCAGTTAATCCATTAATTTAAAATATAACCCATTTTAAAAGTCATAAAAATTACGGGGTATTACATCTTGGTGATCATTTACAAACAAAATAAGATACCCCAAAACACAAACATATTGAGCATTTAAAAAAACATCTCACTATTGAATCTTCAAAATAAATAACCAAGAAATAGAAACCTCGATAATAGTAGTAGAAGAAAATAAGAAGAACAAATCCCAAACTGAATTTAGAGAGAGAAATAACAAATAACAAAAAAAATCACCTAATAGAAACCACCTAAGAAGCAAGGATACCTAAGAGAAGCGACCTAAAATTTTAAAACCCTAGTTTCAGAGCCGAGGGCGGCACCGAGGAGAAGAGAGAAGGGCATCGGGTTGAGGGAGGTTTTTTTTGTTTGTTCCCAGAACGTAAGGATAAGGGACATGAGTAAATGAGGGGAAGGTAGGGCCTTTTCCCCAATTTTGATAGAGTCAAATCTGTCAAATACTATTCTACCCCTGTTTTTGAATTTTGGTTAAGATTGAAAAACATATTCGAGTGTTAAAAAAAAAGAGGGAACTCAAACACTTAAAGGGTAAAATAGGGAATGCAAAAAAAGCTCAAATAGGTGACATCATAGTTGAAGCTTATGGCATACATAAGTTTCCAACTTTTATAGATTGATAGATAGATCCGCTAAATTAATTTATCGAGTGTCACTCACCCTAAACAATCTTAAATTCATACTCTAGATCTTTTTCATACTAACCCAAGATTTACACATCACTCCTATAATCATTTAGAGGTCCTCACACTCAATATAGGATCCCCTATTATTTATCTTTAAAGGGAATTCGTCTTCAATCCCCTTAGGCGAGGAAAAACCTTTCAAAATTTTCTGCCAAAACCGAACCCATGGCCCCAAAAACGAGTCGATCATGTTCCAAACTAACGAACCGAACGGATAACACCAAAAATAAAACGAACTGAACCACATCCATACCAGTTCTATGTGAAGAGTTTTTATTCTCTACGAGTTTATCTTCTTCTACACCTCCAAAAATCACTCCAACACTCATCCAACCGAACATTTAGAGTCTCCACTCTCATCAACCATCAATATATTCATATACACACTAATTTATTCTTGGGATTCATCAATTAGATCAATAAAATAAACAATTTTCTTAATTAAACCCTAACTTTCATTTCTTCCATTTTATCACCATAATTTACCCCATTAGCATGGATTTAAACTTAGATTTGATGTAGGATTATTATCACATCAGAATCATAAGAAATCATCTCCTTAAAACCAATTTTTGTGGAAGAATCTTAAACCCAACATCTTGTAGTTTTCATCACCAACTATAATATGAAAAATAAACACACTTAAATCATTAAAGAAAGTTAAAGCCTTCCTTGGTTAAATAAATCTGATGATCTCGGGCTGAAATCCACCGAAGCTTTGCCCGAGTCTCCTATTTTTCTCATTTTCTTACTTCCTTTCTCTTATTTCCTCTTTCTTTCTTTTCTTTCCCCTTTTCTCTTTCTCTCGTGACCTTATAAGGGAGAAATTTGGGTATAACACACCGCTTAAAATGATACCGGGTGGTCAGCCCTATACTACATTAAATCAGAAGTCTTAGATGGCTCAATCTCAACATCAACTGTCAGTACTAAATAATATACGACTAACTACCCGATATCATATAAGAGAGATGTTAAAATTAAATAAAACATAAAACAGACAACAAATCAACACTATAGAACAACTAATAAAGGAAAAATGCATAAATACTCAGATGAATGAAATGCTAGAATAAAATAAAATGAGTAACTACAACCGAATATACCACCAAGAAATAAACCCGAATAAGCGGTCGGGTCACAGATAATACAATAACTGAAATGGAATAAATATCCCTTGGGTGTATACCCGATATACAACATGAATCCTACCTAAATTTTTAAATAAGTAGGAAGCCACTGCATTCTACATTCCGCAACGGTCCGCACCTGTCACGACTCCCAAGACTCTGGATAAAAGGTCATCCAGCATCCATGCGGTAGGACACCTGTAGTAATATATATATTGTGACACCCCGCCTAATTAAATACCGGGCGATCACTCCTTTTTAAATTAAAATCAAGGTGAACAGTTGGTTCATTCTTAGCATCACTGTCGTAAAAATAACTTTTTCCAAATTAACACCCTAATTAATTAAGCTAAGTGTCAAAACCATTTTTCAACATTTCTGACCAATTTTATTTTTAAAAGAAAATTATTTATTTAATTAGTAATAACATTTACAATAAGTAAGAATCATACAACAATTATCCTGGAACATAATCCAATTACTTTAAACATTCAACATCCAAAATCCCAACATTTAAAACTTAAAGTAAAACATACATGATGAATAAATCCCAAAGTAACGGTACTAGAAATAACTGAAATATAAATGTCCCAATAAAACAGATAAATAGTGGAAAGGGCGACACATGCCCAATAACTGAGAATGATAGAAGAGGAATCAAGTAAATGAAATCGTCTAAGCAAGTGGCCTGCAACTCCCACCTAAGCTGCAGCACGTTCCTCCCAAGGGATCCTAAGCAAGACGCCCTTGTGGCTAGGCACCCGTAATATATACATATATATACAAGAGAGAGAGAGAGAGAGAGAGAGAGAGAGAGAAACGGGTCATAGCCCGATAGTGTATATGATTTAAAAATTGTTTAGCAAGTATTTAAATTGATACAGGCCAATGCAACAACATATTAGCGCGACCCTCTCTTGAGAAATTCTCGCCTCTCTTCTAATGTGCACACCTATCGCACTAACCTTCCCAATGGTCTATCTCATCAGATAACACGCTATCCTTTCCCAATGGTTTAACTTATCTTAGATTATTCGCAGGATTCAAAATTTAACGATTTAATTGTTTGAAAAGAATATTTTAATTAGTAACCAAAGTTCTCATTTTAACTTTATAAATCAATAAAGTTTTCCAGTGTCATATTATACTTTCTCAAAACAAGTATTTACAATTTGAGTCATCAACCATGTCCTACATATCAAATCACAGTAGGCAGTTTCAGATTTCAGAATTTCATATATATATTAACTACTCGTATAATATATATATTATAACAGCACCCCAAGTAAACTATGGTGCGGGCATACTCTACTATCCAAAGCCTCATATCACTCATATTAAGGCGAATACATTCAGAATCACTCTCGAATTGTATTAACATACATACACAAACAATATTGAGGCGAAGAATAGATTCCAAGTCTCTAAGAGGATGGCACATGCCTGCGTCTCTTAGGACCGTCTGAACTATCACATCGATAGCCTGTACCAAGGATATCTATCTTCTAGGGTACAAGTCAATATCCACCATAAAGGTCCCATCGAGATAAGACTGTCCCAGCGCGGTAACCTCAGGGATAACAAGTAGCGTGGGCATGATTTTCACACATAAATAGTATATGCATACACAATCATATAACTATAGTAATATTACCATAACAATATTAGGTATATCTAAAATCCCATAGTTACGACATTTATCCTTATTTTCACATTATTGGTATCGCGTATAAGGGTTCGTCTCTAACCTTAATTTGAAGGATTCTTCCATCTTATTACGTAACTCACATGGACTCTATCTTCCCAAGTATAAAATTCAGTAGGTGTCCTTTTTATGTTCCAACGTAACCCTCTTATGTACCTCCCCCTTTAATACATAAATTCATCGACCCTTAAGTAATTATCCCCAAAAATACAATTCTCGTCACATATTAAAAGTCCCAAAATTATTCATATGTCCTACTGATCTTCCCTATATCCCAAAACACTTTATTAAGGATGTCCAAGAATTATTTCACGATAAATTGAATTTAACTCATTTAAAAAGGGAAATAGGAGTCTGCCAGGAGGGGTCGATCGATCGAGGTCTGGGGCTCGATCGATCGAAGCTCTAGTCTCGATCGATCGATCAAGCAGGTCTGCGAAATCTGCAGAATTGCAGTTACGGGTTTCATCTTCTAACTTACACAAAATCCATATTTTACAATCCCAAACGTCTCAAAATTTTTACTACTAACATCCTAACGTGATATTATACATTTCCTACGTAAAGCATGTCAATTTTCATCACTAAACATGGATTAATCATGCCAAAATTCTTTTAAAATTCAAGAACCCTAGAAATCTCTAAATCATGGTTCCAATCTGTTTTTCCCCGAAATTTCCTTCTTATACTACATTAAAATTTCGTGGATTATTCTTCTACATCACCAAAATTTCCAGAATAAGGTTTGAGTCATCACATGCAAATTCCTATCACAATTTAGGTTTTCTTCAATGTAATTCATCCCTAATCATTCCTAAACTAATATGAAGGATGCACCAACAAAATAAGCAAGATAAAGACTTGCCTGGGATTTTCAGAAATCTAGTTTGGTGTCGAATTCGGTATGGTTGCATTTCCCGTCTCGCGATCTACGCGTTGGTGGTGGCGGCGGTGCAAACGGGTGAGTATCGAGCCTTGGGATGCCTTGAGAGCTCTCTCCTCTTTTCTCCAATGGATGTTCTAAGGTTTGAGTATTCTAACCCTAAATGACAACCCAGATATCTGATATAACCCCTTTAATATTCGTGGGTTTAATTACACAAATATTCAAAATGACTAAAATGCTCTCCCGGGTTACTAATTAGGCCTAAAAACGCCCCGAGACCCAAACTAAACTCCCGGGTACACTTTTATGACTATCTCGACCCTTCCGGATGTGTTGGCTCACTCAAAACGACCATACGAACAACTTATAAAATATTCACTTTTATTTATCAATATTTAGTCCTGACGCGACATGGGCGTGTCCCGACTCAAATTTCCAAAATCGTCATTTTATTCACTCGTGACATTCAATATAACCAATATTACATATTACTTTGATCATTAGTAATATTCAGAAAATTTCCCATAATTACTAACTCTCGTCACGCTAATAATTATAATAATTAATTTCCAGATTTTTATTAAATAGTTAACTCACATTAAATTTAATAAATCCCCAAATTAATATAGCATAAAAATACGGGGTATTACATACTTCCCCCCTAATAATGGAATTTCATCCCGAAATTCGGAAAATAAGGCATACCTAGTAAGAACAATTCTACATATCTCTCGCGCATATCGGCCTCGCGCTCCCAAGTGGATTCCTCCACATTGTTGTGCTCCCACTAGACCCGTACAAGTGGAACTATCCTTGACCTCAATATACTCTCACTACAGTATAGGATAGCCACCGGGCTCTCCTCGTAAGAGCTGTCAGGCTGTAAGTCTATCTCATCTATCGCAATGTGAGTATGGGCCATATCATCCTGAAGATACCGTCTCAACGAC
The DNA here is from genome assembly GCA_949130495.1 of Sambucus nigra. Lineage (NCBI taxonomy): Eukaryota > Viridiplantae > Streptophyta > Magnoliopsida > Dipsacales > Adoxaceae > Sambucus > Sambucus nigra. The sequence goes on from OX422215.1 coordinate 252,021,286, forward strand.
GAGATGTGGAATACTTCATGAATACGATGTAAATGCTCTGGTAGTCCTAATCTGTATGCTACCGGCCCAATCCTCTCGATAATGGGAAATGGTCCCACCTACCTCGGGGCCAATTTCCCTTTCTTTCCGAACCTCATCACTCCTTTCATAGGAGACACACGTAGTAACACCTGGTCCCCCACGTTATACACCCGAAAGAACCGTTTCGCATCGGCGTAGCTCTTCTGCCTGTCCTGGGCTACCCGAATGCGACTCCTGATCATTTCAATCCTCGCGGAGGTCTCCTGAATCACTTCTGGTCCTAGCAACTTGTTATCCCCCACCTCGAGCCAACAAGATGGGGAACGACAAGGCCTGCCATAAAAAGCCTCAAATGGAGCCATGACAGTCGTGAACTGATAAGAGTTATAATAAACAAACTCTACCAGTGAAAGGTGTGGCTCCTAACCTCCTCCAAAATCTGGAACATACAGGCGTAGCATATCCTCAAACATCTGATTAGTACGCTCTGTATGTCTATCTGTCTGTGGGTGATAAGCTGAACTCAACCTTAACTAAGTACCCATAGCTTCCTGAAAGCTTTCCTAAAAAACGTGGCACGAAGATCTTGTCTCTATCTGAAACAATATGCAGGGGCACCACATGTAATCTGGCTATCTCAGAAATGAACAACTGAGCATACTGACCTGTGGTATAATCTGTCCGCACCGGCAGAAAATGAGCCACCTTAGTCAAATGGTATACAATCACCCAGATGGAGTCGTGGCCCCGCTGTGATGTAGGCAACCCTGTAATAAAATCCATGGAAATACTCTCCCACTTCCACGCGGGTATTTCCAATGGCTGAAGCAACCCTGACGGTTTCTGATGGTCCACCTTCACCAGCTGGCAGGTAGAACACTTGGACACACACTCAGCAATATCCTTCTTCATCCCACTCCACCAGTATTGCCTCCTCATATCCTGGTACATCTTATCTCCTCCAGGATGTACCGCAAATCGAGACCCATGAGAATGGGTCATCACTTCATGACGCAATTATGCCCCTTCTGTAACCACTGACCTTCCATTAAACCTCAAACCCTCATCAGAACTAACAGAATAGGACTCAGCCCCTTTGGCTAAAAGTCGTACAATCTGCTCCTGGAAAAACGGGTATGTGGTTTGGGTATGTATTACCCTCATAACAATCTCGGGTGTGACTGTCATAACAGATATGAAGGAACGGGCTACTGCGTCCTGGTGACCCAACTCCTTCCACTTTGCTTTCCACACATCCGCTACCTCATTTATCGTCTACGGGTCAACTCATCATCAACTACGTTGGCTTTCCCCGGATGATACTGTATGTCAAACTGATAGTCCGTCATAAACTCTAACCATCTACGCTGACGCATATTCAGCTCTCGCTGAGTGAATAGGTACTGCAGTGATTTGTGGTCTGTGAACAAACGAAACTTCTCCCCCAATAAATAGTTTCTCCATATCCTCAATGCAAAGACGACCGCTGCTAATTCCAGGTCATGGGTTGGGTAATTCTTCTCATGCGGATTAAGCTTGCGGGAGGCAAAAGCTATAGCCTTCTCCTCCTGCTGAAGTACTCCCCCAAGTCCCCGTAAAGAGGCATCGATGTAAACTAGGTACTCCACACCCGGCTTTGGTAAAGCAAGAACTGGTGCCGAAGTAAGCTTGTCTTTCAGCTCGTCGAAAGCCAACTGACAAGCGTCATCCCAAACATATGGTACCCCCTTGCGAGTCAGATTCATCAATGGACCCGCTATTTTGGAGAATCCCCGAATGAATCTCCTGTAGTATCCGGATAACCCCAAGAAACTACGCACTTCCATCGGTGTCGCGGGCTGTACCCATTCCCTCACCGCTGACACTTTACTCGGGTCAACTGCAATCCCCTGCTCGGAAACAACATGGCCCAAGAACTGTACTTCTCGCAACCAGAATCCAGACTTCTCGTACTTAGCATACAACTGATGCTCTCGTAGAGTCTAAAGAACCTGCCTCAAATGCTCGGCGTGCTCCTCCTCGGAGTGTGAATATATCAAAATGTCATCTATAAAGACGATGACAACTGATCCAAGAACTCTCTGAATACTCGGTTCATTAAGTCCATGAATACGGCTAGAGCATTTGTGAGACCAAATGGCATTACTCTGAACTCGTAAGACCCATATCTCGTCAAGAAGGCAGTCTTTGAAACATCCTTCTCTCTAATACGTAGCTGATGGTACCCCGACCTCAGATCTATCTTCAAAAAGAAAGTTTCTCCCCCTCAGTTGGTCGAACAGATCATCGATTTGAGGCAACGGATACTTATTCCGTATCGTGACCTTGTTCAACTCCCGGTAGTCCACACACAACCTCAGTGAACCATCTCTCTTCTTCACAAACAGAACCGGAGGGCCCCAAGGTGAGGTACTCCTGGGAATGAAGCCCTGACCTAACAGCTGCTCTATCTGATCTCATAACTCTCGCATCTCTGCCGGAGCCATACGGTATGGAGCGCGTGCTATAGGTCTGGTATCTGGCAATAAATCTATAACAAAGTCTATCTCTCGACTGGGGGGTAGGCCTGGTATTTCCTGAAATACATCGGAATACTCACGAACAACTAGAATCGAGTCTAACGGAATCACAACCTCCTTAGAGGTATCCTCCTCTATATAATACAAATGAGCGGTCGAACCTCCCTCTGGGCGAGGCATCGCCACTACAAACATCTCTTTCCCCGGAATGGAAAAAACAATGCTCCCACCGAAGCAATCAATCATGGCTCTATAAGCTGCGAGCCAATCCATACCGATAATAACATCATGCTCATGCATATCTAAGACTAACATGTCTGCAGGTAATAACAAACTACCAATCTCTACCCCCACCCTCCGAAATATAAATAAGCTAAGCGACCCACTTCCCAGTGGTGAGTCTACACACGTTACAGTGCTCTCTACTGTGGTTAATAACCCTAAGGTCTTCGCATAATATGTAGCTATAAAACAATGTGTTGCCCCAGTATCAAACAAAACCCAACCCATAGTACCATGGATAGGAAACATACCCTCAATCGTGGGTGGTGCCTGTGGAGCTGTTGCCTGGTGGACGTTATAGACACGTCCATACTGTAACTGCCCCTGCTGCACTGGAGCTGCTAGAACGGCTGGTAGGATTGGTACCTGGGCTGGAGCTGGGAGGGCAGGTGGGAAAAGTGGTCTCTGCACCTCATTACAGGAACCCTGCTGTTGTGGGGCCCTATCTCCCTCCGGACAATCCTGGCGCCTATGGACGTGCTTACCACACCCAAAACATTGGCCTCTGAAGTTACTCCCCCTCCGACCCTGCTGCTGTCGGTGTTGGCCTTGCTGACTTGGGACTTTATTCCTCTTTCGAAACTGCTTCACTTTACCACGTTGTTGACTAGACTCACTTTTTCCTTGGTCTTACTGGCCTTGAGGGGAAATTTACGGAAAGACTATGTCAGGGTGAGGACAATCCATCCACTTGTGACCCGGATGTACACATTTATAGCAAAGTTTCAAAATTCTCCGCTGGTCGGATTGTAGTTTATCCCTAGTCTGATTCGGACAAGATTTACGTTTTTGATCGTCCATTCCACAACTGAAACACCTCTTTGTGACTTCACTCGGACCTTGGCTTTGTTAACCCTAACGCTTTTGGGTTTCCCCGCACAATTTGTTACCCTCGTGGCTTTTATGGGCCTGAAGAGCCTGTTGTTGCGCTTTTTGTGTCTTCACACACTTGTTATTTCCAGTCATGACAGACTGATTGTACTCTCTAGATCTTTTTCCCCCCATGAGCTGTGTGTTGCGTTCTTGATACTGCAAGACCGCAGTGGTAACTGCTTGTGCTATGATACCTGCTAACTCGGCGGTTGATATTCTCTTTGGGGATACCTGAGGTGTGAGTCGATCTTGCTCGTTGACTCCCTTAACCGTTCTAGCTAGTTCTTCTTGACGGTCCATCTGAAAATTTAAATAAATTTGGATGAGTTCATCATTCAAATAAACAAATCGCAGAAGCACGAATTCCCAATGTATAGAGATGAACACAACATTCCTAGTATTAGGGCTCTATATCAAAGAAAGCAACGCTGAAAGCATAATAAGCCGCACATATCCTAAAGGACACTAGAACCTGATGCTCTGATACCACCTGTGACACCCCACCTAATTAAATACCGGGCGATCACTCCTTTATTAAATTAAAATCAAGGTGAACAGTTGGCTCATTCTTAGCATCACTGTCGTAAAAATAACTTTTTCCAAATTAACACCCTAATTAATTAAGCGAAGTGTCAAAACCATTTTTCAACATATCTGACCAATTTTATTTTTAAAAGAAAATTATTTATTTAATTAGTAACAACATTTACAATAAGTAAGAATCATACAACAATTACCCTGGAACATAATCCAATTACTTTAAACATTCAACATCCAAAATCCCGACATTTAAAACTTAAAGTAAAACATAAATGCTGAATAAATCCCAAAGTAACGGTACTAGAAATAACTTAAATATAAATGTCCCAATAAAACAGATAAATAGTGGAAAGGGCGACACATGCCTAATAACTGGGAATGATAGAAGAGGAATCAAGTAAATGAAATCGTCTAAGCAAGTGGCCTACAACTCCCACCTAACCGGGAGCACGTTCCTCCCAAGGGATCCTAAGCAAGACGCCCCTGTGGCTGGGCACCTGTAATATATACATATATATACAAGAGAGAGAGAGAGAGAGAGAGAGAGAGAGAGAGAGAGAGAGATAAATGGGTCAGAGCCCGATAGTGTATATGATTTAAAAATTGTTTAGCAAGTATTTAAATTGATACAGGCCAATGCAACAACATATTAGCGCGACCCTCTCTTCAGAAATTCTCACCTCTCTTCTAATGTGAACACCTATCCCACTAACCTTCCCAATGGTCTATCTCATCATATAACACGCTATCCTTTCCCAATGGTTTAACTTATCTTAGATTATTTGCAGGATTCAAAATTTAACGATTTAATTGTTTGAAAAGAATATTCCAATTAGTAACCAAAGTTCTCATTTTAACTTTATAAATCAATAAAGTTTTCCAGTGTCATATTATACTTTCTCAAAACAAGTATTTACAATTTGAGTCATCAACCATGTCCTACATATCAAATCACATTAGGCAGTTCCAGATTTCAGAATTTCATATATATATTAACTACTCGTATAATATATATATTATAACAGCACCCCAAGTAAACTATGGTGCGGGCATACTCTATTATCCAAAGCCCCATATCACTCATATTAAGGGGAATACATTCGGAATCACTCTCGAATTGTATTAACATACATACACAAAGAATATTGAGGCAAAGAATAGATTCCAAGTCTCTAAGAGGATGGCACATGCCTGCGTCTCTTAGGACCGTCTGAACTATCACATCGATAGCTTGTACCAAGGATATCTATCTTCTAGGGTACAAGTCAATATCCCCCATAAAGGTCCCATCGAGATAAGACTGTCCCAGCGCGGTAACCTCGGGGATAGCAAGTAGCGTGGGCATAGTATATGCATACACAATCATATAACTATACTAATATTACCATAACAATATTAGGTATATCTCAAATCCCATAGTTACGACATTTATCCTTATTTTCACATTATTGGTATCGCGTATAAGGGTTTGTCTCTAACCTTAATTCGAAGGATTCTTCCATATTATTACGTAACTCACGTGGAATCTATCTTCCCAAGTATAAAATTCCGTAGGTGTCCTTTTTATGTTCCAACGTAACCCTCTTATGTATCTCCCCCTTTAATACATAAATTCATCGACCCTTAAGTAATTATCCCCAAAAATACAATTCTCATCTCATATTAAAAGTCCCCAAATTATTCATATGTCCTACTGATCTTCCCTATCTCCCAAAACACTTTATTAAGGATGTCCAAGAATTATTTCAAGATAAATTGAATTTAACTCATTTAAAAAGGGAAATAGGAGTCTTCCAGGAGGGTTCGATCGATTGAGGTCTGGGGCTCGATCGATCGAACCTTCGATCGATTGAAGCTCTAGGCTCGATCGATCAAGCAGGTCTGCGAAATCTGAAGAATTGAAGTTACGGGTTTCATCTTCTAACTTACACAAAATCCATATTTTACAATCCCAAATGTCTCAAAATTTGTACTACTAACATCCTAACATGATATTATACATTTCCTACGTAAAGCATGTCAATTTACATCACTAAACATGGATTAATCATGCCAAAATTCATTTAAAATTCAAGAACCCTAGAAATCTCTAAATCATGGTTCCAATCTGTTTTCCACAAAATTTCCTTCTTATACTACATTAAAATTTCTTGGATTATTCTTCTTCGTCACCAATAATTTCCAGAATAAGGTTTGAGTCATCACTACATGCAAATTCCTATCACAATTTAGGTTTTCTTCAATGTAATTCATCCCTAATCATTCCTAAACTAATATGAAGGATGCACCAATGAAATAGGCAAGATAAAGACTTGCCTGGGATTTTTAGAAGTCTAGTTTGGTGTCGAATTCCGTATGGTTGCGTTCCCCGTCTCGCGATCTACTCGTTGGTGGTGGCGGCGGTGCAAACGGGTGAGTATCAAGCCTTGGGATGCCTTGAGAGCTCTCTCCTCTCGTCTCCAATGGCCGTTCAAAGGTTTGAGTATTCTAACCCTAAATGATAACCCAGATATCTGATATAACCCCTTTAAATTTCGTGGATTTAATTACCCAAAAATGCAAAATGACTAAAATGCCCTCCCAGGTTACTAATTAGGCCTAAAAATGCCCCGAGACCCAAACTAAACTCCCGGGTACACTTTTCTGACTATCTCGAGCCTTCCGGATGCGTTGGTGCACTCAAAACGACCATACGAATAACTTATAAAATATTCACTTTTATTTATCAATATTTAGTCCTGACGTGACACGGGCGCGTCCCGACTCAAATTTCCAAAATCGTCATTTTATTCACTCGTGACATTCAATATAACCAATATTACATATTACTTTGCTCATTTGTAATATTCAGCAAATTTCCCATAATTACTAACTCTCGTCACGTTAATAATTATAACAATTAATTTACGGATTTTTATTAAATAATTAATTCACATTAAATTTAATAAATCCCCAAATTAATATAGCATAACAATACGGGGTATTACATATATATATATATATATATACATGCAGGAGAGAAAAGTAAATGGGTCAGAGCCCGAGTTGTAAAAATATTTAGCAAGTGTGTTAACCGTGGATAATCAATATCAATGCACTTATTTCATAATTAAAGTGGAATCGCACTCTCGTGAAATCCCAACTCACCTCTCATCTAACGGCGCGCACCTATTCGCGTCCTGAAATTTTAGTTAAGTTACCCCACCTATAAGGACAACCTAACTTACCATAGGCATAACCTATATACCCACGAGATCTGCCTACCTATCATAACCCAAGAATCCACTCTTTCCAAACACACTTAATTATTTTTACAAACATGTATGCCATACTAGGCCTAACGGATTCCGGTTTATAACTTAATCAATTATAATTCTTAATACGTTACCCATATACATTTGGTTTGAATCATATGATTTAATTTCTAAATAACATCCATACAAAATTATTATTGACAAAACTTCTCTCCAATCTACACATTGCACTACGTTTCGTGCGTGGGGCGTCTCGCAAAGCGAAATCCAAACAAGGAATCACCCTGTTACACTATTCCTTGACAATGTCGATCCTAGAGATCCATTATGCCATACACATAATATTATACTACTACAACTACTAAATTTAGATTGCCATATAAGAACAATATCAAAATCTCCAATTACATCCTAGGGATGATGTAACCGAAATATTCCTTAAACGCGATACATCAACCCCTAGTAAACTAGTACACCATAATCATCCAAGACGTACTCCATGAAAATTCCATATCCTTTCAGCTATAGGATACATAAATATATATATAGGCATTCATTCTAACCATATATATATATATATATATATATATACAATCATCCATTCCCATGACCAAGTGTACATATCACATCTGATGTACAATGGTCATGCACATAATATACTCGGCTATATATATCACCGATAAACTGAACCATGTTATCATCTTCGAGGGCATTACTCACATACCATCCTAGGACCAAAGTTGGTATAAATATCACTGACATCGCAGCCAAATACACACACACGACGTCTCGGGAAGCGGTCATAGCTCCTAACCGATCAATGAGACGAGACATACCCACCACGTCCCACCCTAAAAGAAATGCATATCACATAATAACACAATGGACGACTATGACCTGGGGAATATCCACATCCTGTTCCTTGAGCCAGGATGCTAACCCTCTACGCGAAAACTTCCTAATGATAGCATGAGCGGGGTATGCTTAACCACATAAGTATATATATCGTTCACATGCACAATATATACACATCCATATGATCCCATCATATGATTAAACATTAAACCATCACATACGGTATATATATTCACAACATAAATATATCCATATATTCATATCCATACAGATATATATCCCCATATCCACATATCCACATATATATGTACACAAACTATATCTCGTTCATATGTATAAGATATATAAACTTAGCTATAGGTATACATAATCCTCAATATACTAGCTGTCACCCCAAACTCATTTAATTTACCTCGATACAATCCCTCACTTGAATCATATTCATCCATTATTCCTATGATTATTAGTCTCCCAAAAATATATGTTTATATTCAACATTTGGGTTATCACCCAAAGTTTAGTGTAGGAAACCATCACTACACATCTCCTCTATATCCGAGAGAATATTGATGAATCTAGTAATAATTTCGACTATTGTTATACACCTAAATAATAGTCTATAAGCCTCAAGCTCAATCTTACGTTCATCACATGATCCCATTACTTAGGGAAAATACCCTTCGTAAACCACACACCGATAGACAACAACTACCCCGACTAGATTTACACACGTTAGTCGAGTTGGTAATATGATCCCATCGCTCTCGATTTTGACTATGGTTCAATCACTTTTATGAATCCCCTGGTCTAATGCCTCTCTTATTTATTCCTTAAATTTATCATTACTAAGGATATATGACCACTCTGTTTCATTGGGCCCCAAATTGTATCTTAATAATATCCTATATTTATAAGGACTCCGTATAAATGTCGTCCTAGAATTTCATAACATACCCTCGCAACTCTCTCTAAGAGTTCTTAACCTCCCATCAAATCTATACTTACTTTTAATCTATAATTAGGATTCATAACCCCAATGAGGTTTCCCCACAGTCTCTATACACAACTCCACTACACACATGGATATATTTTTCCCAAATTGTCCCAAGAAGTTACCATAATCACAACATGTGAGAAACCCTTTACATGTCTCCAAAACATATCTCTTACATCATAAGAGAAGGCCCCAAATCAATAAATCCAACCAAAAAGGGTTAGAAATCAATGTAGAGAAAATTCCTCAAAATTCCCTGTTTTCGAATCGATTCGGGTTCAAAGACCTGGGCTTCTGTCTCAGGCCGAATCGATTCGCCTTGGGTACGAATCGATTCGGTCAATGCAGACCTGCCAATTTGCCTAGGCCGAATCGATTCGCTTAAGGGGCGAATCGATTCGGGTCTGCAGAATTTGATGGGTTCTTCTTCTTCAATGAGCCCACGAATTCTAAAACCTAAAATTTCTATTCTAACCCGCAAATCTACATCACAACATGAATCTAAGCAAATAAAACAACCCAAAGTTGATCCCAACCATTTCTACACTATCAAACCCATATCTAAACATCAATTTCAAGATTTAAACCCAAAAATCTAGGTTTTGATATTTATACCCAAAAACCATTTCTTTAACCCACAAATTATGAAATGAAATACACAAATGACTTATTTAGCAAGATTAAACACTTGCCTCGATTTTGTAGAGGTTGGATCATCCTCGATGTCGCGTTAGGGCCGGAATCGCCAAGATTTTCTTCCTCTCTCTCTCTTCCTTTCTTCTTATTTCTTCTTCTTTCTCCCTCTAGATCTTTTCTCTCTTTTCTCAAATCAGAATGGCTTAATCCGTAAGCCTCTTAAATCCCTAAAACATAAGTCCCAGCTTAAATGTTAATACACACGTTAAATGACTCGTTTACTCCAATTCGAGTCAAACTGACTTAAAAACATTTCGGAGCCGAAATAAAACCCAATGACAGTCATTTTGACTATCTCGACCCTTCCGGGATCGATGATAACCTCAAAATCATCATTCGGAATACTTTGAAATGTTCTCTATTTTTGGACCTCAATTCCTAAATTTTAAAATTCTCCAATTTTATTAAATTTTATTTTCCCAAAAATTCAATTTCCCAGTCTCCAAAGTCACGAGTTGTTACATGGGGTTTATCCCCCCTTACAAAAAATTCGTCCGCAAAATTTAAGATATGCCTAGGACCTCAATCTCATCTAGTATTTACATCAACCCTCAGGATCACTAAACTGATCCTTTCTAGTTCTCACGTCGAACCATATAAATTTTAAAGCATACTACTACCCAGGGCGCCCATACACCCCGTACCCGAGCTCTACTCGTAGAATTATAATCATGCTCCATTAGCCTCAAATCGTAATATAACCATCACTAATATAATCTATAACAACATATTCACTATATAAAAGTGTGAAAATTCCCAATGGTTGAACTCTCCTCAACTCTTGAAGCTAGCTACCTTCATGCGGGGGAGGTCTCACAAGCGAAATCCAAACAAGGAACCCTCCCAATACACTACGGTGTAGCTAGGCCGGGGATTCAGATTAGTTGAACCAAGGTTAAGGTTTTATAAAAGATTTTCATATTTTAGATATTGACCGAAGGCCTATATAACAATATGATATAAATCAATTTTGCGTCTTTCGACACGCCAAACAAACACCTTATGTTTAGGACACAAGGCCTCAACAAATACAACACTCTAACCAATACCTAGTTCTCAAAACCAGCACAACTATGAGCTAAATTATCTGCTCAACATAAATCTACCAACTTTGAACCTCTCAAGTATAAAATTACTCTACATCACATCAACACCTTTCCATAAAATAAGTTCTTCCCTCATTGGAACATTACAATTACACGCCCTAACCTATCCATAAGACCATAGCCTTATAACCACTATTCAACAAACCTCGACATTCCACACCTCTAGAATTCAACATTATTAATATTGACTATCTCCTCACGAGACGATTTATTTTCTCAAAAGATGCCATACAAAGGCCGTACTTACTCAATCCTTCTTCCAAGGAAATTTTATACACCATAGGGGTGTAGCGACTTACCGCTCAATATACTTAACGCGCGTCGTTCTCAATATCGCACAAAGCGTGACATAAACCCAAAGAAAGGTATTCTACCTTATACTTCCATAATCCAATTCATTTACTTCATCCTTGGATCCTTATTTAAAGTCCTTTACTTCTTCCAGGACAATCATTATCCCTAAACCTATTTCTCCACAAGAGAAATATCTTCCTCAAAATCCTTCCTAACCATTTTGAAGGACAAGGTGCAATTGTAACTACCGAAAACTCCCTCAGTCCTACTCAACGAACCTGGGTCTCCAAATTTCATACGCCCTTCTTAAATAAAGACGATACCCCTAACAATTGGTCAATGCCACCTACCTTCCACCGGTAGAAATCAGCATCACGAGGCTTCCTAACAAAGGTTGACGGGTTTCTCAATCTAAACCTCCCAAGGACTACACTATATACCTCTCCTAAGACTTACCTTACTAAGTCCAAGATTCGCCATTCGAGTAAATTTCTCTTTCTTACCCAACCACCGATAGGTCACCTTGAACCTCTGCTAGAGTTCTCTTTCTTATTTCCGCCTGAATCGAGGAAAACAAACACCTCCAATCAAAGCGTACCCAAAATCTATTAAAGGTATTGTACCTCTAATCTCATCCTTTCCTAGACGACATAATCTAGGCGACGTCTAAAATGAGAGTAACTGTTATCAGAACGTCGATCAAGTGAATACACTTCTCAGAAGAAGATAAACGCAATGAACACAACAATCCTAATAGTATGGCTTTATATTAAGAACGTTAATGGAAGAACGCAGAAAACCCACACAAATCCTAAAGACTCTAGAACCTGATACTCTGATACCATCTGTAACACCCCGCTTAAAATAATAACGGGTGGCCAGCCCTATACTACATTAAATCAGGAGTCTCAGATGGCTCAGTCTCAACATCAACTATCAGTACTAAATAATATACGACTAACTAACCGATATCATATAAGCGAGATGTTAAAATTAAATAAAACATAAAACAGACAACAAACAAAAAACCAACACGATAGAACAACTAATAAAGGAAAAATGCATAAATACTCAGATGAATGAAATTATAGAATAAAATAAAATGAGTAACTACAACCGAATATACCACCAAGAAAAAAACCCAAATAAGTTGTCGGGTCACAGACAATACAATAACTGAAATGGAATAAATATCCCTTGGGTTTAAAGCCGATATACAACATGAATCCTACCTAAATTTTTAAAGAAGTAGGAAGCGACTACATTCTACATCCCGTAATAGTCCACACCTGTCACGGCTCCTAAGACTCTGGATAGAAGGTCATCTGGCATCCATGCGGTAGGATACCTATAGTAATATATATATATATACATGCAGGAGAGAAAAGTAAACGGGTCAGAGCCTGAGTTGTAAAAATATTTTGCAAGTGTGTTAACCGTGCATAATAAATATCAATGAACTTAATTTATAATTAAAGTGGAATCGCACTCTCGTGAAAACCCAACTCACCTCTCATCTAATGGCGCGCACCTATTCGCGTCCTGAAATTTTAGTTAAGTTACCCTACCTATAAGGACAACCTAACTTACCATAGGCATAGCCTATACCCACGATATCTGCCTTCCTATCATAACGCAAGAAGCCACTCTTTCTAAACACACTTAATTATATTTACAAACACGTATGCCATACTAGGCTTAATGGATTTCGATTTATAATTTAATCAATTATAATTCTTAATACGTTACCCATAAAAATTTGGGTTGAATCATATGATTTAATTTCTAAATAACATGCATACAAAATTATTATTGACAAAACTTCTCTCCAATCTCAACATTGCACTATGTTTCGTGCATGGGGTATCTCGCAAAGCGAAATCCAAACAAGGAACCACCCCGTTACACAACTCCTTGAAAATGTCGATCCTAGTGATCCATTATGACATGCACACAATATTATACTACTACAACTACTAAATTTAGATTGCCATATAAGAACAATCTCAAAATCTCCAATGACATCATGGGAATGATGTAACTGAAATATTCCTTAAACGCGATACATCAACCCCCAATAAACTAGTACACCATAATCATCCAAGATGTATTCTATGAAAATTCCATATCCTTTCACCTATAGGATATATAAATATATATATATAGGCATTCATTCTAACCATATATATACTCAATCATCCATTCCCATGACCAAGTGTACATATCACATCTAATGTACAATGGTCGTGCACATAATATACCCGGCTATATATATCGCCGATAAACTACACCATGCTATCATCTTTCAGGGTATTACTCACATACCATCCTGGGGACCACGGTCGGACTCTATACCACCGACATCGGGGCCAAACACACACACACGACGTCCCGGGAAGCGGTCATAGCTCCTAACCGGTCAATGAGATGAGACATACCCACCACGTCCAACCCCAAAAGAAATGCATATCACAAAATAAGACAATGGACGACTATGACCTGGGGAATATCCACACCCTGCTCCTTGAGCCAGGATGCTCACCCTCTGCGCGGAAACTTCCCAATGATAGCATGAGCGGGGTATGCTTAACCACATAAGTATATATATTGTTCACATGCACAATATATACGCATCCATATGATCCCATCTCAGGATTAAACATTAAACCATCACATACGGTTTAGATATTCACAACATAAATATATCCATATATTCATATCCATACAGATATATATCCCCATATCCACATATCCACATATATATATACAAACTATATCTCGTTCATATGTATAAGATATATAAACTCGGCTATAGGTATACATAATCCTCAATATACTAGTCGTCACCCCAAACTCATTTAATTTACCTCGATATGTGAATACAATCCCTCACTTGAAGCATATTCATCCATTATTCCTATGATTAATAGTCTCCCAAAAATATATGTTTATATTCAACATTTGGGTTATCACCCAAAGTTTAGTGTAGGAAACCATCACTACACATCTCCTCTATATCCGAGAGCATATTGATGAATCTAGTAATAATTTCGACTATTGGTATACACCTAACTAATAGTCTATAAGCCTCAAGCTCAATCGTACATTCATCACATGATCCCATTACTTAGGGAAAATACCCTTCGTAAATCACACACCGATAAACAACAACTACCCTGACTAGATTTACACACGCTAGTCTAGTTGGTAATATGATCCCATCGTTCTCGATTTTGACTATGGTTCAATCACTCTTATGAATCCCCTCGTCTAACACCTCTCTGATTTTTTCCTTAAATTTATCATTACTAAGGATATGCGACCACTCTGTTTCATTGGGCCCCAAATTGTACTTTAATAATATCCTATCATTATAAGGATTCGATATAAATGTCGGCCTAGAATTTCACAACATGCCCTCGCAAATCTCTCTAAGAGTTCTTAACCTCTCATCAAATCTATACTTACTTGTAATCTATAATTAGGACTCTCAACCCCAATGAGGTTTCCCCACAATCTCTATACACAACTCCACTACACACATGGATATATTTTTCCCAAATTGTCCCAAGAAGTTCCCATAATCACAACGTGTGAGAAACCCCTTATATGTCTCCCAAACATATCTCTTACATCATAAGAAAAGGCCCCAAATCAATAAACCCAACCAAAAAGGGTTAGAAATCATTCTAGATAAAATTCCTCAAAATACCCTGTTTCCGAATCGATTCGGCCCAGCGAAACGATTCGGCCTCCAAAGCGAATCGATTCGGGTCCAAAGACCTGGACTTCTATCTCAAGAAGAATCGATTCACCTTGGGTTCGAATCGATTCGGCCAATGCAGACCTGCCAATTTTCCTAGGCCGAATCGATTCTCTTAAGGGGCGAATCGATTCGGGTCTGCAGAATTTGATGGGTTCTTCGGTTCTGCAGAATTTGATGGGTTCTTCTTCTTCAATGAGCCCACGAATTCTAAAACATAAAATTTTTATTCTAACCCCCAAATTTTCATCACAACATCATTCTAAGCCAATAAATCAACCCAAAGTTGATCCCAACCATTTCTATACTATCAAACCCATAACTAAACATCAATTTCAAGATTTAAACCCAAATTTTTTTGATAGTTATACCCAAAAACCATTTCTTTGACCCACAAATTATGAAATGAAATACGCAAATGACTTATTTAGCAAGATTAAACACTTGCTCGATTTTGTAGAGGTTGGATCGTCCTCGATGTCGCGTTAGGGCTGGAATCTCCAAGCTTTTCTTCCTCTCTCACTCTCTTCCTTTCTTCTTCTTTCTTCTTCTTTCTCCCTCTAGGGCTTTTCTCTCTATTCTCAAATGAGAATGTCTTAATCCGTAATACTCTTAAATCCCTAAAACATAAGTCCCAGTTTAAATGTTAATACACACGTTAAATGACTCGTTTACTCCAATTCGAGTCAAACTGACTTAAAAACATTCCGGAGCCGAAATAAAATCCAATGACAGTCATTTTGACTATCTCGACCCTTTCGGGATTGATGGTACCCTAAAAATCATCATCCGAAGTACTTTGAAATGTTTTTTCTATTTTTGGACTTCAATTCCCAAATTTTAAAATTCTCCAATTTAATTAAATTTTATTTTCCCAAAAATTTAATTTCTCAGTCTCCAAAGTCACGGGTTGTTACATAGGGTTTATCCTCTTATTAAATCCAAAACTAACTCTTATACACAAAACTGATCCAAAGGTCCCAGTACCGAGACACTACCCCTGGGTACTTTATTTTAACTATGTTTTCCCTTTCGAGACCAACCATGCACTCGAAATTCCCATCCGAGTCACTTATCAAAATTCATATTTTAAATGCAACACATCTCCACACGTGTTTTTCGCATAAAATAAACTTATCTCATGTCTCTTTGGTTCAACTACAACATGAAATATAATTAGTCCATCTTATTTACTTTAAATTCTCAAAGTATTAAGTTACACCCGCTCATGTAATTTAAATATCCATAAAAGTACGGGGTATTACATCCCCCCCCCCCCCCCACACAAGAGAGTTTGTCCTCGAAATTCGAACAAGATCGGTACCAAAGACTTTGGATCACAACCACACCACTTGCTCTAGTAATAAAAATCAAATAATACCTCGATAATGGTAAGATCGCTCAACTATTCACCCTCTACTGGGACCCAACTGTTTAAAGGCTTACTAGTTATAGTCTCAGCTTCATAGCAAGCTTGCCCAATACACTTCATACCGATATACTCCATCAGTCATAAGCTCTGACCTCAATAGCGACACATCACACATTGTGCTTCTACCAATGACATCCGAATAAGATGAGCCTATAAATCACTAGCTCTATCGCCTCAACTCTATTAGAAGGTCGCACATCACTAAGTACTAGTTTCTCATGTCCGGCCCATCATAAAATTTCCATCCTGAGAGAAACCATAAGAATATCTAACCATTCATGTCAGTCCTTCAAATATCGGTTCATAGTGTTGTAACTCTTACAATGCTCAAAATTCACCCTAAAATAGTTTACGGTTAATTCCTCTCTCAAAAACGGAATCTAAATCACGTTCGATCCAAAAGTCTATTTATTCTCTCACCTCTAAATTAGTAGAGGGAGAATGACCAGGCATTTCCACAACAAAGAGGTACGAGTGATTACACACAACTATACCAATTGGTAATTTCTCCTCCCAATTACCATTCCATACATTACTTCAATTACAATTTATGTCAGTTGCAGAAGTAAACTATTTGCAGTGACTCTAGAATCGCATCCGTACCACTTTAATAGTCGTTAATCACCTCTCGTTTAGATATCGAGCTATAGAAGACATGACTTGCCCAAAATGAAATAATATCCCCACTGCTTCCCTAAAATCCCAATCAGAGGTGGGGGTTAAGGATCTCATCCTGATTCACAACAATATTAGGAGGCACCACGCACCGGTGCAATCCTTCTTTTTAAACAAAGGTTTGGGCACACCAGCCTATTTCTATCTATGAGTGGTGCACCTAGATACAATATTACTACATCACACCTAACATAACTTTCTACATATAATATCTCACATTAGGTGGTACTTTATACTCCCCATCTTCTCTCGGGGTACCAAAAGTCTCGACCCTTGCACTCTCGTCACAACGCGTACTTCTAAGTCCTTCTTACCTTATAGACACTAACATTATATTTACGTGCAATCCACCCTCAAAATTTAACTGAGTAGGACTTTGATCTACTTTCCACCATAGTTGGATTCTCCTCTTCTCAAGAGGTATCCTTTCAAATGGCTTTCCACAGCCTTTCAACCCATCTCAGGTGTGCTACTCTCATTGCACACATATACTTGGTTTATCGTCATTCTCACTCGACGTTGAATCCATCATGCCATTCGAACTTATTTACAACTTCCCCATAGTCATATATTCCACAAATTTATTTCCACTTCCTCCTATCACAGACGATTCAAATCAACTAACCAGGGTGCCCACACACCCTAAAAATCCGTACATAATTGCACAATACTGGAAACGTCAAACTTTCCTCAAAACTGGATGGCCTTGCATTCCTAACGTGGCTATAACACATGGGTATTTTCAATCACCCCATAGATTGAAATTTATTTCTCCTTAACATCATTCCACCATTTGACTAGTGGCGAGAAGAAAATTTCCAGTGCTCTCTCACGGCACTACCGGCTCCACATGCCTTATACTATATAATAACTCTCGGATCAGAGTGTTTTCTCTACATATCCATTTATAAACGTTCAAAATTGATTCCCTACCATCAATCAAAGTCTCTCTAATCACGATGTTTACAAATATTCATGCATATCTCATCACGCAATAATATTTAAACAAGTAACTTTCCCCCAATGCACTATCACTCAGCATTGGCGGTAATCAAATTCCATAAATCCTCAAACACATAACCAGAACCCTCAAAATCTTGTCTCCGGAAGTATAAATACAAATTTCAACTCCCACGTCTCTAAAGGAGTGATATAACCATGATCTCTCCCTATCACCAAGTCCTAAACACTAAACATAATAATGAGCTCAATCTCTCTGCTCGATAACAAACCCAGTATACCTCAAATAACATCAATACGGTCCCCACACACCTCGATCAAATATCTCGAGACAACTATACTCTCTCAAGTTGTACTACCCCGTATTTTTGGCTATATTTATTTTTGGGATTAATTAATTAAATGAGAATTAATTTGAAATTAATCCGGGTAAAATACTAGCGAGATGTGAGTAGGTATATGAATATATTGAGTATATATGATGTTATATGAATATTGAATTATGAAATTTGTCGTGAGATTGATATACGACAATTTGGTCATTTTATTGGGACGCGTGTGACAGTCGCGTCAGGTTATAATTATTTTAATTATAAAAGTGAATTTAAATTCTATTAACCGTATGGTCGTTTTGAGTGCGCCAACGCGTCCGGAAGGGTCGAGATAGTCAGAAAACACTAGCCGGGGGTGTAGTTTGGGTTCCGGGGTATTTTTAGGCCATACCGGCAATATAAAGGGTATTTTGGTAATTTCGTATTTTGGGAAATTTAAAGTGACGAAAATTAGTGAAGTAAATCTGATGTGAGTTTGACCCACTAAGCCACTAACCAACCCATGTTAACCCAATAGGTTACGTAGGTTATTAGAATTAGGTTTTTAATCACTTTCCAAACAAAACCCTAGCCACCATAGCCATTGGAGAAGAAGCTTGGATAAAGAGAGAGAGAGAGGGAATTTTGCAGAAAGAGAGAGGAAATCGTCATCAAAAATCAGAGATAAACTCGAGGCAAGTGACTTAATTCCATTTAAGTTCAGAGAATATTCCTTCCATGTTAGATAATTCAAATTTATGTTTGTTCTTGGAAGATAATGAAAAAAACCATGAGTTT
Organism: Sambucus nigra; assembly: GCA_949130495.1. Classification (NCBI taxonomy): domain Eukaryota; kingdom Viridiplantae; phylum Streptophyta; class Magnoliopsida; order Dipsacales; family Adoxaceae; genus Sambucus; species Sambucus nigra. The sequence continues at coordinate 252,040,659 of OX422215.1, forward strand.
GGAAGTAGAATACTAATTTTTGATGAAAGGATTGCATGTAGAATCATATTTAGAGGAAAAATCTGATATTGATATATCTTGTAAGACACAAAAACTGATTTAATTGGATAAATTAAGGATCTATAAATTTTAGGGTTCATGTTCTTGAAAAATTGGGGAAAAGTGTAGAGACTTGTGATTTAATGATGTATAGGACGAATTAATTCCTTAAAACATGTTAGGAGGTGACTTTAATATTCTTAGGATGAATTAGAGACCCTAAAATGTTGTTGGGATGAACTTTGGAAGAGGTTTGAGGTGTTAAAATGGATGAAAAACGAGATTGGAGAAAATCTGGGCCGAAACTGGTCCCTCGTTAGAAGACCTCTCCAGGTCGTTCGAACAAGCTCGTTCGAACGAGCTTCTAACGAGTTGACCAGTCGCTTCTAATGAAAGGGAATTTCTTTCGATAACTTCGTTCGAACGAGATCTCGTTAGAAGGTGCAGTTCGTTCGAACGAACTGAAATCTTGTTCAAACAGCCTCGTTCGAACGAGACTTCTAACGAGCTGGCAGATTAGGCCTTTTTGGCCTGTTTTGATTTTGGGAGTCCCGTAAACTTGTTCGAGGATAGAGATAACATTTCTTTAATGGTGTATTAGTATATTTGGGACATTTGGGTTATAATGAGGAGTGAATTATATAAGTGTGGATCAAATCAAATCGACATTTGAGTCGAGACGTGAGTGCCTACTACGACGTGAGAATAAATTATGGCGCGTATAAATATGGACTGGGATTATATAAGATGTATATATATTAGGTTGGTACGAGAATGCGATAAGTACTACAATTAAACTACGGGATTACTAAGATGTGTGCTTACTTAGTATTGGTATATGATTTGTGTGTATGACATACCTACCATACTTGCTATCACGAGAGGTTTGCGTTCGCTTAGGGCCCTCTAATCCTTGTGTTGCCCGGATTTAGACTGGTTACCTCGATGAACATAGGTCAGAGAAGGACATAATTGGTTGTTAATAAGTCTGCTGATCGTGGGAGCGCAGGTATGTGCATGACCCATGTGATGTGACTGTGTTCGCCTCCACTATTTGTGATTTATGTTATTTGAACTATTCCTGAGAGATTCGGAATATGTGATCCTTATGTACGTGATGTACCGGGATGGATAACAGAGTATGTGTGCACCGCAGCTTAGTCCCGGGGTGCTTATATTGTATATTTATGTTGTAGAAAACATACGCTTAATGAACTGGGAACTTTCATATGGTATTGTGTGTAACTATGGAATAACATAGAGGGATAATCTATAACGAGTTGTATTACTTTTGTATAAGAACCTGAAATTATGTTAAGCACCTATCTAACTGAGATCGTTATAATGTTAATGGAACCGAGTATTAAGGGTAGGACCTATGTCAGTCTAGCTAGATATGATGTCACTTAGCTAGTAGTTTGTATCGTTTTAGATGGTTACTTACGTTAGGAGTGAACAGTTAGACTAGAGGTGAGAATAACATGTGAGTGCACGTCCTAACATGTACTTTACATTTAATGTTTTAAATGTTTTAAAGCACTTGCAGGTTTTTAAAATATCTCCACATTCGGGCTCTGACCTGTTTGCTTTCAAATCTATTTTTTTTTAAAACCATTTTTAGGTGCCCAGCCACAAGGACACCATGCATAGGCTACTCATTCAGGTGACGAGCTGTAGCTGTTTGTGGAAGCTACAGGGATTTGCTTTTAGACGCTCCTATCATTTGGATTCCGTATTCAGTATTCTTCTGTTTTAGGGCATGTTGCCCAGTTCCATTTGAGTTACTTTTCCATCACAGTTTCAGACTTTGGCATGTATTGAATATCGTTCCGGATGAGATACCAACAGAAAAGAAGAAGATTGAGAAATTCACCGACGGGTTGACATGGAGGATCCGTCAGCATCTGTTAGGGAACCTTTCGTTGGCCACGTATTCTGATGTGGTTAACGCTGCTTTGTTACACTGCCAGGACCACCGCTTTCATATGGCTGAGGGCAAGAGGTCGGGAGAGTCTAGCCATTAGGGCAGGACAAGAGGACATGGTGCCGGTGGGGCACTATCTATTCAGGGGCAGCGAAAGGGTGAGCAGGGTTCTCAGTAGGGGGATCAGAAGAGGTTCCGATCGGGAAACTACAGACAGGGACAGGGAGGTTTCCGTCAGGGCCATCAGGGTCCAAATGGCCATCAGGGCCAATAGGGGCAGAATGGGCAGCAGTTCCAGCAGGGCCAAGGGAGAAACGGTAACGGCCACCAAGGCCGGGGACAGCAGGGGCAGAGAGGAGGGAACTTCCCAGGGAAGTGTTTTGTTTGTGGCAAGACTGGCCATAAACGACAGGATTGTCCTGATAGGGGCAGGGCCCCACAGCAGCAGCAGCAGGGTGCTTGCCAGGAACCGTAGAGGCCTATGTTTCCCGCCGCTCTCCCCACACCACCACAGATGGCAGCATTGCCACCCATTCCAGCAGTCCCAGTTCAGCAGGGGCAGCTACAGTATGGACGTGTCTATAACGTCCACCAGGCAGCAGTTCCACAGGCACCGCCTGCGATTGAGGGTACGTTTCCTATCCATGGCACTATGGGTCGGGTATTATTTGATACGGGGGCTACACATTATTTTATAGCTATAAATTTCACGAAGGCTTTAGGGTTGTTAGCCACAGCGGAGAGCACAGTGACTTGTGTCGACTCACCATTGGGAAATGGGTCACTTATATTCTTTATATGCCGGGGAGTGGGGGTAGAGATTGGTGGTTTGGTATTACCTGCAGACATGTTGGTATTAGATATGCATGTTCACGATGTGATTATCGGTATGGATTGGCTCATAGCTTATAGGGCCATGATTGATTGCTTCAGCGGGATCATTGTTTTTACCATTCTGGGGCAAGAGATGTTCGTAGTGGCGATGCCTCACCAAGAAGGAGGATCGACCGCTCATCTGTATTACATAGAGGAGGATACCTCTAAGGAGGTTGTGATTCCTTTAGATTCGATCTCGGTTGTCAGGGAATATTCGGATGTGTTTCAGGAGATACCAGGCCTACCCCCCAGTCGAGAGATAGACTTTGTTATAGACCTATTGCCAGATACGAGGCCTATATCACGCGCACCGTACCGTATGGCTCCGGCAGAGATGCGAGAGCTACGAGATCAGATAGAGCAGCTGTTAGGTCAGGGCTTTATTCGCAGGAGTACCTCACCTTGGGGCGCTCCAGTTTTTTTTGTGAAGAAGAGGGACGGTTCACTGAGATTGTGTGGGGACTACCGAGAGTTGAATAAGGTCACGATATGGAATAAGTATCCGTTGCCTCGAATCGATGACCTATTTGACCAGTTGAGGGGAGCTTCTTTCTTCTCGAAGAATTATTTGAGATCGGGATACTATCAGTTGCGTATCAGGGAGGAGGATGTCTCGAAGACTGCGTTCTTGTCGAGATACGGTTCTTACGAGTTTCGGGTTATGCCTTTTGGTTTGACCAATGCTCCAGCAGTGTTTATGGTCTTGATGAACAGAGTGTTCAGGGATTTCCTAGATCAGTTTGTCATTGTCTTCATTGATGATATTTTGGTTTACTCCTAGACAGAGGAGGAGCACGCCGAGCATTTGAGGCGGGTTTTGCAGACGCTACGTCAGAACGAGCTGTATGAAAAATATGAGAAATGCGGGTTTTGGCTGAAGGAGGTCTAGTTTTTGGGACACATTATTTCCGATCGGGGAATATCTGTTGATCCGGGGAAGGTATCCGCGGTGAGGGAGTGGGTACAGCCCACGATAGCGACTGAGATTCGTAGTTTCTTGGGCTTGGCAGGATACTACAGGAGGTTCATTCGGAGATTTTCAAAGATAGCGGGTCCTTTGACACATCTGACTCGTAAGGGTGTGCCATTCATCTGGAGTGATGCCTGTCAGTTGGCATTTGATGAGTTAAAGGACAAATTGACCTCAGCACCTGTGTTAGCATTGCCGAGACCTGGAGTTGAGTATTTGGTTTACACCGACGCGTCTTTGCAAGGACTTGGAGGTGTATTGCAGCAGGAGAGACAGGCCATAGCTTATGCTTCCCGTAACTTAAGCCTCATGAGAAGAATTACCCCACGCATGATTTGGAGTTGGCGACAGTAGTATTTGCCCTACGAATTTGGAGGCACTATCTTTTGGGGGAGAAGTTCCAATTATTCATAGACCACAAGTCCCTACAGTACCTGTTCACGCAGAAGGAGTTGAACATGTGGCAAAGGAGGTGGCTTGAGTTTGTGAAAGACTACCAGTTCGACATCCAGTATCACCTGGGAAAGGCTAACGTGGTAGCAGACGCGTTGAGCCGTAGACCTGTAGATGAGGTGGCGGAAGTGTGGAAGGCGAAGTGGAAGGAATTGGGACACCAGGATGCAGTGGCTCGATCATTCATGTCTGTGATGACTATTACACCGCAGATTGTCACGAAGTTAGTGAGGGCACAGGCAAACGACTCGTTCTGTCAGGAGAAGATAGTTTGATTATTGGCAGAGGGAGCCGAATCCTATACCGTTAGCTCAGACGGGGGATTACGCTTCAATGGGAGATTGGTGGTTCCGGAAGGGGAGGAATTGCGGCATGAGGTGATGGCAGAGTCGCACGACTCACGGTTCGCAGTACATCCCGGAGGGGACAAAATGTACCAAGACATGAGAGGGTAGTATTGGTGGAGCGGTATGAAGAGAGATATTGCTGAGTTTGTTTCGAAATGCGCCACTTGTCAACTAGTAAAAGTGGATCATCAGAGATCGACATGACTTCTACAGCCATTGGAGGTTCCGGTGTGGATGTGGGAGAGCATATCCATGGATTTTATCACGGGGTTGCCTACGTCGTAGAGGGGTCACGACTCCGTTTGGGTAATTATGGACAGATTGTCCAAAGTCGCTCACTTTTTACCCATAAGGACTGACTACACTACGGGATAGTATGCCCAACTCTTCATTTCAGAGGTTATGAGACTTCACGGTGTGCCCCTAAATATCGTGTCTGACAGAGACAAGATATTTGTTTCGCGGTTTTGGGAGAGTTTCCAGGAGGCCATGGGCACGGAATTGCGGTTGAGTACGGCATATCATCCGCAGACCGATGGGCAGACAGAGCGCACAAATCAGATGTTGGAGGACATGCTACGCATGTGCATTATTGACTTTGGGGGTGGATGGGAGCAGTACCTTCCACTGGTGGAGTTTGCTTATAACAACTCCTATCAGTTCACTATTGGCATGGCTCCGTTTGAGGCGTTGTACGGTAGGCCTTGTCATTCCCCAGCATGTTGGTTAGAGGTGGGGGACAACAAACTACTTGGGCCGGAAGTGATTCAGGATACTTCGGCAAGGATTGAGTTGATTCGGAGTCGCATTCGGGTAGCTCAAGACAGGCAGAAGAGTTATGCTGATGCGAAGAGATTTTTTAGAGAGTTCCAAGTCGGGGACCAGGTTTTGCTCAGAGTATCTCCTATGAAGGGGATTATGCGTTTCGGGAAGAAGGGTAAGTTGGCACCAAGGTATGTGGGGCCGTTCCCTATTATTGAGCGGATCGGACCGGTTGCGTATAGACTTGAGTTACCGGAGCATTTGCATCGGATTCACGATGTGTTCCATATTTCCTCGCTAAGGAAATACCTTAGAGATAATTTGGCTCATTCTCACATTGCTGTGGAGGACATCGATCTCCAGCCGGATAGCTCCTACGAGGAGGGGCCGATTGCTATTTTGGACCGAAGTCAAAGGAAGCTGCGGTCAAAGATAGTTCCGTTAGTGCGTGTTCAGTGGCGACATCACAATGTCGAGGAGTCCACATGGGAGCGCGAGGATGAGATGCGCGAACGTTATCCAGAGTTGTTTTTGGCAGGTACTTTCTAGTTTCGAATTTCGGGACGAAATTCAGTTATTAGGGGGGAAGTATGTAATACCCCGTATTTTTGGCTATATTTATTTTTGGGATTAATTAATTAAATGATAATTAATTGGAAATTAATCCGGGTAAAATACTAGCGAGATGTGAGTTGGTATTTTACTATATTGAGTATATATGATGTTATATGAATATTGAATTATGAAATTTGTCGTGAGATTAATATACGACAATTTGGTCATTTTATTGGGACGCGTGTGACAGTCGCGTCAGGTTATAATTATTTTAATTATAAAAGTGAATTTAAATTCTATTAACCGTATGGTCATTTTGAGTGCGCCAACGCGTCCGGAAGGGTCGAGATAGTCAGAAAACACTAGCCGGGGGTGTAGTTTGGGTTCCGGGGTATTTTTAGGCCATACCGGCAATATAAAGGGTATTTTGGTAATTTCGTATTTTGGGAAATTTAAAGTGACGAAAATTAGTGAAGTAAATCTGATGTGAGTTTGACCCACTAAGACACTACCCAACCCATGTTAACCCAATAGGTTACGTAGGTTATTAGAATTAGGTTTCTAATCACTTTCCAAACAAAACCCTAGCCACCATAGCCATTGGAGAAGAAGCTTGGAGAAAGAGAGAGAGAGAGAGGGAATTTTGCAGAAAGAGAGAGGAAATCGTCATCAAAAATCAGAGATAAACTCGAGGCAAGTGACTTAATTCCATTTAAGTTCAGAGAATGTTCCTTCCATGTTAGATAATTCAAATTTATGTTTGTTCTTGGAAGATAATGAAAAAACCCATGAGTTTGGAAGTAGAATACTAATTTTTGATGAAAGGATTGCATGTAGAATCATATTTAGAGGACAAATCTGATATTGATATATCTTGTAAGACACAAAAACGGATTTAATTGGATAAATTAAGGATCTATAAATTTTAGGGTTCATGTTCTTGAAAAATTGGGGAAAAGTGTAGAGACTTGTGATTTAATGATGTATAGGACGAATTAATTCCTTAGAACATGTTATGAGGTGACTTTAATATGTTTAGGATGAATTAGAGACCCTAAAATGTTGTTGGGATGAACTTTGGAAGAGGTTTGAGGTGTTAAAATGGATAAAAAACGAGATTGGAGAAAATCTGGGCCGAAACTGGTCCCTCGTTAGAAGACCTCTCCAGGTCGTTCGAACGAGCTCGTTCGAACGAGCTTCTAACGAGTTGACCAGTCACTTCTAACGAAAGGGAATTTCGTTCGATAACTTCTTTCGAACGAGATCTTGTTAGAAGGTGCAGTTCGTTCGAACGAACTGAAATCTCGTTCGAACAGCCTCGTTCGAACGAGACTTCTAACGAGCTGGCAGATTAGGCCTTTTTGGCCTATTTTGATTTTGGGAGTCCCGTAAACTTGTTCGAGGATAGAGATAACATTTCTTTAATGGTGTATTAGTATATTTGGGACATTTGGGTTATAATGAGGAGTGAATTATATAAGTGTGGATCAAATCAAATCGACATTTGAGTCGAGACGTGAGTACCTACTATGACGTGAGAATAAATTATGGCGCGTATAAATATGGACCGGGATTATATAAGATGTATATATATTAGGTTGGTACGAGAATGCGATAAGTACTACAATTAAACTACGGGATTACTAAGATGTGTGCTTACTTAGTATTGGTATATGATTTGTGTGTATGACATACCTACCATACTTGCTATCACGGGAGGTTTGCGTTCGCTTAGGGCCCTCTAATCCTTGTGTTGCCCGGATTTAGACTGGTTACCTCGATGAACATAGGTCATAGAAGGACTTAATTGGTTGTTAATAAGTATGCTGATCGTGGGAGCGCAGGTATGTGCGTGACCCACGTGATGTGACTGTGTTCGCCTCCACTATTTGTGATTTGTGTTATCTGAACTATTCCTGAGAGATTCGGAATATGTGATCCTTATGTACGTCATGTACCGGGATGGATAGAAGAGTATGTGTGCACCGTATCTTAGTCTCGGGGTGCTTATATTGTATATTTATGTTGTAGAAAACATACGCTTAATAAATTGGAAACTTTCATATGGTATTGTGTGTAACTATGGAATAACATAGAGGGCTAATCTATAACGAGTTGTATTACTTTTGTATAAGAACCTGAAATTATGTTAAGCACCTATCTAACTGAGATCGTTATAATGTTAATGGAACCGAGTATTAAGGGTAGGACCTATGTCAGTCTAGCTAGATATGATGTCACTTAGCTAGTAGTTTGTATCATTTTAGATGGGTACTTACGTTAGGAGTGCACAGTTAGACGGGAGGTGAGAATAACATGTGAGTGCACGTCCTAACATGTACTTTACATTTAATGTTTTAAATGTTTTAAAGCACTTGCAGGTTTTTAAAATATCTCCACATTCGGGCTCTGACTCGTTTGCTTTCAAATCTATTTTTTTGTAAAACCATTTTTAGGTGCCCAGCCACATGGACACCATGCATAGGCTACTCATTCAGGTGACGAGCTGTAGCTATTTGTGGAAGCTACAGGGATTTTCTTTTAGACGCTCCTATCATTTGGATTCCGTATTCAGTATTCTTCTGTTTTAGGGCATGTTGCCCAGTTCCATTTGAGTTACTTTTCCATCACAGTTTCAAACTTTGGCATGTATTGATTCAGTATTTCGTTACTTATTTCAGTTGTGGGATTTGTAGTGAGGAGTTTTCCTCCAGACTTTATTTACATTATGTGATGGTTATTATATTTACTTCGTTATGGTGAATGGTGTTATTATTCTTCATTACACTTGTTGCATGTTAATCAGACTTTAATTAAAATTTGGCAACTTACTTTTTAAATACTAGGTGGTTAGTAATCATTAAAATGTTTTCGACAATGATGCTATTAACTGGACCAACTTGGCATTTTGAATTAATTTAATAAATGAGTAGCTACACGTTATTTAATTAGTCGGGGTGTCACACAAGTCTTTATAATATAATATAATATAAATACAAGCACAACCCTCTTTCTGGTGAGGCATCGCGAGAAAAACGCATCCTACCTGGAATAGCAAACACGATAGCCTTGCAATAATATCCCACTAATGTTCTAACCAATTTATACACAAGATAATATCATACTCGTATAGGAAATCACTAAAACGAGTAATCTAAATAAAATATATACCACTATGCTTACACCCACTTCCCCAGGGATGAAACCAAAATTAACCCAAGTATACCACTAAAATATATATACATAACAATGTTATCGATATACACACTAAACTCATTTCACACGCGAATCTAGTGCCAATTAAGATATCGTGACTCGCTCGTGTCACATAAAGCATGCCTCATTCACCTGAGGTCAAAACTCATATTTCTACCTTTCTAATCACCCTAGCTGCTCAGTTGGTTCCCAGACATGACACGCTTGTCCGAACTGAACCAAAAACTATTATAATCATTTTCCCAGCTAGGCACCGTACTCTTGTTCCCTTTCTCGCTTCGAGAAAAATAAATGTGTGTGGTCCTAATACTCCTATAAAAATATCCCTACATATAGTCCACTTATATTCAAACATACTGACCATATTAGTGTTATCATTCTCTCGTACCTTGGTAGCCTCCACCCTGACGACCACCCTCATTGTTCCCTTAATTATCTCCGCTGGACCTAAGGCACAAAATACTGGCCTTACTAGTCCCAATGGAATCCATTATCCCTCGATAGGAATTCAGACATCTGAATTTTTTAAATTGGTCCCCTGATGGGTCTCCCCCTATGGTGTTTCACTAAGACTATTTCATCTAGTTTTACTTCCTAATTAAATAATCCAATTCCTTTAGATCCCTTCAAAAAGAAGCATTCATAACCTCAATGTCAAAAACACAACATTGTCTCCATGTACTTTGACCTTACAAGAAGAATTTCCCATAAGTGCTGGTGACTCCTATCATGATTCCATTACCCACTTAAGGAGTCTTTTCTCCATTCTACCAAATGTGGTGATTTACTCCCACCATTACTACACTACTCTGTTGTATGTCAAAGCCTCTGGGAATCTCACATCCATTGGATAACATGCATAATCTCCTCATATGATAACATTCCATCGGGTTTTCATGTACAAAGACCCCTCTGACTCCTCCCACTCTAACCACGCTGGGTGAGTCTAATTTAGCACCACTTTCTGCTACAAAGATACTTGAAAATATATACTGCACCCTAGTAGTCTTTACAACCCCATCTTTTAGAGCAACAATAGGGGTGACCTCGACTACGGTCATCGTATTCTAAAACTCCAACTCATCCCTGCTTTCTTCTGCACTTCCAAATGCCCTCATCGTCGTCCTTCATTGTGCGGCATACAAAACACACCCGAAATCATATAAGATTCGTCATAATTAAACATTACAATAGGAGAAGTAAATCTCACCATAGGAATCAACGATCCTAAACATAGGGTTCTATATCAAATAGAAACCATCGCAAAAAGTGTAGTATGTCCGCAAAGATTCCTAAGGACACTCGAACCTGATGCTCTGATACCTTTTGTAACACATCGCCTAATAAAATACCAGGTGATCAATCCTATATCAAATTAAATAGGAATATCAAATTCTTTCATTCTCAACACCGCTGTCGAAAACCGTTTAATTACTAAAAACCTATTAGGCCTGGCATCAAATTTTAAACTTTCTAATATTTTTAACTTAAATGCACGAGTAAAACCATCCATACAAAGATATGAACAACAACTAAAATGAATAAATAAATAATCGATAACTCTTGATAAAAAATATATACAACCATATAGAATGTATGCAACTAGAAATGTCGGAAAAAAAAAATAGAAGACAATAGTTGGGCAACATGCCCGAATATTACTCTTAGTACCTCCTATCTAAATCACAAGGAGAGACGAGTCTAAACAATTTCTTGCCAACATCCACACCTGCGGCAGCAATGTCTGACTCGAAAGAATAATCATCCAGGCATCCCTGTGTCTGAACACCTAAAAAGTATACAAAGAAAAAGAAAATTAGATACGGGTCAGAGCGTGGATTTTGAAAAATATTTTAGCAAGTGCTTAACATACTCTAATATTTAAAATATGACACTCTACATATTTAAATTGGTGTCGCACTCACATGAGATACCCCTCACCCCTCATCAAACAGTGCACACCTAACACATGTATTTTGAAAACACTCTAATTAGCTACCCAGCCTAACTAGCACCTCGCCAAAACTCTAAGTAACCATACGTTATCTCGTACCCCGCATAATATAAAATATTCTAAGATATCGCCTGAGCTTATACATGATAATATCTCATTTATAATTCATCCTTATATTATGAATAACTTTCACTAGTTATGTACACTATTCACATTTTAGTGTTCCATATCTCGTATAACATTCTCATCTTTATATACGTATATCACATATTTATTCTATATTTTATACTCCCGGATGATCTAGAAATTATTCAACATTTCATTATTTATTCTGCCCATATATATATATATATATACACACACACACACATCAAGTATATCCACACTTATATATCACACACTATATAAGTTTAACAACCATCCCTTAGAGCTATAACTCAATGGAAGCAGTCTCCTAATGCTAACATCTTCTAGGAAATTACTTACACACCATCCTGGGTTACTACCAGTCAGACTCTCACACCGACTTGGTGAAAACCAAATGACAACATATGGGAAGCGGTCATAGTTACTCACCGAAAATGAGAACAAAACATACCCATCACGTCTCACCCCTGATAAAAATCACACAATATAAATGTGAAACCCCACCTAATTAAATCCAAAGTGATCAATCCTAAATCAAATTAAAATAGGTTTCTCAGTTGGTTCATCCTTAGTATCACTGTCGATTTTTTTTTTAATTACTAACCACCTAGGTGAAATTAGACTACAGCCAAATTTTAACTTTATTTATACTGATACCAACATGAGGAATAATGTATAAATCAAATACCAATGTAAAGGTCTGAATATATCAATTAAGGTAAACAAGTTTTGTCGAATAGACCATCGGCTAAAAACCAACAAATATCAAAATCCCCACAAAATAAAGTACGGTGGGGCAACATGTCCATACTACAACTGAAATCCTACACTAGATCAGAAATGGTAAAAGAAGCGTCTAATCAATGTCTTGCAACATCCATAAGTGTTATATCTTCAAAATCCCTCGAATTCATTCACGCTTCACGTCCCTGTGGATGGACACCTAAAAGGTTTTAAAAAATATTTTACATAGCAAGAGTTAGTACTCAAAACATTTTGAAAATATTTAGTAAGTAAATGCATTGCAGTAAAGATAAGTTATTGATTACACGTGTTTGGCTTATGCACACTCACTTGAGTCTCCTCACCTCTCATCTATAGTGCACGCCTAACGTTCCATACTTAGTCTAGTTAGCTACAACTACTCAAGCTATTTAGACTATAGTACTCGTCTGAACTCATCTACACGTCTAATATCCCGTACCGCCCATACAGTACTAAGTTTCTTTAACACTTCCCATTTTGTTAATAAATTTCGAAGTAACATTTCACATATGTTAGTTTCTGATTTGAATGTTATGTCTGACCACTTAATCTTACTTATTTGATGTTCACTATCTAATATTATATTTTTCCAATTAAGCTTTTTCCACTTAAGTTACTTTTTGTATGTATTCACGTCATCTAATTATCTACTACTCCATCCTAGACGCTTATTCATATAGTATATATTTCAAACACAATATACTATAAGGATAATTGGCCCGGTCTAATCACCGACTCCAATTATCCCAATTTTTTTATTTTTTAGATGTATGCACATCATATAATCTGTGACACCCCGCCAAATTAAATAACGGGTGATCAGTCCTTTATAAAATTTATAACAGAATGTTCGGTTGGTTCATTCTTAGCATCACTGTTGAAAACTTAAATCTAATTAATTACCTAACATTTACATAAGATAGTTTCAAAACATCATCCAATTTAACTTGAAACCAATTGATTTAATAAATTTCTGAACCTGTAATTATAAACCATACACAAGATTTTAATCCTGACTGAATGAATTACTGAATAATTAAGACTGGATAAAAACATCCAGTTCAAAGTCACAAACCAAACCATAATAAATACTTAATTCAACTGAAAAGAACTACAAAGGAAACCGAGTACAACTCCACCAATGAGAATGGGCGACACGTGCCCGTACTGAAATACCTGAATTAGGAACTGAATGAACTTTGAGAAGCGTCTAATCTCAATGACCCGCAACTTCCAAAACAACTGCAGCTCGACAAACCATCCAAGTATCTAAAACCGGTGTCCCTGTGGTTGGGCACCTGTACTAATACATATATATATAGGAAAAGAGAGAAGAAATGCAAGAGACGGGTCAGAGCCCGATGTTTTAAAAAAGTTTATTAGCAACTATTTAAAATTGCATTAAAGCAAGTATCATATGCATGTTAGTTCGAACTCTCACATGATATTCTCACCTCTCGACTAGTGTGCACGCCTAAAGCACATTTAATCAAACCTAGCCATCTGACACACTCTTGACTAGTAAAAGGCTTATCCTACTATTTACCCCTTGTAGTAGTATCCCGTATTTGATCTCGACATTTATCAGTTTAAATAAGTGTAATCACACTAAAGTCAAGTATTTACTATTTACGTTACTGAAGATTTCACTATCTTAATAATCTGATATTATCTCATTTAAGGTGTACCAAAGCCATACATATATATATTTCACAATTATATATGTATTAACCCAATCTTAATAGCCTACAAATATCACATTGTAAGTATAACACAAGTATATTTTTAATAAAACATCACCCCAAGGATATACCTATAGTGCATTGCATACTCTGCTATCATGTCCCGGTACATCTCGTACTGAAACAAGGACTATAGGTTCGGAATTCTTCCACAAACCATATAACCAAATCACACGTATTGGCGGCGAACTGTGAGACCCCTCCCAATTAAATATAGGGTGATCAGTCCTCTACCAATTTAAAACAGGATATTCAGTTGGTTCATTCTCAGCATCACTGTCGAAAAACTTTTTAACATATTAATCCCCTAATATAAAATTAAGCTAGGTGTCAAAACATTTCCAATTTTAATAAAACCAAGTAAATCCATTTCTTTCCATCTTAAAATATAAACCACTCACCACACATAGGAATGTAAATAAATACTGAACATGAATCAAATACTGCAATAAATAAGACTGAGTAAAACTCTCAGTTCAAAACTCCAAACCATACAATAACTGAATACAATATCTCTGATGAAAGAACTAGAAGTGGGCGACATATGACCTAAATAAGAAGTCTAGATGAAACTGAATGGAAAGGATAGATGCGTCTACTACAAGGACCTATAGCTTCCACAACAGCTGCAGCACGTCAAGCAATCCAAATCTCTTAATCTGATACTCCTGTGGCTGAGCACCTGATATAATACATATATATAGCAAAAGAGAGAAGAGATACAAGAAACGGGTCAGAGCCCGATGTGTAAAAATATTTTTAGCAAGTATTTAAAACTGGTTCATAAAACAAGTCTTATACGCATGTTAGTTATCGAACTATCACATGAGTTTCTCACCTCTCGTCTATTGTGCACGCCTAACGTACATCTAATCTCCCCCTAGTTATACCTCCCAGTCTAACTGGTCAGAAACCATACTAATACTAACTATGCTCACTAGCATTATTCCTGTATCGCCCATCCAATACGCTATTCATACAGTTTATCTCACGTACTAAGTTTCATTATACATCATTTGAATGGTTAATCTTTTATTCACTAAGATTATCCTACTTCTCATTTTCATTTTATGTACTATTCTCACAAAGTAGAAAGTTACCCAAGTACTCTCATACATATATATAGTCTCATCATCCCTATATATAAACACTAATCCTGCACACTTAGGTTAAGACCGCTTGCTGCAATGTAATGATTATTATTATTACCAATTCTACTAATTTCACACAGTAGCAATATTCACAAGTCCATATATATTTATATCGTCACATCATCCCTATACATATACAAATATACTAATCCTTCACCCCCGTCTAAGACCCATTAGTGCACATAAACAGAAAATCATGCATCCCCGGGTTAGCACCCATTAATGCACCTATCAATAATAATTCAGCACCCCCGGGTTATCACCCATTAGTGCGCCTAACAATAGAATATTGCATCCCCGTTTAGCACCCATTAATGCACTTAACAATAGAGTTTTCGCACCCCTGAGTTAGCACTCATTAGTGCGCTTAACTATAAGGTTCTTGCGCCCTCGGGATATCACCCATTAGTGCTCTTACAATAATATCACATAATAGGCATAAACACATCCTATTATAAATTATAGGTATTTCTCCAACCTACATATATACTCTTCATACATATTTTAATCTCATCCCTACGTATTGTATAAATATTTAGATTACTATATCTCTTGTAATCTCCAAGGTATACTCTCTCTCTTAACCGAAATAATTAAAGTATTTATTCTCACATACTTTCCTGAAATTCCATCTTATTTAAATTTACTATCTGGAAGTTTCTCTCACTCCAATAAACCGACAAACTCAAAACTAGACTTTGAGATAAATCCCCAGAAATTCCCTATGTCGCTCGAACCAGAAGGGTTGTCATTTGAACGACTTCCACATGTCGTTCGAGCACCTTCGCGTGATATGCCATCTCAGTCGAACGAATTCGCGTGAGATATCCATCTCGTTTGAACCACTTCGCGCGAGATCCTCATACTTCACCATACTTCAACGTTTTCACCATTTTTTAACTTAAAAAACTCTAAGATTCAATTCCCAACAACTCATCATCAATACCCATCAACCCCTAACAGGTTATAGATCATTTCTATCATCTTAGGATCCTTAATTCGTCTTTAATCATCATAATTACATAAAACCCCCAATTTAATTCACATGAACCCAAATTTTCAAAATCCCAATTCAAGAACCTAATCAACCCAGATTCATTCATCAATATATAATCAATTATGTAATTAATCCTCTACATACATGAAGGGATTTCAACCACTAATTAAACCAATCCTTAATCACAATTTAAATCTCCAATTTTCACCCAATTAACATATAAATCATGATTAAATCCACCTATACTAACATGAGCATGATTATTGCTAACAGAATGCAAGTAATAAACACTTGCCTCGAATATGAAGGTCTGATCCGTTGGTTATGTTGGTATATACGCGTTCCTCTCTTCGCGATCTACGCGTTGGTCGTCATAGTTGTGCAAGGTGATGCCAAATGAGCCTTCTCTCTTGGAACTTGGTTCTCCCTCACACCCTCCATGGCCGTTCTAACTTCTTGTCACTTCTTAACCCTAATGGATTTTCCTTAGCTGATATAATTAATCCCAATTTTCGTCCATTAGTTTAGCCCAAAAATCCAAATTATAAAACTACCCCTATGGGATGCCGGTTAGGCCTAAAATTTCCCGGGACCCAAACTAAACACCTGGGTATACTATTTTGACTATCTCAACCCTCCCGGACTCAATGGTGCACTCAAAATGACCATACGAGTTAATAAAAATAAATTCTCTTTTTATTTCATTCAATTAGTCCCGACACGACTCACACATGTGTCATACTTAAATTACCAAACTGCCGTATTTCTCACTTCTGACAATTTATCAAGTATCATAATTTCATATTACATATCACACAGAAATATTCAATAATTATAAATAATAAGTATTAACCTTTAGCATGCTAGTTAATAATTATTTTAAATCCGAATTAATAACAAATTAATTTCTCACATTTTAATTTAATTAATCCAATAACAATAATTAATTGCATATTTATTTTCATAATAATAATTAATCACGTAATTATTTAAATCGTCAAAAATACGGGGTATTACATACTTCCCCCTTATAATGGAATTTCGTCCCGAAATTCGAAAAAAGTATACCAGGTACAGGCAACGCTGTAAAAATATTACGCATCGCGTCCCGACGCTCACAAGTAAGCTACTTCCTACCACCCATATAATACACTATCGAATACCCATAATAATGAACACTTCACATGTGTTTGTTTTAAACTCCAGGGTACCCTGTCATATAGGCTCTTGCCCAAGCCTTTTTGCTTAAGTTTCACTACTTCAACTTTATTTTAGATATTCACTATCTAGCCTTCTACTATTTGCACCTTAGTAGATTTATCCTCTTTTCATATACATACGACTTCATCTCGTGTCGTTCATACAAGTAAATTCGCTGTGCAATATACATTTCACACACATTATATACGATAATATCGATTATTCTCCGACATTTGTAATCATAACTGGTCCCTCACCTTTAACTATCAAGTAGGACAATAATAAAGTTTACCATGCCATGTTTCTAATGGCACTCTGCCCAAACGTGAATTTATAGGAGTTATTTGGACACAAACTCCACTAGTGGTAGATGATACTCTCGTCCTCCCCTAAGATCTCAGGGTTCACATAAAAATTTTCTCTCCCGCATCGGGTTAGACCGCGTGTCCTTACCCATCCCACTTTGGGTATTAGGTTGTACTCAACCGCATCTTAGTACCTATAATCTCACCATCCTCAGCTATATGAGAAGATCCTTGGGATAGTCTTCCATTCTCTAGTGGAAGAAGCCCCTACTGGTTTCAAATTGTCCACCCTTTTCAACCCGTCATGTGACCCATTGCAAGCCTATCCTTGCAATATTACCCTACATCGTAAGCCATCACCACCGTTGTTTGTATTCTAATACATTTTATACTCTCTTGAATAAGTTTCAATTCATCTTGACACATAAGTTTCTGATAAAACTTCGTTAATAATCCTCGGCTTACCCGACTACATGTTATCAAATTCACATGTTAATTATAATCCACCATTTGATTCAATTCCCTAGGGCGCCCATACACTTTATGCCTCACGCATCATTATACAAATGACATAAAATTATCTTACCACAATTCTTGCACACTCGGTATGCTGATGTGGTAGGGGTGCACTGAACTGCCCCACTAACCATAACTTAATCAATCCTTCAATGGTATCATTGCTCTATTCAGAATGATACTGAGGCTAGGCGACTCTATTGGCCTTAAGTCATAAACGAATTATTAACTCTCAATTATATCCTCCTATAGGTACAATAACCAACATACAAAACTTATGTACTATCGGCCAAACTTCTCTCCAACTCCCGACGTTCGCTAGTTTCATGCGTGGGATGTCTCGCAAAGCGAAATCCAAACAAGGAATCCCCCCCCCCCGATACACTATTATCTAACCTAGACGGTTGTTGAGGTCCGTAAGGCCTTCAGTACCTACTATGTACTTTCCCACAATCTACGTATTATGATATAAAATTTTACTCGTCCACTCTCATGTCCCTAAAAGGTAACATGAAGCATGGCTCCCTCACTATCCCAAGTACTTGGCGCTATAGATATATAACGAGCTATATTTCGCCGCTCGATAAGAACACAGTGTATTCTAAGTCTTAAGAGATAAATAAATCCCTATGCTCGGGAATCACATATAATTAGACACTATACTCACTGAGGTCTATAATACCATGAAAGTTTCATATACTCATAACTGGGACCAACCCTATTTCAGGTGGCGCCGCACAAAACTAAGATCACTCCTCTCGGAGTATCTGACACGATAGTCATATCAATATATTTATACTATTGTTTAACCATACGGTAATTAATCACTACACATTACCATAATAAACTCTAATAAAGCTTACGCAATGCAGTAGTAAATTATAACAACAAAACACATTCTTAGGGCCCGCCCGTTTCCCTCACGAGCAATCATCAAAATGCCCTGGTAATAATGAGAAATACGTTTGTAACGAGACTCTTAAAAGTAACGTTCCCACTAAAATCGAACCGCACGCTAAGTTTAGGGTTTCCAATTTACATAAAAATTGTGGCACACCCATGTCACTAGAATATATCCTTTACTCACAAGGAAGAAGCAAGACCTCACCAGTCTCGCCAAATCACAGGGTCTCAGCACGCTGCTGTCGTCACGACCCATGAACATCTGCAATCGTCATACATCTTAGGATTTCAGACTATAGTTTTTCTCTCTCATCAAGGGCAATTTATTCCATCATGTGGATTTCACACCCATTATTAAAACGTTGTCCCAAACTCTCCAGGCCTCAATTATAGCTTTATTAAATTCCCGTTTACATCCCGGGTCCCGTAGACTCTGACATACTGCATGCTTATATTAACGAGGACTTTACTGGTCTAGCCTGAACCCATCACTCTCGAGTTATAAATTTACTTGGCCAAATTCCCTTGACCCCAAATTCTTTCGCTGGAAGTCTCGGTCCTCCATTCGTTATGCCTAACTAGCACGGTTTACCATTTATAATCTCTTCGGTCTCACTTCTCAATTGTGGACACATTCAACACTTGTAGTTCTATTTCCTTTGCATAAGGAAAACTTCACAAACTATTTCTCGTCACTGGTCCCACTGACCATTTTGGGAATGTCCTTCTCTCAGACTGACAGTCTCAACTCACTATTATTCTTCCATTGTCCCTTTGGCTACGGTAGCTATTCGGAACTATGGTTGGCCTCTACAGCCCGATTAACTTCATCATCCTCTTGAAGTTAATCACTTAACATCATCTAACTGAGTTCCCTATTTGGTATACTCTCATGTGGGGTTTCACTAACACCGTTAAATTCAGTTTTCTGCTCTTCATTAGGTTCGTTAACCCCCTTTACTCCATTCTCTTGGAAGGACTGCAATCACTAGCAACCGTATAACTTTGATGACAACAACATTAGTCATCCTAGATGTATTTCTCATCCATACTAGTATTCTACTCATGGGTCCTTTATCAACTATAAACCCTTTGGATAATTTACACACCTCTTCCAGGTACGAAGTTCATTATGCAATTCAACCTCTCTCTTATGATCGGTTTCTATCTCACCCATCATTTTAAACATCAAAATTTCACTCACATTTTGTTATCACATCGAATGGAAGACCTCACGGTCAAATCGTACCCAAATTTCTCTCTAAATTTCAAACACACATCTTCATATGTGGTAATTGCCTCTAATCACTACATGATGCTCCTAAGAGCTGTAGTTTTTAACTACAAATTAACTTTTGAGTGCCGTCATGCCCCACTCTACACAATCTCCTTTGAATTTTCTACCTCCGCTGGTCTGTTACACTTTCTCATTTTCTTTTCTGCATCTTCATCGATGGGTTTTTGAAAGAGTCCCTCTGATTTCCCCTTTATCGACTATGTTAGGTGGTCTTGACTGTGTCCTGAAATCACTCCACCGTTATCTATGGCTGTGTCCTGGGAACCCACAGTTCCCGATTGATAATTTTACTATCTCTTACTTAAGTAATTCTCGTGGTGATTTTTGTCCGAATCACTCTTACCCGATTGTTCTATGTATTTTGATGAGATTCTCATCCCGCAGTTCTTCTTACGGCCCTCGCTAGACATTCTAAAATGTTCGGGGTTCGAATCACATCGAATGTCGTATAATGATTCACCTCCATTATGATTCGTAGCAGGAGAACGTAAGTCGCATACGTAAGCGAACACAACAATCTGATCAAAATGCTCTACATCAAAGAACGATACGCTGAAATGTAATAAGCCGCACAGATCCTAAGGACACTTGAACTTGATGCTCTGATACCACCTGTGACACCCCACCCAATTAAATATAGGGTGATCAGTCCTCTACCAATTTAAAACAGGATATTCAGTTGGTTCATTCTCAGCATCACTGTCGAAAAACTTTTTAACATATTAATCCCCTAATATAAAATTAATCTAGGTGTCAAAACATTTCCAATTTTAATAAAACCAAGTAAATCCATTTCTTTCCATCTTAAAATATAAACCACTCACCACACATAGGAATGTAAATAAATACTGAACATGAATCAAATACTGCAATAAATAAGACTGAGTAAAACTCTCAGTTCAAAACTCCAAACCATACAATAACTGAATACAATATATCTGATGAAAGAACTAGAAGTGGGTGACATATGCCCTAAATAATAAGTCTAGATGAAACTGAATGGAAATGATAGATGCGTCTACTGTAAGCACCTACAGCTTCCACAACAGCTGCAGCACGTCAAGCAATCCAAATCTCTTAATCTGATACTCCTGTGGCTGAGCACCTGATATAATACATATATATAGCAAAAGAGAGAATAGATACAAGAAACGGGTCAGAGCCCGATGTGTAAAAATATTTTTAGCAAGTATTTAAAACGGGCTCTTAAAACAAGTCTTATACGCATGTTAGTTATCGAACTCTCACATGAGTTTCTCACCTCTCGTCTATTGTGCACGCCTAACATACATTTAATCTCCCCTATTATACCTCCTAGTCTAACTAGTCATAAACCATACTAATACTAACTACGCTTATTAGCAGTATTCTCGTATCGCCCATCCAATACGCTATTCAGACAGTTTATCTCACATACTAAGTTTCATTATACATCGTTTGAATGGTTAATCTTTTATTCACTAAGATTATCTTACTTCTCATTTTCATTTTTTCTACTAGTTGTGACACCCCGCCTAATAAAATACCGGGTGATCAGTCCTATACCAAATTAAAACAGGAATCCCGGTTGGATCATCCTTAGCATCACTGTCGAAATCTTCTTAAAACTTACTAACCACCTAGTATTCCAAAAACTGGTGCCAATTTTAACTTTTTAATTAAACAAAACAGTACATGCGGAATTAAAATATAAACCATTCACACAACTGAACGAAAGTAAATTGAATAATAATTACACAACTTGCCGAATAAATCACCGGACACTAAATAAATAATCCAATACAAATATTCAACACCTGAATGAATTAAACCTGAAAACTGTACGGAGAAGTCTGGGCTACAAGCCCTAAATAAAACTGAGACTGATACAAGATTCCTACTCTAGGGATGAATGAATGTTGCATCTAATCCAAACTCCTGCAAGCATCCACATATGCTGTAGCTCCGTGTCCCTGGAATAGAATATCAATCTTGGCATCCCTGTGGCTGGACACCTAAAAGGTTTTGAAAATAGTTTTATAGCAAGGGTTAGAACCCAAAACATTTTGAAAATATTTAGCAAGTGAATTAACTGCGGTAATTTAAAATGCATGAATGCGCTTCATATTTAAGTTAGTGTCGCACTCCCTTGTGGACATTCTCACCTCTCCACTATTGTGCACACCTATCGGTTACCTTAACCCCACCTAGTTGTACTACCCCGTCCAACTAGTCCTGGTATAACCTTCCCTTGCCATACTACTCTAACCCGAGTATAATGATTCTTGAATTATAAGTTATTTCACAATTTACTTAATTAATTCCTCTTAAATAGTAACATATAACCGTATCACAAGTTATATAAAGTAAATACATCACACACTGTATTATTCCCACAAATGATTAACTTAATTAATTTATCATTAATTAACAGCATATAACTGTAACCCGAGTTATATAAGGTAAATACATCCCACACTGTATTATCACCTACATATAATATTTACTACCATATTATACGTACCGTTACTAACATCCACACATATATCATACGTGTATCCATCCTTCCGAGTATACCCTCACCGGATGATTCCCTCTAAAATGCTATCTCACTAGGTGTGCACACAGAACCTAGTTTCCCCGAGTTGGAATCGCTCACTAACTCGGCCCAAAATATAAACGTAGTGGAGGCGGTCATATTCCTTCCCTGAAAGTGAGATAAATCCCTCACCCATATATACCGGACGCTATGACCTGGGGATATACTCACCCTACTCCTCAAGCTAGGAGATTCACCCACATCGCGCAACCTCCCTTGATAGCACTAGAGAATATAATTAAATAAATATCTAATCACTGATATTTAATATCACACAATACATACACACACATATATATATATACTATCACTACACCGTATATATATATAAATAACATAAACCCCGGTTTTAGCGTGTACTCATAACCCGTAACACTAGCATGTAATGTCCTGAGTCCCTCGCTTCACTCAACTAAATAAGTTATCTCACTCTTAAGATTATTATTATCCCGAGTCTATGGTCCGACTCTAATTTAATTAATTTACACATTAATTAATCAATACCAATCCGAGTCTGTGGTCCGACTCTCTTATAATTAATTTACACATTAATTCCTTTTTACTAAACCGAGTCTGTGGTCCGACTCCCATATAATTAATTTACCCATTTAATTTATATAATGCTTGCCCGAGTCTATACCTCGACTCTTAGTTAATTTAATATCACTTTAATTAACTTATTACCTCTCCGAGTCTACCATCTGACTCTAATTAAATTAATTAACCCACCTATTAATTTAATACGTTCCCGAGTCTACTATCCGACTCTAATTATATAATTAACACAACTATTAATTTAATACAAATCCGAGTCTATGGTCCGACTATACTCTAATTAATTTATTACTTTCCCGAGCCTACAGCCCAACTCTAGCTAATTAATTACGCATTAATTAATTTGCCACTTTCCCGAGTCTATAGTCCGACTCTACTTTAATTAATTATTCATTAATTAATTTAATACATGGTGTCGCCCAACCATTATACCCAGACTCGCTCACTTGGTCCGTAACTTAATAATTTCTGAGCCTATGTTCCGATTCTAACTTTACCTATCCTCTCGATAATTAATTTAAATGTCTTGGTGTCACCTAACCAACACACCTGGACTCGCTCACTTGGTCCATATTTAAATCTCAGAATTTAACTCCCAAATATTCACCCATAATGTGTCACGCATTTATCCTTCCCAAGTATTTGCCCAAAGGTGCTAAGTCTCGTATTTATTTGACACTAAATAAATAAGTTCCAAAAGGAATATTTTTAACTTTCTCCCAAATAAAAATATACTAAAAGAAAATCAAAAAATAAAACAAGGGTAACCCAACAGCTTGACCTGCCAATATTTTCCCATCGTCGATCGATCGAAGGCCCCCGATCGATCGATCGATCCTTCCTGGGCAACCCTTCTTCCCCACTGAATTTCCACCATTAACGAATTATCAAGGTTTTTTTCCTCAAAAACCAACCTCAATTCAGCTTGTTAATTATCTTATAATGTATCTCATGAACTAAGAATATCATCTAAACCTTTTAACATTATTCACACTATGAATCTTGACCCACTCAAGAACACAATTTTTAGGGTACAATCCAAATTTAAATTTCAAATTCCATCCATTTGTATTCCGATTTTTCTCATTCAAATCAGATAATCATATTCAGAATTATGTAGCACAACTAATTCATACCTTAAATTTCATTCAATGGTTCCATTATCAAAACCCCCTTTTTGTACCCATTTATCCCCAAAACGAATTTTTGTTTACACATCACTAAAATATGAATTGGATATCACACTTTTGGAGTAAAAACATTTAGCCACTTGCCTGGAATTACTCGTAGGGTCTGATCCGTTGTTGATGTCCTTTAATTTGGCTCTAATAACCTCCAATTTGCTCTTGATTTGCTTTCCCCCAAATCCCCTCTCATACCCTAGGTTTAGAGTTATGTTGGCTGCCATTCCTTAATCTCCCAATTAGGTTAAAAACCCTTCATCCCGTTTTTTGCCTAATGGGCTTAATTAAAATAGCCCAAATCATCCCATGTGGGCCCTGCTATGCCCAAAAATGCCCCGAGGCCTAATTACTACCCCGGGTACTCTTTTCTGACTATCTCGATCCATCCGGACTCAACCGCACACTCAGAATTGGAATCCGCATTAATTTATAAAAATCCTTATCCCACACCCAATTTAGTCTACACCGACTCCCGGTTGAGATAAGTGCATACCCCGTCATTAGTACCCGAAATGACGTAATTATAAATATTGCTATTCACCTAGTAAATAAATTTACCTAAATATTAACCATTCACTCCCCAATTAATATTTAAATATATATTGCCATAATTAATTCAATTAAAATTACAACACATAAGTAACTTTAGAATTCCTGAATTAATTAAATATTAAATGCACAAAAATACGGGGTGTTACATACTTCCCCCCTTACAAAGGAATTTCGTCCTCGAAATTAAGATAAACCTAGTGTTCCAATATTCACATATTACTCACTAGTCATGCGCCTATAAGATATCGATATATATATCTACCGATTTTCTTTAAGTTACCCAAATATGCATTTTTTTTATTAACCAGGGTGCCCATACACCCTATACCCATCTTTAACCGCACGAGAGTTGCCTTAGTTAACCCGGGTGCCCATACACCCTATCCCCGTACTTTACCGCACGAAAAATTTACCCTACTATGCTAGTCATAACCCGTAATATGACTTCCAACCCGTTGTCATATCCCACACACACACATATATATATATATATATATATATATACACTGGTCGGGGTACCCAACCCATGTACTAACGACCAAACATTTCCCCCCTTGAGGATTAGACCATAGGGCACAATGTAATAATTAATATTATTATTACCAAGTCTACTAATCTCACACAGTAGGAATATTCACAAGTTCACATATGTATATATAAATATATTCGCATCATCCCCATACATATATATACTAATCCTGCAACCCCCGGGCTAAGACCCATTAGTGCACCTAACAAGAGAATTCCGCATCCCTGGGTTAGCACCCCTTAATGCACTTATCAATCAAAATTCGGCACCCCCGGGTTATCACCCCTTAGTGCGCCTATTAAGAATATTCTTGTAACCCCAGGTTATCACTCATTAGTACTCTTAACAATTGAGTTCCTTACACCCCCAAATACTTGTCTCTTAAATACAAAAGTATATATGCCTACCCTTAGGCTACCAAGACACTGAAAAATACTGCGCCCTACTATCACTAGTCCTTGCGCAAAATAAACCCCGAGCTATCTCTCTCCCTGCCCGAAAGTAAATTTAACCACCCTGATTCATTTCAGTAAATACCCTTACTCCCCGGGATAAAATGCGAGAACATAAGTCCTCACTTTGTGTCTATCGCACCACGCAATACAACATATACACATATATATAGGCTAGACGCCCTCACAGTTGATACCTAGTACCAATCATACCCTAGTGTCACGAACACCAAAACCTTACCCCAACTATACAATATTTCAAATCCATCACTTAGTGTACACCTCCACTCTCCCATGAAGAACCCTAAAAACTCCGCCACCCCACGAAAAGTTCATCCACATACTATGGCTGCTACCGCCAATGCACCCACTAAATTCGACTCATCTGTGAACTTTGGTGAAAAATAAATCTTATTTTGTGACACTATCCTTATCACTCAAAACATACCCCATGCCCATAGGATAAAAGATAATTACCTCCATACTCCAACTGCAACGGCTGATCCTCGGGTTTCGGAGCAGCTTCCCCCTGCCCGAACGCACCCATGACTTGCTATAGTGGCTGTACATCCAGGACCTCATCCTGTAGTTTACCCTTGTCTCGCTGAGGGCACTCCCTCTTCATGTGTCCCGCTTCCCCACAAACGAAACACCTCCTAATAAATTCACCCTGCCACTGATCCCTTCCTTGCTGTCCATCTTGTCGATAGCCTCTAGTTCTAAATCATTTGGCATGATTTCCCTGCAGGAACCCCAGCCCCTGACCTCCCCCTGTCCGCAACTGGGATAACCCACTGGTATTGTTCCTTCCTGCTTCATCCGACAGGCTGGTTTCCACTCCCCTTTTGCTTCCTTTCACGTTGAAGTGATATCCTTGACAGTGTAGGAGTACTGCGTTAACGATATCAGTATAAGCTACTAATGCGGGATTACCAATTATATGTTGTCTGATTCTTCAGACTAACCCATTCATAAACCTTATTTCTCTCTCTCTCTCAATCGCTTACCTCATCCGGTACAAAATTTGCCAACCGAGTAAATTCTTCCTCGTAATCGGCCCCAGAACGGTCCCCCTGAGTCACTTCTCTAAATTTTCTCATCATTTCGGTCTCAACCGCTGGAGGGAAAAATACTTGCGGTCGAACCGCACCCAAAACTCTGCAATAGCTCGTATAACCCTTTCTTTAACTGTGGTGATCGACTCCCACCACTGTACCTCATTGTAATCTACCATGCGTAGGTGACGCTGGATATATCTCTTCCAACGACACGCTAGCACTACATCTGGAACCTCTCAAAACTCTGGTGGAGGCCCTTTTTGAAAAAAAAACCTCTCGTACTTGCTGCCACCCCAATGACCCTGGGTGGACTTGAACATCTGGTGCCACTAACACTTGTGGATGATCCCGTGGAAAGTACCTTCCCATTGCGACTACCATCACTTCAATTTCCTGTGCCACCAATTCAGTTACTTGCGTTGCCGAAATCATCTCTGGCAGTTGTTGCGGTAACTCTTGCTCCTGATGAGCCTCCCTAGTCTCAACTCCCCCTGCTGCCCTAGCTGCTCTCTCTCCCGGGCGACATCTAGAATGAGAATCGAATCGTTTAAGTTCACCCTCAAATACAATTTGGCAGAAGAACGTAAACGTGCGTACGTATGAGAATACAACAATCCTATCATAAGGCTCTATATCAAAGATTGTTAAGCCAAAACGTGAATATCCTCACATATCCTAAGGACACTAGAACCTGATACTCTGATACCATCTGTGACACCCCGCCTAATAAAATACCGGGTGATCAGTCCTATACCAAATTAAAACAGGAATCCCAGTTGGATCATCCTTAGCATCACTGTCGAAAACTTTTTAAAACTTACTAACCACCTAGTATTCCAAAAACTGGTGCCAATTTTAACTTTTTAATTAAACAAAACAGTACATGCGGAATCAAAATATAAACCATTCACACAACTGAATGAAAGTAAATTGAATAATAATTACACAACTTGCCGAATAAATCACCGGCCACTAAATAAATAATCCAATACAAATATTCAACACCTGAATGAATTAAACCTGAAAACTGTACCGAGAAGTCTGGGCTACAAGCCCTAAATAAAACTGAGACTGATACAAGATTCCTACTCTAGGGAAGAATGAATGATGTGTCTAATCCAAACTCCTTCTAGCATCCACATATGCCGCAGCTCCGTGTCCTTGGAATAGAATATCAATCTTGGCGTCCCTGTGGCTGGACACCTAAAAGGTTTTGATAATAGTTTTATAGAAAGGGTTAGAACCCAAAACATTTTGAAAATATTTAGCAAGTGAATTAACTGCAGTAATTTAAAATGCATGAATGCGCTTCATATTTAAGTTAGTGTCGCACTCCCTTGTGGACATTCTCACCCCTCCACTATTGTGCACACCTACCGGTTACCTTAACCCCACCTAGTTGTACTAACCCGTCCAACTAGTCCTGGTATAACCTTCCCTTGCCATACTACTCTAACCCGAGTATAATGATTCTTGAATTATAAGTTATTTCACAATTTACTTAATTAATTCCTCTTAAATAGTAACATATAACCGTATCACAAGTTATATAAAGTAAATACATCACACACTGTATTATTCCCACAAATGATTAACTTAATTAATTTATCATTAATTAACAGCATATAACTGTAACCCGAGTTATATAAGGTAAATACATCCCACACTGTATTATCACCTACATATAATATTTACTACCATATTATACGTACCGTTACTAACATCCACACATATATCATACGTGTATCCATCCTTCCGAGTATAACCTCACCGGATGATTCCCTCTAAAATGCTATCTCACTAGGTGTACTCACAGAACCTAGTTTCCCCGAGTTGGAATCGCTCACTAACTCGGCCCAAAATATAAACGTAGTGGAGGCGGTCATATTCCTTCCCTAAAAGTGAGATAAATCCCTTACCCATATATACCGGACGCTATGACCTAGGGATATACTCACCCTACTCCTCAAGCTAGGGGATTCACCCACATCGCGCAACCTCCCTTGATAACACTAGAGAATATAATTAAATAAATATCTAATCACTGATATTTAATATCACACAATACATACACACACACACATATATATACTATCACTACACCGTATATATATATAAATAACATAAACCCCGGCTTTACCGTGTACTCATAACCCGTAACACTAGCCTGTAATGTCCTGAGTCCCTCGCTTGACTCAACTAAATAAGTTATATCACTCTTTATATTATTATTATCCCGAGTCTATGGTTCGATAATAATTTAATTAATTTACACATTAATTAATCAATACCAATCCGAGTCGGTGGTCCGACTCTCTTATAATTAATTTACACATTAATTCCTTTTTACTAAACCGAGTCTGTGGTCCGACTCCCATATAATTAATTTACCCATTTAATTTATATAATGCTTGCCCGAGTCTATACCTCGACTCTTAGTTAATTTAATATCACTTTAATTAACTTATTACCTCTCCGAGTCTACCATCTGACTCTAATTAAATTAATTAACCCACCTATTAATTTAATACGTTCCCGAGTCTACTATCCGACTCTAATTATATAATTAACACAAC
This sequence comes from Sambucus nigra, assembly GCA_949130495.1. NCBI lineage: Eukaryota > Viridiplantae > Streptophyta > Magnoliopsida > Dipsacales > Adoxaceae > Sambucus > Sambucus nigra. The sequence goes on from OX422215.1 coordinate 252,070,262, forward strand.
TATTAATTTAATACAAATCCGAGTCTGTGGTCCGACTCTACTTAAATTAATTTATACTCTAATTAATTTATTACTTTCCCGAGCCTACAACCAACTCTATCTAATTAATTACGCATAAATTAATTTGCCACTTTCCCGAGTCTATAGTCCGACTCTAATTTAATTAATTATTCATTAATTAATTTAATACATGGTGTCGCCCAACCATTATACCCAGACTCGCTCACTTGGTCCGTAACTTAATAATTTCTAAGTTTATGTTCCGATTCTAACTTTACCTATCCTCTCGATAATTAATTTAAATGTCTTGGTGTCACCTAACCAACACACCCGGACTCGCTCACTTGGTCCATATTTAAATCTCAGAATTTAACTCCCAAATATTCACCCATAATGTGTCACGCATTTATCCTTCCCAAGTATTTACCCAAAGGAGCTAAGTCTCGTATTTATTTGACACTAAATAAATAAGTTCCAAAAGGAATATTTTTAACTTTCTCCCAAATAAAAATATACTAAAAGAAAATCAAAAAATAAAACAAGGGTAACCCAACATCTCGACCTGCCAAGATTTGGCCATCGTCGATCTATCGAAGGCCCCCGATCGATCGATCGATCCTTCCTGGGCAGCCCTTCTTCCCCACTGAATTTCCACCATTAACGAATTATCAAGGTTTATTTCCTCAAAAACCAACCTCAATTCAGCTTGTTAATTATCTTATACTATATCTCATGAACTAAGAATATCATCTAAACCTTTTAACATTATTCACACTATGAATCTTGACCCACTCAAGAACACAATTTCTAGGGTACAATCCAAATTTAAATTTCAAATTCCATCCATTTGTATTCCGATTTTTCTCATTCAAATCAGATAATCATATTCAGAATTATGTAGCACAACTAAATCATACCTTAAATTTCATTCAATGGTTCCATTATCAAAACCACCTTTTTGTACCCATTTATCCCCAAAATGAATTTTAGTTTACACATCACTAAAATATGAATTGGATATCACACTTTTGGAGTAAAAACAGTTAACCACTTGCCTGGAATTACTCGTAGGGTCTGATCCATTGTGGATGTCCTTTAATTTGGCTCCAATAACCTCCAATTTGCTCTTGATTTGCTTTCCCCCAAATCCCCTCTCATACCCTAGGTTTAGAGTTATGTTGTCTACCATTCCTTAATCTCCCAATTAGGTTAAAAACCCTTCATCCCGTTTTTTGCCTAATGGGCTTAATTAAAATAGCCCAAATCATCCCATGTGGGCCCGGCTATGCCCAAAAATGCCCCGAGGCCTAATTACTACCCCCGGGTACTCTTTTCTGACTATCTCGATCCATCCGGACTCAACCGCACTCTCAGAATTAGCATCCGCATTAATTTATAAAAATCCTTATCTCACACCCAATTTAGTCTACACCGACTCCCGGCTGAGATAAGTGCATACCCCGTCATTAGTACCCGAAATGACGTAATTAAAAATATTACCATTCACCTAGTAAATAAATTTACCTAAATATTAACCATTCACTCCCCGATTAATATTTAAATATATATTGCCATAATTAATTCAATTAAAATTACAACACATAAATAACTTTAGAATTCCCGAATTAATTAAATATTAAATGCACAAAAATACGGGATGTTACATACTTCCCCCCTTACAAAGGAATTTCGTCCTCGAAATTAAGATAAACACTAATCCTGCACACTTAGGTTAAGACGGCTTGGTGCAATGTAATGATTATTATTATTACCAATTCTACTAATTTCACACAGTAGCAATATTCACAAGTCCATATATATTTATATAATCACATCATCCCTATATATATATATATATATATATATATATACTAATCCTACACCCCCGGCTAAGACCCATTAGTTCACATATACAGAAAATCATGCATCCTCGGGTTAGCACCCATTAATGCACCTATCAGTAATAATTCAGCACCCCCGGGTTATCACCCATTAGTGCGCCTAACAATAGAATATTGCATCCCCGGGTTAGCACCCATTAATACACTTAACAATAGAGTTTTCGCACCCCCGAGTTATCACTCATTAGTGCGCTTAACTATAAGGTTCTTGCACCCCCGGGTTATCACCCATTAGTGCTCTTACAATAATATCACATAATAGGCATAGACACATCCTATTATAAATTATAGCTATTTCTCCAACCTACATATATATTCTTCATACGTATTTTAATCCCATCTCTACGTATTGTATAACTATTTAGATTACTATCTCTCTCGTAATCTCCAAGGTATACTCTCTTTTCTATACCGAAATAATTAAAGTATTTATTCTCACATAATTTCCCAAAATTCCATCTTATTTAAATTTACTATCTGGAAGTTTCTCTCACTCCAATAAATCGGCAAACTCAAAACTAGACTTTGAGAAAAATCCCCAAAAATTCCCTCTGTCGCCTGAACCAGAAGGGTTGTCATTTGAACGACTTCCACATGTCATTCGATCAGCTTCGCACGAGATGCCATCTCGCTCGAATGACTTCACGCGAGATCTCCATCTCGTTTGGACCACTTTGCGCGAGATCCCCATCTCATTTGAACCACTTCGCGCGAGATCGCGCGAGATTGCACTGTTCGTCTTCTTCACCAAACTTCAACATTTTTCACCATTTTTGAACCTAAAAACCTCTAAGATTCAATTCCCAACAACTCATCATCAATACCCATCAACCCCTAACAGGTTATAGATCATTTCTATCATCTTAGGATCCTTAATTCGTCTTTAATCATCATAATTACATAAAAACCCCAATTTAATTCACATGAACCCAAATTTTCAAAATCCCAATTCAAGAACCTAATCAACCCAGATTCGTTCATCAATATATAATCAATTATGTGATTAATCCTCTACATACATGAAGGGATTTCAGCCACTAATTAAACCAATCCTTAATCATAATTTAAATATCCAATTTTCGTCCAATTAACATATAAATCATGATTAAATCCACCTATACTGACATGAGCATGATTAGTGCTAAAAAAATTCAAGTAATAAACACTTGCCTCGAATATGAAGGTCTGATCCGTTGGTGATGTTGGTATATACGCGTTCCTCTCTTCGCGATCTACGCGTTGGTGGTCACAGTTGTGCAAGGTGATGCCAAATGAGCCTTCTCTCTTGGAACTTGGTTCTCCCTCACACCCTCCATGGACATTCTAACTTCCTGTCACTTCTTAACCCTAATGGACTTTCCTTAGCTGATATAATTAATCCCAATTTTCGTCCATTAGTTTAGCCCAAAAATCCAAATTACAAAACTACCCCTACGGGGTACCGGTTAGGCCTAAAATCGCCCCGGGACCCAACTAAACACCCGGGTATACTATTTTGACTATCTCGACCCTCCCGGACTCAATGGCGCACTCAAAACGACCATACGAATTAATAGAAATAAATTCTCTTTTTATTTCATTCAATTAGTCCCGACACGACTCACACGTGTGTCATACTTAAATTACCAAACTGCCGTATTTCTCACTTCTGACAATTTATCAAGTATCATAATTTCATATTACATATCACACAGTAATATTCAATAATTATCAACAATAAGAATTAACCTTTGGCATGCTAGTGTGACACCCCGACTAATTAAATACCGGGTAGCTACTCCTTTATTAAATCAATACAAAATGCCAAGTTGGTTCAGTTAATAGCATCACTGTCGAAAACATTTTAATAATTACTAACCATCTAGTATTTAAAAAGTAAGTTGCCAAATTTTAATTTAAGTCTGATTAACATGCAATAAGAGAATAATGGAAGAACAACATAATCCATTCACCAAAATGAAGTAATGAAATAACCAACAAATAAATATAAGTCCGGAGTAAAACTCCTCACCACAATCCCACGAATGAAAAAATAACATAAGTCTGAATCCTGAAATAAAAGAAATGCCTCTAAAAGAAATGGGCGACATGCCCTACAACTGATAAATACTGAATATGGACTCAAGATAGATGAAGCGTCTACGAGCAAGGTCCTGTAACTTCCACAAACAGCTACAGCTCGTCACCTGAATGAGGATCCTAAGCATGGTGTCCTTGTGGCTGGGCACCTAAAATGGTTTTTACAAAAATAGGTTTGAAAGAAAATGGGTCAGAGGCCGAAAGTGGAAATCATTTTAAAACAACAAGTGTTTTAACAACATTAAAACGTTAAATGCAAAATATATGTTAGGACGTGCACTCACATGACATTCTCACCTCTCGACTACATGTGCACTCCTAACGTACCGTACCCATCTAAATGACATACATATCTAACCAAACCGTAATACGTTCTACCCCTTACTACTCGATTCCCATATTACATTCTAGCGTTACCAAATAAATAGAGGACTTTACTTAAACTCAGATTCTCAATTTGTAGTACAATTCACTATCGGTTAACCCATTATGTTTTCTCAAAACAATACCATAATTATATTCACAATACCAACATGAAAGTTCCCATTAATCAAGTGTATATTATTCACGTCATAAATATACAATACAAGCACCCCGAGACTAAGCTGCGGTGCACACATACTCTGCTATCCATCCCGGTACATCACGTACATAAGGATCACGTATTTCGAATCTCTCAGGAATCGTTCTCAAATAACAACATCACAAATAATGGAGGCGAACACAGTCACATCACATGGGTCACGCACATACCTGCGCTCCCACGATCAGCAGACTTATTAACATCCCAATAAGTCCTTCTCTGACCTATGTTCATCGAGGTAACCATTCTAAATCCGGGCAACTAAAGGATTAGAGGGCCCTAAGCGAACGCAAACCTCCCGTGATAGCAAGTATGGTAGGTATGTCATACACATAAAATCAATACATATACTAAGTATGTACACATCTTAGTAATCACCATAATATATTGGTGGTACACTTCTCATTCTCGTACCGACATATAATGCTACACAATTTATATGTTCCCGATTAATATAGTAGTTTAGGCCGTCAATAGTTCTCGCATCGTATTAGACACTCACGTCCTACTTCATAATTTCCCTTAGGTTCAACTACACTTCTAGGTTGTGCTCCTCATAATATCCCAAATATCCCAAATATATCAATTTATTATCAAGGGAAGGTTGTCTCTACCATTAAATAAGGTTACGGGACACGCGAAATCAAAACAGGCTAAAAAGCCTAAACTGTCAACTCGTTAGAAGTCTCGTTCGAACGAGGCTGTTCGAACGAGAGTTCGTTCGAACGAACTGGGCCTTCTAAAGAGATCTCGTTCGAACGAAAGTCTTCGAACGAACATCCCTCTCATTAGAACCCAAACTGTCAACTCGTTAGAAGCTCGTTCGAACGACCTGGGCAGGTCTTCTAACGAGTGGGCAGATTCGAGCCCAGAAATTCCTTAACTCATTTTTTCCCATTTTTTTACACCTCTAATCTCTTCTAAACATCAAACCAACAATGTTTCAAGGTATCTAATTCTTCCCAAACATGTTTCAACCGTATTTCAACATTTATATGGGTTCAAATCACCCTAAACTACATCAAATTATCAAATCTCCAATATTTTTCCCAAATCACATGAACATGAACCCTAAAACTTATAAATCATCAATGGGCCTAATTAAATCCGTTTTGTCTCATCCAAGATATTATTATCATAAGAATAATCACCTACATACAATTCTACATGCAATTCCTCATCAATATGCAAGATTCTAATTCCAAGTTTATTGGGTTTTCATCCATCTCCCAAACAAATACAATTATAACAAATTCCTACGCATGGAAGAAGCATTCTCTGCAATTAATTGAAATTAAACCACTTGCCTTAAGGGTAACTCTGGATTTGATGATGAATCTGATGAATGGTTCTCTCTCTCTTCTGCAGAATTCCTCCTCTCTCTCTCTCTCCAAGCTTTCTTCTCTAATGATGGCAATGGAGGCTAGGGTTTGTCTTAGGAACTTTTGGGGCTAATTCTAATAACCCCCGTAGCCCTATAATCAGATAATGGCTGGTAATGGGTTTGTGGGTATTTAATTTTCCATTTAAAACTCCAAAAATTCGTAAATCAAAAATCCTAAAATTCTAAAATTACCAAACTACCCTTATACGTTGCCGGCATGGCGTAAAAATGCCCCGGGACCCAAACTAAACCCCCGGCTAGTGTTTTCTGACTATTTCGACCCTTTCGGATGTGTTGGCGCACTCAAAATGACCATACGGTTAATAGAAATAAAATTTACTTTTTAATTATCATAATTATATACCATGACGCGATTGTCACACGCGTCTCAACAAGATTTCCAAATTGCCGTATTTCAATCTCACGACAAATTTCATAATTCAATATTCATATATAATCATATATGCACATTACAATCAAATACCAACTCTCATCTCGCTAGTATTTTAATCCGGATTAATTTCCAATTAATACGCATTTAATTCAATTAATCCCATAAATAAAAATCACAAAATTACTGGGTATTAAATACTTCCCCCCTAATAACTGAATTTCGTCCCGAAATTTGGAACTAGAAAGTACCTGGTAAGAACAACTCTGGATAACGTTCGCGCATCTCATACTCGCGCTCCCATGTGGACTCCTCGACATTATGATGTCGCCACTGAACACGCACTAACGAAACTATCTTTGACCGCAGTTTCCGCTCACTTCGGTCCAAAATAGCAATCGGCCCCTCCTCGTAGGAGCTATCAGGTTGGAGATCGATGTCCTCCAAAGCAATGTGAGAAAGAGCCAAATCGTCTCTAAGATATTTCCTTAGCGAGGAAATATGAAATACATCGTGAATCCGATGCAAATGCTCCGGTAATCCAAGCCTATACGCAACCGGTCCAATCCGCTCAATAATAGGAAATGGTCCCACATATCTCGGTGCCAACTTCCCTTTCTTCCCGAAACGCATAATCCCCTTCATAGGAGATACTCTGAGCAAAACCTGGTCCCCCACTTGGAACTCTCTGAAGAACCTCTTCGCATCAGTATAGCTCTTCTTCCTGTCCTGAGCTACCCGAATACGACTCCGTATCAGTTCTATCCTTGCCGAAGTATCCTGAATCACCTCCGACCCAAGTAGTTTGTTGTCCCCCACCTCTAACCAACATGCTGTTGAACGACAAGGTCTACCGTACAACGCCTCAAATGGAGCCATGCCAATGGTGAACTGGTAGGAGTTGTTGTAAGCAAACTCCACCAGTGGAAGATACTGCTCCCATCCACCACCAAAATCAATGATACTCATACGTAGCATGTCCTCCAACATCTGGTTTGTACGCTCGGTCTGCCCATCGGTCTGCGGGTGATACGCCATACTCAACCGTAATTCCATGCCCATGGCCTCCTAAAAACTCTCCCAAAACCGTGAAACAAATATCTTGTCCCGGTCAGACACGATATTTAAGGGAACACCGTGAAGTCTCACTATCTCTGCAATAAAGAGCTGGGCATACTGTCCCGTAGTGTAGTCTGTCCTTACGGGTCGAAAATGAGCGACTTTCGTCAACCTGTCCATAATTACCCATATGGAGTCGTGACCTCTCTGTGACGTAGGCAACCCCGAGATAAAGTCCATGGAGATGCTCTCCCACATCCACATCGGGATCTCTAATGGTTGTAGCAGTCCTGTCGGTCTCTGATGATCCACTTTTACTAGCTGACAAGTGGCGCATTTTGAAACAAACACGGTAATATCTCTCTTCATCCCACTCCACCAATACTGACGTCTCATGTCTTGGTACATTTTGTCCCCTCCGAGATGTACCGCGAACCGTGAGCCATGCGACTCTGCCATCACCTCGTGCCGCAATTCCTCCCCTTCCGTAACTACCCATCTCCCATTGAAGCGTAATCCCCCGTCTGAGCTAACGGTATAGGACTCGGCTCCCTCTTCTAATAATCGAACTATCTGCTCCTGACAGAACGAGTCATTTACCTGTGCCCTTACTACCTTCGTGACAATCTGCGGTGTAACGGTCATCACAGACATGAACGATCGGGCCACTGCATCCTGGTGTCCCAATTCCTTCCACTTGGCCTTCTACAACCCTGCCACTTCATCTGCTAGCCTACGGCTCAACGCATCAGCTACCACGTTAGCCTTCCCCGGATGATACTGGATATCAAACTGATAGTCCTTCACAAACTCAATCCACCTTTGCTGCCGCATATTCAACTCCTTTTGCGTGAATAGGTATTGTAGGGACTTGTGGTTCGTGAACAATCGAAACTTTTCCCCCAAAAGATAATGTCTCCAAAGCCGAAGGGCAAATAAAACTGCCGCCAACTCCAAATCATGAGTGGGGTAATTCTTCTCATAAGGCTTAAGCTTACGGGAAGCATAAGCTATGTCCTGACTCTCCTACTGTAATACACCTCCAAGTCCTTGTAAGGACGCTTCGGTGTAAAAGAGATACTCAACTCCCTGTCTCGGCAATGCTAACACAGGTGCTGAGGTCAACTTATCCTTCAACTCATTGAATGCCAACTGACAGGCATCACTCCAAATGAACGGCACACCTTTACGAGTCAGATGTGTCAAAGGACCTGCTATCTTCGAAAATCCTCGAATGAACCTCCTGTAGTATCCTGCTAGACCCAAGAAACTACGGATCTCCGTTGGTGTCGTGGGATGTCCCCACTCCCTTACCGCGGATACCTTCCTCGGATCAACAGATATCCCCCGGTAGGAAATAATATGTCCCAAAAACTGGACCTCCTTCAGCCAAAACACGCATTTCTCATACTTTGCATACAACTCGTTCTGACGTAGTGTCTGCAAAACTTGCCTCAAATGCTCGGCGTGCTCCTCCTCTGTCTGGGAGTAAACCAGAATATCATCGATGAAGACAATGACAAACTGATCTAGGAAATCCCTGAACACCCTATTCATCAAGTCCATAAACACGGCTGGAGCATTGGTCAAACCAAAAGGCATAACTCGAAAGTCGTAAGAACCATATCTCGATAAGAACGCAGTCTTCGAGACATCCTCCTCCCTGATACGCAACTGATGGTATCCTGATCGCAAATCAATCTTCGAGAAGAAAGAAGCTCCTCTCAACTGGTCGAATAGGTCATCGATTCGAGGCAGTGGATACTTATTCCGTATCGTGACCTTGTTCAACTCTCGGTAGTCCACACACAATCTCAGTGAATCATCTATCTTCTTCACGAACAACAGGGCACCCCACGGCGAAGTACTCCTCCGTATAAACCCCTGAGCCAACAACTGCTCAATCTGATCCCATAACTCCCTCATGTCAGCTGGAGCCATACGATAGGGTGCGCATGCTATAGGTCTCGTATCTGGTAATAAGTCTATGACAAAGTCTATCTCATGACTAGGGGGTAGGCCTGGTATCTCCTGAAACACATCGGAATACTCCCTGACAACTGGGATCGAATATAAAGGAATCACAACCTCCCTAGAGGTATCCTCCTCTATGTAATACAAATGAGCGGTCGAACCTCCCTCTGGGCGAGGCATCGCCACTATAAACATCTCTTGCCACGGAATGGCAAAAACAATGCTCCCACTGAAGCAATCAATCATGGCTCTATAATCAGCGAGCCAATCCATACCGATAATCACATCGTGCACATGCATATCTAATACCAACATATCTGCAGGTAATACCAGACTACCAATCTCTACCCCCACTCCCCGGCATATAAAGAAAATAAGCGACCCACTCCCCAATGGTGAGTCTACACACGTCAATGTGCTCTCTGCTATGGCTAACAATCCTAAGGCTTTCGCAAAATGTGTAGCTATAAAATAGTGCGTTGCCCCCGTATCAAACAAAACCCGACCCATAGTACCATTGATAGGAAACATACCCTCAATCGCGGGTGGTGCCTGTGGAGCTGCTGCCTGGTGGACGTTATAGACACGTCCATACGGTAACTGTCCCTGCTACACAGGAACTGCTGGAATGGACGGAAGTGCTGGCACCTGGGCGGGAGCTGGGAGGGCAGGTGGAAAAAGTGGCCTCTGTGGCTCATGTCGAGCACCCTGCTGCTGCTGCGGGGCCCTGCCCCTATAAGGACAGTCCTGACGTTTATGGCCAGTCTTGCCTCAAACGAAACACTTCCCCGGGAAGTTCCCCCCTCTCTGTCCCTGCTGCCCCCGGCCCTGGTGGCCGTTACTGTTCCTCCACAGGCCCTGCTGGCCCTGCTAAAACTGTTGTTAACCATTCTGACCCTGCTGGTTCTGATGGACGTTCGGACCCTGATGGCCCTGCCGGAAGCCTCCCTGTCCGTGCCTAAAATTTCCTGACCTGAACCTCTTGTTATCCCCCTGCTGGGAACCCTGGTCGCCCTGTCTCTGCCCCTGAACAGATTGTTCCCCACTGGCACCACGTCCTCCAGTCCTGCCCTGATGGCTGGACTCTCCCGATCGCTTGCCCTCAGCCATGTGAAAGAGGTGATCCTGGCAATGGAGGAATGTAGCGTTAACCACATCAGAATAAGCGGCCAACAATAGGTTCCCCAACAGATGCTGACGGATCCTCCAAGTCAACCCGTCTGTAAATTTCTGTATCTTCTTCTCCTCTGTCGGTATCTCATCTGGGACAATGCTCAGAAGATTAGTGAATTCGTCCTCATACTCGGCCACAGTCTTACTCTCCTGTCGAAGGTTCATCAACTTCCTCCTCATTTCCGTATGAACAGCTCACGGAAAGTACTTGCGGTCGAACCGCACCCAGAACTCCTGAATAGTGAGAGTGTCTCTCTCCTCCACGGTGGTAATAGACTCCCACCACTGCAGTGCAGACCCCACTAGCTTAAAGGTAGCTAGTATCTGCTTCTGAACCTCAGTGCACTCGTACATCCTCAAGTGCCGCTGAATATCCTCCCTCCACTGACTCGAAACTACAACATCGGAGCTACCTGCAAACTCCGGTGGGTGTGCTTTTTGAAAAGCATCACGTACACGTTCCCAAGCAGACGGGAATGCATGTGTCTGAACTGGCGTGGCTACTGGCACCTGAGGTGGTGCCTGCTGAACTACTGCTAGTGCGGCATTTACCGCCTGGGCCACAATGGCTGCAACCTCGGCGGCATTCATCGTGCCCTGAACTGGTGCGGGCTGTCGTTCTGGCGTTGCATTCCTGGGAATCCGTTGTGCACATCGTGGAGGCATCTGAAATAAGAATGAAGTTTATAAGTTCGCAGTTATAAACTCAAAATAGCTGAAGAAGGTAGCATATACAAAAGAATACAACAGTCCTAAAATATAGGGCTCTACATCAAGGAAAGCTCAGTGGAAACATAATAAGCCGTACAGATCCTAAAAGACACTAGAACCTGATGCTCTGATACCACCTGTGACACCCTGACTAATTAAATACCGGGTAGCTACTCCTTTATTAAATCAATACAAAATGCCAAGTTGTTTCAGTTAATAGCGTCACTGTCGAAAACATTTTAATAATTACTAACCACCTAGTATTTAAAAAGTAAGTTGCCAAATTTTAATTTAAGTCTGATTAACATGCAATAAGAGAATAATGGAAGAACAACATAATCCATTCACCAAAATGAAGTAATGAAATAACCAATAAATAAATATAAGTCCGGAGGAAAACTCCTCACCACAATCCCACGAATGAAAAAATAGCATAAGTCTGAATCCTGAATTAATTACATGCCCGAAATCTGAATAACTGAAATAAAAGAAATGCCTCTAAAAGAAATGGGCGACATGCCCTACAACTGATAAATACTGAATATGGAGTCAAGATAGATGAAGCGTCTATAAGCAAGGTCCTATAACTTCCACAAACAGCTACAACTCGTCACCTGAATGAGGATCCTAAGCATGGTGTCCTTGTGGCTGGGCACCTAAAATGGTTTTTACAAAAATAGGTTTGAAAGCAAATGGGTCAGAGCCCAAAAGTGGAAATCATTTTAAAACAGCAAGTGATTTAATAACATTAAAACATTAAATGCAAAATACATGTTAGGACGTGCACTCAAATGAAATTCTCACCTCTCGAATACATGTGCACTCCTAACGTATTGTACCCATCTAAATGACATACATATCTAACAAAACCGTAATAAGTTCTACCCCTTACTACTCGATTCCCATATTACATTCTAGTGTTATAAAATAAATAGAGGACTTTACTTAAACTCGGATTCTCAATTTGTAGTACAATTCACTATCGGTTAACCCGTTATGTTTTCTCAAAACAATACCATAATTATATTCACAATACCAACATGAAAGTTCCCATTAATCAAGTGTATATTATTCACGTCATAATTATACAATACAAGCACCCCGAGACTAAGCTGCGGTGCACACGTACTCTGCTATCCATCCCGGTACATCACGTACATAAGGATCACGTATTCCGAATCTCTCAGGAATCGTTCTCGAATAACAACATCACAAATAATGTAGGCGAACACAGTCACATCACATAGGTCACGCACATACCTGCGCTCCCACGATCAGCAGACTTATTAACATCCCAATAAGTCCTTCTCTGACCTATGTTCATCGAGGTAACCAGTCTAAATCCGGGCAACACAAGGATTAGAGGGCCCTAAGCGAATGCAAACCTCCCGTGATAGCAAGTATGGTAGGTATGTCATACACATAAAATTAATACATATACTAAGTATGTACACATCTTAGTAATCACCATAATATATTGGTGGTACACTTCTCATTCTCGTACCGACATATAATGCTACACAATTTATATGTTCTCGATTAATATAGTAGTTTAGGCCGTCAATAGTTCTCGCATCGTATTAGACACTCACGTCCTACTTCATAATTTCCCTTAGGTTCAACTACACTTCTAGGTTGTGCTCCTCATCATATCCCAAATATCCCAAATATATCAATTTATTATCAAGGGAAGGTTATCTCTACCATTAAATAAGGTTACGGGACACGCGAAATCAAAACAGGCTAAAAAGCCTAAACTGTCAACTCGTTAGAAGTCTCGTTCGAACGAGGCTGTTCGAACGAGAGTTCGTTCGAACGAACTGGGCCTTCTAAAGAGATCTCGTTCGAACGAAAGTCTTCGAACGAACATCCCTCTCGTTAGAACCCAAACTGTCAACTCGTTAGAAGCTCGTTCGAACGACCTGGGCAGGTCTTCTAACGAGTGGGAAGATTCGAGCCCAGAAATTCCTTAACTCATTTTTTCCCATTTTTTTACACCTCTAATCTCTTCTAAACATCAAACCAACAATGTTTCAAGGTATCTAATCCTTCCCAAACATGTTTCAACCGTATTACAACATTTATATGGGTTCAAATCACCCTAAACTACATCAAATTATCAAATCTCCAATATTTTTCCCAAATCACATGAACATGAACCCTAAAACTTATAAATCATCAATGGGCCTAATTAAATCCGTTTTGTCTCATCCAAGATATTATTATCATAAGAATAATCACCTACATACAATTCTACATGCAATTCCTCATCAATATGCAAGATTCTAATTCCAAGTTTAATGGGTTTTCATCCATCTCCCAAACAAATACAATTATAACAAATTCCTACGCATGGAAGAAGCATTCTCTGCAATTAATTGAAATTAAACCACTTGCCTTAAGGGTAACTCTGGATTTGATGATGAATCTGATGAATGGTTCTCTCTCTCTTCTGCAGAATTCCTCCTCTCTCTCTCTCTCCAAGCTTTCTTCTCTAATGATGGCAATGGAGGCTAGGGTTTGTCTTAGGAACTTTTGGGGCTAATTCTAATAACCCCCGTAGCCCTATAATCAGATAATGGCTGGTAATGGGTTTGTGGGTATTTTAATTTTCCATTTAAAACTCCTAAAATTCGTTAATCAAAAATCCCAAAATTCTAAAATTACCAAACTACCATTATACGTTGCCGGCATGGCCTAAAGATGCCCCGGGACTTAAACTAAACCCCCGGGTAGTGTTTTCTGACTATTTCGACCCTTCCGGATGCGTTGGCGCACTCAAAATGACCATACGGTTAATAGAAATAAAATTCACTTTTTAATTATCATAATTATATACCATGACGCGACTGTCACATGCGTCTCAACAAGATTTCCAAATTGCCGTATTTCAATCTCACGACAAATTTCATAATTCAATATTCATATATAATCATATATGCACATTACAATCAAATACCAACTCGCATCTTGCTAGTATTTTAATCCGAATTAATTTCCAATTAATACGCATTTAATTCAATTAATCCCATAAATAAATATCACAAAATACGGGGTATTACATACTTCCCCCCTAATAACTGAATTTCGTCCTGAAATTCGGAACTAGAAAGTACCTGGTAAGAACAACTCTGGATAACGTTCGCGCATCTCATCCTTGCGCTCCCATGTGGACTCCTCGACATTATGATGTCGCCACTAAACACGCACTAACGGAACTATCTTTGACCGCAGTTTTCGGTCACTTCGGTCCAAAATACCAATCGGCCCCTCCTCGTAGGAGCTATCAGGTTGGAGATCGATGTCCTCCAAAGAAATGTGAGAATGATCCAAATCATCTCTAAGATACTTCCTTAGCGAGGAAATATGAAATACATCGTGAATCCGATGCAAATGCTCCAGTAATCCAAGCCCATACGCAACCGGTCCAATCCGCTCAATAATAGGAAATGGTCCCACATATCTCGGTGCCAACTTCCCTTTCTTCCCGAAATGCATAATCCCCTTCATAGGAGATACTCTGAGCAAAACCTGGTCCTCCACTTGGAACTCTCTGAAGAACCTCTTCGCATCAGCATAGCTCTTCTGCCTGTCCTGAGCTACCCGAATACGACTCCGTATCAGTTCTATCCTTGCCGAAGTATCCTGAATCACCTCCAGCCCAAGTAGTTTGTTGTCCCCCACCTCCAACCAATATGCTGGGGAACGACAAGGTCTACCGTACAACGCCTCAAATGGAGCCATGCCAATGGTGAACTGGTAGGAGTTATTGTAAGCAAACTCCACCAGTGGAAGATACTGCTCCCATCCACCCCCAAAATCAATGATACTCATACGTAGCATGTCCTCCAACATCTGGTTTGTACGCTCGATCTGCCCATCGGTCTGCGGGTGATACGCCGTACTCAACCGAAATTCCGTGCCCATGGCCTCCTAAAAACTCTCCCAAAACTGTGAAACAAATATCTTGTCCCGGTCAGACACGATATTTAAGGGAACACCATTAAGTCTCACTATCTTTGTAATAAAGAGCTGGGCATACTGTCCCGTAGTGTAGTCTGTCCTTACGGGTCGAAAATGAGCGACTTTCGTCAACCTGTCCACAATTACCCATATGGAGTCCTGACCTCTCTGTGACGTAGGCAACCCCGTGATAAAGTCCATGGAGATGCTCTCCCACATCCACATCGGGATCGCTAATGGCTGTAGCAAGTAACTAGGTATGTCATACACAATATATCAAATATAGCTATATACACAACCCATCTAATCAAACGGTATACACACAACCAAATGTCATATTCCAGACGTAGTATTACCATCACTAAGAACTATCAACGTATTTTTAAATCACGATATTCCCTCTCTCGTAATATATATAAGGATAATATGTCACCTGAAAATCCTTAATACATAATCATAAGAAGTCCGAAAAGTAACAACAAATTTTTATTCTTATAAGTTCCATATCGTTAGAACTAATATCGTAAGTATTTATCCCTTAATACTCTCGACGCAATTACAATTACGATTATCTCTCTCTCTCTCTCTCTCTCAATCTTCAAGGTAAATTAATCATTCCAAATATTTGAATCATTACACCAAAACAACTCCCAATAATTGTGGACTATTTTGGGTTCATCGAACACTAATATTTCTCACTCAAATTGACTATTTACACAAATAGGGGCAAAATAGAAAATTCTCTGAAAATTAGCAATCTCGCTCGAACCAGAATGGATCTAACTCGAACGACTTCCACGTGTCGTTCAAACGACTTTATGTGATAACCAATCTCATTCGAACGACTTCGAGCGACATCTCGCGACCTGAGTTATTTCGTCTTTAACCTTAGACAGCCTCATTTTTCACCATTTTTCAATCGTAAAACCTCTAAAGATTAAGGCCAAACTTCCAACAATCAATACCCAATATTTTTCTAACATGTATATGAGATTTCCCATAACCTTACATCATTAAATCGTCACCAATCATCCATAAAATTCGAAATCCCTAATTTTATTATCAAGAACCCTAGTTCTTCAATTAATATGCATAAGTTCTAAATTAAGCCCAGATTGGTTCGTAGAAATCACTATAGTTTCATAGGCATCATCCTATCTACATATGGTATTCAAATTCCTATCAAATCAGCGCTAGTTTATGAAATAGTTCTCCAATTTCACCCAAATCAACTTTCACAACAAAGATTTATTAACCAAGACTAACATGAACATAATTATCGCTAAAGAAAGCAAGAACTAAACACTTGCCTCGATTTCGAAGGTCCGATCTGTTGGTGTTGTTGGTATGGATGCGTTCCTCGCGTTTCGATCTACATGATGGTGGTGGTGGTTATGCACGGTGGTGAACATTATTTCTCCTCCTTTTGAATTTGCTCTCCTTCACCCACTGTGGCTCTCTCTTGATTTTGGTGTAACATAACCCTAATTGTCCCCAATTAGATGATATATTATTTCTCCATTTTTCGTCCATTTAATTCCTCCAAATATCCAAATTACAAAACTATCCCCACCGGGTGTCGGCTTGGCCTAAAAATATCCCACACTCCAAATAAAATACACGGGTAGATTTTTCTGACAATCTCGACCCCTCTAGACTCAACGGTGCACTCGAAATGAACATACGAGTTACTTAAAATAATCTACCTTTTTATTCCACTTAATTAGTCCTCACATGACTCACACGCGTGTCACAACTTAATATATCAAATTGTCGTATTTCTCTCACATGGCAAGTTAAATAAAATTATCATTCCATATTACTTATTCTCACAGTAATATTACTAATAATTAACTTTTCTTCACGCTAGTAAATATTCAATTTTAATTCAGACTAATAATTAATTCTCACATTTTAATTTAATTAATCCAACAATAATTATCAAGCACATAATTATTTAAATCTTTAAAAATACGGGGTGTTACATACTCCCCCCCCCCCCCCCCCCCCCCAAATAACGGAATTTTGTCCCGAAATTCAAAAAATAAGGCATTTCTGGTAAGGACAATATCCGGGTATTTATTTCACATCCCATGAAGTTACGCAGTACCGCCCATACAGTACATTACCAAATACCCTTAATGATGAACACCTCACTGATAATTTACTCTCCAAGCCTTACCATTTCAGTTTCACCACTTAACTTTTAGATAGTTACTATCTAGCCTCCTACTACTCGCACTAGTAGGTTAATTGATATTTAGATATATACAAATTTGTCCTACTACTATGTTTCATCAGTAGTTTATTCTTTCTTGTACGGTATATACTTTACACACGAAATAAACTATAAATCTTAACACATTTTCACCATACTGCCTCTGCAAGGGTATATGGAATCCAAGCATGTACGCTACCGGCTCAGAGTTAAAAATAATAGGAAAAGATCCCACATCACTTGGTACCAATTCCCTCATTCCAACATGCAATAATGCAACTCCCAATCATTTCCATCCTCGTTAAGGGGTCCTAAATTTCCTGTGGACCTAGTAGATTATTGTCCTCCCCTCTATCCAAAAAGCACAAGGATGACAAGGATTGATATATAACGCCTCAAATGGAATCCTATCGATCATGAGCTGAGGGTAGTAGTCTTACAATAACTCTACCAGTGGAAGATATTACACTAAACCTTCCCATAATTGGAAATACAACATTCCTCACAATGTGTAACTAGAACTCTCAATCTGGCTGTTCATATGCGACTGTCTTAGGCCGGATACGTTCGCATATCGATATTAATGGCCTCTCGAAAAATCTTCCCAATAATTGAGTTATAAGTCTCTTAACTCTATCGTACAAAGACTCTAATTGTACCCCATATGACCTTACTACCCCAAGAATAATGGTTGGGTTTTACTCTTACACGTTATGATTTGTCCTATCTTGGCATAACGTGAGATAGGAATTACTAATGTTGAACTATATTATTTCCTGATGGTACACTTCTAATTGGAGCTTAGTAATGTCTTTCTTTGCTTATGACATCACCACTACGACTTTATATCATTATGCATCCTACCTTTCTTATAACCACATCCATATCTATAGCTCAGCCGACCGTGTCATCACTGCATGTCGCAAGTCTTTCCCCCTCTCTCTAAGCATCAGATTCCCATGAAACATGCTTTATCCATGTCCTATCAAGTAAGTTTCAACTTCCCCGAGCTAAAATTTATCGAATTCTTCATATACTATCTTCGTGGCAAATCTGGGAATTAACGGCCCTAACTACCCTAACCCATCAAATAGCTAAGTTCTGAAGTCAGCCGCTTCTACATTCAGTTACCTCTCACAATATACATTGTGCCACAATTATCAATTATGGAAAATAATATAATTCAACTATCTAGGGTGCCCATACACCCTATGTTTTATGCATTGCAGTGCCACCATACTAGACATTTTATGTAAATAACAAATTATGCCCCACATACTTGGCATAACAATATGGCAAGGTCCTACTCAGTCACCCTACCTTTTCCACCAAATCATATCTTAGGTTGTCCCACCGGTCTGCTCTTGGTGTCAAAGATTGGTAACATTATCACATATATATCTTATACGGCTCTATCGGCCTTAGTTTGTAATGTAACCATTTCTTCACAGCTATAACTACGAATATTGCAATCACTATGATAATAAATCCATGTACTAAAGGAAAACTTCTCCTAACTTCCAACGTTCGCTATCTTTCATGCGTGGGATGTCTCGCAAAGCGAAATCCAAACAAAGAAACCCCTCTGATACACTACCACCTAACACTGCTGGTTGTCGGGATCTGTTAAGTCTTTAATCCATAACATATATCCCTGATTTCCCATCTAAGAACATAAAAAGTCTACTCGTCCACTCTCATGTCACTAAAGACATCATACAATGTGGCGCTGTCACTATCAGAAGCTATTGGCGCTATATGATTAAGGAGATATACCTCTCCTCTCTATAGTAAGTCAATATACCTTGAATCACATCAGTAAAACATCCATTCTCACCAGGATCAACATGGAAAGACAACATACTCACCGAAGTCTATAATACAATACAACACATATGCAGGCTCAACTGTCTTTCAGGTGATGCCTCATTAAAACCATATTTTTAAATTTTTAATTTTTTTTAGTACGATAGTCTTGTCACATAATTTACTACCGTTCAAACCCTCGCTAATAAGTAACCACACAATATAATAATAATATGATCTACTATCAGAATGCTCAAAGGAGCACGAATCGTTACCTAATACCATATACAAATCTCTCTTAGTGACTACATTTGCTCCTCCCCGCAGATGGTACAAAAGTCTCGCTCCCAAATGGAAGTCATTTACATAATAAGGTTATTGTCGCCAGCGTACCCACTAAACCAAATGCACACTCAAATGCTTAGTGTCAATTATTCACATATGATGTGACCCACCCACGTCACATGAACTCGTCATTTATTCACAAGGATGAAATAAAACTCCATTAGTCTATCATGATCGTAGGGTCCCCGTACGCACATTTTGCGACCCATAATTATTTATAATCTTTATCCCTATCGGATTCCATTCGTTAGATTTTCCCTTCCTTTTTGGTAGGTAAATTATTCTTTTTTGTGGCTCACCCTCCCGACATCAATACATTGTCCCCATATCTTTAGGCCTCAAATATGGCCTTACTGGCCTTCCCTTTATTTCTCAGGCCCCGTCGACCCCGAAATAGGGTATGCTACAGTTATTGAGGACTACACTATTCCTGTCTAGACTACTACTCTTGGGTTATTAGTTCCTGGGTCCAATTCTCTTGACCCGGTTCTTACACTGGATATTTTACTTTTCTAACTAGTATTCCTTACAGGCACGATTTTTTATTCCCGATACTATCAATTTCACTTCTTAATTTGTCACATTCAATACTGGTAACCCTTATCTCTACATACAGGGTAACTTCCCTTTCACTAGTCCTCCTGGCCTTGTTGGGATGTCCTTCTCTCGGACCTGGTAGTCTTAACTCCCAGTTGTTATTTTTGTTATTCCCTGCGCTCTACATGGCATATGAAACACATGGTCGACTCTCTGGTCTTGACTGAATCCATCACAATTTCGTTAAGATTTAATCATAACATTTAAATAGCTTTCCCCCACTGGGTATACGTTCTGGTGATATTCTACTAACACTATTGAATTCAACCTTGCCCTTCGGCTAGGTATCACAACTCTACTGGCTCCCTTTTTTCTGGGGAATTGGCATATTCTAATAAACATATACTTTGACGGCATTGACACTAGTCACCTTAGTCTCACCTCCCATTCCCGCTAGGGTATTCCACCCATAAGTCTATTCCAACTTATGGACCCTTTTTATCTTCCGTGACTACTACTTCGATTACGAACATTGGTTACGATGTTCGCTTACCAAGTTAACTCATCCTTTACGGTCGTTCCCTTCTCGACCAACTGGTGGAAGATTAAACGTTCAACCTGCACCCAATATCTCGATGTGATTGAATATTCTTACTCTTTGCCGTTTCTCTGGCCTAGAAAAAAAATTCTTCTAAATTTAAAATTTTGAGTGTCATTGCACTCTACTTTACATTATTGCCTTTGGATTAGCTCCCTCCATTGGCCCATCACACTTAGATATTAATGTTGGTGACTTCTACCGCGATCCATCATTCCCCGAATGCTTCACAACTTTCAATTGTTTTCCTCCTCCTGCAGTCCCGCTACTGGCCTTCATAGGTCGTCCCATATTGTTCGGAGTACAAAGTCCAATAACTCTCGGATGTGAATTGTATTAACCAGAGTAAATCGCTGGAGAGCATGAGTCGCATACGCAATGGAATACAACAATCCTATAATAAGGTTCTGCATCAAAGAACGCTAAGCGAAAAATAGTTCCTAAAGGACACTAGAACCTAATACTCTGATACCACCTGTGACACCCCGCCCAATTAAATATTGGGTGATCAGTCCTTTATAAAATTTATAACAGAATGTTCGGTCGATTCATTCTTCGCATCACTATCAAAAAATTACATCCAATTAATTTCCTAACATTTAATTAAGCTAGTGTTAAAACATCATCCAATTAAACTTGAAACCAATTGATTTAATATATTTCTGAACATGTAATTATAAACCATACACAAGAATTTAATGCTGACTGAATCAATTACTGAATAATTAAGACTGGATAAAAACCTCTACTTAAAAGTCAAGAACCAAACCTTAATAAATACTCAGTCCAACTGAAAAGAACTACAAAGGAAACTGAGTACAACTCCGCCAATGAGAATGGGCAACACATGCCCGAACTGAGATATCTGAACTAGGAACTGAATGAACTAAAAGAAGCATCTAATCTCAATGACCCGCAACTTCCACAACAACTACAGCTCGGCAAACCATCCAAGTATCTAGAATCGGTGTCTCTATGGCTAGGCACCTATACAAATACACACACACACACACATATATATATATATATATATATATATATATATATATATATATATATATATATAGCAAAAGAGAGAAGAAATGCAAGAGACGGGTGAGCCCGATGTTTTAAAAAGATTTATTAGAAAGTATTTAAAACTGCATTAAAGCAAGCATCATATGCCTGTTAGTTCGAACTCTCACATGAGATTCTCACCTCTCGACTAGTGTGCACGCCTAACGTACATCTAATCCAACCTAGCCATTTGATACACTCTTAACTAGGAAAAGGCTTATCCTACTAGTTACCCCTCGTAGTTGTCACACCCCAAACCCAATATCCATACTAATCATTTATTATTAAAATAATTGGATCTTAATCTCAAGCCCATTGAAAATTTAATTTATTTATCAATATTTTTCTGCAGAATGACCATAATATTATTCTTGTGCCATAACGAATTCAACATCAGAATCATAATTAGAGATTATACAATGCTATGATTAACTATGATCAACTCAATCCACACTAAATCAATATATACAATGTGTGAGTATATTAAAATATTCAGTGTGACAATGATAAAATCTTCATACTTACACCCCAGCTCTTCTAAAGGTGCAACTCCCAAAGTTACCGATCATATGTTATCCTATTTGGCAGCGTACAAACCTGAAATTGTTAAAATATAAACCGTAAGCATTAAGCTTAGTGAGGTACTCCTTCCCTGCAACAGAATAACAATTCTATATCGAATATGTGGATATAAAATTCGAACAATCCTGCCCATTGGCAATAATAAATCATGGATCATAAGATCCAAATAATTCTGCCCATTGGCAATAACAAATCCTGGAACATAAGTTACAAATAATTCTTCCCATTGGCAATAACAAATCCTGGAACATAAGTTCCAAAAAATTCTGCCCATTGGCAATAACAAATCCTGGAACATAAGTTCCAAATAATTCTGCCCATTGGCAATAACGAATCCTGGAACATAAGTTCAAACAAATCATTGGATCTTTGTCTAATTCCAATCCTGGATATTTGAATATCCAAACAAATCCTGAATACTGAAGTATTCAAACCAATCCTGGATCATGAGACCCAAAAAAATTATGGATATTTTAATATCCAAACAAATCCTGAATACCGAAGTATTCAAACAAATCCGCTCTTAGAGCTATATTCATATTTATATATGAAACAAATCATAAGTACACTCACCATGATAGTTTAAGTGGCTTTTCCCTTGCCTTTATCCGGTACTTGTTCAATCAACTCTTCTTCCCTTCCAGTCATTCTTACCATATTAGTATCATCATAAGAATATCAATAATCCAAAGAATTATTTAAACATAATTCAATCCATAAGCATCACATGATTCCATTCAAATCATTTATCACAAGTGAAGTTCCATCCAAATCCATGTTAATATATTTAACATATCCAAATCATAGACCGAATATAAATTCATTTATTCTTGGAAATTAAATACTTGTCATATTAGTATTCCAATACAAAAGACGGTACATCATTTTAAGTCTCCTAGAGCAAGATATGCTCATTTCTTTATCACATAGCATATTTGCCCTATAGGCTCTTTTATCATTCATTCAACTTCCAGGAATTTCCATAATTTTTCTACATCATAAATTTATATGATATTCAACCCAACATCAGTAAACATATTGAACAATGAAATATTAAAATTTCATAATTTTCAGAGTTTATTTTCTATGTCAACCAAAACATCGAACACATGGTAGGCATACTTTCACCCTTAGGGCAGATTTCATGCCCGAACTTCAAACTCTCACCAAGGACTCATTTCTTGGTATTTTCCCATGATTTTTGGATATGTCATACATATTTAAGTCAAGGTTAATATCCAATTGGAATCAATCAATTACAGTAAGTATAGAGAAATATATGGAAGTTTGAATAAACAAGGTTCTTTAACAAAACAATCTCAAGGGTTTACACATTCAAGTTTACTTAAACTTGCATCTATCCATAAGTACATATCAAGACATGGAATTTCAGTAAAAAAATTATTATTTCAATCATTTAAATAAGTTATACAAAAAAAATAAACAAGATTTATGGATGGAAATACCTTAGGGGATTTTACGTAATTTTTCTATGAATTTTTCTTCAATTTCTCCTCACACTTTCTTCCTAAACTTCAAAACTCTCTTTCCTTAGGTTAAACTCTTCCATGGCTGAAATATGATGAAGGAAGAGCTTAATTAAAGGGTTTTAAGTCGGCATAAGGCCACCCCCTCTTGGTCCAATCAAAATATAACATGTGGCATTACATAAAACAAAATTTCATTTAAGGCTAAATGACTACTTTACCCCCTGTTCGTAAAAGGACAATATCTTCCCACTCGGATGTCCGTTCGATAAACCGTTTCTTTTTTTATAAACCTAACTCATAGATATAAAAATATCTAGTTTACACCTCAAGTTCATTGTTATGTCATAAAGGTCAAAACTAGCTTTAAACATGAACATTCCTACCGAAACCCTCAAAATTTTGTATTTGTAACTAATCCGACATTTCATGATTTTTGAAGGTAGGATTAGACTAAACATAGTAACTTAACATCATATATATATTAATAACACACTAATCATATCACATAAGCTAATCATGATTTAAGCATAATTAATCGTAATTATATTCGGGTTGTCACAATTCTCCCCCTGTTAGGAAATTTCGTCCTCGAAATTGACATACCTTGGTTGTCCGAATCAAACAAATACGGATAACGCATTTTCATGCTATCCTCACTCTCCCACGTATCTTCTTCCATGGAATGCCTTGTCCACACAACTTTCACAAGTGGGACCACCTTTGATCTCAATATTTGTTCTTTCCTATCGACGATAGCAAGCGGTTCTTCCACGTAGCTCAAATCTTCCTTCAACTCAATAGGTTGTTCCACCAATACATGTGAAGGGTCCTCTACATACTTTCTCAACATAGAAACATGGAAAAAATCATGTAATCGAGCTAACTCCTGTGGTAACGCTAACTTGTAGGCAACCATCCCGACTTTCTCAAGAATTTCATAAGGTCCAATGTAGCGTGGACTTAATTTACCTTTCTTTCCAAACCTCATAACTCCTTTCCATGGTGATATCCGAAGAAACACGTAATCCCCCTTCTGAAATTCTAAATATTTTCGTCTCTTATCCGCATAACTTTTCTGTCTGCTTTGAGCTGTTCTCATTCTATCTTGAATAATCTTCACTTTTTCAGTGGTGACTTCAATCAATTCTGGACCCACTATCTTCCTTTCACCAACTTCACCCCAACATATTGGTGTACGACATCGTCTACCGTACAATGCTTCATATGGATCCATACCAATAGTAGACTGAAAACTATTGTTATATGCAAATTCTATCAAAGGCAAATATTCATCCCAATTACCCTTGAAATCAAGCACATGGGCTCTAAGCATATCTTCCAAAATATGTATTGTCCTTTCAGACTGCCCATCTATCTGGGGATGTAAAGCCGTACTAAACTTTAAGTTGGTACCCATAGCATACTGCAAACTATCCCAAAATCTGGATGTAAAAGTAGGGTCCCTATCTGAAACAATAGAAACAGGCGCCCCATGCAATCGAATAATTTCATTAACATACAATCTAGCATACCTATCAATTGTATACGTAGTCTTGACTGCTAGAAAATGAGCGGACTTGGTTAATCTATCCACCACTACCCAAATCAAAACTGACCCCTTCTGAGATCGAGGAAGCCATACTACAAAATCCATCGTTACATGATCCCATTTCCATTCCGGTATTGGAAAAGGCTGAAGCAGACTAGTAGGTTTCTGATGCTCCGCTTTCACTTGCTGACATACAAGGCACCTAGCAACAAAATCAGCTATTTCCTTCTTCATATTATTCCACCAATAATGCTCCTTCAAATACCTATACATTTTAGTACTACCAGGATGCATAGTATAAATGGAATTATGAGCCTCATATAAAATTTCCTTCTTCAATCCACCCATATTAGGCACACATAACCGCTGTTTATACAATAAAGTGCCATCATTCACAATACAAAAATCTTCAGACTTACCATCTTGGACATCTTGTCGTTTCTTCTCAAGGAAAGGATCTTGACTTTGCAAATCATGAATACAGGTAGCTAACAAAGGCCTCACGCTTACATGAGCAAAGAATCTGTCCCCATCTGCTAGCTGAAATTCCACTCCCATCAATCTCAACTCCATAATATGAGCAACTCTAGCACACCAAATACAAGATAACCTGCCTGAAGCCTTTCTACTCAAAGCATCTGCAACTACATTCGCCTTCCCCGGATGGTAGTGAATTGTACAATCATAATCTTTAATTAACTCCATCCACTGCCTCTGCCTCAAATTCAACTCCTTCTGAGTAAATATATACTTAAGGCTTTGATGGTCAGTAAAAATTTCACATATCTCACCATATAGATAATGATGCCACAATTTCAAAGCAGACACAATAGCAGCAAGTTCCAAATCATGTGTAGGATAATGACGTTCATGTGTATGCAACTGCCTAGAAGCATAGGCAATGACTTTACCATGCTGCATAAAAACACAACCCAACCCCTGATGTGAAGCATCGGTATAAACAACAAAACCATCTCCACCATGCGGAATAGTAAGAACAGGTGCAGTTACCAACCTCTTTTTCAATTCATCAAAACTATTTTCGCAATCAGAATTCCATTCAAACTTAACATCTTTCCGGGTTAGTTTAGTCATTGGTAAGGCAATCGAAGAAAATCCCTTAATAAACCTTCTATAATACCCAGCTAAACCCAGAAAACTCCTCACCTCAGTCACATTATTGGGCCTCTCCCATTTTACAATAGCCTCTACCTTTTTAGGATCAACACATATACCATCTCTCGAAATAACATGGCCTAAAAATACAACTTGTGATAGCCAAAATTCACACTTGCTAAACTTGGCATACAACTTCTTATCTTTCAACAGATTCAAAATAGTTGTGAGATGCTTTTCATGTTCAACCATATCACGTGAATAAATCAGAATATCATAAATAAAAACTATCATAAATGAATCAACAAAAGGATGCAGTACCCGGTTCATAAGATCCATAAATACAGCTGGAGCATTAGTCACCCCAAAAGGCATCACCAAAAACTCAAAATGACCATACCGAGTGTGAAAATAAGTTTTAGAAATATCACTCTCCTTCACACTCAACTGATGATTCCCTGATCGCAAGTCTATCTTTGAAAACACTTTAGCACCCTGTAACTGGTCAAACAAATCATCTATACGAGGTAAAGGATATTTATTATTAATTGTAGCTTTATTCAGTTGCCTATAATCAATACAAAACCGCATCGTACCATCTTTCTTTTTCACATATAAAACTGGTGCACCCCATGGAGATACACTGGGTTGTATAAAGCCCCTATCAAGTAAATACTATAACGGGATCTTAAGTTCTTTCAACTCAGCAGGTGCCATTCTATACGGTGCCATAGAAATAGGGGTTGTCCCTGGTGCTAATTCAATACTAAATTCAACTTCTCTTTCTGGAGGTAACCCTGACAACTCACTAGGAAACACTTCAGGAAAATCCCTTACAATAGGAACATCAACTAATTGTAAAGCCCCCTTCCTAGTGTCAAGAACATATGCAATAAAACCCTCACAACCCTTACTCAATAATTTCCTCGTCTGAATAGCTAAAATGATGCAACTGGGAACAATTTTCCTTTCCCCCACAAATTTAAATTCAGGCTCACTAGGCATATTAAAAATAACTTCCTTACAGAAACAATCCATAGATGCATGATATTTAGATAACCAATCCATTCCGAGAATTATATCAAAATCAGAAATATTCAATGGAAGTAGATCTATAACTGTATCTCTAGACCCCACAGTCAAAACACAATCATGAAAAACATATTCAGCTGCAACCATATCCCCCATAGGCATATAAATACCCAACTCCACATCTAAACAAGTACATGGTCTATTCAGGTATACAAAAAAAGTATAGGACACAAAGGAATGTGTGGAACGAGGATCAATCAAAACATAAGCACTTCTATCGGTAACAGAAAGTGTATCGGTCACCACGTCTGGAGTAATCTGAGCTTCTTTCATCGTAAAGACTCGTCCACCTGGCGTGGAACCACTAGCTTGTCCTCTACCCAGACTTTTCACTGCACTTCCTGGAGATAACATTCTGCTTGCTGCTTCACTAGGTGCTGCTGGAGTCTCTGCCAACTGCGGACAATTTTTCTTAACATGCCCCTCTTGATGACAATGGTAGCATTCCACTCCTTTAATCTTAGGACACTCGGATTTATAATTCCCCTCCTCTTTAAAAAAAAACATGTAATAACTCTTGTCAGTGCCTCACCCTTTCCTGACCTCCTAACCAGATTAGAAGATTCCCCACCCCTAGTATCTCTGCCAAATCTCCCCAGACCTCTACCACTATCTCCACTGCCTCTCTGAAATTTATGAGGTTCTATCTTAACACTTCCACCCTCACCTCCCTTAGACTGAAATGCGTCAAATCTACTCTTCTTAAAACTCTCTCTACTTGCAACCCCTTGGTTCATTTGCCTTTCTGCTATCGTGGCTTTGTTCACCAGAGAAGCATAATCTTCTAACTCATAAGTGGCCACTCTATTTTGAATAGGCCAAATCAGTCCATCTTGAAACTTACTACATTTATCTTCTTCATCCTGCACATACTTAATAGAAAATCTAGACAAAGCAGTAAATTTAGCATCATACTCCCTCACAGACATTTTCCCTTGGGTTAAATTTATAAACTCCCTCAGCTTCTCCCTCCTATAAACCTTAGGGAAATACTTAACATACAAAGCTTTAATAAATTCAGCCCAAGTAATGACATCAGTACCTTCCATCCTTGGCACCAAATGGTTGCTGGCTTCCCACCAATACTTCGCCTCTCCTTTGAAATTAAACACAGCTAGATTCACTTTCTGGTTATCTGGAACCTTAATAATTGCAAAGATAGTTTCTAGATCTCTGACCCACATCTCAGCTTCGATAGGTTCAACTGACCCTGAATATTCTAGAGGGTTCAACTTCAAAAACTTCTCATGCATGGAATCCTTCATTTCATTCCTTGCCTCTTTCTCAATCCTGGCCACAATCTTTGATTCTAGATATCTAGCCTGCTGTTCTGCCATTTGCGCCATATTTCTTTCTTGTTGCTCTGCCATCCTCATCATTGCTTGTGCCATTATTTGCATTTCTGTAGGCTATTCTTGCTCTCTAGCCCTCCCAGCAACACTTTGCTCTACTTCAGCATTATCTGTATGAGAAGCTACTCCCTCTTCTCTAGGTTATCCATTCCCAGGTTCCATTTGGAATAATCTGTAATACAACAAAGTTCTAACAACCAATATAAACAGTTTATAATACTAAACTATTGGTTAGCACATAAAAAATTCATAAATATCAAATCAACTCAATACTTCCATCTAACCATCACACACGTCCAGAATTTATAACCACGCTCTGATACCACTAATTGTCACACCCCAAACCCAATATCCATACTAATCATTTATTATTAAAATAATTGGATCATAATCTCAAGCCCATTGAAAATTTAATTCATTTATCAATATTTTTCTGCATAATGAACATAATATTGTTCTTGTGCCATAACGAAATCAACATCAGAGTCATAATTAGAGATTATACAATGCTATGATTAACTATGATTAACTCAATCCACACTAAATCAATATATACAATGTGTGAGTATATTAAAATATTCAGTGTGACAACGATAAAATCTGCATACTTAAACCCCAGCTCTTCTAAAGGTGCAACTCTCAAAGTTACTGGTCATATGTTATCTTATTTGGCAGCGTACAAACCTGAAATTGTTAAAATATAAACCGTAAGCATTAAGCTTAGTGAGGTACTCCTTCCTTGCAATAGAATAACAATTCTATATCGAATATGTGGATATAAAATCCGAACAGTCCTGCCCATTGGCAATAATAAATCATGGATCATAAGATCCAAATAATTCTGCCCATTGGCAATAACAAATCCTGGAACATAAGTTCCAAATAATTCTTCCCATTGGCAATAACAAATCCTGGAACATAAGTTCCAAATAATTCTTCCCATTGGCAATAACAAATCCTGGAACATAAGTTCCAAATAGTTCTCCCATTGGCAATAACGAATCCTGGAAAATAAGTACCAACAAATCATTGGATTTTTGTCCAATTCCAATCCTGGATATTTGAATATCCAAACAAATCCTGAATACTGAAGTATTCAAACCAATCCTGGATCATGAGACCCAAACAAATCCTAGATATTTTAATATCCAAACAAATCCTAAATACCGAAGTATTCAAACAAATCCTCTCTTAGAGCTATATTCATATTTATATTTGAAACAAATCATAAGTACACTCACCATGATAGTTTAACTGGCTTTTCCCTTGCCTTTATTCGGTACTTGTTCAATCAACTCTTCTTCCCTTTCTGTTATTATTACCATATTAGTATCATCATAAGAATATCAATAATCCAAAGAATGATTTAAACATAATTCAATCCATAAGCATCACATGATTCCATTAAAATCATTTATCACAAGTGAAGTTCCATCCAAATCCATGTTAATATATTTAACATATCCAAATCATAGACCGAATATAAATTCATTTATTCTTGGAAATTAAATTCTTGTCATATT
The DNA here is from genome assembly GCA_949130495.1 of Sambucus nigra. Classification (NCBI taxonomy): domain Eukaryota; kingdom Viridiplantae; phylum Streptophyta; class Magnoliopsida; order Dipsacales; family Adoxaceae; genus Sambucus; species Sambucus nigra. The sequence goes on from OX422215.1 coordinate 252,100,744, forward strand.
AGGATTCCAATACAAAAGACGGTACATCATTTTAAGTCTCCTAGAGCAAGATATGCTCATTTCTTTATCACATAGCATATTTGCCCTATAGGCTCTTTTATCCTTCATTCAACTTCTAGGAATTTCCATAATTTTTCCACATCATAAATTTATATGATATTCAACCCAACATCAGTAAACATATTGAACAATGAAAGATTAAAATTTCATAATTTTCAGAGTTTATTTTCTATGTCAAGCAAAACATCGAACACATGGTAGGCATACTTTCACCCTTAGGGCAGATTTCATGCCCGAACTTCAAACTCTCACCAAGGACTCATTTCTTGGTATTTTCCATGATTGTCGGATATGTCATACATATGTAATTCCAGGTTAATCTCCAATTGGAATCAATCAATTCCAGTAAGTATAGAGAAATATATGGAAGTTTGAATAAACAAGGTTCTTAAACAAAACAATCTCAAGGGTTTACACATTCAAGTTTACTTAAACTTGCATCTATCCATAAGTACATATCAAGACATGGAATTTCAGTAAACAAATTATTATTTCAATCATTTAAATAAGTAATACAAAAAAAATAAACAAGATTTATGGATGGAAATACCTTAGGGGCTTTTACGTAATTTTTCTATGAATTTTTCTTCAATTTCTCCTCACACTTTCTTCCTAAACTTCAAAACTCTCTTTCCTTAGGTTAAACTCTTCCATGGCTGAAATATGATGAAGGAAGAGCTTAATTAAAGGGTTTTAAGTCGGCATAAGGCCACCCCATCTTGGTCCAATCAAAATATAACATGTGGCATTACATAAAACAAAATTTCATTTAAGGCTAAATGACTACTTTACCCCCTGTTCGTAAAAGGACAATATCTTCCCACTCGGATGTCCGTTCGATGAACCGTTTCTTTTGTTATAAACCTAACTCATATATATACAAATATCTAGTTTACACCTCAAGTTCATTGTTATGCCATAAAGGTCAAAACTAGCCTTAAACATGAACATTCCTACCGAAACACTCAAAATTTTGTATTTGTAAGTAATCCGACATTTCATGATTTTTGAAGGTAGGATTAGACTAAACATAGTAAATTAACATCATATATATATTAATAACAAACTAATCATATCACATAAGCTAATCATCATTTAAGCATAATTAATCGTAATTATATTCGGGTTGTCACAGTAGTAGTATCCCGTATTTGATCTCGACATTTATCATTTTAAATAAATGTTATCACACTAAAGTCAAGTATTTACTATTTACGTTACTGAAGATTTCACTATCCTAATAATCTGATATTATCTCATTTTAGGTGTACCAAAAGAATACATATATATCTTTTACTATTACATATCTATTAACCCAATCTTAATAGCCTACAAATATCACATTGTAAGTATAACACAAGTATATATAAATATCCACCACTATTATATATATACTAACACAGCACCCTAAGGATATACCTGTAGTGCATTGCATACTCTGCTATCATGTCCTGGTACATCTCATACTCAAATAAAGACTATCGGTTCGGAATTCTCCCACGAATCATATAAACAAATCACACGTATTGGCGACGAACATAGTTCACATACCTATGGGTCACGCACATACCTACGCTCCCATAGTCAGCGACTTATCAAGTCAAATATCCCCACGAAGATCACTCAGGATAAGACTATATCTACACAACCCTCCGTGATGGCAAGCAGATAGGTATGTCATACACATAACATCAAATATAGGTATACACACAACCCATCAAATCAAATGGTATGCACACAACCAAATGTCATATTTCGTATATAGTATTACCTTCATTAAATACTGTCAACGTATTTTTAAATCACGATATTCCCTCTCTCATAATATATATAAGGATAACATGTCACCCGAAAATCCTTAATACGTAATAATAAGAAGTCCGAAAAGTAACCACTAATTTTTATTCTTATAAGTTCCATATCGTTAGAACTAATATCGTAAGTATTTGTCACTTAATACTATCGACACAATTACAATTATGATTCTCTCTCTATCGCAATCTTCAAGGTAAATTCACCGTTCCAAATATTTGAATCATTAAACCTAAACAACTCCCAATAATTCTTCACTATATTGGGTTCATCGAACAATAATTTTCCTCACTCAAATTGACTGTTTACACAAATAGGGGCAATATAGGAAATTCTCTAAAAACTAAAAATCTTGCTCAAACCAGAATGGATCTCGCTCGAACGACTTCCACGTGTCGTTCGAACGACTTCGCGCGAAAACCAATCTCGCTCGAACGACTTCGACCGATATCTCGCGACCTGGGCTGTTTCGTCTTCGACCTTAGACAGCCTCATTTTTCACCATTTTCAACCCTAAAACTTCTAAAGATTAAGCCCAAACTTCCAAAAATCAATACCGAATATTATTCTAACATGTATATGAGATTTCCCACATTCTTACATCATTAAATCGTCACCAATCATCCATAAAATTTGAAATCCCCAATTTTATTGTCAAGAACCCTAGTTCTTAAATTAATATGCATAACTTCTAAATTAAGCCCAGATTGGTTCATAGAAATCACTTTAATTTCGTAGGCATCATCCTATCTACATATGGTATTCAAATTCTTATCAAATCAGCCTTAGTTTATGATATAGTTCTCCAATTTCACCCAAATTAACTTTCATAACAAAGGTTTAATAACCTAGACTAACATGAACATAATTACCGCTAAAGAAGGCAAGAAATAAACACTTGCCTCGATTTTGAAGGTCTGATCCGTTGGTGTTGTCTGTATGGATGCGTTCCTCCCATTTCGATATACACGATGGTGGTGGTGGTTGTGCAAGGTTGTGAACATAACTTCTCCTCCTCTGCAATTTTCTCTCCCTCACCCACTGTCGCTCTCTCTTAATTTTGTTGTAACCTAACCCTAATATTCCCCAATTAGCTGATATATTATTTCTCCAATTTTCGTCCATTTATTTCCTCTAAATATCCAAATTACAAAACTACCCCTACCAGGTGTCGGCTTGGCCTAAAAATATCCCGGAGTCCAAATAAAATACCTGGGTCGAGTTTTCTGACTATCTCGACCCCTCCGGACTCAATGGCGCACTCGAAATGATCATACGAGTTACATAAAATAATATACCTTTTCATTACACTTAATTAGTCCGGACACGACTCCCACGCGTGTCCTGACTTAATATACGAAACTGTCGTATTTCTCTCTCATGGAAAGTTATATAAAATCGTTATTCCATATTACTTATTCTCACAGTAATATTAGTAATTATTAACTTCTCGTCACGCTAGTAAATATTCAATTTTAATCTGGATTAATAATCAATTCTCACATTTTAATTTAATTAATCCAACAATAATTATCAATCACATAATTATTTAAATCTTCAAAAATAAGGGTGTTACATAATCATCTACCATTCTACCCAAGTAGATTATTTATATAGTATATATTTCACACACAATATATACTATAAGGAGTATTGGCTCGGTCTAATCATCGACTCCAAATCTCATGTCATTTACATTTGTCGAGGTTTAATCCTCGACTCCAAATGTAAATGAAATAATACAGTAATGGCCCGGTCTAATCCTCGACTCCAATATCACATAGGCACTATAGGTATTCACCCAATCTAAGTAAAAAAATTATAGGTATTCACACAACCTAACAATTTACATTAGTACGTAGTATATTTCTCTCTAATACTCACCGTGCCATGCATTTTTCGATTTCTCTCTTTATCGCATTTTCTCTAGTATTCACCCAACTCTAAGGGACCTAGTTAACCCCTTCTTAATTTCAGTAGCTAAGCCTAACTTACTCTATTGGAATGTATCATGGATTAATGTTATACTCTCTCCATGACTTATGTCACGCATTTCCCAATACATATCCCAATCGAATTATCCTCATTAGTCCCTACTTTAAGTCTCACTCTAAAGGACCCTATCAGACTTAACAATATACATATTGGTCTAATCTATGTCCCTAACTAGGTATAATATTATCCCTAAAATTCCCCTCGGTCATTAGGAATCAAATAACCATCAACGCATAAAAGAGCCTCAATTCAGATTTAGTTGATCGATCGACATTCATGGGTCGATCGATCGTTCGACCAGATACCAGCCATGCGCAGTTTTGGTTTTGTCCTAACTTGTCCCTTCTAAACTTCTTAAACCTTATGAAACATTCTCCAATCATCACTAAATATTGTTAACATGTATAGGGGCTAATCCTAACGTAAATGTATCATCAAATCCATATGAAATCCTCCCAAGAATCATCAAAATTCAGTTTCCATTCAACCCTAGATAATGGTGTTCTTCATATTGATTTTAACATAACCCAGAATTAAAATCCGTAGTAAAAATCCAATTTCTTTTGATTTTCAATCCTCTACAGTTATTAATATGAACTACATGCAATCCTAACCAAACATGCATCAAAATCAATCTTTGTCTGCAAGAGATTAAATAAAATTTCCATAAATCATGTAACCGTACACATGGGTATTATAACTTTGAGTTTAATTGAATCAAACCACTTGCCTTATTTAGAGGTGATCTGATGTGCTTCTCTTCAAATCCCAACTCCTTAGATGCTTAGGATGAAAGAATCCTCCTTAAGCTTTTGGGAAAGGTTATTCTCTTCTCTCTAATGGATTCTCTAAGATTTTTGAGTTATGAACCCTAATCCCCAATTCTAATTATTAGATATAGGAATCTAATTTTCGTAGGTCCTTTAACCTCTAATTTTAAAATGCCCAAATAACCCTCGTAAGGTGGCAGTTTGGTCCAAAGTTGATCCGTGACTCAATTGACATCCCCAAGTATACTATTTTGACTAATTCGCCCCTTCTGGACTCATCTATGACCTATAAATTATCATTCGAGTCACCCAAAATATATTTCTCATTTCCCACCTCGACATAGTCTAACACGCAACTCTCGGTGAGATAATCATTTAATACGCCCACATCACTCGCTATGACGTATAATCTTAATATCAACTATTTACTATTCACACTTAGTAAATATCATATCAGAAATATTAATCATTCTCTATCTCTCGATTAATATAGAAATATCACGATTATTATTCGACAACTCAATAATCATAATTTTAAATTCTCCTTATTAAATTACTTCGCTCACATAATTTTAATATTAAATCACATTAAATTACTATACTCTCGTAAGTTAAATATAACATATTTTCTATTTAATTATCCAATTATTTAAATCATAAATACGCATAAATACATGGTATTACAATAAAATGGACGCTATGACCTAGGGACTATACGCTCCTTGCTCCTCAAGCCAGGGGTCTCACCCACATCGCGCAACTTCCCACGATTGCACTAGGAGGGTATTCTTCACATAAATATATCACTCACATACAGATATATTTAAAATCATATATATATATATATATATATATATATTGTCTCTATACCCGTATATATATCTATCATCAAATCCAGCTATCCATGCCTATCCCTTGTGGCATTAGCCTATAATCCAGTTATACCAATTCATTTTAATCAATAAGTATACAGACAACTTCCTTTAACCCCATAAGTATTCTCTCACTTATGATAGAACATCACCTTTATTTCTTATGAATATAAGCTTATCATGTCTAGCGTGTATTCTAACTTCATCCTACTCACACATTCGGATTTACTCACATACAATATATATATATATAACCCCCTGAATTAATTTACCGAGTGTAACTCACCAAAAACACTAATTAAATTTATACCATGGATCTTATTCATAATAACCGGATATTTACACATCGCTCTTTTCATCATTTAATGGTCCTTACAGTCAATATAGGATCCCCTATTATTTATCTTCAAAGGGAATTCTTCTTCAATCCCTTTAGGCCAGGAAAAACCTCTCAAAATTTTCTGCCAAAACCGAACCGAACCCATGGCCCCAAAAATTAACCGATCTGGTTCCAAACAAAAGAACCGAACCGATAACACAAAAAAGGAACTGGTCCGGTTCCAAAGAAATAAAAAAAATTGAACCTCATCTAGACCGGTTCTATGTGAACAGTTTTGTTATCTACGAGTTTATCTTCTTCTACACCTCCACAAATCACTCCAATACTCATCTAACCCAAAATTTAGGGTATCCAATCTCATCAACCATCAATATATTCATTTACACACTAATTTATTCTTCGGATTCATCAATTAAACCAATAAAATTAACCCTTTCTTAATTAAAGCCTAACTTTCATTTCTTCCAATTTCTCACCATACTTTACCCCATTAACAAGGATTTTAACTTAGATTTCATCTAGGATTATTATCACATCGAAATCATATGAATTCATCTCCCAAAAACCCATTTTTGTGAAAGAATCCAAAACCCATAATCTTATAGTTTTCACCAACTATAATATGAGAAATAAATAAACTTAAATCATTAAACCAAGTTAAATACTTTCCTTGTTGGATAAATCCGACGATCTCGTGCCAAAATCCGTCGAGCTTTGCCCGTGTCTTCTCTTTTTCTGCTTTTCTTCCTCCCTTTCTCTTCTATCTTATTTCTTTCATTTTTTTTCAATTTTTCTTTCTCTCGTGACCTTATAAGAGGGAAATGAGGGTTTATCCTCTTATTAAACTCAAAACTGACTCGTATACACAAATGCGAGTCCCTACTGATCCAAAAAATCCCCGGTACTCAAACACTACCCTCGGCTACTCTATTCTGACTATCTTGTCCCTTTCGATACCAATCGTGCACTCAAAATTCCCATACGACTCACTTATCAAAGTTCACGTCCTAAACACAACACATATCCACACATGTTTTTTGCATACAATAACATGACCTATCACTTTTGTTCACCTACGACATGAAATATAATTAGTCCATCTCATTGACATTAAATTCTCAAAGTATTAAATTACACCTACTCATGTATTTTAAATATCCATAAAAGTACAGTGTATTATAGGAAATCCCATACTGGAGCAATCCATGTCATGCCAAAACCCGAAATATTTTCACGGGGACACATGTGACTAGCGATACACTATCGGTGCAGTGACGGAGTTAGTTCGTAGAGTGAAACAGGTTTCTCGAATGTCTAGAGAATTTTGTCTAGTTGGCCTTCATAAAAAATTCTAAAATAAGTTTTGAAGCAAACTTTTACAATGTTTATTTCACAGATGAATACCAATACTTAAAATACAAAAAAATATGCTATTATTTATATAAGAGATTATTTTATTTCAAAAGTATATTTGCATGTGTATTTGATAAAATTACAAAACCAAGGTTAATTAAAAAGATTTTCCAATTATAAAAATAATAACCAAAGAGAATCTAAGTCTGCTAAGTTTATACCTTTTCCTAAGAGGTGTGCTTGAGGTTTGGCATTGATTGAATCTAGTTCATTAATAAAGCTTCTTGGTGATCTCTTGGATAAAGAGTGAAACATGTTTTGGTGAAGGAATTTAGACAATCTATTATATAGAACACAATGAGTATACTAACAACCTCCCCCTTTGTCAAATTTTGAGGCAAAATAAAAAGGGAAAATTACAAGAAAATAAAGGAAATTTAACATTTTACAACTAGCCTGGCCAAAGGGAAAATACAAAAGTAGAAAATTTCAACTGTTGCAAGTAACTAATCACTACAAGAAACTTAACCATATTTATTGATAAAAAGTAATCTCTTGCACAAAACATTCCTATCACACACTAGAAAATTCATCAAGGTATGAATGTGAATAAATATGATAAGGAAATATAATAAATTCGAACATGTGAATATAACAATGTGTACGTGTAAATGTCATATCTATATAAAATAACTCCCCCTCAAATATGAAATCCTTATTAATAAACATGATAGTAACAAATAAATCTAAGCAACCTAATATGATTTCATAACTATACTCCCCCTATCTACAAACTTTTCTCCCTTTTTGTCACAAATGACGACAAAGGAAAGAACTAAGCACATAATACGATTAAGTTTTCAAGGAACATTAAAAAATTAAAACATGCTAATCAAACAAACAAATATAAAAGAATCATAAAATGAGTGAATAATGAAAATGTTAGTTTAACTACATACGCGAATATAAAATATATCAAGCAAAGATATAAGTTATACTAAAAATAGATAAGCATTCAAAGGTTAATTGTGTACAAGGATTATAATGAACATAATCAATATAAACCAAAACCCAAAAAACTTAAACTACCATAACCTAAAACAAATAAATTTCATCAATTCTTCTTCTTCTTTTTCTTCAATATACCCATTACACACAAAGCAATAAGCTCATTGATTACATCATGCAAGGTATCCATGACATTATGTACATGAGTATCAAAGGTTTGTTGAAAGTCAACGAAGAAGGGAGAGCTCGTCGAACTGAACGAGGGTAGTAAATAAGTACCCAATTAAGTAGATATCCATGAAACAGTAGAATCCAACTCATCCTTAATTAGTGTCCATCAACTAGATGCTCGTGATATAGGTACATGACGAGGAGATGGTGTAGTGGAACAACATACAATGATCCAAGTGTGTCATCGCAACTGACAAAATGAGCAATAGACTTATAATCTAAATCAATAGCCAATGAAGATTACAGCTTTTCCATAACTTTATTGTAAAGTGAACTAACTCAAAACTCCAAATCAAACGCACTATCAAATGACCATTGGTCAAAATGTGAGCTTTCAAACTATCCTTACTACGGTAAAAAAATTATTTCTAATAAAGTCACACAAACACATACTAACACCTGATACAATGGCATATAATAATTTTTCAAGTCTGAGATTTACGTTGTGAGAGTCATATGAGGGGAATATGAAAGATATAATAACCATGTTTAGAATATACAAGTTCTTAAAAGTAATGAATGAGAAAAAAATTAGCTCATTTGAACTTCAATATGGTTGTCATTCAAAAGAGGGATCACATACCGGTGAAAAGGTTCAATCATACTCGACTTGTACTGATATTTGAAACTCTTATCTTTTGGAACACCAAAGTGGATGCTTATCCACTTATAAGTAAGTTTCAATTGAATTCCCCTTAGTTTAGGAGAAATAAATCTAACACGTAAGTTATCCTCACCATCCACAAGAGTCGAATAAAATTATGTCACAAAGTTGGGGTAACAAGGTCGAGTTTAAGAGAAAATACCAATCTAATGTCTTATACCACCAAATAACTCGTGATGATGGGTGTTGGTAAAATATTCCAAATTAATTGACCTTTTCTAATGCACATAACATGTGGCCAAGAGTAAATCAAATCTAAATCAATGGAGGAAGCCGAGGCATATGATCTTAATTTGGGAGACATAATATAACGTGAAATCACACACCAAGAAACATGTACATAAATACTATTAGATATGAAAAATGAAGACGAGGATCATATACTAATACTACGAGTAGAGAAAATCCAAACATGCAAAGCAAAGGTTGTACACTTGAATAGCTACTCAAGAGATTGAATTTAAACTCAAGATTAGAAAAAACCATAAATCATTGGAAATATTTCATCAAAATCTACCGAACTACTATCACCAATGCTTGCTCTAGAAGGAGTAAATCTGAATATCTATAAAGGAAAAACCCAATATGAAGATTAATGCACTAGAATGAGCTAAAGACAAACTAAAAAGACTTCCAACATAATAAGTTGAGAGGAAGGAAGGATTTTTCTCATAAAGTGTTCTAAAATTCACCATTTGGTCATTTTGAATAAACCCAATTACTGTTGTTGAAGCGACAAATTTCTCGTACACCGCAATGATATCGTTGCGACGAAGCTTCAGTGGTTGTAGTCGCACCATGTTCCACCAAACAAAAATTCTACAAAAAAGAACAAACAAATAGGGCAATATACGTATGATTTTTTAATTAAACTCACTATATTTAGACTCGTAGAAAACCAATTTTAATAGCCAAATAAGGAACCAAAGATCATACATTGGTTCTAGGTTATTCCAAATACTCTACACAAATAATGGTTTAGCATTCAAAGCCCTATGGTCAATTTAATCCATATAAAAGACAAAGTAATTTAAAGACACTAATCATGATAAAAAAATTAATAAAACGAGCATTTCCTCGTAAATCGAAGATTGAAGGTGACTATTTGAACTCACTTTTGAATTTTTGGACTTTATGAAACAAAGAGAAAGACTTTTTTTTCCTTGAAAAAAATAAATTTTCACCTATATATATATATATATATATAAAATTCCAACCATGATGATAAAATTCTTATACACAAAAGGATTAGCAATGACACTCGTTCATCAAAATGTCGCATAAAACCTTTAATTTTTAGTAGAAGTAAAAAATGAATCCCTTTATTATATTTTACATGGACATGCTTAAGTTTATTGTGCGATGTTAAGTGCATGAGTTATGAAAAGTACTCTAAAATAGCAAGCTCAATTTATTAAGAAATTTAGAGATATAAAATTTTAATAATAGAGTATTAAAAGCCATAAATTAAACCATTAGTACAATAACTAAGCATGTAGGTTTGAATTTAAGATAATGGGAATAATACCTAGAAATCATAGAAGACCAATATTGTAAAAGACCAAAATCAAAAGGTATGAACAAAGAAAATATCATATCTAAAGAATGAAAGAGAAATGAGTGAAATAAAAATACCTATCTAAAAAGAGTAAACCAACCACTCTAAGACACCTTAACTAAAATAATATTATTAATTTTTTAACAAGGATAAAGCATTGGCACGTTTATCTAGGGATTATGCCTCTCATCTATCAATAGTTTATTTGGGAACCCTATCCGATTAAAGTCTCCCAATATTGGATCTAGGGACTAAATCGGGATGTGTGGGTGGATCAAACATTTTTTCGTATCCCTTTTCTTTGGAAAAATCATTTTTATGACCTTCAACCTTCTACTTCCCTTTCCAATCGATCTTTCAACCATTATTAGAATCAGCTAAATGTGGCGTGGGTTGAAGAAAAACACAAAAATCCTTAAGGTGACCTAACTTATGACAATGTGTGCACTTGTACGATTTTGAGTTAATTAGGTTATATGGTTATTAGTTAATTGGGTTGACGGGATGCTGGAGTTGTTTCTTTCTATTTATAAAGAAAAATTCCTTTAAGTGTACTTCCATGTTGCAAAAGGAACTCATGAAATTCACTTTCCATTCGGTTTTCTTCCGATATGGAATGAGTTAAAGATTCACCAATGATAAATGAAAAAATTTATTGGGATGCTATGAAAGCTTTGCTAGATGTATAGACATCAATCTCAAAATTGATTCCCCATATATTCGAACTGGACACCTTGGCATCGAGAAGAATCCTATCCAACTTTTGAGACCTACCCTCCATATTCACCTTGAAAATGGTCACGCGTAGTATGTCGATATTAAGTAAAGAGATTTGGTTCTCTAAGGATATTATCAAATTTTAACTTCGTGTAAGGACATCCTTAGGAACCAAACTCCAAATGTATGAAGTCAATGGAACTTTCTTCAAAATTTGGTTCAATACACACCAAATGTGGATCAATAAATTGGTTCACACTACTCACTCACCATAGCCATTTGGTTTTTGTTATTGGATAGCATGATGTAGAGTTCCATGTTATGCCACTACAGGTTTATAGAATCCTCAAAAATCCTAATATTATAATGCCCTGACTCGGATTTCTGGGTTACCCATAGTTAACTTGGTCTGACCTGAGCATTAGGTGTGAAGTGCAATGAAGCAACCTACATAATGTTGATAGTCTACCTTTATTTTAATTAATGTTTCAATTGTTTATCTTGTGATTCCAATTTCAAACCAAACTACCCGATGGACCATGGGGGAGCACCCCAAAGTCCCATCATACAGAGCAACTAACTTAATCAAAGGAGAGTACTTACATGTATAACACTCTCAAAATATAAAACTACACCCAACCTACCATAATAAAGCGAGGGAGTGAGCCAAATGCTCAGTGGGATATATACAAATGCTTTATAAAATAGAACGGCAGAAAGGAGATTCTAACATATTATTCGTACGAGCACACGTAACTACCTTGTATACCTATATAAAAATGCATATACATATATTTAATGCTTGAAACAGTTTACTTTTGAAAACTTTATTTATCCAGATTAATTCACCTTAACCTTATAAAATATATCATTTTTCTCATTTAGCATTTCTCACTTTATTTAACACACGAACATTTGGTTTGACCGAAAACCATTTCTTTACCGAAATTATCATTTTTTTTAACCGATCTACATTAGTATTTTCATTGAAAGTAACCCTTTCAAAAAACACGAACACTGTGTTAGAAAATACTCATTTATCATTTGAAAACCTTTTTACAACACATTGTTGTGTTAATTATGGGTTTAACCACTTAGATTGCTTAACCACCCATTTACCTTCTTACTTTACCTTTTTCTTACCTCATGGACATTAATCAATTTCACATTTACTTGTCAATTTTAACCTTTATCGGAACATTCATTAGTTCATTCAAGCTAGTTTGTCTTATCACATTTACACCTCACAACCTATTTCTTAACATGTTACTTATTCCTTTTTTTATTCTTTTAGTCTTTCAGTAACCACATACTTCAACAGGCTCCACACCGTTGGTTGTTCGCACCATATCCTCTAGCTAGTGGTTTGGGGTCTTTCACCCCATGGCTCCGGGACCTCCTTAATTATCCCAGTGTCATTTTAGTTCCCTTACATGTGTTTTGACAATTTACAAATGTCCACATTATTCTTTGCTTCCCTTTTTACCAGGTCGAAGCCAAGCCCGAGTTTACACCCCAACTTGTGTTACACTTGAAAATGTCATTTCATGTCCTTTACAGCTTAACTTTGATTTTATTCCAAAAATAATATTCATTTAAGACCAATTGTGACCTTTTACAACATTTTTTATTTCATAAAAATGTTCTACTTTAAGTAAAATTACCATTTTACCCACTGTTTCCAAACTCACCTTTTACTTTATTTTCTTGAGTGTAAATTTTCCAAAAATATATTTAAGTTACACATACTAACTTCTTAAGAGTTTTAATACATTAACACCCCTTTAACCTTGGACTAATATTCTTCTTAATTGGAAATATCTTTATCTTATTATTTTCGTTCTAATTTTATAAGTGTTAATCTTTTACAACATTATTAACGTATACACACCAACTTCCATTGTTTAACTATTAACTCTTGTACAACACATTTACTAACCATTTTCCCAAATGAGACATTTCTTTAATTTATTTATTCAAGAAATATAATTATGCTAAAGACTACTTTTATAAGAAAATGTCATTTCCTTTTTATCAATACATGTAGTCTTATGCATTTTCATTTATCGCACTTTTAACCCCTTTTTAACACACTTAATGACAAGAACGTCTACTTTTTATTATACCATTTTTACACCCAAAAAGAGCTTATTTAGACTTGTTTATACATTTATTGCCAATATACTACAAGTTTTTATGCATGAGAAGATGGATTTTAAATTCTAAAATCCTATAAATTGGCTAAACATACATTTCCTTTAAGAAATTCATCATACTTGTCAAAATATACTTTCAAGGCATAAAAGACATTTAATTTCTTCAAACTCAAAAAATGTTCATTTTTCATAAACTATACATTTTTTTTATGAAATTTTGAAATATTATTTCACCAATGTTTGTCAAAGTAAATCATTATTTCCAAACATTTTATTTCATAAAATGTCTAACATCATTCTTTCTAGAAAATAAACCATTTTCGTAAAATTCTAAGTTTTAATATTTCAAGACTTAATATTCATTCATCCTTTATTTCTTAACAAAATAACATTTTACTAATAATTTTATTCCATTAAAATATTTAATATTAATCTACTAGAAACCATTATTTATTCATATGCATCCTACTCATGCATTCTAACATCAAGACTACAAATAATAAATACAAAGTCTCAAACACCAAGGATAGATTTTCCAACCTCTAAAAGCTCCAAATAGTGCTAATAAGGTTGGTGTAGGAGTAGTAACCCCCGCCTCCAAAGGTGGCCTCAAGGAGGTTACCAAACGCACCCTCCAAAATGCTCCATTAAGTTTCCAAGCAAGAACCCCCATTGAACTCAATAAATCTTCCATTTTAATCTTCAAAACCCCCAACAACGACTCCATAATTTCTTATCTCTCCTCATCCATGGTGAAATGGGTGTATAATGTTCAAATATGGTGTTATATAAAACAAATATGGGGCCATAATGAGGAGAGGTGATGGTAGCGTGGTAATTTTCGTGGTAAGGGTTGTAGGAAGACCAAAATGGTGGAGGGAGACTACCCCTCTGCCCTCTCTCACTCTTCTGTAAAAGTGCGGAAGCCCCCCAAATATAAATTCTTAAAATCTACGTGATGATTCAATTAAATACCCAACTAAAATTTCAATTCAAATTTTTAAAGAAAAAAGAACTTCAAATTTTAATTTCGTCAAAATTAAAATTAAGTTAAACTAAAAGTGAAATTAATCTACTCAAAAAATTAATTTCCACTTAAACAAAATTAATTTAACCCAAGTCATAAAATTTTCCTAATAATGATTTATTCTAATTCTCAATATAGGTCAAACTAAATTTTATTAAATTAAAATTTGAGAAATGAATTAAATTAAACTTACCCAAATTATAGACTAGCAGAAAATTAAAGCAATATTGCAAATTAAACCCAATTTTTATATTTTTAACCTAAGCATGCATTCTAGGTGAGTTAAACAAGATAAAGGAAACAGTCTCAATACACGATGATGTATGAGGAAAATCGAAATTGGAAAAACCTCGGACGACCCTTGCCTACAAATCCACTAGATATGGTTTTAAAATTACAAGACAAAAGACTTACAACACTCGACTTCACTCCCTTAAAACCCTGACGCTTCTTCCGGTAAATAACTCCATCTAGCTGACAACCAAGACATCCATCGCATTCTTGGAGTCCACCAATAGAAGACCAACAACTTTCAACCACACATGGCACCTTTCACCATGTGAGAATGGCACAACAAACACAAGTTCTTCTCCTTCGTGGGTAGAGAATAAACTCAAACTTCTCTTCCTATCGGTGTAGAGAACACCCGGTGCCAAACAAACTCTCGAAGCAATGATATGTATATATATGAAAGCTTGGAATTTAAACAAACATAGGTGTATGTATGTTTTGTAGAATTTTAATCCATGAATTTACACACACAAAACTTGAACTTTGATCGAAATTTTTGTGCTCTTACGGACTAGAATAAGGTGTGTCAAAAGTTTCTCTAAAAGGTCTTGGTCCCGCACTTTTTAATCAGGTAAAATAGTTTGGAAACAAAAAGGGAAAGTGGGAAGTTATTAAAAAATGGTAAGAAAACTGCCCAGGTCGTTCGAATGAGCTCGTTCGAATGACATTTCAGAAAGCATTGCCCCAAACTCGTTTGAAGTTCATTTGAATTCTCGTTCGAATGACTTTGTTTGGACGATTTTTATAACGAGAATACAGAGAATATAAGTCAACGCCATTGGAAAACTCATTCGATTTCTCGTTCAAACGACAATCTCGTTCGAATAAAAATTCAGAAAACTTTGTTTTTCACTTTTAAGCCCAAAAGTGTTTGAAAAAAGTTCTAAAGAATTTTTTTGAATATAAAATTTCATAAAATGTATCTAATGAAATACACCCTATAAAAGTTCCAAGCTCCCATATGTGTATAAATATATATATATATATATATATATATATATATATATATATACACTAGCGGATACCCGTGCCTGAAGGGACGGTGAAAATTTACACATAATTGCGAAATAACAAAAATTTTGAAAGTACATAATCAGAAAATGGCAAAAAAATCCCAGACATTATATAAACCAACAAAAATACCAATATTAGCACTATAATTAATAAAAATCAAAATCCATTATAACAATACTCGTTTATGTTAAAGCGCCAACAAAATTGCTTAATACATTTTTACAACACAAATGTTTAATAATTTGCAAAATTTCGTATAATTCCCTTTGTTTATAGGACTATCTACCCTGTTTAAGAAATAAAATATACTCTAACAAAAATAATACTAATAGTCCACAAAACTCAAAAATACTCCAACAACATCATCGATTTTATTAAATTTTTCCAAAGCACACCAGTACATGAATGATAAAATAAAATTAGAGCGCAAACTTAATCTATTTCAAAAATCAAAAGATAAAACATTGTTTGAATATGTTTCATGAATCAAAATAAATGATAGGTGTCTTGGGGGTATACTTCCCATAAAAAAATTTATCAAAAAATTATCCTTCGAAGAATGACTCCAATAATCTAACATGCATTAACAACAAAGATAATTTAGAATGTCAAAAGGATATAAAAAAGGAATCAAATAATATAATCAACTACTCAAAATAATTGTAATCGTATCAAACCATAATGAAATCGTCGGGTAGGCAACTATGACACATGAAACCCTAAGCGCCTATGTCCAGATAGATGTAAATATATAAGTAAAATGAAAGCCATTATCAAGAAAAATGTAGAGGTTAAAATTGAAGTGATACCAAATTAACTTAATGGATGACAAACAAATAGTCAACTTAATAGCATAACTGGAAACAAACAATGTGAATTAAATAGGATAGTCTATACATAACCACATGAAACAAAATGTGTGCGTCAATGTGATGGGATTTACGAAGAAGGTACATACCAAAGATGTGCATCAAGTTACATACTGAAACATAGTAGCATCAAAGAGTTTCGAATTATAAGTATACAGTTATTATAATCAATTTGAAACAAATTATCTTAAGCAAATATTGTAATGCGTAGTACATTATTAATTTATAGCATAACATAAATTAAATATACATAAATTTTTACTTTTACCCAAATCCATAGAGATGCATAAAACAAAATGCCAAATAGATCTTCAAAATCGAACTTAAACAAAACTCACACTAACTTATGATTTAATAAATCATAAGATACAAAATGTCGGATTCTCCCTCATTAATAAATCATAAGACTACAATTTAATAAAGTCAGATTCACATTCAAAATAAAAAGATATGGTTTAAGAAATATGATGAATTTGCCCGCTTTACCATCTAACATTAAAGTATACACTAAAAAATCCAGACTCAAAGAGAACATATACCTTAGTTATATCGTATCTATGACATGTTATGATTTGAATCCTAGCAGTTTTTAGAAAGCCATGAAGAAAAGGCAAAAAAGAGTCGCACGGAGTTACAAAATGTCGAGATATGCAAAAAGTAGAGATCTGCAAAATAAATAAAAGAACCATATCAACTGTGTGTGGAAAAATTTGATGGTAAATCTTTGTTGGTCCCCTGCCTTCATATATTGGAGCAGTTCATTCTATAATGTCCGTAAATAAAACATACCTAAGTAGATAAAACATTTCCCACAGAGGTACTGTTTGTCACTTATGAGCAGTTACCTAATAAAAAATATCTTATTGAAAAATCAATCTCCTACAGGTCACATTCTCTTCTCTCCTACGGCTTCAATTTCTTGAATTCTTTCGGGACGACTTCCATTTTTGAATTCTTTTTGTCACTCTCTGCGAATATACACTTGATTGTGTAATTCCATTTCTTGAATTCTTTCGGGATGACTTCCAATAGTTGTGGTTAACTTTTCATTAGAAATCATCTACAATATTCTAGCCAACAGATTGGGTAATTTCATTATACCCATATTGGGTGTGATCAATTAGAAAATACTGTTAGATTTAATTGATTAGCTGGTTAATCAATTAGAGTAATTTCAAATATAAATAAAATAATTTATAATTTTATATTTTATGTTACAAATATAAAATTTACCACAACAATTGGTCTAAGTAGAGTAATTCAAATATAAATACAGCTAACCAATGAGAAGAAATTACCGTGTTATTTTTTCACAACATGTGTTGTGTCTACGGGCCTTTTCATTGCAGTTGTCCCAGCTCTGTATATAATGAGCAGAGCTACCATATCTCTTTCAAAGTTGGCAAATACTTTTCGTGAAGAAGAAAACAAAGATCCATTCCTGCTAAAAACAAAACATTAATTAGATATAGCTCGAAATATCACACAAACAAAACAAACATCAACAAATAAACATAAAAACTAATAGTAGCTTTGAAAATAAGGTGATTAGTTTTTAGGAAAATCAATGTTGAAGTCCATTCATACTTATCTGGACTTGGCATGATAAAGTCTGCACTTCTTGGATTCTATTACACCTGCTTGGATCAGACTCCCTGTTTTTCATTGTTAACATTGTTATATCACATTTTATGCAGTTAGGTTTGATGTGTTATTACACCTGCTCAGGCCATACTCTGCATCAGTAGTCTCAGTGTGTCCATGACGAACCACCTCCAAACTGTTGTTGGCTTGAAACCACATCAAAATATGGTCAAACACACCATTAATGAACTTAGTATTGAATCACATCGGTAATGAAGATACTCGTTGAAAATACCATGTTATGTTTGAGAACCTAGACTCCCCAAACAACATAGTATGGGCACAAATCAAAATGCCTAAAAACTCATGCCTTCATGAAATTAACAATGTTTAAAAATCCGAAAACTCACAATAACTATCACTTGGAAAAAAAACAATGTAGTACCGTGTACGCAACAACTCATACGTATCCCTATATCTATTACACTTCCCACATGGTAGTAAAACTGTCTCCACGGTGAAGCACCTAAAATTAGCAAAAACAAAAGATCAGTAATAAAATCAACTTATATAACGACATTTTTTATAAAATCCACACCAAGGTCATTCATTGCAAGATAAACTCAATCAAATATAGCAGTGAATTGATAAATAAATGGTTTCCTTCCCATTCTTCGATCTCATGAAGAAAATGCCAATTTAGAGTATATACAGGTAGTGTTTTTCCAAGAGACAGCTAAGTATGCATACATTTAATGCTGCCAAGACTATCACTTTCATCTCATTATTTGAAAGATAACCTAGATGGTATTAGATTGAGCTGAGTCTCATCGGGTGTAATATACTATTTAACAGTGAAAAATTCCACAAACATATCATACTTGAACCTACAGTTGAATCTAAACCAAGAGTAAGCACCACTGTGTCAATGATTAATGTCAGTGGTGGCGTGATTGGATGTGGCCTGATAGATGGATTGTTGTCACTACAAATGGCAAGCGCAGTGCTCAGGTATATATTAAACCAAATACCCGGAAAAAAACACCAAAATAACCTGTTTATAAAGTAATACAAATCATAAATGTACATAATAGTGAAATCCCCCAAAAAATATCGATCAAATGAAACCCCCAAAGTAGCTATAAGTAATAGCATTTAAAAGTAAACTGCACTGATTAAGCCTAACTACTTCCATTCGCAAAAACGTAAACTGCATTATTAAAAGGTCAATGACCCCAACATCACCTCACTAACATTATAACTAACAATAAACTACTATAACAGAAGTATTGTTAGGCCAAAATGTGGTATTTAAAGCATAACTAAAGCTAATGAATAGTCAGATGTGGGCATCCATAGAACAGTAACTGCATAAATTCAATTATAGAAGTCATAAATGAATGGGATTTCACAAAACATTACAAGCACTCCACCATAAATCACAATATATTTATCTTCTTCCCACATAAATCTATGGTTTAAACCACGGTTATGATTATCTCTCAAATTGGTTACGAAAAGTTCAAAAATAAAATGAGGGTAAAGAAGGTCAATTTGCATATCGTACTCCACATTAAATAAACATCACTGTATTGGATCTAGGAGGAGTTCTAAGACACGACTAATAGAAAACATCAAAAAAGGAAATTCATATTACTTTTGATGATCAAAATAACTCTTCAACCTCCTTTGTGAAACATCCTCTGTATAAAAAGATTGAGAATAAAAGTATAGAAGAAACTAAAAAATTTATAATCTACGAATCATATTTTTGTAAAATATTGTCGAGTGTTTCAATTTAATATTTTAATACTGTAAGACATGTAAAATGTGGGTAATTCTATAAGGCATTTTATCAAACATCTCATCATCCGATGATTTTACAAACCTAGTATTCATATTTTTCAATAAATAGCTCAGAAAAAAATTATATGCTTTTAACCAAATAGTTTAGGAAAAAATAATAAGTGGACTATGATAATGCCAAAATCCTTACCTATATTCCTTCTACAATGTAATTTGTAATGATTCCACACACTACTTCCAACAAACTTTCCTGGGATTAATTTTTTGGCACGGGTAAATTCATAGAAATAAAGTCCTCTTGCATATATTTCAAAGATAGAAACCAAGTAACCAACATAGTATGAAGCATTACCCACATTTTACAAAAGGCCAATGAAGAATACCCTAAAATTATTGAAATGAAATAAATTACATTAAGCACAAAGTTAAACATAATGAACAAATGGCTAGAGTTTGAACATAAATGATAATATATTGAGGTTTAAGAAAATAATTAAATAAAAAATACTAACTATAACTAATTGAAATAAACTATACTTTCATGTATTTGCTGTTTGAGAAATGTAAAAGTAGTGAAGCACTAGAATCAGCTAAATAAAAGGTAAAAATATTATAGAAAATTATTTTCTGAAAATATAATAAATGAATATGCTTTCCTCCACTAAAATAGTTGAAATGCATCAAACCCAACACAAATTTTCAGATAACAATCACCAAAACTACTTATCAATTCCCAAATAAATGACCAAATCTATAGTTTCCTTTAGAGACCTTCCAAAAAACATACCATGTTTTTTCAGAAGAAGAGGCGGGGAGAGTGGCAGTGAGAGACCTTTACAATGTGGCGGTGAACTATAACCTAGTTCCATGAGATGAAAAAGGGAAAAAATTTGTTCTTTGGAACAAAATCCATATGTTAAGCAGAAAAACATTGATCTTCATGTAAAAAAATCATCGAGTTCTATGCGAAATTGCCAAAAAATATCAATGTTTTAAAAACCAAAAACCCAAATCATTCATTGCAATCATAAAACAACCAAAAAAAATGCTCACGGAGTCTGGGTGATGGATGAATGGTCATGGAGTCACACATAGAGTTTAGAGAGGAAATGTCAGGTTACATTTTGGGAAAATGGATAAATGGGAGTTTGAAGTGGGTGACATGGTTTTGTTCTTTTTGAGCGGGATACGTGAATTGTTTGGGCGGCATATTTTATTTTGGTAATGAATCACAACCCTTGATTTGGTTAGTGATGATGTGACAAAATCAAGACCCTTATTGTGCTTTTACATTTTGAGATTTCAAAAACTATTCTATGTTATTATATATATATATATATATATATATATATATATAGCATTCATACCTTTGGAGTCTTAGAATCCTCAAACGTTGATGATGTGAAACATGTGGCACGAACCCGGCAAGGATGGAACTTTATTGTCACCTTGGCTACCTTGGTGACCTTACTCTTGGATTTCTTCGGATCCTTTTTCAGATAAAAATAAAATTTTCTAAGATGACCTTTCCGACCACAATGTGAGAAAGTAAAGACCCAGCGAAATGTAGTACCAAAGGATTGACATTTGGAAATGTTCCTAGGTGATTCTCTCAAAATATTGGTTTTGGTTTTATTGGAGGAAGCATTATAAAAATAGAAGCCTAAACCACAAGTGTCATTTTTGACTTGGATGGTTCCTAATATTTTGTCTAATTTAGCGGACCTATATTCCAAATCAAATTTGACCTTACTAGAGTCTCTCAATTTTTCTTCTAATTATAAAATCTTATACTCTAACAAAACCTTCCTTTCTTCAAATACGAGAAGCTCTTTATTCATTGTTTCCATCAAACCTCCCAGGCTATCTCTCTCGCCTCCAACATATTCAAGCTTCTCACGAAGAGCTCTCTCAGGTGTCCTGAGGCCTTCCATTAAAGTTATCCCATCAATGACCTTAGCACCCTCTCTTAAACAATCTTCTAACATCAAGTTTCCCCTTTTTAATTTAATTGATTCGTTATGCGATTCTTGAAATGCTACTTGAAGTTCTATCATCAACCTCTTCACCATTTTCACTCCCTCTTTCATATCCACTCTCACAACCATAAAAAACATGGGATTCGTAAACTTAGGCCTCGAAAGTGTAATGTATTATAATGTCATCATTGGACAAGTTCTCACTATCACTTAATGACTAGCCATGAAAGTGGTAAAATTGCGCTCAATGGGGGATTCGGTCCCTCTTCCTTATCACTGTCACTAAGGGTGGCATTGTATGAAATTGGTTGCTTGCCATCTCTTCTTAGTTTAGAGGGACATTCAAACGCCCTATGGTCATACCCTTCACAACCAAAGCAACGGTTCGACTCTTCCCTATTTAGTTCTTCATTTTTCCTTTTAGAGAATTTTTCGGCTTTGCCATACTTAGATTTATCAAATTTCTTGAAATAATTTATAAGATTATCTTTTTTAAACTTAAGAAATTTTCTAGCAAGCATAGTCATATCTTCCAAGTCAAAATGACTCTCATCATCCAAAACTTGTTTTTCGTCTTTTTGGGCTTTCAAAGCGAGGCCCTTATCTTTCTTATTTTGGGTCTTAGAGGAAAACATGTCAAGTTCATAGGTTTGTAAATCACCTACGAGCTCTTCTAGTTTCGTAGAGGCTAAAGTGGGTAAAGAATTCATCACGGTCACTTGAGGAATGAATCTATCGGGTATGGACCTTAAAATTTTCTTTACTATTCGGTCGTCGGGTATTGTTTTCTCCCAAATTAAATAATGAATTAACAATATCTGAAAGTCAAGCATAAAATTCATCCAAAGTTTCATTTTCAATCATTTTAATGGTCTCAAATTGCGTGGTTAGGTTTTGGAGTTTCGAATCCTTTACGATAGTAGTTACCTAGTGGGTGAGTTGCAAAATATCCCAAGCCTCTTTAGCGATTTCTCACGTCATGATACATCATAATTGATCTGGTGTGTCCACACTAAACAATGCAATAAAACCATGGGAATTAAAATTGGCTAGTTTAAGTTCATTCTCACTCCATTTTTCTATGGGTTTGGGGACACGTTCATTTTCTACTAAACATGTAGGTGGGGATGACCCGATAACGACAGACAACCAAACGCTCACATCTATGGACTTTAGTTCCGATTTCATATACGCTTTCCAGTACGCATAATTTGAACCATAAAAAACTGAAAATTTTGTAAACGGGGAAAATTCCATTTATAAGCTAAACACAAAAAGGACCTACATGCAATAACTTAGCTCTTCTGACTTTGATACCACTTGTAAAAGTGCGGAAGCCTCCAAAATATAAATTCTTAAAATTTACGTGATGATTCAATTAAATACCCAACTAAAATTTCAATTCAAATTTTTAAACAAAAACTAACTTCAAATTTTAATTTCTTCAAAATTAAAATTAAGTTAAACTAAAAGTGAAATTAAACTTCTCAAACAAATTAATTTCCACTTAAACAAAATTAATTTAACCCAAGTCCTAAAATTTGCCTAACAATGATTTATTCTAATTCTCTATATAGGTGAAACCAAATTTTATCAAATTAAAATTCTGGACCTGAATTAAATTAAACTTACCCAAATTATAGACTAGCACCAAATTAAAGAAAGATTGCAAATTAAACCCAAATTTATCTTTTTAACCTAAGCATGCGTTCTAGATGAGTTACACAAGATAAAAAAAATAATCTCACTACACGGTGATGTACGAGAAAAAGCAAATTGGGAAAAACTTCGGACGGCCCTTGCATATCAAACCACTAGATATGGTTTTACAATTACAAGATAAAATACTCACAACACTCGACTTAACTCCCTTCAAGCCCCGACGTTTCTTCTTGCAAATACCTCTATCTAGTTAATAACCACGAAATCCATCGTAGTCTTGGAGTCCACCAATAGAATCACAACAACCATCAACCCCTCATGGTTCCTTTCACCATGTGAGAAAGCCACAGCAAATACAAGTTCTTCTCCTTTGTGGGTAGAGAATAAACCCAAACTTCTCTTCTTGCCGGTTTAGAGAAAGCCTGGTGCCAAACAAACTCTCCAAGCAATATATATATATATATATATATATATATATATATATATATATATATATATATATATATATATATATATATATATATATGGAAGCTTGGAATTTAAACAAACATGGGTGTATGTGTGTTTTGTAGAGTTTTAATCCACGAATTTACACACAAAACTTGAACGTTTAAACGAAAACTTTTTTCTCTAAAAGACTAGAATAAGGTGTGTCAAAAGTTTCTCTAAAAGGTCTTGTTCCCACAGTTTTTAATCATGTAAAAGAGGCGGGAAATGAAATGGGCAAGTGGAAAGTTGTTGAAAAAAACTGTAAGAAAACTGCCCAGGTCATTGGAACGACTTTTTGAATGACATTTCAGAAAGCATTACCCCAAACTCGTTTGAAGTTCGTCCAAAGTATCGTTCGAACAACTTTTCTAACGAGAATGCAGAGAGTATAAGTCAAAGTCATTGGAAAACTCGTTCGATTTCTCGTTCGAACGGCAATGTCATTCGAACGAGAATTCGAATGAAAATTCAGAAAACATTATTTTCACTTTTAAGCCCAAAAACTTTTCAAAAAATTCCAAAGAGATTTTTGCAGATAAAAGTTCATTTAAAGTATTTTACGAAATACACCCAATAAAAGTTCCAAGCTCCTGTATATATATAAAACGCATTCATGCCTTTGGAGCTTTGAAATCCTCAAATGTTGATGATGTGAAACATGTGTCATGAAACTCGACAAGGATGCAACTTTAATTCTTGGCCGCTACGTCTTCAACTTCTTTAAACATCGTAGGCTTGATAGGAACTATTTTATATCCTATGACTCAAATGGTTTTTACTAGAATTATGCCAAAACTACATATGGACTCAATTAGAAATATGTGTCCTTACATCTTCTTCCAATTTCCACTACAAATGATCTTAAATAACCCATTTAAAACCCTCTAAAGCCCTAAATACCCATTTTCCCAATATGGGCTTAATAGCACGCCAAATCAGTGGCCAGAAATGTGATAATGCACAAGGGCAATCTTATTTAAACATTTTTAGGGCACGTCATTCGAACGATATGAATCTCGTTCTAATGCATGTCCATCTCATTTGATAAATGTCTTTGCACGACCTTCGCGCGACCTGGGACTGTAATGCTGTGAAATCTCCTTTGAAGTCGTACTTCGCGTGACCATCGTGCGACATACAATTTCCCTTCTAGTGACCCACAAAGGTCGTTCGAACGACCCTTTTTTTATTATTTTATCTCCTTCAATTTTGATCCAACTTTTTGTAGTAATTCTCATCAAAGCTTACTTCGTTACATTTTATACGACAATTTAAATGAAATACTAGGGAAGGGTATTACAAACATAGTCCATTTGAAGATCATTTCATCTTCTTACTTAATAGTACTCAAAGATGGATTAGGACTAGTCATTTATTCACTATAAAGAAGAGGAACATCAAAATACTCCAGATCATCCAACTCGTCAAATTTCTCTCTTTCCATAAATTCTACGTAATTGCATAGTCATCTTCAACGTCCGAGTCATGATCACTAAAAGTGTCTTGATAAGCACTCTTACCACCATTATGACTTAAAGTTGAGGGACATTTCTTTGACATGTGACCTTGGCAAAAATATGTAATGCAGATAGTTTTACGGTGTGCCTCTAAACTAAAATCATTGTTGCCACTTCTTGGCAAAACTGAGTGAAAAATTCCATATCATCCTCACTAACATCATGGAAACTAAAAGCGAGAGATTCCTTCTAAGCCTTGAAAGCTATATTTTTCTCCTTAAGAGTCACTCCTTCGTGATAAGACAAATTGGCCTCTTAGGTTTGGAGAGATCCAACAAATTCGTCTACATGGATTGGATTAGAAAGAAAAGTTATAACCTCTTTGATGGCATCCACTTTTTCTACAAAATCTAAGAGGGAGATAATATAATATTTTATCAACAATTTTGTTCATTTTAATGGTATTTCCAAAAGAAAATATAGAGACAACTATGTCGTTCAAATCGGCATAGAAGTCATCAAAAAAAATATTCTCCATTATGGTAAGAAGTTCAAAATTGGTGGTAAGTCGTTGAAGCTTAGAGTGCCTCACGGTAGATGTGTCATCATTGGTTGTTTATAAAATTTACTATGCTTTCTTAGACATTGTACATTTGGATACATGTCTAAATTCACTCAGGGACATGCAACCAAAAATAGCGTTAAGTCCCTTCATGTTCCACTTACTCTTCATTAAATCGTTGTCATCCTAACTAGATATAATCTTACTAACTTGGACATCATCGATAAGGGTTTTGGGAAATGTCCATCCCAAAAGAACATTATTCCATATTTTATCCTCAATAGACATCAAGTAAGTTATCATATGGGTTTTCTAATGAGAATAATTATTACCATCAAATTGAGGATGTATGGGGGTTGAACATCCATCCATTAGACGCAAAATGATACAAACCTAGTTTTTTACATCTAAAATTTTGAGACCCCCTCTGATACAAGTTGACAGTGTGCATCTAGATGGTAGCTACCCAAATAAAAAATTAATTCCCCTAATTCAAGAAATTTTTTTTTTAATTTATTATTATAAAAGTGTTTAGAAATTCAAGAGTCTATATAAAAAAAATGTTTTACTAAATTTTATAATCTTCATGTTTTATCATCGTATTTAAGACAGTGATTATAAAATATGCAGAAAGAGTAAAATAAGCACAAGACTGAATGTACGAGGGAAAAACCCACTAATAAAAAAAATCTCGGGCCGATTAGAATGACAAATGAAATATGATAGAGTTTTACAACTAGAAGATAGAGAATTGAGCTCACAATACAATGACCGACTAGACACTCTTTTGCACCGTATTCTTCGTATATATCACTAACAACAAAAGAATGATTCACAACTGTGGCTAATTATTACCTGTAACCAATGCCTTCGAATTTTTTGCTAAAACTTTCCTTACTAAAGTTTAATCAACATTTTTCCTCGGGGGAACCTTCAAGCAATCAAAATTCTACATCTAGGATTTTTTTAGGGAATCCTACTAATATGTGTGTTGGGGTGTTTGTAAAGGTGTGGTACTTTAAATCTCAAAACCAATTTTTCCAAGATAAGGAAGAAAAATATTTAGTCACTAATCATAATAGATTTTTAAACACCGAGTTAGTAAATAGATCTATATCAGAAACAATGTCTTGAAAATATCCCAAATAAGAGGAGTGAAAAAAAAATTCTCTCATACACATGAAATGTTTTTATCAACAAAAATATTTTTTGAAAGCTCTCACACTTGGTTTGAAAGACTAAACAACAATTAACTTATATCCTTTGGATTTTGAAAAGATTTAAGCCTCAAATGCTAGGTGTCACACACTTATGGTGTCAAATAGTCACACTAAGATTTCATTCACCTAAAAAGTTATATTTTACACACTTACTAAGAAGATCTTAAAGGAAAATATTAAGAAAAATTGACTTTCGGTGTTGTCATACGCATCTCGATGCACTATCGTTACCACAATGAAATCCACTGCTAGAGCGAACCTGAAATGATCCAAGTCATGCCAAAGACTAGAAACTTTTCATGGTGACACATGCGAACAATGAAGGTTTATGTCACTGGGGCGAAATAGGACGTGCGAGTGTCCAAAAAATTTTCCAATTTGCCTTTAAAATAAGTTTTGAGGCAAACTTTATGTGTGTTTGTTTCCCACTTGAACACCCATACTTAAAATGCACAAAAAGATGCAATTATTTATAAATTAATATGAAAAGTATATTTTCATGTGTATTTGATAAAATTACAATACCTGGGGTAATTAAAAAGATTTTTCAATTATAAAAATAAATTAATCGTGGTGAATCTATGTCTGCTAAGTCTTATACCTTTTCCCAAATGGGGTACATGAGGTTTGGAATTAAGTGAATTCGATTCATTAATGAAGCTTTTATGTGACTTTTTCGATAGAGACTCATACATATTTTAGTTAAAAAATTTAGACAATCTATTATATGGAGAACATCTAATCTTATAGAGAAGACCATGTAATTATCATGTAGGCGAAGGATATAGGGGTCCTCTAACCCCAGTAAAATAGGCACCGATAGTGCCATCACCAATGGAATAGGTTCAATATCATTTTAGACCCTAGGAATTAGCCAAGATCATTATAAAGTTAGTTGTAGTGGGATTAGAAGTAGGTAGAAATGGGAGGCATCCAGTGGTATTAAAACCAGTAGTACCCACATCGATTGGTAGAAGGTCAGTTGATCCATCATCACGAGCCAAAACCCTACTTTCTTGGGTTTTTAGATCCTAAGGTGAAACACAAATGGTGATTGAACATCAAGTATCATCTTAGGTAATTGGACAACATGAAGGTGGAGAAAAAGGTGTTACTAAGTTTTCACTTCAGTGGAGATGACCTTTAGTGGTCGTTGAAGTATGGACATTTTGTTGCACGTTTTCATAAGAAGTACTTTCCTTATGCTCTTAAGGTGCAGAAGAATAATGACTTCATACTTCTTGAGTAGGGGTCTCACACGATTGTAGAATATGAACAAGATTTCATGAGGTTTTCTATTTTTGCACTAGAGGAGGTGATCCCAGAGAAGAAGACATCGTGTTTTCTCCGTGGACTTATGTGGCACATTAAACAAGTGATTATAGGGAATTTTAAATACACCACATATGCTCAAGTTATGGATGAATATTTGATGCATTGGCAGGACAAAATAGAGCATTATAGGATGTTGTAGAAGGCGACCCAATCTAGCGTCTTGAATAGATGGTGGTTCCAATGCATATTAAAGGGGATTACTGGTTCAATAATATATCAATCAAAATACACATCAACAGTTTTACGGAGCCCCTTAAGTAGGTTAGGCCAATAATAACATCAATTCAGACATAAAAAACTCTGTAGGTTCCCTTGACTAGAGTTTTCTTTCGATTTGGCAGTATGGGGAGTAGATCCTTAGCTTACCTGAATGAGCTAAGAATGGGTAGTAGGAGAATTCAGGTAAAGACACCACGATTTTAGTCATCATCATCACCAACAACATTATATACCCCAATGACTATAAGTGCTAGTTTCCCTGAGACTCCAGTCACCAGCGGCTCTTCTAGAACAACCTGACACACAACCCCAACCTCATCTCTCATGTGGATAAGTGTAAAAGATGATTCCTTATGAGGTGTAGGGATGGATCTACGCAATGGACAATAAGTTTTATTTTTATGAAACCTTATCTAAAGTATCATTTGATACAATTTCCACACACTCGGTTGTATCTTTTATATGTTTTGATATTTCTGGTATGTTGTCGATCTCATTGGATTTATCTATTTCTACTCCTTTGGGTGCGTATACCTGTATTTTTAAGTTGTGTTATGGGATTGGGAAAGATATTAGGGGTTATGATTCATAGCCAACTTGTCTCTTATATATATATATGATTATGATGTGATATTGGGGTTGAATGTCTAGTGATGTATGAGGGTCATATAGACTGTTGTGGGTGAGAAGTAATGTATGCTATGATGAACTAAGATATGTATGTGGTGTCCATGCTTTGGCTGGAGGGTAATGTCGCAACATATTTGTCATTTATAAACGAGTAGACTTAGGAGGATACTAATGTTTCGTTATAATATTTTTGTTTAGTTTTGGATTTCACCAACGTATTTGAGGAGGTGCCAGAGTTAACATAAATGAGAGATTTTAATTTGTCATATACCTAGATTTTGAGACTAAGACTATTTCAAAGAACTATACCGAATGTCACGGTTAAATATGAGGGAGTTGAGACAGAAGATTTAGCACCTTCTAGATTCGAGGTTCTTTTGGCAGAGAATTTTGAAATGGGAATCCCCATTTGTTTAATGAATAAGGGGGAATAATCTTTATGATTGTGCATTGACTATATCGAGGTGAATAATGTGACCATGAAGAATAAAGATCCTTTGTCAAAGAAATGATATGTTCTATCAGTAGGAGGGGGATTCTTTATTCTCTAAAATTAATTTACAATTAGGATGTCGCCATTTGAGTGTAAAAGAGGAAGATGTGACCAAGACTGCAATATTTACTATATTTGGTTCTCATGAGTTTAGGTTCATGCCATTTGTGTTGACCAAAGTCGTAGACGTATGCATAGACTTCATGCACTGAGTCTATTGGTCGTATTTAGATCAGTTCATTATTATCTTCATTGATGATATCTTGATTTACTAACATATAGGGGAGGATCATGACAAACATTTATAAATTGACCTTCAGGCATTGCAAGAGCATAATCTATATGAAAAAATCAAAAAGGGTGAGTTATAAAAGTGAGAGATGAATTATTTAGGGTACATGGTTTCGAATAAGGGTTTGTTAATAGGTCAGAGTAAAGTGTTGGGAATGTTAGATTGGGGACAAACCATGGAACATATTGACATATACAATTGTCTAGGTTTAACAAGTTATTATTTGATACTTATTCTTGGTTTCTTGAAGATAACATAATCGTTGATAGAGTTGATGAGGAATCAGATTCAGTTTTTACGGAATGAGAGGTGTTAGAAATCATTTGATACTCTCAAGGAAAATTTGACTAAAGCACCATTTTTCTCTACTAAGAAGTGAGGTTGAGAATTTGGTTTATTCCGATGCTTCCATATAGAGATTAGGTGGATTTGTTATGCAATAGAATGAATGGATTTCCTAGGTGACTCAGAATTTAAAGCCTTATGAGGTTACCTATCCAACACATTACTTGGAGTAGGCGGTCGTAGTGTTCCCACTATATTTTTGTAATACCTCCTATTTCTGGAAATTAATTAAATGAATTGTTAATTACTAATTAATATTTACGTGGGTGATTTAACGGGTAATTTATTGGGTATAATGGGTTTGGATTATAAATAAAAAAATTTAAATAGTTGATGACTTGTAAATTAAATCAACACGTTGGAAATTAATTTGACATTCCAGGTTGGTATGTTTGGATGGAATTTTCGACTGTATGGAGGCCCCAAAATGGTTTGTTTAATACTTTACTTCTAGTCCATGTTTCAGAGTACTTAGTAAGTATTTTGGACTTATTTATGGGTCCAAATATGGGCCCAACATAGACCTACGGGATTAGATCCTGTAATTTGTTTATTTCCTTCATTAAACATCATAACTCATCTTAATTAAAATGTTTGTTTCAAAAGGAGAGATTTGGGAGAGGAAGAAGAACATTCAAGTGAATTAACCAAGAATCAATATCCTAGCATCATTAAGGAAATAAATACAATCTTGCTTACCGTGTTAATATCTAATCGATTAATGACCTTCATTGTTATTAATGAACTAATGGATTAGAAACGCGTTCTTAGGATATAAAATCTTATTTAGATATGTATAATCTGATTTTGATGATAATCAACCCTTAATTAGTAATTTAAACTAATTAATTGACGATCCCTAATTATGTAATAAAGAAATCATGTAATCTTATCAATCAATTGTAATTGAATCATTGAAATATGAATTAGATATTGTTAGATGAGAATTGTACATGCTTTAATCTCTAAAACCAACATTTTATTCATGTTAATTGATGTTAATTTGTAGGACAATTACATAATTGTTGTGGAGAACATAAACCTAGGGTTTCATTCATGATTATTAGTTTGGATTTTTATATGAGTTGTTAATAATCCAAACCTTGTATAAATAGGTTCCTAGTATTCATTGTTTGGATGTATGTAAATGAGAAGGCCCAATTTGGAGTTATAGTGGCTTTAGGGTTGAAGATTTTCATCCATGGCCGCATTAGTTATAATGCTGAAGAAGAAGAGGATATGGGCGTCAGATTGATCCAACCCAGGTCAAATGTAGATTATCTAATTATGAATGTGTGGGTGTTAGTTTTATAATTTTTGGAATTTGTATGAATATTTTCCAATCATTGCAGAAGGCTGAAATTTTAGGTTGATCATTTTAGGTTTGGGCTTTGTCATGTGTTTGCTAGGTTAATGTTTTGACTAGAAGCTATTTTGTAGTTATAATCATTCTAGATAAGTTTATAGTTAATACGTTTCAGTATAAAAACCTCATTTAAGGACATTAATATTTGAATCGAAGTTTATTAAGTAGGGAAACGTTTAGAAATAGCGTTTATCACACATAGGGTGATGATGTATTTGTGACCCATTGAGTAGGGTAGTGGTTGTTTTAGAATAATTCTAATGAACGTTACGTGAGACAATACCTATAATATGTAGCCTTAGGAGTTTGTGGTATTGTACCTTATTCTTCAGTTCGTATATATGTATATATAAAAGGGTATATAAGTATATATGAGTATGGATGTTCTTAGAATATGAATTAGTCTTGACTTTACATATATACATATGCGGATAATTAGTTCGGCTGTGAGTACAATGCATGAATGTTAGATACATATGTGTCAAGATTCTGTCACACATTTGATATTACTTATTTAAGTGGTTATTGTTGATTGGTATAGTTATTGTATATGTGTATTGGTATACTTAAAAATCGATTAGATTATGAGGCTAATTTGGAAATACTTTTGTAAAGGTAAAATATTCTTGTTGGTATAGTTAAGTGGTTATTGTTGATTGGTATAGTTATATCAGACAGATAAATGCAAGTTTAAAAAATTAATTGGCAAAACACAAGTAAAAAAAGAAAGAAGAAACAAGAAAGTCAATATCTCTAAAAATATTCTAAATTTCCATTCATTATAAGGGGGAAGTCAGAGTATTAAATTAAAAGGTACACGTCCTAAGAGACTGAAAATCAAAAATACATAAAAAACTTTCCTAAGGCTTGGTACCAAGGGGATTTTCCTTCACAGGGATTTCAGTTTTCTTCTCTAAAAGTATGGGCATGGGTTGCGAAGTAGGGGCTTACTTTTGAACCTCCTCTTCTTATTCTATGGAAATGAAGGCAGAAGCTTCAGCGACTTCACCACCACTTCTTCTCCCACTATCAAAGTTCTAATCGAATGATTGGTCACTTCAGGGAAAGGGCCTATGGCATACACCTTTTAGGGGAAATTTTCAAACTTGTCTTTCCAGGCATCAAATCTTAAGGCATACTTCTAGAAGGGAAATTGTTTATAAGTCTCACATGCAAGGTATGCCCCCAGGTTACTCTTCATAGTGGCATGGATCCTCCCTTGGAGCTTAGTATACTTCACCCCATGCTCAAAATACTGCATATGCACCTCCATTCCTTTGGATGTCAGCAAGTCTTTCAAATTGTTAAGGTCCATAACTCGCGGCATCAGAAGATCCATGCCCTCATCAGCATAAAAACGTTTATCATGGTCCCTTTGGAGCTTGAGAAATTGGTTCTAAAGTGCCTCCACAACCACTCTACACTCAATTAGAACCATAACATCAGGGTCCTGAATCTAGGCCAAAGAATCTAGAGAAGTAGTGAGAAAGAAGGCATTATCCCTAAGGGTCTTCTCATTGAAAAGTCGGTCCTACTCAATAGTGGTGATTTATGACCTCACACCCATCATTTAATTTTTAAAGAATCCACCTCCATCCACTGATTTTTGATCGTTTGGTTCATTTTCTTTTAGGTCAAGTCCTATTATTCATCCATCTCCAAATCTTTGTTACACCCTTTCTGGACCTCGATGGCATGATCCATGAGGTCTTTTGTCAAATGCTGAGGCTACAAAGTGTGCAAAATATAAGAACGAAATGTATCAAAAAACATTTTCTATGGGAAAAAACACGTGTAAAAGTACATTTCCTATAATGCGAATACACTCCTTAGCATTAGTTGAATGTCATGGCTTCTTAACACGCCACTATATCAGAGTAGTTGGTCTTAGACACTGAGTTCAAACCCTCCATGGACGAGGCATAAGAGTTTTTCTCCTATAAAAAGGGATGTTTTAAGTACTCCTCCACCCAGAGGTCAATATTTCTTCCTTCTCTCCTTGTCTTGGCCAGAAGACTCAATGGAATCAATTAAGCCCCCTCCTTTTGAGGGGAAACCAACCCTTTGTTTGGGGATCACCAAATGGTTCCTTAAACTTTGAGACCACGGGTTGTAAGTCCCCTAGAATAAAAGGATCGCCCTCGATTGACCCATAAGTCCCATCTCCCCAGAATATGTTTGCAGCAAGGGCATCAGTAACAGACCCTAGAAATGGGCCTTCACTATAGATTGACTTTAGATTAACCCTATTAGCCAATTTTATGATGGGAATTGGAATGTCCACCACCGTGCCAAACTTCATGCACTTTGTGGCCCTAGACCTTTATCCTTTGTTCACCACAATCTCAACAACGGCTTATTAGGAGTACAAATATGCCATCATCCGCTCCTCCAATTCATCTACTCATTCATTAATAATATCAAGGTCAATTACCAAGGTCTAATTATAATGGTAAAAATAGAAGAAATGGTGATGTACTTAATGGGAGAACAATCAGAGTCTGACATAATCTCACCTCTGACTATAGGGAAGACCTATTCAATCTTAGGGGAAGCTGAGACTTACCCCTAAGCTTATTATCCTCACCACCAAAGTCCTCATGAACCTCAAAACTAATGGTGTTGATATCCTTTATCTTCCTGGGAAACACAATAAAGGGATCAACCCCTAGTGACTCCCCAACCATGATCTTGGGAGCTTATAGTTCACCCTCTAACATCCGGGCTTTAGTTTCAAACTCCATCCACTCTTAAAAGGGTTCTTTAAGGTGACGAGAACCTCAAAAGGTATGGAGACCAACTTCAGGGCCTCATCCATCCTATCATCTTCATCCTGATTGGGCTCAACAATTATTGCACAAAAAATACACCACTAAAATTCCGATTTGAGGTGAGTAAACAAGCTCAAACACGAAGGAATAAGTAAACTTTAACCTACCCATGACCGATGGGGTTCACCAGATGGTCGGGAAGCCAAATTTCTCCATAAGGTCAGGGGTGTACCAAGCTCCCCCAACAAAGAAGAACATATCCTTCCACTTTTTGAGGGCATTGTATTTGAACTTGGCGAAGACCACTGAATCCTTAGGATCCATATTCTTCAACCCTTTTCAATGGGTTTCCTTTTCACTTGTACCCTATAGATCTTGAAGAATTGGGTTAGGTGATATCATGATTTCACTCACTAGACTCCATGAAAGCCAAGATTGTGGCGATCAGAGAGTTGGTCACCAACTGAGAAGGGGCTATCCCGATCGCCTTCCAAATTCTCACAGCTAGAAAAATATTTGGAAAACAACTTTGGATAGTTATTTAAAATGTGGAAAAGTTTCAGCCCTATGGATATTTGATCAATCATGCATTGCAAGGAAAAATAAGAAGTAGGTTTAAAGATTAAACCTAATGTTTTAAGAATTCATAGCATAGCGAATCTTGTTGTGATTTTTATAAGAAGCAATTGCTTGATGATAAAGATGATATTACTACCCATCCAAGGTCTTCAAAACCCTTCTTAACCTTTTGTAAATCTTGGATATTCTTGTGTATGATCCTCCCCAAATATAGGTAGGTGTGTGCTCACCTTTTGATATAAAAACCCTTCCTGATGAGTGAGATATGGTCCTCTCCCTCCAGACCTCTTCACAAAATGTGAATATTGTTTTCTCTCACACCTTTAAACCCTTAATGATGAGCATTAACTTTAAAATCCCTTCCTACCCCTTTATATACAAGTACAAAAGATTATCTTCGATCAAACTAGGTTTTTTCAGAGTTTGGTCCTTACTACTTGGGTATGTTGAATACACTAGGGAACAAGATAAATAATTAAATTGGCTTCAAATAAATATGTAGAAAGACCAATTGCCATTACTGTAACCCAATTTCTTTCGTTATTTAATCATAATTAATTCCACTAAACTATTATAACTTCAAGCCAAGTTTATTATCTTAGAAATCATTCGAATATAATGAGTTCTTATTTGCAAAGTTTCTTATGGTACATAATATGATTACACACGTTAAGTGTCTGATACCCTCTTGGTTAAATCAATTCGTCGTTAATATATTTTAATCATCATATAATTAATTTCCATGATTCTCAAACTTAACTTATCTTCTACTCCACCATAATTTTCTTGGTCGAAATAAAACATATAAGTTTATCAATGGGTATCATAATACATGGTATCCCAAGGAGGCAGACTCCTCTTAATTATGATGGAAAACCTACTTATATAATTGTGACCTAATATGCGGGGATAATTTGATTCAATCTATCGCACCAATAACAATTAAAGAGATAACTACATAAGCACCTCAATCCTCATAATTTTCGAGATTAATAATTTGTGCCCCATTGAAAATGATGTAAGATTTCTTGAGTCTAATATTGATAGCCCTTAGACTTAAATCTCATGTGTGGTCTTGTTTAATATATTCATGGGATGTACCGATCACAATCCTTTGTCAAAATGTTGTATAAGTTACTGAACCATCTCACCGGTTCACCGTAGTTTGAGATAAGCTACTTGGATTCCACTAAAATTGTTCATGAAGGATTCCAGACCCTTATCTAGGATGTGAACATTTTAGTAGTGCTGGAAACAGAATCTGAATCCCCAACTAGTCAACCCGAAGAAACCTCACCGGAATTCATACTGACCTTTACTGATCCACTTGTTTATAGTATGTTTAATCCCAATATAATTAATTCTCATAACTATGATTCTTATTTGAAAATAAATCGACACACCTTTACCAAAAAATAAGCGTCATACATGGTTTTAGGAATTAAAATCCAATAATATCGAACTTAGTCTTATAGCCATTTATCTAACTCCCAACCCATCTACCAACAACTTTTTGCCTATCAGTAGAGGATAAGTGTTATATGATACTTTCTAGGTCATAAACTTACCACCCACTTTGTTCAATATCTCAAACTAGGTTAAACCCTACCTTAATATGCTTAACCCTTTATTGGGTTGCATGTTATCTCAAACTTGCAATCGTACCATTTCAAACATTAAAAGTGTGATAGCTAATTCCACTTGAAGGAATATCATTTAAGTTTCTTAGGCAGTAACCGATCCATATTGCCTTTTTAGTTATCTCTGAAGTGACAACAATTTTGGCCTCCGTAGTTGAGTTATCAATCCAATATTGTTTTACACTTATATAACTTATAAGGCTACATCCTCGAGTAAAGACATATTCTAAAGTAGAAAACTTAAAATCCTTATATGACCAAAAACCTTAGTCTTTGCACCGAAAAAGGTAAAAAACTATTAGACTAAATTTTGCTGCCATGCCGAATGCATAATAGATTTTGGTCTTTACACATAATCTATCACTACAAAAAAGTAGTTTTTGGGACCGAACATTTTGAGACAACTAAAATCTTATTTCCTTAAGCATACTTTTTAGGATAGGTAAAATTGATAGTCTTAAAAGCTAATAGAATTTAAAATTCCTATCGTTACCTGCCTTATAAAGTACTATTAATGGGGCTTCTTATTAGTGACCGTCCCAAATAACACACTTTATGATATAGCTAAAACAATTAGTTTCCACCTAAGATCTTTTATCTCCCACTTCTCGAATTTTCCAATTGCATTCTCCATAGAAAAAGTGTAAAAAAAGGCAAGAGAACCCCAAAGAACCCCGTTATTTTTTCTTCAACCTGGGAAAACCCATTACTCCTCTTCGTTTGGATAAACTCATTAACGATCCGAGATTTAGGCAACCTCTAGGGTTCTCGGGGGCAAGCCATATTCTTTCGCTCTTGGTTATTGTGGGATTATTGCAGTGTAGTTCGTTAGCTATGGTTTCAAAAATTAGGGTCAATTGTAATTGGAAATTATCAATTAAGGGTTTTATGGTTGAAGACATCAAATTAGTTTTGTTATCTATTGATTGTTAATTCTCTTATTTGGGTGATGTTAAAAAGAAATAAAGGGTAATTGAAACGTAATTTGATTTCTAGTGAAATTGGTTGGTTATTGAGATAGTTACTTATCAACAAAAAACTGGTTGGTTATTAGCATAGTTGGAGTTTTTATTGTAATAGAAATTACTTATAATTTTATAATTATATCATAATTGTGACTTTAAAGAACAACTATTTGTTTTTCATTGATGGGTATTTTATAGGGGATTACTTATTGCATGATGGTTTTCATCGATGTTCTAACATTTGATCTAATCCAAGGCCTTCAAGTTATAATAATGTCAAATTGATAATTTTATTTCTTGATGGTTAATCTATATCTTTAATTTTGTGTTGTGTTGTGTTGATGTGTAATGGTGATAGGAGTTTGAGGGTGAGCCAATGAAAACCCAGATTTTCAGTTAGTTATTATAGTATAGTTTTAAGATTAATTTATGAGAATATTTGTTTACTAGCTTGTGTGAACGTAGATAGAATTTATGATATGTTTGTTTCTAATTGATCATTTAATCCATGTTATTTGCGAGGATTTTATGCCATTAATCTTATTTACTATTCGATTATGATATTATTTTTTGATATATGTGAAGGACCCGAGTTATACCCACGTCCATCTTAACATTCAATATATTCATATGGTAGTGACGCCACGATCTTTAAAGAATCTAACAAGATAAATATCGTATTTAACTATATCTCTTTGGTTCATTCATTTGATAATTACATAGGTTTCAATTGTTGTGTTTAATTTTCTATAAAATTATTTAGTGTAACAGGTTTGAATTATTCAAAACGATTACATGGTTTAAGAGGATTTTATGTTCGATCTTACCCTTTTCTTCAATTTTCAATTCATGAATGAAAGAAAAACTTATCTTAGGTTAGATGAGAATGTAATTGTAAATGTGCTGAAGAGCCTTCCCATGTATGCTTGTATTGGATAAATGATTCAATTCAGGTATGCTTGTTATCAAAGTTGACCAAATAAAGTGTCTTGGTTACCATTTCTTGTTTTGGTGGTTATTTCCACATATTATTGTATTATTAATGAACATGTCAATAGGTATTGATTATACAATTACTATTCTTAAAAATTGACAATTTATATTATTTCAGGTTGATTAGAAGACTCATTACTAGTTGTTATATACAAATTAGGGAGTAGAGGTTGTTATGTCATAGTCCGGAAAAGCTTCTAATTTTCGGAGTTAGTTTCTAGTTTATCTGGTATTATGCTTCTATTTTTAAGTCAATAAATATTAGATGTAATTAGTTGTATGAGTTGAGAAAATTGAAGATAATTTTTTGCCTTTTATCATGATACAACAATAGCTTTTCATGTGTGTTTTAACTTTATCTTTCACACACATGTGAATTGCAATTACAAGAGAAAAAATACCATCAATTGATTTCTCTAAAGCATGTAATTTATTACATATTTTTTTTTTGTTTTGAATTTATAATATGGTTACTTTCTTTCTCATCCCACGTGTGTCATTAGTTAGAGTCAATTTTATTTTCCTTTTTTACTTTTCAGACTTTATAAAAGATACACGTTCGCTTATCTTTTTGGAGGGTCATATACTAAATTTCAAAATGTTTACCATCACCTAAAATTATGTTTGTTTAATGGGCTTTGGTGGGTGGGGTAGGGAATCTAAAGCAATAATGAAATTACCCAACAAGAGGCATGAAGCACCCTAAATGTATCAAAGTAACTAGAGGGAAGTGACCTTGTCTTCTCTGGACTCCCAATTTTCGTAATTGACTGGTATACGCTATTTTTAGGGTTAATAATGGGCTTTTGGAGGCAAAAAATAAAAATAGAAATTTTGTGATTTAAAAATAATCACAAAAACCCTAATATGTACCAAAGTATCCTCTAATAAGTGATCGTATCATTATTGGACAACCGATTTCATAAATTCGCAAATAAACATTTTTAAGGCTTAAAATGGGATTTGGGGACACGAACTTAAATCAACAACTAATGGCTGAAAGAAGAGGCACAAACACTCTAAGAGGTAACAAAGTTACTTATCGGGGGTGACCTTCTCCTCATCGGGCATTCGATTGGAAAAATAGACTACTATAGCACATATAGAGGGTAACAATGGGTTTTATGGTGCAAAAATAAATATAATAATCAAGTTCCCTGAAAAGAGACATAGATATTCAAAAAGGTGCAAAATAAACTTGTGGTAAGTAACCATGTCGTAACGAACATCTAGTTTTCGAAATTGAGTAGTAAATGCTTATTCTAGGGTTATAATGGGTTTTAGGGGTCATAAACCCAAAATCATCAGAGTGACGTGAAAAGAGGCATGGACACCCTAAGGTTCACAAAAGTAACATGTGGGAAGTGGACGTTTCCTAATATAACTCCCAGTTGTCGAAATTCATTACTTGTAAGGACATTTTTGTCCATTATCAATTTATTTGTCTTATACTGCTACACCATTGAAGAAGTTCAAGATCACATTCACATCAAGACGGATCCAAATAATCAAGGTTCTTTAACAAACAGCCTCCATATGGTTAACTTTATTAAGGTTACGTTTTAGGGTACCTTAATAATGCACTTAGAGTATTGGGATATTTTTTAAAAAATATTTTCTATGTGTTGGAGGGGAGATTTAAATGTATTTTTTTTCAAAAATATATTTTTGGAGTTTTTACGGTGGTACATTTACTGAAAGGATAGACGAGAAAAAAATTATTTTTTAATCATCTGGTTCGAATGATACCGTATCTGGTTCGAACGACATTGCATCTGGTTTGAACGACTTTTATCGACTTAGTTTTTTCTACAAAATCTCATTAAATAGTTTTTTTTTTCTTTAAGAAGTCCACACTTTTTGAAGAAAGAAAACTGTGAAACTGGAAAATCCTTTTGGCTTCTTCTTTTAGGGTCTAATCCCTTTTGTTTTCAATTCACGAGATCCTGATATCTTTATGTGAGTTATTTTGTAACCCAAAGAACATACTTTGCTATTATTCATCCTTTGTGGGAAGATCTCTACAACCGAGAGTTGCATGCTATTGTGGAGTGAGTCTCTACGAGGATTATGACTGTGTGTCATTGAGGATCTTCTGCTTGTTGATTCTTTACTGAAGGCTGTGTGTTTGGACTGTATGTCCTTGTGGTATAGTTGCGTGTGAACCACTATTGATTTCTAATCAATGCTTGGAACGTTTGATGAAGACATCGTGTGTTACACTTATGGGCAATTATCAGGTTGTACGTAAGTCAATGGTCTTGTAAACTTGTCAAAGTTCTAGAAATAAAGGTTTTGCCCTTTGGGGATTTTTCCAGAATTTTGTGCCACATGTTTACTTGATTTGTTTTGAGACGTAGTTCCATATTTTAGTGATAAACTAAAATTGGTTTAAAATTAGGGAATTTGTGAAAACCACCGAGGCAATTAATATTTTGCATTTTCAAATTTGTATCAGAGCCTGTTGCACTAATTTACTATGTAGATCCTATAGTGTAATTTTTTTTTGTTATTTGTGTTCCTCTTTGAATTTGTTTTCTCAATGGATTCTCATACTGTTGATGTTATTAGTCAAGATGAGTTTGATAAAGTTTACGACCGAGCGAAAAAATTACCGCTTTTGAATTTGAAACTTTGCAAAAGAATTAAAATTTTGGAAGAAGAAAATTCTCTTTTTAAATATAAGTTTGAATATTTGCAAATGTTTCAAACTCAAAGAGATATTTGTCGTGAACACTTAGTTAATTTGTGTATTAACTTTGATTCTTGAAAAGTTTCCAAAAAGGAGAGTGATGATATCCCTAGTTTTAGAAAAATAATTGGAGTACTTAAAAAATTCTAGGGTTCTTGTTTGTGTCGTTAAGGATGAAAAATTAATCGATGATGTTACGGCATGTGAAGAGACTCTTACGGATAAGTTTATTTTAATTGAGGATGAGTGAAATAAACTGTTAAGTTTAATTGATAACTTGAAAAAGAAATTTCTAACTTTGGAAGAGTCTAATTCTTTGCTTGAGTCTAAAATTTTGAAGTTGAAAAATAATTTGAAACATTCGAGTAGTTTGTGTAGTGATGGTAATAGCTCATCTTGTTATAATGCTTCCGTTGCAAAAGCCGGAACCATTATTTGTTTTAGAGGGTCAACCGTTCCTAAGGACATTAGAAAAGGTCATCCCATAGGTGTCGTTCAACCCGTTTACATTTGTTCATATTGTTGTATCAAAGGGCACCATAGGCATTTATATTTTGATCTTTGAAGAGGTCCTAGGAATTTTATGTCTAGTGTTCTCGTGATTCCCAATACCCCCACATGACGTTTCACATCTATTTGGGTTAGGAAATCACTTTTAGATGCACTAGATTTTAGACAAGTCGATTCCCATTGGCTTCCACATAATTCTTGTCTTGCTATATCATATAGATGATTGTGTTTG
Source organism: Sambucus nigra (assembly GCA_949130495.1). Lineage (NCBI taxonomy): Eukaryota > Viridiplantae > Streptophyta > Magnoliopsida > Dipsacales > Adoxaceae > Sambucus > Sambucus nigra. The sequence goes on from OX422215.1 coordinate 252,143,302, forward strand.
CATGATTGTCATACACTAGTTGTTCTTATTGATATATTCTTGCTAGTGTTATGACATGTGTACTTTTTATATGAGTTTTTTGTTTTTGAAAAATTTTGGAAAAATACAAAACGATTTTATTTTGATAAAATTTGAAAAATCCAAAAAGATTTTTGTATTTTGTTTAGCACCATATATGACTTGACATTTAGGATGACCGAGTCACAATTTCATTCCCTTTATACATGTGACTATTTGATTGTGTTTTAAGACAATAAGTCATGTCATTCATGTTCTTTATAGTGTTTGGAGTCATTACGATGTAATTAGGTGTTAATACCTACATGATTGACTCATTATTTCCTTTGATGCACACGAGCGTAAATTTGTTTGAATATTATTCTTGTCGAATCACATGTTGGTTACGTGTTTTGATCTCAATTCTGTCTTTTAAAACAAACCAAATGCGATAGAACAAGATAATAAAAGGTGTGCATGTTTTAAACTGTTTGTCGTGAGTTTCTTGGAATTTTAAAAACGGTGAAGGGCTAAGAAAGGTACACATCAATCCTTTTCGACTAAGACACCGCTTAATTAGACTTAAAAAATTGAGGTATTTTAATTATCCGGGGTTCAAAGAGGTTTAAAAGAGCCCGAAAAAATTTAAAGGCAATAAAAAAAAATTATGCCAAAAAGGGACCATTAGGTTTATTCACCAATTCTCCAATGTTTGAGAATTTAGATCACCTCAAAAAGAAAATATATATGAAGGATTTTGGTTGGAGAATTAAAGCAGTTTTGCACGTCCTAAATAAGTCTTGAAAAACCGTTAAATATTTTTTAGACGTTATAGATGTGATAATCATGTAGACTTTGATTTGTTGATTTTCATTTAAGACGACGTCATCTAAATTCAACACTTTTACACGTAAGGATGGTTTTGATGCTCATTCGTTAGGAATACAGGATATGCATCGTGCACATATGACATGATTGCATTTTATTTCCTATCGAATCTATTCACAACCATTCATACCGTTTCCATGATTTGGTTATCTTAGTATGAATTCATGGTGTGTGTTTGTAACACTTTTGTATAAAAATTTTAAAAATCAAAAATAGTTTGTGGATTTTTTTAGCATATCCTGCATCGAACATGTTTTTCATATTTTTTTACCTTCTTTATTGTGACACCCCCATTTGATTTATTTGGTTTATTATTTTCCTTGTCTATTTTGGACAAATAAGAAGGGGGAATGAATTATGATATTATGGGGGAGTTTAAGTATTTGGTAGATTTGATTATGCTTACATGTTTTATGTTTATATCATTTCAAACTCGATACGTCACGAGGTTTTTGCTTTGTCTCATGTGTGTAGGTACAATTGAAGATTTTTGGATTGCACACCCAGATGATGACAAAGAATGTTTGAAGTTTGTTGAAGATTGAAAAAGTTTGAAGACTTGTCATTTACCTTTTGAGTTTTGGGTTCATGGGAGGGTAGATATGTACAGGTCATATTTTGATTGATAATTTGGATGTTTTTATTTTGTACCGGTAGAGACATAGGGGGAGATTTGTAAGCACATTTTTGTCCATTATCATTTTATATGTCGTATACCGCTACACCGTCGAAGAAGTTTAAGATCACATTCACATCAAGACGGATCTAAATAATCAAGGTTCTTCAACAAATAGCATTATATTGCCTAGTGGCAAAGTCATATATCGTTCATAACAAAATGGGAAGGAGATGTTTTGCGATGAGATTTTTGATCTAGTACCAGAGTGCTTTGTAATTGATGAGTCCCACATTGTTTAACATATTGAGGAACCAACAGAAGTGTTGGAATGCATGAAGGATGGACCATAAGAGTAGATTCAAGATCTTAAGGAACTAAACTTAGGAGTTGAAGGTGGCGATGAGTGACACATCTTCACTTCCAAAGGCTTAAATCCTAAACAGTGGGCGAAAATCATTAGATTTCATAAACAATTCACAAATGTATTCATGTGAAAGTATACGAAAATGTTGGTGATAGATCCAGAGGTGAGTTATCACAAGTTGAATGTTTTACCTATTGCTTTTCCCATGATATAGGCTAGGAGAATCTATAATGATGAGATAGATTTTAAAATAAAAGTTGAGATGGAGAACCTTCGCGCCGTTGGGTTCATAGAAACCATTCAACACTTAGCATGGTTGTCCATAATTGTGCCAGTGTTAAAGAAAGATACAAAGAAAATACGGGTCTCAATGGATTTCAGAGATCTAAATCACGATTCTCCAAGAGATGAGTTTCCTCTGCCCAATATTGGTAGTTTGGTAGATGCCACCACCGTTCATGAAATGTATAGTTTCATGGATGGGTATGTGGACTATAATCAGATTAAATTGACCCGATGGATGTGGCAAAGACAACTTTTAGATGCCTCTAGGGTATTTCCACTACACTATCATGTGTTTTAGAGTAAAGAATGGAGGAGAGACATATCTGTGAATAATGATGGTAATATTTCACGACTTGTTTCATAACATACTAGAATTCTAAGTCAATGATTTGGTGGTGAAGTCCAAAAAAGAGAGTAGGCATGTACAAGATCTTAGAAGAGTCATTGAATGGTGTCAGAAGTACAACATGAGGATGAACCCCTCAAAATGCGCCTTTGGAGTTATCATGGGGAAATTCCTAGGATTTGTCATTAACTAGTAGGGTTTACAAGTTTACGTAGAAAGATAAAAGGCCATTTTGATGATGTCGTCGTCGAAAAATTCGATGCAACTCGAGAGTTACTTTGGAAAGGTCTCTTATCTAAGAAGGTTAATACCGTCATTTGCAGAAGTCACTTACCCTTTCACGTTGCTCATGAAATATAGAAATGGGTGTGTGTGTGTGGGGGGGGGGGGGAGGGGGGGGAGGAGCAAAATAAGGCGTTTGAGAGGGTGAAAGAAATATTGACATATTCTTCAACCATGATCCTAACGAAAGTATGCTACTATTATTGTACCACACTTCTACAGAGTGGTTTATCAAGGCCTTTCTTGACCAAGAAAAAAAATAAGTGGAGCGACTTGTGTATTACTTGTCCCTGGTGATTTCGAGAATGAAGCCCAGGTACATGATTGTAGAAAGGCATTCTCTGGCTTTCGTCTTTGCAACTCATAAATTAAGTCACTACTTGCTACCCTTTATTGTGCATACTATCACTAAAAACATTCATATCAAATATTTACATGCATGGACTATGTTGGTAGGAGGAGAACCAGGTGGTTCTTAATACTCTCGAAATATGAACTAAATTTCCTTATTTCAACCGCCATTAAGAGCCAAGATGTGGATGATATCCTCAACAAATTCCCAAGTAAAAACTTTGGACCTCCGAGTTAGGAGCTATTAGTGGAAAACTTCCAAACTAATTTAGATGAATAGATGGAAGAATGGAGTTTGGAGTTTGACGACTCATGCATGCAAGGCAATGGTGGATCAGGTGTTAAACACTCAAGTTATAAAGAGAAAGTCACCCACTCTTAAAAGTTGTATTAAAAGTTATCTAACAATGGAGAAAAATATGAGGCTCTCATACTTGGATCAGTATAGTCTTTGAGAAGAGGAATCATAGTACTTTGTATATGAGGAGACTACAATCTGGTGGTCAAGCAAGTTAATGGGGAATTTGTGCTCAAACATACTGACCTTTATCCATATAGGGTAATAATTAAAAGCATGTTGGGACGGTTTTTAGTTGTTAAAATATAGAGGCACCCTAGGATGATGAATAGTCACCCATATGCTCTAGTAACAATTACACATAAATTATAAATCGAGGAGATTGAGGCCACGATCACTATTTGGCAAAGAACAGTTCCCACCATAATGGAATCTATATTCCCAAGTCAAGAGCATAAGGATTTGATATTTTTTTAATTATAAATAAATTGGATACACGCGAAGGGGAAATGAAGTTGTTAGAGTTTGAAAATTTACACATGCTGAAGGGTACACTGTACTTCAAAGCCCCACGTGGTTTCTTAGCGCGATATGTAGAGGAAGAGGAGGCCCAAGAGAAATTGAAAAGCGTTCACAATAGGCATTGTGTGGACATAAACAACCCCACCTTATAAGCATCCATAGCGAGGGGGATATTATTGGTCCAGCGATTGCTTGCACATAACAAGGCATCTGAAGTACCAAACCCAGTTTGATGCACCAATGGATTTAAAATTTGTGGAAATTCTGAAAGATTTGAGGACAACCTACATCACATATCTCAAAGATAGAGAGATACCTAGTGAGAGGGATGATGAGATTTAATTGAAGAAAAGAGTCCCCCCCCCCCCCACGCCATTTCTACTTGGTGAATGGGGAAATCTATAGGAATGGGTATAATGATAAGGCCTTGAGATTTATGGTGGGGGGAAAAGTAGAAAGAGTACTAAAAAAATCCCACGAGCATGCACACATGGGTGGAACCAAACTATATGACCAGTGAATGACCCTGGGGTACTATTGGCCAACGGTGGAGGCCGATTCTATAAGCTTTTTAAAGAAATGTAGATCATGCCAAATTCATGGAAATGTTTTCATACCCCTAGATGAGTTTGCAAAGTCAGTTATTCCTTACACATTCCACACTTGGGCATTTAATTTTGGAAGAAAAATCAGGCCAACCTCTCATGGAAAAGCCTTCATTTTGGCCTCTACGTAACTGTATAACAAGTAGGCGAAAGAAATTCCTCTAAGAAGGGATACTACTGAAGTCGTCACCCGGTTCATTCAAAAGTACATATTATGAAGATTTGGCATCCCAAGGGTCATTCTAACAGATAATATCAAGTATTTTGTGTGCAAGGAGATGGGTCCACTCATGGACATGTACAATATCATCCATAACAGCTTGGCCATTTATTATCCCAAAGGGAATAGTCATTCAGAGGAAACAAACAAGACGTTGGTCAATATTTTAAATAAATTGCTAGAAGATCTTCGTGGAACATGGGATGACAAACTACTAATGGTTTTCTGGGATTACAGGAACTCCAAGAGGAAGCCGACTGGCTTTACCCTGTTCTCTCTATTCTATGGAACAAATGTTGTCCTACCGATATAATTCAATGTTCCTTTAGCATGAGTGGCCTTGAGGCATAATTTAGCACCTAGTCTAAAATTGTACAATTAGAGGATTTATATGATCATCGTGATAGAGATAAGGAACACTTAAAAGTATACACTGAGAAGTTATCTAGAGATTATGAGAATCTAGTTAAGCCTAGTGAATTAAAAGTGGGAGACTTAGTTTTGTGAGCATCCACTCATCATCTAAGGAACATGTCGTCCTTAAAACTTAATCCCAACTAGGAGGGGCCATTTGTGGTTCGAGGAGTAGGAAGGTCAGGGTATTGTTAAATCTCAAATCTAAAGAGTGAGTGCATGCAATTGATAAATTACAAATGGCTCTAGAGGTACTATGTTTGAAGTGCCTTAACTTTTTTCCAATATTTCATCCTAGAAAAGGAAAGTACCTTAAGTTAAAAGAAATATCATTAATGACACTTTTTTGTAATGGCACAGCGAAATATCACTTTTTGCATAGTGAATACAATAGTGCATGTTCTCTTATGACCACTTTCTATCGTAAGTTTTATGATTATATTTATAGTGTTTATTAGTTTACATAACCAAGACTATCATGCATCTCTTCACAAAATTACCTCAGCAAATGAATTTAGAAAAAAGGATTTTTCTTTTGCTAAGTTATTTTTTATGAGAAGAGAACCTGAGGATTCTCACAGGATGAGATAAAAGATATTTAATTTAATGAGATTTGATCATCATACTTGGGGGATATATTTGCATCCCAATGAAAAAATATGATGAGCAAAACGCCTTTTGCCTATAATGTTTTGAGGGATATTCTTCCAAAACGGATTTCCTAACAAAAATATAGAAAGGAAGTACACAGTTTTAAAAGGTTGATAAAATTATACAAATTGTATCTCTATTATAACATATAGGGGAATTGGCTCCCACTCTTATTACATGTTAAAACAAGGCAAGTATCCCACAAAACATGAAAAAGTTACATATATTACTCACTAACTTGTGAGCAGGCGCTCCAACAAAAAAAGAAAATAATTATTATTAACACTTGCGTCTAATATTGCAAGAAAATACTCCCACGGAATAAGGAAAATTTCACAACATGTGAAAAACGTGCAAGGAAAGGAGATTGAAATACAATGTAAGGACGAATATAAAAAATATATATATTCTTTCCCGTTCAAAAAAAGTGATCTGCTCGAAACAGAGCAGTCCACGATATTATAAATACATAAAGGAATTATCTACAAGTGTCCACTCAGAAAAAAACAAAAGGAAGATTCTCCTTCGAGTAGAAGCCCTCAAATGATGGCCCAGCCTCTCAAAGAAATTCCCCCTTAATTCTATCCATTTCAGCAACGTCCTTTACCTCGTCGGATAAAATCTTAGCTAACTTAGCTTCCAATGCTTTGATCTCTTCCTGGACGCTATCAGTTTTTGAGCGATGTCTCTTGGCCTTGGCTTACTTGAAACACTTGGATTTTATTAATATCTTGGTGGTAGTACAGATAAGTCGGTGGATAGAGGCATCAAGACAATCGAGCTTGAAGTGGTAGCACTTATGTAAGTCGTTAATAACTACCAAGAATATGCGAGCATCCAACCAGTAATTTCACTTGGAGGAGTTGATGTGAACTTATGAACATGACTGAAGAAAGCCTTTCAGTTGATAATGGTCAATATGTGAATCTTACAAACACTCCTAGGTGTAAAAGTCTCAGGGTTAAAAATTAAATATAAATAGCATGATCCTCTCCTCAAAATATGTTAGGGTGGCACTCGCACCATATATCCTTCATATAAACATAGGTATCATCCATGTTTTTGGCATCTAAGACAGTTTCCATAGAGCTAGACCTATAAGGGGAAGAAAACTCCTCGCCAAACAGCTCACCCTTAAAACGATTAGGCTTAGAGCCCTCCTTGCTCTCACCAGCAGCTTCCCTTTTTTTTAGTTTATTTCTTCCTAAAAAAATATAATAAAGAGGAAAAGAGTAAGTTAAGTAAAATGATAAACTTCAAAATAATGGTAAGACTAATGGCAAGAAATGAGAAAAGACTTACTCGCATGCCATTAGGTGTTAGCATGCTAATAGAGAGTTTGCACTACTCCCTCTGACTAACCAGATGCTCTGTAATCAAAGGAACACTAGTGACACTAACCTAGAAATCAAAACAACAGGTAATGATCATTTGAGAACTTCGACGGAATAAAGAAACTAAAAGAATAAATTGAGTTGTGATAGATTATTACTTGAGTCTCCATAATTAAAAAAGCACCCGTAGCACTAACCCAAAAACTAAGAAATAGGGCAGTGTTATTTCATAACTTGAGTAGTAAATTAAATTTAAAAACCAAGTCTAACAAAATAATACTTATGGAGATCTCATAGCTATGCACACATAATGTTCCATAGTAAAAGAAGCCCTCGTAGCACTAACTTGAAAATAAATAAATGGGGAAGTGTTATCATCGCACTTGCACAATAAAAGCAAGTTACAATCCATGTATAGAGGAATAATACCTTGGTAGTGCTCACAGTTATTCTCACAGAATGTTCCATAGTCGAAGGAATGCTCGTATCACTACCTAAAAATGAAGAAATAGGAAGGCGTTACTTGAACACTTGCACAGCAAAAGAAAAGTATAGAAGAACTAAGTATGACTGAATAATACCTAAGGAGCGCTCGTGGCTATACTCATAGGAGGTTCAACAGTTAAAAGGACTCCTATAGTTCTAACTTGAAAGCATGGGAAAGAAAAGTGTTATAAGAACACTTGCATAGTAAAATCAAGATTAACAGAACTAGGTATGACAGAATAATACCTGAGTGATCAAATTCATGCTCACAAAAAGTTCCACAGTTCAGGGAACACTTGTAATGCCCACCTAATATAAGACATGACATCATAAAACATTCAAGAATTTTCACAAAACAAGTTCCAGGTGTACCAGATTAATACATGAGGTGTCATAGATGACGGAGTGCTTACAACAATACTTGCTAGAGACAGTTTTTAGAAGAACACTAGAAGAGCTCTCCTAAAATGAAAGCAAAAGATAATGTCAGTAATGGTACGATCATATGTAAAGAAAAATAGGAACTTTGAAAGCAAGTATAAAAGTGTGCCAATTGAAGTACCTGAATTCCCGCAGGAGAAGAAACACTCTAGCTTATAACAAGAAGTGGAGGGACACTCATACTAACCTATCAATAAAGAAGTTGTGAATAAAAAATTAGCAAAAGAGACAAAAATAATATAATGAATTACCCACATTGAATAAGCAACATGTGAAAAAGTCACACTCGAAGAAACACTATAAATAGGCTGAGTAAGGAGGGCATGGACTTGGGTCCTACTGCCCAAAGGAAGACAAACCCTTGAGATGGATATCCTCCAAGATGAAGGAAACCCTAGGATGATCACCCCCGTGGGCAAAAGTATGCCACTGGTAATGAAAGGATCACCCGTGAGAAATCCCTGCGTAAGAATAAGGGTTAAAAATAAAAAATAGTGTTATATTTTGATTGATAAGAAACATATTTAAAGAAATAAAAAGGATATGCTCAAATAATATCCCTCCAAATCTAGTTGCAGCACTGGCTGGGGGTAGGTTTGATGAACCGCTCGATGTAAGAGAAGCGAGTATCTTGGAAACTGGTGCTAGTGTAGCCAATTACACTTATCAAGAAAATAAAAAAGTGTTAGAAAATAATGTAAAAGGACTTGACAAAAAGATCTTTATGATCTAGTGGATACCTAAACTGAACGATCAGTTACAGAAGAACTCCTAACAGTAGTAGGATATTCAAAAGAGATTTGTAATATAAAAAATTGGGAATTTAGTTCACAAGCACCAGATTTTGGACGTTCAAAATCCAAAAGGAAAAAAAGGATAAATATTCCCAACACCTGTATAAACCTCTCATGCTAAGCCTAGATAAGACACCATCATAGAGTTCCTTGATAGACACGGTTTTGCCGCGACGCGAGAGTCACCTACGCGCCGGTCGTTTTGTGCTCGGCTCACCTGAACTATACAAAAACCTAAACTACGACTACACTCAACGGGTGAGTACAGCGGTAAGTCGGGTATCGAAAATCCACAGAGACGAGATGCTAGAATTTATAAGATTTAATACTCCGAAATAAAAGTGTAAAAGATGATTACAAACTAAAAGGAAAAGTTAATCTAGGCAATGTGTTGAAACTAGATTATGAAAGCGAGTAAAACTATAGGTTGCATTGAATATCCCTCACCCGAGTTAATTTGTATAAAATGGTTACATGGGTCGACGAGTTATTACAAGTGCGTCTCATTTCGATAGTTAATTAAATCAAAGGTTGTTACACCCTAAATCATCATAAAAGCCTAATAAGATTTTGGCGTCAACAAATATCCCGGAAATTATGCGCGAAAGGTCGTAAGCACGGGACATACATGATATGCCCCGTCAAATCTCCTAGGCGTAATGACTAGGACAACGCACTCGAAATAGACCCGTAAACTCCATCACCAAAGCAAAGAAACGCGTCAACTCGAGTGAGTTCATTTCAAACACAACCTAATTTAAGTTACCTAGAAAGCATGTTAAAAACGCGACAAATGGAAAGCGGTAAATAAACGCGATAAAATTACACTACAAAGCAAGTAATCAAAGCATGTAAATAAAGCAAGAAAACCTAAATTAGAAAGCTTGTAAATTATAATACAACAATGGAAACAAAGGAAATACAATTTAAATTAAATGGAGAGGATGATGAATAGTCAACTTACACAACAAATGGGGTGTCAAACCAAGTATAAATGAAGAAGAACCATCCAAAACCACCCAAACCCTAACTACCACTCTCTACAATCTATTCTAACTCAGTATATCTGATATTTACAACAAAAAGGGCATTTATAGTAAGTGGGAAAAAGTAAAAGAAAAAAAGGAAAGAAGAAGGAAAGATCCCAAAATATCTGGCACTACCGGCCGACCGGTCGCATGGGCGCGGTCGATCGGCCCCTTAGGCAAAAGCATACTGTCTCCTTCCCACGGCAAAAGTTGAAACCGCGGTCGACCGGTCCCAGGGACGCGGTAGACCGGTACTCTGTTTTCAGGCTGCATTTGGTCCATGATGAGGGGGAAAATGTCCATCACGGAAACGAGCCTAGCTTCTTCGTCCGAACTCCAAACGACGCACCGTTTATAGCCACGCGATGCTAAATTAATGAACTACGCATCCGTGGAATTTCCATGAGCCGGATAAGAAATGTGAATTGACTAAAATTCCCTTGAAGTAGCGTCCAACGACGGAACTTCTCCGAAATGCAACCGAACCTCACTTTTAGCGTTCCAATACCTACAAAAGTACAAATAACCCCTGCAAAGCATGTATATATCCAAATCCAAGGTTGTCTGGTTAATGAGCATAATTATAGGTATTTAGGATCATAAAAGTGCTAGAATGCATAAAGATAATGGGCGAAAATATGCAATATTCGATACGAATCACACCCCCTAACTTAAACATTGCTAGTCCCTAGTGCTGAAACAAACAAAACTAGTCCACAGAAGGCGGTACAAGACATATATATGCATCGAAATATAAATGCCACTTTCATAGAGAGCACGATTGCATTTAGCATATGCAATAACCCGTTAAACCCCTAGGTTACCCTAGTGGACGAGTGTCGTCTCGTGAGGGTTTTCAGGGATGATACCCACAAACATCATATGGTTTCCTCAAAATATGCCCAACCCAACATGCGACAAGCCCAACAATGGCCAAAAAGATTTCATACGCATTATTAGCAAATTGAATGAATTCAAACAAAAGTCCAAAACATTAACATTATAGAATGAACCTCATCAAATTGAAACCTTAAAATGTGGGAGGGGAGCGAGCACATGCAAAGTATGATTTGGCAAAAACAACTTAAATAAACCGAATAAACATTAAAGCAAGCATATATTCAATCCTCACGAGCATTACACTCATCAAGTGAATTCACTCAAAACAGGGAGGTAACAGACGGGACATACGGGCTAAAGAGTAAATGTAAATGAAAACTAAGCCGCACACATGTCACAGAAGAAGAATGCTATATATAAACTAAAAAACTGTAATCTCAATGAAAGGATACCGCACACTAAAAGAGGCTAAATGCATTTTCACAGATTATCACAACTATTATGACTTTTAAGTTACATCAACCAAAGATTACATAGGACTTTACTAGGTTTGTAATGTAGGTATGGCTAGGGTATGAAATGAAAGGAATATATGTACGGATTCAAAGTGTTCGGACTGAAAACTCGGGATAATGGGATAATGCGGGCAATATCAAAATCGGAAAACAAGTTCCAAAAAGGCATTAGATATATCATAGGGGACAGTAATCAAAGCTTATTGAACTATATACAACATATACAAACTTCTCTTTCTTTTTTCTTTTCTTCTTTTTCTCATTTTCTCTTTTGTTTTCTTTTGCTTTTTTTTTCGCTTCCTCTTTTTCTTCACTTTTTTCACTATTTTCTTTTCTTTACTTATCAAACTCTCATATGCCTAAATTGCAACCGGCATCATAACAACAACATTCAATCCCAAGTAACATTCCAAACAAAGGTATGGAAAGTGTATGTATGGGTTCAAACTCAAATGTAGAGTTGGTTATGGGAATGGGGTATGAAATGAAAGGCTAATATTTAGGCTCAAAGGGGTTAACCAGGATAAACATATAAGGGTGAGGTCAAGGCTAATATGGGTGATATAACAAAGATGGCCTATGATCATTTCCAAAAGTTTACGCAATTCTCGAATCAAAACAACATATGAAAATCATGCTCAAGTAACACATTTCAAGTATGAACTCAATTAATGAACGATCAAATGAAAGAATAGAGAGATTACCAACGAATTCAACGTTTTCAATGAGAAAAGAATAGTGTATACACTCACAAACGACAAAAGGTACAAAGCTTACTCGGTGTAAGTATATACAATGCAACAAAAGATTACCGAGTTATAAAAATCTTAAACCAAATCAATATAACAATAAAAGTGCATGTGCTCAAGGGATTGAAGTTTAATTCATGAAGTTATTCACAATATAAATAATCGTAACTAAAGTCTAATAACTTCTAAAATCGAGAACATGCATCATTGGGCTGTCTATTAGATCGGGCAATTTTTGAAATTTATCATCGGAAACAAAGGCAAAATGCCCAAAAAAGGAGAAAAAAGAAAGAAAATCTTTTTGAAATTTTTAATTTTTCTAAGAAAAGCATACTAAGTAACTAACATGTGAGCAAAAACATTGACTAAATGAAGAAATGGATAGAATATCCCACACCCCCTAACTTAAAACTTGACATTGTCCTCAATGTAAATTAAGAACCAAGTCAAAGAGAGGAAAAGAGTGATATTACCCAAAATTGGAGCGATCCCCATAAGAACAAGTCCAAAGAATCTACAAAACAAGTTAGTACCGAGCATAGCAAAAATAAATAACAAAAAGTTAACTAATTACACTAAACTAAATTAAAAAGGAAAGAAAAAATAAAAAGCTAACTATAGACAACCTACTATTTAGACTTCACACTAACTGTACACTAGAAGTCTAAATAGCTAAGGGTCCACCATAAGAACGATTTGACTTTGGAGGATAACTGGTGTACCCTCACATACAAGCATGCCTTCTGAAAAATATGGATTCCGTTTTCACAAAGGAAGGCATGTTCAAGGCGTAAGAAAGGAACCATCGCCACTTAAAAGTTTTGGTGGGACGATGGGGGGTTTGGATTGAACGGGTGACAAAAATAAGTGGGGACCGAGAAAAGACGAATATCCTCCCAATGATTTTGAAGTTGGAATGGGAGGCGTCGCACACAAAGGCAAAGATGCGATCGTGGAGGGCGACTCGAGCAAGTATTCCTCATCGGCGATAGGATTTAAAACATTAAAGTTTGAAACCGAATCATCGGGTACTTGTTCAGGTGGGATAATAGAGAATGAAAATGGGGATGAAAGAAATTCAAACTCATGAGATGAATCATCATCGCATGAAGTTGGAATTTCAAAGGAAATAATATCATTTTCAATGAAATGTTCTTCTTTGGGAGCCAGAGAAGAAATCATTTCATTGAAAATAGATATTATGTCATTAGCATCCTCACTTTCAATATCTATTACGCAATGGGAAAAGTCTAGAATGGCTTGTTCCAAAGTAGGCACAAGTACCTCATTTGGTTCAAAACATTCCTCGACCTCGAAAGTCTCGGAAGCAAAATCATCGTCGGACTCAAAATATAAATCCAACTCATGTTCCCACGAACGATTTTCTTCCCGATAGCGAGTTTCAAGATTCTCAATTTCATACATACGGAATCCCTCACCGAATCTCATGGGTTGATGTGCGGATGCATGGAAATGGGGTCTTTGAAAATTACCATCGGACTTAAACGAAAACTCATTATTATAGGAATTTTGAAAACTATTCGAATTCGTTTCAAAATTTCTATTATAAGGAGGTTAAGGCCCAAAATCATTGTCATCATCATCAAAATTCCAATAACCTAAGTTTTGACTTTCGTTATGCTCGCCCAAAGTAATATGTGAATTTGCAAATTTTTGGGATTCTAATTATTCACCGAAAGTCATAGGTTTGCGGGAATTTTGAGAATTATAACAATGATTATCGAAAGAATTGGAATAAGACATGCTTACCCCAAAAATGGCTCTAAGTGGCGGATTCCACAGAGTAAATGCGCGCGGAAAAAATTCGAGCGTTTCTAAGTGCTCAAATGTGGAAGTCCTACAAAAAGTTAGCAAATAATACAAATAGAAAGAAAATACTATGAAATACTAAATCAAATAAAGTCTAAAATAAACTCATCCCCGGCAACGACGCCATTTGATAGATAGGGTTTTGCCGCGGCACGAGAGTCACCTACGCGCCGGTCGTTTTGTGCTCGGCTCACTTGAACTATACAAAAACCTAAACTACGACTACACTCAACGGGTGAGTACAGCGGTAAGTCGGGTATCGAAAATCCACAGAGACGAGATGCTAGATTTATAAGATTTAATACTCCGAAATAAAAGTGTAAAAGATGATTACAAACTAAAAGGAAAAGTTAATCTAGGCAATGTGTTGAAACTAGATTACGAAAGCGAGTAAAACTATAGGTTGCATTGAATATCCCTCACCCGAGTTAATTTGTATAAAATGGTTACATGGGTCGACGAGTTATTACAAGTGCGTCTCGTTTTGACAGTTAATTAAATCAAAGGTTGTTACGCCCTAAATCATCATAAAAGCCTAATAAGATTTTGGCGTCAACAAATATCCCGGAAATTACGCGCGAAAGGTCGTAAGCACGGGACATACATGATATGCCCCGTCAAATCTCCTAGGCGTAATGACTAGGACAACGCACTCGAAATAGACCCGTAAACTCCATCACCAAAGCAAAGAAACGCGTCAACTCGAGTGAGTTCAATTCAAACAAAACCTAATTTAAGTTACCTAGAAAGCATGTTAAAAACGCGATAAATGGAAAGCGGTAAATAAACGCGGTAAAATTACACTACAAAGCAAGTAATCAAAGCATGTAAATAAAGTAAGAAAACCTAAATAGAAAGCTTATAAATTATACTACAACAATGGAAACAAAGGAAATATAACTTAAATTAAATGGAGAGGATGATGAATAGTCAACTTACACAACAAATGGGGTGTCAAACCAAGTATAAATGAAGAAGAACCATCCAAAACCACCCAAACCCTAACTACCACTCTCTACAATCTATTCTAACTCAGTATATCTGATATTTACAACAAAAAGGGTATTTATAGTAAGTGGGAAAAAGTAAAAGAAAAAAGGAAAGAAGAAGGAAAGAGCCCAAAATATCTGGCACTACCGGTCGACCGATCGCATGGGAGCGGTCGACCGGCCCCTTAGGTAAAAGCATACTGTCTCCTTCCCACGGCAAAAGTTGAAACCGCGATCGACTGGTCCCAGGGACGCGGTCGACCGGTACTCTGTTTTCAGGTTGCATTTGGTCCATGATAAGGGGGAAAAGGTCCATTACGGAAACGAGCCTAGCTCCTTCGTCCGAACTCCAAACGACGCACCGTTTGCAGCCACGCAATGCTAAATCAAGGAACTACGCATCCGTGGAATTTCATGAGCTGAATAAGAAATGTGAAGTGACTAAAATGCCCTTGAAGTAGCATCCAATGATGGAACTTCTCCGAAATGCAACCGAACCTCACTTTTAGCGTTCTAATATCTACAAAGGCACAAATAACCCCTGCAAAGCATGTATATACCCCAATCTAAGGTTGTCTGGTTAATGAGCATAATTATAGGCATTTAGGACCGTAAAAGTTCTAGAATGCATAAAGATAATGGGCGGAAATATGCAATCGCGAGAGTCACCTACGCGCCGGTCTTTTTGTGCTCGGCTCACCTGAACTATACAAAAACCTAAACTACGACTACACCCAACGGGTGAGTACAGCGGTAAGTCGGGTATCGAAAATCCACAGAGACGAGATGCTAGAATTTATAAGATTTAATACTCCGAAATAAAAGTGTAAAATATGATTACAAACTAAAAGGAAAAGTTAATCTAGGCAATGTGTTGAAACTAGATTATGAAAGCGAGTAAAACTATAGGTGGCGTCGAATATCCCTCACCCGACTTAATTTGTATAAAATGGTTACATGGGTCGACGAGTTATTAAAAGTGCGTCTCATTTCGACAGTAAATTAAATCAAAGGTTGTTACGCCCTAAATCATCATAAAAGCCTAATAAGATTTTCGCGTCAACAAATATCCCAGAAATTATGCACGAATGGTCGTAAGCACGGGACATACATGATATGCCCTGGAGAATCTCCTAGGCGTAATGACTAGGACAACGCACTCGAAATAGACCCGTAAACTCCATCACCAAAGCAAAGCAACGCGTGAACTCGATTGAGTTCAATTCAAACACAACCTAATTTAAGTTACCTAGAAAGCATGTTAAAAACGCGATAAATGGAAAGCGGTAAATAAACGCGGTAAAATTACACTACAAAGCAAGTAATCAAAGCATGTAAATAAAGTAAGAAAACCTAAATTAGAAAGCTTGTAAATTATACTACAACAATGGAAACAAAGGAAATACAACTTAAATTAAATGGAGAGGATGATGAATAATCAACTTACACAACAAATGGGGTGTCAAACCAAGTATAAATGAAGAAGAACCATCCAAAACCACCCAAACCCTAACTACCACTCTCTATAATATATTCTAACTCAGTATATCCGATATTTACAACAAAAAGGGTATTTATAGTAAGTGGGAAAAAGTAAAAGAAAAAAGGAAAGAAGAAGGAAAGAGCCCAAAATATCTGGCACCACCGGTCGACCGGTCGCATGGGCGCGGTCTATCGGCCCCTTAGGCAAAAGCATACTGTCTCCTTCCCACGGCAAAAGTTGAAACCGCGGTCGACCGGTCCCAGGGACGCGGTCGACCGTTACTCTATTTTCAGGCTGCATTTAGTCCATGATGAGGGGGAAAAGGTCTATTATGGAAACGAGCCTAGCTTCTTCGTCCGAACTCCAAACGTCGCACCGTTTGCAGCCACGCGATGCTAAATTAATGAACTACGTATCCGTGGAATTTCCATGAGCCGAATAAGAAATGTGAATTGACTAAAATGCCCTTGAAGTAGCGTCCAGCGATGGAACTTCTCTGAAATGCAACCGAACCTCACTTTTAGCGTTCCAATACCTACAAAAGCACAAATAACCCCTACAAAGCATGTATATATCTAAATCCAAGGTTGTCTGGTTAATGTGCATAATTATAGGCATTTAGGACCGTAAAAGTGCTAGAATACATAAAGATAATGGGCAGAAATATGCAATATTCGATACGAATCATTCCTCTCACTTTGAAATGGATCACGAGGAAGGGCAAGGAAGGAAGGTGAAAAAACTATCTTCACCTCAGAGGGACCACTCATCCCTGTCGAAGAAGACTGCTAATAAATGGTTAAGATTTAGTAGCAAGATAAATTACAACTCAAAAATAAAACATAATAAAAGGAAAAGAAAATAATTAAATTCAAACACTTGTATGCTCATCAAAACAATTTTTCCCATATGGCAAAGTTCTGGTTCTTGGGCTAGTGGATTAGGGACAGTAAATCATGGTATCATCATGATCACTACAGGGCTGATTCAAGTCCGGATCTGTGCCCCTCATGGTTAATGAAAAAAGTTAGGTGTCTGATAAGTGATCTTTATTGATGCCAAGTAACTCAGTGTCATTTGAAGAAGAACTATGGTAATCATAGGATGGATTACTTCCATAATCAACAGGTATCTCTTTAAATGAACAAGATGTGGAGAGAATGCTCATAATTCCATTACTTATATTTTAACTAAGTAAAAGAGAAATAGTTAAAGTACCTTCAAAAAAGGGAGTAGAAAGTGGGATAATGGGTTAAGGAAGAGTGGTTTTGAGAGCATCATAACCCTCCTCACAAACAGTCTAAAATATATCTTTAATTTCGAAGGTGTTAATATCTGAGCTTTAGTCTTCTATGACAGAAGGGATAACTTATTTGGATGCTTTATTTTTTCGTCTACCGACTCGTGTCCTCACTGGAGAATGAGAGGAAATTGCCTCTCTAACATGGAAATGAAATTAAAGAATATTAACATTTGGATGCTTCCTCGAGGGGATTTTGATTTTTACCTTTCCTTTACCTTTTCCCTTGGTTTGATGAGTATTTATCTCATGATGTTTTGAATAAATACTTTCCTCGTGAAGAGGATTTACAAGGACAAGAATAACTTTACAAAAAAGGGTCCTCATAACTTGATTGTGATGCCAAACTTCCTTTCGAATGCTCTTAGACATATATTTATCAAATGAGGGGATACCCTCAATAAAAGATTCATGAGGAGAGTCTTGAACTCAATCATCTATTAATGAAATTTGATGCTTCCACAAATCGAAGAGTGAATGACCAATTGAAGGCAGGTAGTCTCGAGCAAGAATGAAGAAATTTCTAAAATGAACAGTCCTCTAAACCATCTCCTTGGGGGAAAAATGTAGGAAAAAATTAGAGTAAGCCTCCAAATATAAATATTCGGGCGAGAGTCTGGTTGGAATATATAGGGAATAGGTTTCTTAATCATACGCAAATTGTCTCTTCACTCTCACGAAGTGGTAAACTTCAATCCCTTGACCTATCTCAATCAAGGATGGAAGGATGCATGGAAGAACAAATTCCATCACATAAATAAGAGGGAAATCCACCACAAATTAATCGTTGGAAGGAGAAAAGAAGGTACTAGTGTAAGTGGAGAAAAAGTCCCAAGAAAATATGCCACTCGCTCGCTTTGAGTAAGGAAGAAATGAGAACTCGTCAATACTATCCCAAAATAAACTAAGTGACTTCTTAGGGGATTTTTTGTGCCACTTAGTAATACGAACAGTTTTACTGTGCAACGAGCGGGGCTCAAGATCCTGATTTTGGAATTATTCGAAGAGGAATCCCATCAATAGAAAATGGTTAGAAAAATTTACCACATCAAAGAGGCCATACGAGTGTTGCATGTATGTGTGAGTGTGATCCAGCAGAGTATATATGGATAAAAGTGTAAGAGAGGTGAGAGGCACTCTCCTACCACGAGCAAGACTGATTGCTAAATGAAAAACTAACTCTCTAGGGGATTCATTTATTTCCCTTGAAATAAAAATCGACTAAGAAATTCGACAAAGAAGGTAGCTAAGTGGGTCCTTGATCAAATTTTTGGCCCATCTTTACTTCCAGGCACCTTGGTCTTGTCCTTCTCTTTGTATATTGGTTCGATGTCCTTGAACTAGTACCTTTGACATTTAGAAAAGGTATGCTTGCTTATTCAGTTTGAGTGATAGCAATGTAATGAGCATAATCTACCAAAGCTTGTGGGAGATCCTCGCATATCCCTTATTCCATAGAGTCCTCATAGACATCAAAAAAACATGATTCTCCAAAATTAGTAAACTATAAATCCCACAAATATCCTCAAGAGTAATAAAAATTCCCACTAAACTAGTGACAAAAGTGTGGGAATCCTAACTCCACTAAGAAAATAAAATATTGAATGCACTCGTGCTTTAAGGAATGGTATAAGATTTCAAACGGGTGATAGTCCGAGTAAGGCACAACTCATTTATCGTGGCAAGATAGCATGGAACATTGATGATTTAATCCACCCATAATGCCCACTCTTCTGGTGCTCCTAAGCATATTTCAACATTTATATTGGAAGTGAAAATCCCCTATATCCACTCGGTTGCGCAAAATACTCTCAGCGGTCACCAATGAAGTATCCTCAGATTCAGGAAATCATAAGAGCGGTTGCTCATTTATTTCCTCAAAGAACTCAACATCAAAACTCTCGAGCAAGGGAACGAAGTCATCATCCTCACCAAATAAAGGGGAAAGACAATAGACAGAAAAGTCTCTCTTAGCCCTAGACTCAAGAAATTATTTCTGGCCCTTAATCATATTAGCGGCACCACTTGCTTCTCCATGAGTGGAGATGACACCACAAGATGTGGTGGCAGTAGCGACACGGGAAATTATAAGAGATAATGCAATAAAGGTTTTTCCAGTAGCAACAGAAGTGGTGACAGTCACATGGATGGGCAAAGACCCAACCAAAACCTCACTCACAGAGGTAACCAAGGTGAAAGAAATGTTTGACAAGGAAGGAGCCATTTATTTAGGAGAATTGATGGAATAATGGAGAAAGTAAAAAGTGTTTTCTTGAGATTTAAAATATCTTGAAATCTCTCTCTCTAAAATAAAAGATAACTGATAGTGGAAGTCTAAAAAAATACAAGGCATGGGATACTTACATAACGAGGAAAGGCACGTCTAACAGTTCAAAAGTTGGAGTAATCATTAGCCATATTATACAAAAAAAACTTCCTAAGGTAACACATGTATTCTCGAGACACTAAAAGGCATTCCAAGAATGAATAAATGAAAATGCATTTAATGGACAAATAAAAAGTAATGATGACTTTTACCCTTCTTGAATTTCCTAAAGATTCCTTTTCGTAGAAAAACTCTTCATCTTCAACCAAAAGAAGACTTTTGTATAAGGGGCTAATGTAGAGGGTACCCATTTAACCCTCCCATAAAATTTAGTTTACTAAGAGCAGGCCCAAAGACTTGATAAAGTAATATGGGGTGAGCAGGCCCAAAGTGGTGAGCAAGTCCAACAAACTGGCAAGCAAGCCGAACAAAACAATATTAGGCGAGTAGGCCCAAGATGGGAGAAAAGTAGTAAATGGAGATCAATCCCAAAGTGGTGAAAAAGTCCAAGTAACAATTAATCCTAAATGAACATAATAATATTAGGAGAGCTGGCCCAAAACAAATGCGAAGTAATATTAGGCGAATGAGTCTGAATCGTGAACTGGACCAATAAGTCAAAGCCACTAGGAAACCTTAGACAACAACCAGTAAAGAGGTGACATGTGAGCAACTCCAAATTGTGTTGATATAAACGTTTATTATTAACACTTTGTTGTTTTAAATATAGGTTCACTTAGAAAGAAGACTTAATCGAGCAAGAAGTGCTCAAGAATATGGTTGGTTGGGATCTCTGGAGAGTTTTGGTTTGACGGCTAAGAGGTAAGCCTTGTTGAGAAAGCTAAGGCTAATCCACTTCAGTACCCTAAAAAGAGAGAATACTAAGATGAGGGACCCAAGAGGTCACTCACACACTCACCTACACTTACACATCTCACATTTCGGTAAAATGAGCGGGAAGTTAAGACACTGCTCATAAATTTATTTTAGAAATTAGTTATGGAGAGTGGCACCAAAGAGTGCTCACAAGTTTTCAAAATTATTTGCCTACTAACCGTTTGAAACATTGACAAAATCGTACTTTTTAGCACTATGCCCGATATATTTGTTTTTAAACTTTATTTGCACCGGATGTCGCCTATGAGAGTGGACAATGACAAATAGTAAAATAGGACAAAAAGTACCACTAAGATATTGTCTCAAAGGAATATCCCTTTGGCGTGCACGAGACACATTGAACCTAATTTTTAGCTATAAATAGAGCACCTAGTCAAGGTTAAAGGATACCATAATTTGAGCACTATTACTCTGCCTAATTTCACATAAAAAGTATTATCTCCTTGCTCTCTCCTTGGTACTTGAAGTGCATGTCTCATCACTCTTAAAGAATCTTCAATCTCAAGTGATTACATTATTTTTCTTCTTATTGAAAAGTTTTTTTTAATCATTATCTTCCTCATATTGTAATCATAAATTTATCATTATATTGCAAAGGTTGTCTTTTGATTTACTTGTTCCTCTTCAAATTTTAAATACCTAGAAGGTTGTTTCCATCGAAGTAGCTTACGCCTCACCCTTTCAAATTATTCATAGACCCCAGTACCATCACCCTCCTACATTACTAATCTAATGTTTTTTAATTAGACATTTGCACTAGGGCTTTCATATTTCTAAAATCTAGGTTTAGAATTTATTATTGTGTGAGACAAGCTTGGAAAAATAATATATATTTTATTTTATACTAACACTCAATTAGGAGGTTGATGTTAAAAGAAAACATTCTTTTAACAAAATTTTAGCTATCAAAATGATAATTATTTAGTTAATTATAGTACTTCAAAAATTGCAATTAGTTTTGTGATGGGATGGGATCGTTTGAATATGGAAGGAAAAGCAAGAAGAAAAAAGCATCTCATACCTATGCGAATAATAAAGGACATTTTTTATAGATATTTTCATTTCATATACATGATACTCTTTGTATAGTTGAGCCTATGATTGATTTGTCTTTAGTTCCTCATTTTTTTGTTGGGGGGGGGGGGGGGGGGGGGGGAGGGAATCTATTGGTTTGAATTGTTTAACAGTTAATAATAGAGTTCTTTTGTCTCCCAATGTTTGGTCGCTTAATTAAATTTTCAATTCCCACTACATTTATTATTAGCAATGTCAGGGAGTTTAGAGGTCTCCCATTGAACCGCAAATTATTCGGACCTTGGCCTTCAACTATCAACATGTTTTCATCCACTAAGAAGTTCCAACATGACCACTCCAAAACTTTAGACATCACTCTTAATATTGTACTATCCAGACATGTTAATATTAGTTGTACTGTATGCACTTTGATCTTTATCGGGGACCAGTCTAGCTAACCCACATTCTGAAAGGTCGAGATTGAGCTTCGTATATAATAAATAATTAGTTGATTCGAAGTTTTTATGAAAAAAAAAGTGGTAAGCAAACTTCATTTATATACTTTGGTGCATGTGAAAATCCCAAAAGAATCTTGAAATGGTTGTTCTAGATCAACGACTTGTTGTATTCATCCAAGAGATGTTGAAAATCATGCAGAGAGACGTTTTACGGAACTCATAAAGTGATAGGCATTGTCCATGTTCTGTGCAATAGCCCACCATCTCCGTTACATTTAGGTGACGTAACCCTGATATATTTGAAACTATATCTAATAAATCTTCGGCCAATTAATTAGGAAGAGATGATGAATTTATTTTCTTCAGAGGAAGAACTTTCCCGTCATCAAATTGAGCACGATAAACACGTCCAATGGACCCCTAACCATTAAGGCTCTCAACATTAAAGTTATCTATGGCTATTTGAAATTTGGCTACTAAATAAGATACAAAAATAATGGGATGCCACCATATAAGCCATATCCAGTGATATTTAATCATTGCAAATTTGGTGTGAGCTCTTTTTTCTCTCTGTCTACTGTTGTGAGCTATACAATAAATCCAATGACATTAGACATAACATTGTCATCATCTTGCACACATCATAGGAGATATAGATAACTTTAAAGTTGAGAGCCTTAATGGTTACGTGGTTCAGCCAAGATGTGCCTACGTCCACGGTGGTGCAGTCGATATTATTTCTATATACTCCGGAGAGTGATTGCAGAGAATACAACTTGTCCTTTTGCCTCGGACCTAGGGTTTAATTTATACATGTACATGTAGATGAGTGGAGGTGATGGGTTCCTCAATGTTTTCCATTTCCCCCATAACTTCCCTTAATGGGATCGTGGGGGGAGACCGGATCAATTATAAAAGATGAGGGGCCTGGACTTTAGGCCGCCAGGACTGGGCTACTCGTCCAGGCCCATAGTTCTAAATTTCAGGTACCCACAATTGCCCCTAAATTTGTTGGGCCATGTTTATGGGTTCAATGGATTTAAATGATCAGCCATTATGGCTGATTTGATTCTTCGAAAACTGTGAAGTTGCTTTGGCGGCACCCGCTTCGCTATATGTGCGCTATGATTAGAATTGAAGGCTTGTTGGAATAGCCACTTTTTCTTTTCGTCGCTTCATCCTTTCTAGTACTCTTCCTTCTTCTGAGAACTCTAGCGCCTCGTACCTTCTTCTCTGAATCCCCATTCCCATTGCTTCTTAGTCGTCTTGAGCTCGTACTTCTTCATCACTTGAACCGATCTTCTATTTTGTAAGTTTCTCGTGCCCTTTCTTTGCACTTTCTCTTTGGTTTGTAGATTTTCTTGAGTTTTTTCAATGGCGAAGATTGGAAATAGGTCAATCTCTGAATTCAGGAAGTTCTACAATATTCCTGAGTGGGTGGATATTGAATGTTGTCCCTCCCCTCCTAGGAACATTAGGGATATAGAGGATGCCCACTGGATCCATGTTTTGTTGCTCTCCTAGGGGGGATTTACTTTTCCCCCTAATGATCTATTTTTGCATTTCTTTAGTTATTTCAATATTATCCCCACACAGTGCTCGCCCAATGTGTGGAAGATAGTAAATGGCGTCCACAGAATAAACCAGTTTTATGGTACTAGGTTAGGACTTGCCGAGATCTGTTTCTATTATTCCTTTTCTCAAACTAGCTCAGGTGTCTTATACCTCAAAGCTAGGAGTCCTGATAGGGTATTGGTAGTAAACCTACCTGATTCCCATAAGGACTACTGGAAAGAGGGTTTCCTCGTTAGGAATTTGCATATCCCTCCCCAGTTTGAAGGGTCAAGGTCTGAGAGGTTCACTGTCCCTTTTTACGGGGAAGAATATATAGGTAGACATTGTACTGTTGTTTCAACCTTTGCTGACTTGTGACTTTTCTAACCCCTCTTTGCTTTTTCTTCCACAGTGAGGAAAAAGAACTTGGAGCCTGCTCTCAGCGAGGTTCGTATCTCGGAGTTGGTGAAAGCTTGGAATATCAGGGAGCCTCTGGGTGACGACGAGCATCCCAGGTCTGCTGCCTTTTTGCTCGAGTATAGGAACGTAGGCTTCAGCTTCATAACACGGCCTGTGGATAGTGTTCTAGAGTTTGATTCTTTCGGAGAGACTACTGCTGAGCCTATTCAGTTGGAAGACGAGGAGAGCAGCTCTGAGAGTGAGCCTGCAGGAGCTGCGAGTAATTTGGGTGAAAAAGGGAGCTCTGACAGTAGCAGTTCTTCTGAAGAGGATTCTGAAGCTCGAGGATCGTCGAGCACTTCTAGCAGTTCAGGTGAAGAGATGCCTCTAAGGAAGAACCTGATCAGAGACGATAATGATGAGGACTATGTGCTTCTTGCACAGAGGTCGAAGAAATAAAAGTCTTTTTCTGGGGCCGTGGCTACTGGTTCTCGGTCTTCCACTCAGGAGCAAGAGAGGAAGAGGAGAGAGGAAGAGCAGGTGAGAGAGAAGGAGAGAAAGAAGGAGGAGGAGAGAAAGAAAGTGGAGGAAAAGAAGAGGATGGACGAGAGGAAGAGGATGGAGAGGGAGAGAGAGGAAGAGAGGAGGAAGATGGAGTCGAGGACGAAGGCTGGGCAAGCCTTGGTCCCAGTGTCTGCTTTGCTCGAGGGGGCCTCAGTTGCCACTTCTCCTCAGCTGGCACCTGCGCTACTCGAGAGGGCAGTTCTTCCTGCAGATCGCCAGAGGGCGTTGGGGTCTGATCAATTGGCCCTTCAAGCTACCCAGAGACTAGCCTTGGTAAGGTTCTCTCCCTTTTTCAATTCCTTAACAAGTTTTAGTTATTTCTCCTTCTTAATTTCTTCTTTATTTTTGACAGTTTGTGACTGACTTGGCCGTGCTCTACCATTCTCGCGATGAGTTGGTGAGAATGAATGGTGAGCTGGAGCAGCAGAAGTCTTCTCTGGAAGTAAGGGGTTCTCAGTTGGAGGCTAATTTGAAGGCTGATGATGCCGCTCGAGCTTCCTCTGATCTGGCCCTCATGAATGCTAATCGTGAGAGGGATGTGGCCATTAAGGAGCTGAGCTAGCTGAGGCAGGCCTATGACCTAGTCTGCTCGAGCAAGCTGGGTGTTGTGGAGGAGAACAAGGATCTGACCGAGAAGCTAAAGGAGAAAGAGTCCCAGGTAGCCACCGTCAAGGAGGATTCATACAACTCCTGGTGGGCTACTTCTTATGAAGACGTCGAAGTTCAGATAGGCTACATCAGCCGTTTGAACTTTAAGAAGGGCTGGAACAAGGCCCTCCTAGCTGCTGGTGTTGATGTTGTGTCTCCTCTGTTCGACGAGCATAACCCGGGTTCGAGGCCAACAGTGGACGAACAAGCCCCTGCCCCAGCCATCGAGGGTGTTGATCTTGCCTCTCAGATAACTTCTACCAATGCTGGTCCTGCCAAGGAGAATGAGGGCATCCCTGTAGAGAGGGATGCCTCTGCTGCCGCTGACAAGGGGAAGCATCCAGCCACCTCTGGGCAGCCTGAGGTTGCTATTTAATCCTCTCTTAGGACTATTTTTGTACTTCTTCTTGTAATTTTTCCATTTTCTGCTCGATGTACTTGACTTTTATCAATGAAATAAAAAGGCTTCTTTTTCCAGTGCATAGATTGATTTTTCTTTCCATTGCCCTTTTATGTCTTGTAGTTGACTGATGTAGAAGAGTATATTCCTGCCACATCTCAATTGGACAGGACTCTTGGTCCCAATGCCAGTCCTCAGGTTCGTCAGGCCTTTGTTAGGCTTTGCAAGTCTCTCAGGTCAAGGAACCAAAAGTATAAGGAGCAGTCCGAACTAGTGGCTAAGCTGAAGGACAGGCTCCAGGAGATGGAAGGCATTGGTGCCTCTGTACAAGAGGAAGTCAATGTACTGAGAGCAAGGTTGCTAGAGGCCACCGAGATAAACCAAGTTGGGGAGTTCCTCCAGCAGGAGAATGAAAACCTGAGGAGGGAAGTCCTGCAACTTAGAGAGCATGCGTCGAGCACTACTTCAGCGGTTCTGCAAGGCTCCTCGTCTTCGCGAGCTGGACATACTTCTACTATGCCGCGAGGTTCCACTCGTCCTCCCCTCTCGCGAGCTGGTAGGAGCACAAGGGGCAGGAACAGGGAAGCAGAAGAGCAGCGGGATAAGGAGATGGAAGAGCTCCTTGATGATGTCTGGCGAGCATATGTAACTATTGTTGGGCTTCAAAGGGACGTTACCCGATTGCGACATTTATTCATGAAGGGTCCTCGACAAGCGTGGGCTGACGGTTATGATCAAGGCTGGCTAGATGCTCCCACAAGACTATCCGAGATCGAGGAACTTTCTTTCATCAGAGGGTGGTTGAGTGCCTTGAAAGAGCTTCAGGTCCCGAGGAACTCGGTGTTATGGTATCATCACGAGATGTCCTCCTCTACTCTGATGCCCAGCCCATTCAGGAGGTATGATCGATGCATCCCCATTGATGCTATTCCTCGAAAACTATTAGAGTTGGATGCAGATGAGGTTGGGGAAGAGCTGGTCCCTGCTCCTGATGATGGATGAAGAGATAGAGTGGCAGATTATCTTGTTCGGAGGCTTCCACCTTCTTGAATTTTTTGCAAGTTGATTTCTTTTGATAATGTAAACGCTTTGGGTCAGCTTCGCCGACTAAATGTGTATTATCGTTGTTGTAAATATAACAAGCTGTTATTCTTTTGTCTTTTTTGATAATGTAAATGCTTTGGGCGAGCTTCGCCGACTAAACATGTATTATCACTGTTGTAAATATAAGAGATTAATGAAAAGTTCATGTTTTGGGCAATTTTGCCGACTAAACATGTTTATCCAATCTTTTTATATTCTTCTTGCTTCATAATCCTTTTGGTTTGGCCATGCAAGTGTCCCCCCAGTCCAGTATAATACCAAAATACCATTATGCCCCATTTTACCTTTTAGGTTGTGTCGTCACACTCCCTTAGGCCTAAGTAGGGCAATTGGCGAGGACACACATGGTATTGGATGTCTTCATCCGATCAGGATTTTGCTCAACCAAAGTAGGTTTGATGGCCAGTATAAAATCTGGTCGCATTGCCTAAGAATCCTCTGTAGGGCTTTATATATTGCCAGGGGCAATGCTAAGAGGTCTCTCGTGTTTCATGACGATGACCTGAGGAGGGGTATTCCCCTGCTATATCGACCATCGTGCCTGTGATTTGGAAAAAGATGTGTGATAAAATGTAGTTACTGATTTCATTAGTAATAAGGGGAATGAACTGTTCCTTTCACATAACAAATACAAGAAAAAGATTCAACAATAGAATTCCTTGAGAATTTAAAAATAGAATTTCTTAAGATTAACCGCATTCCATGCTCGTGGTATCTCTCCGCCCTCCATCATTTCCAAATGATATTCACCTTGCAGGTCGTCCCTAGTTACTTTAAAGGGTCCTTCCCAGTTTGGGCCTAGCTTGCCGTCTGATGACCTTACTATGTTGCCCAGGACTTTCCTTAGAACATAGTCCCCAACTTGGAATCTTCTCGGGTTAACCCTTTTGTGGTAATTCTTTGCTAGCTATTGCTGATAGCTCGCAAGCTTCACTAGGGCAAGTTCTCTACGCTCATCGGCGAGGTCGAGTTCAGCGAGCAACGCCCCATCATTCTGGCCTTGGTCGGCAAGGTCGGATCTCATTGTTGGCAAACCCGCTTCTAGTGGAATGACTGATTCCATGCCATATGTTAGCGAAAATGGGGTTTCTCCTGTTGCTCGCCGAGGAGTTGTTCGGTATGCCCATAGGACATGGGGTTGCTCGGTTGCCCATGCGCCCTTGGCTCGCTCTAGTCGCTTATTCAATCCATCGATCACAGTTTTGTTGGAAGCTTCTTCTTGCCCATTGCTCTGAGGGTAGGCCACCGAACTAAAGTTCTGCCTGATCCCGTGTTCGTTACAGAAGTCCTGAAAGGGGCCACTCTCGAATTGGGTCCCATTATCAGTGATGATGGTTTTGGGGATTCCGAATCGAGTGATTATATTCCTCCATATGAACCTTATCATATCAGCATCTCGGATGTTTGCCAATGGTTTTGCCTCGATCCATTTGGTGAAGTGGTCAGTCGCAACCAACAGGTATTTGCGATTGTCGGCAGCAGTGGGTAGTGGTCCCACGATGTCCATCCCCTCATTGGGTGAAGGGCCATGGGCTGGTCAGGGATTTTAGGTCGCTGGCGGGTTGGTGGACCATTGAAGCGTGAAGCTGGAATTTTAGGCATTTACGAACATATACTGCAGAGACCTTTTGCATATATGGCCACCAATAGCCTTCCTTCATTGCTAGAAAGGCTAGAGACCTTCTTTCGACATGACTTCCATAAATTCCCTCGTGAAGCTCGCGCAGCACTTGCTCGACATCGCTTGGGTGAATGCATCTAAGGTAGGGACCGGAGAAGGACTTCTTATACAAGTCGCCTCCTGTGGATAAGTGAAAGCGAGAAGGTTTGACTCTTATCTGGTGGCCGGTTTTCTTGTCCTCTAGGAGCGTGCTCTCCTTTAAATAGTCTCTTAAGGGGTCCATCCAGCTGGGGGCTGATCCCACCTGGAATATTTATTCCATGTTTGGCAGCTTGCTGTTGTGGTTAATACTTGCACAAATGAGTGAATCGATGGGAATGACCCTTTTAAGGCTAGAATCAACTGTCGAGCTCAGGGCTGCTAAGGCGTCGGCATGACTGTTTTGTCCTCTGGGAAACTGCTGGATGTTAATCTCTTCGAAGATCTTCATTAGTTTTCTCACAAGGGAGAGGTAGGATGCCATTCTCTCATCCTTCGCGTTGTAATCTCCACTTATCTGGTTGGAGACTAGTTGAGAATCGCTGAACACTTGTAAATGTTTTGCTCCCAGAGTTTGTGCCTTATGGAGACCGGCTATTAAGGCTTCGTACTCAGCTTCGTTATTGGAGGCTGCAAATCCAAGCCTGATTCCTTGCTCAAGGATGGTGTTTTATGGGGTGATGAGAAGAATGCCTACGCCTGCCCCCTTTGAGTTGGAGGCTCCGTCAACGAATAGTTTCCAGGTTTCCACTGTTGTTGGGTTCTCCTTTTGCTTTATTGGTTGAGTTTTCTCGGGGAGTTCTTCGCCAGTGAATTCGGCTATGAAATCAGTGAGTATCTGACCCTTGATAGCAGTCCTTGGTTAAAATTGGATGTCTAACCGGCCGAGGTCGACTGACCACTTAGACAATCTTCCCGACAAGTCAGTTTTCCTTATGAACGCCTTAAGGGGGTGCGATGTAAGGATGATGATAGTATGAGCTTCGAAATAATGCTTCAGTTTCCTCGAGGCTATTACCAGTGCAAAGGCGAGCTTCTATAGTGGCAAGTACCTTTTCTCGGCGTCTAATAAGGTCTTGCTCGCGTAGTAAACGGGGTGTTGGATTCCTGCGACCTCGCATATTAACGCCGAGCTGACAGTGTGATTGGATATCGAGAGGTACAGGTACAAAGAATCCATTTGTTGTGGTATGACAAGCAGCGGTGGATAGCTTAAGTAGGACTTGAGCTCGTCCAAAGCTCGCGAGCAGTCTGGGCTCCATTCTATCGGTTTACTCCATTTTAGAAGCTGGAAAAAAGGCTTGCACTTCTCGGAGGATTTGGAAATGAAGCAATTTAAGGCAGCGAGCATTCCTGTGAGCTTCTGCACGTCACGGACTGTTCGAGGGGGTTGTACCCTATTGATTGCATGGATCTGGTCTGGATTAGCTTCTATGCCTCTCTTACTGACCAAGTATGTAAGAAATTTTCCTGACTGGACACCGAAGGAACACTCGCTCGCATTAAGCTTCATTCGGTACTTCCTGAGGATTTTGAAGGTCTTTGACAGGTCTGAGAGGTGATTTTCCTTCTTCTTGCTCTTAACGAGCATGTCATCGATGTAGACCTCCATTATGTCTCCCATTTGATCCTTGAACATTTTTGTGACCAGCCGCTGGTAGGTTGCCCTCGCATTCTTAAGCCCAAATGGCATGACCTTGTAGCAATACAACCCAAACGTCGTGATGAACATCGTTTTGTCCTGGTCTGGGGCATACAAGGGGATCTGGTGATATCCTGAGTACGGGTCCAGGAAACTCATTCGCTCGTGAGCTGTAGTGGCATCTACCAGTTGGTCTATGTTTGGGAGGGGGAAACTATTCTTAGGGCATGCTTTGTTGAGGTCAGTGAAGTCGATGCAAACTCTCCACTTCCCATTATTCTTCGGAACTACTACTGGGTTGGACAACCACTTGTGGAATTGTACTTCCCGTATGGATCCTGCATCCAGAAGTTTTTCGACCTCCTTTTCGACCACTTTATTCTTCTCAGGTGCAGTTCTTTGTGCCTTCTGCGTGACTGGCTTGAATGTGGGGTCAACGTGCAGCTGATGACAGACCATATCAGGATGAATTCCAGGAAGCTCATATGGTTCCCATGCAAAAACATCTACGTTGTGTCTCAGCAAGGTCGTCAACTCCTTCTGTTCTTGATCGGTGAGAGATGCTCCAATCAAGAAGACTCTGCTACTATCACCATCATCGGCTATAACTTCTACCAGGTCCTCGATGACACGCTCGGAGGGGAGGAGCCTGGTCTCCACCACTCCTGGTCTTCCATACTTTAGTTGCTATTTAGAAGGTGTCACACCCTCTTCAACCTTATCGCTGGGTTGACCGGCCTTCTTCTCTGGATTTGGTCGCATTGCTGCTATGAAGCACTTCCTCGCCATCGCTTGGTCGCCATGGATCTCCATTACTCCTCGCTCGGTTACATACTTGAGCTTCTGGTTGTAGGTCGAGGAGACCGCCTTCATTGTATGAAGCCATCCTCTGCCGAGGATGGCCTGGTATGGTGATTCGATGTCAACTACCAAAAACTCAATCATCTTGGAGACGTTCCCAGCACGAACTGGCAGCACTATCTTACCTAGGGGCATGGTCATTTTCCCAGTGAAGCCAACCAAAGGAACAGTAGATTCCTTTAGGTCGGTGATGCTCAACTTCAATTTTCTGAACAGATCGAGGTATATTACTTCGGATGAGCTTCCTTGATCGACGAGCATCTTGTCAATGTCAAAGTTGGCTATCCTGAGTGTAATGACCAGGGCATCATGATGTGGGGTCCTTACTCCCATCAAATCTTCATCCGTGAAAACAATATGCTTGTTGTAGTTGACATCCTCTACTCGTCGACGCTTTCCTAACTGTGACTTTGCTGTATCGATTTGAAAAGCCTGCATTACCGCTGTAAGTTTTTTCATCTCCATTCGAGCTGAGTTCCCTTGTATCTGCTTGACGTCAGATACTCCATGAATTATGATGAACTCGTGTCCAGCATCATCCTCCAGCACATTGTCGGGTCTCATCTCTCTGTTGGCAGTCACTTTCTCTGCCCTTTTTTCCACAAAGTCATTCAAATGCCCGGACTGGGCAAATTCTTCGAGGTGAGACTTAAGAGCTTTGCAGTGCTCGGTCTTGTGCCCTCCCTCTTTGTGAAAAGCGCATCTTAACGCATTATTCCTCTTCGAGGGATCTCCCCCATCTTCCTGGGCCACTTGATGAATGGCTCATCCTTAATCTTCGCGAGAACCTTGTAAATTGGTTCTTTGAAGACGGTGTTGACCGTCTGGAATGCTTTCGACGCGTCCTGCTTCCCTCCGTTTTTGGAGCCATTTTTTCCCCGTTCTTTCCTCCTTTCCTCTGGTTCTCAGGTTTCTCACCTACCTTGGTAGTGAGATTAGCTCGACCATTTTCTCCTGTATTAGGGCGGGTGACATCTTCCACCTTTGCGTATTTCTCGATTCGGGCCATTAGGTCGTCAATAGTCATAGCTTCCTTCTTCGTCAGGGACTGGTAAAGGAGGGAAGAACTAGGGAGCCCAATTTTGAAGGAGGCCACTGCCACTTCCTCCGCGCAGTCCTCGGTCTCATTGAATAACTCCCAGTACCTTTTCGCATATTCTCGGAGGGTCTCTTGAGGCGTTTTCTTTATTATCAGTAGAGCATCTATCATTTTGGGATGGGAGCTACTGGTAATGAATCGGGCCGTAAAGAGTTTGGCTAGGGATTTGAAATTCTTGATCGACCGGTGGGGGAGCCTTTCGAACCACTTCTGTGCTACATCATGAAGGCTCGAGGGGAAAATACGGCACATTAGGGCATCTCGATGTCTCCAGAGGGTCATGGCCTATCGGTATTACCTGACGTGATCGATGGGATCAGTCTTTCCGTCGTAAATCTTGAACCTTGGAATGGAAAATTTCTTGGGAGCTTCCTCCTCTTCGATTTCTCTTGTGAAATGTGACTTCATCTGGGTTTTGAGAGCTCGTCTCGCGAGCTCTCTAGTTGATCTTGTTTCGTGGTGAGCGGGATGCTGGTCCATCTCCCTGCGGACCATGTTTCGTATGTGCTCGTCGCTGTGAGCAGGGCTCTGGTGGCGGCGAGCTCTTCGCAGTTGTTCGCGGAGGTCGTCGTCTGACTTGCCTCCCTCGTCCCTTTGAGATTCTCGCCTAGGGCTCCTTCCTCGGCTGTGATATTTGCTCGCCTGAGGGCTAGGAGTGCGATATGGGCGTCTTCAGTTATCCGGACAAAGCTCCCTTTCTAGTCTTTCCAGTCTTCTTTTCAAGCGAGTATTCTCAGCCTCGTATCTGCGAGAAGACCCCCTCTGCTCGTGGAGCCTTGCGTCGTACGCATCAATCAACCTGGATATCTGCGTGGACCTCGCTGGTCCCTGACTTTCTTCTGAGGCTGGTCTTTCCAGGCGAGCTCTCTGATCCGAGCGTCGGATATCTGCGTGGCTCTTGAATATCTCCTGCTTGGGGGGCATTGCTGCTGTGGCTAGACATCTTAAACTCCTTTCTTGACGTGGGCTCTTCTCAGGGAAAGATGAACGATTCCCACAGACGGCGCCAATTGTAGATGCAATTATTATGCAATACAAATAAATATGAGAGAAAGATTATTGAGAAGAGAACAAGGAATACAAGATGAAAATCACACAACAAAGGATGTCCGTAGTTCAGCCAAGATGTGCCTACGTCCACGGTGGTGCAGTCGATATTATTTCTATATACTCCGAAGAGTGATTACAGAGAATACAACTTGTCCTTTTGCCCCGGACCTAGGGTTTAATATATAAATGTACATGTAGATGAGTGGAGGTGATGGGTTCCTCCATATTTTTCATTTCCCCCATAACTTCCCTTCATGGGATCATGGGGGGAGACCGGATCAATTACAAAAGATGAGGGGGACTTTGGGCCGCCAGGACTGGGCTACTCGTCCAGGCCCATAGTTCTAAATTTCGGGTACCCACAAAAATAGTAATTTTTGGTCGACTCTCAATTTGTGGATTATATATTCTAATATGATTCCTTATCCTTATATATATATAAATGGTGTCCCTAACCATAGTTTTTCCACGTGACTTAAAATTGTATCAATAATTAAGAGAAACCCCTCTCCTTTATTACTTTCAATTTTCACTTGAAAATGTATCTACATTTAAAATAACCCCCATTTCACACACCCCTGTATCTTCTACTTCTCTTCACCTCCCATCAAATTTCCTAAACCTGACTACCACCATAAATTCTACTAGCATTATTTCCTTCTCTATGCTCTCCTATTCGCCTCCCTCAACCATTTGTGTGCCTCCGATATTTTTGGCTCTCCAAATACCCTCTTTTAATAAATATGAAATTATTTATCTGTTAATGTATTTATATTTTCTATCATTCTTCCTTCTCTTCTCATCTCCAATCTCCTTTATCTTAACCGAATCTGTACCAAACCCTCTTTTAAAAAAACACTATTTAAAATTTTCACCACACCCCGTGTACCCAAATTCCATCACCACTCAGATTACTCAATAACTTCCTATATACCATACCATATCGCCGTTCTCCAAATAAAATTTAGGTTTTCTATTATGTTTGAATGTTTGTATACGATTGATTGGTTAGTGGTATACAATTTACTCGGCAACTATTTAGGTTAGTGTATAAATTTTTTTACTTTTCCTGCTAATTTGTTTTTTCAGTTTAAGCATATGAATATACCAACCTAAGATTGTTCTGTTCTTTTTTTATTAAGAATGATATGTCTTTTGTTTTCGTTTATTTCAAGGTTTAGTGTATTTCCCTTGATTTCTTCCTTTATATTCCTTTCAATGGCTCAAAATAAAAAATAAAAAAACATGCCAATATATGTGGATGAATTCATATTCATCTTCAAATTTTAGCAAATATACCCTTCATAACTATCGATCTTGAAGTAACAATATGAATTCATATTCATATTCTTAGAAGAACCTACCATTGGATTACTTGCGCGAAGCCTAAATGTGTGTTTATATTTAACATAAATAATTTTATTTGTCTTATTAGTTCTTTGTTTTTTAGATGTGAAAGAAAAAAAAATCACTTATAGTTTTTTCTTTCTTGAGAAAATTCCCAAATCGTGTGTCCATATGCTCTAATAGTTATTCTTATTGAAACATTTAAATATACTACCTTTGTAGTGTTGGCTTTATATTAAAATAATATTTATTGGCTTAATGTACACATAAACACGTTATTATTTGTTGCTTCCTCCTTTTTTGTATTCCTTGCAAGAAAGTGAGGTTGCGAAGAATTATGTTCAAGGGGAAGAAAGGAAGGATGTAGGCTCTAGCATCTTGACTTTTAATAGTTTTATATATTTGTATTTTATTTTGGTTTGAGAATTTCATTACAATACGTAATGTTGTTCTTTTGTTACTCATTTTTTCTTATATTCTTACCACATGATAACAGTATATATTTATGTTCATTTTATAGCTAATGATGTTACATACTTCTGCAAAATGGTAACTACAGTGAGGTGTGTTATGGTGATTTTCGTTGGGAAACCCAATGGTGCAGCAGTGAAGGGGATAATATCCAGATACGACTTATTTTTTACCTCCTCTCCTCACGCCCTAAATAAGTATGTTTGTGCATGAAATATAGTTGATATCCATAAGTGTAACCTCGTCCTAAACTAGACTTAGCACAGTACCATGACCTCTGCCCAATGTCCATCGAACTCATCAGAACAGCGGCCCACATATACCAATATCGACCTCTAAGACCTCATGCTCATAACAGTTGAAATTACACATGAAAGTTCACTTTGCGATCCAAGCTGCCTTTATGTCTTGGCTTTTCCATGTGTCATCCTCGTACCGCATTGACAGGCAAAAACCACCATGAGTTTCCCAATACGATCACTACCATCTTGGATTTAGCTACTCGAAAGACTACTGCTACCGTATTAGCTTGGATGAGACTAACAAATCCGACTTCAGTATTTCATGTGGAACACGCGACTTGTGCATCATCAGGCAATGTGGACCATACCGTTACAATAGATTTCCTGCCCACGTGGGGAAATATTTTTCATCCTTATATACTTCTGTAGAGGACACGTGGAAGTTTTTTAGTGGTTGGATCATCTCATGCACACCAGGTGCATGCTTGGGGGGCACACTGCGCACCCCGAAGACTATATATACACATTTTTTCTTCCTCACCAAGGAGAAATTTGTTATTTACCTAACAAAACTATGCCCATTTGTAATCCTAGAGAGAGAAATCTTGAGTGATTGTAAAACATAGCGTTCAGTTCCTAATAGTAATATAACACTCTTATCATCTTGTACAGTGGAGTAAGCTCAGGCTGAACCGCTTATATTTCAGTGTTTTCTATTTCTCCCAACCCTTTGAGTTTCATATACATTTGAGGTGGTTATTATCAACGTCATCATTTTTGGCATCGTCTGTGGGAATTTATTTCTTCTTCCTCTTCATTTTCTTAGCTTAAACCCTACTCTTTGCCTCTCGTGGTGATCAATATCCACCGTTGTTGACCTGTATCACCATTGAAAAAGTTTAGGTGGACGTTCTTCAAGCTTATTTTTCATCACAAATCATTTATAGACATTGTTACTTTCTCTCTCTCTCTCTCTCTCTCTCTCTCTCTCTCTCTCTCTCTCTCTCTCTCTCTCTCTCTCTACTTGGGATTAAATTTCATCGAACATGGCATCTAATTTACCTCCCGATGCAGGCCTAAGCTCCGGCCAACCACCACTTCAGTAAAAAATGGTTGATGTGGTGACGACGTTGCGATACTAGGTGGCCAACCAACAAAATATGTAGGGGCAGTTCATGGCTTTCAGCCAAAGTGTTTCGGGAAGATCTCTCAATGATTCGGTGGAGGAGATTATTACTTCGACCTCTAGAGAGATGGTGGATTTGGTGACCATGGGACCACCCCACAGAAGGAATTTCAATGCCACTAGTGACGGATATATGTTGATAATCCTAGGCATCTCCTTTTAGGAAAATAAGTCCAGGATTGTCCATAAGACCATGTCTGCGATAAAGATGAGTATTCGGAGCCATTTGTGGTTTTTAGTGACACGATTTGCCTAGACCCGACCTAAAAAGGAAAAAGAGTTCGTCCAACCAAGGGTCTCAACTTTTGATAGACTGTGTTGGGGTCATCCTTTGACCTTCTCAACCCTAGAGGAGATGAGTGAGATTGACACTCTCACTCTCGCCACATTACTACATCAAGAGGAAATGTTAGACGTTGTGGTGATTATCTCAAACAAAGTAGAGAAAGGGAAGAGTATAGAGAAGTTAATAGTTAGCAGAGGAATATTTTATAAGAGACAATGCTAGTTGTAGTTGCAGTGGAAGGAGGTTATGATAATTTCGTTGCTGAAGACAAGCCTTGAAATAGATCCACTGAGAGGGTGGAAGACAATATTGGCACTCTGCTCAAGAGCCGACACCTTAACCGTCGAGGTTACGTAGAGGGATCTCCTTTAATTGCGAGGATCGTAAGTTACCCTACTCCCGTAAAATTTAAGCCTCCTAATGTGAGTCCTAAGTATGATGGGAGTTCAAACCCATTACATCACATAGAGATGTACTACTCAGTGGCATATATCACCTCCACCCCTGATGAGATGATGTCAAGGGAATTTTCTAGCACTCTCACAGGTGGTACTCATATGTCGTATAGAGCCTTCACTAAAAAGTACATTAAACACTTTAAGAAATTAGTCGAGAAGTTTATACATAATTGTTTCTTCGAGATGAAGACACCAAATAAGGTCACTCACCTCTTGAATGTGGAGAAAGGAAAGAATGAAGATTTTAGGGAATACATTTCTCGGTTCAACAAAGAAAAAATGGAGATGGAAGATTATGAGGATAATACCGCTATGATAGCCTTAATCAGTGGGCTACTGTCCAAAAAACTCATTTCAAAACTTACCTAAGATCTTACAAAAATAATGATTAAACTCCTAGCTTCGGTAGGGAGGATCATAAATGCGAAAGAGGCCATGGTGAGTAAGAGGGGAGATTCAAAGAAGTCTGGTGGAAATAAGTCAAAATTGTCAAAGGACGAGGAAGGAAAAAAGAGGTTGGCTAAAGACAAATTTACCAAGTACACTACTCTGATGATGAACACTGACTTGATTCCTAATTATATTAAAGATGACAGAGCACTTCGATGGCCAGAAAATCTCAATTCCCTTCCTTACAAGAGGGATAAGATAAAATGGTGCAAGTTGCACCAGGACCATGGGCATACAACCGAAAAATGATTTTCCTTGAAGGATGAGAGAGAAAAATAACTGACATATGGTAGAATTCGGAAGTATATAGACAGAAGTGGTGACAGGGATGGTTCAAGAAAAAAAATCAATGGAAGGAAAGATGAGAAATCGAGACAACAAGTCCAAGTTAATGAAAATGATACTGGTGATAGTGGGGAAGTCGACCCCGACCTCCCAGCAAAGATCCCTGATACAAAGGGTCATTTGTATATAGTCTCCTTTAATGTGAAGATGATCTGCGGAGGCTTAGTAGGGGGCGACACAGAATCGATCGGCCGAAAAGTACAAATAGTGGAAGAAAAATAGCGCCGAAAAGAATGGATATGAATTCATCCAAGACTTAACCAAAATGAATGTAGATATGGACACTCTGGTTGTTGGATTCTCCAGACTTAACTTTAAGGGAATCTTAGTTCCGCAAGATGACCCTTTAGTCATTAGTACGAGGTTGTATGGGCATGATGTTTCTTAAATCCGTGTTGACGGTGGGAGTTCATCAGACATAATGCGCTGGGATTGTTTCAAAGGACTGAAGTTGAGAAACAAGAGACTCGTCCCTTATCACCACCCGTTGATCGACTTAAAAGAGATAAACTTAACCCCATGAGGGTATTTTTCAAATTAAAAAAAATATAATATCAATATTTCGATTAATAAAATAATAATATTATTAAAATTATATAACATATTCATAAATAAAGTCCTCAAAATTACGGGGTATTATATACTTCCCCCCTTGAAAAGGAATTTCATCCTCGAAATTCGACGAAATCTAACACTCGAAATAAAATGCTACTCGATTCTATTTCCCAAAATAACATACAAAAGTCCTCAAATTAATTCTAAACATCCTCACCATGACTCCTAACACATCCTCAAAATTTTCTATCTCCAAAGAAAACATGTCTAACACGCATGCTAGACCTAATACCCAAGACCCGAGGGTTGTCGTATACCTAAGATCTGATACCATCGGTAACACCCCGCCCTCCCGGGGAGAGAGAACGGAGCGCTAATGTGATAAAATAAACCCAAATCCACAAGTAACAAGGTATAGAGCATCTGAAAGAATCCCACAATAATATATATCCACTAATCTCAAATTTCTCCAAATTAAATACAATAATAATCTCTCTAAATAATACAACTATCTATCTCGAAATAAAAATACAAATCTCCAAAGCTCTATACATCAAAATAATACAAATCTTTCCCAAACAATCCTCACTAAAATCAATCTCCATAGCACCCCAAAATCTGCGCTAACCTGCCACTAAAAGAAAATATGGGGAAGTACACAATACGACAGGAAAGATGCTCAACAAATATATGTTAGCGATGAATAAAGCGTAACAACACGAGTATGAATATTCAAATCAAAATGCAAATCTCAAAGCATTTATCAATATAATTTCTCAACAACACTTTAACCGGGTCACCAGGCCTCACCACATCCGTATATGCTTTATCAAGCCATAGCCCGGGAAACAGGAATTTTGGTAGGTGACCAACATCCGTGCCATATTAAAATCTCATGACAGCGTGCTCATCAACAATATAATGATACCACATGAATCAAAATAATTTCAACAATTATTTTCCAGATTTCAATGAATTTAACAATTCAAATATGAGTTCAATTAAACAAGAATTCAAAGAGAATGACACTCACGAGATTTAAGGAGCATATTGTGTAAAACCCCATACCTCAAAATCACCGCATGAATCGCCATAAAAATTCAGCCTCAAAATCTGATCGCACCATCACGTTCCTCTCGTAAAAATAATCAAATCATGTTCTAGCCCAACACGAGATAACTCCAAATAGTCCTATTTTCGAAACCCAGAAAAATAAGATCCAAAAATTATTCGAATCGCTAATCCGACTTCAGATTTGGATTCTACACAAAAAATTGAGTCAGGTATGTGTTTTGAGTTTTTCTCAAATCTCATTCGAATTCACTCAAAAAGAAGATCTAAACATTCCAAATTGGCACTTCTCATTCCACTCGTTTTTGCCTCTTTGAATTCTTGTTTAATTGAACTCATATTTGAATTGTTAAATTCATTGAAATTTGGAAAATAATTGTTGAAATTATTTTGATTCATGTGGTATCATTATATTGTTGATGAGCACGTTGTCATGAGATTTTAATATGGCACGGATGTTGGGCACCCGCCAAAATTTCTGTTTCTCGGGCTATGGCTTGATAAAGCATATACGGATGTGGTGAGGCCTGGTGACCCGGTTAAAGTTTTGTTGAGAAATTATATTGATAAATGCTTTGAGATTTTCATTTTGATTTGAATATTCGTACTCGTTGTGACACCCCGACTAATTAAATACCGGGTAGCTACTCCTTTATTAAATTAATTCAAAATGCCAAGTTGGTTCAGTTAATAGCATCACTGTCGAAAACATTTTAATAATTACTAACCACCTAGTATTTAAAAAGTAAGTGCCAAATTTTAAGTTAAGTCTGATTAACATGCAATAAAAGAATAATGGAAGAACAACATAATCCATTCACCATAATGAAGTAATGAATAACCAACAATTAATAATAATAAGTCCGGAGGAAAAACTCCTCACAATAGTCCCACAACAAAATATAAGACAAGTCTGAATCCTGAATAATTACATGCCAAAAGTCTGAATACTGAAATAAATGAAATGTCTCTAAAAGAAATTGGCGACATGCCCTACAACTGATAACTGAAGAATATTGAGTCAAGATAGATGAAGCGTCAACAAGCGAAGTCCTGTAACTTCCACAAATAGCTACAGCTCGTCACCTGAATGAGAATCCTAAGCATGGTGTCCTTGTGGATGGGCACCTAAAATGATTTTTACAAAAATAGATTTGAAAGAAAATGGGTCAGAGCCCGAAAGTGGAAAACATTTTTAAAACAGCAAGTGTTTTAATAACATTAAAACATTAAATGCAAAATACATGTTAGGACGTGCACTCACATGAAATTCTCACCTCTCGACTACATGTGCACCCCTAACGTACCGTACCCATCTATAAGACATCCATATCTAAACAAACCGTAATAAGTTCTACCCCCCAACTACTCGATTCCCATAATACATTCTAGCGTTATCAAATAAGTAGAGGGCTTCACTTAACCTCAGATTCTCAATTAGTAACATAATTCACTATCAGTTAACCCGTTATGTTCTCTCACTACATTACCATAATTATGCTCACAATAACAACATGAAATTTCCCATTAATTAAGTGTATATTATTCACGTCATAAATATACAATACAAGCACCCCGAGACTAGCTGCGGTGCACACATACTCTGCTATCCATCCCGGTACATCACGTACATAAGGATCACATATTCCGAATCTCTCAGGAATAGTTCACAGATAACAACATCACAAATAACGGAGGCGAACACAGTCACATCACATGGGTCACGCACATACCTGCGCTCCCACGATCAGCAGACTTATTAACATCCCAATAAGTCCTTCTCTGACCTATGTTCATCGAGGTAACCAGTCTAAATCCGGGAAACGCAAGGATTAGAGGGCCCTAAGCGAACGCAAACCTCCCGTGATAGCAAGTATGGTAGGTATGTCATACACATAAAATCAATACATATACTAAGTATGCACACGTCTTAGTAATCACCATAATATATTGGTACATATCTCTTCTCGTACTGACATATAATACTACACCATTTATATGTTCCCG
The DNA here is from genome assembly GCA_949130495.1 of Sambucus nigra. Taxonomy (NCBI): domain Eukaryota; kingdom Viridiplantae; phylum Streptophyta; class Magnoliopsida; order Dipsacales; family Adoxaceae; genus Sambucus; species Sambucus nigra. The sequence continues at coordinate 252,185,027 of OX422215.1, forward strand.
GTTATTATAATTAATTAGGCCGTCAATAGCTCACATCGTAATAGACACTCACGTCCTACTTCATATTTTTCCTTAGGTTCAAACTACACTTCTAGGTTTGACTCCTCATTATATCCCAAACATCCCAAATATATCAATTACTCATCAAGGAAAGGCTATCTCTACCTATACACAAGGTTACGGGGTACTCGGGATCAAAACAGGCTAAAAAGCCTAAATTGTCAACTCGTTCGAAGTCTCGTTCGAACGAGGCTGTTCGAACGAGACTTCGTTCGAACGAACTGAGTCTTCTAACGAGATCTCGTTCGAACGAAGTGGGCTTTCTAACGAGATCTCGTTCGAACGATCTCATCGAACGAACTTCATCCTCGTTAGAAGTCAATGGTCAACTCGTTAGAAGCTTGTTCGAACGAGGTCTTTCGAACGACCTGGACAGGTCTTCTAACGAGCGACCAGATTCAAGCCCAGATTTCTTATTTTCGTTTTTCCAACTTCTCTACTCCTTAAATCTCATCCAAACATTACTCCAACAATTGTTTAAGGTTCCTAATCGTCCCTAAACATCCTTAGGTCACATATTAACATGTTTGGGGGTGTTAATTCATCCTAACATCATTCAAATATCAAATCTCTACATATTTTTCCCCAATTTCAAACACATGAACCCTAGAATTTATAAATCATCTAGAAGTCTAATTAAATCCGTATTTGGTTTCATACTAATTGTAATATCATCAAAATAATCATCAACTACAAATCTACATGCAATTTCCTCATCAAGAATGTAAAGACTATTTCCAATTTAATGGGTTTTTTCATTAACTCCCAAGAACAAATCAGATTTTTATCAATTCCTACACATGGAAGAAACATTCTCTATAAAAAAGAAATTAAATCACTTGCCTTAAGGGTAACTCTGGATTTGATGACGAATTGATGGATGGTTCTCTCTCTCTCTGCAGATTTCTCCTCTCCTCTCTCTCTACAAGCTTTCTTCTCCAAAGTTAATGGTGGCTAGGGTTTGTGCTTTAGAAATTCTTTTGGAACAAGTTCAATAACTTCCGTAGCCTATTTGGGTATTAGTGGGCATAGTGGGTTAATCCCAAATCAGATATTAATTCCCAATTTTCGTAGGTTTTAATTCCCCAAAATTCAAAATTACCAAACTACCCTTATACGTTGCCGGTATGGCCTAAAAATGCCCCGGAACCCAAACCAAACCCCCGGCTAGTGTTTTCTGACTATTTCGACCCTTCTGGACGCGTTGTCGCACTCAAAATGACCATACGGATAATAGAAATAAAATTCACTTTCTAATTATCATAATTATATACCATGACGTGACTGTCACACACGTCTCAACAAAATTTCCAAATTGCCGTATTTCAATCTTACGACAAATTTCATAATTCAAAATTCATATATAATCATATATGCACATATAATCAAATACCAACTCGCATCTCGCTAGTATTTTAATCCGTATTAATTTCCTATTAATACGCATTTAATTTAATTAATCCCATAAAATAAATATCACAAAAATACGGGGTATTACATACTTCCCCCCTAATAACTTAATTTCGTCCCGAAATTCGGAACTAGAAATTACCTGGTAAGAACAACTCTAGATAACGTTCGTGCATCTCATCCTCGCACTCCCATGTGGACTCCTCGACATTATGATGTCGCCACTGAACACGTACTAACGCAACTATCTTTGACCGCAGTTTCCGCTCATTTCGGTCCAAAATAGCAATCGGCCCCTCCTCGTAGGAGCTATCCGGCTGGAGATCGATGTCCTCCAAAGAAATATGAGAATGAGCCAAATTGTCTCTAAGATATTTCCTTAGCGAGGAAATATGAAATACATCGTGAATCCAATGCAAATGCTCTGGTAACCCAAGTCTATACGCAACCGGTCCAATCCGCTCAATAATAGGAAATGGTCCCACATATCTCGGTCCCAACTTCCCTTTCTTCCCGAAATGCATAATCCCCTTCATAGGAGATACTCTGAGCAAAACTTGGTCCCCCACTTGGAACTCTCTGAAGAACCTCTTCGCATCAGCATAGCTCTTCTGCTTGTCCTGAGCTACCCGAATGCGACTCCGAATCAATTATATCCTCGCCGAAGTATCCTGAATCACTTCCGGCCTAAGTAGTTTGTTGTCCCCCACCTCCAACCAACATGCTGGGGAACGACAAGGTCTACCGTACAACGCCTCAAATGGAGCCATGCCAATGGTGAACTGGTAGGAGTTGTTGTAAGCAAACTCCACCAGTTGAAGATACTGCTCCCATCCACCCCCAAAATCAATGATACTCTTATGTAGCATGTCCTCCAACATCTGGTTTGTACGCTCGGTTTGCCCATCGGTCTGCGGGTGATACGCCGTACTCAACCGCAATTCCGTGCCCATGGCCTCCTAAAAACTCTCCCAAAACCGTGAAACAAATATCTTGTCTCTGTCAGACACGATATTTAGGGGCACACTGTGAAGTCTCACTATCTCTGAAATAAAGAGCTGGGCATACTATCCCGCAGTGTAGTATGTCCTTACGGGTATAAAATGAGCGACTTTGGTCAACCTGTCCACAATCACCCAAATGGAGTCATGACCTCTCTGTGACGTAGGCAACCCCATGATAAAGTCCATGGATATGCTCTCCCACATCCACATCGGGACCTCCAACGGCTGTAGCAGTCCTGCCGGTCTCTGATGATCCACTTCTACTAGCTGACAAGTGGTGCATTTAGAAACAAACTCGGCAATATCTCTCTTCATCCCGCTCCACCAATACTGACGTCTCATGTCTTGATACATTTTGTCCCCTCCGGGATGTACCGCGAACCGTGAACCGTGCGACTCTGCCATCACCTCGTGCCGTAATTCCTCCCCTTCCGGAACTACTAATCTCCCATTGAAGAGTAATCCCCCGTCTGAGCTAACGATATAGGACTCGCCTCCCTCTGCTAGTAATCGAACTATCTGCTCCTGACAGAACGAGTCATTTTCCTGTGCCCTTACTACCTTCGTGACAATGTGAGGTGTAACGGTCATCACAGACATGAACGATCGGGCCACTGCATCCTGGTGTCCCAATTCCTTCCACTTGGCCTTCCACACCTCTGCCACTTCATCTGCTGGCCTACGGCTCAACGCGTATGCCACCACGTTAGCCTTCCCCGGGTGATACTGGATATCAAACTGATAGTCCTTCACAAACTCAAGCCACCTTCGCTGCCGCATATTCAACTCCTTCTGTGTGAATAGGTACTGCAGGGACTTGTGGTCTGTGAACAATCAAAACTTTTCCCCCAAAAGGTAATGTCTCCATATCCGAAGGGCAAATACAACTGTCGCCAACTCCAAGTCATGAGTGGGGTAATTCTTCTCGTGAGGCTTTAACTTACGGGAAGCATAAGCTATGGCCTGACTCTCCTGCTGCAATACACCTCCAAGTCCTTGTAAGGACGCATCGGTGTAGACTAGAAACTCAACTCCCGGTCTCGTCAATGCTAACACAGGTGCTGATGTCAACTTATCCTTCAACTCATCAAATGCCAACTGACAGGCATCACTCCAGATGAATGGCACACCCTTTCGAGTCAGATGTGTCAAAGGACCTGCTATCTTTGAAAATCCCCGAATGAACCTCCTGTAGTAACCTGCTAAGCCCAAAAAACTACGGATCTCTATCGGTGTCGTGGGCTGTCCCCACTCCCTCACCGCGGATACTTTCCCCGGATCAACCGGTCGGAAATAATATGTCCCAAAAACTGGACCTCCTTCAGCCAAAACCCGCATTTCTCATATTTTGCATACAACTCGTTCTGACGTAGTGTCTGCAAAACTTGCCTCAAATGCTCGGCGTGCTCCTCCTCTGTCTGGGAGTAAACCAGAATATCATCGATGAAGACAATGACAAACTGATCTAGGAAATCCCTGAACACTCTGTTCATCAAGTCCATAAACACTGCTGGAGCGTTGGTCAAACCAAAAGGCATAACCTGAAACTCGTAAGAACCATATCTCGACAAGAACGCAGTCTTCGAGACATTCTCCTCCTTGATACGCAACTGATGGTATCCCGATCTCAAATCAATCTTTGAGAAGAAAGAAGCTCCTCTCAACTGGTCAATAGGTCATCGATTAGAGGCAACGGATACTTATTCCGTATCGTGACCTTATTCAACTCTCGGTAATCCACACACAAGCTCAGTGAACCATCTCTCTTCTTTACCAACAACACAGGGGCACCCCACGGCGAAGTACTCCTCCGAATAAACCCCTGACCCAACAACTACTCAATCTGATCCAGTAACTCCCTCATCTCAGCTGGAGCCATATGGTACGGTGCGCGTGCTATAGGTCTCGTATCTGGCAATAAGTCTATAACAAAGTCAATCTCTCGACTAGGGGGTAGGCCTGGTATCTCCTGAAATACATCAGAATACTCCCTGACAACTGGGATCGAATTTAAAGGAATCACAACCTCCTTAGAGGTATCCTCCTCTAGGTAATACAAATGAGCGGTCGAGCCTCCCTCTGGAAGAGGCATCGCCACTTCAAACATCTCTTGCCCCGGAATGGCAAAAATAATGCTCCCACCGAAGCAATCAATCATGGCTCTATAATCAGCGAGCCAATCCATACCTATAATCACATCGTGAACATGCATATCTAATACCAACATATCTGCAGGTAATACCAGACTACCAATCTCTACCCCCACTCCCCGGCATATAAAGAAAATAAGTGACCCACTCCCCAATGGTGAGTCTACACACGTCACTGTGCTCTCTGTCGTAGCTATTCGTAAAATGTGTAGCTATAAAACAATGCGTTGCCCCCGTATCAAACAAAACTCGACCCATAGTACCATGGATAGGAAACATACCCTCAATCGCGGGTGGTGCCTGCGGAGCTGCTGCCTGGTGGACGTTATAGACACGTCCATACTGTAAATGTCCCTGCTGCACAGGAACTGCTGGAATGGCTGGAAGAGCTGGCACCTAGGCTGGAGCTGGAAGGGCTGGTGGAAAAAGTGGCCTCTGTGGCTCATATCGAACACCCTTCTGCTGCTGCGGGGCCCTGCCCTTATCAGGACAGTCCTGGCATTTATGGCCCGTCTTGCCACAAACAAAACACTTCCCCAGGAAGTTTCCCCCTCTCTGTCCCTGCTGCCCCCGGCCCTGGTGGCCGTTACCATTCCTCCACTGGCCCTGCTGGCCCTGTTGTTGACCATTCTGACTCTGCTGGTGCTGATGGCCGTTCGGACCCTGATGGCCCTGCCGGAAACCTCCATGTCCGTGCCTGAAATTTCCTGACCTGAACCTCTTGTGATCCCTCTGCTGGGTACCCTGATCACCCTGCCTCTGCCCCTGAACGGATTGTGCCCCACTGGCACCATTTCCTCCAGTCCTGCCCTAATGGCTAGACTCTCCCGATCGCTTGCCCTCAGCCATGTGAAAGCGGTGATCCTAACAATGGAGCAATGCAGCGTTAACCACATCAGAATAAGTGGCTAACGAGAGGTTCCCTAACAAGTGCTGACGAATCCTCCAGATCAACCCGTCAGTAAATTTCTGTATCTTCTTTTCCTCCGTCGGTATCTCATCCGGAACAATGTTCAGAAGATCAGTGAATTCGGCCTCATACTCGGCCACAGTCTTACCATCCTGTCGAAGGCTCATCAACTTCCTCCTCATTTCCGTGTGAACAGCTGACGGAAAGTACTTGCGGTTGAACCGCACCCAAAACTCCTGAATAGTGAGAGTATCCCTCTCCTCTACGGTGGTAATAGACTCCCACCACTGCAGTGCAGACCCTACTAGCTTAAAGGTAGCTAGTATCTGCTTCTGGACATCTGTTCACTCATACATCCTCAAGTGCCGTTGTATATCCTTCCTCCACTGACTCGAAACTACCACATCGGAGCTACCTGCGAACTCCGGAGGGTGTGCTTTCTGAAAAGCATCACGTACACGTTCCCAAGCAGACGGGAATGCATGAGTCTGAACTGGCGCGGCTATCGACGCCTGAGGAGGTGCCTGCTGAACTACAGCTAGTGCGGCATTTACCGCCTGAGCCACAATGGCTGCAACCTTGGCGGCATTCATCGTGCCCTGAGCTGGTGCGGGCTGTCGTTCTGGCATCGCATTCCTGGGAACCCTTCGTGCACGTCGTGGAGGCATCTGAAATAAGAATGAAGTTTATAAGTTCGCAGTTATAAACTTAAAATAGCTGAAGAATGTAGCATATACAAAAGAATACAACAGTCCTAAAATATAGGGCTCTATATCAAAGGAAGCTCAGCGGAAACATAATAAGCCGTTCAGATCCTAAAGGACACTAGAACCTGATGCTCTGATACCACCTGTGACACCCCGACTAATTAAATACCGGGTAGCTACTCCTTTATTAAATTAATTCAAAATTCCAAGTTGGTTCAGTTAATACCATCACTGTCGAAAACATTTTAATAATTACTAACCACCTAGTATTTAAAAAGTAAGTGCCAAATTTTAAGTTAAGTCTGATTAACATGCAATAAAAGAATAATGGAAGAACAACATAATCCATTCACCATAATGAAGTAATGAATAACCAACAATTAATAATAATAAGTCCGGAGGAAAAACTCCTCACAACAGTCCCACAACAAAATATAAGACAAGTCTGAATCCTGAATAATTACATGCCAAAAGTCTGAATACTGAAATAAATGAAATGTCTCTAATAGAAATGGGCGACATGCCCTACAACTGATAACTGAAGAATATTGAGTCAAGATAGATGAAGCGTCTACAAGAGAAGTCCTGTAACTTCGACAAACAGCTACAGCTCGTCACCTGAATGAGAATCCTAAGCATGGTGTCCTTGTGGCTGGGCACCTAAAATGGTTTTTACAAAAATAGATTTGAAAGCAAATGGGTCAGAGCCCGAAAGTGGAAAACATTTTGAAAATAGCAAGTGTTTTAATAACATTAAAACATTAAATGCAAAATACATGTTAGGACGTGCACTCACATGAAATTCTCACCTCTCGACTACATGTGCACTCCTAACGTACCGTACCCATCTATAAGACATCCATATCTAACCAAACCGTAATAAGTTCTACCCCCCTACTACTCGATTCCCATAATACATTCTAGCATTATCAAATAAGTAGAGGGCTTCACTTAACCTCAGATTCTCAATTAGTAACATAATTCACTATCAGTTAATCCGTTATGTTCTCTCACTACATTACCATAATTATGCTCACAATAACAACATGAAAGTTCCCATTAATTAAGTGTATATTATTCACGTCATAAATATACAATACAAGCACCCCGAGACTAGCTGCGGTGCACACATACTCTGCTATCCATCCCGGTACATCACGTACATAAGGATCACATATTCCGAATCTCTCAGGAATAGTTCACAGATAACAACATCACAAATAACGGAGGTGAACACAGTCACATCACATGGGTCACGCACATACCTGCGCTCCCACGATCAGCAGACTTATTAACATCCCAATAAGTCCTTCTCTGACCTATGTTCATCGAGGTAACCAGTCTAAATTCGGGCAACACAAGGATTAGAGGGCCCTAAGCGAACGCGAACCTCCCGTGATAGCAAGTATTGTAGGTATGTCATACACATAAAATCAATACATATACTAAGTATGCACACGTCTTAGTAATCACCATAATATATTGGTACATATCTCTTCGCGTACTGACATATAATACTACACCATTTATATGTTCCCAGTTAATATAATTAATTAGGCCGTCAATAGCTCACATCGTAATAGACACTCACGTCCTACTTCATATTTTCCCTTAGGTTCAAACTACACTTCTAGGTTTGACTCCTCATTATATCCCAAACATCCCAAATATATCAATTACTCATCAAGGAAAGGCTATCTCTACCTATACACAAGGTTACGGGGTACTCGGGATCAAAACAGGCTAAAAAGCCTAAATTGTCAACTCGTTCGAAGTCTCGTTCGAACGAGGCTGTTCGAACGAGACTTCGTTCGAACGAGACTTCGTTCGAACGAATTGAGTCTTCTAACGAGATCTCATTCGAATGAAGTGGGCTTTCTAACGAGATCTCGTTCGAACGATCTCATTGAACGAACTGCATCCTCGTTAGAAGTCAATGGTCAACTCGTTAGAAGCTCGTTCGAACGAGGTCTTTCGAACGACCTGGGCAGGTCTTCTAACGAGCGACCAGATTCAAGCCCAGATTTCTTATTTTCGTTTTTCCAACTTCTCTACTCCTCAAATCTCATCCAAACATTACTCCAACAATTGTTTAAGGTTCCTAATCGTCCCTAAACATCCTTAGGTCACATATTAACATGTTTGGGGGTGTTAATTCATCCTAACATCATTCAAATATCAAATCTCTACATATTTTTCCCCAATTTCAAACACATGAACCCTAGAATTTATAAATCATCTAGAAGTCTAATTAAATCCGTATTTAGTTTCATACTAATTGTAATATCATCAAAATAATCATCAACTACAAATCTACATGCAATTTCCTCATCAAGAATGTAATTTCTATTTCCAATTTAATGAGTTTTTTCATTAACTCCCAAGAACAAATCAGATTTTTATCAATTCCTACACATGGAAGAAACATTCTCTATAAAAACGAAATTAAATCACTTGCCTTAAGGGTAAGTCTGGATTTGATGACGAATTGATGGATGGTTCTCTCTCTCTCTGCAGATTTCTCCTCTCCTCTCTCTCTACAAGCTTTCTTCTCCAAAGTTAATGGTGGCTAGGGTTTGTGCTTTAGAAATTCTTTTGGAACAAGTTTCAATAACTTCCGTAGCCTATTTGGGTATTAGTGGGCTTAGTGGGTTAATGCCAAATCAGATATTAATTCCCAGTTTTCGTAGGTTTTAATTCCCCAAAATTCAAAATTATCAAACTACCCTTATACGTTGCCGGTATGGCCTAAAAATGCCCCAAGACCCAAACCAAACCCCCGGCTAGTGTTTTCTGACTGTTTCGACCCTTCCGGACGCTTTGGCGCACTCAAAACGACCATACGGATAATAGAAATAAAATTCACTTTCTAATTATAATAATTATATACCATGACGCGACTATCACACGCGTCTCAACAAAATTTCCAAATTGTCGTATTTCAATCTTACGACAAATTTCATAATTCAAAATTCATATATAATCATATATGCACATATAATCAAATAACAACTCGCATCTCGCTAGTATTTTAATCCGGATTAATTTCCAATTAATACGCATTTAATTTAATTAATCCCATAAAATAAATATCACAAAAATACGGGGTATTACACTCGTGTTGTTACGCTTTATTCATCGCTAACATATATTTGTTGAGCATCTTTCCTGTCGTATTGTGTACTTCCCCATATTTTCTTTTAGTGGCAGGTTAGCGCGGATTTTGGGGCGCTATGGAGATTGATTTTATCAAGGATTGTTTGGGAAAGATTTGTATTATTTTGATGTATAGAGCTTTGGAGATTTGTATTTTTATTTCGAGATAGATAGTTGTATTATTTAGAGAGATTATAATTGTATTTAATTTGGAGAAATTTGAGATTACTGGATTTATATTATTGTGGGATTCTTTTAGATGCTCTATACCTTGTTACTTGTGGATTTGGATTTATTTTATCGCATTAGCGCTCCGTTCGCTCTCCCCGGGCGAGCGGGGTGTTACAGACATGTGCATTGGGGACCTGGTTGAGGTGCCTGACTAAGAATATTAGTTTTTTTGTCATGAATGAGTACCTGTTCTCAGCCTATAATATAATTTTGTGAAGAGTATCCCTTAAGGTGTTCGAGGTCATACCTTCCATAATTCACCAGATGGTAAAATCGTCGACTCGCTATGGAGTAAGGGAAGTAAAGGGCCAACCAAATGGAGGCTCACAAATGCTACTTTGCCTCGGCTGAAGAAAATGAGGCCCATAAGAAAGGAACCATTACATAAAATATTGACACTCTCGACTTGAGAGACAAGGAAAATATAAAAATGGGTGAACCAACTAGGGAGGTAGAATCCATTATCCTCAACAAGGATGAGCCTATTTAAATTATCTAAATCGATTCATCCCTCGATGTTGAGATCAAGGAGTAGTTAGTAAAGATACAAAGAAGAAGGTATGGTATTTTCACTAGAGCCATGAAGATATGTCGGTGATAAACCCCGATATTATCTGCCACTGGCTAAATATTAATGAAAAAGTGAAGCACGTAAAGAAAAGAAGAAGAACTTATTAAACGAATTGATATGAGGTATTCAAGATGGAGTCAAGAAGCTCTAGATATTCGAGTTGAATCGAGAAGTTCAATACCAAGACTAGTTGTCCAACGTTGTTATAATGCCAAAGGCTAATGGAAAATGGAGGACGTGTGTCGACTTCACCAACCTAAATAAAGCTTGTCCCAAAGATAGCTTTCCCTTACCCCGAATTGATCAGAGGGTTGATGTTACACCTGGACATGAATTGATGAGTTTTATGGATGGATATTCGGGCTATAATTAGATTTGTATGCATGAGGCTGATGTCGAGAACACTTCCTTTATCACAAATAAAGAAACATATAGATATAAGGTAATGCCATTCAGCCTAAATAACACAAGGAAAACCTATCGAAGGTTGGTAAAAAATATGTTTGAAGACAAGATTGGGAAAATAATGGAAGTCTATGTGTACGACATGTTAACTAAGAATCTAAAGGTCAAGGATCATGTGGCTTATAATGAGCACACTTTCAACACAATGGATAAATATAAGATGATATTGAATCTAGCCAAGTGCATGTTTGGTGTCAGTGATGGAAAGTTCCTCGGCTTCATCGTTAATCAAAGGGGGATAGAGGCCAACTCCTCTAAAATCAAAGCACTCCTTGATATGTAGACACCAAAAACCATCAAAGACTTTACGAGACTAATGGGACGAGTCATAGCCCTTAACTATTTTCTGTCGGGCAACGAATAAGTGTGTGCCATTTTTTAAGATACTGAGAAAAGCCTTCATCTGGGATGAAGAACGTGAGAGATATTTTCAAGATCTGAAAACCTATCAGGGGTGTCCTATGTTAGTATATCGACCTATCCATGATGAGAAATTATTTTTCTACCTAGCGGTGTCAGAATCGACTATTAGTGAGACAATCGTCCAAGAGGATGAAGGGGTTTAGAGACCAGTATACTTTAATAAACAGTCCTTGCAAGGAGCCGAGCTCAAATATCCAAAGATGTAAAAATTGGCCTACGAGCTGATACATGCTTCCAGTAAGATGCAGACATAAATTCAAGACCATAAGATGGTGGTGCTTACCGACACTCCTTTGAGGGTGGTAATCCATAAGCCTGAGAAATTGGGTAGATTAATGGTATGGTTAATGGAGCTATGTGAGTTTGACATCATCTACCATCCTAGGAATGCTATCAAGGGTACGCTTTAGCAGACTTTTTGGTTGAGTCTACATGGGTTGAAGCCGATAGTGACGTTATTAAAGAAGTAAATACACCAATAGTAGTGCTAAAAAAGGTTGTCGCAGACCCTACATTAGTCAATGTTGTGAAAAACGATGCTATAGAGAAATAATTATGATGTAGAGATGGAATTTTATGTGAGGGTCCTTTCTCAGGGGAAGGACCAACCTGGAGTCTGTTTGTTGATAGATCGCCATGTGAAAATGGCAGCGGCCCAGGGCTGATATTGTCAACCCCAGATTAAATAGAAATTGAATATGCCCAGAGATTCATATTTAAGGCATCGATTAATGAGTCACAGTATGAGACCCTACTGGTAGGTCTCTCTCTTGCCAAAGCATGTAATGTTGTCCAGATGATTATACCTAGTGATTCGCAATTGGTTGTTGTGGGACTAATTTTATTCTCAGTCCACAAGAACGGATGAACTGGCCCAACAAATTTAAAGAGCTTCCCGGCCTCATATATTGGAAATAAGATATGAGTATGTTCATTCCACATCGCCCTAAAACCAAGTCAATCGCCTATAATCTCGTAGAGATATTCAAGGGATTCATGGATCATTATGGGCATCGTGGAGTTACTTGAACATTGAAATTCTACATCTATAAATTATAACCCCAGGCCCGGGGCATAGGGGCATGTAACCAAGCATATTGAGAGACACTTAATAAAATAGTAGACCTCTCCATGTACATAGGCAAGTTGTTGAACCACGTACATAGTTGTGTAGTGTGTTTGAATATCTATTTTCTTGCTTGATTGTGATTCTTATTCATAAAACATCTATTGTGATATTTTTTTGATACAACAATTGGCATCGTTTGTGGGAACAACTGTTATTCCTATGAGAACACTCACTAATTAAAAGCCCTCAATGTCTCACCATAGCATTAGCATCCCTCAAGCCAACGATGTTTAGGAAGAACTTGCCCCTCCCAGGGTGAGGTCTGAATTTTTCCAACCAAATCCAAGGCGAAGCCTTTTGAAGAGATTCATGGACCACCAAGGTCTACACAAGGTTGGTCGATGCCTATGAGGCGAGAATTTGAGATCAAGAAGAAGACATTGGTCGTCAAGAAGAGGAGAATGCACACCTAAAAAGGAGACTAGAAAGAATGGGGATGGATCTCTACAGAAATATAAGGCGACACTATAATCAAACTCTTACTCCTCAGGTGAGCGAGTCTCACAGTCGAGGAAGGAACCCCAGGCGTGAATAAGGTATAATTGGGAGGAATAGGTCAGAGGATGGTCGATTAGAATGACTACGTCCAGCTCGATGTCGTGGGAGTCCTGGTCGACAGAATGATGAAATCATGATTTTGGTCCGTAGGGAGATGGATTAGTACCCATCCCATCGAGGGGACAGATCCACATGAGAGCAAGCCAGAAGAGCTCTTAACACCAAGATAAATTCCCCTTTTATAAGGGAAATATAAGAATAAGATCCCCCCAAGAATCTCGCAATCCTTAGATTCAAGATCTATGATGGAAAAACTGACCCTATCGATCATGTCCGACAGCAAAGGTAGGTCATGACCCTGTGGAGCCACAATGACGCATTGATGTGTTTCATCTTCCCTTCCATCCTACACGACGTAGACCATAAATGATTTGAGAGGCTTCCACATAGATCTATCAAGATCTTTAAGGCTCTAAATAAATTATTAATATCTCGTTGCATAACCAGCAGCTCCCACCCCAAGCGGATGGATGCACGGCTCACAATGAAGAAAAGCCACAGTAGAACCTCAAGGAGTATGCCAAGAGGGAGTGGGAGATTTTCAATGAGATTCAGGACTTCTCAGAGCAGGTTGACATCGCATCCTTTAAGATCAGTCGGCCAGGCACTTGCTTACTGTACCAATCCATAACTAAGAAGGAGGCTAATTCCATCGATGACCTAAGGGACCATATTAAAAAATACACCAAAGTCGAAGATGTAGCCCATTTTAATTCAGGGGATAATGGTCGCATGAAGATGAATAATGGGATAGAGAATAATGATTCCCAAAAGAAAGGAAACAAGAATAGGGGCAAGAATGGCACCAAAAATGACAACAAGAATGACCCCTCAAAAGCGTTCCAAGCTATTAACACAGTCTTCAAGGAATCAATATAAAAAATCCTCTCCAAGATCAAGGAAGATCCATTTCTCAAATGGCCTAAGAAGATGGGAAGACATCCAACGAAGCGCAATAACACACTGAGGTGTGCATTCCACAAAGAGGGCGACCACATGACTGAACACTGCAAAGAACTCTAATCTCATCTCGAGGAGCTGGCCCAGGATGGTCATCTCAATGAGTTCATAGATTAAAAGGCAGATAAAGTCATAGCCAATGGCGACCAAAATCCATACAACATCCTCGAGGATGCGATTGGACACGAGTTCGCAGTAATTCTTGGAGAATCAGACCTCAAGCAAGTATAAGGAAACTCTTTCTAGATGGACGTTAAGAAGAATATTTTCGTTATGCAAGCCTTTCAAATACACCTTACGAAAACTCAACAGGGAAGCCTGGGCAACCATAAGATGTTGACTACAACAAACAGATTTTGTTTACTGAAGACAACTTAGTTGGGGTAATAACCCCTCATCATAACGCAATGGTCATAACACTGAGGATAGCTAATTAAGAAATTGACAGATCGCTCATCGACCAAGGTATCTCTTCCGAAGTGATGTACCTAGACTTAATCCATAAATTAAAGTTTAATATTTCCGACCTCAAAAAGGCCACCATTTTGCTGGTCGTCTTTTTAGGAAAGATAATCATTCCACTGGGCAAGATAGTCCTACCGATCAAGGCAGGAAGTATTTCAAAGATGATCAAGTTTATGGTAGTAGATATCTAATCCCCCTATCACGCCATTCTGGGTAGGGTATAGCTCTATGCCATGAAGGTCATTCTATCCTCATATCATTAAAAACTCAAGTTCGGGGTGGTCGAGATCCGTAGCAACCAAGCTTTGGCTAGAAAATTCTTCATTGTAGCTATTCGCCCAAAGCAAGAGAAGAAGAAAGACCATAGGAAAGTATAGGAGGAAGCCAAATAAGGCGTGTTGCTTTCAAAATATCAATTACGGTATGGCCGACTAGGGGTGTAGGAAACCAGGGTCCACCCTGCAAATAAGTTCGTCGAAGACCTGGAAGAAGTTACAGCAGACTCAACTAACCTTAAAGGAGGTTTATGATCGGAGCCTCCCTCATCGATTAAGAAAAAAAGGAGCTCGCCACATTCCTCTGGAGCACTCTGGATGTTTTCACTTGGGAACCATACGATATGCCTAGAATAGATCCCACAGTTGCATGCCATCGACTGCATGTCGACCAAACTTCCAAACCAGTCACTCAAAAGGATCGTCGAACATCCCAAGAAAAGGTGAAGGAAGTAGAGAAAGAGGTTTGAAAATTAGTGGATGCAGGTTCCATTCGGGAAGTTCAATTCCCCAAATGGATATCCATCCAACTCGTAGTACCCAAAAGAAAAAGAAGCTGGAGAGTTTGTATTGACTTTACCGACCTCAACCGGGCATGTCCAAAAGAATGTTTTCCTCTACCAAAGATAGATCAGTTGGTCGATGCCACTATAACGCATGAAAGAATGAGCTTTATGGATGCTTACTCTAAATACCACCATATCCCACTTTATAAGCCAGACCAAGATAAGACCTCCTCCATAAACCCTATTGGGTTATTACAAAGTCATGTCGTTCGGACTAAAAAATACAGGAGTGACTTTTCAGTGACTGGTCACCAGGATGTTCAATAAATAAATCGGAGAAATAATGAAGGTATACATCAAAAACATGCTCATCAAAAGTAAACTCAAGGGAGACCATCTCTCAGACCTCATAACAAGCTTTGATATCCTTAGGAAATAGCGGATGAAACTTATTACTAGTAAGTGTCCAATCGGTGTCCAGTCAGGAAAGTTCCTATGACACACAGTCAACAAAAGAGGGATTGAGGCAATCCTTGGTCAAATCGATGCTATCAAAAAATTCTAGGCCCCTCAGATGATTAGATATGTCCATAAGCTTATCGGCATGCTCGTCGTAGTCAACCGCTTCATCTCTAGGTCTTCGGAGCACTTTCGACCATCCTTACATATGTTAAAGAAAGATAAGGGCTTAGTATTGAACGATGACTGCTCTAGATCCCTAGAAGAGCTCAAGTTTTACCTCAGCAAGCCACCCTTTCCAGTTATCCCAAGAGAAGGGGACCCCTTATATCTCTATTTTACCATGTCAGACCATGCTCTGAGCTCCATTTTGCTATGCGAGAAGGAAGGAGGCCGATACCCGGTCTATTGTAAAATCGAGACACTCTTGGATGTAGTGAAACATTATTTTCCCCTAAAGAACCTCGCTTATGTGTTAGTAATAGCCTCAAATAAGCTGAAGGATTACTTTGAGGCTCATTCCATCATCATGATCACCTTGAACCCTCTCAAAGTTATTTTAAGGAAATCTTACCTCTTCGACTGGTGTCAAAGTGGTCGGTAGAGCTGGGAAGATTCGATATCCACTTTCAACCAAGAATAGCAACTAAGGGGAAAATTCTAGCAGATTTTATCACTGAGCTCACGGGGAATAAACCTATTTCCCAGTTAGAAATTGAGCAACCAGTATAAGAGGAACCAAAAACCTTTGACTAGACCCTTTACATTGATGGATCCTCCAACACCAGGGTGGAAGGAGTAGGCATTATATTGGTTACCTCAGAGAAGACTATGCTCTAACAAGGGATCAGGATAGGATTTTAAGCCTCTAATAACGAAGCCAAATATGAAGCACTGATTGTCGGCCTACACAAAGCAAAATTTCCAGGGGAAATATACCTTCGGGTATTTAGCGATTCAAAGCTAGTGTCCAATAAGATAAGTGAAGACTTCACCGCTAAGGATGAGAGGAAAATAGCCTACCACTCTGTTGTAATGAAACATCGGTAGTTCCCCAGGGGGCAGAACAGTCATGCCGACGCACTAGCTGCTCTAAGCTGTGCCATTAACTCTGATTTAAAGAGAACCAATCAGATAGAATTCCTCACTCAACCAAGCCTCAACTGGACAATCGTAGAGAAAGTCCTCCACATAAAAAAGGCACCCAATTGTATGGATCCCACACAACTTATCTACGGAGCGACACAGTGCCAGGAGACACGAGATCGGTGCACCAGATAAGAGTCAAAGCCGCTCGCTTTTACTTATCTCCTAAAGGAAAACTCTATAAAATGTCTTTCAATGGACCCTACCTCCAGTGCGTTCACTCAAGGGATGCCAAGAAGGTTTTTAGTGAACTTCATGAAGGAATTTGTGGGAGTCAACCAGGAGGGAGATCATTGGCTTTTCAAGCAATCAAGGAAGAATCCTAGTGGCCATATATGCGGAAGGATGCTGGATTTTATGTTCGTAAGTTCGAGAAGTGCCAGAAGCACTCCCATATTGTCCACCAACCATCTAGCGACCTCAATTAATTAATAAACCCATGCTCGTTCGCCCAGTGGGGCTTAGATATTGTAGGGCCTCTGTCTACTGCATCTAGAAATCGTAAGTACTTGTTGGTCGACACTGACTACTTCATTAAATGGGTAGAGGTAGAACCACTCATAAATATTCAGGACTCTAATATGACGAGGTCCATATGGAATAACATCATGACCCGCTTTGGAAAACCAAGGATGATCATTACTGATAACGACACACAGTTTGAAAGTGGATTATTTTAAGTCTTTTGCGATGATCATGGCATCAAGAACCACTTTAGTTCTATAGCATATCCCTATAGCAACAGGCAAGTTGAAGCTTCCAACAAGACAATGATCGACAAACTGAAGAAACGATTGGAAATAGCCAAAAGTGCTTGGGTAGACGAGTTACCTCACATTTTATGGGCTTATAGAATAACTCTTAGGAGAGAAACGGGAGAAACCTCCTTCATGCTCACCCATGGAAGGGAGGCAGTCATCCTAGTAGAATTAGGACTCCATACTATTAGGACTAACTTTGTCGACCAAGGCCGCAATGATGAAGCATTACTCATTAAACTTGACTTAGCTGATGAGTGATGAGAACTAGGACTAGTTAAGTTAACATCTTACTAACAGCAACTAGACAAACAATACAATCAAAAAGTCAATCCAAGGAAATTTCTAATAGGGATTACGTCCTAAGGAAAGTCCTTGGAAATGCTGTAAGACCGTGAGACGGCAAACTAGGACTAAATTGGGAGGGACCTTTAAAGATAATAAGAGATGACTTACAGGGGGCCTATCACTTAGAAACGCTGGAGGGCAGGGAGATACCATGGGCCTGGCAACCTTAATAAATTCTACTTTTAGGATTCTATATCTTTCATTTTTCAGCACCATTAGATTAGGCAAATTTTCATTTACAAATTAATGTCGCATTTTATTTATCATTTTAGTCAATAAAGGTCGATTGGCCCATGCATTCTGAACATCTTTGTTGTTTAGTGTATCTTGATCAAACTTCAATATGCATACTTTCTAAACAATATGCCCCTAAAAACATAAAAAAGTTTCGGGATTACAGCATGTTGATCAACTTGCTCCAATCAAGGAATAAAGCTCCTATGGTTTCAATAGTGTGTACTTATTGTATTCAAAATTTATATAAAGCAAGGTTTATGATTAGCCTTCCTCAAGTCTTTGTTGAAAAAACAATTGGACTCTTAAGTTGCTTCGGCAACAATAAAAGACCTACGGGTAATCCTTAAGGAATAAATCCAACTCAAGGTTGATCGCGCCATCGCCCTACTTAGTCCTACGAAAGTGTGACGACACAACCTAAAAGGTAAAGTGGACGGAATAATATGGATAAGGCATATTAGACTTGGATAATGTTCAAACACGAGATAACAAAAACTCAACATCACTTGGTAGGTTAAAAAGTCCAAAATTATTAAAAAGTTTTTGTACTAACCATTCATACTATGATGAGACTTATCAAGTACTTTTTTGGTCAAACACTAATGACAGGTAATCAAAAAATAATGTAAATACATGTTTAGTCAACAAATGCTCAAGATATAAATAAGCAGTTGTATTTGTCATTAAGAATCATATGATTACATTTACATTAGAAGACCAATAAATACTTAAAGACCTACGATGGCCCAGCACGATGAGCAAGGTAGTCTAATATTCTAGCTCTTTGACCATTATCAGGGTGAGGAACTAACACTTCTTAAAAGCCCTCTAGGCGTGGCTTTAGAAGCTGTAGAGGAATAGCATTTATTGGGATCAAACGATCATCCCTATAGAAGGGATTTCATATAGTAGATGAGAGAACGGTCTAATATTTATACCACGGGTCATATTCCCTATGAAATTTAAATTCCTTAAGAATTTTCAGCCATCCCTTGGAGAAATCAAGTTCTTCGGCCTCTTTCAATTATACTATGGCATCTGTCCAACCTTGGTCATAACCATCAGCCCAAACCTACTGAGGACCCTTTCGGAATAACTATCTCAATCGTGTGACATCCCTTTGAAGACCAGTAGCAATCACATAGGCTCAATAAACGTCTTTTTTTAGCTCATCAATCTCCCTACTGAAAGTTTGATTGTTAGTTTGAGAAACCATAGCAGATGATAATGATCCTCGCAGCACTAAAGGAGGGCCAAATGGAGTATTTTCTCTAAGTCAAGAAATTTCACTTCTTAGAGCATCATTTTCTCTTTGCAATAACTCCCCTAACTGGTTAATTTTGGACCCATCAAGAAGTTTTGCTTTCAAGACGTCCATATCCTCTTGCATAGAGGCACCAATTACCTCCATTTCCTCAAGTCCATCCTTAAGCTTAGCAGCTAACTCAGATTTATCTTTGTAATCCCAGTTTCTCATTTTTTGGTATTTACAGATCCTCATAAAAGCTCGGCTGTAACAACCCAAATTTTTTAAATCGGAATTTTTAAATCAATTTGGAAAATCAGACAAAAATAAAATTTTGGATTTTATAAATTTTATAATTTAAAATGTTGGTTTTTATATTTGAAAAATAAATTTTCAAATGGAATTGGATTCGGAATTAAAAAGGAGTTTTAATTGAATTTTTATTATATAGAAGATTCCTCAAAATATAACTCTTTAAGAATCCTCAAAACATAAAACTTTCTAGAAAGAAAAATATATTAAAATATTCGATTGTCCGATCGAGTTGAAATTTTTTATGCAACTTCCTCTCGTCTTCATCTACAACACCCTTAAATTTCATCTATTTCCAACGGTCTGATCATTCGAAATGTTTATTTTAGTATTTGTATCTGATTAGAACTCTTTTCTTAATCGGACTCTTAATCCTTTATATATCACAACTAATTCGTGGATGGACATTTCAAATCATTTTTTCTCAAACTTTTCAAATAGAGGAACTCTCCAAATCTTTCATCTACAAACTTTAGCCCCAAAAGTAATCAAGTGTTTGACTCAATATTTGAAGGCTTATTTGGTCTTTTCTTGAGTTTGGGCTAGAATGAGTTTTGATTATTTTCGCGAGAAGAACGTGATGGTTCGATTAGATTTTGATAATGAAATATGTGTGATGATTCGTGTGATTATTTTGAGGTATGGGACTTACACAATATGCTCCTAAATTCTCTCGAGAGTATTCCATTTGATTTCTGTGTCGATTACACTCATATTGAATTATGATATTCATCTGAAAATTATTGGAATCTATATATTGATTCATTGTGATATATTATATTATTATTTGAGCAACATGTCGTGAGATTTTAATATGGCACGGAGAATGGACACCCGCCAATAGTCCAAAATCTTGATATTGGTGAGAATGCATAGGCGCGGTGAGGTGAGGCCTGGTGACCCATTGATGTGTTGTTGAGAAATTATTATTGATATAATGCTAGAGTATTGCAATTGATTTGTATATGTGCATTAGTATTGTTGAGATTTATTCATCGTAATAATTATTTTTGAGTATCTATTCATGTCATATTGTGTACTTTCTCGTATTTTCTTTTAGTGGCAGGCTAGCATGAATGGGATGCTATGGACTATTTTGGAGAATAATTTTAGATCTTGGATTGGAAGATTTATTTTTTATGTATAAATTGGTAGTGTAATTTTTAGTTGGAGAATTTTTTATTCGAGAGACTTTATTGTAATCTTTTTGTGGGAATAGAAATTATGGGTCTATTTCATTTAAACTGTGGACATTTAGATGCTCTATACTTGTTGATTGATGGATTTAGTTTAGTTTTATCATAGTAGCACGCGCGTGTCCTCTCGGGCACGTGGGGTGTTACAGATGGTATCAGAACAAGTTTTTACGATAACTCTCGGGTCTTGGGTATTAGGTCTAGCATTCGGGTTAGACATGTTTTCTTTGGAGATTGAAACTTTTTGAGGACGTGTCAGGCATCGTGGTGAGGATGTTTAGAATGGATCGAGGATTTCAGAGTTGTGACTTTTAGAAAATAGAATCGAGTAAGATTTTATTTTCAAGCGTCAGGCTACGTCGAATTTTGAGTGCGAAATTCCTTGTTAGTGGGGAAGTATGTAACAACCCGAATTTTTTAAATGGGAATTTTAAAATTAATTTTGAAAATCAGAGAATATAAAATTTTGGATTTTATAAATTTATAATTTAAAAAGTTGGTTTTTATATTTGAAAAATAAATTTTCAAACGGAATTGGATTCGGAATTAAAAAGGAGTTTAATTGAATTTTTATTATATAGAAGAGTCCTCAAAATATAAAACTCTCTGAGACTCCTCAAAACATAAAACTCCCTAGAAAGAAAAATAAATAAAAATATTCGACTGCCCGATTGAGTTATAAAAAAAATTTAGCTTCCTCTCATCTCTAGCTACTAGGCCCTTAAATTTCAGCTAATTCCAACGGTCCGATCGTCCGGAATATTTATTTTCGTGTTTGTATTTGATTAGAATTATTTTCTTAATCAAACTCTTAATCCTTTATAGATCACAACTAATTCGTGGATGGATTTTTCAAATCACGTTTCCTCAAACTTTTCAACCAGAAGACCTCTCCAAAATTATTCCATTTCATCTACAAACTTTAGCCCCAAACTTAATTAAGTGTGACTCAATATTTGAAGGCTAATTTAGTGTTTTCTCGAGTTTGGGCTATAATGAGTTTTGATTATTTTCACGAGAGGAATGTGATGGTGCAATCATATTTTGAGGATGAAATATATATGATGATTTTGAGGTACGAAACTTACACAATATTCTCCCAAATTCTGTCAAGAGTATTCCGTTTGATATCTTTGTCGATTACACTCATATTTAATTGTGATATTCATTTGAAATCAAAAAATTGTTGGAATCTATATATTGATCCGTTGTGATATAATATATTGTGATTTGAGAATCGTGTCATGAGATATTAATATGGCACAGAGAATGGACACCCGCCAATAGTCCAAAATCGGGATGTGCTTGAGAATGCATAAGCGTGGTGAGGTAAGGCCTTGTGACCCATTGAATGTTATTGAGAAATTAATATTAATATAATGCTTGAGTATTGAATTTGATTTGTATATGTGAATTCGTATTGTTACGATTTATTCATCGTGCTAATTATTTTTTAGAATCTATTCCTGTCATATTGTTTACATCCCCATATTTTCTTTTAGTGGTTGGCTAGCGCAGATTGGGACGCTATAGACTATTTTGAAAAATTATTTTAAAGCTAGGATTGGAAGATATATTTTTTATTTATAAATTAGTGGTGTAATTTTTAGTTGGAGAATTTTATATTCAAAAGACTTTATTGTAAACTTTTTGTGGGAATAGAAATTGTGGATTTATTTCATTTTAACTGTGGACCTCTATACTTGTTGATTGATGGATTTAGTTTAGTTTTATCATAGTATCATGCCCCGTTTCCTCTCGAGCGTGCAGGGTGTTACATCGATGCACTTCAGTGCTTATGTTCGGACCAAGAATCTGGCCTAGACGGGAGTTAACAGGAATATAATCATCTAAATCAATAAGCTACAGCCAACCAAACAAGAAATAAATGTAGCAAGAATCCGTAGTGAAATAAAAAGTTTTCTTTTCATTAAATCAAAGGGCACATACCACTACAAGTGAAGGAAAAAAATAAAAAGCATACAAGAGATGAACAAAAACAAGGGCTACGCCTAAAATTCCTTGGAGTCCTAGACCTGTTAAGGTGTGGAGAACCCCTTCCCTTTATCAACACCCTGGTCGACATAAACCTCACCTTCACCACCACCTGGGGCAGATCCTCCAATTAGGACAAATACCTCCTCTGGATTGACCAGTGTAACCCCAACAGCTGGAGTAATGGGCTCTATGCCATCCTGAGCATTTGGTTGCGCAGAAGGAGACTCTTCAATAGGGTTGCGACCAAGATGATGCTGGGAGAAGAGGGGGGAGTCAGTATCAACTCCAACAGTAGTCAAGGCTTGATCTCAGCCTTTTCTGAAACATTCTCACTGAAGATAATCAATTTGGCATTCAACGTCATCATATACTACATCCCAACCTTCATTCCATCCACTTTCCTGAATGGTTATTTGCCTCTGCCACTACTATCTTATCTGTAATCATGACACCATAAACTTTCTAGAGGTCGGACATCTCATTATCAGAGTTCTCCCCCTCCTTATCAAAGTTAGCCTTCGTATCAACAAGTGCCTTATCAAAAGACTTTAGAGCTTCATCCATCTCTAAGTTTCTCCTTGACAGCTCAGCTCGACCACGGAGCAACACATTATAGTCAGAGAAAAACTATAAAATAAAAAAGACACGAGATAAGCACGAGATGTTAGAGGAAAACATAGAACAAAGAAGTATAGAGAAATGAGTACTTACCAAAGAAATCCCTTGGGCATACTTTAGGTCTAACTGGTCTCCCATATGCTCGATGAGTGCTCACGATCAGCCACGAGCACTGCTTTCCCCAGCAGCAGAGGGGAAAGTTAAGGAGCAGTAGCCACCGAGGCTCCCTCAATAGCAATAATAAAAGACACTATCGAGGCCTTTGTGGCATTTGCCTTTATTTTTTCTCCTCTATTTTTCTCTTCCTCTCTCTTCCTCTCTCTTTATCTCTCTCTCGCTTATCCTCTTCTTCTCTCTTCTTTCTCTTTACCTCCTTCTCCTAAACCACCATCTTGGAAATACCAATAGAGTCTCCATCCTTGTGCTTGAGAAACTTCATCCTTTTTGACAGCATATTATCATCATATTCATCATGGATCAAATTTCTTCTCCTCAATGGGGCCATTTCTTCTTCGTTGAACTCTTCTTCACTGGACTCTTCCTTGCTTCTCTCACCTTCACCACTTCCTTCCTTGTTGCCTTCTACCAGATCGTCTCCCGATATACTTTCTTCCTTATCCTTTACCTCAATGGGTTAAGAGGTACTACCAACTTCTTCTCAATGGGTTATATCTATTGGACGACCAATAAAGTTGGAAGTAGTATTCCTATATTCCAATAAGAATGCAACAGATCGAGGATGTTCCCCTTTAGTAATAGTATCTCTTATCCTCCAATATTTCAAAAGTTCAATAGCTCAGATCTCATAAAAAGTAGGCTCTTAATTATTGACTTTCGCTATAAAGGAAATAGAAGGAAATATCATAAGGAATGTACAAAGAAAAAGGAAAATAAGCAATAAAACAGAGATGGAGATAATAACCTATGTATTCCTACCCAAAGATAGGGATCTGAGGTCCTATATACCTTATGCCCCCTGATTTGGGAGGATATTGCCAATTCCTAACAATAAAACCTTCAAACTAATAGTCTTTACGGGAATCAGGTAGATTTACTACCAACATCCTATCAGGACTTCTTGCTTTCAAGTACAGAAGACCCCCACTGGTGCGAGAGAAAGAATAACAATATCAAATCTCAACTAATCCTAGTTTGGTTCCATAGAGTTAGATTTTCCAATGAACTCCATTAATAATCTTCCACACGTTTGGAGAACATTGAGCAGGAACTATGTTGAAGTATTAGAAGAAATGTAAAACCAGAGGGTTTGGGGGAAATGTTAAACCCCTTTGTGAACCTAACAGAACATGGATCAAGTGACCATCTTCTAAATCGCGAACATTTCTAGGTAATGAAGTACACTCTATATCTACCCAATCAGGAATATTGTAACACTTTCTAAACTTAGGAAAAGACTTATTATCAAGCATCGCCATAAGAAAAAACATAAAAACCCTAGCTATAGTAGAAGAAAGATTCACAAAATGCGAAAATTATAACAAGAAGAAGAGAACTGGAACTTACGAGATAGAGAGGAAGCTTGAAAAGCTAAGAAAGTATTGGTATGAATGACGAAAGTAAAGAATGGAGCCTAAGAACACAGTATGCACATAAGACGACCAAAGAGGATGAACTAGTGGTTAAGTTTTTGACAAACCAGTTTCAAACACTCAAATGACGTTTTACACTTCTCGAGAAAGATTTGCCGCTTCAATATCTTATAGGAAGACAAGCGCACCTCTCCTTCTTCAATAAATTATGAGTATGCCACTGACAAGGATGCATCCTTAGCCGCATGTAAAATCCATCAGCCAACCAATGGCCCAAGGATTTTAGGGGCAATTATGGGGACCAATTTTATTTTTAGCCCACAAGAATGGTCGAACTGGACCAATAAATTTAAAAAGTTTCCTGTCCTCATATCATGGGAATAAGCTACGAGTATGTGAAGTCCACACTGCCCCAAAACCAAGTCAATCCCTTATAATCTCATAGAGATATTCAAGGGATTCATGTGACACCCCGCCCTATTAAATAAAGGGTGATCAATCATGTACTAATTTATTTAATTGGGTGGGGTGTCACAGGTGGTATCAGAGCATCAGGTTCTAGTGTCCTTAGGATCTATGCGGCTTATTATGTTTCAGTACATCGTTCTTTAATTAAGAGACTTATGATAGGATTGTTGTGTTCCCTTACGTATGCAACTTACGCTCTCCTGCTACGAATTATAATGGATGTGACTCATTATACAAAATTCGGTGTGATTCGAACACCGAACATTTTAGGATGACCAGCGAGGGCCATAAGAAGAACTGTAGGTTAAGAAGCCCAACATAAGACATAGAGTAATCGGAGAATAGTGATCGCGACAAAAATCACCATAAGGGTTACTTAAGCAAATGATAATAGAAATCATCACTCGGGAACAGTGGGTTCTCAGGGCACAATCGTAGATAATGGTGGAATGATTTCAAGACCACCTAGCATAGTCGATAAGGGGAAATCAGAGGGACTCTTTTGAAAACCAATCGATGAAAATGCGGAGAAGAAAAATGAGAAAGTGTAACAGACCAATGGAGGTAGAAAATCCGAAGGCAATTGTGTAGAGTGGCGTGTGACGACACTCAAAATTAAATTTGGGAGATAAAAGCTATAGCTCTTAGGAGCATCATGTAGTGATTAGAGGAAATCACGACATATGAAGAAGTGTGTTTGAAATTTAGAGAGAAATTTGGCTACAATTTGACCATGAGGTCTTCCATTCGACATGGTAACAAAATTGAGTGAAATTTTGATGTTTAGCACAATGGGTAAGATAGAAACCGATCGTGAGAGAAGGGTTGAATTGCATAATGAACTTCGTACCTGGCAGAGGGGCATAAATTATCCAAAGGGTCTATAGTTGATAAAGGACCCGGCAGTTGAATACAAGCATAAATGAGAAATCCAGCTAGGATGAATAATGTTGATGTTGTCAAGGTTATACGGTGACTGGTTATTGCGTTCTTTCCAGAAGAAGTGAGCCAAAAAGGTTAGAGAATCTAGCCAAAAAGAAAAACTGAACTTAATGGTGTTAGTGGAACCCCACATGAGAGTATACCCAATAGGGAACTTGGTTAGATGATTTTAAATTGATTAACTTCCTACAAAGTGACGATGAAGCCAATCAGGGCTGTGGAGGCCAACCAGAGTTTTGAAAGGCCAGCGTAGCCAGTAAGTTAGGACTACTCGTTCCTAGAGAAGGACATTTCCAAAATGGTCAGTGGGACCAGTGACGGGGAAATGGCTCGTGACGTTTCCCTATGTGAGGGAAGTATAACTACAAGTGTTGCATGTGTCCATAATTGAGAAGTGAGACCAAAAATATTAGAAATGGTAAATCATTCCAGTTAGGTATAACAACTGAAGGAGTGATACTTCCAACAAAGGAATTTGGGGTCAAGAGAATTAGGCCCAGGAAATTTATAACCCGAGAGTGATGAGTTCAGGCTAGACCAGTAGCGCCCTCGTTAATAGTAGCATACAGTATGTCAGGTTCGACGGGGCCCGGGATGTAAACGGTAGTTCAGTAAAGCCATAATTGAGGCCTAGAGAGTTTGGGCCAACGTTTTAATAATGTGCGTGAAACCCACATGATTGAATAAATTGTCGATAATGAGAGGGGATAACAATATGATGAAATCCTAACATGTATAACGATTGCAGATGTTCATGGGTCGTGATGGCATCCACCTGCTGAGACCCTGTGATTTGGTGAGACTGGTGAGGTTTTTCTTCTTCCCTTTGAGTAAAGGATTAATTCTAATGACACGGATGTGTCACAACTGATATGTAAATTGGAGACCCTAAGATTCATGTGCAAGTCGAGTTTAGTGGGGAACTTTAGTTTTAACAGTCTTGTTACAAACGTTTTTTTATTGTTAGCAGGGCATTTTGATGTTGCCCGTGAGTGTGCCGAGTGGTCCCTAAGAATATGTTTTATTGTTATAATTTACTACTGCATTGAGTCAGCTTTAGTGAAGTTTATTATGGTAATTTGTAGTGATTAATTTCTGTATGGTTAAACGATAGTAAAAATGTAGTGATATGACTGTCGCGTCAGATACTCTGGGAGGAGAAATCTTTATTTTGTGTGACGCCACCTGAAATAGGGTTAGGCCGAAATATATGAATATATGAAAATTTTCATGGTATTATATACCTCAGCGAGTATGTTGTCTAGTTATATGTGATTCCGGTGCCTGTGACACCCCACCCAATTAAATAAAGGGTGATCAGTCCTGTACCAATTTAAAACAGAATGTTCGGTTGGTTTATTCTTAGCATCACTGTCGAAAACTTTTTAACATATTAATCACATAATATAAAATTAAGCTAGGTGTCAAAACATTTCCAATTTTTGTAAAACCAGTAAATCCATTTTCATTCAATCTTAGAATATAAACCATTCACCACACATAGGAATATAATAAATGCTGAACATAAATCAAGTACTAAAATAAATAAGACTGGGTAAAACCTCCTAGTTTAAAACGCTAAATCATAAAATAAACTTAATACAATATCTCCGATGAAGGACTAGAAGTGGGCGACACATGCCCTAGATAAGAAGTCTAGATGAAACTGAATGGAAAAGATAGAAGCATCTGCTGCAAGGACCTGCAACTTCCACAACAGTTGCAGCACGTCTGACACTCAAATCTCTAATTCTGGTACCCCTGTGGCTGAGCACCTGATAATATATATATATATATATATATATATACATTGAAAAAGAGAGAAGAGATACAAGAAACGGGTCAGAGCCCGAGGTTTAAAAATGATTTAGCAAGTATTTAAAACTAGTTCTTAAAACAACTCTTATACGCATGTTAGTTATCTAACTCTAACATGAGTTTCTCACCTTTCATCTATTATGCACACCTAACGTACATCTAATCTCCCCCTAGTTATACCACCCAGTCTAACTAGTCAGAAACCATATTAATACTAACTATGATCACTAGTAGTATTCCCGTATCACCCATACAATACCCTATTCAAATAGTTTATCTCATATACTAAGTTTCATTATTCACCGTTCGAATGGTTAATCTTTTATCCACTAAGATTATTTTATTTCTCATCTCCACTTTATCTACTAGTTTCACAGAGTAGAAAGGTCTCCCAGTATACTCATATATATATAAAGTCTCATCATCCCTATATATATACACTAATCCTGCACCCTAAGGTTAAGACCACATGGCGCAATGTAATGATTATTATTACCAAGTCTACTAATTTCACACATTAGAAATATTCAAAAGTTCCTATATATGCACACACACACACACACACACACACACACATATATATATATATATATATATATATATATATATAGTCACGTCATTCTTATACATATAGATATATATACTAATCCTGCACTCCCGGGCTAAGACCCAGTAGTGGACCTATCAAGAGAATCCTGCATCCCTGAGTTAGTACCCATTAATGCACCTATCAATAATAATCTATCACCCTCGGGTTAGGACCCATTAGTGCGCCTAATAATAATCATCATTGTACCCCCGAGTTATCACCCATTAGTACACCTAACAATAATATCCTTGTACCCCCGGGTTATCACCCATTAGTACACTTAATCAATAATGTTCTTTCACCCCCGGTTTATCACCCATTAGCGCACCTAACAATAATATTCTTATACCCCCGGATTATCACCCATTAGTACACTTAACAATAGAGTTCCTGCATCCCCGAGTTATCACTCATTAGTGCCCTTAACTATAAGATTCTTGAACCCCCCAGGTTATCACCCATTAGTGCTCTTAGCAATAATATCACATAATAGGCATACACACGTCCTATTAAATTTATAGGTATTTATCCAACCTATATATATACTTCTCATACGTATTTTAACCTTCACTACGTATAGTATAAATATTTAGATTACTATCTCTCTTGTAATATCCAAGGTACATTTTCGATCTCGAATATTTAAAGTATTAATGCTCTCATACTTTCTCAAAATTCTGTCCCGTTTAAATCCACTATCTGTCAGTTTCTCTCACTCCAATAAATCGGTAAACTCAAAACTGGACTTTAAGAAAATTCCCAAAAATTCACCATGTCGCTCGAACCAAAAGGGTTGTCGTTCGAACCATAATGACATGTCGCTCGAATGACTTCCATGTGTCGTTCGAACGACTTCGCGCGAGATCCTTATCTCCCTTGAACGACACTTCGCACAAGATCGCGAGAGACTCTACTATTCGTCTTCTTCCCAAATTTTCATCATTTTCCACCATTTTTGAACCTAAAAAACTCTAAGATTCAACACCCAATGCCTCATCATTAATACCCATCAACACATAACAGGTTATAAATCATTCCTACCATCCTAGGATCATTAATTCGTCATTAATCATCATAACTATATAAAATCCCCAAATTAATTCATATGAACCCGAGTTTCCAAATTTTCAATTAAAGAACCTAACCAACCCAGATTCGTTCATCAATATATAATTCTATTTCATGATTAATCGTCTACATGCATGAAGGAATTTCAACCACCAATTAACCCAGTCCTTAATCATATTTTAAATCTCCAATTTTCACCCAATTAACATGTAAATCATGATTAATTTCACCTACACTAACATGAGCATGATTAGTGCTAAAAGAAAGCAAGTAATAAACACTTGCCTCGAATAGGATGGTCTGATCCGTTGGTGATGTTGGTATAGATGCGTTCCTCTCTTCTTAATCTACCCGTTGGTGGTGGTGGTTGTGCAAGGTGGTGTTAATTTGGTCGTCCCTCTTGGAAATTGGTTCTCCCTCACACCCTCTATGCCCGTTATTTCTTTATGTGTCTCTCTACCCTAAAGGACTTTTCTTGGATGATAAAATAACTCCCAATTTTCGTCCATTAATTAAACCCAAAAATATAATTTACCATAATGCCCTCTCAGTCCGCCGTTTAGGTCTAAAATTGCCCTGGGACCCAAACTAAATACCCAAGCATACTATTTTGACTATCTCAACCCTCCCGGACTCAACGGCCCACTCGAAATGACCATACGAATTAGTAAAAATAATTTCTCTTTTTATCCCAATCAATCAATCCTTACACGACTCACAGGCGCGTCAGACTTATATTACCAAACTTATCGTATTTCTCACTTCCGAAAATTTCTCAAATATCATAATTCCATATTACATATCACACAATAATATTTAATAGTTCACAACAATAAGTATTAACCCTTGGCACGCTAGTTAATCATTATTTTAATCCGCATTAATAACAAATTAATTTCTCGTATTTTAATTTAGTTAATCCAACAACAATAATTAATCGCATACTTATTCCCATCATAATAATTAATCACATAATTATTTAAATCGTAAAAAATATGGGGTGTTACATACTTCCCCCCTTACAACGGAATTTCGTCCTGAAATTCAAAAAAAGTATACCAGGTATAGACAATGTTGTAAAAGCATTGCGCATCGTATCCTTGTGCTCCTAAGTAAGCTACTCCGTCCCACCCATATAGTACGCTATCGAATACCCTTAATAATGAACACTTCACATGTGATTGTTTTAAACTCCAGGTTACCCTGTCATGTAGGATCCTCCCTAAGCCTTACCGTTTAAGTCTCACTATTTACTATATTATAGATATTCACTATCTAGCCTTCTACTATTTTCACCGTAGTAGATTTATCCTCCTTTCAGATACATACGACTTCGTCTCGTGTCGTTCGTACAAGTAAATTGGTCATGCAATATATATGTCACACAATATATGAGATAATATCAATTCCTCTCCAATATTTGTAATCATAACTGGTCCCCCACCTTTAACTATCAAGTAGGACAATAATAAAGTTTACCGTGACATACTTCTACTGGCACTCTGCCCGAATGTGAACTTATAGGAGTTATTTGGACACAAACTCCACTAATGGAAGGTACTGCTCTCATCCTCCCTTAAGATTTAAGGGTACACATAAATTTGCTCCCCATCATCCAATTAGACTGCTTGTTCTACCCATCCCTCTGCGGTTGGTAGGCCATACTCAATCGCATCTCGGAACCTATGGCCTCACTATCTCGGCTACATAAGAATTCTACGCATACTGTTCTGCAGTATGATCATCCCAATTAGCATAACATTCAGTCAACTATTCCTTATTATATATATAGGATTGTTACCCTTCTAGAAAAGTGTCACTTCATAAGATAAACCTTGGGAATACTCTCCCATTCACTGATGGAAGAAAACCTCTGTTGGTTTCGGTTGTTCCACCCTTTTTCCAATAGTTAGGTGACCCACTACAAAACAAACTTTCCAAAATTACTCGACATTAAACCTGCCACCACTGTTATTTTTATCCTAATACATTTTATACTCTCGAATAAATTTCAGTTTATCTTGAAACGTAAGTCTCTGACAAATCTTAGTGAATAAGCTTCGGCTTACCCGACTACATGTTATCGAATTCACATGATAATCATAATCCATAGCCTGATTCGATCACCTAAGGTGCCCACACACCCTATTCCTCGCACGTCACAATACAAATGACATGAAATTTTCTTACTTCGACTCTTGCACACTCGGTATGCTGATGTAGCAGGGTGTACTCAACCGCCCCACTAACCATAATTTATTCACTCCTTCAGTGACATCATTGCTCTATTCAGAGTGATACTAAGACGAGGTGACTCGATTGGCCTTAAGTTATAAAAGAATTATCATCTCTCAATTATAGTATTTTATACAATTTACCATAATATCCTCTCGAGCTGCCAGTTAGGTCTAAAATTGCCCCGGGACCCAAACTAAACACCCGGGCATACTATTTTGACTATCTTGACCCTCCTGGATGCAACGGCACACTCGAAATGATGATACGAGTTAATACAAATAATTTTTCTTTTTATTCCAATCAATTAGTCTCGACACGACTCACAGGCGCGTCAGACTTAAATTACCAAAATGTCGTTGTTGATACAAAAAAACCGGACTGAATCCCATTTTTATGATCACAGATAAATAGATAAACGCAATACAATCAAGCACATGAGAGACAAATATTTTTAAAGTGGTTCGGCTATAAGGAAAAACCTACGTCCACTATTATTTTATTCCCAGAGGTTTACAATAGCACAATGGGGTGTAGAGAGAGAAAAAGGTGTGGATCTTGTGTATGGTGTCTCTCATCCTTGTCGGATCTCCTCCCCCTCTTTTTGGCTACGGAAATACATGTATTTATAGTGATGGGAGATAAAGAGATTCATTGTATGTAGACATTTATATATTATGTCTACATTCAACGAATCTAATTGTTGAATTGCTTGGTATGCTATGTGTTGTCATCTACAGTATAAATGTACATTAATTCTCATTAAATACATAGTCATCTTCATTAATGCACATTAAATGCATAGTTATCCCTTGATCTTCCTGGTTGGTATGCCGACCAACTCTCCTCGGGTGCCGACTAACTCTCCTCAGGGGCCGACCAACTCTCCTCGGGTGCCGATTAATTCTCCTCGGGTACTGACCAACTCTCCTCGGGTGCCGACTAACACTCCTCGGGTGCTGACCAACTCTCCTCGGATGCCGACCAACTCTTCTCGGGTGCCGACTAATTCTCCTCGGGTACTGACCAACTCTCCTCGGGTGCCGACTAACACTCCTCGGATGCCGACCAACTCTCCTGGGTGTCGAATATTGCCACGTAGGATGACATGTGTCCTTTTCTGATTGGTCCTCGTAGATGGAGAATTTTTACGTTAACAGAAGCCCCCAATGCTCCATGCTTGATGGTTTACTTGAAAGGATGGAGTATTTATTCTGCAGTGTTGCTCGGTGCTCGTGAAATTCTTGATCTACCTTCTTGATTTGTTCAACATAAAGTGCATTATCTCCTGGACGACATATGATGTAGGATAATCGATGGTTGCTAATATTTCTTTTGAGGAACTCCGTGTGCTATGTATCACCCCTGGGAATTTGGATGCAGCCATGTCATAGTATGCAGCTTGTAGCTTATCATAATCTTCAAGTATGTTGATTGGTTTGCTAACCGACCAACTGTCTCCTGTGCCGAGAAACTGAGTGCTAACTTCACGTGCTTGATTCTTCTGATTTATGATCCTCTGAATACTTTGTCGAGTAACATACTAGCTTTTGAACCCAACTCTTCAATCTGATTAGTACCAAGCTAGTTTATGGTGGACTTCGAAACATTTTCATACAACTTCTTCTTCAATGTTGGTCGGGATAGTAGTAGTAAAGATCTCAGTGTTGTAGAGGCTAAATTTGACTTCTGAACTTCAATAGTATGTGCATAATAACTCATGAATATGCCTCCTGAACTTCTGAATGCACCTCCTGAACTTCTGAATACGCCTCCGTGTGAGTTTGTGAAGTTGAATTTGGTGCTCGCCTGCATGATGTTATAAGAATGTGCCACCAAATGTACAAATATATCTGTAATAGAAGCCCCCAAATGAACAAATACTTTATCGAGCACCTCCTAGATTGACCATCCGTGATGAATATCAGGATGCTCAAAGATCTTAACTTCATAAATTCTCCTCTTGCTTTAAATGATCCACCTGCTGGCGAGGAACCTGTTTCAAAAGCAGAGGGGAAGAAACCAATAGAATTGGAATATTGATGTAATAAATTTGTATTTCATTCCTGATGTATTTTGTTTTTGATTTTAATGAAAGACTTTCATTTTTGTTTGCAATCTTAATTGCTATTGTCTTGTAAAATACTTTACATCTGTGCATATGTATCTGTTAAAAAGATAACAATATTGTGTTGTTTGTCGATCAACTTATTGTCGACTAGTTTGAATTTGTGGTAACCATTTGATAAAAAATGATGTTTTGTTTGTCGACCAACTTAGTAAAAAAGTTACGAGTATCAAAAATGTTGCTCGATCACTTTCTCGTTTTCATAAAATGTTTCCGACCAACCAAGGTCGGTAAATTTTCCTTTTCGACCAACTACAGTTAGTGGGTTTTTATCCCCGACCAGCCATAGTTAGTGGATTTTTCCTCTACGAGCAACTGTGGCGCTTTCTGGAATAATCTTACCTCCCGACCAACATAAGTTGGCATTTTCGAGAATATATTTACCTCCTGACCGACATAAGTTGGCATTTTCGAGAATATGTGTACTTCCTAACCAACATAAGTTGGCATTTTTAGGAATATTTTGTTTCCTAGCCAAACAGGTTGGCATTTTTAGGAATTTTTTTGTTTCCTAGTCAAACAGGTTGGCATTTTTAGGAATATTTTGTTTCCTAACCAACCGAGGTTGGCATTTTAAGGAATATTTTGTTTCCTAACCAACCGAGGTTAGCATTTTTAGGACTATTTTGTTTCCTAACCAACCGAGGTTGGCATTTTTAGGAATATTTTGTTTCCTAACCAACCGAGGTTGGCATTTTTAGGAATATTTTTGCTGAGTAGTCTGAGCTTTGCCGAGTTTTGCCGAGTAGTGTGTAGCACTAGTATTCCCCAAAAAAATTTCAATAAAAGGAGAAGGTATAACAGCTTCACTTCCAAATGCCAGCATATATGGTGATTCTCCAGTTGCTGCTCGGGGAGTAATACGATAAGCCCACAGTACTGACTGTAGCTCGTTGATACAGTTTGATTTTGCATCACTTAGTCTTTTCTTCAATCCATTTAGTAGTGTTCTGTTCATCACTTTAGTCTGTCCCTTGCTTTAAGGATGTCCTGGTGCCGAGTGGATCTTTAAGATATTGGACTGATGGCAATAGGCAGCGAACTCCTCGTTATCAAATTGTGTCCCATGGTCTGTGATGAAGGCATGAGGAAGACCATATCGACAGATGATATTCTTCTAGATAAATTGGTACACCTTGTCGTACGTCATATCAATGAGAGGCTCCGCTTCTACCCACTTAGTAAAATAATCCACTGCGACGACGAGGTATTTGAACCTTCCCCTGGTCGTTGGCAGTGGCCCGACCAGATCTACTCCCCATATGGAAAATGGACAAGGGGAAGTGATGTGTGTCAACAATGCTTGTGGAGTTCTTCGGATGGAGGAAAAGCGCTGGCACTTGTCACATTTCTTAGCATAGGCTATACAATCAGCTCTCATCGTTGGCCAGTAGTATCCCTGCATCAGCATCCTTTGTAAAAGCGTTTGATCTGCTACATGGGCTCCACAACACCCTTCATGGACCTCTTCAATCAAATCTTTCACCTCGGTGGGATGCACACATCTTTGCAAACCTGCCATAATTCCTCGTCTATGTATACTACTGTTAATTAATACATACCGAGCAGCTTTAAACTTCAATTTCTTGGCTGCGAGCTTGTCAATTGGTAATTCTCCCTCCTCAATATATGCCCTGATGGGATCCATCCAAGATGGTCCTAAATCAAGGGTAATAAAATTCATCGTCAGATCTTCATCTATACTCCGACCAACTAAAACTTCAATTGGGATTGTTCTTCATAGCTCGGTACGAGTAGCTGATGCTAATCGAGCTAAGGCGTCTACTCTTGCATTCTCCATTCTTGGTATTCTGACCAGCTGAATAGCAACAAATTCTTATACCAACTCCATCACCTTTGCATAATACCTAATCATTGATTCTCCTTTGGCTGCATATATTCCCAACATTTGATTTACGATCAATTGAGAATCAGTGAAGATAATAACCTGCTGCGCCTCTACAATTTTTGCCAAATTAAGACCTGCAATCATGGCCTCAGAATCAACCTCATTATAGGAATCTTTGAATTGGAATCATAGGGCGTATTCCATGTCGACCTTGTCCGGGCTGTTCAAAACGATCCCTGCCCCACAGCCTGTTGTGCAAGATAAGCCATCTACATATAGCCTCCATATAGGTAACTCGTCTTCAAATTTATGATCTGATAGAGTTCCTCGATGAAATATTTGTTGCTTTTTTCTGTGACACCCTGACTAATTAAATACCGGGTAGCTACTCCTTTATTAAATTAATTCAAAATGCCAAGTTGGCTCAGTTAATAGCATCACTGTCGAAAACATTTTTATTATTACTAACCACCTAGTATTTAAAAAGTAAGTGCCAAATTTTATTTAAAGTCTGATTAACATGCAACAAGTGTAATAAAGAATAATAACACCATTCACCATAATGAAGTAAATAGAATAACCATCACGCAATGTAATTAAAGTCTGGAGAAAAAACTCCTCACTACAATCCCACAACTGAAATAAGTAAACCGAATACTAAAACAATACATGCCAAAGTCTGAAAACTGTAATGGAAAGATGTAACTCTAATAGAAATGGGCAACATGCCCTACAACTGATGGATAATGAATCTGGAATCCAAGTGAAAGAAGCGTCTACAAGTAATCCCTGTAGCTTCCACAAACAGCTACAGCTCGTTACCAGAATGAGTATCCTATGCATGGTGTCCTTGTGGCTGGGCACCTAAAATGGTTTTACAAAAAAAAAGATTTGAAAGCAAACGGGTCAGAGCCCGAATGTGGAGATTTTTTTAAAACCTGCAAGTGATTTAAAAACATTTAAAACATTAAATGCAAAGTACATGTTAGGACGTGCACTCACATGATATTCTCACCTCTCGTCTAACTGTGCACTCCTAACGTATGTACCCATCTACAACATCACAAACCACTAGCTAAGTGACATCATATCTAGCTAGACTGTCATAGGTCCTACCCTTATTACTCGGTTCTATTAACATTATAACGCTCGTAATTAAATAGGGGTTTAACGTAAACTCAGATGCTCAATATGCAATATATTTCACTATCAGCTAACCCGTTATGTTTCTCGAAACAATACCGTAGTTATTTTCACAACATTAACATGAAGGTTCCCATTAATTAAGTGTATATTATTCACAACATAAATATACAATACAAGCACCCCGAGAACTAAGTTGTGGTGCACACATACTCTGCTATCCATCCCGGTACATCACGTACATAAGGATTACATATTCCGAATCTCTCAGGAATATTTCACAAATAACAACATCACAAATAATGGAGGCGAACACAGTCACATCACATGGGTCACACACATACCTACGCTCCCACGATCAGCGGACTTATTAATATCCCAATAAGTCTTTCTATGACCTATGTTCATCAAGGTAACCAGTCTAAATCCGGGAAACACAAGGATTAGAGGGCCCTAAGCGAACGCAGACCTCCCGTGATAGCAAGTATGGTAGGTATGTCATACACATAATTCATATAGCAATACTAAGTAAACACACGTATTAGTAATCCCGTAGTTTAATTGTAGTACTATTCTCATTCTAGTACCAATATATAATTTATACACTTTATACGATTCCGGTTTATAATTATACGCGCCATAATCTATTCTCACGTCGTAGTAGACACTCACGTCTTAACCCAAACGGTTCATTGATATAAATCACTCGTATATAATTTACTCCTCATAACAACCCAAAAGTCCCAAATCTATCAATACATCATCAAAGGAATGTTAACTCTACCCTCGAACAAGTTCACGGGACTCCAAAAATCGAAACAGGCCAAAAAGGCCCAAACTTCCAGCTCGTTAGAAGTCTCGTTCGAACGAGGCTGTTCGAACGAGATCAAACTGTCAGCTCGTTAGAAGTCTCGTTCGAACGAGACTGTTCGAACGAGATCCAGTTCGTTCGAACAAACTGTACCTTCTAACGAGATCTCGTTCGAATGAAGTTATCGAACGAAGTTCCCTTTCGTTAGAAGCGACTGGTCGATTCAATAGAAGCTCGTTCGAACGAGTTCGTTCGAACGACCTGGGCAGGGGCTTCTAACGACCTACCAGTTTCGTCCCAGATTTGTCTAAATCTCGTTTTTCACCATTTTTAACACCTCAAGTCTCAACCAAAATTCGTCCAATCAATGTTTTAATGTCTCCAATCATCCTAAAACATACTAAGGTCATATACTAACACCTTTTAAGGAATTAATACATCCTAAACATCATTAGATCACAAGATTCTACACTTTTCCCCAATTCTTTTCAAGAACACAAACCCTAACATTTTAAATCATGAATTAACCCAATAAAATCCGTTTTAATTTCTTCCAATCACAAATATCATGAGAATAATCATCTACCTATCATTCTACATGCAATTTTCCTCAAGATTTTCAAGTTCTAAGTTCCAAACTACATGGGTTTTCATATTTCACCAAGAACGAACATAAAATTGGAATTATCTAACATGGAAAGAACATTCTCTGAAATTAAATGGAATTAAGTCACTTGCCTCGAGTGTATCTCTAATTTAGATGTTGGTTTGATGGAGCTTTTCTGCAGAATTTCCTTTCTCTCTCTTTCCCCAAGCTTCTTCTCCAATGGTGGCTATAGTGGCTAGGGTTTGCTTTGGGAAGGTATTAGAAAACCTAATTCTAATAACCTACGTAGCTTGTTGGGTTAATATGGGTTGGTTAGCGGCTTAGTGGCTTAGTGGGTGAATTCCCAATCAGATTAAAACTCCCAATTTTCGTCACTTTTAATTCTCCAAAAATACAAAATTACTAAAATGCCCTTTATGTTGCCGGTATGGCCTAAAAATACCCCGGGACCCAAACTAAACCCCCGGCTAGTGTTTTCTGACTATCTCGACCCTTCCGGACGCGTTGGCGTACTCAAAACGACTATACGGTTAATAGAATTTAAATTCACTTTTATAATCAAAATATTACACCGTGACGCGGCGGTCACACGCATCTCAACAAAATTTCTAAAATGCCGTATATCAATCTTACGACAAATATTTCATAAATCAATATTCATATAAAAACATGTATGCACATAATCAAATACCAACTCGCATCTCGTTAGTATTTTTAACCCGGATTAATTTCCAATTAATACGCATTTAATTAATTAATCCCAAAAATAAATATGGCCAAAAGTACGGGGTATTACATACTTCCCCCCTAATAACTGAATTTCGTCCCGAAATTCGAAACTAGAAAGTACCTGCTAAAAACAACTCTGGATAACGTTCGCGCATTTCATCCTCGCGCTCCCATGTGGACTCCTCGACATTGTGATGTCGCCACTGAACACGCACTAACGGAACTATCTTTGACCGCAGTTTCCTCTCGCTTCGGTCCAAAATAGCAATCGGCCCCTCCTCGTAGGAGCTATCCGGCTGGAGATCGATGTCCTCCACAGCAATGTGAGAATGAGCCAAATTATCTCTAAGGTATTTCCTCAGCGAGGAAATATGGAACACATCGTCAATCCGATGCAAATGCTCCGGTAACCCAAGTCTATACGCAACCGGTCCGATCCACTCAATAATGGGAAACGGCCCCACATACCTCGGTGCCAACTTCCCCTTCTTCCCGAAAAGCATAATCCCCTTCATAGGAGATACTCTGAGCAAAACCAGGACCCCTACATGGAATTCCCTGAAAAATCTCTTCGCATCAGCATAACTCTTCTGCCTGTCTTAAGCTACCCGAATGCGACTCCGAATCAACTCAATCCTTGTCGAAGTATCCTGAATCACTTCCGGCCCAAGTAGTTTGTTGTCCCCCACTTCTAACCAACATGATGGGGAACGACAAGGCCTACCGTACAATGCCTCAAACGGAGCCATGCCAATAGTAAACTGATAGGAGTTGTTATAAGCAAACTCCACCAGTGGTAGGTACTGCTCCCATCCACCCCCAAGGTCAATAATGCACATGCGTAGCATGTCCTCCAACATCTGATTTGTGCGCTCTGTCTGCCCATCGGTCTGCGGATGATAAGATGTACTCAACCGCAATTCCGTGCCCATTGCCTCCTGGAAACTCTCCCAAAACCGCGAAACAAATATCTTGTCTCTGTCAGACACGATATTTAGGGGCACACCGTGAAGTCTCACAACCTCTGAAATGAAGAGCTGGGCATACTGTCCCGTAGTGTAGTCAGTCCTTACGGGTAAAAAGTGAGCGACCTTGGACAACCTGTCCACAATTACCCAAACGGAGTCGTGACCTCTCTGCGACGTAGGCAACCCCGTGATAAAGTCCATGGATATGCTCTCCCACATCCACACTAGGACCTCCAACGGCTGTAGCAGTCCTGCCGGTCTCTGATGATCCACTTTTACAAGCTGACAAGTGGCGCATTTCGAAACAAACTCAGCGATATCTCTCTTCATACCGCTCCACCAATACTGTCATCTCATGTCTTGGTACAATTTGTCCCCACCTGGATGTACCGCGAACCGTGAGCCATGCGACTCTGCCATCACATCGTGTCGCAATTCCTCCCCTTCCGGAACCACCAATCTCCCATTGAAGCGTAATCCCCCATCTGAGCTGACGGTATAGGACTCGGCTCCCTCTGCTAGTAATCGAACTATCTGCTCCTGACAGAACGAGTCGTTAGCCTGTGCCCGTACTACCTTCGTGACAATCTGCAGTGTAACAGTCATCACAGACATGAAAGATCGGGCCACTGCATCCTGGTGTCCCAATTCCTTCCACTTTGCCTTCCACACCTCTGCCACCTCATCTGCTGGCCTACGGCTTAACGCGTCTCCTACCACGTTAGCCTTACCTGGGTGATACTGGATATCGAACTGGTAGTCTTTCACAAACTCAAGCCACCTACGCTGCCGCATATTCAATTCCTTCTGCGTGAACAGGTACTGTAGGGACTTGTGGTCCGTGAACAGTTGGAACTTCTCCCCAAAAAGATAGTGCCTCCAAATCCGTAGGGCAAATACCACAGCTGCCAACTCCAAATCATGCGTGGGGTAATTCTTCTCATGAGTCTTAAGCTTACGGGAAGCATAAGCTATGGCCTGTCTCTCCTGCTGTAATACACCTCCAAGCCCTTGCAAAGAAGCATCGGTGTAAACCAAATACTCAACTCCCGATCTCGGCAATGCTAACACAGGTGCTGAGGTCAATTTGTCCTTCAATTCATTGAATGCCAGCTGATAGGCATCACTCCGGATGTATGGCACACCCTTACGAGTCAGATGTGTCAAAGGACCTGCTATCTCTGAGAAACCCCGAATGAACCTCCTGTAGTATCCTGCTAGACCCAAGAAACTACGAATTTCAGTCGGTGTCATGGGCTGTCCCCACTCCCTCACCGCGGATACTTTCCCCGGATCAACATATATTCCCCGGTCGGAAATGATATGTCCCAAAAACTGGACCTCCTTCAGCCAAAACCCGCATTTCTCATATTTCGCATACAGCTCATTTTGACGCAGCATCTGCAAAACCTGCCTCAAATGCTCGGCGTGCTCCTCCTCTGTCTGGGAGTAAACCAGTATATCATCGATGAAGACAATGACAAACTGATCTAGGAAATCCCTGAACACTCTGTTCATCAAGTCCATAAACACTGCTGGAGCGTTGGTCAAACCGAAAGGCATAACCCGAAACTCGTAAGAACCATATCTCGATAAGAACGGAGTCTTCGAGACATCCTCCTCCCTGATACGCAACTGATGGTATCCCGATCTCAAATCAATCTTCGAGAAGAAAGAAGATCCTCTCAACTGGTCGAATAAGTCATCGATTCGAGGTAACGGATACTTATTCCGTATCGTGACCTTATTCAACTCTCGGTAGTCCACACACAATCTCAGTGAACCGTCCCTCTTCTTCACAAACAAAACTGGAGCGCCCCAAGGTGAGGTACTCCTGCGAATAAAGCCCTGACCTAACAGCTGCTCTATCTGATCCCGTAACTCCCTCATCTCATCTGGAGCCATACGGTACGGTGCGCGTGCTATAGGTCTCGTACCCGGTAGTAAATCTATAACAAAGTCTATCTCTCGACTGGGGGGTAGGCCTGGTATCTCCTGAAACACATCTGAATACTCCCTGACTACTGGAATAGAATCTAAAGGAATCACTACCTCCTTAGAGGTATCCTCCTCAATGTAATACAAATGAGCGGTCGATCCTCCCTCTGGGCGAGGCATCACCACTATAAACATCTCTTGCCCCGGAATGGAAAAAATAATGCTCCCGCTGAAGCAATCAATCATGGCCCTATAAGCTACGAGCCAATCCATACCGATAATCACATCGTGAACATGCATATCTAATACCAACATGTCTGCAGGTAATACCAAACCACCAATCTCTACCCCCACTCCCTGGCATATAAAGAAAATAAGTGACCCACTCACCAATGGTGAGTCGACACACGTCACTATGCTCTCTGCCATAGCTAACAATCCTAAAGCTTTCGCGAAGTGTGTAGCTATAAAACAATGTGTAGCCCCCGTATCAAATAATACCCGACCCATAGTGCCATGGATAGGAAACGTACCCTCAATCGCGGGCGGTGCCTGTGGAACTGTAGCCTGGTGGACATTGTAGACACGTCCATACTGTAGCTGCCCCTGCTGAACTGGGACTGCTGGAATGGGTGGCAATGCTTCCATCTGTGGTGGTGCGGGGAGAGCGGCGGGAAACATAGGCCTCTGTGGCTCGTGGCGAGCACCCTGCTGTTTCTGCTGTGGGGCCCTTCCCCTATTAGGACAATCCAGTCGCTTATGGCCAGTCTTGCCACAAACAAAGCACTTCCCTGAGAAGTTCCCTCCTCTCTGCCCCTGCGGTCCCCGGCCCTGGTGGCCGTTACCGTTCCTCCCTTGGCCCTGCTGGCCCTGGTGAAACTGCTGCCCATTCTGCCCCTGTTGGCCCTGATGGCCGTTTGGACCCTGATGGCCCTGATGGGAACCTCCATGTCCCTGTCTGTAGTTCCCTGATCAGAACCTCTTCTGATCCCCTTGCTGCGAACCCTGCTCACCCTGTCTCTGCCCCTGGACAGGTTGTGCCCCACCGGCACCATTTCCTCCAGTCCTGCCCTGATGGCTAGACTCTCCCGACCTCTTGCCCTCAGTCATATGAAAGCGGTGGTCCTGGCAGTGTAACAAAGCAGCGTTAACCACATCAGAATACGTGGCCAATGAAAGGTTCCCTAACAGATGCTGATGGATCCTCCTTGTCAACCCTTCCGTGAACTTCTCAATCTTCTTCTTCTCTGTTGGTATCTCATCTGGAACGATATTCAACAGATTTGTGAACTCGGCCTCATACTCGGCCACGGTCTTACCCTCTTGCCTCAGATTCATAAGTTTCCTCCTCATTTCCGTGTGAACAGCCGACGGAAAGTACTTGCGGTCAAACCGCACCCAGAAGTCCTGAACAGTGAGAGTATCCCTCTCCTCCACGGTGGTAATAGACTCCCACCACTGCAGTGCAGATCCAACTAGCTTGAAAGTAGCTAGCACCTGCTTCTGGATGTCCGTGCACTCATACATCCTCAAGTGCCTCTGCATATCCTTCCTCCACTGGCTTGAGACTACCACATCTGAGCTACCTGCAAACTCTGGCGGATGTGCTTTCTGAAAAGAGTCAAGTACACGATCCCAAGCAGACGGGAATGCATTTGCCTGTACTGGCGCGGCAATCGGAACCTGAGGTGGTGCCTACTGAACAACGGCAATGGCGGCATTTACCGCTTGGGCTACTATAGCTGCAACCTCAGCGGCGTTCATCATGCCCTGAACTGGAGCGGGCTGGGGTTCGGGCGTTGCATCCCTGGGAACTCGTCGTACACGTCGTGGAGGCATCTGAAATAAGAACAAAGTTTATAAGTTCGCTGTTTATAAACTTACAATAGCTGAAGAACGAAGCATACACAAAAAGAGTACAACAGTCCTCAAAATATAGGGCTCTATATCAAAGAAACTTAGCGGAAACATAATAAGCCGTCAGATACTAAAGGACACTAGAACCTGATGCTCTGATACCACCTGTGACACCCTGACTAATTAAATACCGGGTAGCTACTCCTTTATTAAATTAATTCAAAATGCCAAGTTGGCTCAGTTAATAGCATCACTGTCGAAAACATTTTTATTATTACTAACCACCTAGTATTTAAAAAGTAAGTGCCAAATTTTATTTAAAGTCTGATTAACATGCAACAAGTGTAATAAAGAATAATAACACCATTCACCATAATGAAGTAAATAGAATAACCATCACGCAATGTAATTAAAGTCTGGAGGAAAAACTCCTCACTACCATCCCACAACTGAAATAAGTAAACCGAATACTAAAACAATACATGCCAAAGTCTGAAAACTGTAATGGAAAGATGTAACTCTAATAGAAATGGGCAACATGCCCTACAACTGATGGATAATGAATCTGGAATCCAAGTGAAAGAAGCGTCTACAAGCAATCCTTGTAGCTTCCACAAACAGCTACAGCTCGTTACCAGAATGAGTATCCTATGCATGGTGTCCTTGTGGCTGGGCACCTAAAATGGTTTTACAAAAAAAAAAAGATTTGAAAGCAAACGGGTCAGAGCCCGAATGTGGAGATATTTTTAAAAACCTGCAAGTGATTTAAAAACATTTAAAACATTAAATGCA
Source organism: Sambucus nigra (assembly GCA_949130495.1). Lineage (NCBI taxonomy): Eukaryota > Viridiplantae > Streptophyta > Magnoliopsida > Dipsacales > Adoxaceae > Sambucus > Sambucus nigra. Next base: position 252,229,817 of record OX422215.1, read on the forward strand.
AAGTACATGTTAGGACGTGCACTCACATGATATTCTCACCTCTCGTCTAACTGTGCACTCCTAACGTAAGTACCCATCTACAACGTCACAAACCACTAGCTAAGTGACATCATATCTAGCTAGACTGTCATAGGTCCTACCCTTATTACTCGGTTCTATTAACATTATAACGCTCGTAATTAAATAGGGGTTTAACGTAAACTCAGATGCTCAATATGCAATATATTTCACTATCATCTCACCCGTTATGTTTCTCGAAACAATACCGTAGTTATTTTCACAACATTAACATGAAGGTTGCCATTAATTAAGTGTATATTATTCACAACATAAATATACAATACAAGCACCCCGAGAACTAAGCTGTGGTGCACACATACTCTGCTATCCATCCCGGTACATCACGTACATAAGGATTACATATTCCGAATCTCTCAGGAATATTTCACAGATAACAACATCACAAATAACGGAGGCGAACACAGTCACATCACATGGGTCACGCACATACCTACGCTCCCACGATCAGCGGACTTATTAATATCCCAATAAGTCTTTCTATGACCTAGGTTCATCAAGGTAACCAGTCTAAATCCGGGCAACACAAGGATTAGAGGGTCCTAAGCGAACGCAAACCTCCCGTGATAGCAAGTATGGTAGGTATGTCATACACATAATTCATATAGCAATACAAAGTAAACACACGTCTTAGTAATCCCGTTGTTTAATTGTATTACTATTCTCATTCTAGTACCAATATATAATTTATACACTTTATACGATTTCGGTTTATAATTATACGCGCCATAATCTATTCTCACGTCGTAGTAGACACTCACGTCTTAACCCAAACGGTTCATTGATATAAATCACTCGTATATAATTTACTCCTCATAACAACCCAAAAGTCCCAAATCTATCAATACATCATCAAAGGAATGTTAACTCTACCCTCGAACAAGTTCACGGGACTCCAAAAATCGAAACAAGCCAAAAAGGCCCAAACTGCCAGCTCGTTAGAAGTCTCGTTCGAACGAGGCTGTTCGAACGAGATCAAACTGTCAGCTCGTTAGAAGTCTCGTTCGAACGAGACTGTTCGAACGAGATCCAGTTCGTTCGAACGAACTGTACCTTCTAACGAGATCTCGTTCGAACGAAGTTATCGAACGAAGTTCCCTTTCATTAGAAGCGACTGGTCGATTCGTTAGAAGCTCGTTCGAACGAGATCGTTCGAACGACCTGGGCAGGGGCTTCTAACGACCTACCAGTTTCGTCCCAGATTTGTCTAAATCTCGTTTTTCACCATTTTTAACACCTCAAGTCTCAACCAAAATTCGTCCAATCAATGTTTTAAGGTCTCCAATCATCCTAAAACATACTAAGGTCATATACTAACACCTTTTAAGGAATTAATACATCCTAAACATCATTAGATCACAAGATTCTACACTTTTCCCCAATTCTTTTCAAGAACACAAACCCTAACATTTTAAATCATGAATTAACCCAATAAAATCCGTTTTAATTTCTTCCAATCACAAATATCATGAGAATAATCATCTACCTATCATTCTACATGCAATTTTCCTCAAGATTTTCAAGTTCTAAGTTCCAAACTACATGGGTTTTCATATTTCACCAAGAACGAACATAAAATTGGAATTATCTAACATGGAAAGAACATTCTCTGAAATTAAATGGAATTAAGTCACTTGCCTCGAGTTTATCTCTGATTTAGATGTTGGTTTGATGGAGCTTTTCTGCATAATTTCCTTTCTCTCTCTTTCCCCAAGCTTCTTCTCCAATGGTGGCTATGGTGGCTAGGGTTTGCTTTGGGAAGGTATTAGAAAACCTAATTCTAATAACCTACGTAGCTTATTGGGTTAATATGGGTTGGTTAGTGGCTTAGTGGGTGAATTCCCAATCAGATTAAAACTCCCAATTTTCGTCACTTTTAATTCTCCAAAAATACAAAATTACTAAAATGCCCTTTATGTTGCCGGTATGGCCTAAAAATACCCCGGGACCCAAACTAAACCCCCGGCTAGTGTTTTCTGACTATCTCAACCCTTCTGGATGCGTTGGCGTACTCAAAACGACCATACGGTTAATAGAATTTAAATTCACTTTTATAATCAAAATATTACACCATGACGCGACGGTCACACGCGTCTCAACAAAATTTCTAAAATACCGTATATCAATCTTACGACAAATTTTTCATAAATCAATATTCATATAAAAACATGTATGCACATAATCAAATACCAACTCGCATCTCGTTAGTATTTTTAACTCGGATTAATTTCTAATTAATACGCATTTAATTAATTAATCCCAAAAATAAATATGGCCAAAAGTACGGGGTATTACATTTTCATCCTCCCCTGATATTTCTTGCTCCTCGTCGATCATATTTTCTTGCCCTTTTACCAACCGGAGTTGGTCTGAGCTCGAAATTGATGATCCTGTAACATCCACTCACCCTTTTACCAACCGGAGTTGGTCTGAGCTTGTGTCTGTTGATTCTGTAACATCCATAGATTGATCAGCGAGCAACTTTTGCTCCTCGGGGTATCAGGATAGGTGAACTCTGCTATAAAATCTGCTACAGCCTGCCCTTTTAGCGATGATCTGGGTTCATAAACTATATCATATTCACCGAGCTCTATTGCCCAATACATCAATCTCCCTGATTTTTCTGGTTTATGAAGGGCTTGCCTCAATGGCATATCAGTATATACTACTATGGTATGAGCCTCGAAGTATGGCCTCATTCTCCTACTTGCCTCAATCAACGCTAGTGCCAATTTTTCCAGCCTCGGATATCTGATTTTTGCTCCTCGAAAGGCCTTATTCGTGTAATAAATTGGTTTTTGCACTCTATTCTCCACTCTGATCAACGCCGAGCTAACTGCATTCTCCGTAACTGCTAGATACAAGTATAATTTTTTCCCATCACCGGCCTAGACAACAATGGAGGTGCTCCCAGGTATTTCTTTAAGTCTTGAAAAGCCTTCTCACATTCATCATTCCACTCAAAAGTCTTTCTGAGCGTCTTGAAGAATGGGAGACATCGGTCAGTTGCTCGCGATAAAAATCTTTTGAGTGCTGCCACTCATCCTGTAAGACTTTGCACCTCTTTCTTCGTCGTTGGAGATCGCAGCCCTAATAGAGCTTTAATTTTTTCAAGATTTGCTTTAATACCTCGTTGATTGACAATGTACCCGAGAAACATGCCTTCTCGTATTCCAAATATGCACTTCATCGGGTTAAGCTTCATTTGATATTTATCCAGTTGATCAAAAGTCTGATTCAAGTCAACTAGATGATCAGCAGCTTTTTTTCTCTTCGTCAGCATATCGCCAACATAGACTTCCATATTGCAACTGATTTGTTTAGTAAAGACTTTGTTCATCAGCCGCTGATATGTAGCACCTGCATTTTTCAAACCAAAAGGCATAATATTATAACAATAAGTTCCCCTAGGGGTAATGAAAGAAGTACTTTCCCTGTCTTCAGGTTTCATTTTAATCTGATTGTATCCAGAATAAGCATCCATGAAGCTTAGCAGCTCGTGTCCCGAGGTAGCATCCACTAGTTGATCAATTCGAGGCAATGGAAAATGATCCTTTGGGCATGCTTTGTTGAGGTCGGTGAAGTATACACACATCCTCCACTTGTTGTTTTTCTTCTTTACCATCACCACGTTGGCTAGCCAGTCTGGATATTTAACATCTTCGATAAAGCAAGCTTTCTAGAGCTTCTCGACCTCCTCTTACATAGATTGATTCTTCTCGGGACTGAATACTCTTCTTCTCTGCTTCACTGGTTTGATCTCCTTATTCACGTTGAGCTCGTGACATAAAAAAATTTGGGTCTATTCTGGGCATATCTTCATGACTCCATGCGAAAGTTTTCTTTCTGCTTCTTAGGAAAGTTATCAATTCCTATTTTAATGAGGTATCCAACGACGAACCTATTTGAGTAGTTCGTTCAGGGTGCTCGTCGCCCAAAATGATATTTTCAGTAGCTTCCACCACTTGACCCTTCACGAGTTGCGACTCATCTCTAGGATCCAATGTTTCAATTTCTGCACCTTCATCCACTTGATAAGTAGTATTCTTTTTCCTCGACTCGTCTAGCTCCTCTTGCTCGGCAGATGAATAATAACATTCCCGAGCTACTTTTTTGATCACCTTTCACAACTCCTACTCCAAAATTTGTTAGAAATTTTAGGCACTGATGTACTGTAGATGGCACTGCCTCAAACTTTTTCAATCCTACTCTTAACTCGATTAAGTCAAGTATGATGCTCTATGCCCAGGATTGGGGCATGTATGAAATGAATCTGATGGTGCCAATTGAATTGTTGTTTGCAGTCTTGCTGCTGTGTTGTGTGCAGTCTAGCTGCGTTATTTTTGTTCGGTATTGACCTTTTAAGGTCTTTATGTGCTATTGATGAGCATCCAATAATTGTACTGGGCAGATAATTTTCCTGAGCACCTGTTGAGGCTGAATCATATAAAAATTACGATTAGAATAATTATTCAGTCGACCAATATATAGTGTGCATTGGCTTCAATATTGGACAATTTAAATTTCCAGATAATAATATGAGAGATAACAATCAAAATATCTCGTGTTCTCATAAAAATATGATGTACATAAACGTGTCTCCATAAAAATATTTAACGGACTTGTGATTATGAAATTTCGTTTATTCATATTTAAAATAAAAACCGATCCACTAATTTAATAAAATCATGATTTGCAATATTTTGCAGATTTGATAAATGAAAAATTGGACAACTAATTTATGTTTATAATCATCAAAAGCATGAATGAATCAAAAGATGTATGTATGTATGTACAACATATAATTGATTATTCATATATTGATAAAATTGATCGTATCAACACAATTACATAATATGATTATTTGTGCAGAGAACATAGTTTTCTTGAAGAGAGAGAAAATGGGTATGATTCAATTCATGTTAATATCGGAATGGAAAATACATAATCTTTCTTAATGCTTATCCCTATCCTAACATATTTGTTCAGAAAATATTCAAGTGGATCCATAGATGCAAGGATTTGTATAATATTTATGAGTCTAAAATTCACCAGATCCCCAAATTGAAATCGATCACACAGTTAGTGCATATAAAAATAATGACTAAATTAAAAGATTTCCAAATGAATAAAATTTGTATATACTCATATAAAAGAGATTTATGAATATAGAGAAATTATTGTATCTCCTTAAATAAGAAATAATATAATATGTACACAAATTTCTCAAACTTTGTGATTATGAAATGTACAATTATCCAGATTTGTAAAATTAGATTCAACAATTTGTGAATATAAAATCATGATTGAATTAAAAGATGTATGCACAATATATAATTGATTTGATCTCTATGTTTATGGATATAAACATATGAGAATCATGATTTGAACAAAAATATAATGGGAATTTGAATAGTCATCAAAGATCTTTCACAAATTATTTCAAAATCAACAAAGAAAATTATCAAATCTTATCATCATCGTATATATTGGTATATTTAATCATTTAAAATATTTATTCCATGATATAAAATTGAAACTTGAGAATCAAGCAAAAAGTTATGATTTATGTAATCCACTATTTTTCAGATTTCTAAATAAGAATTAATCTAACAGTTATGATTTTAAAATCATGATATGCAATATTTTGCAAATAAAAATTGGATAATTAATTTATGTATATAAACATAAAAATCATGATTGAATCAACAGATGTATGTATAATATATAATTTATTATACATATAGAAAATAAAAATTTAGCTTTTGATGGAGAACAATGCTTGTAACACGTTCCCACAGACGGTGCCAATCTGTTGATGCAAAAAACTGGACCGAATCCCATTTTTATGATCACAGATAAATTGATAAAAGCAATCCAATCAAGCACATGAGAGACAAAGATTTTTAAAGTGGTTCGGCTATAAGGAAAAGCCTACGTCCACTGTTATTTTATTCCCAGGGGTTTACAATAGCACAATGTGGTGTAGAGTGAGAAAAAGGTGTGGATCTTATGTATGGTGTCTCTCATCCTTGTCGGATCTCCTCCCCCTCTTTTTGGCTAAGGGAATACATGTATTTATAGTGATGGGAGATAAAGAGATTCATTGTATGTAGACATTTATACATTATGTCTACATTCAACGAATCTAATTGTTGAATTGCTTGGTATGCTATGTGTTGTCATCTACAGTATAAATGTACATTAATGCTCATTAAATGCATAGTCATCTTCATTAATGCACATTAAATGCATAGTTATCCCTTGATCTTCCTGGTTGGTATGCCGACCAACTCTCCTCGAGTGCCGACTAACTCTCCTCAGGGGCCGACCAACTCTCCTCCGGTGCCGACTAATTCTCCTCGGGTACTGACCAACTCTCCTCGGGTGCCGACTAACACTCCTCGGGTTCCGACCAACTCTCCTCGGATGTCGACCAACTCTCCTCGGGTGCCGACTAATTCTCCTCGGGTACTGACCAACCCTCCTCGGGTGCCGACTTACACTCCTCGGATGCCGACCAACTCTCCTGGGTGTCGAATATTGCCACGTAGGATGACATGTGTCCTTTTCTGATTGGTCCTCATAGATGGAGAATTTTTATGTTAATAGTCGTATTTCTCACTTTCGAAAATTTATCAAATATCATAATTCCACAGTACATATCACACAGTAATATTTAATAGTTCACAACATTAAGTATTAACCCTTGGCACGTTAGTTAATAATTATTTTATTCCGGATTAATAACAAATTAATTTCTCACATTTTAATTTAAATAATCCAACAACAATAATTAATCGCATATTTATTCGCATCATAATAATTAATCACATAATTATTTAAATCGTCAAAAATTCGGGGTGTTACAATTCATGGATCATCATGGGCATCGTGGAGTTACTTGAACAACTAAAATTCTACATCTATAAATTATAACCCTTGGCCGGGGCATAGGGTCATGTAACCAGGCATATTGAGAGATACTTAATAAAATAGTGGACCTCTCCGTGGACGTAGGCAAGTTGTCGAACCACGTACATTATTGTGTTGAGTGTGTGAATATCAGCTTTCTTGCTTGATTGTGATTGTTCTTCGTTAAACATCTATTGTGATATTTTTTTATACAACAATTATCAACTAAACCATAGGAATTTATGAGGTCAAAGATGAAAAGATAACAAAGTACCTTTCAACAGTAAAAAAGACGATGGTAAACTTCATGGAAATAAAGATCAGAAGGATTCCTGAGGCTTGAAAATATTCGAGTTGGCGCTCTGGCTAAGCTAGCATTGGTCATGAGGACCAAAATAAAACGAATTGTTCCTGTTGAGATCATACACAGGTCGAGCATCGAAGAAGACAACAATGGACTTGTGTTTTGATTAAATATTATTTTAAGGGAATCATGGATGGATCTTTTAATGAAATACATTCGGTATGGTGAGCTCCCAGACTCCAAGGTCGAGAGGAAGAAACTCCGATATCGAGCTGCAAAGTTCGCAATCACTGGTGGCATACTGTATAAAAAAAGGTTTTTGCTGCCACTGCCCAGATGTGTTCATCCTATCGAGATAGATTATGTCCTACGATATGTCCACAAAGTTTCATGAGTAAATCATATTAGTGGACGATCACTTTCTAAAAGGATCATTACCCAGAGTTATTGGTGGTCGAAAATTGCCAAAAACATAGTCGATTATATGAAAAAATGTGACAAGTGTCAGAGATTTTCTAGTGTCCCTCACCAGCGACATTAACCTCTCTCGTCTGTCACTACGCCATGGTTATTTAGAGTTTGGAGGATTGTCCTGATAAGTCCCCTTCCTAAGTCATCATGGAACTACCTATATTTAATAGTAACTATTGACTATTTTTCAAAATGGGCAGAAGATAAAGCAATGAATTCCATAAAAGAAGTCAAAACATTCAAGTTCATCTGGAGGAATATTTTATGCCGATACACCTCACCCCATACTTTGATGCCGAATAATGGTAAGTAACTCAATAATAAGTCTTTACAAGCATACTTGACTAGGGTTGGCATTGGGCTGACCCAAATCCAATAGTCAGACTGAGGTCACTAAACAAATAATACTTAAAGGGATCAAAAAGAAGTTAGAAGATGCTAAGGGTCTGTGGATTGAAGAGTGTAATGGGGTCATGTGGGCTTATAGGACAACTGAAAGGACGCCCATAGATTAAATTCCATTCATTCTAGCATGCGGGTCTGAGGCAATTATCCTCGCTGAGCTTGGACTTCCCAAGTACAATGTCCAAACGTATTACCCAGAGGCCAATATTGAACAGAGAAGTCTTGATATATACTTCATTGAAGAAAGATAACAGGATGCAGTAGTCTTCCAGTTAGCCTAGTAATAGAGACCTACTAGATTTTACAACAAGAGGGTTAAGGCAAGGCCAATAGCCACGGGTGATCTGGTTTTGAAGAAAGATCGGAAAAAGGCAAACAAACTTCATCATAATTGGCACAAGTCATACTTGTGACTGGAGAGGTTGTGCCGAGTACTTTTAGGTTAGAAAACTAAGAAGGTGATCCCTTTTCTAACCCCTAGAATCCCAACCATTTGAAAAGATATTATCCATAGTTATTTTTGTCAGGTGTAGGCTCTCAAATCAATGTATTTTAGTGTTAATTTCATTTCTATGACAGTACGATCAATGGAAAAATTCAAGTGTTGACTCATATTTATCATACTTATTGCCAATATGATTTGAATTATATTAAACTAAGGAACATCGTTTATATTTTGAATTAGTTAATAAATCTCTCTCGGCGATACGAGAGTATGAGAGGAGTCTCGTTTCCTCCTTACCCTCCCAGCAATGCTGAGAGGGGGAATCAGTGTCATAACATCACTCATGAAGTGAAAGACAAAGGCAAATAAAATTTTAAAATCATTCTTATATGGTTCCTTAAACATCAGCTAATGGTGAATTAAATATCATAATTCTCTCAGCGATACGAGAGTGTATGAGGAGTCTCGTCTCCTCCGTACCCTCTTAAAAACTCTTAGAGGGGGGATCAGTGTCATAAAACCACTCATGCGGTGAAAGAAAACATTTTAAAATCATTCTTATATGGTTGCATAAACATCATCAAATTGTGATGAATATAGTGTGTTAATGGAAAGAGTGTAATCGCAAGCATTATATTTAGAACACCATTCAGTGGCGATAAGATAAGAAAACATGGACATTACACTTAAAACATTTAGCACGTTGATAGGCCCTTCTCATGCTTTCCCACATACCAAATGAGGTTTTTTATTTATATCTCAACATGTATTTAGAAAAAATTGGAGGTTTTTAAGAAATTTGGTTTCAAATTTATGAATTTCAAATTTGGCGATTCATTTGAGATTTTGTTAGCATTTATTAAACTCAATTTTTTGTTTATTATATAACATTGGGTATAAAATACTACTTGTGATCATTTGTCTTTAGGATGTCTCTATGTGGAATTCCACACTCCAGAGAATCATGTCCCCGAAGTTGGTTCAAACTTTGCATAGGATTAAATTGATTATGTTCAATTGAATGGCATGAAATAGATGAGGAGAAAATGTATCAAAGGTTGTCCACTCACTCTCCCCTACTGGTAACTTAGTAAGACCTCCTCTATAAAATTAATTCAAACCATATTATGTCCGATTAAGTTGAAAATTTAACATTTATAATATTTTTTAGCCTGTATTTTGTTCCACAAAAGTTTTGATCTTTGAAGAGAAGTCGGTTTAGTTTATTTTTTATGCAAATTATGCAAAATATAGGGAACTAATAAAAAAAGTTTGAAAGTGAAATTATAAAGGTGTGAGAATTTCTTGACTAATATTATGTTATTTCATAGATCAAGTTCAAATACTTTTATGGTGTTACAAGAACTATATGAAACTTTGCAATTTTTTCAATGCCTCCTTATGCAAAAAAAAAGACCCTAGAAATTACAAAAAAATCAAGAAAAATTCCACCCTTGCTATCAAATAGGCAGATTTCTATTTTTCGACTTTCTCGTCCAAGGGAACCCATATAAACATTTGTTTATGACCTATATGTTGATAAGCAATTGTCAAATCTAGTGCCTATGTTCTTCTTATCCAATTGAAATATTTTAGTCTTTCTTATATATTCCATCTTAATGGGTTATATTTCTGATACATTGTAAATTAAATCACTCAATTGGGGATGTTAGTCGAGAGAGTACTTTTAACTTTTAGTGTGGTGGTGAACGTGTAACATTGGAAAGAAACAATTAAGAGAGATAAGGGAGACGTATGGTATTGCTGAAAAATGTCATGTTTTCCCATTTCAAGTACTGTATACATATCCATTTCATTGAGTTAATAAAAAATATGTGATCAATGTGTTATATTCATATCATTTTGGGATTTAAAGAACAGTTTCAGTTCCATCAATTATATGTGGTACATATTCTTTTCATAGAAATATCACTTGATTTCTATTTGATATAATACGGTACAAGTTATTTACAAATAGTTGATTGCGCTTAACTCTCGGGTGTTGATAAACCAAAGAATTGTTTTGATATTATCTTAAGAATCTTAGCTTAACAAAGTCTTAAATTCATTATATTTAGTACATAACTAATAGAGAGCACCCGTGCATCGTGTGTGGTTAAAAACCAGTTATTAATATTTTTGGCCAGTAGTTATCATTTACTATAAAATCTGATGGGATAGATGTTGTCTACACTGTAGTTTAGGTGGAAATATTGGGATCAAATTTGATATATATATATATATATATATATATATATATATATATATATATATATATATATATATATATATATATATATATAAAGATTTTGATACTCTTCATTGGAATTTCCTAATCACAGCTTTAAAGTCCTTTGGTTTAGGTTCTAATAATATTTAAAATACTCAAACTTTATTAGTAACTCTTGCCTAGTATGATTGTATTCAGATAATTTATGTTTCTGATAGTTTTTGTAGTGTAAGATTATAGCATGATAGTTGAAGTTTAGTTTTTTAAATAAATATTAATGGTTTGTTTTGTTTTTTCCTCATTTTTGATACCAAAAAATATCCGACTATGTGGACCAATCAGAACTGAACACTTATCCTCTCACTTAGCTAAAATTCTAATCAGTAGAAAGAAACTCGACAAGAATGCCGACCAACATAGATAATGTCGAACAACAAAAAGAATGCTAACCATCAATACCAATGAAGGGTCATCTCCTCAAAAGTCTTACCACACGTGGTTAGCACAATCAACTGTCACATTCATTATGTACGGATGTAAATGCCCAAATATATTGATAAGCACCCAAAATTGTACGTTTTATACCCCAAATAGACGTACTTTAGTTTCTAATCCTCGGTAATATGGGTCTTATGTGCTTAAATGTTAATTATGCAGGCTTAATTGTGCGTTGCAGAGTTCAAGCATTTAAATCAAAGCAATTGCGCATAAATGGAGCTAAATACCCTTGTCCCATATCCTTACCTACCCTAAACCTAAGCCTTAGCCTATCCCAAAACCATGTGTGTGTTTGATTTGTCTCTTTTATTTCTTTTACTTAAATTTTTAGTTTGAGTCATTTTTATTTTTAGGATTTATTTTAAATTTATTTAGTATTTTATAGGTTTCATTTTCTATTTTTCTATTTTATATTTTATTTAGTACAATTTTATTTTATTTCTATTTTTATTAGTTTCTAGCTTTATTTTATCTTATTAGGATTTTAATTTTTAGGATTTCATTTATTTATTAGTTTTTACATTTTCTTTTTAGGATTTTAATTTTAAGTTTTATTAGATTTTGTTTATTTATTTTTTATTTTTTTTAATTTCATTTTATTTGAGTCTTTATTTTATTTTAGAAATAGGATTTCATTTTTTTTAGGTTTTTATTTTATTTTTTTTTATTAATTTTAGTTGTGTTATTTTTAGGTGTCCAAATTAAACACACACCCACATAACCTACATTCCATTACACTTAAACTAAATCCACAACTCACCCTCACACCTACCACCCTACACCCTCAAACACCCAAACCCCCTTCATCTTCTTCTCTACACCTTTTTCTCTCTCCTCTCACTAACACCCACAACCTCCATTAACAAACACAAAACCCATTACCAAACACTCTCTCCTCTCTCACACCCTCATACTCCCCATACAGCTCCTACCCAATCACTTAAACCCAGCTAGGAAAACCTTACCAGCCCACCAATCACACGACACCACACCAGAGCTATCCTCGATCCATCATCTGCGCGAAACCCATACCCGCCCAGCTGCCAGCGCCCCCTGGTCCGACCACTCCGGTCGCCTCTCTCCTCTCCGGCCCTTGACCCGTTGACGCTCGCCACATCCCCGGAGCCGACCTCCACTTTCTCCCTACTCCGGAGAAACCACCACAACCTCCTGCCACAACCCATTTTGAGCCTTCAACCGGAACCCAGTCCGACCCGACCTCCATCCCAACCGGACCCGAAACCACCCTTCAACCAGAAAACCCCCATACCCATTTCAAGACCCATTTTAACTCCCAAGCCTTTCCACAGTTTTCCTACCTGCCAAATGCAAACCAAACCAAAGCCAAAAATGAAAATTCCCCATGTGCCAATAAAACCCCTTTTCCCAATATACCCTTAAAAATCCCCAACTACCTCTTTTAACCAATTTCCAAAATACCCTCACCCAAATCAGATTTTTGTGACCTCACACCTCTCAACCCACATGCTCCTCACAACATATCCACATGTGCAGTTCCTTTACCCAATTTATCCCCATGTGCACACCCCTCATGCTCCATGCATCTACTATATATTGAAGATGAAGACCCTAACAGGGAAGGCTTAAAGATAGGAAGAAAATTCTAGAGAGAGAGTTTAGTTTAGAAAATAAATTAGAAAAACACCATTTGTAAATAGTTTTATTTTATTCTTTTTTTTTAGATATTTGTGAGGATAAATATTGATTGAGATTTAATTGAGTGTTAATTTTAATTTCATATTACTTTGATCACTCACTTGGAGGGTTGTATTCTTCAATTTCAAGGATAGAGTTGAAATTGCCAATTTCAAGGAGACTTGTGAAGATTTGTTCTCTTTCTCTACTCTTTTATTATATTAATGCCTATTGAATATTTGTTTATTATGTTTGATACCATGTTAGGCTAAAACCCCTTTCAAGGGGTGGGGTAAAACCCTTATTTGATGTTATTTTATTTTAATTAGTTTAATTACTTGAAAAAATCCCTTTGAATGTTAATTTTGATCCCTCACCCTTAAATTTACGCCTCGAGAGAGGGTAAATGATCATTTGATAACTTTGCTTTTTGCGTGTATGTCATTGTTTGATGAAAGCCAAGTTAGTAAAAAATCCTCACATACCTACAAAATATAACAATCTAAAGTATAGAGGTAAGTAAGGGTATCAATCCACTTCCTAAGGAGTAAGCTAGAGACAAATTCAATTGTAATTCACTTTTTATTTTATTTTTGTGCTTTTTCACTTTTCTACTTTTTTTAAGCTTTTTCAATATTAAAACAAATGGGTGAGGTGATGTTTTAAACTAAACTAAATTAAAGTGTGAGATGAAAACAACTAACTAGAAATTTACTAAAATGAAAATTAAAGTCTAAACTAAAAATAAGAGATAAGTGAGGAAAATCATTGTGAGAACAACCAAGGAGTGGGATTACAGCACAAATTTTAGTTATCCTAATTAATTAAGTTAATTATTTGAATTCTCCCAAATTAATATCAAAACTACAAATCAACTCTCGTTGCAAGTGTAATTTTAATAATAACATTTTAGAATATTAAGTTTAACACCTCACAACTCTAGAAAAATAAATCTACACTCCTTTTAATTAATCACCCGCTAGGATCGATTAATTAAAATTTATGTCAATCTTAGAAATTAAATTTAGAGTTGAAATTCAAGTTATAATACCCCACTTAATAAACCGCTATCTTTAGTTCGAATCTAAAATGGGTATTATAATGAGAATTTCCATTTTCTCTCCAAAATCATTTACCCTCACTTAAGTTTTATTCTTTTTTTTTAGATATTTGTGAGGATAAATATTGATTGAGATTTAATTGAGTGTTGATTTTAATTTAATATTACTTTGATCACTCACTTGGAGAGTTGTATTCTTCAATTTCAAGGATAGAGTTCAAATTGCCAATTTCAAGGAGACTTGTGAAGATTTGTTCTCTTTCTCTACTCTTTTATTATATTAATGTCTATTGAATATTTGTTTATTATGTTTGATACCATGTTAGGCTAAAAACCCTTTCAAGGGGTGGGGTAAAACCCTTATTTGATGTTATTTTATTTTAATTAGTTTAATTGCTCGAAAAAATCCCTTTGAATGTTAATTTTGATCCCTCACCCTTAAATTTACGCCTCGAGCGAGGGTAAATGATTTTCGAGAGAAAATCGAGATTCTAATTAAAATACCCATTTTAGATTCGAACTAGAGATAGGGGTTTCTTAAGTGGGGTATTATAACTTGAATTTCAACTCTAAATTTAATTTCTAAGATTGACATAAATTTTAATTAATCGATCCTTGCGGGTGATTAATTAAAAGGAGTGTAGATTTATTTTTCTAGAATTGTGAGGTGTTAAACTTAATATTCTAAAATGTTATTATTAAAATTACACTTGCAATGAGAGTTGATTTGTAGTTTTGATACTAATTTGGGAGAATTCAAATAATTAACTTAATTAATTAGGATAACTAAAATTTGTGGTGTAATCCCACTCCTGGATTGTTCTCACAATTATTTTCCTCTCTTATCTCTTATTTTTAGTTTAGACTTTAATTTTCATTTTAGTAAATTTCTAGTTAGTTGTTTTCATCTCACACTTTAATTTAGTTAAGTTTAAAACATCACCTCACCCATTTGTTTTAATATTGAAAAAGCTTAAAAAGAGTAGAAAAGTGAAAAAGCACAAAAAGAAAATAAAAAGTGAATTACAATTGAATTTGTCTCTAGCTTACTCCCTAGGAAGTGGATTGATACCCTTATTTACCTCTATACTTTAGATTGTTATATTTTGTAGGTATGTGAGGATTTTTTACTAACTTGGCTTTCATCAAACAACGACATACACGCAAAAAGCAAAGTTATCATATATATAAAGTCATTCCATCCCTTGGAATTTCAACCCTTGACCTCCGGGTCACTATAAATACGTAGCATCCCTTTCATCAAGGGCAAGGCAGAACGAGTTCTAACTATTCTTATTGATAAGAGTACCTAGTTTTCTGTAACCTTCAAAACCAATACTACAATAGTGGACAATGGCTTTCTTACATAGTTGAACCACTTTTAAAACCTTGTGTCTCTCTTTTATTTATCTTTGCAATTATATATTTTGTCTGTGATTATAAAATTGGATCAATTATAGTTTTTCACATCAACAGATTGGCATCATCTTGGGGAATGTGTGTCTAATCGTCGTTCCAAATATTATTCAATGAAAAATTAATTATCCAGATCCCAGTGCCAAAAACGAAGGAAACCTGCCTGATCCATCTGCTCCGCCTATAGCAGTCGACCTAAATGGGATCCTGGCCAGTATTGCTAGAGGCCAAGATGCTATGCAGGAAATAATGAGACAATTGTCTTAGTCGTTACAAGAAAGATCTCCAACCCTATCCAAACAGCAAGCAGTCACATCACCACGGAACGATATGTCGCCTCCATCTCCTAGGAATAACCAACGCAACTATTCCCAATCATCTCAAGATATGACTTAGCGCCCAGGAATCAGTTTCTTAATAAGAGCCTCAGAGTCTTGTGATAACTATTTTTTCTCTATTGAAAGGCCAAGTGTCTTGCAGAGATTGAGCCAAGCTTCTCCTTTCGATTGATTAGGACCCCGAGCAAATAGAAACCCTCCTAGAGAAGTATCTAGAGACACTCAACATCCACTCGACCAGCATGAAGTCACAATCAGATCAAGATCAAGCATCCGACAATATGTATGCACCGAGTAAACTTCTTAGGAAGAGAGTACAGCACATGAGCATAGTTGGGGCAGATGAGCTGTTTCACATAAATCTAATGTGGTCAATCCTTCATGGAAAGGATCAATTTAAAGATTGAAAGATCGACTAGGAGAGATGGCAAAGGCAAAGAATCCTTTACAACGAATTTTTGTTAAAGGATCCCATTTTATTCGAGCAGTTATGTATTTTCCTACTCCATCTTAGTTTAAATCTCCTGTGGTCACCCCAAATATGATGGGAAAATTAATTCATTTCTTCACATTGAAAAATATCAAGCTGTCGCTGACATTTATTCAGACCCCGATGAGATGAGATGTAAAGTGTTCTCAAGTACCATTACAGGTTCTACTCAGAGATGGTATAATAACTTGCCTCGAGGACAAATTACCAACTTCAGCTAGCTTATCGAGATATTTATTAGCAATTTCTATTTTGGGGCCAAGCCAGTGAAAAAAGTATCCGTTCTTTAGCGTAAGGCAGTAAGTAGGGGAAATGACCAGGGAATACATCACTTGTTGAATTGAACTCAGGCATACCATCCCAATACATATCCTAGCTAATCAAAGCATTGGCGATGACTTGATGATTAATTTTGTTGTTGTAGATTTAGGAACTTCCTATATGGACCCAATTAAATCTTATATTGAGGATAGCATCCCGCCACCTGGTCCCAAAGAGGCCAAGAAGCTCCGATATAAAGCAGCAAGATATGTGCTCGACAAAGGAGTTTTATACAGAAGGGGATTAAAAATATCCTTCTACGATATGTTAATCCAGTGGAGGTGGAAGATTTAATCAAAGAGGTGCACGAAGGTTCTTATGGAGCTCACTAAGCTGGTCGGTCTCTACTCCAATGAATTACCACTCAGGAATACTACTAGTCGACTATTAGGGAAGATTTTACAGCTTTTGCAAGAAAGTGTGACAAGTTTCTGAAGTTATCCGCAATTCGTAAAACACCCAATGCCTCTCTCACACCCATATCTTCACTTTAGACATTCGCTATTTGAGGCATTGACTTGGTTAGCTCACTACCGACCACCAAGGGCGGGTTCAAATATTTAGTCGTTGTTGTTAATTACTTCACCAAATGGGTAGAGGAATAACCATTGGTAGACATGCCTTATGAGAAGGTGTATCAGTTTATTTGGTAGAATATCATATGTAGATATGGGCTACCACGTGCCTTTATTACAGACCATGAAACTCAATTCGATAATAATGAATTTGAGGCATATTGTGTCTAGTCCAAGATTCAGAAACTATATTCTACACTAGGACATCCTCAAAGTAATTGTCAAATAGAAGTATCAAATAGGACTTTTCTCAATGGGTTAAAGAAAAGGCTTGATGTTAACAAGGGTAACGGGATTAATGAGTTACATTTTGTGATTTAGACTTACAGAACCACGCCATGAACAGCAACTGGAGAAACACCATACTTGCTTACATTTGGGACTGAAGTCATGGTTCTAGCCGAGCTAGGTATACCAACCCACAGGGTGTTGAATTTTGATTCTCCGACTAGTGATTTGATGCGGCGACTAGATCTAGACATGTTGGAAGAAGTCCGAGAAGATGCTTCCATAAGAAATGTTGCCTATCAACACAAATTCCCTCATTTCTAGAATAAAAGGGTCAAGATGACCAACTTTAGAGAAGGTGACTATGTTCTTAAGAAGGTGATCCATAAGAACAACAAGCTTGAGGCTAATTAGCATGGCCCATGTCGTATTTCGGCTGTCATCTGACCAGGAACCTATCGAATTGAGACTTTGGAAGGGGAAGAATTTAGAAATCCCTGGAATGCCGAGCATCTCCGAAAGTATTATCAATGATTCAAGGGATTGTTACTATTCTATATCATTTGATTTTATGAGACAAGTTTCAATAAAATATTGATTTCAATCCCTTCAAATTTTAATTTTTTCAGAGTATGGCGATATATCATCACACAAAAATAAGCAAATAAGCAAAAAACAACAACTCAAAATATCTCTTGCCGATCAACAGTACATAATAGCTTGCTCGCTGCAAAAATAACAAGTCAAAATGTCTCTTGCCGATCAACAGTACATAACAACTTTCTCGCTCAAATGCAAACTTCCTGTATGACTTCATATAAACAAGTCATGAACAAGAAGTAAATACAACTTCATGTATGGATTTGTATAAATAAGTCACGAATAAGAAGTATTATCCAGCTAAGTTAAAGGAACACAATCCTAAAATACTTTATCGGTAAAAATAATTTACTTCATGTATAACTTTGTAAAAATGAATCACGAATTAGAAGTTAATTCACTTCATGTATGATTTCATATAAACAACTCAAGAACAAGAAGTGTAAAACTTCGTATACAGCTAAAAAAGTTACAAACAAGTTCTACCTGACTAAGTTAATTGTAGGAAGGCGTGAAAATATTCCTAACATACTGGGATACAAACATATATTCCTCACACACTTGGTCACCATTGATAACTAATGCTCAATTTGGATTAATATATCTAAGTGCATTAGTATAATCAATGGAATTATAATCACAAGTTGACTAATTGATTAAAATAAGCATAAGTTAATAACACAAACATATGGATTCTTATTCATATAAATTATATTACATTCGAATGAATACGAAAATACATAGAAATTATTCTACAGGACATTCCCTTCAGATTTGGAGGTCAGCTGAGATGACTGTACTCTTTCCATTCCAATAGGAGGATCATCCAAAGTATAGGGAGAATTAATGAACTTAAAATCCCTGGACATTCTTCTATTGCTGCTGCTTGGCACATTGATCAGCTGGGGAGGATGAACAATCTCAAGAACATCACGTAAACTATAGTCTCCCAAGTACTTAGTGATCAAGCATTAGGGAATAGCATCAATAGGGATATATGATGTGTCCAACTTGAAAGGGGGATTATCACTGTTTAAAAGACCAGGCCCATTCCAGTACCATAGTTGGCTATTATGATCATGCTTCAGCAAAGTCAGACAATTAGTCCAACCCCATTTATAGCCTTCACGATGGGACTGAGCTAGGTAATCATCTCCATGACCTAAAGCTTCATTGTAGCCTTCCATCCACACCTCTCTAAGTTGTTTGTGAAATTGAAAGGTCAAACTTTCAACTTGATGTTGAAGTTTCTTCAAAACACTATCCTTCACCTTTAATTGTGTGGACTGGTCGGCAAGAGTTTTATCCTTATCATCCATATTTTTAAACAAATCTACAATGTTATTCTTTACTTTCAGCTAGGCATCCTGATCAGCCAAGGTTTTCTTCATCCTAGCTTCCTCAATAGATGGTTGGGTGGCTCTTTGTTATCTGTATGAGAATATAGGTTTGGATTTCTTTACGATTTCAAGTTCTTCCATAAACCTGGCATTCTCATTATCCAAAAAGGAGGCACCTTCATCGGCACCACTACCACAAGAGTTCTTCAAAGTTTTTATCTCATTTTGAAGTTTATTATTCTCATTCTCCAAGAGCTTGGCGATCTTTCTATATTCCTCAAGTTCACGATTCAACAAGAACCCTTTCCTCCTGAATGAAGAAGCATACTTTTCTAATTTCTCCTAAAAAAAATAGCCTTCACTCAATGCATTATACATGGCTTCGTTGTTAACATACAACAGATCTTTATGTTCATTATGATATGCCTACAAGTATTCAATCATCTCATAATATGCAACATTATTGACTACAGTTCGATCAAGAATATATGTGAGATAGGTGTATGCATCCTTTTCTTGATCAGAAGCGTCTGTGTCGAGCAATTTTGTTAATTCCTCATCTGAGAAATCCAAGTGGCCATCTTTGAACAAATTGTTGCAGTGTTTGAGTAGGTCGGAGTCACTTGAGGAAATTTATTCCATCTTTGAAATAAATTAGAAACATAAAGTACCACTTGATCAAAAATAAAAGGAGACAGAATAGTAGCAAAGTGGCAAGTAATTGAAGAAAAAGTTTTTCCATCGATAAATGGCAGTGTTACAAATATATCAGAATAATATAAAAGGAAAACAATAGAAAAGTGCAAAATACAAAGACCAAAAGACGAACAAGTCTACACCTTCTTCTTATTCTTCTCAACTGCAGGGCTTGTATCCTGATCGGAGGGAGGGACAGCTGAATCAATAGGATCATTATCTTGGTCTGCTGAAGGAACACTTGGCTTAATGGCCAATGAGGATTCCCATTAACCTGAATCATCATCAATTTCATCATCAAGGATAGGAGGTGAGCCTGGATCATGCCTTAAAAATAGCTTTGAATTTTTAACAGTGCTAACTTCCCTCAACGCTGCCGACCAACCGTCCTTGGGAATTCCTTCTTAGCATGCGATATTTGGGCAAAAGTAGCAGAGATGTCCTTATCCAATACCTTGTTGAAGGATTTTTCTTTGGTTTTCTTTCTCTTAGCCTTCTCAATAGTAAGGTCAACAGACAGTTTGGACACTTTCTCTTCAACATCCTTTGCCCTACCGTCAGCTTGAGCAGAGGCCAAAGTAGCCACAATCAGAGTTTCATCAGTTTTTTGTCGTGCTTTTTTGGCAGCCCCAATCTTCTCCTATTAAATATTTTATTGTGTTTCCAAAGCCTGTATGGACTCCTCTAGGGATTTTCTAAGACCCTCATTGTCCTCCTCTAGTTCTCCCAAAGAATAACATAGTTGATCATATTTTTCCAACATTTGGTTGTAATCAACCAAGAATTGCATGAAAAATCCAAGTTAATGCAAATCAAATAAGATATGAACAGTATCTGACCAACTTCAAATTTGAAAATTTACTAAGGATAAGTTGTGGGTAACCCTCTCTAATAGTTTTGATCGAAACATTGAATTATCAGCATCTCTATGGTCTAGAAGGGAACCATCTTTGATCAACTCCCTAACTAAGCTAGGACTAAAGGCTACAAATGATCCAGCAGAAAATGGAACCTTACCAACCAATCCCAATTGGTCGGCATCAACAACCTTCTTAACCTTCTTATCAGTAGGACCTTTTCTTAGTCTCTTAAGAGGATACTTATCACCTTTTGTGGATGGGGGTTTCCAGCATCAACCTTCTTCTTTTGGGCATTGGTATCAACTGTTTTTTGGTCACCAGCAGTGGAATCATCCTCCAGAAGGATGGAATTTTTTTTCTTTCCATTGCTAGAAGAAAGAGGAATATCAGAATCAAGTGAAGAAGAAGGGCCAACTTCAGCACCAACAACATCAAATTCAGTGGCAAAGGAAGTAAGCACCGGATCCCCCTCTAAATGAATTACAATTGAAGGCACAACAATTATTGGTCGAGCTACAAAAGAGTTTACCAAAGTTTTATATTCTAGCAACACAGAAGCTGATCGGGGATGATCCTCTCTTGTCCTTTGGTTCAGAACCCACAAGAATTTGAGTTCTTCCAAATTAACTTCAGCCTATTTGGGGAACTTTCTCTTATGTTCTTCTGCAATATGAATAATTAATAGTAATAGTTAGCATATATCAAAAAAGAAATCAGTAAAGAAAGGCAAGAATTGAAATAACAACCTATCCCATTCCCTAACTGAGGGATTTGGGACCATGATAGGACACTCTATTTTCAAGTGGGGCATGTTATCAGTTCTTAACTATTAAAGCATGACTCCAATAATCCTTATTGGAATCAGGTAAATTCAATACTAAAGACATATTGGCTTGTCTAGTTTTCAAATAATAAGTGTTCTCTCTTACAATAGCCTATTAATAACCAAACATGATTTCTGGAATCCCAATATGGGTCCCATAGATTTCATTCAATTTATTCACCCCATTGATAAACCTCTATGTCTTGGGATCTACTCTTGTTGGAACAATGTTGAAATATTGGGAGAAATGAAAAAGAAAAGGGTTTGGTGGAAATGTGAAACCACACTCAGCTGTAAATAAGGTTGGGATCCAATGACCCTCAACCAAAGAATATACGTCTATAGGATCATGGGGTATTTATTAATCAACCCAAGATGGGATTTTATTTTCTACCTTAAATTCCTATAGATAATCCTCATCAATAATGTGATCCATGGTTCAGAAAGAAAGGAAATGAAGAAAAACAGAGACAAAGAAAGAATTCTTACATAAGATTAAGGATTTTGCAAGAACTGTTGAAGGAAAAGACGAACGACGAAAAATGATCGCACAAAAGCTCAGAAATAGTTGCTACAGTTCAAAGATTTGAGGTAAGGTAAAATCTCGAAAAAGCATCTCGCCTTTTATAGCTTGTCTCGAAAATAGCAATACTAATGATTAAAGGTACCAACGATTGACATTCCAACGGCTTCACGATACAGAGGTTGTAAAATACCCATTTACCCTTTGGCAGTTCGCTAAAATTCAAAAGATCTAAAAAAATACCATCTTTGAACAATATTCGTAAAACTTCACAAGTGTGGGAGGTCGGCTACCGACTAAGCATCATGGAAACACTCCGAGCTACTTCCAGAGTTGAATGCTCCATACTTTCATGAAAGCATCAAGCATTGAACATTAGGGGCTTCTGTTGATACCAAAATATTTTCATTTATGCGGACCAATCAGAAGTGAACACTTGTCCTTTTATGTAGCTAAAATCCTAATTAGCAGATAGTAACTCGATAATAATGCTAACCAACATAAAGAATGCGAACCGTCAATACCAATGAAGGGTCACCTCCTAAAAAGTCTTATCACACGTGGTTAGCACAATCAACTGTCACATTCAATACGTACGGATGTAATTGCCTAAATATATATAAAGGCATTGCATCCTTTGGAATTCCTACCATTGACCTCCGGGTCACTATAACTACAAAGTATCCCTTTCATCAAGGGCAAGGTAGAACGAATTCTAGGCTATTCTTAATTACAAAAGTACCTAGCTTTCTGTAACCTCTGAAATCAATACTACAACAGTGGACGTAGGCTTTCTTACATAGCTGAACCACTTTAAAAACTTCGTGTCTCTCTTTTATTTAGCATTGCAATTGTATATTTTATTTGTGATTATAAAATTGGATCAAGTCCAGTTTTTTACATCAGCACTCATATTCCTTAGTGATTCCATGTTAGAAAAAAAAACCTTTGACTAAGTATACCTTAATTTATGTTATTGTGCATTGACTCTTCGGATGAGTTTTATCTCTGTACGAATAGTCGGTCTCACAGTTAGGCAGGATTATACCATTATAGTTAAAAGCAGAATTATAGCTTGAGCCCACCTTCGAACACCTCTGTTACTCTTTAGGAGGTATCCTCCCCAAATAAACTACCTAACTAGTAGTACCCCCCCCCCCCCCCCCCGGAATGATTGGTGCAACGATTAGGGATCCTTATATGAAAGAGTGGTCTTTAAGGGTTGGTCATTGTGTATCACGATCTCCCACATATCCTACACATTCGATCAATATGGATAATGGTAGTACTCAACTACCAATTCAACATCAACTCACACATTCGACTTGGAATTTCCAACACACTGAATAGACACCATCTCATTGGAAGGAAAAGTAGATATGATCGTGCCATTTTTTAATGAATGCGTAAATAGTAAGCCCACAATTCTCCCTCTCCTTTCAACTAGAAGCAACATATAGATATTTTGTATATTTTTTCCTTATTAAGTAATTTAGTTGCAATTTTTTTAGATTTACATATAGTTTTGTGAGCCTACCTTTTATAGACTTCGACATTAACTTGAATAGCTATATGCACGATAGTTCAAGCATGTGATGATTTATCGAAATGGTTATTTTCTTTATCGAGAAGGGAAAAAGTTATGGTTGAGGTTGATGGTGAAGACACTCCAAGGACCATATCAAATGTGTTCTTTGAAGAGAATGTGATGTCGGATGGAGGGGACAAGAAGAAGGTTGTTGTAAACTAATGTAATTTATTTTACTTTTAATTTGAACCGAGATATTTTATAGCTATTTGAAGTTAATAATACTATTTCTTAATGTTTGTATTCACATTTGACTATCATATTAGAAGTTTTCAAATGTGGAAACACGATTAGACTCAAATAGTAAGTAACATGATGCGTTATTACAAAATATGTGTTTGTAAGTGAATCATAGGTGAGAGATAACTAGTTTTATGATTTGTTAATAATTCTGTAGTTTAGTTTATTATTTACATTTGTTCTTTACTAATTCATTACTTGCAGTTTTATCTCATTTCAGGTGGGGTTAGATGCGAAAGAATTCACTGTTTACTCATTTTACGCATCTTTTATACTTTGCAAGTGAGATCTTCATTATTTAGTTCTATTTACTAATATCTATAATTTATATAGAGATAATTTTTTATATTTATATATATAGAGAGAGATTTTGCTAATTACCCATGCATTTTACCATATATGCATAGTTATTTATTTCTATATATGTATATGAGGGAGTTTTAGGTGGGATATATGTATTGTGATTTTCTACCCCAAGGATATTTTGTATATATTTTAATATTTTTTAGGAGATATTCTCTTTTTTCATGTTATTGTTTTTATACATGTAAACTTGTTTTTGTTGGGAGATTGCGCTTGTTGTTGATGTAAATTGGGGGTCGGTTCGCATTCTACAAAGACATCATAGGATTAGAGTTTGTTATAAAGTTATACTTAATAAAAAAAGTCTAAATCTTGATATTAATTGAATTATATCATCATAATCTTGGACATATAAACCTTTATGTTAATTGAATTGTAGTTTGAACTTTGCATTGTCAATGGTGAAAATTTACTACTAGATTATTGCATCTACTATTGAAGTTATTTTTTAGTTAATTATAATGTTTAAGCAGGTTAGTTTTCATAAATAAACGAAGGAGATTCTGTCAATTTTTTTCAAAATAGTAAGTGTTTTTAAATATGATTAATAAGAATATTTGGAAATTTGATCATGCTTCTAACTCTTGTTGCAGGTTGACGCATTTGGTAAACAACGCAAATCATTAAAGTCGTGTTGTTGGAGGTCACATGATTCAAGAATGTGGGTTTACTTTGTTGATATCATTTGATATTATCAGTATATAAGTTTTTATATATTTTTTCTAATGAGACTAGTGGAATATTTCAAAAACTAATTATTACCATTAATCTTTTGGACGATATTGGACGTGTTGATTATGTAGAGATAGAATTTTTTTGCATAAATTCTAATTATAGTTGAATGTAAAATTTTATGTTATATATATTAAAATGGGTTCCAATGATTTTATCTATTATTTTTAACAGGTTTCGTTTATGATTATATATAATATATGCTCGAATGGATGTAAACATGGAATGTATTATATTTTTAATGTATTATGGAATGTATTCTATGCTGGAATGGATGTCATTCGAGATTTGATGCCAAAACTATTAAAGACAACTTCCTTGTCATCTCAAAAGGATCCCATAAGTGATGAGCTTTCGAGACGGATTAGTTCCCTTCTCAAAAAATCCTTTTTGGAACTGTTGTTGATGTCTCAAAAAAAAGTTATTAAAGACGACTTTATTACTGTCTCAAAAGGATGCCATAAGTAATGACCTTTTTAGACATCTTAGTTATTTTCTCAAAAAAAAAAAAACTTTTGGGACTCTCGTTGCCGCCTAAAAAAGTATTTAAAATGGGGGTCAAATAAGACCCATATGAGGCATCTGAAATATTGTCCAAAAAAATATTGGGGAAGGTTAGAGTACCTTTTAAGATGGATGTGGCACCATCTCATAAAGAATTTTTTTTAGTGTATGTATAGCATTCATGAGGCTATCCAGCATTGAAGCCTTAGGTATACTCATCTTTCTTACCATCTATCAAATGTCCTAAGACACTGATCCCCAGCCGGAATGATTCCATACTTTAAAATAAGCTCTTTTCATGGAATCCAAATGGTAATCATGTGTATGGAACTTTGATATAATTGACTTGGGATAATCCCACCACCCTTTTGTAAATGATCTAGCGAAGGATTAATCACAAAGATGTGTTATCTTTTTCTTAAGTACTTTATATAAAAAATTTGGGACAAACACACTCCTATGCAAGATAATACTCCCACCTCATTCACTAGGCAAACATTATCCACAAAGTGTACTACAAATACCACCAAAATTATGTCATGCTTCATATACAAACAAGGACGTTCGAGATTTACGAATGACCCAAGACCTTGATGTTAGATTAACTCCATAAATGAATGTCGTAATCTTAAATCACTTTACTTTTCTCGACTTCTTACTATGTATGGGTCAAGACGATCATTCAAGAAAAAAGTCTTGATGTTAAAAGAATCCCAATATACTTTAGCATGGCTATGTGAGAATTTTTTTCATAGTCAATCCTTATTTTTTCGAGTAAACCCTTTCGTAAGCCTTGCCTCAAAGGTTCTCGCCTTCCTAGCCACCTATATTTTAACTAATCGTAGGTCCAATTGTGCCCGATGGGTTTTACCCCCATCATCAAGTCAACAAGTCCCAAAACTTGATTCAAATACATGGAATCCCTTTTGGTATTCTATAAACCCCAACCCAAATTGATGGGTTAGCCATAATCAACCAAATCCAACCCGAGCGTTAGGTGTGAAGTGCAATGAAACAACCTAAATAATGCTACTAGTCCAATTTTATTTAATTATCGTTCCACTTGCTAGCATGTGATTCCAATTTCAAATGAAGCTACATGAGAGGACCCATGGATAGCACCCCCAGAGTCCAAGAATACATATCTACTAACATAAAATAAAAGAGAATACTTACTTGTATTCGCTCTCATTATGTAAAAGACTTCCTTACCCTTATTTTGATAGTTATCCATTTATTTAACACACACGGTTAAATACTTGCAGCAACTACACTTGGTTTGATTGAAAGCTATTTCTTTACCAAAATTATCCTTTTCATTTTAACCAATCTACATTAGTATTTTCAAGAATCATTTTAACAAAACATATATGTATACTTTATAAGAAAAACACCATTTTTTTTATTAACACATGTGGCCTTCCAACCTTACACTTATAATCTATAATCCCCTTTTCACAGACTTTGAAGACAAGAATTTCCATTTTTCTTATATCATGCTTACACCCAATAAAGCCTTCTTTAAACCTTTTTTTATGTCCATTATCAAAATACTACAAGTTTATGTTCATGAGAAGATGGATTTTAAATCCTAAAATCCTATTAAATGGGTTAAATATATTTTTCATTCTAGAAATTCATAAAACTTTGCAAAAATGCATTTTCAAGACTCATAGGACATTTTATTTCTTCAAACATAACAAATGTCCATTTTCCATAAAATCTTCATTTTCACAAGAAACTTTAGAATATTATTTCACCAATTATTTAGCAAAATAGTCATCAATTTCAAAAAAAATTATTGCATAAACTGTTCAACATCAATCTTCTAAAAAATGCATTATTTTCATAAAAATGTTAATTTTATATTTCAAGAAAATTTGAAATATGCATTCTTTATTTATTCTCAACCGAATGACATTTTTCCAACATTTTTATATCATAAAAATATATATTACTAATTTTACTAGAAACTCCATCATCAAGATCATAAGCATTCTACTCTTACATTCTAACAACAAGACTATTAATTACACAAAATAGAGTCTTAAACTAAGTTTGGGTTTTACCACTTCAATTAAGCTTCAACAATGGAAGGCATGGAAGATTTAAGAAGATGGAAACCTCCCACCTCCTAAGGTGGCCTCAAGGAGGTTGTTCCACTCAAAAGCATGCTCCATTTAGCTTCCATGTAAAACCCTTTCAAAAATCCTCTTCAAACTCCATGAAATCTCCCTCTTCATCTTCTCAAAAAATCACCCAACAATACCTCTACGAATTCATAGATATGCCTAACAATGGAGGAAATGGGTATCTAAAGCTTAGATATAGTTAGAACTAGAAGAATATGAAGATTTAAGGTTGATATATAGTGACAGAGTGCTGATTTGTGGTGGAGAGAAGCTCAACAATAGTGGAAGATCGCCTCTCTCTCTCTCTCTCTCTCTCTCTCTCTCTCTCTCTCTCTCTATATATATATATATATATATATATATATATATATATATATATATATATATATACAAATGAAATAAGAAATCCTTATAAAAACATCCAAAAATCTTAAAATCATGTTTTTAGACAATCTGAGTTCACCAGAGCTCGATAGATCATCTATCCAACGACCCAAAATGAGACATCGCACAAGGCCAGCCTGACTTAAAAATTCTATTGACCTTATTAGAATTATATTCTCCCCTCGTTCGAATAAGAAGGGTGTATCACTCGATCCGTCTCTTCTAACGACCTTTGAACGATCCTGATCAGTTATGCAGTGGGATCTTGTTCGAAGATCGTTTGATCCCTTACTTCGAATGAGCCTTGATTCTCATTCAAACAATCCAACTTTCGTTCAAATGATTCATCTTATTTTTCGTTAATCTTTTTCCAATTTTAATCCACAACTTCCGTTAATCATCATCAAACCTCCAAAAACAGTCAAATCAATATATAATCCTAGTTACAATTATACAAATCCCAAGGTTCTCATTTTAGTTCAACTCATACGAGAAAACAATTAAAATATTAGAGGGGGTATTAAAAACTTTCCTCCTTAGGGAATTTGGTCCTCGAAATCCTCGATCCATACATTCTTCAAATTCCTAGGGTTTACCAAAGTCCTCAATAACTAAGATCACATCACAATCCCTTAAATGGGTTTTGTCACTAAAGTCTCAACATACAACATGCTCTAACGCTCACCATTTCGCTAACCATGAACAACACATAAGAAACTCCGAGTCTCCACCCACTTTATGGTCATGCTCAATCGAGTCCTAGGACTATATTAGATAATACCTAAATCATACCGACACCTTCACATGCAACCCTCTCTAGTAATCGACACCCACTCAAAAGTGCACCGCAATACGACCAATCATCAAATTCATCATCAATAACCATTTTCAATCTTAGGACTACACATTTTGAGTCCCACAAATTTTTAGGTTATCCCGACTATATAAATTTCTCACTCCGAGAAGTAATACACCATCTAAATCATTACTATGCATTCAGTTGACACCTTTTGTTACATCACTCTTATGACCCTAGTACTACTCTAGGCATATCACAATTGAGCACTCACTTGAGACTCACTCTAATCCACTCGTCGTGGCAAAGGAATATTGTGTGTTAAGTTTCCTCAATTTTTAACACTATATAATATCCTTAAGTTATCATCTCGCTATTTCCAGCTAGAGCTGCTAACTGCCATGTCGGCCAGTCTAAAGGTCGCTAATCCTAAGGAAATTAATTACCATGAGCAGGACGTGTGCTTGAAAGCGTAGCCACTCGTAGGCTAAAATTTATGAAATAACAAGAATACCTCATATAGGGCGCACCAAATTACTGATATGCATTGACCATATTCGGTCCACCGCGCTCTACCAGGACCAACCACGTCGTACCATGACATGGTACCGATTTAAGTTACCACTTATGTGTAAATACTGATCCCCGATATTATTGAAGTTGAAATAGACACACAAGAGTTGGAAGGAACACGTAACCATTTTGAGAAAATCCTACCCATATGCGTCATACTATGATTTACGAAAGAAAACCTACACCATATGCTTGAAGTCTTATCACTCATCTCCAACATTCTCATTGGGTAAGAGTCCTAGCCACTCACCCTAGCTTGGGTCACCAACCATGACGAATTGAATTACGACCATTCATTCTCACAAGACAAAAGAAATCTACAAACTCGTCGTTCTCTCGAAAGTCAATGCCTGACTTCCCTCCATGGTAATAAGGCCCTCCCCTTCATATCCTTGGCACACATGAACCACTTCGATTGTCGGATGCCTAACACCCTTGTTTATACTGACCTTATCCATTTACTGGTGATGATGACACCAACCTACTACACCTAGGTTACTATCTTCCTTACTATTTCATGATCGCAATACCAATTCTCCTTACGTAGTATTCCGTAGAAGAGAGACATTCCCCTTATTGTCTCTTTAGACTATACGAGATTGTCACCAGGATTACTTCCAGGTTCTTTAAAAATTGAACTCGGGTGATGACCACACCATCCTCCATTGGCATTCTAAGGGTAGTAAGCACCACCCAAGGATACATCTTATATCTGTATTGGCTTGGTAGGGCATGCCAAGAACTAGTCCTTACCTTGCTAACACTATCCTAGCATATACCGTCAACACACGCCAACATCCTAATCATGCTCTGATATTAACTCACTTTGGTTGCCATCTTCAAGTGTCCACATGGCGTCATCAATTTAAGTCTCGAATACATTTCCTAGTGCACCTCGAAACTGATTGTCATAACACCAATACTAGTCATTTCATGACATCTGAGCATTACGCCCATAACAACACAAGATTTCAACTTACCTCAGGGGGTTACACCACCGATCTGTGCCAATTCGGAAGCCGCACCTGGAACATATGTTGTTCGACTATTCTAAACCTTCACCAGTAACCTGATATCATCACCTCACCCTTAACACAATCACTATTAGGATGACAATGCTTCCTCATACCGGACATAACTGGTCTCCTAAGGAAACCAAAAACATTCCATGTAAAAGTACCTAAACTTGAGTATCTTTCATCATCCATACTTTTATTATTGTAGGTGCACTCTACAAACCTTTTAATACCCATATCGTGATTATTTGGTGCTCGTATACACTAGTCTATGAGCTTCTACATATGGCAAACCTTAACCATAGAACACCTAGGACATCACAACAAATCGATTTTTATCCCCAAAGCGCCACACACAATTAGTCCTATGGACACCCCAAGACTCCCTTAAACCTTCCTCACACTAGGATTACCTCGCACCCATGCATTACTTCGACGGTTAAAATGAGCCTTGACACTTAGATAATAATAGTATCTCTCCTCCAAACGACTGTGACCATAAGCCACGTACCAAATAACAACTAATACTACAAAGGATTCTAACAGGATATAGGACATCGAGTACAACATATAAACCTCTAGGTCTGCATCACCGACATCACTAAAGATCCTATTCCTCGAAATCAAATCATAGTTTGTAAAACCCCGACCTAGAAGACTACCTAGAGTTCACTTCGAAGTCTCTGTAACCATCACCGTTGCATACATAATATACTTATTGCAATTTTCCCGTAACTCTAATCATACCCTATGAAGTATAAACTTCAATTAAGAATCACCGGGACACTTACAACAATATTCTCTTATCGACTAAGACTCAGTACACATCCCAAGTGTTGACTAACATGGTTCATCCTTCCCACTAAATAATCAATTTCCTTTCGATGTGATACCATCCCAAGGATCGAATTCACCTAACCACATCATCGGCACTATCTTACCAAAGTACCTATTAAGAGAATTGGACGCATCCCTAACGCAAATCAATATTACTTAGGTATGATGCACTAGCCACGTAATCTCAACAGTTGACTTTACATAAGTCATGCTTCTAATTTAATATATGTTATTCCCCATTTTCCACCTTTTAATTGGCTTCTCATATCACTACAGACTGACATACAAGCACCCCGCATTTAAAACCTTGCGGTGTCACCACTATTGGCTTACATGGACACTCGCAACTTAAGCACGGAAGCAACTAACATAGTCTCCTAACACGTGACAAAGAATTAAATCGCCATACAAACCTCTTTGACTTCATCTTTGAAGACACGGACTAAACAGTCAGCAGCAATATCGTGATCTGCTCAAACCAACACCGACATCGAAAGATCCAATACCGACCTCACCACATCACTCCTGAAAGGAACCTTGAACCTAGAGATCTGATACCATTTGTAACATCCCGACCCAGATGTATGGGTTTCCTATAATCAATCCGGTTCGACCCGAGTGTTAGGTGTGAAGTGCAATGAAACAACCTAAATAATGTTTCTAGTCCAATTTTATTTAATTACTATTCCACTTGTTAGCATACCATTCCAATTTCAAGTCAAGCTATGTGAGGGACCCAATGGGAGCACCCCCGGAGTCCTTGCATATAAATCTACTAACGTAAAATAAAATAGAGTACTTACATGTATAATGCTCTCAAAATACGAAATCGCACCCAACCTTATATAAAATGAGGGAGTGAGCCGAATGCTTAACATGAAATATATAAAATGCAGTATATAATCGAACGACGGAAAGAAGACTCTAACACGTTATACCTACATGCACATGCAAGTACCTTGTACATATATATATATATATATATATATATATATATATATATATATATATATATATATATATATATATATATATATACTCAATACATGAAACCGTTTTACTTTCAAAAATGTTATTTATCCAAATTAATTCACATTAATTGTGTAAAAAAATTTCTTAACCTTATTTTGACATTTATCCCTTTATTGAACACACACAGTTAAATACTTGAAACAACTACACTTGGTTTGACCGAAACTTATTTCTTTACCGATATTACCCTTTTCATTTTCACCAATCCACATTAGTATTTTCGTTCAAAATCACCCTTTCAACACATGCAAACATCGTGTTAGAAAATACTTATTTAGCCTTTAAAAACCTTTCACAATGCATCCTTATGATAATTATGGGTTAAACCTCTTAGGTTGCTTAGCCACCGAATTAACCCACTTACTTTACTGTTTTCTTTATCTTATGGACATTAATCAATTTCATATTTACTTGCCTATTTTATCCTTTATCAGAACATTTATTAATTCATTCAAGTTAGGTTGTATTAACACATTTTCACCACACAACCCATTTCTTGACATGCTCCTTATTCCTTTATTATTTTCTTGGAATCTTCCAACAATTATATACTTTAACGGACTCCACACCGCCAAATATGGGCACCATATGCTCTGGCCAGTGTTTTGAGTCTTTGATCCCAGGGCTCCGGGGCCTCCTTAATTTTTCCGATGTCATCTTAGTTCATTTGAATGTGCTTTAACATTTTGCAAATGTTCACATTATTTCACTTTTCCTTTTACCCCCCCGAAGCCCAAACTCGGAGTTTCACCCCAAATTCTGATACACTTGAAAATCATCATTTCATGTCCTTTACGCTTTAGCTTTGATTTTATTCCAAAAATCATGTTTATTAGGACTATTATATGTAACGTCCTTTCCAACATTTTTATTTAATAAAAATGTCCCACTTTAAGAAAAATTATCATTTTACCCACTTGTTTCCAAGCTCACCTTTTATTCAATTTTCACGTGTTAATTTTCCAAAACACCATTAAGTTATCCATACTAACTTCTTAAGTGTTTTTAACACCATAACACCCTTTTAACCTTTTGGAATAATATTCTTTTCAATTGAAAACATTTTTATTTCAATGCATTTATTTCCAAAAATCATTAAACATATAATGTTACTTTACAAGAAAAACACCATTTTCTTTTATTAACATATATAGCCTTACAACCTTAAACTTATCGCCTATAATACCTTTTTCAGACACTTTGAATATTAGAATTTATACATTTCTTATTTTATGTTTAAACCCAATAAACCCCACTTTAAACTTGATTTTATCTCAATTGTTGAAATACTACAAGTTTATATGAATGAAAATATGCATTTTAAATCCTAAAATCCTATCAAATGGCTTAAACATATTTATTATTCTAGAAATTTATAGTACTTTGCAACAATGAATTTTCAAGACTCAAAGGACAAATTATTTCTTCGAACTCAACAAATGTCCATTTTTCATAAAATCTTCATTTTTGCAAGAAACTTTAGAACATTATTTCACTAATTATTTTAGTAAAATAGTCATCAATTTCAAACATATTATTTAATAAAATGTTTAACATCAATCTTCTAGAAAGTGCACCATTTTCTTAAAATTCCCAATCTTCAATTAAAAAAACTTTGAAATATGCATTCTTCATTTATTCTCAACCAAATGACATTTTTCAAATATTTTTATTTCATAAAAATATTCATTATTAATTTTAATAGAAAATCCATCATCAAGTTCATAAACATTCCACTCTTACATTCTAACAACAAAACTACTAATTACACAAATAGAGTCTTAAACTAAGTGTATATTTTTCAACCTCAATGAAGCTTCAATAATGGAAGGCATGGAAGATTTAAGAAGATGGAAACCTCCCGCCTCTTAAGGTGGCCTCAAGGAGGTTGCCTCACTCAAAATAATGCTCTATTTAAGTTTTAAGTAAAACCCCTTCAAAAACCCTACTTAAACCCCATGAAAGCTACATCTTCATCTTCTCCAAAATCCCTCAATAACACCTCTACAAATTCATAGCTATGCCCAACAATGGAGGAAATAGGTATCTAAAGCTTAGATATGTTGAAGGCTAGAACAATATGATGATTTATGGTTCATAACTGGTAGAGTAGTGATGGTTTTTGGTGGAGAGACGGTCAATAATAGTGGAAGAACACCCTTCTCTCTCTCTTCTTCCAACTCTCAATGTCCCAGATGAACCAAACAACCCTTATAAAAACACGCAAAAGACTTAAAATTCCGTTTTTACCCAATCTGGGTTCACCAGAGCTCAATAGCTCATTAATCCAATGACCCAAAACGATATAGCACACAATGGCAATCTGACATAAAAATTCGATTAACGTCCTTTGAATGATATGTGTCCCTCGTTCGAACAAGAGTGGTGTCTCATTATATCCCTCACTTATAATAGCCTTCGAATGACCCTGATCAGCTATGAAGTGGAATCTTAGTCATAGCTCGTTTGATCCCGTGCTTTGAACGAGACTTCATTCTCGTTCGAACGAGCCAACTTTTGTTCGAACAACTCTTCTTATTTTTCCTTAATCTTTCTGTAATTTTAAACCACAACTTCCATTAAGTATCATCAAACCTCTAAAAATGGCCAAATCGGAATATAATCCCAGTTGCAATTATCCTAACCCCAAGGTGTGACACCCTGCCTAATTAAATACCGGGCGATCACTCCTTTATTAAATTAAATCAAGGTAAACAGTTGGTTCATTCTCAGCATCACTGTCGATAAAAATAAATTTTCCAATTTAACACCCTAAATAATTAAGCTAAGTGTCAAAACCATTTTCATACATAACTTTTCAAATTTTATTTAAAGAAAATCATTTATCTTATTAACAACATTCAATAAGTAAGAATCACACTACATTAAATATCTGCAACATAGTCCAATTAATATAAAACATCCGTCAATCGAATGTCAACATGCGAAATATAAAGTAACACCATCAAATTGAATAAAACCCATAGTAACAATATTGGAAATAACTGAAATACAAATATCCATTAACAACGGAATAATGGAAAGAGCTACACATTCTCAACTAAATGAAAGTACTAAGAGTGGATCCGAATGAACGAAGTCGTCTATTCAAAAGACCTGCAACTCCCACCTAAGCTGCAGCGCGTTCCTTCCAAGAGATCCTAAGCAAGACGCCCCTGTGGCTGGGCACCTGTAATACATACATATATATACAAGAGAGAGAGAGAGAGAGAGAGAGAGAGAGAGAGAGAGAGAGAGAGAGAGAGAGAGAGAGAGAGAAACGGGTCAGAGCCCGAAAGTGTGTTTGATTTAAAATACGTTTAGCAAGTATTTAAATTGATACAGGACAATGCAACAACATATTAGAGCGACACTCTCTTGAGAAATTCTCACCTCTCTTCTAATGTGCACGCCTATCGTACTAACCTTCCCAACGGTTTATCTTATCATTTTATCATACTAACCTTCCCAATAATTTAGCTTAACTTACTCATAAGATTTCAAAACCGAACAATATCATTTTAAAAAGAATGCTTCCAATTAGCAGCACAACTCTCATTTTAGCTTTATTAATTTATAAAGTTTCCCAGTGTCATATTATACTTTCACGAAACAAGTATTTACTATTTGAGTCATCAACCATGTCCTACTTATCAAATCACAGTAGGCAGTTTCAGAGTTCCAAATCTCATATATATTTTAACTACTCGTATAATATATATAAAATAACAGCACCCCACATAAAGCTATGGTGCGTGCATACTTCTACTATCCAAACCCCATACCACTCATATCAAGGGGAATACAAATTCGGAATAACTCTCGAATTGTATTAACACATACACAAAAAATATCGAGGAGAAGCATAGATTCCAAGTCTCTAAGAGGATGGCACATACTCGCGTCTCTTAGGACCGTCTGAACTATCAATTTGATAGCCTGTACCAAGGATATCTATCTTCTAGGGTACAAGTCAATATCCCCCATAAAGGTCCCATCGAGATAAGACTGTCCCAGCGCGGTAACCTCAAGGATAGCAAGTAGCGCGGTATGTTTTTCACATGTATATAATATATGTACACACAATCATATAAATATACCACTTTTATCATATTAATATAGGTTCTTCTCGTCACCCATAATTACAACATTTATCCTTAATTTCACATTATTAGTATTACGTATAAGGTTTCATCTCTAACCTTAATTCGAAGGGTTTTCTCACTTATTATGTGACGCTCGCGGACTCTATCCTTCCAAGTAGAAAATTCAGTAGGTATACCTCTATTCACTATCGTAGCTATTCGCCGTAATCTCTCACTTGAAATACGTAGTTTCAACGTTCATTATATAATTAACCCAAAAGCAAAATTCCCGTCTTAATATAAAGTTCCCAACACTTATTCAATTCCTACTGGTCTTTCCTATCTCCCAAAAT
The DNA here is from genome assembly GCA_949130495.1 of Sambucus nigra. NCBI lineage: Eukaryota > Viridiplantae > Streptophyta > Magnoliopsida > Dipsacales > Adoxaceae > Sambucus > Sambucus nigra. The sequence goes on from OX422215.1 coordinate 252,266,724, forward strand.
ATTTTATTAAGAATACCCAAGAATTATTTCACGATAAATTTAATTTAACTAATTAAACAAGGGAAATAGGAGTCTGCCAGGAGGGGTCGATCGATCGAGGTCTGGGGCTCGATCGATCGAACCTTCGATCGATCGAAGCTCTAGGCTCGATCGATCGATCAAGCAGGTCTGCGAAATCTGCAGAATTGCAGTTACGGGTTCTACCAATTTTCTTCATCCAAAACCATGTTTTTCGATTCTAAACGTCCCAAAAATCCTACTACTAACATTATATCAATATACCAAATGTTTTCAATGTAAAGCATGTGTATATCTAACATTAAACATGGATAATTAACCCAAAATCTCATCTAATCATCAAGAACCCTAGAGTTTTTCTTAATCATGGTTCTAATCTGTTTTTACCAGAATTTTCTTCTAATATATCATCAAAATTTCGTGGGTTATATTCCTCTACATGGAAAGGATTCCAGAATTTTCATATGAATCAATACTACATGCAATTTCCTAACACAAATTGGGTTTTCTTCCATATTTTTCATCTCTAATCATTCCTAAACTAATATGAAGATTGCACTAACGAAAATACACAAGATAAATACTTGCCTGGGATTTTCGACGTTCTGATTTGCAGATGATTTTGGTGTGGTTGCGTAGCCCGTTGCGCGATCTACGCGGTGGTGGTGGTTGTGGTGCAAACGGATGACTTTTGGGGCCTTGGATTGCCTTGGAGCTTTCTCCTTCCCTCTCCTATGGCCGTCACTTGTGTTTTTGTTTTCTAACCATAGCTGACTAACCTAAATGGCTGATATAGGTTGCTGAATTTCGTGGGTTTAATTACCCAATTATGTAAAATGACCAAAATGCCCTCCCGGGGTACTAATTAGGCCTAAAAATGCCCCGAGACCCAAACTACACCCCCGGATACACTTTTCTGACTATCTTGACCCTTCCGGACGCGTTGGCTCACTCAAAACGACCATACGGGCAACTTATAAAAAATTCACTTTTTATTTATCAAAATTTAGTCCCGACGCGACACGAGCACGTTCCGACTTAAATTTCCGAAATCATCATTTAACTCACTCATGACATTCAATATAACCAATATAATATATTACTTTGCTCATTAGTAATATTCAACAAATTTCCCATAATTACTAACTCTCGTCACGTTAATAATTATAACATAATTAATTTCCGGATTTTTATTAAATAATTAACTCGCATTAAATTTAATAAATCTCCAAATTAATATAGCATAAAAATACGGGGTATTACATACTTCCCCCCTAATAACAGAATTTCGTCCCGAAATTCAGAAAATAAGGCATACCTGGTAAAAACAACTCTGGATATCTCTCGCGTATATCTGCCTCGCGCTCCCAAGTGGATTCCTCCACATTATGATGCTCCTACTGGACCCGCACAAGTGGAACTATCTTCGACCTCAATCTCCTCTCACTATAGTCTAGGATAGCCACCGGTCTCTCCTCGTAAGAGCTATCAGGCTGTAAGTTGATCTCATCTATCGCAATGTGAGTATGGGCCATATCATCCCGAAGATATCGTCTCAACGACGAGATGTGGAATACATCGTGGATGCGATGTAAATGTTCTGGCAGTCCCAATCTGTATGCAACCGGACCAATCCTCTCAATGATGGGAAATGGTCCCACGTACCTCGGAGCCAACTTCCCCTTCTTCCCGAACCTCATCACTCCCTTCATAGGAGATACACGCAATAACACTTGGTCCCCCACACTAAACTCCCGGAAGAACCGTTTCGCATCGGCGTAGCTCTTCTACCTGTCCTGGGCTACCCGAATGCGACTCCTGATCATCTCAATCCTCGCGGAGGTCTCCTGAATCACCTCTGGTCCTAGCAACTTGTTATCCCCCACTTCGAGCCACAAGCTGGGGAACGACAAGGTCTTCCATACAAAGCCTCAAATGGAGTCATGCCAATCGTGAACTGATAAGAGTTATTATAAGCAAACTCTACCAGTGGAAGATGTGTCTCCCAACCTCCTCCAAAATCGAGAACACACATGCGTAGCATATCCTCTAACATCTGATTAGTACGCTCTGTCTGTCCATCTGTCTGTGGGTGGTAAGCTGAACTCAACCTCAACTCAGTACCCATAGCCTCCTGAAAGCTTTCCCAAAAACGTGACACGAAAATCTTGTCTCTAACTGACACAATATTCAGGGGCACCCCGTGTAATCTGACAATCTCAGCGATGAACAACTGAGCATACTGACCCGTGGTATAATCTGTCCGCACCGACAGAAAATGAGCCACCTTGGTCAAACGGTCTACAATCACCCAGATAGAATCGTGGCCCCGCTGTGATGTAGGCAACCCTGTAATAAAATCCATGGAAATACTCTCCCACTTCCACGCGGGTACTTCCAATGGCTGAAGCAATCCTGACGATTTCTGATGGTCCACCTTCACCAACTAGCAGGTAGAACATTTGGACATGAACTCAGCAATGTCCTTCTTCATCCCACTCCACCAGTGTTGTCGCCTCATATCCTGGTACATCTTATCGCCTCCCGAATGTACTGCAAATCGGGACCCATGAGAATGAGTCATCACAGCATGATGTAATTCCGCTCCTTCTGGAACCACCAATCTCCCATTAAACCGCAAACCTCCATCGGAACTAACAGAATAGGACTCAGCGCCCTCGGCTAGAAGTCGCACAATCTGCTCTTGGCAAAACGGGTCTGTGGTCTGTGCCTCTATCACCCTCGTAACAATCTCGGGTGTCACTGACATCACGAACATGAAAGAACGTGCTACTGCTTCCTGATGATCTAACTCCTTCCACTTTACTTTCCAGACGTCTGCTACTTCGTCTACCGGTCTACGACTCAAAGCATCAGAAACTACGTTGGCCTTTCCCGGATGATACTGTATATCGAACTGGTAGTCCTTCACAAACTCTAGCCATCTGTGCTGACGTATATTCAGCTCTCGCTGAGTGAACAGGTACTGCAATGACTTGTGGTCTGTGAACAAACGAAATTTCTCTCCCAACAAATAGTGCCTCCATATCCTCAATGCAAAGACGACTGCTGCTAACTCCAGGTCGTGGGTGGGGTAATTCTTTTCATGCGGCTTAAGCTTGCGGGAGGAAAAAGCTATAGCCTTCTCTTCCTGCTGAAGTACTCCCCCAAGTCCCCGTAAGGACGCATCGGTGTAAACCAGGTACTCCACATCCGGCTTCGATAACGCAAGGACTGGCGCTGAAGTAAGCTTGTCTTTCAGCTCGTCAAAAGCCAACTGACAAGCGTCATCCCAGACATATGGTACCCCCTTGTGAGTCAGATTCGTCAATGGACCCGCTATTTTGGAGAATCCCCGAATGAATCTCTTGTAGTAACCAGCTAACCCCAAGAAACTACGCACTTCCGTCGATGTCGTGGGCTGTCCCCACTCCCTCACCGCTGATACTTTACTCGGGTCAACTGCTATCCCCTGCTCAGAAACAACATGCCCCGAGAACTGTACCTCTCGCAACCAGAATCCACACTTCTCATACTTAGCATACAACTGATGCTCTCGTAGAGTCTGAAGAACCTGCCTCAAGTTCTCGGCATGCTCCTCCTCAGAGTGTGAATATATCAAAATGTCATCTATGAAGACGATGACAAACTGATCCAAGAACTCTCTGAATACTCGGTTCATCAATTCCATGAAAATGGCTGGGGCATTTGTGAGTCTGAACGGCATCACCCTGAACTCATAGGACCCATATCTCGACAAGAAGGCAGTCTTTGAAACATCTTGCTCTCTAATACGTAACTGATGGTACCCCGACCTCAGATCTATCTTCGAAAAGAAAGTTGCTCCCCTCAACTGGTCGAACAGATCATCGATTCGAGGCAACGAATACTTATTCCGTATCGTGACCTTGTTCAGCTCCCGGTAGTCCACACACAATCTCAATGAACCATATCTCTTCTTCACAAACAAAACTGGAGCGCCCCAAGGTGAGGTACTCCTACGAATGAAGCCCTGACCTAACAACTGCTCTATCTGATCCCGTAGCTCTCGCATCTCTGTCGGAGCCATACGGTACGATGCGCGTGCTATAGGTCTCGTATCTGGCAGTAAATCTATAAAACATCTATCTCTCGACTGGGGGGTAGGCCTGGTATCTCCTGGAACACATCGGAATACTCCCTGACAACTGGGATCGAATCTAAGGGAATCACAACCTCCTTAGAGGTATCCTCCTCTATGTAATACAAATGAGCGGTCGAACCTCCCTCTGTGCGAGGCATCGCCACTACAAACATCTCTTGCCCCGAAATGGCAAAAATAATGCTCCCACCGAAGCAATCAATCATGGCTCTATAAGCTGCGAGCCAATCCATACCAATAATCACATCATGCTCGTGCATGTCTAAGACTAACATGTCCGCAGGTAATACCAAACTACCGATATCTACCCCCACTCCCCGGCATATAAAGAAAATAAGTGACCCACTCCCCAGTGGTGAGTCCACACACGTCACTGTGCTCTCTGCTGTGGCTAATAACCCTAAGGCCTTCGCAAAATGCGTAGCTATAAAACAATGTGTTGCCCCCGTATCAAACAAAACCCGACCCATAGTACCATGGATAGGAAACATACCCTCAATCGCGGGTGGTGCCTGTGGAGCTGCTGCCTGGTGGACGTTATAGACACGTCCATACTGTAATTGCCCCTGCTGCACTAGAGCTGCTGGAATGGATGGTAGGGCTGGCACCTGGGCTGGAGCTGGGAGGGCAGGTGGAAATAGTGGCCTCTGTGGCTCATTAGGGGCTCCCTGCTGCTGTGGGGCCCTATCGCCCTCTGGACAATCATGGCGCCTATGGCCGTGTTTACCACACCCAAAACATCGGCCCTTGAAGTTTCCTCCCCTCTGTCCCTGCTGACCACGACCCTGATGGCCGTTGCCTCCCTGCCACTGGCCCGGTTGGCCCTGATTAGCACGCTGCTGGCCCTGCTGCTGGCCCTGCTGTCGGTGTTGGCCCTGTTGGCCTTGCTGATTAGGCTAGCCCTGCTGGCCCTGCCTATAGCCCCCATATCCCTGCCTATAATCACCTGAACGGAATCGCTTAGCAGGGTCCCCCTGATGGGAACTCTGCTCGTGCTGACGAGTCTGTCCATGAGATGGTGCCCCACTGGCACTATTACCCCGGTCCTGCCCTGCTGGCTGGACTCTCCTGCTCTCTTGCTTCCCTGAAGATGGAAGCGGTCATCCTAGCAATGTAGTAATGCTTCATTGAGTACATCAATGAAAGTACTCAGAGATAAATTCCCAATCAGGTGCTGACGGATCCTCCAAGCTAACCCATTGACAAACAACATAATCCTCTTACTCTCGATAGGTGCCTCATCTGGCACAATGGTGAGGAGTCTCGTGAACTCCTCCTCATACTCAACTACAGTAAGATTCTCCTGCTTCAGATTCAGTAGTATACGCCTCATCTCAGTCTGCACGGTGGGTGGAAAATACTTGCGGTCAAACCGCTCCCAGAACAACTGAATAGGGATCGTGTCCCTCTCCTCCAATGTGGTAGTGGACTCCCACCACTGCAAGGTGGCTCCCACCAGCTTAAAGGAAGTCAATAACTGCTTTTGCACGTCAGTGCACTCATACATACGGAGGTGTCGTTGGATGTCTTTCTTCCATTCGCTAACTGTGATAATATCGGAGCTACCAGAGAACTCAGGGGGATGCTCTTTCTGAAAAGCATCCCGAACCCTCTCCCATGCAGATGGAAGTTGTGCTGGTACTGGCGCCACTGCCTGAACCTGGGGTGGAGCCTGCTGAATCACCGCTATCGCGCCATTCACCGCCTGAGCAACAATAGCGGCTACTTCATTTGCATTCATTGTGCCTGGTGTCGGAGCTGTTGGCTGCTCGGCCTGGGCACGCCTATCTTTCGGAGCACGTCTCGAAGGCATCTGAAACGTGAACAAGTTTATTAGTCTACAGTTGTTATCAAATCTCAAATAGCTGTAGACTTAAACATAAAAGCAAGAGTACAACAATCCTAAAAATAGGGCTCTATAGCAACAACGTTAAGCTGAAAGCGAAATAAGCCGTACAGATCCTATGGACACTAGAACCTGATGCTCTGATACCACCTGTGACACCCCGCCTAATTAAATACCGGGCGATCACTCCTTTATTAAATTAAATCAAGGTAAACAATTGGTTCATTCTCAGCATCACTATCGATAAAAATAAATTTTCCAATTTAACACCCTAAATAATTAAGCTAAGTGTCAAAACCATTTTCATACATAACTTTTCAAATTTTATTTAAAGAAAATCATTTATCTTATTAACAACATTCAATAAGTAAGAATCACACTACATTAAATATCTGCAACATAGTCCAATTAATATAAAACATCCGTCAATCGAATGTCAACATGCGAAATATAAAGTAACACCATCAAACTGAATAAAACCCATAGTAACAATACTGGAAATAACTGAAATACAAATATCCAATAACAACGGAATAATGGAAAGAGCTACACATGCTCAACTAAATGAAAGTACTAAGAGTGGATCCGAATGAACGAAGTCGTCTATTCAAAAGACCTGCAACTCCCACCTAAGCTGCAGCGCGTTCCTTCCAAGAGATCCTAAGCAAGACGCCCCTGTGGCTGGGCACCTGTAATACATACATATATATACAAGAGAGAGAGAGAGAGAGAGAGAGAGAGAAAAACGGGTCAGAGCCCGAAAGTGTGTTTGATTTAAAATACGTTTAGCAAGTATTTAAATTGATACAGGCCAATGCAACAACATATTAGAGCGACACTCTCTTGAGAAATTCTCACCTCTCTTCTAATGTGCACGCCTATCGTACTAACCTTCCCAATGGTTTATCTTATCATTTTATCATACTAACCTTCCCAATAATTTAGCTTAACTTACTCATAAGATTTCAAAACCGAACAATATCATTTTAAAAAGAATGCTTCCAATTAGCAGCACAACTCTCGTTTTAGCTTTATTAATTTATAAAGTTTCCCAGTGTCATATTATACTTTCACGAAACAAGTATTTACTATTTGAGTCATCAACCATGTCCTACTTATCAAATCACAGTAGGCAGTTTCAAAGTTCCAAATCTCATATATATATATTTACTACTCGTATAATATATATAAAATAACAGCACCCCACATAAAACTATGGTGCGTGCATAATTCTACTATCCAAACCCCATACCACTCATATCAAGGGGAATACAAATTCGGAATCACTCTCGAATTGTATTAACACATACACAAAAAATATCGAGGCGAAGCATAGATTCCAAGTCTCTAAGAGGATGTCACATACTCGCGTCTCTTAGGACCGTTTGAACTATCAATTCGATAGCCTGTACCAAGGATATCTATCTTCTAGGGTACAAGTCAATATCCCCCATAAAGGTCCCATCGAGATAAGACTGTCCCAGCGCGGTAACCTCAAGGATAGCAAGTAGCGCGGTATGTTTTTCACATGCATATAATATATGTACACACAATCATATAAATATACCACTTTTATCATATTAATAAAGGTTCTTCTCGTCAACATAATTAAAACATTTATCCTTAATTTCACATTATTAGTATTACGTATAAGGTTTCATCTCTAACCTTAATTCGAAGGGTTTTCTCACTTATTACGTGACGCTCGCGGACTCTATCCTTTCAAGTAAAAAATTCAGTAGGTATACCTCTATTCACTATCATATCTATTCGCCGTAATCTCTCACTTGAAATACGTAGTTTCAACGTTCATTATATAATTAACCCAAAAGCAAAATTCTCGTCTTAATATAAAGTTCCCAACACTTATTCAAGTCCTACTGGTCTTTCCTATCTCCCAAAACATTTTATTAAGAATACCCAAGAATTATTTCACGATAAATTTAATTTAACTAATTAAACAAGGGAAATAGGAGTCTGCCAGGCGGGGTCGATCGATCGAGGTCTGGGGCTCGATCGATCTAGGCTCGATCGATCGAAGCTCTAGGCTCGATCGATCGATCAAGCAGGCCTACGAAATCTGCAGAATTGCAGTTACGGGTTCTACCAATTTTCTTCATCCAAAACCATGTTTTTCCATTCTAAACGTCCCGAAAATCCTACTACTAACATTATATCAATATACCGGATGTTTTCAACGTAAAGCATGTGTATATCTAACATTAAACATGGATAATTAACCCAAAATCTCATCTAATCATCAAGAACCCTAGAGTTTTTGTTAATCATGGTTCTAATCTATTTTTACCAGAATTTCCTTCTAATATATCATCAAAATTTCATGGGTTATATTCCTCTGCATGGCAAGGATTCCAGAATTTTCATATGAATCAATACTACATGCATTTTCCTAACACAAATTGGGTTTTCTTCCATATTTTTCATCTCTAATCATTCCTAAACTAATATGAAGATTGCACTAATGAAAATACGCAAGATAAATACTTGCCTGGGATTTTTGACGTTCTGATTTGCAGATGATTTTGGTGTGGTTGCGTAGCCCGTTGCACGATCTACGCGGTGGTGGTGGTTGTGGTGCAAACGGATGACTTTTGGGGCCTTGGATTGCCTTGGAGCTTTCTCCTTCCCTCTCCTATGGCCGTCACTTGTGTTTTTGTTTTCTAACCCTAGCTGACTAACCTAAATGGCTGATATAGGTTGCTGAATTTCGTGGGTTTAATTACCCAATTATGTAAAATGACCAAAATGCCCTCCCGGGGTACTAATTAGGCCTAAAAATGCCCCGAGAACCAAACTACACCCCCGGGTACACTTTTATGACTATCTCGACCCTTCCGGACGCGTTGGTGCACTCAAAACGACCATACGGGCAACTTATAAAAATTCACTTTTTATTTATCAAAATTTAGTCCCTACGCGACACGAGCACGTTCCGACTTAAATTTCCGAAATCATCATTTAACTCACTCATGACATTCAATATAACCAATATAATATATTACTTTGCTCATTAGTAATATTCAACAAATTTCCCATAATTACTAACTCTCGTCACGTTAATAATTATAACATAATTAATTTCTGGATTTTTATTAAATAATTAACTCGCATTAAATTTAATAAATCTCCAAATTAATATAGCATAAAAATACGGGGTATTACACAAGGTTCTCATTTTAGTTCAACTTATATGAAAAAATAATTAAAATATTAGTGCGGGGTATTACATATCCATAGTCATATGTCAAAGAAAAAATTCTTGTCTTGTAATGCTTCATTGTAGTTCCCGGGACATGGTTCATGTTTGCCTGAGATCATATAAAAATGATCACTCAAAATACTAACCATTCAAGATGAATACTGATGCTCCCCTTATGTTGTGGTCCAACTTTTTATCCAGTATAAGTGGCACGTGTATCCTAATCATTGATATTTCTCCCACTACTATAAGGCAATGTAATATCAACATTGGGTCCTATTTTCATTTTATATGGGTGGTTTAACAACTTTAGTAATATGATGTTCCATTTTATCCTACAAGTCCAACTTACACTTGGCCCTATGATTTACTACATAATCCTCTTTCAAGAACCACGCATTGATACAATTAATGACCTTCTTATACTTAGAAAATATGTTATAAACAACCTTCGGTATAACACATAAAGACACATACTTTATCCTTAAGTTCAACTTCCTTGGCTCCTTCCACAGAACGAGTGTCGGACATCCTTAAATTCGAATATTCCGTAGAATGAGATTTTACCCATTCCAATGTTATAATGGAGTTTGAAGAGACCGATTAAGAAGAAATTAAATTAGAATGTACATTCCTGTCTCTTAAGTAAAATCCCAATAAGAATCTTATAGTCCTGAATAAGTAACCATGAACCCTATCATACCCGAAAGAGTGTATTGCTTATTATTCCTCCAGACCACCCCACAAATTAATACTTAGTGTAGACTACTGGGATGGAATCTAACCTCCGATTAATGATCCCTTGACTATCCAAGAGGTAAACACCTCTAACAATAGATCATATAACATGGATTAGTTTACCTCACCCATGCTCCACCTTACTCTGAATTAATCAAATGATTCAGACATGTGATTCATAAGGTAAACATATCCATACCTTTGAGTAATCATCATTGAAATCGATAAAGCACTCAAAGTCACCTCTTGATCGGATAGTCAGTGAATCACACAAATCGATGTGAACCATTCCGAACACATATGTGTCTCTTTAGCTTTGGCTGTGAGGGGTATTTGGTCATTTTACCTTCAAAATAGAATTCATTAGTAAAAGTGCCTCCACTTCTAATGAACTTAATTGCCTATTTTGAAAAAATCTTCGAATTCCTTTTAAAACAAAATAATCTAGGCGTAAGTGCCAAAATTGTGTTTGGTTCTAGAAGGAAACTTTCTCTTTAAAGATTTGTCCATTAATTATTCATATTAGTATTTAGCAGTATTGGTGAGACAAACCTTATAATGTATAAACTATTTTCCAATGTACCAGAAAATATAAAAAAATCCAATTTTGATCAAACAATTTAATAAAATCAATCGAATATCTATTCAAAAACAATTTAGAAAACCGAAAAAAAATATTTCTAAAAAACAGATACATTATATAATTTACCTATATTAACCTTATGACTACACCAATATTCCTAAGAATATACCACCGCTAATACCGTTGCATTATTTTAATCGCCCATAATTTAGGAACATCTATATTTTAAGTAACTATTTGCTCATCTGGAACCTTTGTAATGAGTTACAATCCTGATTTGTTGTTCTTGAGTCTATATACCAAGATACCGTAGATCAAACCATAAATTATGCATTTACTTCTACGAGATAAACCATTACCTTATCCTTTTTCCTTACAAAGCAAGGAAGAACCAAACACGTAGCTATAAGATTTCTAACTTCTTATGGTGAGAATATTTGCCTATGGACTATTCCACTAATTTCGAGTACAATGAACTTTCCATAACCCAAATCTTTGTACGTGAGACTTAGCCTTATCTTCCTACCTCCTTTTTGGAAGAGAAGTGAAGGTCTTCTCAAATAACCAACACTAACCTTTGGCTACTGATGATCCTCACTCTTGGATTATGAAATGGTACCGGGTTTTTTCACCATGTCTAATCGATAGAATGCTTTGTTCAAGCAATCATAAAATCATTTTAAGAATATGATTCTTACTTGAGTGCCATTATCCAATCTTAGGTGTCTACAAATTCTCATCTGTAAATTCTTTAAAATTAAATTATAGATATAGAACTTCCTCGATGGGGAACCTAACACATGTAACACTTGATTTTAAAAAATTATCATATATTTTAAAATATTGTGATTATGCGATTAAAACCATCCAACGAGGGCCAGATCAAGCTGACACGAGGAATCAATCGCATCATAATTTTAAAATAGTAATGGGAATTGTGGGTTAAATAAGTTTATTATCCCCTTAAGTTAGAACAATATCCAGTTACATTTTCAATTCTAGAAACTTATTCCAGTTAACACTTTAAGACTAAAACAATGAGAAAAAGTTGAATTCATTTGAAATCTTAGAATAATCAAATTGAAAATTAACACAAGATAATTATTCGATTAAATTTAAAAGTGGTATCCCTCAACCAAAAATTTGTAAAATTAATCCATCAAACATCCTAGTCCCCTTATGATGTGAGATTTCTCGATGGGAGCTTAAATCACACCACCTTGAACTTGATAGATTTTCATCTTTCATTATACCATCCGTGCAGTTCATGACCGTTCTATCCAACATAATGAATAGTCTATGGGTTTTATTCCCACATTTAATGATAGTGACTCTGATAGGGAGGATATCAAAAGTTTTTTCTAAGTGTATACAATCGATTTATTTATTGAAATCAAACCCACTCGTATAAAACTTCTCGATGGGAGTATCGAACTAACTCACATTTAATTTCAATAAACTATCAATTAAGAATTTTAAAAAATTTGTGATACCACGATTAAAACCATTTGATGGGGGACCAAAACAAGCTTACATGAGGAATTCAGGAAATCACAATTTTAAAATGCCGATGGAGACCGCAGGTTTAATAATGGAACCCCTCTCCCACTTAGTGTTTTAAAACTTGATGGTTTTGAAAAAATAATCATTTAATTCTAAAAGATCAAATTAAAATCCTTGGTAATTTGTAATATACCGGTACAAATTAAATTACCCGATCTCACTATTTTAATTTTCAAAAAAATAAACCATTTTTGAATTAAAATAAAACTCGGAGATCAAAATTTAATTTATACCTTAAAATTAATTCTCCCTATTTAATTGAATTTAGGGAAAAAAAAAGAGATTTCCCCTAAAAATGGTGATCTATTTGGTCTTAAAATTAAATCCATGTTGTCTATTAAATTGGTGTTCGTAATTAATCTAATTAGGACGTCAAATTAAGCAACATGATAATAAAGCGACATACATGAAAACATAAATAAATAAATGCAGCAAATAAATAAAATAATAAGGACAAAAATACCCTTATCTATCATGGCTTGGACTCCTTCTTGAATTAGAACTCTTCAAGCCCAAGAATCCTTGTTGTAGAATATTTTCCTTCGACTGAAAGTCCAACTTGAGGTAGACTTCATCATAACCATGAGTTCTTGTTGCTTTTTACTTCTAGAAAAACTCCCTTGTATCTTTTGGGAATGACCATAATGAAGAAATGGATCAAGAAGCATCAAACAACATCATATAAACTCCAAAAATTAAATCTCCACGGGGGGTCGATCGATCGTCCCTATAGGAGAAAACCTTTTTCTTCCTCTCGTTTTTCCATGCAAAAACCTCTATAATCGGGTTAAAACTTCACCAAAATCCATGAAACTTTTCCCAATACCCAAACATATAAAAATATGATTCTAACTGTAGGTAAACATTACAGCCTTGTTCCAAATCCTCTAAATACATCGATATTGAAATAATTACAAAAACTAATTATTAAAACCATATCGAATCTGGGTGAGAAAAATAACTACTGATAAACCACTATAGTATCCAATCACACTAAGTAAACATGCATGACAATGATGGAAGGGATATAAACATAAAATATTTGCCAAAACACATTAGTACAATATCATACACAAGATTGTACAGTGATACAACATACAAAAACTGCGGTTACAAGTTGGACAACATAAAAACTTTTCAATTCATAATTAATATCAATCATTTGAAAAGAAAAATAAGAACTAAGTTTAAAGATTAAACCAAGGGTTTCAAGAATTCATACCAATGAGAATCTTATCGTGAATCGTATTTGATGACGAACATGATGTTGTTGCCCATCCAAGGTCTCAAAAACATTTTTTAAACTTTTGTAAAGTTTGTATCTTCAACTGTATGATCCTTCCCAAAGCTTGGTAGGTGTGCATCATTTTTTGAGATAAAACCCTCATCCTAATGAGTGATATATGGTCATATCCCTTAAGGCCTCTTAACAAAAATGTGAACTGTGTTTTCTTTCACCATTCTCAAACCCCAATGATGACCATTAACCTTAAAATCCCTTCCCATACCTTTATATACAAGTATAAAAGGTGGGTTTGGGTCAAAATGGATTTCTTAAGAGTCTGCTCCTAACTACTTGAGTATTTGGACTACACTATGGACCCAAAATATATATTTCAATTGCCTTTAAATAAATACTAGGAAAGACCAATTACCATTACCGTAATCTATTTCCTTTTTTATTTAATAATAATTAATTCCATTAAATAATTATGACTGCACTCGAATTTAATTATCTCAAAAACCACTCAGATATAATGAGCTCTTATTTGCAAAGTTGATTATGGAACGTAATATGATTTCCCATGTTAAGTGTCTGATACCCACTTATTCAAATCAATTTGATGTTAATCTATTTTAACAAACATCTATTCAATTTCCTTGATTCTCAAACTTAACCCATTTGCTACTCCACCAGGATTATAAAATAATCTACTAACCGATTTCGACTTTATGGAAACAAAGCATATAAGTCTATCAGGGGGTATCACAATCCATGGTATCCCTTGGACATGAATTCCTCTGAATTATAATCTTATACCTATTCATATAAATGTCGCCCAATATACGAGGATCATTTGATTCAATCTAATATTGAATCAGACCCATTACAATCAAAGAGACAACTATATAAGCACCCCAATCCTCATAATTCTTGGGATTAATAATTTATGCACCTTTTTAAAACGGTGTGAGATTTTCTTCATCTAATCTTGATAACCCTTATACTTACATCTCATAGGTTGTCCCATTTAATACATTCTCGGGATGTACCGATCACAATCCTCTGTTGATCGATCACACAACTTTCCAAAGCATAGTTTGAAATAAAATACTAGGATTGCATCATAACCATTTATATTGGATGATAAGACCTTATATAGGTTGCGATAATTTCAATAGTGCTAGATCTGGAATTCTGATCTCCTAGTGATCAAATCAAAGCTAACTCATCAAAATTCCTACTAACATCTATTAATCGACATGCCTACAATATATTAAACCAAATATAAGGCATTATCGTATCCATGATTCTTGTTTCAAAATTAATTGACACACAATTACCAAAAATTAACCTTCAAATATGGTTTTAATAAAAAAAAATACCGACAGAGAAGCATTGGAAACCTGTATCTACATTTCAAAAAACAATCATTGAAGAACAGGTGTTTGGACACCAAGGAGCATGCTGTAATACCCCGTATTTCTGTGTATTTTCAAATTAATTAATTCGAAAATTAATTAGGAAAATACGTACTATTTAAATTACACGAGTTAAATAATTTAATGTGATTTAAATAATAAATGTGATTATTAAATACTAATCGAGAGATAGATACTGATTAATATTTTTGATGAAATTTAATAAGTGTGAATAGTAAATAATAAATGATTATTATTATACGGCATGGCGAGTGATATGTGCGTATTCTAGTTTATCTCACCGGGAGTCACGTGTAGACTATTTTCAGGTGAGCAATGAGAAATATATTTTAAGTGACTCGTATGGGAATTTAGAGGTCACGAATGATGCCGGATGGGTCGAAATAGACGGAATAGTGTACTCAGGAGTATAGTTTGGGTCCTGGATAAATTTTGGACCAAATCGACATCAATTAAGGGCATTACGGTCATTTTTCAAAAAGATGTCAAGGACCTAGGAAAATTAGAGCCATATATCTGATATTTATAGATTGGGGTTAGGTCTCATAATACAAAAGATTAGATAGGCCATTAGTGAAAAGAGATAACCATCTTTCCAAAGCCTAAGGAGAGAATTAAGAAAGTGGTGAAGGGTTTCTTGCACCTCAAGACAATTGAAAAAGAAGATTAGAGAAGAAGCAATCAATCATGAACCAAGAATCACAAAATCTGATCAATCAATCTAAGTTAAGTTTTTTTCGCAAATTGAATTGAAGTTATAATACCCATGTGTAGCGATTTCATGAATAAATTTATTTTTATTTCAAAGCCTTTGATGAAAAGCATCAATTGATTTCATGTTTGGGTAAAATTGCATGTAGTTAGGGTTTATATTTATAGAGGATTGTAAATCATAAGAGTTTTGACTATTACTATGTATTTAAATTTGAGTTTTGAATTGAATTTGATGGATGAACTCAAAACTAGATTATGAATGAGTTTTGAGGGTTTGATTCATTCTTGTTTGATTTTAGTGGAGTTTTAATGTGTTTGAAACATTATAAATCATCCTAACTCATGTAGAAATAGTTAGAAATAATCGTATGTGAATTTGGTGAAGAATTATGGAAGTTGGGTAAAATAGAAAGGGTGAGAAATTGAAGAAGACGAAGTTGCACCTGCTCGATCAATCGATCGACCCATGAATGTAGATCGATCGAAAAGAACCCAAAATCCGCCAGGATCGATCGATCAAAGGTTTTGATCAATCTATCGACCAAAACCTTAAATCGATTGATCTTGGTAGATGTTGGGTTCTTTTCTACGTTGAATTTTCTAGGATTACCATTGATGGAAGGGTGTCTTAGGAGTGTTATTATACCTATGTAGGGACTTGATAAATACCAGTAGGGGTATAGGAAGGGAACCTTAGAGATGTGTGAACACTCAACTAATTACGAAAGTGAATTAAATTCCTGAATCAATGATAAAGTACGGTGAATATTAGAGAGAAATATTATGTACAAGTATAAATAATTTGGTTTTGTGAATACCTATTATATTGATACTTAAGCTGTGTGTATACCCAAAGTATGCTTAATTCGGTATTGGGTTCGATGATTATCCGGACCAATACATGAAAGCTCAATTCGAGGTCGATGATTATCCAGACCAAATTGAAGTTAATATATATTGGGGTCGATGAGTATCTAAACCAATATACATGTGCATAGCATTAACTTTGGGGTCGAGGGATTTTCGGACCAATGTAAATGATAGGATGATTGGGTTCGACAATTATCCCGACCAATAATCCCTATAGTATATATTGTGTGAAATATATATACTTCATGATATTCTACGTATGTGCGAAAGCATACTTGTAGATGATATATACATAGATATACATCTAAATGATAAATTAAGTAGAGAGAAACTTAATTTTAAGATTTAAAAATAGATTGGGAATATCTATAGTAAATTAAGTAGTGAGACTTAATCATGGAATTCTAATGATAAATCTGAAATGCTTTATGAATTAAGTAGTGAGACTTGATTATGAGGATTAAACATAACATAGGTGAATGTTATATGATAACTAAATAATATGTGAGAATGTTAATAATGAAGCGTTCTATATGGGTGGTACGGGAAAGTAAACCATTGATAAGATCGGTTATATACTTTAGTCAATATAGCTTGGGTATGATAGATAAGTGGACTAAGTGTAGAACGTTAGGCGTTCACATTAGATGAGAGGTGAGGAAACATAGGGGAGTGTGCGTGAACCTAACATGTGTAATCAATAACCGATTTTAATTGCAATAAATTACTTGTTAAAAGTTTTCAAACTGTTTTTAGTACTAACTCTTGGTATAAAAATGTTTGTAACAGCTTTTAGGTGTCCAGCCACAAGGGCGCCATACTTGATTTCCTTCTGGGTATTCGGAGTTGTAGCACTATGGATGCTGACAAGATTATTGAGTAGCCGACTCTTTCATTCAGATCTAGCATAGGATCTCATTCTTATTTTTCATATATAGACATGTTGTCAGTTGACTCCAATACAGTTCCAGTTTTGTATCAGTTTTACCTTCTAGTTGGATTGTGGATTATTGCTTGGTTGTTGTTTTAGTCGATGGTTTATTCCGCTTGAGTTAGTTCCTTTTACATATTAGTGATGGTTTGGATTCTAGTATCTTGTGTATGTTGTCTTAGTTTTCAAACTACTCTTTTATCCTATTTTATTTGAAAGATAAAATTTGGCACCGATTTAATCTACTTTGGTGGTTAGTAATTAATTTGGTTTTCGACAGTGATGCTAAGCATGAACCATATAAGAAACCTATTTTAATTTGATAAAGGCCTGATCACCAGATATTTAATTAGACGGGGTGTCACAGATGGTATCAAAGCATTAGATTCTACTATCCATAGGATCTGTACAGCATACTACGTTTTCAGCGTATCTTTTGTTTGATATAGAGCCCTATTATTAGGACTGTTGCTTATATACTTGTGTGCTTTGAGATATCATACTTCTGCTATTAAATTTTGTATAAACTATGTGCTCATAAAATTCGATCTATTTTCAAATGTCGTCGAAGAGAGAGTGAACTGAGAGGGCCGCATCCAGAGATGAGGTAGGGGAGGATTCTGAGAGGCAACAAGTACCGCCACCACCACCAGAGATGATTTCTACTACTTAGGTGGCAGTGATAGTGGCTCGGGTAGTAGAGACAACTTTGAGGACCATGGAAGCCCACCTCCGTCAGCATTAATCTCAACAGCTTGTAACTCCAACTATTCCGGCCCAGCAAAAGCCACCCACTTGGTATAGCATCAGAGAGACCTTCCAGAAGGGACGTTTACCCAAGTTTCAGGGTGACATGGATGTAGTAGTGGAATGCCAATGGAAGAAGAACATTTAGCTCCACCTCCGCATGTTAGATTATAGTGAGGTTCAACGAAAAATGTTGGCCACCTTCAGGTTATCAGGGGCAACTCTTCAGTGGTGGGAGTCAGTCACCACAGTTGAGGAGAGAGACTAAATGACTATTTTGGAGTCACCGACAGTAGAGGCAGAGATGAGGAAGAATTTTGGTAAGGTATTTCAGTGTGACCACTCAGTTGATGATTATGAGGAGGAGTTCACCTGTCTGGAAAATTTTGTGCTCGGCGAGGTGATCAACGAAGGGATGAAGAAAATAAGGTTATGAATGGCTTAGCCTGGAGGATCAGGCAACATTTGATTCGTAATACCACATTGCAGATGTATACTGATGTTGTTAATGCAACACTTTTTTAGTCTCAGGACTTCTGTTTCCATGGGAAGGGAAGTAAGAGGGAGAGGAGTCTATGAAGCAGGGCAAGACTAGAAGGAGCAGTGTTAGTGGGACACCACCCTAGCCGCAGCGTCATACAGTGGGTACACAGGGGCAGAACTCCCAAAAAGGGAACTATGCCAAGAAATTTAGATTTGGCGGGCACCGATCGGATAGACAGGGCCAGCAGGGTCCCCAGCAGTAGCTGTTTCGTTAAGGTCATCAGAGCAGGGGAAATAGGGGGTGGCCAGCAGGGTCAGGGCCACTAGGGCCTATGTCAGGGCTAATAGGGAAAAGGTCAGAGGCAGTTTCAGGGGCAGTGTTTCACTTGTGGCTAGAAGGGTCACAAGAGTAGGGCTTGTCCATCGCTTATCAGGGTGCACCGTCAGGGTGCCCAGCAGGGGCAGCAGGCTCCACCAGCCCCACCCCAACAGTAGGGCCAGATGCACTACGGGCGTGTGTTCAACGTTCGTGATGTGCCTATGCCTCCAGTACCATCTGCAGTAGAGGGTACATTTTCTATTCATGGATCTGAGGGTAGAGTACGTTTTGATACTAAAGCATCTCATTCATTTATTAAGACTAGATTTTCACAAGCCATCAGTTTATTAGAGACAACCAACAGTCTTCTTACGTGTATAGAATCACCGATGGGGAGTGGTTCATTGATATATGCGCTTTGTAGAGGAGTTGAAATTATGATTGGGAGACTGAGTTTAGCGGTAGGCCTCCTAGTATTAGACATGGAGGGGTATGACGTAATTCTAGGTATGGACTGGTTAGTAAGCTACAGAGCGACGGTAGATTGCTATGAGAGAATAATTATGTTTTTGATTCCACGGAGGAGATGTTCCTGGTGGCGATGCCTCTTCCCGAGGAAGGATTGCGCACTCATTTATATTACATCAAGGAGGAGACCTCACAGGAGGTGGTTATTCCCTTATATTCGATTCCTATTGTGAGGGATTATTAGGACGTGTTCCAGAAGATACTCGGTTCGCCATCGAGTCGGGAAATAGACTTTGTCATCGACTTAGCACCGAGGACGTGATCGATTGCCAGAGCAGCGTATCTCATGGCCCGCTAAGAGATGCGGGAGCTGAGAGAAAAGATTCAACAGCTCTTGGGTAAAGGTTTCATACGACAGAGTACATCGCCTTAGGGTGCTCAGGTGTTGTTTGTGAAGAAAAGGGACGGTTCGTTTCGCCTATGTGTGGATTACAGGGAGATGAACAAGGTGACGATATGGAACAAGTATCTGTTACCTAGGATTGACGAATTATTTGATCAGTTAAGAGGGACTGCGTAATTCTCCAAGATCGATTTGAGGTCAGGCTATCACAAGTTACATATTCGGGAGGACGATATTCCTAAGACTGTTTTCCTGTCGCGTCATGGATCCTACAAGTTCAGGGTGATGCCATATGGGATCACCAATGCACCTGCAGTGTTCATGGACCTCATGAATATAGTATTTCGGGAGTTTCTGGATCAGTTTGTGATAGTATTCATCGATGACATCCTGGTTTACTCACAGACGGAGGAGGAGCACGCCGAGCAATTGCGTATGGTTCTACAGACATTACGGGACCATTATATGTACGCCAAATTTAGTAAGTGTGTATTTTAGCTTCGGAAAGTATAGTTTCTTGGTCACATTGTGTCAGACAAGGGTATAGTTATTGATCCAAGTAAGGTATCAGCCGTGAGGGAGTGGAGGTATCCCACGACACCGATGAGATTCGCAGTTTCTTAGAGTTGGCCGGTTATTACCGCCGCTTTATCTCAAAGATTGTGATGCCTTTGACGAACATGACTTGGAAGGGAGTACCATTTGTGTGGAGCAACCAATGTCAGTTGTCTTTCGATGAGATGAAGGATAAATTAACATCAGCACCCATACTTGCATTGCCTAGGAGTGGGGAGGACTATCGGGTCTACACGGATGCATCCTTACGGGGACTTGCGGTGTGTTAAAGTAGGAAGAGAGGGAGATAGCTTATGAGTCTCGAAAGAAAAATCCCCAAGAGAAGAATTACCCCACCCATGACCTAGAGTTGGCATCGGTCATTTTTGCGTTGAGGATATGGAGACATTACCTGTTGGGGGAGCAATTTACATTGTTCACGGATCATAAGTCACTTCAGTATCCATTCACAAAGAAAGATCTGAATATGAGTCAAAGGCGGTGGCTAGAATTCGTGAAGGACTACCAATTTGATATACAGTATCATCCTAGTAAGGCTAGCGTGGAGGCAGACGAGTAGAGCCGACGTCCTTATAAAGATTTAACGGAGGTGTGTAAAGTAAAGTGGAGTGAAGGCACAAACAGAGGAGGTTGTCAGAGCATATATAGCAGTTATGACTATCACTCTCGAGATTGTTATGCGGGTAGTTAAGGCACAGACATAGGAATAGTTATGTTAGGACAGAGTACGACAATTATTAGTTGAGAGTGCAGAGGCCTACTCAGTCAACTCCGAGGGAAGCCTTCACTTTAATAGGAGATTAGTAGTACCCAAAGATGAGGATGTGAGACATGCAATGATGATAGAGTCTCATGGGTCCAGATTTACAGTACATCCCAGTGGGGACAAGATGTACCAGGATAGTAGGAGATAGTACTAGTGGGCCAACATAAAAAGAGACATAACAGAGTTTGTCTCAAAGTATGTTATTTGTCAGCTGGTGAAAGATGACCATCAGATACCTTCGAGGATGCTACATCCACTTGAGATTCCAGTGTGGAAGTGGGAGAGCATCTCGATGGATTTAATTACTAGGCTACCTACTTCGCAGCGCGATCACGATTCGATATGGGTGATAGTGAATTGGTTGACCAAGGTTGCCCACTTATTGCCAGTTCGCACCGACTACGACACGATGCAGTTCAGGCAGCTATTTACTTCAGTGATTGTTAAGCTTCATAGAGTCCCGATTAATATTGTGTCTAATATAGACAAAGTATTTGTGTCATATTTCTGGCACAACTTTCAGGAGGCTATGGGTACTGACTTGAGATTGAGCACGACATATCACCCCTAGACTGACAGTCAGATAGAGAGGGTGAATCACATGCTGGAGGACACGCTGAGGATGTGCATCCTTAATTTCGGGGGAGGTTGGGAGCGATACCTTCCATTGATAGAGTTTGCGTATAACAACTCGTACCAATTTACTATCGGGATGGCACCATTTGAGGCACTGTATGGGAGACTTTATCGTTCGCTCACATGCTAGTTAGAGGTGAGGGACAAAAAGTCGTTAGGACCTGAGATGATTCAGGAGACTACTTCCATGATTCAGTTAATTTGAGGACGTATTCGGATATCTCAGGATAGGTAGAAGAGTTATACTGACACCGACAAGAGACATGTGGAGTTAGAGATTGGTGACCAGGTGTTGGTTCGAGTATCTCCTATGAAGGGGATTATGAGTTTGTCAAGAAAGGGAAGTTAGCACCGAGGTATATGGGGATTTTTCCTATTATAGAGAGGGTGGGACCCATAGCATATAGACTGGGACTTCCAGATCATCTTCAGTGAATACACGATGTGTTCCATGTGTCATCATTGAAGAAATACATGAGGAGCGAGAGGGCTTTCTGGCACGTTCCACTTGAGGAAATTGATTTACAGCTATACGTATCATATGAGGAGAGGCCCGTGGTGTAAACTACGGTCTAAGGTAGTGCCCTTGGTGCGATTTCAGTGGGGTCACCACAATGTTGAGGAGTCAACTTGGGAGTGGGAGGATGACATGCGAGAGCAGTATCCAAAGTTATTCACTGCAGGTATGTCCTAATTTCTGGGATAAAATTCCTTTGTAAGGGCGGAAGTGTGTAATACCCCATATTTCTGTGTATTTTTAAATTAATTAATTCGAAAACTAATTACGAAAATACGTACTATTTAAATTACGCGAGTGAAGTAATTTAATGTGATTTAGTTAATAAATGTGATTATCAACTATTAATCGAGAGATAGATACTAATTAATATTTTGATGAAATTTAATAAGTGTGAATAGTAAATAATAAATGATTATTATTATACGGCATAGCGAGTGATATATGCGTATTCTAGTTTATCTCAACGGGAGTCACATGTAGACTATTTTAAGGCGAGGAATTACAAATATATTTTAAGTGACTCGGATGGGAATTTAGAGGTCACGAATGATCCCGAATGAGTCGAAATAGTTGGAATAGTGTACTCGGGAGTATAGTTTGGGTCCCGGGTCAATTTTGGACCAAATCGGCATCTATTAAGGGCATTACGGTAATTTTTCAAAAAGAGGTCAAGGGACCTATGAAAATTAGATCCATATATCTGATATTTAGATATTGAGGTTAGGTCTCATAACACAAAATATTAGAGAGGCCATTAGAGAAAAGAGAGAACCATTTTCCCAAAGCCTAAAGAGAGAATTAAGAAAGTGGTGAAGGGTTTCTTACACCACAAGACAATTGGAAAAGAAGATTGGAGAAGAATCAATCAATCATCAACCAAGAATAACGAAATCTAATCAATCAATCTAAGGTAAGTTTTTATTTTGAATTGAATTGAAGTTATAGTACCCATGTGTAGGGATTTCATGAATAGATTTATTTTTATTTCAAAACCTTTGATGAAAAGCATCAATTGATTTCATGTTTGGGTAAAATTGCATGTAGTTAGGATTTATATCTGTAGAGGATTGTAAATCAGAAGAGTTTTGACTATTACTACGGATTTAAATCTGGGTTTTGAATTGAAATTGATGGATGAACACAAAACTAGATTATGAATGAGTTTTGAGGGTTTGATTCATTCTTGTTTGATTTCAGTGGAGTTTTAATGTGTTTAAAACATTAGAAATCATCCTAACTCATTTAGAAATAGTTAGGAATAATCATATGTGAATTTGGTAAAGAATTACGAAAGTTGGGTAAAACAGAAAGGGTGAGAAATCGAAGAAGACGAAGCTGCACCTATTTGATCGATCGATCAACCCATGAATGTCTATCAATCAATTGAGTTGAGCGATCGACTAAAACCTTCGACTGATCAACCCTGGAAGATTTTGGGTTCTTTTCTTCGTTGAATTTTCTAGGATTACCATTGATGGAAGGGGATCTTAGGAGTGTTATTATACCTATGTAGGGACTTGATAAAGACCAGCAGGTGTATAGGAAGGGAACCTTAAAGTTATGTGAACACTACACTAATTACGAAAGTGAATTAAATTCATACATAAATGATAAAGTACGGTGAATATTAGAGAGGAAATATTACGTACAAGTATAAATAATTCCATTGTGTGAATACCTATTATATTAATACTTAGGTTGTGTGAATACCTAAGGTATGCATAATTCGGTATTGGGGTCGATGATTATCCGGACCAAATTGAAGTTAATAGATATTGGGGTGGATGAGTATCCAGACCAATATACATATGCATAACTTTAACTTTGGGGTCGAGGGATATCCGGACCAATGTAAATGATAGGATGATCGGGGTCGATGATTATCCAGACCAATAATCCTTATAGTATATATTGTGTGAAATATATATACTTCATGATATTCTACGTATGTGTGAAAGTAGACTTGTAGATGATATATATATATATATATATATATATATATATATATATATATATATATATATATATATATATACATCTAAATGATAAATTAAGTCGAGAGAAACTTAATTTCAAGATTTAAAAATAGATTAGGAATATCTATAGTAAATTAAGTAGTGAGACTTATTTCATGGAAGTCGAATAATAAATCTGAAATGCTTTATGAATTAAGTAGTGAGACTTGATTATGAGGATTAAACATAACATATGTGAATGTTATATGATAACTGAATAATATGTGAGAATGTTAATAATGAAGCGTGTTGTAAGGGGGGTACGGGAGAGTAAACCATTGATAAGATCGGTTATATACTTTAGTCGAGATAGCTTGGGTATGATAGATAGGTGGACTAAGTGTAAAACATTAGGCGTGCACATTAGATAAGAGGTGAGGAAACTCAAGGGAGTGTGCGTGGACCTAACATGTGTAATCAATAACTGATTTTAATTGCGATAAATTACTTGCTAAGTGTTTTCAAACTATTTTTAGTACTAACTCTTGCTATACAAATATTTCTAAAACCTTTTAGGTGTCTAGTCACAAGGGCATCATACTTGATTTCATTCCATGGATTCAGAGTTGTAGCACTATAGATGCTGATCGAATTATTGAGTAGCCGACTCTTTCATTCAGATCTAGCATAGGATCTCATTCTTATTTTTCATATATATACATGTTGTCAGTTAACTCCATTAATGTTCCAGTTTTGTATCAGTTTTACCTTGTAGTTGGATTGTGGATTATTGTTGGGTTATGATTTTAGCCGACGGTTTATTTGGCTTGGCTTTGTTTTCTTTTACATATTAGTGATGGTTTGGATTCTAGTATCTTGTGTAGGTTGTCTTAGTTTTCAAACAACTTTTTATCCTGTTTTATTTGAAAGATAAAATTTGGCACCGGTTTAATTGACTTAGGTGGTTAGTAATTAATTTGATTTTCGACAGTGATGCTAAGAATGAACTATATGAGAAACCTATTTTAATTTGATAAAGGCCTGATCACACTATATTTAATTAGAATAGGTGTCACACATGCCGTCTCTTCAGGCCTCGCAACCCTCAAAGTGACATACTGAGGGATTTAGTGTGTTTACCTGATCTGCACCAGGTCCCATTCAGTGATTCGAGAATCAAAATGAGCTCCGCTAGATAAGTTAGGGTCATGGGCCCCTAAGTAATTGATTACCAAAGTGCTATAAGGAGTGGTACATATGGGCAAATGGGTTATGTCCTTAACTTCTTTCTTAACATTCGAAGGAAGGGATATGTGGGGTCGAGTGGTTGAAAGGGGTGTGGGCTCGAAAACCTTTGAAGGGGAGATATGTTATGCAAACATTTTTTGTGAAGTAAAGAAAATAAAATAACTGTTTGCTCAAAAATATCTAGAGAAAAAATAATTAGAGTGAAAGGTGAAGAACTCAAACTAGCCTTAGGTGCTCTTTTATAGCCCCCAAGGCCCGACGTTTTAATCCCTTCGTCCCTAAGGCACATCATATCAGTATTCTCCACCACCTTCACACTCAGTGCGACATCCTTACCAACACAATCGAATTATAACGAGAATCCTGAGGGTTAGTTACTCTCCTACCCCCAACTTGTGTAATGGATAAGTGTTGCCCCTTGAAATCCTTGCAATGAGCAACAAAGCGCTACTGATGATACCATATTCAACTATTGGTATTCCTAGGATTCGTAAACCTTTAACTTACCCCGTAAAAGAACATAGGTCCTAAGTTCAACCCTTGACCTTTTTATAGACCACTACCAAGTCCCCAAAAACTCCACTTCCTTTAAGAAAATACCACTGTAGTATCACAACCCTTAGCCACCTCTTCACTCTCTCAAAATATTCAGTCATTCCAATATATCTCTATAAACAAGCTTAAAAACCTCATCAACAACATCCCAAGTGGTCTGATGTGCACATCGAACCTCGATTTAAAGAGAAATAGCCTTCAAAGGTCTTCTAATCACCAGCCAAGAAGGGTATCATTGCAACATACCTACATACCGTCCTATGGAAAGCCAATGATGATACTAAACTTCCTAGGCATTTGGTTAAACTCTTGGAGTTTATCTAGCAGGTAGGTAAAAAGGATAATATTTTTCCACTTACTACTATAACTCAGCTCCACTTGCATTGATGCCTCTCATTCGTATTAAATGAACCTAACAAATACCTCACACCACCTGCAAAACCTTTGAACCACACTCTACCTCCAAATAAACACCATCAGACCATAGAGAAATCATAGCCAAGCTGTGAGACTCCACTCATTCTCTCTCCAAGTGAATGTGTATATTGAGGAGGCTTGTGAACGGTTAAAATATGTTAAAATTATCATACACCAAGAGAACAAATGGATTTATCTTATACAAGCATTTTCTCACTATTCGATGCACTCTGAACCCATTGTTGTGATCACTAAGGTCTATCTTGGATCATTCCCGTATATTCTATATCTTGTAAATCCCGTTGAGTCCTAAATTAATACTTAAAACCCTTAGATAAGTCCCTCAGTTACTTCGTAAAGTTCTCTAGATTAGTTATAAAGTCTACAAAGATCTCGGACTCTCTTGGCCAAAGCTAAAGAAGTTTTTTTAGAGTATAATATCCATTTTGTGATCTTATAAACAATGAAACACCCTTTGACGATGGAGGTAGGATCCTCAGCAGAGGTTCGAACCACTTTATATACTTGTCTACTACATAAACACATATATCCTTAAACTGTCTTATGTACTAAGGGGAGCACCAATTAGGTATGAGGTCTCATACAATTTCAATACCCATCAATAATATTTCTTGCAACTTAGGGACCTAACCGAAATCTATGAAACCTTTTCCCTCCAGGTGTTACCATTATTACAGGAGCAACATGACTTACTAGTTAGAGTTGGATTGAGAAGTGAGAATTGCAGATTATTTTATATCTAGTTTATCAAACACAGTGTAAGATTAAATTTCATTTAAGTCGTTAGGAGATTCATTTACATTTTAGTTGGAGACTTATGTATTTGGAAACTCGTATTAGTCGAATAATTTTTTATTGGAGATTTATTTTATTCATCTCAGTTATTCTATTATTCATTATTATCCTTATGTCATGGATGGTTTTTATTTACTGTCATTTTAATTTATTCGTTGATGCTGAGAATAATATAAATTGCAAAGCGATCCCTATGTTCGGCATTAACCTTGATCAACTGGCCAAAGAAAATGGGTGGTTTTACAATGTTTAGTGACCAAAAGAGTCTAAAATATTTGTTTACTCAAAAGGATCTGAACATGAGACACCATAAATGGTTTGAGTTCATTAAGATAATCAGTTCATGATCAAGTATCACTCGGGGAAGGCCAATATAGTGGTTGATGCTTTGAGACGGCGTCTGAGTGGTAGATTGTTTACGATACAGATGATGGAGTGGGGTTCTATAAACGTAGTTGTAGAGTTGGCAAGACCTTTTACGGGTATGCGTAAAGTGACTCATGACATCATCACAAGGGTAGTTAGATCACATGTGAGTGACACGATGCTACCACTGTACCTTTTTACATAATGGGATTAGATGACAGTTTGCGATATAAGGAGAGGTTGAGGGTAGATTCCAATGAGGATGTAAAAATGGAATTATGTAGTAGACTCATGGTTCTTAATTCACCGTGCATACCGAAAGGGATAAGATGTAGTAATACATGGGGAGGAAATATTGGGGGGTTGGTATGAAGACGGTTGTTGCTACCTTTATGTCCAAGTACGACACATGTCAGATGGTAAAGGTGGATCATCACAGGTCGCCAAGCATACAATATCCCTTAACCATTACCGAATAGAAGTGGGACATCATCTTAATGGATTTTATCATGGGGTTACATTTGACTCCCTGACATTACGACTATATATGGGTAAAAGTGGACCTCCTGTAAAAGGTGGCCCACTTATTTTCAGTTCGTATAGACTTTCAGAGGAGCAGTATGCTAGGTTGTATGTCCTAGAGATAATTCAATTTCATAAAGTGCCTTTGTCGATTGTATCAAATAGGGATCCGACCTTTGTGTCATGATTTTGAGGTAGTATCTAGGAGGTGATGCGTATGCGGTTACACCTTACCATATCTTATCCTCCTCAAATGGGTGGGCAGACTGAGAGGGTGAACTATATATTGGAGGGCATGCTACGAGCACGTGTTTTAGAATTTAAAAGTAGTAGGATTCACACCTGCCTTAAGTGGAGTTCACCTATAATAACAATTATTTATAGATAATAGGCATGGCACCTTATCAAGCGTTGTATGGCTTACCATGTAGATCACCCATGGGCTAGTTAAAGTCGGGTGGGAGTAGACAGTTGGGGGGCAAAGTTCGTTCAGGATACACCCGAGAATATTTAAATGACCCGTGATTGGATTAAGACTGCCCAGAGCCGGTAAAAGGGTTTTGCAAACTTGGAGAAGAAATCTTTTCAATTTTCAGTGGGAGATCAAGTACTTTTTATGGAATCACCCATTAAGGGGGCAATGTACTTTTGAAAGAAGGGAAAGTTGGCCTCGAGATTTGTTGAGCTTTTCATGATTACAGATAGAGTGGGATTCTTATGTATAGTTTAGCACTTCTGAGTAACTATTTATACAAACCCAACATGAAGTAAAGTATTTTATGCTAATTGCAATTTATATAATCACATTGTCATTGGGTTCGCTTTTACTTTCTAGTTTATCATTTAAACCACGAAGGTAATCAAACTCACTCATGAGTTATTTATCAAATTTTGTTATTAAATTATTAATTTTTTTTACACGTTGAGCTATCATTTCTCCATCAAAGGTTTTACTTGACAAAGTGAAAGATGATAGCTGGAAAAACGCTATAATTTTAGGTTGATTCAGAATTGTGACACAATTTTGTGCTACACAGTAAGATATCACACCCATTATGTTTTGTTTTTTAATTCTATAATACAAATGCGATACGTCCATATGTAGCACACAACATGTTTGTCGTCTGTGAATCGGCATAGAAAAACTCTAATTTTATATACTTTTTGTGCACAATTATATGAGTTTGAAAGATTTGCATTAAAAGTACATTAATTAGTGTTCACTTTCAGATTATGTGGTGTAATTATTGGTGCTCTCGGAGAAAAATAAACATCATCCAATTTTTGTTTAAAATCCACTTTCTATGTTAAACATTCATCCGCAGTGGGTCGTGGGATTCAAATGCTACGTCACAAAATTCCAGGCCAAAAGAAAACAAAGAGTGGGAATATTGGAAGAGGGTATCACCTGAGGTTGTTAGTTATGCTGGCATATATGTAGTACTTGACATAGTAATTGATGGTGGGTGTCTCTTTTACATCTTGTCAAGTCCCACGGGCATTCCACTTAAGAAGACATTTTACCCTTACTGCTCTACTAAAATTTAGTAAGGGGCAGAAGAATATGAATTTCAATGCTCCAGAATCCATTCACCGATGAAATGCAGGAATCCGTCCCAAATTTTTTTAATTTTTTAAAGAAAAATGATGTATGCACCGAAATTGGGTATCGAAAAATTACCGAATGTGCTTTAAGGGTATTGTACTATGGCGTGGGTCCCGCCAGAACACAATCCCTTAAAGCACAATTTCGATAATTTTAAGGTAAATTTGGTGTGTGTGTATCATTACTCTTTTTTAAAACTCCAAATGACCAGTATATTTCACGAATATATGCAACTGAAAACGAGGAACTTCTTATTTAAACGATGTAAATCTATATTCTTGATATGTGAGTGTATATATATATATATATATATGTATAGAGATAGAGATAGGACGGTGTTCCAAGACACAATGATTACATGGGCTCTTGGGGGAAGCACAAAGAGTTGGCGTGAAAATAGCGAGAGAAAGAGATAGTGCTTATGCATGGAAGAGCGTGGGGTATTGACCGAGGTTGCAAACGCAAGGTAAAGCTTAATTTCCTTTTTATATGAAAATGTACTTTTACATTTATTTTATCAAACAATTTTTTTTATTAAGTTTGTATTTTATATATATTAAAATAGGAAAATGATAACATTTTACATGAATATTTGTTCTCTATTAAATATATGTCGAAACTCTGTTCCCATTATTTTTGTGATCTTAATATGTGCTCTTAGCGCACATGTTATCAGCACCCATTAAAATATCGTATTCTAATTATAAATACAATCATTTAATACAATTGAAGTATAATATTCAAAGTTGGTGCAATTTTATATCCATAGCATTATTCTTATTTTACAATCTTTTTAATATATCTTGATGAAAAAAAATACAAGTGTATCAAATTTATTTTATCAAGTTTTGGATCCCAATTTAGTACAATTATTTAATGCACTTGAGATAAAAACTCTATAAAAAATATTGATACGTATAATTTACTCATCTTGATTTGGAAATTTTAGCGGATCATAATTGTATTTATATATGTTATTATTGACTATATAATTATCCTTCAATTAATAAATAAACTAGATATGTGGGTATAGGCGTACACCTGCTCGACCCTCCCACTGTGAAGAGTGTTACTGGAAAAGCAAAGATAAGTTAGAAAGATTAAAATTTTGGTCTGAGAACCCACCCTTTGATGTAGGAGGTAGGGTTGCTTTTATAGTAGTATAGATTTGTAGAATTTTATCTAATTACATGTGGCAAAGAAAATGTGCAAGAATAGGAGAGAGAGTTCGGTATAAAAAAAATAAAAATCCATAAGGAATGAAAAAGGAAAGGTGACAATATTATTTATTCTCACCAAATACATGCTATAAAAAATCAGCAAAACAAATGAAAGGAAAAGGAGAATAGATATTAATTAATTTCGTATTGTTATAATATACTTAATACAACATTAAGGGAGATAAACAATTAATAAAAAAGGATTTTTTGAAACTTTTTTATTCACATTCTGTTAAATGCAAAGGAAGAAATAAAAATTATTATATCTGGTTCTATTGTTTCATCATTATTTAATACAATGGAAACTGTTATTTTTACTTTAATTTGGTATAAATATCTTAGAAAAACTAATGTTATAACCTGTCAAATGCAATTGTAGCCGCATGACAAGAACATGAAATTTTTACTTTGAAAAACTAGTACTGTACGTTGCGGACCCATATCACGAGTTCACACTTATTGTTATTTAAGAATAAGTGGAGAGATTTTTTAGGATTCAAAACATTCTTTGCTTCTGAGTTGCAAAAATTATAAAATTATCATTGGTCCACGTGTCACTAGACAATTTGTGTTTTGTGTTAGGCTTCTCAGCACTCATTCATCTCTCTGCATCTCGTAGGAATCACTCACAGAGTGTAATTATAAACTCCGAAATGATTATAAAGCATCATATGTTGTACCACATTACCGTGTGTGTACACATTCTGTATACTCATGCATTCATAAATATTAGAAACAAAATAAAATGAGCAGTGTGAGCCATAGAGGAATATGGATAGTGTGAGAGAAAAAGAATGCCGTAAGAAGAAAGGAAAGAGGACTAACTGTACCTACACACCCTTTATATATGTTAGGAGTGGGGGAATACGCAGACTATTATGGCCCATTAAAAAACAAATTGAAACCAAAAAGTTATCAACAAAGCACGATAGCAGGATAAAAGGGCTCATCAGCCCCCCCACAACCACAAAACCTGAAGCAGAAAAAAACCTACCAACATCTGTCGTACTTCCTTTTATCTATTTCTTCCTCTATAATCCAATCTCTATTTATTCCTGTTTTTATCTCTTCACATTCCTAATTCCCCCTTTTCATCTTTATACGAAAAAGAGGATACGATTTTGAAACAACCCAAAAGTTCTAGAGTTCCAAACTGTTTTTGTTGTATAAAGAAATAACGAGAGAGACAAAAGAGAGAGATGCGTGGATTAAAGGAGGAAGATCAAGGAAATTGCTCTCAAACACTATATAACCTTCAAGGTTTCCAAGACCAATTTTTTATTCCACAAATGCCCTGGGTTCAAAGCTTCGACCCGGTTTATCACTACCCGACCCGAGTCCATGACCCCTTTGTCCTCTCTCCTCCACCACAATCTCCTTATCGAGGAGGTACCCTATTTAACAGGAGACAATCCGGTCTACAAATTGGATACAATCAGGGTCCATCACCAGACCACCATATGAGCCTCATATCCGACGCACTTGTGGGTCAAGTAGTTGGTCAAGCTGGTTCGTCTCCCTTTGGCCTCCCACACGAAATGATGGGCAAAATGACTGCTCAGGAGATTATGGATGCTAAGGCTCTTGCAGCTTCCAAGAGCCATAGTGAAGCTGAGAGAAGACGAAGAGAGAGAATAAATAACCATCTGGCTAAGTTGCGCAGTTTATTGCCAAACACCACCAAAGTAAGCGCCTTTTTTCAATTTTAAATACTTGATCTCATGTGGTCTCAAGTGCAGTATGCCAGTATGTAATTTAATACAATATTATGTTGTAGCTAGTGTTCATACAATATGAAGCTTTTGGATCGAACATTAGATTGTTCATGCAAATAAATACATACATAAAAGAAAATTAGGTAGAAAGTGTGGTGTGTCATTTTTTATGTTTACCATTCATATTCTATCGTAAGGTCTTGTTTTATTCTTGAGTGGTGTTTTTTGTCTCGTTTTTGTTATCGCTCCGAGGAAAGAAAAACAGAAAGGGGTAGAAGCGATAATGGGGCTGAGTTGATACGATAAAGAGAGACCAACGAGCAGTTGAAAAGCTTTCGTCGAAAATTCTTGCCGGACTTGCAGTCAAACTTAGTCGAATATGAAAAAAAAGAATAAAGAGACAGACAAACAAAGCCTTCTAGCTTGTCAGTGGTAGAAGATGTCCATACCTCCACATGCCTAGGTTCAAAACCCACCATTAGTTTTAATGATCAAACTAGCAATATCTCCAAATACAACAAATCCATAAACTTCTTTTCACACAATCAAATGTACTCAAAATATACACGTGTGGCCAAATTTAAAATGGAGGCGACCACGACTTGCACCCTTAAACACAATGAAAAAGTAATAAGCAAATGGATTAAAAGGGTGGAAAATATACTCTTTTTATTAAGTTTTTACTTTTGACCCACGGAAAATAGACTTGTCAACTGGTGGTGACGTGTTCTTTTTTGAAATATTTTATGGGTTTTTGTTTCGACATTAGTCCCGTCTCAAGATTGATATCACCCTCCCATTTGTAATAGTGCAGGGACGGTTTGTCCGAAATTTTATTAAAATTTATAAGTTGTATGTATAAATATAATGAAATGTTTCCTAGCCATAACTGCAAAAAAAATACGTCAACTTGGTTATGTACCCGTGCTTAAAAAATACGTCAACATGGTTATGTACCCGTGCTTAAAAAATACGTCAACATGGATGAGAAATGCACCATGTAAATTTATAGGAGACGTTGGGCAGTGCTAGACATTCTAGTGGAGGCTTTTGACCCGCTAAAATGTTTACCCGCTTAAAAATGATTAATCTTTCACGCTAAGCGAGAAAGTGAAAAATGTTCAGCCGTGGAGAATAAAAACTCAATCTTCCCACTGTGAGTTCCACAGTATATCCCCCAATCTAAATGGCTTTATTTTCATATTTTGAAGCCAACCCATTGTGGATGGCAATATACTCGTGTGGTCGCAAATCTCGCACATGTTCAGGCCTACCATATGTTGGTTTTGTTTCATTTTGGATACGTATCATGTTTCGTGGTATGTGATACCCGTTTGTATGACCTTGTAAAACATGCAAGTGTGTTAGCGCCTTGACCATGTTAAAATTAAGCTCAAACTTACTAACTTTATGTTGTGTTAACATTTTGCATAAAAAAAGTATACATCTCAAGTTATGATGATTACCCTATGAGGTTTGACGACGGTCATACTTAAAAACATTCTTATACTAATGCTGTTAGTAAAATAATGATGTTGATGGTGCATGTGAATCATAAATTACTACGAATAATGATCTGGTATTAACTTATTAAGTTACACATGTATACATTCAGGTAACTTTGGCAACATCTGGCATAAAAATTAACATTTTTTAAACTAAAGCAATGCTTGTTGGGACATTAACACTTGATGTTTTTCATAGCTGGACGTTTACACCGATATTAGATGGATCCGTTAATTTACTACAATTGACCAATTGATTTCGTATTATGTTACAAATGTATTCTCTCTTGGTGCAATTAAATTGCAAAAATACTCTTAATAATGAGGAAAAAGGAAAAACAAAATAGCCCTAACCTGCGATATCTCAAAACCTAGCGGGCGATTTTAGACAAGTGTTTTTGCTTTATTTAGCGGAAGAAGCTGAGCTACAAGACCGCTTTCTTTATCTTTATGATAAAAAAAATCATTGTCAAATATAGTTGGGAGACTTTACCAAAAAACAGGTATTAAAGACATGGAAACATTAGAGCATGTAATAGATCTGATCTGATAGCAAAACGGACTATCAATTTCAATTCTTGTGCTGTCTGAAATTTCATACGGATGCAAGGCTCATGTTTCGATCGATATTTGCGGAGTTGATCATCTCTTTCAAAAAAGAAGATTTGAAGTGGTCTACAATTTTCTGAGTACTCCGTATAACTCTCAATGTCATTAACATATTCACTCCTTGTGATGTTGCGAGGTCAATAGCATCTTAGCTAAAACCCTCACCTCTCTGTGCCTCTTTCTCTCACACACACTATGCATCTCTCGCTCACACGCTCATGAAGACAACAAAAATGCGTGTTGAGGGTGGTGCTATACAAGCTCTCTCTCTCTCTCTCTCTCTCTCTCTCTCTCTCTCTCTCTCTCTCTCTCTCTCTCTCTCTCTCTCTCTCTCTCTCTCTCTCTCTCTCTCTGTATATATATATAATTTTGCTCTTGTGCGGACTAATTCGCATTCTTAGGCGATAATTTCTAGGTGCACCGTTAGGTGACTCATGTCCAATCCGCATTCTTAAAATGCGGACTAATCCTCACAAAAGCATTATATATATATATATATATATATTGGTGCGTTGATTTATGTTTAAAATTTTAATTTCTTCAATTTTTGCTGAATTTTAAGGCTTCTCTACACCTGAGTGGGGAGAGGGATTTTTTATCTTTATTTTAAATCTTTGACCAAATGGCCCATCTTGTATATTGTTGGATGTCGTATAAATTTACTCGTAATGTCTCAATATGAAAATCACTTGGTGCTACCACCATATGTTTTTTGGGTCAAAGCTAGTCTTAAAAATTCCCGAACTTACTATCAAGGAAAACTCTCTAATCAAATACTATATTTCATAACATCATGTGAACAAATTAAAAGGTTACTAAATTAAAGTGTATACATTCCACATAAAATAAATATAACTACCACGCATTTCAGTGGAAAATAACCACCTCTTTACTACCCGAGGTATACATGTTTCATTTCTTAATCGTGTGCTTTTATTTCAGGTTTTCAAAATTTTCTAATAGGTTACAACAATAAATTGTTATAATGAAAATAAAAATGATGTGATAATTATTTATTTTTAAACCTATTAATTTATTATACTGAATGCACTTTGAAAAAGCATGTATACTTCTATAGCTATAATTATATCTATATTATCGTTGAAGTGAAGGTACGGACTCGGTTTGGACACCATTGTGTACAACTTCATATATACACTCTTATATATGTATACAAGAAGGGTAATATAGCAATCAAAACATATTTAAAAAGCTCACCACTTCCCCCTCAATCCCACGCATTTTTCAATCGATCAGGAGTGGGTATAAATCTAATCAAACGGTATATCTAAAGCAAATAAGAACGGCATTAGCTAGGTGCGACATGAAAATTTTACATATCTCCCCATTTTTTGGGGAAAAAAGTGGTGACATTTTGTAACCACATATGCATGCGGGTTCTTTTTTTCCCACTAGGAGTAGTATTGCATTGCACACACTTTGTGCCGGATACCTATTGTAATTGAAATGGAGAGAACTTACAAGCGTTGTCCTGTTTGAGTTCTAATTATGTTAAAATGAAATTTAAGTTCTTTGCCTCAAATTTTAAATTCCTTCTTTTACTTGTTGACTTTCCATTATAGGTAACTAACAGTTTTTAAAAAGATCCTTTCCATTATTAAGGAAGTTCTTCATTATTATTTAAGGGAAAACTAACATTGGAATGTTTTTGTTTTGGGGTTTTAGACAGATAAAGCTTCTTTGCTTGCTGAAGTGATACAACATGTTAAGGAGCTCAAACGTCAAACATCTCTCATAGCGGAGTCCATTCCGGTCCCAACCGAGATTGACGAGTTATCAGTGGATAGCGCATCAAACGAGGACGGTAGCTTTGTGATCAAAGCATCACTGTGTTGTGAGGATAGGTCTGATCTCTTACCTGATCTAATCAAAACCTTGAAGGCTTTGAGATTGAGGACACTCAAAGCTGAAATAACAACACTTGGGGGACGAGTAAAAAATGTTTTGTTCATTACTGGCGATGAAGATTGTAATCTGCAGCAAGAAGAACACCAAGAATACTCAATAAGTTCAATACAAGAAGCACTTAAGGCAGTGATGGACAAAACAACAAATGGGGACGAGTCTTCCTCGGGAAGTGTCAAGAGACACAGAACAAATATCAATATCCTTGATCACAGGTGTATCTAATATTACCATGGCCTTTCTATTTCTCTCACCCTTTTCTCGTGCGGTTTTTCTTTTCCTCTCTCTGTGTGTTTTTTAGATTTCATATGTAGTGGTGTCTTTGTGTGTTTTTATAACTCATGGTGGCGGATATGTAGTAAAAAACTCGTGATAGTTAGTCAGGGTGGATTGTGGTTGGTGAGGGTTGAATTTAGTTGGGTTTTTGTTTGTCTCGAGAATACAATGATTTTAGGCTATTACATATTTATATCAAATTTGTGGGATTTTTGGAATATAAGATAACACGTTCATGTGTTAAAAATAATATAGTAATTAAGGTTATACATGGTTTGAAGTTTTATGTATAGTCAATATTTGAAATGTCCGAAATATATTTGAAATTTTGTCGGAAAAAAAAAGTTATACATGGCTGATATAGGGATTTGACCACCAATATTGAGGACCTTAGGTGGACCCTTACTAAGGGACCCTTGTTTAATCTATTAATTTGTTTGGAATATGGATTATACATCTTCCCCAAAATTATGGGCCGTTTGAAATTCGGGGCCAAGCCCACTTAGTTGGGTTTTGCCTAGGGCAACACTTATTACTACCGTCGTGATGTGGGTCCTTACTTTCGGAAGAGTCATAGGTGATATATTGTTGCAAGAGCACTAGGGTATCCTCAATTTTACGTAGTGTTAAATTTACAAACAAAATATATACAATTTTTTTTATGCAAATTGATGTGACATCAATCAATTAACGTTTGAATTCGCACTTTTAGGGCTGTTTGGTTTGCAACTATAATTCTGTTTTCTGTATTTAAATACAATTTTGATAAAAATTCGCGCTTGGCAACCTATTTTTAAACACTGATAGAATATTTCTGTGTTATAATCAAGTTTTTCAGAAAACAGGTTGAGGGTGTTTTATAACTTCTGTTTTTTATTTTTCAATTCAGAATTATTCATTCTTAATATTTTAATGCATTTATACCTTAATATATAATATACATACATAATACATTATTATGTATATAATTCTTATAAATAAAAAATATATATGTACATGTACACAAAATTATGTATGGAATAATATAAAGTTAAATAATATTATTAATAGATATATGATATTTATATATAGTTTTATTCATGTATTATTAATGTATGGAATAATATAAAATATACAAATAGATATAGTACATATGTATCAAAAATATTATCAATTCATGTATGTATATAATTTTATAGTGAATTATACATTTAATATCATTATATATATATATATATATATATATATATATATATATATATATATATATATATATATATATAGAGAGAGAGAGAGAGAGAGAGAGAGAGAGAGAGAGAGAGAGAGAGAGAGAGTTAAACTCCCCAACATACCTCTTTAAATATACATAAAAATACATGATATTAAATGTACAGATATATGATTTATTATCTATGTATGTATGTATGTATGTATGTATGTATACATTCATATATATTGTATGTATGAAAGTTTTATGTATGTGTTTATATATATAGTTAAACTTCTCAACATACCTCATTAAATATCATAAAAATACATGATATTAAATGTACATATATATGATTAATCATGTATGTATGTATGTATGTATACATTCATGTATATTGTATGTATGAAAGTTATATGTATGTTTATATATATATATATATATATATATATATATATATATAGACACACACACGCACACATATGTATCATATAAACATACATGTTTGCCAATTTTGTAAATTTTTTCAAAAAACTGTATTTAAAAACAAATTTACCAAATGCGGCGCACACCAATAATTATAACACAAAAAACTGAATTTTAAAATTGTATTTAAAAACAGTGTTTAAATCGAGTTTTCTGAATACAGAACCAAACGGACCCTTAATGCTTTTTGTTCTCCTCTCTCAATCATTAATTTGTGTGACGTTAGTTTATTGTGCATTTTCTATATAAGCCTAACATTTTTCTTTATTAAATTATAAAAAATAAATGAGGTCAAATATCATACCCTTACGAGTTTTTATATGTAAACAATTGGCACAACGTGGTTTGTTTATGTAATTTCATAACTCTCTTATAGAGGGAAATACCAGAGTTAGGACTTTGGGTTGTTGTGAGTTTATTTTTATTTCAGAGATAAAAATAGAGTTATGTTGTTAGAAAATCAGAACGAATAAATAATTATTGATTAATACAATTTTGGGGATAATACTTAACCACTATAAATATTTAGAACCAAGAAAAATAAAATTGTTTTAATTTTTTGAAACATATCAACTCCACTCTTCTATTAAACATTTATAAAAAATATTTGAGATACCACAATTGCACACATGTTGGATAGCCAAGCTATCTACCGTTGGAGCTCTGGTCACCGGATTTGTAGTCAATATGATAAACTTATTTTGATGCTCTAAATTTGAGTTTGTAGCGTCACTAGATTTGTAGTCAATATGATAAACTTATTTTCATACACTAAATTTGAGTTTCCAACGTAAAATATTTTCTATTTATGTAACACCCCGTATTTTTGACGATTTAAATAATTATGTGATTAATTATTATTATTATGGGAATAAATATGCGATTAATTATTGTTGTTGGGTTAATTAAATTAAAATGTGAGAAATTAATTTGTTATTAATCCGGATTAAAATAATTATTAACTAACGTGCCAAGGGTTAATACTTATTGTTGTGAACTATTAAATATTACTGTGTGATATGTAATATGGAATTATGATATTTGATAAATTGTCGGAAGTGAGAAATACGACAGCTTGATAATTTAAGTCTGACACGCATGTGAGTCGTGTCGGGACTAATTGAATGGAATAAAAAGAGAAATTATTTATATTAACTCGTATGGTCATTTCGAGTGCGCCATTAAGTCCGGAAGGGTCGAGATAGTCAAAATAGTATACCCGGGTGTTTAGTTTGGGTTCCGGGGTGATTTTAGGCCTAACCAGCACCCCGAGAGGGCATTGTGGTAAATTGTATTTTTGGGCTAAATTAATGGACGAAAATTAAGAGTAATTATATCAGCCTAGGAAAGTCCATTAGGGTTAATAGGTTACACAAATCAAGAACGGCCATGGAGGGTGTGAGGGAGAACCAATTTCCAAGAGAGAAGGCTCGATTAGCACCACCTTGCATAACCGTGACCACCAACGTGTAGATCGCGAAGAGAGGAACGCGTATATACCAACATCACCAAGGGATCAGACCGTCATATTCGAGGCAAGTGTTTATTACTTGCTTTCTTTTAGCAATAATCAAGCTCATGCTAGTATAGGTGGATTTAATCATTATTTATATGTTAATTGGGTGAAAATTGGAGATTTAAATTATGATTTAGGATTGGTTTAAATAGTGGTTGAAATTCCTTCATGTATGTAGAGTATTAATCACGGAATTGGATTATATATTGATGAACGAATCTGGGTTGATTAGTTTCTTGAATTGGAATTTGGAAAACTAGTGTTCATGTGAATTAATTTGGGGGTTTTATGAAATTATGATGATTAATGACGAATTAAGGATCCTATGATGATAGAAATGATCTATAACCAGTTAGGGGTTGATGGGTATTGATGATGAGTTGTTGGGAATTGAATCTTAGAGGTTTTTAGGTTAAAAAATGGTGAAAACGTTGAAGTTTGGTGAAGAAGACGAACAGTGCAATCTCGCGTGATCTCGCGCGAAGTGGTTCAAACGAGATGGGGATCTCACGCAAAGTGGTTCAAACAAGATAGAGATCTCGCGCAAAGTCGTTCGAGCGAGATGGCATCTCGCGTGAAGTCGCTCGAGCGACACGTGGAAGTCGTTCAAACGACAAACCTTCTGGTTCGAGCGACAGAGGGAATTTTTGGGAATTTTCTCAAAGTTTAGTTTTGAGTTTGCCGGTTTATTGGAGTGAGATAAACTGTCAGATAGTAAATTTAAATAAGATGGAATTTCGAGAAAGTATGTGAGAATAAATACTTTAATTATTTCGGTATAGAGAGAGTGTATACCTTGGAGATTACGAGAGAGAGTAATCTAAATATTTATACTATACGTAAGTGATGAGGTTAAAATACGTATGACGAGTATATATGTAGGTTGGAGAAATACCTATAATTTATAATAGGATGTGTGTATGCCTATTATGTGATATTATTGTTAAGAGTACTAATGGGTGATAATCCGAGGGTGCAAGAACCTTATAGTTAAGAGCACTAATGAGTGATAACTCGGGGGTTCAGAAACTCTATTGATAAGTGTACTATTGGGTGATAACCCGAGGGTACAAGGTTGATTATTGTTAGG
The DNA here is from genome assembly GCA_949130495.1 of Sambucus nigra. Classification (NCBI taxonomy): domain Eukaryota; kingdom Viridiplantae; phylum Streptophyta; class Magnoliopsida; order Dipsacales; family Adoxaceae; genus Sambucus; species Sambucus nigra. Next base: position 252,307,944 of record OX422215.1, read on the forward strand.
CGCACTAATGGGTGATAACCCGGGGGTGCTGGATTATTATTAATAAGTGCATTAATGGGTGCTAACCCGGGGATGCAATATTCTTTTGTTAGGCTCACTAATGGGTGATAACCCGGGGGTGCTGAATTATTATTGATAGGTGCATTAATGGGTGCTAACCCGGGGATGCATGATTTTCTGTATATGTGCACTATTGGGTCTTAGCCGGGGGTGCAGGATTAGTATATATATATATATATATATATATATATATATATATATAGGGATGATGTGACTATATAAATATATATATGGACTTGTGAATATTGCTACTGTGTGAAATTAGTAGAATTGGTAATAATAATAATCATTACATTGCACCAAGCGGTCTTAACCTAAGTGTGCAGGATTAGTGTATATATATATATAGGGATGATGAGACTATATATATGTATGAGTGTACTTGGGTAACTTCCTACTTTGTGAGACTAGTAGATAAAATGAAAATGAGAAGTAAGATAATCTTAGTGAATAAAAGATTTACCATTCAAATGATGTATAATGAAACTTAGTATGCGAGATAAATTGTCTGAATAGCGTATTGTATGGGCGATATGGGAATACTACTTGTGAGCATAGTTAGTATTAGTATGGTTTCTGACTAGTTAGACTGGGAGGTATAACTAGGGGGAGATTAGATGTACGTTAGGCGTGCACAATAGACAAGAGGTGAGAAACTCATGTGAGAGTTCGATAACTAACATGCGTATAAGACTTGTTTTAAGAACCAGTTTTAAATACTTGCTAAATCATTTTACACATCGGGCTCTGATCCGTTTCTTGTATCTCCTCTCTCTTTTTCTATATATATATATTATATCAGGTGCTCAGCCACAGGAGTATCAGATTTAGAGATTTGGATTGCTTGACGTGCTGCAACTGCTGTGGAAGGTGTAGGTCCTTGCAGTAGACACATCTATCCTTTCCATTCAGTTTTATCTAGACTTATTGTTTAGGGCATATGTCGCCCACTTCTAGTTCTTTCATTAGAGTTATTGTATTCACTTTAGTTTATGGTTTGGAGTTTTGAACTGGGAGTTTTACTCAGTCTTATTTATTGCAGTACTTGATTCATGTTCAATATTTATTTACATTCCTATGTGTGGTGAATGGTTTATATTTTAAGATGGAAAGAAATGGATTTGCTTGGTTTTATTAAAATTGGAAATGTTTTGACACCTGGCTTAATTTTATAATAGGTGATTAATATGTTAAAAAGTTTTTCGACAATGATGTTGAGAATGAACCAACTGAATATCCTGTTTTAAATTTGTAGAGGACTGATCACCCTATATTTAATTAGGCGGGGTGTGACAGGTGGTATAAGAGCATCAGGTTCTAGTGTCCTTAGGATCTGTGCGGCTTATTACGTTTTAGCGTATCGTACTTTGATGTAGGGCCTTATGATAGGATTGTTGTGTTCCCTTACGTATGCGACTTACGTTCTCTTGCTACAAATTATAATGGATGTGACTCATTATAAGAAATTCGGTGTGATTCGAACCCCGAACATTTTAGAACGACCAGCGAGGGCCGTAAGAAGAACCACGATATAAGAGGCTCAACAGAAGACATAGAGTAATCGGGTAAGAGTGATTGGGACAAAAATCATCACGAGAATCACTTAAACTAGAGATAGTAAAATGGTCACTCGGGAACTGTGGGTTCCCAGGACACAGTCGTAGATAATGGTGGAGTGATTTCAGGACCACCTAGCATAGTCGATAAAGGGGAAATCAGAGGGAATCCTTTGAAAACCCATCGCTGAAGATGCGAAAAAGAAAATGAGAAAGTGTAACAGACTAGTGGAGGTAGAAAATTCGAAGGCAATTGTGTACAGTGGGGCGTGACGGCACTCATAATTAAATTTGGAGTTAAAAGCTATAGCTCTTAGGAGCATCGTGTAGTGATAAGAGGCAATCACCATATATGAAGAAGTGTGTTTGAAAGTTAGAGAGAAATTTGGGTACGATTTGACCGGGAGGTCTTCCATTCGGTGTGGTAACAAAATGTGAGTGAAATTTTGATGTTTAGCACAATGGGTAAGATATAAAACAATCGTGAGAGAAAGGTTGAATTGCATAATGAACTTCGTACCTGGCAGAAGGGTATAAATTATCCAAAGAGTTTATAGTTGATAAAGGACCCGTGAGTAGAATACCAGTATGAATGAGAAATCCAGCTAGGATGACTAATGTTGATGTCATCAAAGTATACGATCGCTAGTAATTGCAGTCCTTCCAAGAGAAGGGAGTAAAGAGGGTTAACGAACCTGCTAAAGAGCAGAAACTGAATTTAACGGTGTTAGTGAAACCCCACATGAGAGTATACCCAATAGGGAACTCAGTTAGATGATGTTAAGTGATTAACTTCAAGAGGACGATGAAGTCAATCAGGCTGTAGAGGCCAACCATAGTTCCGGATAGCTAGCATAGCCAAAGGGACAGTGGAAGAATAATTGTGAATTGAGACTGTCAGTCCGAGAGAAGGACATTCCCAAAATGGTCAGTGGGACCAGTGACGGGAAATAATTCGTGAAGTTTTCCTTATGTAAAGGAAACAGAACTACAAGTGTTGAATCTGTCCACAATTGAGAAGTGAGACCGAAGAGATTAGAAATGGTAAACCGTGCCAGTTAGGCATAACAACTGGAGGAGCGAGACTTCCAGCGAAAGAATTTTGGGTCAAGGGAATTTGGCCCAGGAAATTTATAATTTGATAGTGATGGGTTCATACTGGACCAGTAGAATCCTCGTTAATAGCAACATGCAATATGTCAAAGTCTACGGGACCCGGGATGTAAACGGGAGTTTAATAAATCTATAATTGAGGCCTGGAGAGCTTGGGCCAACATTTTAATAATGGGCGCGAAATCCACAAGATGGAATAAATTGTGCATGGTGAGAGGGGACAACCATAGGATGAAATCTTAGGATGTATGATGATTGCAGATGTTCATGGGTCTTGACGGCAGCCACGTGCTGAGACCCTGTGATTGGGCGAGACTGGTGAGGTTTTGCCTCTTCCTTGTGAGTAAAGGATAGATTCTAGTGACATGGGTGTGCCACAACTTTTATGTAAATTGGAAACCCTAAACTTCGCGTGCGGTTCGAGTTTAGTGGGAACGTTAGTTTTAAAAGTCTTGTTATAAGCGTATTTCTCGTTATTAGCAGGGCATTTTGATGATTTCCCGTGAGTGAACTGGGTGGGCCCTAAGAATATGTTTTGTTGTTATAAATTACTACTGCATTGAGTCAGCTTTAGTAGAGTTTATTATGGTAATGTGTAGTGATTAATTATCGTATGGTTAAACGATAGTAAAAATGTAGTGATATGACTATCTTGCCGGATACTCCGGAAGGAGTGATCTTAGTTTTGTGCGGCGCCACCTGAAATAGGGTTGGGCCCAGATATGTATATATATGAAACTTTTATGGTATTATAGACCTCAGCGAGTATAGTGTCTAATTATATGCAATTCCGGAGCATAGGGATTTATTTGTCTATTAAGACTTAGAATACATTGTGTTCTTATCGAGCGGCAAAATATAGCTCGTTATATATCTATAGCGCCAAGTACTTGGGATAGTGTGGGCGCCATGCTTCATGTTACATTTTTAGGGACATGAGAGTGGATGAGTAAAATTTTATATCACAATACGTAGATTGTAGGAAAGTACATAGTATGTACCGAAGGCTTTACGGACCTCAACAACTGGCTAGGTTAGATAGTAGTGTATCGGGGGGGTTCCTTGTTTGGATTTCGCTTTGCGAGACATCCCACGCATGAAACTAGCGAACGTCGGGAGTTGGAGAGAAGTTTGGCCGATAGTACATAAGTTTTGTATGTTGGTTATTGTACCTATAGGAGGATATAATTGAGAGTTAATAATTCATTTATGACTTAAGGCCAATAGAGTCGCCTAGTCTCAGTATCATTCTGAATAGAGCAATGAAACCATTGAAGGATTGATTAAGTTTGGTTAATGGGGCGGTTGAGTGCACCCCTACCACATCAGCATACCGAGTGTGCAAGAATTGAGGTAAGAAAATTTTATGTCTTTTGTATAATGATGCGTGAGGTATAGGGTGTATGGGCGCCCTAAGGGATTGAATCAGGTAGTGGATTGTGATTAGCATGTGAATTCGATAACATGTAGTCGGGTAAGCCGGAGCTTATTCACGACGTTTTGTCAGAGTCTTACGTTTCAATATAAATTGAAATTTATTCAAGAAAGACAAGATGTGTCAGAATACAAACAACAGTGGTGATGGGTTTAATATAGAGTAACCTTCAAAGTTAGTCTGCAGTGGGTCAGCTAACTGTTAGAAAAGGGCGGACAATTCGAAATCGATAGGGGCTTCTTCCACTAGAAAATGGAAGAGTATTCCCAAGGATCTTCTCATGTAGCTGAGATGGTGAGATTATAGGTACTAAAATGTGATTGAGTACGGCATAATACCCACAGAGGGATGGTCAGGACAAGCGGTCTAATCGGATGCGGGGGAGAAAATTTTATGTGAACCCTGAGATCTTAGGGGAGGACGAGAGTAGTACCTTCCACTAGTGGAGTTTGTGTCCAAATAACTCCTATAAATTCACGTTCGGGCAGAGTGCCAGTAGAAGTATGGCACGGTAAACTTGGTTATTGTCCTACTTAATAGTTAAAGGTGAGGGACTAGTTATGATTACAAATGTCGGAAAAGAATCGATATTATCATATATATTGTGTGTGAAATATATATTGCACAACGAATTTACTTGTATGAACGACACGAGACGAAGTCGTATGTATATGAAAAGAGGATAAATCTACTAAGGTGCAAATAGTAGAAGGCTAGATAGTGAATATCTAAAATAAAGTTGAAGTAGTGAAACTTAAGCAGAAAGGCTTGGGCAAGAGCCTATATGACAGGGTAACCTGGAGTTTAAAGCAAACACATGTGAAGTGTTCATTATTAAGGGTATTCGACAGCGTACTATATAGGTGGTACGGAGTAGCTTACTTGTGAGCGCCGGGATGCGATGCGCAATATTTTTACAGCGTTGTCTGTACCGGGTATACTTTTTCCGAATTTCGGGACAAAATTTCGTTGTAAGGGGGGAAGAATGTAACACCCCGTATTTTTGACGATTTAAATAATTATGTGATTAATTATTATTATGGGAATAAATATGCGATTAATTATTGTTGTTGGGTTAATTAAATTAAAATATGAGAAATTAATTTGTTATTAATCCGGATTAAAATAATTATTAACTAGAGTGCCAGGGGTTAATACTTATTGTTGTGAACTATTAAATATTACTGTGTGATATGTAATATGGAATTATGATATTTGATAAATTGTCGGAAGTGAGAAATACGACAGTTTGGTAATTTAAGTCGGACACGCGTGTGAGTCGTGTCGGGACTAATTGAATGAAATAAAAAGAGAAATTACTTATATGAAATCGTATGGTCATTTCGAGTGTGCCATTGAGTCCGGAAGGATTGAGATAGTCAAAATAGTATACCCGGGTGTTTAGTTTGGATCCCGGGGCGATTTTAGGCCTAACCGGCACCCCGAGAGGGAATTATGGTAAATTATATTTTGGGGATAAATTAATGGACGAAAATTAAGAGAAATTATATCATCCTAGGAAAGTCCATTAGGGTTAATAGGTTACACAAATCAAGAACGGCCATAGAGGGTGTGAAGGAGAACCAATTTCCAAGAGAGAAGGCTCGATTAGCACCACCTTGCATAACCGTGACCACCAACGCGTAGATCGCGAAGAGAGGAACGCGTATATACCAACATCACCAACGGATTAGACCGTCATATTCGAGGAAAGTGTTTATTACTTGCTTTCTTTTAGCAATAATCATGCTCATGTTAGTATAGGTGGATTTAATCATGATTTATATGTTAATTGGGTGAAAATTGGAGATTTAAATTATGATTTATGATTGGTTTAATTAGTGGTTGGAATTCCTTCATGTATATAGAATATTAATCATGGAATTGGATTATATATTGATGACCAAATCTGGGTTGATTAGGTTCTTGAATTGTAATTTGGAAAACTAGGGTTCGTGTGAATTAATTTGAGGGTTTTATGAAATTATGATGATTAATGACGAATTAAGGATCCTAGGATGATAGAAATGATCTATAACCTGTTAGGGGTTGATTGGTATTGATGATGAGTTGTTGGGAATTGAATCTTAGAGGTTTTTAGGTTAAAAAATGGTGAAAAACGTTGAAGTTTGGTGAAGAAGACGAACCCTGCAATCTCGCGCGATCTCGCGCGAAGTGGTTCAAACGAGATGGGGATCTCGCACGAAGTGGTTCAAACGAGATGGAGATCTCGCGTGAAGTCGTTCGAGTGAGATGGCATCTCGCGTGAAGTCGCTCGAGCGACACGTGGAAGTCGTTCAAACGACAACCCTTCTGGTTCGAGCGACAGAGGGAATTTTTGGGAATTTTCTCAAAGTTTAGTTTTGAGTTTGCCGGCTTATTGGAGTGAGAGGAACTTCCAGATGGTAAATTTAAATAAGATGGAATATCGAGAAAGTATGTGAGAATAAATACTTTAATTATTTCGGTATAGAGAGAGAGTATACCTTGGAGATTACGAGAGAGATATCAATCTCAATATTTATACTATACGTAAGTGATGAGGTTAAAATACGTATGAAGAGTATATATGTAGGTTGGAGAAATACCTATAATTTATAATAGAATGTGTGTATGCCTATTATGTGATATTATTGTTAAGAGCACTAATGGGTGATAACCCGAGGGTGAAAGAACCTTATAGTTAAGAGCACTAATGAGTGATAACTTGGGGGTGCAGAAACTCTATTGATAAGTGTACTATTGGGTGATAACCCGAAGGTACAAGGATGATTATTGTTCGGCGCACTAATAGGTGATAGCCCCGGGGTGCTGGATTATTATTGATAAGTGCATTAATGGGTGATAACCCGGGGATGCAATATTCTATTGTTAGGCACACTAATGGGTGATAACTCGGGAGTGCTGAATTATTATTGATAGGTGCATTAATGGGTAGTAACCGAGGGATGCATGATTTTCTGTATATGTGCACTATTGGGTCTTAGCCGGGGCTGCAGGATTAGTATATATATATATATATATATATATATATATATATATGTGTATGTATAGGGACGATGTGACTATATAAATATATATATGGACTTGTGAATATTGCTACTGTGTGAAATTAGTAGAATTGGTAATAATAATAATCATTACATTGCACCAAGCGGTCTTAACCTAAGTTTGCAGGATTAGTGTATATATATAGGGATGATGAGACTATATATATGTATGAGTGTACTTGGGTAACTTTCTACTTTGTGAGACTCGTAGATAAAATGAAAATGAGAAGTAAGATAATCTTAGTGAATAAAAGATTAACCATTCAAACGATGTATAATGAAACTTAGTATGTGAGATAAACTGTCTGAATAGCGTATTGTATGGGCGATACGGGAATACTACTTGTGAGCATAATTAGTATTAGTATGGTTTCTGACTAGTTAGACTGGGAGGTATAACTAGGGGGAGATTAAATGTACGTTAGGCGTGCACAATAGACGAGAGGTGAGAAACTCATGTGAGAGTTCGATAACTAACATGCGTATAAGACTTGTTTTAAGAACCATTTTTAAATACTTGCTAAATCATTTTTACACATCGGGCTCTGACCCGTTTCTTGTATCTCTTCTCTCTTTTGCTATATATATATACTAGGGTGTACCCGTGCCGATGGCACGGTTGTAAAAACGCTTCGGATATTTTGTAATACTGATTAGGTCTGACAAAATAAGACACATGATAACATGATATGAACTGACTCAAAGTTATAAGTTAATAAGTGGACACCAATAAAATACGACAGTAAATTGGGAGAGTTTGGCGACCCGCTTCAGTCGTAAATAAGAAAAAATATTGGGCTAATTTTTTTATTGTAATTTAATGTTAAGTTAACCTTATGGGTAATGCCACGCCCTGTTGTTGTTACCAAAGGGTGAACGTGGTGCCAATAAAATATTATATCATTGGACATTTGACCAGTTAGTTTTATACAATAATTTTATAATATATCACTTTGGTTATTATTTGCATGTTTCCATTGGCACGATGATCACACTTGTCCCATGACATGTCATATTTTGTGGTGAGGTTTGAATACCCACGACATATTTGCTATATTATTTGATGGCACTGTAATAATATACGAATAATGATAGACAACTCGGGAGTCAACCCCGGATTAGTTCAGGTGCCAATATTTTTTTTCATTGGTTTATCATGTGAAAGGGTTAAAAATAATTAAAAAATAATTTCTTATTAAAATAAGTTTTTTTGTCTGGTTGACTTATTTTTAAAGGTCCACACGAACGATAACCCTTAGTTTTAAACTTAATTTTTAGTTTTTAATTTTATAGCATTTAAAACAATTTTTGTAGTTATTTTTTTTAACTCATTTAGTCCTTCAAACACGCATTTACCCAATACTCTCTTATTTTTAAAACTCCGCGTCAACGACACCCTTATTTTTAAACTCATTTAATCCATCGAACACCCATTTGCCCAATATTCACTTATTTTTAAAGGTCCGTGCCAGCAACACCCCTTATTTTTTAGAATAAATTGAGGCAGACCAAGAAAAAAAACCATTTCGTAAACCCAGTGCATTAAAAGCTTATACCTTGTTATTGTGGATCCCGCCAGGGCATCAAAATATGCATTAAAATCTTGTACCTATTTTTGTCTTATACACTGGGTTTACAAAGTGAGTTTTTTTCCGAGTCTCCCTAGTGCTACTCTATTTTTTAACTCATTTAGTCCTCAAACACTCATTTATCCAATATTCTCATATTTTTAAAAGTCCGCGCCAACGACACCCATTTTTTTTTAAACTTAATATTTTTTTAATTTTACAACATTTAAAACAAATTTTTTATTTCTTAAAATCGTTTAAAAATGAAAAAAAAATTATTTATATTAAACAAACTTTATTTTTTAAAACAATTTTTTCAATTTTTTTTTTATATATTAAAATACATATTTTTAAATAGCTTTTACATTTGAAACTAATGAAAAAAAAGGGTGCCTCCTGCACTAACCCGGGGTTAAGACCCGATAAGAGTATCACTACTCACAATATAAATCTTGTTAAAAGTCAAATATATTTCCTCCATTGTCAAAATATTCAACTCTCCCCACACATTTTTACCGTAAACTCCAAACTAACATGATTAATATATCAACTCATTGCATGCTTTTCACCTCAAACCCGTCATTTTCGTTTGATTATTGTATCTCATCAATGTAACCAACTTTGTTGTATGGCAATCTTAATTGTCTTACTTTTATTTGGTTCTAGTTTATCTTATAAAAAAAAATCATGTCGTGTCAAATTTTAATAAGATCTTGTACGTGTTTGGCAAAAAATTAAGATTGAGTCGTGTTGTTTTTATTTGGATCGTGTTCATTTTTTTTAAATAGAAATTTGTGCGTGTAAGATAAAAAAAAACATTCCTCATAGTATTTGAATTTGATTATGTTCGCGTTTAATGAAAATAACAAATAAAATATTCCTCATCGCATTTTAGTTGAATTATTTATTGAACCATTTTTAACATTATGACCCAACATCTTTACAATGTTCATACAAAAAAGTAAATGGCCAAAAACACCAACCCCACAGCAAAACACTAACCCCAACATTAAATAAAATAAATAGTAAAAAACTAAGCACCTCGGTTCAACTAACAAAGCGTGCACATCGACATTTATGTAGACATGAGAGCTTCGATTGAGCTCCGAGTGCATAAATCGGAGATCCATTTTCAAAAATATTTGAAGCTAAGAAATTAATGTGGATGATGATTACCTGCATTAAACGCAAGGGAATGACAGAGGCATAAGAAACAACAAAACATCTTAAATGCAAGGGAAAGATACAACATATATACCCGACTAAACTATTGATACAAAACACCAAATAACATGTATTGTAGAGAAATATTAAACTCAATAGAAACTTTTTTCTGCACTCAAACCTTATCATCCCTGCAAATTAGTTTTAAGACCCAACATCAAACCCAAAAAAACGCAAAGGTAAAAACAGAGATATCCGGTAAGAGAGAGGGAGAGGGGTGAGTTACCCGTGGTGAAAACAACTGATACCCAATAAATGAGTTAAATCATATAAGACATCTCAGAAAATATGAGCGTATCTAGCCCCAGGTTTGACAACTTCTGCACCTCCGGAAGCTTAAACTTCTGCTCCTATGGTTGTCTACGGGCCCATTGGTTGTCGCCGGTGACCTGTATGATTTCCACCACTGTTGCAAGAAAATGAGTAGGAGAATAGAGAAAAAAATTATGACACTCACGAATGCAGAAAAAAATATGTTCGGTGGATGAGCTAACAAAGAGAGGTTACCAAAAAAAAAAAGAGCGACGGCTTCTCCAAGATTTCCAAAAGCGAGTGACTTTTACCAAAAATTTCCAAAGCCGCGTAACTGTTACAATGAAAAACAATCAGTTAAATGTCCAAAAATTTGAAATATCAAAACGTACTTCCAAGAAGACTTGCTACCAAGCGAAAGTGACTAAGTGGGTTTTCGGCGGGTAGATTGTTGAGTGAGAGGGATATACAAAGTGGGTTAATGTTGACTAAGTGTTGTTTGGCATATCTCCATCTCTGTTCTGGTCGATCTCCCCAACCATATCCTAAAATGAAGCTCGGAGAGAGATCTATTTTTTTTCACATTGGGGTCCTAGGGTTCAGAATAAAGTTAGAAGAGAGAGGGAGTAGTGGTAGTCGTTTACAATCCTTTTCTTGAGCCACCCACACATAACGTGTGTCAGACATCCGATTGTGAGTCCCAAAGTAGTTCCTTGATTGATTTTTAGCCATTGGATTGAAACTCCTCCCATTAAATCTGAACCCTCGGTTGATAAAGACCAAACTCCTCAACTTTTAATCTCAGCCATCAGTTGGGAAGGACAAAAAATCCCTCCTCCTTTATTTTATATATATATATATATATTATATCAAGTGCTCAGTCACAGGAGTATCATATTTAGAGATTTGGATTGTTTGACGTGCTGCAACTGTTGTGGAAGCTGTAGGTCCTTGAAGTTGACGCATCTATCCTTTTCATTCAGTTTTATCTAGACTTTTTGTTTAGGGAATATGTCGCCCACTTCTAGTTCTTTCATCAGAGTTATTGTATTCACTTTAGTTGATGGTTTGGAGTTTTGAACTGAGAGTTTTACTCAGTCTTATTTATTGCAGTACTTGATTCATGTTCAGTATTTATTTACATTCCTATGTGTAGTGAATGATTTATATTTTAAGATGGAAAGAAATGGATTTACTTGGTTTTATTAAAATTGGAAATGTTTTGACACCTAGCTTAATTTTATAATAGGTGATTAATATGTTAAAAAGTTTTTCGACAGTGATGTTGAGAATGAACCAACTGAATATCCTGTTTTAAATTGGTTGAGGACTGATCACCCTATATTTAATTGGGCAGGGTGTGACAATCAAATAATAATTTTCACTTTAGACTAAGAACTATTTAGATCTCAAAGTCATAAAAATAATCCCACATAATCAACTGTGTGATTTTAGCTTCTCTTTTCAAGGCCAACCTTTCATGTTTGCCAAATTAACCATGATGATGTGTTCAAATTCATTGTTCGTGAGATCTGTCTCATGTGTTTTATATGTTAGTATGCACATATTCTTTGTTTAGATGGTTCGTGAGTTAATTTGGAGAGAGGAGAAAGAAGTTAGAAGATAGAGAAAAGAGGAGTGTGTGTGTATAATTTTTTTTTTTTTTTTGTTTCTGGACATTTTAGGTTGTAAAACATTTTAGGGACTAATTTTATTAAAAAATTATCAAGTATATAATTTGTAATGGAAAAATGTTACCAATATCTTTCTTCCCATAAAAATCTATAAGAATGTGAGTAATACTACAAATCCTCAAATTTTATCATCAAAAATCATACTTGATTATTTGTTATTAATCAATTAATGTGATGGGTTCACATTTGGTCCGTTAAAAAATTAAAAAATTATGATTTAAAGATATGATTTTGAGAATATACACAGAGTTACTTTGGCAATATTACATGACATATTTACGTGTTGTAGTTACAACAATCACAATTAGGCACGAGTGATTTATTGACCCAACATGTACACCACTAGCCATGTGATATTTGATCAACTTTTTTAGGACTCTGTTGTTTCTCTATCTTGAAGTGATTAGTGATAGTAAAGAAATAAGTATGACACTAGTTGCTCCATGTACACTTCCATTTAAGTAGTTAATTAGTAGTAGGGTTGGTATAGTTCACAAAGTTTTGGATGAAAACATTCTTGACATATCATTGCTTAAATTAAATTGTATGTGTCAACAATCATTCAAACAAATTCTCCCTAGCACAACACATTACATAAATATAAGTGTAAATTACATTTAAAAAATGGTAATCGCTTTTAGCATATTTTTAATTTAAGTAGGGAAAAACAAACTACAAGAATTTAAACCATTAGCAACATACAAATTATATTGCTGAAGTTAAAAATGTGTTGATAAAAGGTATTGGCAACATATTTAGCTATGTTGCCAACTTGTTGCTCATTGTCTGTCTAGAAAACCCTTTGGCAATACAGAAGGATTGTGTGTTGTTGAAGGTATACTTTTGGCAACACGCAATTGTGTTGCCAAAAGTATTTTATAATTTGTCAAATTTTTGATAAAAAATATTATTTATATTGCCAAAGGTCACTCAACAATGACAAAAATAGTTGTATTGCAAAAAGAAACCTTTCAGCGACACAAATTATGTTGTAGAATGTATGGTAAATGATATAAATATAACTTTAAGCATCAACATTATTGTCTTGCCAAAAGCTATACCTTTGGCAATACAGTTATTGTGTTGCCAAAATATATCTTTTCGCAACACAGGTCTTGTGTTGACAAAAGCAATACCTTTGGCAACACAAGAGTTGTGTTGCCAAAGGTAGAGCCTTTTGGCAACACAACTCTAATGTTGTCAAAAGCTATACCTTTGGACACTCAGCTCTTGTGTTCCCAAAAGTTAGCTTTTCGCAACCAAATATCTGTTAGCATATCCAAAGTGGTAGATGTAGATGATAACTTTTGGCGACAAAAAATTGTGTTGCCAAAAGTACTATATTTTCATTTATTACCTATTATTCTTTTCGCAATTGGAAGCACTTTTAAACCAACACTTTTTTCATCAAACGTGCAAACTTATAATCCAAAATAACATTGCGCATTTTTCATACAATCATGAGTAATACAAAGTTCCACAATTTTCAAACAAAACTCATAAATATGAATTACGAAATAATATTTCATCACAATCCAAGTATAAAGGTATAAAATAAATGCCTCCCAAATAAGAACATAACAAATCCTAACGCATCAAAAGATGTAAACATGATCTAACCTAATACATTAATACATCAAAAGATGTTAAAAAATCCATGTAAACTCAAACGACGATGAAAATATGACTCCCGTACACTATAAGAAATCGCAGTTCCAAGCCACCACGAACATAATAACTCCAAGTAAAATCCATCATCAACATGATACAAAAATAAACGGCTATATGGGTTTGTATAACTTCAAATGCATGTATGTTTGACTTAATCAATTTAAAACACTATTTAATTTCAGAAAATTTCGACAGAGTTTCATTTGTTTATTGATGAAATCCAACCTGTTTTAACATTAAAATAACCCCCCCCCCCCAAAAAAAAAAAATAGCTAAACTATAATTAAATCCCTTTCACCGATTTAAAATCTAAAAATAGTATCCGAGTAGCTGCATAAACTTTAATAAGTATCCGAGTAGCTACGTACCTCGATCCTCCGTATCCAATGACTTTTCCATGTGTTGCAAATCCATTTTCATTCTACACAAAATACAAAATAAATTATTATCTATCCGACTTCATAATTATTATAACAATTTATAATTATTATAACTATTATATATATATATATATACATAAGGCTGGCATGAATCAAAATCGTCAATTTGCTTATAAACAACAATTTTTTTTGCCTCATTTTGTCCCCGTTTTGGCCACTTTATATTGTTTCTTTGGGGAAGCAATTTGCTGCTGATTTTGGCTCAGATTGGAAGTCCTGTGACTACACGATCGATTCATACGAGTTACATTGGTCCCGTGCCAATTGTTAGTATCTCTTACGGGACCATATTGTGGTTGTTTATCGTTTTCACCGATTGACAGCATGTTTTTATGCCTAAGTCTACATTTTGGTAAATTTACATTGTATTTTCAAACCGAAATTCTCGTGACTATGTGGTCGGTTCCTACGAGTTACATTGGTCCCGTTCAAGGTTGGCGTGCCTCTTACGGGACAATTTTATGCTTATTTTATGTTTTCACTCATTGACGTCATGTTTTTGTGCCTAAGTTTAACTTTTTACCAATTTACGTTGTATACTCAAATCGAAAGTTCCGTGACTACATGATCGATTCCTATGAGTTATATTGGTCCTGTGCTATTTGTTTATATCTCTTACGGGACCATATTGTGGTTGTTTTATGTTTTATGCCAAATTTACATTGTATACTCAAATCGTAAGTCCCGTGACTACACGGTCAATTCATGCGAGTTACATTAGTCTCGTGCTAGTTGTTACTATCTCTTACGGGACCATATTATGGTTGTTTTACGTTTTCACCCTTTATCGGCGTGTCTTTATGCCCAAGTCTTATTTTTGGCAAATTTATATCATATATTCAAACCGGGAGTCACGTGGCCATGTGGCCATTTCCTACAAGTTACATTGGTCTCGTGCGAGGTTTTCGTGCCTCTTACGGGACCGTTTTGTGGTTCTTTTACATTTTCACCCTTTGATGGTATATTTTTATGCTTAAGTCTAACTTTTGGAAAATTTACGCCATATAATAAAATTCGGAGCTTCTTGACTATGCGGTCCATTCCTACGAGGTACATTGGTCCCGTGTGAGGTGTTCCTACCGCTTACGTTTTTACCGATTGACGACAAGTTTTTTTGCCTAATATTATTTTTTTGCAAATTTACATTATATTTTTAAACCGAAATTCTAGTTACTATGTGGTCGGTTCCTACGAGTTACATTGGTCCCGTTCAAGATTTTCTTGCCTCTTACGGGACAATTTATGCTTGTTTTACGTCTTCACACATTGACGTCATATTTTTATGCCTAAGTTTAACATTTTACAAATTTACGTTGTATACTCAAATCGAAAGTCTCGTGACTACATGGTCAATTCCTACGAGTTATATTGGTCATGTGCAAGTTGGTTGTATCTCTTACGGGACCATATTGTGGTTGTTTTATGTTTTCACCCTCTAGCTACGTGTTTTAATGCTCCTGTCATACTTTTGCAAATTTACATCGTATAATCAAACTGGGAGTCCCGTGGCCATGCAGCCATTTCTTACGAGTTACAATGATCATGTACGAGGTGTATCTTCCCCTTACGGGACCATTTTTGGTTGTTTTAGATTTTCACCATTTGATCGCATGTTTTTATGCTTAAGTTTAACTTTTTGCAAATTTACATCGTACATTTGAAACGTGAGTCACATGACTACGCGGTCCAATCCTACGAGTTACATTAGTCCCTTCGGAGGTGTTTGTTCCTATAACGGGACCGTTTTGTGGTTGTTTTATGTTTTCAACCTTTAATGGCATGTTTTAAGACCAAGTTCAATTTTTTGCAAATTTACATCCTACACTCAAATCGGGAGCCTCGTGACTACGCGGTTGCTTATTACGAGTTACATTGGTCCCGTGTGTGGTTTTCGTGCCTCTTAAAGGACCGTTTGGTCTTTGTTTTACATTTTTACCCTTTGATGGCATATTTTTATGCTTAGGTATAACTTTTGGAAAATTTACATCGTATAATATAACCGGGAGCTTCGTGACTATGCTATCCATTCCTACAAGTTATATTGGTCCCGTACGAGGTGTTCGTGCCTCTTATGGGGTTGTGTTGTGATTGTTTTATGTTTTCACCGATTGACGCCGTATTTTTATGCCTAAGCCTAACTTTTTGCAAATTTACATTGTATATTCAAACCAAAATTCTCGTGACTATGTGGTCGGTTCCTACGAGTTACATTGGTCCCGTTCAAAGTTTTTGTGCCTCTTACGCGACAATTCTACGCTTGTTTTACATTTTCACTCATTGACGTCAAGTTTTTATGCCCAAGTTTAACTTTTGGCAAATTTAAGTTGTATACTCAAACCGACAGTCCTGTGACTACATGGTCGATTCCTATGAGTTACATTGGTCCCTTGCTAGTTGTTAGTATCTCTTGCGGGACCATATCCTGGTTGTTTTACATTTCACCCTTTAAAGGCGTGTTTTTATGCCCAAGTCTTATTTTTTGCAATTTAACTCATATAATCAAATCGGGAGCTCCGTGACTATGCGGTCCATTCCTACGAGTTACGTTGGTCCCGTGTGAGGTGTTCTTGCCTCTTACGAGACCGTGTTGTCGTTGTTTTACGTTTTCATCGATTGACGGCATATTTTTATGCCTAAATCTAACTTTTTAAAAATTTACATTGTATATTCAAACTAGAATTCTCGTGACTATGTGGTCGGTTCCTACGAGTTACATTAGTCCCGTTCAAGGTTTTCGTGCCTCTTACAGGAAAATTTTAAGCTTGTTTTACATTTTCACTCATTGACATCATGTTTTTTTTCTTAAGTTTAACTTTTTACAAATTGGCGTTGTATACTCAAATCGAAAGTCCTGTGACTACATGGTCGATTCCTATGAGTTACATTGGTCTCATGCAAGTTGTTCGTATCTCTTACGGTACCATATTGTGGTTGTTTTACGTTTTCATCCTTTAGAGGCGTGTTTTTATGCATAAGTCTTACTTTTGAAAAATTTACGTCGTATAATAAAACCGAGTGTCCCACGACCATGCATCCATTTCCAACGAGTTACATTGATCTTGTACGAGGTGTTTCTTCCTCTTACGGGACCGTTTAATGGTTATTTTACATTTTCACCATTTGACCGCATGTTTTTATTCCTAAGTTCAAGTTTTTTGCAAATCTACGTTGTATACTCAAACTGGAAGCTCCGTGACTATACAGTCGATTCATACGAGTTACATTGGTCTCGTGCTAGTTGTTAGTATCTCTTATGGGACCATATTGTGGTTGTTTTACATTTTCACCCTTTAGCGGCGTGCTTTTATGCCCAAGTCCTATTTTTGGCAAAATTTACACCATATAATCAAATCGAGACTCACATAGCCATGCGGCCATTTCCTACGAGTTACATTGGTCCCATGCGAGGTTTTTGTGTCTCTAATGGGAATGTTTTGTGGTTCTTTTACATTTTCACCCTTTGAAGACATATTTTTATGCTTAAGTCTAACTTTTGGAAAATTTATGTCATATAATAAAATCGGGAGCTCCATGACTACACGGTCCATTCCTACAAATTACATTGGTCCCGTGCGAGGTGTTCCTGTCGCTTACGGGATCGTGTGGTGGATGTTTTACATTTTCACCGATTGACGACATAATTTTATACCTAAGTCTAACTTTATGCAAATTTACATTATATATTCAAACCGGAATTCCCGTGACTATGTGATCGGTTCCTACGAGTTACATTGGTCCCGTTCAAGGTTTTCATGGCTCTTTCAGGACAATTTTACGCTTATTGTACGGTTTCACTCATTGATGTCATGTTTTTATGCCTAAGTTTAATTTTTTGCAAATTTAAGTTGTATACTCAAATCGAAAGTCCTTTGACTACACGGTCGATTCGTACGAGTTACATTGGTCTCGTGCTTGTTCGTATCTCTTATGGGACCATAATGTGGTTGTTTTTGTATTTTCACCCTTTAACGGCGTGTTTTTATGCCTAAGTCTTACTTTTGGAAAATTTACTCCATATAATCAAATCAGGAGTCTCGTGGCCATACGACCATTTCCTATGAGTTACATTGATCATGTACGAGGTGTTTCTTCCTCTTACGGGACCGTTTTATGTCTTTTTTATGTTTCACCATTTGACCGCATGTTTTTATGCTTAAGTCTAACTTTTTGCAAATTTACGCCGTACACTCAAACTGTGAGTCACATGACTACGGGGTCATTTCCTACGAGTTACATTAGTTCGATCGAAGGTGTACGTGCCTCTAACGGGACCTCTTTGTGGTTGTTTTAAGTTTTCACCCTTTGATGACATGTTTTAAGACTAAGTTCATTTTTTTGCAAATTTACATCGTACACTCAAACCGGGAGCCTCGTGACTACGCGGTTGGTTCTTACGAGTTATATTGGTCCCGTTCGAGGTTTTCATGCCTCTTACGGGACCGTTTTGTCGTTGTTTTAGATTTTTACCCTTTGATGGCATATTTTTATGCTTAAATCTAACTTTTGGAAAATTTACGTCATAGAATCAAACCGGGAGCTCGGTGACTATGCGGTCCATTCCTACGAGTTACATTGGTCCCGTGCGAGGTGTTCGTGCCACTTATGGAACAGTGTTGTGGCTGTTTTATGTTTCCACCGATTGACAGCATATTTTTATGCCTAAGTCTAACTTTTTGCAAATTTACATTATATATTCAAACCTGAATTACCGTGACTATGTGGTCAGTTCCAACGAGTTACGTTGGTCTCGTTCATGGTTTGCGTGCCTCTTACGGGACAATTTTATGCTTTTTTTTATGTTTTCACTCATTGATGACATATTTTTATGCCTAAGTTTAAATTTTGGCAATTTTACGTTGTATACTCAAATCGAAAGTCCCGTGACTACACGGTCAATTCATGCGAGTTTCATTGGTCCAGTGCTAGTTGTTAGTATCTCTTACGGGACCATTTTGTGGTTGTTTTATGTTTTCACCCTTTAGAAGCGTGTTTTTATGCCCAAGTCTTATTTTTGGCAAATTTACATCATATAATCAAATCGGGAGTCACGTGGCCATTTCCTACGACTTACATTGGTCCCATGCGAGGTTTTCGTGCCCCTTACGGGACCGTTTTGTGGTTCTTTTACATTTTCGCCCTTTAATGGCATATTTTTATGCCTAAGTCCAACTTTTGGAAAATTTACATCTTATAATAAAATTGCGAGCTTCTTGACTTCGCGGTTGATTCCTACGAGTTATATTGGTCCAGTGCGAGGTGTTCCTACCGCTTACGGGACCGTGTTGTGGTTGTTTTACGTTTTCACCGATTAACGGCATGCTTTTATGCCTAAGTCTAAATTTTTGCAAAATTGCATTGTATTTTCAATCCAAAATTCTCGTGACTATGTGGTCGGTTCCGACAAGTTACATTGGTCCCGTTCAAGGTTTTCGTGCCTCTTACAGGACAATTTTATGCTTGTTTTATGTTTTCACTCATTGACATCATGTCTTATGCCTAAGTTTAACTTTTTACTAATTTACGTTGTATACTCAAACTGGATATCCCATGACTACATGGTCGATTGCTACGAGTTACATTGGTCCTATGCTAGTTGCTTGTATCTCTTACGGGACCATATTGTAGTTGTTTTATATTTTCACCTTTTAACTACCTGTTTTTATGCCCCTGTCTTACTTTTGACAAATTTACATCTTATAATCAAACTGGGAGTCCCGTGGCCATGTAGCCATTTCTTACGAGTAACATTGATCATGTACGAGGTGTTTCTTCCTCTTACGGGACCGTTTTATGGTTGTTATAGATTTTCACCGTTTGATCGCATGTTTTTATGCTTAAGTCTAACTTTTTGCAAATTTATGTCGTACATTCGAACCTTGAGTCACGTGACTATGCGGTCCATTCCTATGAGTTACATTGGTCCCCTCCTAGTTGTTAGTATCTCTTTCGGGACCATATTGTGGCTGTTTTATGTTTTCACCCTTTAGGAGCAAGTTTGTATGCCCAAATCATATTTTTGGCAAATTTTTGTCATATAATCAAACGGGGAGCTTCGTGACTACGCAGTCCATTCTTACGAGTTACATTGGTCCCGTGCGAGGTGTTTGTGCCTCTTACGGGATCGTGTTGTTATTTTTTTAATGTTTTCATTGATTGACGACATATTTCTATGCCTAAGTCTAACTTTTTGCAAATTTACATTGTATATTCAAACCGGAATTCCAGTGACTATGTGGTCGGTTTCTACGTGTTACATTGGTCCCGTTTAAGTCTTTTGTGCCTCTTACGGGACAATTTTATGCTTGTTTTATATTTTCACTTATTGACGTCATGTTTTTATGCCTAATTCTAACTTTTTGCAAATTTGCGTTGTATACTCAAACTGAAAGTCCTGTGACTACACGGTCGATTCATATGAGTTACATTGGTCCCGTGCTAGTTGTCCGTATCTCTTACGGGACCATATTGTGGTTCTTTTACGTCTTCATCCTTTAGCGGCAAGTTTCTATGCCTAAGTCTTACTTTTGGAAAATTTACGTCGTATAATCGAACCGGGAGTCCCGTGGCCATGCGTCCATTTCCTATGGGTTACATTGATCTTGTACGAGGTGTTTCTTCCTCTTGTGGGACCACTTTATGTTTGTTTTATATTTTCACCATTTGACCGCGTGTTTTTATGCCTAAGTTTAAGCTTTTGCAAATTTACATTGTATACTTAAACCAAAAGTCCTGTGACTACACAGTCGATTCATACGAGTAACATTGGCCCCGTGCTAGTTGTTAGTATCTCCTACGGGACCATATTGTGGTTGTTTTATGTTTTCACCTTTTAGGAGCATGTTTTTATGCCCAAGTCTTATTTTTGGCATATTTACATCATATAATCAAATCGGGAGTCATGTGGTCATGCGACCATTTCCTACGAGTTACATTGGTCCCGTGCGAGGTTTTCGTGCCTCTAATGGGAACTTTTGTGGTTCTTTTACATTTTCACACTCTTATGGAATATTTTTATGCTTAAGTCTAACTTTTGGAAAATTTACATCGTATAATAAAATCGGGAGCTCCGTGACTACGCAGTCCTTTCCTACGAATTACATTGGTCCCGTGCGAGGTGTTCCTACCGCTAAAGGGACCGTGTTGTGGCTGTTTTACGTTTTCACCGATTGACGACATATTTTTATGCTTAAGTCTAACTTTTTACAAATTTATATTATATATTAAAATCGGCATTCCCGTGACTATGTGGTCGGTTCCTACGAGTTACATTGGTCCCGTTCAAGGTTTCTGTGCCTCTTACGGGACAATTTTACGCTTATTTTATGCTTTCACTCATTGACGTCATATTTTTATGCCTATGTTTAACTTTTTGTAAATTTACGTTGTATACTCAAACCGGAAGTCCTTTGACTACACGGTCGATTCCTTCGAGTTACATTGGTCCCGTGCTAGTTGTTTGTATCTCTTACGGGACCATAATGTGGTTGTTTTGCATTTTCACCCTTTAGCGACGTGTTTTTATGCCTAAGTCTTACTTTTGGCAAATTTATGTCATATAATCAAATCAGGAGTCCTGTGGTCGTGTGACCATTTCCTACGAGTTACATTGATCATGTATGACGTGTTTCTTCCTCTTACGGGACCGTTTTATGGCTTTTTATGTTTTCACCATTTGACCGCATGTTTTTATTCTTAAGTCTAACATTTTACAAATTTATGTCGTACACTCAAACCGTGAGTCACGTGACTACGCGGTCATTTCCTACGAGTTACATTGGTCCGATCAGAGGTGTTCGTTCCTCTTATGGGACCGTTTTGTCATTGTTTTAAGTTTTCACCCTTTAATGGCATGTTTTAAGACCAAGTTCAATTGTTTGCAAATTTACGTCGTACACTCAAACCGGGAGCCTCATTGATAGGCACCCAAAAGTGTACATTTTATACCCCGAATAGACGTATTTTAGTTGCTTAAACTCGACAATAATGGTCTTATGCGCGTAAATATTTATTGTACAGGTAATTGTCGTTTGCGGAGTTCAAATGCTTAATTTAAGGCAAATGCGCATCAAATGGAGCTAATTACCTTGCCCCGTAATCTCAGCCGAGCCTAAACATGTCCCTAAACCTACCCTAAAGCCCATGTGTGTTTAGTTTGTGCCTTTTTATTTTTTTTTAGATTTTTAGTTAGAGTCATTTTATTTTAGATTTATTTAGAATTTCTAAGTTTATTTTCTATTTTATTTTTATAATTTTATTTTATTTTGATTTCTATTAGTTTTTAGTTTAGTCTTATTTTATTAGGATTAGTTTTTAGGAGTTTATTTTTAGTTTATTAGATTTTATATTTTTTAGGACTTTTGTTTTCAATTTTTATTAGATTTTTCATTTGTTTATTTCTTTTGTTTTATTATTTTAGTTTTTAATAGCTTAGAATTTTATTTTCTTAAGTTTTAATATATATATATATATATATATATATATATATTTTCTAGAGTTGTGTGTGTGTGTGTGTGGGGGGAGGGGGGGGGGGGGGGGGTTAAACTTAATTTTCTAAAAGATTACTATTAAAATTACTCTTGCAATGATAGTTGATTTGTAATTTTGATATTAATTTGGGAGAATTCAAATAATTAAATTAATGAGTTAAAATAGCTAAAATTTGTGGTGTTGTTTCACTTCTTGATTGTTCTCACATTATTTACCTCACTTTATCTATTATTTTTGTGTTAGACTTTGTTTTTATTTTAGTCACTTTTTAGTTTGTCATTTGATCTCTCATTTTAGTTTAGTGTTATTTCACTTCTTCTCACCCAAAAATTGTTTTCATATTGGAAAAACTAAAAAAATTAGAAAAAGCAAAAATCCCAAAAAGAAAATTAAAATTGAATTACAATTGAGTTTGTCACTAAGTGTGACCATCCCCACTGGATCCTCGCAGCGGGCGGGAGAGCGTGATGGAGGATCCTTAGGTCCCGCGCGTCCCTCTCTAGAGCACTTCGGCCGACGTCATTTAGGTGAGGTGTAAAAATGTAGAGAGATTAGAGTCACCAGTCTATTTTACTCAAAACAAACAAAAAAAGGGGAGCCATCCCGAAGGACAACATCCAAAGACATACTGATGCATACGAAATCAAAATGATTCGAAAAGGGTCCAGAGGTTAATTTACGAAATGGGAAGGTGTTAGGCACCCATTCCGCCCTTTCGATCCCTCATGGGTTTTTGTTATTTTCCTTTATTTTCCCCGTGATGTGTGTCCATGCGTATATATAGTGGAGATAGGAATTATCGACTTGTACCATGAAAGAGGTAAAGCGAGTCATCCGTAGGAAGGTATAAAAATATTAGAAAAAAGGATTTATGCGATTGTCCTTACGTTGACCGTTATAATGAAATGATAACGCATGTGGAATAATACGCTACTAAAAACAAATGTATGTATATATAATATAATAGAGTGGAGTTTAGAGAATAAAAAATGAGAGAAAAAGTAAAAAATAGGACTCGAGTCTTAGGTTTCACCCCGAGACACCTACGTTGCCTATAGAGGCATCAAAGTCCAGGTAGTTCGCATGAAAAACTAGGGGTGGGGTTTATCCCATAAATCCAACCGGGGGATTCTCTTATTTGTGTGTGTAGAAAAAGTATTTTAGTTGCGAGAAAAGTGTAAGAAAAGTATGAGAATTCCCGTTTGGAATTTATGAGCAAACCCTAGTTTTTTTTTTTTTTTTGGGTTTTTATTTATATGAAAATGAGAGATGTGCAATAATACTAAATAAAGAGTGTATTAGGATGTGTGAGATGAGATAATAAAAGTGTTAAGTAATAAAAACAAGTTATTGCGAATTTATGAGAATTTAAGGAGAGATTTGAGAAAATTGGACCTTCTTGAAGATATTGAGCTTGATCTTGAATGTTGGAGAGAAGACCTTAGACTTGGATGATGATGGAGGGTAGTGAATTCACCAAGTTTGATGAAAAGGATGATGAAAAGTGAAGGTTGGAAAGGTATTTGGGTGTGGAAATCACGCTGACTTTGAGAGAGGTTTTTTGGATTTGCTGAGAGTGATATCTCTCAGATCTAGGCTCCCCTTCGCAAGTGATGTCAGGCCTCCTTTTTATAGGCCCAGGGCATTGCCTATCAGCATAGCCCTGTTCCTACCAATCGGCAGGTGAATTTAGGCACACTACTGATTGGCAGGGTCTGGGACCTGTCGTTTGGCAGTGTCTTTCAGGACTTTTTGGAAAATCGATCGCAGAACGTAAACCGTTTATCAGAATCGCGTACGGGGTAGACTGTTGGAAAGGTAATTTAGAGATCTTCGAAAGACCTTTGGATCGATCCCGGTTTTGGGAGCTGACTTTGGGTCAAATGTGGCTCGAAAGCATTCATCAATCCATTGGACGGGGAATCGTCGGACACCAACGAATCGTTCATCCGTATGGTAAGTACGAATTGCACACGGGGTGAACCGTTGGAAAGGTTAGGAGATGTGCTTCGACATTCCAAATATTTTGATCCTATTCGGGGAGTTTACTTTGGTCAACCGGGCCCTGGAAGCATTCAGTGACGTTTCAGACTAAAACGGAACGTTTGTCTGTACCGTAAGTCAGAATCGCTCACGGGGTGGACCATTGGAAAGGGGTTTCAGTGCCTTTCAAAGATTCATTCAGTCTCGATCAAGTTGAAGACTTTGACTTTTGGTCAAATGGAGCGTGGGAGTGCCCGATGGCTTCTAAGTCAGTACTCGGGGTATGACCTGGGTTTGTAATGATGAAGGGAGGTGCTAGGGACCTAAGGAGAGTTTAGGGGGTAATAAAATGGGGTGTCTATAAAGCCCCTCAACGGGTGAGTTTGGAATAAACGATAGCCGTCGAATAGACACCGCATGATACTTTTGACGGAGGATGACCAATTCAGAGGGTTGAGGCCAATTCTGAGGACTTAAGGGAGCGAGGATGACCAATTCAGAGGGTCGAGGCCAATTCTAAGGACCTATGGAGTGTGCTGGGGATAACCAATTATGTGGGTAGAATCTGATTCTGCGGGCTTAAGTAGAGGTGAGCAATTCTGCGGGTTGAAGCCAATTCTACGGGCTTAAGTTGAGATGACCAATTCTGCGGGTCGAAGCCAATTCCGAGGGCTTATGGTGACGATCCAAGACCGAGGTCAATTCTAACCTAAGAGAGGTGACGACCGAGGACCGAGGTCAATTCTGACCTAACTAAGGTGACGATCCAAGATCGAGATCAATTCTGACCTAAGAGAGGTGAAGACCGAGGACCGAGGTCAATTCTGACCTAACTAAGGTGATGATCCAAGACCTAGGTCAATTTTGACCTACGAGAGGTGAATACCAAGGACCGAGGTCAATTATGACCTAACAAAGGTGATGATCTAAGACCGAGGTCAATTCTGACCTAAGAGAGGTGACGATTGAGAACCGTGGTCAATTCTAACCTAACTAAGGTGACGATCCAAGACCAAGGTCAATTCTGACCTAAGAGAGGTGACGACCGAGGACTGAGGTCAATTCTGACCTAACTGAGGTGACGATCTAAGAACGAGGTCAATTCTGACCTAAGAGAGGTGACGATAGAGGACTGAGGTCAATTCTGACCTAACTAAGGTGACAATCCAAGGCCAATGTTAATTCTGATCGAAGAGAGGTGACGAACAAGGATCGATGTCAATTCTGATCTAAGGTGACGATTCAAGATCGAGGTCAATTCTGACTAAGAGAGGTGACGATCGAGGACCAAGGTCAATTCTGACCTAACTAAGGTGACGATGTAAGACCGAGGTCAATTTTGACCTAAGGGAGATGAAGACCAAGGACCGAGGTTAATTCTGACCGAAAAGGGAATAAATATTGGATTTTGGGTTCCTCTGGAGAATGGTGAATGAACCGGGGAAAATGTAGAGTGTCCTTTGGAGTCATTGAAAATGACTTTCTGGAGTTCCGCTGGGGAAATTACCTTGTGATGTTGTTTTGAGCTGGGGAAATCCTTGTGATTTTGTGGATTTCGCTGAGGAAAGGCAAGTTTGATGCCGAAAACTCCATTGGGGAAGTGATTAGGTGGTCCAGGTATTGGACGTATTACTCGGGGAGGTTTGAGACCTTTGGGGGATAGGAGTTGGTCCTTGGAGATCCTCCGGGGACGTTGTCGGGAGGAGTTTTACTTGGGTTTTGAAAGTTTCGCTGGGGAGATGGGGGTTCCACTTGAGGGAGTGCGAAATTTTCTTGGTGAGATTGTTCTAAATCCCTCTTGGGATATTTAGGAATTTTTTGAGAATTTTTTAGGGATTTTTAGTATTTTCTGGGAATTTTTAATATGAGATTTTAAGGGGGTGCCGGTCGGCATGGTTCATAGGGTGCCATTCGGTAGTGGCACGGACTTTTGGACTGCCTCGGGAAGGTAAGGGGTCAATGTCGATCGATGGGTGGGGGGTCAATGCCGATCGGCATGAACCTTGGGATCCTATATAAAGGGGGCGAATTCTCCTCATTTTTCATAGCTTCTTACTTTCTTTATTTCTATGATTTGACTCTGCAAATCATTCTAGCATTCCGATCTCTAAGAAATGGCTGCCTTTGTGGGCACCACATTGCATAAGGAATGGTTGACTGTTGATGACTGGGTGAATGCGGAGTGGAGGGGCAGGGCGCCTCTTGCTTTGGGGAGTGAGAACGCCTTTGACTCATTCGAGTCGGTTGCGGATGAGCGGACCTTACTATGAGAGTCGTCATGTCATATCTCTTCGAGGGTGGTGAGCCCTGGTGGTTATGTAAGTAACCTGACTTTTGGCATTCTTCTCTTTTTGGTGATTTTTCCTCCCTTCTTGAATTTTGACAAGGCTTCTTCTTTTGAAAGTCTGATATCTCTTTGAAGAACATGCGCCCCCGTGGGACGACGGGGCTTAAGGACGTTTAGGAGCATCTTCCACCTATGGTGCATTGGGTGGTATCATCAGCGAGGTTTGGGAGGTTGGCGTCTGCGCTGGATGAGATGCCTCGGTCGACAACGGTCTTATGAACTTTGGGTGAGAGATGGTGGGATACTACCCACACCTTCCATTTCAGTTTTGGGGAGATGACCTTGACTCCCATAGACGTGTAATAGCTGCTGGGGCTGGATTGCGATGTGGAGAAGATAGAGGTGTATCGCTCTCTGAGGGTGAGGCCGGAGGCGGTGAGGGTGGCGCTCGACGATGTAGGGAGGATAGTGTCTGAGGATTCCAGCCGGCTGTCCTTGCTGAAGGATGTTCTACTGAGTAGGGTGGTTGATGTGGAGGACGAGCTGCAGGTGAGGCAGATGGCTCGGTTGTTCATATTGATGGTGCTGGGAGGTTTCATTATGTCATCGAGCGGCGACGTTGTCCATTTGTGGTTCTTATCATATTTGAGGATGTTTTCGAATATCCCTCTCTATGATTGGGGGAGCTTGACTTTGGCGACCCTCTATTTTTCTTTCGATGCATTCAGCTAGTGTTGCCGGCAAACTTTTACTGGAGCCACGTATCTTCTTGAGGTATTCTTTAATTTGTGCATTTTTTTTCATGCATTCTCATTTTCCTTATGCGTCTCTTTTTGGTCGTGAATTCTTGTCCTTGGCAGACGTGGTTCTATGATGTGATTGGGTGTAATACCCAGGTGATATCTCTGAAGGATGATACCGTTAGGGACTTCTGCCGATTGTATTGATGAGGAAAGGACAATCGACAGTCGAAGGGATCCCTTTCTCTAGAGGCGGTGCGTCAGGTCTTGAATGTCCTGAACAGTGGTAGGGTAAGACTCTTTCCTTTTTAGCCTTGGTTTTTGGCATGTTCTGATTTTGTATTGATTTATGCCTGTCGGGGATTTTCAAATGACCTTTTACCCTTGAGGGATAACCATTCAGGATACGGGGGCAACAGGGGTGAATGCGTAGATGAGGCATTTGCTGGAGCATGAGTTTGGCCATTCTTGGTATCTCGGGGGAGCGGGTTGTTCAGAAGATTGTGGAGGAGGAGGTGGTGGTGCCACCTGCGTCTATAAGGCGGGAGCGGTTGCTGTCGGAGGATGCGAGGATCACGGCGATGATCGATGAGTCCTACTTGTTGTACACTAATACGGCTATGCCGTATGACTATATGGACTTTGTGACAAGCTGGTTGATGGCGCCCAGCATATATGATGCCTTGCCTTTCCCTCCTGCGGGTTCGAGTCGGGCGGTGGGGTCCTCCGACAGCGATGGTGGTCCGTCGGCATCTGCGATGGCGGCGACTTCAGAGGTTCCCTTTGTGAGATTGCATACCACTTCGTACAACATGCCACGGGCTGATGGAGGGATGGTGCCTATGTTGCACCGTCCTCACATGATGGATCCAGAGGAATTAGGTTTGACAAAGGAGGTTCTTTGTCTTGCCGTATACCTTTCTGTTCTTTTCCTATTTTTGGTTCCTTTTCTATTTTGATTCTTCTTTGATACTGATTTTTCCTTCTTCTTGCAGCAAGTCCGGGTGTCGACCACTTGGCTGAGGGATTTTAGAGACTGGATATCTTCGGTGTCTGCTCACATTCGGTATGCGGTCCCGGTTCCTTCTTGCTTGGTGTCATCTGATTCGTCTGGGGAGGACTCTGGCTCGGGTAGTAGTGGTGCGTCGTCTCTCCATATGAGAAAGAGAGCGCGTTGCAGGGGTGGAAGCTCTTAGAGAGTGGGGTGAAAGGTAGGTGAGAGAGAGAGAGAGAGAAAATATGGGTTCGGGTTGAGTCCTATTTTTTTTTGCTTTTCTTTTATTTCCTGTAATATTTGATGTAACACAAGAGAATATATATATATGCAATGCAATGGGATTTTTTATAATCTTTTGTTAATAATGGATGAATTCATGCACATGCGCTTTTTACTTTGCTGCTGAGACCGTAAAAAGATATATATTTTTTTGAAGGAAAGTTTAAAAAAAAGGGAAATCATATAGGGATGAAAGAGGATTTTTCAGATTTTGTTGAGAATGTCAATTTATTTTTATTGAGATTTTGATTTTGTCAAAGAGGAAAAAGGAAAATTTTCCAAAAATAGGGGTTGTCGATCGGCAAGACCCTTACCCTGCATATCGGTAGTCAAGTCCAGTCCCATCAATTCAAAACTTTTATTAGTGCCCTCTTCAGCTTCTTGTACTTTGTGGGGTAGGATTCCCTTCGATTTCTGCAGGGATTATGACTTTTGTGAGGGTTCTCAATTATCAAAAGGGGTAGGGGTGGAGTGTTTTCATCACACCTTCACATTCTTACTTACTTGCCTACTATCTCTTAGTCCTGCAAGACGGATCTCCCTGGTGGCATTGAGTTTTCTAGCTATCTCGAAGCCTTGGAAGTGATGTTCTCTGACTATGATGCTTTCATATTGCGTCGGGTCTCTTTGTGGTGCAGTCGGTCCATTGAGTGGAACATGCTAATGGCGGTGGTACAATTTTGGTACCCCGAAGACCATGCATTTCGCTTTGGGTCGGATGAAGTTTATCCTAACTACGAGTAATTTTCTACCATGCTAGGGATAAATACCAGTGTTGTTGCGGCTTTATCCAAATTTTCCCGTTCTCCCAGGAATTTGCTGGTCGGGCTTCTTCATATTTCACCCTCGGCGGTCAGATCATTGGTTACTGGAGGAATGATCTCCCTCCTAGCAATGTTGCAATACTTGCATTTGTGGGAAGTAGGTGATGCTGGTTATGCTGGAGCCGTTGCTCTGGGCCTGGTTTCAAAATTATTATTGGTGACTGGGCAACTACTAGTGGATCTACAGCCATTACTTCATGGATATCATACCATCGTAATCCTGCGGCGATGATACTGGTGGAGACCCTGAACGATCTGGATGCCTAGCGAGAAGGTCGTTCTGACTTCCTACTAGGTAGCCCCGTGATGCTGTTCATGTGGTTATCTGAAAGACTCCGCCTGGTGAATCTTCTAGAATATACTTTGTCGGTTGTACCCAACTTCTTTTTGTGTCACTTCTTCGGCGTTGGCCTGGATATTGAGAGCTGGGAGAATTGTCTTGTGTATCATGGGGATCGGAATCTTTATTGGTCAGTGCCTTGTTAGGGACTGTGCTGCCTGTTCTGGAGCTAGGAGAATAGCTGTATGTTCGGCTGGTTGGTCTCAGACAGACCTCTTTTTATTTCCCTTGGTGACTTCTGCGCCAATTTGGCTGGGTACAGGTCGTACCATCTCGAACACTAAATTTATTTTCGGTAGAGGATTTGACCGAGCGTCTGCACATACGACTTGGATCTTTGTGGGAGAGCTAACGTCCATTGACCCATCCCTCTCAGTCTGTTGGGAGAGTTTGGCATGTCCCTAGGGATTATATGAAGTGGTTGTAGAGGAGAGTAGTTAGCAAGATGTTGGCAGTGGAGACTGTACAAAAGTGGTTTGTCTCTTTTGACACCATGGAAGGGGGTGTTGTGGTTTTCTCAAAGCTGGTTCGAGCTTATCGGTCCATGGAGTGTCTACGACATTTTTTTCAGGCAGGGAAAACTTAGGGACCCCAGGATGTAGATGATGATGACGGAGAAGGCTCCTTTGGTAGGTTTATGTTGTAATGGGGAATAAATGTGGGGATTTTATTTGGCTTTTTTAGGAGGGTAGGGGGAAGGGAGTTATCCATTCCTTTTCTTATATAATCTGTACCGTAATTTCTTATTGGTGAAATAAAACAAGTTTTTGATCATCCAGCTATGCCTTTTGATAAATTTTGTGTTGTGTGAATTATCTATATCGATCGCTAAAGCATACATAATCCTTTTGTTCAAATATATGTTGGAATTGACTGTTGTTCTCGGAGATAAGAAAAGAATAGTATTTTGCGAAAAAGAAAGGGTCGTGCTCATGTAAGGCGTATGAGATTTTTACGTACCTCTAGGGTTTTTGAAAAGTTTTAATTTTGTTTGAGAATCGTTATTTGCAGAGGATCAGTTCCACGTAGTTCTTGATAGAAGGAAATGAAGAGAGATTTTTTTTAGAATAGAAGGGAGATGAGAAGAGTCGTAGCGCACCAAGATTTCGACTAGGGGTAGAACTTCTTTAGATGGTCCAGGTTGACTGGACGAGCCATCTCTTCCCCATCTAAGTCGGTGAGCATGGAGGCACCGTCGGACAAGATCTTCTTGACAATGTAGGGGCCGCTCCAATTGGGTTTGAATTTCCCTCTGGGGTCCCAGATGGGTTCTGTAATTTCTTTGAGGGTTATGTCCCCTTCTCGGACACCGCAGTCCTTGAATCTCTTATTGAATGAACGCGCTATTCAACGATGGTACCCCTGTATATGGTATAGTGATTTTAATCTCCTTTCGTCTAGGAGGGTCAGCTCGTCAAGATAGCTTTGGAACCAGTCTTATTCACTGACCTTGCTTTCAAGCATGATGCATAGCGAGGGTATTTCTAGCTCCACGAGTAGGACTGCTTCCATACCGTAAACTAGAGAGTAAGGGGTATCCCCAGTAGAGGTTCGAATGGAGGTTCGATAGCCCCAGAGGGTGTACGGTATCCGATCGGCCCAATCCTAATAATTTTCGATCATCTTCCTGATGATGGCTTTGAGGTTCTTATTGGCGGCTTCAACTGCACCGTTGGTCTAAGGTCGGTAGGCAGAAGGTTTGTGTCTCTGAATCCCATACTCGTTGACCACCTCTATGACTTCTGCCTTAAAATGTAACTCGTTATCTGATACTAGCTCGTGTGGGACCCCATACTAGCATATGATGTTTTTTAACGAATTTGGTCACTTTCTATGCATCCAGCACTGCGTATGACTCAGCTCCGACCCATTTGGTGAAGTAATCAACAAAAATTAGGATGGACTCATGCCCATTGGAAGCCTTCGGTGTAACCTTCCCTACGATGTCGATACCCCAAGTGGAGAATGACCAGGGAGAAGTTATATTGTATAATTCGCGCGGTGGTAGATGCTGAAGGTTAGAGAACTGTTGGCATTTGAGGCATCTCCGGACATAGGCGGTGCAATCCTGGGTCATGGTGGTCCAGTAGTAGCCTTGTAGGATGATCTTTTTTGCAAGCATGTAATCGTTCATGTGGGTTACTCATTCCCCGCTGTGGATCTTCTGCATTATCTTTTCAATGTCAGCCCCTGCGATGCAGTGAAAATGAGTTCCATCGAAGTTTCTTTTAAGCAGTGCTTTGTGACATATGATGTAATGGGCAACCAGTCTTCAGAGGGTTGCTCGATCTTTCTTGTCGGAACCCTCGGTGTTGATGTAAAAAATTAGATCATCTCTAATTGATCAATCACAGATAAAATAAATAAGACAAAAAGATTTTTTAAGTGGTTCAGCCTTGTAAGAATGGCCTATGTCCACTGTTTTTGTTATTATTGACTGTTTGCTTGGAATTATCGATAATGGATTTACCAAGAAATTTTGAGTCCCCTTCTAATGAGGAGGTTACAATGTATTTATAGCCTTGAGGCTGAACATGTGAAAGAACAATGCGCTGTTATCTAGTAGACATATATATCTATACGATAATAATGAGCATTTAATGCGCACTCGTCTCTTTGATTATCCTGATTTGAGTGCTCTGTACGCTAACTAGCTCGGCACGCTTGATCTACTTGGATCGCCTTAGTAGCTCGGCATGCTTGAGTTGCTCGGGGCTCATGAGTTTCTTAGGGAACTTAAGCTGGGCGATACGCTTGAGTTGTTCGAAATGTATGAGCTGCTCGTGGCGCTTGAGCAGCTCGGTGGCAGTAAGTTGATCGGTAGAAGTATTTGTAATTACCACGTTAGTTGACACGTGTCTTCAAGTGATGGGTCCACGTCAGCAGATTAAATTTGGTATCAACAGAAGCCCCCAATGTTTCGTAGTTTGATGTTGAAGAAAAGTATGGAACATTCTGCTGCTTAGATTTTTGATTTTTATGGATTTTAGGCAAACTTTCGTTGTATATACCTCCTTTTTTGAGTGCATAGTATCAGGCTTTTAAAGTATTTTGAATTTCCATAATCGCTTCGATTTTTGTGCCCCTTTTCTTCTTTTTAGCCGCCGGATACGCAAACGTCCTCCCTGGTAATCATTGCTTTCTCTATTCCCGAGGTAAAGTATTTAAGCGCGGCAGAAATCCTATCGTCTTTAACTTTTCAAATCTGTATCTTTGAATCCTTCATTTTCTTTCTGTATCGTGCCTTCGTTCTTTTCGTCGTTCATTGTCACCTGATCTCTTTTTCCCTGTAAGATTTTCTTCCCTTTCTTTTATTTTGATTTATTCATCATGGTTTATCTTGTTGAGTCATTGGACAAGTTTTGATCTGAATTTTCAATCCCTTCATGGGTCATTTTGGAGGAGATTTCTAAACCTTCTGATTAATTTTCTTTGGCTGAGGGAGAATGGTTCCCAAGTCTTTTTATGGCTGAATGTGGCTTTTCTTTTCCACCAAACCCTCCGTGTTTGGAGTTTTGCAAATATTTTGACATTGTACCTGCAAAAATAGCTCCAAATACCTGGAGGATAGTTAATGGTGTTCATAGATTGAACCAACTCCATGGAATCCGTTTAGGGATTCCTGAGATTATGTACTGCTATAGATGGGTTGTCAGTGATTCCACCTTTTATTTAAAAACTAGGTTTTTGAATAGGGCTTTAGTTTTCAATCTTCCAGATGCCAATAGGGATTACTTTGAGCATGGGGTTGTTATGAAAAATTGGCAACATGCTCTATTAAATGGAGGTGATGTATATCAGGGTCCCAGGTGTCCCCCTTATGGCAATGGAATAGGTTGTTTTTATTTTTTGAAATATTGTTTTCTTGGTGTTTGATAAAATGTATCACTAACATTTATTTTTATTTAGCACAGTTGACAGTAAAAGGAAACCTCCAAAAGTAGCTGACGTTAATTTGAAGCATTTGAAACTTATATGGGATTTGCACCAATCTATTGCTGAGGAACATATTAGATCGGCCTCTTATTTGTTGCAGTACAAGAGATATACTTAATCTTTTACTGCTCGTCCAGTGGTGGTTAATCTTGACCAAATACCAGTCTCTGAGGCTAGTGTGGAAGGTTCTTCCTCTGAATCAAGTGTTCCCATCAGTAACTTAATGAAGAGAAGAAGAGCTCCTGCTTTCTTTGATAAATCTGCCTGTACTAATGTAGAGGCAAAGAAAAGCAAACAAGATGTCCTAGAAGAAGGGACAGGAATTATTGATGCACCTCCTCCTACTGCTATTGAGAAAGCTGTTGAGAAGCCCCTTGTGGCTCCGAGCAAGATTGTTTCTATTACTCCTCCGAGTGAGGTTAATGTCATATCACCAACAAAGACAACGTCTTTAGTTAAGAATGTTATTGCTCCTCCGAGGATGTTAGAGAAAAGTTCTTTTGAGAGACCTGCTGAACTTGTCTTTCAACCTTCAACTGCTGAAGGTGGTGTTCCAACCTTTGTTTCTCCAAGCTCCGCTGTGGGCTTGGTAAAATCCTGGACTATCCCAGAAGTCCAAGGCATTGAGGATTCCCTTTCTTGTGAGAAAATCACTACACTGGTTGCTCAACACATTGCCTCAGTAAGTATTGTTAGCATGATTCTTTCACTTTCTAATATTATGTTCATATATTGACTCATCGTTATATCTTCCTCCAGCTGGTGACGTGTTTCAATAGCCTTTTGAAGAAGGATGAAGTAATCAAGGCTTCAAGTTCCTGGGGAGGGTAGAGGAAGCCTTCGTTGGTCTGACCCAGTCTTTAAAAAACTCTCGTAAAAAGTACGAGGAAGATAAGGTTGCTTGGGAAAAGAAACTCAAGTCCATTGAGTTGGACAAAAATCAAGCTGAGAATGCCTCCAAGGAATTGGAGAAGAAATTGAAAGAGTTTTTTCTGAGCAACAAAAATCTTGAACAGAACAACAAGGAGCTTGAGGCTAAACTAAAGGATGTTGAAAATGAGGTTGTTGCTCTTAAATATGTTGAGCGACAGGAGAAGGAGGTGGACGAGAAATTGAAGGCTGTCGAGGAGCTTCTTAGGGAAAGGACCTCCTCGGAAAGGGCAAAGTGGAAAAAAGCAGTTAAAAAGTCTTTCAGTGCTGGTTGGGATAAAGGATGGAACAAAGGCCTGGCTTCCATGTCTTCTCAAATGGAGTATGCCAGCCTTAAATATTTTAGGGACGGATGGGTCGCAGCCTTGTAAGAGCTGAAAGTTGCTGAGGATTCTGAATTATTCTAGCGACACACTCATGGCCCTCCTCCCTCTCCTGGAGAAGAAGAAGAGGATGAACCTACCTCAGATGAGTCTTCCATGATGATTGGAGATCAGGTTCCTGTTGTTCCAGTTGTTCAGCCTACTGAGCAACTCCAACCAACCAGTACTATCGCCGAGCAGCTATCATTGTCTTTCGAGCAACCAACCCATTCATCCAAACCTTCTGAGGAAGT
This sequence comes from Sambucus nigra, assembly GCA_949130495.1. Taxonomy (NCBI): domain Eukaryota; kingdom Viridiplantae; phylum Streptophyta; class Magnoliopsida; order Dipsacales; family Adoxaceae; genus Sambucus; species Sambucus nigra. Next base: position 252,343,426 of record OX422215.1, read on the forward strand.
CATAGGGAACAAAGAGAAGGTGTAAAGTTGCTCGAATTTTTATTTTGTTGTTATGTTGAATGTAATCTAAGACTTTGTATTTTTCTTATGATAAAATTCGAATTTTTGGTTGTTCATCTCGAATTTCTCCCCTACTTGCTCTGTCTGCATCCTTATTGATTCTTTATATTTCTTCTCTTTGTTAGTTTATGGCCAGGATGGAACTCTTATCAACTCATGACACAAAATTAATGAAGAAATGCAATGACTATTTTAAAGCTGGTCATGTTGATCTAAATGAGGCCCATATACTTGACATCCTTGGTTCAGATGCTTCTGAACGAGCAGTAGAATCCTGTCAATACCTGAAGTGTTTGCTTGATCGCGCAGTATCCAATAATGTGTATTACTACGAGATGGTTGAGGATATCCAAGGAACTATCTAGGAACTCCAGTTGCAGTACAAAGAGTCCTCCACACTTTTGCATCAGGGATATGAGAGGAATATCAACAATTGAGTGCTGATAAAGGATATGATAAATTCATATCTGCTTATGAGAAGAAAGATAGCGTTATGAAGCTTGAGGTTGAAGAACACAGACATATTGCTAAGTTGTTGGAACAGGAGAACATCGCCTTGCAGGAAGAGATAAAATAATTGAAATCTGCTGCATCTTCCTCGGGAGCTTTGATCCCTGTTAATGATGAAGGTTTATCTTTCTTGGAGGTAGAAAATGCCAACTTACGAGATGAGTTGGAAATTTTGAAAAGAGCTGGACCTTCCACCTCTACTCATGGACGATCAAGATCTTCTTCTCGGGGATGAGCTAGGGCTGGTCGGGTCACCATAGAAGAAGCTAGAACTCAATCAGCCTTGGAGAATCAGGCCTTTCAATTGGTAGCGAAGAACCATGCCTTAGCAGAAATGTCCAAGAAAATTTTGAGTCTCAGCGAGCAACTTACTACTCAGAGTTCTGCCTTAGAAAGTAAGGAAATCTTGGTGAAGAATCTCCACGAGCAACTGGAGAGGTTGACTTATCAATTCCATAAGCAACACAGAGAATTTTGGATGGCTGGGTACATTGAAGCTCTTTACCATCTTGATGATCGGATCCAGCAGTCGAATAATGAAGGGTATAAGCAGGGATGGTTGAATGCTATGTGTGTGTTACAATTGGAGCAAGGACACTATTTATGGGATTATTATGAGCCTGGAGTGCTCGATTTGCCCGTGCCTCCTTTTAAGCTTGATTTTAGTTGGATACATGCTCGGGCAATTCTTCGATGCTTAATTTCCAAATATCTTGGTGACTACAGTCTCCATGCCAACGTTGATATATCTCGCCCAGAGCATTTTCTTGATTGTCCATCTGTGATGAATGTTAGAATGCTAAGAGATGTAAATTTTATAAATTCTCCTTATGCCTTAGATGACCCTCCTGTTGGAGTAGAAACTGTTTGAAAGGCAGAAGGGAAAAAAACGATATAATAGAATTTATGTATTTTTCACAGCATATGTAATTCTCCTTGTTTTGAATGAAGAAATTTTTTGCCATTTCATTGTCTTCTAAATAATTTGTAGAATGTTCTTATCCTATTTGTTGTTTAATTTGAGTTAATTGCTTTCCGACCAATTGGAGTTGTTGGTAAATAACTTTCCAACCAACCGGAGTTGGTGGTAAATAAGTTTCTGACCAACCAAAGTTGGTGGTAAATAAATTTCCGACCAAGCGGAGTCGGTGGTCAATAAGTTTCCGACCAACTGGAGTTGGTGGTAAATAAGTTTCCGACCAACCGGAGTTGGTGGTAAATGTTTTCCGACCAACCGGAGTTGGTGGTAAATAAGTTTTTGACCAACCGGAGTTAGTGGTAAATGCTTTCCGACCAACCGGAGTTGGTGGTAAATAAGTTTCCGACCAACCGGAGTTGGTGGTAAATGCTTTCCGACCAACCGGAGTTGGTGGTAAATAAGTTTCTGACCAACCGGAGTTGGTGGTAAATGCTTTCTGACCAACCGGAGTTCGTGGTAAATAAGTTTTCGACCAATCGGAGTTGGTGGTAAATACTTTTCGACCAACCGGAGTTGGTGGTAAATAAGTTTCCTGCCAATCGGAATTGGTGGTAAATGTTTTCTGACCAACCGGAGTTGGTGGTAAATAAGTTTCCGATCAACCAGAGTTGGTGGTAAATAAGTTTCCGATCAACCGGAGTTGGTGGTAAATGCTTTCCGACCAACCGGAGTTGGTGGTAAATAAGTTTTCGACCAACCAGAGTTGGTGGTAAATGCTTTCCGACCAACCGGAGTTGGTGGTAAATAAGTTTCTGACCAACCGGAGTTGGTGGTAAATAAGTTTCCGACCAACCGGAGTTGGTGGTAAATTCTTTCCGACCAACCGGAGTTGGTGGTAAATAAGTTTTCGACCAACCGGAGTTGGTGGTAAATGCTCTGAATTTGATGTGTAGTGTGTAGCACTAATATTCCAAAAAATTTCAACAAAGAAAGAAACTGGATGAAGCCTCACTTTATTCATATTGAAGAAATTTCATTACAGAGGAATTTCAATTTCTGATAGTATTTGCGCAGATGCTCTGCGTTCCATGCATTCTTGAATTCTTCTCCTTCCAAGGTTTCAATCCTGTATGTCCCTGGACGAACAACCTCTGTTACTCTGTAGGGTCCATGCCAGTTGGCTTCCAGTTTGTTATGCTTTTGTATCACTTTCTTCACCACATAATCCCCTTCCTTCAAATCACACTTCTTCACTCTTTTGTTATAGAACAAAACTGTTCGTTGTTGATATGCTGCATTCCTGATTGTTGCTTCTTCCCTAACTTCTTCGAGCATATCTAGGTGTAATATTCTCATCAAGTCACTGATAGGAGAATTGAAATTTAGTACTCTATGCGTAGGTAGACCTAATTCAGCAGTTATGACAGCCTGACTCCCAAATGCTAGCATGTATGGGGACTCTCTAGTTGCTATTCGCGGTGTGGTGTGATAAGCCCACAACACGGAGTGTAGTTCATTAATCCAATTTGCTTTTTCACTATCTAGTCGTTTCTTCAATCCATTTAGTAGTGTTCTATTTGTCACCTCAGTTTGTCCATTGCTCTGGGGTGACCTAGTGCAGAATGAGTTTTTAGTATATTGGATTGATGACAGTATGCAGCAAACTCCTCGTCATCAAACTGGGTTCCATGGTCAGTAATGAATGCATGTGGGAGCCCATTTGCAAATAATGTTTTTCCAAATGAATTGATAGACTTTGTCGTATGTCATATCAATAAGGGGCTCAACTTTCACCCATTTTGTGAAATAATCCACAGCAACCACAAGGTACTTGAACCTTCCCCTGGTCGTTGGGAGTGGCCCGACCAAGTCTATTCCCCACATGGAAAATGGCCAAGGGGACGTTATGGGTGTTAGAAATGCCTGAGGAGTTCTTTGGATGGACAAGAAGCGTTGGCATTTGTCGCACTTCTTAGCATAAGCTGCGCAATCAGCTCTCATCGTCGGCCAGTAGAACCCCTGCGTGGTTATTCTTTGTAAGAGCGTCCGACCAGCTACATGGGCTCCACAAGACCCTTCATGAACCTCTTCGATCAAATCTTTCACTTCAGAAGGATGGACATATCTTTTTAGCCTACTATAACTCCTCATCTATACAAAATGCCACTAGTCAATACATAACGAGAAGCTTTAAATTTTAGTTTCTTGGTTGCGAGTTTATCAGCTGGTAAGGTCCCATCTTTAATATAGACCCTGTAGGATCCATGCAAGATGGTCCTAAGTCGAGGGCAATGAAATTCATTATTGGATCTTCGTTTATGCTCCGACCAACTAGGATTTCTATTGGAATTATTCTTCGTAGATCGGTGCGTGTGGCTAATGCCAATCGAACTAGTGCGTCTGCTCTTGCGTTCTCCAATCTGGTTATTCGAATCAACTAAACTGTAGTAAGACTTGATACAGCCTCCATTGCTTTGGCATGATATTTGATCATTAATTCTCCTTTTGCTGCATATACCCCCAGAATTTGGTTTACAATTAATTGAGAGTCACTATACACAACGACTTGCTCTGCCTTCATGGTTTTGGCCAGGTTTAGTCCCACGATCATTGCTTCATATTCAGCCTCATTATTAGAATCTTTAAATTGAAAGCGTAGAGCATACTCTACATCAATCTCATCTGGACTTTTCAAAATAATCCTTGCTCCACTGCCCGCAGTGCACGAAGAGCCATCTACATACAAATTCCATATGGGTAACTTATTATCAAACTTTTTATCAGAGAGAGTTCCTCAGTGGAATATCTGGTACTTCCTTTTGTTCCCCTTCAGTACTTCTCGTTTCTCATCAGCCATATTTTCTTGCTCGACTGGCATTTCTTGCTGATTGTCCACCGACGTAAGTTGGTCGGGGTTTACATTTGATGATCTTGTATCATCTACAGGTTGATCTGCATTCAAATCCTGTTCTTCGGAGGCATTTTCTTGGGTGAACTCTGCGATAAAGTCCGCTACTGCCTGTCCTTTGAGTGACAATCTAGGATCATAAATTATATCATATTCTCCAAGTTCTACTGCCCAATACATCAATCTTCTCGACTTCTCCAGTTTGTGTAAAGCCTGTCTTAATGGCATATCAGTGTACACCACTATAGTATGGGCCTGGAAGTATGGTCTCATCCTTCTGCTGGCTTCAATAATTTTTGCTCCTCGGAAAGCCTTGCTGGTGTAATAGACTGGTTTTTGTACTCCATTTTCCAGTCTTATCAATGCCGAGCTCACCGCATTTTCTGAAACTGCTAGGTATAAATATAATTTTTCTCCCATCACCGGTCTGGACAACAATGGAGGTGTCCCCAGATATTTCTTTAACTCTTGAGAGGCTTCCTCGCATTCCTCATTCCATTCAAAAGTTTTTTGGAGTGTTTTGAAGAATGGTAGGCATCTGTCAGTTGCTCGTGACACAAACCTATTAAGTGCTGCAACTCGTCCTGTGAGACTTTGTATTTCCTTCTTCGTCGTTGGAGATCGTAGCTCCAATAGAGCTTTGATCTTTTTAGGGTTCGCCTCAATTCCTCGCTGATTAACAATATATCTGAGAAATATGCCTTCCCGTACTCCGAATATGCATTTGGTGGGATTCAGCTCCATTTGTTATTTTTCTAGTTGGTCAAAGGTCTGACCTAAGTCAACTAGATGATCAACAACTTTCTTGCTCTTCGTTAGCATATCGTCAACATAAACCTCCATGTTATGACTGATTTGCTCCGCAAACACCTTGTTCATCGGCTGCTGACATGTTGCAGCTACATTTTTAACTCCAAAAGGCATAACATTATAGCAATAAGTTCCCCTAGGGGTGATAAAAGAGGTACTCTCCTTGTCTTCAGGCTTCATTTTAATGTTGTTGTACCCAGAATAAGCATCCATGAAACTCAACAATTCATGCCTCGAGGTAGTATCTACTAGCTGATCGATTCGAGGCAAAGGAAAATGATCTTTTGGGGAGGTTTATTAAGATCAGTGAAGTCCACACACATCCTCCACTTCTTGTTTTTCTTCTTCACCATTACTACATTTGCTAGCCAATCAGGATATTTGACATCCTCAATAAAAGAGGCTTTTTGTAGTTTCTCTACTTCTTCCTGTGTAGCTTGGTTCTTTTCAAGATTGAACACTCTTCTTCACTGCTTCACTGGCTTGATTTCCTTATTCACATTGAGCTCGTGACACAAGAAATTTGGATCTATCCCTGGCATGTCTTCATGAGTCCATGCAAAAGTCTGCTTTCTACACCTTAAAATGCTATTAGTTCCTGTCTTATCGATGCATCCAGTGAAGCACCAATTTGAGTTGTTCGTTCTGGATGCTCGTTGTCGAGAATAATATTTTCAGTACCCTCCACGACCTGGCCTTTAACGAGCTAAGATTAATCTCTGGGATCTAAAGTTTCAATCTCCACATCTTTTATTTCATCCACCTGATAAGTAGTAGTCTGCTTCCTGGATTCTTCACGCTCCTCCTACTCAGTAGATGAATAGTAGCATTCCCGAGCTATTTTTTGGTCACCTTTTACAGTTCCCACTCCAAAATTGGTTCGTAATTTTAAACATTGATGTACAGTAGATGGCAGACCTACTCTTCCCATGATGATATTGTAAGCTGATTGGACGTTTTTATCCATTACAAAAAATCGTACTCTTTCTGTTCGACAAGCAGGCCATGTACCAATAAGCATATGCAACTTGATCACCCCAAGTGGAAAAACTTTCTCACCAGTAAAACCAAGGAGGGGCCTATGATATGGCTCCAACTCGGCTAGCTTCAGATTCAAACTGTCAAAGCATGAATAAAACATGATGTCTACCGAGCTACCATTGTGACAACCCGAATATAATTATGATAAATTATATTTAAATCACGATTATCTTGTGTGATATGGATAATATGTTATTAGTATATATAATGTTAATTCATTATGTTTAGTCTAATCCTACCTTCATAAAACATGAAATATCGAATTAGTTACAAATGTGAAATTTTGAAGTTTTCGGTAGGAATGTTCATGTTTAAGACTAGTTTTGACCTTTATGACATAAAAATTTACTTGAGGTGAAAACTATATGTTTATATATATATGATTTAGGTTTGTAACACAACAAATGGTTCATCGAACGGACATCCGAGTAGGAAGATATTGTCTTTTTACGAACAGAGGGTAAAGTAGTCATTTAGCCTTAAATGATATTTTGTTTTATATGATGCCACATGTTATAAATTGATTGGTTGGAGGTGGAGGTTGGATTGGCCGACATAAACCCTTGAGATATCCCCCTTTCTTCAGCAAACTCATTTTGGGAGAGTTTTAAGTTGAGGAAGAACAATTGTGAGGGTTAGGAAGAAGAAAGTGAGGAGAAACATTCAAAAAAATTCATAGAAAATTACGTAAAAGCCCCTAAGGTATTTCCATCCATAAATCTTGTTTATTTTTTTTGTATTACTTATTTAAATGATTGAAATAATCATTTTTTTACTGAAATTCCATGTCTTGATGTGTACTTATGGATAGATGCAAGTTTAACCAAACTTGAATGTGTAAACCCTTGAGATTGTTTTGTTTAGGAACCTTGTTTATTCAAACTTCCATATATTTCTGTATACGTATTGGAATTTATTGATTCCAATTGGAGATTAACCTGGACTCATATATGTATGACATATCCAAAAATTATGTGAAAATACCAAGAAATAAATCTTTGGTGAGAGTTTGAAATTCGGGTATGAAATCTGCCCGAAGGGTGAAAGTATGCATACCATATGTTTGATGTCTTACTTGACATAGCAAATGAACTCTAAAAGTTATGAAATTTTAATATTGTATTGTTCAATACGTTTATTGATGTTGGGTTAAATATCATATAAATTTACGATGTATAAAAATTATGAAAATTCCTGGAAGTTGAATGAACGATAAAAGAGCCTATAGGGTAGACTTGCTATGTGGTAAAGAAATGGGCCTATCTTGCTCTAGGAGACTTGAAATGATGTACCGTCTTTTGTATTGGAATAATAATATGATAAGGATTGAATTATAAATAACAAATGAATATATGTTTGGTCTATGACTTGGATATGATAATTATATTAACATGAATTTGGATGAAACTTCATCTGTGACAAATGATTTGAATAGAATCGTACGATGCTTACGAATTGAGTTATGTTCAAGTTCCTCTTTGAATTGTTAATATTGCTATGATGACACTAATATTGTAAGAATGATAGGAAGGGAATAAGAGCTGATTGAACAAGTACCGGATAAAGGCAAGGGAAAAGTCAGTTAAACTGTCAAGGTGAGTGTACTTATGATATGTTTCATATATAAATATGAATATAGCTCTAAGAGCAGATTTGTTTGAATACTTCGGTATTCAGGATTTGTTTGGATATTAAAATATCCAGGATTTATTTGGGTCTCATGATCCTGGATTGGTTTGAATACTTCGATATTCAAGTTTTGGTTGGATATTAAAATATCCAGGATTTGTTTGGGTCTCATGATCCAGGATTGGTTTGAATACTTCGGTATTCAAGAATTGTTTGGATATTAAAATATCTAGGATTTGTTTGGGTCTTATGATCCAGGATTGGAATTGGACAAAGATCCAATGATTTTTTGGAACTTATGTTCCAGTATTTGTTATTGCCAATGGGCAGAATTATTTGGATCATATGATCCAGGATTTGTTATTGCCAATGGGCAGAATTATTTAGATCTTATGATCCAGGATTTGTTATTGCCAATGGGAAGGATTGTTCGGATTTTATATCCACAGATTTGATATAGAACTATTATTCTATTGCAGGGGAAAAGTACCTCACTAAGCTTAATGCTTACGGTTTATATTTTAACAATTTCAGGTTTGTACGCTGCCAGCTAAGATACTATATGACAGGTAACTTTAAGAGTTGCACCGTTGGAAGAGATGGGGTTTAAATATGGGGATTTTAACCTTGTCACACTGAAGATTTTAATACACTCACATATTGTATATATAAATTTAGCATGAATTGATTTGATCATAGTTAATCACGTTATTTTATGTTTGCTTAATTACGACTCTGATATTGAATTTTATGGTATAAGAATAATATTATGTTCATTATGTACGTTATGTAGGAAAATATTGATAAATGAAGTATATTTTCTAATGGGCTCGAGATTATGATCTAATTATTTCAATAAAAAATGATTAGGATGGATATTGGGTTTGGGGTGTGACAATTAGTGGTATCAAAGCGTGGTTATTAATTCTAGACGTGTGTGACGATTAGATGGCAGTATTGAGTTGATTTTATATTTTTGAATTGTTTATGTACTAACCAATAGTTTAGTATTATAAACTGTTTATATTGGTTGTTAGAATTTTATAGTATTACAGATAATTCCAAATGGAACCTGAAAATGGACAACATAGAGAAGAGGGAGTGGCTTCTCGTATAGAGAATAATGAAGTAGAACAAAGTGTTGCTGGAAGGGCTAGAGAGCAAGAGAAGCCTACAGAGATGCAAATAATGGCACAGACAATGATGAGGATGGCAGAGCAACAAGAAAGAAATATGGCATAAATGGCAGAACAACAGGCTAGATATCTAGAATCAAAGGCTGTGGCTAGGATTGAGAAAGTGGCAAGGAAAGAAATGAAAGATTCTATGCATGAGAAGTTTTTAAAGTTGAATCCTCCAGAATATTCAGGGTCAGTTGAACCTATAGAAGCTGGATGTGGGTCAGAGATCTAGAAACTATCTTTGCAGTTATGAAGGTTCCAGATAACCAGAAAGTGAATCTAACTGTGTTTAAGCTGAAAGGAGAGCCAAAATATTGGTGGGAAGCCAACAACCATTTGGTGCCCAGGATGGAAGGTACTGATGTTGCTACTTGGGCTGAACTTATTAAAGCTTTGTATGTTAAGTATTTCCCTAAAGTTTATAGGAGGAAGAAACTGAGGGAATTTATAAATTTGACCCAAGGTAAAATGTCTGTGAGGGAATATGAGGTTCAATTTACTGCTTTGTCTAGATTTGCTACTAAATATGTGGAGAATGAAGAAGATAAATGTAGTAAGTTTCAAGATGGACTGATTTGGCCTATTCAAAATAGAGTGGCCACTTATGAGTTAGAAGATTATGCTTCTCTGGTAAATAAAGCCACGATAGCAAAAAGGAATGAACCAAGGGGTGGCGAGTAGAGAGAGTTTTAAGAAAAGTAGATTCGACGCATCTCACTCTAAGGGAGGTGAGGGTGGAAGTGTTAATATGGAACCTCGTAAATTTCAGAGAGGTGGTGGAGATAGTGGTAGAGGTCAGGGGAGATTTGGTAGAGATACCAGGAGTGGAGGATCTTTTGGTTCAGCCAGAAAGTCAGGGAGAGGTGAGGCCCCAATAGGAGGTGTTACATGTTTCTTTTGTAAAGCGAAAGGGCATTATAAATCCGAGTGTCCTAAGCTTAAGGGATTAGAATGCTACCATTGTCATCAAGTGGGACATATTAAGAAGAATTGTTCACAATTGGCAGAGACTCCAGTAGCACATAGTGATGTAGCAACCAGAATGTTATCTCCAGGTAGTGCAGTAAAAAAGTATGGGCAGAGGAAAAGTTAGTAGTTCCAGGCCAGGTGGATGAGTTTTTACAATGAAAGAAGCTTAGATTACTCCAGATGTAGTGACAGGTACACTTTTTGTTACTGATAGAAGTGCTTATGTTCTGATTGATCCTGGTTCCACACATTCTTTTGTGTCATATGTATTTTTCATATATCTGAATAGGCCATGTACTCATTTAGAGGTGGGGTTGGGTATTTCCATGCCTATGGGGGATATGATTGTAGTTGAATATGTTTTTTGTGATTGTGTTTTGACTGTGGTGGTTAGAGATACAGTTATAGACTTACTTCAATTGGGTATCTCTGATTTTGACATAATTTTGGGAATGGATTGGTTATCCAAATATCATGCATCCATGGATTGTTTCCGTAAGGAAGTTATTTTTAAATTACCTGCTGAGTCTGAATTTTAATTTGTGGGGGAAAGGAAAATTGTTCCTAGTTGCATTATTTCTGCTATTCAGGCAAGGAAATTATTGAGAAAGGGTTGTGAGGGTTTTATTACATATGTTCTTGACACTGCGAAGGGGGCTTTACAATTAGTTGATGTTCCTATAGTACGAGATTTTCCAGAAGTGTTTCCTAGCGAATTGCCTGGATTATCGCCAGAGAGAGAAGTTAAATTTAGTATTGAATTAGCACCAGGAACAACCCATATTTCTATGGCACCGTATAGAATGGCACCTGTTGAATTAAAAAAACTCAAGATTCAGTTACAGGATTCACTTGATAGAGGGTTCATACAACCAAGTGTATCTCCATGGGGTGCACCAATTTTATTTGTGAAAAAGAAAGATTGCACTATGCGTTTGTATGTTGACTATAGGCAACTGAATAATGCTACAATTAAGGATCAATATCCTTTACCTCGTATAGATGATTTGTTTGATCAGTTACAGGGTGCTAAAGTGTTTTCAAAGATAGACTTGCGATCAGGTTATCATAAGTTGAGGGTGAAGGGGATTGATATTTCTAAAACTGCTTTTCGTACTCGGTATGGTCATTTTGAATTTCTGGTGATGCCTTTTGGGGTGACTAATGCTCCAGCTGTATTTATGGATCTTATGAACCGGGTACTGCGTCCTTTCATTGATTCATTTATGATAGTTTTTATTGATGATATTCTGATTTATTCACGTGATATGATTGAACATTAAAAGCATCTCCGAACTATTTTGAATGTGTTGAAAGATAAGAAATTGTATGCTAAGTTTAGCAAATGTGAATTTTGGCTATCAAAAGTTGTATTTTTAGGCCATATTATTTCTGGAGATGGTATATGTGTTGATCCCAAGAAGGTGGAAGCTATTGTAAAATGGGAGAGGCCCAATAATTTCACTGAGGTGAGAAGTTTTCTGGGTTTAGCTGGGTATTATAGAAGGTTTATTAAGGGATTTTATTCAATTGCCTTTCCAATGACTAAATTAACCCGGAAAGATATTGTGTTTGAATGGAATTCTGATTGTGAAAATGGTTTTGAAGAATTGAAGAAGAGATTGGTAACTGCACCTGTTCTTACTATTCCACACGGTGGAGATGGTTTTGTTATTTATACCGATGCTTCACATTAGGGGTTGGGTTGGATTTTTATACAACATGGTAAAGTTATTGCTTATGCTTCAAGGCAGTTGCATACACATGAACGTAATTATCCTACACATGAATTGGAACTTGCTGCTATTGTGTTTGCTTTAAAATTATGGCGTCATTATCTATATGGTGAGGTATGTGAAATTTTTACTTACCATCAAAGCCTTAAGTATTTATTTACTCAAAAGGAGTTGAATTTGAGGCAGAGGCGATCGATGGAGTTAATTAAAGACTATGATTTCACAATTCACTACCACCCAGGGAAGGCAAATGTAGTTGCAGATGCACTGAGTAGAAAGGCTTCGGGAAGGTTATTTTGTATTCAGTGTGCTAGAGTTTTCCACATCATGGAGTTGAGATTGATGGGAGTAGAATTGAAGCTAGCCGATGGGGACATGTTCTTTTCTCATGTAAGCGTGAGGCCTTTGTTTGCTACCCGTATTCATCATTTACAAAGTCAAGATCCTTTTCTTGAGAAGAAACGATAAGATGTCCGAGATGGTAAGTCTGAGGATTTTTGTATTATGAATGATGGCACTTTATTGTATAAGCAGCGATTATGCGTGCCTAATGTGTGTGGATTGAAAGAGGAAATTTTAGATGAGGCTCATAATTCCATTTATACTATGCATCCTGGTAGTACTAAAATGTATAGGGATTTAAAGGGGCATTATTGGTGGAATAATATGAAAAAGGAAATAGCTAATTTTGTTGCTAGGTGCCTTATATGTCAGCAAGTGAAAGTGGAGCATCAAAAGCCTACTGGTCTGCTTCAGCCATTGCCAATACCGGAATGGAAATGGGATCATGTAATGATGGATTTTGTAGTTGGGCTTCCTCGATCTCAGAAGGGGTCAGATTCGATTTGGGTAGTGGTGGACAGATTGACCAAGTCTGGTCATTTTCTGGCAGTCAAGACTACGTATACACTTGATAGGTATGTTAGACTGTATGTTAATGAAATTATTCGATTGCATGGAGCACCGATATCTATTGTTTCAGATAGAGACCCTACTTTTACATCCAAATTTTGGGATAGCTTGTAGTGTGCTATGGGTACTAACTTGAAGTTTAGTACGACTTTTCATCCTCAGACAGATGGGCCGTCTGAAAGGACAATACAGATTTTGGAAGATATTCTTAGAGCTTGTGTCCTTGATTTCAAAGGAAATTGGGATGAATATTTTCCTTTGATAGAATTTGCATATAACAATGGTTTTCAGTCTACTATTGGTATGGCTCCATATGAAGCATTGTATGGTAGACGATGTCGTACACCGATATATTGGGGTGAAGTTGGTGAAAGGAAGATAGAGGGTCCAGAATTGATTGAAGTCACCACTGAAAAAGTGAAGATTATTCAAGATAGAATGAGAACAGCTCAAAGAAGACAAAAAAGTTATGCGGATAAACGACAGAAAGATTTGGAATTCCAGAAAGGGGATTATGTGTTTCTTCGGATATCTCCATGGAAAGGAGTTATGAGGTTTGGAAAGAAATGGAAATTAAGTCCACGCTACATTGGACCTTATGAAATTCTCGAAAAAGTCGGGATGGTTGCCTACAAGTTAGTGTTACCACCAGAGTTAGCTCGGTTACATGATGTTTTTCATGTTTCTATGTTAAGAAAGTATGTAGAAGATCCTTCACATGAATTGGTGGAACAACCTATTGCGTTGAAAGAAGATTTGAGCTATGTGGAAGAACCACTTGCAATCGTCGATAGGAAAGAACAAATATTGAGATCAAAAGTGATACCACTCGTGAAAGTTGTGTGGAGAAGGCATTCCATGGAAGAAGCTACATGGGAGAGTGAGGATATCATGAAGATGCATTATCCGTATTTGTTTGATTCAGACAACCAAGCTATGTCAATTTCGGGGACGAAATTTCTTAACTGGGGGAGAATTCTGAGAACCCGAATATAATTATGATAAATTATATTTAAATAATGATTAGCTTGTGTGATATGGATAATATGTTATAAGTATATATAATGTTAATTCATTATGTTTAGTCTAATCCTACCTTCATAACACATGAAATATCGAATTAGTTACAAATGTGAAATTTTGAAGTTTTCGGTAGGAATGTTCATGTTTAAGACTAGTTTTGACCTTTATGACATAACAATTAACTTGAGGTGAAAAATATATGTTTGTAGATATATGAGTTAGGTTTGTAACACAACAAATGGTTCATCGAACGGACATCCGAGTAGGAAGATATTGTCTTTTTACGAACAAAGGGTAAAGTAGTCATTTAGCCTTAAATGATATTTTGTTTTATATGATGCCACATGTTATAAATTGATTGGTTGGAGGTGGAGGTTGGTTTGGTCGACTTAAAACCTTGAGATATCCCCCTTTCTTCAGTAAACTCAGTTTGGAAGAGTTTTAAGTTGAGGAAGAACAATTGTGAGGGTTAGGAAGAAGAAAGTGAGGAGAAACATTCAAAAAAATTCATAGAAAATTACGTAAAAGCCCCTAAGGTATTTCCATCCATAAATCTTGTTTATTTTTTTCATTACTTATTTAAATGATTGAAATAATCTTTTGTTTACATAAATTCCATGTCTTGATGTGTACTTATGGATAGATGCAAGTTTAAGCAAACTTGAATGTGTAAACCCTTGAGATTATTTTGTTTAGGAACCTTGTTTATTCAAACTTCCATATATTTCTGTATACTTACTGGAATTGATTTATTCTAATTGGAGAGTAACCTGGACTCATATATGTATGATATATCCAAATATTATGTGAAAATACCAAGAAATGAGTCTTTGGTGAGAGTTTGAAATTCGGGTATGAAATCTGCCCCAAGGGTGAAAGTATGCATACCATATGTTTGATGTCTTACTTGACATAGCAAATGAACTCTAAAAATTATGAAATTTTAATATTGTATTGTTCAATACGTTTACTGATGCTGGGTTAAATATCATATAAATTTACGATGTATAAAAATTATGAAAATTCCTGGAAGTTGAATGAACGATAAAAGAGCCTATAGGGCAGACTTGCTATGTGGAAAAGAAATGGACATATCTTACTCTAGGAGACTTGAAATGATGTACTGTTTTTTGTATTGGAATAATAATATGATATGGATTGAATTACCAAGAACAAATGAATATATGTTTGATCTATGACTTGGATATGACAATTATATTAACATGAATTTGGATGAAACTTCATCTGTGACAAATGATTTGAATAGAATCGTACGATGCTTACGAATTGAGTTATGTTCAAGTTACTCTTTGAATTGTTAATATTTTTATGATGACACTAATATTGTAATAATGATAGGAAGGGAAGAAGAGATAATTGAACAAGTACCGGATAAAGTCAAGGGAAAAGTCAGTTAAACTGCCAAGGTGAGTGTACTTATGATATGTTTCATATATAGATATGAATATAGCTCTAAGAGAGGATTTGTTTGAATACTTCGGTATTCAGGATTTGTTTGGATATTAAAATATCCAGGATTTATTTGGGTCTCATGATCCAGGATTGGTTTGAATACTTCGATATTCAAGTTTTTTTTGGATATTAAAATATCCAGGATTTGTTTGGGTCTCATGATCCAGGATTGGTTTGAATACTTCGGTATTCAGGATTTGTTTGGATATTAAAATATCCAGGATTTGTTTGGGTCTTATGATCCAGGATTGGAATTGGACAAATATCCAATGATTTGTTGGAACTTATGTTCCAGGATTTGTTATTGTCAATGGGCAGAATTATTTGGATCTTATGATCCAGGATTTGTTATTGCCAATGGGCAGAATTATTTGGATCTTATGATTTAGCATTTGTTATTGCCAATGGGCAGGATTGTTCGGATTTTATATTCACAGATTCGATATAGAACTGTTATTCCATTGCAGGGGAAAAGTACCTCACTAAGATTAATGCTTATGGTTTATATTTTAACAATTTCAGGTTTGTACGTGTAATACCCCGTAATTCTTCTTAATTAGGAAAATACGCTTTATTTAAATTGCGTGAGTAGAGTAATTTAATGTTATTTAAATTACGTGAGTAGAGTAATTTAATGTGTGTTTTATTTAAATTACGTGAGTAGAGTAATTTAATGTGATTAAATACGTTTTACTTAAATTACGTGAGAAGAGTAATTTAATGTGATAAAATGTTAATAAAGATGAATATGACGATTAAAAAGTTACTAAATGTGAGTAGTAAATTTTTAATGTTGATATGTACGGTATAGTGATTATATGGACGTACCGGAGTTATCTCAACCGAATGTCACGCGTAGGACAAAAATTAAGGATGAGAGTAGAAAAATATTTAAGAGACTCAAACGATAATTTAGAGTCCACAGTTGATTCCGAAAGGGTCGAATTAGTCAAAATAATGTACCCGGGGGTACTAGTTGAGTGCCGGGTCATTTTCGGGCTAAACCGGGACCATTAGGGGGCATTTTGGTCTATTTACAATTATGGGTAAGTAGACCTACGAATTTTGAAACCCTAGATTAGATTATAAGAGTGGAGGCTAGGGTTAGAAAGAAGGCAAATACACCATAGCCATTAGAGAAGAGAGAGAGGCAACTTCTTAAGGCAAAAGAAGGAAGGAAGGAAAATTCTAAGGAGGTTTCACCATAAAGTTGTTGGGAAGGAGGATTGAAGGATCAAAATCATCAACCATCATCAACAACCACGAAATCAGACCCTACAAATCATAAGGCAAGTTGTTATTTGAAAAATAAATTGAGTTATAATACCCATATTTAAGCTTGATGAAGAACATAGTTTTAATGTTATTTTTGGGAGAAAAACAATTGATTATGATCCATGATTAGTAGGGATTGCATGTAGGACGTTTTTGGATCTCCAAATATTCTGATATCATAGAAAACTAGATGAGTAAATCGAACTAAAAATCTGGAATTATGATGGAGGATGTAAATAATGTATTTTTAGGGTTCTTGAATAATACAAGGATTTTTAGTAAATTTGGCCAAGATTTATAATGATTTGGTTGTTTTAAATCGTTAGTAATCATCCCAGAACATGTAGGAATGATTAGAAATTGTTGGTTGCAAATATGGTGAATTATCATGAAAGATAGATAGATAAAAATGGTGAAACCCGCATGAAGAAGATGAACTGGGTCTGTCACTGCTTGATCGATCGATCGACCCTTGAACGTCGATCGATCGAGCAGTCGATCGATCGACCATATCCCCTCGATCGATCGACCCTGGCTGGACTTTAGAGAATTTTGTGAATAAATTCCTTTTAATTACCGTCGCTTAATGGGAACCTTAGTAATGATATTTTACCTATGAGGAGACCTTATAATTACCTGTAGGTGTACCATTAGATTTCTTCATAAATGATTGAGTGGGAATTTTGGAGAATTGGACCAACGGGAGAATAATCGATTGAGTTGTATGTTGAATTGTGAGAATTTAACTACGGAAAGAGTGAGATTTAATTCCGAAAAAATACCAGTAGGACAAAGTTAGCTTAACTACTAAATTAAGGGAGGGGTAACTAGGGCCCTTAGAGTTACGTGAATACTCGAACAAATACAATAGTGAAATAAATGGTAAATTAATGAGTACTGTGAATATAAGTAAAATATATTACGTACGGGCATGATTTGATAGGTTGAGTGTGTACCTACTAAATCATATAAAGTTTGGGTTAATAGAGTTTTTCCTAAATTAATTATGTTAGGGTCGATGTGACATTCCGAACTAACATAAAGTTATTATATGTTTGGGGTCGATGAATAATGCCGAACCAAACTTTAAACTGGTGTCTCGATGAAGGAGTCCCGAACCAGAATATGTGTATATACATTCATATTTTTAAATAGTTGGGGTCGATGGATTATTCCGAACCAACTTTCACTTGGGGTCGATGAATCATTCCGAACCAAGAGTCCTTTATGTGTGATAAAAGGGTATGTTAGTGATAACTGATATTAAATACATTATTGTGTGATAAAAATGTATTCTATGTGTATAGTGTACTGATTTAGAATAGTAGGCAATGAAATGAATTGTAAATGTCTTAGTAATAATTTATAACGTGATGTAATTATTACAAGAATAAGGACAACGAATAGTAAATAAGTTACCTACGGTTATGGGTAGTATAACTAGGTAGACTAAGTATCCACAATAGTTACGTACTATAATAGAGAGGTGAGGAAGTCCAAGGGAGTTCGGTGAAACTTTAATATGTGTAATCAATAACTCAATTGTGATAACTGCTTGCAAAATATTTTCAAATGTTTTGAGTAGTAACTCTTGCTATGTAAATATTTTTAAAAACCTTTTAGGTGCCCAGCTACAGGGACACCCAGCATGATTTCTTTTTAGTGACTTGGGAGCTGCAGCACGTGTGGATGTTGCAGGGATTGTTTAGACGCTTCCTCTTTTTCAGTTCTAGTGCAGGATCTCAGTTTTAGTATTCTTAGTTGGGACATGTTGTCCTATATTTACTTTGACAGTTTATTCCAGTTATGGATTTTTAGTTGTCTTTTATTGGCCGTGGTTTTCGGCAAGGCATTACCTGCATTCAGTTATTTATGTAAACTGTTTTAGTATTTCCAGAATTGAAATGTGTTGGTATGGATTATTTATTCTGCTTAAGAAAGATAAAATTTGGCACTCGTTTAATTTCACTTAGGTGATTAGTAAATTAAAAGAGCCTTCGACAGTGATGCTAAGAATGGACCATTTAAGAAACCTGTTTAAATTGAATTAAGGCTTGATCACCCAAGGTTTAATTAGGCGGGGTGTCACAGTACGCTACCATCTAAGATACTACTATATGACCGGTAACTTTGAGAGTTGCACCATTGGAAGAGATGAGGTTTAAATATGTGGATTTTAACCTTGTCACAGTGAATATTTTAATACACTCACATATTGTATATATAAATTTAACATGGATTGAGTTGATCATAGTTAATCACGTTATTGTATGTCTGCTTAATTATGACTGTGATATTGAATTTTATGGTATAAGAATAATATTATGTTCATTATGGTAGGAAAATATTGATAAATGAAGTATATTTTCCAATGGGATCAAGATTATGATCTAATTATTCCAATAACAAATGATTAGTATGGATATTGGGTTTGGGGCGTGACAACCATTATCCACCAGTACTCGCGAAATCACCACTTCCTTCATTCTCATCTTGATCACTAATGGGTCATCATGAGGATATAGTACTCCTTTCAGGTCGTTCTTAGAGAAACCAATGACTAATTTGTCTTTATTCACTTTTCTCGGGCGATCATATTCAGCTAGATTTATTCGCTGAATGTACGAGTAAGCTTGAGCCTCATTGAGGTAAGCTTTCCTTTCTGCAATAAGATCTCCACCTCCTGCATCTCCACCTGTAATAACATTACATTCAAATGACCCAAAATGGATTGAAAATACCTCATGCTCTGCCTGTCTTGGTTTTTTAGGAAGGTCGGGATCATCCTCTGGATTGTCCTCCTGGTCTCTCTTCTTGTCTTCATTTGCTCGACGAGGAGATCTAGATCTTTGCCTTGCTCGGTTGTTGGTTTTTCCACCATTCTGTCGATCAACATACTTAGCTAGCTTTCCTCGCCTGATGAGTGCTTCAATTTTATTCTGGAGAGCTATGCAATTTTTGGTCATGTGACCATGATCTTTATGGAACTCGCAATATTTGGACTTGTCTCTTTTATCAGGATCTTCTTTCATTTTTGCTGGCCAGGCTAGCTCCTCGCTATTCTTGATCTCCTCCAGAATGTGATTTATATCTACCTTTAAATGAGTGTAATTTCCAAATTTCTTCATCTGCTCCAGTGTTTGCTTTGCTTTCGATTGCCTGTTACCACCATTGTTCTTCTGATCCTTCTTTTCGGTTTTACCCTCTTCCACCTTGGTTTCCTTATTGTTTGCATTCTTCTTCGCAGCCATGGCTTCCTCGGTATTCATGAATTTGGAAGCTTTTGCCATCAGTTATGCCATGGTCCTGGGTGGATCTTTGGCTAAAGTGTAGTATAATTTATTGGGCAACAGTCCACTCATCAGAGCAGTAATTGCTATTTTCTCCTCGTAATCTATTACCTCAAGTTTCTCATTATTGAAACGAGTAATATAATCCTTGGTGCTTTCACCTGCCTTTTGTCTAATGCTTAGCAAATGTGCTACTCTTTTTACTAGTTTTGCTCCAAAACAGAAGTTCCCGATAAAGAGCTCTGCCAATTGAAAGAAAGTCTCAATATTCCCCCGAGGAAGATTGTTATACCATATCTGAGCTGATCCGGTAAGAGTTCCTGAGAATGCTCTACATCTCATCTCGTCTGGAATTATATAGATATCAGCAACTACTTGGTATTATTTCAATATGAAGGACATGGCCAGTTTTTCTATCATATTTAGGTGTCACCACCGGAGCTTTGAACTTTGACGGTGTGGGAAAATCCACAATTGCCTGTATAAACGGTGTTCCTTGGACAAAAGTTCTTTGTAGAGGATTCTTGGCTTTAGCCATTTCCCCTAATCTATATTCCAATCTCTGAATAGAGCCCTTCTATGCATCATTTCCCTCCTCGGGCCTATTAGTTCGAGCAACTGATCGTGTTGAATTTGCCTCTTAGGATCTTTCATGACGAGTAGTTGATCGTGATTGTTCAGAGCCTTCCCTTAAATCGGATGGTTGTTGAGAGTTCCTCGACATAATCCTAGGGGGACTTCTATTCCTCCTAGGACCCAAATGATCAAAAGGAGAGACTCTACTCAACCTTTCAAGAGCTCTTGTCCTCTTTGGAGATAGAGTGACGTTTTGCTAAGTATTTATAGCTCGTACTGAGGAAGTCCGTCCAGGTTGATAAGAAGGATCATTAGATCTCTCAGTGCGATAGGAATCGGTGCGTCTCGATCAAGATTCCTCTGGAAATAACATTCGCCTAGTTCTTGAAGAGGGTAAACGAGTATTTCTCTGAACACTTCGTTGTCCTGATTGAGCCGGCACTCCGCCTTGAACGGTTTGTATAAGCTGTCGCATGGTTTCTTGCATGACTGTCTAGCTTTCGGCCAAATTAGCCATTATACCATCCATATCCGAAAAATTTGGGGGAGTAGATGGATTTGGAGGGATACTAACATTTTGATTACTGAATTCTGGATTATCAGCCATTGATGATGAGTTGTTTTGGTGAAAAATGCTAATTATAGTCGATTCCCACAGACGGCGCCAATCTGTTGATGTAAAAAATTATATTATCTCTAATTAATCAATCACAGATAAAATATAAGACAAAAATATTTTTAAAGTGGTTCATCCTTGTAAGAATGTCCTACGTCCACTGTTTTTGTTATTGTTGACTGTTTGCTTAGAATTCTCGATAATGGATTTACCAAGAAACTCCTAGTCCCCTTCTAATGAGGAGGTTACAATGTATTTATAGCCTTGAGGCTGTACATGTGAAAGGACAATGCGCTGTTATCTAGTAGACATATACATATGTACGATAATAATGAGTGTTTAATGCGCAGTCGTCTCTTTGATTATCCTAATTTGAGTGCTCTGTACGCTAAGTAGCTTGGCACGCTTGATCTACTTGGACCGCCTTAGTAGCTCGGCATGCTTGAGTTGCTTGGGGCTCATGAGTTGTTTGGGGAACTTAAGCTGGTCGATACGCTTGAGTTATTCGAAATGTATGAGCTTCTCGTGGCGCTTGAGCAGCTCGGTGGCAGTAAGTTGATCGGTAGAAGTATTTGTAATTACCACGTTAGTTGACACGTGTCTTCAAGTGATGGGTCAACATCAGCAGATTAAATTTGGTATCAACACTCGAGATACCTTTCATGCTTGAGGAGGTACCAGATATCATAGTACAAGTAATTGGCTAGCTCGGGACCTTCTATGGTGACGAGCTCAATGTGGTAGCAGTGGGTTAGTTTATCTTCCTTTTGAACTAGGAAGGGGGTCATAGTTATTCCTTAGAGCATGTTGACCATGGAGGCCAAGGTATCAAGAGCATCGGATAGGTTATTCTTTGCTCGAGGTAGGTAATGGAAGGTTATGTCTTGGAATTGGGAGGCTAGTTCTTCTATGTGGGCATGGAAGGGTTGGCGTTTCTCGTCCTTGACTTTCCACTTTCTAAGAACTTGACCGATGATGAGGGCGGAATCCCCGTAGATGTCTAGGCATTAAATACTATTCTTGAGAGAAACTTTGAGGCTTACTGTTCATGCCTCTTATTCAGTCATGTTATTGGTACAAAGGAAATCTAGCTTGATGGTGATTGGAGTGTGAGAGTCATCTGGGGTGATCAAGAGTATCCCAATGCCATATCCTTTTTTGTTGGCAGCGCCATCAAAGAACATTTGCCATCGAAGGTTATCTCGAGCAGTGCGAAGGATGTTTTCATCTGGGAATTCAGATATCTAGACATCAGCTTCATCCATAGGGTAATCAGAGAGTTAGTCAGAGATGTCTCTTCCTTTTATGGATTTTTACATGACGTACACGATATTAAACTCGGCTAAGAGCATCAACCATCATCCATTCGACTGTATATGGCGGGTTTCTCAAGCAGGTATTTGATGGGGTCCATTCGGGACACAAGTTTGATGGAGAAGGCGAGCATGTAGTGCCGTAACTTTTGGGTGACCCAGACAAGTGCAACAAATGCCTTTTCCAAAGCGGTGTAGTTAACCTCATATCCGGCCAATTTGCAACTTGTATAATAGATGGGTCTTTCTTTACGGGAATCTTCAAAGTATTAGTCTAGCAAAGCCCTAGATGCAGTGTCGGTTATGGTTAGGTATAGGAGCAAGGGGAGACTAGGCTGTGATGGCATGAGTACCGAGGGTTGGGTTAGATATTATTTGATTCAGTCAAAAGCTTCTTGGCAGGCCTCGTTCCAAACCTTGGTTGAATCCTTTCGAAGGATTTTGAAGATAGGTTCGCAGATGAAGGTTAGTTGACTGATGAACCGACTGATATATTGCAATTTCCCAATGAAACCTCAGACTTCTTTCTTAGTTCGGGGAGGTGTCATCTCAAGTATGGCTTTCAGCTTAGCAGGATCTTCTTCTATCCCTTTCTCACTGACCATGAATCCCAAGAGTTTTCCCTTTGTAACACCGAAGACGGATTTCTATGGATTGAGTCTTATCTGATACTGTCACAGTCGTTCGAAGAACTTTCGAAGAGCAGGGAAATGACCTTCTCTAGTCTTGGATTTGATAATCATATCATCCACATAGACCTCAACCTCTTTGTGAATCAAATCGTGCAGGATAGTTGTGGTAATCCTCTGACAGGTAGCCCAAGTGTTCTTGAGACCAAATGGCATGACAGTATAGAAAAAGGTTCCCCGTGGGATGATGAATGCAATTTTTCTTAGTGGTTTAGGGGCATTTTGATTTGGTTATATCCAGCAAACCCATCGACAAATGACTTGAGAGCATTACTGGCAGTGTTTTCTACGATCATGTCGATATTGGGTAGCGGATAACCATCCTTTGGATAGGCTTTGTTCAAATCCCGATAGTCTACACATATCCAAACTTTTCCTTTTGATTTCGGCACGGGAACTATGTTGTCTAGCCACGTGGGATATTCGATCACACGAATGAAGCCTATGTTCAACTGTTTGACCACCTCTTCTTTGATTTTGAGCGACCATTCGGTGCAGAGTTTTCTCAACTTTTATTTGATCGGCTTGTAATCTGGGAGAGTGGGAATCTCATGCTGAGCTATTTTAGGATCAATGCCAGGCATATCGTCATAGGACCATGCAAAGATATCCATAAATTCTTTTTGCAATTCTTCGAGTTATGCATGCTCATGCTCGTTATGGGTAGCCCCTATCCTAATCTCACGCAGTTGGCTACTAGAACCGAGGTTAATAACAACAGTCTCTTCTTCATTAACTTGAGCGCGGTTATGTTATTTATTATTAACCTTATTTAGATTAGTTAAGAATTGTTCATTTGCAAAATCATCATCATCAAAAGTTTGATTAGAATCCAAACAGTTAATATAAGGCACAACAAGATACTCAAAATCTTCGTTTATTTCATTTATAGGAAAAACAACATTGAGAACCTCGTCAAAAGAGGACACAATTACATTTGAACAAGAGTAGACAACAGAAGAAGAAAGGGGGTAAACATTAGGATTAGGGGAGATTTTAGCAGGTAAAACTGGCACAACATTCCAGTTGAGGAGAGGTGTATCAACAACTTTAATCAGTTGGGACGGATCCGGTGATGTAGTGCCTAAATGAACCATGCAGAGTGTCAGCCCCACTGTCTGTAAGTTGAAGGAATCTTCAGAGTCACTTTAATCAGTCTCTTCAGTATCTTTGATGAGCGGTTATATTTTGTGTTGGGAATATTCGACCCATGGGTAGCTATCTTGGAAAAAGATCTCCATTCCAGGCTTCATCTTCTTATTTTTGTGGCCATACCATGGTTTTGGAAAGCCGTAAAAGGGTAAGTCTTCACACTCTTTGATGAATCGTCCATTCAAGGAGTCAGTTAGATAGTTTAGATGCGGTCTAGTCCTCTCTTTGGTCGAGATAGGCGAATCATTCTGAGCTCTTGTTCTGACGGTTGATACCCCAAACGACAAGGAGGGAAAGCCTTCTTTAGTTTAATGGGCTCAAGTATCCCTTGATGTCTTTACCCTAGCCCCAGTCTGGGCACGAAGTTCATGTTTCTAAACATCTGAATCACATTGGAGTTGCCATAAGGGTCGTATTCTGGACAAACCTTTTCTTTGAAGTTATCCTCTGTCAGGAGTAGAAGTGGTTCAACTCATAATCCTGATAGGAACATATCATTTGACCCGTGATGTATCTCAAGGATTGGACTGTTGGTACTTGCACCATCAGTATTGTCATCGTCGCCCAAGATGGTAATGACCCGTTCGTCGGTGAAGAACTTTAGTTTCTGATGGAGTGAGGAAGACACACCCTTGATACTGTGGAGCCAAGGTCGTCCTAGCAATAGGTTAAAATAGTATGGGATGTCAATAACTTGGAATTCAACGACAGGGTTTATAGGGCCAACCCCTATTATAAGCTTTATGGATCCCATCACCTCCCTACGGGTATTATCGTAGGCACGCACAGTAACGGAGGTTAGAGCGAGGTCGCTTTCTTTCAGTCCTAAACATTTGAAGGTTCTCAGTGGGCAGACATTTAAGGCAGATCCATTATCAACAAGAAAGAGTGGTACAACCTTCCCCATAACTTTGACGGAGATGTTGAGTGCATGATTGTGGTTTGGCCCAATCTTGGGGATTTTTTCTTCGAAAAAGGATAGCATTCGGGTAGAGGTCAAGGATCCGACTAAATTTACTGCTTCTTCTGGTGTGGTAGAAAGTGTAACTGTGGGTTCAGTAAGCAACTTGATCAAAGCATTTTTGTGTAGCTGAGAAGACATGAAAAGCCCCCATAGAGTGATATTATCTTGAGTTTTCTTTAATTGATCGAGGATCTTGCTCTCCTCGAGGGTCATCTCTGGCATAGGAAGGTTTTCAATTCCCCTCCATTTGTCATTGGCTGGTAGTGAGCTTGGGATATGGTAATGCCTCCCTGATCTGGTCATGTGGTTTACTGAAGAAGGGAAAAACATGAATCCCATTTCCTCGTTGATCTCAGTTTGTTTCGCCACCTTGTTTATTTCTCTGAGGATTTCTTCGAATGTTATCATTCAACACATATCGACAACTAGGCCAATTTTCTCGAAATCTTGTGCTTCATTCGAATCTCTGAATTCTTCCCCCCATTCGGTGGCAACAATTTTGTCTTTCCATGTAAAGTCGATGCATCCCACAACTTCAACGACTTCTTCATATAGGTCATCCCATTCTGTGGGGATGTATAAGGGTGAAGGGACCAGACGCCCCTGTAGCTTCAGAGCATCAAGTAACTTGGTCATACTGAAAATATTATTAGTTTGCTTGAATAATTCTGACATAATCTGGACAACATCATCCAGGCTGACTTCATTGGTTGGTTCTACCCAACTATCTGATTCTCGGGCCCATTTTTATGCTTTCAAGAACAGTGTACTGAACCTTTGGCAATCAATGATCATCTGTGAGGGTAATTTTATCCCGAACTCTAGGAGTTGGTTTAAGACTTTTGATAATTCCATGCCTCAATTTGCAGAATGGGTACGAACAGCGATGAATGCTCTGGTAACGAGTGACAGTGCCTGATCAGTGAGGCTAGTAGGGTGTAGGAGGAAATATGGGCAAATTTGTAGAGGTTTAGGAGAGTATATGGGCGTGATTTGAGTTGAGGGATCGCATTATGGGTTCTTTTCAAGAAAGATGGCATTAGTATGATTTGGAAGTGGGTTGTGAGTAGTGTTTGACTGGTAGGGCGATGGTACCCGGTCAATTAGACCTTGGATTATGTTTCAGAGGTGAAAGCATTGGTCAGTGATATGGCCAGTTGTTTGGTGATAGGTGCAATGGGCATCTGCCTTAAAGTTTATTGGGAGTGGATTTGGCAATAGACGAGGATCCAAAGGTTTGATAAGGTTTCGGCTTAACAAGGCTTGATAGACTTTGGAGAGAGGATCATGGAGCTCGGTGTATTCCTTTTGGACTGGGACATGGTGGCTTTCTGGTGCCCAGGAGGTGGTTGGTTGAGAGATGTTGTTGATGGTTGAGACTGTAGCACTGGCAGGCTTATCATACTTTCTGGGGGTGAACTGTCCGGACACCTTCTTTGGTTCGACATATGTTTTAGCAAGACCCTCCTCGATTTCTACTCCTGCTTATCTGAGAGCTCGAAAGTGGGGATAGTATTGTCCTCCCATCATTGCTCGAACATGGGGTAAGAAGTTCTTCTTCACTATGCTGACTTTTTCTTCCTCAGAAGGCCGATTGGTCATGGTTGCTGCTTTTTCCCTCCATCGGGCAATGAAGTTACTGACTGATTCCCTAGAGTTTTGTTTGAGCATCTCTAAATCACGGCGGGTGACCTTAAACTCTTCATTGTATTTGTAATGTGACATGAATTTCCGGGCTACATCCTCCCAGCTACGAATCCTGGACTCTTCGAGAGACAAAAACCATCAAAGGGCACTATCCTTCAGAGTTTGCTGAAAAAATTAGGCCATCAATTCTTCAGAAGCCCCTAGTAGAGTCATGGAATGGTGATAACTTCAGAGATGAAAAATAGGGGGTCCACTTCTTTCGAATTTTTTGATATTTAGCATCTTGAACTTCTCCGATAACCTCACTTTAGGATAAGGAGACATGTGGGTGTAATCCATGTAATTTCCTGAGATTCTGACTTGGTCAAACTTCTTGGTAAGCATCTTGAGGTCCTCTTTTACTTTGTTCAGCTATTCTTCCTTCGGATCAATGATCATAGGCAAGTTAGCCCCATGCTGGGCAAGATTCGGCATCGGAAGCTGGGCAGGCGGTGGTCCATTAATAGGAGGGACACGTAGAGCGTGCTGATACTCTTCGGGAACCCAAATGGTCTCGGGTGGATCCATAGCACG
The DNA here is from genome assembly GCA_949130495.1 of Sambucus nigra. Taxonomy (NCBI): domain Eukaryota; kingdom Viridiplantae; phylum Streptophyta; class Magnoliopsida; order Dipsacales; family Adoxaceae; genus Sambucus; species Sambucus nigra. Next base: position 252,370,692 of record OX422215.1, read on the forward strand.
AGGGAATAGGGCCTTGGGCTCTTGAGGAATGGGAACCTGATTTTGTTGCATCTCTTGGGCCTCGATTTATAGGTTGTCAATCTTGGACACAAGCTGAGATAGAACTGTCGTCAGATCCGGCTTCACAACGGGTACTTGATCTGTGTTCTCCATGGAAAGCGGATGGATACCAGACTCGAAAGGAGTATGTAACACCCCTTGTTTTTATTAACTATTTTTATTAATTAATTGAAATTTTGGAGAAAAACAAATTTTTGAATTTAATAATTTTTATTGTCTAAATATGTTGGTTATGATTTTAGAAGAATAAAACTTCAAGCGGAATCAAAATCGGAGTTAAAATGGATTTTATATTTATTTTATAATTTTTGTCCCATATAATTTTTATGGGCGAACTGTCAGATTTTGGGCATGGTCGATCGATCGATTCCTGGGGTTAGATCGATCGCCCTCCCAGAAAACGTGAGCAGTAAGCTATTTTTAGTATTTGTGTTGGATTAGGACTCCTAATCAATATATCCTTGTTAATTCGTAGGAGGACTTCTCACAATCACTTTTTCTCCAGTTTTTCACCAGAGAACACTTCCAAGTATTTTTCCTCTCACCCATAATCATCAACGTTCTTCATTATCAAGCTTTTTGTCACAAGTTTTGGGAGGCTTATTTGGGGTTTAATCAAGTTGGTTCAAGAACACTCTTTTGCTAATTTTTCGCAAGGAATCCAGATTTCTAATCAGATTTTCAACACGATCTTTACAGGCATGAATACTCTATTCTTTTCCTTTAGTATTATCCATTTTAAGTGTCGCCTAAACACTTAATTACATTTTTTTTAAAAACAATTAGTAACTTAATTAGAAAAAATGGATACTAATTATGGGGCTATTTTTATAAAATCTTTTAATCTGAATAATATTCATAATCCTTTGGGTACGTAGGATTCATGAGTGATTTTGGGTTTTATTGGTATAGGTTGCATGTAGAAAAACCCTAGCTTTAAAATAATTGACTTTTGGGTGCGTATAACTCATGTAATACATGTAGAGATAATAAAATTTGGTTTTTGATGTATATATGATGAAAACTTGGTATATTTAATTTAAAATAATTAAATGAGATTATTTGGGTATTGTTGACGTTGTGATAATTAAATTAAAGATTTAATTAAATTGGACTATCATGCGAAGTTTTATACGTTAACTACTTATTCTTATTGGTATGACTTGTTGGTATTATTAAATATCATTGTGACGACGGATTGTTGGGTATTATTACTCTCCCTATATTTTAGAATGCCTTCTAGGAATGGGACTTGTGAGGGAAAATTATCACGTTTTTATTGTGTTGGGGATGGGATGATTTTTATTACTTTATCGTCGTTACGCTAGTCTAGACATGAGACTAGGTTATGATTTATGTTAGAAAATCCTCCTATACATAGGTTAGGACGTATCGATAACTTGGGGACCCTTAGGTATGGGACTAAGGGGTATTTTGAGGATCTCACATCGATTAAAGGGTGGGGTGTTTATAAATTGTGAATTGAGAAATTGAGAACTAATACCAAAGATAATAAGACGGGTATTAAAATTTATTGGCGACATAATCAGCGAGGGACGACAGTTTAAACGGGCCAGCCGGTGTTTTGACGAGGGGATGTGTATTTTAGTGGAGAAATCACCCGAGGCGGGAGGACCGCCATAATAAAATGAGGCTATAATAAAATATGGGTAATTTAATTAAATTGACATCGTGAGAATTGGGATTTTAAAATCATATTGGTGTGCCTTTATAAATGGGATTTTTACGGGTAGTTAGTGGTTTATATTTATCACGCTTAAATTAGTCTGTTTAATTTAAAATATTCTATTGTGATATTTATTGCGTATAATGCTATTGTCTAGGTTCAAGGATCCTATTTGAGGGGAGTAGTGTGTATTTTTTCTCGGGGTTTTGGCTCTGACCCATGCGTTGACTAATCTTTTTTTAGGATTAGAATTGGAGAAGCTGCATAAGATTTTTGGAGATTATTATTTGGAGGTGCAGCTGGAGCGGATTTACTTTGTTATTTTATTTTAACTTAGACTTTCCTTTCAGTTGTATTTCATTATGAGACTTCATTTGACTTTCATTGGGCCATACGATTCCAAAGTTGTTTAGAGATTTTTTGTTGGGAGTATTCAGATTTTATTTAGTCATTATTAGAGAATGGATTTTTGGAGTTAGCATGTGATGGATCTTTTATCGCTTAGTTGTTTATGATCATTTGAGATTGATTCAATTATTTATCTTATGGACTGATTTATTGATGTATCATATCTGTCTCATGATAAGAATGGTATTTTATTTACTCACGCCCGACTTAGTTTTGGTGGCGGTCGATGCCAGAATGAGGCGGGGTCTGACAAATAGTATCATAGCGTGGTCTTAGGTCTCGTAGGTTATGAGTCCGTTTAACTTCCGCGTTACAGATCTTTGATCCTCTTTGTTGATTTATACTCTTAGAGGTAGTGGGTCTAGCATACATGTTAGATGTGTTTCTTAGAGATGTGAATTTTTAAGTTAAGTACGTTGTAGGCATTGGGTTTAGAATTTGTAAGCTTGATGTGAGGATCCTTAAAATGGATTTTGGAGACGATAATTATTTTGGAAATTTTAGTACAGATTTTAGGTATCGTAAGTATTGATTTTTGATGTTGAGATTTAATTTGAGGACGTTAGATGTTAGATGTGTTTCTTAGAGATGTGAAGTTTTGAGTTAAGTACATTGTTGGCATTGGGTTTAGAATTTGTAAGCTTGATGTGAGGATCCTTAAAATGGATTTTAGAGACGATAATTATTTTGGAGATTTTAGTACAGATGTTAGGTATCGTAAGTATTGATTTTTGATGTTGAGATTTAATTTGAGGACGTTAGCATTTTGATGACTTTCGGATATAGGATCGAGTGGGAGATTTGTGAGAGCGTGTGGTACGCCATTATTTTCATAGTTATGCATATGCATGTAGGCAAAATATGTTATTTTGTTGTTCTTGGGGTAGGTGCGCGTAGGATTGGGTGTATAGGCACCCAATTATGGAATTCTATTGGTAGGCATATGTTAGCCTTATTTTTTTTTTGCAAGATTTACGCGTTGATGTGTATGCTTCATCTAATTTCGAGGATGAAATTATTTGCTAGTGGGGAAGTATGTAACACCCCGTGTTTTTATTAACTATTTTTATTAATTAATTGGAATTTTCGAGAAAAATAAAATTTTGAATTTAATAATTTTATTGGCTAAATATGTTGGTTATGATTTTAGAAGAATAAAACTTCAAGCGGAATTGAAATCGGAGTTAAAATGGATTTTATATTGATTTTACAATATTTCTTGTCCCTTATAATTTTTATGGCCGAACTGTCGGATTTTGGGCATGGTCGATCGATCGATTCCTGGGGGTAGATCGATCGACCCTCCCAGAAAACGTGAGCAGTAAGCTGTTTTTAGTATTTGTGTTGGATTAGGACTCCTAATCAATATATCCTTGTTAATCCGTAGGGGGACTTCTCACAATCACTTTTTCTCCAGTTTTTCACCAGAGAACACTTCCAAGTATTTATCCTCTCACCCATAATCATCAACGTTCTTCATTATCAAGATTTTTGTCACAAGTTTTGGGAGGCTTATATGGGGTTTAATCAAGTTGGTTCAAGAACACTCTTTTGCTAATTTTTCGCAAGGAATCCAGATTTCTAATCATATTTTGAACACAATCTTTACAAGAATGAATACTCTATTCTTTTCCTTTAGTATTATGCGTTTTAAGTGTCGCCTAAACACTTAATTACATGTTTTTCTTAAAAATAATTAGTAACTTAATTCGAAAAAGTGAATACTAATTATGGGGTTGTTTTTATAAAATATTTTAATCTGAATAATATTCATAACCCTTTGGGTACGTAGGATTCATGAGTGATTTTGGGTTTTATTGGTGTAGGTTGCCTGTAGAAAAACCCTAGCTTTAAAATAATTGACTTTTGGGTGCATATAACTCATGTAATACATGTATAGATAATAAAATTTGGTTTTTGATGTATATATAATGAAAACTTGGTATATTTAATTTAAAATAACTAAATGAGATTATTTGGGTATTGTTGACGTTGTGATAATTAAATTAAAGATTTAATTGAATTGAACTATCATGCGAAGTTTTATACGTTGACTAATTATTCTTGTTGGTATTATTAAATATCATTATGACGACGGGTTGTTGGGTATTATTGCTCTCCCTATATTTTAGAATGCCTTCTAGGTATGGGACTAGTGAGGGGAAATTATCACGATTTTATTGTGTTGGAGATGGGCTGATTTTTATTACTTTATCGTCGTTACTCAAGTCTAGGTATGATATTAGGTTATGATTTATGTTAGAAAATCCTCCTATACATAGGTTAGGACGTATCGACAACTTGGGGACCCTTAGGTATGGGACTAAGGGGTATTTTGAGGATCTCACATCGATTAAAGGGTGGGGTGTTTATAAATTGTGAATTGAGAAATTGAGAACTAATACCTAAGATAATAAGACGGGTATTAAAATATATTGGCGACATAATCAGCGAGGGCCGACAGTTTAAACGGGCCAGCCAACATTTTATGTCGTGTTGTGTGCGGAACCTTGTCAATCAACGAGGGCCGACAATTTAAATGGGCCAACCGGCTTTTTGACGGGGGGGTGTGTATTTTGGTGGAGAAATCACCCGAGGCGAGAGGACCGCCATAATAAAATGAGGTTATAATAAAATTTGGTTAATTTAATTAAATTAACATCGTGGGATTTGGGATTTTAAAATCATATTGGTGTGCCTTTATAAATGGAATTTTTACGGTAGTTAGTGGATTATATTTATCGCGCTTAAATTAGTCCGTTTAATTTAAAATATTCTATTGTGATATTTATTGCGTATAATGTTATTGTCTGGGTTCAAGGATCCTATTTGAGGGGAGTAGTGTGTATTCTTGCTCGGGGCTTTGACTTTGACTCATGCGTTGACTAATCTTTTTATAGGATTATAATTGGAGAAGCTGCATAAGATTTTTGCAGATTATTATTTGGAGGTGCAGCTGGAGCAGATTTACTTTGTTGTTTTGTTTTAGCTTAGACTTTCCTTTCAGTCGTATTTCATTATGAGACTTCATTTGAGTTTTATTGGGCCATATGGTTCCAAAGTTTCTTAAAGGATTTCTGTTGGGAGTATTCAGATTTTATTTAATCATTATTGGAGAATGGATTTTTGGAGTTATCATGTGATGGATCTTTTATCGATTAGATATTTATGATCAATTGATATTGATTCAATTATTTATCTTATGGACTGATTTATTTATGTCTCATATCTGTCTCATGCTAAGAATGGTATTTATTTACTCACGCCCGGCTTAGTTTTGGTGGCGGTCGATGCCAGAACGAGGCGGGGTGTGACAGAGTAATAGGGGAATGAACGGAAATCCGGGGTGATTTGACTGAAGATCGAATCCAATAGGGAGGCAGGCCAAGGGTTTGCGATCGACCTGAGAAGGCGTAAAATGGGATTTATTTTTTAGAAAAAGGGATGAATTTTTTTTTGAAATTTTTTTTCGAGATTGAAAGACAAAATTTTTTTGGATTTTTGATAAAGAGAGGAGAAATGTTTTTTGATTTTGGATAAATATAAAGGGAATTTTCCCTTTGGAGACGGTCCTAGCATGATTATTATAATTATTATGTTTTCACTTGTATTAATTCTCCTCAATGCAAAATGAAATGTCGGACAGGACCCGAGCCTGGAGAAATTAGGTTTTTAATATATGCAAACCTATGGCTGGACTTGTGACCAGGATCACGGACAGGTCCCATTTTAAAAATGGGAGAGAATTCGAGCGGCAGGCCGACCCGAAATTTCGGCAGAGTTTTGGGAAGAAACTGGCAATCTAACATGTGTGTCCTAGGCTCGACACCTATATGCTGGTATGTAGTTGGTTGGGTGAATCGGAAAGGGTTCCCCCCTTTGGCATGACTTCCACGATATACGTCTTACTCTTACGAGCAATCGGTACGAGTGGACAAGCCATTTGATATACCTGAGTGTACGTGAATTGCCTCACTATATACTTCGTGGGGATGGTATGTGTGAGAGCGAATTCGATATAATCGACATACGTGAATGAGTTCCCTGTGATATAACTCCCGTCATGACTTCGGTCAAGAAGTACGTTGCGAGGGAACCGTTTGATATACGTCGAAGGTACTTGTCCAATGGAAGGTGAGAGTCATATCGGTTAGGCTAACTGCGCTCTGCCGGACCAGGGCCCATCACGAAGTGACCCTCCAATTACTGGGTAAAATTTGGTCAATAACAATGCTCTTTGGTGATGTTGTGTGAATCATGCACGATTCTCTTATTAGTATCTTATGAGAATGTCTTTTCTGATTATGCCAAACAGGGAGCAAAGTACAAGTACTAATGGTACACCAAGTATGGATGGGTGATCGTGCAACATGTGGATATATGTGACCCAAGGTGCACGTGGTGTGAAGTTTACATGGAGAATTTTCTACAAGTGTGTGAATAGAAGCATAAGCATGGGGGTACACATGAGTAATAAAGGAGGAACATGGAAAATTGGGGGAAAATATAAACAAACATAACATCCATGTAAATAGATCTAGCCCTCAAAAGAATATCCCCAGTGGAGTCGCCACTTTGGCCATCCCCCTGGATCCTTGCGGCGGGCGGGAGAGCATGATGGAGAATACGTAGGTCCCGCGCATCCCTTTCGGGAGCGCTTCGGCCGACGTCATTTGGGTGAGGTGTAAAAATGTAGAGAGATTAGAGTCACCAGTCTATTTTACTCAAAACAAACAAAAGAAGGTGAGCCATCCCAAAGGACAACATCCAAAGACATATTGATTCATACGAAACCAAAATGATTCGAAAAGGGTCCGGAGGCTAAGTTACGAAATGGGAAGGTGTTAGGAACCCATTCCGCCCTTTCGGTCTCTCATGGGTTTTTGTTACTTCTCTTTATTTTTCCCGTGATGTGTGTGCATGCGTATATATAGTGGAGATAGGAATTATCGACTTGCACCATGGAAGAGGTAAAGCGAGTCATCCGTAGGAAGCTATAAAAATATTACAAAATAGGATTTACGTGATTATCCTTACGTTGACCGTTATAATGGAGCGATAATGCATGTGGAATAATACGCTACTAAGAGAAAATATATGTATATATACAATATAAGAGAGTGGAGTTTAGAGAATAGAAAATGAGAGAAACAGTAGAAAATAGGACTCGAGTCTCGGGTTTCACCCCGATACGCCTACGTAGCCTATAGAGGCATCAAAGTCCACATAGTTCGCATGTAAAACGAGGGGTGGGGTTTATCTCATAAATCTAATCGGGGGATTCTCTTATTTGTGTGTGTAGAAAAAGTGTTTTAGTTGTGATAAAAGTGTAAGAAAATTAAGAGAATTCCCATTTGGAATTTATGAGCAAACCCTCTTTTTCTTGTTTTTTGGGTTTTTATTTGTATGAAAATAAGAGATGTACAATAATACTAAATAAATAGTATATTAGGATGTGTGAGATGAGATAATAAAAGTGATAAGTAGTAAAACAAGTTATTGAGAATTTAAGGAGAGAATTGAGAAAATTGGACCTTCTTGAAGATCTTGAGCTTGATCTTGAATGTTGGAGAGCAGCCCTTAGACTTGGATGATGATGGAGGGTAGTGAATTCACCAAGTTTGATGAAAAGGATGATGAAAAGTGAAGGTTGGAAAGGGATTTGGGTGTGGAAATCATGCTGACTTCCAGAGAGGTTTTCTGGATTTGTTGAGAGTGATATCTCTCAGATCTGGGCTCCCCTTTGCAAGTGAGGTCATGCCTCCTTTTTATAGGACCAGGGCATTACCGATCATCATAGCCATGTTCCTTCCAATTGGCAGGTGCGTTTAGGCACACTACCGATAGGCAGGGTCTGGACCTGCCGTTTGGTAGTGTCTTTCAGGCCGTTTTTGAAAATTGGCCGCAGAACACAAACTGTTGATCAAAATTGTGCACGGGATGGACCATTGGAAAGGTAATTAAGAGACCTTTGAAAGTACTCTGGACCGCTCCCAGGTTCAGGAGTTGACTTTGGGTCAAATATGGCTCGGAAGCATTCGTCAGTCCATTGGACGGGGAATTATCGAACGCAAATTGATCATTCATCTGCATGGTAAGTACGAATCATGCACGAGGTGGACCGTTGGAAAGGTTAGGAGATTTTATTTGAATTCCAAAGAGTTTGATCCGGTTCGAGGAGTTGACTTTAGTCAACCGGGCTCTGGAAGCATTCGGTCACCTTTCGGAGTAAAACGGAACGTTCGTCCGTACCGTAAGTCAAAATTGTGCACGGGGTAGACCGTTGGAAAGGGGTTTTAGTGCCCTTCGAATATTCATTCAGTCTTGGTCGACTTGAGGAGTTTACTTAGGTCAAACAGAGCCCCGGAGTGCCCGGTGGCGTCCTCATTGAGTTTCGGGGGAAAACGGGTCATTCGTCTGCATGGTAAGTCAGAATTGCGCACGGGATGGACCGTTGGAAAGGGGTTTTAGTGCCCTTCAAATATTCATTCAGTCTCAGTCGAGTTAAAGACTTTGAATTTTGGTCAAACGGAACTTGGGAGTGCCCGATGGCTTCTAGGTCAGTACTCGGGGTATGACCTAGGTTTGTAGTGATGAAGGGAGGTGCTAGGGACTTAAGGAGAGTTTAGGGGGTAACAGAATGGGGTGTCTACACTAACTTTACCCCCTTGATATGTATTGACATCCTTAATTACCGCTACACTTTAGTTTGATATTGTTTTGTAGGTAAATTGAGGTTTTGATTAGAGGAGCTTTTTAAGCAACGATAAAAAATACAACAAAAAGTTTCCTTTACTACTCGTGACTACGCGATTGGTTCTTACGAGTTACATTGGTCCCGTTCGAGTTTTTCATGCCTCTTATCGGACCGTTTTGTGGCTGCTTTACATTTTTACCCTTTGATAGCATATTTTTTTGCTTAAGTTTAACTTTTGGAAAATTTACATCGTATAATCAAACTGGGAACTCCGTGACTATGCGGTCCATTCCTACGAGTTACATTGGTCCCGTGTGAGGTGTTCGTGACTCATATGGAACCGTGTTGTGGCTGTTTTACGTTTTCACCGATTAATAACATATTTTTATGCCTAAGTCTAACTTTTTGCAAATTTACATTGTATATTCAAACCGGAATTCCCATGAATATGTGGTCAGTTCTTACGAGTTGCATTGGTCTTGTTTATGGTTTTTGGGCCTCTTATGGGGCAATTTTACACTTGTTTTACATTTTCACTCATTGACGTCTTGTTTTTATTCCTAAGTTTAAGTTTTTGCAAATTTACGTTGTATACTCAAACCGAACGTCCTTTAACTACACGTTCGATTCCTACGAGTTATGTTAGTCATGTGCTAGTTGTTCATATCTCTTAGGAGATCATAATGTGGTTGTTTTGTGTTTTCACCCTTTAGCAGCGTGTTTTTATGCTTAAGTCTTACTTTTGGAAAATTTACGTCATATAATCAAATCGGGAGTCTCGTGGCCATGAGACGATTTCCTACGAGTTACTAGATCATGTATGACGTATTTCTTCCTCTTACGGGACCGTTTGATGGCTATTTTATGTTTTTACCATTAGACCGTACATTTATATTCTTAAGTCTAACTTTTTGCAAATTTATGTCGTACACTCAAATCGTGAGTCACGTAACTACACGGTTGTTTCATACGAGTTACATTGGTCCGATTGGAGGTTTTCATGCCTCTTACGGGATCATTTTGTCGTTGTTTTAAGTTTTCACCCTTTGATGGCATGTTTTAAGACCAAGTTCAATTTTTTACAAATTTACGTCGTACACTTAAACCGGGGTTTTCGTGCCTCTTACGGGACCATTTTGTGGTTGTTTTACATTTTCACCCTTTGATGGCATATTTTTATGCTTAAGTATAACTTTTGGAAAATTTTATATGAGTTACATTGGTTCTGTACGAGGTTTTCGTGCCTCTTAGGGGACCGTTTTGTGGTTCTTTTACATTTTTACCCTTTGATGGCATATTTTTATGCTTAAGTCTAACTTTTGGAAAATTTACGTCGTATAATAAAATCGGGAGCTTTGTGACTACGAGTTCCATTCCTATGGGTTACATTGGTCCTATACGAGCCGTTCCTACCACTTGCGGGACCGTGTTATGGATGTTTTACGTTTTCACCGATTGATAGCTTGTTTTTAGGCCTAAGTCTAAATTTTTGCAAATTTACATTTTATTTTGAAACCAAAATTCTCGTGACTATGTGGTCGGTTCCTACGAGTTACATTTGTCCCATTGAAGGTTTTCATGCCTCTTACGGGAAATTTTATGCTTGTTTTATGTTTTCACTCATTGACGTAATGTTTTTATGCCTAAGTTTAACTTTTTGTAAATTTACGTTGTATACTCAAACCGAAAGTCCCGTGACTACATGGTCGATTCCTACGAGTTACATTGGTTATGTGCTAGTTGTTTGTATATTTTACGGGACAATATTGTGGTTGTTTTATGTTTTCACCCTTTAGCTGCGTGTTTTTATGCCCCTGTCTTACTATTGGCAAATTTACATCGTATAATCAAAGTGGGACTCCCGTGGCCATGAGACCATTTCTTACGACTTGTATTGATCATGTACGAGGTGTTTCTTCCTCTTACGGGACCGTTTTATGTTTGTTTTTTATTTTCACCATTTGACCTCATGTTTTTAGGCTTAGGTCCTACTTTTTGCAAATGTATGTCGTAGATTTAAACCGTGAGTCACGTGACTACATGGTCCATTCTTACGAGTTACATTGGTCCCTTCGGAGGTGTTTGTGCCTCTTAAGGGACCTTTTTGCGGTTATTTTATGTTTTCACCCTTTGATGGCATTGTTTAAGATCAAGTTCAATTGTTTGCAAATTTACGTCCTATACTCAAATAGGGAGCCTCGTGACTACGCGATTGGTTCTTACAAGATACATTGATCCCATGTGAGGTTTTTGTGCCTCTTACCAGACCGTTTTGTGTTTGTTTTATATTTTTACCCTTTGATGGCTTATTTTTATGCTTAAGTCTAACTTTTGGAAAATTTACATCGTATAATCAAACCAGGAGCTCCGTGACTATGCAGTCCATTCCTACAAGTTACACTGGTTCTGTGCGAGGTGTTCATGCCTCTTATGGGACTGTGTTTTTGGCTGTTTTATGTTTTCACCTATTGACGGCATACTTTTATGACTAAGCCTAACTTTTTGCAAATTTACATTGTATATTCAAATCAAAATTCTCGTGACTATGTGGTCTGTTCCTATGAGTTACAATTGTCCCGTTCAAGGTTTTAGTGCCTCTTACAGGACAATTTTATGCTTGTTTTACGTTTTCACTCATTGACGTCATGTTTTATGCCTAAGTTTAAGTTTTTGCAAATTTACGTTGTATGCTTAAATCATTATTCCCGTGACTACATGGTCGATTCCTACGAGCTACATTGGTCATGTGCTAGTTGTTTATATCTTTTACGGTACCATATTGTGGTTGTTTTACGTTTTCACCCTTTAGCTGCGTGTTTTGATGCCGCTGTCTTACTTTTGGCAAATTTACATCGCATAATCAAACTAGGAGTCCCGTGGCCATCGACCATTTCTTATGAGTTACATTGATCATGTATGAGGTATTTCTTCCTCTTATGGGACCATTTTATGGATGTTTTAGATTTTCACCATTTGACCGCATGTTTTTATGCTTAAGTCTAACTTTTTGTAAATTTACGTCGTACATTCTAACCGTGAGTCACGTGACTACACGATCCATTCCTACGAGTTACATTGGTCTCACGGGAGCATTTTTTGGGTGTTTAAAGTTTTCACCCTTTGATGGCATGTTTTAAGACCAAGTTCAATTGTTTGCAAATTTATGTCCTACACTCAAATCGGGAGCCCCGTGACTATGCGGTTGGTTCTTACAAGTTACATTGGTCCCGTGTGAGGTTTTCGTGCCTCTTACGGGACCGTTTTGTGTTTGTTTTACATTTTTACCTTTTAATGGTATATTTTTTTTGCTTAAGTCTAACTTTTGGAAAATTTGCATCGTATAATCAAACCGGAATCTCCGTGACTACGCAGTCCATTCCTATAAGTTACATTGGTCCCGTCCAAGGTGTTCATGCCTCTTACGGGACCGTTTTGTGACTGTTTTATGTTTTCACCAATTGACGGGAAGTTTTTATGCCTAAGTCTAACTTTTTGAAAATTTACATTGTTTATTCAAATCGGAATTCCCCTGACTATGTGGTCAGTTCCTACGAGTTACATTGGCCTCGTTCAAGGTTTCCGTGCCTCTTACAAGGCCATTTTATGGCTGTTTTACATTTTTACCATTTGACCGCATGTTTTTATGCCTAAGTTTAAGTTTTTGCAAATTTACGTAGTAGACTCAAACCGGAAGTCCCGTGACTACACAGTCGATTCATACGAGTTACATTGGTCCCCTGTTAGGTGTTAGTATCTCTTATGGGGCCATATTGTGGCTGATTTACATTTTCATCGTTTAGCGGTGTGTTTTTATGCCCAAGTCTTATTTTTGGAAAATTTATGTTACATAATCAAACCGGGAGTTCCGTGACTACGCGGTCCATTTCTACGAGTTACATTGGTCCCGTGCGAGGTGTTCGTGCCTCTTAAGGGACCGTGTTGTTGTTGTTTTACGTTTTCACCGATTGACGGCATATTTTTATTCCTAAGTCCGACTTTTTGCAAATTTACATTATATATTCAAACCGGAATTCCTGTGACTATGTGGTCAGTTCCTATGAGTTATATTGGTTCCGTTCAAGATTTTTGTGCCTCTTACGGGACAATTTTATGCCTGTTTTACGTTTTCACTCATTGACGTCATGTTTTTAATCCTAAGTTTAAATTTTTTCAAATTTGCATTGTATTCTAAAATCGGAAGTCCTGTGACTACACGATCGATTCCTATTAGTTACATTGGTCCCGTGCTTGTTGTTCGTATCTCTTACGGGACCATAATGTTGTTGTTTTGTGTTTTGACCCTTTAGCGGCATATTTTTATGCCTAAATCTTACTTTTGGCAAATTTATGTCATATAGTCAAATTGGGAGTCCCGTGGCCATGCGACCATTTCCTACGAGTAACATTAATCATGTACGGGGTGTTTCTTCCTCTTACGGGATGGTTTTATGGTTGTTTTACATTTTCACCATTTAACCGCATGCTTTTATGCTTAAGTCTAACTTTTTACAAATGTACATCGTACACTCAACTCGTGAGTCACATGACTATGCGGTCGTTTCCAACGAGTTAAATAGGTCCGATCGGAGGTGTTCGTTCCTCTCATGGGACCGTTTTGATGTTATTTTAAGTTTTCAACCTTTGATGGAATATTTTATGACCAGGTTCAATTGTTTGCAAATTTGTGTTATAGACTCAAATCGGGAGCCCCGTGATAACGCAATTGGTTCTTACGAGTTACATTGCGAGGATTTTGTGCCTCTTACGGGACCTATTTGTGGTTGTTTTAAATTTTCACCCTTTTATGGCATATTTTTATGCTTAAGGCTAACTTTTGGAAAATTTACTTCTTATAATATAACTGGGAGTTCCGTGACTACGCGGTCCATTCCTATGAGTTACATTGGTCCCGTGCGTGTTGTTTGTGCCTCTTACGTGATCGTGTAGTGGTTGTTTTACATTTTCACCGATTGACGACTTGTTTTTATGCCTAAGTCTAACTTTTTACATATTTACATTGTATATTCAAACCAAAATTCCCGTGACATTGTGCTCGGTTCATACAAGTTACATTGGCCCCGTTCAACATTTTCGAGCCTCTTACGGGTTAATTTTATGCTTGTTTTACATTTTCACTCATTGACGTCATGTTTTTATGCCTAAGTTTAACTTTTTGCTAATTTACGATGTATACTCAAATCGGAAGTCCGGTGACTACATGGTCGATTCCTATGAGTTATATTGGTCCCGTGCTAGTTGATCGTATCTCTTACGGGACCATATTGTGGTTGTGACTACATGGTCGATTCCTATGAGTTACATTGGTCCCGTGCTAGTTGTTCGTATCTCTTACAGGACCATATTGTGGTTGTTTTATGTTTTGACCCTTTAGCAGCGTGTTTTTATGCCTAAGTCTTACTTTTGGCAAATTTACGTCATATAATCAAACTGGGAGTCCCATGGCCATGCGACCATTTCCTATGAATTACATTGATCCTGTACAAGGTGTTTCGTCCTCTTACGGTATCATTTTATGTCTGTTTTATATTTTCACTATTTCACCGCATGTTTTTATGCTTAAGTCTAACTTTTTGCAAATTTATGTCGTACACTCAAATCGTGAGTCACGTGACTACGCGGTCCATTCCTACGAATTACATTCATCTAGTCGGAAGTTTTCGTGCCTCTTTAGGGACCGTGTTGTGATTATTTTAAGTTTTCACCCTTTGATGGCATGTTTTAAGACCAAGTTCAATTATTTGTAAACTTACGTCGTACACTTAAATCGGGAGCTCCGTGACAACGCGATTGGTTCGTACGAGTTACATTGGTCCCACGTGAGGATTTCATGCCTCTTACAGAACCGTTTTGTGGTTGTTTTATATTTTCACCCTTTGATGGCATATTTTAATGCTTAAGTCTAACGTTTGGAAAATTTAGGTCGTATAATCAAACAGGGAGCTTCGTGACTACGCAATCCATTCCTACGAGTTACTTTGGTCCCATGCGAGGTGTTCATACCTCTTACGGGACCGTGTTGTGGTTGTTTTACATTTTCACCGATTGACGACATATTTTTATGCCTAAGTCTAGCTTTTTGCAAATTTACATTGTATATTCAAATCGGTATTCCCGTAACTTAATGGTCGGTTCCTATGAGTTACATTAGTCCCGTTCAAGGTTTTTGTGCCTCTTATGGGATAATTTTATTCTTGTTTTACGTTTTCACTCATTAGCGTTATGTTTTTATGCCTAAGTTTAACTTTTTATAAATTTTTGTTATATACTCAAACCGAAAGTCTTGTAATTACACGGTCGATTCCTACGAGTTACATTGGTCCCATGCTAGTTGTTTGTATCTCTTACGGGACCATAATGTGGTTGTTTTTTGTTTTAACCCTTTAGCGGCGTGTTTTTATGCTTAGTGTTACTTTTGGAAAATTTACATCATATTATCAAATCGAGAGTCCCGTGGCCATGCGACCATTTCCTACGAGTTACACTGATCATGTACGAGGTATTTTTCCTCTTACGAAACGGTTTTATGGCTATTTTACTCTTTCACCATTTTGACCGCATGTTTTTATGCTTAAGTCTAACTTTTGCAAATTTGCATCGTACACTCAAACCGCGAGTCCCGTGACTACGCGGTCATTTCCTACGAGTTACATTGGTCCGGTCGGAGGTGTTCGTTCCTTTCACGGGACCATTTTTCTGGTTATTTTAAGTTTTCACCCTTTGATGGCACATTTCAAGATCAAGTTCAATTATTTACAAATTTACGTCATACACTCAAACTGGGAGCCTCGTGACAATGCGGTTGGTTCTTATAAGTTACATTGGTCCCGTGCGAGGACCATTTTGTGGGTGCCTCTTACGGGACCATTTTGTGGGTGTTTTACATTTTCACCCTTTGATGGCTTATTTTTATGCTTGAGTATAACTTTTGAAAAATTTACGTCATATAATCAAACTGAGAGCTCTATTACTACGCGGTCTATTCATACAGGTTAAATTGGTCACGTGCGAGGTGTTCATGCCTCTTACGGTATCGTGTTGTGGTTGTTTTACGTTTTCACCAATTGACGACATATTTTTAGGCCTAAGCCTAACTTTTTGCAAATTTACAATGTGTATTCAAACCGAAATTCTCGTGACTATAGGGTGAGTTCCTATGAGTTACATTGGTCCGGTTTAAGGTTTTCGTGCCTCTTACGGGACAATTTTATGTTTTTTTTTATATTTTCACTCATTGACGACAATTTTTTATGCCTAAGTATAACTTTTTTCAAATTTACGTTGTATACTCAAATCGGATGTCCCGTGACTACATGGTCGATTCCTACGAGTTACATTGGCCCCGTGCTAGTTGTTCGTATCTCTTATGGGATCATATTGTGGTTCTTTTACGTTCTCACCCTTTTGCGGCGTGTTTTTATGCCGAAGTCTTACTTTTGGCAAATTTGCATCGTATAATCAAACTGGGAGTCCCGTGGCCATGCAGCCATTTCCTAGGAGTGACATTGATCCTGTACGAGGTGTTTCTTCCTCTTACGGGACCGTTTTATGGCTATTTTACATTTTCACTATTTAAACGCATGTTTTTATGCTTAAGTCTAACTTTATTCAAATTTATGTCGTACACTCAAACCGCGAGTCACGTGACTACACGGTCCATTCTTACGAGTTTTATTAGTCTCGTCGGAGGTGTTCGTGCCTCTTATGGAATCATTTTGTGGTAATTTTAAGTTTTCACCCTTCAATGTCATGTTTTAAGACCAAGTTCAATTATTTATAAATTTACGTCGTACACTCAAATCGGGAGCCCTGTGATAATGCATTTGGTTCTTACGAGTTACATAAGTCCCATCTGAGGATTTCGTGCCCCTTACAAGACCATTTTGTGGTTGTTTTACATTTTTACCCTTTGATGGCATATTTTTCTATTTGAGTCTAACTTTTGGAAAATTTACGTCGTATTATCAAATCGGGAGCTCCGTGACTTTACGGTCCATTCCTATGAGTTACATTGGTCCCGTACGAAGTGTTCGTGCCTCTTAAGGGACCGTATTGTGGTTGTTTTACGTTTTCACTGATTTACGACATGTTTTTATGCCTATGTCTAATTTTTGCTAATTTAGATTGTATATTCAAACCAGAATTCCCATGACTATGTGGTCGATTCATACGAGTTACATTGGTCCCGTTCAAGGTTTTCTTTCTTCTTATGGGACAATTTTATGCTTGTTTTACATTTTCACTCATTGACGGCATGTTTTTATGCCAAAATTGAACTTTTTGCAAATTTATGTTGTATACTCGAACCCAAAGTCCCATGACTACACGGTAGATTCCTATGAGTTACATTGGTCATGTTCTAGTTGTTCGTATCTCTTACAAGACCATATTGTGGTTATTTTACGTTTTCACCCTTTAGCGACGTGGTTTTATGCCTAAGTCTTAATTTTGGCAAATTTACATCGTATAATCAAACCGAGAATCTCGTGGCCATGCGTCCATTTCCTCTAAGTTGCATTGATCTTATATGAGGTGTTTCTTCCTCTTACGGGATCGTTTTATGAATGTTTTACATTTTCACCATTTGACCGCATGTTTTTATGCTTAAGTCTAACTTTTTATAAATTTACATCTTACACTCAGATCGTGAGTCACGTGACAACATGGTCGTTTCCTACGAGTTACATTGGTCCCGTTAGAGGTGTCCATGCCTCTTACGGGAGCGTTTTGTGGTTGTTTTAAGTTTTCACCCTTTGATGGCATGTTCTAAGACCAAGTTCAATTGTTATCAATTTTTCATCGTATTCTCAAATCGGGAGTCTTGTGACTACGCGGTCAGTTCCTACGAGTTAAATTGGTCATGTACGAGGTGTTCGTACCTCTTACAGGACCGTATTGTGGTTGTTTTACGTTTTCACCCTTTAACGGCATGTTTTTATGCATAAGTTTAACTTTTTGGAAATTTGCGTCGTGTACTCAAACCGGGAGCCCTGTGACTACATGGTCGATTCCTACAACTTACATTGGTCCTATGCTAGTTGTTCGTATATCTTACGGGACCGTATTATGGTTGTTTTACGGTTTCACCCTTTAAAGGCGTGTTTTTATGCCTAAGTCTTACTTTTTTCAAATTTACGTCGTATACTCAAACCGGGAGTCTCGTTTCTATTTCTATTAGTTTAAGCTCAATCCCAACTCTCTTATCTAGTGAAGAACCTGCCCGAGAGCTATCGCTAGATTTCATCTCAAATTGAGCTGAAGTTCTTCTTTCAAGCCTAACTAGGGGATTTGATTCCTTTATATCATTTCCGTAACTCTTATCTTATCTACGATAGGAGCAAACTCCACTTCTTCAAAAGGGAAAACGATTATAGATATATATATATATATATATATATATATATATATATATATATATATAGATGTAATTATATAAATAACAGTTAACGACTATATATAACAATTATATATATAGCTTTCAGCTATATATAACAATATATAGCTATATATAACTATTATATATAGATATACTGTTATATATGGCCGTAACAGCTATATATATAACAGATATATAACTGTTACAACTATATATGTAACAACTATATTTAACAGTTATATATAGCTATTATATATATATTTATAATGGTTATATATAATTGTATAACTGTTATATATATACACAACACACACATGCACACACGCACACAAATAAATGAATATTTTACTCTGGTAAAGGTGAAATACATAGAAAATCGTCTATCGTTGATATAAAACACTTACCAAATTGATTCGCAATTTAAGATCCTTCTAATAATCTCCATAGTTCTTAATCCTTACGTATTTACGCAAATATTTTCCTCGTGTATTCCTAAAAATCGTCAATTTTTTTTTTATCTTGAGCATCTATCTTCTGTTGTTGAATATCTATCTTCTGTTGTTGGATAACATTTCTCTCCTCGACTGATGCCAATTGTTCTCTTAGTTGTCTCACCTCGTCATCACGAGCCCTCAGCTGTCCAATTGTACTGGAAGCTTTAGAGGGCTTCGGTCCTACCCCCCATCCAACAATATGACCCGATCTTTTTCCAAAAACTTCAATCGATATCTCCTCTTGTAACATAAATGGTGCAATTGGTTGTGAGGATCTCTCTTTAAGCTCCACAAACTTCTCTGGCCATATTTAAAATAGTATAACCTCACAACTTAATTAGTTAACAAATTTTAAATTAATAATATAAAGAAGTCATCAATAAAGGATCTCTCGTAACATAATTAATTAATCAAAGATGTACATACACATTTTTCCTTTCATTTTGGATCCACCCAATCATTCTTTTTCTCACTCCAATGAGATGATTTAAAGAAGTCAATAATATGTGGTCTCTCACCACCCTTTTCTTCATCCTATTCATAAATGGAACCAATGAGAATATGATTATACATTGATAAGTAATTAAATTCATAATTTACAAAACGTGTCACCTCAATTGACATGGAAGCGGTAAATGATCGCAACCCATAAGTATGATTCCAAGGAAAACTAGTACATGCTAATTGACCTTTTAGTGACCATGCCTAATTAAAAACGTAACAATAAAATAATAAATGGGTCTTCAATAATGCAATATTTAAGGAATAACTAAATTACAAACATAATGAAATAAGAATTAGTAACTAAATTACAAACATAATGAAATAAGAATTGGTTGTGAGCATCTATCATGTACTTCCAATCGTTCGGTGTAACCCCTCCGTATGGATTATTTTTAGGGTCAACTCCATCCTTTAATAATTTATTGTAATGTAAGTACATTTTACTCCTCCAACCATTGTACCTCCGTGAACACTCCCTGTGAACAACATATCTGACAAACTCATCCTCATCATAGTTAACAATTTCGAATTTATCTTGCAAAATTTCTTTTTAATTAGAAATACACATAATAACATTCAAAGAATAACTAACTCGAAGAATCAAATACAACTACCCAAATCCTAACGATTACTGCATCTTGTGTCCCCAAATCAATTTCACTCCAACAAGTCACTCCATGAAGTGGTTTCGTATTTCAAACCTCAACTTCGATTTTCTGTCCTAGAGAAGGAGCATTTACACTAATTGGTGCCCCATCACCTTCCAACACACAAACTTCAAGTTTTCCATGTATTTTTACCGTTTTCTCGACTTTCATTCTAAGTGTTAATCCCCGAACTCGTTTTTTGGTTCTGGTGGTTGTACAAAAAGAAAGATCATAAAGTATCATAATAAATGTCAATTATTACCCAGTAAACTACTAATAAAATAATCAAAACAACTTACGTATCAAGGAAACATCCGGAATATCGGCCTGTATATCATCAACAACATCATTGACTGATGTTCTTTGTTGGAAACGCGTCAAGGAGTGACTCGAGTCTCATGTTTTAATAAAAAAAATATAGACAATTATATATACAAGAAGATAATTTAAACAAACTAAACAAAAATGACTTAGGTCAGGAAACAATTGACACTCAGCTTCCCAAACCAAACAGATCTCATAATAAAAAATCAACTGAGTCAAATATGATTTCCCTACACTCAAAAGAAAAGATTCAGCATATAGAATTCACTTCAGAAGAAACTCAACCAGTAGATCAATACAACCTCTCCCCAAAACATTTAGAACTCCCAAATAAAGAAATGAATTCAGCAGGATTGAAAGACTATAACTCATATCAAGAAGAAGGCTTAACAACAATTCCTTGAATTGAAGAACTCCAAATCTTTGCATCATGGTTAAATGTAAAATGGAACAATTAAGGATATAAAATTTTATATGTTGGAATGTAAAGTGAGTGGCATATAAAGCCACAAACAAAAGAATTAAAAGAATGATCAGAACACATCAAATGAGATTTGTTTTTTGTGGAACAAAGACTTGAAAGTTAATTTGGTAAAAGATAGAGATCAATTGATTCTCTTAGATATTCCTATCGAATTTTTAAACATATCAGTTCTTTTAAATCAACCTTGGTTAACATTTGGTGATTTTAATGTGGTCACAAATTCAGAAGAAAAGACAGGAGGAAAAGATATAGAATTTTAAGCTAATATCAGAGAAAAATTAAATTCTTGTACATCAAATCTAATATCTCAAACTGGTAGATTAGTACTAATAAGGAATGTTCTCCAATCAATGCTTGTATAGATCATATCAGTTTTATATCCTCCTAAAACTGTTATCAAAAGGATAAATTCATTATTCAGTGAATTCTACTGGGGATGCTATTCTAAATCAATAGTTAAAGTGGTCTGAAACATGTTTCCTATTTGAGTAAGGAGGTCTCAACTTCAGAGGTTTAGAAGAAATTATCATAGCATCAAATCTCAAACTCTATTGAAAATATAAGTGTGACCTTGAACTTTGGACTTCATTTTTGAGAAGTAAACATCATAGAGGTTTGTCTATAAACAAAGGTTCTAAAGTTCTAAAAAGAATAACAACAATTCAAGATAAAAAAAATTACGTGTCATGGAAACGTCAGGAACATGAAATTGTGTATTTTCGAAGGCATTGTCGTTTTATGTTCTTTGTTGGAAACGCACCGAGGAGTGGCTCGAGTTTCATATTTCAATGAGAAAGTAAGAAAATTATATATTAAAGAGGTAAATTTAAACAACCTAAACAAAAATGATTTAGGTATCATGGAGAATTTATTTTTAAAGAATCAAAGAATGTAAAAAGGTCAAAATTGGGTGAGTCAAAATCATTTTGTTATATATAATTACCCGCATTATTGCCCACTGGTGGTATTCGTGACATATTGATTTGGGTATTGAGTGCCTCCTCAAATGAGGCTTCTCCCGCTGTAGGGGAGGGAGAATAAGACAGAGAAGTGATCGTCATATAGGCACCATGTTCGAGACCCGCCAATACAAAATACAATTTAATTAGTGATGCAAAAAGGGTAAACAATCTATATATGTACTTTTAAAGTAAATTGAGGTAATGAACATAAACTTAATTTTAATTACACTACCTCACATGCATTACCTTCTCCATTTGAGGATTAGAATACTCATTATTATCATCACTGACATCATCACCACTGGACGAACTAAGATCCTCCTCACCCTCAGACAATATGTACTCATCATCATCTTGTACATTTATATTAAAATTTTGAGTCTTACCGAATCTGATCTCATTAGACACCAAAGCATTCAATCGCAATTGATTCTTCATAATATTATTCAGCCTTTCTTTCTCATATGCTAACACCATACGACCCGTATATCTAGGTTGAAGCCATTTTTTTCCTTTTGGGCATATTTTCGACTAAACACAAAAATAAAATAAAATAGAATGAACCTCATATTACATAACGAATTACACTAGATGAAAACATATAACTTGATTAATAAAATAAACTAATTTGACACATCACGTAATGAATTACACTAGATCGCGACATATAAACTTTGTCCACATACAAAACAAAATAGGAACACAACATTTAACATTACATATCATTATCAATATCAATATCATAATCCATTTTCTCCCAATCTTCTTCGTCATCTCCATACTCTAACATTGCTTCATAATCAATTACATCATCATAAATGTTTTCCTCCATTGGATGAAGAATCCTATCCCTAGGGATAACCTCGGGAATTCCATCATTCCTATGAAATTGAGTAGTAGTATCTTCAATGATAACTGGGATCACATTTTTTATTTGGACTTGTTGGAACATGTCACCCGATTCACGCAATTTTGCTGCCTCGATATCATCGTCATTAAACTTTGGTACATCACAGGTTCCCCGATGTTGGACTCGTTGTATGATTTTCCATTGTGGACCTTACTTTGTATCATTGACACAGAAAACTTATTGAATCTGGTTGGGCAAAACAGATGGATCATCTTTATACCACCGACTCTTGACATCAGTACTAATAAAATGTGAATCAATGCGATCTATCTTCCTACTGCCGGTGTTGAACTATTCGCATTGGAATAAAATGACTTTATACCCATAAATATATGTCATCTCATAAATCTTTCACCAGGAACTATAAAACTCTAACTCACGACCCTCGTGTTCCTCTTTGGAAACTAACCCACTGTTCTGACTCCTACGATGCATGTCTCGGTCCCTAGTATGGAATCGAACTCCATTGCAAATGTAACCCAAATACTGATTCACTATCACGTTGGCTCCATTTGCTAATGACCAAATCTCATTAGTTGCTTTAGGTGACCCTTGCGCTCGTAAAAAACTCATCTACATAAACAACATATGAAAGTCGTATTAAATTAATGTTAAAGTGATGCAAAATAACTTTTTACATGTATCTTACCCGTTCTTTAAACCACTTCAGAAATTTTTGGCATTGAATCTGAGTTATGTCACATTCATTTGGAATTTGAAGTAGAATTTTATGTTCCCTAATTATAGAAATTTGATTTATTAATAAATGAATAACAAAACAAAAAGATTCAATATCATGATTATTATAAATTGGAAATACGTACTCTAGATACGGCTCAACCTCATTAGGGATATACAACACAAACTAGTTAGCCATATTGAGATCCTTTTCAAACACATCAGGAGACCTTGAAATACATCCAAAAGGATGAACATTTTGGTTAAAGACTTCTAGACCTGAGCCACGTTCTCCACCATCATAATTGCATTCTTATTTGTTAAATACAGTTTCAACATGGCTCAAGTACATTGAGAAAAAATTTAAACACTCTTTCATGATGTACGTCTCCGAAATGTAACCTTTAGGCCTGGCTCGATTAGTTACAAATTATTTCAAAGTTCCAAGAAACCTTCAAATTAATAATAGTTAGATTATTATTACACATTTTACACATTTTCAAGGTATTAAACAAAATTAGCATTATAATAGTTGCATTTAACTTTCAATTGGAAACATCACTCGATATTATACTTGTCTAGCTAGTTTAGCCTCAGGTACCAAATGAACCGCCAAATGGACCATTACATCAAAGTATGCTGGGGGGAACTTTTCTCCATTTTGTAAAGTATCAGAATTATGCGTTCCTCTAATTTCTCCAAATCTGTCCGCACTAATGTTTGGGAGCAGAACTCCTGAAACCATTCACCCAACTCATCCAATGTAGTACAAATATGTTTATGAAGGTATACACGCATCCCAATGGTAAGAATTTTTTATAACAAGACTTGGCAATCATGGCTTTTAAGGCCCAATAATTTTCCAGCTTTTATAGTCACACATCTTGAGATTTTTGTAGAATAGCCATCTGGATACTTAACTGATTTCAAAAAATCATAGAAACAATCCCTCTTAATGTATATGTTGCGGGAGGCTTGATATAAGACCCATAAGGACGATTTTTTAAATGCAATTTCGTCCTTATGCCCATGTCTTCTAGATCAAGGCGTGATTTTTTTGTGACATTGTTCTTCCCATCTATGTTCAATATTGTTTCAAGAAAGTTGTCACATATATTTTTTTGAATGTGCATTACATCAAGGTTGTGATGAAACTTTAGTGTTTTCCAATACGGGAGCTCATATAAAATGCTTTTCTTTGTCCAGTTAAATTCTGTTGGGTCACGAGGCCTTTTCTTATTACTTGGATGCTTTCCAAACTTCATATTTGATAAGAAATCCAATTGATTTAGTACTTTTTCCACCAGTAACTCCAAGGATCGAGTTTTATTCTCAGATATACCATTAAATTCCTTACTCATTCGCCAAGTATGGTCCTCGGGCAAGTAACGTCGCCTAAGTAACCAATCTTACTTCGTAGGCATTGAGATAATTTATCCTCATTACATGGGGACAAGAAAGATAACCTTTAGTACTCCACCCAGATAAGTTATCATAAGCAGGAAAGCTATTTATCGTCCACATTACAGTTGCTTGCATCCAAAAAGTTTGTTGATTAGACGCATCATAAGTGAGTACACCATTTTCCCACAAATCGTTTAACTCATCGATCAATGGTCGCATGTAAACATCAATTTCTTTACCTGGGGCATGAGTCCCGAGAATAAGTAATTTCATCATGAAAAATGGATCCTTCATGAAGTTCCAGGGTTCCATATTATATGGCATCATTATCATAGGCCACATGCTATAAGAGGTGCTCATGTTCCTAAAAGGGTTGAACCCATCGGTGGCCAGGCCTAGCCTCACATTACGGGGATCTTGAGAAAAATCGGGATAAAGTAGATCAAATTCCTTCAACTCCCCACTATTATTCGGATGCGTTAATATCCGATCATCCATATACTTATCGTTGTTCCATCTCATGCTTGTAGTCATCTTCCTTGACATAAACAATCATTACAACCTAGGTTTCAATGGAAAGTAGCATAGTACCTTTTGAGGGATCTTCTTACCATTGCCAAAATTGGGCTTGTATCTGGACTTCCCACATATCGAACAATTATCAAGAGAAGCATTCTCCTTCCAAAAGAGAGAGCAATCATGTTGGCATGCATGGATTGTCTCATATCCCAAGCCCAATTCATGTAGCAACTTCTTGGCTTCATAAATCAACTTCGAAACTAAATTCCCTAGAGACAAAAGATCCACTAATACATCCATCAACATGTCAAATGAATTATTACTCCATTTACCCACAACATTCAAATGAAACATTGTAATCACAAATTTTAATAGCATATATGATTTGCAGCCCGAGTACACCTCATGTTTGACAACCTTTAGTAGTTTTTCGATATTTCTCACATCTTTTGTTTTTGTTTTATCATACACTTCGTCGGTCCCAAAATCCCTTGAATCACACCTCGTATAAGTCCCCCAACGAAAGTCTTCTACTAATTCAGGGAAGAAGCCATCCTCGTCTTCATTATCAGTAATTTTAACATCCGCGTCATCATCAGATTCATCGATTTGGTATTGCGAAATAGATTCTCCATGATGAACCCAGGTCTTATAACTTTCCATTATGCCATATCGTACTAAATAATACATCACAACATGGTCAATGTGCCAATAACAATTACAACAATTATTACATGGACTTTTGAATTGTACCATCTTTGCTCACTTTGTCCATTGCTCTGTTAACAAAATACTTAGCGCCCTCATGATACAGCTAACCTACTTTATGCATAAGTGTCATCCAACTCTTGTTCACTTCTTCCATATCTATTTTTTGAGGGATTACATAAACAACAATTGATTAATTAAATTTTACTTAAAAGTTACCTTTTTCCTTGAGGTCCTATATAGAAAATGAAAATCTCACTGTTAGAACCTTTGCAAAAATCATGGAATTTTATTTCAAAAATTATAATCAACCGAAGGGATAGCAAAGGCAGAGGGAGAGAAGAGGCAACCAGAGGGAGTGCAGAGGCGGTTGGCTGGAGGTTAGGGTTCATGTTTTCACTCAGTGGAGGTAACAAGTTGGAGGCAGGATTTGAGGCTTCACGGATCTTTTCACATTTATTTGTTTATTTTTGTTTAACGCATAACAAAAGTAAGTACGAAGTGAAATAAAATACTTTTGGCATCACAATTTTCTTTGTTGCCAAAAGTATGATATTTTTCTCAACACACTCCTATGTTGCCAAAAGTTAAGTCGTGTTTTGCAATAAACAAATATGATGATGAAGGCTAAAATTTCTCACCTTTTATTTTGCTAGCTTCCAGCTTGAAATTTTAACCTTTCACAACAAGTTTTATTTTATGTTGCCAAAAGTACAATGTAAAATGATCTTTTGGCAACATAATTAAGATTTTGTTGCCAAAAGGCTATTTTTGGCAACAAAAATAGCTAGTGTTGCTAAACATTGTTGCTAATGGTGCAAATTCTTGTAGTGAAAATGTTTGGGACCCAATTCCATAATTAGAAATTGAAATTATTATTGAGAATATTTCTTCTTCGAGTCAAAGCGTTGTAATAACCATATGTTTAAGCATATTTATTTTTATGAAATTATGGAAAATATGGATTAATTAAATTAAAGGGAGAAAATTTGAATTGTAATTAATCCGATTTTATGATAATAATTACTAGCGTGATGAGAGTTAGTAGTTATTGAAATAATATTATGGCCGGGGATGAGATACACGACAGTTACGTTATAAATATTTAGGACGCGTATGAGTCGCGTCACTAGTATGTATTTAGGAGTTTAAAAGGTAAATTATTTATATGTAATTCGGATGATTATTTTGAGTGCGCCAGAGTGTTCGAAAGGGTCGAAATAGTCAGAAAACACTACTCGAGTATTTAAATTGGAGTCCGAAACATTTTAGCCCAAAACGACACCCCGGAGGGGTATTTTGGCCTTTTGGAATTTTTGGGTAATTAAATGGACAAAAATTGAGTTTAATTAAAAGCATTGAGGGTTAATGGTCTGTCAGTTTCAACTTACGTGAGAAAGAGAGAAAAGAGAGAAAGAGACCTAAGGAAGAAGAAGACTCCAATGGAGCCCGAAGCTAAGAACTCAAACTTACACTCCAAAAATTACACCGGCGCGTAGATCGGGTCAATAGGATCATTCCTATACCAATTTTAGTCTGAGAATCAGAAGTTCATTTTGAGGAAAGTGTTTATCTTGCTCTCCTTCTTAGCATATATTGTTCTTGTTAATTTAGGTTTGGTGATATAACCTTGGAACAATGAAAACTTAGGTTTAATTAGACTAAATGATGAAGAAAACTTATGAATTGGAGATGTGTATTCATGTAGAGGTCTTTCCCTTGATTAGACTAATAAAATCTGGAAATCTTATGTCTTATTCACGAATTATAAAAAGATTTTGGGGAAATTAAAATTCTGGGTTCATATTTAAGAGAATTATTGGAAGTTTAAGAGATTGCTTAATTCTGATTGATTTTATAAGGATTTGACCTTTAATTCGTGTTAAAAAGTTTCTTAAAATGATTGTAATTAGTGTAGGAACATTTGATTTTGATTGGGATGAGTATTCATATGTTTTTTAGGATTAAAAGTTGAGAAAAATCGAAGTTGGGGATGAACTGGGTCTGTTCGGAATTTTCGTTAGAAGACCTGCCCAGGTCGTTTGAACGACCTCGTTCGAATGAGACTTCTAATGAGATTTCCAACGACCTTTCTAATGAGTTATTGAGTTCGTTCGAAGAGGGAACTGTGTTCTAACGAACTCGTTCGAACGACCTCGTTAGAACGAGAATCCTGGAACTTCTAACGAAATTCCAGAATGGGTTTTTAGGGTTTGTTTGGGTTGGAAATCTTTCTAGGGTAATCTATATAAGTGTCTTAACCTTCGTGATTACAGATTTTAGTATTTGGGTTATGTGATTACCTATTAATGTATATAAGTTGTCTGCATGCTTATTACTTGGAATATCACATGTATGACATACCTAGCTACTGACTATCGAACGGGGATTAACGCGTTGTGGACGACCATATCTTGTGTGCCTCGGGATATTTTGAGTCATACCACTAGAGCATGGAACCTAGGTACGGTCTATCTGTGAGAATGATAGAGATGAAGGTCGTATGGGTGCGTAGATATGTGCGTAGTCCATCAGCTTGGGACTATGTTCGCCTCCAATATGTGTATATGTTTCATTGGTTCTTGAGAGATCGAACCTGTTGTCCTTTATGTGTGAGCGTTGCAATGGGACTAGATAGCCGAGTATGCCTAGCACAAGGGGTTTCTTAACCATGAGTGTTGTATAGATATGTTTGTATGTATCCATAGTGAGATTTTATATATGTATACTAAGTTCCATTCTTTGTTTCTTGTTGGATACTTTATTAAAGTATATACTTATTGGGTCACCAGTTGGGAATATAATGATAATAGAATGAGTCATAACATCCTTAAACCTATTCCTAAATAATAATAATATATTTATTGCGGTTTATTAGTTATTGTATCAGGCATAGCAATTATCCTACATAAAGTCAGGTAAAGTGACGAGACTAGTATGGGTAGTTAGACTCGCTAGGTGTGCACATTAGATGAGAGGTGAACATCTCAAGTGAGTACGCTAAGTTAACATGGTTAATATATGTTCTAATTAAATAAATTTAAGCACTTGATATATTTAAACTGTTTTCTACTCGGGCTCTGACCCGTTTTTCTACAGATCTCTTCTCTTGTTCAATTATTTTAGGTGATCAGCCACAGGGACACCAGACTTAGAAGTTTCCATTCCTTTGTCGAGTTGTAGCTGCTGTGGAAGCTATAGGATATTGCTAGTAGACATTTCTAAGTCTATTGCTCCTTATCTATCAGTTTTCTATTTCAGTTGGACATGTCATCCCTCCTATTTACATTCAGAGATTTAGAGTTATTTCATTTCATTATTAGACTTTAATTTCATGTCATTGGATTATTGTATGGGATTTGACTGCATGTGTTGCTCTAGTTTCTTATTTATATTCAGTTAGTTTTCTTTATGCTATTGTGATGTATGATGACGGCTTTACATATTCACTTTGATGTTGATGGTTAATAACAAGATAAAATTTTGACACCAACCTTTTTAAATATTAGGTGGTTAGTTTTATTAAATTAAAATTTGAGTTTTTGGACAGTGATGCATTATCTGAACCAACTTGATATTATGAAATTAATTAATTAAGGACTGATGACCCGGTAATTAATTAGGCGGGGTGTCATAGGTGGTATCAGAGCATCAGGTTTTAGTGTCCTTAGGATCTGAACGACTTATTGTGTTTTGCGTAGCGTTCTTTGATATAGAGACCTATATTTTAGGATTGTTGTACTCTTTTTGTATATTACATTCTTCAGCCACTTTGAGATAATAGTTGTAGACTTATGAAACTTTTCTCTTCTTTCAGATGCCTCCTAGACATGCACAGAGAGTTCCCAGGGATTCCCAAACCAAACCTCACCCTGCACCAGCTCAGGGAATGATGAATTCCACTGAAGTTGCCGCCATTATAGCTCAGGCAGTAAATGCGGCATTAGAAGTTGTGCAGTAGGCACCACGTCAGGCACCGGTGGTGTCTTCGGTTCAGGCCCAAGCCTTCCCGTCTGCTTGGGAACGTTTTAGGGATGCCGTCTAGAAGGTTCATCCTCCGGAGTTTACAGGGAGTTCCGATGTGATAGTAGCGAGCCAATGGAAGAAGGATATCCAGAGGAATTTGAGGATGCATGAGTGCACGGAGGTACAGAGTCAGATACTATCCACATTCAAATTAGTGGGAGCAGCGTTGCACTAGTGGGAATCTATTACCACCGCTGAGGAGCGAGACACACTCACTATTCGATACTTTTGGGTGCGGTTCGATCGTAAGTATTTTACATCGGACGTTCAGATAGAGATGAGACGGAAATTGGTAAACTTAAATCATGAGGGAAAGACAGTGGAGAAATACGAGGCAGAGTTTATCAATCTTCTAAATATTATACCGGATGAAATCCCGACGGAGGAGAAGAAGATTCAGCATTTTGTGGATGGGTTGATAAGGAGAATCCGCTAGCATTTTATAGATAATATTTCTTTGGCCACCTATTCAGACGTGGTTAATCCATCAATACTCCACTGCCAGGACCATCGTTTTCATCTGACAGAGATTAAGCGAGTAGGAGAGTCAAGCTAGCAGGGCAGGACATGAGGGAATGGTGCCAGTGGGGCACAGGCAGTTCAGGGTCAGCACAGGCACAGTGACCAGGGTTATCAATAGGGGGATCCTAAGAGGTTCAAATCAAGAGGTTTTAGACATGGGCAGGGAGGTTTTTGACATGGCCAACAAGGTCAACAAGGCCAGCCGTAGGTTCAGCAGGGACATAATGGCCAAGGGAGGAATGGAAACGTCCATCAGGGCCGGGGACATCAGGGATAGAGGGGAGGACCCTTCCCAGGGAGATGTTTCACGTGTGGCAACACTGGCCATAAACGCTTGGACTGCCCATAGATGGGTAGAGGCCAGTAACAGCAGCAGAAGGGTTCTCGTCAGGAGCCCCATAAACATTTATTTCTCGCAGCTCTTCTAGCACTGCCACAGATGGAAGTTCTGCCACCCATTCCAGCTGCCCCAGTTCAGCAAGGGCAGCTTCAGTTTGAACGAGTCTATAATCTTCACCAGGCCGCAGTCCCGTAGTACCCGCCTGTGATTGAGGGTATGTTTTCTATCCAGGGGACTTTGGGGCGCATTTTATTTGACATGGGAGCCACTCATTGTTTTATTTCCATGGGGTTTGCACATACTACTGGGTTATTTGATACAGCAGAGGGTATGATCACTTGTGTGGATTCGTCGTTGAGTAGGGGTTCCGTTATTTCCTTTATTTTTCAGGGAGTGGGTATAGAGATTGGGAGGTTTATCATACCCGCTGACATGCTCGTATTAGATATGTCCGAGTATGACGCGATTGTGGGTATGGATTGGCTTGTCAGGTATAGGGCCATGATTGATTATTTTAGTAAGAGTATAGTTTTTTCCATACCCGGGAAGGAGATGTTTCTGGTGGTGATGCCTCTCTCTGAGGGAGGATCATCCACTCATTTATACTATATAGAGGATGAGACCTCTACGGAAGTCGTGGTACTGTTTGATTCTATTCCTGTAGTTCGAGATTTTGTCGATGTGTTTTAGGAGATTTCGAGGTTACCACTGAGTAGAGAGATAGACTTTGCCCTTGATTTAGAGACAAATACTCGACCGATATCTCGCGCACCTTATCGTATGGCTCCAATAGAGATGAGGGAGTTACGTGACCAGATTGAGAAGTTATTGGGGCAAGGGTTTATCTGTAGGAGTACTTCTTCGTGGGGTGCTCCCGTAGTGTTCTTTAAGAAAAGGGATGGATCGTTAAGGTTATGTGTTGATTACCGGGAATTGAATAAAGTCACGATACGGAACAAATATCCGTTACCTCGAATCAATGACTTATTGGACCAGTTGAGAGGAGAGACTTTCTTTTCGATTTATTTGAGATCGGGATACCATCAGTTACGTATCAGGGAACAGGACATGTCAAAGACTTCTTTCTTGACGAGATATGGTTCCTATGAATTCAGGGTTATGCCTTTCGGGCTAACCAATGCCCCAGCCATGTTTATGGACTTGATAAACAGGGTGTTCAAAGAGTTCCTGGACCAGTTCGTCGTCGTCTTCATAGATGACATTCTGCTTTACTCGCAGATCGAGGAAGAGCATGCCGAGAACTTGAGGCAGGTTTTGCAAACTTTGCATCAACATGAGTTATACGCAAAATATGAGAAATGTGGGTTTTGGATGAAAGAGGTTCAATTTTTCGGGCATATCATCTCTGACAGAGGGTTATTAGTGGATTCGGGGAAGGTGTCAGCGATGAGGGTGTGGGGACACCCCACGACACCGACCGAGTTACACAGTTTCTTTGGTTTAGCCGAATACTACAGGAGGTTCATTCGAGGGTTTTCAAAGATAGTGGGTCCGTTGACGCATTTGACTCGTAAAGGGGTGCCATTTATCTGGAGTGCCGCCGGTCAGTTAGCCTTTGATGAGTTTAAAGATAAGTTAACCTCAGTACTAGTGTTAGCATAACCCAAGCCGGGAGTGGAGTATCTAGTCTACACTGATACGTCCTTGTTAGGACTTGGAGGTGTACTATAGTAGGAGGATCAGACTATAGCTTATGCTTCCCGTAAGCTTGAGCCTCACGAGAGGAATTACCCCACCCACGATTTAGAGTTGGCGGCGGTGGTGTTTGCACTTCGAATTGGGAGACATTACCTCCTAGGGGAGAAATTTCATTTATTCATGGACCACAAGTCATTACAGTACCTCTTCACGCAAAAGGAGTTAAATATGTGTCAATGTTGGTGGATTGAGTTCGTGAAGGATTATTAATTTGATATCAAATACCACCCAGGGAAGGCTAATGTGGTAGCAGACGTGTTGAGCCGTAGGCTAGTCGGTGAGGTGGCCGAGGTGTGGAAAGCGAAATGGAAGGAGTTAGGAAACCAGGATGCGATGGCTCGATCATTTATATCTGTGATGACGGTTACGCCCCAAATTATTATGGGAGTAGTACAGGCTCAGGCAGATAACCCGTTCTGCCAAAGTCAGATAGTGAAGCTTCTAGCCGAGGGGGAAGAGTCTTATACCGTGGGTTCAGACGGGGGTCTACATTTCAATGGGAGATTGGTTGTTCCCGAGGGTGAAAAGTTGCGACACAAGGTGACGACAGAGTCTCGCGGTTCCCAATTTTTGGTACATCTCAACGGGGATAAGATGCACCAGGATATGCGTAGACGGTACTAGTGGAGCAGGATGAAGAAGGACATTGCCGAGTTTGTTTTAAAATGTGCCACTTGTCAGCTAGTAAAGGTGGATCATCAAAGACTGGGAGGACTTCTGCAACAAATAGAGATTCCTATGTGGAAATGGGAGAGCGTTTGCATGGACTTCATTACGGGATTACCCACGTCGCAGAGGGGTCACGATTCGGTATGGGAGATAGTGGATCGGCTGAACAAGGTATCCCACTTTCTTCCAGACTGGACAAACTACACCATGGGACAGTACGACCAGATATTAAGTAAAAATAGTGAAACTCCATAGAGTGTCTCTCAATATCGTGTTTGATAGAGATAAGGTGTTTGTGTCTCGATTTGGGGAGAGTTTTCAGGAGGCGTTAGGTACGGAGTTGCGACTGAGCACAACCTATCACCTGCAGATGGATGGTTAGACCGAGCGAATGAATCAGATGTTGGAGGACGTGTTATATATGTACATAATTGATTTTGGGGGAGGCTGGGAGGAGTACCTTCCACTGGTGGAGTTTGCCTATAACAACTCCTACCAGTTTACTATCGGTATGGCTCCATTCGAGGCACAATACATCAGAACTTATCATTCCCCAGCATGTTAGATAGAGGTGGGCGACAACAAGTTACTTGGTCTGAAAGTGATTCAGGATACTTCGGAGAGGATATAGTTGATACGGAGCCGTATTCGGGTTGCTCAAGATCGACAGAAGAGCTACGCTGACGCTCAAGATCAACATTATAGATCAGGTGTTACTTCGGGTGTCTCCTATAAAGGGAGTTATGCGTTTTGGGATGAAGAGAAATTGGTGCCTAGGTATGTAGGGCCATTCCCCATTATCGAGAGGATTGGGCCAGTTGCTTATACACTTGGGTTGTCGGAGCACTTGCATAGAGTCCATGACGTGTTCCATATCTCTTGGCTGAGGAGATTTCTTCGAGATGATTTGGACCACACACACATTGAATTGGAGGAGATAGACTTACAACCTGATAGATCCTACGAGGAGGGGCCGGTTTCTATTCTAGACCGTAGCGAGAGTTAGTTGAGGTCGAAAATAGTACCACTAGTACGTGTTCAGTGGTGGCACCATAATGTTGACGAATCAAACTGGGAGCGCGAGGATGACATGCGTGAACGATATCCAGAGATATTCTTTCCAGGTATATATTCTTTTTCAAATTTCGGGACGAAATTATGTTATTAGGGGGAAGTATGTAATACCCCGTATTTTTATGCATATTTATTTTCATGATATTATGGAAAATGGGGATTAATTAAATTAAAGAGAGAAAATTAAAATTGTAATTAATCCGATTTTATGATAATAATTACTAGAGTGATGAGAGTTAGTATTTATTGAAATAATATTATGGCCGGGTATGAGATACACGACAGTTATATTATAAATATTTGGGACGCGTATGAGTCGCGTCACTAGTATGTATTTGGGAGTTTAAAAGGTAAATTATTTTTATAAAACTCGGATGACTATTTTGAGTGCGCCAGAGTGTTCAGAAGGGTCGAAATAGTCATAAAACACTACTCGGGTATTTAAATTGGAGTCCGGGACATTTTAGCCCAAAACGACACCCCGGAGGGGTAATTTTGCCTTTTGGAATTTTTAGGTAATTAAATGGACAAAAATTGAGTTTAATTAAAAGCATTGAGGGTTAGTGGTCTATCAGTTTCAACTTACATGAGAATGAGAGAAAAAAGAGAGAGACCCAAGGAAGAAGAAGACTCCATTGGAGCCCTAAGCTAAGAACTCAAGCTTACACTCCAAAAATTACACCGACGCGTAGATCGGGTCAAGAGGATCGTCCCCATACCAATTTTAGTCCGAGAATCATAAGTTCATTTCGAGGTAAGTATTTATCTTGCTCTCCTTTTTAGCATATATTTTTCTTGTTAATTTAGGTTTGGTGATATAAACCTGGAACAGTGAAAACTTATGTTTAATTAGACTAAATGATGAAGAAAAATTATGAATTGGAGATGGGTATTCATGTAGAGGTCTTTCCCTTGATTAGACTAATAAAATATGGAAATCTTATGTCTTATTCACGAATTATAATAAGAGTTTTTGGCAATTAAAATTCTGGGTTCATAATTACAAGAAATATTGGAAGTTTAAGAGATTTCTTAATTTCGATTGATTTTATAAGGATTTGACCTTTAATTCGTGTTAAAAAGTGTCTTAAAGTGATTGGGATTAGTGTAGGAACATTTGATTTGGATTGGTATGAGTATTCATATGTTTTTTAGGATTAAAAGTTAAGAAAAATTGAAGTTGTGGAATAACTGGGTCTGGTCGAAATTTTTGTTAGAAGACCATCCCAGGTCGTTCGAACGAGACTTCTAACGAGATTTCCAAAGACCTTTCTAACGAGTTGTTGAGTTCGTTCGAAGTGGGAACTTCGTTCAAACGACCTCGTTCGAACGAGAATCCTGGAACTTCTAACAAAGTTCTAGAATGGGTTTTTAGGGTTTGTTTGGGTTGGAAATCTTCCTAGGGTTATCTATATAAGTGTATTAACCTTCGTGAGCAATGGGTGGCTAAAGTTTCCAAAGTGTTAAGGAATTTAGGGGAATAGTACTTGGGTTATTGAATTTGTGTGTAAACCTAGGAGGGGATGTAAGTCCTAGGGTGGCTATATATATACCGGTATCGAGGAGAGTAATGGCATTAATAGTACTTACAAATTTTAGTATTTGGGTTATGTGATTACATATTAATGTATATAAGTTGTGTTCACGCCTATTACTTGGAATATCATGTGTATGACATACCTAGCTACTGGCTATCAACTGTGGGTTAACGCATTATGGACGACCATATCTTGTGTGCCTTCCGGGGATTTTGAGTCGTACCACTAGAGCATGGAACCTAGGTACGGGCTATCTATGAGAATCATAGTGATGACGGTCGTATGGGTGCGTAGGTATGTGCGTAGCCCATCGACTTAGGACAATGTTCGCCTCCAATATGTATATATGTTTCATTGGTTCTTGAGAGATCGAACATGTTGTCCTTTATGCGTGAGCATTTTAATGGGACTAGATAGTCGAGTATTCCCAGAACCAGGGGTTTCTTAACCATGGATGTTGTATAGATATGTTTGTATGTATACATAGTGAGATTTTAGATATGTATAATAAGTTCCATTATTTATTTCTTGTTGGATACTTTATTAAAGTATATACTTATTGGGTCACCAGTTGGGAATAGGATGATAATAGAATGAGTTATAACATCCTTAAACTTATTCCTAAATAATAATAATATATTGGTTGCGGGTTATTAGTTATTGTATCAGGTATAGCAATCACCCTACATAAATTCAGGTAGAGTGACGAGACTAGTATGTGTAGTTAGACTCGCTAGGTGTGAAAATTAGATGAGAGGTGAACATCTCAAGTGAGTACGCTAAGTTAACATGGTTAATATATGTGCTAATTAAATCGATTTAAGTTCTTGTTATATTTAAACTATTTTCTACTCGGGCTCTGACCCGTTTTTCTGCAAATCTCTTCTCTTGTTCTACTATTTTAGGTGCTTAGCCACAGAAACACCAGACTTAGAGGTTTACATTAATTTGCCGAGTTGTAGCTATTGTGGAAGCTACAGGATATTGCTAGTAGACGTTTTTAAGTCTATTGCTCCTTATCTATCAGTTTTCTTTTTCAGTTGAACATGTCGTCCCTCCTATTTACATTCAGAGATATAAAGTTTTTTTATTATTAGACTTTAATGTCATATCATTGGATTATTGTATGGGATTTGACTAGATGTGTTTCTCCAGTTCCTTATTTATATTCTGTTAGTTTTCTTTATGCTATTGTGATGTATGATGACGGCTTTACATATTCACTTTGATGTTGATGGTTAATAACAAGATAAAATTTTGATACCAACCTTTTTAAATATTAGGTGGTTAGTTTTATTAAATTAAAATTTGAGTTTTTCGAATGTGTTGCATTATCTGAACCATCTTGATATTCTGAAACTAATTAATTAAGGATTGATCACTCGATAATTAATTAGGCGGGGTGTCACAACCGTGCACTCATATGCTCCTAACTCACGGATAATTCAAATTCAAATAAAGCTGCAGTATCCTTTGAATAACTCTCATAAAATTGTTTCCCCTATTGTAATAGAATCACTATTTCATTTACTCCTATAAATTTACAATTATTTTGGCTGAAATAATCAATGAGAATAATAATTCCTCTAAATATAGTTTCATAATCTTTCATGGTATCAGAGCTAAGGCTCATTAGCATCCGTGTCGACAAATGGTTTTTCAGTTAACATTGCCTCATTGCCTCAACTAATTGCAATTTTTCCAGTTAAATTAAAACCTACAAACTATTTAATCTGGAGAACTCAAGTACTTCAACTTGTAAAAACAATGAGGTCACTCCTCTCATTGAAGAAGACCCACCTAAGAAATGTGATGAAGAATGAAAAGTCACAAAAGAATATCAAGAATGGTAAAAGATGGGCTTGATCGTGAAAATATGTATTTCTAGCACTCTAACTCAAGAATGCATCTTTCTTACAGTTGGGTGTGAAACTGCTAAGAACTTTTGGGAATGCCTTGAAGAAAATTTCTTCAATCAACCAAAGAAAGAGAATTTCATCTTGAGGAACAAGTACATGAAATTAAGCTTCAAGGAAAGACACATGATGAATATATCGAGGAATTCAAAATTTTATGTAATGGACTGGAAGCCATACACAAACCTCTAGATGAAGACAAAGAAGAAACCCAAGAAATTTATAGTATAGTTTTAATTATTTCAACTCACTGTTCTTCGGATAGTTCGGGTGACTTTTTATACACTAATATGACATTGAAAAGATACTATAAGCTAGGAAAGTTTACATTATTTCATTGGTGTTCCTGTTTTGTCGCTTGAGTTGGTAGTTATCTTAGTTAATAAAGTCTTGGGTTGCTCGACAAATTTAGCTCCTAGTGGCTGATCAATTTAAGGGATTTATCACTCCCCGACAAGCTGGAGGGAAGTAGTACGCCCAGCTTCGAACGAAGAAGACAAAAGGTAGAATTTTGAAGGGCTTTGGTGAAAATATCTGCATCTTTGGAATAGGAAGGCACATAGGATGTAACGAGAGAGCCCTGGGCAACATTTTCATGGACATAGTGAAAGTCGAGTTTGATATGTTTGGTGTGAACATGGAACACCGGATTGGTGGATATGGAGACTTCGATTTCATTATCATAAAATAAAATAGGAGGATGATTAAGGCGTAACCCATTGTCTCGTAGAATGAAAGAATCCCATGTGAGATCGGTAGTCGTGGAAGCCATGGAATGATACTTAGCTTTAGCGCTAGAATGGGAAACCGTTGCTTGTTTTTTGTAAGTCCATGAAATACAATTAGAACCTAGAAAAAGGTAGGAACCACTGGTGGATCATCGGGTATCAAGACAACTCACCCAATTGGATTTTGAAAAAGTATACAAACTTAGTGGAGAGTGAGAGATTACACGAATGTTGTGGGTAACAGTACCACATAAAAAGCGAAGGATATGTTTAACTTCTTAGAAATGAATAATGCTAGGGTTGTGCATGTATTGACACATGGTGTTAACAGCATGACAAATGTTCGGGCGTGTCAAAGTGAGGTATTATAGGGCACCAAAAAGGATATGATAGGATGTTGCATCAACGGATACTCCACCATAAAGATGGAGACGAGGTTTTTGGGCAATGGGAGTGGCAAGGTGATGACAATTAGTGATGGATGCTTTGGTGAGAATATCCAGTGCATATTTTGGTTGAGATAAAAATAACCCATCCCGATGATGAATGACCTCGATGCCCAAGAAGTAATGTAAATCGTTGAGGTCCTTTAAGGAAAATTCAAGGCCAAGACGGGAAATGAGACAGTGCATATGACCAAAATTATTCCCGATAACAATAATGTCATCCACATAAACAAGGAGGAGGATGGTCAGTGACCCACGACGAAACACAAATAGAGAGGGGTCAGCATGGCTGCAAAAAAAATCAAGTGTAATAGAAACTGGATAAAGCGGTCAAACCAAGCACGATGGGCCTGCTTGAGGCAATAAAGAGCATGACAGAGGTGACATACATTATTCGGAAAGTGAGAGTTAAGAAAACCCAGAGGTTGCTCCATAAAGACCACTTTTTTTAGGTCACTATGTAGGAAAACATTTTTTACATCAATTTAATGAAGAGGCCACCAATGAGTGACAACAACTGAAAGTACCAAACGAATAGTAGTCGGTTTAATAACGGTACTAAAGGTGTCTACAAAATCCACCCCGATAAGTTGATGATAACCCTTTGCAACAAGGCATGCCTTAAACCGTTTAATGAATCCATTAGAGTTGAGTTTAGTTTTGTAGACCCAACGAGAGCCAATAACATGCATTTGTAGGGTGCGAGGGACAAGATCCCATGTATGATTATGTTTAAAGGAAGAAATCTCATCTTGCATAGCACGAAACCAACGTGGAGATTGGAGTGCAGTGATAAGGGATTTACGTTCTCTGGGGTCAGTTGAGTGAAATGAGAGAAGATAAGTAGGTTAGTTTTATTTAAGTTTGCAATGAGTGAGCATCGGATGGGTGTTTGTGGGGGGTAGGGAAGGTGGATTTAGTTCAATTATGCGAGGTAGGGTCGGGAGATTATGTGTTGTAATAGGGGATAGTTCAATAGGAATTTGAGGTATATCAAGGGTGGGGGCTGCCTGGGAAGAGGAGGAGATCACAATTTCTATTGGAGGAGTAAATGAAGGTTGAGGGGTGGCATGCACCTGTAGTGGAGGGCTAGAAACAAAGTCGGGTAAGTGTGGAGGTGGTAAGGGGGTGTAATAGTTGTTTGTATAGTTGAGGTGGAGGATTAAATATCAGAGCAGGTGTGGAAGGAGCGTATGTGGGAAGGTGAGGAGTTGGGTTTATCATACGAAAAAATGGTTTCATTAAAAATGACATAGCGGTAGATGTAGATCCGTTTAGTGGGGGTGTGGCGGCAAAGATATCCTTTATGCTCAGCACTATATCCAATAAAAACACACGGATAGGATTTATGATCAAATTTATTCTTGAGTATGCTCGTAAATAGGGAAAACATCGACACCCAAAAAATTTTAAGGAATGATAATCACGGTGGTGGTCATGTACAGGGTAAAATGGAGATGTCATTGATATGCCCCAAGTGTCACCTCGGCTCAGGGATACCAACCTCGGCCATAACCAGTACCCTCGGCCATATGAGGGTCGGCCCTAGCCGACATCACTACCAACCTCTTCAGGGGAGACTG
The DNA here is from genome assembly GCA_949130495.1 of Sambucus nigra. Classification (NCBI taxonomy): domain Eukaryota; kingdom Viridiplantae; phylum Streptophyta; class Magnoliopsida; order Dipsacales; family Adoxaceae; genus Sambucus; species Sambucus nigra. The sequence goes on from OX422215.1 coordinate 252,411,133, forward strand.
CATGAATCAGGGGGCTGACAGTTCGAATGATCACCCGGGTGATGACAACCTCGGCCGAGGTTACATGGAACCACACTACTACTAAGGGCGACCTCATCAATAATTCAGCCGATGTACCAGGCACATGCCGGCTTAACCTCGGCCCAGGCCGACTTCGATTCCTTACCTCGGCTTCACTTAAGCCAAGACCTTCATGGCAGCTAGACCTTATCAACCTCGGCTTCTCCCAGGCCGAGGTTAAGACCAAGCACGAAGGCCGAGTACTTATTGACATGTGGATAAGGACACGTGGATACAAATGAGTTATAACAAATCACTCCCCACACATGGGGGGAATATTTCATCATCATTCTCTACATGTGAAAGTGACATATGTCTTCATCAGATTAGCTAGATCAACACACACATGTTCATTGCATGCATGGGGGGTACATTACACCCCCCGAGGTACTATATATAGAGGTCATCTTCTACCTTGTAAAAGGATCCGAAGTTAGTAACCCTAGCTGAAACTCTGTTCAAATACACAGTAGAGAGAGAAAGCTTGAGAGATTGTATCTATGGCCATTAGATACAATGAAGGACCACCCCAGGCACCAATGAAGGACCAGTCTGCACCCCAGCGGTGGAGGGACGTTACTGACCCTAGGCGCTTACGCTTGGGGAGGCAAGGAAACCCTTGCCCGGAGGACAGGTATGACGATCTAGAGGCAAAAGAGGTTCCGAAAGATTGCTGGGAGCCGTATGAGGTATCGAATAATACGGTACGTCCTCTTCAGCAGAGCCAAGGATGTATCGTCCGAAGAGGTGAAGAGGCCCAACAACGAGGATCAACTTTTGATCGATTGAGCAGAGGGTAAGCCTTTGAGAGGTTGGGCCCAGTGAATGACCTAAGACAGAGGTTATCCAGGTCAAGAAGTGCAACCAGGTCGCAAAGAGGAGACAGACCAGGTCGGCCTGACCAAGGCTGACCCCGTGAAAGAAGGGACAGAGACCAGGAAGAGGTCAACAGCCGACGTTGTTCTACGGCAGGGGAACCCTCAGTCCATCCCTTGGAGGTGGTTGGGGACAACCTCGATCAGGCCGATGGAAGGAGACCATGGAATGACTCTATCCAACGTCTTGAGGAGAAGATAGGAGACCTCATCAAAAGTAGGGACCCATTGCAAAGGGGTTACTCAGAAGGCTCTCAATTTGTGGCTAAGATAGTGAGCTTCCTGACTCCTGCTAAGTTCAAACCTCCCGTGATGTCTCCCAAGTATGATGGTAGCACCAACCCTGTACACCACATTGAGATGTATCAGTCAGCAGCAGACATCTACTCGATACCTGATGAGATGAAGTGTAGGGACTTCTCTGGGACCTTTATAGGAGCATCACACAACTGGTTTACTTCTCTTCCAAATAATTCGTTTGAGAACTTCAAGGGCTTGGCTGAACGATTCATTCACAACTTCTGCTTTGGGGTAAGACCTCAAAAGAAGACCACTCACCTACTGTATGTCAAGCAAGGCAAGGATGAGAGCTTAGGAGACTACATTGCCAGGTTCAACAAAGAAAAACTTGAGGTTGAATACTACAAAGAGAATATAGCCATGATCGCCCTCATAGGAGGTCTTCAGAAAGGAAAGTTGTTGTGGAAACTTGTGAAAGACCCTCCCAGGTCCATGGTCGAGCTACTGGCAACTGCGGGGAAGGTCATGAATGCCGAAGAGGCAATGGCCGCCAAGTATGAGGATGAGAACAGCGGTAGTAGTGGGAAGTCCCATAGAAAGAAAGATGGAAAGAAGAGGTCAGCCGATGACAAGTTCGCTCACTATACTCCTCTAACTGTGAGCTGTGAGCATATCCTCAACGAGATCAAGAATGACAGGACTCTGAGGTGGCCAGAGAAACTAAAGGCCCCACCACATAAGAGGAACAAAAACTTATGGTGTGAGTTCCACCAGGACCATGGCCATGTCACAGACAGATGCTTCGCCTTGTAGGATGAGATTGAAAAGATGTTAAAGTCCGGAAAGTTGAGGAAGTATGTTGATGGTAAGACACCTAAAGGGGGAAGAGATAACCCTAGGAAGAGATGAAATGATAGATGCCATGATGATGTCCCAGCTAGAAGAGATGATGATTCAGAAGGTAATGATGAAGACGATCCGGACCTCCCGTCGAAAGATGACAACACCCCGGTGAAGAGGGTTGGAATGATCTCCTTTGTTGTTGACACCATATACGGAGGACTTAGAGGACGTGGCTCTGAAGTGGCTGATAGGAAAGCTCATCTGGCAGAGGCCAAGTCAGCGGCCAAACATGAGGTTGTCAATTTAACGTCTTCCGATGCAGTGCATAAGAGAAATAAGGTGGACATGGACACCCTTATAGTTGGGTTCTCCCGACTCGACTTCAAAGGTATCTTAGCCCCCCGTGATGACCCTTTGGTAATAACAATAAGGGTGCATGGGTGCGAGGTGCAAAGGATCCTCGTGGACGGGGGGAGTTTAGCAGACGTGATGTTTTGGCCTTGCTTCAAGAGACTAGGTCTTAGCAGAGCTATGTTGGTACCCTATCATCATCCTTTGATGGGCTTCAGCGGCGAAAAGGTCCACCCATTGGGTATGTATGGGATGGACGTTCAGATGGGTGATGAGTGGCCTAAGAGGTTGACCCGAAAGATAAATTTTTTCATGATGGACGAAAATGTCTTCTCGGCCTACAACCTCATCATAGGAAGAGTGGCCCTTAAGGAATTTGATGTTGTGTCGTCGACGATCCACCAGATACTGAAATTCCCGACCCCCTATGGGGTAGGGGAAGTGCAAGGTGACCAGACCATAGCACGAGAATGTTACTTCAACTCGGCCGAAGAGAGAGAGGCCTATAAGAGGGCAACCACCACCTATAGCATTGATATATTGGACCCGAGAGATGAAACAAAGTTGAAGAAGGGAGAGGCCGTGGAAGAGGTAGAATCCATCGTCCTCAATGAAGACAAGCCGGAAAAAATGATCTAGGTCGAAAAATCCCTAAAGACATAAATCAAGGAATAGCTGCTAAACTTCCTTAGGAAGAGGCAGAGTGTCTTCGCTTGGAGTCACGCAGACATGCCCGACATCAACCCTGAGGTTATGAGTCACAAGCTCAACGTGACCAAAGATGCCAGGCCTATCAAACAAAGACGAAGAGTTTACTCCAGGGAGAAGTACGGAGTTATCCAGGAAAAGGTTAAAAAATTGGAAGAGGCTGAGTTTATAAGAGAAGTCATATATTCGGAGTGGTTATCGAATGCAGTCATCATGCCTAAAGCCAATGGGAAGTGGAGAATGTGTGTTGATTTCACTGACCTGAACAGGTCTTGCCCAAAAGACAGCTATCCCTTACCTCGGATAGATCAGATGGTGGATGCTACTGCAGGACATGAGCTCATGAGCTTCATGGATGCGTATTCAGGCTACAACTAGATCTTTATGGATGCGGAAGACTCAGAGAAGACAACCTTCATTACCGACAAAGGGACGTACTGTTACAAAGTGATTCTCTTCGGTCTGAAAAATGCAGGGGCAACATACCAACGTCTTGTGAATAAGATGTTCGAAGATAAAATTGGTAAGACTATGGAGGTGTATGTAGACGATATGCTGACGAAGAGCTTAAAAGCTTGCACTCATGTGGAAGACCTCGAAAAGACCTTCGATACTATAGACTTATACATGATGAAGCTCAACCCAGCGAAGTGTGTCTTCGGGGTAGGAGCTGGGAAGTTTCTGGGATTCATTGTCAATCAAAGAGGAATTGAAGAAAACCCTGAGAAAATCAAGGCTTTGCTTGATATGAAGACACCGAGGAGTATCAAAGACGTCCAAAGACTCACGGGGAAAGTGTTTGCACTTAACAGATTTGTTTCCAGGGCAACGGATAAGTGTCTTCCGTTCTTTAAAGTGCTTAGAAAGGCCTTCCAGTGGGACGAAGAGTGCGAAGAAGCATTCAACCAACTCAAGTCTTACCTTGGGTCTCCCTTGCTATTATCTCGGCCCATAGTAGGAGAGAAATTATATGTGTATCTAGCAGTCTCTGAATCGGCGATCAGTGCAGCCATAGTGCGGGTAGACGTTGGAATCTAAAGGCCTGTGTATTTCAACAGTAAAGCCCTTCAAGGGTCTGAACAAAACTACCCTCGTATGGAAAAGCTCGCCTACGCCCTGATTCATGCTTCAAGGAAGATGAAGCCCTACTTCCAAGCCCACTCCATGGTTATCCTCACCGACTCCCCACTAAGATAGGTCCTGCAAAAACCTGAGAAATCTGGAAGGTTGATGACTTGGGCCATTGAGTTGGGGGAGTATGACCTCACCTACCTAAGACAGCCATCAAGGGGCAGAACCTCGTAGACTTTATTACTGAGTTCACTTAGGAAGAGGCCGAGGTAAAGAATGATATAGAGGGAGCTGAAGGGACAAACAGTAGTGTCTTCCAAGTTCAGAAAGAGAGGACACCAAACGTCTTCCGAGGGAAGGAAGAGGTGGAACATAACGCATTCCGAGGCCAGAAAGAGGTCATACCCAGAAAGATCAGGGGCAGAGTAGCGGAGAACGAGGAGGATCGGTACCTCTTCAAGCAAGGAATCATGTCAGAGGGGGCCTTCTCATTAGATATAGACATTTAGAATCTCTTTGTTGATGGTTTCTCCCGTGATAGTGGAAGCGGTGCAGGGCTGATACTTTCAGCTCCAGATAGTGCCAACATTGAATACGCTTTGAGATTCAACTTCTAGGCATCTAACAACGAGTCAGAGTATGAGTCCATGATAGCAGGTCTCTCATTGGCAAAGACTCTGGGAGTAAGACGACTCCTACTTCATAGCGACTCAAGGTTAGTTGTCAATCAAGTGTTGGGAGTCTATGAAGCCAAAGACGAAAGGATGGCTAAGTACCTTAAGAAGGTAAGAACGATGTTAGAATATTTCAAAGAGACAAAACTGAAGAGAGTACCTCGACAAAGTAACAGCCACGCAGACGCATTAGCAAGGTTGGCCTCAGTGACGAAGACAGACGTCAGAAGGACAGTTCCGATCGAGGTCTTAGGAAAAGCGACCATTGAGGAAGAAGAGGTATGTAACCCTTGTTTCAATTTGAACCTAGGATATTCATGGATGTACCCCCTCGTCAGATATATCAAAGAGGGAGAGATGTCCAAATCCAAGCTAGAGAGGAGGAAATTGAGATATAAGGCTGCCAAGTTCTCGATAGTAGGAGACGTCCTGTACAAGAAGGGATTTCTCTTGCCTCTCCTCAGATGTTCTCATCCCACCGAAGTTCCCCGGGTCTTATAGGAAGTTCATGAGGGTTCTTGCTCCAATCACATAGGAGGAAGACCCTTGGCCAAGAGAATCATTACACAGGGATACTGGTGGCCAACCTTGGCCAAAGATGCTGCAGCTTATGTGAAGAGGTGTGATAAATGTCAGAGGTTCGCCTCTATTCCTCATCAACCTCATCAACCTATGATGTCAATCACTTCCCCATGGCCATTTGCAGTATGGGGAATTGACTTAGTAGGACCCCTACCAAGAGCTGCCAACAGTTACCAATTCCTGATAGTCGCCATTGACTACTTCTCAAAGTGGGTGGAGGCAGAGCCGATGATAACGATCACAGAATAGAAGACCTTCCAATTTATTTGGAGGAACATCATATGCAGACATAGCCTCCCCAACACTCTCATCTCAGATAATGGAACCCAGTTCAAGAACTCCTCTTTAGAAAAATATTGCGTAAGAGTTGGGATAAAGCAGTTCTTCTCATCTCCTGGTCAACCTCAGGAAAACGGTCAGACCGAAGTCACGAATAGAACAATCCTCGATGGAATCAAGAAGAGGTTAGAAGAAGCAAAGGGAAGATGGACTGAAGAGATTTACGCTATGTTATGGGCCTACAGAACCACGGCAAGAACACCGACAGGAGAAACCCCGTTCATGCTAGCCCATGGCTTAGAGGTCGTCATACCAACAGAAGTGGGGCTCCTAACCCATAGGGTTCAGACCTATGACCCTAATAAAAATGAGTAAAAGAGGAGACTAGACGTAAATATGATTGAAGAGAGAAGAGAAGACGCAGAGATCAGATAAGCAGCTTACCAACAAAGATCAATAAAATTCTACAATCAGAGGGTGAAGTCAAGACCCATCACCGTGGGAGACCTAGTGCTGAAGAAGACCTTATAGAAAACAAATAAGTTCCACCTAAACTGGCATGGTCCCTACAAAGTGACAGAAGAGGTTGTGCCTGGCACTTACAGGCTAGAAAACTTAGAAAGGGAACCTTTCGCTAACCCATGGAATGTTGATCACCTAAAGAAGTATTACATATGATGTTGCAAAGAGTTAATGTAAATGTACCATCTTATTAGGAAGAGGATATTGATGAGAGATCAGTTTTCGTATCAATTCTTGCTTCATTGTGCTCTAATGGTAGAAATTATGAGGATAACATCTTAGGTGATGACCTCAGACCCTTATAACATCACTCAATGGTGACAAGGTCTGAGGTCAGACACCATACATGGATGACCTCAGACCCTTATAACATCACTCATTGGTGACAAGGTCTGAGGTTAGACACCATACTTTGATAACCTCAAACCCTTATAACATCACTCAGTGGTGACAAGGTCTGAGGTCAGACACCATACTTGGATGACCTCAGACCCTTAACATCATTAATTTGGTGCAATTAATTATGAGGATAACATCTTCGGTGATGACCTCAGATCCTTATAACATCACTCAGTGGTGACAAGGTCTGAGGTCAGACACCATACTTGGATGACCTCAGACACTTATAACATCACTCAGTGGTGACAAGGTCTGAGGTCAGACACCATACTTGGATGACCTCAGACCCTTAACATCATTAATTTGGTGTGATTAATTATGAGGATAACATCTTAGGTGATGACCTCAGACCCTTATAACATCACTCATTGGTGACAAGGTTTGAGGTCAGACATCATACTTGGATGACCTCAGACCCTTAACATCATTAATTTGGTGAGATTAATTATGAGGATAACATCTTAGGTGATGACCTCAGACCCTTATAACATCACTCAATGGTGACAAGATCTGAGGTCAGACACCATACTTGGATGACCTCAGACCTTTAACATCATTAATTTTGTGAGATTAATTATGAGGATAACATCTTAGGTGATGACCTCAGACCCTTATAACATCACTCAGTGGTGACAAGGTCTGAGGTGAGACACCATCCTTGGATGACCTCAGACCCTTATAACATCACTCAGTGGTGGCAAGGTCTGAGGTCAAACACCATACTTAGATGGCCTCAGACCCTTAACATCATTAATTTGGTGAGATTAATTATGAAGGTGACCTCCTAGTTGATGACCTCAGACCATATAACACCACTGTGGTGACAAGGTCGGAGGTAAGACTATTGATTAAGTTTAAGCAGACATCATTGCGATAAGACTTCAGAGTTAAAACATTACATGACAGAAACATTCAACAAAACAAACGAAGTGAAAAACCCTCCTCAGAGGTTGCCATTCCAATTGTAAAAATATTAAGATACAAGTTTCATATGTTCTTCAGAGATTGCAAACAGTTAGGGGTTACAAAATAAAGCTTCATAATTAAGCCTAAGGATTAGAGGGGAGAGTGTTGGCATCCTCGGCCTGATTTTCTTGGCCAATGTTTGTCACCTCGGCCCCATCTTCTCTGTGGTCATCTCCTAGCTCAGTGCAGTCTAGTGTGGCAGTCTCTGCAGGTGCAATAACCTCCTCTTCAACCTCCTGAAGGGCTTGGGCAAGCTGAGGGTTAGCAAAGCCGAGGCCTATGAAATCAGAGGCCTTCAAACTCCCAGCCTCCTTCTCCTTGACAGCCGCCCATTTGATAGTAGCTTTAATACCTCTTTTAAAGTACTCAAAGCCAAAGCTCATGAACTCGTCTGAGGCTTTATAATCAGTAAGTATCCCCTCAGAGGCGTCATCAAGGGCTGCCTTCACCGTAGAGTCGACCTTCTGCTGGAGGACATCGTCCTTTGCCTGCAGATCCACAGCATGATCCTTCTTAAGTTTGGAGACCTCTTTCTCCAGCCCCTTCATATTCTTCTCAGACCCCTCTAATGCAGACTTCAGACATTCTATCTCTGCATTCAGTGAATTCTATACTTTCTCGGCCTCTTGACCCTTCTGAATGAGGGGCATCTTCCTCAGAGTCCAATTGGCTAGATGATGCATTGCATCCAGACCCTGTAAAACATATGATCGTGTGAATAAGTTGAAAATCAAATCAGAGGTTACACTTGGAAACTACAAAGAAATATGAAGTCGTACCTGAATGGACATGTGGAGGCCGAACTCAACCAGCAGGGGTGTGTCCATGGAACGACAAAAACATTTGTCTACCTCGGTCATTGCAGAGCCGATAGCATCCAGAGCCTGCAGACTGTGGCCTATGATGCTGTCATTGATCTTCAATTGCTATATACGAGTCGCCAATGCTTCTACAGACGATATGGGGATGGAAGAATCCCCGCCTTTTTTAGTCTGCCTCTGATCTTCAGGGGCATGGTCGGTAGCACCTCTCTTTTTGTGGTCTGAGCCTTTGAGGTTGAGGGAGCTGGAGGAGGAGCATTCAGACCTGCCTTCTTAGCAAGCTTGGTCAGACTCGGTGCTGCCATTTCCCAGAGTTCGTCTGATACGCCTTTCGAACGCTCTACAAAAAAGAAAAGTCTGAGTTAGAAGATCAGACATGCATAAACTCAGAGGTCTAACTTGAATGAAAAACACTTACTAAGCTCTGTAAGAGGGCTTTCCCCTAAACCAGTCTCAGAGAGGTAGTGGGGGGTCATCAGATGCTCAAATTTCACGAGCAGACCATGCATGCCCTGGTCCTGAAGGTTCTTGACCTTCTGAAGGTTTTGCAGGCTTAGACCAGGGTCGGCCTTGGCAGACATTGTGATCTTACCCCATCGTAGGGGCATCCTCGGCTCTAGCAGGGAAGAAGGAGCACGTGGACCAAATTCCCATGGCCCAGAAGCAAAGAAGTATCGAGGCTTCCAGTTATGGTTGGAAGTCTGAGTTACCTGGAGCATCTTCTTCTCAGGCTTCCGATCTACAAAATGATAGTAACTCGGATAGTTTTTAGCAGATGAAGGGACATAACATCCTACAAAGACCTGGACTGGAAGGTATGAATGGTGAACAACCCTCCATAGGACTATGGCCCCAATTATGACCCTCCAGGCATTTGGTGACAATTGTGAAGGGGCCAAATTGATGTAGGCTAAGATGGACCTAATAATGGGATGGATGGGCAAACGAAACCCTAACTTGAACATATGCTCATACAAGAAGATCTCACCATCACGGCCGTGGTAAGACCTCTCTTCCCTCAGAGGTCTCCTGAGCTTTATGGAGGGGATGATGGAGTATAGATATCTGAAGCAAATAAGTACTACCTCAGTAACAGTACTCTCGATCTCGGCCGCCTCAGAGACATCGACATCACTTTCAACGCCATCATCGTCATTGTCTAACTCAACGTCGGCCTGAGTAGACGTTGATGGATTACTTGGGAACCTCTAAGCAAACTCAGCCCCGGTTACGGCCGACAGGGGAATGGCGTTAAGTATTGATGGAATGGCCACGCTCGGTGCAACAAACTCAACCTCCGAGGAAGAGGATGATGTTCTTGAATTTTTATAGGACGAGGCCCGACTAGGGACCGCGACTTGATCAGGTGCCTGATCTTACTGAGTTATGAAGTCCATGGCCTCTTGGAAAGAGTCCACAGACATAGGGTCTGAGGTGGAGGAATCAGACTCAGATATCGGTATGGGTTCAGCAGGGACCTCTACTTGGCTAACTAGTTCCAACGGTTCAGGGTATACTACCTTCAGGGGTGGTGGAAAGATGGGTCTAAGAGGGAGTTCCTGTGACCAACGAGCCTCCTCCTGAGCTCTTTCTATTTGCCTAATTTTCTCTAAAGTCTTCTCTCTGAGAGAAGGGAACTCCTCAAGAAGTTGGTAAATGGGTGTGAGCATCAGAGGCAGACCCTACACTTACAACTCTCCTAAAACAATAAATAAAAGTTGTTTTGTTTTTTATTCAACTAAAGATCAAACTATGAAACCAATGGGAAAAAACCTATTCTCCAGAAAAAAGGGAGCCCTCGCCGAAAACCGAAGACAACTCGTCGAAAAATGCAAAAGTAAGAAGATTGTAGGAAAAATGACGAAGAAAGTATGGCAGAGGTTACCTGAGGATGAAATGGTAAGGAAGAAGGAAGAAGACGCGAGGAATCACCACCAAAAGCTTCGAGCAAAAATCTTTCTAGAGAGAGAGACTGCTGCAGAAACGAATCAAGCCAGAAATGAGATAAATGAAGAAGAATGGAGGGAAATAGGGTTTAAACCCTTAAATATGGAGGCACATTTCCCAAGGCCCATCATTACCTTGGGAGCCCCAAAGGACGGCTGACAACACATGCTTGCCAGGCAAGCCACACTTCAGCAATGGATAAGTGTCAAATGAACATTGGCACATAGAAGAAAGACCTCGGAGGGGAAGTGATCCCATAGTCACCTGCTCTCAGATGTAACTAAGGGTTGGGGGGTGATTGATATGCCCCAAGTGTCACCTCGGCTCAGGGACACCAACCTCGGCCATAACCAGCACCCTCGACCATATGAGGGTCGGCCCTAGCCGACATCACTACCAACCTCTTCAAGAGGAGACTTCATGAATCAGGGGGCCGACAGTTTGAATGATCACCCGGGTGATGACAATCTCGACCGAGGCTAGGTCGAGGTTACAAGGAACCACACTACTACCAAGGGCGACCTCATCAATAATTAAGTCGATATACCAGGCACATATTGGCTTAACCTCGGCCCAGGCTGACTTCGATTCCTTACCTCGGCTTCACTTAAGCCGAGACCTTCATGGCTCATCTCGGATTGAATGAGCAGCTAGACCTTATCAACCTCAGCTTCTCTCAGGCTGAGGTTACGACCAAGCACGAAGGCCGAGTACTTATTGACATGTGGATAAGGACACGTGGATACAAATCAGTTATAACAAATCATTCCCTACACGTAAGGGGAATATTTCATCATCATTCTCTACATGTGACAGTGACAGATGTCTTCATCAGATTGGCTAGATCAACACACACATGCTCATTGCATGCATGGGGGGTACATTACATCCCCCAGGTACTATATATAGAGGTCATCCTCTACCTTGTAAAAGGATCCGAAGTAAGCAACCCTAGTTGAAACTCTGTTTAAATACGCAGTAGAGAGAGAAATCTTGAGAGATTGTATCTATGGCCATTAGAGCCCTCATACATTGATACAAATCATACACTTGCACAGTGGACGTAGGCCTGATTGGCTGAACCACTTATATTCCGATGTGAACCCTCTTCTCCTCACCTCCATCTACTATATATACATACACTCATATGCTGCCATTGTTAACATTGAATTGAGCTCACAAACACCTTGAAGGGTGGTGCTGTTTCTAGCATCATCAGTCATGTTGAGCACGGGAGAGGGCATCCTATTAATGAGGCAAATGACCATGAGCAAGGCTTCCACCCAAAAATGTAGTGGCATATGTGCATGAAATATCAAGGTGAGACTAGTTTCAATAAGGTGGCGGTGTTTACGCTCTGAAACACCATTTTGTTCAGGAGTGTGAGGGAAAGAGACATGTCGATGAATTACACAATCGTTAAGATGGGTGAGAAAAGCATTTAAGTTAAATTCACCACCACCACCGCATTGAAAAATTTTAATTTTTGTGGAAAATTGGTTTTCGACTAATATTTTATAAGTGGTGAATGTAAAAAATAAATCTGATTTTCGCCGTAAAGGATAAAGCCTAGTAAATCGAGTAAAATCATCAATAAATGTAACATAATCGCGATATTTTGCACAGAGGAAATAGGTGCCAAGCCCAATAAAGCATAATGGATTTTTTGTATTGGTGAAGAAGCAATTTTATTTGATAAAGAAACAGACAAGCGTCCCATCTGACAACTGCTATAAATTTTCAAACTTTTAACCAACTGTTAACATCAATGTTGCTGCATGAGGCAAGATGATGAAGGATTTTTGAGTGAGGATGCCCAAATCGTTGGTGCCAAATATTTCAGGGTGCACTGCCAAAAGTTATTGCCATAAGTGATGCTTCTTCATTTTGGGGATCCATGGCATAGAGACCATCATGATTGTTACCCGTGGCAAGGAGTATCCCCATGTCCTTGTCCTTGATCTTCAACCCAATGGAAGAAAATTCAGAAACACAAGAATGATTTTGAGTTATTTGGATAACATATATAACGTTTTCTGAAGCTTAGGCACAACTAAAATATTATTCAAAGGGACCGACCCATGTGAGGAAGATAATGTGGTGTAACCAATATGAGTAACAGGGATGGAAGTTCCATTACCGACAATTACCAGAGAGGAACCATAATATGGGGAATAATAATGAAGATTAACTTTGTCCATGGTCATGTGAGAAGTGGCATTGGTGTCGGTATACCATTGGGAGTGTTGCTTTGGGTCAGAGAGAGTGGTAAAGACAAGAGCTTGAGGGAGATTATCGTTGACTTCATAGGCGTACTCATAATGATACCAACATTTAGCGGTGTTGTGATTCTCCTTTACACAAATTTGGCATTGTGTGGGACCTGTGTGAAGGGGTGTGAAAGAGGATATCACACCACTTTGAGGTTTAGGAAGGAGACTAGGAAATTTAAAACGTCATTCCATATATACTGAGGGATAAGGACGGCTGCTAGTAACATAATGCTGGCTCCTAGGAGAAGGCTTTCCATATTGGTTTACTGGGACAAAGCCTCGAGCTTTAGAATTAAAGGGTCCAACTTTATTATGGTTGCTAAAATAACCTCGCCCCTACTGTGATTGGCAACAAAGGCAAAGTTGTGATTTAATTCTTTTGAATGTTTCAGTTCAGTTACAGCATTGTGAATTTCAAAATTTTGAAGGCCAGAGATAAATTTTGCAAATGTGGGAAATGGGGGTTTGGAAAGCATGGAAGTCATAGTAGAATCATATTTGTGCCCAAAAACATGGGATAATTAGACGTTTTTCTCTTCATTCGAAATTGGTTTTTAAATTTCTGCCAAGTTATCGCAGACATTTTTTAACTTCATGAGAAAATCATCCAGGGACAGAATCAATTTTTGTTTCCTGGAGTTGACACTTAAGTTGGACTTCACGTTTGTTTATTTCTAGTAGGTACACGTCCTCTAAGCAGGACCAGACTTCATGCATCGTGTCTATGCCAACGGTATGGTTGAAAGCCTCATTCGAAAGAGTTCGAGTAATTAAACTCTTAACAAGAAGATCGACGTAGTTTCATTCATCAGTCGTTGCATTGGAAATGGAAGAGGACTGCACACTCTTGTCTAAGGATGGTGGTTTATAATTTTCTAGGTGATCTATGAGTTTTAATGTTTAGATGAGAGGAAAAACTCTTCTAGATGAGATAATTGTTAGCAGAAATCTTGAGTGGTATTATGGAGATGAAATGGTGTAGATTTATAGCTGTGAGAGAAAAGGGATTTGAAGGACCAGCCATTGAGCTTGAAGCTCTGATACCAAGAAGAAACCCAAGAGATTTAAAGTCTAGTTTTTATTATTTCATCTCACTATTCTTAGGATACATCAGGTGCCTTTTTGTACACTAATATGATATTGAAAAGATCCTATAAGCTAGGCACGTTTACATTGTTGCATTGGTGTTCCTATTTTACCGCCTGAGTTGATAGTTATCTGAGTGGAAGAAGTCTTGGGTTGCTCCACAAATTCAGGTCCCAGTGGATGGTCAATTATAATTAGTTTATCAGATAACAAATTCATTACCTTCGCAAAAGGATTAGGGAAAAAGTACACAACGTTCAGAACTGTAATGCTTGGTAAGCCCCCCATACCCTACTCTTTCTCAACTGGTCACTTCTTTAAAAGGTTTTGATATCATAGAAGAGGGAAATATGGAAGTTGACTCAGTTCATGCTAACCACAAAATGGCTTTTAATGCCATGAGGGGCCAAGGCACTACATATATATACAAAAGGAAGGTACAGGAATAATTATGGAAGAGGACACTCTTATACGACCTCCTTCAACTCTAGGGGAAGAGGCTTTAGCCCTGCTGCTCACTCACAATAGTCGTACGCTGGGCAAAATGCACCCTAATCAATGATTTCAAATCAAGGACATCTCTCGTCCTTTTCTGCAAAACGAATAAGTAATTCTCCTTTGAACTGGACAAGTCCAACTCAGCAAATAAGGAGTAATGGATCTCCATCACACAGTACGAATAAGTAAACCCACAAGTTGAAGCCTACCAAATCTGTGGTAGAACAAACCATATCGCTAGAACATGATTTTATAGATGTGACTATTCATTTGGGTCTCAGAGTCACAATCCAATAGTTATGACTGCCATGAACTATCAAACACACATAAACAATGCATTATATGTGGATTCAAGATCTACATCTCATATGACTAACTCTACAGGTAATTTCTCTACACGTATTCCATACACTGGTAGAGACAAAGTAATTATTGGAGATGGTTCAAAACTTAATATCAGTCATACTAGTGATAAACAACTAAATGTCACATTAACTTTAAAGGATGTGTTAGTTGTTCCCCAACTCAAAAATAATGTCACACCCCAAACCCAAATCCATTCAAATCATTTCATTTATATTATAATTAAATTACAATCTTCACTCAATTCGAAATATAATTCGTTTATCAATATTTTTTTTCATGTATAATAAACATAATCATGTTCTTTGTACCATAACATAATTAACATCAGAGTCATAATAAAATGAACATGCTATACTATGATTGACTATGATTAAAAATTACAATCATCAAATCAACCCATGCTAACTCAATATATAAGATGTGCGAATGTAGTAAAACCTCAGTGTGACAATGACAAAATCCCTGTATATAATACCCAGATCTTTCTATCGGTGCAACTCTCAAATAACCGATCATATGATATCCTAGCTGGAAGCGTACAAACCTGACAATGTTAAAATATAACCCGTAAGCATTAAGCTTAGTGAGGTACTCCTTCCCTGAAATGAAATAACAGTTCTTTATCAAATTTGTGGATATAAAATCCAAATAATACTGCCCTGCTATGAAATAGCAGTTCTATATCAAATCTCTAGATATAAAATCCAAATAATCCTTCCCTATAATGAAATGATAATTATATATCAAATACGTGGACATATAATCCAAATAATCATGCCCTGCAATAAAATAATAGTTTTATATCAAATACGTGGATATAAAATTCAAATAATCTTGCCCTTCTATGAAATAACAGTTTTATATCAAATTTGTGGACATAAATGCAAACAATCCCACCCTGCTATGAAATAATGGTTTTATATCAAATCTGTGGATATGAAATCCAAACAATCATGCACTGCTATGAAATAACAGTTTTATGTAATATTTGTGGATATGAAATCCAAACAATCCCGCCCGTTGAAAATAACAAATCCTCAAGCATAAGTTCCAACAAATCCTTGTCATAAGACAAGTCAAATCATTGGATCTTTGTCCGATTCCAATCCTGGATCATAAGACCCAAATAAATCTTGGGTATTTTAATATCCAAACAAATTCTGATTATCGAAGTATTCAAATCAATCCTGGATCATAAGACCCAAACAAATCCTGGATATTTTAATATCCAAACAAATCCTGAATACCGAGGTATACAAACCAATCCTGGATCATAAGACCCAAAAAAATCCTGGATATTTTAATATCCAAAAAAATCCAGAATACCGAAGTATTCAAATAAATCCTCTCTTAGAGCTATATTCATATTTATATATGAAACAAATCATAAGTACACTCACCTAGGCAACTTATCAGGCTTTTCATTTTCCTTTGTCTGACACTTGTTCAACCGGTTCTTCTTCCCTTTCCATCAATCTTACACTATTAGGATCATCATAAGAATATCAATAATCCAAGAAATATCTCAAAAATAACTCAATTTATAAGCATCGTATGATTCTATTCAAATCATTTATCACAAGTGAAGTTCCATCCAAATTCATGTTAATTTATTTGACATATCCAAATCATAAACCAAACATACATTCATTTAGTCATGGTAATTCAATACTTATCATATTAGAATTCAAATAAAAAATAGAGAACACCATTTCAAGTTTCCTTGAGAAAAATATTCCCATTTCTTTATCAGATAACAAATCTTCTCTATAAGCTCATCAATAGTGTAGTCAACTTCCAAGAATTTTCATAATTTCTATACATCATAAATTTCTATGATATTATACCCAATATCAATAAACATATTTAATAATACGAAATTAAAGTTTCATAATTTTTAGAGTTCATTTACTATGTCAAGAAAAACATAACACACGTGGTGTGCATACTTACGCTTTTGGGCCAAATTTTATACCTGAACTTCAAACTATCACCAAAGATTCATTTCTTCGTATTTTCACATATTTTTCGGATATTTTACACATATATGAGTCTATTTTAAACTCCAATTATAATTAATCAATTCCAATAAATATACAAAAAGATATAGGAATTTGAATACACAAGGTTTCCAATCAAAGTAATATAAATGATTCACATGTTTAACATTGCTTAAACTCGCATCTATGCATATGTATACCTCAATACATGGGATTTTAGTGAAAAAAATGAAAATTTCTATCATTACAGTCAATAATACCAAAAATATAAAAAGATTTATGAGTGCAATTACCTTAGGGACTTTTACGTAATTTCCTATGAAGTTTTCTCGAATTCTCCTCGCCCTTTCTTCGTAAACTTCTCGGTTCTCTCCCCTTAGGGTAAAACTCTTTCATGGATGAAATATACTGAAGGAGGAGATTATTTCAAGGGTTGTAAGTCGGCATAAGATCACCGCCCTTGGTCCAATCAAGTTATAACATGTGGCGCCATTTAAAACAAAATAGTATTTAAGGCTAAATGACTACTTTACCCCCTGTTCGTAAAAAGACGAAATCTTCTCACTAGAATGTCCGTTCGATGCACCATTTATTGTGTTACAAACCTAACTCACATATATACAATTATATAGTTTTCATGTCAAGCCAATAGTTATGTTATAAATGTCAAAACTAGTCTCCAACATGAACATTCCTATCGAAAACTTTAAAATTTTATGTTTGTAACTAATTCGATATTTCATGCTTTATGAAGGTAGGATTAGACTAAATATAATAAATTAACATTAAATATATTAATAACACATTACCCATATCACATAATCTAAACATAATTAATCATAATTATATTCAAATTGTCACAATTTGCCCCCCGTTGGGGAATTTCGTCCTCCAAATTGACATACCTTGGTTATCCGAATCAAACAAATACGGATAATGCATATTCATGCTATCCTTGCTCTCCCATGTAGCTTATTCCATGGAATGCCTTCTCCACACAACTTTCACTAGTGGGATCACTTTGGATCTTAGTATTTGTTCCTTCTTATCCACAATAATAAGCGGTTCTTCCACAAAGCTCAAGACCTCCTTCAAATCAATAGATTATTCCACCCATCCAGATGGGTCGAGATTGATTGGGCATATCTCTCTCTCACGATCGATTCTGGTGAGAGAGAGAGAGAGAGAGAGAGGGGGGGGGGGGCTTTGGTGACAATTAAAGAGGGTTCTTGAAGAATTTTCCATTGGGCATACAAAATATAAATCTTGGAGTGGGGATTTGGAGAAAAGAAAATCAAACCATCTTCATCAACACGGAATCAGACCTTACCATAATCAAGGCAACTAATTGAAGTTATAATACTCATGCATAGGGTTTCATGAATATATTGATTTTATTGAAAGTTTTTGGAAGAAAATAATGAATTGAATATACGTTTGGGTAGGTTTGCATGTAGTTTGTATTTACATCTGTAGAGAATTAAAAATCAGAAGAGTTATGCATGTTGCTACGGATTTAAATCGAGGTTGATGAGGATTAAACATGAAGAACAAAAATATCTATTTTTTTTTTAATATTTAGATTTTGATGGTTCTTGTATGAATTTCGTAAAGATTTGATGATATATTTATGTTAGGAATAGTCTCTATACATATTATGGATGTTTGGTTATGTTGGTAGAGATTTTCAGAATGCTTAATGACGGATTGTTGGGTTAAACATGGAGAAAGACGAAGTTGGGCAAAGTTGTATCTGGTCGATCAATCGATCGACGTATGAATATCGATTGATCGATGGATCAATCAAATTCATCGATCGATTGATCAAAGCTGAAATTAGACTCTTTTGTTGGTTGAGTTTTTATTCGATTGCCAATGATGAATGGGAACCTTAGTGATGATATTATACCTATGTAGGGACTTAATAAAAGTCAGTAGGTGTATAGTTAAGGTCCATTAAGGTCATGGAGTCTAAGACTTAGAGTATGGACCGATGAGGATAAACCGATCGAGTCAAGTATTGAAAAATTTAGGATTTGAGTTACGGGGAGAGTAGACGTCAATCCGAGGGTGTATACCAGTAGGTTAGAGATAGTTTAACTATTGAAATTTATAAAGGGGTAACTAGGACCCTTAACATTATGTGAATACTCAAATTAATACGATAGTGAGATAAATCGTAAAATAAAATGTACGGTAAATATTAGAGAGAAACATACTACGTACTAATGTGAGTGATTGGTTTGTATGAATACCTATTGATGGATAGTAATACATAAGTTGTGTTAATACCTATAGTATACTAAATAAATATTGGTGATCGAGATAGGACTCCGAGCCAATATATATGACTAGTATTGGTGATCCAGGTATGATTTCGAGCCAATCTAGATATGATTAATATTGGTGATCGAGGTGTCATTCCGAGCCATCTTAATTAATAACTACTGGAGATCGAGGTATGATTTTGAGTCAAGATATATAAATCACTATTGGTGATCGAGGTAGGATTCCAAGCCAATAATCCCTAATGTGTGATGCAGGGATGTGGTAATAAAGTATACCTTATAGTATATATTATGTGTAAAATATATACCTTACGAATATTCTACTTACGAGTGATAGTAGACCGGAAGATGTTGTATATAAATATATATCTGAAGAGCAAATTAAATAGTTAGACTTAATTATTAAGATGGAAGTATAAAATATATGACCTGTTACATGAGAAACAATTAACATATGAGAGATGTTAATAAATTAATGTACTGTATGGGCGGTACGGGGACTTAGACGTGTAGGCAAGTTCAGTTGAATATCTTAGTCTAGTTAGCTTGGGTAGTATATCTAGGTGGGCTAAGTATAAAACGTTAGGCGTGCACTATAAACGAGAGGTGAGGAAACTCAAGAGAGTGTACGAGAACCTAACATGTGTAATCAATAACCGATTTTTATTGTAATAAACGCTTGCTAAATATTATCAAAATGTTTTAAATACAAACTTTTTCTATAGAATATTTTCAAAACCTTTTAGGTGTCTAGCCACATGGATGCTAGACTTGATATTCTACTCCATGGACATGCAGCTACAGCATAGGTGGATTGCTTGCAGGAGTTTTTGTTTAGACGCTTCATTCCTTCATTTCCTAATGTAGGATATATTGGGAGTACTTTAGAATTTCATTTAGGAATGTTGCCCCATTTAGAATTATCCAGTTCAGACTTATGTTGGATTCAGTTATCTTTATGTTGGTTTTATTTGGTTTGTTTTAACCGATGGTTTTATTTGGATTCAGTTATCCAGTTCAGACTTATATTTCCATATGATTTATTTTAGTTTCCACAAGTTGTTATATGTTTAATAAAAGATAAAATTAGCATCAGTTTAATTAACAATTAGGTGATTAGTAATTAATTTGGTTTTCGACAGTGATGCTAAGAATGAACCATTTTCTAAAACCTAATTTAATTTAACCAAGGACTAATCTCCCGGTATTTAATTAGGCGGGGTGTCACACTCCTAAGCTGGAGGTCCCTGTGGTTGGGCACCTAAAATGTTTTTTACAATATAGATTTGGAAAATGGGTCAGAGACCGAGTAAAACAGTTTAAAAAAATTGCAAGTATTCAAAATGCAAAATCAGTAGATATTATATACATGTTAGTTTCATGTGCTCTCACTTAAGTTCCTCACCCCGTAACTATTGTGCACGCCCAACATGTTTTACTAACTCGTCCTAGTTATGCTACCCTGCCTAACTAGTTCAAGTCCATTATCTTACTATACATACGCCCACCCATATTATCCATACAACACGTTATTAATTTTTTTTCTCAAATCATTTGAATCAATTAATAAATCATCGAATACCTGTTAAGTTTCCACATATTCAGGTTATTTTAGATATTACTATCTTTCCCATCTAGTAAGCACACACAGTAAAATAAACAACATGAATATATATATATATATATCCAGCACCCCTAGGTTGAGACCTGCGGTGCATGCATACTCTGCTATCAAGTTTCGGTACATCACGTACTAAATAAAGGACAACCGTTTCGGAGTCACTCTCGAACCATAACACAAATCACACATATTGGAGGTGAACATAGTTCCAGGCCTATGTGATACGTATATACCTATGCACCCAATTGAAATCCCCCAAATGCTTCATCAAGATAAGACTGTCCCCTTTTTATACCTCTCGCGATAGCAAGCAGCTCAGGTATATCATACACATAAGAGAATACACAATAGGCATTCACACATCCTATTTATATATATATATATATATATATATATATATATATATATATATATATATATATATATATATATATATATATAACATCATCAATATAGGTATACCCTCAACCAACAACATTTATCTCGTACGTAGTATATATAATACCCGGATATCCTACGTATTTTAAATTCTCCATTAAATTATTCACTGAATTCTTCCCGAGTATTTTCCCCACTACTAGAATAATCCCACTCACTCCATCGAGTTATATCAGTAACGAAAATATTTGTCCATCATTGTCCGATCATATATTCACTTAAATTTGTCGTGACCCATTCTATTTTACTAACGAATATTTAAATGATAGAATAAGCCCCGTGGTTCACTCGTATCCATCATAACTGGTGAAATCTTTTATGAAATATCTTACCTACATTGCTACTCCAAACTCTCCTTTTGTGTAAGGAAATTATCTACTTAAGCCTGTCATAATTTAAATAAAACAAATTGCAGAATTACCCGGTCCCTTGAACCGATTCAAGGGGACATGCAAACCGGTTTGAAGAGACAGTCGAACCGGTTCGAGGTTACATGCGAACCGGTTCGACTGTCTCTGGTATGACACCCCGCCCAATTAAATATAGGGTGATCAGTCCTTTACCAAATTTTAAAATAGGATATACGGTCGGTTCATTCTTAGCATCACTGTCGAAAACAATATAGTCCATATTAATCACCGATCATATAATCAAGCTAAGTGTCAAAACATTTTCCCTTTTTAATAAAACCATTTAACTACAACATTCCAAAAGTAAATTATAAACCATTCACCATACATAGGAAGAATAAGTACTGAACAAGAATTTAATACGGAATTAAATAAGACTGGGTAAAACCTCCCAGGTCAAAACTCCAAACCATAAAAGAAACTAAATACAATATCTCTGATAAAAGATTAGAAGCGGGTGACACACGCCCTAAATAGAAAGTCTAAGATAAACCGAATGAAAAGAATAGATCGCGTCTACTGCAAGGACCAATAGCTTCCACAATAGCTACAACACGTTCACCAATCCAATCTCTAATTCGGGTACCCCTGCGGCTGAGCACCTGGTGTAATATATATATATATATATATATATATATATATATTTTTTTTTTATATATATATATATATATATAGCAAAAGTGAGAAGAGATTCAATAAACGGGTCAGGGCCCGAGGTTTAAAAATGATTTAGCAAGTATTTAAAACTAGTTCTTAAAACAATTCTTATACGCATGTTAGTTATCAAACCCTCACATGAGCTTCTCACCTCTCATCTATTGTGCCCGCCTAACGTACATCTAATTCTTCCCTTAGTTATACCACCCAGTCTAACTAGTCTTAAATCATTCAAATAGTATCTATACTCATCAGTAGTATACCCGTATTGCCCATACAATATGCTTTCAAATTAGCCTATGTCGAATCGCTAATTAATATGTTTTCCCGTTTTCATAATAAATCTATTATACTCTTAAGATTCAAGTTATATATTAACATTTTCATCTCTACTAACTATACACAGTAGATTGGTTCACAAGCTTACGTGTGTGTGTGTGTGTGTGTGTATATATATATATATATATATATATATATTCTAATACTGCACCCCCGGGCTAAGACCCATTAGCACACCTAACCATAATAATATTGTACTCTCGGGTTATCACCCATTAGTACACTTATAATAATAATCTTGTACCCACGGGTTATCACCCATTAGTACACTTATAATAATATTCTTGTACCCTCGGGTTATCACCCATTAGTACACTTACGATATGATCCCTGCACCCCCGAGTTATCACTCATTAGTGCACCTAATAATAAGATTCTTACAGCCCCGGGTTACCACCCATTAGTGCTTTTAATAATAATATCACATAATAGGCATACACACATCCTATTATAATTTATATGTATTTCTCCAACCTACATATATACTTCTTATACATATTTAATTTTTAACATTACGTATAGTATAAATATTTAGATTACTACCTCTCTCGTAATATCAAAGGTACATTCTCTCCATACCAAAATAATTAGAGTATTAAGTCTCACGTGCGTTTCGCGAAATTCTATCTTGTTTAAGTTTACTAACCGACATTTTCTCTCACTCCAAGAACCCGGTAAACCCAAATTTGGACTCAAAGAAAAATTGTAGAAATTCCCTCTGTCGCTTGAACCAGATGGCATGTTGTTTGAACAACTTCAACGTGTCGCTCGAGCGACTTCGTGCGAGATTCCATCTCGCTCGAACAACTTTGCGCGACTTCTCGCGAGATTGCACTGTTCGTCTTCCTGCCCAGATTTTCAGCGTTTTTCACCATTATTGAACCTAAAAACCTATAAGATTCAATACCCACTATCTTGTCATCAGTACCCATAAACACACAACAGATTATAAGTCAATCCTAACATTCTAGGATCCTTAATTCGTCATTAATCATCATAATTATATGAAACCCTCAAATTAATTCACATGAACCCTAGTTTCCAAAATTTTAATTACAGAATCTAATCAACCTAGATTTATTCATCAATATATGATTATATTTCATAGTTTAACCTCTACATACAAGAAGGAATATCAGCAACTAATTAGCCCAGTCTTTATTAATCGTTTAAACTCTAATTTTCACCCAATTAACATGTAAATCAAAGATTAATTTCACCTACTCTAACATGAGTATGATTATTGCTAAAGAAAACAAGTAATAAACACTTACCTTAAATCGAAGGTCTGAATTCTTTGGTGATGTTGGTATTGACGCGTTCCTCTCTTCTCGATCTACACGTCAGTGGTCACGGTTGTGCAAGGTGAGGATAATTTGGCCTTCCCCCTTGGAATTTGGTTCTCTCTCACACCCTCTATGGCCGTTCTTGATTTTTGTGTAACTTAACCCTAATGGAACTCCCGTAGAAGATATAATTATTCTCTAATTTTCTACCATTTAATTTTCCCAAAAGTCCAAATTACCAAACTACCCCTACGGGGTGCCGGTTTAGCCTAAAATCTCCCGGAGTTCAAATAAAATACCCGGGTAGAGTTTTCTAACTATCTCGACCCTCCCGAACTCAACGGCGCACTCGAAATTACCATACGAGTTACATAAAAATAATTTATCTTTATATTCCATTCAATTAGTTCTGACACGACTCACAGGCGTGTCAAACTTAAATTACCAAACTGTCGTATTATTCACTCTCGACAATTTATCAAAGTGTATAGTTCCATATTACATATCACACGGTAATATTAACTCAATAAGTATTAACCCTTGGCACGCTAGTTAATATTTATTTTTAAATCCGAATTAATTTAACAATTAAATTCTAACATTTTAATTCAACTAATCCCACTATAATAATTACGCCCATAATTATTTAAATCATCAAAATATGGGGTATTACATACTTCCGCCCTAATAGTAGAATTTCGTCCCGAAATTCAGAAAATAAAGCATACCTGGTACAAGTAAATCTGGATATTTCTCACGCATATCCGCCTCACGCTCCCAAGTGGACTCCTCCACATTGTGATGTTTCCACTGCCCCCGAACAAGTGGAACTACCATTGACCTCAGCCTCCTCGCACTATAATCTAGGATAGCCACCGGTATCTCATCATATGAACTGTTGGGATATAACTCAATCTCCTCAATCGCGATGTGAGTGTGTGCCAACTCATCCCGAAGATACCGCCTCAGTGATGAAATGTGGAACACATCATGGATACGATGCAAGTGTTTCGGTAACTCAAGCCAATATGCTACTGGTTCGATCCTCTCGATAATAGAAAATGGTCCTACATATCTCAGATCCAATTTCCCTTTTTTCCCAAATCTCATTACCCCTTTCATAGGAGATACTCTTAGCAAAACCTGATCCCCTATGGCGAACTCTCTGAAGGACCGCTTAGCATCGACGTAGCTTTTCTGCCTGTCATGTGCTTCCCGTATGCGACCCCGAATAATCTCGACTCTGCTCAATGTGTCCTGAATCACCTCTGGCCCGATGATTAGGCATAAATTCTTTCTAATTTATCCCTTAATTTAGTTACTTTTATCCCGAGTTTCTGGTATTTCATATTGCTTTTACAGGTATTTGATGTCAAGAAACGAAAGAAGGAGACCGGAAGAATAAAGAAAGAAAAGAAGGAAAGTCAAAAGGGCAAAAGCATAAATTTTATCCGGAATTCGGAGGAGGTACCTAAAGAGAAGTTGAAGATATCTCATTCATGAGCACATAAGAAGAAACGGCGCCTCAATCGGAGTCCCGAAACAAAAGATATGAGAAGTCAAAGTTGAGGAAAAAAGTCAAACAGGCAGACCGATCCGCCCCTACCCCGGACCGGTCCGTTGTGCAAACCTCCAGAAGACCCCGGATCGAAAGCAAACCGAAGAAGGGTAAAAATGAAAAGAATTGGTCCGCCCCGGACCGGTCCACCCCAGAAATAAAAGAATCGATCCGCTTGGGAGGCAGATCGGTCCGCCTAAGGCCCGGACCGGTCCGACCATCGAGATTCTGAAATCTTATCCTCTTCGAAAGAGACTCCTAGTGGAGCTGAAACTCCTAAATTATTGTAGGGTATAAAAACCCATTTGATTATTATTATTTCACAGAGAATTTTAGTAAATTTTCCATTCTCTTTCAAAAACCCTAGTTTAGATACAGTTTGTTCTTTTAATTCCAAGATTGAAGTGGATCAGATTTCAGTAATTACTAGTAATTCTGTTAATACTTTGAGTTCTTTGGGAAGATTAGTAAGTAATTTCATCTGTTTAATTCTGTTTTACATCATTCTACCAATTTTCTACAGTTTAATCAAGTTTTTCTGCAAATCAAACACTCTTTTCATCACTTTCAGCATGCTAGGCTAGATTTCCCAAGGTCGGGATACATGAACCCAGCCTGATGTGTTAGTTGCATGTGTATAACAGTAATCCTCTGTATTTAGTGATTGATTACGACCCTATTACGTAGGAACACAACAATTGTAGATCTTTATATCTCGTTTGCCTCTGGGTAACCGAGATGATTTAGAATGCAATTCGAGTGTTATTATCGCAATAACGATTTACTCGTCCTCAGATTAAGTATGACGCGACCTTGAACCTCGTATACATAATGCCTGGGAGTACTCAATTCTAGGTCAAATTAATCAGTTAAATTTACGATTGATATTATAACTGCACTACACTAGGGTTGGGGGATTGTATTCCCGTCCTAATCTTCGCATACATAGTTTACAGTTTTAAATCAGTTTTCATTAGCACTTTAGGTAAATTAGTATAATTTCATCTTTTCACAATTTCGTTAATTGCATTTAGTTTAATCAATTCCAAAACCAAATCACTTTCTCTTTTTCTTTTTAGAGTCAAAGTTAGGATTCCTTCGTCTTTTCCCGTCGTCACAACTTCGTTGTCTTAGTTCCTTGAGGATCGATACCCGACTTATCGAATTATTACTTGAGCGACAGGCTTGCACTTGATCCTAGAGAGTACGCACTTCTGAGACACATTCTGAGTCGTGTCACCCGAGTAATTTGTTATCCCCCACCTCTAGCCAACAAGACGGAGAATGACAAGGTCTATCATACAATGCCTCGAACGGGGCCATGCCAATCGTAAACTGATAGGATTTGTTATAAGAAAACTCCACCAGTGGAAGGTACTTCTCCCAACCTCCACCAAATTCAAGGACACACATGCACAACGTATCCTCAAGCATCTGATTAGTGCGCTCAGTCTGTCCATCGGTCTGCGGGTGATACGTCGTACTCAATCGCAACTCGGTGCCCATAGCCTCCTGAAAGCTCTCCCAAAAATGAGATACAAACGTCTTGTCTCTATCCAACACGATATTAAGAGGCACTCCATGCAGTCTCACTATCTCTGCAATAAATAGTTGAGCATATTATCCCGCTGTGTAGTCTGTCCTGACGAGGAAAAAGTGGGCTACTTTCGTCAACCGATCCACAGTAACCCATATAGAACCGTGCCCCCTTTGTGAAGTGGTTAACCCAAAAATAAAATCCATGGAAATGCCTTCCCATTTCCACATAGGAATCTACAACGACTAAAGAAGACCCGGTGGTCTCTGATGAACCACTTTCACTAACTGGCAAGTGGTACACTTAGATACGAACTCTACGATAACCTTTTTCATTCTGCTCCACCAATACTGTTGCCTCATATCCTGGTACATTTTGTCCCCACCGGGATGTACCGTAAATCGGGACCCATACGACTCCGTCATCACAGCATGTCGAAGGTCCTCCTTCTCTGGTACAATGAGTCTCCCATTGAAGCGCAAAGTGCCCTCGGAGCTCGCTGAATACGACTCGGCCTCACCAGCTAAAAGCTGTCTAATCCTTTCCTGAAAAAAAGGATCTGTCGCCGGTGCCTGAAATACCCTCGTCACTATTTATGGTGTCACGATCATAACTGACATGAAGGACCTGGAAACTACATCCCGGTGTCCCAATTCCTTCCATTTCGTTTTCCACACCATGGTTGTCTCATCTATCAGCCTACGGCTCAACGCATCAATAACTACATTAGCCTTCTCCGGATGATAGTGTATCTCAAACTGATAATCCTTTACAAACTCGAGTCACCTGCGTTGATGCATATTCAACTCTTTCTACGTGAAGAAGTACTGTAGTGACTTGTGGTCTGTAAATAAGCGAAATTGTTCCCCCAATATAATGCCTCCAATTCAAAGCACAAACATGACTGGTGTCAGCTCTAAGTCATGGGTGGGGTAATTCTTCTTGTGAGGCTTAAGCTTCCGGGAAGGAAAAGATATAGCATGCTCCTATTTCTGGAGTACTCTCCCAAGCCCCTGTAAGGATGCGTCCGTATAAACCAGGTACGTAACCCCTGCCCTGGGTAGTGCTAGTACCGGTGTTGAAGTCAGCTTATCCTTCAGTTCATCGAACGCCAACTGACATGCATCATCCTAAAAAAAAATCCACACCCTTACGAGTCAGATTCGTCATCGGACTCGAAATTTTCGAGAATCCCTGAATAAACCGTCAGTAGTTCCCGGCTAATCCCAGAAAACTCCGCACCTCCGTCGGTGTCATAGGCTGTCACCACTCCCTCACCGCCGACACCTTACTAGGATCCACACATATCCCTCTCTCTGATACATTGTGTCCCAAAAAATTTACCTCCCTCTGCCAAAATTCACACTTGTCATACTTGGCGTACAACTCATGCTCTCGTCAGGTCTGCAGAAGCATACGTAAGTGCTTGGCATGCTCCTCCTCAGTGCGGGAATAAATCAGGATTTCATATATGAAGACAATGACAAACTGATCTAGAAACTCTCTGAATATTCTATTTATTAAGTCCATAAATACTGTTGGGGCGTTGGTTAACCCAAATGGCATAACCCTGAATTCATACGACCCATACCTCGTCAAAAAAGCTTTCTTAGCCACGTCCTTCTCCCTGATGCGTAACTGATGATACCTGGATCTCAAGTCTATCTTCGAGAAGTGGGCTGCTCCTCTCAGCTAGTCGAATAAGTCATTGATGCGAGGCAACAGATACTTATTCCGTATCGTAACTTTGTTAAGCTCTCAATAATCAATACAAAGTCATTGGGACCCATCCCTCTTCTTCACAAACATAACTGGGGCACCCCAAGGCGAGGTACTCCTACGGATGAAACCCTATCCCAATAAATATTCTATCTTCTCCCGTAACTCCCTCATCTCTGTCGGAGCCATACGGTAAGGCACACGTGCTATCGAACGAGTACCCGGTGTTAATTCTATCATAAACTAGATCTCCCTACTCGGAGGCAACCCCGGTGTATCCTGAAATACATCAGCAAACTCGCAGATGACTGGAATTGAATCGAGTGGAACCACTACTACAGAGGTCTCATCCTCTATATAAAATAAGTGGGTGGATGACCCTCCCTTAGAACGAGGCATCGCCACTAAGAACATCTCCTGGCCCAGAATGGCGAACATAATACTCCTACTGAAGAAATCAACTATGGTCCCATACTCGACTAGCCAATCCATGCCAATAATGGCATCGTACTCAGACATATCTAACACTAGCATATCAGCCGGTAAAATCAAACTGCCAATCTCTATGCCTACTTCCCGGCATATGAAGAAAATCATTGACCCACTACCTAACGGTGAGTCTACAAATGTCACTGTACTCTCTGGAGTGCCTAACAACCCAGTGGCCCATGCAAAGCTAGTGGCTATAAAGGAGTGTGATGCCCCCGTATCAAATAAGATATAACCCAAAGTACCATGGATAGAAAACTTACCCTCCACTGCGGGTGGTGCCTACAAAACTGCGGCCTGGTGGACGTTATAGACACGTCCATACTGCAACAGCCCCTGCTGCATTGGAACTGCGAAAAAAGCTGAAACTGGAGGTGCTGGTAGGGCGGTGGGAAAAATAGGTCTCTGTGGCTCCTGGTGAGCACCCTACTACCGAGGAACTCTGTCCTTGCGGGGAACTCTTTTTTCTTATGGCCAGTCTTGCCACAAGTATAACATTTCTCGATGAAGTTTCCTCCCCTCTGTCCCTGATAGCCTCAGCCCTATTGGACATTACTGTAATACCCCGCATTTTTTATTGATTTGAAAATTAAAAAAAAAAAAAAAAACTATGTCAGTATATATATTCGAAATGTTTGGAAACAAAAACTATGTTAGTATATATATTCAAAATGATTGGAAATGAAAAGTTAAAACGAATTCATTGATATATGAATGTGCGAATTAACGCGTAAAAGGATCGAGAGGGTTAAATTTGACGCAATGGCATTTTTGTAAATAAACTAACCCTAGGTATAAATAGAAAAGAAGAGAAGAAGTCTTCATTCTTTCATTTCACAAAATGGGGCTATGGTTTGGTAGAGAGAGAGAGTAAGAAGAGAAGAAAACTAAGAGGATTTCAACAGGATTTCAATTTCTCCATAAAATCCAAGGCAAGTTAATAACATATATGTGTATATTATGTATTTATAATGAAATTTCACATGAACATGTATTTGGATCCCTAAATTAATATGATATTCATGTTAAAAATTATATGCAATGTATTAGGATCACCCTCCATGTAGATTCAAATGCAATAACATCATTATAAGGATTGAATTGTTGAACAACTTCTTGAATTTGAGAAATCTATGAACTTGAGTAAATCGTCATATTAAAAAATGTTTTGAGCTGTTTTGGTTTCGAAAAAGGATGTTTCATCCGCACTTCCCGATAGGAAATTATATTCCGAACAACTTTGTAGTTTTAAGTTTTTCCAAAAACGGATCGGAAAATCCTCGAATATGTGTTTTACGATTCTGCGCAGAAAGTTATCGTGAGCAGGTCCGAATTTTATATGTTAGTTTTGGGTCTGTTTTAAGCAGGATATGGTAGGGTTCCCACGAGTCCGTATATAAAATCACGTTCTGAACAACTTTGTAGTTTTACGTTGTTCCAAAAACAGATCGAAAAAGCCTCAAATTGGCGTTTTAAAATTCTAGGCAGAAAGTTGTCGAAAATAGGGGTGAATATTATATGTTAGTTTCGGGTCTGTTTTATGTAGGCTATGGTAATGTGCTCATGTGTACGTATAGAAAATCACGTTCCGAACAACTTTGTAGTTTTAAGTTTTTCCAAAAACGGATCAGAAGAGCCTCGAATCTGCATTTTAAATTCTGGGCAGCATGTTGTTGAAATAAGAGTGATAATATTTTTCATGTTATTAGTAAGATAATTGTGGTGTTGTGCCTAATATCCTAACTTGATCACATACTTATGGTTATTAGGGATATATAACATTGAAATGATTTGATGTTGAATTAGTAAATTAATGATGTAAATTATGTTATATTATAAATAACGACTATTGTATAACTCGAGTAAGAGACTTGACACGATTCTATATATACATAAGCATGAAATTGTTTTACATGTATATTGTAGAGTATACACTAGACTAGTCTTCCGATCAACGTAGGCACATGTTGAATGTGAGTTTTTGTGATTGATCCGGTTAGGTTCCGCTCGAGCGCCGTGTCGGAGATAAACCACCGGAACCAGACACATGGTTATAATGCGGGTCGGATAGAAAGACCTTGAAACGCCATGTGATTTAGGACTTAGTATGATTGTCCTTGCCACATAATATTGGGGAATATTCGTGTGTAGGACTAGTGTTACGACTTGTTCCCCCGGGTAACGATAGTGACCCGATATGACTTGTTGTGTGAGATATTATGCTTGTGTCTTAAAGTAATATCCCGAATCGATGTATTTGATATTATACTTGAAGGAAATATTTTGATACATTAAATACTGAAATGAGATTAATAATGATTAATCATGATACGATATAAGACTACACGTTACTCGAGTTTGGGTTGGGTAGTCACGACATAGGAACATTGGTTGGGTAATTGAACAACTTAATTACTGGAGACGAGTAATGACTAGTGTTCTTTCATTATAAGTACATCTTATAATCTTATAGCTTGTTTTCTTGCTTTGACGTCCGTCTATCTTGCTTCTTGCCCCTCTCCTATATATATAATATATGACAGGTCCTCGTCCCGCTGGACAATAGACTACGGAGCCTAATGAGATCATATCAATCTTAGGATTCATGTAGCCGTGGAGTTATTCTATTTTAATTTATGTCGTTCGTTTTCCTTTTCTTAAGGGTGGTATCAGAGATTAATATCATTTTGTTTATACTTGGGATTTGAGAGAATTTTTGTATTACTCTTTCCCATTTTTTGTTGGGACGCATGTATTGGCATTTTATATTTTCAGTTTGAGATTACTGATGGATTATTACAGTTAATAGTTATGAGTTGGTTTCACTTGTTATAGATGTTATGATGTGATATGGTTACACGTATGAGAGTGTACATGTTTATTTTACTGCGTTTATTTAAATTTATGTTACTAATGCCAACATATTGACGTTCCTCTTTAATTTAATTGGGTGTACCTAACCGAATTAGATATAAAAAACAGGGTTGTCACAATTGGTATCAGAGCACAGTTTTAGAGCCTTTAGGGATCTGAGGGCGTCCGTTACGTTTTCCGCGCATCGTTTCCTTGATACATAGAGCCTTACGATTAGGTATTGTATTCGATGACTTGGAAGATCTTCACGCTACGATTTTGACGGGCGATTCAGAGCTTGCCTTGTGTATAGGGATGGTTCCTTATTTGGATTTCATTCTTGAGACGTTCCACGCATGAGGTGAATATTCGATCGACCACAGGATAGTATGCGTAAGGTCTGTGTGTGAGTACTTGTTGTAATTATGACTACTGCTCCACTTGAATAATTTTTTTAGGATACGTGTTCACTTAATATCTTTTAAGATGGTGATTTGATGAGACGTGGACTCTTGGAGGGCAAAGGGTTCAAGAATTTTAAGAGACCGCAATTCGCGTGCAACTATCGTAGTTTCATCGCCCACCAGTAGGCGAGAAAATCGATGTTGAACTCAATGATTGAGTTGACTTTTGGTGCTTCAGGGGGAGGAAACACCCATATATTTGTTGTTCGTTATCAACTTTGAATATCGTCGCTCTTATGGCTTTAAAGAAGTTAGTATAAGTTATAGCCCACCCTGTAGTACCACTGAGTTGTTGGTACCACTTGCGCGTGTATTTGTCTGAAGTTGTTTCCAATGTGGAAGGGTAGAGCTTTAGATATAGCACACCTCAAAATGATGTGGTCCAGTTGTTGTTGTGATATTTTCATGAGAAGAATATATCGCGCTCCACCCGTAATGGACAGACTGTTGAGGCATTCGATGACGTATTAATAAGTGAATGGTTAACGAAGTAAGTCTTGTGATAATAAGAGTATATTATTACTCATGAACATATAAAGGAAGGGTTGTGATTTAAGAGAGGACTACTCCAAATCAGTGTATGTCCCACGCCATCAAAGGATGACCAGAGGGGTCCAATTTTGGTTTACGCAAGAGTGTTATCATACTTGTAAAAAGCAAGAACTAGATTCATCCGTTTGATGATGTTCAATGGGAGATTCATGAATCTGAATCTGGAATGGATAAGTGATTATCTTTGAAATATTGTGTTGGTATGAAGGAAGTTTGGTAGGCATGTAAACCTACACATTGTCCACACAAGCGATAGATGTCGCATTGGGGTGGCATTGTGGTTTTTAGTGTTCTGATCGGATAAAATCCGTAATGGAATGAACTTAAGGCCGATTAGGTGTGTGTTCGGTCATGCACAAGATATTTTAGTGGGTTGAGTACTCACATGTTCAGAGTGGAATGTTTCGGCGAGTTATCTCGAACAAGCTCGTGAGAAGGTATCAGTAATGTTGAGATGTCTTGGCCATGGATACTAGGGATGAGGAAGTCCGTATCGCAAGGTTATATGAGGATTGACATTGGATAAGTCCAGAATTATCGAGGGAGTTTTCTTTCAATATTCCGTAACGATTAGAGTTCGTTGGTATTCGTAAAGCCCTAGATTAGAATGGGTATTCGATAATATGTGGTTATCTTGTTTTGTAACATCGATATATTTGTTAAAAGTTGTCGAGAGCGAAACGTGAATATGGGTGTGCTAAGGGATGGACTTGAGTTGGAGTTACCAGTTATGAACCCTATGATGAGTAGGGAATCTCTAGGGATGATTTTTCGAGTGAGAACATCACGAGGGAGTGTTCAATAGGAGTTTTATTTTATGCGAGTGTGATCGCTTGAGTTGGTGATATATCGAAGAGTTCGGTTTTATGTTATCACCCGATGATTTGGGGGTACTAATTTGTTGCACCGTAATAATGGTGGTACTTGATTTTGAATCCATCAGATATAGGAATGTGGCTATATTATGGCCCTTGTTATGTATTAATGTGAATTATAGCACGAGTGAGTAGTTATTGACATGATGTTTACTTAGATCGTGTGTGATTAAAGATGCATTTCGAAATCAAGTGTAATATGTTCGATTTTAGTGATGTCTAGACTAGTGAATAGTCATAGAATGGCCTTGATGGTCTTTTGATAATGGTAGAGTCGTGTGTAGCTCGGTCAGTTTCGGTTGACTTATGATAGTATTACCAACTGAGTGTCGTCATTAATGGTAAGGATTGAGACATTTTGGGGTTTCAAATGTTGGACCCATTCACTGAAATGGTTGTCATAACCTCCACTGTAGGGGCACAACAAGAGAGTGTTTCGACCGTTGTTGAGAAATTTTGTAAGGAGGGTGTGTACTCTTGGCAAACACCCGCGAATGGGCTCGTAAGGTATTTAATTTTTACTTCAGTTATGTGTGGATTACTGAGTGTTAATTGGGGTCATGGTACGTGAAGGTACCCGCTACCTTATATTTACGACCTTTGACCTGTTGGATAGCACACCATTCTTCATAAAGATCGGTTAGCGTTGGTGTGCTGGAAGATGAGTATCTGGATGGTGAGTGTGCCAAATCCGATATTCTGATTTGGTATGATAAGTGGGAATTTTTGGTCTTACCTCATTGCTTGGCAAATGTACAAGCCTTATTCGTGGTTTGAAGAATCAGGTTCATTTCTTGTTCGGTGAGAAAATTCTAATATACTCACAGTCCAAGGAAAATCATGTCGGATGGGTTGAATTCCTTACGTGTTTTTAAAAAAAGAGCGGCAAGTCGAATCTAACGAGGGTTTGTTGCCTTGGGTTAGAGCGACCAAACCATGAGAAATGAGGCAAGGGGGCACATTACATCATAGGTTAATTAGAAACCTTTGGGTGAGGGATCGTTGACCGCCCAGAATGCAACTTTGTCGGTGTTGTCTTGTTCAAGAGAGTTTGAATCTTATTGATATTATTTACCTAAGTCTAGACTTGGAAAGATGGAACAATATTCGCACGTGCATAGAAGTTCTATGCTTATGCACATGTGCAACCTTAGTGGATCCTAAGGGTTGCCATATCGGTTAACTCATCTTCAATATAAGTGCAAGGCAAGTGTTATTGACAACTCGGAGTAGAGTTGGCTTTTGAGCTTTCAGTACCATCTGTTAGTCGATTCTGAGTTGAGTATCGAGGCATGATTGATGAATAGTGTCATCTGTATTGAATAGGCGAAGTTGAATTATTTGTTGTGTGATTAATCGTTGAGTCTAGAGATAAGTGTTTTTTTGGAGTTAGATGATTCTTGTACCACTAGGGGTCTTGAGTTGACAAATTCCTTATCTTGACCAGCTGACAGTAGTGTATCGGAGGGGTTCCTTGTTTGGATTTCGCTTGCGAGACACTCCACGCATGAAACTTAGTAGGTCGAGACTTGGGTGTATTGATTTCTGGATCATCTTAGTAGTTCAGTTATGTTAGGCTTTGTGGTGATACTTCGGTTGTACAGTTAGAAATGGGAAAGTATCTCCATGGATATTATTATTGGGTTGCCAAGATCGCAACACGGTCATGATTCGATTTGGGTCATCATCGACAGACTGCAAAGGTGGATCTTTCCTTCTAGTGATGACGGATTATGGTAGCACAGTATGCCATGATTTTTATTAACGAGATTGTGAAGTTTCATGGGGTACCGTGTGATATCGTGTCCGACCGTGGCAGTGTCTTCATCTCGCACTTTTGGGGTGGTCTTCAGGAGGCAATAGGAGTTCAATTGAGTTTGAGTACCGCATTCCACCCTCAGTCGGATGGTCAGACGGAGCGGGTGAACCAGATTTTGGAGGACACGTTGCGAGTTTGTGTGTTGGACTTCAAATTTGGTTGGGATATGCATTTGCCACTGGTTGAGTTCGCATACAATAATAGTTATCGATAAACTATTATCATAGAACCATATGAGGATTTTTACGACAGTCCTTGTCGACCCGCTACATATTACTTAGAGTTCGGAGAGCACCGGACGCTGGGTCCGAATATTGTTAGGGAGACCTCAGAGAAGGTTGACTTGATTCGTGCACGGATGAAGACCGCGCAAGATCGTCAAAAGACTTATGTTAACATAAGGCAGAGGAAGTTAGAGTTCGCCGTTGGGAACCAAGTGCTGTTGAGAGTCTCACCCATGAGAGGCGTTGTTCGTTTTGGTGCCAAAAGGAAGCTTTCAACGCGATACGTGGGTATGTTATAGTGTTAGACAGGGTGGAGTTAGTTGCCTACCGTTTAGCCCTACTTGACCAGCTCCAACGGGTACACGATATTTTTCATGTAATAATGTTTAAGAAGTTCTTACGTCCCGAGGACTCACACCTGCACATAGATTTAGATGGGATTGAGTTTCACCTCGATGGGAGCTATGAGGAGAGGCCGGTTAGGATCCTAGATCATCGTGAGAAGCAGTTGAGGACAAAAGTCATTCCTTTTGTTCGTGTTATGTTGAGTAATCATGATGAGTCTGAGGCCAATTGGGAGAGAGATGATGACTTGCGAATTAGTCACCCATATCTCTTCATGGAAGGTACGTGCGAAACTACCTTACTTGAATTGAATTGATTTGTTTTAATTTGGATTTCGAGGACGAAATCCCGTTCGTAGAGGGGGAGAATGTAATACCCCGCATTTTTGATTGATTTGAAAATGAAAAAAAAAAACTATGTCAGTATAGATATTCGAAATGTTTTGAAATTAAAACTATGTCAATATATATATTCAAAATGATTGGAAATGAAAAGTTAAAATGAATTCATTGATATATGAATGTGCGACTTAAATATTAGAAGCGAATTAACGCGTAAAAGGATAGAGAGAGTTAAATTTGGCGCAATGGCATTTTTGTAAATAAACTAACCCTAGGTATAAATAGAAAAGAAGAGAAGAAGTCTTCATTCTTTCATTTCACAAATTGGGTCTAGGGTTTGGTAGAGAGAGAGAGAGAGTAAGAAGAGAAAAAAACTAAGAGGATTTCAAGAGGATTTCAATTTCTCCATAAAATCCAAGGCAAGTTAATAACCTATATGTGTATATTATGAATTTATAATGAAATTTCACATGAACATGTATTTGGATCCCTAAATTAATATGATATTCATGTTAAAAATGATATGCAATGTATTAGGATCACCCTCCATATATATTCAAATGCAATAACATCATTATAAGGATTGAATTGTTGAACAACTTCTTGAATTTGAGAAATCTATGAACTTGAGTAAATCGTCATATTAAAAACTGTTTTGAGTTGTTTTGGTTTCGAAAAAGGATGTTTCATCTGCACTTCCCGATAGAAAATTATATTCCGAACAACTTTGTAGTTTTAAGTTTTTCCAAAAACGGATCGGAAAATCCTCGAATATGTTTTTTACGGTTCTGCGCAGAAAGTTATCGTGAGCAGGTCCGAATTGTATATGTTAGTTTTGGGTCTGTTTTAAGCAGGATATGGTGGGCAACCATGTAGAAAATCACGTTCTGAACAACTTTGTAGTTTTACATTTTTCCAAAAACGGATCGAAAAAGCCTCAAATTGGCGTTTTAAAATTCTAGGCAGAAAGTTATCGAAAAGAGGGGGGAATATTATATGTGAGTTTAGGGTATGTTTTATGTAGGCTATGGTAACGTGCACACGTGCCCTTATAGAAAATCATGTTCCAAACAACTTTGTAGTTTTAAGTTTTTCCCAAAACGGATCGGAAGAGCCTCGAATCGGCATTTTAAATTCTGGGCAGCATGTTGTTTAAATAAGAGTGATAATATTTTTCATGTTGTTAGTAAGATAATTGTGGTGTTGTGCCTAATATCCTAACTTGATCACATACTTATGGTTATTAGGGATATATAACCTTGAAATGATTTGATGTTGAATTAGTAAATTAATGATGTAAATTATGTTATATTATAAATAATGACTATTGTATAACTCGAGTAAGAGACTTGACACGATTGTATATATACATAAGCGTGAAATTGTTTTACATTTATATTGTCGAGTATACACTAGACTAGTCCTCTGGTCGACGTAGGCACATGTTGAATGCGATTTTTTGTGATTGATCCGGTTAGGTTCCGCTCAAGTGTCGTGTCGGAGATAAACCACCGGAACCGGACACATGGTTGTAATGCGGGTCGGATAGAAAGACCTTGAAACACCATGTGATTTAGGACTTAGTATGATTCCCCTTGGCACGTAATATTGGGGAATATTCGTGTGTAGGACTAGTGTTACGACTTGTTCCCCCGGGTAACGATAGTGACCCGATATGACTTGTTGTGTGAGATATTATGCTTGTGTCTTAAAGTAATATCCTGAATCGATGTATTTGATATTATACTTGAAGGAAATATTTTGATACATTAAATACTGATATGAGATTAATAATGATTAATCATGATATGATATGAGACTATACGTTACTCGATTTGGGTTGGGTAGTCACGACGGAGGAATATTGGTTGGGTAATTGAACAACTTAATTACTGGAGACGAGTAATGACTAGTGTTCTTTCATTATAAGTACATCTTATAATCTTATAGCTTGTTTTCTTACTTTGACGTCAGTCTATCTTGCTTCTTATTCCTCTCCTATATATATAATATATGACAGGTCCTCGTCCCGCTGGACAATAGACTACGGAGCCTGATGAGATCATATCAATCTTAGGATTCATATAGCCATGGAGTTATTCTATTTTAATTTATGTCGCTCCTTTCCCTTTTCTTAAGGGTGGTATCAGAGATTAATATCACTTTGTTTATACTTGGGATTTGAGAGAATTGTTGTATTACTCTTTCCCATTTTGTGTTGGGACGCTTGTATTGGCATTTTATATTTTCAATTTGAGATTACTGATGGATTATTACAGTTAATAGTTATGAGTTGGTTTCACTTGTTATAGATGTTATGATGTGATATGGTTACACGTATGAGAGTGTACATGTTTATTTTACTGCGTTTATTTAAATTTATGTTTCTAATGCCAAAATATTGACACTCCGCTTTAATTTAATTGGGCGTAGCTAATCGAATTAGATATTAAAAGCACGATTGTCACAATTACCACCCCTACCTTGGCCCTGCTGGCCTCCCTGTTGTTGGCCCTATTGCTGGCCTTGCGATTGGCCTGGCTATTGGTCCTGTTGTTGGCCCTGGTGGCCCTGTCTCCAACCCCCATGACTATGCCTGAAACCTCCAGAATGAAACCTCTTAGAAGACTCACCCTGATGGGAACCTGCCTCTGACTTTGCTCAACTGGTGCCCCACTGGCACTACCTCCCCCTATCTTGCCCAACTTGTTGGCCTCTCCCCCTCACTTTCTTACCTTAGCATGGAAGCGGTTGTCCTGACAATGCAACAAGGTTGCATTCGGAACGTTTGTATATGAGTGTAGAGAAAGGTTATCCAAGAGATGAT
This sequence comes from Sambucus nigra, assembly GCA_949130495.1. Taxonomy (NCBI): domain Eukaryota; kingdom Viridiplantae; phylum Streptophyta; class Magnoliopsida; order Dipsacales; family Adoxaceae; genus Sambucus; species Sambucus nigra. The sequence goes on from OX422215.1 coordinate 252,450,336, forward strand.
GGCGTATCCTCCAAGTTAAGCCATCCATGAACATCTAAATTCGCTTCTCCTCAGTAGGCACCTTATCGGGTACCATTTTTGTCAATCGCGTGAACTCCTCCTCGTATTCCACAACTTTTCTCCCTTCCTGGGTGAGGTCTAAAAGTTTTCACCTCATCTCAGTCTTGACGGCGAAAGGAAAGTACTTGCGGTCGAACCGCTCCCAGAAATCACTGATCGACATCTACTCTCACTCCTCGGTAGTAGTAGTGGACTCCCACCACTGTAAGGTTACCCCTCTCAGCTTAAAGGTAGCCAAAACTTGCCTCTGAACCTCAGTGCACTCATACATACGAAGGTGTCGATGTATGTCCTTCTTCCACTAACTAGCAATAACCACATCAGAACTGCCCATGAACTCTGGGGGACATGCCCTCTGAAATGAATCTCTCACTCTTTCCCATGCAGTGGGAAATGGATGCATTGAAACCGGTGCTACTTCCTGAACCTGGGGTGGGGCCTACTGTACCACCGCTAGGGCTGCATTCACCACTTGTGCAACTATCGCGATAACCTCTCCTGCGTTAATTATCTCCTGAGCCTGCATTGTCGGCTGCTCTGGCTAGGCCTGTCTGTCTCTTGGTTCACGTCGAGGAGGCATCTGAGACGAGAAATAATTTTTTTAGTCCACAGTTATTACTAAATCTCAAATAGCTGAAGACGTAGTCGCAAAATTAAAATCACAACAATCTTAAAAATAGGGCCCTATATTAAAGGACGTAAAGCTGAAAACATAGTAAGCCGTAAAGATCCTAAAGGACTGAAGAACCTGATGCTCTGATACCACCAGTAACACCCCGCCCAAATAAATATAGGGTCATTAGTCCTTTACCAAATTTAAAAACAGGATATACAGTCGGTTCATTCTTAGCATCACTGTCGAAAATAATATAGTTCATACTAATCACCTATAATATAATTAAGCTAAGTGTCAAAACATTTTCTCTTTTTAATAAAACCATTTAACTACAACATTCCAAAATTAAATTATAAACCATTCACCATACATACGAATAATAACTGAACAAGAATTTAATACGGAATTAAATAAGACTGGCTAAAACCTCCCAGTTCAAAACTCCAAACCATAAAAGAAACTAAATACAATATCTCTGATAAAAGACTAGAAGCGGGTGACACATGCCCTAAATAAGAAGTCTACGAGAAACTGAATGAAAGGAATAAATTGTGTCTACTTCAAGGACCTATAGCTTCCACAATAGCAGCAGCACGTCTACTAAACCAATCTCTAATTCGGGTACCCCTACGGCTGAGCACCTGGTATAATATATATATATAGCAAATGAGAGAAGAGATGCAATAAACGGGTCAGGGCCCGAGGTTTAAAAATGATTTAGCAAGTATTTAAAACTAATTCTTAAAACAATTCTTATACGCAAGTTAATTATCAAACCCTCACATGAGCTTCTCACCTCTCATCTATTGTGCGCGCCCAACGTACATATAATTCTTCCCTTAGTTATACCACCCAGTCTAACTAGTCTGAAGTCATTCTAATAGTATCTATACTCATCAGTAGTATACCCGTATCGCCCAAACAATACGCTTTCAAATTAGCCTATGTCGAACCGCTAATTAATATGTTTTCCCATTTTCATAATAAATCTATTATACCCTTAAGATTCATGTTATATATTAACATTTTTATCTCTACTAACTATACACACTAGACTGGTTCACAAGCTTACGTGTATATATATATATAGTCACATCTTCTCTATATAAATATATATATTCTAATACTGCACCCCCGGGCTAAGACCCATTAGCGCACCTAACCATAATAATATTGTACCCCCGGGTTATCACCCATTAGTACACTTCTAACAATAATCTGGTACCCTCGGGTTATGACCCATTAGTACACTTATAATAATATTCTTGTACCCTCGGGTTATCACCCATTAGTACACTTACGATAGGATCCCTGCACCCCCGAGTTATCACTCATTAGTGCACCTAATAATAAGATTCTTGCAGCCCTGGGTTACCACCCATTAGTGCTTTTAATAATAATATCACATAATAGGCATACACACATCCTATTATAATTTATAGGTATTTATCCAACCTACATATTTACTTCTTATACGTATTTAATTTTCAACATTACGTATAGTAAAAATATTTAGATTACTATCTCTCTCATAATCTCCAAGGTACATTCTCTCTATACCGAAATAATTAGAGTATTAAGTCTCACGTACTTTTCCCGAAATTCTGTTTTGTTTAAGTTTACTAACTGACATTTTCTCTCACTCCAAGAACCCGGTAAACCCAAATTTGGACTCAAAGAAAAATTATAGAAATTCCCTCTGTCGCTCGAACCAGATGGCATGTCATTTGAACGATTGTCATGTGTCGCTCGAGCGACTTCGCGCGATATGCCATCTCGCTCGAATGACTTCGCGCGAGATTGCACTGTTCGTCTTCCTGCCCAGATTTTTAGCGTTTTTCACCATTATTGAACCTAAAAACCTCTAAGATTCAATACTCAACACCTCTTCATCAATACCCATCAACACACAGCAAATTATAAGTCAGTCCTAACATCCTAGGATCCTTAATTCGTCATTAATCATCATTATTATATGAAACCCCCAAATTAATTCACATGAACCCTAGTTTCCAAAATTTTAATTACAGAATCTAATCAATCCAGATTTATTCATCAATATATGATTCTATTTCGTAGTTTAACCTTTACATACAAGAAGGGATATCAACAACTAATTAGCCCAGTCTCTATTCATCATTTAAACTCCAATTTTCACCCAATTAACATGTAAATCAAAGATTAATTTCACCTACTCTAACATGAGTATGATTATTGCTAAAGAAAACAAGTAATAAACACTTGCCTTAAATCAAAAGTCGGAATTCTTTGGTGATGTTTGTATAAACGCGTTCCTCTCTTCTCGGTCTACGCGTTGGTGGTCACGGTTGTGCAAGGTGAGGATAATTTGGCCTTCCCCCTTAGAATTTATCTTTATATTCCATTCAATTAGTCCTGACACGACTCACACGCGTGTCAGACTTAAATTACCAAACTATCGTATTATTCACTCTCGACAATTTATCAAAGTGTATAGTTCCATATTACATATCACATGGTAATATTAACTCAATAAGTATTAACCCTTGGCATGCTAGTTAATGTTTATTTTTAAATATGGATTAATTTAACAATTAAATTATCACGTTTTAATTCAATTAATCCCATTATAATAATTAGTCCCATAATTATTTAAATCATAAAAAATATGGGGTATTACACCTGGGTTCATCTCCTTCACTGTTACAATTATTATAACATTGTTATCCCTAAAAAACTCCATGATTTAATCCTAAACTCCCAAACAAGTTTACCAAAAATTAATCCAACATATACAAATGATTTCTAATGTAAATACATCACTAAATCATTAATAAAATCCTTTTAATAGAATTCAACCAACATTAAATTTCAGAAAACCCTAGATTATGTTCTTACTCAAGAGTTTCCTCATAAACCTATATTTCTTCATAAATTCGACATGATAATTCATCACATTCGTTCTACTCGTGTAAAGAATTACACCTAGCGTGAATTCTGCCCAAGAATAGAGTTAAAGTCTCCCAAATAAACATCAACATTCATGTATATGGGATATAATTCATCCTAATCTAACATGGATGGTATATGTTTCATAAATTTTGCAAGATAAATACTTTCCTTGTTATGGAGGTTTGATTCTCTGCAGAAAATTCATATGATTATGTTCGTCTCCTCTCACTCTATGCAACAGTGGTGCTTGTCGTGCAAGAATGGTGTATAATGGCTTTGGAACCTCCTCTCTCCTTCCTCCTATGGCCTCTCTGTAGGTTTGAAGTTTCTAACCCTAGTTTCCTCACTCCATCAGAAGTTATACACTTAGAAATTTCGTGGGTCTTCCTTCCTCAAAAATACAAATGACCAAAATACCCTTCTGGGGTATCGATTTGGCCTAAAATTATCCCGGGACCCAAACTAAACTCCCGAGTACACTTTTCTGACTTTTTAGACCCCTCAGAACACTTTGATGCATTCTAAATGACCAGTTGGACGACCGATAATTTACTTTTTATCTCATAATATGAAGTCCCTACACAGCTAATGTGCGTGTCTCGACTAAATTAATGTAACTGTCGTATTTCTCACTCACGACTATTATTAGATTTTCTTATCATTATTATCACTCATTCACTAAGTAATATTCAATATAAATAAACATTAACCATTATAATATTATTGAATTAATACGAATTAATTCCCAATATAAAAATTAATAAAATTACGGGGTGTTACATACTTCCCCCTAATAACGGAATTTTGTCTCGAAAGTTGGAAAAAAGGAATACCTGGTATGAATAACTCTAGATAATTTTTGCACATATCATCCTCGTGCTCCCAAGTGGACTCGTCGGCATTATGATGCCCCAATGGACTCGTACAAGTGGAACTACCTTCGACCTGAGTCTCCTCTCGCTATGATCTAAGATAGCAACCGGTCTCTCCTAATATGTCATAGCGGGTTGTAAATCGATCTCCTCCAAAGAAATGTGAGTGTGATACAACTCATCCCGAAGATACCGCCTCAATGAAGTGATGTGAAATACATCGTGAATTCGATGCAAATGCTCTGGTAACCCAAGACTGTATGTAACTAGCCCAATTTACTCAATGATAGAGAATGGCCCCATATATCCCAACGTTAACTTCCCTTTCTTTCCGAACCTCATTATCCCCTTCATAGGAGATGCACATAGAACCACCTGGTCCCCCACATTAAACTCCAGGAAGTACCGCTTAGAATATGCATAACTCTTATGTAGGTCATGCGCTATCCGTATATAGCTCTTAATCAACTCAATCTTGGCCGACGTATCCTGAATCAACTTCGACCTGAGAAGCTTATTATGTCCCACCTCCAAACAACAAGCGAGAGAACGATAAGGTGTTCAGTAGAATGCCTCGAATGTTTCCATGCCAATCATGAACTAGTAGGAGTTTTTAGATGCGAACTCTACAAGTGGAAGATATTTTGAAAAGTCGACTGTATGATAATTGATTAAAATTAAATTCGCAAGTTTCCAAGTACCCCTTATTTAATTAGAGTCCCTAAACATGCATCTAAGGTGCGTGTGTCAACCTATAAATAAATAAAGCATGTGACACAAAAATATGTTGAGACACAGATTTCAGGAAAAAACCCCTTTCGGGTAAAACCTTTATTTCACTAAGAATATATAAATCGCAACTTACAATTACATAAAGAAATCTGCAATGGATCAACATGCAGCCAACCCACAAAGACACGCAGTCTTGAACTCAGTAAGAGAAGACACGCAACACCCTCCAAGGACTCGCAACCCAAATAACAAAGGAAGAACCGCAGCTCTCCACAATGACACGCAACCATAACACTTTGTAGAGACTCCCTCAGCAATGACACGCAGCCCTCGGTTGCAAAGGTCTCCCCACAAAGGTTTAACAATAGCAAAGCTTGTGTTCTAGGGTTTCAAAAGATTCACAAAAGTAATTGAGATTTTTGTGTGTGAATCAAAAAGATGTTTGGCACATCAAAAATCAAAGTCTTGTTGTGTTTATACTCTTAGAAAGGTTTTCTCAAAGACTTAGAAAATTCATCACCGAAATAGGTATATATATAAGAAATAAGAGCTAGTGGATAAACATCACACGGAACTGATCGAGTTTATCCCAGGCGGACCGGTCCGGTATGGAGGCGGATCGGTTCTTTTTTAAAATAGGCAGACCGGTCCGGTTTACCAGAACATAAAAAAACTTTTAAGGGACTTAAAAACACTTCTTATTTTTATAAAAAAACATTTCATAAAAATTTCCCAATACTAAGTATGAAACTTTAAGGGACTTAAAAACAAAACTTTACCAAGTTTATTCTCACAAAGGTTATGATGTTGAAGACGCTTTGATATTCGGATCCGTTGATGTAGATGCGATCTTGAATTTCTTCAACGGTGTAATGGCGTACGACATACAAATTGATAATGGACAAAAATGTCCTTACAAATCTCCCCCTATGTCTATGCCGGTACATACATAAAAAATATCCGAATTATCAACTAATGACCTATACAAATCTACCCTCCCATGAACCCTAAAGATGGAAAGATACAAATGTTTAAATCTTCATCGTTTGTTCTTCAATCTTCAACAATCATCAAAGTTCAAAGATTTTTTTATCAGGGTGTGCAACATATTGATCTTCAATCTTCATACCTACACACATGAGACAAAGAAAATACCACGTGACATATCGAGTTTGAAATGAGATAAACATAGATACCAATTTATGATAAAAGCATAAGCTGAATCTCAAAAACTCCCCCATAAAATGATAATTCTTTTTCCCCCTTTTTATGATGTCCCCAAATAGACAAATGAGAAGAATAAATCAAATAAGCAAAATCGGGGTGTCACGGTATACAAACCAAGGCATCAAACAATATGGCAAACGTGCATCTTGCAAGGAGATGCAAAAACAATTCACAAACTCTTTTTGATTTTTCATTTTTTCATACAAAAATAAATAAGATACATTTGAAAAAATATGCTACAAAAATCACACCATGGATTTAGACTCAAACAACCAAGTCGGGGAAATGGAATGAATGGGTGTGAACACATTCGATACGTAAATCAACTCAATCAATCATATGTGCACGATGCATATCTGTACTCCTAACGAATGAACATCAAAAGTATTCTTAGGTGTAAATATTGTTGAATTTAGATGACATCGTCTTATGCAAACCAATAAATCAAAGTCAAAATGATTTCCACCCTAGTAACGTCCAAAACTATGTAGCGCATTTTCAAGCATTTCCAGGACATGCAAACCGGTTTAAAATCTCCAACCAAACACCCTCATATATATTTTCTTTTAGAGGTGAACTAAATTCTCAAACTTTGGAGAATTGGTGCAAAAACCTAAATGGCCCATAATTTGGCATAAATTTCTTTTGATTTCCTTTTAATTTTTTCGGGCTCTTTTAACCTCTTTGGACCTCGGATAATAAAATTCCTCCATTTTTTAGGTCCTTTTTAACGGTGGCTTAGTATTCGCAAAGGCAACATGAACCTTTCGCAGCCCTTCCCCGTTTTCAAACAAAGCACACAAACTCACAAAACGGTTCTTATATACATAATTTTCTTATCAAAATTTATCTCGCTTGGTTCGTTTTAAAGACAGTACTGAAGTGAAAACACCCAACCAACACGTGATAAGACAAGCACAATAATCAAACAAATCCGTGCATGTGTGCAATAAAGTAAACATGAGTCAAACATGTAGGAAGTAACACTTAATTACATCTTAATGACTCCAAACATTATAAAGCACAAGGATGAATTGACCTATTGTCTCAAAACACTATCAAACAGTCACATGGATAAATGGAATGATGTTGTGACTTGTTCATCCTAAGTGCTCATCCATAAAAGGTGCAAACAAAATACAAAAATCTTTTTAGATTTTTTTCAAAATTTTATCAAAATAAATATGAATGTACACTAAAAAAAATCTTTTTGCATTTTTCAAAATTTTTCAAAAAAACAAAACTTTGTACAAAAAGTACATGTCACAACGCTGGAAAACATAAATATCATGAAACAAAAACTAGCATATGACAAACATGCAAACACAATCATCTATATAATATGGCAAGAGAAGAATCATGTGGAAGTAAATGAAAATCAACTATTCTAAAATCTAGCGTATCCAAAAGTGATTTCCTAACCCAATTGGATGTAACACGTTGACACGGGTTTTTGGGAACCAACAAAACACTAGACTTCGAATTCCTAAGACCTCTTCCAAGATCAAAACAAAATCTCCTAAGGTGACCTTTCCAACCACAATATGAACATGTGTAAACGGGCGGAATGACACCTAAAGTGTGATCTTTTCTAACATCCTTGGAATAAGTTGACCCTCTAAAACAAATAATGGTTTTGGCTTTAGCATTAGAAGCATGAGAACACGATGAGCCATTACCATCACTATCAAACCTACTTTAGTCTGTCAAATCATTTTTTAACTTCAAAATATTTAACTCAAGCAAAGAATTAGACTCTTCCGAAGACAGGGATTTCTTTTTCAAATTTTCAATTAAACTTAACAGTTTGTCACGCTCCCCCCCAATTAAAACAAACTTATCCCTAAGAGTCTTTTCACGTGCCGTAAAATCATCGATTAATTTTTTATCCTCGACGGCACAAACGGGAACCCTAGAATTTTTTAAATCCTCCAATTCCTTCTCTAAAACTAGAACTCTCTCGTCATTCTTCTATTTGGCAATTTTCAAAGAATCAAAATCAATACACAAATTACCAAAGTGCTCACGACAAATATCACTTTGAGTTTGAAATGCTTGCAAATATTCAATCTTACATTTAAAGAGAGAATTTTCTTTTTCCAAAACTTTAATTCTTTTGCAAAGTTTCAAGTTCAAACTTTTTAAATTTCCAGCATGGTCGTGAACTTTTTTCAAAAATAGGCTCCTCATTAAATGGGCATTCCATTGGAAAAATTACGATTTTTCACAAAACTGATTTTAAAAAAAATTAATATCACACAATTTTGCGGAAAAAGGAGTACGCAATAAATTAGCGCAACCTGCTCTGATACCAATTTAAAAAGTCGACTGTGTGATAATTGATTAAAATTAAATTCGCAAGTTTCCAAGTACCCCTTATTTAATAAGAGTCCCTAAATATGCATCTAAGGTGCGTGTGTCAACCCATAAATAAATAAAGCATGTGATACAAAAATATGCTAAGACACAGATTTCAGAAGAAAAAAAACCTTTCGGGTAAAACCTTTATTTCACTATGAATATATAAATCGCAACTTACAAATACATAGATAAATTTGCAATGGATCAACACGCAACCAACCCACAAAGACACGCAGTCTTGAACTCAGCAAGAGAATACATGCAGCACCCTACAAGGACTCGCATGACAAACAACAAAGGAAGAAACGCAGCTCTCCTCAATGACACGCAGCCATAACACTTTGTAGAGACTCCCTCAGCAATGACACGCAGCCCTCGGTTGCAAAGATCTCCCCACAAAGGTTGAACAAAAGCAAAGCTTGTTTTCCAAAAGATTCACAAAAGTAATTGGGATTTTTGTGTGTGAATCAAAAATATGTTTGGCACATCAAAAATCGAAGTCTTGTTGTGTTTGTACTCTTAGAAATGTTTTCTCAAAGACTTAGAAAATTCATCACCGAAATAGGTATGTATATAAGAAATAAGAGCTGGTGGATAAACATCACACGGAACTGATCGAGTTTATCCCAGGAGGACCGATCTGGTATGAAGGTGGATCGGTCCGACCTCTAATCGGTTCGATTTCCAAATAGGCCTCTTCGGTTTGCATTCGATCCGGGGTTCACTGGTGCAAAGCGGATCGGTCCGGTATGGAGGCGGACCGATCCGGGGGCGGATCGGTTCTTTTTTAAAATAGGCGGACCGGTCCGATTTACCAGAAAATAAAAAAAACTTTTAAAAGCCTCATTTTGCTTGAAAAAACTTACTTCTTATTTTTATAAAAAACATTTCATAAAAACTTCCCAATACTAAGTATGAAACTTTAAGAGACTTAAAAACAAAACTTTACCAAGTTCATTCTCGCAGAGGTTATGATGTTGAAGGCGCTTTAATATTCGGATCCGTTGATGTAGATGCGATCTTGAATTTCTTCAACGGTGTAACGGCGTACGACATACAAATTGATAATGGACAAAAATGTCCTTACATATTTCTCCCAACCTCCCCCAAAATCAAGGATGCACATCCCTAGCATATCTTCCAATATCTGATTAGTCATCTCCACTTGCACGTCCGTCTTTGGGTGATAAGCCGTACTCAAACGAAACTCAATACCCATAAACTCCTGAAAACTCTCCTAAAATCCAGACACAAAATTCTTATCCCTGTCGGACACAGTATCTAATGGCACCCCATGCAATCTCATTATCTCATCAATGAAAATCTAGGCATAATGTCTCATGGTATAATCAATTCGAACTGGCAAGAAGTGATCTACCTTAGTCAAACGATCCACTATCACCCATATAAAATCGCGACCTCACTATGAAGTAGGTAGCCTAGTAATAAAACCAATGGAAATGCTCTCCCATTTCCACATCAGGATCTCTAACGGTTGTAAAACCTCTGTCGGCTTCAGATGGTCCACTTTTACCAACAAACAAGTGGTACACCTCAAAATAAACTCGGTGATGTCTCTCTTCATCCCACTCCAATGGTACTGCCGTCTCATGTCTTGGTACATTTTATCCTCTCCATGATGTACCGTAAACAATGATCTGTGTGCCTCTACCATCACTCCGTGTCATAAATCTTCCGCCTTAGGGAAAATTAATCTCCTATTGAATCGTAAACCTCCCTCGGAACTAACGGAGTATAACTTTGCTCCCCCAGCTAATAGTTGTCTAATCCGATCCTGACAAAATGAATTTTTTGCCTATGCCTGTACCACGGTCATGACAATATGGGGGGGGGGGGGGTGACAGTCATAACTAATATAAATGATAGGGCCACTGAATCCTAATGTCCCAACTCCTTCTATTTCACCTTCCACATTTTAGCTACATCCCCTACTGGTCTGCAGTTCAATGTGTCTGCCACCACGTCAGCCTTTCCTGGGTGATAATGGATGTCAAACTGATAATCTTTCTCAAATTCAAGCCACCTATGCTGATGCATATTCAACTCTGTCCGAGTGAAAAAATAATGTAGTGTTTATAATATGTGAAAGGTGAAATATCTCTCCCAACAAATAGTGTCTCCAAATCCTCAACGCAAACACGACTGCCACTAACTCTATGTTGCGGGTGGGGTAATTCCTCTCATGAGGATTAAGCTTGCGGGAAGCATACGCTATAGTCTGATCCTCCTGCAGAAGCGCACCCCCAAGTCCCTATAAGGACGCATCAGTGTAGTCAAGGTACTCTACTCCCATCCTCGACAGTGTGAGAACTGGTGTTGAAGTTAACTTGTCCTTAAGCTCATCGAAAGCCAACTGACAAGCGTCATCCCAAACAAACAGTACACCTTTGCGATTCAAATTAGTCTATGGACCCACAATCTTCAAGAATTACCTAATAAACCGTCTGTAGTACCCGACTAATCCTAAGAAACTACGCACCTCTATCGGTGTCGTGGGTTGTCCCCACTCCCTCACCTCGGACACCTTACTTGGATCCGTTGATATTACCATGTCAGAGACAGTAACTTGTCCAAAGTTACCTTCGCTAATGGTATATTTCTGCTCGATAGCTTACACTATACCACTCAAACTAGTGGTTAGACCACCCTAATCACCTTATTTTGGAATACTCCAACATCTTACTTCATGTTTCATCTTGCTGACTACACAACACGTCATACTTTTTTTCCAACAAGGACTTCAATATGGAGAGTCTACATTCTGACGGCTACCATACTCACTATATTGGAGACATGTTTCCACCTTTCTAGGTGCTTCATAGGGAATCTCTGCAATCATACCTAACTATTCACATCAGACTTTTACTTTCCAGTTAGTTATGACGTAACTCTCATCATATTACTCCTTTGCATAGAGTTGTTCCTGATTATCCTAGGAAACCCAAAATGTACCTTCATGCACTTTCCAACACTATAATCACTCCTCCATTCACTCTTCAGTCCCTGGTAACACGCGTTGATCACAATGCAATTACATTCTCTTTGTCTCTTTCTAGTTCTGTCTCTTATTTACTCATGCACCTATGCTTATTTCATATGTTACCACATCTTTTCCTAGTGAATGATACTGAAAATCTCAACTCAATAGGGAGCCGATACACCCTATGTTTCACACATTTCTTCACATATCAATCAAACTTATTATTATGGTTTTATATTTTATCTTTAAATACTACTCACGACTATACATTAGGGTACACTCAACCACCCTACTAATCGCAGCTTAATCATTCTCACATCAACATTATATGGCTCTACTGGATTCAATTCGTAATATATCTATCATCTCTCAGTTATAACTACATTTATGCGTAATAACTAAGGTACTACACCATGTACTATGCACCAAACATTTTCCAACTCCTGATGTACTAAGTTTAATGCATGGGATGTCTCGTAGAGTGAAATCCAAACAAGGGACCCCCCAGTACGCTACTTACTAATATTATCAGTCGTCGAGATCCGTCAATCCCTCAGCACATAACTGTACCCCCAAGTCCCCGTCTCCTGGCATAAAAAGTCTATTCTTTCACTCTCATGTTACCCAAGATGATATACAACACGTCGCTTTTATCATTACTAAGTCCTCAATGCTAAATCAATAACGAGCTAGATCTCTCCATTCGACAATAAACCAATATATCCTAAATCGCATTATTAATGGTCATCACTCACCGGGATCCAATATAACAACTCTACAATAATGAGCATGATAGTCTTATCACACAATCTTCTACCACTCAAACCCTTGGTGTTCAGTTTCTATGCAAGGTCATGATAAACTCAACTTCTCTAACTCTCAAAAGTAGTGAATCATAACCTAAAAATCCTTTTAATTCCAACTAAACCCGACTCACCCAAGAATTTTAGTGTTAATATATATATACTAGGGTAGGCCCATGCCTGAAGGCACGACGCTAATTTTCGAAAGTATACATCACTCATAGGATCATACGTCATATTTTGTTCGCATTAGATAAACAATTTTTTAAATAACCTATGGTACAAACCTATTAGTTTAAAATTGGGCAAGTTTTCTTTATTTATGAGACAATTCACCTTGGTCAAGAACGAAAATACCAATATACTATTATTAACGCAAAATCTGATAATTTTAACAATTTGGGTAGAATTTTATTTGTTTATATAACAATTCGCCCTCTTTAAGAACAAAAATATCAATTATAAAATTATTAATACAGAACCTAACAATACCGTGAAAACAAAAAATCATTGAGAAACCTATAAACCATGCAAAAAAAAATTAACTCATAAAATCAACCTTTCATTGATGTACATATTGGTTTATATACATGTTATAGTGTGGCAAACTTAAACTCAAACCCCTCTTGCGAGATTTTGCTCACCGAGGTGTCTCGTCTTGTAACACATAAGCAATTTTAGTAAATTTACATTTTCGGAACAATGGCTTAGAATCTCATACTTCTCCATTATTTTTCACCTCATCTAAAGACTTTTTGGCCTCCTATACCTCCTGCCATTTAGGTTCATATTAAAGTCCCTTTGCTTTCCAGTAACTCTCCTATTTCTGGTTGCTCCTCTCTAATAATATGGTCCTCTTCTAAAGGCTTTTTTCTCCAATTTAACTCCATTTTGTAGCGACCGGTAATGTATTTTGCGCTACTCTTTTTCTTCGTTGGCACATGTTAGAATAAATTTCTCAATTTAATGGATGATAAAATATAACCTATAAAGAGTATATAACATAAGTATAAACATTCAGGCAACGCCATGTGTTTGTCGGCCACGAGGCCTACCTGAAAAATGTAAAGAAAAATTTTTTAGATTTGAAAAACATAAAAAGTTTAATGGAGAAAAATGAGGAAGGTTACAGGGGAATTACAATTGATTGGATGACAGTAAAAAACACTTGAACAACATTATACAGTAAACACATATCAAATTGTATGAACATGCCTTACCATTCCATTCACTATTTTTATTCTGAACTTTTATGGAGACTATCAAGGAATAGAAAAAATAACACTTTATGTTAAGAAGGTCGTAGACACCGATGATTCACGTTCATATGCCCACACAATGTGAGAGAGAGATGTCACGTTCATTATTTTTCTCACGACTTGCCCACATAATTTATTGAGAAGGTCATAGACACCGACATATAACATGAATAAAAAAAGAGAATGAAATAATTTCAGAAGGGTTTAACTGAAGTATTCAATTCAAATTATAATACGATAGTGACTTAAGCATTCAATTCAAACTATAATACAGCACAATGTATATTAGGATTGCTAGGCCACTACTGTTAAAGCGCAGATTGACCTGTAAAACTCGAATCAGTCTTTATAAAAAAATCAATGTTAAGAGTTCTCAAATGCCCAAAACCTGAATCAGTCTTGGATACTGACGACCCTAATCAGTTGGCATCATCAAGATGTGGAAATATGTACAAAACATGTAACTGTGTTGAGAATAAGATACATAATAAGATTAGTAAGTTCAGAATAAGATACAGAATAATATTAGATACATGTATTAGAAACAGAGCGTGTTCAGTATGTTCAAAATAATTGTTGATGTAAAAAACTAGATTGCTCTAATTATTCAATCACAGATAAATAAATAAGACAAAGATTTTTAAAGTGGTTCGGCTAGGAATAAAGCCTACATCCACTGTTATGTTATAGCTGAGTGTTTGCAGAATTCTTGATTACAAGTTCTCTCAAGAAATTCCGGTCCCCTCGAATGAGGATGATACAAGGTATTTATAGCCTTCGGGCCGTACATGAAAGGTTCGATACATTAAATGATATTCATGTGAAAGGGTAATACATTTAATGCAGCGTGCGTGCCAAGAATATAAGCATTCAATGAATATCTGAACTGTTGATTATCTGGCAATTAATGATACGACCGAGATGCAGCTCGGACCGCCATAGCTGTTCGCTGATCAGGAGTTCCTCGGAGCACTAGAGTTCCTCGGTGTGCTAGAGTTCCTTGGTGTGCTAGAGTTCCTCGGTGTATTCTCATTGTTCGGAAAGAAGCATGGTTGGTCGGGAAATGATCTTCCTCGCTGTTATTGTGCCACGTAGATTGACACGTGTCTTCGTATTATTCGTCCACATCAGCATATTAATTTTGGTATCAACAGAAGCCCCCAATGTTTCATATTTCGAACTTTGAGAAGTATGGAACATTCTTTCTCGGTATATGGTAATATTAAATGACCTTCTTGGGTTTCAGGAACATTGTATTCAAATTTCCTTCTTATTTCGCAGTTTCCGCCTTTTTATAAGCGTTTCGATCTTCGTGCAATTTTTGTCCTTTTAGCCGCCGGAAGTTCAGTAGTTTCTAGAGGTTCTTTCTGAGCCTTTAGATTACTTTCGATTGGCTGAGGGACATTGGTTCCCCAGTCTTTTTGTTGCTGAATGTGGTTTTTCCTTTCCACCAAACCCATTATGTCTTGAGTTTTGTCAATATTTTGATCTTGTTCCAGCAAAAATAGCCCCCAATTCATGGAGAATAATTAACGGGGTGCACAAATTAAATCTAACTCATGGGACTCGTATTGGGATCCCTGAAATTATGTTTTGTTATAAATGGGCTATTCTAGATAATATTTATTATTTAAAAACTAGGTATCTGAATAGGGCTCTTGTAGTTAACCTCCCTGACTCAAATAGAGATTATTTTGAGCATGGGTTGATCATAAAAAATTGGCAACATGCGCCTTTAGCTGGGGATGAAGTGTACAACGGTCCCAGATGCCCCCCATATGGCAATGGGATAGGTTTATTTTTCATTTTATTTTACTTATAAAATTATGCTTTCATCATGTTTGATAAAATGTATGACCGATATTTCATTATGTATTTATTTGCAGTTGATAGCAAAAGAAAAACTCCAAAGGAATCAGAAGTGAATATTAAACATCTGAAACTTATCTGGGGTTTGCATAAGACGATTGCTGACGAGCATATTAGGTCTGCATCATGTTTGCTACAGTATAAGAGTTACACAACCTCTTATACTGCTCTCCCTGTTGAACCAGCTTCAACTCCAGAAGGTTCATCTTCAGATTGTCATATCCCTTTATCTCAAACAATGGGCAAGAAAAGAGCTCCTCCTGCTCTATTTGATGAAATTTCCTCCGCTGTTGGAGCCAAGAAAAGCAAAACTGATGTCCCCGAAGGGACTAAAAAAGTAGACGCTGGGTTTTCCAAGGCTGCCGAGAAGCCCCCAGTGGCTCCGAGCAAGAAAAATGCTCCTGTAGATGTAATTACAATCTCTCCGACCAAGACCTCTTTGGTTGAAGGTTCTGATCGCCCATTGAAGAGATTGAGGAAATCATCCTTGGTTACTCCGGCTGAAACTACCTCTTCTTTACCTGCTAGTGGTACTGATGTTCCAAACATCATTCTTCCAAGCTCTGCAATGAGCTCGGTCGTACCCGAGGTCCATGGTCTTGATGAAAGAATTCCTAGGGATATGCTGACATCCCTAGCTGCTCGTCACCTTGCTTCAGTAAGTTTCTTATACTTCTGGTTTTTCTTTCTTTCTCTAAAAGCTTGCATTTTGTATTGACTTTGCTATTTCTCTCATCTTTCAGCTGGTGAATTGTTTCAATAATATTGTGAAGAAGGATGAGGCTATTAAAGCTTCAAGCTCCTCATCATGTGTAGATGATGCTTTGTTGGGTTTGACCCAGTCTTTAAAGAGATATCGTCAACAGTATATTGACGAAAAAGTTATTTGGGAGAAGAAATTAGCTGTGGTTGAGGCTGAGAAGGTGAAAATGGCCGAAACCTCCAAGAATTTGGAGGAGAAAGTAAAAGGTTTGGAGGTTAAACATCAGGAATCTGATGATAAGTTGAAAAAGGCAGAGGAAGAGTTATCTACTCTGCGAGATATCAAGGTCAAAAAAGAGGAATTGGAGGTGAAGCTCTCCTCGGAGAAGTTGAGGAGAAAGGTCGCAATCAAGAAACATTTCAGTGCTGGTTGGGAGAAAGGATGGGAGAGAGGGATAGCTGCAATGACATCCCAAGTCCAATATGGGAAGTTGAAATACTTCCATGATGGCTGGGTAGCTGCTCTGCAAGAGCTGAAGGTCCAAGACGATTCTGAGCTATTTCAACAACATCTCCCTGGTCCTCCTCCACCAATTGTGGAAGAAGAAGAAGATGAGCCTGCCTCAGATGAGTCTTCTATGGCTACGGGTGACCCAGTCTCTGCTTCTCAACCCTCTATCAACGAGGATGTTTCTTCCATGCCTCCTCCTCCCGAGAAGATTTCTGCCGATCAAGCCGCTGTTACCACCGAGCAACCGAGCTCCTCATCCCAGCCTCCCGAGAAAGTCTTGGGGGACAAGGAAAAGGTGTGAAGTTGTTCGGTATCATTTCTATATTTCATTACTTGTAATCGAACAATGTAACCTTTTTGATGATCTAATAAAATACATCTTCGTTCCGCTCCATTATTGATACTCTGTCTGCTCTTATTTATTAACTCCTGCTTCCTCTTCTTTATTAGTTTTTGGCCAGAATGGAATTGATATCTGCTCCTGATACTGAGTTGATGCGACAATGCAATGGCTATTATAAAGCTGGTCATATAGACCTAAGTGTATCAGAGATTGTCGACATCCTTGGTCACGATGCCTCATAACAAGCAGTTGAGGCTTACCGGTATCTGAAGGATTTGCTTGATAGATCTGTGGCCAATAATGTGGCGTATTACGAACTGATCGAGGAACTTCATGGTTCCATAGAGGATCTTCAAAATCAACACAATGTAACAATGGCCTCATTGCATGAGGATTATGAAAATAGATATCAGCAACTCTCTTCTGAAACAGGCCATAAGAAGATCATTGCTGGATACGATATTAGGGAAAGGACCTTAAAAGGTGAAGTTGAAGCTTGCAGGCAGATTGCCGAGATCCTGGAACAAGAAAATAACAATTTACAGAAAAAGTTGGCTCAATATGAATCTGCAGCATCATCTTCCACTGCTCTAGTGCCCGTTACTGATGAAGGTTTCTCTTTCTTAGAGGTCGAAAATGCCAAATTAAGGCAAGAGCTGGATGATTTAAGAAGATCTGCTGTTTCCGGGAACACTCGTGGACGAGGAAGAGGTTCTCGGGGACGAGGAAGAATTGCCGAGGAGCAAAGTTCTCCAGTTGCTTCTCGGAGCCGATCAAGAGTTATTAGTCGCAACGTTGAAGAGGCTCGTACCCAATCTACTTTGGAAACTCAAGCATTCCAGTTAAACGTCAAAGATCGGGCCCTATCAGAAATGTCCAAGAAGAATCTATCCTTGGAAGATCAACTTACAGCGATGAAATCTGCTCTGCATAATAAGGATCTTTTTGCCAAAAGCCTTCATGAACAATTGGATAGATTAACCTTCCAATTCCATAAACAGCCAAGGGAATTCTGGATGGCAGGATACAATGAAGCCCTTGTTCACCTGGATGCTCGTATTGAACATGCCAACAATGAAGGTTACAAGCAAGGATGGTTGAACGCACTGGGTGTGTTAAAATTGGAGCAAGGGCATTATTTATGGGATTATCATGCTCCATCATTATTAGACCTGCCTGTACCACCTTTCAAATTGGACATGGCATGGATCCCAGCTCGTTCCATTCCTCGTAGCTTGATTTCAAAGTACCTTGGCGATTATAGCCTTCATTCTCAGGTTGAATTGTCTCGTCCTGAGCATCTCTTGGATACACCTTCTGTGATGAATGTCAGAATGCTCAGGGATGTTAATTTCATTAATTCTCCTCTTTGTCTAGAGGATCCTCCTGCTGGCGAGGAGCCTGTTTCAAAAAATAAAGGAAAGAAACCAATAGAATAGGCTTTCAATGTAACATTTAGTACATTCATGTAACTTGTAATTTATTCTAGATTTTTAATGAAAATACTTTCATTTTCTGTTTGCTAATTTTACTATTGTCTTATGCTTGCATAACAGTATTGTATGGTTCATCGACAAAAAAAAAATTACAAGTATTTGCTCGATCACTTAATAATAAAGTAATGAGTATAAATTGTTCAAACTGTTTCCAACCAATCAAGGTGGATAAATAATATTTGTCGACCAATTTCAGTTGATGGGTTTTTATCCCCGGCCAGCCATACTTGGTTCAATTTCAAATATAAAAATTTTATTGACCAACTAAGGTCAATAATTTGTCCTCGTCGACCAACTACAGTTAGTGAGTCTTTATCCCCGACCAACTATACTTGGTGTATTTTTGAATATTTTGTTCTTCAAAGAACTTTTTGTAATAATGTTACCTCTCGACCATCATAAGTTGTGATGTAAGAATATATTTTTATCTTACCAACCGTAGTTGATCATGCTGGTGTACACCTCCTAACCAAAGGAGTAGTGGTGGTTCTTTCGAACTTTTTGGCTCCTTAGAGATTTTGGCTCCTTAGAGCACTTTTTGGCTCCTTAGAGCGCTTTTGGCTCCTTAGAGCACTTTTGGCTCCTTAGAGCACTTTTTGGCTCCTTAGAGCGCTTTTGGCTCCTTAGAGCACTTTTTGGCTCCTTAGAGCACTTTTGGCCTCCTTAGAGCACTTTTTGGTGTCAAGCAGCGTAGTGTACAACACTAGTATTCCCCGAAAAACTTTCAACAGAAAAAAAAATGGTGAACCATCCTCGTTTTATTCATAATGAAGGAAATGCTTTACATTTTACATCACTGATAATACTTGCGCAGGTGTTCAGCATTCCATGCGTTCTTAAATTCCTCTCCTTCTAGAGTTGCTATTCTGTAAGTTCCTGGTCGAACATACTCCGTAACTCGGTAAGGTCCATGCCAGTTTGCTTCCAGTTTATTCTGCTTCTGAATGACCTTGTTTAGCACATAATCCCCCTCTTTTAGATCACATTTCTTCACCCTTTTGTTGTAAAACAGAGCTGTTCGTTGTTGATAAGCAGCATTCCTAATGGCTGCCTCTTCTCTGACTTCTTCGAGCATATCCAAATCCAGTCTTCTCATCAAATCACTGATCGGAGAATTGAAATTTAACACCCTGTGTGTTGGTAGGCCCAACTCGGCAGGTATCACAGCCTCACTTCCAAATGCTAGCATATATGGTGATTCTCCAGTTGCTGCTCGGGGAGTTGTTCGGTAAGCCCACAAAACTGACTGTAGCTCATTAATCCAATTTGCTTTAGCCTCACTTAACCTCTTCTTCAACCCATTTAGTAATGTTCTGTTCATCACCTCAGTCTGTCCATTGCTTTGGGGATGGCCTGGTGCTGAATGAAACTTCAAAACGTTCGACTGATGACAATAGGCAGCAAATTCTTCATTATCAAATTGTGTTCCATGGTCTGTGATGAAAGCGTGGGGGAGACCATATCGACAAATGATATTCTTCCATATGAACTGATACACCTTCTCGTACGTCATATCAATTAGTGGTTCAGCTTCCACCCACTTAGTAAAATAGTCTACTGCCACGACGAGATACTTGAACCTTCCTCGGGTCGTCGGCAGTGGTCCAACCAGATCAATTCCCCACATGGCAAATGGCCAAGGTGAGGTTATGGGTGTCAACAATGCTTGTGGAGTTCTTCGGATGGAGGAAAAACGTTGGCACTTGTCACACTTCTTAGCATAGGCTATACAATCAGCCCTCATCGTCGGCCAGTAATATCCCTGTGTCATTACCCTTTGCAAAAGTGTCCGACCTGCTACATGAGCTCCATAAGATCCTTCATGAATTTCTTCAATCAATTCTTTGACTTCTGATGGATGCACACATCTCTGCAAACCTGCCATAATTCCTCGTCTATACAAAACACCATTAGTTAACACATACCGAGCAACTTTATACTTCAACTTCTTAGCAGCTAGTTTGTCCCCCGGTAATT
Source organism: Sambucus nigra (assembly GCA_949130495.1). Classification (NCBI taxonomy): domain Eukaryota; kingdom Viridiplantae; phylum Streptophyta; class Magnoliopsida; order Dipsacales; family Adoxaceae; genus Sambucus; species Sambucus nigra. The sequence continues at coordinate 252,471,096 of OX422215.1, forward strand.
CTCCTTCTTCAATGTATGCTCTGATAGGATCCATCCAAGATGGTCCTAAATCAAGGGTAATAATCTTCACCGTCAGATCTTCTTCTATGCTCTGACTTTCTAATACTTCAATTGGTATTGTTCTTCGCAGCTCGATGCGCGTAGTTGACGCTAATCGGGCTAATGCATCTGCTCTAGCATTCTCCATCCTCGGTATTCTTACCAATTGAATAGCATCAAATTCTGCCAATAACTCCATCACCTTTGCATGGTACTTCACCATTAATTCTCCCTTCACTGCATATATTCCCATCATTTGATTCACAATTAATTGAGAATCACTGAAAACAATTATTTGTCGTGCCTCCATAACTTTCGCCAAATGAAAACCTGCTATCATAGCCTCATATTCAGCCTCATTATTGGAAGCTTTGAATTGGAATCTCAAGGCATACTCCATGTCAATATCATCTGGGGTGTTTAAAACAATCCCCGCTCCACAACCAGCTGTGCAAGATGATCCATCTACATATAATCTCCATGTAGGTACTTCGTCTTCAAATTTCTTATCTGTCAGAGCTCCTCGGTAAAATATCTGTTGTTTTCTTTCATCATCCCCTGGTACCTTTCTCTCCTCGTCGGTCATCTGTTCGCACCCTTTTACCAACCTTAGTTGGTCTGGACCTATTTTTATTGATCCTGTATCGTCCACAGGTAGGTCAGCAAGCACCTTTTGCTCCTCGGGGGTATCAGGGTATGTGAACTCTGCTATAAAATCTGCTACGGCTTGCCCCTTCAATGATGATCTGGGTTCATACACAATATCATATTCACCGAGTTCTATTGCCCAGTACATCAATCTTCCTGATTTTTCTGGCTTGTGAAGGGCTTGTCTTAACGGCATGTCGGTATACACAATGATGGTATGGGCCTGGAAGTATGGCCTCATTCTTCTACTTGCTTCAATTAATGCCAGTGCTAATTTTTCTAGCTTTGGGTATCTGATTTCTGCACCTCGGAAGGCCTTACTTGTGTAATAAATTGGCTTCTGGACTCCATTCTCTAATCTGATCAACGCCGAGCTAACTGCATTTTCTGATACTGCCAAATACAAGTACAGCTTCTCTCCAGTTATTGGCCTAGACAATAATGGTGGGGCTCCCAAATACTTCTTCAAATCTTGAAAGGCCTTCTCACATTCATCAGTACCACTCAAAACTTTTTCGCAGTGTTTTGAAGAATGGGAGGCATTTATCAGTTGCTCGGGATACAAATCTGTTGAGCGCTGCAACTCGTCCGGTAAGACTCTGCACCTCTTTCCTCGTCGTTGGGGATCGTAGCCCTAAAAGAGCTTTGATCTTTTCTGGATTTGCCTCAATACCTCGTTGGTTGACGATGTATCCGAGGAACATTCCTTCTCGTACTCCAAAGGTACACTTCGTCGGGTTGAGTTTCATTTGGTATTTATCCAGTTGATCAAAAGTTTGACTCAAGTCAACTAAATGATCAGTAGCTCTCTTGCTTTTGGTGAGCATGTCGTCGACATAGACTTCCATGTTGCAACTGATTTGTTCGGTAAAAACCTTGTTCATTAGCCGCTGATATGTTGCACCTGCATTTTTTAAACCAAAAGGCATAACATTATAACAATAAGTTCCCCTTGGGGTAATAAAAGAAGTACTTTCCCTGTCTTCTGGCTTCATTTTGATCTGATTGTAGCCAGAATAAGCATCCATAAAGCTGAGTAGCTCATGTCCCGAGGTAGCATCCACTAGTTGATCAATTCTGGGCAATGGAAAATGATCTTTTGGACATGCCTTGTTGAGATCAGTGAAATCAACACACATTCTCCATTTGTTGTTCTTCTTCTTTACCATCACCACATTTGCCAACCAATCTGGATATTTCACATCTTCAATGAATTGGGCTTTCTGGAGTTTCTCGACCTCCTCTTGTATGGCCTGGTTCTTCTCGGGACTAAACACTCTTCTTCTTTGCTTCACAGGCTTGATCTCCTTATTCACGTTGAGCTCATGACATAAGAAGTTTGGATCTATACCTGGCATGTCTTCATGACTCCAAGCAAAAGTATTCTTCCTGCTTCTCAAGAAAGTTATCAACTCCTGTTTTATTGAAACATCCAACGACGATCCTATCTGAGTTACTCGTTCAGGATGCTCGTCGTCCAGGATAACGGTTTCTGTAGATTCCACCACCTGTCCTTTTACAAGTTGAGATTCATCCCTAGGGTCAAGAGTTTCAATTTCTGTACCCTCCTCCACTTGATAAGTAGTAGTCTTTTTCCTTGATTCTTCAAGTTCTTCTTGCTCGGCAGACGAATAATAGCATTCCCGAGCTACTTTTTGATCACCTTTCATAATTCCGACTCCAAAATTCGTTGGGAATTTCAAACACTGATGTACTGTAGATGGAACTGCTTCGAACTTCTTCAATCCAACTCTTCCCATGATGATGTTGTAGGCGAACTGCACATTCTTATCCATCACAAAGAAGCGTATTCTTTCTGTTCGACAAGCAGGCCAAGTTCCAATGAGTATATTCAACTTGATCGTCCCAAGTGGAAAAGCTTTCTCGCCAGCAAAACCCAGAAGGGGTCTGTGATAAGGTTCCAATTGAGATAATTTCAAATTCAGGCTATCAAAGCATGAATAGTACATGATGTCTGCCGAACTACCATTGTCTACTAACACCCTTGAAATGACCACATCCTTCATCCTCATTTTGATCACCAAAAGATCATCATGAGGGTAAAGAACACCTGCCAGGTCGTTTTTTGAAAAACCAATCACTATCTTCTCTTTGTTTACCTTCCTCGGACGATCATCTTCGGCCAAATTTATTCGCTGAATATACGAACAAGCTTGAGCCTCTCCGAGGTAAGCTTTTCTTTCTGCAGTAAGGTCTCCTCCTCCTGCATCTCCTCCTGTAATAATATTACAATCAAATGACCCAACACGTATGGAAAATACCTCTCGTTCAGGCTGTCTTGGCTTCTTGGGAAGATCAGGGTCATCATCTGGATCATCTTCGTGGTCCCTCCTCTTTTTCTCCTCTGTACGACGAGGAGATCTAGATCTCTCTCTAGTTCTATCATCATTCTTCCTCTCACTCCTGCGATCTACATACTTTGACAATTTTCCTCTTCGGATGAGTGTTTCAATCTCGTTCTGAAGGGCTATGCAATTTTTGGTCATATGGCCATGATCTTTGTGAAACTCGCAGTATTTGGCTTTATTCCTCAGATCGGGATTTGTCTTCAGTTTCTCGTTATTAAAACGAGTTATGTACTCTCTGGTACTTTCACCTGATTTTTGTCTAACACTTAGCAAGTGTGCTACTCGCTTTACCGGCTTCGCCCCAAAGCAAAAATTGCCAATGAACAACTCGGCTAATTGAATAAAAGTTAAAATCTGACCCCGAGGAAGATTGTTATACCATATCTGTGAGGCTCCAGTAAGAGTTCCCGAGAATGCTCTACACCTCATCTCATCGGGGACAGCATATATGTCGGCAGCAGCTTGGTATTGTTCTATATGAAGTACAGGATCTGTCTTTCCATCGTACTTAGGGGTCACTACAGGTGCTTTTAATTTCGATGGTGTAGGAAAATCCACAATGGCTTGCACAAAAGGTGTCCCTTGAACAAAAGTTCTCTGTAAGGGGTTCCTCGCCTTAGCCATTTCTCCCAGTCTATGCTCCAACCGTTGAATGGAACCTTTCCATGCTTCATTCCCTTCCTCAGGCCGCCTAGTCCGAACAATTGATTGTTCTGACATAGCTTCCTGAGATTTATCTCGACGAGTAGCTGGTCGTGATTGTGCTGATCCTTCTCTCAAACGTGATGGTGGTCGAATACTTCTCGATGGAGCTCTAGGTGGACTCATGTTTCTCCTTGGTCCTAACCGACTGAAAGGAGACTCCCTGCTTAGCCTTTCCAAAGCGTTGGTTCTCTCCGGAGAGAGAGATATGGGTTGATTTGTATCCGTAGCCCGTATCGATGAAGTTCGCCCAGGTTGATAAGAAGAATCATTAGACTCCTCATTGCGATATGACCCAGTACGTCTGGATTGCGATTGCCTACGATCACTCCTTTGCCCTGAATAGGTAGGTGCACCGCCTTGAAGAGTTTGAATGAGTTGCCTCATAGATTCCTGCATGGCGGTTTGTCCTTGAGCCATATTCATCATAATTCCAGCCAGATCTGGAGATGCAGATGGATTTGGAAGATTTCCAGTATTCCCAGCATTTCGATTACTGGATTCTGGATTATCTGCCATTGATGATGAATGATTTTTTGGTGAAAAACGATAATAACAGTCGTTCCCACAGACGGCGCCAATCTGTTGATGTAAAAAACTAGATTGCTCTAATTATTCAATCACAGATAAATAAATAAGACAAAGATTTTTAAAGTGGTTCGGCTAGGAATAAAGCCTACATCCACTGTTATGTTATAGCTGAGTGTTTGCAGAATTCTTGATTACAAGTTCTCTCAAGAAATTCCGGTCCCCTCGAATGAGGATGATACAAGGTATTTATAGCCTTGGGGCCGTACATGAAAGGTTCGATATATTAAATGATATACATGTGAAAGGGTAATACATTTAATGCAGCGTGCGTGCCAAGAATATAAGCATTCAATGAATATCTGAACTGTTGATTATCTGGCAATTAATGATACGACCGAGATGCAGCTCGGACCGCCATAGCTGTTCGCTGATCAGGAGTTCCTCGGAGCACTAGAGTTCCTCGGTGTGCTAGAGTTCCTCGGTGTGCTAGAGTTCCTCGGTGTATTCTCGTTGTTCGGAAAGAAGCATGGTTGGTCGGGAAATGATCTTCCTCGCTGTTATTGTGCCACGTAGATTGACACGTGTCTTCGTATTATTCGTCCACATCAGCATATTAATTTTGGTATCAACAATAATATTCTCAATTCCTTCAGTCAGATGGGTTTCAGTATGTTCAGAATGTAAATGAGTGTGTTCAGAGCATGTTACGGTTTAATTAAAATCTGTGTGAGTATGTATACGGGTCAGTCAAAATCAGAAATAATCCGTGTTAAAATCAGTGTGAGTATGTATACAGAGCGTGTCACCAATGGGATAAGAGGAGGGAGTATGAATAGTCCATCTTCAGCTACCACCTTATCATGTGAGTGTTTCGTCAAACACTTGGAGTGAAAAATAAACAAAACAGTTTTTCTCAATAACAAATAGTTCACATTAACCTTAAATATAAATAACACCAAGACAAATGTAAACAACAAAAGTTGATACAATTGAAAAGTATCAAGGCAACAAATTCTACTCCGTTGGAATAGCACAAACCAATAATAAGAACAAAAATTATTAAACAAACTCTAAATTACCTCTGTCGAAACTTTACATAAGAAGAAAGTTACAAAAGAAAGGTATAGAAAATGAATCATAGTGCTAACATGATCATTTATGCCGGAAGTTGTCCTCTTCCTTGCAAATGACTCAATAGTTAGAACCAAATGATTATATGTATAGAATTAAATTAAAAATGGGTATAAAAGAGCATGGGTGCAGGTTTTATGGGGAGATTCTGTGTTAACAACATAGTCAACTGTGGGCAGATTCTGTGTTAACAGCATAAAGTTGAACAAACAGAGTTAAACTTGGGTGTTTAGAAGCAGGGGTATCTCACGATATGCCATTTAAAAACTAAAATCAGTTGAACAAACACACAAAACTCCAAGTAGGAAAGTAAACTCCATCTAAAGGAGCAGAATTCACTTTTAGCAAGATAAATCTTCAATTCGAGAATAAAATAAGTTGTAAATTTGTAATACACAAACCCATTTCATTTACATGTGTCTTTGACCCCATGTACATTTCCATACATATGCCAAACGAAATGTTTATGGATGCACCAATGCACTTATAGATGTAGGTAAATGATTTGACATTTATTGAAGGAAATACCTGAAAGTAACCTAATTGTACCATCCATACCCTAATTTTTTTTACTAAGAGACGTGAGATAAATTTCTAATGCAATTCGGTTAAAGACTGTAATGGTGTGTTTGACTTTCATTGTCATCTTCTCTGTTAATCCTATGAGAACAAATCCAAGAAAACCAGACAGAAGAATGAATATCGATGTAAAGAAAGTTGTGTTCTGATTATCTTCTGCTATATAGAGAGTTTGCTAGTCAATTCAACTGCTAAATTATAGCAACTGTCAAAGTTGAGAATTAGGAGACATTGACGATTGATTTGTCAATACAGGGTAATCATCAATGAATGTAAGATTCTAAATGGGATTAATTATTTTCAGCATATTATAGATTTTCGATTAAAATATACTAACATGTGCTCGTAATTAAGAGTATAAAATGAAAATAAATCTCCAACAAGTTAAACTATATGTTTAGAAACCACATAATATCTACAAAGAAGGTAGACCTGTAAGATTGTTTCCACACAAGAGTAGGTGTACCACTGTATAGGCTCCCGGGTAGATTCATGTATGAACAATCTGAGCAAAAAAAACATAAAGAATCAAAGAGAACCCTTATTTAAAATCCTAAATCAAGAAACCCTTATTGAAAAAATTGATAAACATACATAAACAATCACACTTGGTGTACACACAATAAAAAAGTAATGAAGTATACCTCATCGATCCAAAAGCACTCAGATCTGCAGTACGTAAAGCAAATATCAGTGTTTTACAGATAGATCAAAAAATCGAACCTAGAAAGATTTGAGTTTCAAAGTTAAAATCGATCCCAAAGAGCTCAGGTCTGCAATATGTAAATTGTATATTAGTGTTTCACATATAGATCAAAAAATCGAACCTAGAAAGCTTTGATTTTCAAAGTGAAAACCTATCATCATTTTTTTATGGGAGACGGACTCACGTTGGGTGACAACGTGAGAAAGGGTAAGAGAGCTTGTTGGCCGTGGGTTGGTCGTGGTAATGGATATTGGAGGTATGGAGGCTCGTGGGAGTTAAAGGCTCGATGTGAGTGTGAGGGAGATAGGGGGAGAGAGAAAGAGTGAGGCGGATGAGTAAGGAGGCAGAGATGGATAATGGTAGGTTTGTAAGATTAGGTAAAGGGAGATAAGGGGTGAAAATACTATTCTACCCTTATGACATCATCTTTTCATCTTATGACATACATAATTTTGCTACTTTATTATATATATATACATATATATATATATATATATATATATATATATATATATATATATATATATATATATATATATATATATATATACACACACACACACTATTAAAAGCCTATGTCACCTCAAACTGCTCCCATTTTCTCCAAGGATTCGATAATTAATGAAATTAATGTACCTCAAAATGCTAGTAGTGCTTGCGATACGCGTGGCATGACTATATATTGGACATTATAAGCACATGCATACGGTGGTTGCTTATGTTGCTATGGAGCGATTGTTGCGGGAGTAACTGCACCTGCTATGCCCTGTTGGGCACTCTGTTGCTGTGTTTTACCCTGTTGTGGGCAACCTCCCCTCTTATGATCTTGTTGTCCATAATTAAATAACTTGCCCAAAAATCTGCTCTGCTTTTGGTCCTGCTGGCCCTATTGATTGAGTCGGGGCTGCTCTCCAACCCATTGTGACAAATATTGACGTTTATGGACCCGTTTTCCACATTTAAAACACCTCTTTGTGTAATCTCCCTGTTACTGGATTTGTTGGTCTTGGTAGATTTGACTTTGCCCACCATATCCATCGTACCTTTAGCCCTGACGACTTTGAGGAACTTATCGCTGCTATATTAGTGCTCCTCCACCCTGATTACCTCTTATCCCACCTGATTTACTAACTTCCCTTGTTCTTTTGCTCCCTATTAGTTGGATACAGTTTTCTTGGCAGTTTAGTAGTGTGGTAGTAACGGTTTGTGCTACAATATTCACCACTTACGTGACTATCACCATTATGTGTGATCCTTGAGGTACCTGTTGAACTTGTCTAGTATTAAACTCTCCAGCGATGCCAGTCTATCGTTCTCGCTCAGGGGACATCTGAAATTAGATCGAACTATATGTGTTATCCATCAAATAAAAAGTAATAGGCAGAAGAACGTAAATGTGCATACGTAAAAGAATACAACAATCCTATCACGAGGATCAACATTAAAGAATGCTACACTGAAATATAGAATGTCGCATAGATCCTAAGGACACTAGAACCTGATGCTCTGATACCATATGTAACACTCCTGCCAACTAAATATCGGGTGATCAACCCTTTATTAAATTAAAATAGAATATCCAGTTGGTTTATTCTTAGCATCACTGTTTAAAATAGTTAATTACTAATCACCTACATTAGCTAATTAAGTTGGTGTCAAATTTTAATCTTTTAAATTAACATGCAATGATCTGAAATAAATCAACCTCATTAACCATTATAAATGATTAACATCATAAATAGCGAAATAACGAAATTAAATAAGATATGACTGGAACAAACACTCCAGCCTAAAACTCCAATACAATAATCCACATCTAAAACTGAATCCAATAACTGAAAATAAATGAAGTAGAGTGCCTCTGGAAATAACTACTAGTAGAAGATGGGGGGTAACATGCCCGATTAAAATAAATAAAATGATGCATATGAACTGAAAAGAATGGAGGGGTCTACTATCGAGATCCTGCAATCGTCCATAGCATTTGCATCACGTCAAATGAGAATGAACTCCTAAGCTGGGTGTCCCTGTGTCTGGGCACAAAAAATGGTTTTTACAAAATAGATTTAAAAAATGGGTTAGTGCCCGAGTAAAATAGTTTAAAAAATATTTACAAGTATTTAAAATGGAAAATCAGCAGATGTTATATACATGTTAGTTTCACGTGCTTTCACTTGAGTTCTTCACCTATCAACTATTGTGCACGCCTAACATGTTCTACTAACTCGTCCTAGTTATGCTACCCCGCCTAACTAGTTCAAGTCCATTATCTTACTACACATACTTACTCGTGATGCCCACCCGTATTACCCATACAATACGTTATTGATTTGTTTTCTCATATTATTTGAATCAATTAAAAAATCACCAAGTAGCTATTAAGTTACCACATATTTAGGTTATTTTAATATTACTATCTTTATCATCTACTAAGCACACATACCACATACACATTAATACAACACCCCTAGACTGAGACCCGCGGTGCATGAATACTGTGTTATCAAGTCTCGGTACATCACGTACTGAATAAAGGATAACCGGTTTGGAGTCACTCTCGAACCATAAATACAAATCACACATATTGAAGGCGAACATAGTTTTAGTCCTATGGGATATGCACATACATACGCACTTATTTGACCATCGAAGTTATCATATATGAGATAGCCCGTAACTAGGTTCTATGTTCTGAGGTACCAATCTAAAATCCCCCAAATGGCTCATTAGGATAATATTGTCCATTTTTTAAACCTCTCGCGACAACAAGCAGCGTAGGTATGTGATACACATAAGAGCATACATAATAGGCATTCACACATCCTATCTATAGATATATATAACATCATCAATCTAGGTATACCCTCAACCTATAGAATATATCTCGTACGTAGTATATATAATATCGGGATATCCTATATATTTTTAATTCTCCATTAAATTATTCACCATATTCTTCCCAAGTATTTTTCCCACAACTGGAATAATCCTACTCACTCCATCGAGTTACTTCAGTATCGAAAATATTTGTCCATCGTTGTCTGATCGTATATTCACTTACATTTTTTGTGTCCCATTCTATTTTACTAATGAATATTTAAATGATAGACTAAGCCCCGTAGTTCACTCGTATCCACCATAATTGGTGAAATCGCTTATAAAATATCTTACCAACATTGCTACTCCAAACTCTCTTCACGTGGAAGGAAATTATCTACTGTCGAATTACCAGGGCCATCGAACCGGTTCAAGGGGGCATGCGAACCGGTTCTAAGGGACAACCGAACCGGTTCGAGGGTACATATGAACCGGTTCGCTGTACCTGGGTTCATCTTCTTCGCTGTTACGATTTTTACACCATTGTTATCCTAAAAAAACTCCATGATTTAATCTCGGACTCCCAAACAAGTCTACTAAAAATTAATCCAACATAAACCAATGAATTTTAATGTAAACACATCACTAAATCATCAATAAAATCCTTTAAATAGAATTTAACCAACTTTAAATTTCAGAAAACCATAGAATATCTTCTTGCTCAAGAATCTCCCCATAAACCTATATTTCTTCATAAACTCAACATGATAATTCATCAGATTCGTTCTACTCATATAAGGAATTACACCTAGCACGAATTCTACCCAAGAATAGAATTAAAGTCTCCCAAATAAACATCAACATTCATGTATACGCAATATAATTCATCATAATCTAACATGTATGGTATATCTTTCATAAATTTAGCAAGATAAATTCTTTCCTTGTTATGGAGGCCTGATTCTCTACAGAAAATTGGTATGGTTACATTCCTCTCCTCCCGATCTATGCAACGGTGGTGCTTGTGGTGCAAGAATGGTGTATAATGGCTTTGGAACCTCCTCTATCCTTCCTCATATGGCCTCTCTGTAATTTTGAAGTTTCTAACCCTAGTTTCCTCACTCCACTAAAATATATACACATAGAAGTTTTGTGGGTCTTCCTTCCTCAAAAATACAAATGTTCAAAATACCCTTCCGGGGTGTCGGTTTGGCCTAAAATTGTCCCGAGACCCAAAATAAACCCTCGAGTACACTTTTCTGACTATTTCGACCCCTCCAGATACTTTGGCGCACTCGAAATGACTATTTGGATGACCCATAAATAATTTACTTTTTATCTCTTAACATCAACTCCCGACACGGCTAATGTGCGCGTCCCGACTAAATTAATGTAACTTCCGTATTTCTCACTCATGACTATTATAATATTTCCTTATCATTACTATTACTCATTCACTAAGTAATATTCAATATAAATAAACATTAACCCTTATCTTGCTAATTAATATTAATTTTATCGGATTAATTTTCCCAAATATAATTGAATTAATCTCAAATAATTAGCAAAATAAAAATCCATAAAATTACGGGGTGTTACAGTTACCACCCCTCCATAGAAATAATTTTTATTTGTACACATATAATTTTTTATGAACATATTCTTCCTTATGTGTCTACCATTTCTCCTGCCCATAATCCCATTCCTGGTCATATGAGTACCTACCAAGAATTTTTTAAAAGACCCCCTTGCTTCTCCCAATCTACCTCTACCTCTCATATTGTTCAAAATCCGAATAGTGTTCCAATTTAACTTGTTCCTATTCTATCCCATGTAGCTCCTATCTTACCTGGAAATATCACTTCATACGCACCCACCTCTCTCTCTATTGACCCACCTTCCTCATCTACCTATTTATCCTCTCCTATTTCCAAAACTGGTACTAACCTTTATCCACATCCTACCTTGCCCAACTCTCCCATGACATCAAACAATAACCTCATCCCTCCTTCCTCACCAAGATCTCCCAAACCTGCCTCACCTGGTATCACCCTCATGGTCGATCTTCCCTGCTCACCATCTCCTTTACCAGTCGTAATTGTCTCTCATACTCCTTATAATACTCATCATATGCTTATTAGGTCTAAAATAGCCCGAGCTCCACTTTATTCCACTTCCATGCTTTCGTCCCCTTTACTAGATGAACCTAAATCTCTCAAGACAACTCTCATGCAACCCCATTGGTTCACGGCCATGTAGGGAGAACTAGAGGCTCTACATCATAACAACACATGGTCTTTAGTTCCTTCTAATCCTTCCATGCACATTATTGGTTCCAAATGGGCCTATCGTACTAAACTCCACGATGATGGCAAGTTGTAAAAATACAAATCTCGGCTCGTGGCAAAAGGGTTCAACCAAATTAAGGGAGTGGATTTTTGTGAAACATTTAGTTTGGTTATTAAGCCGAAAATTATTCGCATTGCTCTATCTCTTACAGTTACAAATCGTTGGCCTTTGAAACAACTTGATGTAAAAAATACCTTCCTACACGGGCAACTTACTAAAAATGACTACATGCGGCAACCTCCCGGGTTTGGGGATCCAATTTTTTCCCCATTATGTATGCAAGATTAATAAGGCTGTCTATGAGCTAAAACAAGCGCCACGGGCATGGTTTGACAGATTTAGCCTACTTTATCTATATTTGGGCTTTTCTTATAGTAAAGCAGATTCTTCACTTTTTGTCCTGCATTGTGACCGTGGAACCATTCTACTCCTTCTCTACGTGGATGATATTATCCTCACTGGTAGAAATGATTCACTTTTGCTATCTCTTACTGCTAAATTAGCGTTTGAATTTTCTCTCAAGGGCTTGCGTAATTTTCACTACTTCTTGGGTATAAAAGTTATTCCCTTCTCGGGTGGTTTATTTCTCTCTCATCAGAAGTATGCTCTTTCATTGCTGCAACGAGCTAATATGTTGCATTCTTAGACAATTCAAACACCCATCTCCACCAAATATCCTCCTAACTCTCACACAAGTGTTGATGAGCCTACCACTTTCTGATCTTTAGTTGGTGCTCTCCAGTACTTAACTCTTACTTGCACAGATATTACCCATGCTGTCAATTCCATTTGCCAATCCATGCACTCACCCACAAAGGCTGATTTTCTTGCTGTGAAATGATTGCTCCGATATCTTCATGGTACCCCATCCGTTGGTCTTCGTCTGCTCTCTCAATCCTCTCTTCAGTTGCATGGGTTTTCTAACGCTGACTGGGATGGTTGTCCCGTTACCAAATGCTCCACGTTAGGCTTCTGCATGTTTCTTGGTGCCAATTGTATTTTTAGTCCTCTAAAAAGTAACCTACCGTTACTCGTTATAGTTGTGAAGCTGAATATCGAGCCCTTGCCACTGCTATAGATGGACTCATGTGGATTATGTACATTCTTCGTGATGTTGGCATTTCACTTTTATGTCCTCCCACACTTTATTGTGAAAACATTAGTGCACTTTATTTGACTGTCAATTTTGTTCTTCATACCCGAGCCAAGCATGTGGAACTTGATTATCATTTTGTCCGTGAAAAAGTGGCTCAAGGTCTTCTCATTACTCATTTTGTGTCGTCGACGGATCATCGCTAATATTTTCACCAAGCTCTTATCAACTCCACAATTTCAACATTTACGTTTCAAGCTTTGTGTATGCTCTCTCACCCACCTTCGCTTGAGGGGGAGTATTGATAATATTTCTTCTTCCAGTCAAAGCGTGTAGTCACATGCTCCTGTTATTGAGGAGCTAACCCACGGCTAATTCAAATTCAAACAAAGCTTCAACATCCTTTTGAATAGCTCTCATACAAGTGTTTCTCCTATTCTAATGGAATCACTATTTCATGTAGTCCTATAAATGTACAATTCGTTCGCCTGAAATAATCAATGAGAATAATCATTCCTCCAAATATAGTCTTATAATCTTTCAATTATAATATTTTCAGTTTCAAATTTGAAAATTTGAACTGAACATATTTTCAATTCTTATGACAAAATCTAGAACACATTCTTATGGGGGAAGATAAACTTTACAAAAATGATATTCTTAGCGTCATTTATCATGACACGTTCTTATGTGCTTTAAATGCTTGTACATTTGACTAAAATGTAAAATGTACAAGTGTGTAAATAAGTACTACAAAAAATTGCCGTAATTTTTTTTGATATAGCATTACTCTAAAATTTATGAGCAATGTTACATGGATCAACTTAACTGATCAACTTTGCACATGAATAGCTGTATCTAATGCAATACATTTTAAAATGGTCAATTAAGTTAGGCATTGTTTGGTTGCACAAATTGTTTGATTATGTAAATTGGTTCATTGTGAATTAGTGAATTGTAAATGAGTTTAAATTTAATTTTACGCGATATTTGGTAATCTAAAATTTATGTTAAGGTTCTGTGAAGAAAAAAAATAGATAAAAACAATTTAAGGGAGAGAGGGGTGGGGAGGGAGAGGGAGAGGGGATGGGAGGGAGGGAAACTGAGAGAAGAGCATACACTCTATGTGATTCCTATTTCAAATGAATGCATTTCACATTTTTTTTTGTGAAAGGATTTAATTTCAGGTTTTACACATGAGCTAAAATGAGGCAATTAACCAATCATTTCATTAATGAAATCAAACAAAATTTATTGATCAATTTGTAAATGAATCAATTTATAAATAAGTCAATTTATAATTTTGAGGCAACCAAACGGAGCCTTAAACTACATAACATTTTGCAAAATTTATTATTAAAACCTAATATAGAACTGTGGACTTTCATTGTTTAGTCATGTTCTGTAGTTTGTAGTGATACAAAGGCACATTGTCTCTCCTCTCTTTTACTCTATATATGTAGTCATGGTGGCGATGTATTATTTATCATTTGCTCCTCACCACCTTTTTCCGCCAGATACGATGCCTGTTTCAGGCTTTCAGCCCTAGTGCGATGTCCATTAAAGAAGGATAACCCCACGAATGCTTGTGACGGACTAATTGTATTTGTATATGTAGGGTATCACTTATTTCTACCCACTCCATTTTTCTTTTCCTTGTTTTGTGTCGAGGTGATCTTTGGTAGTATAATGTCATACGTCCCACGTGTTTTGTAATATTATTACAAGTTCGCCTATCAGTGAGTTATATCATCTTAAGCACCGGTGAATCATCATCGTAGAATATATAAAAAGGATCAATTATCAAAAAAATTCTCAAATATTTTTTAATACACATTTACTTAAACTCTTTTATTTTATATCAAAAAATTCATTATTCTCTTATTTTTAAAGGTCCGCGCCAACAACATAATAAAACATTTTTATTATAGTGAAGGATTTTTTGGTGCAAAATAAAAATACTTGGACTATACATGTATTAAAAGAAGTTCAAATGACTGTTTGGTATATGCTCCAAATAAAAATACAATGGGGAATTATCAAATCCTTGGAGCTTGCGATACTGCATATTAGTATTAGCAAAATTATTGGTTGAGCCTAATGTAGGGGGGTTAAATATAGGTTTGGCTAAATATGAGTTGGGCCTAATATGGACGGATCAAATATGGGCTGAGTCAACCCGTTTTTTCGCTCCCAAATAAATATTATAATTCCAAAAATATGTAAAAATAAACATAGTTTACTGTTAACTTTTAAAAATAGGTTTTATATTTGACTCGTAGCTTTTGAAAACGGACTCCATATTTGATTCATAGATTTTAAATATGGCCCCATATTTGACTCTAACTTTTAAAAATGGGCACCATATTTGACTCATAGCTTTTAAAAATGGGCCCCATATTTAAATGACTGGGCTAATATGGGTAGTTTTATTCTTTGGCCCCATTTTACCGCTATTACTGCATATGTATGTGCTCACAGTCAAATATCATATTCATATCTATAAAACCACTCAAGTTTATGTGTAGGAAAAAATATTCATACATTGTCAAAACATAATAATAATAATAATAATAATAATAATAATAATAATAATAATAATAATAATAATAATAATAATAATAATAATAATAATAATAATAATAATAATAATAATAGCGCATCGGGGATTGATTTCTAAAGAGATCATCATATATAATTTTCTTCATCTATCCATGTGTTGCTATATATGTCACTCATCCTTCCACACATTGTAATCAGTTTAATTCACATATATAATGAAATTTCTTTTCGTAATGGCAGTTGCACTTCAGTGGAATCATTTTTTTTTTAATTCTATATGCTTGTACAATTGCTTAATATATTGATGTATTTTTTTCAAGTTCATTATGATGTGCTTGAGAATCCCATTTGCAGGTTTTGGGATGGATACAGCATAAAATTCACTTCAAATTTTGAAAATTTTAAATTGAAAATATTTAGTTTTTAATTTTGAAAAATGAGATTTCTGCTCCCAAATGCACTTTCCATGATTTTAAAGGCCAACAAATAGCTATTGAAAAATTCCTAGCTAAATAACCTTTGGCTAGGAATTGTATGCAAGAGTGGTAATTTTGTGTTTCACAAAATAGTAATGCTATGAGTATGAAATGCATCCTCTAAATCATCAATCAAATATTATCTATCATTATAACAATACAATGTATAATATTTATTGCAATGACACGTCATTTGAAGATGATTTTGGGGACATATTTGTTACTCAAATTATTATTCTTTACAAAAGGGAGATGTATATAATACTCATAACATTACTCTTGATTTTCTATTTTGCTTTTGCACAACGGAAATAGTAAAGAAATAAGAATTGTCAAACAGATAATTGTAAAGAAATTAGAATAGTCAAACACATAGAGAGAACACAGAGGTGTACATGATTCGACTAGATAACCTGCATTCATGGGAAGTAAAAAGATATTTTATTAATTGTTTTCTATGTAAAATTTGGCAGAGGTTTGAATCTCTGAAATTCACGTCCCGACAGACGGGGTCATTACAATATTTACAATCATAGATTGTGGGTTCTTGCACAAAATGGACTCTCCTCCCTTTCCTAAGGCTTATCAGTTGGCTTAAGATACACACGACCAAATATCTCTAGGATATTTGCGAATACCTTAAACATTTGGATAATAAATCTCATCCAGGAGTGTTCAGCTAATAGGCGTGGGCTCCACACCCTCAAAGTTTGATGCCCACACGTGAGTAAATAATAAATCCCACAATTTCCCCCAGTCTTTATGGCCTTTGGGGCACAAAGTCTTGTCCTAGTCAGGAGGTACGAAGATTTTTCTGACTTGCCTCTTAAAAAAAACCGTTTAGAAAACTTGCAAGACATCACAAAGGATTCATAAATGATCTCAATTATAATGGAGTGACCATAGTTGGAATCTATTTTGTATCATCTTGGTGAGGGTCATTGCACATTCTCCACCATGATTGTTAAGGTTGGGTCACCTTTCCCAAAACTTCCTCTTCTTTAGATTCTGCAAGTGTTTGGCATTGTACCGACCTAGTGTGGCCCTAATGTTTGAATGGTTTTTAATGGCATTTATTTCCTTAATAAAATGTTTGATACTAATTTGTGCAAATCGAGGATAAGTTATTTTTACCCATGGGTGGTGATTAGTGATGTTGTGTTTTATATGAAAGTAAGGAAGGCAAAAATATACATCAGTCTTGAACGGTCACACCCCAAACCCAAATCCATTCTAATCATTTATTTCTATAATAATTAAATCAAATCTTCAGCCTATTTGAAGTATAATTCATTTATCAATATTTTCATGCATAATGGACATAATGATCATAATATTATTCTTTATACAATAACAAAATTAACATCAAAGTCACAATTAAGTGGACTTACAATACTATGATTAACTATTACAGTTATTAAGTTAAACCACTCAAACTCAATATATACAATGTGTGAGTGTAATAAAATTCCCAATGTGACAATAACAATATCCCCATATATAAACCCCAACTCTTCGAAACGGTGCAGCTCTTAAAATCACCAATCATATAATATCCTAGCTGGTAGCTACAAACTTAAAAATGTTAAAATATAAACAATAAGCAATAAATTTAGTGAGGTACTCCTTCCCTATAATGAAGTAATAACAGTTCTATATCAATTCTATAGATAAAAAATCCAAATAACACTACACCAAATCTCTCGAATTGTCACGGTCATTGACCTTGACAAGTGACAAGTTGGACTTGTCAAGGTCAATGGCCGTGACAATTTTGGGGGTGACAACGTTTATTGTCACGGGCGTTTCACGGTCATTGACCGTGATAAGTTCATTAGAATTGTCACGGTCATGTCACAGTATATGACCGTGACAAGTTTTGTCACGGTTTATAACCGTGACAAACCCGTGACACTCTTTAAAAAATTATCACGGTCATTGACCGTGACAATTCTGGGCAGAATTAAAAAAAAAATCGATGAGCAATATGGCCACTGTCACTACCCAACAGTATATTTGTACCTGTTATAGCAACATTATACCTGTTCAAACATCATATATCGAAATAAAATAGAGAGAATGCAAATATACATTCAAAATAATATGCATAACGATATAATCCGAATATAATTCAAATGTAACAACTTAAAACAATTCAATTCAAATAATGTCACTACATGTCTGGGGTAAGGTTAGCTCTGAGTAGGTGAGTAGGCCACATGATATACGAATTGACACACCCACCAATATACATCGTGCCGCATTGTTCGCGTAACCACAAGGGGGAGTTCTCCTTCCCGGGTATCACATGCGTGACGAGCACCTTGGACTCGATGTCTTGAAGCAAGCGTCCATGAACTGGCATACCCTGGACGGTATTCGGGTCTCTCAACCCCCGCCCTATCCGTTGGCCATCAAATATGTCCAGTATAAACATGCTCGGCCAACCAAGTGTCGACATCGGTGGGTTGAAGGGATCCAAATAGGGGAGTGGATCATCAAAGTCCGCACGTGTCGGTGATGAAGCAGCGAGGTCCACATCCTCGTCATCCTGCACCTCCTCCTCCACCACCTTCTCCTTCCCTTTCCCTTTACGATTTCCTCCCAACGAATGCTTCATGAATGAGAACATATCTTGGATCGTCGCCTCCAAATGGGACAGCTTCGCATCATGCGAGTCCACCGTTCGAGCCAACCCGGTGTAGCTCGTCTCCAATCTGATGATCCTAGATTTGGCCACCCACGAGCTCACCCCCTTGTTCTCCCCTTGCGATCAGCACCAAGCACTTGGCTAAGTGCGTTTGTAGACAAAGATGCCTTGTCGGCATCAGACTGCGACTCATGTACTTCCTTAAGTTTCGCCTGAAACGACAAAAAGCACATGGATAGTTAAATAAGTAAATAAAAAAATTATAACGTAATTAACAAAAGTAAATTGTCTAATTACTTACAATCGTGGTCGCGACACTCGAGGACACCTCCTTATCCTTTCCCTTCTTCGTCCGTCTTTTTTCGCGATTTTCCCTCAACGATTGGCGAGATGCCAATTGTCACTCTCCGATATCATTGTCAATGAACTTTTACCATTGTGCCAATGAGATCGTCTCCTTTGGCGTAACGGATTCACGCATTCGGATAACGGACTCTCGGGTCTTCCCAAAGTACTAGGTCCGCATATTTTTCTTCCACGCTTGTGTTTCTCCCTTAACTGCTCCAAGACGGAATCACGTAGCTTTGGATCCAGGATGAATTGTTCTTGTCCAACAAATACAATGTTAGTTGCGAATAAATATAAATATAAATATAAAATTAAATCAAAATCAAAATTGAAATATTCATATAAATAAAAATATAAATTCTTTACCTGCAGTGCCACCCAAATAACTAACTTGATCTCATTTGGCACCTCCCTCCAACTAGTGTACCCTGGGCCGATGATCATCTTTACCAGCTCGAGGGATCTCGGTAATAGCCCCATCTTGTTCTCGATGGCCATCCCCAATTTGCCATATTTAGGGATCCTAGGGGCCGAGGATCCCTCCTCGCCTCCACTACCACCGAGCCAAGAAGACATCATCACAATCAGCATCATCATCTTCGCCTTAATATATGAAGGAGACATTTGCTGTAAAAAAATGTTGTTATTAGTACAAATCAAAATGAATTAGAAGAAGACATACAAATATGTAAAATTACTACAAATTCAAATGAATTGTTACTGTTTAACACTTCAATTCTGAATTCCTAAACAACAACATCTAGCTCATAATATGTACAATTACTAAAAATCCTAAATATCCCCACCCCCACCCCTACTGCCCACACACATGCACACTACACAAGAGTGAAAATGATAAAGTGCAAATCAATTGAAAGCATTAAAAATGGATTGATAAAGTACAAATTGGAATATTTATTACAAATTCAAAAATTGTTTCAAATTCGGGTTATCATAAAAAATGGATTGATATTCGTTAGGAGCAGCCACGTCATCCACGCTACTGTTTAAATGCTTTGGCGCATGTAGGACAATTGACCACGACTCATTGTTGATATACTCCGAGTAAAACACTTGGCTAACCTTTTAAAATGCATAAACAAACGACTCATCGCTCACGTGGTCGTTGCACTTCAACTTGGACAAGTCAACCATGATCAAATTGGTGACAGGATCAACTTTACAAGCATTTTTATCCTCAACTCTTACCCAGTCACAGTAAAATACAACCTCTTTGAAGCTTATATAATCCAATTCAAATATATTTTGAATTACACCATAGTAAGTCATTTCAGCTTCAACGAGGTTTTTATCTTTTGCACTCGCTCGAAAGAAAGTAAGAGCCATGTATGAAATGCCCGAGTTCTGTACATTTTTACTTTCTCCGTACACTTTTGCGCCTAATACGTAACCATTCAATCGATACTTTTTGTACTCTTATACCACGAACAAGGGTCCAGTGGCTAGACGAGCAAGCCTTGATGTCGCATCACCCGTCTTTAAGAGCTGAGAATATAGACAAATTAATTAGATTAGTTGTAAAAGTTGAGTGTAATGTAACGTTATATAACGACCATTTTCATTATAATTACCTCTTATGACAACCACAACCTAAATTCGTTGCCTGATTGTACCATTATTTTTTGTCTTTTATTGTTCTCACAGGCTTCATATTTTCTGCATATTACAAAATTAGACTTACTAAAATATTTTAAAATAATGTTAAACATTAAAATAATCCAAAATATTCTAAAATAATGTTAAACATTAAAATAATTTAAACTTACTTTTTTCATTCTTCAACATCTTCATGTGTGTCAAATAGATAACGAGCTACTTGTTCATGTTGCAAACTCGTTAATTTCACTCGTTTTCCCATCACATGACCACCATCATCGACAAACTCATCAGTGTCATCAACGCTGGTCGAGTCAAGCATATATTCTCGAGTATATATTGATGACTCCACGGTGATATATTCCTCTTTCTCACAGCCAGAGTATAATGGTTGGGTCGCCTTAAATTTTAAACTTTGGTAGTCATCGTCAAGGTTTATCGTGATATCTTCACGAGCACTTGAACCTTGTACATCATCAGTAACCTCATTCTCCTCGGCTTCATAAACTCCGTACACATCATCAACTAAATCCTCTAATATGTTATGATCTACGTCGTCCCCTTCTACATCTATCCTACTTGTTGAAAGTTGTTGTGAAGGTTGTTCGGGGACAAAAGGAACTTTTAATTTACTGTGAAAACTCTAAAATCGATAAATATCTTGCATACTCGATCTTAGCAAATGTATTCCAACTGTTTTCTACTCAAACACCTTACCATTCTTACACCTAGCACACGGACACGGAAACTCTTCATCATTATGACATCTCTTTGCGTATTTCACAAATTCATTAGCACCTCTGCGAAACACATCCCCCATTCTGTTTGTCTCACCCATCCACTCTTTGTATTTCGGATATCCCATCACAGCTACCATAACTAATGACCTATTAAAGGTAAGAAGCGTATATTCATGGATTAGTATAAATAAAACTTAGATTTATAGTATGTTTCATTTTATTATGTCCTATTTATATTCGATTTTTAAATTTCAAATTCAAACTTAGATTTATAGTATGTTTCATTTAATTTCATTTAATTTTTATTTCCTCCATCTCCTCTAAAGGGTGAGCGGTCCTATCCCATTCAAGACCGCATATTTCTGTAATATACTTAATAGCTCAGGCACATTGTTATGATTTGAGAAAAATTCGGCAGCATATACCCGTAGTTCTCCATGTACACGACGTACATTGGCAAGTATGAGTATAATTTTAATTGATCAATTGAAATAATCGTCACACGTGTCAATCTAGTATGTACCCAGAGAACATTAGGATACGACTGCAGAACTTCCTCCAAAAGTAACAACTTTAAGCCACTAAGAATATCATTATACAGAAATTATGCAGTCCCAAACTGTCCAAACGGAACAATTCAAGAGATCTCATTATAGGGGTAATGACTCTCGAACGGGTCTAAGGGCTATTGAAGCCCTACGCATAGAACTAGAAGGCTAGTATCTATGCGCACTATATGTAATTTCAAGTATGTTTCATTTAATTATCATACTATATATATATATATATATATTGTTCGTTATACAAAATAATTTTCAAAAAAAGTTGAAAAATCCCACCCCCATATGGACAATAATCCAGTGGTCATACCACTTTTAAAATTAAACAACCCAACTTCGATTCACTATAATCCAACCTCAATGGCAATAACAAATGTGTATCCCGTACTCCTTCTAATTCATCTACTCAATTAATTATTTTCACCAATTAAACTAACAATTAAAGTATACAATTATTAATTTACTAATTTACAATGAGGGGCAATCCTACTTGCATACGAAAGGGGCAATAATTATTAATTTACAAAAAAAATTAACAACCAATCAATATTAAATCAATCAATTCTTTTACAAGGGGCACTACAATATGAGGGGCAATATCTAATAAACCAATAAAAATTTAATTAAAAATACACACACGCACATATACACCCCCTCCCCCCCCCCCCACCCACCCCTTACCGTACCCCCTCCCCGCTGACCCTACCCTTCACACGCGCACACACACACACACATATACACATGCACATATATGCACACACGCGCGCGCACATACCCCCCTCCCCCAGCCCTGTTGCCTCCCCCCCCCCCCCACACACACACACATACACATTTACACACATATATACACACACACACATATACATACACATATACATAAATGGGGGAGAAATAGGGAGAAAACATACTAAAGCTGTAGAGAGAGAGAGAGCATCCGCTAGAGAGAGAGAGAGAGAAATGGAGGGAACGAATTCGGTGGGAAAAAAAGAAGGGGGGTTTACTGACAGAATTGTCACGGAGTCACGGTCAATGACTGTGACACATCCGTGACAAACTTCACTCATCACGGACTTGTCACGGTCATCGTCCGTGACAAGTCTTTATCATGGACTTGTCACGGTCATTGACCGTGACAAAAAAATACGTATTTTTTTATCACGATCAACTACCGTGACAAGCCTGGCTGCTAAAAAGGTGATAATTTTACCATTTGGGTGTAGTGCAATCCTTCCCATTATGGCAATAACAAATCCTAGAACATAAGTTCCAACAAATCCTTGTCATAGGAGAAAACAAATGATTGGATCTTTGTCCAATTCTAATCCTAGATCATAAGACCCAAATAAATTATGGATATTTAAATATCTAAACAAATTTTGAATACCGAAGTATTCAAATAAATTATGGATAATTTAATATCCAAAAAAATCCTACTCTTAAAGATATATCCATATCAACATATCATTTTCATATCTATATGTCAAACAATCATAAGTACACTCACCTTGGTAACTTGTTAAGATTTTTCTTTTCCTTTGTTCGACACTTGTTCAACCAGTTCTTACTTCCTTCCTTTCATTCTTACAATATTAGTATCATCATAATAATATTAATAATCCAATGAATATCTTAAGCATAACTCAATTCATAAGCATCATATGATTCCATAAAAATCATTTATCATAAATGAAGTTCTATCTATATTCATGTTAAAATATCTAACATATCCAAATCATAGTCCATACATACTTTAAATTGTTCTTGGTATTTAATATTAGGTTTTCAAAAAAAAATATGGTACGTCATTTCAAGTTTTCTAGAGCAAGATATGCCCATTTCTTCACTACCTAGCGAAATTGCCATAACGGCCCCTCTATCGTTCAGTCAACCTTCAAGAATTTCATACATCATAACTTTCTATGAAATTTTACTCAATTTCATAAAACATATTGGATAATACAAGATTAAAGTTTCATAATATTTAGAGTTCATTTGTTATGTCAAACGAAACTTCAAACACAAGGTATGCATACTTACCCTTTTGGGGGAAGATTTTACACCTCAACTTCAAACTATCACCCAAGATTCATTCCTTGGTATTCTTATATAATTTTCGGATATTCATTGTATAAATGAGTATATTTTAATATTCAATTGTAATCACTCAATTCGAGTAAGTATACGAAAAGATATAGAAGTTTGAATACACGAGGTTTGTAATCGAAGCAATATAAAGGGTTTACACCTTAACTTTGTTTAAACTTGTATCTACCCATACATATACATTAAGGAATGAAAGTTTAGTAAACAATTGATGATTTGTATCATTTAAATCAGTAACAAAAAAATATATAAAAAAATCATGGATAGAATTACCTTAGGGACTTTTATGTAATTTTCTATTGATTTTTCTCAAATTTTCTCCTCACTTTATTCTTCCAAAACTTCACAATTATTTTTCCTCAAGCTCCAACTCTCTCATGGATGAATTTGAGGAAGGAGGACGTTATTAAAAGGGTTTAAAGTCGGTCAAATCATCCTACCCTTCCAACCAATCAAATTATAACACATGGTGTACTAATAAGACAAAAGACCACGTAACGAATGGACAAATTTTTGCTTGTTTCATAATTTCAGCATAGCTCCTTTCTCGGACCTTTATTTTACACACTGTTTTTTATGTTACAAACTTAACTCGTATATATATATAACTCTATAGTTTTCACCTCAATTCAATTTTTATATTATAAGTTTCAAAACTAGTCTCCAATATGAACATTCCTACTGAAAACTTCAAAATTTGTGTATTTGTAACTAATTCGATATTTCATGCTTTATGAAGGTAGGATTAGACTACACATAATAACTTAAAATTAGACATACTAATAGACGATTATATATATCGCATAAGGTAAGCATGATTAAAATCTAATTAATCATAATTATATCAGGGTTGTCACAACTTTCCCCTCGTTAGGAAATTTCGTCCCTAAAATTGACATACATTGGTTGTTCAAATCAAACAAATATAGATAACCCATTTTCATGCTATCTTTGCTCTCCCATATAGCTTCTTCCATAGAATTAATTGTCCATACAACTTTCACAAGTGGGATCACTTTGGATCTCAATATTTATTCTTTCCTATCCATGATAGCGAGTGGTTCTTCCACATAGCTCAAGTCTTCCTTCAACTCAATAGGCTGTTGCACCAATACATCTGAAGGGTTTGATACATACTTTATCAACATAGAAGCATGGAAAACATAATTTAATTGGTCTAACTCTGGCAGAAATGCTAACTTGTAGGCAACCATCCCGACTTTCTCAAGAATTTTATAAGGTCCAAAATAGCGTGGACTCAGTTTCCCTTTCTTTCCAAATCTCATAACTCCTTTCCATGGTGATATGCGAAGAAACACATAATCCCCTTTATGGAATTCCAAATTTTTTTCGTAGTTTATTTGTAAAATTTTTATGTCTGCTTTGAGCTTTTCTCATTCTATCTTGAATAATCTTCACTATTTCTATGGTGACATCAATCTACTTCGGACCTTCTATCTTCCTTTTACCAACTTCAACCCAATATATCGGTGTACGACATCGTCTACCATATAATGCTTTATATGGTGCCATACTAATAGTAGATTGAAAACTATTATTATATGCGAATTGTATCAAAGGCAAATAGTCATCCTAATTATCTTTGAAATCAAGCCCACAAGCTCTAAGTATATCCTCCAAAATATATATGGTTCTCTCTGACTTCCTGTCCATCTGAGGATGAAATTTTTTACTAAACTTTAAGTTAGTACGCATAGCGTACTGTAAACTATCCCAAAATCTAGATGTAAAAGTAGGGTCCCTATCTGAAATAATAGATACAGGTTCTCTATGCAATTGAATAATCTCATTAACATACAATCTAGCATACCTATCAACTGTATATGTAGTCTTGATTTCTAGAAAATGAGCTGACTTGGTCAATTTTTCCACCACTAACAAAATCGAATCTGACCACTTCTGAGATCGAGGAAGCTTAACTACAAAATCCATCGTTACATAGTTCCATTTCCATTTCGGTATTGGCAATGGTTTAAGCAAACCCGCAGGTTTGTAATGTTCCATTTTCACTTGTTGACATATAAGGCATATAGTAACAAAACCAGATATTTCCTTATGCATATTATTCCACCAATAATGATCCTTCAAATACCTATACATTTTAGTACTACCAGGATGCATAGTATAAATTGAATTATGAGCCTCATCTAAAAAAATTTATTTCAATCCACCCACATTAGACTACTAGGATGCATAGTATAGGAGGTGGAGGAAGTGTAAAGAGGAAGAGGGAGTGCGATGGAATTGATGTGTGAGCTTTAAAACCCTAGGATTCTTGTGGAGAGAGGAGAGAGTGAATAGAAGGAGAGAATAGGTTTTGTGTCAGAAGATGCGAGAGAGCATAAAGTGAGAGGGAGTGGAATGTGGAATTGATGGGGTTTAGACAAATGTGTGTAAGGGAGAAAGTGGTGGGAAGACTATTCAACCCGTGTTTTTGAATTTTTAAGAAAACGAGTAAATAAATTAGAGTGTGTCAAAAGAGGGGGGAAGCCAAAAAATTTAAAGGTCAGATGGGTATTGCAGGAAAAAATACATCTTATGACATCATAAGATAAACTTATGACATACATTAGTTTTGTAACTTATTATTTTATATATATATATATATATATATATATATATATATATATATATATATATATATATATATATATATATTCTGAATTCTCACTCTATACTACTAAAGCCTTTTCGAAAAGATCTTTACTTTAGCAAGTTTGAAAAGAACCTAACAACTGATCATCCCTAAGATTAGCATGAATGGGAGAAGGTGACCTTCGAAGAAAAGGATGTGATTACCTTTAATGGCATATAACACCCCTCTCAGCATGATGGCCTTGAATGTCACACAATACCCGCTCTTAGCCTTAGGCACTCATAATACCCACTATTAGTCTTGGGGGATCATAATACGTGTTTTTAGCCTTAGGGGATCATATTACCCATTTTTAGACATGGGGGTCATAACACCCATTCTTAGCCTTGGGGGTTCATAATAACCTTAGCCATGGTTCTCTCATAATTTCCCAAAAGTCTCGGGATAAACATGGGTGTCTTGAAAGGTACCCCGTCGTGGGTGGTGTGAAAATAACCAATAGTCGTTGGTGATTTGAAATACCCCAGCCCAGGGAAGGCTTGAAAATATCACAAAGTAGAAAATCCAAGTGCAGAGTCTAATTCAATTTAAAAGGCTGAAGCCTGATCAAGAAGGTGGGTAGATGACCTAATGGCCGCAGCAAGGGAATTTAGTTCCCCAAAACCACTAATTAATGAACACTCCGATGGGAACTTTATAAAAAAAGTTAGTATTAAGCTTATAGTCCGCGAAAAGATAATTCAATACCTAAGAACATTAGTTCAGATGTACTGCAATAGGCATATCAAAAAGTTCAATATTGACTTTTTCAGAGGTACTGCGGTAGCGCGAAAGGGAATTATCATAAAAATCAAAACTGTGCAGTACAAATTAAAAGGTCGTGGAGGGATTATGATGTATAAAGAGAAAGTTTAGAGTTTGTAATAAAGATGTGGAAATGAAAAAAAAATACAAGTCTAAAAGGAAATTACAAAAATTTAAAAGGTTGCGTCCTCTTCTCCATCATCTTCATCTCCCTTCGCAATAGTTTTAATTTCTTCCTCAGCCTCAGCTTCAGTACACTCCTCTCTCTGCTATTTGGCCAGCTCCTCTACAACCTTTAGATCCTCAACACACAATACGTGCTTAGGGTCACTGATCCAGAAGGAGTAAATATTATCTTTGGCCTCTGGATAGTTCTTGGCCACCCTGTGCCTCATCTACTTATATCTGTGGATATTGGCTTTATTTTGGAGGATAAATAAATCCAGTGAAGTATTAAAACTGGTTATATCATCTTCAACTACTTTCTTCAAGGCTGCGACATGGTCTATATCCTTCTACTGGACAGCTATAGTATGATCATCATTGAGCTTCTTTAGGTCCACAACATGGCCTTATACCATATATTGATTTTTCTAATCAATTTTTTTATACTTTTCTGTTGTAGCCTCCAAACTTTTAGCTTCATCAATCTTCAGTGCTTCTATAGCCTTCTTGAAGTTCCGTTCAGTTTCATTTTGGGCCTTGGCTGCAGCCTCCACCTTTATGTCTGCGTCCATTTGATTGGCTTGAAAGTCATCCTTACCTGACTTTTTTCCAGCCTCAAACGAAAATGACTTGGAACCCTCCAATTAAGAGATGTTTCTATCCTTCGCAACCCTATAAAACATGTATAGACCTTTATATTTGTCCCTTAGGGCCATAACAACATCTTCAGCCTTAAAGAATAAAATTTAAAGTGTTACCAAGCACTTGCATATAAAATTTTACAGAGAGAAAATAATTGAACTATAATTTACCATCAGAAGGTTGTGTAGGGAGTATTCCTCCAGGTCATTCGCATCCTTATCCATATGACAATTCAAATTGGATGTTTATGTGGCCCTCCTAATCTTTGGGAGTGCATTGGCATTTGTTTCCCAAGGAGATTTGGGGTCGGGCTGCCTTAGATGTGGCCACGGACGGCCATCGATGATTCTTTTTACTTTACTCTATGGTGTGGGTAGGTTAACATTAACTACCATAACAGTCCGCGAAGAGGACCCAGGGGAAATGATATGTATGGGGATATAACGAGCATGGTCATTCCCCCTTAGAACTAAGTGACACTCAAGGTTGACACTAATTTCATCATCAAATTATGGAAGGTCTACAGCTCCCCCATCTACTTCTAGCACAGTGGTCATGGCACCGGTAGGGGTTACCTCCTTTTAGTTAGAGGGGTAAACTCCTTTTCATTATGAGGGGAAGCATATTTAGTTGCCCTCTTTCTTTTCTTACTCCACATTCACATAGCTTGATTTAGACCCTATATGTTCTCTTCTAACTCATCCAGTTGGGAAAAGCTACAGATCCGTATCAATCACCATTATTTTCTCCCCTTTTATGGTGATACATGAAAAAGAAGAAATATAAAATTAGTAATCAACACAACTTAAAGTGATGGCTGTAGAAATATTAGAAATTCAAGTACCTTATGAAACCTTCATTGGAGCCTTATGGGAGGTATATTATCCAAGTTTGTAAAGTGACCATAGAGTCATAATATTTGAGAACTTTTCCCTTAAATCGCGAATTGAGATCGCAATTTCAATTATATCCCTCTTCCTGGAAGAGGAGGTTAGTACTGCACAAATTTTAAGGAGGTTAGTAAAGGCGACGAATATAATCAATGATGAAAAACAAAGGCTACAATAGGTCAAGTTTATTTTTAAAAGTTTATGAGTGAAATTAGGCCACGATAATTAAGTACCTTCCTTGCGTGGATGACCCCATATCTGTGGCAACCTTTATTCTTTCTCCTTCACACTATATTCTAGGGGCACCTCCCAATTTTCCCTAGAAACATATAAGAATTTTCTCTTTTAGTTTTTAACAATGGAGGGCCTCCCCCTCATCAGATATCGATCGCCATTCCGCACCCCCATGTAGAAGTACCATGGGTTTTGACTGAGTTTTCCTTAGGCCTATAAAAGACAAAGAACTTTGTAGCCATTAAGTATTTCCCAAACTTCTTCTTTTAGTCGAAGAAATAATCAAAGATGTATCTTCAGCCATTGGAGTCAACTTAAGTTAGGGCCAAGTTTATAACCATCAAATTTTCCTAACTGAAACTGGGATAAGCAGTTACAATATTAGGAGGAAAGAATATAGTGAGAAGAAAACTCCATCATTTGGGACTGCGGCGTATGACCACTGATCTATACAAGGCAAGGTGCATACAGTTCCCTGAAAGAACTCATAGGCATCGGCCAAACAGAACAACCACTCCTCGCTCATGTTGCAAGGATAGTGCAGGGCCACAGGCTCTCTTGTGGCTTCCTGGTTGCAGTCAGGCATCCCAACTTCAAGTTTTTTAGTTTCTATAGAAGTTACAGTTAAAACCGTTAAATTCATATTACTAGGGGCTTGATTAATCGTTTAACAAGTGTCCTCCTATATGTGAAAAGAGTCTATGACCACCTTTAGATCCTTACAGTCCTAAGAAGTCACGGAGTCATAATGGACTTGTACACAGTTTGGGCTTAGCTTACAAGGCACACTAATATTTAGAGGTTTGATATATAATACCGCGAGAGGAATGCATCTTCCATAATTCTTCCAGATATTCCCAAGTATGCCAATGCATATGGTCGCGATAATGACCTATAAAAGAGGAAGGGTTGTGCATCTAGAGTATTGCAGCTAACTTGATCAAAATACAAGAGAAATAAAAGTATGCCTCATTTAAGAGGCCAAGGTATTATACAATGAATTTGAAAAAAAAAGTTGAAAAATGACAAGTTTGGGAAAGACAAAATATAAGTCGCAGCCACAAGAAAAGGAAGTAGAGATTTCAGGCTGTAACCATGGGCAAATGAGTTAATATTGTCTGCCACATATAGTTATTTGAAACTCACAACTGGACGTGGCCAGTGGGATAAATAGGTAAGCATTAACATCTTTAGAATGTCAAGGATCAAAACCTAAAAATCCTAGGGTTTTGGCCAAGAACACCTTTAACAACCTATTTTTGTTCTTTGCCAAAAATCATCTAAAGTGGGTTTCAAGCCTAGAATTTGAACCAAAAAAATTCCTTACACGATAACTACCCACCTTTTTAATTCCCAAAGGCCTCAAAATACATGCCAAATAGCAACAACAAATTCAAACCACCCAATTCCCCCAAAAAATTCCAATTCCTAAAGTTAATCAAACTGCGCAATTCAAAAACTCCCACAGCATAGAGAAAATCCCTAAAACAAATTGCAGATATTTATCAATTCAATTCAACCAAATTAAAATATATTGATATATCAATACAAATCCAGGGAATTGGGTCATAAAATCAAGAGGTATAAAAAATGCCTAACAACTATATGGGTTCAGGAATTGAAGATGCAATAAGCAAATCGTGGAAATAGGCATAGATTTCAAGTGGAAAATAAGAAAATCAAATATAGAAATGAGATCACCAATCTGGGTTGGAAGAAAATCGCTTGAGAAGGAAGAAAACCACTTGGAAATGCCAGGAAAGTGTGCCTGAAGATTGCCTAAAATCGTATATGAATAGTGTTGTGAAAGGGTTTGCTAAAGTAATGAGGCCACGACCTCTAACCATTTATATAAGAGGGTGCGAGAAGTTGAAGCATCGCAAATTAGTGGCCGTGACACTTGGTTGCGTCCACAATAAGAAAAAAATTATCAACTTAATATGACTCCGCGACATCTGGGCATCATCACCAACTTAAAAGACAGGTCATGACATTAGTCTTCTTCCTATACCTTAAGACACCACGACCACGTCTCCCATAGGTCGCGACCTCCTACCACACTAGCAGTGCATACCCAGCCGCAGACTTAGCCACGTTAGCATGCACTTGTCACTTGTCCAACTTCTAGAAACATTCCACACTTGTATCACTTATCCATATGTCAAGTTATCTATTCATGTGACCCTTCCCATGACTTTTATAAATAGAATCCCTCACCCCCTCATTTGATATGGCATGTTTGGGAGCGAAGCCTTTCCAAACTCTCTACCCACTTTCTCTTTCTTTATCTGAGAGCTCACTCGGGTTATCCCCGGTCACCTGAGCCACTACAAGTCGTATCCAGATTAGCAAAAAAGCACGTATATGCATGAATTTAGCTCTCTATGTCTCTTATACGCCTCTAAAGGCATCCAATTGTTGTATTAATGCTTGTGAATAATGCGAACAAGGGTAGCAAAGTGGACGGAGGCTCATTTTATAGCCGAAACACTTTATATCTCATGTTTAATCTCTCTTTCCTTACTTTATTATTCTTTTACACTTGATGATGGTTAAGAATAGATTTAATGGCATGGTTGTTCTTATCGATCCAATTTTTTACATCATTAAAGATTATTTATTATGATCACCCTTCGATGGGTCAGAGTTGTCAAAACTTCCTCATTAAGATCCATTTTTCCACATGTCTTCTACAAAGGCTAGTCTTCCCTAAGCTCCAGAAGATAAGTCCCTTAACATCCACCACTCAGGGGGGGGGGGGGGGTGAGGCATTTGGTACTTGGTTGGACCTCTTAAGATCTCCACAGTATGATGTACAAGACATAATCCCAGAGGTTTGCAGACAAATGCAAAATTTAAAATAATAAATCAATGTGACTTATCGTACCTAATGACTTTGGAAAATATGACTTTTGGAGGGAGAGAAAAATGTGAGCGACTTCAATCCTAACCACCTCACCTCTAGCTATGAAGCCAAGTCCCCTCAACTTTTGCAGATCATATATCTCTTTGAAAGGGCAAGCCTTCTCTAAATTTCTTCGAACTCTTTCTTGTTGATCATGTGAGATATTTGGTAGTTCATTAAAAATATTTGAAACCAAGTTCAAGTCATTATTACGAACAATTCACCAAGAATAAAAGAAGGATCATATAAGTTAAAGACACTCGAGTTTGGTTTGTTCCAAACTAGTTGGGTAGTGAACATGTAACCAGTAAGAGCATTCTAATTATCATGTTCCCACCCATTTCTCCGAATGAAAAGGAAATGGTGCCACCAGTCATGCTTTGATGATGGGAGGTAGGTGATAAAATATAAGTTACTCTTTCGAAAAGTAAGGGTATACCACCCACTCTTGAGAAGGTGATGGATGGTCCATCAGGAATTCTGCCACAGCTAGTGGGGTTTTGGTTCCAAATAAATTATGAAAATGTACCATGGATCTGGATAGGATTCTCCACATGTTCAGTATGATTATGTATGGAGTAATATTAATTAAGTAAAGGACATATCGAATGGGTTTTGGAAGGGAATACCTAGCCCATATTGGAAACAATGTTCATAAAACACATTTCTCCTTCTCGGGGTTTGGGTCGCGATTGGTCTCATCCACTTGACAAATTAAAAATAAACTGGGAAGAATAAGATGTTCTCCCCATTTCTTATCATTATATTTGGATATGATATTTATATCCTATTAAGGGCCCGAAGAGTTTCTATTGATCCAACAAATCTAACAGGGGATTTGAGGAACTAATGACATGTTTTTTTCACCTCTAATCGGTCATTCGGGACTAGAAACATCAGACAAAGAGGCCACTCATGTGGTACCTCCCAGCTCATTTTGCCTTAGACAAAATTCATTTCTGGAAAGGGGATGTAAATTTAAAATGAAAATATTATTTATCCTGGTGAACTTTGATTAATAAATCATTGGAAAGAAAACAATTGCCATGTTTAAATAATAAGACTAGTTTTAAGAAACAATACTAATACGAATGTTATTGTGATTCATATGAGGAAAAATGGTTGAAAAAATGAAAATATTCATGACCTATAAGGTCTTCAAAAACCTTGCTAGTTTTCTCTGAACATATAAAATCTTCTAGTATATGACCCACCCAAAGTAAGCCTTGTGTGTGCGCATACATGGAGATAACACGATGGTGCAATGTGAGGAAAATCACTTTTTCTCTCCTCTCCCCTTCACAAAAACTTGAATAGAGTTTTTCCTCTCTATATCTAACCCTCCACAATGGATCATTAATAAAATACCCTATCTTACACCAATATAAATAGGTATAATTCATTTAATTAGCCTTAACTAGAATTTCAGAGAGTTTCAAGCCTACTACTTGGGAAATGGACTAGAATTAGGATGCAATACAAATAATTAAATTAAGTTACAAATAAATACTCAGAAATTCCAATTACAACAATTATTTCCTATCTTTATTTAATAATGATTAATTTCATTAAATAATCACGACTGCACTCGAATTTAATTATCTCTAAATCACTCAGAATAAGGAGGTCACATTTGCAAAGTTGATTATGGTACATAATGTGATTCCCCATGTAAAGTTTCTAATGCCTGTTAGTCAAATAAATTTGTTGCTAATCGATATTAATCAACATCTAATCAATTCTTTGATTCTCAATCTTAACTTCTAGACTACTCCACCAGATTATAAAATAATCCCCCGATCAGGTCTTACTGGTGGAAACAAAGCATATATGAATATCTAGGGGGTATCATAATTAATGATATCTCATGAACACGAATTCCTCTAAATTATGATCTCAGGCCTACTCACATAACAATTTCCCAACTTTCAGGGAGAACTTGATTTAATCTAAAAGTGAATTGCAACCGTAAAAATCAAAATAACAATTGTGTAAGAATTACAATCCTCATAACCACCAGGATTAAGAATCTATGCACCCTTTAAAAATTGTGTGAGATTACCTAAGTCTAATCTAACAACCGTTACAATTTAAATCTCATGGGTGGTCTTGTTTAATACATTACTGGATATACCTCTCACAATCCTCTTTTGAACTTACGTACAAGTTCTCGAACCACCAGACTTCCTCTTTTCACCAAAACCTAATAGATGGCTCTTAGAAAGAGTCCTTCTGACTACCCCACCCCTTGCTGACTATGCTAGGTGCATCTCAAATTGCACCACTGTTACCTGTGACAGTTCTTGGGGAAATAATTGCTACCAAATGATTACCCATCATCACCTTCCTAAAAAAATAATTATGGTGACTTCTATCTCGATCACCATTTCCAGAATACTCTACTGAGCCTCTCATCCCGCACTCCTTCTAACATCCCTCACCGGTCCTCCTATATTGTTTGGTGTACGAAGCCCAATCGAACTCGTGTATGAATCACATCAACTATACTTAATAGCAGAAGAACGTAAGTCTCATGTATAGAGGAATACATCAATCCTACAATAAGGCTTTATAGCAAAGAACGCTATGCGAAAACGTAAAAATCCTCACATATCCTATGGACACTAGAACTTGATGCTTTGATACCATCTCTGACACCATGCCTATTTAAATACCAGGTGATCAATCCTTCATAAAAATGAAATAGGAATCTCATTTGGTTCATTCTTAACATCATTGTCGAAAACTTTTTAAATTACTAACCACATCTGTTTTAAATAAAGTGGTGCCAAATTTTATCTTTTATTAACACAATGATAACATGCGGATATGTAAACAAAATCGTACACATAGTAACTGAGTCTAAATCGTCACAATATTTTATATAAATAAAAGATGAATAAAACATCAGTACCAAGTCTAATTATAAAAGTCCAACGGATATTAAACTTGAATACAAAGTCGAAACTAAAATAAATGAATATCTAAATGGGAAACACACCCAAATGAAATAACTTAAATTACATCATACTCTCGGAACAAAATAACTGAAGCCTCTAATTCAAATCATGTAAGCATCAATGAGTACTACAACTACGCATCTATGGAACAGATCATCACGTTGGGCGTCTCTGTGGATGGACACCAAAAAGGTTTTGATTTTTTTTTTGCAAATGGGTCCGAGTCCAAAGTATTTTGAAAACATTTAGCAAGTTTTTATCACAGTTTAAAAACAGTTATTGATTACACGTGTTAGTTTAAGTTACACTCCCTTGAGTTCCACACCTCTTAACTAATGAGAACACCTAACGTCGTCTACCTAGATATGCAACCCATCCCACTAGGTTTCATTAATAACTAAATAACCATATCTGGGTTAGCGCTCCCGTATCACCCATACAGTACACTACAGTATACCCTTAATTGTCATTTAGTCCTTAGTTAAGTTTCTCTTAAACTCCCCCGTACCGCACAAACAGTACGCTTATCGTAATACTAATATGTAACTTTCTCGTATGTTAATATTAAACCATAATTGAAATGCCACATGTGTTATCATTAACCTATAATTAACACTTCATGTATGTTATCATAAAAGCATTTCATTAAGTTGTTGTACTTAATTTGTCATTAGATATACACTATCTAAGTTTACTACTATATCCCACTAAGGTTATCGCATAATTATATTACTTGTAGATATACACTATCTATGTTTACTACTATATAACACTAAGTAGATTATCTCATATTTAAATCCCTTTTAGATAAACCCTATCTATCCTCCCTACATTAAACACAAGTTGGAAAAATTCACATGCATATATATATAAATATATCAGAATATCTATATATACATCTCCAGCATCCTCGGTCTAAGAACTGCGATGCGAGTATGCAAACTCTGCTATCAAGTCCGTGTACCTCTCTCATTAAATCAAGGACTATTAGTTCGGGTATCACCCTCGAACCATAAATCAAATAAACAAATATTGGAGGCGAACATAGGCCTAAGCCGTTGGGCTATGCACACACCTAATGCACCCAAATGACTGCTCACACTATCATACACACACGTAGTGATCAATCCCTAGGTTCTATGTTCTAAGGCACAAGTCTAAAATCCCCCACAATGGGCTCATTAGGATAAGATTGTACACAACACGGAACCTCTTGTAATAGCAAGCAGCGTTGGTATGTTCACATACATAAGAAAGCATATAATAGGCATACACACAACCTATCCATATATCGTATATAATCATACAACCAACCTAAACGTAAAGTCTATTGTTATACACTCAACCTATATTAAAATCCATATAAGTGTACACATGACCTATAAATATCATCCATATAGGAATACACTCAAGATATAAATAAAATATGTATAGGTATATGCTCAAGATATAATATAGTCTATGTAGGTATACACTCACCCTATAATATAATCAATATAGGTATACACTTGACCTATAAATATTATCCATATATAAATATATCTCTCGATTACTTAACGTACAAATTAATGTACGAATATTCCTCTCTATCATATTTTCTCGAGTATTACTCTATACTCGAAGGTTCTTGTTACCATTTCATTAAATATCAATAGATAATACACTCATATAATATTGGTCACAGTCATAGCTTCACTCATCTCTCTGTGATTCGTTCCCATTCTTTTGAATGCCCTCGCATTACAAAATATGTTCGATTAATCTTAGCCCCAGTTCTTCTCATTTAGGACTAATCCCCTATCATACCAAAGCCTATTGTAACTTATAAAATCCCTCATTGTCATTTAGAGATGTCGCAAAACTATTCCTGATAGTTATTCACCTTTTCTAGGCTTAAATAAGGAAATAGCACAATTATGGGGAAACCGAATCGATTCGCTCACGGGGCCGAATCGATTCGCTAACCGAATCCATTAGCCCTTGGGTCAAATCGATTCATTTTGCCACTGTCTTCTTCATCCGTATTTTTGTATTTTCACCATTTTTAATCACCATAACCTTCATGTATTCTTCCCAAACTCCCAACCAACTTATTTAAACACTAAATATAGATGTAGGGATGAT
Organism: Sambucus nigra; assembly: GCA_949130495.1. Classification (NCBI taxonomy): domain Eukaryota; kingdom Viridiplantae; phylum Streptophyta; class Magnoliopsida; order Dipsacales; family Adoxaceae; genus Sambucus; species Sambucus nigra. Next base: position 252,508,457 of record OX422215.1, read on the forward strand.
TTCTAACATAAAGACATCAATGAATCTTCATGAATTAATCCCAAAAGAAGACTTCAATTATATATTTGTTCAAAACATTAGTTTTATAGTTATTAATGCATATGCATCATCAAACCCAAAATTTTCCCTGTTTAATCATCACATGTGTACTGATTTCATTTTCATATCACAAAGGGGTTAAATCTACATGCAAATCCTACCCAAGATTTATGTCTTTAATTCTCAAAAATCCAAGAACATCAATTTCTCATCAAAATGTAAAACCTACACTATATGGGTATTATAACCTTTTCAAAACGTTCAAGATAAACACTTTCTTGGAGATTGTAGGCTTTATTTATGTCGAAAGATGGTGGAGTTGTCTTCCTTCCTTCCGATCTATATTCCGGTGGTGGTGGTGGTGCTGCTGCTGCTGCAAAAGTGGTGTGGGAAGCCATGGAACTCATCTCCTTCCTCCTTTGGTGTCCTTTATCTAATTTTCTAGCTCTATCCCTATATCCCTCAACTAATAAGCTGATGTAACCCTCACAATTTCGTAGGTCCCTTTACTCTAAGAAACTAAAAGATCAAAACACCCTTTCACGGTACCGATTTGGCCTAAAAAAGCCCCGGGACCCAATCCAAACCCCCGGAGTACACTTTTCAGACTATCTCGACCCTTTTGGACATATTGGTGTACTCAAAATGACCATTTGGATGCCGCATAAATAAATTACCTTTTATCTCATAAATTTAAGCCTCGACACGACTAACACGCGCGTCCCGACGAAATTACCGTCACAACCCTATTTTTTGCTCACGATAATCATAATGCATTCTTACTAATTTATTACTCATTCATTAAGCAATATTCAATAGAATTCATACAAATAAATATTAACCATTGTCTTGTTAATTAATATTTTAATCTGGATTAATCAGCTATTATTTTTCCCATTTAATTTAATTAATTGCAATACAAAAAGATTAAAAATACGGTGTGTTACTAAGATAAAATTAAATTATAATATATGCGATGATAATATGGAATCTTGATGTATTTTTGAATAAAGAACATGAATCTTTATTAACTGAGGGTTTTGTTGATGAACATAAGATGTCAATCTGCCAGAATTTTTGACTTTATTTTAAATGTATGCCATTTCAATTGTACTTAGAATTAGGGTGTGGGATATATATTTATGGAAATTTATATGTATTAGATTTCCAATGAGCTTTGAATCAAGTAATTTGGAGCTCTGTAGAGGGAGTAATCGACGTTTTACTATAGGGTGTCTAATCTGTTAACATAGTAATCTGCCAGAATTTTTTATGTTACTTTAAACATATTCCATTTAAATTTTTCTTAGAATTAGAGTGCGAGCATTAGATTTCTGGAAATTTCTATGTCTTAGATTTCCAATGATCTTTGAATGAGGTCATCTGGAGTTTTGTAGATAGAGAAATCGAAATTTTACTACATGGTGTTTAATCTGCCAAAAATTTTGTGACTCGATTCGATTACTTATAATTGCCCAATTTTCCTTGTTTAAGCCCTAAATTTATGAATAATTAATAAGGAAACCTTTGGGAAATCTCTAAACTACAATGAGGGATATGTGGAATTATAGTAGGCCTAATGTGGGGTTGAGGCTTATACATAACGAGAAAATTAAGGGGAATTCCAATTAAACATGAATTATAAAATAATGAATTTCAGGGAATGAGAACGGATCACGCAGAGTATGAGTGAACCAATAATGTAGACCAGTAGTGTATGAGTGAATTAACTACTGAAATAACTTCAGGGGTAACTAGGTCCTTTCGGGTAGAGATTAATACTCGAGAAAATGCGATAGAGAGTTATAATCGTATATCGCTAGTACGTTGAGTATTTGAAAGATATATAATGTACGAATTGTATTTAGAGGTTGCATGTATACCTATACGGACTATATTATAGGTTGAATTTATACGTATACGGATTATATTTTTAGATTGTGTGTATACCTATACAAACTATATGCGACATGTGGATAGGTTGTGTGTATGATTATGTGCTTCTTTTGTGTATGAATATACCTTCGTTGCCTTGTATCAAGCGAGGTTACACGCAGAGGGTGATTCCCCCTCGACGATTCTAGTTAGGTGTGTATTTGTGCCCGAGAATATAGAACCTAGGTACGATGACTATCTGGGTGTACAATATTATTAACGGTCAATTGGGTATTTTAGGTATGTGCGTGACCCATAGGATTTGAACTATGTTCGTCTCCATTGCGAGTTTTTTTTATTTATGATTAGAGGAGACATTCTGAACCGGTAGTCCATGATTTACTATGAGAGGTACTTGTACTTGATAGCAAAGTATGCAAGTGTGCATCACGGTGGTCAGTCTGGGAGATGTTGTATTTACATGTATATATCTATATAACATGATAGGGAAGTTTTTTAATTATGTATACATTTTAACGGTGAGGATGAATGCCACCTCCTTACATATTTTAATGGTTAAGATCACATCTCTTTTATTTTTACAAACATACCCTTCAATTACTTGATATCCCCTGTTTTTATCCATATCAAGGCTACTCTTTAATTAAAAAATTAGGGCATTTTAGTAACATTCCCCATTTCTTCCAAAGACACTTTTTCTACCTACCTCTCTCATCTTTCGAAAACTATCTTCACCCTCTTTCTTTCTCTTCCAACATTAAACCACGATCTCTCTCTCTCTCTCTCTCTCTCTCTCTCTCTCTCTCTCTCTCTAAATTACAAAACCACAACTTCTCTCTCTTTACATTACGCGTGTTGCCACCCTCTTCAAATCATCACATCAGGTATAATCTTTTTAGGGTTTACACCCTCTTCGAATTACCAAATACGGTACACTCTATTTTAGGGTTTGATTTTCGGAATTTGGGTTTTTATGGTTAAAATAATGTGTTTTTAATATTGTTTGCAGATATCTCATCCTCGATTCACCATATCATGACTAAAAATAGGTATATCCCTCTTTTTCGTTTTTAAATCGATGAGTTTTTAATTTTGGGGGGTTTTATGGTTCATAGTGCGTTGAGATAGGGGGGGGGGGCGTTAAACACATGATTTGAGAAAACTAAGTATACTCTATTTGGGGTTTATTTATGTTTTTTTATAGTTCAAATCATGTTTTTTTATTATTTTTTACAGATATGTCACCCTCGATTCATGACATCTCAATTCAAATCACTTATTCCCCTCTTTTCTTTTTTAAATCGACGAGTTTTCCAAATGTTTGGGGTTTTTATAGTATGTACCTTTGTTGTTCTTATCTGTTAGCATGTCTTTACAAATATTATGTTCTATTGCGCTGCAAATGGATTTATACTTCATAATGCATATTTAATGTTTGTATTTCTGCATTTTTTATAAGTGTTCATTTCATATTTTGAGTGAGGATTAAGTCCCATCAAGGCACTGAATCACGTGACTTCCTATTTCTAACTTCCTTTAATCTTAAAGATAACTTTTGTAAGATGTGAGTGCAGATTTGAGAAGGCACCGCGTCGAGCGTGTTTTAGACTTGAGAAACGTGGTTGCGCCTATGTAGACGTCTATGCGGAATCAAAGTCTGTGTAGTTCGTGGGTCCGTACAATACCCCGGAAAGAGCTCTATTTTGGTCATTTTGGTCCGTGGGGGTTCCTAACCCGGCGAGCCGCCTCTCGAATTCACAATCTTGGTAGTTTCGGTGCATGGGGGGTACCAAATCCGACAAACCGCCTCTCAAATGCCCATATACCATATAATGAAACTATAAAAAGCCACCCATCATTATCAAACTCGTGACAGAGCTCCAAAGGTTCTGGGGGGGGGGAGGAGAGCTATATTTCCTCTCCTTACTTTACCCCCAAGTCAATCATCCATCAAATGAGGGGGGAGACCCTCTTTTATAGGAAAAATGCCCCAAGTGGGATTGACACGTGTCATGTTCTCTATGGAACCAAGTGTTCAATATTTATGTTGCAACTTGTCACAATATATGTGGTGGCATATCAAATAATTAATTAAATCATTACTAGAGCATTGTATAGTGTATATCATTAAATGCGGAGTATACGTAATATATTAATTTACGCATAATAATATTTCAGCCCGTGTAAGGCATGAATTGTAGTAAAACTCGATAATCTTTAATCAATATTTGATTAAATACGTGGGTTGATTTATTAGAGTGTTGGTGGTTAATTCATTTAACCCCACCCTACATTTTCCCCCTCGTAGACATAGTTGGTATGTCGTTGCCTCGGCTGAGACATATCAACTATGTGTACGAAATAAATCATTTAGCCTGTTCGACTAGAAAATCATCACATAACCATGTTTGGTCTTCTTATCATGCACGCACATGCATATATCATCTGTATGTAATTTTGAGGGCTATCTTTGCTTCCTCTACTCTTCATTTTGGAGGAGTATTTTGGGGGTTTCCCTCATTCCTCTCTAATGGGAATGTCTCCATAATTTTACTGTGGCTTTAGACATTTCGAACAACAAACTTGCCAGATGTATTGGCCCAAGCAACCAATTGGTTCTTATATATAAGTATAGTGAATCTTTTGCAATTATAAGATTAAAAACCTATTTGAACGTACTCGACCGAGCAACCATCAGTGCCTCGAGTGAACTAGGTTTTTTAAACTAATATATTTGTAAGTGTGACCATAATTCAGGGTCTTTAAGCTTGCCTAGTAACATAGGACTTTAGTCTCCTGTAAATCAGACTTATGCCTAATAATGTAGGCATTTTAAATCTCCCTTAAGAGGGTCATGCGTGCCAAGTAATATTGGGCTTTGGTGCCTAGTAATGTAGGACTTTGAATCTCCCATGAGCGAGGGTCAGGCGCGCCAAGTTATATTGGACTTGAGTCTCCCATAACCGAGGGTGGAGGCGGGCTAAGTCATATTGGACTTAAATCTCCCATAAATGACGGTGGAGGCGGACCAAGTCATATTGGCATAAAATCTCCCATAACCGAGGGTCAGGCAGGCCAAGTCTTAGTGGCATAAAATTTTCCGTAACCGAGGGTCAGGCGGGCCAAGTCTTATTGCCATAAAATCTCCTATAACTGAGGGTTAGGCGGGCCTAGTAATGTAGGCGATAAATCTCCCATGTCCGAGGGTCAGGTGGGCCTAGTAATGTAGGACTTTATGAGAATTGTAATGCACCACTTTGTGCGATTTACAACAATACTAGCAAGGTTTGTGAGAACTATAATGCACCTATATGGGAAATTAACCACAAAATTGGTAAGGTTTTATGAGAAATATAATGCACCTCTGTGGGCGACTTACCTCGAAACTGGTAAGGTTTTGTGAAAACTATAATGCACCTCTGTGGGTGACTTACCTTGAAACTGGTAAGGTTTTATGCGAAATATAATGCATCTCTATGGGCGACTTACCTCGAAACTGGTAAGGTTTTGTGAAAACTATAATGCGCATCTGTGGGCGACTTACCACAATTCTGGTAAGGTTTTATGAGATATATAATGTACCTCTGTGGGCGACTTACCTCCAAACTGGTAAGGTTTGTAATAATTTATCAAAGATGAGATAAACTCAGAATTGGTCCACTAAATCATTTATAGAATAATTTAGTGAATAAGCATGCTGATTCACCTCGTGGTCAATACTAAATATCAATTTGAAATTTTGTGTAGCTAGCATCATCATGTGGATAAATCATAGTTAGCATAAATCGAATACAAGATAGCACAAAAAGTTGTTCGGGACGACCATGGATACAGTTGCTCAAGGGGTTGCTCCGAGTAACAATGAATGAGGCAGCTAGAGTCACTAGGACGAGGATGCTCGAGCCACTAGGACAAGTCCGCTCGAGCCACTATAGTGAGGCAACTCGAGACACTAGGGTGAGGCTGCTCGAAGCACTAGGGCGAGGCAGCTCGAGCCACTAGGGCGAGGCAACTCGAGCCACTAGGAGAAAGCTGCTCGAGGCACTGTGGTTAAGGTCGCTCAAGGTACCTGATCGAGGGACCGTGTGTGAGGTCGCTCTAGGTTCCTACTCAAGGCACCATGGGTGAGGTCACTCGAGGTGCCTTCTCGAGGCACCATGACTTGAGAAAAATTCTAAGTTCCAAAAAATATTTTTAGTTGTGACAAGCTGCTCGAGGCATTAGGATGAGGATGCTCAAGGAGATACTTCCGAGGCTGCTCTAGGAGGTACCCAAGATGAGATTACTCGAGGAGGTACCTTCGAGTCTTTTCAAACAGGCTACTCGAGGAGGTTCTCCCGAAGCTGCACGAGGAGGTCCCTCCGAGGATGCTCGAGGAGGTTCCTCTGAGGCACTTGCTCGAGGTACAATGATTTGAGCAAATTTTCAGAAAAAAATATTATTTTTGCCAAATTCACTCTAAAAATATCATTTTGACATGGATGCTCGGAAGTTCTATTATGACAATATTGTTCGAGTACTTCTTTATATAAAGTCTTAGAAAAGCTCCCTCGTAGGATAACATAAAATATTCGCAATTTCGAGGAGTTTGATTTTTTCAAAAATATATATTTTTTTCTACTCGAGCAACTTAAATTCATGTGAGGATACAAATATTTTGAATTTTATTTTTGGGTGTATAAATAAAACACACAAATTAAATACCATAACCTTCAAAATTAAACGAAATAAACAATATACTTTATTTGGCCTACTTTTCAATATCTCGCACCAATAATTTTTCAGCAATCGTGAGATATAAATAATATCATCCATAATTTTGAAAGTGATTCGGATGAGGACAAATAAAGTATGACTACACACAAATAAATAATATCTTTATTTATGTGGTCAAAATTATGACTAATAAAATGTTTAGTCAAAATAATGCTGAAGATCAATAATAATAATTTTTTTAATAGCATCATCATGCGTATATTTTATTCATCTGAATATTTCAAATATTTTGAATGAAGATAAATGCTAACAATTTTTTTTTGTATTCTAACAAACATGATTTGTGATATTCATCATAAAAATTATATATGGGATATCTCAACAAAACAAACAATAGAATAAAAGCAATAATACTTATCTTTGTTGAAGAAATGTGTTCCACCGCCACCGAGTTCTCCGTGTGTGCGCACGAGGCGTTATGCACTCGAAATCATGAATACCTCCCCAGCGGAGTCGCCAAATGTAAGATGTGAGTACAGATTTTAGGAGGCACCGTGTTGAGCGTGTTTTAGACTTAAGCAACGTGGTTGTGCTTACGGATCCATCTTTGCGAAATCTAAGTCTGCATAGTTCGTGGGTCCGTACGATACGCCGGAGAGAACTCAGTTTTGGTGGTTTTGGTACGTGGGGGGTGCCTAATCCGGGGAGCCACCTTTCGAACACCCAATCTTGGTAGTTTTGGTGCGTGGGGGGGTGACAAATCCGCTGAACTGCCTCTCAAACTCCCATATATCGTATAATGAAACTATAAAAATCTTCTCGTCACTATCAAACCCGTGACGAAGCTACAAAGGTGTGTGGAGGGGGGAGGAGAGATATATTTTCTCTCCTTACTTTGCCTCCCAAACCATCATCCAGAGACCCTCATTTATAGCAAAAATGCCCCACGTGGGTTGGACACATGTCATGTTCTCTATGAAACCAAGTGTCCCATATTTATGCTGCCACTTGTCACAATATATGTGCTCGCATATCAAATAATTAATTAAATCAGTACTAGATCATTGTCTAGTGTATATAATCAAATGCGGAGTATACACAATATATTAATTTATGAATAATAGTTTTTCAACCCGTGTAGGGCCTAAATTGTAGTAAAACTCGATAATCTTTAATTAATATTTGATTAAATATGTGGGTTAATTTATTAGAGCGTTGATGGTTAATTCATTTAACCCCACCCTACAACTTTTTATTTCTAAATTCTATTGTAAATTACTTTTTCTAACAGTAATTTCACGCATTTTTGTTTAGTAATCAATTTTTAGAATCTAATTTCATGCATTTTGTTATAGAAATGCAATGGACGTGGATAGAGAATTACCGTGGGGGTATGATTTTGGGCCTTACTTTTCAACCTTTCCCATTTTATTTTTTGCTGTCAATCACACTTTATAGTAGCGAACGTTGTCAAGCGATTCGTCAATATGGTTTCGACATTTTGACGTTTATGTTTACATCACACTGGAAAAGGCATACCAACAATCAATTTGGATAACTCATATTGAAATGTGATGTGATTGTTGCAATTTTTAACAGTGATTCATCAACCTCTATGTATGGTTGCAATTTGAACTGTAAACAACAATAAAAACACATGATTTACGTTTACTTTTTTGTTATAATTGCAATTTTCATGTTGCGTTCACATTCTCATATCAATATGTTTTTAAGTTTTGGTTTGAAAGTGGTAGAACAATCAGATAACGGGATAAACTTTCTACCTTTTTCAAATAAACAAGTAGTTTCAAATTCCTATGTAGTATTGTGAGGTTTTGGACTTCAATATTGCAATTTGTTAGAAAATTACATACACTATTTTATTAGATTAAGGTTTTGATCTTGCTATGTCTCTATTATAGATGTGTAAACTATATTCATACATGTTTTAGCATGATTTGGCTTCTAAAGGGCCTTTGGCTTTGACCCCTATTGTGTAGTTTAATTAAAGTTAAATTGAGAATATGGCTTTGGCTTTTGCATTTATATTGTGGCTCATTTGCTTATAGTTATTAGCATTGGACCCTAATGCTTAGATTAATTAAAATTACTTGGGCTTCTTTATATTGATATTTTAATTATAGTTTTTCATGCTTTGTAAATCGCAATCACATATGAGAGTGCTTCAAAAATCACTACGTTGGCACAGTCTACTCACCGCCGGCTCAAGGTTTTATTCGCGTGCGATTCAACTATTTGATTTTCTAATTTTTTAATTATGTGTAATGATTTTTTTATTAAATTTTAAAATTGAATCAGTTTTTTTTTTTGTAAACATGATCAAAACATTCTAATATGGGGTTTGGTCAATGTATATTTGGATTGTGAAATTAGATTACAGAGTTATAAATTTTAAACTATGAAATTTTGTAGTTTTGGTGTGTATTAAGGGACTTAAGGACTTTGAGATAAGATATAGAGAACGTTGTAAAGTTTTTTTTTAAATGGAAGACTTGATGTCCACTTTAAAAAGAACACTGTAAGGACTTTGGTGTGTTTTAAAATAGAATACTGTAAAGTGTTCTAAACTAAACGATAATGGTATCAAACCATATAACTTAACTAACTTCATAATTGGAAGTCACAATCTATTCATTAAAATATCCTTATACTTATCCCCGAAGAAATAACCGATTTTTATTTATTTATTTATAGCAATCAGATACGCCAATACTGACTCTAAAACTAGTAGTAAAGTAAGGACTGCAAAACTTATTCCCTGATGAGCACTTTGATGAGCCAAAGTGGGGACCTCGGGCATAGGTGAGATGAAGAAGTGATGGCCATTAGTGGTCAAGGTGGCATTACTGCCAGAGGCAAAAATCAAATCAGTCAATAAGCCCTCAGCTTCACCAATGAACGGCTGGGCCAGAAGCCCCCAACTCCTTTGCTAACTGGTTCGTAAAAACTCTTCCACATCCAGATGGAAACGTAACCTGTGAATTGAACTAGAAACTCTATAATAATGTATTAAAATAAATTGTGAAATAAAATAATCCCAAACTTTACAGTGTTCTCTGGGTAAACTGTGTCAGTTGTAGGTCTTTGGTTTGTTTCATTAAATGTAATTGGTGTTATAGTTTATGTGTCCTGATATTCATTTTAATATTTTTTTCTGGGGCTTTTACATTATTTTCAAGAGTCATTTAATGTATTCAAAGTGTGGGTTCCAATCCCATTTATTATCAAGAGTACCTTGTATTAATTTTTTTTTATATCAAGAGTACCCTGATTTGAATATTTCTATAGGTGTATTCTAATCAGGACGTCGCATATTGATTGCCTAAATATTTGGAAAATCATCAATTGTGTTGTGGACTTTGTTAGATCACTCCATGTTTTCCACCCAAATGCTCCACAAATGCACAAGATCAACATTTTATTTATGCTTTTATGATATTATTGGGACGGGATTTATTGAGTGGCAAGATCATTTTGTGTTGTTGAATGGCATTGTTGATGTAAAAAATTAGATTATCTCTAATTTATTAACCACAGATAAAAATAAGTAAGACAAAATATTTTTAAAATGGTTCAGCGTTATAAGAATGGCCTACGTCCACTGTATTTGTTATTGCCGACTGTTTGCAGAATTCTTGATAATGGATTTACCAAGAAATTTCGGGTCCCCTGCTAATGAGGAGGTTACAATGTATTTATAGCCCTTGAGGCTGTACAAATGGAAGGACAATGCGCTGTTACCCAGTAGACATGTATATATGTACCATATTAATGAGCATTTAATGCGGAATTATATCCTGGATTCTTTTGATTTGGTTACGCTGTACACTTATGTAGCTCGGACCGCTTAAGCTGATCGACACGCTTGAGTTGCTCGGAGAGCTTGAGTTGCTCGTCATCCTTGAGTTGCTCGGTACTCTTTAGTTGCTCGGTCGTTTTGATTTGTTCGTTCTGGAGTATTCGTATTTACCATGTAAATTGGCACGTGTCTTCATGTGATTGGTCCATATTAGCGGATTAAATTTGGTATCAACAGAAGCCCCCAATGTTTCACAGTTCGAGATTGAGGGGGGGTGTGGAACATTCTTCTCGAAATATGGCAGGATTAAATAGTCATCCTGAATTTTAGGAGCAATTTCCTTGTATTTATTTCTTCTTTTGAATTCATAGAATCAGAATTTTTGAATTTTTCTAACTGCTTCGGTTTTCGTGCCTTTTTTCTCCTTTTAGCCACCGGTAGCGTAAACGTTTACCTTGGTAATCATTGCTTTTTCTGTTCCCGAGGTAAAGTATTTAAACACGCCAAGAAATCCTATCGTCTTTTATTTTTCAAACCTGTGTCTTCAAACTTTTCATTTCCTCCCTATCTTGTGCATTCGTTTCCTCCATTGTTCGTTGTCTACGGACTCAATCTTCTCCTATAAGCTCTTCTTCCTTTTCTTTTACTTATTCTGTTCATCATGGTTTACCCTGTTGAATCTCTTGACAAATTTCGTTCTGAATTTTCAATTCCTTCATGGGTCACTTTGGAGGAACTCTCTGAACCTTCTGACTATTTCTCTTTGGCTGAGGGACATTGGTTCCCAAGTCTCTTCGTGGCCGAATGTGGCTTTTCTTTTCCTCCAAACCCTTTATGTTTGGAATTTTGTCAATATTTTGATGTTGTACCTGCAAAATAGCTCCAAATACCTAGAGAATAGTCAATGGAGTCCATAGGTTAAATCAGCTTCATGGAACCCGTTTAGGGATTCCAGAGATAATGTACTGTTACAGATGGGTCGTTAGTGATAGTACTTTTTACTTAAAAACTAGGTTTTTGAATAGGGCGTTAGTTGTCAATCTTTCCGATGCTAACAGGGATTATTTTGAACATGGAGTGGTTATGAAAAATTATCAACATCCTCCCTTAACTGGAGATGAAGTATATAGAGGTCCTAGATGTCCTCCTTATGGCAATGGGATAGGTTGTTTTTATTTTTATTTTATTTTTGAAATTATGCTTCCTTTGTGTTTGATAAAATGTATAATTGACATTTAATTTTTGATTATTTGCAGTTGATAGCAAAAGAAAATCTACTAAGGAAAATGATTTCAATTTAAGGCATTTGAAACTTATCTGGAGTTTACACTAGTTCGTTGCTGACGAACATATCAGATCAGCCTCTTACTTGTTGCAGTATAAGATCTATACTTCCTCCTTTATGGCTCGTCCAGTGATGGTTGATATCGACCAAGTACCAGCTGCTGATACTAGTGTGGAAGGTTCTTCATCAGAGTCAAACATTCCCATTAGTAGTATAATGAAGAGAAGAAGATCTCCTGCCTTCTTTGACAAATCAGACTCTGCCAAGGTGGAGGCCAAGAAAAATAAGCAGGATGTTCCAGAAGAAGGAACAAGAAACATTGATGCACCACCTCCAGTGGGTGTCAAGAAAGTTGTTGAGAAGCCCCCAATGGCTCCGAGCAAGGCTGTAATTATTTCTCCTCCTAGTGAGGTAATTGTCATTTCACCAACCAAGACTTCTTCTTTGGTCGAAGATATTCCTACTCCTCCAAAGAAGTCAAAGAAAAGTTCGTCTGAGAGATCTGCTGGACCTATCTCTCAGGCTTTAAATGCTGAGAGTGGTATTCCTACTTTTGTTCCTCCGAACTCTGCCCTGGGTTCTGTGAAGTCTTGGATCATCCCAGAAATCCAAGGTGTTGAAGATGTTCTTCCTCGTGACAAGGTCACTGCATTGGCTGCTCAACATATTGCCTCGGTAAGTATTTAAGTTTTCACTTTTTACTAATATGTCCCTGTATTGACTCAAAATTTTTCTTTCTTCAGTTGGTGACATGTTTTAACAGTATTTTAAAGAAGGATGAGGTTATTAAAGCTTCAAGCTCCTCGGGAGGTGTGGAGGAAGCTTTTTTTCGTTTAATTCAGTCCTTGAAGGACTCTCGCCAAAAATATAAAGAAGATAAAATGGCTTGGGAGAAGCAAGCCAAGTCCATTGAGCAAGAGAAAGACCAAGCTGTGAAGGCCTCCAAAGGTTTGGAGGAGAAGATGAAAGAGTTTGAGAGGAAGAATAAAGAGCTCGAGGAGAAGCTCAAGAATACTGAGGAGCTTGAGAACAAGCTCAAAACTGCTGAAGAGGAAATCGGTAGACTTTATGAAGTTGATCGCCAGAAGGTGGAGGTGGAAGGGAAGTTGAAAGCTGTCGAGGAGCTCCTTAGGGAAATGACCTCCTCGGAGAAAGAAAAAAAGGAAAAAGGCTATCAAAAAGTCCTTTAGCGGTGGCTAGGACAAAGGTTGGAACAAAGGCCTAGCTGCTATGTCTTCTCAGATAGAGTTTGCTAGCCTTAAATACTTCAGGGATAGATGGGTTGCAGCTCTGCAGGAGTTAAAGATCGCTGAGAATTCTGACTTATTCCAGCGTTATGTTCATGGTCCTCCTCCCTCTCCTGCAGAAGAGGAAGTGGACGAAGATGCCTCAGAGGAATCCTCCATGATGATTGGAGATCCAGCTTGATATACCCGTTTATACCCTCAGCCTGGATGAGGATTATCTCCAAAACGGACGACCCTACGAGGGGCCGACCCTTCCCCAAGCTCCAGCTGGCCTCCATCAGGCCCAGACGACCCTACGAGGGTACGACCCTCCATCAGGCTCCAGACGACACTACGAGGGTACGACCCTTCCACCAGGCCCAGACGGATGGCCGAGGGGCCGACCCTCTACCAGGCTCCAGACGACGCTACGAGGGTACGACCCTTCCACCAGGCTCCGGACGACCCTACGAGGGTACGACAGTACGAGGCCAGAATCAAACCAGACTCACTACCGGAAGGAACTTTGCCCTCGGCCTCGTCTTATAGGCCGAGGGTGACATCATCGCAGCGCGTGGTTTGGGATACGCATGGAACAGTGCGCGTGAGGCTCACATGGCACGTGACAGACCGTTATAACCAAATCACACCCTCACGTGAGGGAATATTATGTCATCATTGGGCATCTACAGGTGTCAACAGGGGGTTGGCTGGATCATCATTCACATGCACCATGCATACTTGGGGGGTACACTACACCCCCCAAGACCTATATATACTTGTCACCTGCAACCCTACAGGGGATCGATCCATGAACAGTAGCCCTGGCTAAAACTCTGCTTATACACACAGTGGAGAGAGAGAGAGAGAGGGTTATGTGCATTCTATTCAAGGCCATTAGTGCCCATACTTAGTGGATCACACACTCACAGTGGATGTAGGCCAATTTGGCTGAACCACTATACATCAGTCTTATTTCCTCTTATACTCATCCCCTTCTACATACTTATACACTTATACATCTCTATGGCTGCCATGGCTGTCACTGTTTGAGCTCACTATCACTTATCCGGTGGTGCTAAATCTTAGCATCATCAGTTTGGCGCCGTCTGTGGGAAACGAGAAGACATCTCTTCCTTTGTACAGCTTGACCTCACTGGGCACTCTGGTGGTGAACCAACACTCCCCCTGAGAGGAGGTATTTCACCATTGAAAGAGACCCACTAAGGTTCCCAAGCTAACCAGTATTTTCTTCAGTTCAGCTTTTCATAGCTCAAGCACATGGCACCTGAGATGCCACCGCCACCACTTCCCCCGCCGGATGAGGGGGGAAGACCCAGTTCCAGTCAGCCGTCGCCTCAGTCTGAGATGGCTGATGTGGCGGCAGCCCTAAAGTCCCTGGCAGCAAGCCAACGGATGATGCAGGAGCAATTCACGGCTCTGAGCCAGAACATACTGAGACCACCAGGGGTCTCACCTGAGATGATTACTCCGGCAGCAGCCCCAGGACAGCATGAGGCCAGGGGACCACCCCAGGCACCACGCAAAGACCTGCCTCCCCCTCAGCGGCGCAGGGATGTTGCTGACCCCAGGCGTTTACGCCTGGGGAGGCAAGGAAACCCTTGCCCTGAAGACAGGTATGACGATCTGGAGGGGGAGGAGGCCCCAATAGAATGCTGGGAACCGTATGAGGTCTCCAACAACACTGTGAGACCCCTCCAGGATAGCAGAGGAAAGTGCGTGAGACCAAACCCTGATGATCGCCCGAGAGGCTCTGCTTTTGATCGTCTGAGCAGGGGGTCGGCCTTTGAGAGGCTAGGTCCAGTAAATGACCTGCGGGATAAGTTGTCCAGGTCAAGAAGCGCGGTGAGATCCAGGGGGGAGGCAGCAGATGGCCGACCCCGAGGACGAGATGACGGCCAGAGGGAAGTGAACAGTCGACACAGGCCTGCTGCAGCAGAACCCTCCGTCCACCTCGGAGAGGCGGCAGGGGATAACATCGGCCAGGCCGACCCTGTGAGGCCCTGGAATGACTCAATCCAGCGGTTAGAAGATAAGATTGGCGACATACTGAAGAGCCGGGACCCTCTTCAGAGGGGATACACCATAGGCTCACCCTTTGTGGCAAAGATAGTCAACTTCCCCACGCCATCGAAGTTCAAGCCTCCTGTGGTCACCCCAAGATACGATGGGAGCACCAACCCTGTCCACCACGTGGAGATGTATCAATCCGCGGCAGACATATACTCTATCTCAGATGAGATGAGATGTCGTGCCTTCTCTGGTACCCTGACAGGGGCTGCGCATGTGTGGTACACGTCTCTTCCAAAAAATTCTATTGGAAACTTTAAGCAGTTGGCAGACCTGTTCATCCATAATTTCTGCTTTGGGGTGAGGCCACAGAAGAAGACCACACACCTGCTCTATGTTAAGCAGGGAAAGAATGAGACTCTGAGAGACTACATAGCCAGATTCAATAAAGAGAAGCTGGAGGTGGAAGACTATAAGGAGAGCATAGCTATGACAGCCCTGATTGGAGGGCTCCAAAAGGGGAAGCTACTATGGAAGCTTGCCGAAGACCCTCCGAGGACGATGGCCGAGCTGTTGTCTACAGCAGGAAAGGTGATGAACGCCGAAGAGGCGTTGGCTGCAAAATATGAGGACGAAAGAGGAGGTGCGAGTGGGAGTAAATACCCCAAGAAGAACAAAGAGGGGAAGAAGAGAACCATGGATGATAAGTTTGCGGGGTACACCCCTCTGACGGTCAGCCGTGAACAGATCCTCAATGAGATAAAGAGTGACAAGACGCTGAAGTGGCCTGAGAAGCTGAGGGCAGCTCCCGGCAAGAGGAATAAGAACCTGTGGTGCGAGTTTCACCAAGATCACGGCTACGTAACGGACAAATGCTTCGCTCTGAAAGATGAGATTGAGAAGATGCTAAAGGAGGGGAAGCTCAGAAAGTACGTCGACAAAGCCGACTTCAAGAGGGGCCGAGGGGACGACCCCAGAAAGAAGCGAGTCGATGCCTGCAGAGAAGGTCCTCAAAAAAGAGGGGACGACCCTTCTGATGAGGAGGACGACCCTGACCTCCCGCTGAGAGACGACCACGGTCCTGTCAAGAGGCTCAATATGATCTCGCTCGGTGTAGGAATGATCTCCGGGGGTTTAGCAGGAGGAGGGTCTGAGGTCGCTGACAGGAAGGCCCATGTCGCGGAGGCTAAGGCAGTAACGAAGATGGTGCACTCAACCTTCCTAGAGGTCAAGTCAGAAAAAAGGAAGAAGGTTGACATGGACACTTTGATAGTGGGATTTTCAAGGATGGACTTCAAAGGCCTCTTGGCCCCGCATGATGACCCTCTTGTCATCACTACCAGGGTGCACGGGTGCGAAGTGCCGAGGATCCTGGTAGATGGGGGCTCATCCGCAGATGTGATGTTTTGGCCATGCTTCAAGGCCTTGGGCCTCAGTCGTGCCAGACTTGTCCCATACCATCATCCATTGATTGGGTTCAGTGGGGAGAAGGTTCACCCCCTGGGAATATATGAGGCTGATGTCAGGATGGGGGACGAATGGCCGAGGTGGCTCACCAAGAGGGTCAGTTTCTTTGTGCTGGATGAGCATGTGTTTTCGGCATACAACATCATACTGGGACGTGTGGCCCTCAAGGGGTTTGAAGTTGTGCCGTCCACAGTCCACCAGATGGTTAAGTTCCCTACCCCTTATGGGGTGGGGGAAGTCCAGGGAGACCAGACGACAGCGAGAGAATGCTACTACAACTCCGCTGAAGAGAAGGAGGCACACAAGAGGGCTACAGCCACTTACAACATTGATACCCTAGACCCCAGGGACGAGACGAAGCTCAAAAAAAGGGAGGCCGCTGAGGAGGTAGAACCCATCATCCTCGATGAGGATGACCCGGGAAAAACCGTCCAAGTTGGCAAGTCTCTGAAGCCCAGTATCAAGGAAGACCTCATCAAACTGTTGAGGAGAAGGCGAAGCGTCTTCGCTTGGAGTCATGTAGATATGCCAGGGATCGACCCTGAAATCATGTGCCACAAACTCAATGTGGTAGAGGGAGTGAAGCCGGTAAAGCAGAAGAGGAGGATTTACTCTAGAGAGAAGTACGAGGTCATCAGGGATGAGGTTAAAAAATTACAAGACGCTGAGTTTATCAGGGAGGTCATCTACCCTGAATGGCTGTCCAACGCAGTCATTGTCCCAAAAGCCAACGGGAAGTGGCGGATGTGTGTGGACTTCACAGACCTCAACAAACACTGTCCCAAAGATAGCTTCCCTCTCCCTCGCATTGACCAGATGGTAGACGCTACCGCAGGCCATGAGCTCATGAGTTTTATGGATGCCTACTCAGGGTATAACCAGATCTTCATGAACCCTGATGACTCGGAGAGGACTACCTTCATCACTGACAAGGGGACATACTGCTATAGGGTCATGCCCTTTGGTCTAAAAAATGCGGGGGCAACATACCAGCGCCTCGTGAATAAAATGTTCGAAGACCAAATTGGGAAGTCTATGGAGGTCTACGTGGATGACATGCTGACCAAGAGTTTGAAAGCAGAGGACCATGTGGCAGACCTGGAAAGGACCTTTAATACGATGGACAAATACAAAATGAAGCTCAATCCGGCCAAGTGTGTCTTCGGGGTCGGAGCGGGGAAATTATTGGGGTTCATTGTCAATCAAAGAGGCATCGAGGCCAATCCCGAAAAGATAAAGGCCCTTATTGAGATGAAGACCCCCAAGTCCATTAAAGATGTTCAGAGGCTCACAGGGAGAGTGGCTGCCTTGAACAGATTTGTGTCAAGGGCTACAGACAGGTGTCTACCATTCTTCAAGATCCTTAGGAAAGCCTTCGAATGGAGCGAAGAGTGTGATGAGGCTTTCAAGGAGCTAAAATCATACTTAGGGTCTCCCTTGCTGCTGTCACGACCCGTGCAGGGTGAACGACTTTACGTGTACCTTGCTGTCTCAGAGTCCGCTATCAGTGCAGCAATCGTAAGAGATGAAGATGGGATACAGAAGCCCGTATATTTCAACAGCAAGGCACTCCAGGGGGCAGAACAGAGATACCCGAGGATGGAGAAGTTGGCCTATGCCTTGATCCATGCCTCAAGAAAGATGAAACCGTACTTCCAGTCCCATACTATGGTCATCCTTACTGACTCTCCTCTTAGGTAGGTCCTACACAAACCTGAAAAATCAGGAAGGCTAATGACCTGGGCTATAGAGCTGGGGGAGTTTGACATTGTGTATCAGCCTAAGACAGCCATTAAGGGGCAGGCCTTGGCAGACTTCGTGGCTGAGTTCACCTGGGAAGGTGATGAGGCCGAGGGTGAGACCCTCGGGAAGGCAGATACAGAAGATAGACCCGCAGACACACCCGCAGATATGGCTGAGACGAGCACCGCTAGAAGGAAAGTGACTGAAAACGAAGAGGGAAGATACGTCTTTAGACAGGGGTCCCTCTCTGAGGGAAATTTTTCTGAAGGAAAGACTCCGTGGAGCCTCTTCGTTGACGGGTCCTCCTGTGATAGCGGAAGTGGTGCTGGACTGATACTATCAGCACCCGATGGCACAGACGTTGAGTATGCCCTGAGGTTCAATTTCAAAGCCTCCAACAATGAGGCTGAGTATGAGGCCTTGATAGCCGGCCTCTCCTTGGCCAAATCCCTTAGTGTCGGCCAAGTTTTGGTTCACAGTGATTCAAGGCTGGTGGTGAATCAGATACTAGGAGCCTATGAGGCCAAAGACGAGAGGATGGCTAGGTATCTTGATAAGGTGAGGTCATTGCTGAAAAACTTCAAAGAAGTGAAATTCAAGAGGATACCTAGGCTCGACAATGGCCGTGCTGACGCCCTTGCAAGGTTAGCCTCAGCTACTAGGACAAACATAAGGAGGACAGTTCCGGTAGAAATCTTGCTTCGACCAACTATCGAAGACGTCGAGGGAACACTTGGTGTTTGCATGAATGTTTCTCAAGAACCTTCATGGATGGACCCCCTGATCAGATACATTAGAGGGGGAGAGATGCCAGAAGCGAGCCAAGAGAGGAAGAAGCTGAGATACAGGGCTGCAAAGTTCGCTGTCATCGGAGACACGCTGTACAAAAAGGGGTTTCTGCTCCCCTTACTTAGGTGTGTGCATCCCTCAGAGGTCCCTTCCATTTTGCAAGACGTGCATGAAGGGTCGTGCTCAAGCCATATTGGGGGTAGATCTTTGGCAAAGAGGGTGATCACCCAAGGCTACTGGTGGCCGACCTTGGGGAAAGATGCTGCCGCATATGTTAAAAAGTGTGATAAATGCCAAAGATTTGCTACCATCCCTCACCAACCTCATCAGCCTCTCACCTCCATTACATCCCCATGGTCGTTCACAGTATGGGGGATTGATCTGGTAGGACCCTTACCGAGAGCAGTCAATAACTATCGGTTCCTCATCGTAGCAATTGACTACTTTTCAAAATGGGTAGAGGCCGAACCGATGGTCACGATCACGGAGAAGAAGACCTTCCAGTTCATCTGGAAGAATGTGATATGCAGATATGGTCTACCCAACACCCTCATCTCGGATAACGGGACCCAGTTCAAGAATGCCTCTTTACAGAAGTACTGTGAGAGGGTAAGTATCAAACAATTTTTCTCCACCCCAGGCCGACCTCAGGCCAATGGGCAAACCGAAGTTACGAACAGGACAATCCTAGATGGGATTAAGAAGAGGCTTGAGGAGGCAAAAGGAAGATGGGTCGAGGAGTTATATGCAGTGTTGTGGGCATACAGGACGACAGTAAGGACCTCTACTGGGGAGACCCCATTCATGTTAGCTTATGGATCAGAAGCAGTCATCCCCACCGAAGTCGAGTTTCCCACTCATAGGGTCCAAATGTACGACCCCCAGGGAAATACGGAGGAGAGGAGACTTGACCTGGACTTAATTGAGGAAAGAAGGGAGGATGCTGAGATAAGGCAGGCTTCCTACCAGCAGAGGACCGCAAGGTTTTACAACCAGAGGGTGAAACAGAGGCCAATCGCAGTAGGAGACTTGGTTCTCAAAAAGACTTGGAAGAAGCCCAATAAGCTCCATCCTAATTGGCACGGCCCCTATAGGGTCACCGATGAAGTTGTCCCTGGGACCTATAGACTAGAAAACCTAGAAGGGGAACCTTTCTCCAACCCCTGGAATGCGGATCACTTGAAAAAATACTACCAGTAGTGTTGTAAGGTCTTGATAGGCCATAGTTGTAATAAGCATTGTTTCGACAGAACACATGGAATATTAATGAGAAATATCAGTGTTTCCCTCATCCAGTGGTTATCAGTTCTAGTATGCACGGAAAGAAGTTGAACCCTCGGCTATAATGAGGATCAGTGGAGGGGACGACCCCACCACTGTCCTCAAGAAAGACGAGGGTAGACTTTGTTAAAAATCATTAATTTGATTAGTCGAACCCTCGGCTATAATGAGGATCAGTGGAGGGGACGACCCCACCACTGTCCTCAAGAAAGACGAGGGTAAACTTTGTTAAAAATCATTAATTTGATTAGTCGAACCCTCGGCTATAATGAGGATCAGTGGAGGGGACGACCCCACCACTGTCCTCAAGAAATACGAGGGTAGACTTTGTTAAAAATCATTAATTTGATTAGTCGAACCCTCGGCTATAATGAGGATCAGTGGAGGGGACGACCCCACCACTGTCCTCAAGAAAGACGAGGGTAGACTTTGTTAAAAATCATTAATTTGACTAGTCGAACCCTCGGCTATAATGAGGACCAGTGGAGGAGACGACCCCACCACTGTCCTCAAGAAAGACGAGGGTAGACTTTGTTAAAAATCATTAATTTGATTAGTCGAACCCTCGGCTATAATGAGGATCAGTGGAGGGGACGACCCCACCACTGTCCTCAAGAAAGACGAGGGTAGACTTTGTTAAAAATCATTAATTTGATTAGTCGAACCCTCGGCTATAATGAGGATCAGTGGAGGGGACGACCCCACCACTGTCCTCAAGAAAGACGAGGGTAGACTTTGTTAAAAATAATTAATTTGATTAGTTGAACCCTCGGCTATAATGAGGATCAGTGGAGGGGACGACCCCACCACTGTCCTCAAAAAAGATGAGGGTAGACTTTGTTAAAAATCATTAATTTGATTAGTTGAACCCTCGGCTATAATGAGGATCAGTGGAGGGGACGACCCCTCCACTGTTCTCAAAAAAGACGAGGGTAAGCTGGACCCTCGGCTATAATGAAGTCAGACGAGGGGACGACCCCTCATTGGTCCTCATTATAGACGAGGAAGGGGTTAGTAGCATCATCATCAACAAAGAAGCAAGCCATAATAGAACTAAAGACAACAAGTATGGAAAGGAAGAGACTGGTATTAATAAAACATAAGTGTTTTACAAGGCTATTAAACAAAAATACAAAAATGAGGGTATGGGCTACATACAGCCACCCTAAGGGACGACATCAGAAGGAAGAGTCTCAACATCAACTAGGGGGTCTCTTCAACTATCACGACCGGCTGATCCTCAGATGTGCCGACCCCCTCAACCTGAACCTGGGACTCCACTTGCGACAGGGCCTCGACAATCAAGGGGTCATCCAGCTGAACCACCTCAAGAGAAGGGCGGATGGATGACACTGTATCAGCAAACTTTAGGACGACCCACCGACAGGCCGTCCTAATTCCCCTCTCAAGATACTCAAGACCGAAGCCTTGGAATTCGTCTGAGGCCTTGTAAGCCTCAACAGCATCAGCCCCGGCTTTCCGGACAGCTGCTTCAAGGTCGGTCTTGTGCTTGGCTTCCATAGTGACCAGGGCCTCGTCCTTGCCCTTGATCAACAAGTCCCTGTCCTTGATCAACAAGTCCTTAGCCTGCATATCGGCATCATGCTGCCTCGTCAGATCATCAAGGACTCTAGCGTGCTCAGTTCTTGTGCTCTCCAGCTCGGCCCTCGTAGTGTGCAGCTCTATCCGTAGGTCAGCCTCTTGTTGAATGGCCCTCTCAGCTTCGTGGAATTTTTGTTGGTTCTCAGCCATCCACTTGGTGGCTGAGGTGAGGGCACAGACGGACTGCAAGAAAAAATGAACATATGTCAAGAGGGGCCGAGGGAACAGTTAATGAAAGAATGAAATTAAAGGTCAGGGCCAATACCTGAGCAAGGGAGTGCAGACCGTAGTCATACACTTTGGCTGGAGGCATCTTCGCCAAGAACTCGAAGTCGGAGGCCGACGGTGCAGAGAACATCGAGGCCTTTGCTGCCCTCAGGTTGGCAATAAGAGATGAGGGATCGGCCCTCAGATGGGACAGATTTTGAGACCAGAAGGCCCCCATGCTTGATGAAGAGGTTGCCCCCTCAGAGGCCTCGGCCCTGGCCCTCGTCTTAGGGTCAGGACGAGGCTCGACTGGAGCCTCAGGCTCCTTCCTTTTGTGGCTAACAGCTGTCGGCTCAACAACTGTCGGCCCTGAGGCCCTCGTCTTCTTGGTAGCTTGCTGAGGCTCCTTCCCCTTCTTTTTTAACAAACCAGCAAGTAGGCTTGGAGCAGTCATTTCCTAGAGGTAGTCTGATGTACCTGCAGGACGATCTGATAAGAGGACGACATGTCAGAAAATGTCCAGAGATAAAGAGAAAACACTTCAAAAATAAGTAGAGAAGGGAAAATGTTCAGTGTAACTCACATAGATCTGTCAGAGGGCCGACCCTCAGACCAGCTTCTTTAAGGAATCGAGGGGTCATCAAATCTTCGAATTTTGGGATCTCACCCTCTCTCCCTCGTCCTCTCAGATACTCAACAATATCACTTTCCTCCAGGCTAAGTCCGGGGTCTGACCTAGCCTTCATGGAGGGATTAGACCATCTGTTAGGAACCCTCGGAGCATCGGCAGAAGGGGACGCCTCGGTGGAGCTCTCCCATGCCCCAGATATGAAGAAGAACCTTTTTTTCCAATCATGATTGGAAGTTTGAGCTACGTGGAGCAGCTTCTTCTCAGACCTTCTCGCCCCTAGATGATAGTATCCGGGCTGCTTAGATGAAGAGGTGATATTGTAGCAGGCCAAGAAGATGTCGGACGAGGGTTCATCAATGAAAGCATTTTTCCACAAAGAGATGTACCCCAGTATCGTCCTCCAAGAGTTGGGTGGAAGTTGCGAGGGGGAGACGCCAAGAGCCGACAGAATATCTACAATAGCAGGATGAAAGGGAAGTCTAACACCTACTTTGAACATTTGCTCGTAGACTGCAACCTCTCCCTCAAAAACCCTCTCAGTATCAGAGGGAGCCCTCATAGTTACCCCAGATGGCACTCCGTAAATATGCCTCCATATCAGAAGGTCCCTATCCCTAACAGAGGAGGTAAAGGACGAGGCATGGGAGGTATCAACCTCATCATCTGTATCGTCGTCCTCGTCCTCTTCATCACCTGCAGGAGGTCCCTGAGGAAAAGCCACTTGGAAGGCGTTGGGAGATAGGGTTGTCACAGGGACAGCCTCAGAGGGGATTGTACCCTCAGCCTCTCGGTCTGGGCTAAGGTCGGATGTGTCCCTTCTACCAGAGGTTCCAGCACCAGTTGGAGAGGAGGCTCTCTCATCCATTTCACTGGGTTTGGGAGTATCGTCCGGACGAGGAGACGACCCACAAGACTCAGAGGGTTCAGATGGTCTTATGGTGGCAAGAGGGATGGGAAAGATGGGTCGTACCCAATTAGGGTCAGCCCCTCGTCTCCTCTCTTCCTCTTCCTCTATCCGTCTGATCTCGGCAAATAGTTTCTCTCTCAAGGATGGGAATTCAGACACTAAGTTGTAGAGCCTCCTAAGCATTAAGGGGAAGACCCTACACTTGGAGAAATTACACTAGACTTGGCTAATTCAACTACAAACACTTGGGGGATTGACCAGGTTTGACTTGTGGATCAAACCAAGGAACCAAAATGTTTTTCGTCAAGAACGCCCAAGAACTAAACCAGAAAAAGCTATGGGAGAACTCTAAGAACCAGATGACCTACGACCCTAAAAAACAAACAGAAATGAAGACAAAAGAAGGCGAGAGGAGAAAAAAGGTTACCTGATGAGAAGGAGGGCAAGAACACTGCCACGACCTGAAGGTTCAAAGGCTGGTAATGGCGGTAGCGACTGGCTCTAGAGAGAGAAAGAACTTAGGCACGAAGAAGAAGAAGTGGTGGAGAGAGTTTAAAAATTGCTTATATACATTGGCAATAAATGGGCACATTTGCCAAGAAGGGAATAGTCAGGGCACAAAGCCCCAGGCAAGTGTGCAGCCGTCCTGCCTTGGGAACTTAAATAGCAATGAGTACCTGCCCATGTGTCACTCACCTAACTCATCACACGTGTCTCGAATTCAGCAAATATCCCTCAGCCATCTCAATGACACCTATGACTAAGGGCTGGGGGGTGATTGATATACCCGTTTATACCCTCAGCCTGGATGAGGATTATCTCCAAAACGGACGACCCTACGAGGGGCCGACCCTTCCC
Organism: Sambucus nigra; assembly: GCA_949130495.1. Taxonomy (NCBI): domain Eukaryota; kingdom Viridiplantae; phylum Streptophyta; class Magnoliopsida; order Dipsacales; family Adoxaceae; genus Sambucus; species Sambucus nigra. The sequence continues at coordinate 252,532,955 of OX422215.1, forward strand.
CAAGCTCCAGCTGGCCTCCATCAGGCCCAGACGACCCTACGAGGGTACGACCCTCCATCAGGCTCCAGACGACACTACGAGGGTACGACCCTTCCACCAGGCCCAGACGGATGGCCGAGGGGCCGACCCTCTACCAGGCTCCAGACGACGCTACGAGGGTACGACCCTTCCACCAGGCTCCGGACGACCCTACGAGGGTACGACAGTACGAGGCCAGAATCAAACCAGACTCACTACCGGAAGGAACTTTGCCCTCGGCCTCGTCTCATAGGCCGAGGGTGACATCATCGCAGCGCGTGGTTTGGGATACGCGTGGAACAGTGCGCGTGAGGCTCACATGGCACGTGACAGACCGTTATAACCAAATCACACCCTCACGTGAGGGAATATTATGTCATCATTGGGCATCTACAGGTGTCAACAGGGGGTTGGCTGGATCATCATTCACATGCACCATGCATACTTGGGGGGTACACTACACCCCCCAAGACCTATATATACTTGTCACCTGCAACCCTACAGGGGATCGATCCATGAACAGTAGCCCTGGCTAAAACTCTGCTTATACACACAGTGGAGAGAGAGAGAGAGGGTTATGTGCATTGTATTCAAGGCCATTAGTGCCCATACTTAGTGGATCACACACTCACAGTGGATGTAGGCCAATTTGGCTGAACCACTATACATCAGTCTTATTTCCTCTTATACTCATCCCCTTCTACATACTTATACACTTATACATCTCTATGGCTGCCATGGCTGTCACTGTTTGAGCTCACTATCACTTATCCGGTGGTGCTAAATCTTAACATCATCACAGCTCGTCCTGTTCCATTTGTTCAAACTTTCTACGAGCAACTTCAACCTGCCAGCACTTCAGTCGAGCAACTTCATCCCACCAGTACCTTAGCCGACCAACTGCCCTTATCTTCCGAGCAACTATCTTCCTCATCCCAGCTTTTCAAGGAAGTTGTAAAACATAAGGAGAAGGTGTAAAGATGCTCGGGTAAAATTATGTTATTCCTTTCCAGTGTAATCTTGAACTTTGTACTTACCTTTTGATGAAATAAAAATTCAAACTTTGGGTTGTTTGTCTTAACTTTTTCTTTTACTTGCTCTTTCTGCATTCTCATTGCTTCTTTCTATCTCTTCTCTTTATTAGTTTATGGCTAGGATGGAGCTCTTGTCAGCTCACGAAACTGAACTGATGAAAAAATGCAATGACTACTTCAACACTGGCCATGCAGATCTAAACGAGGCTCAAATTGTTGACATCCTTGGTCCAAATCCTTCTGAACAAGGAGTTGAAGCATATCAGTATTTAAAATGCCTGCTTGACCGAGCTATTGCCAATAATATGTCATACTATGAGATGAGTGAGGACCTTCAAGGAACCATCAGGGAACTCCAACAACAATACAAGGAATCTCCTGCCCTTTTGCATCAGGGGTATGAGAAAAAATATCAGCAACTCAATGCTGATAAAGGTTAGGATAAGTTCATCACTATTTACGAGAAAAAAGAGAAAATTCTAAGGGTTGAGGTCGAGGAGCATAGGGAAATTACGAAACTGTTGGAGCAGGAAAATAATATTTTGAGAGGAGAGATATCTCAACTGAAATCTGCAGCATCTACATCTGGAGCCTTGGTCCCTGTCAATGACGAAGGTTTCTCTTTTTTGGAGGTCGAAAATGCCAATTTGAGAGATTAATTGGAAACCTTAAAGAGGATTGGACCCTCTACTTCTGCTCGCGGACGAGCAAGAGCTTCTCGGGGACGAGCAAGGGCTGCTCGGGTTACTATTAAAGAAGCTAGAATGCAGGCAGCCTTGGAGAATCAAGCATTCCAGTTGGTGGCGAAGAATCAGGCTTTGTCAGAAATGTCCAAGAAGATTCTGAATCTCGACGAGCAACTTTCCATACAAAGCTCTGCCTTGGACAATAAAGAACTTTTAGTGAAGAACCTCCATGAGCAACTGGAGAGGTTAACTTACCAGTTTCATAAAGAGCCCAGAGAGTTTTGGATGGCTGGATATAATCAAGCTCTTTATCATCTCGATGATCGAATCCAAAATTCAAATAACGAGGGTTACAAGCAAGGATGTCTAAATGCCCTGGGGGTGTTAAAGTTGGAGCAGGGCCATTATCTATGGGATTATTATGACCCTGGATTGCTCGAGTTTCCCGTGCCACCTTTCAAACTTGATATGAGCTAGATTCCTGCTCGGGCAATTCCCCAATGCTTAATTTTCAAGTATCTCGGTGACTACAGTGTTCATTCTAATTTTGAGATATCTCGCCCGGAGCACTTGCTTGATCGACCGTCTGTGATGAATGTGAGGATGCTTCGAGATCGGAACTTCATAAATTCCCCTTACGCCTTAGATGATCCTCCTGCTGGAGTAGAACCTGTTTCAAAGGCAGAGGGAAAGAAACCAGTAGAATAGGATCTTTATGTAATGGTTTTTACTTTTCACGGCATATGTAATCCTTCTCGATTTGAATGAAAAGTTTGTCTTTTGCTATTTTATTTTCTTCTAAGTATTTTTGAAGAATGTCTTTATTTGTGCATATTTTGATATATCCATTCTGTTTTACTTTTTGACCATAGTGACTCATCACTCTTTGATCTTAAGCAATAAAACGACTTACATCCCATGGTCCTGCCAACCTGGATTGATTTGCTGACCAACCAGAACTGGAGGTTTTTGTTCCCGACCAACAAGAGTTGGAGAAAATTGATTTTTCTGATCAATCGAAGTTGGTGGATTTTATTTTACCGACCAACCGGTTGATGGATTTTTGTTACCGACCAATCGTAGTTGGTGGATTTTATTTACCGATCAACTGTAGTTGGTGGATTTTTATTTACTGACCAACCGTAGCTGGTGGATTTTTATTTACCGACCAACCGTAGTCAGTGGTACCAACCAATCGTAGTTGGTGGATTTTATTTACCGACCAACCGTAGTTGGTGGATTTTATTTACCGACCAACCGTACTTGGTGGATTTTTATTTACCAACCAACTATAGTTGGTGAATTTTTATTTACCGACCAACCGTAGCTGGTGGATTTTTATTTACCGACCAACCGTAGCTAGTGGTACCAACCAACCGTAGTTGGTGGATTTTATTCTGAACTTGATGCGTAGTGTGTAGCACTAATAATCCGAAAAAATTTCATCAAAAGAAGAAAACTGGATAAAACTTTAACACTTTATTCATACTGAAAATAACTCCATTACATAGAAACTCCTACTATTGATAATACTTGCGTAGATGTTCTGCATTCCATGCATTCTTAAATTCTTCTCCTTCCAAGGTTTCAATCCTGTAGGTTCCTGGACGAACAACTTCTGTTACTCTGTAGGGTCCATGCCAGTTAGCTTCCAGTTTATTGTGCTTTTGAATTACTTTCTTTAGCACATAGTCTCCTTCCTTCAAATCACACTTTTGTACCCTCTTGTTGTAAAACAGAGTTGTTCATTGTTGGTATGCAGCATTCCTGATTGCTTCTTCTTCTCTAACTTCTTCGAGCATATCTAGATTCAATCGCCTCATCAAGTCACTGATAGGAGAATTAAAATTCAGCACCCTGTGTGTGGGGAGGCCCAAATCGACAGGTATAACAGCTTCGCTTCCAAATGTCAGCATGTACGGAGATCCTCCTATTGTTGCTCGCGGTTTAGTACGATAAGCCCACAACACAGAATGTAGCTCGTTAATATAATTTCCCTTTGCATCACCCAGTCATTTTTTTAATCCATTCAGTAGCGTTCTGTTCGTCACCTCAGTTTTTCCATTGCTCTGGGGATGGCCTGGTGCAGAGTGGGTTTTCAATATGTTTGAATGGTGGCAATATGCAACAAACTCCTCGTTGTCAAATTTGGTTCCATGATCAGTATTGACTGCATGGGGAATACCATATCAACAAATGATATTCTTCTAAATAAATTGATACACCTTGTCATATGTCATATCAATAAGAGGCTCAACTTCCACCCACTTAGTAAAGTAATCCACAGCGACCACAAGATATTTAAATCTTCCCCTGGTCGTTGGAAGTGGTCCGACCAAGTCTATTCCCCACATGGAAAATGGCTAAGGGGAAGTAATGGGTGTTAACAATGCTTGGGGAGTTCTTCGGATAGAAGAGAAGCGTTGACATTTGTCACATTTTTTGGCATATGCTATACAATCAGCCCTCATCGTTGGCCAATAATATCCCTGCGTCATTATTCTTTGCAAAAGCGTCCGACCTGCTACATGGGCTCCACAGGACCCTTCATGGATTTCTTTAATCAACTCTTTTACCTTGGAGGGATGCACACATCTTTGCAGACCTGCTATAATTCCTTGTCTATATAAAATGCCATTGGTTAATACATAACGAGCAGCTTTAAACTTCAGTTTCTTGGCTGAGAGTTTATCAGTTGGTAAAACCCCCTCCTCAATATAGGCCCTGATAGGAACCATCCATGATGGTCCTAAATCAAGGGCAATAAAGTTCATCTCTAGATATTTATCAATGCTCCGACTAGCCAAGAATTCTATTGGGATTGTTCTTCGTAGCTCGGTGCGCGTGGCTGAGGCTAACCGAGCTAAGGCATCTGCTCTTGCATTCTCTAATCTTGGTATTCTAATCAACTGTACTGCGCTAAATCTTGATACCATCTCCATTACTTTTGCATGATATTGGATCATTAATTCTCCTTTTGTTGCATACACTTCTAACATTTGATTTACAATCAACTGTGAGTCACTGAATGCAACGACCTGCTCTGCTTTCATAGTTTTGGCTAGATTGGGACCTATGATCATAGCTTCATATTCAGCCTCATTATTTGAGGCCTTAAATTGAAAACGCAAAGCAAACTCCACATCGATCTCATCGGGGCTATTCAAAATAACTCCTGCTCCACTGCCTGTAATGCAAGAAGATCCATCTACATATAAATTCCACACAGGTATCTTATAATCAAACTCTTGGTCAGACAGAGTTCCTTGGTGGAATATTTTATGCTTCCTTATATCCTCCTTTAGCACTTCTTGTTACTCGTCGACCATCTTCTCTTGCTCGTTTATAGACTCAAGTTGGTCGTGGTTTAAATTTGATGATCCTGTAACATCCAAAGGCTGGTCGGTATTCAATTTCTGCTCTTTGAAAGTATCACGATAAGTGAACTCTGCGATAAAATCTGCCACTGCCTGCCCTTTGAGAGACGATCTAGGCTCATAGATTATATCATATTCACCCAATTCTACCGCCCAGTACATCAATCTTCCTGAATTCTCTGGTTTGTGAAGAGCTTGCCTTAACGGCATGTCTGTGCTAACTTTTCCAATGCCAGTGCTTCTACTTGCTTCGATCAACGCCAGTGCTAACTTTTCCAACCTTGGATATCTGATCTCTGCTCCTCGGAAGGCTTTGCTAGTGTAATAGATTGGTTTTTGCACTCCATCCTCCACTCTTATCAATGCTGAGCTTACTACATTTTCTGAAACTGCCAGATACAAGTATAGTATTTCTCCCATAACTAGCCTGGACAACAATGGATGTGCTCCTAGGTATTTCTTCAATTCTTGAAAGGCCTTCTCGCATTCATCATTCCGCTCGAAAGTCTTTCAGAGTGTTTTGAAGAATGGTAGGCATCTGTCGCTTGCTCGTGATACAAACCTATTAAGTGTTGTAACTCGCCCTGTGAGACTCTTCACTTCCTTCTTCATCATCGGAGATCGCAGTTCCAATAGAGCTTTGATCTTGTCAGGATTTGCCTCGATCACTCGTTGATTAACAATGTATCCGAGAAACATGCCTTCTCGTACTCCGAATATGCATTTGGTGGGATTCATCTTCATTTGATATTTTTCTAGTTGATCAAAGGTCTGTCCTAAATCAACTAGATGATCAGCAGCTTTCTTGCTCTTCGTCAGCATATCGTCAACATAAACCTCCATATTATGACTGATTTGCTCCGCGAATACCTTGTTTATCAGTCGCTAATATGTCGCACCTGCATTTTTAAGTCCAAAAGGCATAACATTATAACAATAAGTTCCCTTTGGGGTAATAAAAAAGGTACTCTCTCTGTCCTCAGGCTTCATCTTAATCTGATTGTAACCAGAATAAGCATCCATAAAACTCAACAATTCATGCCCCGAGGTAGCATCCACCAGTTGATCAATTTGAGCAAAGGAAAATGATCCTTTGGGCATGCCTTATTGAGATCGGTGAAGTATACACACATCCTCCATTTGTTATTTTTCTTCTTCACCATCACCACATTAGCTAGCCAATCAGGATATTTGACATCCTCAATAAAACAGGCTTTTTGGAGCTTCTCGACTTCTTCTTGTATAGCTTGGTTCTTTTCGGGGCTGAACACTCTTCTTCTTTATTTTACTGTCTTGATCTCCTTATTCACATTAAGCTCGTGACATAGGAAAGTTGGGTCTATCTCTGGCATGTCCTCGTGGCTCCATGCAAAAGTTTGGTTTCTGCTTTTTAGAAACACTATCAGCTCTTGTTTTATTGACACATCTAGCGAAGCACTAATTTGAGTTGTTCGTTATGGATGCTCATCATCTAGAATGATATTTTCAGTAGACTCCATGACCTGACCCTTAACGAGCTGAGATTCATCTCTTGGGTCTAAAATCTCAATCTCTGCGTCTTCTATCTCATCAACCTGATAAGTGGTAGTCTTCTTTCTGGATTCTTCACGCTCTTCTTGCTCGGCAGATGAATAGTAGCATTCCCGATCTACTTTTTGGTCGCCCTTCACCACTCTTACTCCAAAGTTGGTTGGGAATTTTAAACATTAATGTACTGTAGATAGTACTGCTTCAAACTTTTTCAAACTTACCCTTCCCATAATGATATTATAAGCTGATTGGAAATTTTTATCCATAAAAAAAAATTGCACTCTTTTTGTTCGACAAGCAGGCCATTCCCCGATGAACATATCCAACTTGATCGTCCCAAGTGGAAAGACTTTATCGCCAGTAAAACCGAGGAGGGGCCGATGATATGGTTCCAACTAGGATAGCTTCAGGTTCAAACTATCAAAACATGGGTAGAACACAATATCTGCCGAGCTGCCATTATCCACCAATACTCACAAAATCATTACTTCCTTCGTCCTCATTTTGATCACCAATGGGTCATCATGAGGATATAACACACCTACGAGGTCATTTTTAGAGAAACCGGTGACCAGTTTATCTTTGTTTACCTTCCTCAGGCGATCATCTTTAGCTAGATTTATCCGTTGAATATAGGAACAAGCTTGAGCCTTATTGAGGTAAGCTTTCCTCTTTGTAATAAGGTCTCCTCCTTCCGCGTCTCCACCAGTAATAACATTGCAATCAAATGATCCAAAACGGATAGAAAATACCTCACGTTCTGGCTGTTTTGGTCTTTTGGGGAGATCGGGGGTCGTCTTGATCATCATCCACGTCTTCTTCATGATTTTTCTTCTTATATTCTTTTGCTCGACGAGGAGATCTATACCTATGCCTTGCTCGGTCGTTGCTCTTTCCACCCTTTCGACGATCCACATACTTGTTCAATTTTCCCCGCCTGATGAGCTCTTCAATTTTATTCTAGAGAGCTATGCAGTTTTTGGTCGTATGACCATAATCCTTATGGAACTCGTAATATTTGGATTTTTCCCTCTTGTCAGGATCTGTCTTCATTTTTTAGGCCAATTTAGCTCCTCGTTGTTCTTGATCTCTTCCAAAATATGGTTTATGTCTACTTTCAAAGGGGTATAGTTTCCAAATTTCTTCAACTGTTCTAATGCTTGCTTTGCTTTTGACTGCCTATTACCGCCATTGTTCTTCTGTTCTTTCTTCTCAACTTTGTCACCCTCAATCTTGGTCTCTTTGGTGTCCATATTCTTTTTCAGAGCCATAGCTTCCTCGGCGTTCATAATTTTGGCTGCCTTTGCCATTAACTCTGCCACGGTTGTAGGCGGGTCTTTGTCCAGGGTGTAGTACAATTTATTTGGCAACAGTCCACTCATCAGAGCAGTGATTGTTGTCTTCTCTTAGTAATCAATAACTTCGAGTTTCTCATTATTGAAACGAGTAATATAATCTTTGGTGCTCTCACCTGCCTTCTGTCTAACACTTAACAAGTGTGCTACTCGTTTAACTGGTTTTGCTCCAAAATAAAAGTTCCCAATAAAGAGCTCGGCCAGTTGAAAGAAAGTAGCAATCTTCCCCTTAGGAAGATTGTTGTACCATATTTGAGCAGATCCAGTGAGAGTTCCTGAAAATGCCCTGCATTGCATCTCGTCTGGAACAGCATATATATTAGCAGTTGCTTGGTATTATTCTATATGGAGAACAGGATCAGTTTTTCCATCATATTTTGGTGTTACTACCAGGGCTTTGAATTTTGACGGTGTGGGGAAGTCCATAATTTCTTGTATGAACGGTGTTCCTAGGACAAAAGACCTTTGTAAAGGATTCTTGGCCTTAGTCATTTCACCTAGTTTATCCTCCAACCTTTGAATAGATCCTTTCCAAGCATCATTTCCTTCCTCGATCCTATTAGTTCAAGCAACTGATCGTGTTGAATTAGCCTCTTGGGATCTTTCATGACGAGAAGCTGGTCGTGATTGGGCAGAGCCTTCTTTCAATAAAAATGATTGTTGAGAGTTCCTCGACACAATCCTGGGAGGACTTTTATTTCTCCTAGGACCTATACTATCAAAAGGAGAGACTCTACTAAACCTTTCGAGAGCACTCGTCCTCTCTGGAGATAGAGTGATGTTTTGCTGAGTGTTTGTAGCTAGTATCGAGGAAGTCCTCCCAGGCTGATAAGATGGATCATTAGATCTCTCAGTACGATATGAATCGGTGCGTCTGGACAGAGATTCCTTGGGGAATAACCTTCGTCTATTTCGCGAAGAGAGTAGACGAGTATTTCTCTGAACGCTTCGTTGTCCTGACTGGGCTGGTGCTCCCCCTGGATAGTTTGCATGAGTTGTCGCATGGTTTCTTGCATAGTTGTCTGGCCCTGAGCCAAATTAGCCATTATTCCAGCCAGATCTTGGACACTTGGAGGAGTATGGATTCGGAGAAATTCCAGCATTTCGATTGCTGGATTCAGGATGATCAGCCATTGGTGATGAATTTTTTTGGTGAAAAACGATAATTACAGTCGTTTCCCACAGACAGCGCCAATCTGTTAATGTAAAAAATTAGATTATCTCTAATTTATTAACCACAGATAAAAATAAGTAAGACAAAAGATTTTTAAAGTGGTTCAGCCTTAAAAGAATGGCCTACGTCCACTGTATTTGTTATTGCCGACTGTTTGAAGAATTCTTGATAATGGATTTACCAAGAAATTCCGGGTCCCCTGCTAATGAGGAGGTTACAATGTATTTATAGCCCTTGAGGCTATATAAATGGAAGGACAATGTGTTGTTACCCAGTAGACATGTATATCTGTACTATATTAATGAGCATTTAATGCGCAATCATATCCTAGATTCTTTTGATTTGGTTACATTGTACACTTATGTAGCTCGGACCGCTTAAGCTGCTCGGACCGCCTAAGCTGCTTGACACGCTTGAGTTGCTCGTCACCCTTGAGTTGCTCGACACTCATTAGTTTCTCGGTGGTTTTGATTTGTTCATTCTGGAGTATTCGTATTTACCATGTAAATTGGCACGTGTCTTCATGTGATTGGTCCATGTCAGTGGACTAAATTTGGTATCAATAGGTATGGTTTCGCTTCTCTATCTTCTTAATTTTTTTCTGTTTAATTGTTTAGTCACTCACAGTGTCAACCTTGAGCTATCACGTTCACCATCTCAAACCAGCCACGAGGCAAGAATACTATGTTTTTACTATAAATCACATTTATTGGTGCTTTAACCCATAGTTTTTTACGATTATAGATTTTATTTTTCATATTTTGGTGTTTAGAAATTTAACTCAGGAATAGTTTATGATCTACTTATGTTATCTCACTGTTTCTTTCACTTAATATTCCCACTCTCACTATCCTCTCACATTTCGTACTCAGGTATATATAAGGTTTCGTTCACTTTCTCTCACATTTCTTACTCACTTTCTATTACATTTCGTACTCAGGTATACATGTTGGTACGTACGACGACACCTCTCCCTTCCTTCTCATTCCCTCCCCTCCACTGCTCTCCCCAAACTAGCTCTGCGCTAGCTCCTCCTTCCGGCACAACCCCCTACCCTACTCTCCCCAAACCAGTGATTCACATCACACAGACAGGACAAGAACAATATCTTTTAAGTTTCAAGTAGGTAACTTTGAACTTCCTATGTTTAATTTTTCAATTTTGTATTCAACCTGTTAGTTACCTAATGTGTAATCATTCTGATATGTAGTTTTAGTATTATGATAAATGGTACGTATTGAAAAATCATGTAATGAAGAATGTTAAATGGTATGTAGTTTTGTTGGGAAGTTTTTGTGAAATGATTGGTGTGTTGTTTATCCTTTCCTTTCGTACAATTAAAGTATTGAAAATTTCGTGTTTTTGGATAGTTTAAGCGGGGTAAATGTGTTTGGATATCATCCTTGCTCGGGAATTTTGTTTAAGTTCTGTTATTTTTGTGATTATGTTATTTTATTCATCTCTATAGATCCTTTAAGAAGACATTCATATCATTTTAGAAAATTTTAGTTAGGCCCAAATTTGTACTAAATGTGCTTTTTTATAATATCTTTTGCAAAAAAATAGAGTATGACCATATCATGTGAACACGGATTTTTTGTTTTATTGGTTTATTTTTAGGGTGGGGGTACACTAGTGATAGATAATGTGCACATCTATTTTTTGGGGTGGGGGTAAACTAAAGCTAAATATTAAACTTATTTCATCTTCACCGTGTTTACTTCTACTTTTAATTTGACAATACAATGTTTTAAACTCTAATATTATAATTTAATTCACTTATCTATTATTTGTTATAAAATTATTACTGATATTATGTGTGGTGATAATTAACCTCAACACAAATTATAAAAAAATGCAGCCACTAGAAAAATAAAGAACACGAATCAGAATAATCACAATCACACACAACACAAGATATATGTGGTTCGGCAAATTGCCTACGTCCACGGTGGTGCTTTCAGTATGTATTTCTCTTTTCTCCAGGGGAGTATTTTTGGTTACATACCCTCTGCCCCGGGATATGGATTCAATATATACAGTAGAACTTCGGAGAGTGGGGGTGTTGGGTACTCCCACGTTAGCCCACTATTCCTAGAATATCTCATGAGAGATTTTAGGAACGGGATGGGTTGTTGTTAAATAACTATGTTTGAGGCTCTGGAATTTAGGCCTAACTCTTCCTGTTTTCAATAGGCCTCAGTCCGGCTACTTCTTTGGGCCTACAAAAATGGACGAGGTACCCACAATTGCCCCTAAAAAATTTGGGTCACAATTTGGGCTCAATAATTTTAAATGCTAGATCTGATGGAATTTTTATGAATTGAGTGATGCTTTGGGGAGTCAAACTTCTCTTTCTAAGAGATTTATGAGGCATATCTACTTCATTCTCCATGCATCATCATTGAGAGGGCTTAAAACTGTTTGAAGGAGACATTTATGACGTCACCTCACAAGTTTCGCACTCTCAAGATATCTTTTGCTTCTTACTGCGTCTTCTCAGTTCCATGTATCTCCCTTCATCTTTGAGATTTTCCTTGTCTTTCCATCTTCCTTGCTTGTGGCCTCACGTCGTCTCAAGATTATTTTCATTTCGTAAGTCTTCCAAACTTCTTCTCCTTTCTTTTCTGTTCAAATTTCTTTTTTATCACTGCTAGGGTTTATTTATGGAAAGAATAGGTAATAGATAAATAGATGAGTTTAGGGAGTTTTACAACATCCCCAATTAGGTGGACATTGAATGTGCCATTGTTCCTTGCAATGTTCGAGACATTGAGGATGAGCATTGGATTCGTGTTCTCCTGTTGTCTCGGGGGTTTAACCTTTCCCCTTAATCGCTTATTTTTACACTTCTTTAGTTATTTCTACATAGTTCCTGCCCAATATTCTCCAAATATTTGGAAAATTGTTAACGGTGTACATAGGATCAATCGTCTTTATGGCACCAATTTAGTTCTTGTTGAAATTTTTTACTGCTATAGCTTTTCTCAAATGAATTCTGGTCTCCTCCATCTGAAAGACAGGGTGTTAGTAGTCAATCTACCTGATTCCCATAAGGACTATTGGCATGAAGGCTTCATTACCAGGAATTGGTAATTCCCTCCCCAGACTGGGGAGGCGAGGTACAAGGGACATACGATTCCCTTTTACGGGGAGGAGTACATAGGTAGATATTTTTCTTATTTTGCTCATTGATTTTCTATCAGTGTACGTTTTTTTTCTTATGTCCTCCGTTTTCCCTTTTCAGTAAAGACGAAGAACTTGGAACCTGCACTCTACGAAATCTTAGCTGCTGAACTGATAAAACCTTGGAAGATAAGGGAATCACTGGCTGACGGTGATCATCTGAGATTAGTTATTTTCCTTTTAGAGTACAAGAATATCAGAACCAGTTTCATCGATCAACCTGTTGATAACATTCCTCACCTCGATATCCTCGAAGAGGTCCCTGCTGAGCCAATTCAATTAGACGAGGAGGAGAGAAGCTCTGGTGACGGTAGTGTGGAGACTAACATAGGTGGAGATGAGGGTGATTCTAGCAAGGAGAGTTCGAGTGGTGAGGGATCTTCCAGTTCAGAGGAGAGTTCAAAGAATTCAGAGAGTTCAGAGAATTCAAAAAGTTCCAGTGAGGAGACTATGGCTCCCCCTATGAAAAATTTAATCCAGGATGATGATGAGAACAATGTTGCTCTGGCTTACAGGCTGAAAAAGCAGAAGTACCAGAGTGGGGATACTGCCACTGACTCCCAAACTATGGCTCATGAAAATGAGAGGAAGAAGAAAGATGAGGCATTGGTGAGGGCGAGAGAGAGAGAAGGAGGAAGAGAGGAAGAAAGAGGAAGAGAAGAAGAAGGTCGAGATGGAGAATAAGGAGAGAGAATAAGAAAAGAGGAGAGAAGAGGCGATGATAAAAAAGGGACCGTCCTTGGTGCCTTTGTCTGACTCAGTTGAGGGGGCTTCCGTCGCTCTTTCTCCTCAGTTGGCTCCGACAGTGTTCAAAAGAGCAGTCTTGCTAGCAGACCGCCAGAGGTCGTCAAGCATAGGGACCAACTAGTTAGCCCCAAAGGCGAGTCAAGGGCTAGCCTTGGTAAGTCTATTTTTACTTCTCTATTCTTACAATCTTCTTTTCCATACCCTCTTTGCTAATCATTTTCTTACTTTTCTGCAGTTTGTGTCTGATCTCATCGTCCTCTATCACAGTCGCGACGAGCTGGCGAGGAGAAATATTGAGCTAGAGGTGAGCCTGAAGGTTTCCAGTGCTACTCAGAAATCTTTTGATCTTTCCTTGGCTGAACCTAACAAAGTAAAAGAGGCAGCGTCTAAGGAGCTAGAGGAGCTAAGGCAGTTCTATGACTTAGTCTACACGAGCAAGCTGACGATCATCGAGGAGAATAAAGTGCTTGCCGAGAAGATAAAAAAGTTGGAATTTGAGGCCGCCACCATCAAGGAGATCTCTTATAATGTTGGGTGGCTCGCAGCATATGTGGATGCTAAGGCTCAGATTGGATACATCGGTCGTTTTAACTTCAACAAAGGTTGGGACAGGGCTTTACTCGTTGCTGAGGTGGATGTTGATTCCCCTCTCTTTAATGAGCACGACCCAATCTCGAAGCCTATTGTAGATGGAATGCCTTGTCCTACTCCCAATGAAGGTGTTCCAGCTATTCCAACTACTGCTGTTGATGCTCCCCTTGATCAGGGAATGGTTGTTGTTCCATTCGAGGGAGGTGCACAAGAGGCTGCTGCGAATAAGGTGAAGTAACCAACATCCTCATAGAAGACTGAGGTTGACATCTAGTCTTCTTAAGGGGCCTTTATATTTCTTATATTTCTATTGCTCTCTTTTTCTTCTCACTGATGTGCTTGAAATATTTTGGTCTTAATGAAATGGAGTTATGTTCTTTTTCATATACTGATTTATTTATTCTCGATGCTTGTATGATTTGTAGCTTAACGACTTTGAGGAGTATATCCCGACTGCTTCTCGTCTAGGCCAAATCCTTGGCACTAACGTGAGTGACCAAGTTCATCGTGCCTTCATAAGAATTTGCAAGTCTCTCAGAGCAAGTAACCGGGACTATAAGAACCAATCCTATTTGGTTTCTAAGTTAAAAGATAGACTTAAGGAGATGAGTGATATTGGTGCCTCTACTCAAGAAGAGGTCAATGCTCTAAAAACAAATCTCCTAGAAGCGTCTGAAATTAACTTGGTTAGAGAGATGCTCTAATAATAAAATGATACATTGAAGTGTGAGCTCGCCCACTTGAGGGAGAATGCTCCAAGAACAACTTTGTCGCTTATCCAAGGTTCTTCATCATCAATGATACAACGAGATGGAAACCTTCCCAGCAATTCTCAGAGGGAGATTTCTGAGCTAAAAGGGGATGTCGTTCGAGCCTATGTGATTGCAGTTGGGCTTTAGCAAGATGTTAATAGGTTGAGGTAGTTATTAGAAAATGGTCCTCGGCAGGCGTGGGCGAATGGCTACGACCAGGGTTGGACTGATGCTCCAACGAAGTGGAAGGAGATCGAGGAGTTATCTTTCGTAAGAGGGTAGTTGAGTTCCCTCAGGGAGTTATAAGTTCCCAGGAACTCTGTTATCTGGTATAGGCATGAAATCTCTCCCTAAACTTTGATGTTGAACCCGTTTAGAAGGAATGATCGATGGCAAGACAAATCCTAGAACCGAGTTTAGACGAAGTCGAGAAGGAATTCGTTCCTTACCCAGATGATGGCCGAAGAGCACGAGTAGCTGACTACCTCACTCAGCAACATGGTCCTCATTAGGATTTGAATTACTTAGCATATATAACTCTTTGTACATGTAATGATGTAATAAAATATTTATGTTTTGGGCGATTAGCCGACTAAATATGTGTTTTGTTATTTCTTACTCTATTAATCTCTCGTTCAGTTATCTTGGGCTCTCCTAGCCGATTAGATATGACTTAGGCAGAGTTAGTTATCGAGTGAGTAAACCCCCAGTCCAGTATGCTTTTAGTGTACCATTCTACCATAATTTAACTTTTAAGTTGTGTCGTGACACTTCCTTAGGCCTAAGTGAGTCAATGGCGAGGATACACCTAGTATCGAATATTCTATCCGAGCAGGATTTCTGAGCCAGACATTGTTGGCGACCAACCTGGGTTGGCCATGTTTCCTAAGGGTCCCCTATAGGGAATTATATGTTGTCAGGGTCAAGCTAGGAGGTCATTCGTGTTAATTGACGAATTCCAGAGGAGGGTTATTACCGACCCTGCTGTAATAAGTTTCTCGTGATCTTAGTTTTGTATGTTGAGAGGAGAGCATGTAACTTGGAAAGGGTGCATACGTTATAATGTAGTTGAGAAAAACCAACACTTTATAAAATGCCACTGCCAAACAAATCTTATTAATCAGAGAAGAATTAAAAATTCAACATTGAGTTCAAAAAGATAAAAGAAAACTAGAAGTAGAATTTCTTCAAATTGGCTGCATTCCAAGCTCTTGGTATCTTCCTACCCTCCAACGTTTCTAAGTGATAGGATCCTTATAGGTCATATTTTATGACCTTGAATGGTCCCTCCTAGTTTGGTCCTAGCTTGTCATCTGATGGTTTTACACCGCTACCAAGAACTTTCCTCATGACGCAGTCCCCAACCTGGAATGTTCTTGGATTGACCTTTTTGTTATATTTCTTTGCTAGCTATTGCTGGTAGGCTGCTAGTTTCACTAAAGCCAACTCCCTTTGTTCCTCAGCTAAGTTAAGTTTAGCGATCAATATTGTATTGTTCTGGCCTTGGTCGATCAAAGTGGACCTCATGGTAGGGGGGATAGCTTCCAAAGGGATAATTGCCTCCATCCCATACATAAGTGCAAATGGTGTCTCTCCAGTTGCTCGCCTTGGGGTGGTGCGGTAAGCCAATAGGATGTGGGGTAGTTCGTTTACCCATGCTCCCTTAGCTCACTCTAAAGGATTTTTTAATCCATCAATCACTATTTTTTTGGAAGCCTCAGCCTGTCCGTTGCTGAGGGTATGCCATAGAGCTGAAGTAGTGCCTGATCTCGTGGTCGATGCCGAAACCCTGGAAGAGGCCACTCTCGAATTGGGTTCCATTATCAGTGATTATAGTCTTGGGGATCCCAAAGCGAGTGAAGATGTTCCTCCATATGAACCTTATCATGACTGCATCTCCAATGTTTGCTACTGGATCTGCCTCTATCCATTTGGTGAAGTAGTCTGTTATGACTAACAGATACTTGCGATTACTGGTTGCAGTTGGTAGAAGGCCCACGACGTCCATACCCCATTAGGTGAATGGTCATGGGCTAGTAAGTGACTTCAGGTCGTTAGGCGGCTGGTGAACCATAGGTACGTGAAGTTGGCACTTTTTTCACTTTCAAGCACAGATTCCAGTAACTTTCTACATGTACGACCACCAGTACCCTTCTTTTATTGTTCGAAAATCTAGTGACCTTCCCCCACTATGACTCCCACAGATTCCCTCATAGAGTTCATGCAGGACTTTCTTAACGTCCTTTGGATGAACGCATTGGAGGTAAGGGGTAGTGAAAGATCTCTTGTACAACTTGCCCTCGGGAGAAAAGTGAAAGTGAGCAGCTTTGACTCTTATCTGATGAGCAGTCTTCTTATCTGTTGGTAATACACCATTCTTTAAATAACCTATTACGGGATCCATCCAAGTGGGGATTCTCTCAATCTGGAGAACATGCTTTACGTTCGGCAGTTCGTTGATCTGATTGATACTTAGCTGGGTAAGGAAATCGATCTGAATTGTCTTCTTCTGGTCAGAGTCTATTGCTGAGCTTAGGTCTGTTAGGGCATCAGAATGGTTGTTATGTTATTTGGGAAACTACTGGACACTAATGTACTCAAAGTTGTCCATCAACCCTTTCATAGTGGCGATATAGGTTGTCATCCTTTCATCTCTTACGTTGAAGTTGGACACTAATGATTATTATTGCTCGGATGAGTAGTTATCTGACTCGTGTCCCTCAGTTCTTTAAGATCCACGCCTTGGGCTTCCTCCTCGGCTGCGAGATCTTCTCACCTGATATGAGTTCGATAATGACGTTAACTTGTATTGCGATGGAGTTCTCTCTCCATTTTCTTCAGTTTCCTTTTGAGGCGAGAATTATCAGCTTCCTACTTACGAGTGGCTTCCTCTTTCTCTTGGAGCCTGGCATCATAAGTGTCGATTAGTCTGGAAACTTGTGTAGACCTACCTGGTCCCTATCTTTCTTCTGACGCTTTTCGTTCTGGGCGAGGCCTTGGGCTTGAGCGTCTAACTATAGATCTAACACTACAAAGGATAGGTTGCTCTTGAGTATCCCCCGCTTGAGGGGCAATGCTGATGTGACCAGACATTTTAGGTTCTTATTGGTGAAGACTTTCTAAAATAAAGGAAGAACAATCGCTTCCCACAGACGACGCCAATTATGGTACAATTAACCTCAACACAAATTATAAATAAATGCAATCACCAAAAAAATAAAGAACACGAATAAGAATAATCACAATCACACACAACACAAGATATACGTGGTTCGACAAATTGTCTATGTCAACGATGCTGCTCTCAATTTGTATTTCTCTTTCCCCAGGGGAGTATTTTTGGTATATACCCTTTGTCTCGAGCCAGGGATTCAATATATACAGTAGAACTTCGGAGAGTGGGGGTGTTGGATACTCCTACGTTATCCCACTATTCATAGAATATCTCATGAGAGATTTTAGGAATGGGATGGGTTGTTGCTAACTAACTATATTTGAGGCTCTGTAGTTTGGGTTGAACTCTTCCTATTGTCAATAGGGCTCAGTTCGGCTACGTCTTTGGGCCTTCAAAAATGGACGAGGTACCCACATTATGTTTATGTATAAAAATGTATATCATATACTGGAATTGGATCTAGAACTCCTAGAAACCCAACTTGACCATGTAACTTGAACAATATTTTAATGTTTATATTTAAACGAAGCTTATCGCAGGATGTTTTTTAAACATACACATGTCTATCAAACATACAAAATATTGATTATTTGTTTGTTTTGTTGAATGTTGCAACGAAAGCTCCCTCGGACAGTTGGCAGAAATTGCTGATCAGAAATTTAGTGTATGTTGAACTAGATGTTCATTTGATCTATTTTTTTCATAATGGTATAATTGTGATAGTATTGTTTTTGTTGGATGACCTTTTTAAAGTTTTTTAACAGGGCGAATAATTCGATAAATAGAGGAAACTTTGTCCAATTTTTTTATAAAATATTTACATATTTTTGTTGTAAACAAAATTTTTATATTGATTTACACTTATTTGTGTTGTAAAAAATATTTATGATGTAAATTTTTTACGGATTCAATACTTTAGAAAATATTTTATGTTGGTCGTGTGTTTGTGGTACTTGGTGATCACGTTATGTCACAGTTACATACTTTGAAATTTTTTTCGTTTTGCGATTACGTTTGTTGGAAAAGTTTCTATGTACCTTCAGGCACGAGCAATATGCCAGTATATATCTATATAATAAAGTAGGAAACTTATGTATGTTATAAGATGCAAAGATGATGCCAGGAGATGAATTTTATTTACACTTCATATTTTTCCCATGAAAATTTTGGATCCCCCCTCTTTTTTTCACCCTCATCTTATGTCAAAATTCAAAAATAAGGGCGAAAGCGTCGATAGACACCCTTACACACAACTCAGTCTCTTTACTCAACACAAAATACCCCTCCCCAATAACTCCCTTACTTCAGCTTCTGAACCCCACCCTCAAACCCTCAATTCTTACCTCTCCTATTTCACTTCCCCCGCAGTACAAAACCCGTTCCAAACCCTAATCCTTACCGCACGACTGCCTTGCACTCCAACACTGCCACCCTTACACTCCAACGCTGCCGCTGCCGCTGCCACCCCAAGTAATCTCTCCCACACTCTCATGTTTATATTTATAACATTTTGATATTTTTACCTTGGATCTACATATCTGAAGAAGTTGTTTAATTTATTTTGACTGCAGATCCCCACTCACCACAGATCCCCAACGCTCTTCTCGTAACGCGGCCTCCCTTTTTCCACGTCACCGCCCTCTCGTCTTAGGTGAGATTCAAATGGTTTAACTTTTATCTGTGTGGTTCAATCTTCTGACCTTCAATTTTTTATTTTAGTTTCAAATTAGGGCTAATTTGAGGAGGTTCATTTTTCTTTGGTTAGTTTAATTGTATGGGGGTATTTAGGCATTTACCCTTCGATTTTTTATTTCAAATTAGGGATTTTATAGATGTTTTTTTATTTAGTTACGGATTTTGAACTTTGTTTGCTACAATGTTTGAACTCTGGTCTGTTTGCTAATGGTTTGTTGAATGTTTCTGTGTAATTTCAGCGCGCGTCTTATACAACTAGGTAATTTAATCATGGTATTTTTAGTTTTTTTTGCATTATATTTAGTGAAGTTTTAAATATTTGTTTTAATTCTCTTGATGTGGCAAGACTATTATTTTAGGGTGTCTTTATTAATTTTTTTAGTGACCAATTTTAGAAAAAATTCACTCGCAGAAATTTAAAGTGCGTGGGAAATTTCAGTTGAAACAAAATCATTTAGAAGACACATGGCAATCTTTAATAATGTCTTATTTCTTGAGAACTTGATATTAGAAACTTTATATGGTAGCAGGAAATACATGGTAATCTTTAATAATGTCTTATACGGTAGCAGGACACAAATATAAAGTATGTGTTGAACATTTAATTATCATGTATAATTTGTTTCACTCTGTTTTTTCGTGTGCATGGGGGGGGGGGGGGGGGGGATTGTTTAGTGTCTAACTTCGGTTTTGTAATGTATTCTTCATCAAACAGATTCTTTCATCACCAGGCTTCATGAAATCTTTGATGGCATCAGTCTTATCATAGCATTATGATGGTTTAATATAGAATTTTAGGTGATTATTGAAGTTTAGAAATTTTAAAACCTTATTCCTTTCTAGGGGACTGATTACTATTATTGCATTTTGTCGCTTATTTATTTTTCTTTAAAGTGGATAGATTTATGGACTATGTACATATTTCTTAAGTTTTATAAAATCAAATTTGAAAGCATTTTTATTTGTTCATTTTTCTAAAGTTTTATTTTGTTACGTAGGTTACTTAAATTTATAATTTTTGAGAATTTATTATGTTCAGTGGAGGTATGTTTCATGTGTTGTAATCTTCGTTACTATCAATTTTTGAAGTATTTTTCACGTGCTTTAAGTAACTCTTACAAAGTCATCCCTTTACGTTAATTACTTAATTAAGGGAGTCTAGAATTGTAATAAATTAAGAATCAATGTGCTACTGTTTATGGCAGTGCTACTTTTATCCCAATGTTCTTATGTGTTTTGGAATTCATACTTGCAGACATTAATTATTGATAACACTAGGTATCAAACTTATTTTCACAATATCTTTGGTTCTCTCTTCCTCTGCAGCCCTCTTAGACGACGTCACATCTGCTGCCATGACAACATCACATATGCAGCCCTCTTAGACAATATCTCTGGACATGACTACATTCCATTTTCTTTTATTAACATCGTGAATTTGCTTTTAATTATTTTTGGTTGTTGTATTGGTTTAGATATTTAGGTTCATGTTCAGTTGCCTTTGCTATTATTTTTTGTTTACTATAGGGTTGAATGCTAGGTATTGTTAAGTCATAGATGTTTTTGTTGCCTCTATTCAGTTGTTTATAATATTTATATTGGAGGATTTTTCATCTATATTAAGAATACGTTGAACTATATTTGGAGTATCCTTATTTTTATCAGAGTTGAATGGGATTTCCCCTTCTTTAGTACCATTATCCTCCTGAAGATTGTGAGTTTTCTTTTTAGAATTTTCCGGTGACATAGTTTCTTTGATGTTTCTTGCATTGACGTTTAATATCTATTCTTATACATTAACAGTATGATGACTCTTCTTTTTCTTCTCCACCTTTTTATTCATGCCCCCCACATTCTTTATATACATCTCCTAATTCTTCTTTGTGTACATAACTTATTTGGGAATTTTAAATAAAACTTTGTATCCTCATGGCCTTTTTGGACTAAAAATTTCAATATTGAGCCATTTTTCATATGCCAATTCCTGTCAGAATCCATCACCCACCTAACGAATACACACTCATTTGGGCACAACCTTGGTAAGGTTAAATTCCACACACACACTGTCCAATCTTGGTATGTTATTTCAGTTGTTGACCCATATTCTTAGGGATTTTCCTATCAAAATGGATATTCAGTACAGTGGGAGATATTTTACTTCATATATATACAAATGTGAGAATATACTACCTCTCTTCAGTAATTATCCTACTGGTGCTACCAAAATATCCTATTGCTGCTACTAAAATATCCTACTGCTGCTATTTTCTGTCAATATATTCATTTTTCCGCAATGATTCAGAATCAGTCGAGTATAGGGAATACATTACATGATCTTATAAAGGTAAATTTGATACATGTATTTATAGAGTCTGTATTTTTTTTTTTCTTAAGGTTTGAAGCTCTCCCGAATCTCAGGAAATTTACTCTTTCCATATGTATGGTATGTAATATAACGTTTCAAGTATAGACTAAACAAGCATGGATATAGGTAAATATGTCAGGTTTAATGTACCATTGTGGCATAGTTTCCTTTTGTTTTGTGATACCTCTTCATAATGAGGAGAATCATAACCCATTACATCGAACTCTTTAGATTGGATTGGTATAATAAGGCATCAAATAAGGATCATGCTTTAGGATTCGCGGTGGTTTCTTGTTTGGATGGTGTTGGAAATGTTGTTGTCACTGAAGGCCTGATGGATGTATCAGCCAGTTGCCCCAAGTTTAATTCCTTGCTCTACTTCTGCCAGTAAATGACCAATGCTTCCCTCATAACTGTAGCAAAAAATTTCCCTAATTTTATTCGCTTCATATTGTGCACGCTCAACCCAAACCCGGTGACAATGCAACCATTATTTTGCAGGCTTTGCGAGCATTGATAATTTAAAGTATTATAAGATTTTGCTATCAAGTTTGTGCTCATATACATTGTTCAGTTAATGTAATTTGCATGCTGAATTGACTATTTTCTTCCTCACATGTCTTAAACAACTTAGTATAAAAGACATGGTTGAATCTAGCAGGACTATTTCTCATTATTCCTGACCGAACCATAAACTAAAATAATCTCTGGTGGTGCAAGATATTCCTGCTAATACGGAGGTTATCATGTTTTCCTTCAGTTAGTTTTAACTTTTTTGTGAGTGTGAATATATTTGACATGTTATTTACACCACTTTTTTTTGTAAAGGATTTTCTCCTTTACCAGTTCAAAACTTTTAAATGCTAAATGACTCGACACAATTGACTCTTTCAAGTATCATTACTTTCATTTCTATGTTTAGAAAGTAAGCTTTTAAGTATTTTCTTATTTTTTCATGAAGCTTTATGTTATGTACATACCACTATGTTACTTGCACAATTGACTGTTGGTTTGTTTTGGGACTCGACATCTAATTTTATTTTTGTATTTAGACTGGAACGAGCACAATTTCTACTGTCTATCATTAAATTGTATACTGTTGGTTGTGTAGAGTCACATTGTTGATTTAAGAAAGTCATTAGCTTGATGTGATGTAATCAACAATTAAGAAAGTCATTAGAATGGATTACGAATTCTTAAATTACCAAAATGTTTATTCAAGATTACATTGTATCACGTTTATTGCATCAACCAACACCACCATGAATCAAGGGATCCATATATTGAAGGGGTTTTGAAGTGACTTGCTACTGGAAATGATTTACCAAAAAGGAATGTTGTTGCTGTTATTTTAGAACTCATCCATTTATCAATATATTTAGAAGCTGCAATTTCACATTCGATTTGGTACGAGGTTGCACTTGATGGTTAATAACTTTTTTTGTACGAGACTGCATTTGGATTATTAGAAAGTTGATGAGATTATAATTTCACTAAGAATGATATTTAAGGAATTATAAGAATTTATTTGTAACGTTTGTGAATTTTTAGGAATTGTAAGGATGTGGATTATGTTGCCATTAAATCTATCTAGTATGGAGATGTTTTGGGGTTTAATTTTGATCAGACCCTACATTGAAATTGTCAATTCCCCATACTAAATTAATCATTATTATGAGTATGATTATCTATAGTTTTTTTAATTCACTTGGACTGATGATTCTAGAAATCTTACAGATTCATTTGAGAACACGTGTACTTCAGTGCTGGAAGATGGTTTATTTCAGGATAGGAATATTTATTAATTTTGTATTGTTCTTCGCATTGTCCACTTAATTATGCTTTGTTACGTCTATAATTAGTATTATTTGTGGTGCTCTTTAATGAATTATTTTTCTCAATTAGTTTCATTCCTTTTGTGTTGGTTCCTTTTTTCATTTGTTAAAGATGTACACGGTTATGTTCTTAGTTAGACGTGCAACTCCACAGTTAAATGTCGACACGTGTGCCATGCTCTTGGAGTTAATCATACGCTTATACGAGGTCCAAAATGGACTATTTGTTTTGTTGGATTAATTTTTTATTTCTTAAACATGGTGGATAATCCTATAAACAAAGGGGACTTTGCCCATTTAAAAAAAAATTATTCACACATTTGTATTGTAAAAGAAATTTTAGAATTTAAATTTAGACGATTGAATACTTTGAAAATCTACACTTCTAATATATAAAATAATTTGTATTTATATTATACATGACATTAAACTTTTCAAAATTATGTGCGTGCCTTTATTGGAAATTTTTGCCGTTTTGCGATTATGTACTTTCTAAATTTTTATCGTTTTTCGATTATATACTTTGAAAATTTCCAATGTGCCTTCAAGCACGGGCATACCCTAGTGTGTGTGTGTGTGTGTGTGTGTGTGTGTGTGTGTGTGTGTGTGTGTGTGTGTGTGTGTGTGTATATACGCACACACTTGTGTGATTTATCCTACTTATGTGTAATAGTAGGGGAGATCGATAGCGTATATCTAAAGTGATGTTCATTCAATTTATGTGTAATAATAGAAAGAAATAGAAAAGATCTAAAGTATAAAATAAGTAGAGAAACTTAAAAATAATTTAGTGATAGCATATGCGAAATGTTAACTAAATGGCTTAATAATAACATACGGGAAATGTTAATTATTAATTAGTGGATAGCGGGTTGCATGGGCGGTATGAGTGGAGTTAAGAGAAACACAACAAATGACTTAATGATAATTAAGGGTATATTATACCGTACTGTATGGGAGATACGGGTGGGCTAAACCTGATAGCAATTAGTTAGATACTTATGAGGTCTAGTTAGGCTGGGTAGCATAACTAGGTTGAATAAGTAGGGAACATTAGGTGTGCACAACTGATGAGAGGTGAGGAACTCAAGGGAGTGTACGCAAACTAACATGTGTAATTAATAACTACTTTTAAAGTGTGATTTAAATTCTTACTAAATATTTTCAAAAGGTTTTCTCGGGCTTTGACCCGTGTGAAATCTATTTTGTCTATTTTTTCAAAATATTTTAGGTGTCCATCCAGAGGGAAGCCAAGCTTGATGATTCATTCCATGGACGCGTAACTGCAATACTTGAGGAGGATTGCGGGATTTGGAATAGACGCTTCAGTTACTTTATTCCTAGAGTAAGATTCAGTTTCAGTTATTCATTTGGGCGTGTAGCCCCTTAAACTATTACTTTTATATCAATTCAGACTCTGTATTCAGGTTTATTATTTCTGTTGGATTCTTATTAGACTTGGGAATCGATGATTTATTCGGTATTATTTATTTCAGCTAATTATCTTGTGATGGATTTAGATTATTACTACGTGTATGGTTTGGTTGTTATATTTATTTTCACATGTCTTTGTTTAAATAAAGATAAAATTTGGCACCCACTTTTTGAATACTAGGTGGTCAGTAAACTTTAAAACATTTTCGACAGTGATGCTAAGAATGAACGAGATGAGATTCCTATTTTATTTTCATAAAGGATTGATCACCCGGTATTTAAATAGGTGGGGTGTCACCAGTGTGATCAATTACACCTGAACACACCCCACCTAGACCTAGGCTGTGACCAGTGTCCTTATACTAAATACATTCTTCCTCCATTTCATTTATTCTTGCGTCAATCTCCCTCCCTCTTTCTCTGTGCGCTAATTACTCTATCTAGGCATTTTGGATTATCTCAAACCCTAATTTCTCTCTCAATCTCAAAGGTAAAATCTATTTTTATATTTCTGATTTAAACCCTAATGTGTATGTGTATGAATGTGTGTGTATTTCTATGTACGTGTGTGTACGTGTGTGTGTGTGTGTCTATATATATATATATATATATATATATATATATATATATATATATATATATGTGTGTGTGTGTGTGTGTGTGTGTGTGTGTGTGTGAATGTGTGTGTATTTCTATGTACATGTGTATATGTGTGTGTATATATCTGTGAGTGTGTGTATATTTCTGTATACGTGTGTATATGTGTGTGTATGTGTCTACGTATGTGTACATATGTATATGTGTGTGTATGTGTGTGTGAGTGTGTGTGTATGTGTACGTGTGTCTATGTGTGTGTGTATACGTGTATACTTTTTTTTTCAAGAAAATTGGATGTTTTATAATTTCATACTTTGATTAGATATGTTATATTTAGGGATTGAAATTTGTTAGCTATTGTTAACATTAATTGAGAATTTTTATTTAGAGTTTGAAATTAATTGTATTATTTAAGGGTATTGTCATTATTAGTATTAACTGAATGTGATTATGTAAGGTTTAAAATAAATTGTGATACATAAGGGTATTGTCATTTAGGGCTTGAAATTTATTTAGAGTTCGAAATTAATTGAGTATTATTAGTATTGACTGAATGTGGTAGGGACTAAAATAAAATTTATTTATTAACTATTGTCATTTAGGGCTTGGTATTTATTTAAAGATTGAAATTAATGAGTATTATTAGTATTGACTGAATGTAGTTACTTAGGGATTAAAATAAATTGCATTATTTATGGGTATTGTCATTTGGGGCTTTGTATTTATTTATAGTTTGAAATTAATTGAGTATTTTAGGGTTCCACACCCACTGACTCAAAATCCTTTCCATTCTCAAAACCTTAATCAAACTAATATACCCTTATACATTAACCATAGGACTCATATTCACGCCCTCATATATTTTTCTCAGGACCACAATTTCAAACTTCATTATATAAACTAATATACCCTAATATACCCTTATACCTTAACCATTACATACGTGTTTGTTAAAAGTGAATTCCTCACAGTCTCCGGTAAACGTAGCTGATGGGATTTCACGGCTAAGTTCAGCCGTGGCACTCATATTGCCGGTTGCAATAGACCAACAAAATTTT
Source organism: Sambucus nigra (assembly GCA_949130495.1). NCBI lineage: Eukaryota > Viridiplantae > Streptophyta > Magnoliopsida > Dipsacales > Adoxaceae > Sambucus > Sambucus nigra. Next base: position 252,559,564 of record OX422215.1, read on the forward strand.
CATATTAAGAGCCTAAATTATCTGTGATTATTCAACAAGTCACGGATTAAATTGGCCCTAAATTTCAATAACTCACGGCCTAACTAGGCCATTGATTGAAACAACTCACGGGTTGGGGTGGCCGTATTTTTCTTCCCAGCTTAATTTATCAAGTTCAGACGATTATTCTCATTTTAAATTCTTATTCCCATATTTTATTGCAGATCCATTAAATGGGAAGAGCTGGTAGACCACATGTGACTGCATCTATGACTACATCGGTAATAGGTAACGTGGTTTGTTAGGTATACTCGCTCAATATCTAAAAGTTCAACTGTAATCCCATTACTTTAAATTTAATTTATTTTACACTACCAAGTCAATTATTAATTATCTAAAATTACCTTTATAATACTAATATGTAAAATATTAATAAATTTATTTATTAATTTGGCTTGTCCTCTGGATCATCTTGCTGACTTAACTGCATTTCGAGCCCGATACTATTTTGAATGAGATGCTTCAAGAAATGAATCTAGTAGTGGGGGTAGGGTCACAATATAGAGCGTAATGAAGCTGCACAGTAGAGCGCAATAGAACATTCGTCTCTAGTGCACAATAGAGGCGAATGTTCTATTGCGCAGCTCCATTGTTTTATGTTGTGGCCTTACCCCCACTACTAGATTAATTTTCAGAAGCATCTCACTTAGTATAGTATCGGGTCCTAAATGCAGCTAAGTGAGCAAGATCATCCTTAGTACAAGCAATATTTATAAATAAATTTATTAATATATGGAAGGATAGTATTATAAAGGGGAATTCTAGATTGCAAATAATTGACATGATTGGGTAAGAAAAATAAATTTAAAGAAATGGGATCATAGACGTAACTATAGATATGAGCGAGTACACCTAGCAAACCATGTCACCTACCACGGAAATTGATAATAGGACATAAGTGTCAAAAGAGGTAAATTTCACATCTTATTTGTGCGGTTATTTATTTGTGCATGATAAAAACTTGCCCTACTACAAATTCATTAATAAATGCAGCTTCCAAAGTAAATTCATCGAATGTTTAGTTACATTGATATGACGCTCGATTGGAGAATAGAGTCATTTGAGTTTGTAATTGGATCAAATTGACCTAACCCAATTTCCACGTGTTCGTGTATATATACATTTGGTGATTGCTTTCATTGGTGAAGTGTTCATAAACTGAAGTTAAATTAGCTTGATTTTATGAAGATTATATTAAAGAAACTAATCACAAATGTACATGTAAAAGGATACGTTGGGGGCTCCAGGATCAATTTGGTCTAATCACACATTCTGAAGACTCTATTTGATGGCCTTCTTATATCGCATGAATCAGGTACTCTTTACTTTAAGAGAAGTAGTGATATAATTTATATGCATTGTATTTTAAATCTTTTATATGATATAAGGAGTACGGGATAATTATTATTTGGTTTGGTTTGGCTATTGGATAATTATTGGATGTTGACTTGTTGTTGGATAGTATGTTAGAAAGGAGTACGCGATAATGATGGGTTTTGTTTAGTTTGGCTGTTCGATAATTACTGGTTATTGGCATGTTGTTTGATAATATGCTGGAAGGACTACGGGATAATTATTGGTTGTTGGCTTGTTGTTAGTTTTTGGATGTTGGATAATTGCGGGACACCCGATTTGAGAACACGACTTTAATTTCAATATATTTAGACTTAGGGTTAAAAAGATGCCTTTAGGGGAAGAAATCCCAAATCACCCCCCAAACGTGGACAATAAGTCGCAATAATCGGGGAAGTTTAAGAGCTTTACAATCAGATATTGATCATGGATAATTAGTCGAGAGGTGTATCAAGCGTCGTCGGTGGTGGATTTGTACTCCACCTTATAATCGGGATTCGCCATCATAGGTATCGCATTGGTAACTTGGAAAAGCATCAAAGCTAGTGTAGTGTTTGTGTATAGTAGCGTGGTGTGTGTGTAAAATAAAACAAAATTAGAAAACAGGCATACTTAGGCTTGAAAACATACCGCGGGGGTGTGGGCACCCCTAGCGGCACCCAAACGGCACTGTGAGTGGCACGAGCACCCCGTGCGCAACTATTTCAAGCTCAAGAGTTTTACAACTTTTTAGAGCTCAAGAGTTTTGCGAACAGGACATTAATTGGAGAGAGATAGTTAGAGACGTTGTGAATCTTACGTGCTACGACAACCAATAACTATCCAATATATTAACCAACGATTGGACATTGGCCTCGTACGAGGTGTTGGCACCTCTCACGAGGCCTTTTGGAGGGTGTTTTGATTTTTCGCCCTCCAACGGCAGGTTTTTAAGCTTAAGTCAACATATTTTCAAATTATCGCCATATTCTCAAATCGGGGGTCCCGTGACCACACGGTCAGTTACTGTGAGTTACATTGGTCACGTGCGAGGTGGTCGCGCATCTCACGGGGCCATTTGTGGGGTGTTTTGAGTTTTCTCACTCAAATGGCATGTTTTTAAGCTTAAGTCTAGATATTTTTAAATTATCGTCATATTCTCAAACCGAGGGTCCTGTGACCATGCGGTCAGTTCCTGCGATTTACTTTGATCCCGGACGAGGTGTTCGCGCATCTCACAGGGCCATTTGGGGGTGTTTTGATTTTTCTCCCTCTAACGGCATGTTTTTAAGCCTTTGTCTATATATTTTCAAATTATTATCATATGTTTAAACTGGGGGTTCCGTAAACACGCGATCAGTTCCTACAAGTTACATTGGTCCTGTTGGAGGTGTTTGCGCCTCTGACGGGGCCGTTTGGGTTACTTTGGATATTTGCCCTCTAAAGGCGGTTTGGCAAGAAAATCTGCCTTTTTTTGCCTTACCAAATGCAACGTATTGTAGAGCTCATTAATATTGTTCTCGAAAGGAGTCTCGGATAATATGATGCGTTTTTTCGTTTGGAGTTTGATAGAGTATTCCAAATACGACTCATCTCATTACGGGGAGTTTGACATTCATCAATATCCACCAAACCAGGACACTGCAATAGTATTTTCCCCCCATTCTCGATGTTTCTCATTTACAACACTCCTTTTCTCTTTCTTTATATGTTCTTTCGCCGTGATTTTCTCATCGGCAAGCTTCTAATGCAAATTATAGCTTAATCCCAGTACACTTTGGTCTTTCTGTCACGATACACCTTCGTCACACGTACAACTTATTTACTCGAACACCTTTTCTCTTGGAGAAGCTTAAGATCTATATTTTCATTTCTAGATTTGTCACGATTGTTGACGTTATAAAATGGGAATTTAACTTTCCATTTTTTTTTAATCAAAAAATGGAAATCTGGAAATACCCGATACATGTTGGTCTGCGCCATCGACAGTAACCAATACATGTGTAAACGTGGTCCACTCCCGCGACAGTAACCAATAGATGTCTGACACATCACCGGATTTGAGTTTTGTGTACAATTTGAGAGTCTCTCTAGAATCACTCTTTTATGTCAAGAAAAAAAAAGATTGCATATCGTTTCGTTTCGTGTTTCGTTTTAAATAGGTCGTGTTCTCGTTTTAATTGAAATTGTAAGCCAATAGATAAAATACTATTTTGTTATAAATGAAAAACTTGTTTTGTACAAAAGTTAAAAAAATACTATTTCGTTATTTAAAAAAAAAATACATTTTTACTCCCAATTTTCATTTTTCGTTTTCATCCCATTTTTCATATATAAAAGATTGTATTTTTGTTATTATATTCATCCCGTTTTTATCTATTAAAAAAAGTGAAAAATATTTTATTCTTTTTTTTCCTCGCAGCTTTTTCTTGTTCTATACCGCTTTTTATTTATGAACAAAAAACTGTTTTTTGTCATAGTTCTCGTATATAAAAAAAATAAAGTGTTTTTTAAGGATTAAATACCAAAAAGTCCCTCAAACCTTTTTTAATACACATTTAGTCTAAGCATTTTATTTTATACCAAAAAGTCCCTTATTCTCTTATCTTTAAAGGTTCGTGCCAGCGACATGGTAAAACCTTTTTGACAATGCTGAAGCACTTTTTGGTGCAAAATAAAAAGACTTGGATTATACATGTATTAAAAGAAGTTTAAGAGACTATTTGGTATATGCCCCCTTTTTTTTAAACATTAAAACAGTTTTATTTAAAATCAGTTTTTTCATATATTTAAAAACAGTTTGTTGGAGAAGGATTTTCTTCCTTTGCTATCCTGTTTATTTAATTATATATATATATATATATATATATATATATATGAGCCAACAAAAGAGAGCAGTTTTTTAGGTTGTGGCGGTTTCAATGCGGTTCAATGTGGCGGAGGTATATCTAGAATTTCTCGTAATGTACGCATATTGAAGACCACAAACTTGGAGGTTATATTTTGCTCTATATCCACATGTTTTAATTCGGAACGGTTTTATTTATCCATTATATCCACATGTTTTGATTCCAAACTGTTTTATTTATCCATTATATCCACACGCTGTTACGTACAGTTGGCTGATAATATGTTAGTTGTGTGTCTTGAAGTTGAGAAAAATATTATTCTTTATCAAGTTCGGGACGTTGTGTCAATATATGGGAATGTCTACTTTAGTTCAGGTGGAAAGCATAAATACTACTGGATGGAACTATTTACAAATGACTTTGGTGCATGATTACCACATGTTAACATTTTTGTTTACTCTGTGTATGCAGACTGGACTGAAGTTACAGAGGACTAAAGAAGCTGGTGTGGACCATTGCTTAGCTATTGATCTTGGTAAAGAATTGATGTGTATTTTTTAGGTTATTCATGGTTAAATCCGTTTGGCACTTAACCTAAATTGACTTAAAAAGGGATTGTAAATAAATAAATATTTGATTTATTTATAAAACTTTAAACTTCAAGAGGGACCTTTAATTATTTATAAAACTGAGAGTGTAAAAAAGATTGTAATTAATTAAAATACTAAAAATAAAAACATGGTGTGTTATCTTCTTGTAGTTATAGTTGTTTGGGGATTATAAAGCTATAATTTGTAGTTGCACTTGTTTGGGCATTAAAATAATAAATATAAAAATAAGTTCTATTATAATTTTTAGTTGTTTGGGTATTATAAAGCTATAATTTGTATAAAACTTGAAATAACTAAAAAAAAAATAATCTCGGGGGGTCCCGCCCCCGAACCCTGGCACCACTCGAATCTTTCCCCCCCGATTGAATAAAAATCCTGAATTCGCCACTTATTCCACGTCTATCAGATACATTCTAAAGCAAAAAGATTGAGCATGCTCTGCTCAGATGAAAGATAAAGAATGAAGATCTAACTTCTCTGGTTCTTATGTTGATTGCCATGAAGCTATACTATTATTTTAAAACAATTAGCACCGGTTCTTTATTGTCACTCCTTATTGTATTGATGTTTATTACTTTTATGTTGCAAGTTTTCTTTTAAAATAAATTGCCTTCAACTATAAATAATCAAACGACCGAATATGGATACCTTTTTAATTTATGCAAGTCAAATTTTAGATGTATCAAAGAAAGACTGTTTATTGAAAAAGAGGCAAATCTATAACCAATTAATTATTGACATGTGTCATTTGTTGGAAATTTTTTGAATTTATTTATTAAGATCCATATTAAATATTTAAGGGATTAATCATGGGTATATAGACTACATGGATTCATTCACGTGTTGGATCTTTTTCCCCTGTTTGTGGGTGATCATATTTTGCAGGATTATTATACATTCAACCTTTATTTTTTGTTTTGTTTTGTTTAACCATGTAGTCTAAAGATTGTCACAAACTTCTTTGGAAATGATGATATGCTATTTCTAATGACATTATTCTAATACTGATGTGTTTTTTGGCTTACAAAATACCCCTTTTTTTGCAGTTACAAATGGGGAAATCAAGAAGGTTCAGTTATATTTCTAAATTTTAATTATTATCCAATACTTTGATTTTTTAGTACTTAGTTGTGACGATTTAACGAAGTAGTGCTGATTTAATGATATCAGAAGTATCCACATATATCGTATTTTGATTTATCGATGGACTTATAAGGGAGATACATAATGAACTAGTAAAGATGAAAAACATCAACGATTGGAAATATGTAATGGTATTAGTCCATAATTAATGTTTATTATCTTAAGGAAGAGGCTCGGTCCGCTGTACTGGTGCTCATGGTTGTGCTATGGCGTAGAAGGTGCTAGTTCTAATATCTATAAGAGTTTAATATTATTTTGCACATAGGGAGCCATCACGTACTTTCCAATGGAAAGTTTCCATAATCTTACAAAAGTTACAGAAGTTATTTCTTCCTTAGTTCAGTCCATTGTTTAACTTTTATGGACATGTTTCATTGGGAATATGAAAATGGTGTTCTTATTTTATGTTAGTTATATATGTTTTTGAGTCAGACTCATATTCATGTTATGTAGTTCACTTTGGAATTGTACCTAATACGCATATAGTTTTTTCAACCTTCTCTCTCTTTCACCTAATTTTTTTTTTTCTATTAGGTATATATGTTTTGAGCCATGTTCAACCCTTACACCTAATATGTATATTTTGTTTTTATCCTTCTCTTTTTCTATATTCAAAACAAACATAGGGTGGTAAACGGACGGATACGGATCTGATACCATAATTTCTATACCCGTATCCGCTAACTGGATGCACTATCCATATCCATATCCGTATCCGTCCGGATAGTTAAAACAACTATTCGTATCCGTATCCGCTTGGATACCTCGGATTCGGATAATATTCGTATCCGTTTACATTGTTTAGCCATCGCAAAAATAACTATTAAAAAAGCTACAATATAAACTCTATAGAAAATTAATAATAAATGAAGTACTAACCTTTAATATCCGTACTCATAAATCATTTATGTGTCCACATTGTTTCCTTAAACCAACATGACAATCAAGTTCCAAAACAACCTGTTGATTGATAGAGTACGAAGCGCATACAATAATAAAATCAACTAATAATGAAAATACTATAACAAGTAAATGATTTGAACCACGTGCAAATAGTTTTGCAATATAACAAAAGGTGGTGTCACGATACATAGTCAAGTTTGCAACGTCCATAAACAAAAAGTTGTGCCACGATACATACTAAGAATTGAAATAACAATAAAGATTGTTTTTGCCAAAAAACCCATCGCTCTATAAACAAAAAGTTTGCAACATCTCGGTAGTCGTCATTCAGTATCCCTTATGACCTTCAAATTATCTGGAAAAAAAATTATGAATTAATGAAAAATTAATTGACAACTTAGATTTTTTTTAATATGTAATAAATAATTAATTGACTTAGTTTGTCACCAATTGATGGCAACAAGCCTTTTATGCATTTCACATGTATAAGAGTCTCAACGATTTTTGAAGCCAACGATGAACGTGAGTCATCCACAATCCGACGTCCCCAACTAAAAGTAGACTCTAACGCTACGGCCGAAACAGGTATAGCAAGAATATCACTATTTTTGCAAGTATTGGATACTTTGGGCCATTAAGTTTTCACCAATTCAATATATCAAAAGAAAGGTCATCTTTATCATCAAGAGGAATTAAAGCCTCCTCTAAATATGGTTCCAACTCCGTCATTTGCACTAATAACGTACCGAAACGCTCCCTAATGTACCTCTTAAACCCTCTAGTAAATTCAACCCTCATTTGATTTGTTATTTAACCATCACTATCACTTGTATGAGAATGCTCAAATATTGTGGGAGAATAAGATGAAACATTTAAACTCTTATACTCGCCATACAAATCAAATAAAGCTGCCCGAACTCTATGCATGTAACTATCGGCCAAAGAACCATATATCTCAAGGTAAGCAAATTGAACAAACTCCATTTTGTACCTAGGATCAAGAACTAATCCAAATGTCAACCCCAAACTACGATCCTCCCAATATTTTTCAAACTTGACTTGCATCTTCAATGCCATCAAATGAATGTAATCTACATTATTTTGTTGCCATTGCATCAACTGAAAATTAATTTGGCACACATCATTAAAGTTTAAGTTTGCCGTTGGATATTTTGTGCCAGAAAGACGATTTGTGATGTCATAAAATATTTTTAAACACTGACAGATAAGTTTACCACGCTCCCAATCTTGTTCACTTGGAAGACATTAGTATTCATGATCCAATTCCACTAAACGCTTAAATGCTACTTTCACATCTATAACACTCTCAAGTATATGGTAAGTGGCATTGCATCTAGTTTCACAATTAAGTTCAACATTCTTTTTTGAACTCAATTAGGTTTTTCGTAAAGCTATATTCCATGTGTGACCTCTTGGAAGTGACGAACTAATATACTTAACACTGTTCTTAATCCTTTCAATAAAACGATCAATTACTCTCAACCCATTCTTCACAATTATATTGATTATATGTGAAGTGCAACGAGTGTGAATCATATAACCATTTTTAAGAAGGGCTTTCTTACAATTAAACCATAATTTAATATGATCAACCATTGGCTTATTATATCTAGCATTATCAACTACAATAGTCATTAGTTTCTTATCAATATTCCACTCCAAGACTCTAGCCTTCACCTACTCGGTCACATTATTCGAATCGTGAGGACATTCAATCCAACAAAAAACAATTATCTTTGTATGCAAATTCCATTAATCATCAATATAGTGACATGTTAAACAATAATAACTGGTGCCTTGATGCTTAGGAGTCCATATATCAGTGGTTAGGCTAACTCTTGAAGAAAAATTTTCAAAAACTTGGTGAAGTGTTTCTTTCTCGATCTTGAAATATTTTTTGAAATCATTTTTTATTGTAGCTCTTGAACAAAATTTGTATGCGGGGCAACAATAAGAAAGCCAATACCTAAAATACTCGTGCTCAACCATAAGAAATGAATAATTGTGTTGTGCAACCATTTGAGCATATAGCATTCGCTCCACCCCGGGTCAAACTTATGATGGCCAATCTTTGGAATTGGATCAGTGGGAGACTTGAAACTTTCGAGAATTTTTTGTCGAATATCACCACCACCATCTCTTGGTTTTGCTTTACATGATTTCTAATGATTATTTAAATGAGACGTCCCCTTCGAACTTCCGGCATCGAACTTCCTCTAACAATAATTACAAGTGGCGGTAACATTATTATCCGGATGTATCTCACGAGAAACGTGATTCCAAGCCTCAGATGTGCATTTCTTGTTTACTTGTTTTTATGCATCACTAATTTAATTCTCACTACTACGTGGAGTAGCGGAAGACGCATTGGTTGAAATATTTGGTCGGCTTACCTCTTCTTCCGACATAATCTTATAATCACGAATAACAGTAATTGTTTTATTAGAATAACAATAAAGAGTCCATGTAGTAAATGAATTTAAGGGACGTTTTTTTTATTATACATATATTTTATAACATTAGTTTGATTATACATATATTTTATATTTTATATTCCAGTATACTGGTTGAAATATACTAATTGTGCTGAACATAAGACTTCCTATGACAGTAAACAATCTAGTATATTTTGTTGAATGAATTGGCCTATTGTGGAAAACAAAATATGTGATGAACCCATCTTTTGTGGTGAAAAAAAGATGTGAATAAATGGAAAACAAAATATGTGAATATTATTTTAGGAATCAACTCTATGTATACCAAGATCCAACAAAAAGAAATAATACTTATTTGCTGTTGGATAAGGGAAGCATCTGGCGACGATCGGTGATCGGCGGGACAGAGGAGGGTGGCACTGATCGGCGAGACAGAGGTGGGAAGTAGAGCCGACGGCGATCGGCGGGAGAGAGGAAGGGTTTCAGCGGTGATTGGCAAGAAAGGGGAAGCGTTTCGACGGGAGAGAGGAAGGGTTTGAGTGCTGTCTTTGCGTGTTGGGTTTTTGGTAGGGCCGAGTGACTTGTGTTTTTAGTTTATTAGGTTAATTAGATTTTAAGGTTTTCATAGTTAAACTTATGCCCCCAACTGTTATTTTAAGTGTTAGTTTACACCTAAAATATTATATAAGTAGTATTTTAAACTAATGTTAGACGGATACGAATATCTAGTAAAACGGATATTCGGTAAAATGAATACTCCGCATCGAATACGAATTATCCATGTTGGATACTAGTACTATTTGTATCCGTATCCGTTTTCTCGGATATTTTTATAGAGTATCCATATTCGTGTCTGTTTCTATTTTTTCAGATAAATATCTGCAAATTCGGATTCGGATATCGGGCGGATGCGGAGGCGGATTTTTGAATATCCATTTACAACCCTAGTCAACACCAAACACAATCCCTTCATAAGACACTACTTCTACAATCACAGTTTATCTTCTTTGTCTACTGTTACTCTCTCTACGTATACAGATTGATGTTTAGAACTTTACATATCCATTGGGGTTTTGGGAAAGATTAATTATAGGGATTGGATTTGCATTTTTTTTCCAGCAATATTAAATATTGTCTGTGTTCTTATTGGGGATTTCACAAACTAGGTGGTTGTTTATAGTGTTTCCATTGTTGGTGGTTTACAATTTATAGATAGGTTTGTACATCTCTTTTATACATTTTATTTTTGTAGAGGTGTGGTGATTTAACTGTGTGTTGTGAAGACCCGAATCTCATTCGTGTTTTTTAGAAATACTTCTCTTGAGTTTGGGTTATAAGAAGATCACAATCAGGGACGGAGCCAGGTGGGGGCATGTGGGGGCCCAAGCCCCCACGTTTTAAATAAAAAATTAGGAGTAAAAACTGATTATTTTAAAACCTAGGGTAAAAATGATGAATACTATTAGTTTAAATACCCATACCTTAAAACCTATTTTCTGTCATGTCAAAACACAAACACACGCCTCCCTCCTCATGAGCTTCCTTTCAAAATCTTCTCATTCCATTCTCCTTCTCAATATCCATGTGCATGCTGTCTCTTTAAAAATTACAAGACAAGACAACATTTGGTAAGATTCTAAGTTATTTAATTTTCTTCATATAAATATTATTCCATCTCATTAACTCTATTAAATTTTATGATTTCATTCATTTTTTAGGGTTTCAATTATTGTGTCAATCAAAATTTATTTATCCTCCATTAGAGATCCTTCCTCCCATTTTGATGGGTATGTCTTCTCTTTTTTTCTCTCTATTTCTCTTTCCTTTAATTTTAGGGTTAATATTGGGATAATTTTTTGTGTTAATATTGGTAAAAATTTTATAACTGAATTTTAGGGTATTTTTAGGAATAAATTTTAGGACTGAATTTAAGTTGCATTGAACTAACTATATTGATGTTAAAATTTGGGGTTTATTTTAGGGTAATAATGTTAATATTTTTTAGAGTTTGATTTAATGTTGTTGGTTTGTATTTTAGGATTAATTTTAGGGGATAATTAAAGATATTGTTAGTTTAAACTTCGGCCGAAATGTTGATTTAAATATTTGTTTCTCTTTCCATTAGAATAAACAAATTACATTATTTTTTTATAAATACTAAAAATTAACCTCAAAAATTCGGCTCGGGCGCTCCCGCCCCCTGAAAATCACCATTAACTTAGCCCCCACTATCGAGAGTTCTTGGCTCCGTCCGTGATCACAAGGTAAATGTTTTCCTCTTCAATTCACCTTTGTAATATAGGCACATTCAATATGCTTACTGAAATTTCTTTAATGATTACTTTACTCTTAACTGTTTCATCATTATGTTTTTTTGGGGCTTATATAATGTTATATCTTCAGGTGTCCATATGTAAAGACACTCTTTACTCTGTTTTCACTCACTTTATTTTTTATTTTGTGTGTTTATTTGATTGTTAACTTTTGGTAATTTTTTTGTAATATACTTGCTGATGCGATATAAGGCTTTATTTTTAGTCTACGTGGACCGCATTTTATCGTCTTGATAGTTTTTTCTTCAAATTATGCTTGTTGATGTAAAAAACTAGATTCAATCTAATTATTTTAATCATAGATAAAAATGAATAAATAAATATAAGACAATAGATTTTTAAAGTGGTTCAGCCTTATGAGAATGGCTTACGTCCACTCTTTTTGTATTGCTGACTGTTTGCCTGGAATTCTTGATAAGTGGTTTACCAAGAGATTCCGAGTCCCCTTCTAATGATGAGGTTACAATGTATTTATAGCCTTGAGGTCATACATGTGAAAGGACAATGCGTTGTTATCTAGTAGACATATACATATGTACTATAATAATGAGCATTTAATGCGCAGTTGTCTATTTGATTCTCTTGATTTGGATGCTCGGTACGCTAAGTAGCTCGGACCGCCTAAGCTGTTCGGACCGCCTAAGTAGCTCGGAAAGCTTGAGTTGCTCGGGGCACCTAAGTTGCTCGGTATGCTTGAGTTTCTCGGGATCCTGAGTTGCTCGGGGAGCCTATGTTGCTCAGTACGCTTGAGCTGTTCGGAGTGTATGAGTTGCTCGTAGAACGTATTCGTATTTGCCATATAGATTGACACGTGTCTTCAAGTGATTGGTCCTCGTCGGCAGACTAAATTTGGTATCAACAATGCTCTTAAAGGAATTTTAACTTTTAAAAAAAAGTCTTCAGTTGTTGCAGATTTATCTCTTCAAAACCCCATGTATGATTTGCATATATAACTTTCCATAAAGGTAAATTACTCATCTTGGTTCTTAATAAGTTAAAGTTTCAAGTCTTTAGTTGCCATTATATATATTTTATAAAAACAAAACTGTTTGAAGTGTTGAAAATATGAACTATACTTTTTTGTTTATAGCTTGTATGAATGCTAAAAATACTTTGGATTATGGTGCTTATTGTGCAGTTCGGCAGGATATTGAGTTCACGACTTCTTATTATTGCGTCTGTTTCTACTTTATATCTTTCTAAAGTTATGTGAATTTCTATTGTGGACAAACCGAATTTATTTATTGATTTCCAATTTGTTGGGTCAAAGCTTATATGGGATTAATTTGAGGGAGGAACGATGTCTGTTGTTGAGCTATGGCTATAATGAGTATTCGATCCAATAGGAGAATAAAAATTATTTTCCATCCAATCGATCCCCTTCATCCTGATTTTTGCATGCAGATTTAGGGGGATGGTTATTTTTTATGATTTTTATTTTAGTCTACCGTTTATGTTGTGCATTTACTTTCAATATAGAGGATCTTGAGCTTTTTTCCATCTCTCTATTCTCTAATTTTCTCTGTTAAGGTTTCTATTGTTTTGTAGGTTATTTTACTCATATGTCTTTTATTATTAATAAAATTGTACATGTGGGGTTTTGTTTATCATTCTTCTAATTAAGATGACATTAATATATCACTACTTTATTTAAAAAGACATTAATGTAGTTAAAAATATAGGGTGAGTTCATGTGAGCTCAAGCCTATAGTAAGTGAGCATATCTCACTGAATGATGATCATGTTTGGGCTCTTAAATAATCCTCTTAATCATTTCGTACTAAAGGTAAGGCTCAAATAATTTCACCTCATTCCGTACTAAAGCTGCTATAATTGATTCTGGATATATAGGATTGCCGGGGGTTTAACTTTTAATTTTTTGCTTAATTATATTTGCTTGGAACCAGGTATGTTTTGTAGTTTTTTTGTAATTGCCGTCAATTGCAGCTTCATTCTTATTCTGATGAAAATATAGGCTCTTTTTCATTATAAGAAGGAATTTGGTTTTTGATTTTTTTTTTGTTTCTTTTATTGTTTAATCTTTATTGAATTTAATTGTCTTCATTTATTGGTGCAATTTTGATAGTTTGGCTGAGAGGTGTAGAACCGTGAATGCTTTTCACATCAGAACATTTTTAAGTAGGAGTTTTAAAACCTCTTATGGTGTTTATATATATTTTTCTCAATTCTGTTTAATTTTAGTCGTTTCGCTTATTCAAACCTAGGTTATTTTATGTTACAATTTCAGGTTTTGTTATTCCTTTGCAAACACCAATTAAATATATGGAAAATGTTATTGTTTTGATTTTCAGATTATGGATTCTCTATACCGATTCATGTATATTGATTCTCTATACTCAAGTATACTAACCCTCTATACTTTTATCTCTCCTCCTGAGTATGTTCAAATCGTTATCTAGGGGGTTTGGGTTTGTAATTTTGGGGTACAAATCAAATTGATTTTTCGTCTTCTTTGTGTTTATATATTATGGGTTTATTTTGTTTTGCATACACTTATTAGTGTTTAGATCCCGAGTATTTGATGAAGAAAATTATTTCACCCCTACATTTTTCTAAGAGTTTAATTAGTTACGGGTAAAGCTAACTAATTTTTTATATGATTATGATCGAAAATGGTAATTATCCTATTCGTTGACACATATTACCCCAGAATAAGAAATGTGAATTCTATTTATTAAAAAAAAAGTGACCATGGAACGAAACCTAAAGCATTACATCCATGAATTTTCATTTGTTTACTTTATTTTCAATTTTGTGGTGATGTTTTGTTTTATAATAGGACAGTGGATCTGTGGGGGCGGATGATATGCGGCGGAGGTTGTTCATTAAGGTCGAAAGATTGGGATTGTGACTTAGTGCATTTTATGGTAGTTCGAGAGTTTATGCGGAGGTGGTTTTGTGTATTGTGTAGTGGGGGTGGTTTAGATTTGGGTTTTTGTAATTACATTTCAATTTTGAAAGAAGGGATGAAATTTTGTAGTTTATTGGGTACCATTTATTACATGTGAAACTTCAGATCACATTTTTGCAGTGCAGTTTCTATTATAACTAGTTGGAAACATGCGCGATGCGCGGACTATATGGCAAACAAAGAGGGATTAAAATCAACCCAAATCAAATCTGGGACTTGCAATCAAATACCAAATTCCATTAATGAACTTACAAATTTACTAATTCAGTAATTCAATTAAAAAAACAACCGGGGAAGTCACAAATAATACACGGGTTATATGACAAATAAAGAGGGATTAACATCAACCCAAATCAAATTCGGGACTTGTAACCAAAGACCGAATTCAGTTAATGAAATTATAGATTTACTAATTCAGTAATTCAATTAAAAAAACAACCGGGGAAGTCACAAATAATACACGGGTTATATGACAAATAAAGAGGGATTAACATCAACCCAAATCAAATTCGGGACTTGTAACCAAAGACCGAATTCAGTTAATGAAATTATAGATTTACTAATTCAGTTAATTCAATAAAAAAAGAACTAGGTAAGTCTCAAATACGTGGGATATACAACAAACATAGAGGGGTTAAAATCAACCCAAATATCCGAACCCTACAACCAAAGACCGAATTCAGTTAACCGGGTAAGTCTCAAATACGGGGGATATACGACAAAAAATAGGGATTAAAATCAACCCAAATCATATCTGGACCCTACAACCAAAAACCGAATTCAGTTAATGAACTTAAGATTTACTAATCCAGTAATTCAATAAAAAAAAGAACTAGGAAAGTCTCAAATAAACTTGCATCATACCCATAAATTAAATGCAATTAGCTTATATTATAAATTGTTACAACGAACCATGCACACCAACAAATGCATTGTGATTTGTTAGCAAATCCCTTACTTTACTCTCATCCATGGACAGTGAGATTATAAACTTAAATCTTATATGAAAAATCCTCAAAATGACTGCCTTGAGAATTTGGGAAACCCATTATAACAAAATGAATGGTACACTTCCTCCCACATAAAGAGTTCTTACGATATATAAAATACCCAACTAAAAGCTAATGAATTTCTGCACAAACAATTAATTTTTTTAAGGTAGACCAATTGATTAAGAAACAATTTGGAAAATAATCAATTTACAAAGAGAAAAAGAACAGAATGGGAAACCTTTTCACTTGAGCAAACAACAGAAATTTTATAATGAAAGTGAAAAATAAAATTTGTCCCCTGAGATTTTGTGAAGTTGCTGAAGATATTATGTAGATGGTGAAGACAATGACAGGTTTAAAAGGAAGGCAACCATAATTCCAAAAAGGAAGGCAACCAAAAAGTATAAATTTAAAGGAGAAGCTAGATTCTATTTTTGATTCCTTCGTCTCTTCAGCATTTCCAGATCCTATTATAGCTGTTGTGTTTATTGAACAACTGAATCCCTTTCCTCTTTGAGGCGCTGCACAACCTTAATAGAGTTTGCATCTGAACTTTATTCGAAGCCTTCTTCTGAAATTCCAAAAGCTGAGTGGGGTGAGATGTACAGAATTTTAAGCTTGCACTCTTCTATGTTTTCCCACATTCCTTATTAAAAGTATCTTGTGAAAGGCATCAACATCAGTATGAAGAGGTACTATGTTGCTTTGTAGAAGAAATTTATCTTTGCATTGCATATCTGGAGGGTACTCTCATTGAGGTTGAAGGGTAACTCTTATTATAAATGAGGCCTAAGGCTGTATAACACCAGTATTTGGTAGCACAAAGTACTTCTTCGGAGATGTAGTTTTGACCTTGAAAGCAACATGGTCGTCTGTCTTCTTAGCAACTTTAAGATCACAACAACTTTGTTTGTCAAACTCAAAATGAAATTTGAGCTCTTCCGGATGAACGGAGATCAACTGGTTATCAGTACCATTCATTTTAATATAAACAAAACAATCAATCAAATAGGCGGTTGAAAAATGATGGCACCAAGGATAGAAAATTTCTCTTTTCAATTCGGAGGATTGTACCTTCAGCCATAAAATTCGGTTAAGAGAGAGAGAGAACTTTTGTTTACCTTTTTGTGCACAAATAATTATACTATTGGCGATTGGCCAACCAGTGTTGCTTTTGATGAATGAAAGGCCTTGTTGCTAATAAACATATGTCAGTACCCTCCATGGAGATTCAAATTGGCATACCAGATTCTTTTATATATAAGAAAGATAATCCTTAGCATATAAGAAAGAAAATCCAACCAGTGTTCATTTCTAAGTAGTAAAAATTCAAATTTTGCATACCTGATTCTTTTGCATTAATTTGATTTTCCTAAGGACAATCTTCATTGCACTTTAATGGTAAAATCTTTATTGCATTGAGTATGATGCCACATCTGGATTTATATAACAAAGAATAAAAAAATACATATGGAGGGTGTACCCAAATATTCCTTCCTTAATTTATCTCCAATTAACCACAGATATGTGTAGCTATATTTTCCAACTTATGTGCTTGTTGATACCAAATTTATTCTGCTGATATGGACCTATTATTTGAAGACGTGTGTCATCCTAGGTGGCAACTGTAAATGTTTATAACGAGCTACTCAACCCCCTGAGGAACTACTATACTCCAAATAACTCAAGATCACCGAGCAACTAAAAAGCCACGTGGAGCCCAGGGGTCCCGAGCAGCTCAAACGTGTCGAGATACTTAGGCGGTTCGAGCTACTAAGTCGGTCCGAGCAACTCAAATACTTGTGGCGTACGCATCAAGGAAAATCAAAAAATAGCTGCGCATTAAATGTACAGTTATTATCGTACAGATGTATACGCCTAATGGACAGCTATTCATTATTCTTTCACATATACAGCCTCAAGGCTATAAATACATTATAATCTCACCATTAGAGGGACACGCTGAATCTCTTGGTAAATTCGTTTATCTAGAATTCCAGGCAAAACAGTCAGTAATACAAAAACAGTGGATGTAGGCCATTCTCTTAAGGCTGAACCACTTTAAAAATCTATTGTCTTATTTCTTTACTCATTTTATCTGTGATTAAAATAATTAGGTCAAATATAATTTTTTACATCAACAGATTGGCGCCGTCTGTGGGAAACGACTGTAATTAGCATTTTTCACCAAAACAACTCATTATCAATGGCTGATAATCCGGAATCCAGTATTCGAAACACTGGAATTCCCTCCAATCCTTCTGCTCCCCCAAGTTTTTCAGATTTGGCTGGTATTATGGCCAATTTAGCCCAAGGGCAAACGACCATGCAAGAAACCATGCGTCAACTCATATAAACCGTTCAAGGCGGAGTGACAGCCCAATGAGGACAACGAAGTGTTCAAAGAAATATTCGTTTGTTCTCTTTGTAAACTAGCGACTCATATCGTACTGAGAGATATAATGATCCTTCTTATCAGCCTGAACGGACTTCCTCAGTACGAGCTACAGACACTCAACAAAATATCACTCTATCTCCAGAGAGGAATTCTCAACGACCATTTGATATGAAGGAAGGTTCTGCCCAATCAAGACCAGCTGCGCGTCATGAAAGATCCCAAGAGGCTAATTCAACACGATCAGTTGCTCGAACCAATAGGATCGAAGAGGGAAATGATGCGTGGAAAGGCTCAATTCAAAGGTTGGAAGATAGATTAGGGGAGATGTATAAAACCAAGAATCCTCTACAAAGGACCTTTGTCCGAGGAACACTATTTATACAAGAGATTGTGGACTTTCCCACACCGTCGAAATTCAAAGCCCCAGCAGTAACACCAAAATATGATGGCAAAACTGATCATGTTCTCCATATAGAAAAATACCAAGCAGCTGCTGATATCTATGTTGTTCCAAACGAGATGCGATGCCGGGCATTTTCAAGAACCCTTAGTGGATCTGCTCAGATGTGGTACAATAACCTTCCTCGGGCAAAAATTGCGACTTTCTTTCAGCTAGCAGAGCTCTTCATTGGAAATTTTTATTTTGGATCTAAGTCAGTCAAACGAGTAGCACACTTGCTAAGTGTTAGACACAAGGCAGGTGAGTGCACCAGGGATTATATTACTCATTTTAATAACGAGAAACTGGAAGTAATTGATTACGAGGAGAAAACTGCAATTACTGCTTTGATGAGTGGATTGTTGCCCAATAAATTGTACTCTACTTTAGCCAAAGATCCACCCAGGACCATGGTGGAACTGATGGAAAAAGCAATAAAAATCATGAATGCCGAGGAAGCCATGGCTGCAAAGAAGAACGCATACACTAAGGAGATCAAGGTGGAAGATGGTAAAACTGAAAAGAATGAACAAAAGAACAATGGTGGTAACAGGCAATCAAAAGGTAAGTAAGCATTGGAACAAATGAAGAAATACGAAAATTATACCCCCTTGAAGGTGGATATAAATCACATTCTGGAAGAGATCAAGAACAACAAGGAACTAGCTTGGCCAGCAAAAATGAAGGCAGATCCTGATAAGAGAGACAAGTCCAAATATTGCGAATTCTATAAAGATCATGTTCACATGACCAAGCATTGTATAGCTCTTCAGAATGAAATTGAAGCACTCATTAGACGAGGAAAACTGTCCAAGTATGTTGATCGTCATAACGGTGGTCGAACCAATGAACGAGGAAGGCAAAGGTCTAAATCTCATCTCCGAGCAAAAGATGATAAGAAAAGGGATCATAAAGATGATCCAGAAGATAACCCCGATCTCCCCAAAAGACCGAGACAACCAGAACGTGAGGTATTTTCAATTCGTTTTGGATCATTTAATTGTAATGTCATTACAGGTGGAGATGCAGGAGGTGGAGACCTTACTGCAGAGAGGAAAGCTTACCTCAGTGAGGCTCAAGCTTGTTCGTACATTCAATGAATAAATCTAGCTGAAGATGATCGCCCGAGGAAGGTGAACAAAGATAAACTGGTCATCGGTTTTTCTAAGAACGACCTCGCAGGTGTGTTATATCCCCATGATGACCCATTGGTGATCAAAATGAGGATGAAGGAAGTAGTGATTTCACGAGTATTGGTATATAATGGCAGCTCGACAGATATTATGTTCTACCCATATTTTGATAGTTTGAACCTAAAACTATCCCATTTGGAGCCATATCACAGGACCCTCCTCGGTTTTACTGGCGAGAAAGTTTTTCCACTTGGGACGATCAAGTTGGATATGTTCATCGGTACATGGCCTGCTTGTCGAACAGAAAGAGTGCGCTTTTTTGTGATGGATAAAAATATCAAGTCAGCTTATAATATCATCATAGGAAGATTAGGTTTGAAGAAGTTCGAAGCAGTACCATCTAATGTACATCAATGTTTAAAATTCCCAACCAACTTTGGAGTAGGAGTGGTGAAGGGTGACCAAAAAGTAGCTCGAGAATGCTACTATTCATCTGCCGAGCAGGAAGAGTGTGAGGAATCCAGGAAGAAGACTACTACTTATCAGGTAGATGAGATAGAAGATGCAGAGATTGAGACTTTAGACCCAATAGATGAGTCTCAGCTTGTTAAGGGTCAAGTCATGGAGGCTACTGAAAATATCATTATGGACGACGAACACCCGGAACGAACAACTCAAATCGGTGCGTCATTGGATGCCCCATTAAAATAGGAATTGATAGCTTTCCTGAGAAGCAGGAAACAAACTTTTGCATGGATCCACGAAGACATGCCAGGGATAGACCCAACCTTCCTATGTCACGAGCTTAATGTGAACAAGGAAATCAAGCAAGTGAAGAAAAAAAGAAGAGTGTTCAGCCCTGAAAAGAACCAAGCTATACAAGAAGAGGTCGAGAAGCTTCAGAAAGCCTGTTTTATTGAGGATGTCAAATATCCTGATTGGCTAGCTAATGTGGTGATGGTAAAGAAGAAAAATAACAAGTGGGGGATGTGTGTGGACTTTACTGATCTTAATAAAGCTTGTCCAAAAGATCATTTCCCTCTGCCCCGAATCGATGAATTGGTGTATGCTACCTCGGGATACGAATTGTTGAGTTTCATGGGTGCTTATTATGGTTACAACCGGATTAAAATGAAGCCTGGAGATAGGGAGAGTACCTCTTTTATCACCCCAAGGGGAACTTATTGTTATAATGTTATGCCTTTTGGACTTAAAAATGCAGGTGTAACGTATCAGTGGTTGATGAACAAGGTGTTTGCAGAGAAAATCAGTCACAATATGGAGGTTTATGTTGACGATATGCTGACGAAGAGCAAGAAAGCTGCTGATCATCTAATTGACCTAGGCCAGACCTTTGATCAACTAGATAAATATCAAATGAAATTGAACTCTACCAAATGCAGATTCGGAGTACGAGAAGGCATGTTTCTAGGGTATATTGTCAACCAACGAGGTATTGAAGTGAACCCTGAAAAGATCAAGGCTCTATTGGGGCTACGATCTCCAACGACGAAGAAGGAAGTGCAAAGTCTCACAGGGCGAGTTGCAGCACTTAATAGATTTGTGTCGCGGGCAACTGATAGATGTCTACCATTCTTCAAAACACTCCGAAAAATGTTTGAATGGAATGATGAATGCGAGAAGGCCTTTCAAGAGTTGAAGAAATACCCGGGAACACCTCCATTATTGTCCAGACCAGTGATGGGAGAAAGACTATACTTGTAGCTAGCAGTTTCGAAAAATGCAGTGAGCTCGGCGTTAATAAGAATGGAGGATGGAGTACAAAAACTAATCTATTACACTAGTAAGGCCTTCCGAGGAGCAGAGATCAGATATCCAAGACTGGAAAAGTTGGCACTAGCGTTGATCGAAGCGAGTAGAAGAATGAGGCCATATTTCCAAGCTCATACCATAGTCATGTATACTGATATGCCGTTAAGGCAAGCTCTTCATAAACCAGAAAAATTAGGGAGATTGATGTACTGGACAGTAGAACTTGGTGAATATGACATAGTTTATGAGCCTAGATCGTCGCTTAAAGGGCAGGCAGTGGCAGATTTTATCGCAGAGTTCACCTATCCTGACACCTCTAAAGAGCAGAAGTTGAATACTGACCAGCCCATGGATGTTACAGGACCATAAAATTTAAACCCCGACCAACTTAAGTTGGTTGACGAGCAAGAGAAGATGGTCGACAAGCAATAAGAAGTGCTAGAGAAAGATATAAAGAAGAAATAAATATTCCACCAAGGAATTTTGTCCGATCAAAAATTTGATGATCGGTTACCCATATGGAATTTGTATGTAGATGTCTCTTAATGCAATGCAGGTAGTGGAGGAGGGATTATTTTGAAAAGTACAGATGAGGTCAATATGGAGTATGCTCTGCACTTTCAATTTAAAGCTTCTAATAATGAGGCCTAATATGAAGCAATGATTGCAGGTTTAAGTCTAGCCAGAACGATGAAGGCAAAGTAGGTTGTTGTATTCATCGATTTGCAGTTGATCGTAAATCAGATTCTTAGAGTATATGCGGCAAAGGGAGAGTTGATGATCAAGTACCATGCGAAAGCAATGGAATTGGTATCGAGTTTTATTGTTGTTCAGTTGGTCAGAGTACCAGGACTAGAGAATGTAAGAGCAGACGCATTTGCCCAATTAGCATCAGCCACACGCACCGAGCTACGAAGAACAATCCCAATAGAGATTCTAGCTGGTCGGAGCATAGACGAAGATCTGGTCATGAACTTCATTGCTCTTGATTTGGGACCATCATGGATGGATCCCATCAGGGCCTATATTGAAGAGGGAACCTTACCAATTGACAAACTTGCAGCTAAGAAATTGAAGTTCAAAGTTGCTCGTTATGTACTAACCAATGGTATTTTATATAGACGAGGAGTTATAGCAGCGCTACAAAGATGTGTTCATCCATCCAAAGTGAAAGACTTGATGGAAGAAGTTTATTAGGGATCTTATGGAGCCCATGTAGCTGGTCGAACGCTCTAACGAAGGATAACCACACAGGGATATTACTAGCCAACGATGAGGGCTGATTGCACAGCTTATGCTAAAAAATGTGACAAATGCCAATGCTTCTCGTCCATCCTAAGAATTCCTCAGGCATTGTTAACACCATTAACATCAAAGCCATTCGCTATATGGGGAATAGACTTGGACGGACCACTACCAACAGCTAAGGGAAGATTCAAATACTTAGTGGTCGCACTGGATTATTTTACTAAATGGGTGGAAGCTAAACCTCTCATTGATATGACATACAACAAAGTCTATCAATTTATTTAGAAAAATATAATTTGAAGATACGGCCTCCCACATGCGTTCATTACTGACCATGGAACCCAGTTTGACAATGAAGAATTCGCTGCATATTGCCAACAATCGAATGTATTGAAGGTCGATTATGCACCAGGTCATCCCCAAAGCAATGGAAAAACTGAGGTGACAAACAGAACGTTGCTAAATGGTTTGAAAAAATGACTGGATGATGCAAAGGCAAATTGGATTAACGAGCTACAATCTGTGCTTTGGGCATATCGTACCACACCACGAACAGCAACTGGAGAGTCCCCATAAATGCTGGCATTTGGGAGTGAAGCTGTCATACCTGTTGAATTAGGTCTACCTACACATAGGGTACTTAATTTCAATTCTCCTATTAGTGATTTGATGAGAAGATTAGATCTAGATATGCTAGAAGAAGTCAGAGAAGAAGAAGCTATAAGAAATGTCGCGTATCAACAACGAATAGCTTTGTTCTACAATAAAAGAGTCAAGAAATGTGATTTGAAGGAAGAGGATTATGTATTGAAGAAAGTCATCCAAAAGCATAAAAAACTAGAAGCCAACTGGCACGGACCCTACAGAGTGATAGAAGTTGTTCGTCCAGGGACATACAGGATTGAAACCTTGGAAGGATAAGAATTAAAGAATGCATGGAATGCAGAGCATCTTCGAAAGTATTATCAGTAGTTGAAATTTCTATGTAATATAATTTCTTCAATAAAGTGAGGTTTTCCCATTTTCTTTGTTCGTTAATTTTTTTTCGGAATATTAGTGCTACACACTATACAAATCAATTACCACCAACTCTAAGTTGGTCGGGAAGCAATTACTACCAACTCCGGTTGGTCGGCAAATCAATTACCACCAACTCTAAGTTGGTCGGGAAGCAATTACCACCAACTCCGGTTGGTCGGTAAATCAATTACCACCAACTCTAAGTTGGCCGGGAATCAATTACCACCAACTCTAAGTTGGTCGGGAAGCAATTACCACCAACTCCGGTTGGTCGAAAAATCAATTACCACCAACTCTAAGTTGGTTGGGAAGCAATTACCACCAACTCCGCTTGGTTGGAAAATTAATTACCACCAACTCTAAGTTGTTCGGGAAGCAATTAACACTAACTCCGATTGGTCGGCAAATTAATTACCAACTCTAAGTTGGTCGGGAAGAAATTAACACCAACTCCGGTTGGTCGGTAAATCAATTACCACCAACTCTAAGTTGGTCGGGAAGCAAATGACCATCAACTCCGGTTGGTTGGTAATTTAAAATAACACAGGACATTTTTGTCTTTTTTTATAGATATACATACGTATTCGTCATTAAATAAAAAAGATATTTTATAAAATATTTCCAAACCAATGACAAATAAAATTGCAAAGAAAACTAAAGATCTCTTCATTAAAACCAGAACAAATTACATATGATAAATTGCAGATTACATGAATGAAGTTCATTACATAAACAAACCCTATTCTATAGGTTTCTTTCCCTCTGCCTTGGACACAGGGTTTACCCCAGCTGGAGGATTATCAAGACTATAAGGAGAATTTATGAAGTTCAGATCTTGCAACATTCTGACATTCATTATAGAAGGACGATCAAGCAGATGTTCTAGCCGAGATATTTCAAAGTTTGAATGGAGACTATAGTCATCAAGATACTTGGATATTAGAATATGAGAAATGGCCCGGGCTGGAATCCAACTCAGGTCAAGCTTGAAAGGAGGCACAGGTAGATCAAGAACTCCATGAGTGTAGTAATCCCACAAAAAATGACCTCTCTCCAATTTTAGAACACAAAGAGCATTCAACCATCCCTATTTGTACCCTTCGTTGTTCGACTATTCTAAACGAGCATCAAGATGGAAGAGTGCTTCATTGTAACCAGCCATCCAAAACTCTCTGGGTTGTTTATGGAACTGGTAAGTTAACCTCTCCAGTTGCTCGTGGAGATTCTTCACCAGGATGTCCTTATTTTCCAAGGAAGAGCTTTGTGTGGAAAGTTGCTCGCTGAGGTTCAGATTTTTCTTAGACATCTCTACTAAAGCCTGGTTCTTTGCCATCAATTGAATTGCCTGATTTTCTAAAGCTGCTTGAGTTCTTGCATCTTCAATAGAGATTCGACCAGCCCTTGCTCATCCCCGAGAAGAAGATCTTGCTCGTCCGCGAGTAGAAGTGGAAGGTCCAACTCTTTTTAAAGTTTCCAATTCATCTCGTAAGTTGGCATTCTCTACTTCCAAAAAAGAGAAACCTTCATCATTGACAAGGACCAAAGCTCCCGAGGAAGATCCTGTAGATTTTAGTTGGGATATCTCCTTTTGCAAAACATTATTTTCCTCTTCAAACAATTTAGCGATTTTCCTATGCTCCTCAACCTCAAGCTTTAGAATTCTCTCTTTCTTCTCGTAGGCAGCGATGAATTTATCGTACCCTTTTTCAACATTTAACTGTTGATATTTCTTCTCGTACCACTGGTGCAAAAGCAGGGAGGACTCTTTGTACTGCTGCTAGAGTTCCTCTATAGTTCCTTGAAGATCCTCAATCATCTCATAATAAGATATATTATTAGCAACAGCTCGGTCGAGCAAGCATTTCAGATACTGGTAAGCCTCAACTACTCGGTCAGAAACACCTGATCCGAGGATGTCGATTATCTGAGCCTCATTCAGATCTGCATGACCAACTTTGAAGTAATCATTGCATTTCTTCATTAATTCTGTGTCATGAGCTGATAATAGCTCCATCCTGGCCATAAACTAGCAAAGAGAAGCCATAAATAGGATCAATAATGATAAAGACAGGGTAAGAAGAAGAAAGTCGATATGAACAACCAAAATTTTGAATTTTTATTCATCAAAAGGTAAATACAAAGCTCAAGGTTACATTCAAAAGGAATAACAAAATTAAAATCCGAGCAACTTTACACCTTCTCTTGTGTTTTACAACTTTCTCGAAAAGCTGGGATGAGGAGGTTGGTTGCTCGGAAGATAGTGGCAGCTGCTCGACTGAGGTACTGGTGGGCTGAAGTTGCTCGTAGAAAGTTTGAACAACTGGAATAGGAGGAACTTGATCTCTAATCATCATGGAAGATTCCTCTAAGGCAGCTTCGTCCTCTTCTTCTTCCCCAGGAGAGGGAGGAGGGCCATGAATGTGTTGCTTGAACAATTCTGATTTCTCAGCAATTTTTGTCTCTTTCAAAGCAGCAACCCATCCATCCCTAAAGTACTTGAGGCTGGGATAATCCATTTGTGAAGTCATGGAAGCTAAGCCCTTGTTCCACCCCTTATCCCAACCAGTACTGAACGATTTTTTGACAACCTTTTTCCTCTTTTCTTTCTCCGAGGAGGTCCTTTCCCTAAGGATCTCCTCGACAGCTTTCAACTTCCCTTCCACCTCTTCCTTCTAGCGATCAACCTCACGAAGTCTACCAACTTCCTCTTTAGCAGTTTTGAGCTTATTCTCAAGCTCTTCAGCATTTTTGAGCTTCTCCTCAAGCTCTTTATTATTCTTATCAAATTCTTTCATTTTCTGCTCCAACCCCTTGGAGGCCTCCACAACTCGATCTCTCTCTTGCTCGATGAACTTGAGTTGCTTCTCCCAAGCCACTTTATCTTCTTCATACTTCTGACGAGAGTCCTTTAAGGACTGAGTTAGACCAACAAAAGCTTCCTCTACACCTCCCGAGGAGCTTGAAGCTTTAATAGCCTCACCCTTCTTCAGAATACTGTTGAAACATATTACCAGTTGAATAAAGAAATAATTTTGAGTTAATACAGGAATATATCAGTGAAAAGTAAAAATTAGACTAGTAATACTTACTGAGGCAATATGTTGAGCTGCCAAGGCAGTGACCCTGCCTTGAGGAAGAGTGTCTTCAATACCTTGGATTTCTGGGATAATCCAAGACTTCACAGAGTCCATGGTAGAGGTCGGAGGAACAAAAGTGGGAACACCACTTTCAACATTTAAAGGTTGAAGGACAGGCCAAACAGGTCTCTCAAACGAACTTTTCTTCAATCTCCTCGGGGGAGCAGGAACAGTTTCAACTAAAGACGATGTCTTTGTTGGAGATATAACGATAACCTCACTTTAAGGAGAGATAGCAACAAACTTGCTCGGAGCCACAGGGGGCTTCTCAACAACTTTCTCGGTAGCAGCAGGAGGAGGCGCATCAATAATTTTTGTCCCTTCTTCTAGGACATTTTATTTGCTTTTCTTTGCCTCCACATTGGCAGAGTCTGATTTGTCAAAGAAGGCAGGAGCTCTTCTTCTCTTCATTATGTTACTAAGGGGAATATTCGATTCAGGGGAGGAACCTTCCACACCAGTTTCATAAGCTGGTACTTGTTCGATATCAACCACCACTGGACGAGCAGTGAAGGATGAAGTATAGCTCTTGTACTGCAACAAATAAGAGGCTGATCTGATATGTTTGTCAGCAACGGATTGGTGTAAACTCCAGATAAGTTTCAAATGCCTTAAATTAACATCAGTTTCTTTGGGAGACTTTCTCTTGCTGTCAACTTCAAATAATCAAAAATCAAATATCAGTGAAGCATTTTATCAAGCACGAAGAAAACATAATTTCAAAAATAGAACAAAAATAAAAACAACCTATCCCATTGCCATAAGGAGGACATCTAGGACCTTGATATACATCATCTCCATTTAATGGAGGATGTTGCCAATTTTTCATTACCACTCCATGTTCAAAATAATCCCTGTTGGCATCAGGAAGATTGACAACTAATGCCCTATTCAAAAACCTAGTTTTTAAATAAAAAGTACTATCGCTAACAACCCATCTGTAGCAATACATTATCTCTGGAATCCCTAAATGGGTTCCATGGAGTTGGTTCAACCTATGAACTCCATTAACTATTCTCCAGGTATTTGGCGCTATTTTTGCAGGTACAACATCAAAATACTGACAGAATTCCAAACATAAAGGATTTGGAGGAAAAGAAAAGCCATATTCGGCCACAAAGAGACTTGGGAACCAATGTCCCTCAGCCAAAGAAAAATAGTCAGAATGTTCAGAAAGTTCTTCCAATATGACCCATGAAGGAATTGAAAATTCGAAGCGAAATTTGTCAAGAGATTCAACAAGTTAAACCATGATGAACAAAGTAAATAAAAGAAAAGGAAGAAAATCTTACAGGAAAGGAGTGAATCAGTTGACAACGAACGATGGAAGAAAACGAACGTACAAGATAGAGAAGAAAAGAATAGTTCAAAGATGCAGATTTGAAAAAGTAAAAGACGATAGGATTTTCTGCAGCGCTTAAATACCTTACCTTGTGAATGGGTAAAAATAATGATTACAAAGAAAGACGTTTGCATTACCGGCGCCTAAAAGGAGAAAAAGGGCACGAAAATCGAAGCAGTTAGAAAAATTCAAAATATTCGTGAAGTCTGATTCTATGAATTCAAAGAAGAAATAAATACAAGGAAAACACTCCTAAAATTCAGGATGACTATTTAATCCTGCCATATTTCGAGAAGAATGTTCCACACTCCTCCTCAAACTCGAACTGTGAAACATTGGGGGCTTCTGTTGATACCAAATTTATTCTACTGATATGGACCTATTATTTAAAGATGCGTGTCATCCTAGGTGGCAACTGTAAATGTTTATATCGAGGTACTCAACCCCTGAGGAACTACTATACTCCAAATAACTCAAGATCACCGAAAAACTAAAAAGCCACGAGAAGCCCAGAGGTCCCGAGCAGCTCAAACATGTCGAGCTATTTAGGTAGTCCGAGCTACTAAGTCGGTCCGATCAACTCAAATACTTGTGGCATACGCATCAAGGAAAACCGAAAAATAATTGCGCATTAAATGTACAGTTATTATCGTACAGATGTATACGCCTAATGGACAGCTATGCATTATTCTTTCACATGTACAACCTCAAGGCTATAAATACATTGTAATCTCCCCATTAGAGGGACACGCTGAATCTCTTGGTAAATTCGTTTATCGAGAATTCCAGGCAAAACAATCAGTAATACAAAAACAGTGGATGTAAGCCAATCTCTTAAGGCTGAACCACTTTAAAAATCTATTGTCTTATTTCTTTACTCATTTTATCTGTGATTAAAATAATTATGTCAAATCTAATTTTTTACATCAACAGTGCTCTTTCAGTAAAATTTGCAAACATTTAATAGGCACCAAACCATATAGCTCTGTTCTACCAGGAAAATTTATGAGATTTCCTTCTTATAGCCGACAATAAAAGTAAACAACAAAGCTACAACATAGTATATACATATAAAAAATATATGCATGTTATATATAGATAGATAGCGTACCAGACGTATGTCAATATACGTACTAAATGGCTGAATTGTTGAACATTTTTTGCAATTTTAGTTTTTACTTGAAGACTTGGAAGGACTAATTGTGAAAACCCTGAATTTGGATTGAAACACCTTCAACTAAAAAAGAAACTAAAAATTCAGCAGAATAAAAATAATGATTGTAGTAATAAAAAAATCTAAGATGAAATAAAAGATAAAGAGATAAAAAAGATTCCAATAATTAAATTCTCAAATACGCCGCCAATGTATAGTAATACTTCCATTACCGAATAGATTTAGGTTATGGAAGAATAACGAAAAAACAAAAGAAATAAATCGGGAAAACTAAATTATTAACCTCCGGGAAAAATAAGGCCCCGTGTTAAATAAATAAAGTATACCAATTGTTTTTCTTCATTTTCCTATTTAAAATTTAAAATGAAACAAATTGTTCAATAGGCAAAAAGAAATTAAATTAATAAGCAATAAGAAAAAATCTTTAAATAAGCAAGTACCTCAACAAACCCTAACTGTGGACACTATTTAACAGACAGATACCTCAAACAACAAAATTCAAAAATTAATGGGAAAGGTAGACCTATAGTCAGGAAATAAATGGATACAAAGAGTGAAAATGCTTATAAAAAAGTATATCATTAGTATCTAAACGAAAGGCGTACTAAAAATATCAATAAAAAGGAGGCAAATGTATAAAAACTAATAAATTTACTTTTTTATTACCTGCTTTAACTCTACAGACAATCCCTTACTGAGCAACTTAAGAATGGGATGTCAAACGGCAATCCCTTCACTCTATTAACAGAATGGCGTGCGATCTGAATATGCACCTCCACTCCATCAAAACCATATTGCAAACAACATTTGTAATCCCTCAAAATGCAAAAATAAGGTCAAATACAGGAAATCGATAACTTGCACAAAAAAAAATGATCACAATTGGCATGTAAAAAAGAATGTAAAAGAAGAGAAATGGCTTTTTGGGTAAGTTGGTTAGTATAGTCAGTGGCAAATTTGATGAGAGGGTTGAATATTGGGAGTTTATGATAGAGGGCTTGGGAGATAAAAAGGGTCTCATTTAGGTGGGCTATGACACCCCGCCTAATACAAACCAGGTGATTAATCCTATACCAGATTAAAATAGGAATCTTATATGGTTCATTCTTAGCATCATTGACGAAAACCAATTTAATTACTAATAACCTATTAGGCTGGCGTTAAAATTTTATTTAACTAATCTTTTTAACCAAACCAACCAAGTGAAACATTCACACAATTTATATACACAAAAACTGAAATGAAATAACAAAACACTCGGTAACATAGTACAACCAAATGGAATACCGCACTAAAAGGCGGTAAAAGAATAAATTAATACAGTTGGGCTATCGGCCCGAATGTTACTACAATGCATCCTATCTAGATTACAAGGATAGAAGCGTCTAAAATAAACCTGCCTGCATCCGCAGTTGCTGCAGCAAACGTCTGACTCAAAAGGATCATCATCCAGGCGTCCCTGTGTCTGGACACCTAATATATATACATATATAGCAAGAGAGGGGAAAAATAGAGAAACGGGTCAGAGCCCGAGTTTTAAAAATATTTAGCAAGTGCTTAAAAGACATATTTTAAAATATGAAATCTCTCATATTTAAACTGGTATCGCACTCTCATGAGATACACCTCACCCCTCTTCTAATAGTGCACACCTATCGCATACATTTTAAACAACCTAGTTAAGCTACCACCGCCTAACTAATCGTTTTAACCCATCTTCTAAATCCTCCTAACTATCACCTACCTTGTGTGATATAGCATAAGTTATACTGTAAGCTATCACAAAAGCTTAAATTAATATAGTCCTCAATGTCATATATATATACATATATATATATATATATATATATATATATTGTTCTCATTTCTGTATATATTATATAATATCGATCATATTCCATAACTTTCACTAATTGAAAATACCATTTTTCACTTTAGTATATAAAATCTCGTATATATAATTCTCATTTTAATATATGAATCACAATTTAAATCCGGATAAGAATCTCCCGGAATGAGAATAAAACCTTATTCATTTTACCCATTACTCAAGTCTAAATTAGATGATTTCACATCTTCATACACAAGCAATATACTATATGCAACCAGTATAATTATAACTGTTATAATCATAAGTATAATAACCATCCCACCTAGCTATAACTCGAGGATGCAGTCTCAAGTGCCTATCCACATCCGAGTTTACTCAATCAATCACGATTCCCAGCCAGACTCACTCATGGTCATGGTAACAGTACTAAACAATGGAGGAGATCATGGACGATATGGCCTGGGGACTATACTCTCCCTGCTTCTCAAGCAAGGGTATTCACCCACATCGAGCAACCTCCCTGGATAGCACTAGAGAAAATATAATTTGGCTCCATCCCTATGCCCGTAGAACCAACATCTAAGATACAAATATACCAATCATACACAAATATATTTATCTTCATCTCATAACATATATATATATATATATATATATATATATATACTGTAACAACCCCCGTACATATAATATATATCACTTCTCAATACATATTATGGCTATAATTGCGAAACTCTTATAGCGATAGCCAAAACCCTGAATGTTCCCATTCGTAAAAGTATATAAGTATTTACACACTTAAAATACTAAACCTATAAGAATTCTCTTACTTAATATATAACTCGCACTTTAATCATTTTATAAGGATTTATAGATAATCCCGAATATACCAATTCGTAATAATTTAAATAAATATACTATCTACTTATCTTAGTTTCATAGGTATCGCATCACTTATAATAATAGTCATCAATAGACATACCGGATAGCGGCTCAATCCTCGTTAGCCCATATCCTAGATTCCATCCTAATCACATCCTAGGATTTACTCAAATGCACTTGGCCCATATTTGTTCTAACAACATAAATGTGACAACCTGACTAATAATATACCGGTCGATCACTCCTATATCAAATTAAAACAGGAGTCGCATATGGATCATTCTTAGCATCACTGTCGAAAAAACAATTTAATTACTACTAACCTATTAGGCTGGCGTCAAAATTTTACTTAGCTACTCTTTTTAAACAACTATACAATTAAAACATACACGCAATTTATATAAATGAAACTGGAAAGAGATAAAATAATCGAACACTCGGTTCAAATATGATACAACCAAATCGAATGCCGCACAAAAAGGCGGTGAGAGAGTAAATAAATACAATTGGGCTTTCGGCCCGAAAGTAACTACAATGCTTCCTATCTAGATATCAAGAATAGAAGCGTCTAAATCAAACCTGCATGCATCCACAGCTGCTGCAGCTGACGTCTGACTCGTAAGGATCATCATCTAGGTGTCCCTGTGTCTCGACACCTATATATATACAATATATAGAAAGAGAGAGAAAATATAGAAATGGGTCAGAGCCCGAGTTGTGAAAATATTTAGCAAGTGCATAAATGCTTTATTTTTTAAAATATGTTTTATCTCATATTTCAATTGGTATCGCACTCCCATGAGATACCCCTCACCTCTCTTCTAAAAGTGCACACCTAGTGCATTCCTCAAAACATCCTAGTCAAGTCACACTGCCTAACTAATCAATCACCCCCAAACTATAGAAATCCTAAACATCCCAAGTACTAAGGGCTCAACTTCTCCCTAGTCTCATCAATATGCCATATTCGTGCGTGGGGTGTCTCGCAAAGAGAAATTCAAACAAGGAACCCCCCGATACACTACTACTTGGCAAGGTCGATCGTCGAGATTCATTTGACCCCCAACACACAACAGACCCACACACACACACACACACACATATATATATATATATATATATATATATACTCAAATAAGAAAATCCACAACTAGAGCACTAAGGGTTGAACTTCTCCCCAGTCTCAACACTAGGCCATGTTCGCGCGTGGGGTGTCTCGCAAAGAAAAATCCAAACAAGTAACCCCCCCGATACACTACTACTTGGCAAGGTCGATCCTCGAGATTCATTTGACCCTCAATACTCAATTTATATATATATATATATATACTCATATAATTGTATCCATTTCATAATCATCTTTTTATATACATATCATATTACACTTCCGGATATAATCTCCCAGAATGAGAATTCATTCTTTTTCATTTCATATTCATTTTATCTCCTTATTCTCATAGGGATATTATATCTTGTTCTCATACACAAGTAATGTACTATCACACAAGTACAATAACCATCCCAATGAGCTATAACTCAATGATGCGATCTCATAGTGCCGATCCAAAATCCGGGTTTACTCACTATACCACGGTACCAAGAGAGACTTTCTCAATGGACATGATAAATAAATACACAACAGTGGAGGCGGTCATGTCCCCCCTGCAAGTGGAATCACATACAACTCACTCGAACGTGGGACGATAATGACCTGGGGACTATACTCTCCCTTCTCCTCAACCAGGGGATTCACCCACATCGCGCAACCTCCCTGGATCGCACTAGAGAAAATATATACTCTGGCTGTTCCAACCCTATACCAAAGGAAAGCCCGTGGAAACCAGCCTCTAAAATACACATATACCAATCACACACATATACATATGTATTCGTATCATATAATATATACTTTACTCATATAGTATACGTATAATCCACATAGTTCCTTAAACAAATATAAATGGCCATAATTTCCAATCACACATAGCGATGACCAATAATCCCAAAGATTCTCATAATTAATAATACTCGAGTATTCACACTCCCACGATACTAAACCCAAAAGTATTCCCAAGCATTCATTAAATCCATACCCTAGATTGTACACTAAATTAATCCGAGGTTCTTTCTTTCATCCCGGGGTTTACTCACCCTCAATACCATTATCTAGGAGTCATAATATAATATCTAGAATCCCCGATAATAATCTCCAAAACCATAGTTTAAATCCCCCTAAACTTAAAGGAGAAAACCTCAAAATTCTCCCAGAACCGAATCGATTCGGCCTGTTCAAATCGATTCGCTGGCCACCGAATCGATTCGTCCTGTCCGAATCGATTCAAAATGGTTCTACTTTCTTACTGTCTCATACCGAATCGATTCGGAGGCTGGTCCGAAATCCCCAAATCTGCTTAGTTTTTCTTTATAACCCAAAAACTCAAAATTCAATCCAATCTCCATTTAAATTATAACTCGGATTTATTTCTACAAACCCAAAGTTTTCGTATCTCGTCAAGCCCTTTAGAGGTCCTAACACTCTATTTGAGAACCCCTAATATTTATCTCCAATTTATTCTAGCCTTAATTTCTGACTAACTATTTCGATCTCGGATAGTTTTTCGTTGAAAAATCACTATACATCCAAAAAAAATCATAAAAATACGCAGTTAGCGCCCACACGACCGTATCGAAAAGATCTACAAATTTTATTTTTTGACCAAGAGCCGCATCGATTCGCATCTAGGCTGAATCGATTCTGCAATGACACTAGTTACTGTTCATCGTCTTCTCCGAGACTGTTTCGGCCATTTCCAAACCTCCAAACTCAATTTCCTTTGTTTTCACCAACATCTAACAACACCCAACTAAATATACACTAAGAAAATCAGTTCTAAACATCCTACAACCAATAATCAACCATTAATTTCGATTAAATTCTAAGTTACTCCAATTTGACATTTTTCGGTTTTCAACCGTTAAACTTCCGAGAAAAACCCGTTTAACCCACGAAAACCCAACCCAAATTCTTTAGGGTTTGTTATTACCAACTATGATATGAGATTTATGCTCAAAATTAAATAAAGCAAGTAAACACTTGCCTGGAGGATAAAATCCGACGACCTCGAGTCGAATCCGACGGAGTTTGGATAAAATCCCCCATTTTCTCCTCTTTTCTCTCTTCCTTTCCTCTCCTCTTTTCTCTCTTCCTTTTTCCTTTCTTTATTTCCCTTTATCTTTCTCTCTTATGCCTTATAAAGAGAGAAATAAGGGTTTATCCCTTTAAAACCCAAAAATGACTCGTTTACTCAATTGCGAGTTCCTATTAATCCAAAAATTCTCGAAACTCAATTACGACCCCCGAATACTCTATTCTGACTATCTCGGCCATTCCGAGACCAACCGCGCAATTGAAATCTCCATTTGAGGCACTTGACCGCAGCTCACTAATTTAACCCACTACATCTCAATGCGGGTTTTCCCATTAAAACATTATTATCTGTCGCTTTACCCAGCTGCGACATATTATTGAAATACTCCAACTCGTTTACTTAATCCCAAAAGAAAAATATAACACCCATAGAAAATCAATAAATCCTTGAAAACCTCAAAAATTACTATTCATGATAATTTCTTAAATTTCCAATTTGCACTTAATTATTAAATTCAATTTTCCATAAAATTGAGGGACATACTTCCTCCCTTATAATGGAATTTCGTCCTCGAAATTCAGATACAACCAACACTAACCTAGGATCATGAATCACTCCACACCCTAAAGCCTCAAAGTGGAATGGTACTACCTCATAGCTCTTAACCGTATACTCAATCCGCACTCACCTCTAACAAGGTTTATACTATACTATACTACCATCCTGGCATACTCTTCAACTCTATATACTACATTCTTTCCATCTCAAGAGGTATATAAAACTAACTTACTAAGGTGCCCATACACCCTTTTTTTAACCCGTGCCTCTCCGCACACTAACACACACGTCCAACACGTACACGCTTGCTAAATAATGGACCCTATTTCCTCAGCGTAATACTCATACATGGGTCTTCCCAACCTGCAAAATCTCATCCTTCTCAAGGTTAACCAACCAATCTTTCTATATATGCGCCACTAACTCCATTGGTTTCACTGCCCAATAATTCTAAGATCGAAGCGTTTCTTACCTACGGGAAATAGTACTATCCTAAATTGTGTCCCTGGTGCCCAAGACCTTTATTAACTCCCGACATATACTCAGTTTCATGCGTGGGATGTCTCGCAGAGCGAAATCCAAATAAGGAAACCTCCTGTTACACTATTCCCTCGCATCTTCGGTCATCGAGATATAACGGCCTAAGGCACACAAGCGGGACGTCCTAAATCCTACCTTGCTAACCTATTAATGCATTTCTTCTATTCTATCCTTCCACCTATACAAAAAGGAAATCTAACTAACCGAGGCACCAACTCTCTGCAAAAGCGTTACGAACATCATACCCAAAACATACTTCTTCAAAAATTTGCCTTTTCATTAAGGCCTGACTATAATCCTCAAATCAATTTCTCTAAGCCCTAATTCACCCACCTACTTGTGGTGAGAGGACCACTTTAGTGCTTTTTCATAACACAATATTTCCATAAGCATACCATCATCGTACGGCTCACAGTCTATAGTGTTTCCTCCACACTATATGACTTATTCACAAAACCAACATCCTTGCATCCTATAAAATCTCTCCACTCTCGACGTCGTTAAGGTTCATGCGTGGAGCGTCTTGCAAGCGAAATCCAAATAAGGAACCCTTCCATAAGCATAACATCATCGAGATATAACGGCCTAAGGCACACAAGCGGGATGTCATAAATCCTACCTTGCTAACCTATTAATGCATTTCTACTATTCTATCCTTCCACCTATACAAAAAGGAAATCTAACTAACCGAGGCACCAACTCTCTGTAAAAGCGTTACGAACATCATACCCAAAACATACTTCTTCAAAAATTTGCCTTTTTATTAAGGCCTGACTATAATCCTCAAATCAATTTCTCTAATCCCTAATTCACCCACCTACTTGTGGTGAGAGGACCACTTTAGTGCTTTTCCATAACACAATATTTCCATAAGCATACCATCATCGTACGGCTCACAGTCTATAGTGTTTCCTCCACACTATATGACTTATTCACAAAACCAACATCCTTGCATCCCATAACATCTCTCCACTCCCGACGTCGTTAAGGTTCATGCGTGGAGCGTATCGCAAGAGAAATCCAAACAAGGAACCCCTCCAATATACTACTACTTAACTTTGTCAGTCGTGGAGATTCGTTAACTCCAAATATGCAACCGGGATAACCCTATCCCCACTCTCAACAAAATGTGATCTGAACTCCCATCTCCATTCAAGAGCCAAACCACTAAGCGCTCGCACTAACACTCAGTCCTTGCGCAATCAATAATGAGCTTAAACTCACAGCTCAACAATTACCCTGCATACCTTAAATCATACCTATAAGGTCTCCACGCACTCAAATCATGATGATGAAACATCTACTCACAGAAGCTCCATCCATACATATAATTAAGGCGAACTCAACCTGTATCCAGCTGAGATATCGCAACAACAACCCGTTCCACCCTGGAACTGCGGACACAATAGTCTCACCATCATTAGCATGCTATCGCTCCGAACAACGAATAAAATAATATACTCAAAATAATATCATACTCCTATATCACACATAAAACGAGCAATACAAGTCTAATATAAACTTAAAATACTAACACCCTCTCTTCACAGTGAATGAAAGAAAATAGATCTCCGCTATCACGAAAAAAAACACATAAACATATACTATATAATGTTATCGATACTGCAAATAAACTCGAATCACCCACGAGTCTAGGGCTAATAAAATACCATGACTCAATCTTATCACACCGAATATACTTCCTTTATTCGAGGTGAAACTCATAATAACATCGCCAATCTCCCTGATTGCTCCATATGGTTCCTGGACATGATATACTTGCCCTTACTGAGCCAGAAACTACTTTAATTGATGCCCCACCTCGGCACCCTATTCTTATCCTTTAACTCCTACCGGGCAAGATCAAAGCATGAAATTCTACCTTCCATAAGTGTTATCAACACTCCTCCAGTGAGCCTATCACTCCTTTAAAGGACTCTCTCTTCATTATACTTTCCTTGATTCAATACAAAATTCACCTATCTGTAATTCTATTTATTCATTGTCGGCCTCTGACCGATCCTTATGTGAATAATCCAAAAACTGCATTCCCTCCATTCCTGCTAAATCATGGGGACTCACGGTTAAAAACTATTCGTAAGATCCTTCTAGGGGAAAAACATCATGCTTCTCCGAATATGGTTATCACTATTCCCACCATTCAAAAATTGCTCCTACAGGTGAAAAATTTCCCTCAAATTTTCACATCTAGGTATTTCCATACCCTTCCCTAAGTCAAAACTTCTGAGCCTTGTTGCAACAACTGTTAACAAGTGCCATAAGGAGAATTACCTCTACTACGGTCCTAATCTCCAATTTCAACTCATAGCTCCAACTAAGCCCCACCTCCTATCGCCTTCCTCGATCGGCACACGAATCTTGAATGAGCACGCAAAATATTACTATAATCTTAGAATATGGTAGGAGAACGAAATCTCACAAGAGGAATTCAACAATCTTAATCATAAGGCTCTATAATAAATCGAGAGCAACGCTGAAAGCGTAGTACGTCCATACAGATTCCTAAGGACACTAGAACTTGATGCTCTGATACCATCTGTGACAACTCGCCTATTAAAATATCGGCCGATCACTCCTATATCAAATTAAAACAGGAGTCGCATATGGATCATTCTCAGCATCATTGTCGAAAAACCAATTTAATTACTAATAAACTATTAGGTCGGCGTCAAAATTTTACTTAACTACTATTTTTAAACAACTACACAATTAAAACATCCACACAATTTATATAAATAAAACTCGAAAGAGATAAAATAATCGAACACTCGGTTCAAATATGATACAACCAAATCGAATGCCACACAAAAAGGGAGTGAGAGAGTAAATAAATACAATTGGGCTTTCGGCCCGAAAGTAACTACAATGCTTCCTATCTAGATCTCAAGAATAGAAGCGTCTAAATCAAACCTGCATGCATCCACAGCTGCTGCAGATGATGTCTGACTCGTAAGGATCATCATCCAAGCGTCCCTGTGTCTAGACACCTATATATGTACAATATATGGAAAGAGAGGAAAAATATAGAAACGGGTCAGAGCCTGAGTTGTGAAAATATTTAGAAAGTGCATAAATGATTTATTTTTTAAAATATGTTTTATCTCATATTTAAATTGGTATCGCACTCCCATGAGATACCCCTCACCTCTCTTCTAATAGTGCACACCTAGCGCATCCCTCTAAACATGCTAGTCAAGCCACACTGCCTAACTAATCAATCACCCCCAAACTATAGAAACCCTAAACAACCCAATTACTAAGGGCTCAACTTCTCCCTAATCTCAACACTATGTCATATTCGTGCGTGGGGTGTCTCGCGAAGAGAAATCCAAACAAGGAACCCCCACCCCCCAATACACTACTACTTTGCAAGGTCGATCGTCGAGATTCATTTGACCCCCACCACACAACACACACATATATGTATATATACTCATATAAGAAAATCCACAACTAGAGCACTAAGGGTTAAACTTCTCCCCAGTCTCAACACTAGGCAATGTTCGTGCGTGGCGTGTCTCGCAAAGCGAAATCCAAACAAGGAACCCCCCCGATACACTACTACTTGGCAAGGTCGATCTTCGGGATTCATTTGACCCTCAGTACTCAATTTATATATATATATATACTCATATAATTATATCCATTTCATACTCATCTTTTTATATACATATCATATTACACTTCCGGATATAATCTTCCGGAATGAGAATTCATTCTTTTTCATTTCATATTCATTTTATCTCCTTATTATCATAGAGATATTATATGTTGTTCTCAGACACAAGTAATTTACTATCACACAAGTACAATAACCATCCCAACGAGCTATAACTCGAGGATGCGATCTCATAGTGCCGATCCAAAATCCGAGTTTACTCACTATACCACGGTACCAAGCCAGACTCTCTCAATCAGAATGGTAAATAAATACACAACGGTGGAGGCGGTCATGTTCTCCCTGCAAACTCAAACGCGGGACGATAATAACCTGGGGACTATACTCTTCCTTCTCCTCAAGCCAGGGGATTCACCCACATCGCGCAACCTCCCTCGATCGTACTAGAGAAAATATATACTCTGGCTGTTCCAACCCTATACCAAAGGAAAGCCCGTGGAAACCAGCCTCTAAAATACACATATACCAATCACACACAGATACATATGTATTCGTATCATATAATATATACTTTACTCACATAGTATACGTATAATCCACATAGTTCCTTAAACAAATATAAATGGCCATAATTTCCAATCACACATAGCGATGACCAATAATCCCAAAGATTCTCATAATTAATAATACTCGAGTATTCGCACTCTCACGATACTAAACCCAAAAGTATTCCCATGCATTCATTAAATCCATACCCTAGATTGTACACTAAATTAATCTGAGGTTCCTTCTTTCATACCGAGGTTTTATTACCCTCAATACCATTATCTATGAGTCCTAATATCATATCTAGAATCCCCGATAATAATCTCCAAAACCATAGTTTGAATCCCCCTAAACTTAAAGGAGAAAACCTAAAAAATCTCCCAAAACCGAATCGATTTGTCCTGTCCGAATCGATTCACTGGCCACCGAATCGATTTGTCCTATCCGAATTGATTCAAAATGGTTCTACTTTCTTACTGTCTCATACCGAATCGATTCGGCTTGTCCGAATCGATTCGGCTCATCCGAAATCCCCAAATCTGCTTAGGTTTTCTATATAACCCAAAAACCCAAAATTCAATCCAATATCCATTTAAATTAAACTCGAATTTATTCCTACAAACCCGAAGTTTTCATATCTCCTCAACCCCTTTATAGGTCCTAACACTCTATTTGAGAATCCCTAATATTTATCTCGAATTTATTCTTGCCTTAATTTCTGACTAACTATTTCGATCTCGGATAACTTTCCGTTGAAAAGTCACTATAAATTCAAAAAAAGTTAGAAAAATACGCGGTTAGCGCCCACGCTACCGTATCGAAAAGATCTACAAATTTATTTTTTTGACCAAGAGCCGAATCGATTCGCATCTAGGCCTAATCGATTCGGCAATTACGCCGGTTACTGTTCATCGTCTTCTCTGAGACAGTTTCGGCCATTTCCAAACCTCCGAACTCAATTTCCTTTGTTTTCACCAACATCTAAAAACACCCAACTAAATATACACTAAGAAAATCAGTTCTAAACATCCTAAAACCAATAATCTACCATTAATTTTGAATAAATTCTAAGTTACTCCAATTTGACATTTTTCGGTTTTCAACCGTTAAACTTCCGAGAAAAACCCGTTTAACCCACGAAAACCCAACCCAAAATCTTTAGGGTTTGTTATTACCAACTATGATATGATATTTATGCTCTAAATTAAATAAAGCAAGTAAACACTTTCCTGGAGGATAAAATTCGACGACCTCGAGTCGAATCCGGTGGAGTTTGGATGAAATCCCCCATTTTCTCCTCTTTTCTCTCTTCCTTTCCTCTCCTCTTTTCTCTCTTCCTTTTTTATTTCTTTCTTTCCCTTTATCTTTCTCTCTTATGCCTTATAAAGAGAGAAATAATGTTTTATCCCTTTAAAATTCAAAAATGACTCGTTTACTCAATTGCGAGTCCATATTAATCCAAAAATTCCCGAAACTCAATTACGACCCCCGGATGCTCTATTCTGACTATCTC
Organism: Sambucus nigra; assembly: GCA_949130495.1. NCBI lineage: Eukaryota > Viridiplantae > Streptophyta > Magnoliopsida > Dipsacales > Adoxaceae > Sambucus > Sambucus nigra. The sequence goes on from OX422215.1 coordinate 252,601,477, forward strand.
GGATATTTCGAGACCAACCGCGCAATCAAAATCTCCATCCGAGGCACTTGATCGCAACTCACTAATTTAACCCACTACTTCTCAATGCGGGTTTTTCCATTAAAACATTATCCTCTGTCTCTTTACCGAGCTGCAACATATTATTAAAATACTCCAACTCATTTCTTAATCCTAAAAGTAAATTATAACACCAATAAAAAATCATTAAATCCTTGAAAACCTCAAAAATGACTATTCACGATAATTTCTTAAATTTCCAATTTGCACCTAATTATGAAATTTAATTTGTCATAAAAGTGCGAGTTATTACAATAAATATATCAATACCCACTTGCCGAAGACCTCTCTCCAATGTTGCTTGACCCGAACATTCACTAAGTCCATACCTTGGATTGTACACTAAACTTATATGCTGAGACAACCTTACACGGCCCCTTATGCAAATCGTTTTAGTCTAGACCTGAATCGATTCGCGCTATTCAGAGCTCACAGTTTGGGCGATTTCATCTTCTCCAAAATACCAAAATATCAACCCATTCTCTTTTTTATGGTTTCTAACCTCAACCAATAACACTATAATCATCCTAACACTGATTTCTAACTAACACGTCAATTAATTTGTGGTATTAAACCATTTCTCTTAGATTTAAACCCTAAAACTATTAAAACCCTAGTTTATCATTTTCCCCCATTTCAATCCATATATATACACCATTAACATGGAATTAACACTAGAAATCATCAAGAGATAACAACACATCTATTTGTGATTTAAAAATCAAATTTTCTAAATTTATTTTAAGGGTTCTAACCCAAAATTATATAGTTTACCGACTATAATATGAGATACACACACTCAATTAAATAAAGAAAGTAAACACTTGCCTCGTTAATAAAATCCAACGACCTCGAGTCGAATCCCGCGATGTTTGGGCTGGAATCCCCTTTTCTCTCCACTTTTTCTCTTCCTTTCTCTCTTTCTCTTATTTCTCTCTTTCTATATCTCTCATGCCTTATAAGAGAGAAATAAGGGCTTGTCCCTTATAAATCCAAAAATGACTCGTTTACTCAATTGTGAGTCCCTACTATTCCAAAAGTCCTCGGAACCTAAACACTGCCCCTAGATACTCTATTCTAACTATCTCGGCCATTTTGAAACCAATCGTGCACTCAAAATCTCCATCTGAGTCACTTAACTAAAATTCACTAGTCGGACCCAACACTTCTCAACACGCGTTTCTTATAATGTAAACTAATTACCATCGCTTAACCCAACTGCGACATTACATAAAAATATTTCGACTCATTTACTTAATCCCCAAACTAAATGTAACACACATCGGTAATCATGTAACGCTGATTAATCAAAAATTTACTATTCATTAAAATTCCTCTAATTACCAAATTACGCCCACTTATGTAATTTAAATATATTTGAAAGTATGGGGTATTACATTCTCCCCCCTTACAACAAAATTTCATCCCCGAAATTCAGATACGATTGGTACTAACAACCTAGGATCCCTAATCACACTTCATCCTGATACCCATAAGTTAAAAGGTGCTAACCCAGATGGTACCCTACCATATACTCATTAATGTCACCCACCTATCTAGAGGCCTATGCTCTAACGGACTAGCTTAACCACAAGCCTGACTACATCTCTACATGACAAAATACTACCTCGATCGCAAGATTAACTCTAATAACGAAAAATCACACCTAGTGCTTCTATAGTCGCATATAAAAAGAACGAGCGTATAATTATAGCTCTAACGTATCAATCTTATCGAAAAACTAAAACCCTAAGTGCCCATTTGCTTACCTCATGACTTCGAGTTTCCCTTAAAAAGAAAACTATACTGGCACTTGACTACTCCCGCCAACCTTCCATCTCAGGTGTGCCAACTCTTTGCACCTATATAATTGGATTATTACGTACTCCATACAACGTTCCATCCAACACATTCCAATTTCGTTTATAACTGCCCTAACGCACCTTCTTCAGCTTTATATACTGCGCCCCTTCTATCTTGGACAGTACATAAAATCAACGGACTTCCTCGAAATGGTTCTAACACCTAGGCACTTCCAATCCAAAAAACTCAAAATTCAATTCTTCCTATACCTGAAAATCCAATCCTTCTTATGGTTAACTCACTACAATCTTCCTAAAACAGCGCCACATGCCTCACTGGCCTTACTTCCTAATAACCCTTAGATCGATGTGTTTCCTACACACGTAAAAATGTTTACTATACTAACTATATCCCTAGTGGCCAAGACCTTTCCTAACTCCCAACATTAGCTCGGTTTCTTAGGGGGACGTCTCGCAAAGAGAAATCCAAATAACGAACCCTCCCGTTACACTACTACCTTGCATCGTCGGTCATCAACATATAACGACCTAAGGTACACAATCATGAATGCTAAAATCCTATCTCGTAACCATACTAAAACTATTCTACCTTTATGTCTTTCCATTTTGGCGAAATGGAAAGTGTAACTAATCGGGGCATCTATACTCTACACAAAAGTTACAATCATTATACATAAACGTGTTACCTCAAGATTTGCCTCCTAGCCACGATATGGCCATAAGCCTCGAATAAATTCACTTAACCTTACCTTACCCGCTTACTTGCCGTGTGAGAAACATTAACGTGCTTTTCCACAACACTTCCACTTCCACTTCCATTAGACTTTAATCATCACATGACTTTCAGCTAATTTATCATAAAAATAACATCCTAGCATACAATCACATCTCTCCACTTCCAACGTCGTTAAGGTTCATGCGTGGAGTGTCTCGCAAGTGAAATCCAAATAAGGAACCCCTCTGATACACTACTATTTAACTTTGTCAGTCGTGGAGGTATGTTAGCGTAAAACATATAAAATAATAAATCCTGCATACGTTAGATCATATCTATAAGGTCCCCATGCACTAAAGTCATGCTAGTGAAATATCTACTCATCGAACTTCCATCTAAACATATAATAAAGGCGAGCTCAACCCGTATTCAGGTGAGATATCGCAAAAAAAAACTAGTTCCACCCTGGAACCGCGGATACGATAGTCTTTCAATCATTAGCATGTTATCGCTCCGATCATCCACAATTACATTACACTTACAATAGTACCATACTCATATAACACGCACAAAATTAGTAGTACAAACCAGATATAAATTCAAAATATGAATGATGGAAAATAGAACCCCGCTACCGCAAAAAAACATATAGATATACATTATATAATGTTAGTGATACTACCAGTAAACTCGAATCACACACGAATCTAGGGCTAATAAAATACTGTGACTCAATCTTGCCACACAGAATATACCTCCTTCATCCGAGGTGAAACTCATAACAATATTCTTGCCAATCACCCTAGCTTCTCCAAATGGTTCCTAGATGTTGTACACTTTTCCTAACCGAACGAAAAACTACTTTAATCAATGCCCCACCTAGGCACCCCACTCTTGTGCTTTAACTCCTACCGAGAAAGATCAAAGCGTGTGTATCTACGTTCCACATTACAATCATTCCCCATCTTTGACCACCCTGATCATGTTGAGGTTACCAGTATCTTGGACTCTATAGCCTCGATCCTAACAATCACCCTCGTAGTTCCCTTAACTTTTTCGTCTAAAAGGAAATACATTATCGTCTTCAACTTCCTTATTTCAATAAATCCCTAGGCGGATGTCCACCCGTGGGGTTCCACGAACAGAAATTATCCATACGTGTTATCAACACTTTCCAATGAGCCTATCATTCCTTTAAAGGACTCTCTCTTCATTGTACCTACCTTAATTTGGTACAAAGTTCACTTATCCTTGTAACCCTTTATTCACTGTCGGCCTCTGACCGATCCTCATGTGAATAATTCACAAACTACATTCTCTTCATTTCTGATAAACCAAAGGAACTAGCGGTTAAAACCATACGCAAGATTCCTCTGTGAGAAAAACATTATGCTCCCCCAAATATGGTGACCATCAATCCCACTATTCAAACATTACTCCAACGAGTGAAAAAAAAAATTCCTCAAATTTTCACATCTGGGCATTTCCATACCCTGCTCTAAGCCAAAGCTTTCGAGCCTTCTACTTCCACTGAATAATGCTACACTTCCTTCGCATAACTTAAACTTCAATTAATGGTCCTTATCAAAGACCGTCCAGACCTCTTCCTAATTTGCTTCACTGGCTAATTCAAGTTTAGCACCACTCTCTATACTTAGCGATACGTAAATAAATATAACTACTATATTCTAGTAGTCGTTGCAGCAATTCATAAAAACCCCACAAAAGGGAGTGACCTCGACTGCGACCCTCGTCCCCGACTTGAACTAACAGCTTCAACTCAGCTACGCCTCCTGCTGCTCTCATAATGACCTTCCTTGGTCGCTCTTCATCGATCAGTACACGAATCTCGAACGAGCGAACAAAAGATTTACTATAATCTTACATAATGGCAAGAGAACGAAATCTCACAATAGGAACCAACAATCGTAATCATAAGTCTCCATTCAAATAGAAAGAAACGCTTATAGCATAGTACACCCGTACAGATTCCTAAGGACACTAGAACCTGATGCTCTAATACCATTTGTGACACTCTGCCAAATAAAATACCGGGTGATCAATCCTATACCAATTAAAACATAAATCTCATATGGTTCATTCTTAGCATCACTAACGAAAACCAATTTAATTACTAATAACCTATTAGGCTGGAGTCAAAATTTTATTTAACTAATCTCTTTAACCAAACCAACCAAGTGAGACATTCACATAGTTTATATATATAAAAACTGAAACGAAATAATCGAACACCCGGTAACATAGTACAACCAAATCGAATGCCGCACTAAAAGGCGGTAAAAGAATAAATGAATGCAGTTGGGCTACCGATCCGAATCTTATTACTATGCTTCCAATCTAGATTACATAGATAGAAGCGTCTAAAATAAACATGCCTGCATCCACAGTTGCTGCAACAAACGCCTGACTCAAAAGTGTCATCATCCAGGCGTCCCTGTGTCTGGACACCTAATATATATATATATATCAGGAGAGGGAAAAAATAGAGAAACGGGTTAGAGCCCGAGTTTTAAAAATATTTAGCAAGTGCTTAAAAGCCATATTTTAAAATTTGAAATCTCTCATATTTAAACTGGTATCACACTCTCATGAGATACACCTCACCCCTCTTCTAATAGCGCACACCTATCGCATACATTTTAAACAACCTAATTAAGTTACCCCGCCTAACAAATTGCTTTCACCCATCTTCTAAATCCTCCTAACTATCACCTACCTTGTGTGATATAACATAAGTTATAATGTAAGCTATCATATAAGCTTAAATTAATATAGTCCTCAATGTGATATATATATATATAGTTCTCGTTTCTATATATATAATAATAATACCTTTTATATTCCATAACTTTCACTAGTTTAAAATACAAATATTCACTTTAGTATATAAAATCTCGTATATATAATTCTCATTTTAATATATGAATCAAAGTTTAAATCCGAATAAGAATCTCCCGGAATGAGAATAAAACCTTATTCATTTTACCCATTACTCTGAAAAACGTTGCTAATGCCGTTTAATACAAGATTAAATTGTATAAGAAACTCCGAGATGTTTGTTGAAGAAACCCTTTTCTTTTGAAAATAAAAATTATAAACAACAAGATGTGTTTACAAAAACTTATGTACGAGAGTAATCAAGACTTTGTAATCAGTTTTTAAAACTAAGACAGTTTCAAAAATTCAGCACACTATAGAATGAGATGAGGAGATGAAGATAATCAGAACACACAATTTTTAACGTGGTAAAACCTCTCCCAATAGAGGAAACATCCACGGTGACTTCTAAGTCACAAAAGTAAAAATCCACTAACAACAAATAGCAGTTACAAACAATACAACATACATGCACACAAATCAACCTATTCTAAATTTAGGAATATACCCCACTTGGTGTCCTTCTAACTTCTTATAGATCTGATTGTTGATGATGTTCTTCCAGTTTGATAACTTCCTTTGCTTTAGCTTCCTTACGTCGACTCAATAATCTTTGATCTTATTCACAACACTTCCAGTGTAGTAGTGTGTTAAGTGTTTGTGATGTGATTCCTATCAACATGCATGAACTCACACACACTTAGTTTTACAGACAGTCCTAGAAAATTACATATAAAGACTATATGCTGTGATTTTCTTTTCTTTCTTTCTTACAGAACTTGAAACCTTTTTGACCTTTAAATATAACCCAGATTCCATGGATATCTTGCTTCAAAATCGGTCAAGATCTTAATCAATCTCTGTTTTAAAAATATTTTTGAGATTGAAAATCTCCAAGTGTGAATCCAACTAGGTCAAGGTTAAGATTCTTAAGAATAGAAACCATAAAATATTTTCAAAACTAAATCAGTAAGGATTTTCTTAAATCGAGAAAGAAAGATGCAGATCTAGTGAAATATGACATGCAGAGTGTAGATCTACAATTTCTATGAAAAAGAAATACAGATCTTCACACGAATGTTTAAGTTGGTAATAAGATCATAGACTAAGAGGTTACAGCTTCAATATGAACAACCAAGTAACACCACTCTCTCTCAAACACTCAAGTTTGTGTTTGGGGTTATGAGTATACGAAGGTTTGAATCAGAAATGAAGTGTTTAGGGTTAGGGTTAGGGTTTGGCTAACAGTTTTCCCTTTCTCTCTCTTCTTTCTTTTCTTTTCTCTCTTCTCTCTCACTTCTCTCTTCTCTCTATTTTTTTTCTCTCAGAAATGACGACTGCCAAAAGTCTTAAAATGTTGAGAAATAGAGGGCTTTTATAGGAGTGGAGGAAGGTTCTGGAGATTTGAAGGCAATCAAGGGCTGAGATCAAGTCTTCCTAATATTGACTTGATCTAAGGGTTATAAGAAGGCGGTGGTTAAGTCGAATGTGATTGGTTCTCAGGATAGCACAAGGATAGGTTTAAAACACATGCAGGCCATCGATAAGTTTTGATCCAACGATCATCAATCCACCAGGTAACCCTCTCACATAACTAACACAAATAGATGCATCAGGTAAGTGACAAGTGTTGGCATGTGATAGGCTTACAAACGCGAGTCAAACAAAATTACAGGCAACACCCTGAAGTCTCTAGCGCATTTACATTCCACCCAAACAAACATTCTAATGAAAAATGAATTTTTCAAAATAGCAAATTAACCCCATAAATTTTATAATCACACTTTTATTAATGAAAACATTATTTTAAAAATGTTTAAAAATGTTTAAAAATTCCCAAAAAAATATAAAGACAACATATTAAGGGGAATTTAACACATAATCAATTGTAAGCAATATATACACATGTATGCACTTCTAATTGTGTGTAGTGTGATTCAATTTATACCTTCTTGGATTATTGAAGAGGATTAGAGAGATAAATTCTGAGGCTCTTTGGATTCTAGGTTAGACAACCAATTTTGTCACTATTTCCAAATTAGTTAAGTACGTATACAATATAGACTTAAGCAAGTCAAAGGTATAAGGTACTTCAATCTCCCCCTTTGGAAATATGAGACAAAATCTCCTTTGAGTTAGCTTAAACTCTTAGGGAACAAAAAAAATAAAACCTAGTCCTATACAAAGATACTATCTACCCATTTCCTAGAAAGTCAAAAATTACATAACTCAACTATTTACAAAATTGTACACTAGAAATGGTAGACAATCAGTAGAAGAGATTCCTGCAAATATGCACACTAAGATCAAGCAGTTTAGATGAAATGTGAACAAAACATTGAACCCGTAAGACTCAAATTTCTCCCCCATTTTGTCTCAAATGGACAAAGGGTAAAAATTAAGGTCTTCAGAGTTTAATCAGCACATACCATACCTATAGAATTATGCAAATACAGAAATCTGTTATAGTTTAAAGGTTTAGTGAACATGTCTGCAAGTTGCAGATCAGTAGGCAGGTAATGGATTTCTAACTCCTTAGTTTCAACAAGTTCGCGTATAAAATGATGTCTTATTTTAATATGCTTAGTTCGCGAGTGTTGAACCGGGTTTTTAGATATGTTAATAGCACTTTGATTGTCACAATACAATTGTAACTGATCTTCTTTAATCCCATAGTCGCTTAACATTTATTTTATCCATAACAATTGAGCACAGCAACTTCCAGCTGCTATATATTCGGACTCAGCCGTAGATAAAGATGTGCAATTCTATTTTTTGCTACTCCAACCAACTAAATTATTGCCGATATAATAACAGGCACCTGATGTACTTTTACTATCATCAGTACATCCGGCCCAATCCGCATCAGTATACCCTATGATGGTGCTGCAGGTATCATTAGTGTACCTAAGTCCAAGATTAAGAGTGCCCTTTATGTACTTGATTATACGTTTTACACACGATAAATGGATCTCTTTAGGGTTATTCTGGTAATGAGCACACAGACATACAACATACATTATATCTGGTCGTGAGGTAGTTAGATAAAGTAGGCTACCAATCATACTACGATAAAGTGTGGAATCAACTGACTTTCCATTTTCATCTTTACATAATTTAACAGTAGTACTCATAGGCGTTTTGGCAACTTTAGTATTATCTAAACCAAATTTCTTAACAAGATCTAAGGCATACTTAGTTTGAGAGACAAATAGTCCATCAGAATTCTGTTTCACTTGAAATCCTAAGAAAAGTTGTAGCTCCCCCATAAGGGACATGTGAAACTCCTAATGCATAATAGCAGAAAAAGATTTAACTTCAGATGTTGAAGTGGACCCAAAAATGATGTCGTCTACATAGACTTGGGCTATAATAATGTTTTTGTCAAAATGTTTGACAAAGAGGGTCTGGTCATTTCCTCCTCTCTTAAAACCCTTATCCAACAAAAAGTTGGAAAGGCGTTCATACCAAGCTCGAGGGGATTGTTTTAAGCCATACAAAGCCTTTTTTAGACGAAAGACATGGTTAGGGTATTTAGGGTCAATGAACCCTTTGGGTTGTTCTACATACGTTTCTTCGGACATAATTCCATTGAGGAAGGCAGACTTGACATCCATTTGATAAAGTGTAAATTTTAAGTAACACGCTATGGCGAAAAGAAGTCGAACAGATTCAAGACGAGTGACAGGGGCAAATGTCTCGCTAAAATCTATTCCTTCTATTTGTGAGTAACCTTGAGCAACTAGTCTAGCTTTGTTTCTAAGGATTACCCCATTTTCATCAGATTTGTTCTTAAAGATCCAACGTGTGCCAATGACATTTTTATTTTGAGGCCGCGGTACAAGATACCAGACATCGTGAATGACAAATTGTAAAAGTTCTTCCTGCATAGAAGAAATCCAGTGTGTGTCATTAAATGCTTCATTAACATTTTTCGGTTCCACAAGGGAGACGAAACATGCATAATTAGCATAATTTCTTAACTGGGATCTAGTACGAACTGGCTCATTAGGATTACCGACCACGTTGTCAATGGGATGATCTTTAGAGACCCAGCCAGGTACTTCTGGACTCTCAATAGGTAATGAGTCATCTATTTCTGGTGAATCAGTTTTGAAATCATTTTCAGATTCAACCACAATAGGTGATTCAGATATCTTATTTTCGACAATAGTATCGCTTACAATTACATTTATCGATTCCATAAGGGCCTTAGTATGTAGATTGTATATACGATAAGCAAGACTATTTGGGGAGTATCCTAAGAAGATGGCTTTATCACCACGCGTCTCGAATTTAGACAGATGTTCTCTGTCTTTACAGACATAACACTGACTTCCAAAAGTTCTTAGATATTTCAGATTAGGCTTCTTACCGTACCACAACTCATAAGGGGTTTGTTTAGAGTTTTTCCTAAGGTAAACCCTATTAATGATATGACACGCAGTTCTAATAGATTATACCCAGAAGTATTTAGGTAGAGATTTGGCATGCAACATGACACGTGCCATCTCTTGAAGAGTTCGATTTTTCCTTTCAGCAATACCATTCTGCTGAGTCTTAGGGGCACTGAATTCGTGTTTGTAACTGTTGTAGTCACAATATTCAACTATTCCTGTGTCTATGAACTCTCCCCCTCTATCACTACGAATACGATTGACTTGTGTGTCTTCTCATTTTCAATTCTTAGTAAGATTTACAAAAAATTCTGAAACGTGTCAGATTTTTGTTTCAAGAAAGCAACCCAAGTGAATCGTGTGAAATCATCAACCATTACAAGGATATAACTGTGTCCACAAAGACTAACAGTTCTAGAGGGACCAATAAGGTCCATATGGATGAGATCTAGAGGTCTAGAGGTGAGAATGTCTTTAACCTTTTTATGCGAAGTCTTAACTATTTTTCCTTCCTGGCAATGACCACAGACAACACTGGAAATAGGTTTAATTTTAGGAATTCCTCTAACAATCTCTTAACTAGACAATCTACCAAGGATATCATAACTTAGGTGACCCATACGATTATGCCAGATTTCATTGTCATCCATTCTGACAATGTTACAGGTTTCAGAACCAGTCTTGACAGTATAACAATTGTCAGGTGTTCTAAATCCGATAATAATGCATTTACCTTTATCATTTAGAATTTTACAATTGTTCTTTGAGAAGGTAACTGTATGGTCAGAGTCACAAAATTGTGATATACTTAGGAGGTTGGCTTTAAGGCCTTTAACTAAAAGTACATTTTTGAGAGTAGTCATTCCCTCTTCTTTTAAGGTTCCTTTTCCTATGATCTGGGATGAAACTCCGTCACCAAAGATAACTTTGCCTCCAGCAAATCTGGTTTTGTTTAAGAGTTTGGTTTCATCTCCTGTCATATGTTTGGAGCATCCTGAATCTAAGTACCAACCACATGAAGTGTGTTCATCTTTTAAAGCAGTGATAATAATGTTACACTTCATTTGGGGCAAAAGATCATATTTTCTAACCCAAATAGCTCTAGTTTTAATTTTGCGCAAGTTTGCCCTCATTTGATAAAATTTTCGACAAGTAGATTTTTGAAAAACATTTGGAGCAACAAACTGATTATTGTGGAAAATTTGAGCTTTTGGTTTAGGATAGTTTCTGGGAGCCTTTCTCTTAAATGAACTCTTAGTTTTGGTCTTTCTATTCCTGTAGTTAGAGTTCTTGTCAGGTTGTCTTGGGAGGACATAATGGTTACGATTTTGCCTAGAATAGTTAAAGTTCTTGTAGACAGAAGTGTTGTACATATGGGTGTTTAGACGCCTAGCATAACAACCTTCAAAGGAATGACCATAAATGTCACAGTACGAGCAATATTGATTGCTTGAGGGATGAATTTCCTTAGGAAAACTTCTAAAGATGGGTTTAACAGCATTCTGTTCAGAAGTCCTATTCCTAGGAGGGATGGTTTTAAAGGTAGATTCAGCCTTTCTGATCAAAGGACAGACGTATTTAGTCTTAAGTGTAGTGTCAGCCTTAGAATTACTAGATTCTCCAATGTCTTTCTGTTGTTGCTTTTGATCAAATTCCTTTTTAATAAAATAAAAGTCTGGACATGTATCAATTGGTCTTTTGCCCCCAGACACAAACTTAATAGGTTCAAGATTCGTAGTTTGTGGTTTGTTCTTAGGTCAAAATCCAATACCAGTTCTATCATCAGAATTGGTCTTGGAGTCAACAACAAAGTCAGTAAAACAATTTGAATTGTTTTCAAACTTAGAAATTTTTTTAAAAACAGTTGCTGTCTTTGTTCTTGCTTCCTCCAGTTCTAATAATGTTCCCTTGTATTTCATTTCCAGGGTTTCATTAGTTTTAGTCAACTCTTTTAATTTTTGATCAAAAGTTTCAATTTCAGATTGATGAGACAGACACTGGTTAGTGTACTCTTCGGCATTCAGCTTCACAATAAGACTTAGATCATCTAATTTCTTAGTCAGGTCTCTAACAGTCTTCTCCAGTCTAGTGCCTTTTTTGAGGGTTTTAGCATACAAAGTATGAATATTTGGGAGGTCATCTATGTCTGAGTCGCTAAGTGAAGTGTTTGTAGTGACCCCTAACGATTCAGTTTTAGTACTCACGCACCCATTTACATCGTCGTTATCGAGATCACTTTGACTCACACACACGGAACTAGAACTAGCAACATTTTCAGATAATAAAGCATCTAGGCCAGTCAAAACAGTATTCACACAAGCAGGAGTAGGAGCATCATTATCACACACAGGCATATCATCATTGTAAATGATCTTAGCATAAAAGGACATGCAAGGGTCAAGTACATTTGATGACTCAAGTTCCTCTTCATCAGAGTCACTTGAATCATTCCAAGTTTTACAGACATTGGCTCTATTGTGTGTGTTGGCTTTATTCAGATTAACGCTGCAATCGTGAGAAATGTGACCTAGTTTCCCACATCTAAAACATTCAATCTTTTTAAGTTCTCTGCTGGGTCTGGAGTTGTTGTCCTTAGGATGTTTGTCAAGACCTCTCTCATGAGGTTTGGGATTAGACAGAGTAGGATAAATAGGCTTGCCTTGTTTAGTTGCCTGTTTGTTTCTAAATTTAACAATTTTCTTAAATTGTTTAGACATTAAGGAAATCTGATTATCCAGTTTGTCTATATCACACTCCTCATCAGAGTCAGAGTTGATCAAATTAGTCTCAAGTTTAGAAATCTTAGAGGCAAAACTCAAGTTAGAGTTGGGTTGTTTTCTTTGTGAATGATTTAATTGTTTCTTAAAGTCTAATTCCATTTCCACGGTCCTAAGTTTGCTACTGAGTAACTCAGGGGTAAGGTTTTGATCACTCATTTCCTCAATAGCATACCTCTTGCTGTCAAACTTTTGTGGTAATGATCTTAGAATTTTAGAGACAATTTCATTCCTATCATAAGTTATACCATTAGCATGCAACTTAGTAACTATATCAGTTAAGTTCATGTAAAAGTCATCAAAAGACTCAGAGTCAGACATAATTAAAGAGTTGTACTGCTGGATAAGCATTTGAGTTTTAGCAGCTTTAACTCTCGAGTCTCCTTCATGGGCAGTGATTAATGTGTCCCAAGCTTCCTTAGAAGTGGCACAAGATGAGATTCTCTTGAACTCATACTCATTAATAGACATAAAAATGGCATTCTTGCCTTTATTGTTATTTCGAGAAATAGTTTTCTCTTCTTGGGTAAACTCACTTAAGATTTTCTTTACCCTCTCATCACTTCCTTGAGTGGCTGGTTTAGTAGGATAAGTGTATCCATTTTCAATAATGTCCCAAACATCATCTCCTAAAGTCCCTTGGATGAAGGCAACCATTCTTACTTTCCAGTAAGCAAAGTTGTTTCCATCAAAGAGTGGAGGTCTGGACAGATTACCAAACCTTTCATTCTTCTCGTCCATAGTTAGGTTTTTCAGAAAACGATTTCAGAAACACAAGATCTTTTTGAAATAAAAGTTTACAGGGCTCTGATACCAATTGAAAAACGTTGCTAATGTCGTTTAATACAAGATTAAACTGTATAAGAAACTCCGAGATGTTTGTTGAAGAAACCCTTTTCTTTTGAAAATAAAAATTATAAACAACAAGATGTGTTTACAAAAACTTATGTATGAGAGTAATCAAGACTTTGTAATCAGTTTTTAAAACTAAGACAGTTTCAAAAATTAAGCACACTATAGAATGATATGAAGAGATGAAGATAATCAGAACACACAATTTTTAACGTGGTAAAACCTCTCCTAATAGAGGAAACATCCACGGTGACTTCTAAGTCACAAAAGTAAAAATCCACTAACAACAAATAGCAGTTACAAACAATACAACATACATGCACACAAATCAACCTATTCTAAGTTTAGGAATATACCCCACTTGGTGTCCTTCTAACTTCTTATAGATCTGATTGTTGATGATGTTCTTCCAGTTTGATAACTTCCTTTGCTTTAGCTTCCTTACGTCGACTCAATAATCTTTTATCTTATTCACAACACTTCCAGTGTAGTAGTGTGTTAAGTGTTTGTGATGTGATTCCTATCAACATGCATGAACTCACACACACTTAGTTTTACAGACAGTCCTAGAAAATTACATATAAAGACTATATGCTGTGATTTTCTTTTCTTTCTTTCTTACAGAACTTGAAACCTTTTTGACCTTTAAATATAACCCAGATTCCACGGATATCTTTCTTCAAAATCGGTCAAGATCTTAATCAATCTCTGTTTTAAAAATATTTTTGAGATTGAAAATCTCCAAGTGTGAATCCAACTAGGTCAAGGTTAAGTTTCATAAGAATAGAAACCATAAAACATTTTCAAAACTAAATCAGTAAGGATTTTCTTAAATCGAGAAAGAAACATGCAGATCTAGTGAAATATAACATGCAGAGTGTAGATCTACAATTTCTATGAAAAAGAAATACAGATCTTCACACGAATGTTTAAGTTGGTAATAAGATCATAGACTAAGAGGTTACAGCTTCAATATGAACAACCAAGTAACACCACTCTCTCTCAAACACTCAAGTTTGTGTTTGGGGTTATGAGTATACGAAGGTTTGAATCAGAAATGAAGTGTTTAGGGTTAGGGTTAGGGTTTGGCTAACAGTTTTCCCTTTCTCTCTCTTCTCTCTTTTCTTTTCTCTCTTCTCTCTCACTTCTCTCTTCTCTCTATTTTTTTCTCTCAGAAATGACGACTGCCAAAAGTCTTAAAATGTTGAGAAATAGAGGGCTTTTATAGGAGTGGAGGAAGGTTCTGGAGATTCGAAGGCAATCAAGGGCTGAGATCAAGTCTTCCTAATATTGACTTGATCTAAGGGTTATAAGAAGGCGGTGGTTAAGTCGAATGTGATTGGTTCTCAGGATAGCACAAGGATAGGTTTAAAACACATGCAGGCCATCGATAAGTTTTGATCCAACGATCATCAATCCACCAGGCAACCCTCTCACATAACTAACACAAATAGATTCATCAGGTAAGTGACAAGTGTTGGCATGTGATAGGCTTACAAACGCGCGTCAAACAAAATTACAGGCAGCACCCTGAAGTCTCTAGCGCATTTACATTCTACCTAAACAAACATTCTAATGAAAAATGAATTTTTCAAAATAGCAAATTAACCCCACAAATTTTATAATCACACTTTTATTAATGAAAACATTATTTTAAAAATGTTTAAAAATGTTTAAAAATTCCCAAAAAAATATTAAGACAACATATTAAGGGGAATTTAACACACAATCAATTTTAAGCAATATATACACATGTATGCACTTCTAATTGTGTGTAGTGTGATTCAATTTATACCTTCTTGGATTATTGAAGAGGATTAGAGAGATAAATTCTGAGGCTCTTTGGATTCTAGGTTAGACAGCCAATTTTGTCACTATTTCCAAATTAGTTGAGTACTTATACAATATAGACTTAAGCAAGTCAAAGGTATAAGGTACTTCATACTCAAGTCTAAATTAGATGATTTCACATCTTCATATACAAGCAATATACTATACACAACAAGTATAATTATATCTATTACAATCATAAGTATAATAACCATCCCATCGAGATATAACTCGAGGATGTAGTCTAAAGTGCCTATCCACATCCGGGTTTACTCAATCAACCACGGTACCAAGCCAGACTCACTCATAGTCATGGTAAAAATACTAAACGGTGGAGGTGGCCATGGAACATGTGACCTGGGGACTATACTCTCCCTGCTCCTCAAGCCTAGGGATTCACCCACATCGCGCAACCTCCTTGGATAGAACTAGAGAAAATATAATTTTGTTGTTCCACCCTATGCCCGTGGAACCAGCCTCTAAGATACAAATATACCAATCATACGCAGATATATTTATCTTCATCTCATAACACACACACACACACACACACACACACACTAGCGTATGCCCGTACCCGAAGGCACGTCAAAAAAATTTCAAAGTATGAAAACAACGTACACAAACCAAATCCGACAAGGAAAAATGCCGACTTTAAAATCAATTTTGACCCTTCAAACAGCACTGAAAATAACTCGAATTCATTATAAATCTATAGGTATCTCTACCATAGCAAGGGGAAATTCACCTTTACTTTCCAGCAAACACATCAATAAATTTATGATATCTCTAAATAGAATTCATTAAAATAGAACTCTAAATAAAATTCATTAAAAGAGTCATTTTTCTTCAAACATATTATAATGTTCAAGATGTTCTTGCATATTTAGATTTGATTTCGTTTACAAGAAAAGTGAATCATAAAAATGACACATTTAATTATATTCATACAAAACCGAAGCACAACATGTTTTATGAGCATCTCCCAGAAATAAAAATTCATCCACACGAGATTTTTCATTGTCTTTTTTTCTGAGCGCAAACACGACCCAATTAAAATTGGATAAGACATGAAATCTTTTTTAACATAACACGAACACAATCCAATTAAATGCAACACGACATGACCCGAAATATTATTTTTATTTGTTTATAAAAATAGAAACACGACCGAATTAAATTGAGACACAATACGTAATTTTTTTTTTACCAAACACAAATATGGCAAAGTAAAAGTGACAACATAATTTTTTTTTTCAAACACAAATAATAAAAAAATTTACCAAAAAAAACTCAAAATTTTATTATTTTTCCCAAACACAAAGACGATCGAAGTAAAACATAAACACCAAATTGGATCGTGTTTGTGTTTGTTAAAAAAAGCATGTGTCGCTTTCACTTGGTCATCTTAAAAAAATAGATTATGTATCGTGTCGCAAAATCTTACAGGAACCGAATTAAAATGCAATACATTACGAAATCATTTTTTTTCGAATATGACCAATGACAATTGGTTGAGGTGGTGATGGTGACTGGTTTGATTTCAGCCTTCATAAGCCTTAGCAGACTCAGAGACCTTGGCAACTCTGTACTTGGGAGAGAACTCGAAACGTGGAGTGTCTCACCAGTGAGATGATACTAATGAAAATAATTTTATTAAGTATGATAATAAAAAGAGAAAAAATATTTTCAAAACTTAGTTTCATGTAAATATGATGATTCTAATGAAAATAAAACAAAAATTAATTAAATTTTTATTTTTTATTTTATTTAACGTTAAAAAAAATTGAGAAATATAAATGGAAATTATTACAAAACATAAAAAAAAAACTTTCAATGTAAGGCCTGTTAAAAATTCCAAGAACCTTTTTCTACCAATTTTACTCCATCGGCATTACTCAAACATTAAAAGCCCTATCCAATTATATCTTTCTAGTATATCATCATGTAGCCTATTTCTCATAACTATAACCCCTGTGATGATAGCTTCCAACAACGTTTACTGAATAAATTATCTAACAGATCAACAATACACGATTTCAATATTATTATGTCACTGTATTATTTTACAAAGTAGTTGGCATTTGGTGCTCTACCTACTTCATCTCTCATGATCCTTCAACAAAAATAATACAAAGAAGTCAAGAAAAACCCCATTCCAGCACCTCCACCGCCATTTCATTCAGTGCATATCTGACACACACATCAAGCCTCAAGGCGCCCCAAAATATTATTTTTCAATATATGAATTTAAAATGCAAACCACCTCTTCCTAAAACAATTCACAAGTTCAATTTTTGTACCAATAAATAACCAAAATTTATGGAAAATAATATAAAATGTAAACCACCGTTGGTTGGACGGTGATCTACCCACCTCCATCCAGTACCAAACTTGCTGCTCTGCATGGCTCCATCCAGCACCAAAACAAAACCAACAGTCCCAAATAGACTCCTAACCCAATTCCATATCATACCCATTTCAGCTCAAACCCTACATCCTAGTTGCCAAGAAACTTGAAGAATCCGTCCAGCAGCCCCGGTGACCCCCCTCGTCGGCAATGTCCAAATCGCCTCCCCTGCCTCCCAACTCTGGGGATATAAATCCTCTTTATTCTGGCCACAAACCCAGTTATACCCATAACCGGGAACCACCAGTAGCCCTAGTGACCCCCTTCGCCGGTGACGTCCAACACGTCTCCCCTGCCTCCCAACTCCAGCGGTCTAAATCCGCTTTATTCAGGCCACAAACCCATTTTCGACTTTAACCTTCCAACCCACAACTCCAAAAACCCACTCCAACCTTGAAACCCATTTCCGGTCAAAGCCAACAACAAATAGACATTATCTGTCAAAGCCAACAACAAATAGACAAAAGACCAGAACAATTAACACACATATCTTTTAAGAAAATGTTACTTATCTATAGATACTATTAAGAAAAATCGTAATAAAAAAATATAGCTGAGAGAGTGAGATGTAAAGAGAGAGAAGTGAGTGTACCTGACTACAAAACAAAATAGAAAAGCAAATTAAACAGCCATTATTAAAGCTCTGAAATTTGGAACAAAGAACCCTATACAATAGGTTGAAACCCAAATAATTGATTCAACTAAAATATAATTTTTTTTTTTTAGGAAAGCTTAAATCTGAATGAAAACAAATATATACCTTCGCATGTAAAAATGGGGAAGCAGCAACGTGGGAGAGGGAGCCCGGAGCGACAACATGGGCGGAACGGGCTGAGTGGTTTAGGAATAGGTTAGAGGGAAAAGTAAAATAAGGTAGAGAGAAATATGAAGTGATCGGGTGTATGGGGAAAAACAAAAGGCAAAAATAGTATGGGGGAACAAAAAGTTGAACAAAAGTTCAAAATTTGAAATATAAATGGAGGGAGATGATCTTGGTTCTGCATTTCTCAAAAGTGTCTTTTGACGTGGCACACATCTGAACCATTAAAATGTGTAGACAACTCAAAAACCAAGATACTTTATATATATACACACTAGTGGATACCCGTGCCTGAAGGCAGGATGAAAATTTCTAAAGTACGTAATCGCGAAACGGTGAAAATTTTGAAAGTACGTAATCGCAAGAACATAAATTATATTAAAATATCTCAAAACATGCAAAAAAACTGTAGTTAATATAAAAATCGCATATTATGCAAAAAAAAAGGGTTTAAGCTTCCAATGATGGAAGGCCTATAACCATCAATTCCAAATAGACAGAAGTAAGAAGTAAGAAAGTAAGAAACTTGAATACAACTGCAATACTTGGATTATCTTTGTATGGAGAGAAGTAAAAAAGTTAAGAGAGATGGTTATCCATTTGGCATTGAAATTTTATCAATTCCAAATTAAACATTAGTAATGTTGATTAATAATTATATAATTTAGAGGTTCTTGGACAAAACTTTTTTTATATACCTCGTACTTCTTTGAGATATTTTTATTTTCTTTCAACATCACAAAATAAATATATTGGTCACATGTTGTAATAACAAAGGAAAAACAAACTTATCAATATGTCCAAAGAGCCCTTGAAAATATCCAAGAATACATAAGGTCAAAATCTCCAAGAATGCCATTGACATGGGCAAGCTGTTAGTACAATCATATAGTGTGGGAGTGTGCACATAACCATTCCATACCTGCTATAACCTATCTAAATAAATATAATACAATATTTTATTCACTAACTACACAAAACTAAATTACATGTATACATAAACCAAAACATTCCATACCTGCTATAACCATGTCATATTCTTTAGACTACTAAATTCACACCTCAAAACATAAGTTATAATATGAGAAAATAGGGTAATATTTTAATCAACTTCCAATCATATCAATGTTCAGAAAAAAAATCCCATATGCAACTAACTGGAAAAGCGACACCTAATGTTCCTGCAAATGTTTGTTCCATTTTTTTTCAAGCAGATCGAAATCCGAAAACTCAAATCTGGAACTCCAAACAATGAAAACCGGTTTTGAAATAAAACTTCACAGATCTTGAAATAAAACATCTCGATTTTGGAATAATACTTCACAGCTCTTGAACTACACTCAACAACATAGATCGCTCAAATTATCGTTTGAGATGTTCCTCTTTTTTCTCAAAACATATTAGATCAGTAAAAAAATGGATTTATGTAAACAAATTATATATAGCAAAAACATATCGACTCAAAATAAATGCAAATCAGGCTCGCATTTTTCGGAACAGATGGTATTAAGACGAACTAAAAAAACGTAGATGGTTTTAAATGAACTAGAAAATACATCCAAACTTATTCTTAAAAAATAAATAGATCCGTCTTAATTTTTTTTAAACTGTTGACAACTAAATCATGTATAAAATGTTGACAACTAAACACTACATAATACTAAACATCGGGAAACAATTAAACATGAATAATACATCAATCCTTATTGAGGTTCACTTAAAAGATAAATAATAATTCAATTATGTGTAAAGGAAAAAAAATTATACGTAAAAGGAACGCAATTTGTTACACACCTACCCTTATAATTCTCAATTGCTTCATCCAAGGAGATTCCAATTCAATGCTCCTTAACAGCAGCTGCAACCACATCCATTTAAACCGATAGGAGAAAAAAATGGTTGTTGAGAAGAGTAATAAAGCATAATTAGAGTCACCATGGGTATGAGAACAAATGATGGATCAACACTATACCATATTATAGGTTCACTGTGGAACTTTGTGCAGTCGTATTCAAAACAAACATAGGGGTCTTGACTTGAAACCGGGAGCTTGACTTGAAAACGGTTCAGTATCTTTTAACTTCCTATAGCCAACAACTGTAATTTCAAGGATTCGTCTTTGAGTACCAGAAATTGACATGGAAGGTAACCATTTCTTTGGTTTTGCCTCCATTAGGAACTTTACTTTAAGTATTTTCAACCTCTGATGGAATTAGTCTAAGTAATTTATGTGTCAGTGCATTGCTATAGAACTACTCTAATTATTTTTACCATTTGAGTATTTTTATAAGTCAACATGTTGCTTGGCAAATGATAAAACCATGAATGAATATGTTGGCTTATAAATATTCTCGAATGGTAAAAATAGCAATGTGCATGGTGATAAAAATACTCAACTTCTAGGCCACGGAATATGTTGTGCAGAAAAGCAAAGTAAAAATTCCAATTTGCTTCGCAACCTTTTTTATTGCTAACAATATAAATTTAACCATCAATTTCTATCTTTTAACATCGTAGAATACATATATTATGCACTCAATTGTCTCTTTCATTTTTTTGGTGTCCTACCATATTGGCCTTAACATTAGCTAACATAGTGTAATACCTCGTATTTTTACGCATATTTATTTTATGAAATAAAGGAAAATGGTAAAATGGGGATTAATTAAATAAAAGGGTGAAAATTTAAATTAATCCAATTATATGATAGCGTGATGAGAATTAGTAGTTATTGAAATAATATTTTGGCCGGGGATGAGATACATGACAGTTATGTTATAAATATTTGAGACGCGTAAGAGTCGCGTCACTAGTTATTTGGGGGTTTAAAAGGTAAATTATTTTTGTATAACTCGGATGACTATTTAGAGCGAGCCAGAGTGTCCATAAGGGTCTAAATAGTCAGAAAACACTACTCGGGTATTTTATTTGGAGTCCGGTACATTTTAAGCCCAAAACGACACCCCATAGGGGTATATTGGTCTTTTAAAATTTTTGGGTAATTAAATGGACGAAAATTGGGTTTAATTAATAGCATTTAGGGTTACTGGCCTTTTAGTTTTTAACCTACATGAGAAAGAGAGGAAAAGAGAGAGAACCAAGGAAGAAAGAGAAGACTCCATTAGAGCCCTAAGCCAAGAACTTAAGTTTTCACATCAAAAAGAACACCAGCGCGTGGATCGTGTAAGTAGGATCGTTCCCATACCAATTTCAACCTGCGAATCAGAAGTTAATCTTAAGGCAAGTGATTATCTTGCTCTTTCTTTTAGCATTTATTATTCTTGTTAACATATGTTGAGATTTTAGAACTATTAATACTAAAATTGGTTTACCTATGACGAGATTGTGTAGGAATCTTAGAAATTTGATGGGGGTTTACATGTAGAGGATTTTCCCTTTATAGGAGTGTGAAATTTGGTGAATTAGATGCTAATCATGAATTTCAGTATGCTGGACATCGTCCACACATTCTTATTGTTTTTGCTCTGCTACCGGTGTATCTTACCCTTATCTGGGCAACCCTGCCTCCGATGACCCACCCTGCCGCAATTGAAGCATCTACCTCTAAACTGTTTAATTTTACTGCTCTGTTGGTTTGGGTCCAGTTGTCCGGTTCCACATTTTCCTTGGCCTTGTTGAGTATCCTGATGAAAACCGACATCTGGTTGAAGACAGTCCCTCCACATGTGACCTGTTTGTTCACACTTATAGCAGAGTCCTGAAAGTTCTCGCTGCTCGTGTCGGAGTTCCTTTCCAGTCTGATCCGAACAAGTTCGACGTTCATGACCGTCCATTTAACATTTGAAACACCTCTTTGTGACTTCACTTTGACCCCGGCTTTGTTGGCCCTAACGCTTTTGGGTTTCCCTGCACAATTTGTTACCTTTGTGTCTTTTACGGTCTTGAGGAGCTTGTTGTTACGATTTTAGTGTCTTCACACACTTCTTATTTCTAGTCATGACATATTGACTATACTCTCTAGATCTTTTGCCCCTATAATTTGTGTGCTACGTTCTTAATACTGTAAGACCGTAGTGGAAACTGCCTGTGCCATAATACCTCCTAACTCGGTGATTGATACTCTCTCTGGAATGGACCTTGCTCATTGACTCCCTTAACGGCATTTGCTTATTCTTCTTGACGATCCATTTGGAAATTTAAATAATCTGGATGATTTCATCATTCACATAAACAAATCGCAGAAGCACGAATTCTCATAGCATAAATATGAATCCAACATTCCTAATATTAGGGCTCTAAATCAAAGATGCTAATATGGAAACGAAATAAGCCGTACAGATCCTAAAGGACACTAGAACCTGATGCTCTGATACCACCTGTGACACCCCGCCTAATTAAATATAGCGTGATCAGTCCTTTATTAAATTATAATCAAGGTGAACGATTGGTTCATTCTTAGCATCAGTGTCGAAAATAAACTTTCTAATTTAAAACCCTAAATAATTAAGCTAAGTGCCAAAATCATTTAAAACATTATTTCCATTCCATTTACCCCAATTATAAAACCGTTAATAATTATCAGTTTATGAATCACACAATTTAAAAAGATTGGAAATTAACCCTCTATAATTTAACCATTCAGACAACAAATACAAACTTTAAAACCATAAAGGAGAGCCATCCTGACAGTAAACAAATCCCAACGAGTAAAATACTAAAGATAAATAAACAAAATCTCTAACCAATCCAATTAAATAAGGAAATGGGTGACACATGCCCAAACTAATTAGAGCTGGAATACGAGTGGAATCAATAACGAGGTCATCTAAGGAATGGCCTGCAACTCCCACATAAGCTGCAACACGTCCAATCCAAAGAACCTAAGCATGACGCCCCTGTGGCTGGGCATCTGTAATATATACATATATATACAAGAGAGAAGAGATAACAGGAAACGGGTCAGAGCCTGATTGTAAAACAGTTTTAAAATTTAGTTTAGCAAGTATTTAAAATGCTTACCGGCTAATGCAACATCCATACTAGTATGCGACACTCTCTTGAGAATTATCACCTCTCATCTAGTGTGCACGTCTATTGTACTACTAAACCTCATAAGTCTATCTCACTTATTTTCCATAAAGTTTTATCTCGAGAAATAAAAGGGTGATAATATTTAGTTTAGAAAACTAATCTCTTCAAGATTCCTTACGCTATTTAAAACAAATCAGTACCATTATGAAATTCCCGAACATTTAAGAGAGTTGAAACATTTATTTATTACTTAATTACTTATACGTACAGTTGAAAGTTACCATGTAAATATATGTATATATATTAGTCTCACATATAATATATACACTAACGGCACCCCACATAAAATCTGTGGTGCTGGCGTACTCTGCTATCAAGTCCCCGTATCACTCATACTAAGGGAAACACTAGTTCGAAATCATTCTTGAACTTTATTAACACAAAACACATACAAATGGAGGCAAAGCATAGTTCCTGGCCCTAAGAGGTCAGAACATACCCTCACGTCTCTTAGGACCACCTAACTATCACTCAGATAGCCTGCAATCGAGGAAACTATCTTCTAGGGTACAAGTCGTTATCCCCCATAAAGGTCCAATCAAGATAAGCCTGTCCCGACGCGAAAACCCCCGTGGTAGCAAGTATCTCAGGCACGATTTTTACACAGATATATAATATATGCACAATCACACAGTCATATATATATAAATATTCATATTTCTAAGTTAGGTACGTCCACGACCCAAAATTTTAATTATCCGTTCTTAGCGCATTTTACTCGATCGTTTCGCATAACAAACTTGCTATTTTCTATTCTCATTTATATTTTACTTCATACACGCTTCCCCTCTCTTGAAGTATCCTAAGTAAAATTTCAGTAGACATACACTCACTTATTTTATGTCTAACCCTCTTGCGAGTCTCGATCTTTTATTAAATATACGTATGATTTCATATGTGAATAATTCCCCATTAACCCTTAATTTCATCTTACATTAAAATAAGTGAATTCTCACTCTATACTACTAAAGCCTTTTCGAAAGATCCTTACTTTAGCAAGTTTGAAAAGAACCTAACAACTGATCATCCCTAAGATTAGCATGAATGGGAGAAGGTGACCTTCGAAGAAAAGGGTGTGATTACCTTTAATGGCATATAACACCCCTCTCAGCATGATGGCCTTGAATGTCACACAATACCCGCTCTTAGCCTTAGGCACTCATAATACCCACTATTAGTCTTGGGGGATCATAATACGTGTTTTTAGCCTTAGGGGATCATATTACCCATTTTTTGACGTGGGGGGTCATAACACCCATTCTTAGCCTTGGGGGTTCATAATAACCTTAGCCATGGTTCTCTCATAATTTCCCAAAAGTCTCGGGATAAACATGGGTGTCTTGAAAGGTACCCCGTCGTGGGTGGTGTGAAAATAACCAATAGTCGATGGTGATTTGAAATACCCCAGCCCAGGGAAGGCTTGAAAATATCACAAAGTAGAAAATCCAAGTGCAGAGTCTAATTCAATTTAAAAGGCCGAAGCCTGATCAAGAAGGTGGGTAGATGACCTAATGGCCGCAGCAAGGGAATTTAGTTCCCCAAAACCACTAATTAATGAACACTCCGATGGGAACTTTATAAAAAAAGTTAGTATTAAGCTTATAGTCCGCGAAAAGATAATTCAATACCTAAGAACATTAGTTCAGATGTACAACAATAGGCATATCAAGTTAGAAAAAGTTCAATATTGACTTTTTCAGAGGTACTGCGGTAGCGCGAAAGGGAATTATCATAAAAATCAAAACTGTGCAATACAAATTAAAAGGTCGTGGAGGGCTTATGATGTATAAAGAGAAAGTTTAGAGTTTGTAATAAAGATGTGGAAATGAAAAAAAAATACAAGTCTAAAAGGAAATTACAAAAATTTAAAAGGTTGCGTCCTCTTCTCCATCATCTTCATCTCCCTTCGCAATAGTTTTAATTTCTTCCTCAGCCTCAGCTTCAGTAGACTCCTCTCTCTGCTATTTGGCCAGCTCCTCTACAACCTTTAGATCCTCAACACATAATGCGTGCTTAGGGTCACTGATCCAGAAGGAGTAAATATTATCTTTGGCCTCTAGATAGTTCTTGGCCACCCCGTGCCTCATCTACTTATATATGTGGATATAGGCTTTATTTTGGAGGATAAATAAATCCAGTGAAGTATTAAAACTGGTTATATCATCTTCAACTACTTTCTTCAAGGCTGCGACATGGTCTATATCCTTCTACTGGACAGCTATAGTATGATCATCATTGAGCTTCTTTAGGTCCACAACATGGCCTTGTACCATATATTGATTTTTCTAATCAATTTTGTTATACTTTTCTGCTGTAGCCTCCAAACTTTTAGCTTCATCAATCTTCAGTGCTTATATAGCCTTCTTGAAATTCCATTCAGTTTCATTTTGGGCCTTGGCTGCAGCCTCCACCTTTATGTCTACGTCCATTTGATTGGCTTGAAGGTCATCCTTACCTGACTTTTTTCCATCCTCAAACGAAAATGACTTGGAACCCTCCAACTAAGAGATGTTTCTATCCTTCGCAACCCTATAAAACATGTATAGACCTTTATATTTGTCCCTTAGGGCCATAACAACATCTTCAGCCTTAAAGAATAAAATTTAAAGTGTTACCAAGCACTTGCATATAAAATTTTACAGAGAGAAACTAATTGAACTATAATTTACCATCAGAAGGTTGTGTAGGGAGTATTTCTCCAGGTCATTCCCATCCTTATCCATATGACAATTCAAATTGGATGTTTATGTGGCCCTCCTAATCTTTGGGACTGCACTGGCATTTGTTTCCCAAGGAGATTTGGGGTCGAGATGCCTTAGATGTGGCCACGGACAGCCATCGATGATTCTTTTTACTTTACTCTATGGTGTGGGTAGGTTAACATTAACTACCATAACAGTCCGCGAAGAGGACCCAGGGGCAATGATATGTATGGGGATATAACGAGCATGGTCATTCCCCCTTAGAACTAAGTGACACTCAAGGTTGACACTAATTTCATCATCAAATTATGGAAGGTCTACAGCTCCCCCATCTACTTCTGGCACAGTGGTCATGGCACCGGTAGGGGTTACCTCCTTTTAGTTAGAGGGGTAAACTCCTTTTCATTATGAGGGGAAGCATCTTTAGTTGCCCTATTTCTTTTCTTACTCCACATTCGCATAGCTTGATTTAGACCCTATATGTTCTCTTCTAACTCATCCAGTTGGGAAAAGCAACATATCCGTATCAATCACCATTATTTTCTCCCCTTTCATGGTGATACTTGAAAAAGAAGAAATAAAAAATTAGTAATCAACACAACTTAAAGTGATGGCTGTAGAAATATTAGAAATTCAAGTACCTTATGAAACCTTCATTGGAGCCTTATGGGAGGTATATTATCCAAGTTTGTAAAGTGACCATAGAGTCATAATATTTGAGAACTTTTCCCTTAAATCGCGAATTGAGATCGCAATCTCAATTATATCCCTCTTCCTGGAAGAGGGGGTTATTACTGCACAAATTTTAAGGAGGTTAGTAAGGCGATGAATATAATCAATGATGAAAAACAAAGGCTACAATAGGTCAAGTTTATTTTTAAAAGTTAATGAGTGAAATTAGGCCGCGATAATTAAGTACCTTCCTTGCGTGGATGACCCCATGTCTGTGGAAACCTTTATTCTTTCTCCCTCACACTATATTCTAGGGGCACCTCCCAATTTTCCCTAGAAACGTAGAAGAATTTTCTCTTTTAGTTTTTAACAATGGAGGGCCTCCCCCTCATCAGATATCGATCGCCATTCCGCACCCCCATGTAGAAGTACCATGGGTTTTGACTGAGTTTTCCTTAGGCCTATAAAAGACAAAGAATTTCGTAGCCATTAAGTATTTCCCAAACTTCTTCTTTTAGTCGAAGAAATAATCAAAGATGTATCTTCAGCCATTGGAGTCAACTTGAGTTAGGGCCAAGTTTATAACCATCAAATTTTCCTAACTGAAACTGGGATAAGAAGTTACAATATTAGGAGGAAAGAATATAGTGAGAAGCAAACTCCATCATTTGGGACTGCGGCATATGACCACTGATCTATACAAGGCAAGGTGCATACAGTTGCCTGAAAGAACTCATAGGCGTCGGCCAAACAGAGTAACCACTCCTCGCTCATGTTGCAAGGATAGTGCAGGGCCACAGGCTCTCTTTTGGTTTCCTGGTTGCAGTCAGGCATCCCAACTTCAATTTTTTTGGTTTCTGTAGTAGTTACAGTTAAAACCGTTAAATTCATATTACTAGGGGCTTGATTAATCGTTTAACAAGTGTCCTCCTCCATGTGAAAAGAGTCTATGACCACCTTTAGATCCTTACAGTCATAAGAAGTCACGGAGTCATAATGGACTTAAACACAGTTTGGGCTTAGCTTACAAGGCACACTAATCTTCAGAGGTTTAATATATAATACCGCGAGAGGAATGCATCTTCCATAATTCTTCCAGATATTCCCAAGTATGCCAATGCATATGGTCGCGATAATGACCTATAAAAGAGGAAGGGTTGTGCATCTAGAGTATTGCAGCTAACTTGATCAAAATACAAGAGAAATAAAAGTCTGCCTCATTTAAGAGGCCAAGGTATTATACAAAGAATTTGAAAAAAAAAGTGGAAAAATGACAAGTTTGGGAAAGACAAAATATAAGTAGCAGCCACAAGAAAAGGAAGTAGAGATTTCAGGCTGTAACCATGGGAAAATGAGTTAATATTGTCTGCCACATCTAGTTATTTGAAACTCACAACTGGCCGTGGCCAGTGGGATAAATAGGTAAGCATTAACATCTTTAGAATGTCAAGGATCAAAACCTAAAAATCCTAGGGTTTTGGCCAAAAACACCTTTAACAACCTATTTTTGTTCTTTGCCAAAAATCATCTAAAGTGGGTTCCAAGCCTAGAATTTGAACCAAAAAAAATCGTTACACGATAACTACCCACCTTTTTAATTCCCAAAGGCCTCAAAATACATGCCAAATAGCAACAACAAATTCAAACCACCCAATTCCCCCAAAAAATTTCAATTCCTAAAGTTAATCAAACTGCGCAATTCAAAAACTCCCACCACATAGAGAAAATCCCTAAAACAAATTGCAGATATTTATCAATTCAATTCAACCAAATTAAAATATATTGATATATCAATACAAATCCAGGGAATTGGGTCATAAAATCAAGAGGTATAAAAAATGCCTAACAGCTATATGGGTTCAGGAATTTAAGAGGCAATAAGCAAATCGTGGAAATAGGCATAGATTTCAAGTGGAAATTAAGAAAATCAAATATAGAAATGAGATCACCAATCTGAGTTGGAAGAAAATCGCTTGAGAAGGAAGAAAACCACTTGGAAATGTCAGGAAAGTGTGCCTGAAGATTGCCTAAAATTACATATGAATAGTGTTGTGAAAGGGTTTGCTAAAGTAATGAGGCCACGACCTCTAACCATTTATATAAGAGGGCGCTAGAAGTTGAAGCATCGCAAATTAATGGCCGTGACACTTGGTTGCATCCACAATAAGAAAAAAATTATCAACTTAATATGACTCCGCGACATCTGGGCATCATCACCAACTCGCAACCTCTTGGCACTAAGGCTTGGGGGCTTATTAATATTCCCAATATTGGTACCACGGTCATGGGAGGAATAAATGTAATGTCTTTGTCTAGGAATCAGACAGGTCATGACATTAGTCTTCTTCCTATACCTTAAGATACCACGACCACGTCTCCCATAGGTCGCGACCTCCTACCACACTAGCAGCGCATACCCAGCCGCAGACTTAGCCACGTTAGCATGCACTTGTCACTTGTCCAACTTCTAGAAACATTCCACATTTGTATCACTTATCCATATGTCAAGTTATCTATTCATGCGACCCATCCCATGACTTTTATAAATAGAAGCCCTCACCCCCTCATTTGATATGGCATGTTTGGGAGTGAAGCCTTTCCAAACTCTCTACCCACTTTCTCTTTCTTTATCTGAGAGCTCACTCGGGTTATCCCTGGTCACCTGAGCCACTACAAGTCGTATCCAGATTAGCAAAAAGCACGTATATGTATGCATTTATCTCTCTATGTCTCTTGTACGCCTCTAAAGGCATCCAATTGTTGTGTTAATGCTTGTGAATAATGCGAACAAGGGTAGCAAAGTGGACGTAGGCTCATTTTATAGCCGAAACACTTTATATCTCATGTTTAATCTCTCTTTCCTTACTTTATTATTCTTTTACACTTGATGATGGTTAAGAATAGATTTAATGGCATGGTTGTTCTTATCGATCCAATTTTTTACATCATTAAAGCTTATTTATTATGATCACCCTTCGATGGGTCAGAGTTGTCAAAACTTCCTCATTAAGATCCATTTTTCCACATGTCTTCTCCAAAGTCTAGTCTTCCCTAAGCTCCAGAAGATAAGTCCCTTAACATCCACCACTCAGGGGGGGGGGGGGGGTGAGGCATTTGGTACTTGGTTGGACCTCTTAAGATCTCCACAGTATGATGTACAAGACATAATCCCAGAGGTTTGAAGACAAATGAAAATTTAAAATAATAAATCAATGTGACTTATCGTACCTAATGACTTTGAAAAATATGACTTTTGGAGGGAGAGAAAAATGTGAGCGACTTCAATCCTAACCACCTCACTTATAGCTATGAAGTCAAGTCCCCTCAACTTTTGCAGATCATATATCTCTTTGAAAGGGCAAGCCTTCTCTAAAAATTTTCGAACTCTTTCTTGTTGATCATGTGAGATATTTGGTAGTTCATTAAAAACATTTGAAACCAAGGTCAAGCCATTATTACGAACAATTCTCCAAGAATAAAAGAAGGATCATATAAGTTAAAGACACTCGAGTTTGGTTTGTTCCAGACTAGTTGGGTAGTGAACATGTAACCAGTAAGAGCATTCTAATTGTCATGTTCCCACCCATTTCTCCGAATGAAAAGGAAATGGTGCCACCAGTCATAGTTTGATGATGGAAGGGAGGTGATAAAATCTAAGTTACTCTTTCGAAAAGTAAGGGTATACCACCCACTCTTGAGAAGGTGATGGATGGTCCATCAGGAATTCTGCCACAGCTAGTGGGGTTTTGGCTCCAAATAAATTATGAAAATGTACCATGGATCTGGATAGGATTCTCCACATGTTCAGTATGATTATGTATGGAGTAATATTAATGAAGGAAAGGACATATCGAATGGGTTTTGGAAGGGAATCCCTAGCCCATATTGGAAACAATGTTCATAAAACACATTTCTCCTTCTCGGGGTTTGGGTCGCGATTGGTCTCATCCACTAGACAAATTAAAAATAAACTGGGAAGAATAAGATGTTCTCCCCATTTCTTATCATTCTATTTGGATATGATATTTATTTCCTATTAAGGGCCCGAAGATTTTCTATTGATCCAACAAATCTAACAGGGGATTTGAGGAACTAATGACATGTTTTTTTCACCTCTAATCGGTCATTCGGGACTAGAAACATCAGACAAAGAGGCCCCGCATGTGGTACCTCCCAGCTCATTTTGCCTTAGACAAAATTCATTTCTGGAAAGGGGATGTAAATTTAAAATGAAAATATTATTTATCCTGGTGAACTTTGATTAATAAATCATTGGAAAGAAAACAATTGCCATGTTTAAATAATAAGACTAGATTAAGAAACAATACTAATATGAATGTTATTGTGATTCATATGAGGAAAAATGGTTGAAAAATATGAAAATATTCATGCCTTATAAGGTCTTCAAAAACCTTGCTAGTTTTCTCTGAACATATAAAATCTTCTAGTATATGACCCACCCAAAGTAAGCCTTGTGTGTGCGCATACATGGAGATAACACGATGGTGCAATGTGAGGAAAATCACTTTTTCTCTCCTCTCCCCTTCACAAAAACTTGAATAGAGTTTTTCCTCTCTATATCTAGCCCTCCACAATGGATCATTAATAAAATACCCTATCTTACACAAATATAAATAGGTATAAGTCATTTAATTATCCTTAACTAGGATTTCAGAGAGTTTCAAGCCTACTACTTGGGAAATGGACTAGAATTAGGACGTAATACAAATAATTAAATTAAGTTACAAATAAATACTCAGAAATTCCAATTACAACAATTATTTCCTATCTTTATTTAATCATGAATAATTTCATTAAATAATCACGACTACACTCCAATTTAATTATCTCTAAATCACTCAGAATAAGGAGGTCACATTTGCAAAGTTGATTATGGTACATAATGTGATTCCCCATGTAAAGTTTCTAATGCCTGTTAGTCAAATAAATTTGTTACTAATCGATATTAATCAACATCTAATCAATTCTTTGATTCTCAATCTTAACTTCTAGACTACTCCACCAGATTATAAAATAATCCCCTGATCAGGTCTTACTGGTGGAAACAAAACATATATGAATATCTAGGGGGTATCATAATTAATGATATCTCATGGACACGAATTCCTCTAAATTATGATCTCAGGCCTACTCACATAACAATTTCCCAACTTTCAGGGAGAACTTGATTTAATCTAAAATTGAATTGCAACCGTAAAAATCAAAATAACAATTGTGTAAGAATTACAATCCTCATAACCACCAGGATTAAGAATCTATGCACCCTTTACAAATTGTGTGAGATTACCTAAGTCTAATCTAACAACCGTTACAATTTAAATCTCATGGGTGGTCTTGTTTAATACATTACTGGATATACCTCTCACAATCCTCTTTTGAACTTATGTACAAGTTCTCGAACCACCAGACTTCCTCTTTTCACCGAAACCTAATAGATGGCTCTTAAAAAGAGTCCTTCCGACTACCCCACCCCTTGCTGACTATGCTAGGTGCATCTCAAATTGCACCACTGTTACCTGTGACAGTTCTTGGGGAAATAATTGCTACCAAGTGATTACCCATCATCACCTTCCTAAAAAATAATTATGGTGACTTCTATCTCGATCACCATTTCCAGAATACTCTATGTCTTCTACTGAGCCTCTCATCCCGCACTCCTTCTAACATCCCTCACCAGTCCTCCTATATTATTTGGTGTACGAAGCCCAATCGAACTCGTGTATGAATCACATCAACTATACTTAATAGCAGAAGAACGTAAGTCTCGTGTATAGAGGAATACATCAATCCTACAATAAGGCTTTATAGCAAAGAACGCTATGCGGAAACGAAAAAATCCTCACAGATCCTATGGACACTAGAACTTGATGCTTTGATACCATCTCTGACACCATGCCTATTTAAATACCAGGTGATCACTCCTTCATAAAAATGAAATAGGAATCTCATTTGGTTCATTCTTAGCATCATTGTCGAAAACTTTTTAAATTACTAACCACATATGTTTTAAATAAAGTGGTGCCAAATTTTATCTTTTATTAACACAATGATAACATGCGGATATGTAAACAAAATCATACACATAGTAACTGAGTCTAAATCATCACAATATTTTATATAAATAAAAGACGAATAAAACATCAGTACCAAGTCTAATATAAAAGTCCAACGGATATTAAACTTGAATACAAAGTCGAAACTAAAATAAATGAATATCTAAATGGGAAACACACCTAAATGAAATAACTTAAATTACATCATACTCTCGGAAATAAATAACTGAAGCCTCTAATTCAAATCATGTAAGCATCAATGAGTACTACAACTACGCATCTATAGAACAGATCATCACGTTGGGCGTCTCTGTGGATGGACACCAAAAAGGTTTTGAATTTTTTTTTTTTTTGCAAATGGGTCCGAGTCCAAAGAATTTTGAAAACATTTAGCAAGTATTTATCACTGTTTAAAAACAGTTATTGATTACACGTGTTAGTTTAAGTTACACTCCCTTGAGTTCCACACCTCTTAACTAATGAGAACACCTAACGTCGTCTACCTAGCTATGCAACCCATCCCACTAGGTTTCATTAATAACTAAATAACCATATCTGGTTTAGCGCTCCCGTATCACCCATACAGTACACTACTGTATACCCTTAATTGTCATTTAGTCCTTAGTTAAGTTTCTCTTAAACTCCCCCGTACCGCACAAACAGTACGCTTATCGTAATACTAATATGTAACTTTCTCGTATGTTAATATTAAACCATAATTGAAATGCCACATATGTTATCATTAACCTATAATTAACACTTCATGTATGTTATCATAAAACCATTTCATTAAGTTGTTGTACTTAATTTGTCATTAGATATACACTATCTAAGTTTACTACTATATCCCACTAAGGTTATCTCATAATTATATTACTTGTAGATATACACTATCTATGTTTACTACTATATAACACTAAGTAGATTATCTCATATTTAAATTCCTTTTAGACAAACCCTATCTATCCTCCCTACATTAAACACAAGTTGGAAAAATTCACATGCATATATATATATATATATATATATATATATATCAGAATATCTATATATACATCTCCAGCATCCTCGGTCTAAGAACTGCGATGCGAGTATGCAAACTCTGCTATCAAGTTCGTGTACCTCTCTCATTAAATCAAGGACTATTAGTTCGGGTACCACCCTCGAACCATAAATCAAATAAACAAATATTGGAGGCGAACATAGGCCTAAGCCGTTGGGCTATGCACACACCTAATGCACCCAAATGACTTCTCACACTATCATACACACACGTAGTGATCAATCCCTAAGTTCTATGTTCTAAGGCACAAGTCTAAAATCCCCCACAATGGGCTCATTAGGATAAGATTGTACACAACACGGAACCTCTCGTAATAGCCAGCAGCGTTGGTATGTTCACATACATAAGAAAGCATATAATAGGCATACACACAACCTATCCATATATCGTATATAATCATACAACCAACCTAAACGTAAAGTCTATTGTTATACACTCAACCTATATTAAAATCCATATAAGTGTACACATGACCTATAAATATCATCCATATAGGAATACACTCAAGATATAAATAAAATCTGTATAGGTATATGCTCAAGATATAATATAGTCTATGTAGGTATACACTCACCCTATAATATAATCAGTATATGTATACACTTGACCTATAAATATTATCCATATATAAATATATCTCTCGATTACTTAACGTACAAATTAATTTACGAATATTCCTCTCTATCATATTTTCTCGAGTATTACTCTATACCCGAAGGTTCTTGTTACCATTTCATTAAATATCAATAGATAATACACTCATATAATATTGGTTACAGTCATAGCTTCACTCATCTCTCTGTGATCCATTCCCATTCTTTCGAATGCCCTCGCATTACAAAATATGTTCGATTAATCTTAGCCCCAGTTCTTCTCATTTAGGACTAATCCCCTATCATACCAAATCCTATTGTAACTTATAATATCCCTCATTGTCATTTAGAGATGTCACAAAACTATTCCTGATAGTTATTCACAATTTCTAGGCTTAAATAAGGAAATAGCACAATTATGGGGAAACCGAATCGATTCGCTCACGGGGCCGAATCGATTCGCTTACCGAATCCATTAGCCCTTGGGTCAAATCGATTCATTTTGCCACTGTTTGTCTTCTTCATCCGTATTTTTGTATTTTCACCATTTTTAATCACCATAACCTTCATGTATTCTTCCCAAACTCCCAACCAACTTATTTAAACACTAAATATAGATGTAGGGATGATTTCTAACATAAAGACATCAATGAATCTTCATGAATTAATCCCCAAAAGAAGACTTCAATTATATATTTGTTCAAAACATTAGTTTTATAGTTATTAATGCATATGCATCATCAAACCCAAAATTTTCCCTGTTTAATCATCACATGTGTACTGATTTCATTTTCATATCACAAAGGGGTTAAATCTACATGCAAATCCTACCCAAGATTTATGTCTTTAATTCTCAAAAATCCAAGAACATCAATTTCTCATCAAAATGTAAACCCTACACTACATGGGTATTATAACCTTTTCAAAACGTGCAAGATAAACACTTTCTTGGAGATTGTAGGCTTTATTTATGCCGAAAGATGTTGGAGTTGTCTTCCTTCCTTCCGATCTATATTCCGGTGGTGGTGGTGGTGCTGCTGCTGTAAAAGTGGTGTGGGAAGCCATGGAACTCATCTCCTTCCTCCTTTGGTGTCCTTTATCTAATTTTCTAACTCTATCCCTATATCCCTCAACTAATAAGCTGATGTAACCCTCAGAATTTCGTAGGTCCCTTTACTCTAAGAAACTAAAAGACCAAAATACCCTTTCACGGTACCGATTTGGCCTAAAAAATCCCCGGGACCCAATCCAAACGCCCGGAGTACACTTTTCAGACTATCTCGACCCTTTTGGACATATTGTTGTACTCAAAATGACCATTTGGATGCCGCATAAATAAATTACCTTTTATCTCATAAATTTAAGTCTCGACACGACTAACACACGCGTCCCGACTAAATTACCGTCACAACCCTATTTTTTGCTCACGATAATCATAATGCATTCTTACTAATTTATTACTCATTCATTAAGCAATATTCAATAGAATTCATACAAATAAATATTAACCATTGTCTTGCTAATTAATATTTTAATTTGGATTAATCAGCTATTATTTTTCCCATTTAATTTAATTAATTGCAATACAAAAAGATTAAAAATACGGTGTGTTACTAAGATAAAATTAAATTATAATATATGTGATGATAATATGGAATCTTGATGTATTTTTGAATAAAGAACATGAATCTTTATTGACTTAGGGTTTTGTTGATGAACATAAGATGTCAATCTGCCAGAATTTTTGACTTTATTTTAAATGTATGCCATTTCAATTGTACTTAGAATTAGGGTGTGGGATATATATTTATGGAAATTTATATGTATTAGATTTCCAAATAGCTTTGAATCAAGTAATTTGGAGCTCTGTAGAGGGAGTAATCGACGTTTTACTATAGGGTGTCTAATTTGTTAACATAGTAATCTGCTAGAATTTTTTATGTTACTTTAAACATATTCCATTTGAATTGTGCTTAGAATTAGAGTGCGAGCATTAGATTTCTGGAAATTTCTATGTCTTAGATTTCCAATGATCTTTGAATGAGGTCATCTGGATTTTTGTAGATAGAGAAATCGAAATTTTACTACATGGTGTTTAATCTGCCGAAAATTTTGTGACTCGATTCGATTACTTATAATTGCCCAATTTTTCTTGTTTAAGCCCTAAATTTATGAATAATTAATAAGGAAACCTTTGGGAAATCTCTAAACTACAATGAGGGATTTGTGGAATTATAGTAGGCCTAATGTGGGGTTGAGGCTTATCCATAACGAGAAAATTAAGGGAATTCCAATTAAACATGAATTGTAAAATAATGAATTTCAGGGAATGAGAACGGATCACGCAGAGTATGAGTGAACCAATAATGTAGACCAGTAGTGTATGAGTGAATTAACTACTGAAATAACTTCAGGGGTAACTAGGTCCTTTCGGGTAAAGATTAATACTCGAGAAAATGCGATAGAGAGTTATAATCGTATATCGCTAGTACGTTGAGTATTTGAAAGATATATCATGTACGAATTGTATTTAGAGGTTGTATGTATACCTATACGGACTATATTATAGGTTGAATTTATACGTATACGGATTATATTTTTAGGTTGTGTGTATACCTATACAGACTATATGCGACATGTGGATAGGTTGTGTGTATGATTATGTGCTTCTTTTGTGTATGAATATAGCTTCGTTGCCTTGTATCAAGAGAGGTTACACGCAGAGGGTGATGCCCCTTGACGATTCCAGTTAGGTGTGTATTTGTGCCCGAGAATATAGAACCTAGGTACGATGACTATCTGGGTGTACAATATTATTAACGGTCAATTGGGTATTTTAGGTATGTGCGTGACCCATAGGATTTGAACTATGTTCGTCTCCATTGCGAGTTTTTTTATTTATGATTAGAGGAGACATTCCGAACCGGTAGTCCATGATTTACTATGAGAGGTACTTGTACTTGATAGCAAAGCATGCAAGTGTGCATCACGGTGGTCAGTCTGGGAGATGTTGTATTTACATGTATATATCTATATAACATGATAGGGAAGTTTTTTAATTATGTATACATTTTAACGGTGAGGATGAATGCCACCTCCTTACATATTTTAATGGTTAAGATCACATCTCTTTTATTTTTACAAACATACCCTTCAATTACTTGATATCCCCTCTTTTTCTCCATATCAAAGCTACTCTTTAATTAAAAAATTAGGGCATTTTAGTAACATTCCCCATTTCTTCCAAAGACACTTTTCTACCTACCTCTCTCATCTTTCGAAAAACTATCTTCACCCTCTTTCTTTCTCTTCCAACATTAAACCACGATCTCTCTCTCTCTCTCTCTTTGAATTACAAAACCACAACTTCTCTCTCTTTACACTACGCATGTTGCCACCCTCTTCAAATCAGCACATCAGGTATAATCTTTTTAGGGTTTACACCCTCTTCGAATTAGCAAATTAGGTACACTCTAATTTAGGGTTTGATTTTCGGAATTTGGGTTTTTATGGTTGAAATAATGTGTTTTTAATATTGTTTGCAGATATCTCATCCTCGATTCACCATATCATGACTAAAAATAGGTATATCCCTCTTTTTCGTTTTTAAATCGACGAGTTTTTATTTTGGGGGGTTTTATGGTTCATAGTGCGTTGAGATATGGGGGGGGGGGCGTTAAACACATGATTTGAGAAAACCAAGTATACTCTATTTGGGGTTTATTTATGTTTTTTTATAGTTCAAATCATGTTTTTTTATTGTTTTTTACAGATATGTCACCCTTGATTCATGACATCTCAATTCAAATCACTTATTCCCCTCTTTTCTTTTTTAAATCGACGAGTTTTCCAAATGTTTGGGGTTTTTATAGTATGTACCTTTGTTGTTCTTATCTGTTCGCATGTCTTTACAAATATTATGTTCTATTGCGTTGCAAATGGATTTATACTTCATAATGCATATTTAATGTTTGTATTTCTGCATTTTTTATAAGTGTTCATTTCATATTTTGAGTGAGGATTAAGTCCCATCAAGGCACTGAATCACGTGACTTCCTATTTCTAACTTCCTTTAATCTTAAAGATAACTTTTGTAAGATGTGAGTGCAGATTTGAGAAGGCACCGCGTCGAGCGTGTTTTAGACTTGAGAAACGTGGTTGCGCCTATGTAACCGTCTATGCGGAATCAAAGTCTGTGTAGTTCGTGGGTCCGTACAATACCCCGGAGAGAGCTCTATTTTGGTCGTTTTGGTCCGTGGGGGATCCTAACCCGACGAGCCGCCTCTCGAATTCCCAATCTTGGTAGTTTCGGTGCATGGGGGGGTGCCAAATCCGACAAACCGCCTCTCAAATGCCCATATACCATATAATGAAACTATAAAAAGCCACCCATCATTATCAAACTCGTGACAGAGCTCCAAAGGTGATGGAGGGGAGGAGAGCTATATTTCCTCTCCTTACTTTACCCCCAAGACCATCATCCATCAAATGAGGAGGGAGACCCTCTTTTATAGGAAAAATGCCCCAAGTGGGATTGACACGTGTCATGTTCTCTATGGAACCAAGTGTTCAATATTTATGTTGCAACTTGTCACAATATATGTGGTGGCATATCAAATAATTAATTAAATCAGTACTAGAGCATTGTATAGTGTATATCATCAAATGCGGAGTATACGTAATATATTAATTTACGCATAATAATATTTCAGCCCGTGTAAGGCATGAATTGTAGTAAAACTCGATAATCTTTAATCAATATTTGATTAAATACGTGGGTTGATTTATTATAGTGTTGGTGGTTAATTCATTTAACCCCTCCCTACATTTTCCCCCTCGTAGACATAGTTGGTATGTCGTTGCCTCGGCTGAGACATATCAACTATGTGTACGAGATAAATCATTTAGCCTGTTCGACTAGAAAATCATCACATAACCATGTTTGGTGTGCTTATCATGCACGCACATGCATATATCATCTGTATGTAATTTTGAGGGCTATCTTTGCTTCCTCTACTTTTCATTTTGGAGGAGTATTTTGGGGGTTTCCCTCATTCCTCTCGAATGGGCATGTATCCATAATTTTACTGTGGCTTTGGACATTTCGAACAACAAACTTGCCAGATGTACTGGCCCAAGCAACCAATTGGTGCTTATATATAAGTATAGTGAATCTTTTGCAATTATAAGATTAAAAACCTATTTGAACGTACTCGACCGAGCAACCATCAGTGCCTCGAGTGAACTAGGTTTTTTAAACTAATATATTTGTAAGTGTGCCCATAAGTCAGGGTCTTTAAGCTTGCCTAGTAACGTAGGACTTTAGTCTCCTGTAAATCAGACTTATGCCTAATAATGTAGGCATTTTAAATCTCCCTTAAGAGGGTCATCCGTGCCAAGTAATATTGGGCTTTGGTGCCTAGTAATGTAGGACTTTGAATCTCCCATGAGCGAGGGTCAGGCGCGCCAAGTTATATTGGACTTGAGTCTCCCATAACCGAGGGTGGAGGCGGGCTAAGTCATATTGGACTTAAATCTCCCATAAATGACGGTGGAGGCGGACCAAGTCTTATTGGCATAAAATCTCCCATAACCGAGGGTCAGGCGGGCCAAGTCTTAGTGGCATAAAAATTTTCGTAACCGAGGGTTAGGCGGGCCAAGTCTTATTGCCATAAAATCTCCTATAACTGAGGGTTAGGCGGGCCTAGTAATGTAGGCGATAAATCTCCCATGTCCGAGGGTCAGGTGGGCCTAGTAATGTAGGACTTTATGAGAATTGTAATGCACCACTTTGTGCGACTTACAACAATACTTGCAAGGTTTGTGAGAACTATAATGCACCTATATGGGAAACTAACCACAAAATTGGTAAGGTTTTATGAGAAATATAATGCACCTCTGTGGGCGACTTACCTCGAAACTGGTAAGGTTTTGTGAAAACTATAATGCACCTCTGTGGGTGACTTACCTCGAAACTGGTAAGGTTTTGTGAGAAATGTAATGCATCTCTATGGGCGACTTACCTCGAAACTGGTAAGGTTTTGTGAAAACTATAATGCACATCTGTGGGCAACTTACCACAATTCTGGTAAGGTTTTGTGAGATATATAATGTACCTCTATGGGCGACTTACCTCCAAACTGGTAAGGTTTGTAATAATTTATCAAAGATGAGAAAAACTCAGAATTGGTCCACTAAATCATTTAAAGAATAATTTAGTGAATAAGCATGCTGAGTCACCTCGTGGTCAATGCTAAATATCAATTTGAAATTTTGTGTAGCTAGCATCATCATGTGGATAAATCATAGTTAGCATAAATCGAATACAAGATAGCACAAAAAGTTGTTCCGGACGACCATGGATACAGTTGCTCAAGAGGTTGCTCCGAGTAACAATGAATGAGGCAGCTAGAGTCACTAGGACGAGGCTGCTCGAGCCACTAGGACAAGGCCGCTCGAGCCACTATAGTGAGGCAACTCGAGACACTAGGGTGAGGCTGCTCGAAGCACTAGGGCGAGGCAACTCGAGCCACTAGGAGAAAGCTGCTCGAGGCACTGCGGTTAAGGTCGCTCAAGGTACCTGATCGAGGGACCGTGTGTGAGGTCGCTCGAGGTTCCTACTCAAGGCACCATGGGTGAGGTCACTCGAGGTGCCTTCTCGAGGCACCATGACTTGAGAAAAATTCTAAGTTCCAAAAAATATTTTTAGTTGTGACAAGCTACTCGAGGCATTAGGATGAGGATGCTCAAGGAGATACTTCCGAGGCTGCTCTAGGAGGTACCCAAGATGAGATTACTCGACGAGGTACCTTCGAGTCTTTTCAAACATGCTACTCGAGGAGGTTCTCCCGAAGCTGCACGAGGAGGTCCCTCCGAGGATGCTCGAGGAGGTTCCTCTGAGGCACTTGCTCGAGGTACTATGACTTGAGCAAATTTTCAGAAAAAAATATTATTTTTGCCAAATTCACTCTAAAAATATCATTTTGACATGACTGCTCGGAAATTCTATTATGACAATATTGCTCGAGTACTTGTTTGTATAAAGTCTTAGAAAAGCTCCCTCGTAGGATAACATAAAATATTCGCAATTTCAAGGAGTTTGATTTTTTCAAAAATATATATTTTTTTCTACTCGAGCAACTTAAATTCATGTGAGGATACAAATATTTTGAATTTTATTTTTGGGTGTATAAATAAAACACACAAATTAAATCCCATAACCTCCAAAATTAAATGAAATAAACAATATACTTTATTTGGCCTACTTTTCAATATCTCGCACCAATAATTTTTCAGGAATCGTGAGATATAAATAATATCATCCATAATTTTGAAAGTGATTTGGATGAGGCGTTCTTCCACTCCCACTGTATGCCTTTTTTTAAAATAAAAAAAAAAAAAAAAAAAGCTCGAGGACCTCATATCCTGGTCCTTCATAAAAACCAAAACCCACTAATTTATGACTTTAAAGTCTAAGGGGTCGTTTGTTTTTACCTCTTAAGTCTGAATCTGAACCATTCAGATTTAAGAGGTATCAAAAAGTGTTTGTTTTTTTAAATGATTAAGAGGTTAACGGTCATATTTGTCTCTTAATGATTAAGAGGTAGAGTTAGGTCTGAAGTCTGAATCTGAAGTCTGAATCAGTCTAAATACATTCATTCAGAAGTATATTCAGACGTAAAAACAAACACATTTTTCAGATTCAGATTTCAGACTTCAAATTTCAAATTCAGACTTCAGATTCAGATAAAAAAACAAACGCAACCTAAATGGTCTTTATTTTCAAAAGCCATGGCTCAAAACAAAAGAACTATTTACACATGAGTACAAAACCCATTTGGAGGCAGTTCACACATTTCAGCGTACGAGGATGTTTCGAAGTTTGCTCGGAGGTCAAACCGTCGAAGATGTGTAGTCATAGTGGCTCGTAAATCGAAGATGCTTCAGAAATTGCACAAGGTGGATCCATCCGAGATAGGTGTTCGGATATCAAACCTTAGTGGTCGCATTTTGATTTATCAGATGTAATCTCCTTTATGAAAACCATGGTGTGTTTAATTTCAGCTGGTTCGAGTCCCTCAGGTTATAGCTGTTGGGCAGCTCAGTTTTTTGGAGTTCAAGTGGTTCGGAGGTCAGAATCCTCGGAGATTTTTGAACTGGATCGGAGGTTGGTCGAATTTCCAAGGTTCCTCGAGTTATGGTTGTTCAGAGATCAACTGGTTCGAGGGTCGGTGGTTTTTGTTCGCAGCGTTTGATTTCACCGGTACATGCTCGGAGTTCGGGTTTCCTCGAGGGTGTTTCTAATTTGTTTGTACATACATGTTTCAGATATCACACAAGGTGGATCGGTGGTTCCCAGGTTCTCGCTGCTTAATGGTGCCTCTGTTTGGGAAAACACGGCAGTGGGTTATATTATCAGGTGGGGTCAAATGTGCCCCTGCTTTGTACCTGAGTTCGTTTCAACTGAGTTCCACCACCGTCGGAAATTTCTACGAGTTCTTTTTTTTTCTTGCTGTGCACAATAATGTTGACCGATTTGACTGGTTGGCTACGACAACCACATGTTGTACTCAACACTGTTGAACGGGATCTTTAATAAGATTTCTAATCTATTTTAAACTACTATTTAGTACATTTGTACATATGAAAAAGCATGTAGCTGGCGTAATATTCTGCGGCGCAAAATCATTTCTTGCATCAGATATTTTTTTACTTTCAGCTCACATAAAGTATAGTCAAATTGATATAAACTATTAAAATATGCCCACCTTTTATTCATGGACTACACACAAATAAATAATATCTTTATTTATGTGGTCAAAATTATGACTAATAAAATGTTTAGTCAAAATAATGCTGAAGATCAATAATAATAATAAATTTTTTTTAATAGCATCATCATGCGTATATTTTATTCATCTGAATATTTCAAATATTCTGAATGAAGATAAATGCTAGCAAATTTTTTTTGTATTCTAACAAACATGATTTGTGATATTCATCATAAAAATGATATATGGGATATCTCAACAAAACAAACAATACAATAAAAACAATAATACTTATCTTTGTTGAAGAAATGTGTTCCACCGCCACCGAGTTCTCCGTGTGTGCGCACGAGGCGTTATGCAATCGAAATCATGAATAGCTCCCCAGCGGAGTCGCCAAATGTAAGATGTGAGTACAGATTTTAGGAGGCACCGTGTCGAGCGTGTTTTAGACTTAAGCAACGTGGTTGTGCTTACGGATCCGTCTTTGCGAAATCTAAGTCTGCATAGTTCGTGGGTCCGTACGATACGCCGGAGAGATCTCAGTTTTGGTGGTTTTGGTACGTGGGGGGTGCCTAATCCGGCGAGCCACCTTTCGAACGCCCAATCTTGGTAGTTTTGGTGCGTGGGGGGGGGGGGGGTGTCAAATCCGCCGAACTGCCTCTCAAACTCCCATATACCGTATAATGAAACTATAAAAATATGCTCGTCACTATCAAACCCGTGACGAAGCTACAAAGGTGTGTGGAGGGGGGAGGACAGCTATATTTTCTCTCC
Organism: Sambucus nigra; assembly: GCA_949130495.1. Classification (NCBI taxonomy): domain Eukaryota; kingdom Viridiplantae; phylum Streptophyta; class Magnoliopsida; order Dipsacales; family Adoxaceae; genus Sambucus; species Sambucus nigra. Next base: position 252,645,757 of record OX422215.1, read on the forward strand.
TTACTTTGCCCCCAAACCATCATCCATCAAATGAGGGGGGAGACCCTCATTTATAGCAAAAATGCCCCAGGTGGGTTGGACACATGTCATGTTCTATATGAAACCAAGTGTCCAATATTTATGCTGCCACTTGTCACAATATATGTGCTGGCATATCAAATAATTAATTAAATCAGTACTAGAGCATTGTCTAGTGTATATAATCAAATGCGGAGTATACACAATATATTAATTTGTGAATAATAGTTTTGCAGCCCGTGTAGGGCCTAAATTGTAGTAAAACTCGATAATCTTTAATTAATATTTGATTAAATATGTGGGTTAATTTATTAGAGTGTTGGTGGTTAATTCATTTAACCCCACCCTACAACTTCTTATTTCTAAATTCTATTGTAAATTACTTTTTCTAACAGTAATTTCACGCATTTTTGTTTAGTAATCAATTTTTAGAATCTAATTTCACGCATTTTGTTATAGAAATGCAATGGACGTGGATAGAGAATTACCGTGGGGTATGATTTTGGGCCTTACTTTTCAACCTTTCCCATTTTATTTTTTACTGTCAATCACACTTTATAGTAGCGAACGTTGTCAAGCGATTCGTCAATATGGTTTCGACATTTTGACGTTTATGTTTACATCACACTGGAAAAGGCATACCAACAATCAATTTGGATAACTCATATTGAAATGTGATGTGATTGTTGCAATTTTTAACAGTGATTCATCAACCTCTATGTATGGTTGCAATTTGAACTGTAAACAACAATAAAAACACATGATTTACGTTTACTTTTTTGTTATAATTGCAATTTTCATGTTGCGTTCACATTCTCATATCAATATGTTTTTAAGTTTTGGTTTGAAAGTGGTAAAACAATCAGATAGCGGGATAAACTTTTTACCTTTTTCAAATAAACAAGTAGTTTCAAATTCCTATGTAGTATTGTGAGGTTTTGGACTTCAATATTGCAATTTGTTAGGAAATTACATACACTATTTTATTATATTAAGGTTTTGATCTTGCTATGTCTCTATTATAGATGTGTAAACTATATTCATACATGTTTTAGCATGATTTGGCTTCTAAAGGGCCTTTGGCTTTGACCCCTATTGTGTAGTTTAATTAAAGTTAAATTGAGAATATGGCTTTGGCTTTTGCATTTATATTGTGGCTCATTTGCTTATAGTTATTAACATTGGACCCTAATGTTTAGATTAATTAAAATTACTTGGGCTTCTTTATATTGATATTTTAATTATAGTTTTTCATGCTTTGTAAATCGCAATCACATATGAGAGTGCTTCAAAAATCACTACGTTGGCACAGTCTACTCACCGTCGGCTCAAGGTTTTATTCGCGTGCGATTCAACTATTTGATTCTCTAATTTTTTAATTATGTATAATGATTTTTTATTAAATTTTAAAATTGAATCAGTTTATTTTTTTGTAAACATGATCAAAACATTCTAATATGGGGTTTGGTCAGTGTATATTTGGATTGTGAAATTAGATTACAGAGTTATAAATTTTAAACTATGAAATTTTGTAGTTTTGGTGTGTATTAAGGGACTTAAGGACTTTGAGATAAGATATAGAGAACGCTGTAAAGTTTTTTTTTAAATGGAAGACTAGATGTCCACTTTAAAAAGAACACTGCCAGGACTTTGGTGTGTTTTAAAATAGAATACTGTAAAGTGTTCTAAACTAAACGATAATGGTATCAAACCATATAACTTAACTAACTTCATAATTGGAAGTCACAATTTATTCATTAAAATATCCTTATACTTATCCCCGAAGAAATAACCGATTTTTATTTATTTATTTATAGCAATCAGATACGCCAATACTGACTCTAAAACCAGTAGTAAAGTAAGGACTGCAAAACTTATTCCCTGATGAGCAATTTGATGAGCCAAAGTGGAGACCTCGGGCATAGGTGAGATGAAGAAGTGATGGCCATTAGTGGTCAAGGTGGCATTACTGCCAGAGGAAAAAATCAAATCAGTCAATAAGCCCTCAGCTTCACCAATGAACGGATGGGCCAGAAGCCCCCAACTCCTTTGCTAACTGGTTCGTAAAAACTCTTCCACATCCAGATGGAAAAGTAAACTGTGAATTGAACTAGAAACTCTATAATAATGTATTAAAATAAATTGTGAAATAAAATAATCCCAAACTTTACAGTGTTCTCTGGGTAAACTGTGTCAGTTGTAGGTTTTTGGTTTGTTTCGTTAAATGTAATTGGTGTTATAGTTTATGTGTCCTGATATTCATTTTAATATTTTTTTCTGGGGCTTTTATATTATTTTCAAGAGTCATTTAATGTATTCAAAGTGTGGGTTCCAATCCCATTTATTATCAAGAGTACCTTGTATTAATTTTTTTTTATATCAAGAGTACCCTGATTTGAATATTTCTATAGGTGTATTCTAATGAGGACGTCGCATATTGATTGCCTAAATATTTGGGAAATCAACAATTGTGTTTTGGACTTTGTTAGATCACTCCATGTTTTCCACCCAAATGCTCCACCAATGCACAAGATCAACATTTATTTATGCTTTTATGATTTTAATGGCACGGGATTTATTGAGTGGCAAGATCATTTTGTGTTGTTGAATGGCATTGTTGATGTAAAAAATTAGATTATCTCTAATTTATTAACCACAGATAAAAATAAGTAAGACAAAAGATTTTTAAAGTGGTTCAGGGTTATAATAATGGCCTACGTCCACTGTATTTGTTATTGCCGACTGTTTGCAGAATTCTTGATAATGGATTTACCAAGAAATTCCGGGTCCCCTGCTAATGAGGAGGTTACAATGTATTTATAGCCCTTGAGGCTGTACAAATGGAAGGACAATGCGCTGTTACCCAGTAGACATGTATATCTGTATTATATTAATGAGCATTTAATGCGGAATGGATTCTTTTGATTTGGTTACGCTGTACACTTATGTAGCTCGGACCGCTTAAGCTGCTCAACACGCTTGAGTTGCTCGGAGAGCTTGAGTTGCTCGTCACCCTTGAGTTTCTCGGCACTCATTAGTTGCTCGGTGGTTTTGATTTGTTCGTTCTGGAGTATTCGTATTTACCATGTAAATTGGCACGTGTCTTCATGTGATTGGTCCATATCAGAGGATTAAATTTGGTATCAACAGAAGCCCCCAATGTTTCACAGTTCGAGATTGAGGAGGGGTGTGAAACATTCTTCTCGAAATATGGCGGGATTAAATAGTCATCCTGAATTTTAGGAGCGTTTTCCTTGTATTTATTTCTTCTTTTGAATTCATAGAATTAGAATTTTTGAATTTTTCTAACTGCTTCGGTTTTCGTGCCTTTTTTCTCCTTTTAGCCGCCGGTAGCGCAAACGTCTACCTTGGTAATCATTGTTTTTTCTGTTCCCGAGGTAAAGTATTTAAACACGGCAAGAAATCCTATCGTATTTTACTTTTCAAACGTGTGTCTTCAAACTTTTCATTTCCTCCCTATCTTGTGCGTTCGTTTCCCCCATTGTTCGTTGTCTACTGACTCAATCTTCTCCTATAAGCTCTTATTCCTTTTCTTTTACTTATTCTGTTCATCATGGTTTACCCTGTTGAATCTCTTGAAAAATTTCGTTCTGAATTTTCAATTCCTTCATGGGTCACTTTGGAGGAACTCTCTGAACCTTCTGACTATTTCTCTTTGGCTGAGGGACATTGGTTCCCAAGTCTCTTCGTGGCCGAATGTGGCTTTTCTTTTCCTCCAAACCCTTTGTGTTTGGAATTCTGTCAATATTTTGATGTTGTACCTGCAAAAATATCTCCAAAATACCTAGAGAATAGTCAATGGAGTCCATAGGTTAAATCAGCTTCATGGAACCCGTTTAGGGATTCCAGAGATAATGTACTGTTACAGATGGGTCGTTAGTGATAGTACTTTTTACTTAAAAACTAGGTTTTTGAATAGGGCGTTAGTTGTCAATCTTCCCGATGCCAACAGGGATTATTTTGAACATGGAGTGGTTATGAAAAATTGGCAACATCCTCCCTTAACTGGAGATGAAGTATATAGAGGTCCTAGATGTCCTCCTTATGGCAATGGGATAGGTTATTTTTATTTTTATTTTATTTTTGAAATTATGCTTCCTTTGTGTTTGATAAAATGTATAATTGACATTTAATTTTTGATTATTTGCAGTTGATAGCAAAAGAAAATCTCCTAAGGAAAATGATGTCAATTTAAGGCATTCGAAACTTATCTGGAGTTTACACCAGTCCGTTGCTGACGAACATATCAGATCAGCCTCTTACTTGTTGTAGTATAAGAGCTATACTTCCTCCTTTACGGCTCGTCCAGTGGTGGTTGATATCGACCAAGTACTAGCTGCTGATACTAGTGTGGAAGGTTCTTCATCAGAGTCAAACATTCCCATTAGTAGTATAATGAAGAGAAGAAGAGCTCCTGCCTTCTTTGACAAATCAGACTCTGCCAAGGTGGAGGCCAAGAAAAATAAGCAGGATGTTCCAGAAGAAGGAACAAGAAACATTGATGCACCACCTCTAGTGGGTGTCAAGAAAGTTGTTGAGAAACCCCCAATGGCTCCGAGCAAGGCTGTAATTATTTCTCCTCCTAGTGAGGTAATTGTCATTTCAGCAACCAAGACTTCTTCTTTGGTCGAAGATATTCCTGCTCCTCCAAAGAAGTCAAAGAAAAGTTCGTTTGAGATACCTGCTGGACCTATCTCTCAGGCTTTAAATGCTGAGAGTGGTATTCCCACTTTTGTTCCTCCGACCTCTGCCCTGGGTTCTGTGAAGTCTTGGATCATCCCAGAAATCCAAGGTGTTGAAGATGCTCTTCCTCATGACAGGGTCACTGTATTGGCTGCTCAACATATTGCCTCAGTAAGTATTTAAGTTTTCACTTTTTACTAATATGTCCCTGTATTGACTCAAATTTTTTCTTTCTTCAGTTAGTGACATGTTTTAACAGTATTTTGAAGAAGGATGAGATTATTAAAGCTTCAAGCTCCTCGGGAGGTGTGGAGTAAGCTTTTGTTTATTTAACTCAGTCCTTGAAGGACTCTAGCCAAAAATATAAAGAAGATAAAATGGCTTGGGAGAAGCAAGCCAAGTCCATTGAGCAAGAGAAAGACTGAGCTGTGGAGGCCTCCAAAGGTTTGGAGGAGAAGATGAAAGAGTTTGAGAGGAAGAATAAAGAGCTTGGGGAGAAGCTCGAGAATACTGAGGAGCTTGAGAACAAGCTCAAAACTGCTGAAGAGGAAATCGGTAGACTTTATGAATTTGATCGCCAGAAGGTGGAGGTGGAAGGGAAGTTGAAAGCTGTCGAGGAGATCCTTAGGGAAAGGACCTCCTCGGATAAAGAAAAAAGGAAAAAGGCTATCAAAAAGTCCTTTAGCGCTGGCTGGGACAAAGGTTGGAACAAAGGACTAGCTGTTATGTCTTCTCAGATGGAGTTTGCTAGCCTTAAATACTTCAGGGATGGATGGGTTGCAGCTCTTCAGGAGTTAAAAATCGCTGAGAATTCTGACTTATTCCAGCGTCATGTTCATGGTCCTCTTCCCTCTCCTGGAGAAGAGGAAGAGGACGAAACTGCCTCAGAGGAATCCTCCATGATGATTGGAGATCCAGCTCCTCCTGTTCCAGTTGTTCAAACTTTCTACGAACAACTTCAGCCCACTAGTACCTTAGCCGAGCAACTGCCCTTATCTTTCGAGCAACCATCTTCCTCATCCCAGCTTTCCGAGGAAGTTGTAAAACACAAGGAGAAGGTGTACAGATGCTCGGGTTTTAATTTTGTTATTCCTTTCCAGTGTAATCTTGAACTTTGTACTTACCTTTTGATGAAATAAAAATTCAAACTTTGGGTTGTTTGTCTTAACTTTTTATTTTACTTGCTCTTTCTGCATTCTCATTGATTCTTTCTATCTCTTCTCTTTACTAGTTTATGGCTAGGATGGAGCTCTTGTCAGCTCACGATACTGAACTGATGAAAAAATGCAATGATTACTTCAAGGCTGGCCATGCAGATCTAAACGAGGCTCAAATTATTGACATCCTTGGTCCAAATTCTTCTGAACAAGTAATTGAAGCATATCAGTATTTAAAATGCCTGCTTGACCGAGCTGTTGCCAATAATGTGTCATACTATGAGATGATTGAGGACCTTTAAGGAACCATCAGGGAACTCCAACAACAATACAAGGAATCTCATCAGGGGTATGAGAAAAAATATCAACAACTCAATGCTGATAAAGGATATGATAAGTTCATCGCTATTTACGAGAAAAAAGAGAAAATTCTAAGGGTTGAGGTCGAGGAGCATAGGCAAATCGCGAAACTGTTGGAGCAGGAAAATAATGTTTTACGAGGAGAGATATCTGAACTGAAATCTGTAGCATCAACATCTGGAGCCTTGGTCCCTGTCAATGACGAAGGTTTCTCTTTTTTAGAGGTCGAAAATTCCAATTTGAGAGATGAATTGGAAACCTTAAAGAGGATTGGACCCTCTACTTCTGCTCGCGGACGAGCAAGAGCTTCTCGGGGACGAGCAAGAGCTGCTCGGGTTACTATTAAAGAAGCTAGAACGCAAGCAGCCTTGGAGAATCAAGCATTCCAGTTGGTGGCGAAGAATCAGGCTTTGTCATAAATGTCCAAGAAGATTCTGAACCTCGACGAGCAACTTTCCATACAAAGCTCTTCCTTGGATAATAAAGAACTTTTAGTGAAGAACCTCCATGAAAAACTGGAGAGGTTAACTTACCAGTTTCACAAGCAGCCCAGAGAGTTTTGGATTGCTGGATATAATGAAGCTCTTTATCATCTCGATGATCGAATCCAAAATTCAAATAACGAGGGTTACAAGCAAGGATGGCTAAATGCCCTGGGGGTGTTAAAGTTGGAGCAAGGCCATTATCTATGGGATTATTATGACCCTGGATTGATCGAGTTGCCCGTGCCACCTTCCAAACTTGATATGAGCTGGATTCCTGCTCGAGCAATTCCCCAATGCTTAATTTTCAAGTATCTCGGTGACTACAGTCTTCATTCTAATTTCAAGATATCTCGCCCGGAGAACTTGCTTGATCGACCGTCTGTGATGAATGTGAGGATGCTTCGAGATCTGAACTTCATAAATTCCCCTTACGCCTTAGATGATCCTCCTGCTGGAGTAGAACCTGTTTCAAAGGCAGAGGGAAAGAAACCAGTAGAATAGGATCTTTATGTAATGGTTTTTACTTTTCACGGCATATGTAATCCTTCTCGATTTGAATGAAAAGTTTGTCTTTTGGTATTTTATTTTCTTCTAAGTATTTTTGAAGAATGTCTTTATTTGTGCATATTTTGATATATCCATTATGTTTTACTTTTTGACCATAGTGACTCATCACTCTTTGATCTTAAGCAATAAAACGACTTACATCCCATGGTCCTGCCAACCTGGATTGATTTGCTGACCAACCAGAACTGGAGGTTTTTGTTCCCGACCAACAAGAGTTGGAGAAAATTGATTTTTCCTATCAATCGAAGTTGGTGGATTTTATTTTACCGACCAACCGGTTGATGGATTTTTGTTACCGACCAACCGTAGTTGGTGGATTTTATTTACCGATCAATCGTAGTTGGTGGATTTTTATTTACCGACCAACCGTAGCTGGTGAATTTTTATTTACCGATCAACCGTAGTCGGTGGTACCAACCAATCGTAGTTGGTGGATTTTATTTACCGACCAACCATAGTTGGTGGATTTTATTTACCGACCAACCGTAGTTGGTGGATTTTTATTTACCGACCAACCGTAGCTAGTGGTACCAACCAACCGTAGTTGGTGGATTTTATTCTGAACTTGATGCGTAGTGTGTAGCACTAATAATTCAAAAAAAAATCATCAAAAGAAGAAAACTGGATAAAACTTTAACACTTTATTCATACTGAAAATAACTCCATTACATAGAAACTCATACTACTCATAATACTTGCGTAGATGTTCTGCATTACATGCATTCTTAAATTCTCCTCCTTCCAAGGTTTCAATCCTGTAGGTTCCTGGACGAACAACTTTTGTTACTCTGTAGGGTCCATGCCAGTTAGCTTCCAGTTTATTGTGCTTTTGAATTACTTTCTTTAGCACATAGTCTCCTTCCTTCAAATCACACTTTTTTACCCTCTTGTTGTAAAACAGAGATGTTCATTGTTGGTATGCAGCATTCCTGATTGCTTCTTCTTCTCTAACTTCTTCGAGCATATCTAGATTCAATCGCCTCATCAAGTCACTGATAGGAGAATTAAAATTCAGCACCCTGTGTGTGGGGAGGCCCAACTTGGCAGGTATAACAGCTTCGCTTCCAAATGCCAGCATGTACGGAGATCCTCCTGTTACTGCTCGAGGTTTAGTACGATAAGCCCACAGCACAGAATGTAGCTCGTTAATCTAATTTGCCTTTGCATCACCCAGTCATTTTTTTAAACCATTCAGTAGTGTTCTGTTCATCACCTCAGTTTATCCATTGCTCTGGGGATGGCCTGGTGCAGAGTGGGTTTTCAATATGTTTGACTGGTGACAATATGCAGCAAACTCCTCGTTGTCAAATTGGGTTCCATGATCAGTAATGAATGCATGGGGAAGACCATATCTACAAATGATATTCTTCCAAATAAATTGATACACATTTTCATATGTCATATCAATAAGAGGCTCAGCTTCCACCCACTTAGTAAAGTAATCCACAGCGACCACGAGATATTTAAATCTTCCCCTGGTCGTTGGAAGTGGTCCGACCAAGTCTATTCCCCACATGGCAAATGAATAAGGACACTACACCAAATCTGCACTATTGTCAAGGTCATTGACCCTGACAAATCCAACTTGTCAAGGTCAATGACCGTGACATTTTGAGGCGAGACAATTTTTTTGTCACGGTCGTGTCACGGTCATTGACCTTGACACAAAAATCGCATTTTGTGTCACGGTCGTGCCGAGGTCAATGACCGTGACACGTTTGTCACAGTTTATAACCGTGACAAAGCCGTGACCCTTTTTAAAAAAATTATCACGGTCATTGACCGTGACAATTCTGGGCAGAATTTAAAAAAAATATGCTGGGCAGTATGGCCACTGCCACTGCCCAGCAGTATATTTGTACCTGTTATAGCAACGTTGTACCTGTTCCAAACATCATATATCCAAACAAACTAAAGATAATGCAAATATATATTCATGACGATAAAATCCAAATATTCAAAATAGAAATAATATACATGACGATATAATCCAAATATAATTAAAATGGACAAACTTAAAAATAATGTTACTACATGTCTTGGGTAAATGTGAGGAGGTGAGTAGGCCACACGACATACGAATTGACGCACCCACTAATATACGTCGTGCCGCATTGTTCGCGCAACCACAATAGGGAGTTCTCCTTCCCGGGTATGACATGCGTGACGAGCACCCTGGACTCTATCTGTTGAAGCGCACGTCCATGAACTATTCCACCCTCGACGATATTCGGGTCCCTCAACCCCCGCCCTATCCGCTGGCCATCAAATACGTCCAATATGAACACGCTCGGCCAACCAAGTGTCGACATTGGTCTGTTGAAGGGCGCCAAATAGGGAAGTGGATCATCGAAGTACGAACGTGTCGGTGAAGAAGCAGCTAGGTCCACATCCTCGTCATCCCGTGCCTCGTCCTCCCGCTCCTCCTCATCCACCGGCTTCTCCTTCCCTTTCCCTTTCCCTTTACGGTCTCCGCCCAACGTACGCTTCATGAATGCGTACATATCTTGGACCTTCGCCTCCAAACGGGACAGCTTCGCGTCGTGTGAATCCACCGTTCGAGCCAACCCGGTGTCGTTCATCTCCAATCCGATGATCCTAGATTTGGCCACCCGCGAGTTCACCCCCCTTGTCCTCCCCTTGCGCTCAGAGCCAAGCACTTGGCTGAGTGCATCTTTGGACAAAGATGCCTTGTCGGCATCAGACTGTGACTCATGCACTTCCTTAATCTTTGCCTGAAACGACAAAAAGCACATGATTAGTAAAATAAGTAAACTAAAAAATTATAACGTAATTAACAAAAATTAAACTATCGGATTACTTACAATCGTGGCCGCGAAGCTCGGGGACACCTCCTTGTCCTTCCCCTTCTTCGTCCTAAGAGCCACATAAGTATCGAGCCTATGTGGCTTACCCCCTGGCCCACTCCCTACCCCCTAAAATAAAATAAAGTAAAGTAAAGTAAAATTAGTATCGGCCCCGCAAAGTAAAATAATGAAGAATAATATATTTCTGTAGTTATAGAAAAATTAAATCTTACCTGCATCCTATGCTCCACCTCGGCGTAAGAGGTCCGGCCGGAGTAGTGTACGTCCATTTTTTTTACCCGATTTTCCCTCCCCGATTAGCGAGATGCCAATTGTCGATCCTCGATCTCATTGTCAATGAACTTCTGCCATTGTGCCAATGATGTAAGGACATTTTTGTCCATTAGCAATTTATTATGTCGCACGCTGTTACACCGTTGAAGAAATTCAAGATTCATACATTCATCAACGGATCCAAATATCAAAAGAAGAAGAGGAATCAAAGATTGACAGCCGGACCGATCCGCCCTCTACCCGGACCGATCCGATTGCTGCAGATCCAGTATACCCCGGATTGAATGCAAACCGATGAAGCCTGGCAGCGAACCGATCCGATCATCAACGGACCGATCCGCTTAAGAATAAAAGAACCGATCCGGTCAACTGGACCGATCCGCCCCCAAGCCGGACCGGTCCGCCTGGGATAAACTTCGCCAGATCTGCTGAGATTTTTTAGGCTCAAAGTTTTCTTATTTAAAGCCAACTTCGGGGAGTTGTTTTTTAAGACTTTTCAAGACGATATTCAGAGTCCTAAATACTCTAAGTCTTCACCTATTGAGCCCTAGACTCTAGGTTTTTGATTCACACAATTGCCAATCCTTTGTGAATCTTTTTGGTAACCTAAGAACACAACTTTGGTTTGTTCAACCCTTGTGGAGAAGCCGTTCTCTTCTTCATTGCAGCCCTCCAGCCGCCGACATAGGAACCGACACCTGCGGGTATTTCTGTGTCACACTGTTTCTAGCCGTTGCTTTGAAGGTTTACCGAAGACACCGTGCGTTACACTTGTGGGCGATTATCAGGTTGTATGTAAGTCAATGGTCTTGTAAATTCTTTAAAGTTCTAGAAATAAAAGGTTTTGCCCTTCGGGGATTTTTCCTTAACTTTGTGTCGCATGCTTTATATTTGATGGGTTGATTTAGATGCATGTTTAAGGGCTGAATTTATTTGATTTAAAAGTAGACTCTAATTAAATAAGGGTTACTTAGAATCTTGCGAATTTTATTTAAATCGATATTACATGCGTTCTCAAATTGGTATCAGAGTAGGTTACGCTAATTTATTGCGTATTCCTATTTTCCGCAAAATCGTGTGATATTGATTTTTTTTGAAAAATCAGTTTTGTGAAAAATCGCAATTTTTCCAATGGAACGCCCGTTTAATGAGGAGCCTATTTTTGAAAATATTCACGACCGTGCTGAAAATTTAAAAAGTCTGAATTTGAAACTTTGCAAAAGAATTAAAGTTTTGGAAAAAGAAAATTATCGTTTTAAATCCGCGATGGATCTTTTGCAAACGGTTCAAAATCAAAGAGATTTTTATCGTGAAAAAGTTGTTTCCTTGCACCATGGCTTTGTTTCTTTAAAATTGTCCAAGAAGGAGAGTGATGAAAGGGTCCTATTTTTAGAAAACGAATTAGAGGACCTTAAAAATTCGATGGTTTGTGTTTGTGCCAAAGATGAAAGAAATATTTTAGTCAATGAGTTTGTGGCACGTGAAGAGACTCTTAGGAAAAAGTTTGCTTTAATTGAGGGGGAGCGAGATAACCTTCTAGGTTTGATTGATAATTTGAAAAAGGCGTCCCTTAATTTGGAAGAGTCTAATTCTTTGCTTGAGTCAAAAATTTTGAAGTTAAAAAATGATTTGACAGACTCAAGTAGGTTTGATAGTGATGGTAATGGCTCATCGTGTTCTCATGCTTCTAGTGCTAAAGCCAAAACCATTATTTCTTTTAGAGGGTCAATTAATCCCAAGGACGTTAGAAAAGATCACACTTTAGGTAACATTCCTCCCGTTTACACATGTTCACATTGTGGTAGGAAAGGTCACCTTAGGCGTTTTTGTTTTGATCTTGGAAAAAGTCCTAGGAAGTTTATGTCTAGTGTTCCCGTGGTTTCCAAAGCCCCCACACGATGTTTCACATCTATTTGGGTTAGAAAATCACTTTTAGAGGCACTAGATTTTAGACAAGTTGATTCCCGGTTGCTTGCACATGATTCTTCACTTGCCATATCATATAGATGATTGTGTTTGCATGTTTGTCATACGCTAGTTATGCTTTTTGATATATTTTTCCTAGCGTTGTGACATGTACTTTTTGTATATATTTTTTTGAAAAATTTTGAAAAATACAAAAAGATTTTTGTTTTTTGTTTGCACCGTTTATGGATGCACACTTAGGATAACCAAGTCACAACATCATTCCATTATTTTCATGTGACTATTTGATAGTGTTTTGAGGCAATAGGTCAATTCATCCATGTGCTTTATAATGTTTGGAGTCATTAAGATGTAATTAAGTGTTACTTCCTACATGTTTGACTCATGTTTCCTTTAATACACACATGCACGGATTTGCTTGATTATTGTGCTTGTCTTATCACATGTTGGTTGGGTGTTTTCACTTCAATCCTGTCCTTAAAACGTACCAAGCGCGATAAATTTTGATAAGGATTTTGTGCATTTAAAAACCGTTTTGTGAGTTTGTGTGCATTATTTTGATAACGGGGAGTGGCTGCAAAAGGTAATCATCTATCCTTTGCGCAAAAGCCACCGTTAAAAAGGACCTAAAAATTGAGGAATTTTATTATCCGAGGTCCAAAGAGGTTAAAAAAGCCCGAAAAAAAAATTGAAAGGCAATAAAAAGATATTCATGACAAAAAGAGGCCATTTAGGTTTTTGCACCAATTCTCCAATGTTTGAGAATTTAGATTACCTCTAAAAGAATATATATATGAGGGAGTTTGGTTGGAGAATTAAAATGGGTTTGCACGTCCTTGAAATTCTTGAAAATGCGCCATATAGTTTTGGACGTTATTGGTGTGGAAATCACTTTGACTTTGATTTGTTGATTTGCATAAGACGATGTCATCTAAATTCAACAAACTTTTACACCTAAGGATACCTTTGATGTTCATTCGTTAGGAGTACACGTATGCATCGTGCACATATGATTGATTGAGTTGATTTACCTATCGAATGTGTTCACACCCATTCATTCCATTTCCATGACTTGGTTGTTTGAGTCTAAATCCATGGTATGATTTTTGTATCATTTTTGTTCATGTTGGTATCTTATCTTTGTATGAAAAAATTTGAAAAATCAAAAATAGTTTGTGTATTTGTTTTGTATACCGTGACACCCCGATTTTGCTTATTTGATTCATTCTTATCATTTGTCTATTTGGGGACATCATAAAAAGGGGGAGAAAGAATTATCATATTATGGGGGAGTTTGAATTTTGGGGGAGTTTTTGAGATGTTGCTTCTGTTTTTATCATATATTATCTCATTTCAAACTCGATATGTCACTTGGTATTTTCCTTTTTCTCATGTGTGTAGGTACTACATGGATTATCATTGGATTGCACACCCTGATGAGAAAAGATTTGAGATTCCTGAAAGAGTTGAAGACCAAACGCTGTAGTCTTATTCAATTGTATCTTTCCAGTTTTGGGTTCATAGAAGGGTAGATTTGTATAGGCATTTTTAGTTGTTTTGATAATTCGGATGTTTTGTTTTTATGTATGTACCGGCATAGACATAGGGGGAGATTTGTAAGGACATTTTTGTCCATTAGCAATTTATTATGTCGCACGCCATTACACTGTTGAAGAAATTCAAGATTCATACATTCATCAACGGATCCGAATATCAAAAGAAGAAGAGGAATCAAAGATTGACAGCCGGACCGATCCGCCCTCTACCCGGACCGATCCGATTGCTGCAGATCCAGTATACCCCGGATTGAATGCGAACCGATGAAGCCTGGCAGCGAACCGATCCGATCATCAACGGACCGATCCGCTTAAGAATAAAAGAACCGATCCGGTCAACCGGACCGATCCTCCCCCAAGTCGGACCGGTCCGCCTGGGATAAACTTCGCCAGATCTGCTGAGATTTTTTAGGCTCAAAGTTTTCTTATTTAAAGCCAACTTCGGGAAGTTTTTTTTTAAGACTTTTCAAGACGATATTCAGAGTCCTAAATACTCTATGTCTTCACCTATTGAGCCCTAGACTCTAGGTTTTTGATTCACACAATTATCAATCCTTTGTAAATCTTTTTGGTAACCCAAGAACACAACTTTGGTTTGTTCAACCCTTGTGGAGAAGCCGTTCTCTTCTTCATTGCAGCCCTCCTGGAAAGGGAAAATTCCATCCGACACACTTGTGGAGAAGCCGTTTCTCTTCTTCATTGCAGGCCTCCTGGAAAGGGATATTTTCAGCCGCCGACATAGGAACCGACACCTGCGGGTATTTCTGTGTCACACTATTTCTAGTCGTTGCTTTGAAGGTTTACCGAAGACACCGTGCGTTACACTTGTGGGCGATTATCAGGTTGTATGTAAGTCAATGGTCTTGTAAATTCTTTAAAGTTCTAGAAATAAAAGGTTTTGCCCTTTGCGGATTTTTCCTTAACTTTGTGTCGTATGATTTATATTTGATGGGTTGATTTAGATGCATGTTTAAGGGCTGAATTTATTTGATTTAAAAGTAGACTTTAATTAAGTAAGGGTTACTTGGAATCTTGCGAATTTTATATAAATCGATATTACACGCGTTCTCAAATGAGATCGGCTCCTTGGAGGGGACAGATTCACGCCATGGGATAATCGACTCTCGTGTTTTCCCAAAGTACCGTGCCCGCATATTTTTTTTCCACGACTTGAGTTGCTCCCTAATCTGCTCCAACACGGGATCGCGTAGCTTTGGATCCAAGTTGAATTGTTCCTATCAAACAAATACAATGTTAGTTGCGAATAAATATAAATATAAATATAAATATAAATATAAATATAAATATAAATATAAATATAAATATAAATATATTACCTATAGTGCCGCCCAAACAGCTAACTTGAGCTCATATGGCACCTCCTTCCAACTCATAAATTCCGGGCCGATGACCGTCTTTAGTAGCTCGAGGGATCTCGCTAATAGCTCCGATTTGTTCTCGACGGTAATCCCAAATTTTCCATACTTGGGGAGCCTAGGGGTGGAGGAGCCCTCGTCGCCTCCGCTACCACCGAGCCCAGACGACGTCATCATAAACAGCATCATCATCTTCGCCTTAATATCTGAAGGAGACATTTGCTGTAAAAAAGTGTTATTAGTACAGATAAAAAAAAATGTTAATAGTACACATACACACACCCCTACCCCACCCCCACCACACACACGCACACGTCATGCCACTTTTAAAACTAACCAACCCAACATTTCATCAATTAAACTAACAATTAAAGTATACAATTATTAATTTACTAATTTACAATGAGGGGCAATCCTACTTTCATATGAAATTGGCACTAATTATTAATTTACTTTCATCTAAAACTATACAATTAAAATTACAATTAAAGATATACAATTGTTAAAATTGCCCCTCCACACCCCCCACACCCCACCCCCACCATACCCCTTGCCCCCCTCCCCCCGCCACGCACACACCTACGCACACACACACACACACACACCCCACCCCCTCCCCCCACCATGACCGTGACAACTATATTTATTGTTTATCAATAAAATTATGACATGAGATAATTATAATTGGAGCATAAATTTCATTATCATTAAGGGATAAATCCAACCAAGTACAGAGATTCTACAAATTAAAGTGAGAATTAAATTTAAGACTTTCTAACAACATGCATGTGTATGGATTCTACATAGCTGGGCACGAAAGTAACTAATGATATTCCTAAAAACATACATAGTTGAATCTCTGTTAAAATTTTTTGTGAATTTACTAAACTTTTTGTGAACTAAAGTAACATTTTGTGAATTTACTAAACTTTATATAATATTATCAAATTCTGTTAAAATATTATCTAGGGTTTTACCTAATTGAATTAATTTCATGAATAAAATTATTATCAATTTAAATATTTATATAATTAAATTTAACATATGAATTCTAGAACTTTTCTAACATTTACACAATTCTAACTATCACTAACCTTGCATTCATACTAAGGTTTACATAGTTTTAACAAATTATAACAAAATATTATCATATTTTTAGTTAGAAAATTCCACCCCCACCCCCTCCCCCCACCACACCCCACCCCCACTACCCCCCTCCCCCACCACACCTGCACCACCCCACCCTCATTACCCCCTTCCCCCTCCCCCACCACACGCCACCACACACATATATACACACACATACACATATACATATACACACATACACATACACATACATATAGAAATGAAAGAGAAAGAGAGGAAAAAAATATAACTTAGAGAGAGAGAGCAGAAATCGCGAATGAGAGAGAGAGAGGGGGAAAACCAAAAAAGGTGGGAAAAAAGAATCCTAGGGCTTTTTTTGCTGGAAAAGTTATCACGGTCGTGTCAAGGTCATTGACCGTGACACAAATCTCGCGTTTTGTGTCACGGTCATTGACCTTGACACGATCGTGACAAATAATTGTCACGGTCTTTGACCGTGACAAGGCCGTGAAAAGTAAATTTGTCACGGTCAAAGACCGTGACAATTATTTGTCACGGTCATGTCAAGGTCAATGACCGTGACACAAAACGCGAGATTTGTGTCACGGTCAATGACCTTGACAAGGGTGGTCGGCTGAAAGGTGACAATTTGGCCATTTGGTGTAGTGGGGGAAGTAATAGGTGTTAACAATGCTTGGGGAGTTCTTCGGATAGAAGAGAAGCGTTGACATTTGTCACATTTTTTGGCATATGCTATACAATCAGCCCTCATCGTTGGCCAATAATATCCCTGCGTCATTATTCTTTGCAAAAGCGTCGGACCTACTACATGGGCTCCACAGGACCCTTCCTGGATTTCTTCAATCAAATCTCACCTCGGAGTGATGCACACATCTTTGCAGACCTGCTATAATTCCTTGTCTATATAAAATGCCATTAGTTAATACATAACGAGCAGCTTTAAACTTCAGTTTCTTGGCTGCGAATTTATCAGTTGGTAAAACCCCCTCCTCAATATAGGCCCTGATAGGAACCATCCATGATGGTCCTAAATCAAGGGCAATGAAGTTCATCTCTAGATCTTTATCAATGTTCCGACTAGCCAAGAATTCTATCGGGATTGTTCTTCGTAGCTCGGTGCGCGTGGCTGAGGCTAATCGAGCTAAGGCATCTGCTCTTGCATTCTCCAATCTTGGTATTCTAATCAACTGTACTGCGCTAAAGCTTGATACCATCTCCATTGCTTTTGCATGATATTGGATCATTAATTCTCCTTTTGTTGCATACACTCCTAACATTTGATTTACAATCAACTGTGAGTCACTGAATGCAACGATCTGCTCTGCTTTCATAGTTTTGGCTAGATTGAGACCTATGATCATAGCTTCATATTCAGCCTCATTATTTGAGGCCTTAAATTGAAAACGTAAAGCATACTCCACATCGATCTCATCGGGGCTATTCAAAATAACTCCTGCTCCACTGCCTGTAATGCAAGAAGAGCCATCTACATATAAATTCCACACAGGTATCTCATAATCAAACTCTTGGTCAGACAGAGTTCCTCGGTGGAATATTTGATGCTTCCTTATATCATCCTTTAGCACTTCTTGTTGCTCATCGACCAGCTTCTCTTGCTCGTCTACAGACTCAAGTTGGTCGTAATTTAAATTTGATGATCCTGTAACATCCAAAGGCTGGTCGGTATTCAATTTCTGCTCTCTGAAAGTAGCAGGATAAGTGAACTCTGATATAAAATCTGCCACTGCCTGCCCTTTGAGAGACGATTTAGGCTCATAGATTATATCGTATTCACCCAATTCTACCGCCCAGTACATCAATCTTCCTGATTTCTCTAGTTTGTGCAGAGCTTGCCTTAACGGCATGTCTGTATACACAATTATAGTATGAGCTTAGAAGTATGGCCTCATCCTTATACTTGCTTCGATCAACGCCAGTGCTAACTTTTCCAACCTTGGATATCTGATCTCTGCTCCTCGGAAGTCTTTGCTAGTGTAATAGATTGGTTTTTGCACTCCATCCTCCACTCTTATCAATGTCGAGCTTACTACGTTTTCTGAAACTGCCAGATACAAGTATAGTATTTCTCCCATAACTGGCCTGAACAACAATGGAGGTGCTCCCAGGTATTTCTTCAATTCTTAAAAGGCCTTCTCGCATTCATCATTCCACTCGAAAGTCTTTCGGAGTGTTTTGAAGAATGGTAGGCATCTGTCGGTTGCTCATGATACAAACCTATTAAGTGATGCAACTCGCCCTATGAGACTCTGCACTTCCTTCTTCATTGTTGGAGATCGCAGTTCCAATAGAGCTTTGATCTTGTCAGGATTTGCCTCGATCACTCGTTGATTAACAATGTATCCGAGAAACACGCCTTCTCGTACTCCGAATATGCATTTGGTGGGATTCGGCTTCATTTGATATTTTTCTAGTTGATCAAAGGTCTGGTCTAAATCAACTAGATGATCAGCCGCTTTCTTACTCTTCGTCAGCATATCGTCAACATAAACCTCCATGTTATGACTGATTTGCTCCGCGAACACCTTATTCATCAGTGGCTGATATGTCGCACCTGCATTTTTAAGTCCAAAAGGCATAACATTATAACAATAAGTTCCCCTTGGGGTAATAAAAAAGGTACTCTCTCTGTCCTCAGGCTTCATCTTAATCTGGTTGTAACCAGAATAAGCATCCATAAAACTTAATAATTCATGCCCCGAGGTAGCATCCACCAGTTGATCAATTCCGGGCAAAGGAAAATGATCCTTTGGGCATGCCTTATTGAGATCGGTGAAGTATACACACATACTCCATTTGTTATTTTTCTTCTTCACCATCACCACATTAGGTAGCCAATCAGGATATTTGACATCCTTAATAAAACAGGCTTTTTGGAGCTTCTCGACTTCTTCTTGTATAGCTTGGTTCTTTTTGGGGCTGAACACTCTTCTTCTTTGTTTTACTGGCTTGATTTTCTTATTCACATTAAGCTCGTGACATAGGAAAGCTGGGTCTATCCCTGGCATGTCCTCGTGGCTCCATGTAAAAGTTTGTTTTCTGCTTTTTAGAAACACTATCAACTCTTATTTTATTGACACATCTAGCGAAGCACCAATTTGAGTTGTTCGTTCTGGATGCTCATCATCCAGAATGATATTTTCAGTAGCCTCCATGACCTGACCCTTAACGAGCTGAGATTCATCTCTTGGGTCTAAAGTTTTAATCTCTGCGTCTTCTATCTCATCAACCTGATAAGTGGTAGTCTTCTTTCTGGATTCTTCACGCTCTTCTAGCTCGGCAGATGAATAGTAGCATTCCCTATCTATTTTTTAGTCGCCCTTCACCACTCCTACTCCAAAGTTGGTTGGGAATTTTAAATATTAATGTATTGTAGATGGTACTGCTTCAAAAATTTTCAAACCTACCCTTCCCATAATGATATTGTAAGCTGATTGGACATTTTTATCCATCACAAAAAATCACACTCTTTCTGTTCGACAAGCAGGCCAAGCCCCGATGAACATATCCAACTTGATCGTCCCAAGTGGAAAGACTTTCTCGCCAGTAAAACCGAGGAGGGGCCGATGATATGGCTACAACTGGGATAGCTTCAGGTTCAAACTATCAAAACATGGGTAGAACATAATATCTACCGAGCTGCCATTATCCACCAATACTCACGAAATCATTACTTCCTTCGTCCTCATTTTGATCACCAATGGGTCATCATGAGGATATAACACACCTACGAGGTCATTCTTAGAGAAACCGATGACCAGTTTATCTTTATTTACCTTCCTCGGGCGATCATCTTTAGCTAGATTTATCCGTTGAATATAGGAACAAGCTTGAGCCTCATTGAGGTAAGCTTTTCTCTCTGCAATAAGGTCTCCTCCTCCTGCGTCTCCACCAGTAATAACATTGCAATCAAATGATCCAAAACGGATAGAAAATACCTCACGTTCTGGCTGTTTTGGTCTTTTGGGGAGATCGGGGTTGTCTTGATCATCATCCAGGTATTCTTCATGATTTCTCTTCTTATATTATTTTGCTCGACGAGGAGATCTATACCTATGACTTGCTCGGTCGTTGCTCTTTCCACCCTTTCGACGATCCACATACTTGTTCAATTTTCCCCGCCCAATGAGCTCTTCAATTTCATTCTGGAGAGCTATGCAGTTTTTGGTCGTATGACCATGATCCTTATGGAACTCACAATATTTAGATTTATCCCTCTTGTCAGGATCTATCTTCATTTTTTCAGGATAATTTAGCTCCTCGCTGTTCTTGATCTCTTCCAGAACATGGTTTATGTCTACTTTTAAAGAGGTATAGTTTCCAAATTTCTTTAACTGTTCTAATGCTTGCTTTGCTTTTGACTGCCTATTACCTCCATTGTTCTTCTGTTCTTTCTTCTCAGCTTTGTCACCCTCAATCTTGGTCTCTTTGGTGTCCATATTCTTTTTCACAGCCATAGCTTCCTCGGCGTTCATAATTTTGGCTGCCTTTGACATTAACTCTACCATGGTTGTAGGCGGATCTTTGGCCAGGGTGTAGTACAATTTATTTGGCAAAAGTCCACTCATCAGAGCAGTGATTGCTGTCTTCTTTTTGTAATCAATAACTTCGAGTGGTGCTCTCACCTGCCTTCTTCTAACACTTAACAAGTGTGCTACTCGTTTAACTGGTTTTGCTCCAAAATAAAAGTTCCCAATAAAGAGCTCAGCTAGTTGAAAGAAAGTTGCAATCTTCCCCCGAGGAAGATTATTGTACCATATTTGAGCAGATCCAGTGAGAGTTACTGAAAATGCCCTGCATCGCATCTCGTCTGTAACAGCATATATATCAGCAGCTGCTTGGTATTATTCTATATGGAGAACAGGATCAGTTTTTCCATCATATTTTGGTGTTACTACCAGGGCTTTGAATTTTGACGGTGTGGGGAAGTCCATAATTTCTTGTATGAACGGTGTTCCTCGGACAAAAGACCTTTGTAAAGGATTCTTGGCCTTAGCCATTTCCCCTAGTTTTTCCTACAACCTTTGAATAGAGCCTTTCCAAGCATCATTTCCTTCCTCGATCCTATTAGTTCGAGCAACTGATCGTGTTGAATTAGCCTCTTGGGATCTTTCATGACGAGCAGCTGGTCGTGATTGGGCAGAGCCTTCTTTCATGTAAAATGATTATTCAGAGTTCCTCGACACAATCCTGGGAGGACTTCTATTTCTCCTAGGACCTATACAATCAAAAGGAGAGACTCTACTCAACCTTTCGAGAGCACTTGTCCTCTCTGGAGATAGAGTGATGTTTTGCTGAGTGTCTGTAGCTCGTATCGAAGAAGTCCTCCCAGGCTGATAAGAAGGATCATTAGATCTCTCAGTACGATATGAATTGGTGCGTCTGGACAGAGATTCCTCGGGGAATAACCTTTGCCTATTTCGCGAAGAGACTAGACGAGTATTTCTCTAAACGCTTCGTTGTCCTGACTGGGATGGTGCTCCCCCTGGATAGTTTGCATGAGTTGTCGCATGGTTTCTTGCATAGTCGTCTGGCCTTGAGCCAAATTAGCCATTATTCCAGCCAGATCTTGGACACTTGGAGGAGTAGATGGATTCGAAGAAATTCCAGCATTTCGATTGCTGGATTCAGGATGATCAGCCATTGGTGATGAATTGTTTTGGTGAAAAACGATAATTACAGTCGTTTCCCACAGACGACGCCAATCTGTTGATGTAAAAAATTATATTATCTCTAATTTATTAACCACAGATAAAAATAAGTAAGATAAAAGATTTTTAAAGTGGTTCAGCCTTATAAGAATGGCCTACGTCCACTATATTTGTTATTGCCGACTGTTTGAAGAATTCTCGATAATGGATTTACCAAGAAATTTCGGGTCCCCTACTAATGAGGAGGTTACAATGTATTTATAGCCCTTGAGGCTATACAAATGGAAGGACAATGCGCTGTTACCCAGTAGACATGTATATCTGTACTATATTAATGTGCATTTAATGCGCAATTATATCCTAGATTCTTTTGATTTGGTTACACTTATGTAGCTCGGACCGCCTAAGCTGCTCGACACGCTTGAGTTGCTCGTCACCTTTGAGTTGCTCGACACTCATTAGTTTATCAGTGGTTTCGATTTGTTCATTCTGGAGTATTCGTATTTACCATGTAAATTGGCACGCGTCTTCATGTGATTGGTCCATGTTAGTGGACTAAATTTGGTATCAACAGGTATGGTCTCGCTTCTCTATCTTATTATTTTTTTCTGTTTAATTGTTTAGTCATTTACAGTGTCAACCTTGAGCTATCACGTTCACCATCTCAAACCAGCCACGAGGCAAGAATACTATGTTTTACTATAAATCACATTTATTGGTGTTTTAACCCATAGTTTTTTACGATTATAGATTTTATGTTTCATATTTTGGTGTTTAGAAATTTAACTCAGGAATAGTTTATGATCTACTTATGTTATCTCACTGTTTCTTTCACTTAATATTCCCACTCTCACTATCCTCTCACATTTCGTACTCAGGTATATATAAGGTTTCGTTCACTTTCTCTCACATTTCTTACTCACTTTCTATTACATTTCGTACTCAGGTATACATGTTGGTACGTACGACGACACCTCTCCCTTCCTTCTCATTCCCTCCCCTCCACTGTTCTCCCCAAACTAGCTCTGCGCTAGCTCCTCCCTCTGGCACAACCCCCTACCCTACTCTCCCCAAAACAGTGATTCACATCACACAGACAGGACAAGAACAATATCTTTCAAGTTTCAAGTAGGTAACTTTGAACTTCCTATGTTTAATTTTTCAATTTTGTATTCAACCTGTTAGTTACCCAATGTGTAATCATTCTGATATGTATTTTTAGTATTGAAAAATGATAAATGGTACGTATTGAAAAATGGTGTAATGAAGAATGTTAAATGGTATGTAGTTTTGTTGGGAAGTTTTTGTGAAATGATTAGTGTGTTGTTTATCCTTTCCTTTCGTACAATTAAAGTATTGAAAATTTCGTGTTTTTGGATAGTTTAAGCGGGGTAAATGTGTTTGGATATCATCCTTGCTCGGGACTTTTGTTTAAGTTCTATTATTTTTGTGATTATGTTATTTTATTCATCTCTATAGATCCTTTAAGAAGACATTCATATCATTTTAGAAAATTTTAGTTAGGCCCAAATTTGTACCAAATGTGCTTTTTTATAATATCTTTTGCAAAAAAATAGGGTATGACCATATCATGTGAACACAGATTTTTTGTTTTATTGGTTTATTTTTAGGGTGGGGGTACACTAGTGATAGATAATGTGCACATCTATTTTGTGGGGTGGGGGTAAACTAAAGCTAAATATTAAACTTATTTCATCTTCACCGTGTTTACTTCTACTTTTAATTTGACAATACAATGTTTTTAACTCTAATATTATAATTTTAATTCACTTATCTATTATTTGTTATAAAGTTATTACTGATATTATGTGTGGTGATAATTAACCTCAACACAAATTATAAAAAAAATGCAGCCACTAGAAAAATAAAGAACACGAATCAGAATAATCACAATCATACACAACACAAGATATATGTGGTTCGGCAAATTGCCTACGTCCACGGTGGTGCTTTCAGTATGGGGGTGTTGGGTACTCCCACGTTAGCCCACTATTCCTAGAATATCTCATGAGAGATTTTAGGAACGGGATGGGTTGTTGTTAAATAACTATGTTTGAGGCTCTGGAGTTTAGGCCAAACTCTTCCTATTTTCAATAGGCCTCAGTCCGGATACTTCTTTGGGCCTACAAAAATGGACGAGGTACCCACAATTGCCCCTAAAAATTTTGGGTCACAATTTGGGCTCAATAATTTTAAATGCTAGATCTGATGGAATTTTTATGAATTGAGTGATGCTTTGGGGAGTCAAACGTCTCTTTCTAAGAGATTTATGAGGCATATCTACTTCATTCTCCATGCGTCATCATTGAGAGGGCTTAAAACTGTTTGAAGGAGCCATTTATGACGTCACCTCACAAGTTTCGCACTCTCAAGATATCTTTTGCTTCTTACTGCGTCTTCTCAGTTCCATATATCTCCCTTCATCTTTGAGATTTTCCTTGTCTTTCCATCTTCCTTGCTTGTGGCCTCACGCCATCTCAAGATTATTTTCATTTCGTAAGTCTTCCAAACTTCTTCTCCTTTCTTTTCTGTTCAAATTTCGTTTTTATCACTGCTAGGGTTTATTTATGGCAAGAATAGATAATAGATAAATAGATGAGTTTAGGGAGTTTTACAACATCACCAATTAGGTGGACATTGAATGTGCCCGTGTTCCTTGCAATGTTCGAGACATTGAGGATGAGCATTGGATTCGTGTTCTCCTGTTGTCTCGGGGGTTTAACCTTTCCCCTTAATCGCTTATTTTTACACTTCTTTAGTTATTTCTACATAGTTCCTGCCCAATATTCCCCAAATATTTGGAAAATTGTTAACGGCGTACATAGGATCAATCGTCTTTATGGCACCAATTTAGGTCTTGCTGAAATTTGTTACCGCTTTACCTTTTCTCAAACGAATTCTAGTCTCCTCTATCTTAAAGACAGGGTGTTGGTAGTCAATCTACCTGATTCCCATAAGGACTATTGGCATGAAGGCTTCATTACCAGGAATTGGTAGTTCCCTCCCCAGACCGGGGAGGCGAGGTACAGGGGACATGAGATTCCCTTTTACGGGGAGGAGTACATAGGTAGATATTTTTCTTATTTTGCTCATTGATTTTCTGTTAGTGTACTTTTTTTTCTTATGTCCTCCGTTTTCCCTTTTCAGCAAAGACGAAGAACTTGGAACCTGCACTCTACGAAATCTTAGCTACTGAACTGATAAAAGCTTAGAAGATAAGGGAATCACTGGCTGATGGTGATCATCTGAGATCAGTTGCTTTCCTTTTAGAGTACAAGAACATCGGAACCAGTTTCATCGATCGACCTGTTGATAAAATTCCTCACCTCGATATCCTCGAAGAGGTCCCTGTTGAGCCAATTCAATTAGACGAGGAGGAGAGAAGCTCTGGTGACGGTAGTGTGGAGACTAACAGAGGTGGAGCTGAGGTGATTCTAGCAAGGAGAGTTCGAGTGGTGAGGCATCTTCCAATTCAGAGGAGAGTTCACAGAATTCAGAGAGTTCAGAGAATTCAAAAAGTTCCAGTGAGGAGACTATGGATCCCCCTATGAAGAATTTAATCCAGGATGATGATGAGGACAATGTTGCTCTGGTTGACAGGCTGAAAAACCAGATGTACCAGAGTGGGGATACTGCCACTAAATCCCAAACTATGGCTCTTGAAAATGAGAGGAATAAGAAAGAGGAGGCATTGGTGAGGGCGAGAGAGAGAGAAGGAGGAAGAGAGGAAGAAAGAGCAAGAGAAGAAGAAGGTCGAGATGGAGAAGAAGGAGAGAGAATAAGAAAAAAGGAGAGAAGAGGCGATGATAAAAAAGGGACCGTCTTTGGTGCCTTTGTCTGACTCAGTTGAGGGGGCTTCCGTCGCTCTTTCTCCTCAGTTGGCTCCGATAGTGCTCGAAAGAGCAGTCATGCTAGCAGACCGCCAGAGGTCGTCAAGCATAGGGACCAACTAGTTAACCCCAAAGGCGAGTCAGGGGCTAGCCTTGGTAAGTCTATTTTTACTTCTCTATTCTTACAATCTTTTTCTCCATACCTTCTTTGCTAATCATTTTCTTACTTTTCTGCAGTTTGTGTCTGATCTCATCGTCCTCTATCACAGTCGCGACGAGCTGGCAAGGAGAAATATTGAGCTAGAGGTGAGCCTGAAGGTTGCCAGTGCTACTCAGAAATCTTTTGATCTTGCCTTGGCTGAACCTAACAAAGTAAAAGAGGCAGCGTCTAAGGAGCTAGAGGAGATAAGGCAGTTCTATGACTTAGTCTACACGAGCAAGCTGGCGATCATCGAGGAGAATAAAGTGCTCGCCGAGAAGATAAAAAAGTTGGAATTCGAGCCGCCACCATCAAGGAGAGCTCTTATAATGTTGGGTGGCTCGCAGCATACGTGGATGCTAAGGCTCAGATTGGATACATCGTTCGTTTTAACTTCAACAAAGGTTGGGACAGGGCTTTGCTCGTTGCTGAGGTGGATGCTGATTCCCTTCTCTTTAACGAGCACGACCCTAGCCCGAAGCCTATTGTAGATGGAATGCCTTGTCCTACTCCCAATAAAGGTGTTCCAGCTATTCCAACTACTGCTGCTAATGCTCCCCTTGATCAGGGAATGGTTGTTGTTCCATCCGAGGGAGGTGCACAAGAGGCTGCTGCGAATAAGGTGAAGTA
Source organism: Sambucus nigra (assembly GCA_949130495.1). Classification (NCBI taxonomy): domain Eukaryota; kingdom Viridiplantae; phylum Streptophyta; class Magnoliopsida; order Dipsacales; family Adoxaceae; genus Sambucus; species Sambucus nigra. Next base: position 252,672,466 of record OX422215.1, read on the forward strand.
ACCAACATCCTCTTAGAAGACTGAGGTTGCCATCTAGTTTTCTTAGGGGGCCTTTATATTTCTTATATTTCTATTGCTCTCTTTTTCTTCTCACTGATGTGCTTGAAATATTTTGGTCTTAATGAAATGGAGTTATGTTCCTGTTCATATACTGATTTATTTATTCTCGATGCTTGTATGATTTGTAGCTTAACAACTTTGAGGAGTATATCCCGACTACTTCTCGTCTAGGCCAAATCCTTGGCACTAACGTGAGCGACCAAGATCATCGTGCCTTCATAAGAATTTTCAAGTCTCTGAGAGCAAGTAACCGGGACTATAAGAACCAATCCGATTTGGTTGCTAAGTTAAATGATAGACTTAAGGAGATGAGTGAGATTGGTGCCTCTACTCAAGAAGAGGTCAATGCTCTAAAAATAAATCTCCTAGAAGCGTCTGAAATTAACTTGGTTAGAGAGATGCTCTAATAAGAAAATGATACATTGAAGTGTGAGCTCGCCCACTTGAAGGATAATGCTCCAAGAACAGCTTCGTCGCTTATCCAAGGTTCTTCATCATCAATGATACAACGAGATGGAAACCTTCCCAGCAATTCTCAGAGGGAGATTTCTAAGCTGAAAGGGGATGTCGTTCGAGCCTATGTGATTGCAGTCGGGCTTCAGCGAGATGATAATAGGTTGAGGTAGTAGTTTGAAAATGGTCCTTGACAGACGTGGGCGAATGGCTGCGACCAGGGTTAGACTGATGCTCCAACGAAGTGGAAGGAGATCGAGGAGTTATCTTTCGTAAGAGGGTAGTTGAGTGCCCTCAGGGAGTTATAAGTTCCCAGGAACTCTGTTATCTGGTATAGGCATGAAATCTCTCCCTAAACTTTGATGTCGAACCCGTTTAGATGGGATGATCGATGGCAAGATAACTCCTGGAACCGAGTTTAGATGAAGTCGAGAAGGAATTCGTTCCTTACCCAGATGATGGCCGAAGAGCACGAGTAGCTGACTACCTCGCTCAACAACATGGTCCTCATTAGGATTTGAATTACTTAGCATATATAACTCTTTGTACATGTAATGATGTAATAAAATATATATGTTTTAGGCGATTAGCCGAGTAAATATGTGTTTTGTTATTTCTTATTCTATTAGTCTCTCGTTCAGTTATCTTGGGCTCTCCTAGCCGATTAGATATGACTTAGGCAGAGTTATTATCGAGTGAGTAAACCCCCAGTCCAGTATGCTTTTAGTGTACCATTCTACCATAATTTAACTTTTAAGTTATGTCGTGACACTTCCTTAGGCCTAAGTGAGTCAATGGCGAGGATACACCTAGTATCGAATATTCTATCCGAGCAGGATTTCTGAGCCAGACATTGTTGGCGACCAACCTGGGTTGGCCATGTTTCCTAAGGGTCCCCAGTAGGGAATCATATGTTGTCAGGGTCAAGCTAGGAGGTCATTCGTGTTAATTGACGAATTCCAGAGGAGGGTTACTACTGACCCTGCTATAATAAGCTTCTCGTGATCTTAGTTTTGTATGTTGAGAGGAGAGCATGTAACTTGGAAAGAGTGCATACATTATAATGTAGTTGAGAAAAACCAACACTTTATAAAATGCCACTGCCAAACAAATCTTATTAATTAGAGAAGAATTAAAAATTCAACATTGAGTTCAAAAAGAAAAAAGAAAACTAAAAGTAGAATTTCTTCAAATTGGATGCATTCCAAGCTCTTGGTATCTTCCTACCCTCCAACGTTTCTAAGTGATAGGATCCTTATAGGTCATATTTTATGACCTTGAATGGTCCCTCCTAGTTTGGTCCTAGCTTGCCATCTGATGGTTTTACACTGCTACCAAGAACTTTCCTCATGACGCAGTCCCCAACCTGGAATGATCTTGGATTGACCTTTTTGTTATATTGCTTTGCTAGCTATTGCTGGTAGGCTGCTAGTTTCACTAAAGCCAACTCCCTTCGTTCCTCAACTAAGTCAAGTTTAGCGATCAATATTGTATTGTTCTGGCCTTGGTCGATCAGAGTGGACCTCATAGTAGGGGGCTAGCTTCCAAAGGGATAATTGCCTCCATCCCATACATAAGTGCGAATAGTGTCTCTCCAGTTGCTCGCCTTGGAGTGGTGCGGTAAGCCCATAGGATGTGGGGTAGTTCGTTTACCCATGCTCCCTTAGCTCACTCTAAAGGCTTTTTTAATCCATCAATCACTATTTTTTTGGAAGCCTCAGCATGTCCGTTGCTGAGGGTATACCATAGAGCTGAAGTAGTGCCTGATCTCGTGGTCGATGCAGAAACCCTGGAAGAGGCCACTCTCGAATTGGGTTCCATTGTCAGTGATTATAGTCTTAGGACTCCCAAAGCGAGTGAAGATGTTCCTCCATATGAACCTTATCATGTCTACGTCTCCAATGTTTGCTACTGGATCTACCTCTATCCATTTGGTGAAGTAGTCTGTTATGACTAACAGATACTTGCGATTACCGGTTGCAGTTGGTAGAAGGACCACGACGTCCATACCCCATTAGGTGAAGGGTCATGGGCTAGTAAGTGACTTCAGGTCGCTAGGCGACTGGTGAGCCATAGGTACGTGAAGTTGGCACTTTTTTCACTTTCAAGTACAGATTCCAGCAACTTTCTACATGTACGACCACCAGTACCCTTCTTTTATTGCTCAAAAATCTAGTGACCTTCCCCCACTATGACTCCCATAGATTCCCTCATGGAGTTCATGCAGGACTTTCTTAACGTCCTTTGGATGAACGCATTGGAGGTAAGGGGTAGTGAAAGATCTCTTGTACAACTTGCCCTCAGGAGAAAAGTGAAAGCTAACAGCTTTGACTCTTATCTGATGAGCAGTCTTCTTATCTGTTGGCAATACACCATTCTTTAAATAACCTATTACGGGATCCATCCAAGTGGGGATTCTCTCAATCTGGAGAACGTGCTTTACATTCGACAGTTCGTTGATCTGATTGATACTTGGCTGGGTAAGGAAATCGATCTGAATTGTCTTCTTCTAGTCAGAGTCTATTGCTGAGCTTAGGTCTGTTAGGGCATCAGAATGGTTGTTATGTTATTTGGGAAACTACTGGACACTAATGTACTCAAAGTTGTCCATCAACCCTTTCATAGTGGCGAGATAGGTTGCCATCCTTTCATCTCTTACGTTGAAGTTGGACACCAATGATTGTTGTTGCTCGGATGAGTAGTTATCTGACCCGTGTCCCTCAGTTCTTTGAGATCCACGCCTTGGGCTCCCTCCTCGGCTGCGAGATCTTCTCACCTGATATGAGTTCAATAATGACGTTACCTTGTATTGCGATGGAGTTCTCTCTCCATTTTCTTCAGTTTCCTTTTGAGGTGAGAATTATCAGCTTCCTACTTACGAGTGGCTTCCTCTTTCTCTTGGAGCCTGGCCTCATAAGTGTCGATCAGTATGGAAACTTGTGTAGACCTACCTGGTCCCTATCTTTCTTCTGACGCTTTTCGTTCTGGGCGAGGCCATGGGCTTGAGCGTCTAACTGTAGATCTAACACTACGAAGGATAAGTTTCTCTTAAATATTCCCCGCTTGAGGGGCAATGCTGATGTGACCAGACATTTTAGGTTCTTATTGGTGAAGACTTTCTTAAATAAAGGAAGAACAATCGCTTCCCACAGACGGTGCCAATTGTGGTACAATTAACCTCAACACAAATTATAAATAAATGCAATCACCAGAAAAATAAAGAACACGAATAAGAATAATCACAATCACACACAACACAAGATATACGTGGTTCGACAAATTGTCTATGTCAACGATGGTGCTCTCAGTTTGTATTTCTCTTTCCCCAGGGGAGTATTTTTGGTATATACCCTTTGTCTCGGGCGAGGGATTCAATATATACAGTAGAACTTCGGAGAGTGGGGGTGTTGGATACTCCTATGTTATCCCACTATTCATAGAATATCTCATGAGAGATTTTAGGAATAGGATGGGTTGTTGCTAACTAACTATATTTGAGGCTCTGGAGTTTGGGATGAACTCTTCCTATTGTCAATAGGGCTCAGTTCGGCTACGTCTTTGGGCCTACAAAAATGGACGAGGTACCCACTGTAACACCCCGTACTTTTGTGCATTTAATATTTAATTAATTCGGGATTTTAAATTACTGGTGTGTTGTAATTTTAATTGAATTAATTATGACAATATATATATTTAAATATTAATCGAGGAGTAAATGGTTAATGTTTAGGGATATTTATTTACTAAGTGAATAGTAATAATTTAATTACGTCATTTCGGGTATTAATGACGGGGTATGCACTTATTCCAGCCGGGAGTCGGTATAGACTTAATGGGGTGTGAGATAAGGATTTTTATAAATTAATTCGGATGTCAATTCTGACTGCGCGATTGAGTCCGGATGGGTCGAGTTAGTCAGAAAAGAGTACCCGGGGGTAGTAATTGGGTCTCGGGGTATTTTTGGGCATAGCCGGGCCCACACGGGGTGAGTTGGGCCACTTTAATTAAGCCCATTAGGTGAAAAACGGGATTAAGGGTTTTTAACCTAATGGGGAGATTAGAAAATCAGCAACCATCAAATTCTAAACCTAGGGTTTGAGAGGGGATTTGGGGAAAAACAAATCAAGAGCAAATTGGAGGTGTTTGGAGCCAAATTGAGGGACTACGCCAACGGATCAGACACTACGAACACTTTTAGGCAAGTGGTTAACTGTTTTGATTCTTAAAGCATGATAATCAATTCATATCATAGTAATGTGGGTATGAAAATCCATTTTTGGGTGTAAATGGGTACAAATTGGGGATTTTGTTTTTCAAACACTTGAATGAGATTCAAAGTAAGATTTAGATGGGTGATTGATATCTGAATATGTATATATGATTTGGACGAAAATTTCAGAACATAAAAGAGTGGAAATTGAATTTGGAATTTGGGATTTAAAACTAACTAAATTTTATGGTGTAAGACCCATTTCGAAAATTATGAGTTAATTAGAGAAGTTGATTATCTTAATGGTCTCTATGATTGGATAGGATGTGGATTAACCATGTGTAGATGATGGAATGATGTAATTAGAGGTTTAAATTCTGGTTTAGAAACCTTGAGGTTCGTTAATGGTGGAAAACAAGGGGGAGGCAGACCTGTAACGAAGGGGTCGATCGATCGATCGGGGGCATCGATCGATCGATGGTGGGAAATTTTGCCCAGTTCGGCCTGGGTGAGTTATAAGGGGAAATTAATTTATAAATTAAGTTTCCATATGTTTATTAGTGATAAATAATTATGAAACAAATATTCCTAGTAATTATGGGAAAGAGTAATTGGGACTAGGATGAATTTATGTGGGACATTTAATGGATAAAATTGAGAGACTTTATTCCAAAATAGTGATGTACGGATCAAGTGAGTAAATCCGGGTATATTGGTAAAGCGACCCAAGGTAGTGAATTAAGTTTGGAGATAAACTAAATAATTTTGAGTCGGGATATAGACTCGGGAAATATTAAGTTACGGGCCAAGTAAGTGAGTCTGGGGACAACGGTTGAGTGACACCAAGTTATTAAATTAAAAAGAGTGATAATTAATTTAAAAAGATTCGGATTGTAGACTCGGGTAGAATTAAATTAATAAAGGTGTTAATTAGTTTAATTAAAGTCGGTTTGTAGACTCGGGTATGATTAAATTAAGGGGTGGGATAATTAGTTTAATCAGGATCGGATTGTAGACTCGTGAAGGGTACTTATTAATTAATGTGATAATTAATTATATTAGAGTCGGACCACAGACTCGGAATTTGGGTTGATTAATTAATTTGTTAGCTAATTTGATTAGACTCGGGCGACAGACTCGGGGAGGTATTAAATTAAAATGTGTGTTAATTAATTTAAGGAGAGTTGGACCATAGACTCGGGGAAAGTATTATATTAATTAAGGTGTGAATTAATTATATTAGAGTCGGACCATAGACTCGGGAAGAGGATAAGTTATTAAGTGAGAAAATTAATTACATTTGAGTCGGGCCACAGACTCAGAAACTTACAGGCAGTGTATGGGATTTTGAGTACATGGTAAAGCCGGGGTTATTAATATATATATATATACGGTGTAGTGGTAGTATATATATATATTTGTATGTATTGTGTGTGACATTAAATTACAGGCAGTGTGCGGGAGTTTGAGTACACGGTAAAAACCAGGGGTTCATAATATATATATGCGGGTAGTGATAGTATATATATATGTGTATATATTGTGTGTGATAGTAAATATCAGTGACTAGATATTTATTCAATTTAAATACTCTAATGCTATCAAGGGAGGTTGCGCGATGTGGGTGAATCCCCTAGCTTGAGGAGTAGGGCGAGTATATCCCCAGGTCATAGCGTCCGGTATATATGGGTGAGAGATTTATCTCACTTTTAGGGAAGGAATATGACCGCCTCCACTTCGTTATATTTTAGTCCAAGTTGGTGAGCGATTCTAACTTGGGGAAACTAGGTTTTGCGAGCACACCTAGTGAGATAGCATTTTAGAGGGAATCATCCGATGAGGGTATACTCGGAAGGATGGATACGCGTATGATATATGTGTGGATGTTAGTAAAGGTACGTATAATATAGTAGTAAATATTATATGTAGGTGATAATATAGTGCGTGATGTATTTACCTTATATAACTCGGGTTACAGTTATATGTTGTTAATTAATGAGAAATTAATTAAGTTAATTATTGGTGGAAATAATACAGTGTTTGACGTATGTACTTTATATAACTTGTGACACGGTTATATGTTATTATTTAAGAGGAATTATTAAGTTAATTGTGAAATAACTTATAATTCAAGAAATTATTATACTCGGGTTAGAGTAGTATGGCAAGGGAAGGTTATACCAGGACTAGTTGCATGGGATAGTACAACTAGGTGGGGTTAAGGTAACTGATAGGTGTGCACATTAGTGGAGGGGTGAGAATGTCCACAAGGGAGTGCGACACTAACTTAAATATGAAGCGCATTCATGCATTTTAAATTACTGCAGTTAATTCACTTGCTAAATATTTTCAAAATGTTTTGGGTTCTAACCCTTGCTATAAACTATTTTCAAAACCTTTTAGGTGCCCAGCCACAGGGACGCCAGGATTAATATTCTATTCCAGGGACACGGAGCTGCGGCATATGTGGATGCTAGCAGGAGTTTGGATTAGACGCATCATTCGTTCATTCCTAGAGTAGGAATCTTGTATCAGTTTTAGTTTTATTTAGGGCTTGTCGCCCAGACTTCTCGGTACAGTTTTCAGATGTTGAATATTTGTATTTGAATTATTTCTTTCGTGGCCGGTGATTTATTCGGCATGTTGTGTTTTTATGATTCAGTTCTTTTTCATTCAGTTGTGTGAATGGTTTATATATTCCGCATGTACTGTTTTGGTTTTATTAAAAAGTTAAAATTGGCACCAGTTTTTGGAATACTAGGTGGTTAGTAAGTTTTAAAAAGTTTTCGACAGTGATGCTAAGGATGATCTAACTGGGATTCCTGTTTTAATTTGGTATAGGACTGATCACCCGGTATTTTATTAGGCGGGGTGTCACAGATGGTATCAGAGCATCAGGTTCTAGTGTCCTTAGGATCTGTGCGGCTTTTCACGTTTCTGCTTGACAATCTTTGATATAGAGCCTTATTATAGGATTGTTGTATTCTCATACGTATGCGCATATACGTTCTTCCGCGAAATTGATATTTGAGAGTGAACTCATACAAAATTCGATTCTCATTCCAGATGATGCCCAGGAGAGAGAGAGCAGCTAGGGAAGCAGGGGGAGATAAGACGAAGGAGGCTCGTTAGGAGCAAGAGATACCGTAGCAACGGCCAGGGATGAATTTGGCGGCATAGGTCACTGAAATAGTGGCACAGGCAGTTGGAGCAACGGTGGTCACAACGGCAGGGTACTTTCCACGGGATCAGCCACAAGTGTTAGTGGCGTCGGATGTTCAGACTCACACAGGGTCGTCGGGGTGGAAACAATAAAGAGAGGTTATTTTAGCGGGAACCCACCAGAGTTGCGAGGGGGTTCAGGTGTAGTACTAGCGTGTCAAGGAAGAGAGGTATCCAGCGTCACCTACGCATGGGAGATTGCGATGGGGTGCGGAAGTAAAGGCTAACCACTTTTAGTTAGTGGGAGTGGTGCTACAGTGGTGGGAGTCAATCACCACAGTTGAGGAAAGGGACACACTAGCTACTGCCGAGTTTTGGGGGCGGTTCGACTGCAAGTATTTTTCCTTCAGCGGTTGAGACCGAAAGGAGGAGAAAATTTTGTGAGGTGACTCAAAGGGAGGCCGTTTAGTGGCCGATTACGAGGAAGATTTCACTCGTTGGCAAAATTTTTTACCGGATGATGGTAAGCTAGGAAAAGAGAAAGAAAGCAAAGTTTATGGATGGGTTAGTCTGGAGAATCAGACAACATTTAATTGAAAATTCCGCATTAGTAGATTATACTGATGTCATTAACGCAACACTCCGGCACTGTCGGGAATATCGCTTCCACGCGAAAAAAAGCGGGAAGGGAGTGGGGATTAACAAGTCGGATGAGGCAGAAAGGAACAATACCAGTGGGGTATCCCAGCAGCAGACTGGGGGAGACCAAGGGTAGGATTTTCGGCAGGGGAATTATGCCACACGATCTAGAACTGGAGGCTACCGGCGGGATGGCCAGGAATTTCAACAAGGTTGGCATGGAAGGGATCAGTGGCAGGGTGAACATATTAGAAAATGTTTCGTTTGGGAAAAGCGAGACACATGAAGAGATATTGCCTTAAGCAAGGCGAGAGTCAACTACAGGACGATGTCCTGGATGTATAACCACTAAAGCAAATCACGGGTGCATTCGGGCAGGGAGAAGCTACTCCGGAAATCGAGAACCAGCCGTTGCAGCTGGAGTATAGAAGTAATTATTTTGCCCTAGGGGCATGGGGTATATTGTTGAGTGACAAAGAGGATGTCACAGTATAAGACTTATTTTTACTAGAATTCGCAAGTGAGTCGAACTTAGTGGGTGCGTTGGCGGTAGCAGCCATAGCATGTGGGTAAACGTTTCCGTAGGGTAGCGGAGTTCCTTAGTGTCCTTCATGAGAGAGTGGAGGCGTACACTGAGTGATTGGTTGAATTAGGCAAGGAATTTCTACTTTCAAGAATTATGGGAGTAGGGATGAGAATACTTTTTAAACATCGGTTGGATAGCGATGGAATTTAACTATTGTGGATAGTGGAGTTAAATTTTGGTGTACGCGACACCAGGGTAGGGTTGGTACTAGGTATCACCAGAGAGGGCGTATAGCCTAGATATATGTGGATGTATAGATGTTGTATTGCGTGGTGCGATAGCACATAGTGAAGTTTTGTGTCCTCACATTTTATCCCAGTATGTGGGGATGTGTACTGAAGTGAATCAGGGTGGTTAAATTTATTTTCAAGCAAAGAGTGATAGCTCGGGGTTTATTTTGCGCAAGGACTAGTGGTAGTAAGGGCGCGGTATTTCATGTTATCTTCGGTAGCATAAGGGTAAGCGTATATACTTTTACGTTGAGAGGCAAGTATTTATGGGGAGATGGTTGGACGTAGCATGGGTGGAGTACCCGGGCAGTAACTATATAGGTATATATATATACAGTTAATATGATTACGGGTTCGAAGTTATATTACGGGTTACGACTAGCACAGTCGGGTAACTTTCGTGCGGTACAGCGCGGGGATAGGGTGTATGGGCACCCGGGTTAATTAAGGCAAAAATTTTGTGCGGTTAAGCACGGGTATAGGGTGTATGGGTGCCCTGACAAGGTTTAAATGCATGCTTGTGTAACATATGTTTAGAGGCGGATGTGATAGATATAGCGGGCTCGGAGGCACTTGACTAGTGAGTAATATGTGAATACTGGATCACTACGTTTATCTTAATTTCGAGGACGAAATTCCTTTGTAAGGGGGGAAGTATGTAACACCCCGTACTTTTGTGCATTTAATATTTAATTAATTCGGGATTTTAAATTACTGGTGTGTTGTAATTTTAATTGAATTAATTATGACAATATATATATTTAAATATTAATCGAGGAGTAAATGGTTAATGTTTAGGGATATTTATTTACTAAGTGAATAGTAATAATTTAATTACGTCATTTCGGGTATTAATGACGGGGTATGCACTTATTCCAGCCGGGAGTCGGTATAGACTTAATAGGGTGTGAGATAAGAATTTTTATAAATAAATTCGGATGTCAATTCTGACTGCGCGGTTGAGTCCGGATGGGTCGAGTTAGTCAGAAAAGAGTACCCGGGGGTAGTAATTGGGTCTCGGGGTATTTTTGGGCATAGCCGGGCCCACACGGGGTGAGTTGGGCCACTTTAATTAAGCCCATTAGGTGAAAAACGGGATTAAGGGTTTTTAACCTAATGGGGAGATTAGAAAATCAGCAGCCATCAAATTCTAAACCTAGGGTTTGAGAGGGGATTTGGGGAAAAACAAATCAAGAGCAAATTGGAGGTGTTTGGAGCCAAATTGAGGGACTACGCCAACGGATCAGACACTACGAACACTTTTAGGCAAGTGGTTAACTGTTTTGATTCTTAAAGCATGATAATCAATTCATATCATAGTAATGTGGGTATGAAAATCCATTTTTGGGTGTAAATGGGTACAAATTGGGGTTTTTATTTTTCAAACACTTGAATGAGATTCAAAGTAAGATTTAGATGGGTGATTGATATCTGAATATGTATATATGATTTGGACGAAAATTTCAGAACATAAAAGAGTGGAAATTGAATCTGGAATTTGGGATTTAAAACAGATAACTAAATTTTATGGTGTAAGACCCATTTCGAAAATTATGAGATAATTAGAGAAGTTGATTATCTTAATGGTCTCTATGATTGGATAGGATATGGATTAACCATGTGTAGATGATGGAATGATGTAATTAGAGGTTTAAATTCTGGTTTAGAAACCTTGAGGTTCGTTAATGGTGGAAAACAAGGGGGAGGCAGACCTGTAACGAAGGGGTCGATCGATCGATCGGGGGCATCGATCGATCGATGGTGGGAAATTTTGCCCAGTTCGGCCTGGGTGAGTTATAAGGGGAAATTAATTTATAAATTAAGTTTCCATATGTTTATTAGTGATAAATAATTATGAAACAAATATTCCTAGTAATTATGGGAAAGAGTAATTGGGACTAGGATGAATTTATGTGGGACATTTAATGGATAAAATTGAGAGACTTTATTCCAAAATAGTGATGTACGGATCAAGTGAGTAAATCCGGGTATATTGGTAAAGCGACCCAAGGTAGTGAATTAAGTTTGGAGATAAACTAAATAATTTTGAGTCGGGATATAGACTCGGGAAATATTAAGTTACGGGCCAAGTAAGTGAGTCCGGGGACAACGGTTGAGTGACACCAAGTTATTAAATTAAAAAGAGTGATAATTAATTTAAAAAGAGTCGGATTGTAGACTCGGGTAGAATTAAATTAATAAAGGTGTTAATTAGTTTAATTAAAGTCGGTTTGTAGACTCGGGTATGATTAAATTAAGGGGTGGGATAATTAGTTTAATCAGGATCGGATTGTAGACTCGTGAAGGGTACTTATTAATTAATGTGATAATTAATTATATTAGAGTCGGACCACAGACTCGGAATTTGGGTTGATTAATTAATTTGTTAGCTAATTTGATTAGAGTCGGGCGACAGACTCGGGGAGGTATTAAATTAAAATTTGTGTTAATTAATTTAAGGAGAGTTGGAACATAGACTCGGGGAAAATATTATATTAATTAAGGTGTGAATTAATTATATTAGAGTCGGACCATAGACTCGGGAAGAGGATAAGTTATTAAGTGAGAAAATTAATTACATTTGAGTCGGGCCACAGACTCAGAAACTTACAGGCAGTGTATGGGATTTTGAGTACACGGTAAAGCCGGGGTTATTAATATATATATATACGGTGTAGTGGTAGTATATATATATATTTGTATGTATTGTGTGTGACATTAAATTACAGGCAGTGTGCGGGAGTTTGAGTACACGGTAAAAACCAGGGGTTCATAATATATATATGCGGGTAGTGATAGTATATATATATGTGTATATATTGTGTGTGATAGTAAATATCAGTGACTAGATATTTATTCAATTTAAATACTCTAATGCTATCAAGGGAGGTTGCGCGATGTGGGTGAATCCCCTAGCTTGAGGAGTAGGGCGAGTATATCCCCAGGTCATAGCGTCCGGTATATATGGGTGAGAGATTTATCTCACTTTCAGGGAAGGAATATGACCGCCTCCACTTCGTTATATTTTAGTCCAAGTTGGTGAACGATTCTAACTTGGGGAAACTAGGTTTTGCGAGCACACCTAGTGAGATAGCATTTTAGAGGGAATCATCCGATGAGGGTATACTCAGAAGGATGGATACGCGTATGATATATGTGTGGATGTTAGTAAAGGTACGTATAATATAGTAGTAAATATTATATGTAGGTGATAATATAGTGCGTGATGTATTTACCTTATATAACTCGGGTTACAGTTATATGTTGTTAATTAATGAGAAATTAATTAAGTTAATTATTGGTGGAAATAATACAGTGTTTGACGTATGTACTTTATATAACTTGTGACACGGTTATATGTTATTATTTAAGAGGAATTATTAAGTTAATTGTGAAATAACTTATAATTCAAGAAATTATTATACTCGGGTTAGAGTAGTATGGCAAGGGAAGGTTATACCAGGACTAGTTGCATGGGATAGTACAACTAGGTGGGGTTAAGGTAACCGATAGGTGTGCACACTTGTGGAGGGGTGAGAATGTCCACAAGGGAGTGCGACACTAACTTAAATATGAAGTGCATTCATGCATTTTAAATTACTGCAGTTAATTCACTTTCTAAATATTTTCAAAATGTTTTGGGTTCTAACCCTTGCTATAAAACTATTTTCAAAACCTTTTAGGTGTCCAGCCACAGGGACGCCATGATTGATATTCTATTCCAGGGACACGGAGCTGCGGCATATGTGGATGCTAGCAGGAGTTTGTCTTAGACGCATCATTCGTTCATTCCTAGAGTAGGAATCTTGTATCAGTTTCAGTTTTATTTAGGGCTTGTCGCCCAGACTTCTCGGTACAGTTTTCAGATGTTGAATATTTGTATTTGAATTATTTCTTTCGTGGCCGGTGATTTATTCGGCATGTTGTGTTTTTATGATTCAGTTCTTTTTCATTCAGTTGTGTGAATGGTTTATATATTCCGCATGTATTGTTTTGGTTTTATTAAAAAGTTAAAATTGGCACCAGTTTTTGGAATACTAGGTGGTTAGTAAGTTTTAAAAAGTTTTCGACAGTGATGCTAAGGATGATCAAACTGGGATTCCTTTTTTAATTTGGTATAGGACTGATCACCCGGTATTTTATTAGGCGGGGTGTCACACCCACATTATGTTTATGTATATAAATGTATATCATGTACTGGAATTGGATCTAGAACTCCTAGAAACCCAACTTGACCATGTAACTTGAACAATATTTTAATGTTTATATTTAAACGAAGCTTATCGCAGGATGTTTTTTAAACATACACATGTCTATCAAACATACAAAATATGTTATTGATTATTTGTTTGTTTTGTTGAATATTGCAACGAAAGCTCCCTCGGACAGTTGGCAGAAATTGCTGATCAGAAATTTAGTGTATGTTGAACTAGATGTTCATTTGATCTATTTTTTTCATAATGGTATAATTGTGATAGTATTGTTTTTGTTGGATGACTTTTTAAAAGTTTTTTAACAGGGCGAATAATTCGATAAATAGAGGAAACTCTGTCCAATTTTTTTGTAAAATATTTACATATTTTTGTTGTAAACAAAATTTTTATATTGATTTACACTTATTTGTGTTGTAAAAAATATTTATGATGTAAATATTTTACGGATTCAATACTTTAGAAAATAATTTATGTTGGTCTTGTGTTTGTGGTACTTGATTATCACGTTATGTCGCAGTTACATACTTAGAAATTTTTTTCGTTTTGCGATTACGTTTGTTGGAAAAGTTTCTTTGTGCCTTCAGGCACGGGCAATATGCCAGTATATATCTATATAATAAAGTAGGAAACTTATGTATGTCATAAGATGCAAAGATGATGCCATGAGATGAATTTTATTTACACTTCATATTTTTCCCATGAAATTTTTGGATCCCCCCTCTTTTTTTCACCCTCATCTTATGTCAAAATTCAAAAATAAGGGCGAAAGCGTCGATAGACACCCTTACACACAACTCAGTCTCTTTACTCAACACAAAACACCCCACCCCAACAACTCCCTTACTTCAGCTTCTGAACCCCACCCTCAAACCCTCAATTCTTCCCTCTCCTATTTCACTTCCCCCGCAGTATAAACCCCTTCCAAACCCGAATCCTTACCGCACGACTGCCTTGCACTCCAACACTGCCACCCTTACACTCCAACGCTGCCGCTGCCACCCCAAGTAATCTCTCCCACACTCTCATGTTTATATTTATAATATTTTGATATTTTTACCTTGGATCTACATATCTGAAGAATTTGTTTAATTTATTTTGACTGCAGATCCCCACTCACCGCAGATCCCCAACGCCCTTCTCGTAACGCGGCCTCCCTTTTTCCACATCACCGCCCTCTCCTCTTATGTGAGTTTCAAATGGTTTAACTTTTATCCGTGTGGTTCAATCTTCTGACCTTCAATTTTTTATTTTAGTTTCAAATTAGGGCTAATTTGAGGAGGTTCATTTTTCTTTGGTTAGTTTAATTGTATGGGGGTATTTAGGCATTTACCCTTCGATTTTTTATTTCAAATTAGGGATATTATGGATGTTTTTTTATTTAATTACGGATTTTGAACTTTGTTTGCTACAATGTTTGAACTCTGGTCTGTTTGCTAATGGTTTGTTGAATGTTTATGTGTAATTTCAGCGCACGTCTTATACAACTAGGTAAGTTAATCATGGTATTTTTAGTTTTTTTTGCATTATATTTAGTGAAGTTTTAAATATTTGTTTTAATTCTCTTGATGTGGCAAGACTATTATTTTAGGGTGTCTTTATTAATTTTTTTTAGTGACCTATTTTAAAAAAAATTCTCTCGCAGAGATTTAAAGTGCGTGGGAAATTTCAGTTGAAACAAAATCATTTAGAAGACAGATGGCAATCTTTAAGAATGTCTTATTTCTTGAGCACTTGATATTAGAAACTTTATACGGTAGCAGGAAATACATGGTAATTTTTAATAATGTCTTATACGGTAGCAGGAAACAAATATAAAGTATGTGTTGAACATTTAATTATCATGTATAATTTGTTTCACTCTGTTTTTTCGTGTGCATGGGGGGGGGGGGGGGGGATTGTTCAGTGTCTAATTTCGGTTTTGTAATGTATTCTTCATCAAACAGATTCTTTCATCACCAGGCTTCATGAAATCTTTGATGGCATCAGTCTTATCATAGCATTATGTTGGTTTAATATAGAATTTTAGGTGATTATTGAAGTTTGGAAATTTTAAAACCTTATTCCTTTCTAGGGGACTGATTACTATTATTGCATTTTGTCGCTTATTTATTTTTCTGTAAAGTTGATAGATTTATGGACTATGTACATATTTCTTAAGTTTTATAAAATCAAATTTGAAAGCATTTTTATTTGTTCATTTTTCTAAAGTTTTATTTTGTTACGTAGGTTACTGAAATTTATAATTTTTGAGAATTTATTATGTTCAGTGGAGGTATGTTTCATGTGCTGTAATCTTCGTTACTATCAATTTTTGAGGTATTTTTCATGTGCTTTAAGTAACTCTTACAAAGTCTTCCATTTACGTTAATTACTTAATTAATGGAGTCTAGAATTGTAATAAATTAAGAATCAATGTGCTACTGTTTATGGCAGTGCTACTTTTATCCCAATGTTCTTATGTGTTTTGGAATTCATAATTGTAGACATTAATTATTGATAACACTAGGTATCAAATTTATTTTCACAATATCTATGTTTCTCTCTTCCTCTGCAGCCCTCTTAGACGACATCACATCTGCTGCCATGACAACATCACATATGCAGCCCTCTTAGACAATATCTCTAGACATGACTACATTCCATTTTCTTTTATTAACATCATGAATTTGCTTTTAATTGTTTTTTGGTTGTTGTATTGGTTTAGATATTTAGGTTCATGTTCAGTTGCCTTTGCTATTATTTTTTGTTTACTATAGGGTTGAATGCCAGGTATTGTTAAGTCATAGATGTTTTTGTTGCCTCTATTCCGTTGTTTATAATATTTATATTGGAGGATTCTTCATCTATATTAAGAATACGTTGAACTATATTTGGAGTATCCTTATTTTTATCAGAGTTGAATGGGATTTCCCCTTCTTTAGTACCATTATCCTACTAAAGATTGTGAGTTTTCTTTTTATAATTTTTCGGTGACATAGTTTCTTGGATGTTTCTTGCATTGACATTTAATATCTATTCTTATACATTAACTGTATGATGAATCATCTTTTTCTTCTCCACCTTTTTATTCATGCCCCCCACATTCTTAATATACATCTCCTAATTCTTCTTTGTGTACATAACTTATTTGGGAATTTTAAATAAAACTTTGTATCCTCATGGCCTTTTTGGATTAAAAATTTCAATATTGAGCCATATTTCATAAGCCAATTCCTGTCAGAATCCATCACCCACCCAACCAATACACACTCATTTGGGCACAACCTTGGTAAGGTTAAATTCCACACACACACTGTCCAATCTTGGTATGTTATTTCAGCTGTTGACCCATATTCTTAGGGATTTTCCTATCAAAATGGATATTCAGTACAGTGGGAGATATGTTACTTCATATATATACAAATGTGAGAATATACTACCTCTCTTCAGTAATTATCCTACTGGTGCTACCAAAATATCCTATTTCTACTACTAAAATATCCTACTGCTCCTATTTTCTGTCAATATATTCATTTTTCTGCAATGATTCACAATCAGTCGAGTATAGGGAATACATTACATGATCTTCTAAAGGTAAATTTGATACATGTATTTATGGAGTCTGTATTTTTTTTCTTCTTAAGGTTTGAAGCTCTCCCGAATCTCAGGAAATTTACTCTTTCCATATGTATGGTATGTAATATAACGGTTCAAGTATAGACTAAACAAGCATAGATATAGGTAAATATGTCAGGTTTAATGTACCATTGTGGCATAGTTGCTTTTTGTTTTGTGATACCTCTTCATAATGAGGAGAATCATAACCCATTACATCGAACTCTTTATATTGGATTGGTATAATAAGGCATCAAATAAGGATCATGCTTTAGGATTCTCGATGGTTTCTTGTTTGGATGGTGTTGGAAATGTTGTTGTCACTGAAGGCCTGATGGATGTATCATCCGGTTGACCCAAGTTTAATTCCTTGCTCTACTTCTGCCAGTAAATGACCAATGCTTCCCTCATAACTGTTGCAAAAAATTGCCCTAATTTTATTCGCTTCATATTGTGCACACTCAACCCAAACCCGGTGACAATGCAACCATTATTTTGCAGGCTTTGCGAGCATTGATAATTTAAAGTAGTATAAGATTTTGCAATCAAGTTTGTGCTCATATACATTGTTCAGTTAATGTAATTTGCATGCTGAATTGACTATTTTCTTCCTCACATGTCTTAAACAACTTAGTATAAAAGACCTGGTTGAATCTAGCAAGACTATTTCTCATTATTCCTGACCGAACCATGAACTAAAATAATCTCTGGTGGTGCAAGATATTCCTGCTAATACGGAGGTTATCATGTTTTCCTTCAGTTAGTTTTAACTTTTTGTGAGTGTGAATATATTTGACATGTTATTTACACCACTTTTTTTTGTAAAGGATTTTCTCCTTTACCAGTTCAAAGCTTTTAAATGCTAAATGACTCGACACAATTGACTATTTCAAGTATCATTACTTTCATTTCTATGTTTAGAAAGTAATCTTTTAAGTATTTTCTTATTTTTTCATGAAGCTTTATGTTATGTACATACCACTATGTTACTTGCACAATTAACTGTTGGTTTGTTTTGGGACTCGACATCTAATTTTATTTTTGTATTTAGACTGGAACGAGCACAAGTTCTACTGTCTATCATTAAATTGTATACTGTTGGTTGTGTAGAGTCACATTGTTGATTTAAGAAAGTCATTAGCTTGATGTGATGTAATCAGCAATTAAGAAAGTCATTAGATTGGATTACGAATTCTTAAATTACCAAAATGTTTATTCAAGCTTACATTGTATCACGTTTATTGTAGCAACCAACACCACCATGAATCAAGGGATCCATATCTTGAAGGGGTTTTGAAGTGACTTGCTACTGGAAATGATTTACCAAAAAGGAATGTTGTTGCTGTTATTTTAGAACTCATCCATTTATCTATAAATTTAGAAGCTGCAATTTCACATTCGATTTGGTACGAGGTTACACTTGATGGTTAATAACTTTTTTTGTACGAGACTGCATTTGGGAAATTAGAAAGTTGATGAGATTATAATTTCACTAAGAATGATATTTAAGGAATTATAAGAATTTATTTGTAACGTTTGTGAATTTTTAGGAATTGTAAGGATGTGGATCATGTTGCCATTAAATCTATCCAGTATGGAGATGTTTTGGTGTTTAATTTTGATCAGACCCTACATTGCAATTGTCAATTCCCCATACTAAATTAATCATTATTATGCATATGATTATCTATAGTTTATTTAATTCACTTGGACTGATGATTCTAGAAATCTTACAGATTCATTTGAGAACACGTGTACTTCAGTGCTGGAAGATGGTTATTTCAGGATAGGAATATTTATTAATTTTGTATTGCTCTTCGCATTGTCCACTTAGTTATGCTTTGTTACGTCTATAATTAGTATTATTTGTGGTGCTCTTTGATGAATTATTTTTCTCAATTAGTTTCATTCCTTTTGTGTTGGTTCCTTTTTTCATTTGTTAAAGATGTACACGGTTATGTTCTTAGTTAGATGTGCAACTCCACAGTTAAATGTCGACACGTGTGCCATGCTCTTGGAGTTAATCATACGCTTATACGAGGTCCAAAACGAACTATTTGTTTTGTTGGATTAATTTTTTATTTCTTAAACATGGTGGATAATCCTATAAACAAAGAGGACTTTGCCCATTTAAAAAAAAAAAATTATTCACACATTTGTATTGTAAAAGAAATTTTAGAATTTAAATTTAGACAATTGAATACTTTGAAAATCTACACTTCTAATATATAAAATAATTTGTATTTATATTATACATGACATTAAACTTTTCAAAATTATGTGCGTGCCTTTATTGGAAATTTTTGCCGTTTTGCGATGATGTACTTTCTAAATTTTTATCATTTTCCGATTATATACTTTGAAGATTTCCAATGTGCCTTCAAGCACGGGCATACCCTACTGTGTGTGTGTGTGTGTATATATATATATACGCACACACTTGTGTGATTTATCCTACTTATGTGTAATAGTAGGGGAGATAGATAGCGTATATCTAAAGTGATGTTCATTCAATTTATGTGTAATAATAGAAAGAAATAGAGAAGATCT
Source organism: Sambucus nigra (assembly GCA_949130495.1). Taxonomy (NCBI): domain Eukaryota; kingdom Viridiplantae; phylum Streptophyta; class Magnoliopsida; order Dipsacales; family Adoxaceae; genus Sambucus; species Sambucus nigra. The sequence continues at coordinate 252,692,164 of OX422215.1, forward strand.
AAAGTATAAAATAAGTAGAGAAACTTAAAAATAATTTAGTGATAGCATATGCGAAATGTTAACTAAATGGCTTAATAATAACATACGAGAAATGTTAATTATTAATTAGTGGATAGCGGGTTGCATGGGCGGTATGAGTGGAGTTAAGAGAAACACAACAAATGACTTAATGATAATTAAGGGTATATTATAACGTACTGTATGGGCGATACGGGTGGGCTAAACCTGATAGCAATTAGTTAGATACTTATGAGGTCTAGTTAGGCTGGGTAGCATAACTAGGTTGAATAAGTAGGGAACATTAGGTGTGCACAACTGATGAGAGGTGAGGAACTCAAGGGAGTGTACGCAAACTAACATGTGTAATTAATAACTACTTTTAAAGTGTGATTTAAATTCTTGCTAAATATTTTCAAAAGGTTTTCTCGGGTTTTGACCCGTGTGAAATCTATTTTGTCTATTTTTTCAAAATATTTTAGGTGTCCATCCAGAGGGAAGCCAAGCTTGATGATTCATTACATGGACGCGTAACTGCAATACTTGAGGAGGATTGCGGGATTTGGAATAAACGCTTCAGTTACTTTATTCCTAGAGTAAGATTCAGTTTCAGTTATTCATTTGGGCGTGTTGCCCCTTAAACTATTACTTTTATATCAATTCAGACTCTGTATTCAGGTTTATTATTTCTGTTGGATTCTTATTAGACTTGGGAACCGATGATTTATTCGGTATTATTTATTTCAGCTAATTATCTTGTGATGGATTTAGATTATTACTATGTGTATGGTTTGGTTGATATATTTATTTTCGCATGTCTTTGTTTAAATAAAGATAAAATTTGGCACCCACTTTTTGAATACTAGGTGGTCAGTAAACTTTAAAACATTTTCGACAATAATGATAAGAATGAACCAGATGAGATTCCTATTTTATTTTCATAAAGGATTGATCACCCGGTATTTAAATAGATGGGGTGTCACCAGTGTGATCAATTACACCTGAATACACCCCACCTAGATCTAGGCTGTGACCAGTGTCCTTATACTAAATACATTGTTCCTCCATTTCATTTATTCTTACGTCAATCTCTCTCCCTCTTTCTCTGTGCGCTAATTACTCTATCTAGGCATTTTGGATTATCTCAAACCCTAATTTCTCTCTCAATCTCAAAGGTAAAATCTATTTCAATATTTCTGATTTAAACCCTAATGTGTATGTGTATGAATGTGTGTGTATTTCTATGTACGTGTGTGTATATATATATATATATATATATATATATATGTGTGTGTGTGTGTGTGTGTGTGTGTGTGTGTGAATGTGAATGTGTGTGTATTTCTATGTACGTGTGTATATGTGTGTGTATATATCTGTGAGTGTGTGTATATTTTTGTATATGTGTGTATATGTGTGTGTATGTGTGTGTACGTATGTGTACATATGTATATGTGTGTGTATGTTTGTGTGAGTGTGTGTGTGTGTGTGTATGTGTACGTGTGTCTATGTGTGTGTGTATACGTGTATACTTTTTTTTTCAAGAAAATTGGATGTTTTATAATTTCATACTTTGATTAGATATGTTATATTTAGGGATTGAAATTTGTTAGCTATTGTTAACATTAATTGAGAATTTTTATTTAGAGTTTGAAATTAATTGTATTATTTAAGGGTATTGCAATTATTAGTATTAACTGAATGTGATTATGTAAGGATTAAAATAAATTGTGATACATAAGGGTATTGTCATTTAGGGCTTGAAATTTATTTAGAGTTCGAAATTAATTGAGTATTATTAGTATTGACTGAATATGGTTACTTAGGGACTAAAATAAATTTTATTTATTAACTATTGTCATTTAGGGCTTGGTATTTATTTAAAGTTTGAAATTAATGAGTATTATTAGTATTGACTGAATGTAGTTACTTAGGGATTAAAATAAATTGCATTATTTATGGGTATTGTCATTTAGGGCTTTGTATTTATTTATAGTTTGAAATTAATTGAGTATTTTAGGTTCCACACCCACTGACTCAAAATTCTTTCCATTCTCAAAACCTTAATCAAACTAATATACCCTTATACCTTAACCGTAGGACTCATATTCACGCCCTCATATATTTTTCTCAGGACCACAATTTCAAAATTCATTATATAAACTAATATACCCTAATATACCCTTATACCTTAACCATTATATACGTGTTTGTTAAAAGTGAATTCCTCACGGTCTCCGGTAAACGTAGCTGATAGGGTTTCATGGCTAAGTTCAGTCGTGGCACTCATATTCCCGGTTGCAATAGACCAACAAATTTTTCATATTAAGAGCCTAAATTATCTGTGATTATTCAACAAGTCACGGATTAAATTGGCCCTAAATTTCAATAACTCACGGCCTAACTAGGCCATTGATTGAAACAACTCACGGGTTGGGGTGGCCGTATTTTTCTTTCCAGCTTAATTTATTAAGTTCAGACGATTATTCTCATTTAAAATTCTTATTCCCATATTTTATTGCAGATCCATTAAATGGGAAGAGCTGGTAGACCACATGTGACTGCATCTATGACTACATCGGTGATAGGTAACGTGGTTTGTTAGGTATACTCGCTCAATATCTAAAAGTTCAACTGTAATCCCATTAGTTTAAATTTAATTTATTTTACACTAGCATGTCAATTATTAGTTATCTAAAATTCCCTTTATAATACTAATCTGTAAAATATTAATAAATTTATTTATTAATTTGGCTTGTCCTCTAAATCATCTTGCTGACTTAACTGCATTTCGAGCCCGATACTATTTTGAATGAGATGATTCAAAAAATGAATCTAGTAGTAGGGGTAGGGTCACAATATAGAGCGTAATGAAGCTGCACAGTAGAGCGCAATAGAACATTCGTCTCTAGTGCACAATAGAAGCGAATGTTCTATTGCGCAACTCCATTGCTTTATGTTGTGGCCTTACCCCCACTACTAGATTCATTTTCAGAAGCATCTCACTCAGTATAGTATCGGGTCCTAAATGCAGCTAAGTGAGCAAGATCATCCTTAGGACAAGCAATATTTATAAATAAATTTATTAATATATGGAAGGATGGTATTATAAAGGGGAATTCTAGATTGCAAATAATTGACATGATTGGGTAAGAAAAAATAAATTTAAAGAAATGGGATCATAGACGTAACTATAGATATGAGCGAGTACACCTAGCAAACCATGTCACCTACCACGGAAATTGATATTAGGACATAAGTGTCAAAAGAGGTAAATTTCACATCTTATTTGTGCGGTTATTTATTTGTGCATGATAAAAACTTGCCCTAATACAAATTTATTAATAAATGCAGCTTCCAAAGTAAATTCATTGAATGTTTAGTTACTTTCATATGACGCTCGATTGGAGAATAGAGTCATTTGAGTTTGTAATTGGATCAAATTGACCTAACCCAATTTCCACGTGTTCGTGTATATATACATTTGGTGATTGCTTTCATTGATGAAGTGTTCATAAACTGAAGTTAAATTAGCTTGATTTTATGAAGATTATATTAAAGAAACTAATCACAAATGTACATGTAAAAGGATACGTTGGGGGATCCAGGATCAATTTGGTCTAATCACGCATTCTGAAGACTCTATTTGATGGCCTTCTTAGATCGCATGAATCAGGTACTCTTTACTTTAAGTGAAGTAGTGATATAATTTATATGCATTGTCTTTTAAATCTTTTATATGATATAAGGAGTACGGGATAATTATTATTTGGTTTGGTTTGGCTATTGGATAATTATTGGATGTTGACTTGTTGTTGGATAGTATGTTAGAAAAGAGTACGCGATAATGATTGGTTTTGTTTAGTTTGGCTGTTCGATAATTATTAGTTATTGACATGTTGTTTGATAATATGCTGGAAGGACTATGGGATAATTATTGGTTGTTGGCTTGTTGTTAGTTTTTGGATGTTGGATAATCGCGGGGCACCCGATTTGAGAACACGACTTTAATTTCAATATATTTAGAGACTTAGGGTTAAAAAGATGCCTTTAGGGGGAGAAATCCCAAATCACCCCCCAAACGTGGACAATAAGTCGCAATAGTCGGGGAAGTTTAAGAGCTTTACAATAAGATATTGATCATGGATAATTAGTCGAGAGGTGTATCAAGCGTCGTCGGTGGTGGATTTGTACTCCACCTTATAATCGGGATTCGCCATCATAGGTATCGTGTTGGTAACTTGGAAAAGCGTCAAAGCTAGTGTAGTGTTTGTGTATAGTAGCATGGTGTGTGTGTAAAATAAAACAAAATTAGAAAACAAGCATACTTAGGCTTGAAAACATACCGCGGGGGTGTGGGCACCCCTAGCGGCACCCAAACGGCACTACGAGTGGCACGAGCACCCCGTGCGCAACTATTTCAAGCTCAAGAGTTTTACAACTTTTTAGAGCTCAAGAGTTTTGCGAACAGGACATTAATTGGAGAGAGATAGTTAGAGACCTTGTGAATCCTACGTGCTACGACAACCAATAACTATCCAATATATTAACCAACGATCGGACATTGTCCCCGTACGAGGTGTTGGCGCCTCTCACGAGGCCTTTTGGGGGGTGTTTTGATTTTTCCCCCTCCAACGACAGGTTTTTAAGCTTAAGTCAATATATTTTCAAATTATCGTCATATTCTCAAATCGGGGGTCCCGTGACCACACGGTCAGTTACTGTGAGTTACATTGGTCACGCGCGAGGTGGTCGCGCATCTCACGGGGCCGTTTGTGGGGTGTTTTAAGTTTTCTCACTCAAATGACATGTTTTTAAGCTTAAGTCTAGATATTTTTAAATTATCGTCATATTCTCAAACCGAGGGTCCTGTGACCATGCGGTCAGTTCCTGCGATTTACTTTGATCTTGTACGAGTTGTTCGCGCATCTCACAGGGCCATTTGGGGGTGTTTTAATTTTTCTCCCTCTAACGACATGTTTTTAAGCCTATGTCTATATATTTTCAAATTATTGTCATATGTTTAAACTGGGGGTTCCGTGAACACGCGATCAGTTCCTAAAAGTTACATTGGTCCTGTTGGAGGTGTTTGCGCCTCTGACGGAGCCGTTTGGGGTTACTTTGGATATATTCCCTCTAAAGGCGGTTTGGCAAGAAAATCTGCCTTTTTTGGCCTTACCAAATGCAACGTATTGTAGAGCTCATTAATATTGTTCTCGAAAGGAGTCCCGGATAATATGATGCGTTTTTTCGTTTGGAGTTTGATAGAGTATTCCAAATACGACTCATCTCATTACGGGGAGTTTGACATTCATCAATATCCACCAAACCAGGACACTGCAATAGTATTTTCCCCCCATTCTCGATGTTTCTCATTTACAACACTCCTTTTCTCTTTCTTTATGTGTTCTTTCTCCGTGATTTTCTCATCGGAAAGCTTCTAATGAAAATTATAGCTTAATCCCAGTACACTTTGGTCTTTCTGTCACGATACACCTTCGTCACGCGTACAACTTATTTACTCGAACACCTTTTCTCTTGGAGAAGCTTAAGATCTATATTTTCATTTCTAGATTTGTCACGATTGTTGACGTTATAAAATGGGAATTTAACTTTCCATTTTTTTTTATCAAAAAATGGAAATCTGGAAATACCCGATACATGTTGGTCTGCGCCATCGACAGTAACCAATACATGTGTAAACGTGGGTCCACTCCAGCGGCAGTAACCAATAGATGTCTGACACATCACCGGGTTTGAGTTTTGTGTACAATTTGAGAGTCTCTCTAGAATCACTCTTTTATGTCAAGTAAAAAAAAAGATTGCATAACGTTTCATTTCGTGTTTCGTTTTAAATAGGCCGTGTTCTCGTTTTAATTGAAATTGTAAGCCAATAGATAAAATACTATTTTGTTATAAATGAAAAACTTATTTTGTACAAAAGTTAAAAAAATACTATTTCGTTATTTAAAAAAAAATACATTTTTACTCCCAATTTTCATTTTTCGTTTTCATCCCATTTTTCATTTATAAAAGATTGCTTTTTTGTTATTATATTAATCCCGTTTTTATCTATTAAAAAAAGTGAAAAACATTTTATTCTTGTTTTTCCTCGCATCTTTTTCTTGTTCTATACCGCTTTTTATTTATGAACAAAAAACTGTTTTTTGTCATAGATCTCGTATATAAAAATAAATAAACTGTTTTTTAAGGATTAAATACCAAAAAGTCCCTCAAACCTTTTTTAATACACATTTAGTCCAAGCATTTTATTTTATACCAAAAAGTCCCTTATTCTCTTATCTTTAAAGGTCCGTGCCAGCGACATGGTAAAATCTTTTTGACAATGCTGAAGGACTTTTTGGTGCAAAATAAAAAGACTTGGATTATACATGTATTAAAAGAAGTTTAAGAGACTATTTGGTATATGCCTCTTTTTTTTAAACATTAAAACAGTTTTATTTAAAATCAGTTTTTTCATATATTTAAAAACTGTTTGTTGGAGAAGGATTTTCTTTCTTTGTTATCCTGTTTATTATATATATATATATATATATATATATATATATATATATATATATATATATATATGAGCCAACAAAAGAGAGCAGTTTTTTAGGTTGTGGCGGTTTCAATGCGGTTCAATGTGGCGGAGGTATATCTAGAATTTCTCGTAATGTACGCATATTGAAGACCACAAACTTGGAGGTTATATTTTGCTCTATATCCACATGTTTTAATTCGGAACGGTTTTATTTATCCATTATATCCACACATGGGCGGAGCTACATGCAACCGAGAGGGTGCGGGCGCATGCACTGAATTTTTGGGATTTATATATATATATATATATATATATACACACATGTGTATAATAACTTAAATGTTAAGATTAAAATTGGTAATTTTTGAAACTTAAGTCAATATATGTATAACAGTAGCCAGCCCTAGTTTTTCAACCCAACCAAAGCTTTGTCTTCTCTCTACATTCAAGAACAAAACAAAAGATAAGTCCCATTTCCCTCCTCCATTTACATATTTGTTAGTCTACAGCACATTAACGGGTTCAAGATAAAAAAATTTCGAATGTGAACGGCCCTAGTTTACTGAAATTATTTCTGAAAATTATTACGGACCCTAGTTCAAGATAAAAATTATTATTAAAAATTTTCTCCTCCATTACATTGATTTTATTACTGAAATTATTACTGAAATTTACAAAGTGATTAATCATACAAAGTGATTAAAATTTTACTGAATAAATTTATTAAATAAATTCAATAATAAATTTCAACATCAATGGGTTAATCTTTTTCCAACAAATTTTATGTTAGATTAATTCTGATTTTTATGTTAGATTAATCATTTTTCGTTAATTCTATTAATTTTAAATAACTTATTTAAGTTAGATTAATTCTGTTTGATTAATATATCGAAAGAGACGTGTTGAATGATATTAACACTGAACATATCATTCAAATTTTTCAGAAAATGAAGTCTAGGAAAGTTGCATTGTAATAACTACCATATTTCATTTTGATAATGGTTTTAAGTGTTGAAATTGAATATTAATGCATGTTTTTTTTTGTTGAAATTTTCTTTAGTACTAGATTTATGCCTAAAATAGTACAAATAATAAAAAAAAAATCGCCTTGGGGGCTCCTGTTTAGGCACATATTCTTCACATTTATCCCCTTAATTTCAGTATTTTTATGATCCCGTGCAGTGTAAGTAGCTTGTATTTGTCTCAAATGTATTCTACTAACCCCTTTTGGCAAGTATTTCGTGTTTTGTGTATTTCTCATGTGTTTTACAGGTATTTCATGCAAGTTAGTGCTAAGGAGAACTCAAAACAGTGAAAGAAACCTAGAAATGGAGAGTTGAAGGGCATTTTTGTAATTTTGCAGCCTTAGTCCGGAGGTGGGTCCAACTAGAAAGTTTAAGAGCTCTAAATTACAAGAATACTGGAAAAAACGGTACCTCAATCCGAGCTACGGTGAAGAAGTTACGATATTTTGAAGTTGCGCGATAATGAAGAGTCTAGATGTGCGGATTTCTGTCATTAATTATGCATTTAATGCAGTGCAACTCTTGGAAAACTTGTTCCACAAGCACTATTGGCTGTCAATTTCGAGATTTTGTGCTATAAAATCCCATGACCTACATCATTTAAAGGGGAGTGGCTAGAGAGAGGCTAGGTTAGGAGTAGGTTAGAAGTGCTAGATTGAATTTTAGGGTTAGATTTTGAGAGCAAATTTTCTATTCCTTCAAGAGTTTTCATGAATCCTATTTTGTAAGAATTTCTGAATCCCAATTCCGTTCTTGTTGCTGAATTCAAGTAATATCATTTCCATTCTCATTTTTTATTATTTGCAAAATTATTTCCCATGTCTTGTAGATCCATAATTTTGTGTGTGAATTTATTCTTGAACCAAATCATGAGTAGCTAAATTCCCAAGGGCTGGGGTACATGAACTCAATCCAAGGCAAATTATTTATGTAGAAAATAGAGGTTAAATTAAAATATTGATTGAATCGTGAAAGCACCGCTTTATATTTATCTTTGATTTCGTATGGTGCGGGCTTGAACCTCATATACGTAATGCTTAGAATTTGGCGCCGTTGCCGGGGATCCGAAATTGTTAAATTTTCAAGAAAGTTATTTTTATCTACAAGTGATTTCATAAAAAAAAAAAAAAAAATTCATTTCTTCTCTTGTGTACTTATATGCAGAATTCAACTCCCCTCATTTTTGCCGAAGCCAGTTCTGAAAATTCTGAGTCTCCTCATTTTTGGGTTCCACCTCCTTCGCCTAATAATTCCATCACAAGTCGTTCATTGAGTCAAACCGGAAGTGAGAATTCTGAACCTTTCGATAGCGATATGTCGGATCATGGTAGTGTCGGTGTTGGTGCTGGAGAGGATGATGTACCATATCAACCCATGAAAGATCTTTTATTTACGGAGAGAACTGTTACCCCTGGTTGCATTTTACTCCCGTATAATGCCGGTCAGTTCCACTTTCGGAATGGAATGATCCAAATTCTTCCTACATTTCATGGGATGGATTCGGAAAAACCATATCTCCATATTCTAGAATTCGAAGATACGTGTGAGACATTTGGAGACCAAGCTTGTCCACAAGAGGTAATCCGGTTGAAGCTCTTTCCTTTTTCCTTAAAGGATAAAGCTAAAACTTGGTTATGGTCCTTGCCCCCAAATTCTGTTTTATCCTGGAGAGATATGCAAAACAATTTTATCTCAAAAAAATTTCCTCAACACAAAACCAATTCTGTTAAAGCCCAAATTCAAGCTTTTCGTCAAAATGAGAATGAGGCTTTTGATAAATGTTGGGAGAGATTTCAGGAGTTAGTTAGCACATGCCCACATCATGGTTTTGAAAAACATCATCTGATTTCATTTTTCCATCAAGGCCTTACTTTAGCATCCAAACAGCTTGTTCAAACCATGTGTGAAAGACCTTTTTGGGATTTAGATTCTAGCGATGCTGAGGCCCATTTGAGATATGTATCAGAGACTACGCAATCATGGGATGTTTCTGACACCAATAGTCAAAACTGAAATCGACAAGTGTCCAACTTGCCTGCTGCGTCCGGTATCTATCACTTGGATAAGGACACTTTGTTGGATCGAAAATTTGACCAATTGGAGAAGAATTTCAGAGATATGCTTGAAGTGCGATTGAGAGATGTGTATGGACCCGTACAAGCCGGAAAGGAGAAAGTGTGTGCTATTTGTAATGCGGGTCATTCTACCAAAGGATGTCCTACCATTCCTGCATACAAGGCAATGTACACTGAACAAGTTGAGGCAATAGGGGGGTTTCGAGGAAATTATAATGAACAACAAGGGAATGCATATAATCAATCGTGGTGGAATCCTGGGTTCAATTATGGACAACCCCAAGGTGGGATGGTTCCTAACCCACATATGAACCTACCACCACCTCCTCAATTTCAGCAAGTGGCTCCTCCAATGCCAAATCCGATGCAGGTACCACCTCCTGGTCCTTATGTTGCTCCACCGAGGCGATCTCTTGAGGATAACTTAAATTACCTCATCCAATCTCAAAAGGAGACAAGTGCTAAGTATGATCGAATGTTCAATGACATATATACTAGCATCTCAAGGTTGCAAACTGCATCGAATGTCCAAGAGAAGGGAAAATTTCCTGCTCAAAGCCAACGAACTTCCGAAGGACAAACCAGTGTTAGCACTACATCCCACGACCATCGAGAGCAATGTAGCGCTATTACCACTCTACGTAGTGGGAGAGTAGTTGATTTGTCACCTCCCTCACGCAATGTATCTAAAGATAAAGAGGTTTCGCCCAGCACAAGAGAGGCCGAAGATGCCCCTTTAATTGAGAGTGAGGAGGAGGAAAACACTAGTGGACCCAAGGCCATCACCCCCACCGCTGCCCCATACCCTCAACGATTGGTCTCTCACTCCAAAACGACCTCCCGGGATGAAGTTCTGGAAGTCCTTAAGCAAGTAAAAATTAATTTACCTTTTCTTGAGACTATACAGAGAATTCCCGCGTATGCTAAGTTTATTAAGGACTTACTCACGGTGAAACGCAAGCTAAAAGTAAACCAGAACGTCTCTTTAGCCCAAAATGTCAGCGCAGTCTTGTCAAGTGACTTTCCATTAAAATATAAAGATCCGGGTGCACCCACTATTTCATGTATCATGGGGAAGAACCGAATCGAGAGAGTTCTAATAGATCTAGGGGCGAGTGTTAACATTATGCCCTATTCCATCTATAGGAAACTAGAACTGGGGGCCCTGAAGCCCACAAATATGACTCTCCAGCTCGCGGATCGTTCTGTGAAGTTTCCTCGGGGAATTGTTGAGGATGTGATTGTCCAAATAGACACTTTCTACTTCCCGGTGGATTTTGTCATTTGGGACGAAGAGCCATCTGTTCTCCCAAGTAATCATGTTCTCGTTATTCTTGGCCGCCCATTTTTAGCTACAGCTAATGCTCTTATCAATACCCGAAGTGGGCGTATGCAATTAACTTTCGGGAACATGACCCTCGAAACAAATATCTTTAATAATTCCAAGAGAGAGGGTGAAGAAGGGGAACTGCGAGGGTTGGATCTTTTGGGGGAAGCACACGAGCAAGAAAGAACTTACAAGGAAGAGCCATTAGGGGATGGTTGTGTGGCGCATAGTGAGAGGAGTGGTTGCAACATCGAGAGCAAGGTAGGGGAGGTATGTTTAGTTAATGCATTCGAGAGCATGAGTGAGCCCATGAACAAGAGTGAAAGAGGATATTTAGAGTGTGTCGGGAGAGGCTCGTCGAAATACTTAGAGGAAAGTGAATGGCAGGACACTATCGATATATTTCTCCTCGATTACCAACCACCCACACCACCCTCTCATTCGGTGAGTGAGCACGAAAGGCAGGTTGAGGACACCAAGCAAGAGAGAGATCTAGAGGAGTTGAGCCAAGTAGAGTTTGATCATGATGAAGTCCAATCTTTCTTGGCCTCATTTCGTCATTTAGACGAAAGCGAGTGGGACAATAGAATTGATGAATTTCTCCTTCCTAAACCTCCACCCATACCATTTGAGTCTTCGGAGGTACTTGAAGATACGACTCAAATCTCGTCCGACTTAGCGACCAACTCAGGTGCTACGCAACAAGCGGATCCTTTTCCGGTTTATCATAATGCATCTCCCGGTCTTTCCTTTATCTATGGGCACGGGCCCAATTTGTTCCGGCTATTCACTTATGATGGTAAGACTGGAGAGACGAGGCGTGCATCGTACCCAGTGACAGGGATTGGGTGATTTGTGGAGAGAGCTAAGAGGTCGTCGCACCCCCGACGCGTATGGGGTGATTTTTTTTGTATTTTTGAGTCATGTATACGTGTTATATAGTGTCTTGTTGCTATTTAATAATTTGCTTGTTTTATTTATCGCACTCTTCATGTTGTCTTCCTTATTTCTCTTATCCATTTGATTGAGGACAATGCAAATCATTGAGTTAGGGGGGATGACAGGTGCGTATTCATAAAACTTCGCTTATATTCATATATATGTGTATAAAAAAAAAATTGAAAAATTTTGAAAAAACCAAAAATATTTTTGTTCAAAATAAATAAAAATTGGAATTTAAAATTTTTCAAAAATATCACCTTTATTCTATTTAAAGTCTCAAATTGTTAACAATCAAAATGCACTAAGCCAAAATTGACCGAAGATGGAAATTGAAAGAAAATTGATGACTTTACGAATAAGTGTGGAGATTAGTCCAACCCGGTGAGATTTTGAGCCTTTCAATTTTTTATGAGTTTTTAAATCAATCCGAGTTTATGATTAACTCAAAGTTCTTTTCAGCGTTTTAATAAGTCGTTGATGATCTCAATCCTTTGTTTTGATCGGTTATGGGAAATGTGTGAAATATTGTCTCGAAATTCGTGCTAAATATATCTCTGAACTTAATTAATCTCGAGATGCATATGGTAATGTGATTAGCAATTTGGACAATGAAGTAGGCCCTCGTTTGTTACCCAAAAATATTAGCCATAAAAAGTTGTGAAAAATAAAATTATCCTTTTGCAACCCAATTTGAGCCTAATAAAAAAATTTATCCTTTCGTTTGATAACCCGAAAAACCCAAATAGCCCGGAATTGTGAAAATTGAGAAAATTCATCAAATAAAGTCCAAATTGTGCAATAAAAAGGGGCAAGAAGGAAAAAAAAAAATAGAAATGCTCAACAAAAAAAAAATAGCAAGAAAAAAAAAAGAAAAAAAAAGAGCAAAGGCCCGAAAAAGCACAAATGGACATCATAAAGACATTTTCCAATTCCGAACATTCCATCCATTCCCATTTTTACCCTTTACACCTTTTAACCCGAAAAAGTCCTAACCGAGTCCAAATTGCAAAATTAATTACTGCGTGGAGAGCTAAGACATGAAAAGATAATATGAGAGATTAAATGGTGTGAATTAGAGGTGATGTTCCCATTTCCTAATAATTGTAATCCGATGATGAGATCTTTTCACCATAAATTTCCTTCTTTTCAATTTTGTATGCATGAATTTGTGTCCATTATATTTACTCTTTATATCATGCATACCGAGAGAAAATAGCCACAATTCGAGTGATTCGTTTGTGAGTGCATCCGTAAGAATTTGAATCAAAACGAATTTCGAAAAGTAACGTAATGCTCAAACAGTGGAAATTTGAGGTTTAATTTTTGGCTTTACACACACACACTATGGTTTGAGACAGTTGAATATGAGTTGATGGTGATTATTTTTCGAAAATTTTAAATTGTACAAGTTTTAAGTATTTTGATATTTATTTGAGTCAATAAAGAATTTTGTGGGTAAATTCACTGCAAACCCTCACGAGACAAAACTCGTCCTACTAGGGTAACCTAGAGGTTTAAAGGCTTGTTGCATACGCTAAATGCAATCGCGTTCCTGCGAAAGTGGAATTTTATTTTAATAAAGGAATTTTCAAGAGTAGAATTTTGGCTAATTTCATTTACATTGCTCGGGACGCGCAAAGTTCTAAGTTAGGGGGTGTGTTTAGGCACATATTCTTCACATTTATCCCCTTAATTTCAGTTTTTTTATGATCCCGTGCAGTGTAAGTAGCTTGTATTTGTCTCAAATGTATTCTACTAACCCCTTTTGGCAAGTATTTCGTGTTTTGTGTATTTCTCATGTGTTTTACAGGTATTTCATGCAAGTTAGTGCTAAGGAGAACTCAAAACAGTGAAAGAAACCTAGAAATGGAGAGTTGAAGGGCATTTTCGTAATTTTTCAGCCTTAGTCCGGAGGTGGGGCCAACTAGAAAGTTGAAGAGCTCTAAATTACAAGAATACTGGAAAAAACGGCACCTCAATCCGAGCTACGGTGAAGAAGTTACGATGTTTTGAAGTTGCGCAATAATGAAGAGTCTAGATGTGCGGATTTCTGTCATTAATTATGCATTTAATGCAGTGCAACTCTTGGAAAACTTGTTCCACAAGCACTATTGGCTGTCAATTTCGAGATTTTGTGCTATAAAAGCCCATGACCTACATCATTTGAAGGGGAGTGGCTAGAGAGAGGCTAGGTTAGGAGTAGGTTAGAAGTGCTAGATTGAATTTTAAGGTTAGATTTTGAGAGCAAATTTTCTATTCCTTCAAGAGTTTTCATGAATCCTATTTTGTAAGAATTTCTGAATCCCAATTCCGTTCTTGTTGCTGAATTCAAGTAATATCATTTCCATTCTCTTGTTTTATTATTTGCAATTTATTTATAATGTCTTGTAGATCCTTAATGTTGTGTATGAATTTGTTTTTTTAATCCAATCATGAGTAGCTAATTTTTTAAGGGTTGGGGTACATGAACTCAATCCAAGGCAAATTATTTGTATGGAAAATTAGAAAATAAATGAAAATATTGGTTGAATCGTGAATGAAAATCATATATACATTGTCATATCTTTTAATCTCTCTTGCCCTAGGTACTTGGGATGTTTAAGAATGCTTTGTATGTATAATTTGTCGTTCACCGCCTTATATTGATCTTTGATTTCATATGATGCGGGCTTGACCCTCATATATGTAATGCTTAGTGATGATAAGGACTGGATTTAATCAAGAATTTGATTTATAATTCTAGTATTCTAAAGGATAATTTGTTAAGGATTGAGGGATTGTACCCTACCCTATTTTCTCCCATTTGTCAGATCTAATTTCTTTTGCACTTTTCAGTTTGTTTTTCTTAAGTAATTTTTTAATAGAAATCTTCCCAATCATCATCTTTTTCATTTTTATTTTAGAAGTAATAAATCAATTAAATTCTATAAAACATTCCCTGTGGATTCGATACCCAGACTTACTACTATACTCCATAAAAGTGTAGTTAAAAGTTTAGGTTTTTTTTTGTATTGAGGTTGGAAGCCGATAACAACGACTAGCGTATTACACGGACGCTCGGTTTTTCCACTCGATCAGCTCCCGCCCCCGAACCCCCGGGGTACGTTAGACAGTTTCGCACCCACTAACTCTAAATCCTGGCTCCGCCACTGTACATGTGTATAATAACTTAAATGTTAAGATTAAAATTGGTAATTTTTGAAACTTAAGTCAATATATGTATAACAGTAGCCGCCCCTAGTTTTTCAACCCAACCAAAGCTTTGTCTTCTCTCTACATTCAAGAACAAAACAAAAGATAAGTCACATTTCCCTCCTCCATTTAAATATTTGTTAGTCTACAGCACATTAACGGGTTCAAGATAAAAAAATTTCGAATGTGAACGGCCCTAGTTTACTGAAATTATTTCTGAAAATTATTACGGACCCTAGTTCAAGATAAAAATTATTATTAAAAATTTTCTCCTCCATTACATTGATTTTATTACTGAAATTATTACTGAAATTTACAAAGTGATTAATCATACAAAGTGATTAAAATTTTACTGAATAAATTTATTAAATAAATTCAATAATAAATTTCAACATCAATGGGTTAATCTTTTTCCAACAAATTTTATGTTAGATTAATTCTGATTTTTATGTTAGATTAATCATTTTTCGTTAATTCTATTAATTTTAAATAACTTATTTAAGTTAGATTAATTCTGTTTGATTAATATATCGAAAGAGACGTGTTGAATGATATTAACACTGAACATATCATTCAAATTTTTCAGAAAATGAAGTCTAGGAAAGTTGCATTGTAATAACTATCATATTTCATTTTGATAATGGTTTTAAGTGTTGAAATTGAATATTAATACATGTTTTTTTTTGTTGAAATTTTCTTTGGTACTAGATTTATGCCTAAAATAGTACAAATAACCAAAAAAAAATTGCCTCGGGGGCTCCCGCCCCCGAACCCCCGGGGTACGTCAGACAGTTTCGCACCCACTAACTCTAAATCCTAGCTCCACCACTGTATCCACATGTTTTGATTCCAAACTGTTTTATTTATCCATTATATCCACACGCTGTTACGTACAGTTGGCTGATAATATGTTAGTTGTGTGTCTTGAAGTTGAGAAAAATATGATTCTTTATCAAGTTCGGGACGTTGTGTCAATATATGTGAATGTCTACTTTAGTTCAGGTGGAAAGCATAAATACTATTGGATGGAACTATTTACAAATGACTTTGGTGCATGATTACCACATGTTAACATTTTTGTTTACTCTGTGTATGCAGACTAGACTGAAGTTACAGAGGACTCAAGAAGATGGTGTGGACCATTGCTTAGCTATCGATCTTGGTAAAGAATTGATGTGTATTTTTTAGGTTATTCATGGTTAAATCCGTTTGGCACTTAACTTAAATTGACTTAAAAAGGGATTAGGTATCAAAACTCTCTTTGTTTGGTCAAACATTGAAT
This sequence comes from Sambucus nigra, assembly GCA_949130495.1. Lineage (NCBI taxonomy): Eukaryota > Viridiplantae > Streptophyta > Magnoliopsida > Dipsacales > Adoxaceae > Sambucus > Sambucus nigra. The sequence continues at coordinate 252,708,545 of OX422215.1, forward strand.
TACTCACTTTAAATTAAAAAATTTCAAGTTTGCTTCATTCCCGGAGGGGCGGATGGATATAAGGCCCAAGGTATATATATATATATAAATAAATATTTGATTTTTTTATAAAACTTTAAACTTCAAGACGGACCTTTAATTATTTATAAAACCGAGAGTGTAAAAAAGATTGAAATTAATTAAAATAGTAAAAATAAAAACATGGTCTGTTATCTTCTTGTAGTTGTAGTTGTTTGGGGATTATAAAGCTTTAATTTGTAGTTGCAGTTGTTTGGGCATTAAAATAATAAATATAAAAACAAGTTCTATTATAATTTTTAGTTGTTTGGGTATTATAAAGCTATAATTTGTATAAAACTTGAAATAACTAAAAAAATAATAATCTCGGGGGGTCCCGCCCCCGAACCCTGGCACCACTCGAAACTTTCCCCCCGATTGAATAAAAATCCTGAATTCGCCACTTATTCCAGGTCTATCAGATACATTCTAAAGCAACAAGATTGAGCATGCTCTGCTCAGATGAAAGATAAAGAATGAAGATCTAACTTCTCTGGTTCTTATGTTGATTGCCATGAAGCTATACTATTATTTTAAAACAATTAGCACTGGTTCTTTATTGTCACTCTTTATTGTATTGATGTTTATTACTTTTATGTTGCAAGTTTTCTTTTAAAATAAATTGCCTTGAACTATAAATAATCAAACGACCGAATATGGATACCTTTTTAATTTATGCAAGTCAAATTTTAGATGTATCAAAGAAAGACTGTTTATTGAAAAAGAGGCAAATCTATAACCAATTAATTATTGACATGTGTCATTTGTTGGAAATTTTTTGAATTTATTTATTAAGATCCATATTAAATATTTAGGGGATTAGAATCATGGGTATATAGACTACATGGATTCATTCACATGTTGGATCTTTTTCCCCTGTTTGTGGGTGATCATATATTTGCAGGATTATTATACATTCAACCTTTATTTTTTGTTTTGTTTTGTTTAACCACGTAGTCTAAAGATTGTCACAAACTTCTTTGGAAATGATGATATGCTATTTCTAATGACATTATTCTAATACTGATGTGTTTTTTGGCTTACTCAAAATACCCCTTTTTTTGCAGTTACAAATGGGGAAATCAAGAAGGTTCGGTTCTATTTCTAAATTTTAATTATTATCCAATATTTTGATTTTTTAGTACTTAGTTGTCAGGATGATTTAACGAAGTAGTGCTGATTTAATGATATCGGAAGTATCCACATATATCGTATTTTGATTTGTCGATGGACTTATAAGGGAGATACATAATGAACTAGTAAAGATGAAAAACATCAACGATTGGAAATATGTAATGGTATTAGTCCACAATTAAGGTTTATTATCTTAAGGAAGAGGCCCGGTCCGCTGTACTGGTGCTCATGGTTGTGCTATGGCGTAGAAGGTGCTAGTTCTAATATCTATAAGAGTTTAATATTATTTTGCACATTGGGAGCCATCAGGTACTTTCCAATGGAAAGTTTCCATAATCTTACAAAAGTTACAGAAGTTATTTCTTCCTTAGTTCAGTCCATTGTTTAACTTTTATGGACATGTTTCATTGGGAATATGAAAATGGTGTTCTTATTTTATGTTAGTTATATATGTTTTGAGTCAGACTCATATTCATGTTATGTAGTTCACTTTGGAATTGTACCTAATACGCACATAGTTTTTTCAACCTTCTCTCTCTTTCACCTAATTTTTTTTTCTATTAGGTATATATGTTTTGAGCCCTGTTCAACCCTTACACCTAATATGTACATTTTGTTTTTATCCTTCTCTTTTTCTATATTCAAAACAAACATAGGGTGGTAAACGGACGGATATGGATCTGATACCATAATTTCTATACCCGTATCCGCTAACTGGATGCACTATCCATATCCATATTCGTATCCGTATCCGCCCGGATAGTTATAACAACTATTCGTATCCGTATCCGCTTGGATACCTCGGATTCGGATAATATTCGTATCCGTTTACATTGTTTAGCCATCGCAAAAAATAACTATTAAAAAGCTACAATATAAACTCTATAGAAAATTAATAATAAATGAAGTACTAACCTTTAATATCCATACTCATAAATCATTTATGTGCCCACATTGTTTCCTTAAACCAGCATGACAATCAAGTTCCAAAAAAACCTGTTGATTGATAGAGTACGAAGCGCATACAATAATAAAATCAACTAATAATGAAAATACTATAACAAGTAAATGATTTGAACCACGTGCAAATAGTTTTGCAATATAACAAAAGGTGGTGTCACGATACATAGTCAAGTTTGCAATGTCCATAAACAAAAAGTTGTGCCACGATACATACTAAGAATTGAAATAACAATAAAGATTGTTTTTGCCAAAAAACCCATCGCTCTATAAACAAAAAAATTTCAACATCTCGGTAGTCGTCATTCAGTATCCCTTATGACCTTCAAATTATATGGAAAAAAATTTATGAATTAATGAAAAATTAATTGACAACTTTGATTTTTTTTAATATGTAATAAATAATTAATTGACTTAGTTTGTCACCAATTGATGGCAACAAGCCTTTTATGCATTTCACGTGTATTATAGTCTCAACGATTTTTGAAGCCAACGATGAATGTGAGTCATCCACAATCCGACGTCCCCAACTACAAGCAGACTCTAACGCTACGGTCGAAACAGGTATAGCTAGAATATCACCATTTTTGCAAGTATTGGATACTTTGGGCCATTAAGTTTTCACCAATTCAATATATTAAAAGAAAGATCATCTTTATCACCAAGAGGAATTAAAGCCTCCTCTAAATATGGTTCCAACTCCGTCATTTGCACTAATAAAGTACCGAAACGCTCCCTAATGTACCTCTTAAATCCTCCAGTAAATTCAACCCTCATTTGATTTGTTATTTAACCATCACTATCACTTGTATGACAATGCTCAAATATTGTGCGAGAATAAGATGAAACATTTAAACTCTTATACTCGCCATACAAATCAAATAAAGCTGCCCGAACTCTATGTATGTAACTATCGGCCAAAGAACCATATATCTCATGGTAAGCAAATTGAACAAACTCCATTTTGTACCTAGGATCAAGAACTAATCCAAATGTCAACCCCAAACTACGATCCTCCCAATATTTTTCAAATTTGACTTGCATCTTCAATGCCATCAAATGAACGTAATCTACATTATTTTGTTGCCATTGCATCAACTGAAAATTAATTTGGCATACATCATTAAAGTTTTAGTTTGCCGTTGGATATTTTGTGCCAGAAAGACGATTTGTGATGCCATAAAATATTTTTAAACACTGACAGATAAGTTTACCACGCTCCCAATCTTGTTCACTTGGAAGACATTGGTATTCATGATCCAATTCCACTAAACGCTTAAATGCTACTTTCACACCTATAACACTCTTAAGTATATGGTAAGTGGCATTCCATTTAGTTTCACAATTAAGTTCAACATTCTTTTTTGAACTCAATTAGGTTTTTCGTAAAGCTATATTCCATGTGTGACCTCTTGGAAGTGACGAACTAATATACTTAACACTGTTCCTAATCCTTTCAATAAAACGATCAATTACTCTCAACCCATTCTTCATAATTATATTGATTATATGTGAAGTGCAACGAGTGTGAAACATATCACCATTTTTAAGAAGGGCTTTCTTACAATTAAACCATAATTTAATATGATCAACCATTGGCTTATTATATCTAGCATTATCAACTACAATAGTCATTAGTTTCTTATCAATATTCCACTCCAAGATTCTAGCCTTCACCCACTCGGCCACATTATTCGAATCGTGAGGACATTCAATCCAACAAAAAACAATTATCTTTGTATGCAAATTCCATTCATCATCAATATAGTGACATGTTAAACAATAATAACTGGTGCCTTGATGCTTAAGAGTCCATATATCAGTGGTTAGGCTAACTCTTGAAGAAAGATTTTCAAAAACTTTGTGAAGTGTTTCTTTCTCGATCTTGAAATATTTTTTGAAATCATTTTTTACTTTAGCTCTTGAACAAAATTTGTATGCGTGGCAACAATAAGAAAGCCAATACCTGAAATACTCATGCTCAACCATAAGAAATGAATAATTTTGTTGTGCAACCATTTGAGCATATAGCATTCGCTCCACCCCGGGTCAAACTTATGATGGCCAAACTTTGGAATTGGATCGGTGGGAGACTTGAAACTTTCGAGAATTTTTTGTCGAATATCACCACCACCATCTCTTGGTTTTGCTTTACTTGATTTCTAATGATTATTTAAATGAGACATCCCCTTCGAACTTCCGGCATCGAACTTTCTCTAACAATAATTACAAGTGGCGGTAACATTATTATCCGGATGTATCTCACGAGAAACGTGATTCCAAGCCTCAGATGTGCATTTCTTGTTTACTTGTTTTTATGCATCACTAATTTAATTCTCAATGCTACGTGGAGTAGGGGAAGGCGAATTGGTTGAAATATTTGTTCGGCTTACCTCTTCTTCCGACATAATCTTATAATCACGAATAACAGTAATTGTTATATTAGAATAACAATAAAGAGTCCATGTAGTAAATGAATTTAAGGGACGTTTTTTTTATTATACATATATTTTATAACATTAGTTTGATTATACATATATTTTATATTTTATATTCCAGTATACTGGTTGAAATATACTGATTGTGCTGAACATAAGACTTCTTATGACAATAAACAATCTAGTATATTGTGTTGAATGCATTGGCCTATTGTGGAAAACAAAATATGTAATGAACCCATCTTTTGTGGTGAAAAAAAGATGTGAATAAATGGAAAACAAAATATGTGAATATTATTTTAGGAATCAACTCTATGTATACCAAGATCCAACAAAAAAAAATAATACATGTTTGCTGTTGGATAGGGGAAGCATCTGGCGACTATCGGTGATCGACGGGATAGAGGAGGGAGGCACTGATCGGAGAGACAGAGGTGGGAAGTAGAGCCGACGGCGATCGGCGGGAGAGAGGAAGGGTTTCAGCGGTGATTGGCAAGAAAGGGGAAGGGTTTCGACGGGAGAGAGGAAGGGTTTGAGTGTTGTCTTTGCATGTTGTGTTTTTGGTAGGGCCGAGCGACTTGTGTTTTTAGTTTATTAGGTTAACTAGATTTTAAGGTTTTTATAGTTAAACTTATACCCCCAACTGTTATTTTAGGTGTTAGTTTACACCTAAAATATTATATAAGTAGTATTTTAAACTAATGTTAGACGAATACGAATATCTGGTAAAATGGATATTCGGTAAAATGAATACTCCGCATCGAATACGAATTATCCATGTTGGATACTAGTACTATCCGTATCCGTATCCGTTTTCTCGGATATTTTTATAGAGTATCCATATTCGTGTCTGTTTCTATTTTTTCAAATAAATATCTGCAAATTCGGATTCGGATATCGGGCGGATGCGGAGGCGGATTTTTGAATATCCATTTACAACCCTAGTCAACACCAAACAGAATACCTTCATAAGACACTACTTCTACAATCACAGTTTATCTTCTTTGTCTACTGTTACTCTCTCTACGTATACAGATTGATGTTTAGAACTTTACATATCCATTGGGGTTTTGGGAAAGATTAATTGTAGGGATTGGATTTGCATTTTTTTTCCAGTAATATTAAATATTGTCTGTGTTCTTATTGGGGATTTCACAAACCAGGTGGTTGTTTATAGTGTTTCCATTGTTGGTGGTTTACAATTTATAGATAGGTTTGTACATCTCTTTTATACATTTTATTTTTGTAGAGGTGTGGTGATTTAACCGTGTGTTGTGAAGATCCGAATCTCATTCGTGTTTTCTAGAAATACTTCTCTTGAGTTTGTGTTATAAGAAGATCACAATCAGGGACGGAGCCAGGTGGGGGCATGTGGGGGCTCAAGCCCCCACGTTTTAAAAAAAAATTAGGAGTAAAAACTGATTATTTTAAAACCTAGGGTAAAAAGGATGAATACTATTAGTTTAAATACCCATACGTTAAAACCTATTTTCTGTCATGTCAAAACACAAACACACACCTCCCTCCTCATGAGCTTCCTTTCAAAATCTTCTCATTCCATTCTCCTTCTCAATATCCATGTGCATGCTGTCTTTTTAAAAATTACAAGACAAGACAACATTTGGTAAGATTCTAAGTTATTTAATTTTATTCATATAAATATTATTCCATCTCATTAACTCTATTAACTTTTATGATTTCAAAATTTATTTACCCTCCATTATATATCCTTCCTCCCATTTTGACGGGTATGTCTTCTATTTTTTTCTCTCTATTTCTCTTTCCTTTAATTTTAGGGTTAATAGTGGGATAATTTTTTGTGTTAATATTGGTAAAAATTTTATAACTGAATTTTAGGGTATTTTTAGGAATAAATTTTAGGACTGAATTTAAGTTGCATTGAACTAACTATATTGATGTTAAAATTTGGGTTTATTTTAGGGTAATAATGTTAATATTTTTTAGAGTTTGATTTAATGTTGTTGGTTTGTATTTTAGGATTAATTTTAGGGGATAATTAAAGATATTGGTAGTTTAAACTTCGGCCGAAATGTTGATTTAAATATTTGTTTCTCTTTCCATTAGAATAAACAAATTACATTAATTTTTTGTAAATACTAAAAATTAACCTCAAAAAATTCGGCTCGGGCGCTCCCACCCCCGGACCCCTGAAAATCACCATTAACTTAGCCCCCACTATCGAGAGTTATTGGCTCCGTCCGTGATCACAAGGTAAATGTTTTCCTCTTCAATTCACCTTTGTAATATAGGCACATTCAATATGCTTACTGTTGATGTAAAAAATTAGATTATATCTAATTATTTAATCACAGATAAAATAAATGAGACAAAGAAGTTTTAAAGTGGTTCAGCCTTATAAGAATGGCCTACGTCCACTGTTTCTGTTATTGATGACTGTTTGGGAATTCTCGATTACAAGTTCAATCAAGAAATTTCGGTCCCCCTCCAATGAGGGTAATACAATGTATTTATAGCCCTAAGGTTGTAATGTGAAAGGGTAATACATTAAATGCTGTACATGTGAAAGGGTAATACATTCAATGCCCCTTAAGTGTATATGTCTGAATGATAAGCATTTAATGAACAGTCAAACTGTTGGTTATCCGGCTATTAATGTTTGTCCGAGGTGCAGCTCGGATCGCCTAAGATGCTCGGACCGCCTAAGGTTCCTCGGTGCTCAAAAGTTCCTCAGAGAGTTCTTGTAGGTCGGAGCGTCTGAGTTACTCGGGGAAGCAGTGTTCCTCGTTGTAGTATGGTTCCTCGGACGTGTTTGTTATTGCCACGTAGATTGCCACGTGTCTTCACTCGATTGAGCCATGTCAGCAGACTAAATTTGGTATCAACAGAAGCCCCCAATATTTCATAGTTCGAAATTTGAGGAGTGTGGAACATTCTTTCTCGGAATATGGTAGTTTTAAATGGTCCTCCTGATTTTTAGGAGTGTTTCCTTTGTATTTATTTTTCCTTCCAAATTCGAAGAATCAGGCTTTTTTGAATTTTTATAACCGCTTCGATTGCCGCGCCCTTTTTATCTTTTTAGCCACCAGTAGCGTAATCGTCTCTTTTCGTACTCATTAATTTTTCCTTCTCCCAAGGCAAGGTATTTAAGCATCACAGACAATCCCATCGTCTTCTAATTTTTCAAATTTGTATCTTCGAGTTTTCCATTGTCTTACTCTCTTGTGCGTTCATCCTTTTCATCGTTCGTTGTCAACAGATCCACTCTTTTTCTGTAAGATCTTCTTCCTTCTTCTTCATTTCCTTTATTCATCATGGTTTACCTTGTTGAATCTCTTGATAAATTTCGTTCTGATTTTTCTATTCCTTCATGGGTTGTTCTGGAGGAACTTTCTGAACCTTCTGATTATTTCCGTTTGGCTGAGGGACATTGGTTCCCCAGTCTCTTTGTTGCTGAGTGTGGATTTTCATTTCCGCCAAATCCTTTATGTCTGGAATTCTGTCAATATTTTGACGTTGTTCCTGCAATAATAGCCCCCAATACATGGAGAATAGTTAATGGGGTTCATTGACTAAACCAAATTCATGGAACTCGCATAGGAATTCCAGAAATCATGTTTTGTTATAGATGGGCTGTAGGCGATAATACTTTTTATTTAAAATCTAGATTTTTAAATAGGGCTTTAGTGGTCAATCTCCCGGATGCCAATAGGGATTATTTTGAGCACGGGGTTGTTATAAAAAATTGGCAACATGCTCCTTTATCTGGAGATGAAGTGTATCAGGGTCCCAGATGCCCTCCCTATGGCAATGGGATAGGTTATTTTTATTTCATTTTATTTATTTTGAGATTATGCTTCCTTTATGTTTGATAAAATTTGCCACTGATATTTTAATTTTTATTTATTTGCAGTTGGCAACAAAAGAAAGTGTCCAAAAGAGGCAGACGTTAATATAAGGCACTTAAAACTTATCTGGAGTTTGCATCAGACTGTTGCCGACGAGCATATTAGGTCAGCTTCATATCTGCTTCAGTACAAGAGTTACACAACTTCTTTTACTGCTCGTCTGGTGATAAACGACGCAGAGCCAGTACCAGCTTCTACCAATTCTTCGCCTGAGTCACACGTTCCTTTAAGTGAAAGGATGAAGAAAAGAAGACCTCCCACCCTTTTCGAGAAACCTGCCTCTGGTGCTGGAGAGGCAAAAAGAAGTAAACATGATGTGCCAGAAGGGACAAAGAAATTGATGCAGCCCCTCCAGCTGCTCCTGCGAAGGTTGTTGAAAAGCCTTCAGTGGCCCTGAGCAAGGCTGCTGCTCCAGGCGAGGTGATTGTCATATCACCGACCAAGAGTTCTTCCTTGTTCAAAACTATTCCTGTTCCTCCGAGGAGGCTGAAGAAGAGCTCCTCGGTCAATTTGGCTGACACCGTCTCTTAGCCCCCAACTACTCGAACTGGTGTTCCTACTTTTGTTCCCCTGAGCTCTGCCATGAGCTCGGTGAAGACTTGGATCATTCCCGAGATCCAAGGTATTGAAGAGAACCTTTCTCGGGTCATGGTTACCTCATTGGCTGCTCGTCATATTTCTTCTGTAAGTCTTATTATTTTGAACTTTTCATCTTTCCCTTGTTATATCTGTCTCTGACTTTCTTTTGTTTTCTTTTCATAGTTGGTGAGCTGCTTTAATAAAATTGTGAAGAAAGATGAAGCTATTAAAGCTTCAAGCTCCTTATCTGGTGTGGAGGAAGCTCTGATGGGTCTGACGCGGTCTTTAGAAGATTCTCGTCAGAAGCATGATGCTGACAAGGCTGCTTGGGAGAAGAAACTTACCTTAACCGATTAAGAGAAGGCTCAAGTTGTTGAAGTCTCCAAGGGGTTGGAGGAAAAATTAAATGATTTGGAGAAAAAGAATAAAGAGCTCGAAGGGAAGCTCAAAACTACTGGGGAGCTTGAAGATAAGCTCAAGGTTGCTGAGGAAAAGTTGGGTCAGCTTCAGGAAGTAAGTCGGCAGAAGGAGGAGGTTGAGAGTAAACTGAAGGTTGCTGACAATCTTCTGTCCGAGAAGCTTTCCTCGAAGAAGTTAAAGAGGAAATTGGCTATGAAGAAATCCTTCAGCGCTGGCTGGGATTAAGGGTGGAACAAGGGCTTGGCTGCCATGATGTCTCAAGTCGAATATGGCAGCCTCAAATACTTTAGAGATGGGTGGGTCGCTTCTCTACAGGAGATGAAGGTTGATGAAAATTCTGAACTCTTTCAGCGACACATCCCTGGTCCCCCTCCAACTCCTGAAGATGAAGAAGAGGACGAAGCTGCCTCCGAAGAGTCTTCCATGATGATGGGAGATCCAGTTTCTCATCCCCCAGCCATCCAGCCTACTAATGAGGAACTTCAGCAAATCGCTACTTCCTCCGAGCAACTGCCAACGCTCCCCGAGCAACTTTTGGTTCCCTCCGAGCAACCTACCTCCTCGTCCCAGCCTCCCGAGAAGGTTTTAGGAGACAAGGAAAAGGTGTAGAGTTGTTCGGGTTTATCTCTATTTTATTTTTCTTTGTCAAATGTAACCCTGAACATGTAACTCTAAATTTCGTGATATAATAAAATTTGAACTTTTGTTTATGCACACTGTTGTTTCTTCTCTTCATGCTCTGTTGGTACCCTTATTGATTATTGCTTTTTCTTCCTCTACTAGTTTCTGGTCAGGATGGAATTATTATCTGCTCACGATACAAAGCTATTGAGGCAATGCAATGAATACTTTAAGGCTGGTCACACAGATCTGAGTGCAGCACAAATCGTCGACATCCTTGGCCAAGATTCTTCGGAACAGGAAGTTGAAGCTTACCAATATTTGAAGTGTCTGCTTGATCGTGCGGTGGCCAAAAATGTAGCTTATTATGATATGATTGAGGATCTCCAAGTCACTCTTGAAGACCTTCAACAACAGTATAAGGAATCCATTGCCCTCTTGCACGAGGGGTACGAGAAAAAGTATCAGCAACTCGTTGCCGATAAGGGATACGAGAAGCGTTTTGCTGCTTACGATGTGAGGGAAAGAACTTTAAAAGCCGAGGTCGAAGAGCACAGGAAAATAGATGAGTTGTTGGAGCAAGAAAATAACAACTTGCAAAGAGAAGTATCTCAATTAAAATCTGTTGCCTCCACCTCGAATGCTTTGATCCCAGTGACTAACGAGGGATTATCGTTCTTAGAGGTAGAGAACGCCAACCTGAGGGATGAGTTGGAAACCTTGAAAAGAGCTGGCCCTTCTACATCTTCTCGTGGATGAGCAAGAGCTCCTCGGGTTCCTGTCGAGGAACAGAGGACTCAATCTGCTTTAGAGAACCAAGCCTTCCAGCTGATGGCGAAGAACCAGGCATTGGCTGAGATGTCTAAGAAAATCAGGGACCTGGAAGAGCAGCTTTCTGCGCAGAAATCTATCTTAAAGAATAAAGAACTCTTCATCAAAAACCTCCACGAGTAGCTGGAAAGATTGACCTATCAATTTCACAAGCAGTCCAGGGAGTTCTGGATGGCTGGCTACAACGAGGCTTTCTACCACTTGGACGACCGTATCCAGAATGCAAATAATGAGGGCTACAAACAGGGATGGCTGAATGCCTTAGGTGTGCTACAACTTGAACAGGGTCATTACCTATGGGATTACCACAATCCTGGGCTGCTCGACCTACCCGTGCCACCATTCAATCTTGATATGAGTTGGATCCCTGATCGGGCCATCCCTCGTTGTCTGATTTCCAAATACCTCGGTGATTACAATCTCCATTCAAATGTTGAGATATCTTGTCCCGAGCACCTCCTAGATCGACCGTCCGTGATGAATATCTGGATGCTAAAAGATCTTAACTTCATAAATTGTCCTCTCGCTTTAAACGATCCACCTGCTGGCGAGGAACCTGTTTCAAAAGCAGAGGGGAATAAACCAATAGAATAGGAGTATTGATGTAATAAATTTGTATTTCATTCCTGATGTATTTTGTTCTACATTTAATGAAATAATTTTATTTGCAAATCTTGACTGCTATTGTTTTGTGACACTTTACATCTGTGCATGTGTATATGTTAAAAAGATAACAATATTGTACTTATTGTCGAGTAATTTGAATTTGTGGTAGTCATTTGGCAAAAATGATGTTTTGTTTCTCGACCAACTTAGTAATAATCAAAAATTCTGCTCGATCACTTTCTCGTATTCATAACATGTTTCCGACCAACCAAGGTCGGTAAATTTTCCCTCTCGACCACCTTCAGTTAGTGGGTTTTTATCCCCGACCAGCTATAGTTAGTGGATTTTTCCTCTACGAGGAGCTTTGGCACTTTCTGGAATAATTTTACCTCCCGACCAACTTTAGTTGGCGTTTTTAGGAATATATTGTTTTACTTCCCGTAGGAATACATTGTTTTACTTCCCGGAGGAATACATTATTTTACTTCCCGGAGGAATACATTCTTTGACTTCCCGGAGGAATACATTTACTTCCTAACCAACATAAGTTGGCATTTTTAGGAATACATAGTTTTACTTCCTGGAGGAATACATTGTTTTACTTCCCGAAGGAATACATTTACTTCCTAACCAACATAAGTTGGCATTTTTAGGAATACATAGTTTTACTTCCCGGAGGAATACATTTACTTCCTAACCAACATAAGTTGGCATTTTTAGGAATACATAGTTTTACTTCCCGGAGGAATACATTTACTTCCTAACCAACATAAGTTGGCATTTTTAGGAATATATTGTTTTACTTCCCGGAGGAATACATTTACTTCCTAACCAACATAAGTTGGCATTTTTAGGAATAAATAGTTTTACTTCCCGTAGGAATACATTGTTTTACTTTCCGGAGGAATACATTTACTTCCTAACCAACATAAGTTGGCATTTTTAGGAATACATAGTTTTACTTCCCGGAGGAATACATTTACTTCCTAACCAACATAAGTTGGCATTTTTAGGAATACATAGTTTTACTTCCCGGAGGAATACATTTACTTCCTAACCAACATAAGTTGGCATTTTTAGGAATACATAGTTTTACTTCCCGGAGGAAGACATTTACTTCCTAACCAACATAAGTTGGCATTTTTAGGAATACATAGTTTTACTTCCCGGAGGAATACATTTACTTCCTAACCAACATAAGTTGGCATTTTTAGGAATACATAGTTTTACTTCCCGTAGGAATACATTGTTTTACTTCCCGGAGGAATACATTTATTTCCCGACCAACCTTAGTTGGCGTTTTCGAGAATAAATTTGAGTAGTCCGAGTTTTGCGGAGTAGCGTGTAGCACTAGTATTCCCCAAAAAACTTTCAACCAAATGAGAGAATTTGGCAGAATATCTTCATTTTATTCATACTGACGGAACTGCGTTACATGAGAACATACATCACTGATAATGTTGAAGACAAAAAATGGCCACTGTCATTTTAGTGGCGTCAACAGCAAATAAATGATGAGGATGAGATTGAAGATGAAGATAAACATTCACATCAAACATATAAGAGACAACGGTTTTTAAAGTGGTTTGGCTATGAATAAAGCCTACGTCCACTGTTATTTTATTCCCAGGGTTTACAATAGCACCATATGGTGTAGAGAGAGAAAGGATGTGTATCTTGTGTATGGTTTTTCTAGGTTCCCTCGGATCTCTCCTGGATCTCCTCTTTTGGCTAAGGGGATACATGTATTTATAGCGATGGGAGATAAAGAGATTCATTGTATGTAGACATTTATGTCTACATTCAACGAATCTAATTGTTGAATTGCTTGGTATGCTATGTGTTGTCATCTATTAATACAGTATAAATGTACATTAAGGCTCATTAAATGCGTTGTCATCTTCATTAATGCACATTAAATGCATAGTTATCCTTTGATCTTCCTGGTTGGTATGCCGACCAACTCTCCTCGGGTGCCGACTAACTCTCCTCGGGTGCCGACCAACTCTCCTCGGGTGCCGACTAATTCTCCTCGGGTACTGACCAACTCTCCTCGGGTGCCGACTAACACTCCTCGGGTGCCGACCAACTCTCCTCGGATGTCGACCAACTCTCCTCGGGTGCCGATTAATTCTCCTCGGGTACTGACCAACTCTCCTCGGGTGCCGACTAACACTCCTCGGGTGCCGAATATTGCCACGTAGGATGACATGTGTCCTTTTCTGATTGGTCCTCGTAGATGGAGAATTTTTGCGTTAACAGAAGCCCCCAATGCTCCATGCTTGATGGTTTACTTGAAAGTACGGAGTATTTATTCTGCAGTATTGCTCGGTTCTCGTGAAATTCTTGATCTACCTTCTTAATTTGTTCAACATAAAGTGCATTATCTCCTGGATGACATATGATGCAGGCTGATCGATGGTTGCTAATCTTTCTTTTGAGTAACTCCGTGTGCTATGTATCACCCCTGGGAATTTGGATGCAACCATGTCATAGTATGCAGCTTGTAGCTTGTCATAATCTTCAAGTATGTTGATTGGTTTGCTAGCCGACCAACTGCCTCCTGTGCCGAGCAACTAAGTGCTAACTTCACGTGCTTGATTCTTCTGATTTATGATCCTCCGAATACTTTGTCGAGTAACATACTAGCTTTTGAACCCAACTCTTCAATCTGATTAGTACCAAGCTAGTGGTGGACTTCGAAACATTTTCATACAACTTCTTCTTCAATGTTGGTCGGGACAGTAGTAGTAAAGATCTCAGTGCTGTAGATGCTGAATTTGACTTCTGAACTTCAATAGTATGTGCATAATAACTCCTGAATATGCCTCCTGAACTTCAATATACCTCCTGAACTTCAATATTCCGCTTGAACTTCAATATACCTCCTGAACTTCAATATTCCTCCTGAACTACAATATACCTCTTGAACTTCAATAGCGTCATGAACTTAAATATACCTCCTTAACTTCAATATCAAAAATAATTCATGAGCAAGAAAAACAACTCCTGAATGTGCCTCCTGAACTTCATAAGCAAAATTAGCTACTGAGCAAGAAATATAACTTCTGAATGATAATTAGTCGGGGCCCGACCGTGTGAGTTTGTGGAGTTGAATTTGATGCTTGAATGCATGATGTTATAAGAGTGTGCCACCAAATGAACAAATATATTTGTAATAGAATCCCCCAAGTGTGAACTTTGAATGATTTTTGCTTGATCGCTTTAACATACTCATACTTTGTTTAATAAAATGTTTCCGACCAACTGTAGTTGACAGCTTCTTATTTCCAACCAACCTAAGTTGGTGGATTTTTGGGAATAGATTTACTTCCTAACCAACCTTAGTTGGCATTTTTAGGAATAGTTTTACTTCCCAACCAACCTTAGTTGGCGTTTTTAGGAATACATTTCCTAACCAACATAAGTTGGCATTTTTAGGAATAGTTTTACTTCCGTAGGAATACATTTACTTCCTAACCAACATAAGTTGGCATTTTTAGGAATACATAGTTTTACTTCCCGTAGGAATACATTTACTTCCTAACCAACATAAGTTGGCATTTTTAGGAATACATAGTTTTACTTCCCGTAGGAATACATTTACTTCCTAACCAACATAAGTTGGCATTTTTAGGAATACATAGTTTTACTTCCCGTAGGAATACATTTACTTCCTAACCAACATAAGTTGGCATTTTTAGGAATACATAGTTTTACTTCCCGTAGGAATACATTTACTTCCTAACCAACATAATTTGGCATTTTTAGGAATACATAGTTTTACTTCCCGTAGAAATACATTTACTTCCTAACCAACATAAATTGACATTTTTAGGAATACATTTTTGATAATAAATAATAGAGACTTCCTCGGAGCTGACCAACGAATTGTTGGCAATAAGATATAATAAATGCTGGAGACATCCTTGGAGCTGACCAACAGATTGTTGGGAATAAGATAATATATGCTGGAGACATCCTTGGAGCTGACCAACAGATTGTTGGGAATAAGATAATATAAATGTTGGAAACCTCCTTGCTGAAATAAGAATAGAATATGCATCCAAATAGATATAAAGAATAATTAAAAATAATAAAGTGCCTCGTTGATCTGTCGAGGTAGAATTATATAATGCCGAACAAGAATAAGATCTTCCAGAATATAAGAATATGACCGAGAACGTTGTCAGGCCTGAATATAAATAAGAATTATCCGACCAACTATCCGTTGGGGGTGAAATACAACGAATGTTGTAATTCTCCTTAAATCTGAATAAGTACCTTGTCGAGGCACAATTGCATAATGCCGAATAAGAATAATATTTTCCAGAACATAAGAATATGGTCGAGAACTTTGTTGGGCCTGCATATAAATAAGAATTACCCCGACCAACTATCCGT
The DNA here is from genome assembly GCA_949130495.1 of Sambucus nigra. NCBI lineage: Eukaryota > Viridiplantae > Streptophyta > Magnoliopsida > Dipsacales > Adoxaceae > Sambucus > Sambucus nigra. Next base: position 252,724,482 of record OX422215.1, read on the forward strand.
TGGGGGTGAAATATAATAAATGTTATAATTCTTGGAGCTGAATATGATAATAAGTATCTCGCTGAGTTCCATGTTGAGATGAATATACAATATGAATCCCAAGGGATATAGAATAATTTGTTCTTGAGCCCATATCTCCGAGTAATAATAAAATATATAATGCCTCGCTGAGGTGAAATGATAATAGTTTCCAGATTGTTTCCGAGCATTCGTCGGCGTTGAGTCTTGTACCTGTAAAAATTAATATCTTGCTCTACCATTTGTGTAGGCTGAATTGACCAGTTATCATGAGAATAATTTACTCATCCAATCAATATATAATATGTATATGCTTGAGAAATAAAAATATTAATTTCGAAAAATGAAATAATATATGTTGGCTGATATGTCGAGGAAAAATTGCCTGATGTCGAGCAATAATAGTTTCCAGAGGTTTAAGATTGTGGCTGAGCTTTTGTCGGGATTGAATCTCGTCCCTATGAAATTTTAATAAGCTGCCCGAGCACCTGTTGAGACTAGATCAAATAATTATTTTCATGAGAATAATTATTCAGCCAAACAATATGTGATGTGTATCAGCATAAAATAATAAAAATTTCAAAATATGAAATAATATTTTTGTGCTAAATGTGTGTGAGATGGACAAATTTTTATCAGACATGCATCATAAATAAGACATAGAGTTTTTTGTAAAGTTATTTAATCTCCAACAACTAATCAGGTATAAGTTGCTGTTTGAAAATTATTTATCACCTGGTTTTAAAAATATTTTTGGGGTGATCACAAGTTAAAAAAAAAACTTAAGCCCCCTGTTTGACCCCGAGTTGAACTCGTGTTTAAAGAAATATCTGGGGTGCTTCGCATTTTTTAATACCCCAAGATTCTACTGCTGCCGAGAAGCGGCATGGATGTTGCCGACCAACATTTAAGGCTATCTCAAGTTATAGAATATATGGTGTCGACCAAGAAGCAAATGGTCCCCGACCAGCTGAGTAATTTCGCCGATCAACAAAAATGGTGCATTGACAACACCGAACAGCATTAGATGTCACCGACCAAAAAGTGGATGGTTGGATAGTTGCCGACCAGTAAATTGAACCCTCCAAACAAGACTGAGATGTCTCCGATCAAGAAGTAGATGATCGTCGACTTGCAATTGGTTCCACCGAGCTACAATATGGGGCTCCGACCAATAATAAGATACCTCGTAGTTGGATAAAATTATTTCAACGTTGCTGATGGATCTTCACATCTTATCTTCGATTAACAAAAATGGTCTGGTTAAGCTTCCCTTTAATAAAAGATGGCCCAAGATGATGCCGACCAACAATATAGATGGCTGACCAGAATATCTCGAATCCTTAGATCAGAAAAATAACATTCGATGTAAAATTTAAGCATTAAGAATATTAATTAAATGAATAATTATCTAATCCACTAGATCGTGTCATTTCGACAAAGAAACCGAGTGATGTGATGAACGAGGGGCCAACATATCAAATTTGTGCCCAGAGTCTTGATATGGTCATGATTGTTTTACTGATCATCTTTTACAAGAGGTGGGTAATGATTTTTCAGATGACAGAAAATTATTTTTTATATTGATCCCTTCCTATTCCTTGTTTGGAGAGATAAAAATATGGTGAATGATCGAAATTATTACCAAATTTATATCAAAAATCAATCAATTTGACTTTATTGACATAGATTGAAGATGAACCAAATTAAGTATATAGTTCATAAAAATGAATGCAAAGAGACTCAAACTTGAAGAGAGAGAAAATAGATCTGGGTCATGATATCCATGAGAAAACTTTTTATTGTCTTTAACCTTTTCACATTCTCTGATTAAAAATATGATTGGAATTTGAATAGACATCAAAGATCTTACAAAATTTATAATGAAAATTATCAAATCTTACCACCGTCATATATATTGGTATATGTAATCATTTAAAATATTTATTCCATGATATAAAATTAAAACTTGAGAATCAAGCAAAAGTTGTTATTTATGAAATCCATTATTTTTCAGATTTCTAAATAAGAATTAATCTAACAGTTATGATTTTAAAATCATGATATGCAATATTTTGCAGATAAAAATTGGATAATTAATTTATGTATATAAACATAAAAATCATGATTGAATCAAAAGATGTATGTATAATTGATTATACGTAGAGAAAATAAAAACTTAGCTTTTGATGGAGAACAACGCTTGTAACACGTTCCCACAGACGGTGCCAATCTGTTGATGTAAAAAATTAGATTATATCTAATTATTTAATCACAGATAAAATAAATGAGAGAAAGAAGTTTTAAAGTGGTTCAGCCTTATAAGAATGGCCTACGTCCACTGTTTCTGTTATTGATGACTGTTTGGGAATTCTCGATTACAAGTTCAATCAAGAAATTCCGGTCCCCCTCCAATGAGGGTGATACAATGTATTTATAGCCCTGAGGCTTTAATGTGAAAGGATAATACATTAAATGTTGTACATGTGAAAGGGTAATATATTCAATGCCCCTTAAGTGTATACGTCTGAATGATAAGCATTTAATGAACAGTCAAACTGTTGGTTATCCGGCGATTAATGTTTGTCCGAGGTGCAGCTCGGACCGCCTAAGCTGCTGGGATCGCCTAAGGTTCCTCGGTGCTCAAAAGTTCCTCGGAGAGTTCTTGTAGGTCGGAGCGTCTGAGTTACTCGGGGAAGCAGTGTTCCTCGTTGTAGTATGGTTCCTCGAAAGTGTTTGTTATTGCCACGTAAATTGCCACGTGTCTTCACTCGATTGAGCCATGTCAACAGACTAAATTTGGTATCAACACTTACTGAAATTTCTTTAATGATCACTTTACTCTTAACTGTTTCATCATTATGTTTTTTTGGGGCTTATATAATGTTATATCTTTAGGTGTCCATATGTAAAGACACTCTTTACTCTGTTTTCACTCTCTTTATTTTTTATTTTGTGTGTTTATTTGATTGTTAACTTTTGGTAATTTTTTTGTAATATACTTGCTGATGCGATATAAGGCTTTATTTTTAGTCTACGTGGACCGCATTTTATCGTCTTGATATTTTTTTTCTTCAAATTATGCTTGTTGATGTAAAAAACTAGATTCAATCTAATTATTTTAATCATAGATAAAAATGAATAAATAAATATAAGACAATAGATTTTTAAAGTGGTTCAGCCTTATGAGAATGGCTTACGTCCACTGTTTTTGTATTGCTGACTGTTTGCCTGGAATTCTTGATAAGTGGTTTACCAAGAGATTCCGAGTCCCCTTCTAATGATGAGGTTACAATGTATTTATAGCCTTGAGGCCATACATGTGAAAGGATAATGTGCTGTTACCGACATATACATCTGTACTATAATAATGAGCATTTAATGCGCAGTTGTCTATTTATTTCTCTTGATTGGGATGCTCTGTACGCTAAGTAGCTCGGACCGCTTAAGCTGCTCGGACCGTCTAAGTAGCTCGACAAGCTTGAGTTGCTCGGGGCACCTAAGTTGCTTGGTACGCTTGAGTTTCTCGGGATCCCTGAGTTGCTCGGGGAGCCTATGTTTCTCAATACGCTTGAGTTGTTCGGAGTGTATGAGTTGCTCGTAGAACGTATTCGTATTTGCCATGTAGATTGACACGTGTCTTCAAGTGATTGATCCTCGTCAGCAGACTAAATTTGGTATCAACAATTCTCTTAGAGGAATTTTACCTTTTTAAAAAAAGTCTTCAGTTGTTGCAGATTTAACTCTTCAAAACCCCATGTATGATTTGCATATATAACTTTCCATAAAGGTAAATTACTCATCTTGGTTCTTAATAAGTTAAAGTTTCAAGTCTTTAGTTGCCATTATATATATTTTATAAAAAAAAATTGTTTGAAGTGTTGAAAATATGAACTATACTTTTTTGTTTATAGCTTGTATGAATGCTTAAAATACTGTGGATTATGGTGCTTATTGTGCAGTTCGGCGGGATATTGAGTTCACGACTTCTTATTATTGTGTCTGTTTCTACTTTATATCTTTCTAAAGTTATGTGAATTTCTATTGTGGACAAACCGAATTTATTTATTGATTTCCAATTTGTTGGGTCAAAGCTTATATGGGATTAATTTGAGCGAGGAACGATGTCTGTTGTTGAGCTATGGCTATAATGAGTATTCGATCCAATAGGAGAAAAAAAATTATTTGCCATCCAATCGATCCCCTTCATCCTGATTTTTGCATGCAGATTTAGGGGGATGGTTATTTTTTATGGTTTTTATTTTAGTCTACCGTTTATGTTGTGCATTTACTTTCAATATAGAGGATCTTGAGTTTTTTTCCATCTCTCTATTCTCTAATTTTCTCTGTTAAGGTTTCTATTGTTTTGTAGGTTATTTTACTCATATGTCTTTTATTATTAATAAAATTGTACATGTGGGGTTTTGTTTATCATTCTTCTAATTAAGATGACATTAATATATCACTACTGTATTTAAAAAGACATTAATGTAGTTAAAAATATAGGGTGAGTTCATGTGAGCTCAAGCCTATAGTAAGTGAGCATATCTCACTGAATGACGATCATGTTTGGGCTCTTAAATAATCCTCTTAATCATTTCGTACTAAAGGTAAGGCTCAAATAATTTCACCTCATTTCTTACTAAAGCTGCTATAATTGATTCTGGATATATAGGATTGCCGGGGGTTTAACTTTTAATTTTTTGCTTAATTATATTTGCTTGGAATCAGGTATGTTTTGTAGTTTTTTTGTAATTGCCGTCAATTGCAGCTTCATTCTTATTCTGATGAAAATATAGGCTCTTTTTTATTATAAGAAGGAATTTGGTTTTTGATTTTTTTTTTTTGTTTCTTTTATTGTTTAATCTTTATTGAATTTAATTGTCTTCATTTATTGGTGCAATTTTGATAGTTTGGCTGAGAGGTGTAGGACCGTGAATGCTTTTCACATCAAAACATTTTTAAGTAGGAGTTTTAAAACCTCTTATGGTGTTTATATATATTTTTCTCAATTATGTTTAATTTTAGTCGTTTCGCTTATTCAAACCTAGGTTATTTTATGTTACAATTTCAGGTTTTCTTATTCCTTTGCAAACACCAATTAACTATGTGGAAAATGTTATTGTTTTGATTTGCAGATTATGGATTCTCTATACCGATTCATGTATATTGATTCTCTATACTCAAGTATACTAACCCTCTATACTTTTATCTCTCCTCCTGAGTATGTTCAAATCGTTATCTAGGGGGTTTGGGTTTGTAATTTTGGGGTACAAATCAAATTGATTTTTCCTCTTCTTTGTGTTTATATATTATGGGTTTATTTTGTTTTGCATACACTTATTAGTGTTTAGATCCCGAGTATTTGATGAAGAAAATTATTTCCCCCCTACATTTTTCTAAGAGTTTAATTAGTTACGGGTAGAGCTAACTAATTTTTTATATGATTATGATCGAAAATGGTAATTATCCTATTCGTTGACACATATTACCCCAGAATAAGAAATGCGAATTCTATTTATTCAAAAAAAGTGACCATGGAACGAAACCCAAAGCATTACATCCATGAATTTTCATTTGTTTAGTTTATTTTCAATTTTGTGGTGATGTTTTGTTTTATAATAGGACAGTGGATCTGTGGGGGCGGATGATATGCGGCGGAGGTTGTTCATTAGGGTCGAAAGATTGGGATTGTGACTTAGTGTATTTTATGGTAGTTCGAGAGTATATGCGGAGGTGGTTTTGTGTATTGTGTAGTGGGGGTGGTTTAGATTTGGTTTTTTGTAATTACATTTCAATTTTGAAAGAAGGGATGAAATTTTGTAGTTTATTGGGTATCATTTATTACATGTGAAACTTCAGATCACATTTTTGCAGTGCAGTTTCTATTATAACTAGTTGGAAACCCGCGCGATGCGCGGACTATATGGCAAACAAAGAGGGATTAAAATCAACCCAAATCAAATCTGGGACTTGCAACCAAATACCAAATTCCATTAATGAACTTACAAATTTACTAATTCAGTAATTCAATTAAAAAAACAACCGGGGAAGTCACAAATAATACACGGGTTATATGACAAACAAAGAGGGATTAACATCAACCCAAACCAAATTCGGGACTTGTAACCAAAGACCGAATTCAGTTAATGAACTTATAGATTTACTAATTCAGTTAATTCAATAAAAAAAGAACCAGGTAAGTCTCAAATACGTGGGATATACAACAAACATAGAGGGTTTAAATCAACCCAAATATCCAAACCCTACAACCAAAGACCGAATTCAGTTAACCGGGTAAGTCTCAAATACGCGGGATATACGACAAAAAAATAGGGATTGAAATCAACCCAAATCATATCTGGACCCTACAACCAAAAACCAAATTCAGTTAATGAACTTAAGATTTACTAATCCAGTAATTCAATAAAAAAAAGAACAAGGAAAGTCTCAAATAAACTTGCATCATACCCATAAATTAAATGCAATTAGCTTATATTATAAATTGTTACAATGAACCATGCACACCAACAAATGCATTGTGCTTTGTTAGCAAATCCCTTACTTTACTCTCATCCATGGACAGAGAGATTATAAACTTAAATCTTATATGAAAAATCCTCAAAATGACTGCCTTGAGAATTTGGGAAACCCATTATAACAAAATGAATGGTACACTTCCTCCCACATAAAGAGTTCTTACGATATATAAAATACTCAGCTAAAAGTTAATGAATTTCTGCACAAACAATTAATTGTTTGAAGGCAGACCAATTGATTAAGAAATAATTTGGAAAATAATCAATTTACAAAGAGAAAAAGAACAAAATGGGAAACCTTTTCACTTGAGCAAACAACAGAAATTTTATAATGAAAGTGAAAAATAAAATTTGTCCCCTGAGATTTTGTGAAGCTGCTGAAGATATTCTGTAGATGGTGAAGACAGTGACATGTTTAAAAGGAAGGCAACCATAATTCCAAAAAGGAAGGCAACCAAAAAGTACAAATTTAAAGGAGAAGCCAGATTCTATTTTTGATTCCTTCGTCTCTTCAGCATTTCCAGATCCTATTATAGCTGTTGTGTTTATTGAACAACTGAATCCCTTTCCTCTTTGAGGCGCTGCACAACCTTAATAGAGTTAGCATCTGAACTTTATTCGAAGCCTTCTTCTAAAATTCCAAAAGCTGAGTGGGGTGAGATGTACAGAACTTTAAGCTTGCACTCTTCTATGTTTTCCCACATTCCTCATTAAAAGTATCTTGTGAAAGGCATCAACATCAGTATGAAGAGGTACTATGCTGCTTTGTAGAAGAAATTTATCTTTGCATTGCATATCTGGAGGGTACTCTCATTGAGCTTGAAGGGTAACTCTTATTAGAAATGAGGCCTAAGGCTGTATAACACCAGTATTTGGTAGCACAAAGTACTTCTTCGAAGATGTAGTTTTGACCTTGAAAGCAACATGGTCATTTGTCTTCTTAGCAACTTTAAGATCACAACAGCTTTGTTTGTCAAACTCAAAATAAAATTTGAGCTCTTCCGGATGAATGGAGATCAACTGGTTATCAGTACCATTCATTTTAATATAAACAAAACAATCAATCAAATAGGCGGTTGAAAAATGATGGCACCAAGGATAGAAAATTTCTCTTTTCAATTCGGAGGATTGGACCTTCAGCCACAAAATTCGGTTAAAAGAGAGAGAGAGAACTTTTGTTTACCTTTTTGTGCACAAACAATTATACTATTGGCGATTGGCCAACCAGTGTTTCTTTTGATGAATGAAAGGCCTTGTTGCTAATAAACATATGGCAGTACCCTCCATGGAGATTCAAATTGGCATACCAGATTCTTTTGTATATAAGAAAGATAATCCTTAGCATATAAGAAAGAAAATCCAACCAGTGTTCATTTCTAAGTAGTAAAAATTCAAATTTTGCATACCTGATTCTTTTGCATTAATTTGATTTTCCTAAGGAAAATCTTCATTGCACTTTAATGGTAAAATCTTTATTGTATTGAGTATGATGCCACATCTGGATTTATATAACAAAGAATAAAAAAATACATATGGAGGGTGTACCCAAATATTCCTTCCTTAATTTATCTCCAATTAACCACATATATGTGTAGCTATATTTTCCAACTTATGTGCTTGTTGATACCAAATTTATTCTGCTGATATGGACCTATTATTTAAAGACGCGAGTCATCCTAGGTGGCAACTGTAAATGTTTATACCGAGCTACTCAACCCCCCGAGGAACTACTATACTCCAAATAACTCAAGATCACCGAGCAACTAAAAAGCCACGAGGAGCCCAGGGGTCCCGAGCAGCTCAAACGTGTCGAGCTACTAAGGCGATTCGAGCTACTAAGTTGGTCCGAGCAACTCAAATACTTGTGGCATACGCATCAAGGAAAACCAAAAAATAACTGCGCATTAAATGTACATTTATTATCGTACAGATGTATACGCCTAATGGACAGCTATGCATTATTCTTTCACGTATACAGCCCCAAGGCTATAAATACATTATAATCTCCCCATTAGAGGGACACGCTGAATCTCTTGGTAAATTCGTTTATCGAGAATTCCAGGGAAAACAGTCAGTAATACAAAAACAGTGGATGTAGGCCATTCTCTTAAGGCTGAACCACTTTAAAAATCTATTGTCTTATTTCTTTACTCATTTTCTCTGTGATTAAAATAATTAGGTCAAATCTAATTTCTTACATCAACAGATTGGCGCCGTCTATGAGAAACGACTGTAATTAGCATTTTTCACCAAAACAACTTATTATCAATGGCTGATAATCAGGAATCCAGTAATCGAAACACTGGGATTCCCTCCAATCCTTCTGCTCCCCCGAGTTTTTCAGATTTGGCTGGTATTATGGCCAATTTAGCCCAAGGGCAAATGGCCATGCAAGAAACCATGCGTCAACTCATACAAACCGTTCAAGGCGGAGTGCCAGCCCAATGAGTACAACGAAGTGTTCAAAGAAATATTCGTTTGTTCTCTTTGCGAACTAGCGACTCATATCGTACTGAGAGATATAATGATCCTTCTTATCATCCTGAACGGACTTCCTCAGTACGAGCTACAGACACTCAACAAAAAATCACTCTATCTCCAGAGAGGACAAGTGCTCTTGAAAGGTTGAGTAGGGTCTCTACTTTTGATCGTCTGGGTACTAGGAGGAATAGAAGTCCCCCTAGGATTATGTCAAGGAATTCTCAACTACCATTTGATATGAAAGAAGGCTCTGCCCAATCACGACCAGCTGCTAGTCATGAAAGATCCCAAGAGGCTAATTCAACACGATCAGTTGCTCGAACCAATAGGATCGAAGAGGGAAATGATGGATGGAAAGGCTCAATTCAAAGGTTGGAAGATAGATTAGGGGAGATGGCTAAAACCAAGAATCCTCTACAAAGTACCTTTGTCCGAGGAACACCATTCATACAAGAGATTATGGACTTTCCCACACCGTCGAAATTCAAAGCCCCAGTAGTAACACCAAAATATGATGGCAAAACTGATCCTGTTCTCCATATAGAACAATACCAAGCAGCTGCTGATATCTATGCTATTCCAGACGAGATGCGATGTCGGGCATTTTCAGGAACCCTTACTGGATCTGCTCAGATGTGGTACAATAACCTTCCTCGGACGAAAATTGCGACTTTCTTTCAGCTAGCAGAGCTCTTCATTGGAAATTTTTATTTTGGATCTAAGTCAGTCAAACGAGTAGCACACTTGCTAAGTGTTAGACAGAAGGAAGGTAAGAGCACCAGGGATTATATTACTCATTTTAATAACGAGAAACTGGAAGTAATTGATTACGAGGAGAAAACTGCAATTACTGCTTTGATGAGTGGATTGTTGCCCAATAAATTGTACTCTACTTTAGCCAAAGATCCACCCAGGACCATGGCGGAACTGATGGCAAAAGCAGTAAAAATCATGAATGCCGAGGAAGCCATGGCTGCAAAGAAGAATGCAGACACTAAGGACATCAAGGTAGAAGATGGTAAAACTGAAAAAAAGGAACAAAAGAACAATGGTGGTAACAGGCAATCAAAGGGTAAGCAAGCATTAAAACAGATGAAGAAATACGAAAATTATACTCCCTTGAAGGTGGATATAAATCACATTCTGGAAGAGATCAAGAACAACAAGGAACTAGCTTGGCCAGCAAAAATGAAAGCAGATACTGATAAGAGAGATAAGTCCAAATATTGCGAATTCTATAAAGATCATGGTCACACGACCAAGCGTTGTATAGCTCTTCAGAATGAAATTGAAGCACTCATTAGACGAGGAAAACTATCCAAGTATGTTGATCGTCAAAACGGTGGTCGAACCAATGAACGAGGAAGGCAAAGGTCTAAATCTCATCTCCGAGTAAAAGATGACAAGAAAAGGGATCATAAAGATGATCCAGAAGATAACCCCGATCTCCCCAAATGACCTAGACAACCAGAACGTGAGGTATTTTCAATTCGTTTTGGATCATTTAATTGTAATGTCATTACAAGTGGAGATGCAGGAGGTGGAGACCTTACTGCATAGAGGAAAGCTTACCTCAGTGAGGCTCAAGCTTGTTCGTACATTCAACGAATAAATCTAGCTGAAGATGATCGCCCGAGGAAGGTGAACAAAGATAAACTGGTCATCAATTTTTCTAAGAACGACCTCGCAGGTGTGTTATATCCCCATGATGACCCATTGGTGATCAAAATGAGGATGAAGGAAGTAGTGATTTCACGAGTATTGGTATATAATGGTAGCTCGGCAGATATTATGTTCTACCCATATTTTGATAGTTTGAACCTGAAACTATCCCATTTGGAGCCATATCATAGGACCCTCCTCGGTTTTACTGGCGAGAAAGTTTTCCACTTGGGATGATCTAGTTGGATATGTTCATCGGTACATGGCCTGCTTGTCGAACCGAAAGAGTGCGCTTTTTTGTGATGGATAAAAATATCCAGTCAGCTTACAATATCATCATGGGAAGAGTAGGTTTGAAGAAGTTCGAAGCAGTACCATCTAATGTACATCAATATTTAAAATTCCCAACCAACTTTCACTACACCAAATCTGTCGAATTGTCAAGGTCATTGACCTTGACAAATCCAACTTGTTAAGGTCAATGACCGTGACATTTCGAGGCGAGACAACTTTTTTGTCACGGTCGTGTCACGGTCATTGACCTTGACACAAAACTCGCATTTTGTGTCACGATCGTGTCGCGATCAATGACCGTGACACGTTTGTCACAGTTTATAACCGTGACAAAGTCGTGACCCTTTTTAAAAATTGTCACGGTCATTGACCGTGACACGTCCGTGACAACTTTTGTCACGGTCAATAATCGTGACAATTCTGGCCAGAATTTAAAAAAATCTGCTGGGCAGTATGGCCACTGCCACTGTCCAGCAGTATATTTGTACCTGTTATAGCAACGTTGTACCTGTTACAAACATCATATATCCAAACAAACTAAAGATAATGCAAATATATATTCAAATAGAGACAATATGCATCACGATATAATTCAAATGTAACAACTTAAAACAATTCAATTCAAACTTAAAACAATTCAATTCAAACTTAAAACAATGTCACTACATGTCTGGTGTATTGTTAAAACTGAGGAGGTGAGTAGGCCACACGACATACGAATTGACGTACCCACTAATATACGTCGTGCCGCATTGTTCGCGCAACCACAATAGGGAGTTCTCCTTCCCGGGTATGACATGCGTGACGAGCACCCTGGACTCCATCTCTTGAAGCGCACATCCATGAACTATTCCACCTTGGACGATATTCGGGTCCCTCAACCCCCGCCCTATCCGCTGGCCATCAAATACGTCCAATATGAACACGCTCGGCCAACCAAGTGTCGACATTGGTCTGTTGAAGAGCGCCAAATAGGGAAGTGGATCATCAAAGTACGAACGTGTCGGTGATGAAGCAGCGAGGTCCACATCCTCGTCATCCTGCGCTTCGTCCTCCCGCACCTCCTCCTCCACCGCCTTCTCCTTCCCTTTCCCTTTCCCTTTACAGTCTCCGCCCAACGTACGCTTCATGAATGCGTACATATCTTGGACCGTCGCCTCCAAACGGGACAGCTTCGCGTCGTGTGAATCCATCGTTCGAGCCAACCCGGTGTCGCTCGTCTCCAATCCGATGATCCTAGATTTGGACACCCGCGAGCTCACCCCCTTGTCCTCCCCTTGCAATCAGAGCCAAGCACTTGGCTGAGTGCATCTGTGGACAAAGATGCCTTGTCGGCATCAGACTGCGACTCATGCACTTCCTTAAGCTTTGCCAGAAATGACAAAAAGCACATGATTAGTAAAATAAGTAAACTAAAAAATTATAACGTAATTAACAAAAATTAAACTGTCGGATTACTTACAATCGTGGCCGCGACGCTCGGGGACACCTCCTTGTCCTTCCCCTTCTTCGTCCGAAGATCCACATAAGTATCGAGCCTATGTGGCTTACCCCCTGGTCCACTCCCTACCTCCTGAAATAAAATAAAGTAAAGTAAAATTAGTATCGGCCCCGCAAAGTAAAATAATGAAGAATAATATATTTCTGTAGTTATAGAAAAATTAAATCTTACCTGCATCCTATGCTCCACCTCGGCGTAAGAGGTCCGGTCGGAGTAGTGCACGTCCGTCTTTTTTGCTCGATTTTTCCTTCCCGATTGGCGAGATGCCAATTGTCGATCCTCGATCTCATTGTCAATGAACTTCTGCCATTGTGCCAATGAGATCGGCTCCTTGGGGGGGACGGATTCACGCCATTGGATAATCGACTCTCGTGTTTTCCCAAAGTACCGTGCCCGCATATTTTTTTTCCACGACTTGAGTTGCTCCCTAATTTGCTCCAACACGGGATCGCGTAGCTTTGGATCCAAGTTGAATTGTTCGTGTCCAACAAATACAATGTTAGTTGCGAATAAATATAAATATAAATATAAAATATAAATATAAATATAAATATAAATATAAATATAAATATAAATATAAATATAAATATAAATATAAATATAAATATAAATATAAATATAAAATTGAAATTGAAATTGAAATTGAAATTGAAATTGAAATTGAAATTGAAATTGAAATTGAAATTGAAATTGAAATATTCATATAAATATAAATATAAATATAAATATATTACCTGTAGTGCCGCCCAAACAGCTAACTTGAGCTCATATGGCACCCCTTCCAACTCATAAACCCGGGCCGATGACCGTCTTTAGCAGAACGAGGGATCTCGCTAATATCTCCGATTTGTTCTCGACGGTAATCCCATATTTCCCATATTTAGGGAGCCTAGGGGCGGAAGAGCCCTCGTCGCCTCCACTACCACCGACCCCAGACGACATCATCATAAACATCATCATCATCTTCGCCTTAATATCTAAAGGAGACATTTGCTGTAAAAAAATGTTATTAGTACAGATATAATATTATCAAAATATGCATATCTTATAAGAGAGTCGGGTTTGCCATTAATAAAGTGAGAATTACACACACACACATAAAAATCTTTAATAAAATTATCATATCTTCTTTCAATTTAAACACACACACAGTAGTGACTGTCTATTTAAAATAATCTCAATGTTAATTTCATGTATTTAATTTCTACTATTGTTTTGTGCTTTTTATAAATCATACCCCACCCCCACCCACCCCCACCCCCACCCCAACATGTTTACGGGCTTTCATCACCCGTCATAAATTTTTCGGTCCGTGACTTACTGGCCAGTTGTCTTGGGTCTTTTAGTCCCTTAACATTACTTTAAGAATTTTACCCAATCTAAATACCACATTTTCTTTCTTGTTATACACTTGAACACGTTTTGTTATTTATTTCTTATTAATTTATCTTTGATGTATTACCAGCATCTTTACTTTTATAAACTTTATTTAATTTTCAATTTTAAGGACTATTTTCATCACTTAGTGTTCATCTAAGTTCTAGTATAACAAGTTTCCATAAAAATCTTTAATAAAGTATTATCACAAATATAAACTACGAGTGATAAAATAACTTTGAGGCATATAAATTAATTGTGACAAAGTAAGATTATGGAAACTCCACTTTTCTTTCTATAACTCCTATTTTATTAAACTTTAAATATAATTAGGGGTGTATAGAAAGAAAAGTTAAATAGGAATAAAAACAACATTTTTAAAATATGAAGGGCTCACCAATTTGATCAAATTTTTCAACAACATAGACTAATTGATCTTTATTATAAGACAATTACTACAAATTTATGCGCATCGCCCGAATTCAAAAAGTAATTTAATGACTAAAGTAATACTTTTTTTAACTTTAGTTATTCACCACAAATCTTAAAAAATATTTTATTTTTCATGCTTTTAGCCATATATGGTTTTTTTCTCCATTAGTATAAGTATATAGCGGTTATTTCACACTTAAATCACATATTAAGCCGGCCTTCATTTTTTTATGAAATTTGTAGAAAATTACTTATTTATTTTGAATGAAAATAAATTGTTATCCAATATTTTTGGATATTATTTACATTTACATTTTTGGATATTATTTTTGGAAATTTATAGAAAATTACTTATTTATTTACATTTTTAACCCCTACCCCCCACCCTACCCCCACCCTGCCCCACCCCCTACCCCCACCCTGCCCCACCCCCCACACACGCATACACACACGCACATATATACACACATACACACATATATATACACACAAACATATATATAAATGGAAGAGAGAGAGAGAGAGAGAGAGAGAGAGAGAGAGAGAGAGAGAGAATTAAACCTGAAAGTAGAGAGAGAGAGAGAGCAGCGTCGAGAGAGAGAGAGAAGGAGGGAACGACGGGAGGGAAAAAAGAAGGGGGAAAGGGTTTTTGCTGGAAATATTGTCACGGTCGTGTCAAGGTCATTGACCGTGACAATTATTTAAATAATTGTCACGGTCATTGACCTTGACACGACCGTGACAAGTAAATTTGTCACGGCCTTGTCACGGTCAATGACCGTGACAATTATTTGTCACGGTCGTGTCAAGGTCAATGACCGTGACATAAAACGCGTGTTTTTTGTCACGGTCAATGACCTTGACAAGGGTGGCCGGCTGAAAGGTGACAATTTTTTCATTTTTGTGTAGTGTTTGGAGTAGGAGTGGTGAAGGGTGACCAAAAAGTAGCTCGGAAATGCTACTATTCATCTGCCGAGCAGGAAGAGTGTGAAGAATCCAGGAAGAAGACTACTACTTATCAGGTAGATGAGATAGAAGATGCAGAGATTGAGACTTTAGACCCAAGAGATGAGTCTCAGCTTGTTAAGGGTCAAGTCATGGAGGCTACTGAAAATATCATTATGGACGACGAAAACCTGGAACGAACAACTCAAATCGGTGCGTCGTTGGATTCCCCATTAAAATAGGAATTGATAGCTTTCCTGAGAAGCAGGAAACAAACTTTTGCATGGAGCCACGAAGACATGCCAGGGATAGACCCAACCTTCCTATGTCAAGAGCTTAATGTGAACAAGGAAATCAAGCCAGTGAAGCAAAGAAGAAGAGTGTTCAGCCCTGAAAAGAACCAAGCTATACAAGAAGAGGTCGAGAACCTTCAGAAAGCCTGTTTTATTGAGGATGTCAAATATCCTGATTGGCTAGCTAATGTGGTGATGGTAAAGAAGAAAAACAACAAGTGGAGGATGTGTGTGGACTTTACTGATCTTAATAAATCTTGTCCAAAAGATCATTTCCCTCTGCCCCGAATCGATGAATTGGTGTATACTACCTCGGGATACGAATTGTTGAGTTTCATGGGTGCTTATTCTGGTTACAACCAGATTAAAATGAATCCTGGAGATAGGGAGAGTACCTCTTTTATCACCCCAAGGGGAACTTATTATTATAATGTTATGCCTTTTGGACTTAAAAATGCAGGTGCAACGTATCAGTGGTTGATGAACAAGGTGTTTGCAGAGCAAATCAGTCACAATATGGAGGTTTATGCTGACGATATGCCGACGAAGAGCAAGAAAGTTGCTGATCATCTAATTGACCTAGGCCAGATCTTTGATCAACTAGATAAATATCAAATGAAATTGAACCCTACCAAATGCAGATTCGGAGTACGAGAAGGCATGTTTCTCGGGTATACTATCAACCAACGAGGTATTGAAGCGAACCCTGAAAAGGTCAAGGCTCTATTGGGGCTACGATCTCCAACGATGAAGAAGGAAGTGCAAAGTCTCACAGGGCGAGTTGCAGCACTTAATAGTTTTGTGTCGCGAGAAACTGATAGATGTCTCCCATTCTTCAAAACACTCCGAAAAACATTTGAATGGAATGATGAATGCGAGAAGGCCTTTCAAGAGTTAAATAAATACCTGGGAACACCTCCATTGTTGTCCAGACCAGTGATGGGAGAAAGACTATACTTGTATCTAGTAGTTTCGGAAAATGCAATGCGCTCGGCGTTAATAAGAATGGAAGATGGAGTACAAAAACCATTCTATTACACTAGTAAGGCCTTCTGAGGAGCAGAGATCAGATATCCAAGACTAGAAAAGTTGGCACTAGCGTTGATCGAAGGGAGTAGAAGAATGAGGCCATATTTCCAAGTTCATATCATAGTTATGTATACTGATATGCTGTTAAGGCAAACTCTTCATAAACCAGAAAAATCAGGGAGATTGATGTACTGGGCAGTAGAACTTGGTGAATATGACATAGTTTATGAGCCTAGATCGTCGCTTAAAAAGCAGGCAGTGGCAGATTTTATCGCAGAGTTCACCTATCCTGACACCTCTAAAGAGCAGAAGCTGAATACTGACCAGCCCGTCGATGTTACAGGATCATCAAATTTAAACCCCGACCAACTTAAGTTGGTTGACGAGCAAGAGAAGATGGTCGATGAGCAACAAGAAGTGCTAGAGAAGGATATAAAGAAGAAACAAATATTCCATCGAGAAATTTTGTCCGATCAAAAATTTGATGATCGGTTACCCATATGGAATTTGTATGTAGATATCTCTTAATGCAATGCAGGTAGTGGAGCAGGGATTATTTTGAAAAGTACAGATGAGGTCAATATGGAGTATGCTCTACACTTTCAATTTAAAGCTTCTAATAATGAGGTCGAATATGAAGCAATGATTGCAGGTTTAAGTCTAGCTAGAATGATGAAGGCAGATCATGTTGTTGTATTCATCGATTCGCAGTTGATCGTAAATTAGATTCTTGGAGTATATGCGGCAAAGGGAGAGTTGATGATCAAGTACCATGAGAAAGTAATGGAATTGGTATCGAGTTTTATTGTTGTTCAGTTGGTCAGAGTACCAGGACTAGAGAATGCAAGAGCAGACGCACTACCCCAATTAGCATCAACCACACGCACCGAGCTACGAAGAACAGTCCCAATAGAGATTCTAGCTGGTCGGAGCATAGACGAAGATCTGGTCATAAACTTCATTGCTCTTGATTTAGGACCATCATAGATGGATACCATCAGGGCCTATATTGAAGAGGGAACCTTACCAATTGACAAACTCGCAGCTAAGAAATTGAAGTTCAAAGCTGCTCGTTATGTACTAACCAATGGTATTTTATATAGACGGGGAGTTATAGCAGCGCTACAAAGATGTGTTCATCCCTCCGAAGTGAAAGACTTGATGGAAGAAGTTTATGATGGGTCTTGTGGAGCTTATGTAGCTGGTCGAACGCTCTTACGAAGGATAACCACGCAGGGATATTACTGGCCGACGATGAGGGCTGACTGCGCAGCTTATGCTAAAAAATGTGACAAATGCCAACGCTTCTCGTCCATCCGAAGAACTCCTCAGGCATTGTTAACAACCATAACATCCCCTTGGCCATTCACTATATGGGGAATAGACTTGGTCGGACCACTACCAACAACTAAAGGAAGATTCAAATACTTAGTGGTCGCACTAGATCATTTTACTAAATGGGTGGAAGCTAAACCTCTCATTGATATGACATACAACAAAGTCTATCAATTTATTTAGAAAAATATAATTTGCAGATACGGCCTCCCACATGCGTTCATTACTGACCATGGAACCCAGTTTGACAATGAAGAATTCGCTGCATATTGCCAACAATCGAATGTATTGAAGGTCCATTCTGCACCAGATCATCCCCAAAGCAATGGACAAACTGAGGTGACAAACAGAACGTTGCTAAATGGTTTGAAAAAATGATTGGATGATGCAAAGGAAAATTGGATTAACGAGCAACAATCTGTGCTTTGGGCATATCTCACCACACCACGAACAAGAACTGGAGAGTCCCCATACATGCTGGCATTTGGGAGTGAAGCTGTCATACCTGTTGAATTAGGTCTACCTACACATAGGGTACTTAATTTCAATTCTCCTATTAGTGATTTGATGAGAAGATTAGATCTAGATATGATAGAAGAAGTCAAAGAAGAAGCAACTATAAGAAATGCCACGTATCAACAACGAATAACTTTGTTCTACAATAAAAGAGTCAAGAAATGTGATTTGAAGGAAGGGGATTATGTGTTAAAGAAAGTCATCCAAAAGCATAAAAAACTAGAAGCCAACTGGCACGGACCCTACAGAGTGACAGAAGTTGTTTGTCCAGGGACATACAGGATTGAAACCTTGGAAGGAGAAGAATTAAATAATGCATGGAATGCAGAGCATCTTCAAAAGTATTATCAGTAGTTGAAATTTCTATGTAATACAATTTCTTCAATAAAGTGAGGTTTTCCCATTTTCTTTGTTCGTTAATTTTTTTTCGGAATATTAGTGCTACACACTATACAAATCAATTACCACCAACTCTAAGTTGGTCGGGAAGCAATTACTACCAACTCCGGTTGGTCGGCAAATCAATTACCACCAACTCTAAGTTGGTCGGGAAGCAATTACCACCAACTTCGGTTGGTCGGCAAATCAATTACCACCAACTCTAAGTTAGTCGGGAAGCAATTACCACCAACTCTGGTTGGTCGAAAAATCAATTACCACCAACTCTAAGTTGGTCGAGAATCAAATACCACCAACTCTAAGTTGGTCGGGAAGCAATTACCACCAACTCCGGTTGGTCGAAAAATCAATTACCATTAACTCTAAGTTGGTCGGGAAGCAATTACCACCAACTCCGGTTGGTCGGTAAATCAATTACCACCAACTCTAAGTTGGTCGGGAAGCAAATGACCATCAACTCCGGTTGGTCGGTAATTTAAAATAACACAGGACATTTTTATCTTTTTTTATAGATATACATACGTATTCGTCATTAAATAAAAGAGATATTTCATAAAATATTTCCAAACCAATGACAAATAAAATTGCAAAGAAAACTAAAGATCTCTTCATTAAAACCAGAACAAATTACATATGATAAATTGCAGATTACATGAATGAAGTTCATTACATAAACAAACCCTATTCTATAGGTTTCTTTCCCTCTGCCTTGGACACAGGGTTTACCCCAGCTAGAGGATCATCAAGACTATAAGGAGAATTTATGAAGTTCAGATCTTGCAACATTTTGACATTCATTATAGAAGGACGATCAAGCAGATGTTCCAGCCGAGATATTTCAAAGTTTGAATGGAGACTATAGTCATCAAGATACTTGGATATTAGAACACGAGAAATGGCCCGGGCTGGAATCCAACTAAGGTCAAGCTTGAAAGGAGGCACAGGTAGATCAAGAACTCCATGAGTGTAGTAATCCCACAAAAAATGGCCTCTCTCCAATTTTAGAACACAAAGAGCATTCAACCATCCATGTTTGTACCCTTCGTTGTTCGGCTGTTCTAAACGAGCATCAAGATGGAAGAGTTCTTCATTATAACCAGCCATCCAAAACTCTCTGGGCTGTTTATGGAACTGGTAAGTTAACCTCTCCAGTTGCTCGTGGAGATTCTTCACCAGGATGTCCTTATTTTCCAAGGCAGAGCTTTGTGTGGAAAGTTGCTCGCTGAGGTTTAGATTTTTCTTAGACATCTCTACTAAATCCTGGTTCTTTGCCATCAATTGAACT
Source organism: Sambucus nigra (assembly GCA_949130495.1). NCBI lineage: Eukaryota > Viridiplantae > Streptophyta > Magnoliopsida > Dipsacales > Adoxaceae > Sambucus > Sambucus nigra. The sequence goes on from OX422215.1 coordinate 252,744,588, forward strand.
GCCTAATTTTCCAAAGATGCTTGAGTTCTTGCATCTTCAATAGAGATTCGACTAGCCCTTGCTCATCCCCGAGAAGAAGATCTTGCTCGTCCGCGAGTAGAAGTGGAAGGTCCAACTCTTTTTAAAGTTTCCAATTCATCTCGTAAGTTGGCATTCTCTACTTCCAAAAAAAGAGAAACCTTCATCATTGATAGGGACCAAAGCTCCCGAGGAATATGCTGTAGATTTTAGTTGGGATATCTCCTTTTGCAAAACATTGTTTTCCTCCTCAAACAGTTTAGCGATTTTCCTATGCTCCTCAACCTCAAACTTTAGAATGCTCTCTTTCTTCTCGTAGGCAGCGATGAATTTATCGTACCCTTTTTCAGCATTTAATTGTTGATATTTCTTCTCGTACCCCTGGTGCAAAAGTAGGGAGGACTCTTTGTACTGCTGCTGGAGTTCCTCTATAGTTCCATGAAGATCCTCAATCATCTCATAATAAGCTACATTATTGGTAACAGCTCGGTCGAGAAAGCATTTCAGATACTAGTAAGCCTCAACTTCTCGGTCAGAAACACCTGATCCGAGGATGTCGATTATCTGAGCCTCATTTAGATCTGCATGACCAACTTTGAAGTAATCATTGCATTTCTTCATTAATTCTGTGTCATGAGCTGATAATAGCTCCATCCTGGCCATAAACTAGCAAAGAGAAGCAATAAACAGGATCAATAATGATAAAGACAGGGTAAGAAGAAGAAAGTTGATATGAACAACCAAAAGTTTGAATTTTTATTCATCAAAAGGTAAATACAAAGCTCAAGGTTACATTCAAAAGGAATAACAAATTAAAATCCGAGCAACTTTACACCTTCTCCTTATGTTTTACAACTTTCTCGGAAAGCTGGGATGAGGAGGTTGGTTGCTCGGAAGATAGTGGCAGCTGCTCGTCTGAGGTACTGGTGGGCTGAAGTTGCTCGTAGAAAGTTTGAACAACTGGAATAGGAGGAACTTGATCTCCAATCATCATGGAAGATTCCTATAAGGCAGCTTCGTCCTCTTCTTCTTTCCCAGGAGAGGGATGAGGGCCATGAATGTGTTGCTGGAACAATTCTGAATTCTCAGCAATTTTCGTCTCTTTCAAAGCAGCAAACCATCCATCCCTAAAGTACTTGAGGCTGGCATAATCCATTTGCGAAGTCATGGCAGCTAAGCCTTTGTTCCACCCCTTATCCCAACTAGTACTGAACGATTTTTTGACAACCTTTTTCCTCTTTTCTTTCTCCGAAGAGGTCCTTTCCCTAAGGATCTCCTCGACAGCTTTCAACTTCCCTTCCACCTCTTCCTTCTGGCGATTAACCTCACGAAGTCTACCAACTTCATCTTCAGCAGTTTTGAGCTTATTCTCAAGCTCTTCAACATTTTTGAGCTTCTCCTCAAGCTCTTTATTATTCTTCTCAAATTCTTTCATTTTCTGCTCCAACCCCTTGGAGGCCTCCACAACTCGATCTCTCTCTTACTCGATGGACTTGAGTTGCTTCTCCCAAGCCACTTTATCTTCTTCATACTTCTGACGAGAGTCCTTTACGGACTGAGTTAGACCAACAAAAGCTTCCTCGACACCTCCCGAGGAGCTTGAAGCTTTAATAGCCTCACCCTTCTTCAGAATACTGTTGAAACATGTTACCGGTTGAAGAAAGAAATAATTTTCACTACACCAAAATGGTCAAAATGTCACCTTTCAGCCGGCCACCCTTGTCAAGGTCATTGACCGTGACAAAAAACACGCGTTTTATGTCACAGTCATTGACCTTGACACGACCGTGACAAATAATTATCTCGGTCATTGACCGTGACAAGGCCGTGATAAATTTACTTGTCACGGTCGTGTCAAGGTCAATGACCGTGACAATTATTTAAATAATTGTCACGATCAATGACCTTGACACGATCGTGACAATGTTTTCAGCAAAAACCCTTTCCCCTTTCTTTTTTCCCTCCTGCCGTTCCCTCACTCTCTCTCTCTCTCTCTCTCTTCCATTTATATATATGTTTGTGTGTATATATATGTGTGTATGTGTGTATATATGTGCGTGTGTGGGGTGTGGGGCAGGGTGGGGGTAGGGGGTGGGGCAGGGTGGGGGTAGGGTGGGGGCAGGGTGGGGGGTAGGGGTGGGGCAGGGTGGGGGTAGGGTGGGGGCAGGGTGGGGGGTAGGGGTTAAAAATGTAAATAAATAAGTAATTTTCTATAAATTTCCAAAAATAATATCTAGAAATGTAAATGTAAATAATATCAAAAAATAATATCCAAAAATGTAAATGTAAATAATATCCAAAAATATTGGATAACAATTTATTTTCATTCAAAATAAATAAGTAATTTTCTACAAATTTCATAAAAAAATGAAGGCCGGCTTAATATGTGATTTAAGTGTGAAATAATCGCTATATACTTATGCTAATGGAGAAAAAAACCATATATGGCTAAAAGCATGAAAAATAAAATATTTTTTAAGATTTGTGGTGAATAACTAAAGTTAAAAAAAGTATTACTTTAGTCATTAAATTACTTTTTGAATTCGGGCGATGCGCATAAATTTGTAGTAATTGTCTTATTATAAAGATCAATTAGTCTATGTTGTTGAAAAATTTGATCAAATTGGTGAGCCCTTCATATTTTAAAAATGTTGTTTTTATTCCTATTTAACTTTTCTTTCTATACACCCCTAATTATATTTAAAGTTTAATAAAATAGGAGTTATAGAAAGAAAAGTGGGGTTTCCATAATCTTACTTTGTCACAATTAATTTATATGCCTCAAAGTTATTTTATCACTCTTAGTTTATATTTGTGATAATACTTTATTAAAGATTTTTATGGAAACTTGTTATACTAGAACTTAGATGAACACTAAGTGATGAAAATAGTCCTTAAAATTGAAAATTAAATAAAGTTTATAAAAGTAAAGATGCTGGTAATACATCAAAGATAAATTAATAAGGACTAAATAACAAAACGTGTTCAAGTGTATAACAAGAAAGAAAATGTGGTATTTAGATTGGGTAAAATTCTTAAAGTAATGTTAAGGGACTAAAAGACCCAAGACAACTGGCCAGTAAGTCACGGACCGAAAAATTTATGACGGGTGATGAAAGCCCGTAAACATGTTGGGGTGGGGGTGGGGTATGATTTATAAAAAGCACAAAACAATAGTAGAAATTAAATACCTGAAATTAACATTGAGATTATTTTAAATAGACAGTCACTACTGTGTGTGTGTTTAAATTGAAAGAAGATATGATAATTTTATTAAAGATTTTTATGTGTGTGTGTGTAATCCTCACTTTATTAATGCCAAACCCGACTCTCTTATAAGATATGCATATTGTGATAATATTATATCTGTACTAATAACATTTTTTTACAGCAAATGTCTCCTTCAGATATTAAGGCGAAGATGATGATGATGTTTATGATGTCGTCTGGGGTCGGTGGTAGTGGAGGCGACGAGGGCTCTTCCTCCCCTAGGCTCCCCAAATATGGGAAATATGGGATTACCATCGAGAACAAATCGGAGTTATTAGCGAGATCCCTCGTTCTGCTAAAGACGGTCATCGGCCCGGGTTTATGAGTTGGAAGGGGGTGCCATATGAGCTCAAGTTAGCTGTTTGGGCGGCACTACAGGTAATATATTTATATTTATATTTATATTTATATGAATATTTCAATTTCAATTTATATTTATATTTATATTTATATTTATATTTATATTTATTCGCAACTAACATTGTATTTGTTGGACGGGAACAATTCAACTTGGATCCAAAGCTACGCGATCCCGTGTTGGAGCAGATTAGGGAGCAACTCAAGTCGTGGAAAAAAAATATGCGGGCACGGTACTTTGGGAAAACACGAGAGTCGATTATCCAATGGCGTGAATCCGTCCCCCCCCCCCAGGAGCCGATCTCATTAGCACAATGGCAGAAGGTCATTGACAATGAGATCGAGGATCGACAATTGGCATCTCGCCAATCGGGGAGGGAAAATCGGGCAAAAAAGACGGACGTGCACTATTCCTGCCGGACCTCTTACGCCGAGGTGGAGCATAGGATGCAGGTAAGATTTAATTTTTCTATAACTACAGAAATATATTATTCTTCATTATTTTACTTTGCGGGGCCGATACTAATTTTACTTTACTTTATTTTATTTCAGGGGGTAGGGAGTGGGCCAGGGGGTAAGCCACATAGGCTCGATACTTATGTGGCTCTTCGGACGAAGAAGGGGAAGGACAAGGAGGTGTCCCCGAGCGTCGCGACCACGATTGTAAGTAATCCGACAGTTTAATTTTTGTTAATTACGTTATAATTTTTTAGTTTACTTATTTTACTAATCATGTGCTTTTTGTCGTTTCAGACAAAGCTTAAGGAAGTGCATGAGTCGCAGTCTGATGCCGACAAGGCATCTTTGTCCACAGATGCACTCAGCCAAGTACTTGGCTCTGATCGCAAGGGGAGGACAAAGGGGGTGAGCTCGCGGGTGGCCAAATCTAGGATCATCGGATTGGAGACGAGCGACACCGGGTTGGCTCGAACGGTGGATTCACACGACGCGAAGCTGTCCCGTTTGGAGGCGACGGTCCAAGATATGTACGCATTCATGAAGCGTACGTTGGGCGGAGACCGTAAAGGGAAAGGGAAAGGGAAGGAGAAGGCGGTGGAGGAGGAGGTGCGGGAGGATGAGGGTGCGTCAATTCGTATGTCGTGTGGCCTACTCACCTCCTCAGTTTTAACAATACACTAGACATGTAGTGACATTTTTTTAAGTTTGAATTGAATTGTTTTAAGTTTGAATTGAATTGTTTTAAGTTGTTACATTTGAATTATATCGTGATGCATATTGTCTCTATTTGAATATATATTTGCATTATCTTTAGTTTGTTTGCATATATGATGTTTGGAACAGGAACAACGTTGTTATAACGGGTACAAATATACTACTGGGCAGTGGCAGTGGCTATACTGCCCAGCAGATTTTTTTAAATTCTGACCAAAATTGTCATGGTTATTGACCGTGACAAAAGTTGTCACGGACGTGTCACGGTCAATGACCGTGACAATTTTTTTTTAAAAGGGTCACGACTTTGTCACGGTTATAAACCGTGACAAACGTGTCACGGTCATTGACCGCGACACGACCGTGACAAAAAAAGTTGTCTCGCCTCGAAATGTCACGGTCATTGACCTTGACAAGTTGGATTTGTCAAGGTCAATGACCTTGACAATTCGGCAGATTTGGTGTAGTGAGTTAATACAGGAACATATCAGTGAAAAGTAAAAACTTAGACTAGTAATACTTACTGAGGCAATATGTTGAGCTGCCAAGGCAGTGACCCTGTCTCGAGGAAGAGTGTCTTCAATACCTTGGATTTCTGGGATAATCCAAGACTGCACAGAGCCCATGGTAGAGGTTGGAGGAACAAAAGTGAGAACAACACTTTCAACATTTAAAGGTTGAAGGACAGGCCCAACAGGTCTCTCACACGAAGTTTTCTTTAATCTCCTCGGGGGAGCAGGAACAGTTTCAACTAAAGACGATGTCTTTGTTGGAGATATAACGATAACCTCACTTTAAGGAGAGATAGCAACAACCTTTCTCGGAGCCACAGGGGTCTTCTCAACAACTTTCTCGGTAGCAGCAGGAGGAGGCGCATCAATAATTTTCGTCCCTTCTTCTGGGACATTTTGATTGCTTTTCTTTGCCTCCTCATTGGCAGAGTCTGATTTGTCAAAGAAGGCAGGAGCTCTTCTTCTCTTCATTATGTTACTAAGGGGAATATTCGATTCAGGGGAGGAACCTTCCACACCAGTTTCATAAGCTGGTACTTGATCGATGTCAACCACCACTGGACGAACAGTGAAGGATGAAGTATAGCTCTTGTACTATAACAAATAAGAGGCTGATCTGATATGTTCGTCAGCAACGGATTGGTGTAAACTCCAGATAAGTTTCAAATGCCTTAAATTAACATCAGTTTCTTTGGGAGACTTTCTCTTGCTCTCAACTGCAAATAATCAAAAATCAAATATCAGTGAAGCATTTTATCAAGCACGAAGAAAACATAATTTCAAAAATAGAAAAAAATAAAAACAACCTATCCCATTACCATAAGGAGGACATCTAGGACCTTGATATACATCATCTCCATTTAATGGAGGATGTTGCCAATTTTTCATTACCACTCCATGTTCAAAATAATCCCTGTTGGCATCAGGAAGATTGACAACTAATGCCCTATTCAAAAACCTAGTTTTCAAATAAAAAGTACTATCGCTAACAACCCATCTGTAGCAATACATTATCTCTGGAATCCCTAAACGGGTTCCATGGAGTTGGTTCAACCTATGAACTCCATTAACTATTCTCCAGGTATTTTGCGCTATTTTTACAGGCACAACATCAAAATACTGACAGAATTCCAATCATAAAGGATTTGGAGGAAAAGAAAAGCCATATTCGGCCACAAAGAGACTTGGGAACCAATGTCCCTCAGCCAAAGAAAAATAGTCAGAAGGTTCAGAAAGTTCTTCCAATATGACCCATGAAGGAATTGAAAATTCGGAGCGAAATTTGTCAAGAGATTCAACAAGGTAAACCATGATGAACAAAGTAAATAAAAGAAAAGGAAGAAAATCTTACAGGAAAGGAGTGAATCAGTAGACAACGAACGATGGAAGAAAACGAACGCACAAGATAGAGAAGAAAAGAATAGTTCAAAGATACAGATTTGAAAAAGTAAAAGACGATAGGATTTTCTGCAGCGCTTAAATACCTTACCTTGGGAATGGGTAAAAATAATGATTACAAAGAAAGACGTTTGCGTTACCGGCGCCTAAAAGGAGAAAAAGGGCACGAAAATCGAAGCAGTTAGAAAAATTCAAAATATTCGTGAAGTCTGATTCTATGAATTCAAAGAAGAAATAAATACAAGGAAAACACTCCTAAAATTCAGGATGACTATTTAATCCCGCCATATTTCGAGAAGAAGGTTCCACACTCCTCCTCAAACTGGAACTATGAAATATTGGGGGCTTCTGTTGATACCAAATTTATTCTACTGATATGGACCTATTACTTAAAGACGCGTGTCATCCTAGGTTGCAACTGTAAATATTTATACCGAGCTACTCAACCCCCGAGGAACTACTATACTCCAAATAACTCAAGATCACCGAGAAAATAAAAATCCACGAGGAACCCAGGGGTCCCGAGCAGCTCAAACGTGTCGAGCTACTTAGGCAGTCCGAGCTACTAAGTCGGTCCGAGCAACTCAAATACTTGTGGCATACGCATCAAGGAAAACCGAAAAATAACTGCGCATTAAATGTACAGTTATTACCGTACAGATGTATACGCCTAATGGACAGCTATGCATTATTCTTTCACATGTACAACCTCAAGGCTATAAATACATTGTAATCTCCCCATTAGAGGGACACGCTGAATCTCTTGGTAAATTCGTTTATCGAGAATTCCAGGCAAAACAAACAGTAATACAAAAACAGTGGATGTAAGCCATTCTCTTATGGTTGAACCACTTTAAAAATCTATTGTCTTATTTCTTTACTCATTTTATCTTTGATTAAAATAATTAGGTCAAATCTAATTTTTTACATCAACAATGCTCTGTCAGTAAAATTAGCAAACATTTAATAGGCACCAAACGATATAGCTCTGTTCTACCAGGAAAATTTGTGAGATTTCCTTCTTGTAGCCGACAATAAAAGTAAACAACAAAGCTACAACATAGTATATACATATAAAAAATATATGCATGTTATATATAGATAGATAGCGTACCAGACGTATGTCAATATACGTACTAAATGGCTGAATTGTTGAACATTTTTTGCGATTTTAGTTTTTACTTGAAGACTTGGAAGGACTAATTGTGAAAACCTTGAATTTGGATTGAAACACCTTCAACTAAAAAAGAAACTAAAAATTCAGCAGAATAAAAATAATGATTGTAGTAATAAAAAAATCTAAGATGAAATAAAAGATAAAGAGATAAAAAAGATTCCAATAATCAAATTCTCAAATACGCCGCCAATGTATAGTAATACTTCCATTACTGAATAGATTTAGGTTATGGAAGAATAACGAAAAAACAAAAGAAATAAATCGGGAAAACTAAATTATTAACCTCCGAGAAAAATAAGGCCCCGTGTTAAATAAATAAAGTATACCAACTGTTTTTCTTCATTTTCCTATTTAAAATTTAAAATGAAACAAATTGTTCAATAGGCAAAAAGAAATTAAATTAATAAGCAATAAGAAAAAATCTTTAAATAAGCAAGTACCTCAACAAACCCTAACTGTGGACACTATTTAACAGACAGATACCTCAAACAACAAAATTCAAAAATCAATAGGAAGGGTAGACCTATAGTCAGGTAATAAATGGATACAAAGAGTGAAAATGCTTATAAAAAAGTATATCATTAGTATCTAAATGAAAGGCGTACTAAAAATAATCAATAAAAAGGAGGCAAATGTATAAAAACTAATAAATTTACTTTTTTATTACCTGATTCAACTCTACAGACCATCCCTTACCGAGCAACTTAAGAATGGGATGTCAAACGACAATCCCATCACTCTATTAACAGAATGGCGTGCGATCTGAATATGCACCTCCACTCCATCAAAACCAATTGCAAACAACATTTGTAATCCCTCAAAATGCAAAAATAAGGTCAAATACAGGAAATCGATAAGTTGCACAAAAAAGAATAAAAATGATCACAATTGGCGTGTAAAAAAGAATGACTAAAGAAGAGAAATGGCTTTTTGGGTAAGTTGGTTAGTATAGTCAGTGGCAAATTTGATGAGAGGGTTGAATATTGGGAGTTTATGATAGAGGGCTTGGGAGATAAAAAGGGTCTCATTTAGGTGGGCTATGACACCCCGCCTAATACAAACCAGGTGATTAATCCTATACCAGATTAAAACAGGAATCTCATATGGTTCATTCTTAGCATCATTGACGAAAACCAATTTAATTACTAATAACCTATTAGGCTGGCGTCAAAATTTTATTTAACTAATCTTTTTAACCAAACCAACCAAGTGAAACATTCACACAATTTATATACATAAAAACAGAAATGAAATAACCAAACACTCGGTAACATAGTACAACCAAATGGAATACCGCACTAAAAGGCGGTAAAAGAATAAATTAATACAGTTGGGCTATCGGCCCGAATGTTACTACAATGCATCCTATCTAGATTACAAGGATAGAAGCGTCTAAAATAAACCTTCCTGGATCCGCAGTTGCTGCAGCAAACGTCTGACTCAAAAGGATCATCATCCAGGCGTCCCTTTATCTGGACACCTAACATATATACATATATAGCAAGAGAGGGGAAAATAGAGAAACGGGTCAGATCCCGAGTTTTAAAAATATTTAGCAAGTGCTTAAAAGCCATATTTTAAAATATGAAATCTCTCATATTTAAACTGGTATCGCACTCTCATGAGATACACCTCACCCCTCTTCTAATAGTGCACACCTATCGCATACATTTTGAACAACCTAGTTAAGCTACCACCGCCTAACTAATCGTTTTAACCCATCTTCTAAATCCTCCTAACTATCACCTACCTTGTGTGATATTGCATAAGTTATACTGTAAGCTATCACAGAAGCTTAAATTAATATAGTCCTCAATGTGATATATATATATATATATATATTGTTCTCATTTCTTTATATATTATATAATATCGTTCATATTCCATAACTTTCACTAGTTGAAAATACCATTTTTCACTTTAGTATATAAAATCTCGTATATATAATTCTCATTTTAATATATGAATCACAGTTTAAATCCAGATAAGAATCTCCCGGAATGAGAATAAAACCTTATTCATTTTACCCATTACTCAAGTCTAAATTAGATGATTTCACATCTTCATACACAAGCAATATACTATATGCAACAAGTATAATTATAACTGTTATAATCATAAGTATAATAACCATCACACCTAACTATAACTCGAGGATGCAGTCTCAAGTGCCTATCCACATCCGGGTTTACTCAATTAATCACGGTTCCCAGCCAGACTCACTCATGGTCATGGTAAAAGTACTAAACAGTGGAGGAGATCATGGACGATATGGCCTGGGGACTATACTCTCCCTGCTTGTCAAGCAAGGGGATTCACCCACATCAAGCAACCTCCCTGGATAGCACTAGAGAAAATATAATTTGGCTCCGTCCCTATGCCCGTAGAACCAACATCTAAGATACAAATATACCAATCATACACAAATATATTTATCTTCATATCATAACATATATATATATATATATATATATATATATATATATATATATATATATATATATATATATATATATATAATGTAACAACCCCCGTACATATAATATATATCACTTCTCAATACATATTATGGCTATAATTGCCAAACTCTTATAGCGATAGCCAAAACCCGAATGTTCCCATTCGTAAAAGTATATAAGTATTTACACACTTAAAATACTAAACCTATAAGCATTCTCTTACTTAATATATAACTCGCACTTTAATCACTTTAACTAAACCTATAAGCATTCTCTTACTTAATATATAACTAGCACTTTAATCACTTTATAAGGATTTATAGATAATCCCGAATATACCAATTCGTAATAATTTAAATAAATATACTATCTACTTATCTTAGTTTCATAGGTATCGCATCACTTATAATAATAGTCATCAATAGACATACCGGATAGCTGCTCAATCCTCGTTAGCCCATATCCTAGATTCCATCCTAATCACATCCTAGGATTTACTCAAATGCACTTGGCCCATATTTGATCTAACCGCATAATGTGATAACCCGACTAATAAAATACCGGTCGATCACTCCTATATCAAATTAAAACAGGAGTCGCATATGGATCATTCTCAGCATCACTGTCGAAAAATAATTCAATTACTACTAACCTATTAGGCTGGCGTCAAAATTTTACTTAACTACTATTTTTAAACAACTACACAATTAAAACATACACACAATTTATATAAATGAAACTGGAAAGAGATAAAATAATCGAACACTCTGTTCAAATATGATACAACCAAATCGAATGCCGCACAAAAAGGCGGTGAGAGAGTAAATAAATACAATTGTTCTTTCGGCCCGAAAGTAACTACAATGCTTCCTATCTAGATATCAATAATAGAAGCGTCTAAATCAAACCTGCATGCATCCACAGCTGCTGCAGCTGACGTCTGACTCGTAAGGATCATCATCCAGGCATCCCTGTGTCTCGACACCTATATATATACAATATATAGAAAGAGAGAAAAAATATAGAAATGGGTTAGAGCCCGAGTTGTGAAAATATTTAGCAAGTGCATAAATGCTTTATTTTTTAAAATATTTTTATTTCATATTTAAATTGGTATCGCACTCCCATGAGATACCCCTCACCTCTCTTCTAAAAATGAACACCTAGCGCATCCCTCGAAACATCCTAGTCAAGTCATACTGCCTAACTAATCAATCACCCCCAAACTATAGAAATCCTAAACATCCCAAGTACTAAGGGCTCAACTTCTCCCTAGTCTCAACACTATGCCATATTCGTGCGTGGGGTGTCTCGCAAAGATAAATTCAAACAAGGAACCCCCCGATACACTACTACTTGGCAAGGTCGATCGTCGAGATTCATTTGACCCCTAACACACACAACACACACACACACACACACACACACACACACACATATATATATATATATATATATATATATATATATATATATATATATATATATATATATATATATATACTCAAATAAGAAAATCCACAACTAGAGCACTAAGGGTTAAACTTCTCCCCAGTCTCAACACTAGGCCATCTTCGCGCGTGGGGTGTCTCGCTAAGAAAAATCCAAACAAGGAACCCCCCCGATACACTACTACTTGGCAAGGTCAATCACCGAGATTCATTTGACCCTCAGTACTCAATTTATATATATATACTCATATAATTGTATCCATTTCATAATCATCTTTTTATATACATATCATATTACACTTCCGGATATAATCTCCAAGAATGAGAATTCATTATTTTTCATTTCATATTCATTTTATCTCCTTATTCTCATAGGGATATTATATCTTGTTCTCATACACAAGTAATGTACTATTACACAAGTACAATAACCATCCCAACGAGCTATAACTCGAGGATGCGATCTCATAGTGCCGATCCAAAATCCGGGTTTACTCACTATACCACGGTACCAAGAGAGACTCTTTCAATGGACATGATAAATAAATACACAATGGTGGGGGCGGTCATGTCCCCCCTGCAAGTGGAATCACATACATCTCACTCGAACGCGGGACGATAATAACCTGGGGACTATACTCTTCCTTCTCCTCAAGCCATGGGATTCACCCACATCGCGCAACCTCCCTCGATCGTACTAGAGAAAATATATACTCTGGCTGTTCCAACCCTATACCAAAGGAAAGCCCGTGGAAACCAGCCTCTAAAATACACATATACCAATCACACACAGATACATATGTATTCGTATCATATAATATATACTTTACTCATATAGTATACGTATAATCCACATAGTTACTTAAACAAATATAAATGGCCATAATTGCCAATCACACATAGCGATGACCAATAATCCCAAAGATTGTCATAATTAATAATACTCGAGTATTCGCACTCTCACGATACTAAACCTAAAAGTATTCCCAAGCATTCATTAAATCCATACCCTAGATTGTACACCAAATTAATCTGAGGTTCTTTCTTTCATCCCGGGGTTTACTCACCCTCAATTCCATTATCTAGGAGTCCTAATATAATATCTAAAATCCCCGATAATAATATCCAAAACCATAGTTTAAATCCCCCTAAACTTAAAGGAGAAAACCTCAAAATTCTCCTAGAACCGAATCGATTCGGCCTGTCCGAATCGATTCGCTGGCCACCGAATCGATTCGTCCTGTCCTAATCGATTCAAAATGGTTCTACTTTCCTACTGTCTCATACCTAATCGATTCGGAGGCTGGTCCGAAATCCCCAAATCTGCTTAGGTTTTCTTTATAACCCAAAAACTCAAAATTAAATCCAATCTCCATTTAAATTATAACTCGGATTTATTCCTACAAACCCAAAGTTTTCGTATCTCCTCAAGCCCTTTAGAGATCCTAACACTCTATTTGAGAACCCCTAATATTTATCTCCAATTTATTCTAGCCTTACTTTCTGACTAACTATTTCGATCTCGGATAGCTTTCCGTTGAAAAATCACTATACATCCAAAAAAAATCATAAAAATACGCGGTTATCGCCCACATGACCGTATCGAAAAGATCTACAAATTTTATTTTTTGACCAAGAGCCGCATCGATTCGCATCTAGTCTGAATCGATTCGGCAATGACACTAGTTACTGTTCATCGTCTTCTCCGAGACTGTTTCGGCCATTTCCAAACCTCCAAACTCAATTTAATTTGTTTTCACCAACATCTAACAACATCTAACAACACCCAACTAAATATACACTAAGAAAATCAGTTCTAAACATCCTAAAACCAATAATCAACCATTAATTTCGATTAAATTCTAAGTTACTCCAATTTGACATTTTTCAGTTTTCAACCGTTAAACTTCCGAGAAAAACCCGTTTAACCCACAAAAACCCAAAACAAAATCTTTAGGTTTTGTTATTACCAACTATGATATGAGATTTATGCTCAAAATTAAATAAAGCAAGTAAACACTTGCCTGGAGGATAAAATCCGACGACCTCGAGTCGAATCCGACGGAGTTTGGATGAAATCCCCCATTTTCTCCTCTTTTCTCTCTTCCTTTCCTCTCCTCTTTTCTCTCTTCCTTTTTCCTTTCTTTCTTTCCCTTTATCTTTCTCTCTTATGCCTTATAAAGAGAGAAATAAGGGTTTATCCCTTTAAAACCCAAAATGACTCGTTTACTCAATTGCGAGTCCCTATTAATCCAAAAATTATCGAAACTCAATTACGACCCCCGAATACTCTATTCTGACTATCTCGGCCATTCTGAGACCAACCGCGCAATTGAAATCTCCATTCGAGGCACTTGACCGCAACTCACTAATTTAACCCACTACATATCAATGCGGGTTTTCCCATTAAAACAATATCCTATGTCGCTTTACCCAGCTATGACATATTATTAAAATACTCCAACTCATTTACTTAATCCTAAAAGTAAAATATAACACCCATCGAAAATCAATAAATCCTTGAAAACCTCAAAAATTACTATTCACGATAATTTCTTAAATTCCCAATTTGCACTTAATTATTAAATTTATTTTTCCATAAAAGTGCGGGACATACTTCCTCCCTTACAATGGAATTTCGTCCTCGAAATTCAGATACAACCAACACTAACCTAGGATCGTGAATCACTCCACACCCTAAAGCCTCAAAGTGGAATGGTACTACCCCATAACTCTTAACTGTATACTCAATCCGCACTCACCTCTAAAAAGGTTTATACTATACTATACTACCATCCTGGCATACTCTTCAACTCTATATACTACATTCTTTCCATCTCAGGCGGTATATAAAACTAACTTACTAAGGTGCCCATACACCCTTTTTTTAACCCGCGCCTCTCCGCACACTAACACACACGTCCGACACGTACACGCCTACTAAATAATGGACCCTATTTCCTCGGCGTAATACTCATACATGGGTCTTCCCAACCTGCAAAATCTCATCCTTCTCAAGGTTAACCAATCAATCTTTCTATATCGGCGCCACTAACTCCATTGGTTTCACGGCCCAATAATTTTTAGATCGAAGCGTTTCTTACCTACGGGAAATAGTACTATCCTAAATTGTGTCCCTGGTGCCCAAGACCTTTCTTAACTCCCGACATATACTCAATTTCATGCGTGAGATGTCTCGCAGAGCGAAATCCAAATAAGGAAACCTCCTATTACACTATTCCCTCGTATCGTCGATCATCGAGATATAACAGCCTAAGGCACACAAGCGGGACGTCCTAAATCCTACCTTGCTAACCTATTAATGCATTTCTTCTATTCTATCCTTCTACCTATACAAAAAGTAAATCAAACTAACCGAGGCACCAACTCTCTGCAAAAGAGTTACGAACATCATACCCAACACATACTTCTTCAAAAATTTGCCTTTTCATTAAGGCCTGACTATAATCCTCAAATTAATTTCTCTAAGCCCTAATTCACCCACCTACTCGTGGTGAGAGGACCACTTTAGTGCTTTTTCATAACACAATATTTCCATAAGCATACCATCATCGTACGGCTCACAGTCTATAGTGTTTCCTCCACACTATATGACTTATTCACAAAACCAACATCCTTGCATACTATAACATCTCTCCACTCCCGACGTCGTTAAGGTTCATGCGTGGAGCGTCTCGCAAGCGAAATCTAAACAAGGAACCCCTCCATAAGCATACCATCATCGAGATATAACGGCCTAAGGCACACAAGCGGGACGTCCTAAATCCTACCTTGCTAACCTATTAATGCATTTCCACTATTCTATCCTTCCACCTATACAAAAAGGAAATCTAACTAACCGAGGCACC
This sequence comes from Sambucus nigra, assembly GCA_949130495.1. Classification (NCBI taxonomy): domain Eukaryota; kingdom Viridiplantae; phylum Streptophyta; class Magnoliopsida; order Dipsacales; family Adoxaceae; genus Sambucus; species Sambucus nigra. Next base: position 252,760,272 of record OX422215.1, read on the forward strand.
AAATCTCTGCAAAAGCGTTACTAACATCATACCCAAAACATACTTCTTCAAAAATTTGCCGTTTCATTAAGGCCTGACTATAATCCTCAAATCAATTTCTCTAATCCCTAATTCACCCACCTACTTGTGGTGAGAGGACCACTTTAGTGCTTTTCCACAACACAATATTTCCATAAGCATACCATCATCGTACGGCTCACAGTCTATAGTGTTTCCTCCACACTATATGACTTATTCATAAAACCAACATCCTTGCATCCCATAACATCTCTCCACTCCCGACGTTGTTAAGGTTCATGCGTGGAGCGTCTCGCAAGCGAAATCCAAATAAGGAACCCCTCCAATATACTACTACTACTTAATTTTGTCAGTTGTGGAGGTTCGTTAACTCCAAATATGCAACCGGGATAACCCTATCCCCACTCTCAACAAAATGTGATCTGAACTCCCATCTCCATTCAAGAGCCATACCACTAAGCGCTCGTACTAACACTCAGTCCTTGCGCAATCAATAATGAGCTTAAACTCACAGCTCAACAATTACCCTGCATACCTTAAATCATACCTATAAGGTCTCCACGCACTCAAATCATGATGATGAAACATCTACTCACAGAAGCTCCATCCATACATATAATTAAGGCGAACTCAACCTGTATCCAGTTGAGATATCGCAACAACAACCCGTTCCACCCTGGAACTGCGGACACAATAGTCTTGCCATCATTAGCCTGCTATCGCTCCAAACAACGAATAACATAATATACTCAAAATAATATCATACTCCTATATCACACATAAAATGAGCAATACAAGTCTAATATAAACATAAAATACTAACACCCTCTCTTCACAGCGAATGAAAGAAAATAGATCTCCGCTATCAAGAAAAAAAAACACATAAACATATACTATATAATGTTATCAATACTGCAAATGAACTCGAATCACCCACGAGTCTAAGGCTAATAAAATACCGTGACTCAATCTTGTCACACCGAATATACTTCCTTTATTCGAGGTGAAACTCATAATAACATCGCCAATCTCCCTGATTGCTCCATATGGTTCCTGGACATGATATACTTGCCCTTACTGAGCCAGAAACTACTTTAATCTATACCCCACCTCGGCACCCTATTCTTATCCTTTAACTCCTACCGGGCAAGATCAAAGAATGAAATTCTACCTTCCATAAGTGTTAGCAACACTCCTCTAGTGAGCCTATCACTCCTTTGAAGGACTCTCTCTTCATTATACTTTCCTTGATTCAGTACAAAATTCACCTATCCGTAATTCTATTTATTCATTGTCGGCCTCTGACCGATCCTTATCTGAATAATCCAAAAACTGCATTCCCTCCATTCCTGCTAAATCATGGGGACTCACGGTTAAAAACTATCCGTAAGATCCTTCTATGGGAAAAACATCATGCTTCTCCGAATATGGTTATCATCATTCCCACCATTCCAAAATTGCTCCTACAGGTGAAAAATTTCCCTCAAATTTTCACATCTAGGTATTTCCATACCCTTCCCTAAGTCAAAACTTCTGAGCCTTCTTGCAACAACTGTTAACAAGTGACATAAGGAGAATGACCTTTACTACGGTCCTAATCTCCAATTTCAACTCATAGCTCCAACTAAGCCCCACCTCCTATCGCCTTCCTCGATCAGCACACGAATCTCGAATGAGCATGAAAAATATTACTATAATCTCAGAATATGGTAGGAGAACGAAATCTCACAAGAGGAATTCAAAAATCCTAATCATAAGGCTCTATAATAAATCGAGAGCAACGCTGAAAGCGTAGTACGTCCGCACAGATTCCTAAGGACACTAGAACCTGATGCTCTGATACCATCTGTCACAACCCGCCTAATAAAATATCGACCGATCACTCCTTTATCAAATTAAAACAGGAGTCGCATATGGATCATTCTCAGCATCACTGTCGAAAAACCAATTTAATTACTAATAAACTATTAGGTCGGCGTCAAAATTTTACTTAACTACTATTTTTAAACAACTACACAATTAAAACATCCACAGAATTTATATAAATGAAACTCGAAAGAGATAAAATAATCGAACACTCGGTTCAATTATGATACAACCAAATCGAATGCCGCACAAAAAGGCGGTGAGAGAGTAAATAAATACAATTGGGCTTTCGGCGCGTAAGTAACTACAATGCTTCCTATCTAGATCTCAAGAATAGAAGAGTCTAAATCAAACCTGCATGCATCCACAGCTGCTGCAGCTGACGTCTGACTCATAAGGATCATCATCCAGGCGTCCCTGTGTCTAGACACCTATATATGTACAATATATAGCAAGAGAGGAAAAATATAGAAACGGGTCAGAGCCTGAGTTGTGAAATTATTTAGCAAGTGCATAAATGCTTTATTTTTTAAAATATGTTTTATCTCATATTTAAATTGGTATCGCACTCCCATGAGATACCCCTCACCTCTCTTCTAATAGTGCACACCTAGCGCATCCCTCTAAACATGTTAGTCAAGCCACAGTGCCTAACTAATCAATCACCCCCAAACTATAGAAATCCTAAACAACCCAATTACTAAGGGCTCAACTTCTCCCTAATCTCAACACTATGTCATATTCGTGCGTGGGGTGTCTCGCGAAGAGAAATCCAAACAAGGAACCCCCCCCCCCCCCCAATACACTACTACTTGGCAAGGTCGATCGTCGAGATTCATTTGACCCCCATCACACAACACACACATATATGTATATATACTCATATAAGAAAATCCACAACTAGAGAACTAAGGGTTAAACTTCTCCCCAGTCTCAACACTAGGCAATGTTCGTGCGTGGGGTGTCTCGCAAAGCGAAATACAAACAAGGAACCCCCCCCCCCCCGATACACTACTACTTGGCAAGGTCTATCTTCGAGATTCATTTGACCCTCAGTACTCAATTTATATATATATATACTCATATAATTATATCCATTTCATACTCATCTTTTTATATACATATCATATTACCCTTCCGGATATAATCTTCCAGAATGAGAATTCATTCTTTTTCATTTCATATTCATTTTATCTCCTTATTATCATAGAGATATTATATTTTGTTCTCAGACACAAGTAATTTACTATCACACAAGTACAATAACCATCCCAACGAGCTATAACTCGAGGATGAGATCTCGTAGTGCCGATCCAAAATTCGGGTTTACTCACTATACCACGGTACCAAGCCAGACTCTCTCACTGGGAATGGTAAATAAATACACAACGGTGGAGGCGGTCATGTTCTCCCTGCAAACTCAAACGCGGGACGATAATAACCTGGGGACTATACTCTTCCTTCTCCTCAAGCCAGGGGATTCACCCACATCGCGCAACCTCCCTCGATCGTACTAGAGAAAATATATACTCTGGCTGTTCCAACCCTATACCAAAGGAAAGCCCGTGGAAACCAGCCTCTAAAATACACATATACCAATCACACACAGATACATATGTATTCGTATCATATAATATGTACTTTACTCATATAGTATACGTATAATCCACATAGTTACTTAAACAAATATAAATAACCATAATTGCCAATCACACATAGCGATGACCAATAATCCCAAAGATTGTCATAATAAATAATACTCGAGTATTCGCACTCTCACGATACTAAACCTAAAAGTATTCCCAAGCATTCATTAAATCCATACCCTAGATTGTACACCAAATTAATCCGAGGTTCTTTCTTTCATCCCGGGGTTTACTCACCCTCAATTCCATTATCTAGGAGTCCTAATATAATATCTAGAATCCCCGATAATAATATCCAAAACCATAGTTTAAATCCCCCTAAACTTAAAGGAGAAAACCTCAAAATTCTCCTAGAACCGAATCGATTCGGCCTGTCCGAATCGATTCGCTGGCCACCGAATCGATTCGTCCTGTCCTAATCGATTCAAAATGGTTCTACTTTCCTACTGTCTCATACCTAATCGATTCGGAGGCTGGTCCGAAATCCCCAAATCTGCTTAGGTTTTCTTTATAACCCAAAAACTCAAAATTAAATCCAATCTCCATTTAAATTATAACTCGGATTTATTCCTACAAACCCAAAGTTTTCGTATCTCCTCAAGCCCTTTAGAGATCCTAACACTCTATTTGAGAACCCCTAATATTTATCTCCAATTTATTCTAGCCTTACTTTCTGACTAACTATTTCGATCTCGGATAGCTTTCCGTTGAAAAATCACTATACATCCAAAAAAAATCATAAAAATACGCGGTTATCGCCCACATGACCGTATCGAAAAGATCTACAAATTTTATTTTTTGACCAAGAGCCGCATCGATTCGCATCTAGTCTGAATCGATTCGGCAATGACACTAGTTACTGTTCATCGTCTTCTCCGAGACTGTTTCGGCCATTTCCAAACCTCCAAACTCAATTTAATTTGTTTTCACCAACATCTAACAACATCTAACAACACCCAACTAAATATACACTAAGAAAATCAGTTCTAAACATCCTAAAACCAATAATCAACCATTAATTTCGATTAAATTCTAAGTTACTCCAATTTGACATTTTTCAGTTTTCAACCGTTAAACTTCCGAGAAAAACCCGTTTAACCCACAAAAACCCAAAACAAAATCTTTAGGTTTTGTTATTACCAACTATGATATGAGATTTATGCTCAAAATTAAATAAAGCAAGTAAACATTTGCCTGGAGGATAAAATCCGACGACCTCGAGTCGAATCTGACGGAGTTTGGATGAAATCCCCCATTTTCTCCTCTTTTCTCTCTTCCTTTCCTCTCCTCTTTTCTCTCTTCCTTTTTCCTTTCTTTCTTTCCCTTTATCTTTCTCTCTTATGCCTTATAAAGAGAGAAATAAGGGTTTATCCCTTTAAAACCCAAAATGACTCGTTTACTCAATTGCGAGTCCCTATTAATCCAAAAATTATCGAAACTCAATTACGACCCCCGAATACTCTATTCTGACTATCTCGGCCATTCTGAGACCAACCGCGCAATTGAAATCTCCATTCGAGGCACTTGACCGCAACTCACTAATTTAACCCACTACATATCAATGCGGGTTTTCCCATTAAAACAATATCCTCTGTCGCTTTACCCAGCTGTGACATATTATTAAAATACTCCAACTCATTTACTTAATCCTAAAAGTAAAATATAACACCCATCGAAAATCAATAAATCCTTGAAAACCTCAAAAATTACTATTCACGATAATTTCTTAAATTCCCAATTTGCACTTAATTATTAAATTTAATTTTCCATAAAAGTGCGGGACATACTTCCTCCCTTACAATGGAATTTCGTCCTCGAAATTCAGATACAACCAACACTAACCTAGGATCGTGAATCACTCCACATCCTAAAGCCTCAAAGTGGAATGGTACTACCCCATAACTCTTAACTGTATACTCAATCCGCACTCACCTCTAAAAAGGTTTATACTATACTATACTACCATCCTGGCATACTCTTCAACTCTATATACTACATTCTTTCCATCTCAGGCGGTATATAAAACTAACTTACTAAGGTGCCCATACACCCTTTTTTTAACCCGCGCCTCTCCGCACACTAACACACACGTCCGACACGTACACGCCTACTAAATAATGGACCCTATTTCCTCGGCGTAATACTCATACATGGGTCTTCCCAACCTGCAAAATCTCATCCTTCTCAAGGTTAACCAACCAATCTTTCTATATCGGCGCCACTAACTCCATTGGTTTCATGGCCCAATAATTTTTAGATCGAAGCGTTTCTTACCTACGGGAAATAGTACTATCCTAAATTGTGTCCCTGGTGCCCAAGACCTTTCTTAACTCCCGACATATACTCAATTTCATGCGTGAGATGTCTCGCAGAGCGAAATCCAAATAAGGAAACCTCCTATTACACTATTCCCTCGTATCGTCGATCATCGAGATATAACAGCCTAAGGCACACAAGCGGGACGTCCTAAATCCTACCTTGCTAACCTATTAATGCATTTCTTCTATTCTATCCTTCTACCTATACAAAAAGTAAATCAAACTAACCGAGGCACCAACTCTCTGCAAAAGAGTTACGAACATCATACCCAAAACATACTTCTTCAAAAATTTGCCTTTTCATTAAGGCCTGACTATAATCCTCAAATCAATTTCTCTAAGCCCTAATTCACCCACCTACTCGTGGTGAGAGGACCACTTTAGTGCTTTTTCATAACACAATATTTCCATAAGCATACCATCATCGTACGGCTCACAGTCTATAGTGTTTCCTCCACACTATATGACTTATTCACAAAACCAACATCCTTGCATACTATAACATCTCTCCACTCCCGACGTCGTTAAGGTTCATGCGTGGAGCGTCTCGCAAGCGAAATCTAAACAAGGAACCCCTCCATAAGCATACCATCATCGAGATATAACGGCCTAAGGCACACAAGCGGGACGTCCTAAATCCTACCTTGCTAACCTATTAATGCATTTCCACTATTCTATCCTTCCACCTATACAAAAAGGAAATCTAACTAACCGAGGCACCAAATCTCTGCAAAAGCGTTACTAACATCATACCCAAAACATACTTCTTCAAAAATTTGCCTTTTCATTAAGGCCTGACTATAATCCTCAAATCAATTTCTCTAATCCCTAATTCACCCACCTACTTGTGGTGAGAGGACCACTTTAGTGCTTTTCCACAACACAATATTTCCATAAGCATACCATCATCGTACGGCTCACAGTCTATAGTGTTTCCTCCACACTATATGACTTATTCATAAAACCAACATCCTTGCATCCCATAACATCTCTCCACTCCCGACGTCGTTAAGGTTCATGCGTGGAGCGTCTCGCAAGCGAAATCCAAATAAGGAACCCCTCTAATATACTACTACTACTTAATTTTGTCAGTTGTGGAGGTTCGTTAACTCCAAATATGCAACCGGGATAACCCTATCCCCACTCTCAACAAAATGTGATCTGAACTCCCATCTCCATTCAAGAGCCATACCACTAAGCGCTCGTACTAACACTCAGTCCTTGCGCAATCAATAATGAGCTTAAACTCACAGCTCAACAATTACCCTGCATACCTTAAATCATACCTATAAGGTCTCCACGCACTCAAATCATGATGATGAAACATCTACTCACAGAAGCTCCATCCATACATATAATTAAGGCGAACTCAACCTGTATCCAGTTGAGATATCGCAACAACAACCCGTTCCACCCTGGAACTGCGGACACAATAGTCTTGCCATCATTAGCCTGCTATCGCTCCAAACAACGAATAACATAATATACTCAAAATAATATCATACTCCTATATCACACATAAAATGAGCAATACAAGTCTAATATAAACATAAAATACTAACACCCTCTCTTCACAGCGAATGAAAGAAAATAGATCTCCGCTATCAAGAAAAAAAAACACATAAACATATACTATATAATGTTATCGATACTGCAAATGAACTCGAATCACCCACGAGTCTAAGGCTAATAAAATACTGTGACTCAATCTTGTCACACCGAATATACTTCCTTTATTCGAGGTGAAACTCATAATAACATCGCCAATCTCCCTGATTGATCCATATGGTTCCTGGACATGATATACTTGCCCTTACTGAGCCAGAAACTACATTAATCTATGCCCCACCTCGGCACCCTATTCTTATCCTTTAACTCCTACCGGGCAAGATCAAAGAATGAAATTCTACCTTCCATAAGTGTTAGCAACACTCCTCTAGTGAGCCTATCACTCCTTTGAAGGACTCTCTCTTCATTATACTTTCCTTGATTCAGTACAAAATTCACCTATCCGTAATTCTATTTATTCATTGTCGGCCTCTGACCGATCCTTATGTGAATAATCCAAAAACTGCATTCCCTCCATTCCTGCTAAATCATGGGGACTCACGGTTAAAAACTATCCGTAAGATCCTTCTATGGGAAAAACATCATGCTTCTCCGAATATGGTTATCATCATTCCCACCATTCCAAAATTGCTCCTACAGGTGAAAAATTTCCCTCAAATTTTCACATCTAGGTATTTCCATACCCTTCCCTAAGTCAAAACTTCTGAGCCTTCTTGCAACAACTGTTAACAAGTGACATAAGGAGAATGACCTTTACTACGGTCCTAATCTCCAATTTCAACTCATAGCTCCAACTAAGCCCCACCTCCTATCGCCTTCCTCGATCAGCACACGAATCTCGAATGAGCATGAAAAATATTACTATAATCTCAGAATATGGTAGGAGAACGAAATCTCACAAGAGGAATTCAAAAATCCTAATCATAAGGCTCTATAATAAATCGAGAGCAACGCTGAAAGCGTAGTACGTCCGCACATATTCCTAAGGACACTAGAACCTGATGCTCTGATACCATCTGTCACAACTCGCCTAATAAAATATCGACCGATCACTCCTTTATCAAATTAAAACAGGAGTCGCATATGGATCATTCTCAGCATCACTGTCGAAAAACCAATTTAATTACTAATAAACTATTAGGTCGGCGCCAAAATTTTACTTAACTACTATTTTTAAACAACTACACAATTAAAACATCCACAGAATTTATATAAATGAAACTCGAAAGAGATAAAATAATCGAACACTCGGTTCAATTATGATACAACCAAATCGAATGCCGCACAAAAAGGCGGTGAGAGAGTAAATAAATACAATTGGGCTTTCGGCGCGTAAGTAACTACAATGCTTCCTATCTAGATCTCAAGAATAGAAGAGTCTAAATCAAACCTGCATGCATCCACAGCTGCTGCAGCTGACGTCTGACTCATAAGGATCATCATCCAGGCGTCCCTGTGTCTAGACACCTATATATGTACAATATATAGCAAGAGAGGAAAAATATAGAAACGGGTCAGAGCCTGAGTTGTGAAATTATTTAGCAAGTGCATAAATGCTTTATTTTTTAAAATATGTTTTATCTCATATTTAAATTGGTATCGCACTCCCATGAGATACCCCTCACCTCTCTTCTAATAGTGCACACATAGCGCATCCCTCTAAACATGTTAGTCAAGCCACAGTGCCTAACTAATCAATCACCCCCAAACTATAGAAATCCTAAACAACCCAATTACTAAGGGCTCAACTTCTCTCTAATCTCAACACTATGTCATATTCGTGTGTGGGGTGTCTCGCGAAGAGAAATCCAAACAAGGAACCCCCCCCCCCCCAATACACTACTACTTGGCAAGGTCGATCGTCGAGATTCATTTGACCCCCAGCACACAACACACACATATATGTATATATACTCATATAAGAAAATCCACAACTAGAGAACTAAGGGTTAAACTTCTCCCCAGTCTCAACACTAGGCAATGTTCGTGCGTGGGGTGTCTCGCAAAGCGAAATACAAACAAGGAACCCCCCCCCCCCCCCGATACACTACTACTTGGCAAGGTCTATCTTCGAGATTCATTTGACCCTCAGTACTCAATTTATATATATATATACTCATATAATTATATCCATTTCATACTCATATTTTTATATACATATCATATTACCCTTCCGGATATAATCTTCCAGAATGAGAATTCATTCTTTTTCATTTCATATTCATTTTATCTCCTTATTATCATAGAGATATTATATTTTGTTCTCAGACACAAGTAATTTACTATCACACAAGTACAATAACCATCCCAACGAGCTATAACTCGAGGATGAGATCTCGTAGTGCCGATCCAAAATTCGGGTTTACTCACTATACCATGGTACCAAGCCAGACTCTCTCACTGGGAATGGTAAATAAATACACAACGGTGGAGGCGGTCATGTTCTCCCTGCAAACTCAAACGCGGGACGATAATAACCTGGGGACTATACTCTTCCTTCTCCTCAAGCCAGGGGATTCACCCACATCGCGCAACCTCCCTCGATCGTACTAGAGAAAATATATACTCTGGCTGTTCCAACCCTATACCAAAGGAAAGCCCGTGGAAACCAGCCTCTAAAATACACATATACCAATCACACACAGATACATATGTATTCGTATCATATAATATATACTTTACTCATATAGTATACGTATAATCCACATAGTTACTTAAACAAATATAAATGGCCATAATTGCCAATCACACATAGCGATGACCAATAATCCCAAAGATTGTCATAATTAATAATACTCGAGTATTCGCACTCTCACGATACTAAACCTAAAAGTATTCCCATGCATTCATTAAATCCATACCCTAGATTGTACACTAAATTAATCTGAGGTTCTTTATTTCATACCGGGGTTTTATTACCCTCAATACCATTATCTAGGAGTCCTAATATCATATCTAGAATCCCCGATAATAATCTCTAAAACCATAGTTTGAATCCCCCTAAACTTAAAGGAGAAAACCTAAAAAATATCCCAGAACCGAATCGATTTGTCCTGTCCGAATCGATTCGCTGGCCACCGAATCGATTTGTCCTATCCGAATTGATTCAAAATGGTTCTACTTTCTTACTGTCTCATACCGAATCGATTCGGCTCGTCCGAAATCCCCAAATCTGCTTAGGTTTTCTATATAACCCAAAAACCCAAAATTCAATCCAATCTCCATTTAAATTATAACTCGGATTTATTCCTACAAACCCGAAGTTTTCATATCTTCTCAATCCATTTATAGGTCCTAACACTCTATTTGAGAATCCCTAATATTTATCTCGAATTTATTCTAGCCTTAATTTCTGACTAACTATTTCGATCTCGGATAGCTTTCCGTTGAAAAGTCACTATAAATTAAAAAAAAGTCAGAAAAATACGCAGTTAGCTCCCACGCGACCGTATCGAAAAGATCTACAAATTTCTTTTTTTTACCAAGAGCCGAATCGATTTGCATTTAGGCCTAATCGATTCGGCAATTACGCCGGTTACTGTTCATCGTCTTCTCTGAGACTGTTTCGGCCATTTCCAAACCTCCGAACTCAATTTCCTTTGTTTTCACCAACATCTAACAACATCCAACTAAATATACACTAAGGAAATCATTTCTAAATATCCTAAAACCAATAATCAACCATTAATTTCGAATAAATTCTAAGTTACTCCAGTTTGACATTTTTCGGTTTTCAACCGTTAAACTTCTGAGAAAAACCCGTTTAACCCACGAAAACCCAACCCAAAATCTTTAGGTTTTGTTATTACCAACTATGATATGATATTTACGCTCAAAATTAAATAAAGCAAGTAAACACTTGCCTGGAGGATAAAATTCGACGACCTCGAGTCGAATCCGGCGGAGTTTGGATGAAATCCCCCATTTTCTCCTCTTTTCTCTCTTCCTTTCCTCTCCTCTTTTCTCTCTTCCTTTTTCATTTCTTTCTTTCCCTTTATCTTTCTCTCTTATGCCTTATAAAGAGAGAAATAAGGTTTTATCCCTTTAAAATCCAAAAATGACTCGTTTACTCAACTGCGAGTCCATATTAATCCAAAAATTCCCGAAACTCAATTACGACCCCCGGATACTCTATTCTGACTATCTCGTCCATTTCGGGACCAACCGCGCAATCGAAAACTCCATCCGAAGCACTTGATCGCAACTCACTAATTTAACCCACTACATCTCAATGCGGGTTTTTCCATTAAAACATTATCCTCTGTCTCTTTACCCAGCTGCAACATATTATTAAAATACTCCAACTCATTTCTTAATCCTAAAAGTAAATTATAACACCAATCAAAAATCATTAAATCCTTGAAAACCTCAAAAATGACTATTCACGATAATTTCTTAAATTCCCAATTTGTACCTAATTATTAAATTTAATTTGTCATAAAAGTGAGGGTTATTACAATAAATATATCAATACCCACTTGCCGAAGACCTCTCTCCAATGTTGCTCGACCCGAACATTCACTAAGTCCATACCTTGGATTATACACTAAACTTATATGCTGAGACAGCCTTACAGGTCCCCTTATGCGAATCGTTTTAGTCTAGACCCTAATCTATTCGCGCTATTCAGAGCTCACAGTTTGGGCGATTTCATCTTCTCCAAAATACCGAAATATCAACCCATTCTCTTTTTTATGGTTTCTAACCTCAACCAATAACACTATAATCATCCTAACACTAATTTATAACTAACACGTCAATTAATTTGTGGTATTAAACCATTTCTCTTAGATTTAAACCCTAAAACTATTAAAACCCTAGTTTATCATTTTCCCCCGTTTCAATCCATATATATACACCATTAACATGGAATTAACACTAGAAATCATCAAGAGATAACAACACATCTATTTGTGATTTAAAAATCAATTTTCCTAAATTTATTTTAAGGGTTCTAACCCAAAATTATATAGTTTACCGACTATAATATGAGATACACACACTCAATTAAATAAAGCAAGTAAACACTTGCCTCGTGAATAAAATCCTACGACCTCGAGTCGAATCCCGCGATGTTTGGGCTCGAATCCCCTTTCTCTCCACTTTTCCTCTTCCTTTCTCTCTTTCTCTCTTTCTATCTATCTCGTGCCTTATAAGAGAGAAATAAGGGTTTGTCCCTTATAAATCCAAAAATGACTCGTTTACTCAATTGTGAGTCCCTACTATTCCAAAAGTTCCCGGAACCTAAACACTGCCCCTAGATACTCTATTCTAACTATCTCGACCATTTCGAAACCAATCGTGCACTCAAAATCTCCATCCGAGTCACTTAACTAAAATTCAGTTGTCGGAACCAACACTTCTCAACACGCATTTCTTATAATGTAAACTAATTTCCATCGCTTAACCCAACTGCGACATTACATAAAAATATTTCGACTCATTTACTTAATCCCCAAACTAAATGTAACACATATCGGTAATCATGTAACGCTGATTAATAAAAAATTTACTATTCATTGAAATTCCTCTAATTACCAAATTACGCCCACTTATGTAATTTAAATATATTTGAAAGTATGGGGTATTACATTCTCCCCCCTTACAACAAAATTTCATCCCCGAAATTCAGATACGATTGGTACTAACAACCTAGGATCCCTAATCACACTTCATCCTGATACCCATAAGTCAAAAGGTGCTAACCCAGATGGTACCCTACCATATACTCATTAATGGCACCCACCTATCTCGAGGCCTATGCTCTAACGCACTAGCTTAACCACAAGCCTGACTACATATCTACATGACAAAATGCTACCTCAATCGTAAGATTAACTCTAATAACGACAAATCACACCTAGTGCTTCTATAGTTGCATATAAAAAGGACGAGCATATAATCATAGCTCTAACGTATCAATCCTATCGAAAAACCAGAACCCTAAGTGCCCATTCGCTTACCTCATGACTTCGAGTTTCCCTTAAAAAGAAAACTATACTGGCACTTGACTACTCCCGCCAACCTTCCATCTCAGGTGTGCCAACTCTTTGCACCTATATAATTGGATTATTACGTACTCCATAAAACGTTCCATCCAACACATTCCAATTCCGTTTATAACTTCCCTAGCGCACCTTCTTCAGCTTTATATACTGCGCCCCCTTCTATCTTGGACAATATATAAAATCAACGGACTTCCTCGACCTGGTGCTAACACCTAGGCACTCCCAATCCAAAAAACTCAAAATTCAATTCTTCCTTCACCTGAAAATCCAATCATTCTTATGGTTAACTCACTACAATCTTCCTAAAACAGCGCCACATGCCTCACTGGCCTTACTTCCTAATAACCCTTAGATCGACGTGTTTCCTACACACGTAAAAATGTGTACTATACTAACTATATCCCTAGTGGCCAAGACCTTTCCTAACTCCTAACATTAGCTCGGTTTCTTAGGGGGGGACGTCTCGCAAAGAGAAATCCAAATAACTAACCCTCCCGTTACACTACTACCTTGCATCGTCGGTCATCAACATATAACGACCAAAGGTACACAATCAGGAATGCTAAAATCCTATCTCGTAACCATACTAACACGATTCTACCTCTATGTCTTTCCATTTTGGCGAAATGGAAAGTGTAACTAATCGGGGCATCTATACTCTACATAAAAGTTACAATCATTATACACAAACGTGTTACCTCAGGATTTGCTTCCTAGCCACTACATGGCCATAAGCCTCGAATAAATTCACTTAACCTTACCTCAACCGCTTACTTGCCATGTGAGAAACATTAACGTGCTTTTCCACAACACTTCCACTTCCATTAGACTTTAATCATCACATGACTTTCAGCTAATTTATCATAAAAAATAACATCCTAGCATACAATCACATCTCTCCACTTCCAACGTCGTTAAGGTTCATGCATGGAGTGTCTCGCAAGTGAAATCCAAACAAGGAACCCCTCTGATACACTACTATTTAACTTTATCAGTCGTGGAGGTATGTTAGCGTAAAAGATATAAAATAATAAATCCTGCATACGTTAGATCATATCTATAAGGTCCCCATGCACTAAAGTCAGGCTAGTGAAATATCTACTCACCGAAGTTCCATCTAAACATATAATAAAGGCGAGCTCAACCCGTATTCAGGTGAGATATCGTAAAAAAAAACCAGTTCCACCCTGGAACTGCGGATACGATAGTCTTTCAATCATTAGCCTGTTATCGCTCCGATCATCCACAATTACATTACACTTACAATAGTACCATACTCATATAACATGCACAAAATTAGTAGTACAAACCAGATATAAATTCAAAATATGAATGATGGAAAATAGAACTCCGCTACCGCAAAAAAACATATAGATATACACTATATAATGTTAGCGATACTACCAGTAAACTCGGATCACACACGAATCTAGGGCTAATAAAATACTGTGACTCAATATTGCCACACAGAATATACCTCCTTCATCCGAGGTGAAACTCATAACAACATTCTTGCCAATCACCCTAGCTGCTCCAAATGGTTCCTAGATGTTGTACACTTTTCCTAACCGAACGAAAAACTACTTTAATCAATGCCCCACCTAGGCACCCCACTCTTTACCTTTAACTCCTACCGAGAAAGATCAAAGCGTGTGTATCTACGTTCCACATTACAATCATTCCCCATATTTGGCCACCCTGATCATGTTAAGGTTACCAGTATCTTGGACTCTATAGCCTCGATCCTGACAATCACCCTCGTAGTTCCCTTAACTTTTTCAACTAAAAGGAAACACATTATCATCTTCAACTTCCTTATTTCAATAAATCCCTAGGCGGATGTCCACCCGTGGGGTTCCATGAACAGAAATTATCCATACGTGTTATCAACACTTTCCAATGAGCCTATCATTCCTTCGAAGGACTCTCTCTTCATTGTACCTACCTTAATTTGGTACAAAGTTCACTTATCCTTGTAACCCTTTATTCACTGTCGGCCTCTGACCGATCCTCATGTGAATAATTCACAAACTACATTCTCTTCATTTCTGATAAACCAAAGGAACTAGCGGTTAAAACCATACGTAAGATTCCTCTGTGAGCAAAACATTATGCTCCCCCAAATATGGTGACCATCGATCCCACTATTCCAACATTGCTCCAATGAGTGACAAAAAAATTCCTCAAATTTTCACATCTGGGCATTTCCATACCCTGCTCTAAGACAAAGCTTTCGAGCCTTCTACTTCCACTGAATAATGCTACACTTCCTTCGCATAATTTAAACTTCAACGAATGGTCCTTATCAAAGACCGTCCAGACCTCTTCCTAATTTGCTTCACTGGGTAATTCAAATTTAGCACCACTCTCTATACTTAGCGTTACGTAAATAAATATAACTACTATATTCTAGTAGTCGTTGCAGCAATTCATAAAAACGCCACAAAAGGGAGTGACCTCGACTGCGACTCTCGTCCCCGACTTGAACTAACAGCTTCAACTCATCCACGCCTCCTGCTACTCTCATAATGACCTTCCTTGGTCGTTCTTCATCGATCAGTACACGAATCTCGAACGAGCGCACAAAAGATTTACTATAATCTTACATAATGGCAAGAGAATGAAATCTCACAATAGGAACCAACAATCGTAATCATAAGTCTCTATTCAAATAGAAAGAAACACTTATAGCATAGTACACACGCACAGATTCCTAAGGACACTAGAACCTGATGCTCTAATACCATTTGTGACACTCCGCCAAATAAAATATCGGGTGATCAATCCTATACCAGATTAAAACATGAATCTCATATGGTTTATTCTTAGCATCACTAACGAAAACCAATTTAATTACTAATAACCTATTAGGCTGGAGTCAAAATTTTATTTAACTAATCTCTTTAACCAAACCAACCAAGTGAAACATTTACATAATTTATATATATAAAAACTGAAACGAAATAACCGAACACCCGATAACATAGTACAACAAAATCGAATGCCGCACTAAAAGGCGGTAAAACAATAAATGAATGCAGTTGAGCTACCGATCCGAATCTTACTACTATGCTTCCTATCTAGATTACATGGATAGAAGCGTCTAAAATAAACATGCCTGCATCCACAGCTGCTGCAACAAACGCCTGACTCAAAAGTGTCATCATCCAGGCGTCCCTGTGTCTGGACACCTAATATATATATACATATATATATATATACATATATACATATATATATATATATATCAGGAGAGGGGAAAAATAGAGAAACGGGTCAGAGCCCGAGTTTTAAAAATATTTAGCAAGTGCTTAAAAGCCATATTTTAAAATATGAAATCTCTCATATTTAAACTGGTATCACACTCTCATGAGATACACCTCACCCCTCTTCTAATAGTGCACACCTATCGAATACATTTTAAACAACCTAATTAAGCTACCCCGCCTAACAAATCGCTTTCACCCATCTTCTAAATCCTCCTAACTATCACCTACCTTATGTGATATAACTTTAGTATATAAAATCTCGTATATATAATTCTCATTTTAATATACGAATCAAAGTTTAAATCCGAATAAGAATCTCCCGGAATGAGAATAAAACCTTATTCATTTTACCCATTACTCAAGTCTAAATTAGATGATTTCACATCTTCATACACAAGCAATATACTATACACAACAAGTATAATTATATCTATTACCATCATAAGTATAATAACCATCCCACCGAGATATAACTCGAGGATGTGGTCTAAAGTGCCTATCCACATCCGGGTTTACTCAATCAACCACGGTACCAAGCCAGACTCACTCATAGTCATGGTAAAAGTACTAAACGGTGGAGGTGGCCATGGAACATATGACCTGGGGACTATACTCTCCCTGCTCCTCAAGCCAGGGGATTCACCTACATCGCGCAACCTCCTTGGATAGCGCTAGAGAAAATATAATTTTGTTGTACCACCCTATGCCCGTGGAACCAGCCTCTAAGATACAAATATACCAATCATACGCAGATATATTTATCTTCATCTCATAACACACACACACTCTAACGTATGCCCGTGCCTGAAGGCACGTCAAAATGTTTTCAAAGTATGAAAAAAACGTACACAAACCAAATCCGACAAGGAAAAATGGAACTGCCGACTTTAAAATCAATTTTGTCCCTTCAAACAGCACTGAAAATAACTCGAATTCATTATAAATCTATAGGTATCTCTACCATAGCAAGGGGAAATTCACCTTTACTTTCCAGCAAACACATCAATAAATTTATGATATCTCTAAATAGAATTCATTAAAATAGAACTCTAAATAAAATTCATTAAAAGAGTCATTTTTCTTCAAACATATTATAATGTTCCAGATGTTCTTGCATATTTAGATTTGATTTCGTTTACAAGAAAAGTGAATCATAAAAATGACACATTTAATTATATTCATACAAAACCGAAGCAGAACATGTTTTATGAGCATCTCCCAGAAATAAAAATTCATCCACACGAAATTTGTCATTGTCTTTTTTTTCGAGCGCAAACACGACCCAATTAAATTTGGATACGGCATGAAATATTTTTTAACATAACACGAACACAATCCAATTAAATGCAACACGACATGACCCGAAATATTATTTTTATTTGTTTATAAAAATAGAAACACGACCGAATTAAATTGAGACACAATACGTAATTTTTTTTTACCAAACACAAATATGGCAAAGTAAAAGTGACAACATAATTTTTTTTTCCAAACACAAATAATAAAAAAAATTACCAAAAAAAACTCAAAATTTTATTATTTTTTCCAAACACAAAGACGATCGAAGTAAAACATAAACACCAAATTGGATCGTGTTTGTGTTTGTTAAAAAAAGCATGTGTCGCTTTCACTTGGTCATCTTAAAAAAACAGATTATGTATCGTGTCGCAAAATCTTACAGGAACCGAATTAAAATGCAATACATTACGAAATCATTTTTTTTCGAATATGACCAATGACAATTGGTTGAGGTGGTGATGGTGACTGGTTTGATTTTAGCCTTCATAAGCCTTAGCAGACTCAGAGACCTTGGCAGCTCTGTACTTGGGAGAGAACTCGAAACGTGGAGTGTCTCACCAGTAAGATGATACTAATGAAAATAATTTTGTTAAGTATGATAATAAAAAGAGAAAAAATATTTTCAAAACTTATTTTCATGTAAATATGATAATTCTAATGAAAATAAAACAAAAATTAATTAAATTTTTATTTTTTATTTTATTTAACGTTAAAAAAAATTGAGAAATATAAATGGAAATTATTACAAAACATAAAAAAAAACATTCAATGTAAGGTCTGTTTAAAAATCCAAGAACCTTTTTCTACCAATTTTACTCCATCGGCATTATCCAAACATTAAAAGCCCTATCCAATTATATCTTTCTAGTATATCATCATGTAGCCTATTTCTCATAACTATAACCCCTGTGATGATAGCTTCCAACAACGTTTACTAAATAAATTATCTAACAGATCAACTATACACGATTTCAATATTATTATGTCACTGTATAATTTTACAAAGTAGTTGGCATTTGGTGCTCGACCTACTTCATCTCCCATGAACCTTCAACAAAAATAATACAAAGAAGTCAAGAAAAACCCCATTCCAGCACCTCCACCGCCATTTCATTCAGTGCATATCTGATACACACATCAAGCCTCAAGGCGCCCCAAAATATTATTTTTCAACATATGAATTTAAAATGCAAACCACCTCTTCCTAAAACAATTCACAAGTTCAATTTTTGTACCAATAAATAACCAAAATTTATGGGAAATAATATAAAATGTAAACCACCGTTGGTTGGACGGTGATCTACCCACCTCCATCCAGTACCAAACTTGCTGCTCTGCATGGCTCCATCCAGCACCAAAACAATACCAACAGTCCCAAATAGACTCCTAACCCAATTCTCATATCATACCCATTTCAAACCCTACATCCTAGTTGCCAAGAAACTTGAAGAATCCGTCCAGCAGCCCCGGTGACCCCCCTCCCCGGCAATGTCCAAATTGCCTCCCCTGACTCCCAACTCTGGCGATATAAATCCTCTTTATTCCGGCCAAAAACCCAGTTATACCCATAACCGGGAACCACCAGTAGCCCTGGTGACCCCCCTCGCCGGTGACGTCCAACACGTCTCCCCTGCCTCCCAACTCCAGCGGTCTAAATCCTCTTTATTCAGGCCACAAACCCATTTTCGATTTTAACCTTACAACCCACAACTCCAAAACCCCACTCCAACCTTGAAACCCATTTCCGGTCAAAGCCAACAACAAATAGACATTACCTGTACAAAAGACCAAAACAATTAACCCACATATCTTTTAAGAAAATGTTACTTATCTATAGATACTCTTAAGAAAAATCGTAATAAAAAAATATAACTGAGAGAGTGAGATGTAAAGAGAGAGAAGTGAGTGTACTTGACTGCAAAACAAAATAGAAAAGCAAATTAAACAGCCATTATTGAAGCTCTGAAATTTGGAACAAAGAGCCCTATACAATAGGTTGAAACCCAAATAATTGATTCAACTAAAATATAATTTTTTTTCAGGAAAGCTTAAATTTGAATGAAAACAAATATATACCTTCGCATGTAAAAATGGGGAAGCAGCAACGTGGGAGAGGGAGCCCGGAGCGACAACATGGGCGGAACGGGCTGAGTGGTTTAGGAATAGGTTAGGGGGAAAAGTAAAATAAGGTAGAGAGAAATATGAAGTGATCGGGTGTATGGGGAAAAACAAAAGGCAAAAGTAGTATGGGGGGAACAAAAAGTTGAACAAAAGTTCAAAATTTGAAATATAAATGGAGGGAGATGATCTTGGTTCTTCATTTCTCAAAAGTGTCTTTTGACGTGGCACACATCTGAACCGTTAAAATGTGTAGACAATTCAAAAACCAAGCTACTTTATATATATACACTAGTGGATACCCGTGCCTAAAGGCAGGATGAAAATTTCTAAAGTACGTAATCGCGAAACGGTGAAAATTTTGAAAGTACGTAATTGCAAGAACATAAATTATATTAAAATATCTCAAAACATGCAAAAAAAATGTAGTTAATATAAAAATCCCATATTATGCAAAAAAAAAATGGGTTTAAGCTTCCAATGATGGAAGGCCTATAACCATCAAATCCAAATAGACAGAAGTAAGAAGTAAGAAAGTACGAAACTTGAATACAAACTGCAATACTTGGATTATCTTTGTATGGAGAGAAGTAAAAAAGTTAAGAGAGATGGTTATCCATTTGGCATTGAAAGTTTATCAATTCCAAATTAAACATTAGTATTGTTGATTAATAATTATATAATTTAGAGGTTCTAGGACAACTTTTTTTATATACCTTGTACTTCTTTGAGATATTTTTATTGTCTTTCAACATCACAAAATAAATATATTGGTCACATGTTGTAATAACAAAGGAAAAACAAACTTATCAATATGTCCAAAGAGCCCTTGAAAATATCCAAGAATACATAGGGTCAAAATCTCCAAGAATGCCATTGACAGGGGAAAGCTGTTGGTACAATCATATAGTGTGGGAGTGTGCACATAACCATTCCATACCTGCTATAACCTATCTAAATAAATATAATACAATTTTTTATTCACTAACTACACAAAACTAAATTACATGTATACATAAACCAAAACATTCCGTACCTGCTATAACCATGTCATATTCTTTAGACTACTAAATTCACACCTCAAACATACAAAAACAATATTTGACATAAGTTATAATATGAGAAAAATAGGGTAATATTTTAATCAACTTCCAATCATATCAATGTTCAGAAAAAATCCCATATGCAACTAACTGGAAAAGTGGCACCTAATGTTCCTGCAAATGTTTGTTCCATTTTTTTTTCAAGCAGATCGAAATTCGAAAACTCAAATCTGGAACTCCAAACAATGAAAACCGGTTTTGAAATAAAACTTCACAGATCTTGAAATAAAGCATCTCGATTTTGGAATAATACTTCACAGCTCTTGAACTACACCCAACAACATAGATCGCTCAAATTATCGTTTGAGACGTTCCTCTTTTTTCTCAAAACGTATTAGATCAGTAAAAAAACGGATATATGTAAACAAATTATATATAGCAAAAACATATCGACTCAAAATAAACGCAAATCAGGCTCGCATTTTTCAGAACAGATGGTATTAAGATGAACTGAAAAAACGTAGATGGTTTTAAACGAACTAGAAAATACATCCAAACTTATTCTTAAAAAATAAACAGATCCGTCTTAATTTTTTTTAAACTGTTGACAACTAAATCATGTATAAAATGTTGACAACTAAACACTACATAATACTAAACATCGGGAAACAATTAAACATGAATAATACATCAATCCTTATTGAGGTTCACTTAAAAGATAAATAATAATTCAATTATGTGTAGAGGAAAAAAAATTATACGTATTCTCAATTGCTTCATCCAAGGAGATTTCAGTTCAATGCTCCTTAACAGCAGCTGCAACCACATCAATTTAAACCGATAGGAGAAAAAAATGGTTGTTGAGAAGAGTAATAAACCATAATTAGAGTCACCATGGGGATGAGAATAAATGATGGATAAACACTATACCATATTATAGGTTCACTGTGGAACTTTGTGCAGTCGTATTCAAAACAAACATAGGGATCTTGACTTGAAACCGGGAGCTTGACTTGAAAACGGTTCAGTATCTTTTAACTTCTTATAGCCAACAACTGTAATTTCAAGGATTCGTCTTTGAGTACCAGAAAGTCACATGGAAGGTAACCATTTCTTTGGTTTTGTCTCCATTAGGAAGTTTACTTTAAGTATTTTCAGCCTCTGATGGAATTAGTCTAAGTAATTTATGTGTCAGTGCATTGCTATAGAACTACTCTAATTATTTTTACCATTTGAGTATTTTTATAAGCCAACATGTTGCTTGGCAAATGATAAAACCATGAATGAATATGTTGGCTTATAAATATTCTCGAATGGTAAAAATAGCAATGTGCATGGTGATAAAAATACTCAACTTCTAGGCCACGGAACATGTTGTGCAGAAAAGCAAAATAAAAATTCCAATTTGCTTCGCAACCTTTTTTATTACTAACAATATAATTTTAACCATCAATTTCTATCTTTTAACATCGTAGAATACATATATTATGCACTCAATTGTCTCTTTCATTTTTTTGGTGTCCTACCATATTGGCCTTAACATTAGCTAACATAGTGTAATACCCCGTATTTTTACGCATATTTATTTTATGAAATTAAGGAAAATGGGAAAATGGGGATTAATTAAATAAAAGGGTGAAAATTTAAATTAATCCAATTATATGATAGTGTGATGAGAATTAGTAGTTATTGAAATAATATTTTGGCCGGGGATGAGATACACGACAGTTATGTTATAAATATTTGGGACGCGTAAGAGTCGCGTCACTAGTAGTTATTTGGGGATTTAAAAGGTAAATTATTTTTGTATAGCTCGGATGACTATTTAGAGTGAGCCAGAGTGTCCGTAAGGGTCTAAATAGTCAGAAAACACTATTCGGGTATTTTATTTGGAGTCCGGTACATTATAAGCCCAAAACGACACCCCATAGGGGTATATTGGTCTTTTAAAAATTTTGGGTAATTAAATGGACGAAAATTGGGTTTAATTAATAGCATTTAGGGTTACTAGCTTGTTAGTTTTTAACCTAAATGAGAAGAGAGGAAAAGAGAGAGAAGCAAGGAAGAAGGAGAAGACTCCATTAGAGCCCTAAGCCAAGAACTTAAGTTTTCACATCAAAAAGTACACCAGCGCGTAGATCGTGTCAGTAGGATCGTTCCCATACCAATTTCAACCTGCGAATCAGAAGTTCATTTTAAGGCAAGTGATTATTTTGCTCTTTCTCTTAGCATTTATTATTCTTGTTAACATATGTTGAGATTTTAGAACTATTAATACTAAAATTGGTTTACCTATGACGAGATTGTGTAGGAATCTTAGAAATTTGATGGGGGTTTACATGTAGAGGATTTTCCCTTTATAGGAGTGTGAAATTTTGTGAATTAAATGCTAATCATGAATTTCAGTATGCTGGACATCGTCCACACATTCGTATTGTTTTTGCCCCGCTACTGGTGTATCTTATCGTTATCTGGGCAACCCTGCCTCCGGTGACCCACCCTGCTGCAATTGAAGCATCTACCTCTAAAATGTTTAATTTGACTGCTCTGTTGGTTTGGGTCCAGTTGTCCGGTTCCATATTTTCCTTGGCCTTGTTGAGTATCCTGATGAAAATCGACATCTGGTTGAGGACAGTCCCTCCACATGTGACCTGTTTGTTCACACTTATAGCAGAGTCCTGAAAGTTCTCGCTGCTCGTGTCGGAGTTCCTTTCCAGTCTGATCCGAACAAGTTCGACGTTCATGACCGTCCATTCAACATTTGAAACACCTCTTTGTGTCTTCACTTTGAACCCGACTTTGTTGGCCCTGACGCTTTTGGGTTTCCCTGCACAATTTTGTTACCTTTGTGTCTTTTACGATCTTGAGGAGCTTGTTGTTGCGATTTTAGTGTCTTCACACACTTCTTATTTCTAGTCATAATAGATTGACTATACTCTCTAGATCTTTTGCCCCCTATAAGCTGTGTGATACGTTCTTGATAATGTAAGACTGTAGTGGAAACTGCCTGTGCCATAATACCTGCTAACTCGGTGATTAATACTCTCTCTGGAACGGACCTTGCTCATTGACTCCCCTAACGGCATTTGCTTATTCTTCTTGACGATCCATTTGGAAATTTAAATAATCTGGATGAGTTCATCATTCACATAAAAAAATTGCAGAAGCACGAATTCTCATAGCATAAAGATGAATCCAACATTCCTAATATTAGGGCTCTAAATCAAAGATGCTAAGCTGGAAACGAAATAAGCCGTACAGATCCTAAAGGACACTAGAACCTTATGCTCTGATACCACCTGTGACACCCCGCCTAATTAAATATCGCGTGATCAGTCCTTTATTAAATTATAACCAAGGTGAACGGTTGGTTCATTCTTAGCATCAGTGTCGAAAATAAACTTTCCAATTTAAAACCCTAAATAATTCATCTAAGTGCCAAAATCAGTTAAAACATTATTTCCATTCCATTTACCCAAATTATAAAACCGTTAATAATTATTAGTTTATGAATCACACAATTTAAAAATATTGGAAATTAACCCTCTATAATTTAACCATTCAGACAACAAATACAAACTTTAAAACCATAAAGGAGAGCCATCCTGACAGTAAACAAATCCCAACGAGTAAAATACTAAAGATAAATAAACAAAATATCTAACTAATCCAACTAAATAAGGAAATGAGTGACACATGCCCAAACTAATTAGAGATGGAATACGAGTGGAATCAATAACGAGGTCGTCTAAGCAATGGCCTGCAACTCCCACATAAGCTGCAACACGCCCAATCCAAAGAACCTAAGCATGACGCCCCTGTGGGTGGGCATCTGTAATATATACATATATATACAAGAGAGAAGAGATAACATGAAACGGGTCAGAGCCTGATTGTAAAACAGTTTTAAAATTTAGTTTAGCAAGTATTTAAAATGCTTACCGGCTAATGCAACAACCATACTAGTATGCGACACTCTCTTGAGAATTATCACCTCTCATCTAGTGTGCACGTCTATTGTAGTATTAAACGTCATAAGTCTATCTCACTTATTTTCCATAAAGTTTTATCTCGAGAAATAACAGGGTGATAATATTTATCTTAGAAAACTAATCTCTTCAAGATTACTTACGCTATTTAAAACAAATCGGTACCATTATGAAATTCCCGAACATTTAAGAGAGTTGAAACATTTATTTATTACTTAATTACTTATACGTACAGTTGAAAGTTCCCATGTAAATATATGTATATATATTAGTCTTACATATAATATATACACTAACGGCACCCCACATAAAATCTATGGTGCTGGCGTACTCTGCTATCAAGTCCCCGTATCACTCATACTAAGGGAAATACTAGTTCGAAATCGTTCTTGAACTGTATTAACACAAAACACATACAAATGGAGGCAAAGCATAGTTCCTGGCCCTAAGAGGTCAGAATATACCCTCACGTCTCTTAGGACCATCTAACTATCACTCAGATAGCCTGTAATCGAGGATACTATCTTCTAGGGTACAAGTCGTTATCCCCCATAAAGGTCCAATCAAGATAAGTCTGTCCCGACGCGAAAACCCCCGTGATAGCAAATAGCCCGGGTATGATTTTTACACAGATATATAATATATGCACAATCACACAGTCATATATATATATAAATATTCATATTTCTAAGTTAGGTACGTCCACGACCCAAAATTTTAATTATCCGTTCTTAGCGCATTTTACTCGATTATTTCGCATAACGAACTTGCTATTTTCTATTCTCATTTATATTTTACTTCATACATGCTTCCCCTCTCTTGAAGTATCCTAAGTAAAATTTCAATAGACATACACTCACTTATCTTATGTCTAACCCTCTTGCGAGTCTCGATCTTTTATTAAATATACGTATGATTTCATATGTGAATAATTCCCCATTAACCCTTAATTTCATCTTACATTAAATTCTCACTCAACGGGGTTACCTAGACCCTAATGGTCCTTTTTACATCCCATTATACTCTACCAATAATAATCAAGGGTTCTTATGCCCTTTAATCGGATTAAACCAAAATAAGGGGAATATGCAGTTTTTCAGGAGGGGTCGATCGATCGAGGGAAGGGGGTCGATCAATCGATCATCGATCGATCAATGTTCTTGGGTCGATCGATCAATCAAGCAGTTATGACGAAAACTGCATTAACCCACCTACGGTTTTACCTCTCCAACCTCAACCAAATCTCCATATATGATTCCCAAACTCCCAACCAACATTATCACAAGTACTATAGGCCTAAATACATGATTTTAAACGTAAAACATGTCTGAATTCATCAAGTGTAATGATTAAATGGGTAAACTCTACATAAACTTCAAGAACCCTAATCTTTTCTTTTAATTTCAATTCTTCCCATTATTTTTCCAGATTTCCTACTTCTAAATCCATAGAGATTCTTGGTATATCCTCTACATGCGATATAGATGTCCAGAATATGATTTCTTCTTCTATAACATGTGATTCTAAGTCTCAAAACTATAATTTCTTTCATGGGAAAAGTCCTAAACAACCCTAGACTAACATGATTGAGACATTAACTAAAAGTAAAGCAAGCTAGATACTTTCTTGGGAATTTAGTTTCTGATTTGTGGAAGAAAAAGGAATGGTTGCGCTCTTCGTCACGCGATCTACGTTTTAGTGGTGGTGGCGGTGCAAACGGTTGAGTTTTTGGCCTTGAATTTATTGAAAAGCTTGCCAACTTCTTCTCTAATGGTCGTCCTTTGATTTTGTGTTTGTCAACCCTAGAAGACAACTCCTAAAGGCTGATATATCCTTAGGAAATGCGTGCGTTTAATTACCCAAAAATGTAAAATGTCTAAAATACCCTCCCAGGATGTCAATTAGGCCTAAAAATGCCCCGAGACCCAAAGTAAACCCCCGAGTACATTTTTCTTACTATCTCGACCCTTCTGGACACTTTGGCGCACTCGAAATGACCATACGGGCGACTTATACTTTATTCACTTTTAATAATCATAATTTAGTCATGACACGACACAGGCGCGTCTCGACTTAAATTTCCATAATTGTCATTTTGTTCACTCGTGATAATTTTTTTTAATAAAACCAATCTTATATATTACTTTACTCATCTCGTAATATTCAAAAATTTTCCAATAATTACTAACTCTCGTCACGCTAGTAAATATTTAAAATAATTTTTTGGATTAAAATTAAATTAATTCCTCAATTAAATTTAATAAATCCCTAAATTTAAAAGCCACAAAAATACGGAGTGTTACATACTTCCCCCCTAATAACGGAATTTCATCCCGAAATTTGGAAAATAAGGTCTACCTGGTAAAACAAAACTGGATACTTTATCGATACGCAACTATTTACATAGTAAGGCGTTCAATCGCTATAGCCCCTATCTCGTAGTAAGCTTGTTTAACACTCTCCTTAACGACACTTCACATTGTTCTCCTATCCGAAAAACTTCGTATAAAACGAGCTTATACAACATTGACTCCCATTATTTCAATATCATTGGGAGGTCGCACCTCACTACATGATAACTACTCGTATTTATCTAAAAACAAAACTCCCATTCTGAGACAAACCATATGAATATCTGAATACTCTTGTCGCTTAAAACAGTTGTGGTAATTCCATTATAGTAATCAGACTCTAAATTGACCAAATCCAAAATTCTGACTATCCACTCACCTTTAAACATACAGAGGGAGAATAATTAAGGTTTTTCTACACCAAAACCTCGATAAGCACCTCGTTCGCGACAAACAGGTACGAGGGCTTCCACGAAAATTTACCATACTATACTTCACTTGCTATCTATATCCATTATGGAAACGAAATGATCACTAAGATTCCAAAATTACCTTACGCGACTCAACTAATCGTTAATCATCGTGCGCCTACTCTCAGGCGAGGGGTGATTCATCCTACTCAAAATGAAACGTTATTCCCACTGCTTCCTGAAATCCCATAGTGTAGGTGGAATTCAAAAATTTCATCCCGATTCAAAGAATAATACCATATAGGACCACGTACCGGCGCGATCCCTCCTTTCAAAGGAAGACTGGGGTACACTAGTAAATATTGTTAATCACCCCAAAGGAATATCAATCACTTCCTTCTTGGGTGACTTGTCCCACATGTTCGTATGAACCCTTGATCTTGTCTTGAAGATGGCAACCCATCCACAAAACTTTACCGACTTTACCGGTCTCTTCCATTATAGGAATTGTCGATAGCCTCAAAATTTTCTGGTTGATCCTCTCATTCCAACCGATCTCTATCTATGAGTGGTGCATGCAGAGACCCCTCATTATGTCCCGTATAACAATGACTTTTACTTGAAATGTCTCACATTTAGTGACACTTAATGTGCACTTCTGGACCTTTTATACCATACTAACATCATTACTTTTTGTATGCGCAAGTCTCTCTTACACTTGACTAATAACAACTCCGCTCCGAGTGTTCTCCATAATAATTAAATTCTATCCTTCTCAAGGAATACCCCTTTAAATGGCTTCCCACAGCCTTCCGATCAAATTCGGGTGAGCTATTCTGATCGCACATGTATGTATGGATTATTTCCCCTCATGCGACGCTTAATCCACTCTATCACTTCCACCTCATTATGCTAGTCCCACAAACATATATTCTACACTCCCACTTCCACCAACTCGAACGATTCAAACATCAGCTAACCAGGATGCGCATATTTTGTAACACCCCAACCGCCCGGGGAGAGCGAGCGAAGAACTACTCATTGATAAAACTAAACAAATCCCCCAATGCAACAAGTTATAGAGTATCTAAATTCCACATCAACAAAGGAGGGACTACTAATCTCTCATCTCTTCAGATAAGTAAAACAATTCTTTCGAATGGATACAACAACTAAAATAACTCACTAATGCTCTATACCTCAAAATAAATACAAGTCTTCATTCTTGTATTAAATTTTTTTCCCAGATAATCCTCACTTAAAATCGTCCCAACTCTTTATTTCCCTTGTGTTCCGAATGCGGTTACAACACTTGGGTACTCTCAATCACCCTAGAGATCCAAATTTCAATTCCCCCTTATCATGGTTCCACCCCTCAATTCTTGGTGAAAAAACAAAACTTTCCATGCTTTCTTACAACACAACCAACTTCACTGGCCTTAACTTATAATTTAACCTCCAACTTATAAATATAATTACCCTCTCCTACTATGACAGAGGTACCAACCCATAGATTAATGACCAAACATCTTCCTACTTCCAACTTTACGCTAAGTTTCATGCGTGGGATGTCTCGCAAAGCAAAATCCAAAAAAGGAACCCCCCGATACACTACTACCTAGAATTGTCGGTTATCGAAGTCTGTTAGGCCCTCCGTCCATAACATGTACCCCTTTATTTCATCTCTTGACAGAAAAGTTACATCACTTCCCATAATTACACCTACATAAAGAACATTTTACCAATCCATGATCGTTCAGTATTGGTGGAAATCACAATTCATAAATCTCATACACATACAATCAGGACTCTCAAAATCCTGATTCCAAATATATGAGTCTGACTCTTAACTCTCACATCTCTAAAGGGTAGATATACCAATGCTCTCTACCTATGACCAAGTCCTGAGCGCTAAACATAATAATGAGTCAAAACTTACCACCCAACAGTAAACCTAATACATACTGAATCATAAAAATAAAGTCCCTACACCCTTCGGGATCGAGTATGTTGAGCCCACTATTCCCTTCGAAGTCTCTAAAATAGATAATATGAAGTGTGAGACCGACCCTGTCGTAGGTGAGGTCTCGCCATACAAAACATGCGGCACTAAGGTAACCACTCTGATAGCTTTGCAATAACTACCTACTATCATACTAGCCATTTCTATAAAATTTTAACCAAGGTAATATCTTACTATATCACATCGCTAACATAAATAACCTCAATAAAGTATATAGCACTATTGATACACCCATTCAACCTTGCGGTAACACTAAAGATTATCCCGCTACACTAGAAAAGTATCCTCAGAATAATGACGTTTATAGTTATACTCGCTAGACTCGTCTCACATGCCAATCTAGCAATGAACAAAATATGGTGACTCATTCATGTCCCATAAAACACACTTCATCCTCCGAGGATAAAACTCATACTTCTACTTTTCCAAACGTATTCGGAATCTCACGAATGACTGGAATAAAATACAAGAGAATCACAATCTCCTTAGATGTGTCCTCCTCTATGAAATACAAATGGGTGGAAGACCCTCCTTCTGGGCGAGGCATCGCTACTAAAACATCTCTTATCCTGCAATGGCAAAATAGTACTCCAATCGAAACAATTTATCATGGCTTTATACGCAAAGAGCCAATCCATGCCAATAACGATGCCGTACTCACGTAAGACTAAACTAGTTCAATTGCAGGTAAAAATCAATCTATAAAACTATATACCTACACCTCGACGTATAAATAGAATTAAAGACTCATTCCAAATGATTACCTACGCATGACACCATACTCTCATTAGTGTCTAAAAATACTAAGGATCGCCCAATGTGGGTATTTATGAAATAGTGTGACGCCCCAGTATTGAATAAAATGTGTCCCATAATATTAACTGGAAGGAACATACCATCAATGACCGATGATGGTTATCAAATTTCAGTATGCTGGATGTCGTACACACATTCCTATTATTTTTTCCCCTGCTGTTGGGGTATCTTACCCTTATCTGGGAAACCGTGCCTCCACTGACCCACCCTGCCGTAATTGAAGCATCTACCTCTAAACTATTTAATTTTACTGCTCTGTTGGTTTTGTCTTAGTTGTCCAGTTCCACATTTTCCTTGGCCTTGTTGGCCTTGTTGAGTATCCTGATGAAAACCGACATCTGGTTGAGGACAGTCCCTCCACTTATGACTTGTTTGTTCACACTTATAGCAGAGTCCTGAAAGTTCTCGCTGGTCGTATCGGAGTTCCTTTCCAGTCTAAGCTGGATAAGTTCGACATTCATGACCGTCCATTCTACAATTGAAACACCTCTTTGTGACTTCACTCTGACCCCAACTTTGTTGGCCCTGATGCTTTTGGGTTTCCCTGCAGAATTTGTTACCTTCGTGGCTTTTACGGTCTTAAGGAGCTTGTTGTTGTGATTTTAGTGTCTTCACACACTTTTTATTTCGAGTCATGACAGATTGACTATACTCTCTAGATCTTTTGCCCCTATAAGCTGTGCGCTGCATTCTTGATACTGTAAGATCGCAGTGGTAACTGCCTGTGCCATAATACCTGCTAACTCGGTGGTTGATACTCTCTCTGGAAACACCTGAGGTGTGAACGGACCTTTCTCAGTGACTCCCCTAACGACATTTGCTTGTTCTTCTTGATGATCCATCTGAAAATTTAAATAACCTGGATGAGTTCATCATTCACAAAAACAAATCGCAGAAGCACGAATTCTCATCGCATAAAGATGAATCCAACATTCCTAATATTAGGGCTCTAAATCAAAGACGCTAAGCTGGAAACGAAATAAGCCATACAGATCCTAAAGGACACTAGAACCTGATGCTCTGATACCACTTGTGACACCCCGCCTAATTAAATACCGGGTGATCAGTACTTTATTAAAATATAATCAAGGTGAACGGTTAGTTCATTCTTAGCATCACTGTCGAAAATAAACTTTCTAATTTAACACCATAATAATTAAGCTAAGTGTCAAAATCATTTAAAACATTATTTCCATTTCATTTACCCCAATTATTAAACCTTTAATAATTATCAGTTTATGAATCACACAATTTAAAAAGATTGGAAATGAACCCTCTATAATTTAACCATTCAGACAACAACTACAAACTTTAAAACCATAAAGGAAAACCATCCTGACAGTAAATAAATCCCAACGAGTAATATACTAAAGATAAATAAACAAAATCTCTGACCAATCCAACTAAATAAGGAAATGGGCGACACACGCCCAAACTAATTAGAGCTGGAATAAGAGTGGAATCAATAACGAGGTCGTCTAACCAATGGCCTGCAACTCCCACATAAGTTGCAGCACTTCCAATCCAAAGAACCTAAGTATGACGCTCCTGTGGCTGGGCACCTGTAATATATACATATATATACAAGAGAGAAGAGATAACAGGAAACGGGTCAGAGCCTGATTGTAAAACAATTTTAAAATTTAGTTTAGCAAGTATATAAAATGCTTACCGGCTAATGCAACAACCATGTTAGTATGCGACACTCTCTTGAGAATTCTCACCTCTCATCTAGTGTGCACGTCTATCGTACTACTAAACCTCATAAGTCTATCTCACTTATTTTCCATAAAGTTTTATCTCGAGAAATAACAGGGTGATAATATTTAGTCTAGAAAACTAATCTCTTCAAGTTTCCTTACGCTATTTAAAACTAATCAGTACCATTATGAAATTCCCGAACATTTAAGAGAGTTGAAACATTTATTTATTACTTAATTCCTTAAACGCACAGTAAAAAGTTCCAATGTAAATATATGTATATATATTAGTCTCACATATAATATATACACTAACGGCACCCCAAATAAAATCTATGGTGCTGGCGTACTCTGCTATCAAGTCCCCGTATCACTCATACTAAGGGAAACACGAGTTTGGAATCACTCCCGAACTGTATTAACACAAAACACATACAAATGGAGGCGAAGCATAGTTCCCGATCCTAAGAGGTCAGCACATACCCTCACATCTCTTAGGATCATCTGACTATCACTCAGATAACATGTAATCGAGGATACTATCTTCTAGGGTGCAAGTTGTTATCCCCCATAAAGGTTCAATCGAGATAAGCCTGTCCCGGCGCGGAAACCCCCATGATAGCAAGTAGCTCGGGTATGATTTTTACACAGATATATAATATATGTACAATCACACAGTTGTATATATATAAATATTCATATTTCTAAGTTAGGTACGCCCACGACCCAAAATTTTAATTATCCGTTCTTAACGCATTTTACTCGATTATTTCGCATAACGAACTTGCTATTTTCTATTCTCATTTATCTTTTACTTCATACACACTTCCCCTCTCTTGAAGTATCCTAAGGAAAATTTCTGTAGATATACACTCACTTATCTTCTGTCTAACCCTCTTGCGAGTCTCGATCTTTTATTAAATATACGCATAATTTCATATGTGCATAATTCCCCATTAACCCTTAATTTCATCTTACATTAAATTCTCACTCAACGGGGTTACCTAGACCCTAATGGTCCTTTTTACATCTCACTATACTCTACCAATAATAATCAAGGGTTCCTATGCCTTTTAATCGGATTCAACCAAAATAAGGGGAATATGAAGTTTTCCAAGAGGGGTCGATCGATCGAGGGAAGGGGGTCGATCGATCGATCATCGATCAATCGATGTTCTTGGGTTGATCGATCGATCAAGTAGTTATGATAAAAACTGCATTAACCGATCTACGGTTTTACCTCTCCAACCTCAACCAAATCTCCATATATGATTCCCAAACTCCCAACCAACATTATCACAAGTACTATAGGCCTAAATACATGATTTTAAAAGTAAAACATGTCTGAATTCATCAAGTGTAACGATTAAATGGGTAAACTCTACATAAACTTCAAGAACCCTAATCTTTTCTTTTAATTTCAATTCTTCCCATTCTTTTTCCAGATTTCCTACTTCTAAATCCATAAAATTCATGGTATATCCTCTACATGCAATTTAGATGTCCAGAATATGATTTCTTCTCCTATAACATGTGATTCCAAGTCTCAAAACTATACTTTCTTTCATGGGACAAGTCCTAAACAACCCTAGACTAACATGATTGAGACATTAACTAAAAATAAAGCAAAATGATACTTGCCTGGGAATTTAGTTTCAGATTTGTGGAAGAAAAAGGTATGGTTGCGCTCCTCGTTACGCGATCTACGTTTTGGTGGTGGTGGTGGTGGCGGTGCAAACGGTTGAGTCTTTGGCCTTGAATTTCTTGAAAAGCTTGCCAACTTCTTCTCTAATGGCCGTCCTTTGATTTTGTGTTTGTCAACCCTGGAAGACAACTCCTAAAGGCTGATATATCCTTAGGAAATTATTAGGTTTAATTACCCAAAAATATAAAATGTCTAAAATACCCTCCCAGGATGTCAATTAGGCCTAAAAATTCCCCGAGACCCAAACTAAACCCCCGAGTACACTTCTTTGACTTTCTCGACCTTTCGGACACTTTGGCGCACTTCAAATGACCATACGTGCGACTTATACTTTATTCACTTTTAATAATCATAATTTATTCCTGACACGACACTGGCGCGTCCCGACTTAAATTTCCATAATTGTCATTTTGTTCACTCGTGACAATTTTTTTTTAATAAAACCAGTCTTATATATAACTGTACTCATCTAGTAATATTCAACAATTTTCCAATAATTACTAACTCTCGTCATGCTAGTAAATATTTAAAACAAATTTTCGGATTAAAATTAAATTAATTCCTCAATTAAATTTCATAAATCCCTAAATTTAAAAGCCACAAAAATATGGGGTGTTACATTTAGAAACCTTGTAATTGGGTTGGAATGGGTTTAGGTCCATATTGAAGAGGGGAAAATCTGGAAAAATGAACTTTGAAGATGAATTGGGCAACAACGGAATTTTTGTTAGAAGTCCAGCCCAGGTCGTTCGAACGACCTCATTTGAACGAGACTTCTAACGAGTTTCCAGTGGCCCTTCTAACGAGTTTGGTAGTTCATTCGAAGTAGTGGTGACCTTCGTTCGAACGACCCTCGTTCGAACGAAAACGAGATTCCTTGGGTCTTCTAACGAGATTCAAGAATGACTTTTAAGGCCCGATTTTGTTTCGAACGTCCCGTAGGCTTATTTATGTGAGTGTTAGACCTGTTTGGATGTCGAGTGACTTAAAATTTATAATTATTAGTTAGCGGAGAATACGTCAACCCTCGTATGGTACAAAAATTTATAGAATTTGAGAGATGCGAAAATACAAGGGAGAATATATATGCGAATAAGGTACGGGGTATAATAGGGGAGGTTATGCGTATTGTGAATACTAGGCTACGGGAAGCCAATGAATTTATTTAAGTGTTGTGTATGATTATTGCTCTACATATTATGTGTATGACATACCTATCTACTAGCTATCGAACGAAGGTTAACGCGTTGTGGACGATCGGATCTTGTGTTCCTTAGGGGGATTTAGAGTCCCACCACTAGAGCATGGAACCGAGGTACGGGCTATCCTTGAGAATGATAGTGATGACAGTCGTATGGGTGCATAGGTATGTGCATAGCCCATCGGCTTGGTACTATGTTCGCCTCCAATAGGTTTTTGTGTTTTTATTGGTTCTCGAGAGATTGAACCAGTTGTCCTCTAAGCGTGAGCGTTGCAATGGGACTAGATAGCCGAGTATGCGTAGCAGTAAGGGTTTCTCAACCAGGGGCGCAATATTGCTATACTATATATATAAATTGATATATATACATAAAGATATTAATGTGTGTATACCGATATCCTATTTGGTGTCTTCTATTGATGACTCTATTTTGAAATGTTTACTTATGGTATTAACAGCTGGACAGTTAGAAGAATATGAGAATAAACTAAAGTAAATTCTAAAACTATATTAAAATCTTAAGAATGTCGGCTTTGGGTATCATGACTAGATTGGGTAATTAGACTCGTTAGACATGCAAAGTAGATCGAGGAGTGAGTACCTCAAGTGAGTACGCTAACGTGACAACCCGCTCGTCAAAATAAAGGGTGGCCAACCCGATACTCCAAAAATAATGGGAATCATAGATGGACCATTCTCAACATCACAATAATTATACGGGATAACCACCCTATATTTCAGAAAAACGGGTTGCCAAAATTTTTATTTTATAAGTTAAAGAATTTAAACAACACAATTTGAAAAGAAAGTGGAAACCCAAAAGAGCTTATATTACATCCACATCAATTATACAATAAGGGGACCGAATATGCTATCGGTCAACAGTCACATACAACATATTACATCAATTTAATTTAGTTATATAATACATTTCATTAGACAATTACAATGGCTTGGGCCACACGCCCGAGTAAACAACCCGATCATAGCTAGAGTACAAAAATGAAGGCGTCTATCACAACATATCTCGTAATATCCGTAAAGTATCACGGCTCCCCAAAAATACCAGAATAGGAAAGTTAGAACGGGCATCCTTACGGAGAAGCACCTAAGCGGATACAAGATTCATACACAATAAGAAATATGAATGGGTCAGGGCCCGGTTTTCTAAGATCACTAGATGAATAAAGAGTATGACAATTATGAACAGTTAATCATGATTGATAAGGATGAGAATCTTCCTACACAATTCAATGCATAAACTAAGGCTAATTTAAGCAGTCATAAGTTTTATTTAGTTATGCAAGAGAATATGAATGAATAACATTAATTAAAATTTCCATCATTTACATTTATTTCGTTTCATCATTCCGTTCCTTATCAGGAAACATAATCACAATTATATGCTCTTTATGGCATTTATCATAATTCAAGTCCCACTTGAATTAGAATAGTTATATTCATATACATATAACGATTCTAAGACCACCCGTACGGGTTTCCCCACTGTGCGCACCCCTAAATGACTATCATCTTCCAGGGTCTATAAACAAAGATAACTTGGGCACCTAACGCAACGTCGGTAAGTGACCATATGACTACGAGTGAGTCATAACCACACCCAGAATTACCTCACTAGTGCAGAAAAAACATATAATAACCGATCATATGGCCGAGGACTATAGTCTCCCTGCATTCACTAGCCAGGGGACATCACCTCATGCGTGAACTTCCCTTATGATAGTATTTAGAGAGATGTGTTTAAGTAAATTATCATTTACCATATTCATGATTAAGAAAATTATCATTTACCCTTTTCAGTTCTGATTCCATTTCCATTTTAATAAATACATTGCATTTTATCCGGAGCCATCCGTAATTCATATCATCATTATAACCTCAATAAATGAATAAGCTTCTCAATGTATTCTCCAACATTTTATGGAGTTATTATGAATCACCAAGACTAGAATACCTCAATTGAGCTTCTAAAGTCTCCCAAAATGACCTTACAACCTCTAGACTCATAATAGTTAACTAAAGAAAAAGAATGCCCTAACATAACTTTGTATACCCCCGGAATAAGCCCCATTTAATCCATTTCTAATGTAGGGTAGTTAACTAATTCATCTAGGACTTTAAGTTTACTTCATACTAGAAGGTTCCTAAGTCTTATGCCTAAAGAAAAAGGATTAGAATTGAGTTAGAAAAATAACTCAAAACTGCAGGATTTTCGAATCGATTCGCCCAGGCCGAATCGATTCGGATAGGAGGACCTGACTTTTTATATAATTAACAAATCGATTCGGACAGGCCGAATCGATTCGGTCCACTCAGACCTGTAAAATGTCCCTATAGCGAATCAATTTGCCCTAACCGAATCGATTCGCCCCTGCGAATTAGCCAAGTATGGGTTACGTGTTATGAACCCTAATTTCCCCCAAATCTCCTTTCTTCTCCAACCAACTTCATTAATTCAACCCATCAAATAATAAATGCATCTAACTACCATCAATTTACACCAATAAACATATAAATCAACTTCTAAGGGTTTAAAAATCTACAAATCCCTCAAAGTCCCAATTTTGTTCAACTATAATAACTACACAACAATCAATACCATTTATTAATCTTAAACTATATATTAGCAAGTATAAAACTTGCCTTGAGGTAGAAATCTCAGATTTTCTTGTAGTAGCAACAATCTCCAATCTTTAATCTCCAATCTCTCTCTTTTCTCCACAACTCTCTTCTTCTCTCTTTCTCTCTAGGTTAGTAAATACACTTAGAGAATAAAATGAAATGTAAGACTAAATCATGGATTTAGTCTAAATTCCCAATTTAAGTTTTTAATACCGCATTAAAATGATTTACAACTACACATTTATGTTAAAACCAGTCAAAAGTGCCCGAAACATAAAAATACAATATGGCACTCATTTTGAGTATCTCGCACATTTCGGGACTAACTACGCCCTCTAAATTGGCATTCAGCAATTTTATAAATCATTTTAAATTCCGGGTTCATTTAAACCATAAATGTCATTTAAAACATATGACACAATAAAAAGCAACATGATGATATTTACTTACACATACAGTAAATATGCAACAATCTAGTAAATATTAACTTTCAACTCATGCAATTAATATTTACTCCATTTATCAACATTTTATATAATTACTTCACACAGTAAATTAATATACAATAAGTTCTCAAAAGCGAGGGTTGTTACAACTAAGTCAACTTAGATAATAATTGTGTTAATTGAATCAATTTAAGCACTTACTATGTTAAACTATTTTCAACTCGCGCTCTGACCCATTTTTCTGTATATCTTTCTATTGTTCCATTATTTTAGGTGCCCATCCACAGGGACACCAACCTTAGGAGACTCTATTCAGTTGTCATGCTATAGATAATGTGGAAGCTGCAAGATAATTACTTGTAGACGACTCAACCTATTCTTCCTTTTTCAGTTATCTATTCTGTTGGACATGTTGTCCTTTCTTCTGGTTATTTGCATAGATTCAGTTGTTTTAAATTCTCTCTTAGATTTGATTTCATTTTTGGATTTATTGTATGGGATTATATATGGATGTGTTTTACTCCAGTCATTTATTTTACTTTAGTTAGACTTTATTTATATCACTATGATGCATGGTATTTGTGGATATTCTTTTGATATTGGTTAGTAATAAGATAAAATTTGGACATCGCCCTTTTTAAATACTAGGTGGTTAGTTTTATTAAATACTAGTGTCCTTAGGATCTGTACGGCTTATTATGTTTCCGGATAGCGTCCTTTGATATAGAGCCCTATATTTTAGGATTGTTGTACTCTTCATACATTTTACGTTCTTCTGCTATTTTGAGAATATAACTATAGACTTATGAAACTTTTCCCTCTTTTCAGATGCCTCCTAAACATCCAGAAAGAGTTCCCAGGGAAGCCCAGCCATAGCCTCAACCATCACCTGCTCAGGGTACGATGAATGCCGCTGAAGTAGCAGCCATTGTTGCTCAGGCAGTCAACGCTGCCTTGGCCGTAGTGCAACTCAAGCACCGATGGTGGCTCTAGCTCAGTCCCAGGTTTTCCCATCTGCTTGGGAGCGTGTTAGGGATACCTTTCAGAAGGTGTATCCTCCGGAGTTTTCAGGGAGCTCCGGTGTAGTCATAGCGAGCCAATGGAAAAAGGACATCCAAAGGCATTTAAGGATGCACGAGTGCACGGAAGTACAGAGTCAGATTTTGTCCACGTACAAGCTAGTGGGGGCATCATTGCAGTGGTGGGAGTCCATCACCACCGCCGAGGAGAGAGACACACTCGATATCCGAGACTGTTGGGTGAGGTTCGACTGCAAGTACTTCCCTTCGGATGTCCAGATAGAGATGAGTCAAAAGTTAGCAAATCTAAAGCAGGAGGGAATGACCGTGGTAGAATACGAGGCAAAGTTTACAAATCTTCTCAACATTGTACCGAGTGAGATCCCGAACGAAGAGAAAAAGATTCAGCGCTTCATGGATGGGTTCACATGGAGGATCCGCCAACATTTAATAGGAAATATCTCATTGGACACCTATTTATATGTGGTAAATGCATCACTACTCCACTTCCAGGACCACTTTTCCACTTATCTGAGGTTAAGAAAGTGGGAGAATCTATCCAACAGGGAAGGGCAGGAGGGAATGGTGTCGGTGGGGTACAGGTAGTTAAGGGTCAGTATAGGCACAGTGATCAGGGTTCCCAGTAAGGGGATCCTAAGAGGTTTAGTTCAGGAGGTTTTAGACATGGTCATGGAGGCTTTTGACATGGCCATCAGGGCCAACACGACCATCAGGGCCAACAGCTGGTTCAGTAGGGACGTAATGTCCAAGGGAGGGGTGGTAGTGGCCATCAGGGTCGTGGACACTAAGGATAAAGGGGAGGACCCTTCCCAGGGAGATGTTTCACATGTGGAAACATTGGCCATAAATGATAGGACTGCCCTCAGAAGGGTAGAGGTCAGCAGAAGCAGCAGGGTATGCATTAGGAACCCCAGAGATCGTTATTTCCCGCAGCTCTCCCATCACCTCCACAGATGGAAGCATTGCCACCCATTCTAGATGCCCTAGTTTAGTAAGGGCAGCTTCAATATGGACGAGTCTATAATCTACACCAGGTCGCAGTCCCGCAGGGCCCACCAGCAATTGAGGGTATATTTTCTATCCAGGGGACTTTGGGGCGCATTTTATTTGATACGGGAGCCACACACTATTTTATTACCACGGGGTTTGCACGTATGACGGGATTATTTGGCACAGCTGAGAGTACGACTACTTGTATGGATTAGCCGTTGAGTGAGGGTTCCATTATTTCTTATATTTGTCGGGGAGTGGGTATAGATATTGGGAGGTTTATCTTACCTGCTAACATGCTCGTATTAGACATGTCTGAGTATGACGCGATTGTGGGTATGGATTGGCCTGTCAGGTATAGGACCATGATTGATTGTTATAGTAAGAGTATAGTTTTTTCTATACCCGGGCAGGAGATGTTTCTGGTGGTGATGCCTCTTTCTGAGGGAGGATCGTCCACTCATTTATACTATATAGACGAGGAGACCTCTACGGAGGTTGTGATACCGCTTGATTCGATTCCTGTAGTTCAAGAGTTTTTCGATGTGTTTCAAGAGATTTCGAGGTTACCACCGAGTAGAGAGATAGACTTTGTCATTGATTTAGCACCATATACTCGACCGATAGCTCGCGCACATTATCGTATGGCTCCAGCATAGATGAGGGAGTTACATGACCAGATTGACCAGTTGTTAGGGAAGGGGTTTATCCGTAGGAGTAATTGGCCGTGGGGTGCTCCCGTACTGTTTGTTAAGAAGAGGGGTGGATTGTTGAGGTTATGTGTTAACTACCAGAGTTGAATAGAGTCATAATACGAAACAAATATCTGTTGCCTCCAATCGATGACTTATTCGACCAGTTGAGAGGAGCGACTTTCTTCACACAGATTGATTTAAGATTGGGATACCATCAACTATGTATCAAGGAGCAGGACGTGTCGAAGACTGCCTTCCTAACGAGATATGGATCATTTGAATTCAGGGTTATGCCTTTCGAGCTAACCAACGCCCCAACCGTGTTCATGGCCTTGATGAACAAGGTGTTCAGAGAGTTACTAGACCAGTTCATCATCGTATTCATATATGACATTCTGGTTTACTCACAGACCGAGGAGGACCATGTCGAGCACTTGAGACAAGTTTTACAGACACTACACCGGCATGAGTTGTACGCAAAATACGAGAAATGTGGGTTTTAGCTAAAGGAGGTATAGTTATTGGGGTATATCATCTGCGATAAAGAGATATTCATGGATTCGGGGAAGGTGTCAGCGGTGAGGGAGTGGGGACAACCCATGACACCTACCGACATACGCAGATTCTTGGGTTTAGCCAGATACTACATGAGGTTCATTCAAGGGTTTTCAAAGATAGCGGGTCCGTTGACGCACTTGACTCGAAAAGGGATGCCATTTATCTGGAGTGACGCCTGTCAGTTAGCCTTCGATGAGTAGAAAGATAAGTTAACCTCGGCACTAGTGTTAGCATTACCCAGGTCAGGAGTGGAGTATCTAGTCTACACTAATACATCCTTACTAGGACTTGGAGGTGCACTTAAGCAGGAGGATTAGGATATTGCTTATCCTTCCCGTAAGCTTAAGCCTCACGAGAGGAATTACCCCACCCACGACTTGGAGTTATAAGCAGTCGTGTTCGCACTTCGGATTTGGAGACACTACCTCCTAGGGGAGAAATTTTGATTATTCACGGACCACAAATCACTACAATACCTCTTCACGCAGAAAGACTTAAACATGCGTCAATGTTCGTGGCTTGAGTTTATGAAGGATTATCAATTTGATATCCAGTACCACCCGAGGAAGGCTAACGTGGTTGCAGACACGTTAAGCCGTAGGCCAGTCACTGAGGTGGTCGAGGAGTGGAAAGAGAAATGGAAAGAGTTAGGGAACCAGGATGCGGTAGCTCGATCATTTATGTCTATGATGACGGTTACGCCCCAAATTATTACGGGAGTAATACAGGCTCAGGCAGATGATCCATTCTGCTAAATTCAGATAGTGAAGCTGGTAGTCGAGGGGGTCTTACACCGTGGGTTCAGACGGGTGTCTACGTTTCAATGGGAGACTGGTTGTCCCCGAGGGTGAGTATTTGCGACA
Organism: Sambucus nigra; assembly: GCA_949130495.1. Lineage (NCBI taxonomy): Eukaryota > Viridiplantae > Streptophyta > Magnoliopsida > Dipsacales > Adoxaceae > Sambucus > Sambucus nigra. Next base: position 252,802,856 of record OX422215.1, read on the forward strand.
CAAGGTGATGACATAGTCGCACGATTCCCAATTTATGGTACATCCCGGTGGGGATAAGATGTACCAGGATATGCGTAGACATTACTGGTGGAGTGGAATGAAGAAGGATATTGCCGAGTTCATCTTGAAATGTGCCACTTGTCAGTTGGTAAAGGTAGACTATCAGAGACCGGTGGGACTTCTACATCCATTAGAAGTTCCTATGTGGAAATGGGAGAGCATTTCTATGGACTTCATAATGGTATTACCTACATCAAAGAGGGGTCACAATTTAATATAGGTGATAGTGGATGGGCTGACCAAGGTAGCCCCCTTTCTGCCATCCAGGACAGACTACACCACGGGATAGTACGCCCAGATTTCTTAGCAGAGATAGTGAGACTCCATGGAGTGCCTCTCAACATCGTGTTCGACAGAGATAAGTTGTTTGTTTCTCGATTTTAGGAAAATGTTTAGGAGGTGTTGGGTACGAAGTTACGATTGAGAATAACCTATCACTCATAGACAGATGGTCAGACCGAGCGGACGAATAAGATGTTGGAGATTATGTTACGTTTGTGCATCATTGATTTTGGCGGAGGCTGGGAGCAGTACCTCCCACTGGTGGAGTTTGCCTATAACAACTCCTACCAGTTTACTGTCGATATGGCTCCATTCGAGGCACTACGGCAGACCTTGTCGTTCCCCATCATGTTGGCTAAAGGTGGGGGACAACAAGTTACTTGGTTCGGAAGTGATTCAGGATTCTTCGGCAAGGATAGAACTGATACGGAGCCGTATTCGAGTCGCTCAAGATCAGCAAAAGAGCTACGCTGACGCTAAATAGTTTTTCGCGAGTTTGACATTGGTGATCAGGTGTTACTTGGGGTGTCTCCTATGAATGGAGTTATGCTTTTGGGGAAGAAAGGAAAATTGGCGCCTAGGTATGTAGGACCATTCCCCATTATCGAGAGGATTGGGTCAGTTGCTTATAAACTTGGGTTACCAGAGCACTTGCATAGAGTCCATGACGTGTTCCATATCTCTTCGCTGAGGAGATTTCTTCGAGATGATTTGGACCACACCCACATTGCGTTTAAAGAGGTAGACTTACATCTTGATAGCTCCTACGAGGAGGGGCCGATTGCTATTCTAGACCGTAGCGAGAGCAAGTTGAGATAAAAAATAGTAATGCTAGTACGTGTTCAGTGGAGGCACCATAATGTTGAAGAATAAACTTGGGAGTGCGAGAAAGACATGCGTGAACGTTATCCAGAGTAATTTTTTCTAGGTATAGATATTCTTTTCCGAATTTCTAGACGAAATTCTGTTATTAGGGGGGAAGTATGTAATACCCCATATTTTTACGCATATTTATTTTATGAAATTATGGAAAATGGGAAAATGGGGATTAATTTAATAAAAGGGTGAAAATTTAAATTAATCCAATTATATGATAATAATTACTAGCGTGATGAGAATTAGTAGTTATTGAAATAATATTTTGTCCGGGGATGAGATACACGACAATTATGTTATAAATATTTGGGACGCGTAAGAGTCGTGTCACTAGTAGTTATTTGGGGGTTTAAAAGGTAAATTATTTTTGTATAACTCAGATGACTATTTAGAGTGAGTCAAAGTGTCCGGAAGGGTCGAACTAGTCAGAAAATACTACCCGGGTATTTTATTTGGAGTCCGGGACATTTTTAGCCCAAAACGACACCCCGGAGGGGTATGTTGGTCTTTTAAAATATTTGGATAATTAAATGGACGAAAATTGGGTTTAATTGATAAAATTTAGGGTTAGTGGCCTGTTATTTTTCAACCTATGTGAGAAAGAGAGGAAAAGAGAGAGAACCAAGGAAGAAGGAGAAGACTCCATTAGAGCCCTAAGCCAAGAACTTAAGTTTTCACATCAAAAAGTACACCAGTGCGTAGATCGTGTCAGGAGGATCGTTCCCATACCAATTACAACCCGCGAATCAGAAGTTCATTTTAAGGAAAGTGATTATCTTGATCTTTCTCTTAGCATTTATTATTTTTGTTAACATATGTTGAGATTTTAAAACAATTAACACTAAAATTGGTTTACCTATGATGAGATTGTGTAGGAATCTTAGAAATTTGATGGGGGTTTACATGTAGACAATTTTCCCTTTATAGGAGTGTGAAATTTGGTGAATTAGATGCTAATCACGAAATAAAAATGGGACTTTTATGGATCTATAATTTTGGATTTATGTTAATATGATTCAAGGGAAAATTTAGGAGTTTGTAGAATGTAATTGATGATTAGAAGGATTTGACCCCTATGCTATGTTAAGAAACATTCTAGAGTAACTTAGAGTCGTTTAGAAACCTTGTACTTGGGTTGGAATGGGTTTAGGTTGATATTGAAGAGGAGAAAATCTGGAAAAACGAACTTTGAAGATGAACTGGGAAACTGCGGAATTTTCGTTAGAAGTCCAGCCCAGGACGTTCGAACGACCTCATTCGAATGAGACTTCCAACGAGTTTACATTGGCCATTCTAACAAGTTTGTTAGTTCGTTCAAAGTAGGGGGACCTTCTTTTCAACAACCCTCGTTCGAACGACCTCTTTCGAACGAGATTCCACGAGATTCCAGAATGACTTTTAAGGCCCAATTTTGTTTTGAACTCCCCGTAGGCTTATTTATGTGAGTGTTAGACCTGTTTGGATGTCGAGTGACTTAAAATTTATAATTATTAGTGAACGGAGAATACGTCGACCCTCGGATGGTATAAAAATTTATAGAATTTGAGAGATGCGAAAATACAAGGGAGAATATATATACAAATAAGGTATGTGGTATAATAGGGGAGGTTATGCGTACTGCAAATACTAGGCTACGAGAAGCCAATGAATTTATTTAAGTGGTGTGTATGCTTATTATTCTACATATTATGTGTATGACATACCCAGCCTCTGGCTATCAAACGGAGGTTAATGCGCAGTGGACGACCGGATCTTGTGTGCCTTCAGGGGATTTAGAGTCGTACCACTAGGGCATGGAACCTCGGTTTGGGCTATTTGTGAGAATGATAGTGATAACGGTCTTATGGGTGCGTAGGTATGTGCATAGCCCATAGGCGTAGGACTATTTTCACCTCTAATAGGTGTTTATGTTTTTATTAGTTCTCAGGAGATTGAACCATTTGTCCTCTATGCGTGAGCGTTGCAATGGGACTAGATAACCGAGTATGCGTAGCATTAAAGGTTTCTCAACCAGGGGTGAAATATTGTTATACTATATATATAAATTGATATGTATACATAAATAGATTAATGTGTGCATACCGAAATCCTATTTGTTATACTATATAGATTAATGTGTGCATACCGAAATCCTATTTGGTGTCTTCTATTGATGATTCTATTTTGAAATCTGTACTTCTGGTATTAACAGCTGGACAATTAGAAGAATATGAGAATAAACTAAAGTAAATTCTGAAACTATATTAAAATCTTAAGAATGTCAGCTTTGGGTAATTTAGGGAGTCTCCTCAACATAATAGTATGTGTTTAGTAGCCAGTCAGGTTATCATTACTAGATTGGGCAATTAGACTCGTTAGACGTGCACACTAGATCGAGGGGTGAGTATCTCAAGTGAGTACGCTAAGTTAACTTAGATAATAATTGTGGTAATCGAATCAATTTAAGCACTTGCTATATTAAACTGTTTTCAACTCGGTCTCTGACCCGTTTTTCTGTATATCTTTCTATTGTTCCAATATTTTAGGTGCCGAGCCACAGGGACACCAACCTTAGGAGACTCTATTCAGTTGTCGTGCTGTATCTAATGTGGAAGTTGCGGGATAATTGCTTGTAGACGACTCATCCTATTCTTCCTTTTTCAGTTATCTATTCTATTGGACATGCCGTCCTTTCTTCTAGTTATTTGCAGAGATTCAGTTGTTTTAAATTCTCTCTTAGATTTGATGTCATTTTTGGATTTATTGTATGAGATTATATCTGGATGTGTTTTACTCCAGTCATTTATTTTACTTCAGTTAGACTTTATTTATTTCACTGTGATGTATGGCATTTTATTGGTATTCTTTTTTATATTGGTTAGTAACAAGATAAAATTTGTACATCACGCTTTTCAAATATTAGGTGGTTAGTTTTTATTAAATTAAAATTTGAGTTTTCGGCAGTGATGCATTATCTAGACCAACTTGATATTTTGAAATTAATTAATTAAGGACTGATCACCCGATAATTAATTAGGCGGGGTGTCACACATAGGAATAAATCCTGTAGACTGGGATTCAAGAATGAAAATCTCACTTGTTGTTTCTAGGGCAATTACCCACATCCATTCCGAGGCTGGTAATAAATTCACCAATGGAAACATCAAGACATCTAAAATCCTCCTCAGTAGAGACCTTGATGGTTGAATATCTGATCAAAACTTTGAACTCAATTTGTGAGAATTGAAGAGTGTGAGAACTGTAGAATTTCGCCTCTCTTAAAGCTTGCATCCATCAGTGAACATGCCATTTTGTCGATATTCTGCAATACAAAACTAACATAAAAACCAACTATAAGTAACACGGAGGTTAATTATCTGCAATTTTCATTTATAGCTTATGCCAACAAAGCCCATAAATGTTAATTTCAAATAAAATAATAGGTGACTATAATGGAACTATAAATCAATAAAGATGCAATTACATGTATGAAGAAAGCACTTTATCAAAGAGTTAATTTGCATTAATAATACCACATTCGAAATAGATGAGGACTATTTGAAAAGATTAAAAATTAAGAAATAATAAATAATAGACAAAACACTACACCAAAACTGGCGATTGGTCACGGCCAAAATTCCTGACCAAGACTGTGGGTCGCGGACTTTGGCCGTGACCATTTCGAGCGTGACCAATTTCGTGGGTCGTGGCCCAAATCCGTGACCAAAAAATGGTCACGGCCCGCAGGGGGTCACGACAGATGGTCGCGGACTTGAACCGTGACCCATGCCGTGACGGGTCGCGGTCCTCGTCCGTGACCCACAACCGTGACAAAATGGTCGCGGCCCAAGTCCGCGACCCACAACCGTGACAAAAAAAAAGAAAAAAATGGTCGCGGCTCAAGTTCGTGACCCACAACCGTGATAAATTGGTCTCGGACTTTGACCGCGACCCACAACTGTGACAAAAAAAGAAAAAAAATGGTCGCGGCCCAAGTCCGTGACCCACAACCATGACAAAAAAAAAGAAAAAAAATGGTCACGACCCAAATCCGTGACCCACAACCGTGACAAAAAATGGTCGCGGCCAAAGTCCGTGACCGACACCGTGACGAAAAAAAAGGAAAAAAATGGTCGTGAACTTTGACCCCGACCGTTTTTGGTCACAGTTGGAGGTCATGGACTTTGGCCGCGACAATTTTTATGCGCGAAGGAAAAATAAAAATGGTCATGGATAAAGTCCATGACCATATTTAACTATAATTAAAAAAAATGTCTTTTTTTTGTTCAATACTAAAATTGGGGGTCCTGTGAGTGTACTGTCGGTTGCTACGTGTAACATTGGACGCGTACGATGTGTTACAAATATTTATTATTGGCAAAACAAAAAAAAAAAAATTGTGAATCGAGAATGTTGTTAATAAACTAATATATAGGCAAACTTACAAATATTACACGTCTTAATAATTCACAGACCCAAAAAAAATTGGGCAGAGTTTCCTCTATTTTCGGGACATTCCAAACCCTGTAAATGTAAAACCTGCTTATAATAAAGCCCGCACGGCCATAAAATTTAATAATCAAATTAAAAAAGCCCGCACGGCCATAAAACTAAGTAATAAAAGCCCGCACGGCTGTAACACATAAAAAACATAACCCTGAATGTCCACAACATTATCTAAACAATCTTCATGTCGTAAACCATTGCCTCCTTCATTTGTTCCACGTGAAAATATCCTACAAATGATAGGATACAAAAAAAATTATATTAGTAACCAAGTAGTTTTAGAAAAAAATTATTCAAGCTGAAAAATTGCATATATGAGTTATAATTATCAACATATCAATGTTTTTATGCCTAAGTCTATATATATGCAAATTATCGGCGTATTCTCAAATCGGGAGTCCCGTGATCGCACGGTAAGTTCTTACGAGTTATATTGGTCCCATGCAAGGTGTTGGTACCAGTCACAAGGCCGTTCGGGGGTTGTTTCGGATTTTCACCCACTAACACCATGTTTTTAAGCCTAAGTCTAGAAGTATGTAAATTATCATCGTATACTCAAACCGGGAGTCCCGTGATAGTATGGTCAATTCCTACATATTACATTGGTCCCGTGGGAGCTGTTGGTGCCTCCCACGGGGCCGTTCGGGGGCTGTTTTGAGTTTTCATCCACAAACGCCATATTTTACTTAAGTCTAGAAATATAAAAATTAACATCGTATTCTCAAAGCGAGAGTATCGTGATCGCACAGTAAGTTCTTACGAGTTATATTGGTCCCGTGCGAGGTTTTGGTGCCACTCACGGGGCCGTTCGGGGGTTGTTTCGGGTTTTCACCGACTAACGTCATGTTTTTAATCCTAAGTCTAAAATTATGTAAATTATCATCGTATTCTCAAACCAAGAGTCCCGTGATAGTGCGGTCATTTCCTAGGAGTTACATTGTTCCGGTGGGAGGTGTTGGTGCCTCCCACGGGGCCGTTCGGGGGATGTTTTTGGTTTTCACCCTCTAACCCCATGTTTTTAAGCCTAAGTCCTCATATTTTCAAATTATCATTGTACTCTGAAACCGGGAGTCCCGTGGCTACACGGTCAGTTCATACGAGTTACATTGGTCTCATGGGAGCTGTTAGTGCCTCCTACGAGGCCGTTCAAGGGCTGTGTCGAGTTTTCACCCACTAACGCCATATTTTGCTTAAGTTTAGAACTATACAAATTATCAGCTTATTCTCAAAACGGGAGTCCCATGATCGCACGGTAAGTTCTTACGAATTATATTGGTCCCGTGCGAGGTGTTGGTGCCACTCACGGGGACGTTCGGGGGTTGTTTCGGGTTTTCACCCACTAACGCCGTGTTTTTAAGCCTAATTCTAAAATTATGCATATTATCGTCGTATTCTCAAACTGGGAGTCCCGTTATAGCGCGATCGGTTCCTACGAGTTACATTGGTCCCGTGGGAGGTGTTGGTGCATCCCACGGGGCAGTTCGGGGGCTGTTTTTGGTTTTCACCCTCTAACGCCATGTTTTGCTTAAGTCTAGAAATATGCAAATTATTGGCGTATTCTAAAATTGGGAGTCCTGTGATCGCACGATAGGTTCTTACGAGTTATATTGATCCCGTGCGAGGTGTTGGTGCCAATCACGAGGCCGTTCGGGGGTTATTTCGGGTTTTCACCCACTAACGCCATGTTTTTAAGCCTAAGTTTTGAATTATGCAAATTATCGCCGTATACTCAAATCGGGAGTCCCGTGATAGCGCGGTCATTTCCTACATATTACAATGGTCCCGTGGGAAGTGTTGGTGCCACTCACGGGGCCGTTCGGGAGTTGTTTTGGGTTTTCACCCTCTAACGCCATGTTTTTAAGCCTAAGTCCTCATATTTTCAAATTACTTCCGTATTCTCAATCCGGGAGTCCCGTGGATGCACGGTCAGTTCGTTCGAGTTACATTGGTCCCGTGGGAGCTGCTGGTGCCTCCCACGGGGTCGTTCGGGGGTTGTTTCGTGTTTTCACCCACTAACGCCACATTTTGCTTAAGTCTAGAAATATGCAAATTAATATCGTATTCTCAAATCGAGAGTCCCGTGATCATACGGTAAGTTCTTACGAGTTATATTGGTCCCGTGCGAGGTGTTGGTGCCATTCACGGGGCCGTTCGGTGGTTGTTTCAGGTTTTCACCCACTAACGCCATGTTTTTAAGCCTATGTCTAGAATTATGTAAATTATCGTCTTATTCTCAAATCGGGAGTCCCGTGATTGCGCGGTCAGTTTCTACGAGTTACATTGGTCCCATGGGAGGTGTTGGTGCCTCCACGGGGCCGTTCGGGGGCTGTTTTGGGTTTTCACCCTCTAACGCCATGTTTTTAAGACTAAGTCCTCATATTTTAAAATTATCGTCGTATTCTGAAATCGAGAGTCTCGTGGTTGCACGATCAGTTCGTACGAGTTACATTGGTCCCGTGGGAGCTGTTGGTGCCTCCTACGGGGCCGTTCGGGGGCTATGTCGAGTTTTCACCCACTAACACCATGTTTTTCTTAAGTCTAGAAATGTGCAAATTATCAGCGTATTCTCAAACCGGGAGTCCCATGATAGTACGGTCAGTTCCTACGAGTTACATTGGTCCTATGCGAGGTGTTGGTGCCTTCCACGGGGCCGTTCCGGGGCTGTTTTTGGTTTTCATCCTCTAACGCCATGTTTTTAAGCCTAAGTTCTCATATTTTCAAATTACCATCGTATTCTCAAACCGAGAGTCCCGTGGGTGCGCGGTTAGGTCCTACGAGTTACATTGATTCTGTGGGAGCTGTTGGTGCCCCCACGGGGCCGTTCGGGTGCTTTTTTGGATTTTCACCCTCTAACGCCATGTTTTTAAGCCTAAGTCCTCATATTTTCAAATTATGATCATATTCTCAAATCGGGAGTCCCATGATAGCGCAGTCAGTTCCTATGAGTTACATTGGTCCCGTGGGAGGTGTTGGTGCCTCCTATGGGGCCGTTCGAGGGCTGTTTTGGGTTTTGACCCTCTAACGCCATGCTTTGCTTAAGTCTAGAAATATGAAAATTATCGGCGTATTCTCAAACCGGGAGTCCCGTGATTGCACCGCAAGTTCTTACAAGTTATATTGGTCCCGTGCGACGTGTTGGTGCCACTCACGGGGCCGTTCGGGTGCTGTTTTGGATTTTCGCCCTCTAACGCCACATTTTAAGCGTAAGTCCTCATAATTAAATTATCGTTGTATTCTCATATTTTAAGCTTAAGCCTAACGCCATGTTTATATATATATATATATATATATATATATATATATATATATATATATATATAGAGAGAGAGAGAGAGAGAGAGGGAGATTATATATATAGAGAGAGATGTCCTAAATGTGTTTAGAGAGATACATATGATCGTCGGAATATGTGAGGAAGAGGAAAGGGGGTCGCCGTTGCTGCAATTAGAGAGAGAAACCAATTACCAATTTATACCGATTTCAATATAAAAATACCAAGTTTAGAATACCAATTTAATTTATACCAATTTCAATATACAAATACAATAGTTGTACATTACATAAATACAGACACGAAATGTACAAATACATACACAAAAAATAGAAGATAGAGGAGTTACCTTAGATCAAAAAGAGTTGTAAGTGACTAAAAACTTAAGAGATATGAGAGAGTCAAATTCCAAATTTAGTCAAACCATGGAACCTATGATCCCCGTTGATCCAAATTCCTAATGCATAGATGATTGGACAAATAGTAAGATTTGCAAAGATTAAATAACTTATAAAAATTCAATAAAAATTAAAAAATTGGAGGCAACCTCAAACTATTTGTCATACTTTAATCACTAATTGATAATAAAAATCTAACCTGTAGTTTACGTATTCATTGTGGTGCCACTGAGGTGTGGAAAGATACTTAGTTCCACTAAGACTCTTCGTTATAGTATGACTAAAAAGTTCAAGAACCTCTTATATCTATTTTCATTTTAGATTGAATATATACGACCCATGTTCCTATCTGGTATCTCACATGTTCAAATCATCAAAGCTTACAAAGAATTGCAAACCCAATCATAATCAATAATCGTTCTTCATCATACAAACGAATCTTCTAAATAAATTGTTCAAGATGATCTATAATCAATAATCATTCTTCATATCATGAATTCCCAAATCAATTTGACGTATTTTAAAATATACAATATGTATGATCATTAGTATGCTAGTTTATTATTAGGGCATATCAACACACTAGTTTATCACCAGGATTCACAAATCGGTTTATCAGGAGACTACACATATCAATGCCAAACCAAAGTATTGGTAGGCTACAAAAATATGTTGAATGACACAGAATCAGCTAGAAACTACTCAAATGATACCATAACATATTTTTTTATCCAATACTAGTGTATCTAACTGTGCCAACACTTTCAATACCAATTGTGTCAACATATTCAAGTCCCAAATAAATAACTATGTATAAGCACATTGGATTACCATAATGTATATATAAGAACCAACCCAGCTTATTACCTATTACACTATCAATACATCAGTTTATTAGCAGAGATCGAGAATATCACGAGTGCTTATGATATAAATATACGTACGCATAATGTATATATCACGAGTGCTTATGATATAAATATCAAGAGTGCTTATGATATATATTTTTGAAGTGCAAAAAAAAGCATTAAGTAGGTTCAATTGGGGGACACTGGCTAATATTATTAATTAATCTAGAACTTTCAACTTACATCATCAACACCATGAACTTTGGGAAGTGTAAATTTTGTGTGGAATTGACCACTTGAATGGTGGATTCATTGCTTCATAAATTATGCCAACAGCCAAGACATCGTAGACGAGTTATCCCTAAAAATGAATAGATAGACAAATGTCACTATTAGAACCGATAAGAAGAAGTTGTTGCAACATGTAAACAAAAAAAGAACAAACAATATCATTCAATTCATACTGTAAAAAACAAACATAATTGTATTCCCTCAGTATATCACATGTTGCCAAATGGCATAAGTAGTACACGTTCTTGATGATAGCTAATTGGGTACCTTTTCCAGACCCGCGTGGACCTGAAATTTGTTAAACTCTCATTATTATGCACATGATTGAAGCTACTCACTTTCGAAAACATTATTCGTAGATCCAAATGCAATTAACTTAACATTACTTTCAGCAAATTAAATAAACTTTTTACACCAAAGTCATAAATCACAATGTATGTCATAAATTAATATTAATTAACTTCATCCTTGTCATATAATTATACAGTAGCAGTTGGCCTCAACAAAGTATCATCAATAAAAATATGGAGTACTATAATATAATGGCTCAAATATGGTTGTTATCACACACATCCCTCTAGGGCTGAAAAACACAAACCTGATAACCACATTTGCACGGCTTCAATTATTGATCCATCCAGTCCATCTCTTCCGCACATAACGGACACCTCCGAACGTGATGCATTTACATATCTTAATGCACGGTGAAAAAATAAATCCAAAAAAATCCTTTCGTTTAAAGATCAGAACAGTGGAAAAAATATATGACATTGGTGTACCAAAAAAATGAAAATGCAAGTACTAAATAATGACACATAAACCGCAAATGAAATGAAGAACTTAAAATAAAAGTGGATATCAGAATATATTTTTGTGTGTAGAAATAGAGGAGAAATTATAACAAAATAGGTCTAGTATTTTGATATTACAAGCTTACACTGAAGTTCCAATTTTGTTGAGAAGAGAATGGTGGAAACGAGTAATCCCGGCCGTCCACCTCCCCGGACGGCCCCGCAACTACGACAGCCGGACAATCGACCAACAAAAGTCTTACACTGCCATTTGCAAAGTAGTACACCGCCATTTCCTGGGATGACCTCCATTTACAAAGTCGTCCACCGCCGTTTGCAAAGCGAGGGCAGCGTATGTGAGAAATAAATGAGAGGGTCAGGTATTGAGGAAATGAAGGCAGCGACCAACATTTTTTTTTCTTTCTATAGCTTGAACCTGGTCACGGCTTTCAGTCGAGACCCACCACCAGCGAAACCCTTAAATGAAACCCCCTCATCAATTTGCATATGGTCACGGCCCATAGCCGTGACCCACATCAAAAAAATAGTCACGGCCCCTAGCCATGACCCTCAGTGTGTATATTTTATGCGAGCCCTGCCTATGGTCATGGCCCAAGTCCGTGACCCATCCGCGACCAAGTTGGAGGGAATTTTGGCTCGATTTTGGCGCCAATATGGTCGCGCTTTGGTCGCGACCAAAGTCCGTGACCCACAATGGGTAGGGACTTGGGCCGTGACCACTTTCAAAGCATCCATGACTCAGTGTAATAATCGAAATGGTCACGCCAAAAATTGACTTGGTCGCGGACTTAGGCCGCGACCCGCTGGTCGCGGACTTGGGCCGTGACCAACTGGGCGTGACCATTCGCAGGATTTGGTGTAGTGAAATCCAATTTGAATAAAAAAAACTAATAAACATAGAGAGAGGTAGTACATAGGTAGCAAAAGGGATGGCCAAAAGCAACAACCTGAATGCAACTTGGCCCAAGCCAGTGAACAACCAAGGCAAATCTTGATTTTAAATCATAGCCAGTTAACAACCAAGGCAAATCCCATTCTATGCAATATAAACCTGTGAAGCATTAGAGAACCTATAACAATAACCATAAATTAGTTTGACATAATATTAGTTTATTTAATTAAATCTTTACAAACCAAGAGTCAGTAACAACAAAAAATGCATACTCACAATATCAATTTCCAAATAAATTCTCAAATAATCTACTTGTATCAACAATATCACAACATGTACGATTGGGGAAATCGAAAATCAAAATTTTTAACCCAAACCCCAAAAAGCATATCCAATGTTTTTTATACATGAGAATTAAGAAGTGGTTGAAACGAAAAATTAGCAAGAAAATAATAGCAATGAAATTTTGATTATTGAGATAAAGAAAGAGTGTGGAACCTGTTGAGAAATACTAATGTCGGTTCCTTATTTCCAACTGTGCTTCTTTATCATCTCCAAAATACCCATTACATGAAATCTCAGATACACATACATAGAGAGAGAGAGAGAGAGAGGCGAAAAATGTTACTTGAAAACCGATGTTAGAGGAGGTGATGGGTATTGCGGTAGAAGAAGCGATGTCTACACCATCATGTTCTCCCATGTTTGATATTCCAATCTCCCAACTTGGAGTTGTTACCACCGTATCAACTATGTGATTATCATGAGTGGTGATGAACCGTATCAATCATTTTGAGACTAAGATAATTTGAGGGAAGCATGAGTTCCTAACCAGAGAGAGAAATGGGATTTTAGAGGAGAAAGGGAGATGGGAAGTGGGCTTACCAAGGTAGGGGAGATATTTGAAGAGAGGTAAAAATAGTGATTTGTGTGGGGGAATTAAATTGGTAAATAGATCATGGCCCTAAATTTTCTTCCGGGGAATCCCAATCGTTATTGTGCTTTGATATTTTTAGAATTCAAAAACCATTCCATCTTATTATATGTGTGTGTGTGTGTGTGTGTGTGTGTATATATATAGACATACTGTAACAACTCCCATATATATCATATATATCACTTCTCAATACATATTATGGCTATAATTACCAAACTCTTATAGCGATAGCCAAAACCCTGAATGTTTCCATTCGTAATAGTAAATATGTATTTACACACTTAAAATACTAAACCTATAAGCATTATCTTACTTAATATATAACTCGCACCTTAATCACTTTACAAAGATTTATATATATTCCCTAATATACCAATTCGTAATAATTTAAATAAGTATACTATCTACTTATTTTAGTTCCATAAGTATCACATCACCTATAATAATAGTCGTCAATAGACGTACTAGATAGCCGCTCAATCCTCGTTAGCCCATATCCTAGATTCAATTCTAATCACATCCTAGGATTTACTCAAATAAAATCGGCCCAGATTTATTCTAACTGCATAAATATATCAATACCCACTTGCCAAAGACCTCTCTTGAATGTTTCTCGACCCGAACATTCATTAAGTCCATACCCCAGATTGTACACTAAACTAATCCAAGGTTATCTCATCTAGGAGTCCTAATATCATAACTAGAATCCCCTATAATAATCTCCAATTACAATTTAACTCCCCCTGTAGGTGCGGAAGCCCCAAGAGTTTACAAAATTCTTTCAAATTGACTTTCCTTTAATGCGAAATATAATGGTTCAACACAATACAAAATACAAATTGTAATTTCAAATTTTAATTTCTTTCAAAGTAAAATAAACTAAACTAAAAGTGACATTACATTAATCTTCAAATTAATTTTCACTTAAACAACTTAATTCAATCCAAGTCCTAAAATTTTCAAAACAAGATTAATTCATTTTTCTACATAGGCCAAATCAAATTTTATCAAATTAAAATTAATGACTTGAACTAAATTAATTCAATATTACCCAAATCAATTTTAGCATCCAAATAGATATGTGTGGAAATTAGACCAAATTTTATCTTGAATTACCTAAGCATGCATCTACGTGTTTTGCAAGATAAAATAAACCAATCACACTACACGCCGATGTACAAGGAAAACCTAAAACAAGAAAAACCTCGGACGACCCTGGCCTAACGAATCCACTAAGAACGGAATTACAAATTACAAGATATTAGACTTACACCAACCACTTGACCCCGTCCAAGCCTTGACGCTCCTTGTAAACACCTCTGCCTAATATATAACCATGGACTCCTCCACAGTCTTGGACTACTCAGATGTGACTCTTGGCACCGTTACCCTCACGCGAAGCTTTTCTTCGAGTGGGAACACCACAACGTAAACCAAATGTCTTTTTCTTTGTGGGATGTATAAGTAAACCCAAACTTCTCCTTTTTATGGTAGAGATGAACCAATGATGCCAAACAACTCCAAGAAAATATTTACATATAAGGTACTTAGATAAACAAATGTATGTGTGTAAACTTATGTGTTTGTTGATAATATTTCTTTGAAATTCAACACATAAAAAACATGGAACTTTGGTTGGTGTTGAAAAACGTTGCTAATGCCGTTTAATACAAGATTAAACTGTATAAGCAACTCCGAGATGTTTGTTGAAGAAACCCTTTTCTTTTGAAAAATAAAAATTATAAACAACAAGATGTGTTTACAAAAAAAAAACTTATGTACGAGAGTAATCAAGACTTTGTAATCAGTTTTTAAAACTAAGACAGTTTCAAAAATTCAGCACACTATAGAATGAGATGAGTAGATGAAGACAATCAGAACACACAGTTTTTAACGTGGTAAAACCTCTCCCAACAGAGGAAACATCCACGGTGACTTCTAAGTCACAAAAGCAAAAATCCACTAATAACAAATAATAGTTACAAACAATACAACATACATGCACACAAATCAACCTATTCTAAGTTTAGGAATATACCCCACTTGGTGTCCTTCTAACTTCTCATAGATCTGATTGTTGATGATGTTCTTCCAGTTTGATAACTTCCTTTGCTTTAGCTTCCTTATGTCGAATCAATAATCTTTGATCTTATTCACAACACTTCCAGTGTAGTAGTTTGTTATGTGTTTGTGATGTGAATCCTATCAACATGCATGAACTCACACACACTTAGTTTTACAGACAGTCCTAGAAAATTACATATAAAGACTATATGCTGTGATTTTCTTTTCTTTCTTTCTTACAGAACTTGTAACCTTTTTGACCTTTCAATACAACCCAGATTCCACGGATATCTTGCTTCAAAATCGGTCAAGATCTTAATCAATCTCTGTTTTAAAAATATTTTTGAGATTGAAAATCTCCATGTGTGAATCCAACTAGGTCAAGATTTAAGTTTCGTAAGAATAGAAACCATAAAACATTTTAAAAACTAAATCAGTAAAGATTTTCTTAAATCGAGAAAGAAACATGCAGATCTAGTGAAATGTAACATGCAAAGTGTAGATCTATAATTTCTATGAAAGAGAAATGCAGATCTTCACACGAATGTTTAAGTTGTAAACAAGATCATAGACAAAGAGGTTACAGCTTCAATATGAACAAACCACTCTCTCTCAAACACTCAAGGTTGTGTTTGGGGTTGTGTGTATACGAAGGTTTGATTCAGAAAATGAAGTGTTTAGGGTTAGGGTTTGGTTTTGGCTAACACAGTTTTCCTTTCTCTCTCCTCTCTCTGTTCTTTTCTCTCTTCTCTCTCACTTCTCTCTTCTCTCTATTTTTTTCTCTCAGAAATGACGAATGCCCAAAAGTCTTGAAAGACTGAGAAGTGGGGGGTTTATATAGGGGTGGAGGAAGGTTCTGGAGATGCGAAGGGAATCAAGGGCAAAGATTAAGTCATCCTAAGATTGACTTGATCTAAGGGTTATAAAACAGCGGTGGTAAAGTCGATTGTGATTGATTCATGGGATGGCACAAGGATAGGTTTAAAACACATGCAGACCATCGATAAGCTTTGATCCAACGATCAGCAATCCACCAGCCAACCCTCTCACATAGTAAACACAAACATATACATCAGGAGGATGGCAAGTGTTGACATATGAGTGGCTCACAAACGCGCGTCCAAAGTAATTACAGGCAGCACCCTGAAGTCTCTAGCGCATTTACATTCTACCCAAACAAACATTCCATTGAAAAATGAAGTTTACAAAATATCAAATTTACCCCACAAATTATATAATCACATTTTATTAATGAAAACATTTATTTAAAAAATGTTTAAAAATTCCCAAAAATTATTAAAACAACATTTTAAGGGGAATTTAACACACAATCAATTTTAAGCAATATATACACATGTATGCACTTCTAATGTGTGTAGTGTGATTCAATTTATACCTCTTGGATTATTGAAGAGGATTAGAGAGAGTGATTCTGAGGTTCTTTGGATTCTAGGATGGACAACCAATTTTGTCACTATTTCCAAACTAGTTGAACACTTATACAGTATAGACTTAAGCAAGTCAAAGGTATAAGGTGCTTCAATCTCCCCCTTTGGAAATATGAGACAAAATCTCCTTTGAGTTAGCTTAAAACTCGTAGGAAACCAAAAAAAAATAAAACCTAGTCCTATACAAAAGATACTATCTACCCATTTCCTAGAAAGTCAAAAATTACATTACTCAACTATTTACAAATTTGTACACTAGAAAAGGTAGACAATCAGTAGAAGAGATTCTTGCAAATATGCACACTAAGATCAAGAGTTTAGATGAAATGTGAACAAAACATTGAACCCTTAAGACTCAAATTTCTCCCCCATTTTGTCTCAAATGGACAAAGGGTAAAAATTAATGTCTTCAGAGTTTTAATCAGCACATACCATAACTATAGAATTACGCAAATACAGAAATCTGTTAAAGTCTAAAGGTTTAGTGAACATGTCTGAAAGTTGCAGATCAGTAGGTAGGTAATGGATTTCTAACTCCTTAGTTTCAACAAGTTCGCGTATAAAATGATGTCTTATTTTAATATGCTTAGTTCGCGAGTGTTGAACCGGGTTTTTAGATATGTTAATAGCGCTTTGATTATCACAATACAATTGTAACTGATCTTCTTTAATCCCATAGTCGCTTAACATTTGTTTTATCCATAGCAATTGAGCACAACAACTTCCTGCTGCTATATATTCGGACTCAGCCGTAGATAAAGATGTGCAATTCTGTTTTTTGCTACTCCAACCTACTAAATTATTGCCGACATAATAATAGGCACCTGATGTACTTTTACTATCATCAGTACACCCGGCCCAATCAGCATCAGTATACCCTATGATGGTGCTACAGGTATCATTAGTGTACCTAAGTCCAAGATTGAGAGTGCCTTTTATGTACTTTATTATACGTTTTACACAAGATAAATGGCTCTCTTTAGGGTTATTCTGGTAACGAGCACACAGACATACAACATACATTATGTCTGGTCGTGAGGCAGTTAGATAGAGTAGGCTACCAATCATACTACGATAAAGTGTGGAATCAACTGACTTTCCAGTTTCATCTTTACATAATTTAACAGTAGTACTCATAGGCGTTTTGGCAACTTTAGCATTATCTAAACCAAATTTCTTAACAAGATCTAAGGCATACTTAGTTTGAGAGACAAATAGTCCATCAGAATTCTGTTTCACTTGAAATCCTAAGAAAAGTTGTAGCTCCCCCATAAGGGACATGTGAAACTCCTTATGCATAATAGCAGAAAAAGATTTAACTTCAGATGTTGA
Organism: Sambucus nigra; assembly: GCA_949130495.1. Taxonomy (NCBI): domain Eukaryota; kingdom Viridiplantae; phylum Streptophyta; class Magnoliopsida; order Dipsacales; family Adoxaceae; genus Sambucus; species Sambucus nigra. The sequence goes on from OX422215.1 coordinate 252,820,852, forward strand.
AGTGGACCCAAAAATGATGTCGTCTACATAGACTTGGGCTATAATAATGTTTTTGTCAAAATGTTTGACAAAGAGGGTCTGGTCATTTCCTCCTCTCTTAAAACCCTTATCCAACAAAAAGTTGGAAAGGCGTTCATACCAAGCTCGAGGAGCTTGTTTTAAGCCATACAAAGCCTTTTTTAGACGAAAGACATGGTTAGGGTATTTAGGGTCAATGAACCCTTTGGGTTGTTCTACATACATTTCTTCGGACAGAATTCCATTGAGGAAGGCAGACTTGACATCCATTTGATAAAGTGTAAATTTTAAGTAACACGCTATGGCGAAAAGGAGTCGAACAGATTCAAGACGAGTGACAGGGGCAAATGTCTCGCTAAAATCTATTCCTTCTATTTGTGAGTAACCTTGAGCAACTAGTCTAGCTTTGTTTCTAAGGATTACCCCATTTTCATCAGATTTGTTCTTAAAGATCCAACGTGTGCCCATGACATTTTTGTTTTGAGGCCGCGGTACAAGATACCAGACATCGTGAATGACAAATTGTAAAAGTTCTTCCTGCATAGCAGAAATCAAGTGTGTGACATTCAATGCTTCATTAACATTTTTCGGTTCCACAAGGGAGACGAAACATCCATAATTAGCATAATTCCTTAACTGGGATCTAGTACGAACTCGCTCATTAGGATTACCGACCACGTTGTCAATGGGATGATCTTTAGAGACCTAGCCAGGTACTTCTGGACTCTCAATATGTAATAAGTCGTCTATTTCTGGTGAATTAGTTTTGAAATCATTTTCAGATTCAACCACAATAGGTGATTCAGATATCTTCTTTTCGACAATAGTGTCGCTTAGAATTACATTTATCGATTCCATAAGGGCCTTAGTACGCAGATTGTATATACGATAAGCACGACTGTTTAGGGAGTATCCTAAGAAAATGGCTTTATCACCACGCGTCTCGAATTTAGACAAATGTTCTCTGTCTTTACAGACATAACACTGGCTACCGAAAGTCCTTAGATATTTCAGATTTGGCTTCTTACCGTACCACAACTCATAAGGGGTTTGTTTCGTGTTTTTCCTAAGGTAAACCCTTTTAATGATATGACACGCAATTCTAATGGATTCTACCCAGAAGTATTTAGGTAGAGATTTAGCATGCAATATGACACGTGCCATCTCTTGAAGAGTTCGGTTTTTCTTTTCAGCAATACCATTCTACTGAGTAGTCTTAGGGGCACTGAATTCATGTTTGTAACCGTTGTAGTCACAATATTCAACTATTCCTGTGTCTATGAACTCTCCCCCTCTATCGCTACGAATGCGATTGACTTGTGTGTCCTTCTCATTTTCAATTCTTAGTAAAATTTTCAAAAAATTCTGAAACGTGTCAGATTTTTGTTTCAAGAAGGCAACCCAAGTGAATCGTGTGAAATCATCAACCATGACAAGGATATAACTGTGTCCACAAAGACTAACAGTTCTAGAGGGACCAATAAGGTCCATATGGATGAGATCTAAAGGTCTAGAGGTAGAATGTCTTTAACTTTTTTATGCGAAGTCTTAACTATTTTTCCTTCCTGGCAATGACCACAGACAACACTGGAAATAGGTTTAATTTTAGGAATTCCTCTAACAATCTCTTGACTAGACAATCTACCAAGGATATCATAACTTAGGTGACCCATACGATTATGCCAGATTTCATTGTCATCCATTCTGACAATGTTACAGGTTTCAGAACCAGTCTTGACAGTATAACAATTGTCAGGTGTTCTAAATCCGGTAATAATGCATTTACCTTTATCATTTAGAATTTTACAATTATTCTTTGAAAAGGTAACTGTATGGTCAGAGTCACAAAATTGTGATATACTTAGGAGGTTGGCTTTAAGGCCTTTAACTAAAAGTACATTTTCGAGAGTAGGCATTCCCTCTTCTTTTAAGGTTCCTTTACCTATGATCTGGGATGAAACTCCGTCACCAAAGACAACTTTACCTCCAGCAAATCTGGTTTTGTTTAAGAGTTTGGTTTCATCTCCTGTCATATGTTTGGAGCATCCTGAATCTAAATACCATCCAGATGAAGTGTGTTCAACTTTTAAAGCAGTGATGACAATGTTACACTTCATTTGGGGTAAAAGATCATCTTTTCTAACCCAAATAGCTCTAGTTTTAATTTTGCGCATGTTTGCCCTCATTTGATAAAACTTTCGAGAAACAGCTTTTTGTCGAAAAACATTTAGGGCAACAAAATGATTATTGTGGAAAATTTGAGCTTTTGGTTTAGGAAAGTTTCAGGGAGCCTTTCTCTTAAATGAACTCTTAGTTTTGGTCTTTCTATTTCTGTAGTTAGAGTTTTTGTCAGGTTGTCTAGGAAGGACATAATGGTTACGATTTTGCCTAGAATATTTAAAGTTCTTGTAGACAGAAGTGTTGTACACAGGGGTGTTTAGACGCCTAGCATAACAACCTTCAAAGGAATGACCATAAATGTCACAGTAGGAGCAATATTGATTGCTTGAGGGATGAATTTCCTTAGGAAAACTTCTAAAGATGGGTTTAACAGCATTCTGTTCAGAATTCTTATTCCTAGGAGGTATGGTCTTAAAGCTAGATTCAGCCTTTCTGATCAAAGGACAGACGTATTTAGTCTTAAGTGTAGTGTCAGCCTTAGAATTACTAGACTCTCCAATGTCTTTTTGTTGTTGCTTTTGATCAAATTCCTTTTTAATAAAATGAAAGTCTGGACATGTATCAATTGGTCTTTTGCCCCCAGACACAAACTTAATAGATTCAAGATTTGTAGTTTGTGGTTTGTTCTTAGGGCAAAATCCAATACCGGTTCTATCATCAGAATTGGTCTTGGAGTCAACAACAAAGTCAGTAAAACAATTTGAATTGTTTTCAAACTTAGAAATTTTTTTTGAAAACAGTTGTTGTCTTTGTTTTTGCTTCCTCCAGTTCTAATAATGTTCCCTTGTATTTCATTTCCAGGGTTTCATTAGTTTTAGTCAACTCTTTTAATTTTTTATCAAAAGTTTCAATTTCGGATTGATGAGATAGACACTGGTTAGTGTATTCTTCAGCATTCAGCTTCACAATAAGACTTAGATCATCTAATTTCTTAGTCAGGTCTCTAACAGTCTTCTCCAGTTTAGTGCCTTTTTTAAGAGTTTTAGCATACAAAGTATGGATATCAGGGAGGTCATCTGTGTCTGAGTCGCTAAGTGAAGTGTGTGTAGTGACCCCTAACGATTCAGTTTTAGTACTCACGCACCCATTTACATTGTCGTTATCGAGATCACTTTGACTCACACACACGGAACTAGAACTAGCAACATTTTCAGATAATAAATCATCTGGGCCAGTTAAAACAGTATTCACACAAGCAGGAGTAGGAGCATCATTATCACACACAGGCATATCATCATTGTAAATGATCTTAGCATAAAAGGGCATGCAAGGGTCAAGTACATTTTATGACTCAAGTTCCTCTTCATCAGAGTCACTTGAATCATTCCAAGTTTTACAGACATTGGCTCTATTGTGTGTGTTGGCTTTATTCAGATTAACTCTGCAATCGTGAGCAATGTGACCTAGTTTCCCATATCTAAAACATTCAATCTTTTTAAGGTCTCTGCTGGGTCTGGAGTTGTTGTCCTTAGGATGTTTGTCAAGACCTCTCTCATGAGGTTTGGGATTAGACAGAGTAGGATAATTAGGCTTGCCTTGTTTAGTCGCCTGTTTGTTTCTAAATTTAACAATTTTCTTAAATTGTTTAGACATTAAGGCAATCTGATTATCTAGTTTGTCTATATCACACTCCTCATCAGAGTCAGAGTTGATCAAATTAGTCTCAAGTTTAGATATCTTAGAGGCAAAACTCAAGTTAGAGTTGGGCTGTTTTCTTTGTGAATGATTTAATTGTTTCTTAAAGTCTAATTCCATTTCCACAGTCCTAAGTTTGCTACTGAGTAACTCAGGGGTAAGGTTTTGATCACTCATTTCCTCAATAGCATACCTCTTGCTGTCAAACTTTCGTGGTAATGATCTTAGAATTTTAGAGACAATTTCATTCCTATCATAAGTTATACCATTAGCATGCAACTTAGTAACTATATCAGTTAAGTTCATGTAAAAGTCATCAAAAGACTCAGAGTCAGACATAATCAAAGAGTTGTACTGCTGGGTAAGCATTTGAGTTTTAGCAGCTTTAACTCTTGAGTCTCCTTCATGGGCAGTGATTAATGTGTCCCAAGCTTCCTTAGAAGTGGCACAAGATTATATTCTCTTGAACTCATACTCATTAATAGACATAAAAATGGCATTCTTGCCTTTATTGTTATTTCGAGAAATAGTTTTCTCTTCTTGGGTAAACTCACTTAAGATTTTCTTTACCCTCTCATCACTTCCTTCAGTGGCTGGTTTAGTAGGATAAGTATATCCATTTTCAATAATGTCCCAGACATCATCTCCTAAAGTCCCTTGGATGAAGGCAACCATTCTTACTTTCCAGTAAGCAAAGTTGTTTCCATCAAAGAGTGGAGGTCTGGACAGATTACCAAACCTTTCATTCTTCTCGTCCATAGTTAAGTTTTTCAGAAAACGATTTCAGAAACACAAGATCTTTTTGAAATAAAAGTTAACAGGGCTCTGATACCAATTAAAAAACGTTGCTAATGCGGTTTAATACAAGATTAAACTGTATAAGCAACTCCGAGATGTTTGTTGAAGAAACCCTTTTCTTTTGAAAAATAAAAATTATAAACAACAAGATGTGTTTACAAAAAAAAACTTATGTACGAGAGTAATCAAGACTTTCTAATCAGTTTTTAAAACTAAGACAGTTTCAAAAATTCAGCACACTATAGAATGAGATGAGTAGATGAAGACAATCAGAACACACAGTTTTTAACGTGGTAAAACCTCTCCCAACAGAGGAAACATCCACGGTGACTTCTAAGTCACAAAAGCAAAAATCCACTAATAACAAATAATAGTTACAAACAATACAACATACATGCACACAAATCAACCTATTCTAAGTTTAGGAATATACCCCACTTGGTGTCCTTCTAACTTCTCATAGATCTGATTGTTGATGATGTTCTTCCAGTTTGATAACTTCCTTTGCTTTAGCTTCCTTATGTCGACTCAATAATCTTTGATCTTATTCACAACACTTCCAGTGTAGTAGTGTGTTATGTGTTTGTGATGTGAATCCTATCAACATGCATGAACTCACACACACTTAGTTTTACAGACAGTCCTAGAAAATTACATATAAAGACTATATGCTGTGATTTTCTTTTCTTTCTTTCTTACAGAACTTGTAACCTTTTTGACCTTTCAATATAACCCAGATTTCACGGATATCTTGCTTCAAAATCGGTTAAGATCTTAATCAATCTCTGTTTTAAAAATATTTTTGAGATTGAAAATCTCCAAGTGTGAATCCAACTAGGTCAAGGTTTAAGTTTCGTAAGAATAGAAACCATAAAACATTTTAAAAACTAAATCAGTAAAGATTTTCTTAAATCGAGAAAGAAACATGCAGATCTAGTGAAATGTAACATGCAGAGTGTAGATCTATAATTTCTATGAAAGAGAAACGCAGATCTTCACACGAATGTTTAAGTTGTAAACAAGATCATAGACAACGAGGTTATAGCTTCAATATGAACAAACCACTCTCTCTCAAACACTCAAGGTTGTGTTTGGGGTTGTGTGTATACGAAGGTTTGATTCAGAAAATGAAGTGTTTAGGGTTAGGGTTTGGTTTTGGCTAACACAGTTTTCCTTTCTCTCTCCTCTCTCTTTTCTTTTCTCTCTTCTCTCTCACTTCTCTCTTCTCTCTATTTTTTTCTCTCAGAAATGACGAATGCCCAAAAGTCTTGAAAGACTGAGAAGTGGGGGGTTTATATAGGGGTGGAGGAAGGTTCTGGAGATGCGAAGGGAATCAAGGGCTGAGATTAAGTCATCCTAAGATTGACTTGATCTAAGGGTTATAAAACAGCGGTGGTAAAGTCGATTGTGATTGGTTCATAGGATGGCACAAGGATAGGTTTAAAACACATGCAGACCATCGATAAGCTTTGATCCAACGATCAGCAATCCACCAGCCAACCCTCTCACATAACAAACACAAACATATACATCAGGAGGATGACAAGTGTTGACATATGAGTGGCTCACAAACGCGCGTCCAAAGTAATTACAGACAGCACCCTGAAGTCTCTAGCGCATTTACATTCTACCCAAACAAACATTCCATTGAAAAATGAAGTTTACAAAATAGCAAATTTACCCCACAAATTATATAATCACATTTTATTAATGAAAACATTTATTTAAAAATGTTTAAAAATTCCCAAAAATTATTAAAACAACATTTTAAGGGGAATTTAACACACAATCAATTTTAAGCAATATATACACATGTATGCACTTCTAATGTGTGTAGTGTGATTCAATTTATACCTTCTTGGATTATTGAAGAGGATTAGAGAGAGTGATTCTGAGGTTCTTTGGATTCTAGGATGGACAACCAATTTTGTCACTATTTCCAAACTAGTTGAACACTTATACAGTATATACTTAAGCAAGTCAAAGGTATAAGGTACTTCAGGTGTATGTTCTCTCAAAAGTGATCTCAAGGAAGGTACCAAAGTCCGTTGAAAAATGTGTCCCGAGTAATTTTTAAACTCCAAAAAGGAAGTGGGACAAAAGAGTGGGAAAATGAGATCAAACTGCCAAAACTGTTCCCGCCCAAAAATCTCGTTCGAATGACGTTTCCAGGTCGTTCGAACAACTATGTTCGAACGAGATTTCAAAGGAAAAAAAAGGCCAAAAACTCGCTAGAGAAGATCGTTCGAACGAATTCGTTAGAATGAAACTTCGAACGAAAAGTCAGAAAATAATTAACACATGTCATTGGCAAACTCGTTCGAATGAAATTCTCATTCGAACAACATTCTCGTTCGAACGACAATTTTGTACGAAAAAATAGAAAATCTAATTTTCATTTTTTAAGCCCAAAAACTTTTCTACAAAGTTCTAAAAACATTTTCTGAAAATACAAGTCATTTTAAATTAAAATTACACCCATAAAATATTGTCCAAGTCTCCTATATATATTAAATGCATTTATAACTTTGGTAACCGTAGAATCTTCAAGTTGATGATCTAGAAACGAGGCACTAGAAACTCAGCAATGATGAAGATTTACAAATCTGGCTGCTACATCTTCAACAAAAATGTCATAGGCTTGGATGGATACACATGAACTCTATTCGATGACTCGAATGTTTTTGTTCGGAATTGAGTAAACATTACATTAAGACTCAATTGGAAATTTGTGTCCTTACAAATCTCCCCCTTTGGGTATTCCAGGACGAAAACCAAAAAACAAAATCCTAAAGGTCCGTAAAGCTCTACTAGACTCAAAAACTTCCCACCCAAAAATAAAAAATACAATGCTTGACTCAAAACCTAAGGATAAATAGCTTTGCCGAAGTAAAGTTTCCGCTAGAAAAATTCCTGCACACTTAAGAAAAATATTAAACGCATAGAAAATATCAAAATATTAAATGCTATTAAACAAAATACTCCCCCTAAATTATTTTCCCCCTTTTATCAAATATGATCAATCTAAGAAGATAGCGCTCCCCCCTAAGATAGATCTCATAAACTAAGATACGATTACAATAGGATTAGATACCCCTTCTCCCCCTTTTTGTTCAGGAAGAGACGAAGGATAAAAGTACTAATAAATTACTCATTTCTCCCCCAATTTAACTAAGTACCATTTCTCCCCCTAAAAACTGCATAAGAGATATAAGTATGGGGAAACAAGTAAACACGATGAAGCATAAGGTGATAAGAACATGAAAGTATATGGGCAATAATAACATAACTAATTCATATAAATATTAATGGATACAAACTATGATGCAAAAACAAATGATACCAATTTGACAAATAAGATACTAGGCATGTAATATCAAACAATATACGCAACAATATAGATACCAATTATGAATTAGAAGCATAGGTGAATTAGCAAGCAAGGCAAAGACTCAAAAAAAAATACCACATATATGTATACATAATGAATATGACTGACGCAAACGCACATATACATAGGTATAAATACCACACATGACACAAAATACATTAAGTTTTTCACACTCGTATGGAAAAAAAATGTGTCAAAATATATGTGGTAAATGGAAGTGTAGGTGTGTGAACTAGTAACAATTAAATTTCGACCCAATCACTTAAAACATGTTCAAGGAGTTCTCATTTGATTGCAAAACTTTATCACATTTAGATATAGCCTCACGTGACAATATAAATTGAACTCAATGGACAAACATATACAACGCATACAATCCTAGCATGTTGATGATTCTTCAAACCAATAGAGTCATGACAATGAAAGTGAAACTAGGATAAACGGACATTGTACAAACCGATGATATACATCCAAACTCCCTCAAAATAAGTATTTGAATTTGAATGACTATATCAAACTAAGAAATTGTAGGCCTTGGATAACTATTTTCTGTTGATGACAATATTCTTTTAGGCCTTTGGACCACGTATTTATTTTAAGTCTAGCAAGTGGTGGCTTACTCGCAAACGATGATGTTTCCTTTCGGAGCCCTTCCTCGTGCACATTCATATATATATATATATCATTTTTATCACTCAATTCTTACGTGTACCAACTTTTAACATGCACTAGTCTTCCTAGGTCACATAATATATAGATGACTACATTTATGGGAGAACATCTCACAAATCTCAAATATAACATGTGGAGTTAAGGTTTAAAAAGCTTGTGCATGTGTGAATAGAGGCATAAAAAAATAGAATCCATTAAGAAACACAGAATACAACTACTCCATGTAAGCATGACAAAGAACATTTTAAGGATTGATATTCTAAACCAAAAGTCTAGCCACATGGAAGCGAAAAGGAAACGATTAAAACACAAGCATAAGCCACATAAAGAGTGTCAAACTAAAATACACAAAAAAAAATATTTTTGAGCTTTGGAAAATTTTAACCAACCAAAGAAAATTATTTACACAAAAGACAAACAAAAATCATTTGTATTTTTCATTAAGCCTAGATTACTAATAAGGTAAGACGCGAATAATAAACAACAATCTTTTTTGTGTTTTTCATTTAATGCAAACTAAAATGAAATGAATATAATACAAAAGATAAACATAAATCATAATTCTAGCATGATAAATCATAGAGCATAGACTAGAAAAATGATAAACATGCATACAACTAGAAAGGATACATGATATGAATCACAAATAGCTAGAGTATGCAAAAAACTAACACATTCAAGCTTTAGATTTAGCAACGGGGTATCGTGTGAAATTAAATGAGAATAAAAAATCCTATCTTGTAAATCTACCAAGTCGAATCTCCTAACCCAAACTAATGATGAATTACGATATCGGGATATAGGAATCTTGGCTACCTCGGTTGCCTTACGTTGGGATTTTCTAGGACTATGTTTAAGATCAAAACAAAACTTCCTAAGATGATCTTTTCGACCACAAGGTGAGCACCTAAAGACTCGGCGAAAAGACTTACCTAAGAAATGATCTATAAAAATTTTCCTAGAGGATTCTCCTAAAACATTGGTTTTGGCTTTATGAGTGAAATCGTTACAAGAATCGAAGCCTAAACCACAAGTGTGATTTTTAATTTGGACCGTTCCTAAGATTTTATCTAATTTCACCGAATGACTCTCCAAATAAAATTTGACTATACTTGAGTCTCTCACTTTCTTCCTAGACTCAAGCAAACTCTTTCTCTTTTCAAACATAAGAAGCTCCTTTTTCATTGAATCCATCAATCCTCTAAGGCTATCTCTCTTGCCTTCGACATATTCAAGCTTCTCATGAAGAGCTCTCTCATGTGTCCTAAGGTCTTACACAAAGTCGCTCTCATCAACGACCTTAGCACGCTCTCTCAAATAAGCTTTTAACTTCAAATTAGCCCTCTTTAATTTAATTGATTCTTCATATAACTCTCTAAAAGCAATTTGAAGTTCATTCCAATCAACCTCTTCTTCACTTTAACTCTCTCTCTCTCTTCTTCACTCTCACAACCATAAAAGATAAGGGATCATAAACTATGGCCTTGTAAGTGTCATGTATTTTAGGGTCACTATCGGAAGAGATGTCACGATTACTCACATAACTTGCCATGAACGTGGTAAAATTCCGCTCAATGGGGGAATTGTGTCCCTCTTCCTTATCAATATCACTAAGGGTAGCATTATATGAAATTGGTTGCTTGCCCTCTCTCCTTAGTTTAGTGGGGCATTCAAAAGCCTTATGGCCATAACCCTCACAACCATAACACCTATTAGACTCGCCCCTATTAAGGTTTTCATTAAAAATTTTAGGGATCTTTTTGGCTTTGTCATGCTTAGAATTTTCAAATTTCTTAAAATCATTTTTAAACTTATCTTTATTCAATTTAGGAAATGTTTGGAATTTCCTAGCAAACATAGCCATGTCCTCCGAGTCACTATCACTCTCATCAATCACAACATGTTTTTCCTCCTTTCGGGCTTTCAAAGCAATGCCCTTATCAATTTTCTTTTCATTTTTGGAGGGGAACATATCTAGCTGATAGGTTTGCAAATAACCTACTAATTCCTCAAGTTTTGTAGAGTGCAAGGTGGGTAAAGAATTCAAAACGCTTACTTTAGGGATAAATCTCTCGGGTAGGGACCTTAAAATTTTCTTTAATACTCATTCGTTGGGTATTTTTTCTCCTAAATTAAATGATGAATTTACTATATCGGAAAGTCTAGCATAAAATTCATCAAATGTTTCTTCTTCATTCATTTTGATTGTTTCAAATTGAGTGGTGAGGTTTTAGAGTTTAGAAGCCTTAACGACACTAGTTCTCTCGTGAGTGAGTTGTAATATATCCCAAGCTTCCTTAGCGGTTTCACACATCATGATACGTCAGAATTCATCCAGTGTGACTGCGCTAAACAAGGCATTTAAACCTCGAGAATTAAAATTAGCAAGTTTAAATTCATTCTCACACCATCTATCTACGTGTTTGTGAGCACGCTCATTTTTTACCAAACATGTGGGTGGGGACCACCCGTTAACAACTGATAACCAAACCCTCACACCGATGGACTTTAGTGGATATTTCATACGCGCTTTCCAATACGCGTAGTTGGAACCATCGAAAACAGGAAATTTTGAAAATGGAGAAAATTCCATTTTTAACCAAAAATATTAAGAAAGACCTTAATGTAATAAATTAATGCTCCGGCTCTGATACCACTTTTAGGCGCGAAAGCCCCTAAAGTTTAAAATATTCTTTTAAATTGACTTTCCTTTAATGCGGAATTAAATGGTTCAACACAATACAAACTACAAATTCTAATTTCAAATTTTAATTTGTTTCAAATTAAAATAAATTAAACTAAAAGTGACATTAAATTAATCTACAAATTAATTTTCACTTAAACAACTTAATTCAATCCAAGTCCTAAAATTTTCCTAACAAGACTAATTCCTTTTTTTTATGTAGGCCAATTTTTTTTTTATCAAATTAAAATTAATGACTTGAACTAAATTAATTCAATATTACCTGTTGATACAAAATTTAGTCTGCTGACATGGCTCAATTGAGTGAAGACACGTGGCAATCTGCGTGGCAACAACAAACACTTCTGAACAACACCTTGACTCCGAGGAACCATACTATAACGAGGAACTCTGCTTCTCCGATCAACTCAGACGCTCCGACCAACAAGAACTTTACGAGGAACTTTTGAGTACCGAGGAACTTAGGCGGTCCGAGCAGCTTAGGCGGTCCGAGCTGCATCTCGAACAAAGCATTAATAGCAGGATAACCAACAGATTGACTGCGCATTAAATGCTTATTATTATCATACAGATGTATGCGCTTAAGGGGCATTGAATGTATTACCCTTTCACATTACATCCTTAGGGCTATAAATACATTGTATTATCCTCATTGTAAGGGGACCGGAATTTCTTGAGAAAACTTGTAATCGAGAATTCCCAAACAGTCATCAATAACCAAAATAGTGGACGTAGGCCATTCTTATAAGGCTGAACCACTTTAAAATTTCTTTGTCTCGTTTTATTTTATCTGTGATTAAATAATTAGATATAATCTAATTTTTTACATCAACAGATTGGCGCCGTCTGTGGGAAACGACTGGTAATATCATTTTTCATTAAAAACAATTCATCACAAATGGTTGATATTCCAGAACCCATTAATCGAAACGCTGAAAGCCCTTCAAATCCATCTGCTCCGCCCAATATTCCAGATCTGGCTGGAATAATGACAAATCTGGCCCAAGGCCAGACAGTCATGCAAGAAACTATGCGACAACTCATACAAACCCTCCATGGCGGTGCACCAACCCATTCAGGACCGTGAACTATTCAACGAAATAACCGTTTACCTTCTTCGCGTACTAGGCGTACCGATTCATATCGTATTGAGGAGTCTGAATATTTTTCTTATCAACCTGGATGAACTTCGTCGGTACGAGCCACAGATACTGAACAACGTATCACTCTCTCACCAGAAAGGACTAGTGCGCTAGAAAGATTAAGCAGAGTATCTACTTTTGATCGATTAGGTCCTACAAGGAGCAAAAGTCCTCCTAGAGAGGCATCGAGGAGTTTTCGACGACCATCAGACTTAAGGGAGGGATCTGCCCAGTCGCGACCAGCTGCTCATCAAGATAGATCCCAGGAAGCCACATCAATGCGATCAGTTGCTCGAACCAACAAGCCCGAGGAAGGAAACGATGCATGGAAAGGCTCTATTCAGAGGCTGGAGGATAGATTAGTGGAAATAGCTAAAGCCAAGAACCCTCTACAACGAACTTTTGTTCAAGGAACACCTTTTGTCCAGGCCATTGTAGTTTTTCCAACACCATCAAAGTTCAACGCACCTGTTGTGACCCCCAAATATGATGGAAAGACCGACCCTGTCCTTCATATAGAATAATACCAAGCTGCAACCGACATCTATGTTGTTCCAGATGAGATGAGATGCAAAGCATTCTCAGGAACTCTTACCGGATCTGCTCAAATATGGTATAATAATCTTCCTCGGGGTAAGATCTCAACTTTTTTTCAACTGGCCGAGTTATTCATTGGGAATTTCTATTTTGGGGCAAAGCTAGTTAAACGAGTAGCGCATTTGTTAAGTGTTAGACAAAAAGCTGGTGAAAGTACCAGAGATTATATAACTCGTTTTAATAACGAGAAACTCGAAGTCATTGATTATGAGGAAAAGACAGCGATTACCTCCTTGATGAGTGGACTACTGACCAACAAGTTGTACTACACTTTGGCCAAAGATCCACCTAGAACCATGTCAGATCTGATGGGAAAAGCGACCAAGATTATGAATGCCGAGGAGGCTATGGCTGCGAAGAAGAATATGGATGCCAAAGAAACCAAGGTGGAAGGTGATAAAGCTAAGAAGAAAGAGCATAAGAACAATGGTAGTGACAAACAATCAAAAACAAGGTTGTCATGGGAAGTATTGAAGAAATTTGATAATTATACTCCTTTGAAGAAAGACATCAACCATGTTCTAGAAGAAATCAAGAACAACGAGGAGTTAAACTGGCCAGAGAAAATAAAGGCAGACCCTGACAGGAGAAATAAGGCAAAATATTGTGAATTTCACAAAGATCATGGCCATATGACCAAAAATTGCATAACTCTTCAGAATGAGATTGAAACACTCATCAGACGAGGAAAACTGGAAAAGTATGTTGATCGAAGGAATGAAAGAAGAAATAATGACCGAACAAGAGAGATGTCTAGATCTCCTCGTCGAGCAGAGGAGAACAAGAAAAGAGATCATGAAGTTGATCCAGAAGATGACCCCGATCTTCCCAAGAGACCAAGGCAGCCAAAACGTGAGGTATTTTCGATACGCTTTGGGATATTTGATTGTAATGTTATTACAGGTGGAGATGCAGGAGGAGGAGACCTTACTTCAGAGAGAAAAGCTTACCTCTGTGAGGCTCAAGCTTGCTCATACATTCAACGAATAAATCTAGCTGAGGAGGATCGCCCGAGAAAGGTAAACAAAAAGAAATTGGTCATTGGTTTCTCAAAGAACGACCTCGCAGGTGTTCTATATCCTCATGATGACCCATTGGTGATCAAAATGAGGATGAAGGAAGTGATGATTTCAAGAGTACTGGCAGATAATGGTAGCTCGGCAGACATCATGTTCTACTCGTGCTTCGACAATTTAAATATAAAGCTATCTTAACTGGAGCCTTATTATAGACCCCTCCTCGGTTTTGCTGGAGAGAAAGTATTTCCACTTGGGACGATCAAATTGGATATATTCATTGGTACGTGGCCTGCTTGTCGAACAGAAAGAATACGCTTCTTCGTGATGGATAAGAATGTTCAATCAGCATACAATATCATCATGGGAAGAGTAGGATTGAAGAATTTTGAAGTTGTACCATCTAAGGTACATCAATGCCTAAAATTTCCAATAAATTTTGGAGTAGGAGTTGTGAAAGGTGATCAGAAAGTAGCTCGGGAATGCTATTATTCATCCGCCGAGCAAGAGGAAATGGAGGAATCAAGGAAAAAGACTATTACATATCAAGTGGATGAAGGTGCAGAAATTGAAACATTGGATCCTAGAGATGAGTCGCAACTCGTGAAGGGTCAAGTGGTGGAAGCTACTGAAAACATCGTTCTGGACGACGAGCACCCTGAACGAACTACTCAAGTAGGTTCGTCGTTGGAAGCCTCACTAAAACAGGAATTGATAACTTTCCTAAGAAGCAGAAAGCAAACTTTTGCGTGGAGTCATGAGGATATGCCCGGGATAGATCCAAATTTCTTATGTCATGAACTCAATGTGAATAAGGAGATCAAGCCTGTGAAGCAGAGAAGAAGAGTATTCAGTCCCGAGAAGAATCAAGCTATACAGGAGGAAATTGATAAGATCCAGAAAACTTACTTTATTGAAGATGTTAAATATCCAGATTGGTTAGCAAATGTGGTGATGGTGAAAAAGAAGGACAACCAATGGAGGATGTATGTAGACTTCACCGACCTCAACAAAGCATGCCCAAAGGATCACTTTTGTTGCCCCGAATTGATCAACTAGTGGATGATACCTCGGGACACGAGCTGCTGAGCTTCATGGATGCTTATTCTGGTTACAATCAGATTAAAATAAAACCTGAAGACAGGGAGAGTACTTCTTTCATTACTCCCTAGGGGAACTTATTGTTATAATGTTATGCCTTTTGGTTTGAAAAATGCAGGTGCAACATATCAGCGGCTGATGAACAAAGTGTTTGTAGAACAAATCAGTTGCAATATGGAAGTCTATATTGACGATATGCTGACAAAGAGCCAGAAAGCTGCTAATCATCTAGTTGACTTAGGCCAGACCTTTGATCAACAGATAAATATCAAATGAAGTTGAACCCGACGAAGTGCATATTTGGAGTACGAGAAGGCATGTTTCTCGGATACATTGTCAATCAGCGAGGCATTGAATCTAACCCTGAAAAGATCAAAGCTCTGTTAGGGCTGCGATCCCTAACGACGAAGAAAGAGGTGCAAAGTCTTACAGGACGAGTAGCAGCACTCAACAGATTTGTATCGCGAGCAACTGATCGATGTCTTACATTCTTCAAGACGCTTCGAAAGACTTTTGAGTGGAATGATGAATGTGAGAAGGCTTTCCAAGACTTGAAGAAATATTTGGGAGCACCTCCACTGTTATCCATGCCAGCGATGGGAGAAAAATTATACTTGTATCTGGCTCTGTCCGAGAATGCAGTTAGTTCGACATTGATAAGAATGGAGAATGGACTACAAAAACCAATCTACTACACAAGTAAGGCCTTCCGAGGAGCAGAGATCAGATATCCAAGGCTGGAAAAATTACACTAGCATTGATCGAGGCAAGTAGAAGAATGAATCCATACTTACAGGCTCATACTATAGTAGTATATACTGATATGCCATTGAGGCAAGCCCTTCATAAACCAAAAAAATCAGGAAGATTGATGTGCCGGGCAATAGAACTTGGTGAATATGATATAGTTTATGAACCCAGATCATCTCTAAAAGGGCAAACGGTAGCAGATTTTATAGCAGAGTTCACCTATCCTGATTCCCCAAGGAGAAAAAGTTGCTCACTGATCAACCTGTGGATGTTACATAATCATTAAATGTAAGCCCAGACGAACTTAGTTTGGTAAAAGGGCAAGTAGATGTTACAAAATCATCAAATTTAAGCCCAGACCAGCTTAGGTTGGTAAAAGGGCAAGAAACGATGATCAACGAACAGCAAGAAATATCAGGAGATGGTGAAAGGAAGCAACAAATTTTCCACCGAGGGACTCTGTCAGATCAGAAATTTGAAGACGAGTTACCTATATGGAGTCTGTATGTGGATGGTTCATCCTGCACTACAGGATGCGGCGTATGGATAGTTTTGAACAGTCCAGACGAGGTCGATATGGAATACGCCTTACGTTTCTAATTCAAACCTTCCAATAATGAGGCTGAATATGAAGCCATGATTGCAGGTCTTAGTTTGGCAAAAACCATGGGGGCAGAACAAGTTATTATTTTCAGTGATTCGCAATTCGTCATAAACCAAACGACGGGAGTATATGCAGCTAAAGGAGAATTAATGATAAGATATCATGCAAAGGCAAAGGAATTGGTGTCGGAATTTGCTGCTATTCAGCTAGTCAGAATACCAAGAATGGAGAATGCAAGAGCATACGCCTTAGCTCGATTAACATCAGCTACTCGTACCGAGCTACGAAGAAAAATCCCAATTGAAGTTTTAGCTGGTCGGAGTATAGATGAAGATTTGACGATAAACTTTAATACCCTCGATTTAGGGTCATCATGGATGGATCCCATCGGGGCATATATTGAGAAAGGGGAATTACCAACTGGAAAACTTGCAGCCAAGAAACGAAAATTTAAGGTTGCTCGTTATGTAATGACTAATGGTATACTATACAGATGAGGAATTATAGCAGGTTTGCAAAGATGTGTGCATCCCACCGAGGTGAAAGATTTGATTGAAGAGGTCCATGAAGGGTCCTGTGGAGCCCATGTAGCAGGTCGGACACTTTTGCAAAGAATGATGACTCAAGGATACTACTGACCGATGATGAGAGATGATTGTATAGCCTATGCCAAAAAATGTGACAAGTGTCAGCGCTTCTCCTCCATCCGAAGAACTCCCCAAGCATTATTGACACCCATTACTTCCCCTTGGCCATTTGCCATATGGGGAATAGATTTGGTCGGGCCACTACCGACGACAAGGGGAAGATTTAAGTATCTCGTGGTCGCTGTGGATTATTTTTCTAAATGGGTTGAGGCTGAGACTCTCATTGATATGATGTACGACAAGGTGTACCAATTTATTTAGAAGAACATCATTTGTCGATATGGTCTTCCTCATGCCTTCATCATAGACCAAGGAACATAATTTGACAACGAGGAGTTCGTTGCCTATTGTCATCAGTCAAATATCTTAAAGATCCACTCGGCACCAGGCCATCCTCAAAGCAATGGACAAACTGAAGTGACAAACAGAACGCTGCTGAATGGTTTGAAAAAAAGACTGAATGATGCGAAAGTAAACTGGATCAACGAGCTACAATCAGTGCTATGGGCTTATCGAACTACTCCCTGAGCAGCAACAAGGGAATATCCATATATGCTAGCATTTGGAAGTGAAGCTGTTATACCCGCTGAATTGGGTCTCCCAACACACAAAATACTGAATTTCAATTTCCCTATCACCGATTTAATGAGAAGGTTAGACTTGGACATGCTCGAGGAGGTTAGGGAAGAAGCAGCCATTAGAAATGCTGCTTACCAGCAACGAACAACTTTGTTCTAAAACAAGAGAGTGAAGAAGTGTGACTTGAAAGAAGGAGACTATGTGCTAAAGAAGGTTATTCAAAAGCATAATAAACTGGAAGAAAACTGGCATGGACCCTACCGAGTTAAGGAAGTTGTTCGACCAGGGACATACAAAATAGAAACTTTAGAGGGGGAGGAGTTTAAGAATGCATGGAATGCAGAACACCTGCGCAAATATTATCAGTAATGTAAACTCTCATGTAATGCAGTTTCATCAGTATGAATAAAGTGACAATATTCTGCCCAGTTCTTTCCTTTTATTGGAAATTTTTTGCGGAATACTAGTGCTACACACTACTCAGCAAAACTCGGACTACTCAAATCTATTCCCGAAAACGCCAACTAAGGTTGGTCGGAAAGTAAATCTATTCTCGAAAATGCCAACTAAGGTTGGTCGGGAAGTAAATCTATTCCTAAAAATGCCAACTTGGTTGGTTAGGAAGTAAATCTATTCCTAAAAATGCCAACTTGGTTGGTTAGGAAGTAAATCTATTCCCGAAAACGCCAACTAAGGTTGGTCGGGAAGTAAATCTATTCCTAAAAATGCCAACTTGGTTGGTTAGGAAGTAAATATATTCCTAAAAATGCCAACTTGGTTGGTTAGGAAGTAAATCTATTCCTAAAAATGCCAACTTGGTTGGTTAGGAAGTAAATCTATTCCCGAAAACGCCAACTAAGGTTGGTCGGGAAGTAAATCTATTCCTTAAAATGCCAACTAAGGTTGGTTAGGAAGTAAATTTATTCCTAAAAATGCCAACTAAGGTTGGTTAGGAAGAAAAACTATTCCAAAAAGTGCCAAAGATTGGTCGGTAAGAAAAATCCACTAACTATGGTTGATCGGGTATAAAAACCCATTAACTGTAGTTGGTCAAGAAGAAAAATTTACCGACCTTGGTTGGTCGGAAACATTTTAGGAGTACGAGAAAGTGATAGAGCAAAATTTTTGATACTCGTGACTTTTTAAATTACTACCAAGTTGGTCGAGAAACAAAGTATCATCAATTTTGGTTAGTCATCAAATGATTACCACAAATTCAAGATAGTCGACAATAAGTTTTAACAAACTCCAGTTGATCAACAAATAACACAATGTTGTTTTCTTTTTAACAGATATATATATGCACATATGTAAAGTGTTTTATGGTTACAAGACAATGGCAGTCAAGAATGAAATGTAGAACAAGACAATGGCAGTCAAGAATGAAATGTCGAACAATATATATGCACAGATTTAAAATTATTTCATTAAATGTTGAACAAAATACATCAAGAATGAAATACAAATTTATTACATCAAGATTCCTATTCTATTGGTTTCTTTCCCTCTGCTTTTCAAGAAGGTTCCTCGCCAGCAGGTGGATCATTTAAAGCATGAGGAGAATTTATGAAGTTAAGATCTTTAAGCATCCTGATATTCATCACAGATGGTCGATCTAGTAGGTGCTCGGGACGAGATATCTCAACATTGGAATGGAGATTGTAATCGCCAAGGTATTTGGAAATCAGACACCGAGGGATGGCCCGAGCAGGGATCCAACTCATATCAAGCTTGAATGGTGGCACTGGTAGGTCGAGCAGCCCAGGATTATGGTAATCCCACAGGTAATGACCCTGTTCCAGTTGCAGCACACCTAAGGCATTCAACCATCCCTGTTTGTAACCCTCATTATTTGCATTTTGGATACGATCATCCAAATGGTAGAGAGCCTCGATGTATCCAGCCATCCAGAATTCTCTGGGCTGCTTGTGGAATTGATATGTCAATCTTTCCAGTTGCTCGTGGAGATTTTTTATAAAGAGTTCTTTATTCTCCAAGACAGATTTCTGAGCAGAAAGATGCTCGTCCAGACCCCTGATCTTCTTAGACATCTCAGCCAATGCCTGGTTCTTTTCCATCAGTTGGAAGGCCTGGTTCTCTAGAGCAGATTGAGTTCTCTGTTCCTCGACAGGAATCCGAGCAGCTCTTGCTCATCCCCGAGGAGCTCTTGCTCGTCCCCGAGTAGATTTAGAAGGGCCAGACCTCTTCAAGGTTTCTAATTCATCTCTCAGGTTGGTATTTTTGACCTCCAAGAAAGATAATCCCTCGCCGATCACTAGGATCAAAGCGTTACAGGTGGAAGCTACAGACTTCAACTAAGACACCTCTCTTTGCAGGTTATTATTTTCTTGCTCTAACAACTCAGCTATCTGTCTGTGCTCTTCGATCTCAGCCTTCAAAGTTCTCTCCCTCACATCGTAAGCAGCAAACCGTTTATCGTATCCCTTATCAGCACTGATTTGCTGATACTTCTTCTCGTACCCCTCGTGCAAAAGGGCAGTAGATTCCTTATATTGTTGCTGAAGTTCTTCAAGAGTGCCTTAGAGATCCTCAATCATATCATAGTATCCTACGTTGTTAGCCACTGCACGATCGAGTAGACACTTCAAATACTGATAGGCTTCAATTGCTTGCTCTAAAGCACCTTGACCGAGGATGTCAGTGATTTGAGCTGCACTCATGTCTGTATGACCGGCTTTGAAATACTCATTGCATTGCCTTAACAGTTTTGTATCATGAGCAGACAATAATTCCATCCTGGCCAGAAACTAGTAAAGGAAGAAAAAGCAATAATCAATAAGAGTACAAACATAGAATGAAGAAGAGAATCAACAGTATGCATAAGCAAAAGTTCAAATTTTTATTGCATCATAAAGGAGACGTACAAAGTTCAGAGTTACATTTGACAAAGAAAAATAAAATAGAGTGAAATCCGAACAACTCTACACCTTTTCCTTGTCTCCCAAAACTTTCTCGGGAGGCTGGGACGAGGAGGTAGGTTGCTCAGAGGGAACAGAGGGTTGTTCGGGAAGTGCTGGAGGTTGCTAGGATGAAGTAGTAGGTAGTTGAAGTTCTTCCCCAGTGGTCTAGATAGCTGGGGAATGAGAAATTTGATCTCCCATCACCATGGAAGATTCCTCAGAGGAAGCTTCGTCCTCTTCTTCGTCTTCAGGAGTTGGAGGGGAGTCCGGGATGTGTCGCTGAAATAGTTCAGAATTTTTATCAACTTTCATTTCTTGCAGAACAGCGACCCATCCATCTCTAAAGTATTTGAGGCTGCCATATTCCACTTGCGACATCATGGCAGCCAAACCTTTATTCCACCCTTTATCCCAGCCGGCGCTGAAGGATTTTTTGACAGCCAATTTCCTTTTTGTCTTCTCCGAGGAAAGCTTCTCGGAAAGAAGATTATCAACAGCCTTCAGTTTATTCTCAACTTCCTCCTTCTGAAGACTTACTTCCCGAAGTTGACCTAACTCCTCCTCAATAGTCTTGAGCTTATCTTCAAGCTCCCCAGCATTTTTGAGCTTCCCTTCGAGCTCTTTATTCTTCTTCTCCAAATCATTTATTTTTTTATCCAACCCCTTGGAGACCTCAATAACAGGAGCCTTCTCCTGCTCAGTCAAAGTAAGCCTTTTCTCCCAAATTTCCTTATCATCATCATATTTCTGACGAGAATCTTTCAGAGACTGCGCCAGGCCCACCAAAGCTTCCTCTACACCAGACGAGGAGCTTGAAGCTTTAATAGCTTCATCTTTCTTCAGAATTGTATTAAAACAGCTCACCAACTGTGAAAAGAAAACGAAAGCAAGTCAGTGCACAGATACAAAAAGGAAAGAATGAAAATTTAAGACTATAGGACTTACAGAAGCAATATGACGAGCTGCTAATGTGGTAACCGTGTCCCGAGAAAGTTTTTCTTCAATACCTTGGATCTCGGGAATGATCCAAGTCTTCACCGAGTTCATAGCAGTGCTCGGGGGAAGAAAAGTGGGAACACCACTAGTCGGGGGCTGAGAGATGGATTCAGCCAAATTGATAGAGGAGCTTTTCCTCAGCCTCCTCAGAGGAGCATCAACTTTCTCGACTAACGATGTAGTCTTAGTCGGAGAAATGACAATCACCTCGCTTGGAGTAGCAACCTTGCTCAGGGCCACTGGGGGCTTCTCGACAACCTTCATAGGAGCAGCCGAAGGAGGTGCATCAATTTTCTTTGTCCCCTCTCCTGGGACATCAAGCTTACTTCTCTTTGCCTCTCCAGCAGCAGAGGCATATTTCTCAAAAAGGGTAGGAGGTCTTCTTTTCTTCATCCTTTCACTCAAAGGAATGTGTGACTCAGGTGAAGAACTTGTAGAGGCTGGTATTGGTTCTGCGTCGCTTATCACCGGACGAGCAGTAAAAGAAGAGGTGTAACTCTTGTACTGCAGCAAATATGAAGCTGACCTAATATGCTCGTCGGCAACAGTCTGATGCAAAATCCAGATAAGTTTTAAATGCCTTATATTAACGTCTGCCTCTTTTGGAGATTTTCTTTTGCTGTCAACTGCAAATAAATCAAAATTAAAATATCAGTGGTACATTTTATCAAACACAAAAGAAGCATAATTTTGAAAATAAAATAAAAACAACCTATCCCATTGCCATAGGGAGGACATCTGGGACCCTGGTAAACATCATCTCCAGTTAATGGAGGGTGTTGCCAATTTTTCATAACAACCCCGTGCTCAAAGTAGTCCTTATTGGCATCTGGGAGATTGACCACTAAAGCTCTATTTTAAAAACCTAGTTTTTAAATAAAAAGTATTATCGCCCACAACCCAGCTGTAACAAAATATAATTTCAGGAATTCCTATACGAGTTCCATGAATTTGATTTAATCTATAAACACCGTTAACTATTCTCCACGTATTGGAGGCTATTCTTGCAGGAACCACGTCAAAGTATTGACAGAATTCCAGACATAGAGGGTTTGGGGGAAAAGAAAAGCCACACTCAGCGACAAAGAGACTGGGGAACCAATGTCCCTCAGCCAAACGAAAATAGTCTCAAGACTCATAAAGCTCTTCCAAAATAACCCATGAGGGAATAGAGAAATCAGAGCGAAACTTATCAATCGATTCTACAGGATAAACTATGATGAAAGAAGGAAATCAAAGAGAAAGAAGAAAATCTTACAGGAAAGGGATGAGTCTGTTGACAACAAATGATGGAAGAGATGAACGCACAGGAGAGAGAGACGATGGAAAACTCAAAGAGACAAATTTGAAAAAGTAGAAGATGATGGGATTTTCTGCAACGTTTAAATACATTGCCTTGGGAAAGGGTAAAAGTAATGATTACAAAAAGAGACGGTTACGTTACCGGTGGCTAAAAAGACAAAAAAAGGGCGCGGGAATCGAGGCGGTTAGAAAAATTCAAAAAAGACCGATTCAACGAATTTGGAAGGAGAAATAAATACAAAAGAAAATACTCCTAAATTTCAGGATGACCATTTAAAACCGCCATATTTTGAGAAAGAATGTTCCACACTCCTCAAATTTCGAACTATGAAACATTGGGGGCTTCTGTTGATACCAAATTTAGTTTGCTGACATGGCTCAATTGAGTGAAGACAAGTGGCAATCTGCGTGGCAACAACAAACACTTCTGAACAACACCTTGACTCCGAGGAACCATACTGCAACGAGGAACTCTGCTTCTCCGATTAACTCAGACGCTCCGACCCACAAGAACTTTAAGAGGAAATTTTGAGTACCGAGGAACTTAGGCGGTCCGAGCAGCTTAAGCGGTCCGAGCTGCATCTCGAATAAAGAATTAATAGCAGGATAACCAACAGATTGACTGCGCATTAAATGCTTATTATTATCATACAGATGTATACGCGTAAGGGGCATTGAATGTATTACCCTTTCACATTACAGCCTTAGGGCTATAAACACATTGTATTATCCTCATTGTAAGGGGACCGAAATTTCTTGAGAAAACTTGTAAGCGAGAATTCCAAAACAGTCAGTAATAACAGAAACAATGGACGTAGGCCATTCTTATAAGGTTGAACCACTTTAAAATTTCTTTGCCTTATTTTATTTTATCTGTGATTAAATAATTAGATATAATCTAATTTTTTACATCAACATTACCCAAATTAATTTTAGCACCAAAATAGATACGTGTGAAAATTAGACCAAATTTTATCTTGAATTACCTAAGCATGCATCTATGTGTTTGAAAGATAAAATAAACCAATCACACTAAACGCCGATGTACGAGGAAAACCCCAAACGGGAAAAATCTCAGACGGCCCTGGCCTAACGAATTCACTGGGTACGAAATTATAAATTACAAGACAGTAGACTTACACGAACAACTTGAATCCGTCGAAGCCTTGATGCTCCTTTTTATAAGCACCTCTTCCTAGTTGATAACCATGGTATCCTCCACAGTCTTGGACTCCTCCGATGGGACTCTTGGACACTGTCAGCCTCACACGAAGCTTTTCTTCGAGGGAGAACACCGTAGCGTAAATCAAATGTCTTCTTTTTTTTGGGATGTAGAAGTAAACCCAAACTTCTCCTTTTTATGGTAGAGACGAACCAATGATGCCAAACAACTCCAAGAAAATATTATATAAATGAGGTACTTGGAAAAACAAAACTATAGGTGTAAACTTATGTGTTTGTTGAAAATATTTCTTTGAAATTAAACACATAAAAAATATGGAACTTTGGTAAGTGTATGTTCTCTCAAAAGTTCTCTAAAGGAAGGTACCAAAGTCCCTTGAAAAATGTGTCCCGAGCAACTTTTAAACTGCCAAAAGGAAGTGGGACAAAGAGTGCGAAAATGAGATCAAACTGCGAAAACTGTTCCCGCCCAGAAATCTCGTTCGAACGACATTTCCAGGTCGTTCGAACGACTATGTTCGAACGAGATTTCAATGGGAAAAAGAGGCCAAAAACTCGTTAGAAAACCTCATTCGTTAGAAAGAAACTTCGAAAGAAACGTCAGAAAACAATTGGCACATCTCATTGGCAAAATCGTTCGAACGAAATTCTCGTTCGAATGACAATTTCTAACGAAAAAAACAGAAAATCTAATTTTCATTTTTTTAGCCCAAAAACTTTTCTAAAAAGTTCTAAAAATATTTTTTGAAAATAAAAGTCATTTTAAATTAAAATTACACCCATAAAAATAGTCCAAGTGTAATACCCTGTAATTTTAATGAGTTTTAAAATGGGTTATATTTTAAATTAATGGATTAATTGGATTTTATTATTAATTAATTCATTTGGGTTTTATCCGAATTGAGGATATTAAAATGGATGATTCTGAATATTACTTAAAGATATTTAGTTAATATATGAATGTGATGTCATTGATATGACGGTGTGATATAAAATCGGTAATTTGAATTTTTAGTCAGACGCGGTATGGGACGTGTCGGGACTAATTTATTAAATTAAAAAGGAAATTTATTTTTTATCGACCTTATAGTCATTTCGACTGCGTCGTTGCATCCGGAAGGTTCGAAATAGTCAGAAAAGTCTATTTGGATGTTAATTTTGAGTCTCGGATCATTTGAAAATGAAAAGACAACCCAAAAGGGCATTTTGGTTATTTTTACAAAGGGGATGAATAGTGATTTTGGGTTTTGTCTTATTATAAGTATTTGGAGATTAGTGTATGTAGGTTCATTTCATCTCTTCTACACAAAATTGAAAAGTCATCTTCTTAGAGAGAGTGGAAGGTTGCTTGGAAAGAAAAAGAAGTTTGCTTGGGAAGGAGGAGAACCAAAGGTCACCACCACCAACCACCACCGAAAGTGGACGGAAAAAGGGAGAACCACCTATGTTATTCAACTCCAAAGGATCAGATCTTCATTAGAGGCAAGTGTTTGATATTTGCAATTTAAGTTCGTATATTGTCCATGTTAGGATAGTTATAAAAAGAGATGATTTTCATGCTTGGAAGATGAAAGGATATAGTAGTAATGGATTTCTGGAAGTATGAAATATATAGGAATTAAACTCATGTTGTAGGTAGTTAGTAATCCAAGAAATATTCATCAATCTATGGAAGACATTCTGAAAATCATTTTGTGTTCTTGAAGATAATATGTTGATAATTTTCTGGAAAAAGAGGCAAAAAAGAGTGGAATGAGAAGAGCCAATTTGGAATGTTTAGATCTCCTTTTCGAGTGCATTTGGATGAGATTTAAGAAAAGCTCAAAACACATACCTGACTCAATTTTTCGTGTAGAATCTAAATATGAAGTCGGATTGATGATTCAAATAATTTTTGGATCTGATTTTTCTGAGTATTTAAAATATGAGAATTCATGATGTCGTTTCTTTTTAATGTTGGTTCTTATCCCAAAACTTTTGTAGATCTTCGGTGATTATTAATTGGATATTATGGGACTTAGAGAAGATCAGTAAGCCCTAGTTAAGATTTGAGTTAATTTGATTGGGATTTAATTGATTAGAATTATGATAATTAAAGTTAAAGAGATTTCGGTTGCTAGATTCATGTGTTGGATTCTAATCTGTTTGTATGAGGATTAAGGATAGTTCAAGTAGGTGAGATTTAATATAACACCTGGGTATCCTTAGGGTTACAATTAAACATCAAGGACTGAGTTTAAGCTCATTATTGATTTCGCAAGGGCTGAGTGTAGTACAAGAGCGTAGTGGTATGGCTCCTGGATAGAGATGGGAGTTTAGAACACATTTGGTTGAAAGAGGGGATGAGGTTATTCCGATCGCATATTTGAAGTTGACGGACCTACTCGATCGACAAAGTTAAGTAGTAGTGTATTGGAGGGGTTCCTTGTTTGGATTTCGCTTTGCGAGACGCTCCGCGCATGAACCTTAATGACGTCGGGAGTGGAGAGATGTTATAGGATGCGAGGATAATTAAATTATGAAGTAAAGATATGACATTTTAATACGTGGGATTTAAAGAGATATAATGCTACGTAAGGGAATAATCTA
This sequence comes from Sambucus nigra, assembly GCA_949130495.1. Taxonomy (NCBI): domain Eukaryota; kingdom Viridiplantae; phylum Streptophyta; class Magnoliopsida; order Dipsacales; family Adoxaceae; genus Sambucus; species Sambucus nigra. The sequence goes on from OX422215.1 coordinate 252,847,677, forward strand.
AGGTTAATGTGAGTACCTTGTTGTTAGTATACTATAGGTATGATAATACCTATTTGATTGATTGGTGATTTATGTGTATGGCATACCTAGCTTACTTGCTATCTGTGGGAGGTTTGCGCGTGAGGGCAGTCATATCCTGATGAATCCATGGGATCTTTGATTTATCGCTCGAGAATATAGGTCTATGAAAGACTTATCGGGGAGTTGATAAATCCGCTGACTGTGGGTACGTAGGTATGTGCGTGACCCATGGATACGAGAACTATGTTCGCCTCCAATGTTTGTGTTATTGTTTATGGTTCGAGGAATCCTTACCGAACCTTTTGTCCACTATTCGGCGACCAGCGATGATGGGACATGCTAGCAGAGTAATGCATTGTACCGCAGCTGTGACTCGGGGTGCCGTATTATATATGAATATATATATAATGGATGAAATGAACGAATGGATATTTATTATGGTTAAATCTATCTATGGTGATAATTGTAGATAACGGTGAATAGAGAAAGATAATGGAATTAAGTTAATGAATGTTTATTCTTAAAGAATTGAAAAGCTTAATTCATATTAATGAGAAATGATTCATGTTAATGAGCAACGATTCATATAAATAAAAAATGTATAAGAATGATTATATAACGTATGGTATGGGACATACAGGGATTATGATATTGGGATGGAATTATAATATGGATACTAGAAAAAAGGAACCATTACCTAGGAGGTTAATAGGAAACGTTAAGTGTGCACTCTAGTTGAGAGGTGAGAATGGCAAGTGAGAGTTGGGTCTAACATGTATATAATAAAAGATTTATTGCACTTGTTAAATACTTGCTGTTTTAAAAATTATTTTCACAATCGGGCTCTGACCCGTTTCCTTGCATATTTTCTTTTTATTGTATCTTCTATATCAGGTGTCCAGCAACAGGGACGCCAACCTTAGCGGATTATGACAGGCTATGGATTTATGGAGTTTTGCTTAGACGCTTATCTTCATTTGGTTCACAGTATTCTTAGTTAGGGCATGTCGCCCAAAGGATTCAGTTATCTCTTTTCTATCGGGGTCAAATACTATTGTATTCGTGTCTTTTAATACATTTGACATTGTTGGGATTATTGTAATGGATTTATATTATTTGGGAATGTTTATTCCAATTGCATTTAAATTCTTTTGTGTTATTTATTGGGTTATTAGTGTTGTAGAATAAAATGTGTTGTGTTATTCTTAAACTAGAAATGGATTTTGTTAAATTAAAATTTGAAAAGTTTTTAACACCAGCTTAATTGAGTATTGGGTGAGTTGTAAATGTTTTTGACAGTGATGCTAAGAATGAGCCAACTGTATATTCTGTTTTAATTTGGTATGGGACTGGCCACCCAGTATTTAGTTAGGCGGGGTGTTACAGGTGGTATCAGAGCATCAGGTTCTAGTGTCCTTTAGGGTCGGTACGGCTTACTGTGTTTTCAGCTTAGCGTTCTTTGATATGGAGCCCTATGTTTAGGATTGTTGATATCTTTGGTAAGATTCTGTATATATCAGTGAATCTTATTTACGTTCGGGAGTGATCGAACAAAGAAGTATGGCAGATGAGGGCCATTGAATGGATAGTGGAGATCGTACTTAGGAGGTTATGAAGTATGTTCGAGTATGATGACCGTAGTCGAGGTCACCCCTATTATGGAAAATTGAGGAGAGACATCAGTAGAAGTTCTTGAAATGCGGGAATTGTGTGTGTTACCTAACGAAGGCAATATATTCAAAGTCTTGGGCATATAGTGGAGTGTGGTTAACTAGAACTGAAAATTTGGGGTAATATTTTTCTTGACTCATCGTAGCAAAGTTATAATAGAGGGATTCAATAACCACCACCCGCAAATGAGGGTATGTTTCCTATCTAAGGAATTATGAGGCGTATTGATTTTAGTAGCGATTAATATTGTGGGGGCAAAAAGGGTTGCTAAACTTAGCCTATAGCATCGTTATTTACGTAGACTCACTGAGGGGTGTGGGACACCTATATATTACATGTTATCACGTGGGTTTGATTTTTATCATGGGATTACTTACTTTGGGCATGTCCGAGCATGATGTGACTATCGGCATGCATTGACTTGTGGTATACGAGAGCGTATGTACTACTACTATCCTGCATCTTGTCTTCTAGAGAAGAGTACATGAGTAGACACTATTTTAAATCAATAAAACCTAAAAAAAAATAAAAAATTGTTTAAATCGATAAACTTGTTATTTTTTTCGATAAACCAAAATTTTATATACTATTGACTAAGGACCTTAGGAGTTTCGATGACCGACTACTTTAGGAAGTAGTGTATCGGGGTGGTTCCTTGTTTGGATTTCGCTTGCGAGACACCCCACGCATGAAACTAATAACCGCTGGGAGTCGAAATAAGTTAGGTCTTTGGGATGTGAGTTTATAACCTTTGTGAAATTTTTTTATATTGAAAGTGGTACGATAGGGTGTATGGGCGCCCTGGATGGTTGAATGGTAGTAGTTTTCATAATTGTGAAAGAGTGAGTAGTTGTGACTTCAAGATGTATTTACTTGATGATTGAGGATCATTTTTCTGAACTTGCTTACGTGAATGGTATAAGGAAGATTGGGTAAAGTTTAAATTCGATTCAGTTGAAACTATATGGTGAGGCTTGGCGTATAACATCGATAGGGATTTTCGTTAATGTACTGTATGGGCGGTACGTCTTAGATTTCTTGCGATGTGAGATTTATACTCGGAGTTGACCTTACCGGTATGATTTATATTCCTGAATTTTGGGACGAAATTCTGTTATAAGGGGGGAATATGTAATACCCCGTAATTTTAATGAGTTTTAAAATGGGTTATATTTTAAATTAATGGATTAATTGGATTTTATTATTAATTAATTCATTTGGGTTTTATCCGAATTGAGGATATTAAAATGGATGATTCTGAATATTACTTAAAGATATTTAGGTAATATATGAATGTGATGTCATTGATATAACGGTGTGATATAAAATCGGTAATTTGAATTTTTAGTCAGACGCGGTATGGGACGTATCGAGACTAATTTATTAAATTAAAAAGGAAATTTATTTTTTATCGACCTTATAGTCATTTCGACTGCGTCGTTGCGTCCGGAAGGTTCGAAATAGTCAGAAAAGTCTATTTGGATGTTAATTTTGAGTCTCGGGTCATTTGGAAATGAAAAGACAACCCAAAAGGGCATTTTGGTTATTTTTACAAAGGGGATGAATAGTGATTTCGGGTTTTGACTTATTATAAGTATTTGGAGATTAGTGTATGTAGGTTCATTTCATCTCTTCTACACAAAATTGAAAAGTCATCTTCTTAGAGAGAGTGGAAGGTTGCTTGGAAAGAAAAAGAAGTTTGCTTGGGAAGGAGGAGAACCAAAGGTCACCACCACCAACCACCACCGAAAGTGGCCGGAAAAAGGGAGAACCACCTATGTTATTCAACTCCAAAGGATCAGATCTTCATTAGAGGCAAGTGTTTGATATTTGCTATTTAAGTTCGTATATTGTCCATGTTAGGATAGTTATAAAAAGAGATGATTTTCATGCTTGGGAGATGAAAGGATATAGTAGTAATGAATTTCTGGAAGTATGAAATATATAGGAATTAAACTCATATTGTAGGTAGTTAGTAATCCAAGAAATATTCATCAATCTATGGAAGACATTCTGAAAATCATTTTGTGTTCTTGAAGATAATATGTTGATAATTTTCTGGAAAAAGAGGTAAAAACGAGTGGAATGAGAAGAGCCAATTTGGAATGTTTAGATCTCCTTTTCGAGTGCATTTGGATGAGATTTAAGAAAAACTCAAAACACATACCTGACTCAATTTTTCGTGTAGAATCCAAATCTGAAGTCGGATTGATGATTCGAATAATTTTTGGATCTGATTTTTCTGAGTATTTAAAATATGAGAATTCATGATGTCGTTTCTTTTTAATGTTGGTTCTTATCCCAAAACTTTTGTAGATCTTCGGTGATTATTAATTGGATATTATGGGACTTAGAGAAGATCAGTAAGCCCTAGTTAAGATTTGAATTAATTTGATTGGGATTTAATTGATTAGAATTATGATAATTAAAGTTAAAGAGATTTCGGTTGCTAGATTCATGTGTTGGATTCTAATCTGTTTGTATGAGGATTAAGGATAGTTCATGTAGGGGAGATTTAATATAACACCTGGGTAGCCTTAGGGTTACAATTTAAACATCAAGGACTGAGTTTAAGCTCATTATTGATTTCGTAAGGGCTGAGTGTAGTACAAGAGCGTAGTGGTATGGCTCCTGGATAGAGATGGGAGTTTAGAACACATTTGGTTGAAAGAGGGGATGAGGTTATTCCGATCGCATATTTGAAGTTGACGGACCTCCTCGATCGAAAAAGTTAAGTAGTAGTGTATTGGAGGGGTTCCTTGTTTGGATTTCTCTTTGCGAGACGCTCCGCGCATGAACCTTAACGACATCGGGAGTGGAGAGATGTTATAGGATGCGAGGATAATTAAATTATGAAATAAAGATATGACATTTTAATACGTGGGATTTAAAGAGATATAATGCTACGTAAGGGAATAATCTAAGGTTAATGTGAGTACCTTGTTGTTAGTATACTATAGGTATGATAATACCTATTTGATTGATTGATGATTTATGTGTATGACATACCTAGCTTACTTGCTATCGGTGGGAGGTTTGTGCGTGAGGGCAGTCATATCCTGATGAATCCATGCGATCTTTGATTTGTCGCTCGAGAATATAGGTCTATAAAAGACTTATCGGGGAGTTGATAAGTCCGCTGACTGTGGGTACGTAGGTATGTGCGTGACCCATGGATACGAGAACTATGTTCGCCTCCAATGTTTGTGTTATTGTTTATGGTTCGAGGAATCCTTACCGAACCTTTTGTCCACTATTCGGCGACCAGCGATGATGGGACATGATAACAGAGTAATGCATTGCACCGCAGCTGTGACTCGGGGTGCCGTATTATATATGAATATATATATAATGGATGAAATGAACAAATGAATATTTATTATGGTTAAATCTATCTACGGTGATAATTGTAGATAACGGTGAATAGAGAAAGATAATGGAATTAAGTTAATGAATGTTTATTCTTAAAGAATTGAAAAGCTTAATTCATATTAATGAGAAATGATTCATGTTAATGAGCAACGATTCATATAAATAAAAAATGTATAAGAATGATTATATAACTTATGATATGGGACATACGGGGATTATGATATTGGGATGGAATTATAATATAGAGACTAGAAAAGAGGAACCATTAACTAGGAGGTTAATAGGAAACGTTAAGTGTGCACTCTAGTTGAGAGGTGAGAATGGCAAGTGAGAGTTGGGTCTAACATGTACATAATAAAAGATTTATTGCACTTGTTAAATACTTGCTGTTTTAAAAATTATTTTCACAATCGGGCTCTGACCCGTTTCCTTGCATATTTTCTTTTCTATTGTATCTTCTATATCAGGTGTCCAGCAACACGGACGCCAACCTTAGCGGATTATGACAGGCTATGGATTTATGCAGTTTTGCTTAGAAGTTTATCTTCATTTGATTCACAATATTCTTAGTTAGGGCATGTCGCCCAAAGGATTCAGTTATCTCTTTTCAATCGGGGTCAAATACTATTGTATTCGTGTCTTTTAATACATTTGACATTGTTGGGATTATTGTAATGGATTTATATTTTTTGGGAATGTTTATTCCAATTGCATTTAAATTCTTTTGTGTTATTTATTGGGTTATTAGTGTTGTAGAATAAAATGTGTTGTGTTATTCTTAAACTGGAAATGGATTTTGTTAAATTAAAATTTGAAATTTTTTTAACACCAACTTAATTGAGTATTGGGTGAGTTGTAAATGTTTTCGACAGTGATGCTAAGAATGAGCCAACTGTATATTCTGTTTTAATTTGGTATGGGACTGGCCACCCGGTATTTAATTAGGCGGGGTGTTATACCAAGTCTCCTATATATATTTAATGTGTTCATAACTTTGGAGACCTTAAAATCTTCAAGTTGATGACGTAGAAAGGAGGCATTAGAATCTCGACAATGATGAAGCTTTACAAATCTGGCCGCTACGCCTTCAACAGACACGTCGTAGGCTTGGATGGATACACATGAACTCTATCCTATGACTCAAATGTTTTTGTCCAAAATTTAGCCAACACTACATTAAGACTTAATTGAAAATTTGTGTCCTTACACCCTTTAACTCAAAGAGGGAAAAACTGGTAAATTCAACAAAGGCAAATCGATTCGTCCCAAATGAGAATCGATTTGGTTTAGCGAATCGATTCGGTCTCAATCCGAATCGATTCAGAAAGTGTTTTGCAACTTGGTCCTCAAACGCGAATCGATTCAGTCTCAATCCGAATCGATTAGACCTGAGACAGCCTTACCGATCCCGTTATGCGAATCAATTCAGTCTAGACCCGAATCGATTTGCCTCGTTCGGAGATCACAGTTTGGGCGATTTCATCTTCTAGAAAATACCTAAATATCAACCCATTCTCCATTTTATGGTGTTTAACCTCAACCAACAACTCTATAATCTTCCTAACACTCAGTTCTAACTAACACATCAATTAATTTGTGGTATTAAACCATTTCTCTTAGATTTAAACCCTAAAACCATTAAAACCCTACTTTATCATTTTCTCACATTTCAATCCATATATATACACCAATAACATGGATTTAACACCAGAAATCATCAAGAGTTAACAACACATATATTTTTTATTTCAAAATGAATTTTCCCAAATTTATTTTAAGGGTTCTAACCCAAAATTATATAGTTTACCAACTATAATATGAAATATACACAATTAAATAAAGCAAGTAAACACTTAGCTCGTGAATAAAATCTGATGATCTCAAGTAAAATCCGCTGAGTTTGGGCCGGAATCCCCTTTTCTCTCCTATTTTCCTTTTCTTTCTCTCTTTCTCTATCTATCGTGCCTTATAAGAGAGAAATAAGGACTTGTCCCTTATAAACCCAAAAATGACTCGCTTACTCAATTGCGAGTACCTACTAGTCCAAAAGTCTCTGAAACCAAAACACAACTTCCGGATACTCTATTCTGACTATCTTGGCCATTCTGAAACCAACCGTCACTCGAAATCTCCATCCGAGTCACTTAACTAAAATTCACTAGTCAGACCCAACACTTCTCAACACGCGTTTCCTACAACATAAACTAATTTTCGTAGCTTAACCCAACTGCGACATGTCATAAAAATTTTCCGACTGATTTACTTAATCCCTAAAGTAAATGTAACACACATCGGTAATCATCTAACACTGATTAATTCGAAATTCACTATTCACAAAAATTCCTCTAATTTCCAAATTACGTCCACTTATGTAATTTGAATATATATAAAAGTACGGGGTTTTACACGGGCATTCAACAAACAGATTGATTCGAACAAAAATTATTTTTCGTCAAGATTAATGCAATGTTACCTCAATTGAACCAAAAACAAAAAGAAGTTATTTGGAAATGAGTATCCTAAATAAAAAATCAGAAGAAAAAAAATATAGAACATAAAAGACAAAAAAAAGACTTCTGAATGCAGAGCCTCTTGGATTATGTTCAGAATATTTGGAGGCTGAAGTGAAGCAAACCCGAGAGACATTTTGGATGGAGAGTGATAGAAGGGGGTTGAGGGAAATATTTATGTTGGGTTCATCTCCTACTCCTACTTCTCCTCCCATGCTTTGTCCTGAGACGTGACAAAGTGTTTTATGCAACATGTGATGGTGATTCGAGAGAAAAAAAAGACGTAATATAGACTCTATTATCCCTGAGTTATGTGATGATGATTTTATCCTTTGTGAGCGGTGAATTGAAATTAAAAGTAACTCCTATAATTTTTCACCAATTCGTATTTATACAAACCAACTTCAACATCATTTGTCAATTATAAAAATTAATCATTTGGTATTAAAATTCAAATAAATAGATGTAGTTACCTATGGGAAGGTGAAATACGAAGGCCAAGTAGATAAACTCGAAGAAAGAGGATGTCGAAATGGAGGACCAAGAAGAAGGAAGGTATCTTGTGATACCACGCTTAACATTTTCGGAGGATTCTCGATCGTTTCACCGGACAAATTATCGATTCACTATCCCAATGTGAGCTTTCATAGCACGATGTCAATGCAGTTCAGACGAATCGTAAAAAGAATTGACCATCGGAAAAACTGTAAATAAAAAGTATGTTTTTAGTAGCTTTTTTTACTTGATTTAATGTTTTTTTCCTAAAAATAGTTTTTTTAAAAAAAAAACTAAAAGAAGTTCTTTACTGTTTTTCATAATTTCAATGATTTTTTTGTAATTTAAAATATTGTATTGCATTTTAGAGTATACAAGCATAAAAACCCTTAAATTCAATTAACAAATTAGGTAAAACTCGAATACCGAAACTTGTAGAATTTGTACACAAAAAATATATAAATACATGACTAAGATCGAGTATACTTGGATTTACAAAACCAAAATTTTGCAAAGCAAACATAAATATAAAATTAGATACACTAAGTGCCAATTGAGAGATATACACAATCCTAAATCCCCAAAATTACATATAAACCATAGAAATATGAAAGAAAGAGGTGTTTTTGTGTCCAAAAATAAAAAACCCTATAAGCAAACAGGACCCAAAAATCAAATCCCCAAATCCCTATAACAATCTTGAACATGGTGTTGTGAAGGGAGAAGAAAAAATATATATTGAAAATATATATTACACCTGAGATTTAAAGGTATTAAGAGAGTGTGTTTCGATATGGGTTGATGGTATCATTCGTTGAGATGAGACCAGTTTCCTTTGTAAATTACTCACCATAACCATACGATAAATTATTATTGTAGAACCATTAACCCAAAATTCGCTACAGGCTTCGACATACCCTTCTACACTGGTCTCGCCGTTGGCAAGTATCTCTGGTCCTCCAATTAAACTGCTAAAGATGTTTTATTACTTCGAGATGTTCGTCAAGAATGCTGGGGCTAAATGCCATATTTCTATTAGATTCAGCCCTCAAGGTTTCATCATATGTAGACCCAATAAAATAGGCGAATTATTATGGTAGAGAGAGAGAAGAGGAAAAGTTAGAACAAAAAGAGGCGGAAGAGATAAAGGCATCGAGAAGTCAGTTGGCCAAAGAATTGAGAGACGCTTGGGAGCTGATTACATCATGTTTTTATTAACCACGTAATGTGTTTGGAAGTAAAAAGTGACAGGAGAGAGAAAGGGGGGTTACACAATCATACGTGGTTGCCTTGACGAAGAGGAGATATAAATTTCTTGTATAGCATTTTATATTAGTATATAGATAATTTTATTGGGGTGTATATACTAACTAAATTGATTATAGTGATTTTGTAAATTTGCAATGTTTCTCGCAAGCAATGACTTCAAATTTGTATTTCATAGTTTTATTGACTATTGAGTGATAGTATCAATTCAAGTGTAGGTCTGGACCAGAATGGTCTGATGAGCAACACATACTTTAAGTTTTCTCAAATTGTCATATTAGAAAAATAATATTAGATTTAATGGTTGGGAAATGATCTATTTACACTTGCCTAAACGTTCTTATATAGAGTCGTCATATATACTAGACATTAGCTATGAATACATATCATTTACCCCGTTATAAACCATGCCAGTCATGTAATCAACATCTTATGGCATATTTAATTTTTTTTTGTAAGAATTATTACTATACAAGTCCTTGAAACTTATTTGAAAATCAAGCTTCGGTATTATATTAACTCATAAATTTTCGTCAACATGAGGTTGACTCTGTTTTATCATGCATGTACTATATTTTAAAAAATTTCAACTATGACTTAGGCATGTGCATCAATTAATATACATATATGCAACGTTTGTTCCCTTATTGCATATACCTGGGCTTGGTTTTGGTTAATGCATAGTATTATGTGTGAAAACCCTATTTTTATTTTATTTCCTATATATACATGAATATGTTGATTTTATTTTTAATAAAAAGGAATTTTTTTGTTCTCATAAGATACTGATAAAGACTTTTATTTTATATATATTTGTTGGTCATTAGATTTATGGAGGCTAATTTTGTTTGCTGGGTTTATTTTGTGGGAGTTTGTGGTTGGTTTGTTGTTTTGACCTCGATTAGGTTTCTACTCTACCGTTGGACCTATGCCTATAGGTTACCCTTACCCCCATTTCCATCATTTTATTGGTTTATTTGCCTCCATGGGCAAGACATCCAAAGAGGTTCCACCTCAGCCTCACCCACATTATAAAATAATTTATTGGGCTGCACGTGCGAAGTAATAGATATTTGTCTCAACTTAATTATACCACATGAGGTCGGTGGTTGAATATACCGTTTATCTTTTTCATCTTGAGGGTACATTTTTTCCCTCGTGGTTAATTGGGATGGGATGGGAGCCGATTCTATAAATGAGAATTTCTTTCTTCATTTCCATGGTTAAGGAGTTTTATTTTCATCTCGGGTTAGATAAGTAGTTTACTGTATCCTTGGTTATAGGTCTCCCCATGTTTATCTCACCTGATGACTTAACCGAGATCTTAGATATTCATATGGTTACCTTGTTGGGGTTTTATTGGAATTTATTTTTTAATGAATGTGTATTAGGTTCAATTAAAACGAGAATCATGTTTGTGATAAAGCCCTATAATTATGCTTTAAATATATTGTATGCAATATTGGTCACTTGGAGTTGCTACGATTTTTTATTAGATGGATTTAGCCGGATTACCAGAGGTCAAAATTCTTATTATAGTACAATTGAATATATAATAACTTGGATAGGGAGTTGGCATCATATGGGTAAAGTTGTGACTTCAATCCTCATAATGTGTCTTAAACTACGGGAGTTTTTCTTATGGTTTTGGAATATTTCTGATAGTTCAAAGAGGATTGTGACTGGTACATTTAGAAATGTATTGAACAGGACCAAGAGAGAGATTCAAGTCTATGATTTAACTACATTAGACTTGCACAATCTTAAAAGTTTAAAAATGGTGCACAGGTTCTTAATCATGAGGGTTATTAGATGAATTATTTCACAATTGTTGCTTTGATTTTTGTGGGTGCAATTCAATATTACTATACCAAAATCTCCGAAAGTGGGGTAATTATTGTGTATGTATCTCCGAGACTATAATTCAGAGGAATACATGTCCAAGAAAGATCTTTTATTGTAAAAATCCTTTCATAGACTTATATGTTTTGATTATAGTGCTAAACATGATCAATGGATTATTTTATAATCAGGTAGAGTATTAAATAAGTTCAATTTGAGAATAAAGAAATAAATAATAAGTTTGATAAAATCGATTAGCGAATAATTTATTTGACTAAGCGATTATTATATGCTTAAGGTGAACAATCATATTATGTATAGTAGAAAATTTGCAAAGAAGACCTTATTATTTTGAGTGATTTTGACTTAATTAAATTAGAGTGCAGTGTTGATTATTTCGTTAATTTAATTGAGATTAAATAGAGAAAGGAAATAAATTACATATGTCCAAGTATCTATTTGCAAGCCAATTTAATTATCCGGTGTTGGGTCCCTAGAATAGTCCATTTACCTAAATAGCAGGTCCAGAATTTTTGGAAGCCTTGATTAACCCAAGCCCATGAATTACACACACACACACACACACACACACACACACACACACACACACACATATACATATATATATATATATATATATATATATATATATATATATATATATATATATATATATATATATATATATATATATATATATATATATATAAAATAAAGTAGGAAACTTATGTATGTCATAAGATTAAAAGATGATGTCATCTTCATGAGTTTTTTTGCATTACCTATTTTGCCCTTAAAATTTTTGGATTCTCCCTCTTTTCTTTCTCCATAATTAATTCCCACCCTTACACTTTAATTCAAACATAAGGTTTTTTTGGTTAATTACTTATCTTTGTACTGTCTCACCTATCCTCTATCATGACAATACGCACTTTCCTCCTCAAACTCTCAAAATCGAAACCCACGAGCATGTTCTCTCTCTCTTGGCTCCACTTAGGCAAAAAGGTACGATCTATCATACCTGATTTTATTTTTTTATTTTTAGATAATGGATATTTAGGGTTTTGGATTTATCATTTGATTCTGATTATTTTGATCTCAAGGACTTAATATAACATTTGTGTAGGGATTTGATTTGGATATTGGAGGTATTTTATCACTCTCTCTTCTACCCAATCTTCCTCCTTAGGGTTACAATGTAGATGTTTGATTTTCAGGATTTTAGTTTTTTAACGACTTTGTCTCCCTCTCTTACTTTTTTTATTCTACAAGATCTTCTTACTTAGAGTTGTTGGTACAATGGATTGTGTACTTACTTGGCATTTCATTTTTTTAAATTCTAATTTTGATTGCATACTATATAATGTTAACAAGTATTGGTTTTGATTTGGTTGTCTTTTATCTCTACAAGGATCTATAAGATGAAGTATGAGGGTTTATACATGTTGTAAAACTACTTCACATTTTTTTAGTTTCAAATTACTTGCCACATGTTTGATAATATTCCCCATTCAGTGAAGGTGGAGTTTTGTTTAAAATATATTTTTCCCGAGTTATTTTTTTAATTAAGTGGTATACATCATTCTCCTACTAGTTTAATTTCTATGCTAGCATCTGCAATCGCATATATGTTGAGATTATGCAAGTAATATAACTGATTGGGTAGTGGTTTTTGATTTCAGCATATATTTGATTTGTTGTTTGAATATTAGGTTTGATAGCAATGCAAGTACACAATCGCTATTCATGGAAGTATTTGTTTGATAGCAGTAAGTACACAATCTCTATTCACTTTTATGGTAGATTTTTATGTTTATTAAATTGGATGGTTGGGGATGTATCTCAGTCCTCACAGTCTACTCGAAAGTTGAGTTGTTGAGGTAGAATGTTTTTGCGAAGAAACTGATATTTTTTCTTTTCATTTCAAGTTTTAATCCAAGACCAATCAAACTGGGACTTATTTTTTATGGTATGAAAATTATGTGGTGAGTTAAATTATGTTTTTATATACAATAACAATATAGTCATTTTGATGTTCTGCTTAGGATATATTCATTTCAAGTTCATATGTTCGCAATTTCAAAGAGCACAGTAGAAAAATGGACTTTATTTGTTTATGTTGGGGCATCCGTACAATAGGTATGAGGTTTGATCTATCCATCTCCATGTCTTGATGTTTTTTTCTCCTTTTCAGGTTTGAATGCGAGTTTTTAAACTAACTAATGTCATTAAACACCCATCGGTGCATCAGTTGATTACGACGAAGATGAATGTGAAACGGAACATAAATAGATGGCAGGAAACAACTACCCCTGCTTCTCCCATCTATGCATTAACTGGCAGGAAACTACGTCCAACTCTGCTGCCCTTCGCCGCTTCCCTCCGTTGCCGTATTCAGTTAGTCTTTCTCACCCTCTTACACACGTATACTCACTTACATAAACCCTCTCATCTATCCCCCCCTACCTCTCCCTTATCCCCTCCCTTTCACTTATACGGTTCACTATACTTCCTCCCTCAACAAAAAACCCCTGCCACGGTCTTCTCTAATTTTTCCGCCCTCCCACGCACTCATTCCTCTCCTGCTGAGCTCCAACATTGCCATAACATCTTAAAACCCATACCCTCCTATGGGGGGTTATACCCGTGGTAGCTAGAGGTGGGTCTCGATTTTGTGGTAGTTTGAATAAGTATGGTACATATTTCAATTTACTCCCTCACTCTGTTATTTTTCATGAAGCTCTAATCATGAGAGTTTTTAATTACTGCAACATAGAGTAAAAATTTCCATCTACTATCGATAACTGAAAACAACAGAGATGATTTGTTGTCATAGAAATAAGGTTTCGTCTAAACTCGCCACTGTTGATGGTATCATAGGTTGTTCTTGATTTTTTTAAATGGTATATCTATGGTATTTTCTTATTACTTATGTCCCTTTGCATAATTTGTCTCACAATATTTCATACTTAAAAAAATTATGTCTTTATTGTTGTCATGGTGTGGATGTATGTTGCAGGTGGAAATAGGGTTTTCGGGGGTTCAATTATCGAATAACTTTACAACTTTGTATTGGCCGTGAAGAATGAGTGATGATTTTATGAAGAGTATGGGGAAGAAAAAAGTGACGTCTGTGAGGTTAATGAGTGCAAGTGCGAAGGGGTTGTTCAAGGGTTACCCTTTGATTGCTACCATTTTTTAATTATTTATTAACATTTTCCCGTTGGAATAGCTACATGATTTAATTCATGTGCTGAATAATAGGATGTGGGTATATGAAGTTCTGTGATTTCACAGAAAAATTCAACTAGCAGTAGTTGTAGGTTCCAGTGTTATCAACTTTCCCAAGTTTAATCCATGTATATTATCCCATTTAGTCTGTTTGAGTCATAATTTGGAGTCGCAGTTTCTTATCTAGCTTTGTTTAATTCATTTTTTTGATTTGATCTGTTTCTTGGATTATTACATTGTTAAAGGGAGTTTCGTTACTTGATTAACGTGCTCTCTCTATATCCATTTAATGTTCGATCTACCCTCAGCTTTGTGTGGTTCATTCCCCCCCCCCCCCTCTATGTATTTCTCATCAGCCATCAAAGTGTTGTTTGTGTATGAGTCATTTACAAGGGAGAAAGGAAGTTAGGATAATTTCAGCATATGTTTGCACTTTGATTGTTTCCATTCTATTTATTCGCTGATTTTGGTATATATATATATATATATATATATATATATATATATTGACTGATTTGATTTTTTATTTGATTTGTCGAATTGGGTGATGGAATTATGTTTGTGATACACTCTACCATAGTCTCTTTTTACAAGATTTGTATATTTTTAATTATAAAAATTAAAAATTGCAAATAGCTGATGCAAAACGCAATGTTGTTTACGTGATCCTACACATGGCCCAAAAAGCGACACAATATGCAATCGTAATTTTAGACATTGGTAATCACGCTCAAATCTGACTTGGGGAAATGTAATAAATTAGGAATTTTACTAAATTGTAATATAATGCATTGTGAAAGTCTCCTTAAGTGTTATGACTCACTTACTACATAAATTAACAATTTGCTAATTTGTAAAATTATTTATGAATTAGAATGTCCAAACTACTAATAGTTGAATTTTATTATGCAGTTAGAGTGCCATTAGTAGCCCTGATTTCAATCTCCAAAGATCATTATCAAGTATGGTGATAATGTAACTTGAAATCTAGACATGTGACTTGAAATCTTGATAAATATAACTTGAAATTCAAAAAAATTATCAAGATTCGGAGCTTTACTAAGCCATCCATTTCCTATTGATCATTATTAAGATTTCAGGGCCGCAATAACATTAGAGTGCTAGGGCTGGTAATGAGATAAAATGAGTTGATTAAGCTCCAAATCTTGATGGTGATCATTATCAACATTTTATGGTTGAAATATCATAGAGAATTAGAGTACCAAACCATCCATTTTCCCGTTCAAATGAGTTTAGTTATTTATCATTAGAGTGACATTAACATCCCTAATTTCAAGCAGCATAAAACGGAAAGAAGAGATGCAATAGCACCCCGGATGCAAGCTAGATCAGATATCAGGGAGGCAATAGCTGAGTGCATACATGCAGTTGTAGATGAAAGGGAGAAAATCTATTTATAGATTGGAGAAAAAATGAGAGAATACACTATTTTGTTTAAGTTATTTAATTCTTCATATTTGAGTTTTTAAAGTTAACCATCCTCTCTATAGTGCTTTGCATAATTCTCACATGGATTTTCATTGTCTTGGATATGTTTTCATGGCCATGTATAAATGGATTTTATCAACTGTGACCTATTTTATTTGAATGGAATTTTAGTTTCACGAGCTTAGGTTGATTAAGTCATGCAATGATGCCACTAGAATTAAATGGCAACTGATTTTGTTATGGACTACCTATGCATTTCTTTTGGACTACCTATGCATTTGTTATGGACTAACTAAGCATTTTTTAATACCCAATGCCTTTTTAACTTGATAATTCACTACCTCCATCATGGCAGCAAATTTACATGGTTGGTGATAATAAACTTACATGATTTCTTTTTCTTAGTTTGCATATAGTAAATTCATACTGAATCTTCCTATTGGTTTTTCTTTGTTTGCGTACTCACTTATACATCGTGTGTTTGTTAACATGAATGTTTTACGTGATGCGGGGATTTGGTGAGGCGAATGAATGGAAATTTAGTCTCTCCATATTAGCCACTTCTAAAGTTTGTAAAGTTTGCAGTGAAACTGTTCAACAACTAAAAAAAGAACCCACGGAGAATACAAAAGTGGCAGGAAAGAGTCTAGGAAAAAATGAAAGGAGGAATGTCACTAAGAGAGAACCAAGAAGCAATAAAAAAGTGGGATCTATGAATATACCCAAACAGTAGCTGAGCAGAGCAGTCAAGACCACCCACATACTCTTGGGGTGAGTTTCTAGCTATCTTTCTAACAGTTGATCCATGTAGTTTTCGAAATTTTTTTCTCTGTAGATACTAATCTTAACAGTTAGTATGGAATGTAGTCCATTAGTTCCATGTTGCTAGCCATTTTATGGAATTGATTTCGGTTGTGTTTAATTCCATTTTATGTTTCTAAATTGCGTATAGAGGGTGTTCATAATTTTGGAGTAACTCATTTCTGTTGGATGGAATGAAAATTTGGTACTCTAGAACTCATATGGTTCATTCGGTAGTTTCTTTTTTTGGGTAGAATTTTTAGGTTTTCAATTGTTAAAACATTCAATCTTAAAGATCGTTATTTCTTTTGGCTTTTCAAACATTTAAATTACAAAGGATCTTCAAATCGATAAGGTTAATCACTTTGTAAGGTGAATTTATTCTTTAAATTAATATAAGGCGTTGTTAAGGTGAAATGCAAGTGGTATTTTGCAGCCCGTAGGTCGAACAAATCAATGTATTGGCCGTCGTTAGTGCGATAAGCATGACATGTGTATATAAGTGTAAGAATCATGGCATGGATGTTCCAGAAACTTAATTTTCCCAGTTGATGATGACATATCTCAGTTGCTAGAATATAAGGTTGTTCAAATTAGCTTTTGGGTCATGTACATGGTGTTGTAGTTCTTCAGATTGACCTTCTTTCTTTTTCTCAGATGGATAGGCAAAGCTTGACACCAATCACCCCTTGATGTTTTCTTCTATACTACGAATATCTCTTATGAACAAAATATTCCCTCCAAATGACTCTTTTATTGTTGCAGAAATTTAATGCTTTCTTGGTAGATTACATATATGAATAATGGAACATTCCCTTCCTGGAATGACTCCAATAGTTTCAACAACCACCTCTCAGGGCAACATTCCCTTCCTGGAATGCCTTAGGCACTATGCATGGCCTTTTTCTCAACACAATGTATAGGAATGTCATAGGCAAAAGCGTGAATGTTCTAATGTTTCTCTCTTCTTAATTTATAAACTACTATTTTATTTTAGTTTCAGTTTGGTTATTAAAGTTTATTATACTTATTGCTTAGCTCATCGACATGTATAAACTACAAGTCTACAAATGAGTTTACTGTCCAGTTAAAAAATTACAATTGTTGCAAGTGTTTTTTAATCTCTTCCGCGTGAACTCAATATTTTTTTTGTTCATCTCTATACATAAAATATAAATGATCAACTAAAATCCCATAATATGCTTCTGTCTTATTTGCATATGAAAGTTTTATTTACATTCAAATGCATATGAAAGGTTCATATATGTTTATGATGTCCAAGTATTAAAAACTATAAGGAAAATTGAGGGGTAATTAGATTAACTACTTCTATCTTTTATTACAGTTTGCTTTATTTTTTTTATTTTAGAAAGAATATAATTTGTTTTTTGTTTCTAATTGCTGGATACATTCACATTTGTCATTTTTCTATCACACTAAAGGAGATCAACATCATTATCAGCAGCGGTAGCGGTAGCAAGTTTTGCTTCTTCTCAAGGTCAAATAGATTCAGCTGCAACAACTGAGAAGATTACTCGATGAAATTCAAGCAAGTTAAAACTGAATTTATGAAGAGGTTCGAAGGTTGCTGGAGGGGAGAACCTATACTACTTGGTCAAAATTTATGCCATCCCAAAGCGTTGTAGGTATTAACATTACAATTTTGCCTCTATTATACTAACATACAAAATTTTGCCTCTATGGGCTTTACTTTCAAATTTTGTACAACAGATCACTTTGAGGTTTTACTAACAAGTTTTGTTAATATTATATTAGTTGTTAATGTGTGTAATTTTTGTAGATGTGAGGCAAAGTGAATGGGATGCCATAGTTGTAAATGTGTATAATTTTTGTAGGAGTGAATCAAAGTGAAAGGTGTCTTTCTACTTAATTCATGCAAAACCTTCATCTCTAAGTTTTGGTCATTCTAGAATTTAATGTGAAAAGACTATTGTATGATTTCAATCAAATATTTACTTAGTATGGAAATTTATGTAGCAATGGAAATTTTGAGCAAGCTGAAAAGGGGGTGACCATCCTGACTCTGTGTATTTGAAATTTCAGAAATGTGATCAAGAATAGGTTTATTTGCCACCAGTGTCAAATCTCTCAATTTCTATTATCCCCCCCCCCCCCCCAATAAACACGTTATTTAATGCTTTGAGGTGCATTGTTTGTATTACTTCATTTCTTTAATAACAAGGCAGAGATTGCTGTTGTGATAAGTTTTGTACTCTACTGTGATAGTTCTATTGACACCCCCTCGAGTCTACTGCTTTGTTTGGCACCTTCATAGTAGTGTTGTATTATTGTAATATTCATCGTAGTTTTATCGTATTATTGAAAGGAGGCATTGTGTTTGGAGTCAACTGCTTTGTAATATTCATCGTAGTTTTATCGTATTATTAAAAAGAGGCATTACCCCTCGAGTCTATTACTTTGTTTGGCACCTTTATAGTAGTGTTTCTTCTTTTTTATTTATTTATGCAGATGTAGGGGGAAACAATGAAAGGAGGCATTGCGTTTGGAATTGATGAATCGAAAGTCAACTGATATGAATAAGTTGTTAATGGAGGAGAATGATAGGTTGCAAAAACAGGTGTCACAGTTGGTATATGAAAACTGCTATTTTCGCCAATAGACTCAGAATGTAAATAATTTATGTTTTAATTTCTTTCAATCATTAGTTGAAGTTATGTTTTTTTTTTATGAGAAAATATAGTATAGAAAATTCAGAGAATGAAAAGAAAAGGAAATTTTGAATCTCAATGTTTCTATTAATTAGGACTTAAGGGAACAATATTTGTGTTTTTTCTTTTCCTTAGCGTTCTTGGCAATTGAATGAAGGATTATTAATCTATTTTCATGGCTTATGAGATTGTGGTTTTGTATTTTTTCTAGATTTTTTGTCCATTGCAGAGGAGACTTTAGTAGATTTTTTATTAAAGGCCACTGAAACGATGCGGAGTGTGGTCCAATTGCCTGGGATGAAGGTTACTACTGTGGAGTGCGGTCTAAATGCCTCGGATGAAGAAACTTTGCGTATTTCATTAATTTATATTATTTGTGTATGATTGTATATATAATTTGTTATTAATTCTTTGTTTCTTATCGAGTCTAATGAGGTATAACTCAGCGTTAGCAACGGATGTATGGTTGTTCTAGAAAAATGCGTGCACACATAGACTTTAAATACCTTCTTGTCATGGTTTGAATTGTTTATCTCGATTTCACATTTTCTAATATTTATGCAATCTCTCTTCATATTTAGGACAAGTCACCTGTTGATGGATGCCTTTTTTCCGGTATAGAGGGAGAGAAGTCTTGAAAATAAAAATGACATGTTCAATCTAACTGAGTATGGGGTAGTTTCCCCAATCCGATCTGTACATATAGCAGGTCCTTCACTCCATGGGCGCTTCGACATGGTAATGAGCTCAAATCTCCAAGCTAATAGCATAGTTTGCAAGCCAGTCAGTTGCTCGATTTGCCTTTCTATATGCATGGACGACTTGGATCTTCCAGGGTCACTTTCAAATAGAATTGGAAAACTTCAAGAATAACAGAATTATAGCCCAAGTCCCAGGGAAGTGTCAGTCCGTGCAATTGTATTTGAGCATCTCAAAATCTTGAAAGGGTGACTTTTTTTTCCCGCCAAACTATATATGGAATTTCCAAAGCTCAGCTAAGCTTTATTCAATATATATATATAACATTCCTTTATTACTTTGTAATCAGACTCAATGCACTTTTTTGGGACAAGTTTGTCAAACTCCAAATGATTTACCATTTAACTTGGAATGATTTTTATGGTGCATGAATTGATGCCGAAAATTTATTGTATCGCTTATTTTTATAAAAATCCATATGATACCTCCATGGTTGTGGTTATTCTCTCTAATAAATTTTATCGATGTTTTTTGTCAACCACAAAAATATTATCATATTATTTCATTGGGCTCGAGTGTATATGTCATATTTCCAATTAATGTTAATATTTGCTCCAATAGCAACTTTAGGTGAATACTGATCACCATTTCAGTTATTTATGGCTATTGTGTTCAATATGTTATGTCCTGAAATTTGAATAGGTTATTTATATTAATTTGTGAGAATGATTGTAAATATGAGAATCTAGGAACGCATGTGAAATGTTCAAACAGTAGCAGAACCATATGTTGAAAAGGATATTTATATGTTCAAATACTCTATGACTTAAATTTTCTAAGTTTCCATTTGTTTTCCTCACAGTGTTTTGGACAATACAATGTCGGATTAGGAAACTTAGAAATCCACTTTGGAGCACTAAATCAGAGCCCTAACCAAATTGCATATATGTAGAACAAATTCGTATATTTATGACCAATTTGTTTATAGGACTATTAGTATTGTTGTTGTTTAAGTTCTTTTTTCATTTCTTAAACAAGGCGGATAGTCATATAAACAAAAGAAGTCTTACCCGAATTTAATTTATTTATTTATATATTAGTTGTATTTCGAAAAGTTGAATTAAATTGATGTTGTTTATATTTGGTCCAAGAAGGTCTATTAATATTGTTGTAGTATTTTTTATTTCCTAAATAGGGTTGATAGTCCTATAAAGAAAGTAAAATTTTCCCAAATTTTCTAATTGTTTACACATTTGTGTTGCACAAAAAAAAAGTTTGACTTAACTTTACACAATTCAATACTTTGAAAATACACACTTATAATTTATAAAACATTTATTATTTACATTAAACACGATTCAATACTTTTAACAATTATCAGCGTGCCTTCAGGCACGGGCATACCCTAGTATATATATATGTGTGTGTGTGTAAGCGACATACTCATTATTAAATTTTAGAGAGGGAGAGGGAATGTACTATTAAAGTTTTTGTAAAGAAATGTGGAGACAAAAAAGGCCATATACAAGAGTATTTATATACTCATGTGCCCCACACATATGTATATTGTCTTATTTAATATGAAAAATATACTTTGTGTCCTTCATTAGTCCTTGAGTTAGTTCCAACATAACAAAAGACGGTATACTTGCTCTGGACATGCATTGACTTCTCAAACTGACGCCCATATGATCTTATATTGGTGTATCCACTTGGTTAAGGTATTTGGACTTCCTAATGACCTTTTCACACTTTGTCACATTGAAATTAAGTATTTTTTGTGTGTGTGTCTTTGGTTTGGTTTTATGGTTTAGGTGATTAACTTATATGAGTATACAATTATTATAAAATGTATTTTTTGAAGTTAATTTTGTCAAGGGTGTGTCACATCAATGTTTATGTAATGGTTCAAATGTTAATACCTTGTTTTAAAGTGTGTAATTTGGGTCTCTTCGCTATTACGTCTCTATAGTGAAGTATGACTTCATTGACGCGAAGTTATGATTCATAAGTTGTGGTATTTCCGAGTCTTTTTTACCAATTTTGCCAAAGTTTTCTCATGACCTCCCTCAGTAGTCCCTTGTTTGAACGACTCTTTTTTATCGCACATGTGAAAAGTCCTTCACTAGTTGTGACCTTAACCTACAAGTATGATATTTTACAAAAATATATTTTTGGAAAATATGCAGACTTTCTAGGAGACAAATCTTTCCTAGAATCATTTGATCCCCTTATGATGTCGTCCCCTACTTGCCTTAAGATTATCTTCCACTCTTATAGGATCTAGCTTAGGTTAAATGGGTGATGGACTTTCCAATTTCTATATGTCTTATTAAAACACAAATGAAAAATTATTAAAAATATGTTTTTATGAGCAAAGTCACTTTATCAAAGAGGAAAAATTCAAGATATTTGATTTTGAGTTTCATTACTCTTGAGAGTTAAAATATTATTTATCTTCTTCAAATTTCTCTTTGTGTTCTTGAAGTGTTTAATTTTTAAACTCCTATCACAAGTCATATTGAAGCTTTAAACATACTACTTTTGTTGTTAAACTAGAATACATGTATTCTTATTCTTAATGACTTAGGTGAATACTTTAACAACACTTTGAGATGGTTAAGAAGACGAAATTATGCTAAATACTTTCAAAAGAATTAGTGAAATTCACATCCTATAAAGTGGTAACCATGTGTTGGTGGCTTATTAACAAAGTTTATCTTCTACATCAAGATAATTTTTATTCTTGGCATAGATTTGGAAGAGATTGGACGAATCTAAAATTAGTAGCAGTTGTGTAGCATTCTCCAACTGTTGGAACTCTCTTTGAAGAATATGGTGAGAAATAGTTTATGGTGAGAAATAGTTTCTAGTTAGTCATTTACTTATATGATTGTATGCCTTTGATATCTAGTAGTAACACTTTACCGTAGTGTAGTTGTCGTTCCGTCGACTCAAGGTTTCTTCCTGTTATGGGCTTTTCCTCGTACGACTTGGTGTTATGTGATTGTTTGCCTTTTTTCGCATTTGAATTTACTCACCAAAATTTAAGATAAAATTTAGTGTTATCCAATTCATAAACATTTAATCATGTCAAGATAGGTTCTTTATTTTGTGCCAAAAGGAATTAATAGAATATATCACTTCAATTCAACGATAATTTGTAGTTGTGTACTTTGAATCAATTTAAGGTTTTGAGAAAACGCCACTCTCACTATGTATCACTCAAAACAAAAGATATACATCTCCAAGAGTGCCCAGATACATAGAAGATATCAGGATTTTATGTGTTATATCAAAGTTTTGTAAGAAAAGAATAGGCAGCCCCTTTATTTTCATCAAAGATTATTTCTCTTCATTCGGATCAGCAGTAAGATCTTCTAAGGAATTGTGATTTGAAACCCTAGGATTATTCCATGGATCAATAAAAGTTTTTGGAATTAATTTTTTTTCTGCATTTATCAATCCCCATCATCCCTAAACTCATTACCCCAATCATTCTAACCATCTTATCCATATTATAAAATTTATAACACAATTAAATTTACAAATGCCTCTTTGGAAAATCTTAACCCACCATAGAGTAAAAATATTTTTCTAGAATATCGGTTGCTCATTAAGATAGTAAATTTCAATATTCAACTAATAAGGAATCATTGTACCTACAGTCCTGATCACATTATATTCATGCATAACATGTGTACTAGTATGACCATCGATCTCTCATCGCTTATCTAAAGGCACATGTTGTTAATTGGAACTGATGGAGATACTTGGCTACATATATCCCTACCATATGGGATGCTATGCTATAGAATTATGTTGACAATTTATCTTCCTCTCATTTGTGGAGTGTGGATATTCGACTCTTCTTATAGGATTGACGAGACCACAAAGTCCCATGTCTATAATGATGCCGAAATTCATCCATCGATTATTTTAAATAAGTATGACGCTATGTATCTTAAGTTTAGACATGCCCGAGCACATTAAGCATTAGTTTTCAACACGATCTCGCCTGGACCCACGCAACGAACTTAATAAGGCTCTAGTTTTTCCACTTAGTTCACCTCGTTGTAGCGGAGATGAATGCGCCCTTACAGTTTCATGTACAATAGGTGACAAGATCCAAGCTCAACTAACAACTTTACAATATATAGACCATCTCAAGGAATCTAAACGTGATGCCCAATATCTTGGCGTTTATGGGAGTAGCATTACCGTGAGAGGATAGATGGAGTCGGACCATTAGGAGCTAGAGATGATGATGATGGTACCGAGGCAGGATCTGAGGATGCTTTATTTTCTATTTTATTTGATTATGTAATACTCAAAGAGTGAGATATTTTATTTATCATGATGCATCCTTTATTCTCTTATACTTTATTGATGATTCGTAGCATTTCGAATTTTGTTGTTATTTTTGGATATTTCTCTCCTTAATGAAATAGTTGTACATTTGGCAATATATATATATAGTTTCATGCTTATCTCTACTTTCTAGTTTTAGATGATATTGATGACGTCACAAGTCATGTTGAGATATGTAGATGATGTTTCTTATGGAAATATGTGTTATCATGGTTGTATTTCCATGTATATATGTCACTTATCTTGTCAATAACATACTTTAATTGTATACACTTATTTGCTTAATATTATTGATTGGTGATAGAATTTTGGTTAATATATTCCTTCATCTACTCCAGAAAAAAAAGGGTTGGGGGGGGGGGGGATTTTGTGATTCAGGGGAGTAATTTAGTGCATGAATTGCATTTTACAATACTATTAAATAATATACATTTTTTGTGTGGTTTTAATGCACGTGGTATGTGTTTAAGTGTGCAAACTTACAAAGCATGTAATGTTGATAAACTATTGATTTAATTAGTAATGACACGTATCTAGTATGTGTCATTGTGAACAAGACCTTATCAACTAAATTCCCTTGATTTTACTTACAAAAATGATAATAACTTGAATAGATGTAAGAGATTTCAATACAATTTCATGAGTTAGGAACAAATGGTGAAAAGAAGGGTAAATATATTCCCATGTTTTAAAAATTGATTTTTCAAGGAATTTTTACTTAACCAAGTATGATGATTTTCAAAGCAAACTAAAAAAAATAAGTAAGTTCTAATAAGAGAAATGTGAGGTAAATAATATGAGAAGAATCGAGGAATGACAATCCACCTCCATTTCCTTAAAATGGTCCTAGATTAAAATTTTCTAATTCAATTGCACTTCAAAATAGCAATGTAAGTCGCAACTTGATTCTCATCACACAAATTATTTAAATAGATATCATTTTAGAAATACAATTTCAAGTTATTATAAACTCTTCTCAAAATAGATAATAATGAATTTAATGAATTAGGGGCAATGGAAAATTCATAAGAACTTTTATAAATCCTCGACAAGTTTATTTAGAGTTATAAAAATTTAGATTACAAAATTAATCCAAAGAAAATCCTATCTTTAGTTTAATTATTAGGAAAGTGTGTAAATAACACTAAATCTTTTCTCACAGATAATTCATCATTTCTCAATGAATAAATTTGTGCAGAAGCCTTAGTTTAATAATCAAACGATTAAAAGTGAATAACATAAAAGTACAAAACTAAAACAACATAAGCCATGGAGGTTTCATATCATCCATTAAATGGGAGATTGTGCCTTCTATAAGAGTAAAACTAAATTACCATCCCTTGAAAAAATATTTCCATATAAATAATAAGACAAATGTAAGAGAAGGAGATAAAAATATACAAACCCAATCTCTTGAGTTAATATCCACCTCCCATAATTATACAAATGTCTCCCCTAATATGAGTACAAAAACATGAATTAGAAAGGAAGAACAAAATATTCTCAACCCTTTGTGATGATACCCTATTTCGCCATTGGTATTCTAAAGGCTCTTAGTCCCCTCGTTTGCCCTCAGTTAGGGGCAGAGGTCCCATTTATGATCTCTGACCTCTAAAAGACCACTTTTTGGCCCCCAACGCCCCTGTTGCCCTCACGAAAAGATCATCTAACTATAACAGACCTCACTTACCTCCTACTGCTCCTCAAATGACTAAACGCTCCATCATGTCTCTTCAACCAAGATCAGAGACCATAACACCAAGGTTGCTTCAAGTCCGATGCTCGGAACATACCATAGTTTGAAGATAAATGACCTTCTCAGGACCCTAAAACCTCAACATAGAAGTATGCCATCGCATAGTACCTCAAGATAAACCTATGGTAGCTCGTTCCTAAGCTTCTGACAATGCTGACACGATCAGACTAATGGAGAAGGTTCAAAGTCGAAGACTATTCCAACTACCACCACTACTCAAGACCACTTGAATTGAAGTATCTCATCTAAATTTAATGAACCCATCAACTCTGTTACACCCCCTTTGAAACCTTTGTCCAACACTCCACCACCTTGTTGACATCGTCAGACCTCAGAGGAACCACATGCATGCGGTGACATTCCACTCATTATCCCTTATAGAGTTTGCATATAAATAGGAGGTTGGTTGAAGGTTAATGATACATTAAAGTCAGCATACTTTCAGATGACAAAGAGTTTTAGCATTCAAAAGTATTTACTCCATATTACATATTCTTTCGACCCATTGTTTTGAGCATAAACTTTTAACTTGGATCACTTCAAGTTATCTTATACACTGTATACCTTATCGAATCCTAAATCAATACTCAGTAACCCTTAGATAAGTCCATCAGTTACTTATAAAGGTACTTTGGATTGTTTACAAAGGCCGCAAAGACCTCACACTCTATTTACCAAAGCTCGAAAGGTTTAACAAATTATAATAACTCTTTTATGATCTAATAAAAAATATAATACCCTTTAATTATGTATGTATGTTACACCCTGCTTTTTGGTATGAATGAACAAGAAGTACACATAAATCAATGAATCAAAGCTAAGGAAAAATAAAATAACTTTATTCACTATGAAGTAGGTTTGTACAGGGTTGTACCATCGTAGGGGTGAGTTACATTTTTTTAGTGCAAACTATAATGTTGGAAATCTAAAGTACCAATCCTTACTCCCATCTGGCTTATTCTCCACCCATAAATCCACATACACAAACAGGCGACCGGTATCTATCTCTAATAGGGAAGACATATTTTTACTCTCTCTTCGGGCTCATCTAGAGAAAAAAAGAATCCACAAAAATATGCTAAGCAGGTTCTACTAGTTTTGTAACAAGTATATATGTATAGGTGAGAGTTGGAGTGTGTATAGAATCAGTGTTTTAGCAATGTTAAAAATATAAGCTGACAATCCCATAATTATCAGTTTTAAAAAAAGAACATTAAAGTTCCGGAAGTAATAATCCTATACTTACAAGTTCAATTACGAAAATGAGGTTCATTACTAGTTTATTGAGGATCATTTAAAGAAAGTCAAGGATTCTTAAACTAATAATTCCATACTTGTCAATTCACTAAGGGGTATAGAAATAATTAAGCCATCAGTAAAACCATAATAATAATAATAATAATAATAATAATCCTAATCAATAATCAACATAAATGTTTGCAAAAAAGTAACCGAAGATGCACACAATTAAAGTGGCACTCATACGTATGTAGCAACAATCAAGTCTCTCAATCATCTAAGACTAATAGGCCAAGAATAAAGTCCTGTAGGACATCACGTCAGTATACTTCCTATTTAAAACTGATGCTTACAATATAACGGCACAAAAGTGCAGGGGTAACTGAATCAATATTGAACATGATACCAGTTTTTAGGTGAAAATGGTTAAAGTTGAGCCATGATACGGGTCATAAATTCAAATACCGATGATATGTAACAAAATATGTAGTATGGAAGTACAATAACATGCACACATGAAGAGTAAATAGGAGCTATCACATAGTGATATCAATAGTAGTATGCCAAAGACGCAAAGTTTCCTATTAAAAAAGTAGGAAAAACCTACTTGCTCGGTATTTCAATCGTCTTTATATATCACAAGAAGATATTAGGAAGAGATGGTGCTTGATTTTATGTATACAATGTTTCGTTATGTAAGTATTTGAGATTAAGTCAGTCAGTTTTGTACTAAAATTGTATCTTTTAAAGTTCTAGGGTTCTAATTGTAATTGTTTTGGGACTTGAAAATACTGGACTTTAAATAATTGTTGAACTTTTGTGTAACATACTTTTTTTATAAAATATTTGTAAGTATTCATAGATAAAGTTTGGGAATAAAATTCATAAGTTGAAAAAGTTGGGAGGGGTTTAATTGTTATTTTGGACAAATATTATTAAGTAAAAACCTCATTTTTCCATAACTTAGGGTAGGTTTATCCAAACATGGCCTTACCTTATACCATTTTAACCATAAAAATAAAATAAAATTATTGGAAAAAAATTTAGAATTTTTTTATTAGCCACGTGCTCTCCCGCGCGTGGTAAACGTTTTTGGTCAAAGTCTTCAACCTCTCTATCTTGACTTCTAGAGTTTCAGAATTTTGATCTTGAATTCTCCTTCATTTCTATACCATTTAAGATGATTTCTTAGCCAACTTAACCATTTTTTCACGAGTAATCCAAATATATAAGCTTTGTGGATTGAAATGAAGTGTAACTCAATTTCTAAAACTGTGTGTTTTGCCAAAAATTTGACATGATCTTCGGAAATTTGTAGATCTTGGAAAGTATTCTTACTAATATGGGTTGGTTTCTACTTTATATAGAAGTAGTTTAGTTTTGGTTTCTAAGGTTAAGATGGATTATACATGGAGAAATTCAAATTTGCAGGTTTCGAGTTCTAAATACACTTTCGATCGTTTTGAGCTTAATAGACACATTCATGGATTTTGACCATTACACTTGAGATCCTTAGGTTGTAATGAAGTTGTATGTAGATTTAAATCAAAGTTTATAGACCTATATCAAGATTTAACATTGAAGCTCAAGCTTCATGTAAGAACCCTCGCTTTTGAGAACTTATTTTATATTAATTTACTGTGTGAAGTAATTATATAAAATGTTGAGAAATGGAGTAAATATTAATTGCATGAGTTGAAAGTTAATATTTACTAGATTGTTGCATATTTACTGTATGTGTAAGTAAATATCATCATGTTGCGTTTTATTGTGTCATATGTTTTAAATGACATTTATTGTTTAAATGAACTAGGAACTTAAAATGATTTATAAAATTGCCGGATGCCAATTTAGAGGGCGTAGTTAGTCCTGAAATGTGCGAGATATTCAAAATGAGTGCCATATTGTATTTTTATGTTTCGGGCACTTTTGATTGATTTTAACGTAAATGTGTAGTTGCGAGTAATTTTAATGTGGTATTAACCATTTAAGTTGGGAATTAAGGAGAAAGCCACGATTTAAGTCTTGCAGTTCATTTATTTCTCTTAAGTGTATTTACTAACCTAGAGAGAAAGAGAAAAGAAGAGAGTTGTGGAGAAAGGAGAGAGATTGAAGATTAAAGATTGGAGGTTGTTGCTACTACAAGAAAATCTGAGATTTCTACCTCAAGGCAAGTTTTCTACTTCCTAATATGTGATCTAAGATGAATAATTTGTATTGATTGTTGTGAATTGATTTTGGTTTAACAATTTTAGGGCTTTAATGTATTTGTAAGTTTTGAATCCTTGAAAGTTGATTTAGATATTTATTGGTGTAAATCATAGTTGTTAGATTCATTTATGATTAGTTGGTTGCCATAAATGATCTTGGTTTGGGTAGAAATGAGTTAGGAGGGATTTGGAGTACAAAACTCCATAGCCTAAAGTAGAATTTATGGGATCCTTTTTCTTTAGTAAACGATTATGAGTCTAGGAGTTGTAAGGTCGTATTGGGAGACTTTATAAGCTCAATTGAGTTATGATAGTCTTGATGGTTTATAATAACACCACAAAAGAATGTTAGGAGAATAAATTGAAAAGTTTATTTATTCATGGAGGTTGTCATCATGATATGAATTACGTATGGCCCCGGATAAATGTGATGTATCTATTAAATTGGAATCGAAAATAAATATTGTAAATGATAATTTACTTAAACACACCTATCTAAATGCCATCATAAGGGAAGTGCGCGCGTGAGGTGAAGTCCCTGGCTAATGAATGCAGGGTGGATATAGTCCTAGGCCATATGAGCGTTTATTGTATGTTTCTTCTGTGCTAGTGAGGTAATTCCGGGTGTGGTTATGACTTACTCACAGGCATATGCCGCTTCCCTACGTCTTGCGTTGTAGGTGCCCTGGTTGTGTTGGTTGATAGGCCCTAGAAGATGATGGTCATTTAGGGGGGCGCACAGTGGGGAAACCCGAACGGGCGATCTTAGAATCGTTATATGTATATGAGTATGACTATTCTTATTCATGTGACTTGAATTGTGATAAATGCCACAAAGAGCATATAATTGTGATTATTTTTCCTGATAAGGAACGGAACGATGAAATGAAATAGTGTAAAATGATGGGGGCTTTTTAATTAATGTTAATTATTCATATACTCTTGCATAATTGAATTAAACTCATGATCATTTAAATTGCTTTAGTTTATGCTTTGAGATTGTATAGGTAGATTCTCATCTTTATCAATCACGATTAACTGTTCATAACTGTCATACTCTTTATTCATCTGATTACCATATCAAACCGGGCCCTGACCCGTTCATACTTCTTGTTGTGCATGAATTTCATATCCGCTCATGTGCTCCGCCGCAAGGACGCCCGTTCTGACTTTCCTATTTCGGTATTTTTGGGGATCCGTGATACTTTGCGGATATTACGGGATATGTTGTGATAGACGCCTTCATTTTTGTATCCTAGCTATGATCGGGTTGTTTACTCGGGTGTGTGGCCCAAGCCATTGTAATTTTCTAATGAAATGTATTATGTAACTTAAATTAAACTATTGTATATTGTTGTAAGCGACTATGGACCGACAGCATATTCGATTCCCGTATTGTATATTTGTTTTTGTTGTAATATAAGTTCTTTTGGGTTTCCACTTTCGTTTTAAATTGGGTTGTTTAAATTCTTTCTTTAACTTATAAAATAAAATTTTTTGCAACCCATTTTTCTAAAATATAGGGTGGTTATCCCGCATACTTATTATATTGTTGTAATGCTAAGAATGATCCATCTATGACTCCTGTTTTTATTTGAATATCGGGCTGGCCACCCCTTATTTCGATGAGCGGGTTGTCACAGATGGTATCATAGCGTCAGGTTCTAGAGTCTTTAGGATCTATGCGGACCTTTCACGTTCTACCGTAGCGTTCTTTGATACAGAGCTTAATGTTAGGACTGCATTGTTGCCTATGTTTGCGATCTTCTGCAAAATAGATTGTTTTATATAGTATTCTAGTTATATTGTTTCTTCATCTCAGATGCCGCCTAAGGGAGTCCGCCCCGCTAGAAGAAATAGAGTTGTAGAAGAGGAGCTAGGTCCTCCACCGCCGCAGCAGGGAACTATAAATGCTACTGAGGTAGCAAATATCGTGTCCCAAGCGGTTAATGATGCTATGACTGCCGTGGTTCAACAATTGCCACCAGCCCAACAACCAAGGGCTCCGGATGTACAAGCTCCTACTGATCCTTCTCCATGGGAGAGAGTTAGGGAATACTTTTTAAAGGGCCATCCCCCGGAAATTCAAGGAGGTTTGAACGTCATAGTAGCTAATCAGTGGAAAAAGGATATGCAGCGCCATCTCCGAATGGTGGAGTGTAGTGAGGAAAGGAAACAAACCCTTGCTACTTTCAAACTCGTTGGAAATGCACTACATTGGTGGGAGTCGATGACTACGCCAGAGCAGAGAGATACCATGGCCATTAATGATTTCTAGGATTTATTTGAGCGAAAGTACTTCCTTCCCGTAGTTCAAAGGGAAATGAGAAGAAAGCTTCAAGATGTGGTGCAAGGTGAGAGATCAGTTGCGGAGTATGAAGAGGAGTTCACCCGATTGGTAAGTTTTGTACCGGATGAGGTGACTCCGGAGGAGAGGAAAATATCGAAGTTCATGGGAGGTTTAAACTGGAGGATACGTCAACATTTGCTAGGTAATCCAGCTTTGCAAACTTTTGGGGATGTAATGAATGCGGCGTTACTCCATTGTCAGGAACATCGGTTGTATGTTCAAGGTAGCAAGAAGGCTATAGTGTTGGGACAAGCGGGAAAACCTGGAGGCAATGGGACTGGAGGAGGAACATTTCCTTCGTCCCAATCTTCGGGAAATAAGCAAAAAAGAAAGGGATTCCTAGAAAGGGGACTCGTTAAAAAGGCAACATTTTGGTGGGTTTAATGTGGGTGGCAGTAATGTTAGGCAGGGCCAAGGTACCCCGTAGCAGCAACAACCAGGTAGAGGTGGAAATGGAGGTAGAGGCCATCCGGGTCAAGGCTTCGGGCAGTTTAGAAACAATAGTGGCTGAAGCCCAGAGAATCTGAAAAATCGATGTTTTCAGTGTGGATATCCGGGCCATTTCAAGAAGTCGTGTCCTCATGTGATTGGGGGATAGCTTCCTAGGATCCCACAGCAACCCCAGGCTCAGTTACCGCCATAAGTACCTAATCCGGTTGTCCCTCCACAATAGGGACAACTACAGTATGGGCGTGTTTATCATATTCAGGATGCTATGCTTCCTCCAGCTCCATCGGCGCCGCCAGATATTGAGGGTAAGTTTCTCATTCAGGGGCACATGGGTCGTATTTTGTTTGATATGGGTGCGACACACTCATTCATTTATAGGAGTTTTGCTCAGACTACAGAGTTGATTAAATCTACAGAGAGTACCTTCACTAATGTTGAGTCTTCTATGGGTGATGGTTCACTCATTTTCTTTGTTTGTAAGAAAATAGGAATTAATCTTAGCAACTTGTGTTTTGAGGCCGATTTACTCGTCCTTGACATGGTCGGGTATGATGTAATCCTGGGTATGGATTGGCAAGTTAAGTATCATGCGATAGTAAATTACTATGGGAAAAGTATAGTTTTTTCCATTCCGAGGCAAGAAATGTTTTTAGTGATTATGCCTCGTTTAGAAGGATGTACTAGAACTTACTTGTATTATATCGCGGAGGAGACTTCTCGGGATGTAGGCGTTTCCTTAGATTCTATTCTGGTGTTGTTTGTGAAGAAAAATGAAGGTTCTCTCCGGTTGTGGGTTGACTACAGAGAATTGAATAAAGTCACCATCCGAAACAAATACCCATTGCCTCGGATTGATGATTTGTTTGATCAACTTAGGGGAGCATCGTACTTCTCTAAGA
This sequence comes from Sambucus nigra, assembly GCA_949130495.1. Lineage (NCBI taxonomy): Eukaryota > Viridiplantae > Streptophyta > Magnoliopsida > Dipsacales > Adoxaceae > Sambucus > Sambucus nigra. The sequence goes on from OX422215.1 coordinate 252,880,999, forward strand.
TAGATTTGAGGATGGGGTATCATCAGTTGCGGATACGAGAGCAAGATGTGTCCAAGACTGCTTTCTTAACAAGATATGGGTCCTATAAATTTTTGGTTATGCCTTTCGGACTAACCAATGCTCTTGTCGTGTTTATGGACCTCATGAATAGGGTGTTTCGAGACTTCCTGGACCAGTTTGTCATCATGTTCATTGAAGATATTCTAGTGTATTCTCAGACAGAATCTGACCAAGCTAGTCATTTGTCGTTGGTCCTGTAGAGGTTGAGGGATCACCAATTGTATGCCAAGTTCGAGAAGCGTGGTTTTTGGGTGCTGGAGGTACAGTTTCTGGGTCACATTGTGACATCCCAGGGTATTTCGGTGGACCCAAGTAAAGTTGTTGCGGTGAGGGAGTGCGGTCAACCCACGACACCTATCGAGGTTCGCAGTTTTTTGGGTTTGGCGGGTTATTACCGCCGGTTTATCAAAGTTTTCTCTAAAATTTCTAGCCCTTTGATAAATTTAACCCGGAAAGGGGTGAGGTGTGTTTGGGATAGTTCTTGTCAGTCAGCTTTTCATGAACTCATGGATAGATTGAATGCTGCTCCAGTCCTTGCGTTACCAAGGCCAGGATTGGAATCCTTAGTCTTTACCGACGCATCTTTACACGGATTGGGAGGTGTACTACAACAAGAGCAGCGGGCTATTTCTTATGCTTCTCGCAAGCTAAAGCACCATGAAAAGAATTATTCGGTACATGGTTTGGAACTCACCGCAGTAGTTTTTGATTTGAAGATTTGAAGGCATTATCTCTTAGGGGAGAAATTTAGTCTGTTCATTAACCATAAATCGTTGCAATATTTATTTTCACGAAAAGATTTAAATATGAGACAATGCCGGTGGTTAGAGTTTGTGAAAGAGTATCAATTTGACATCCATTATCACCTGGGCAAGGCGAATGTGGTGGCGGATGCTTTAACTCGAAAGCCCGAGGGGGAGTTAGCGGAGATATGGAAAGCCAAATGGAAGGAGCTTAGTCAGGAGGACGCGATTGTTAGGGCATTTATGTCGGTGTTGACCGTCATGCCTACTATTTTGGCAAGGGTTGTAGAAGCCCAAGGAAGAGACAAAGTTTGTCACGATCGTATACGTCAATTATTGACCGAGGGAGCGAAATCCTACTCTATAAGCTCGGAGGGTGGGCTACGTTTCCACGGGAGACTCATTATCCCGTACGAAGATGATTTAAGACGGGCCGTGATGACAGAATCTCATGGGTCTAGATTTTCAGTGCATCTTGGCGGGGATAAGATGTACCAAGACATGCGCCGTCAGTATTGATGGTGGGCATGAAGCGGGATATTTCTGAGTTCGTGTCCCAATGTGCTACTTGTCAATTGGTAAAGATAGATCATCAGCGACCAATGGGTTTGTTGCAACCCTTGAAAATTCCGGTGTGGAAGTGGGAGAGTATATTGATGGATTTCATCACAGGTTTGCCAACGTCGCAAAATGGTCACGATTCTATTTGGGTTATCGTTGATCGTTTGACTAAGTCGGCACATTTTCTACCGATACGCACCGATTATAATACTGCTCATTATGCCCGGCTATTTATTACGGAGGTTGTTAGACTCCATGGTGTGCCAGTAAATATAGTCTCCGACAGAGATAAGATTTTTGTTTCCCACTTTTGACGAAGTTTCCAAGAAGCTATGGGAACCGAATTGAAATTGAGTACTTCTTATCACCCTCAAACAGATGGGGAGACAGAAAGAGTCAACCAAATGTTGGAGGATATCCTCCGAATGTGTGTTCTTGATTTCAAAGGTGGTTGGGAACAATATCTCCCTTTGGTCGAATTTGCTTATAATAATTCGTACCAATTTACTGTTGGGATGGAACCCTCTGAAGCACTTTATGGCCGGCCTTGTAGATCGCCCACTTGTTGGTTGGAGGTGGGAGATAATAAGTTTCTTGGACCTGAAATGATCCAGGATACTTCTTCCAAGATTGAACTCATCTGGAATCGCATTCGAATAGCTCAAGATCGTCAAAAGAGTTACGCCGATGCGAATAGAAGTCATATAGAGTTGGAAGTTAGGGATTAAGTCTTGGTGCGAGTATCGCCAATGAAAGGTATAAAGAATTTTAGGAAGAAAGGGAAGCTTGCGCCGCGCTATGTGGGACCTTTTCCCGTTATTGCCAAGGTAGGTCCAGTGGCGTATCAACTTGCCTTACCGGAACACTTACAACAACTTCATGATGTGTTTCATATTTCCTCTTTGAAGAAGTATAAGAGGTGTGAAGGAGCCCTTTGGCATATTCCTTTAGAAGATATTGATTTGCAACCCGATATTTCGTATAAAAACGACCGATTGTAATTTTAGAGCATGAAGAGCGTAGATTGAGATCACGGGTAGTGACCTTGGTGCGTGTTCAATGGGGTCATCACGATGCCAAGGTATCGACATGGGAACTTGAGAACTATGTGCGGGAAAAGTATCTGCATCCCTTTATATAAGGTACGCCTGAATTTTGAGGGCAAAATTCCCTCATAAGGGGGGAGTATGTAACAACCCCCGCTTTTGAGAACTTATTTTATATTAATTTACTGTGTGAAGTAATTATATAAAATGTTGAGAAATGGAGTAAATATTAATTGCATGAGTTGGAAGTTAATATTTACTAGATTGTTGAATATTTACTGTATGTGTAAGTAAATATCATCATGTTGCGTTTTATTGTGTTATATGTTTTAAATGACATTTATGGTTTAAATGAACTCGAAACTTAAAATGATTTATAAAATTGCCGAACGCCAATTTAGAGGGCGTAGTTAGTCCCGAAATCTGTGAGATAATCAAAATGAGTGTCATATTGTATTTTTATGTTTCGGGCACTTTTGACTGGTTTTAACGTAAATGTGTAGTTGCGAGTCATTTTAATGTGGTATTAACCATTTAAGTTGGGAATTAAGAAGAAAGCCACGATTTAAGTCTTGCATTTCATTTATTTCTCTTAAGTGTATTTACTAACCTAGAGATAAAGAGAGAAGAAGAGAGTTGTGGAGAAAAGAGAGAGATTGAAGATTAAAGATTGGAGGTTGTTGCTACTACAAGAAAATCTGAGATTTCTACCTCAAGGCAAGTTTTCAACTTCGTAATATATGATCTAAGATGAATAATTTGTATTGATTATTGTGAATTGATTTTGGTTTAACAATTTTAGGGCTTTAATGGATTTGTAGGTTTTGAATCCTTGAAAGTTGATTTAGATATTTATTGGTGTAAATCATAGTTGTTAGATGCATTTATGATTAGTTGGTTGCCATAAATGATATTGGTTTGGGTAGAAATGAGTTGGGGGGGATTTGGAGTACAAAACTCCATAGCCAAAAGTAGAATTTCTGGGTCGGGCGAATCGATTCGCCCCTAGCGAATCGATTCGCCATAGGGACAGCTTACTGGTCTGAGTGGACTTAATCGATTTGGTCTGTTCGAATTGATTCGGTAATTATGAAGAAAGTCAGGTTTACCTATTCGAATCGATTCGGCTAGTCCGAGTCGATTCGCCCGAATCGATTCGCCCGAAGAAATTACCGACTCTCAAATAGTGGTCAATGAAGTCACTCATGTCTATAAGGCCAAAGGCGACAAGGTGGCATGATACTTAAAAATTGTATAATACCTCATAAAGAGGATACCTTTCTTTTGCATCCGAAGGTCCTTATGGACAAAAAATTCATAGGTTGACCATCTTTCACGTGTACCTTTATTAGATAGGACTGTTTATTACTTTAGACCAACCAAGTATCACTCATCTACAAATCAACATTATTTAGGTCGATCAGATCTCATATCGGACATCTCCCATCAAGTCCTACTTCAAAGATGGTGTTCTGATAAAAAACAAGCTTCAAATAAGATGAATAAATTCCCTAGCTTCCACATACTATATGGAAAATGGGGTATTGTTAAAAAATGGGTACTTCTTAGCACCTTAACGGTGGCTTGGCCTGACAGGTGCCAACTATTTCCCTACAGGTCTCCACAAAAGTGCACAACCCCAAATACCTTTGTCTAAGAGGTATTTTGGCAAAGGTACTTTTGGACAACATTGGGGAAGGAAGACAAGGATCTGGTCCAACATTATAACAAATGTCAGAGGTTCTCTTTTGTTCCAAAGTAGCCAGATGAGAAAATGTCTCTGATGATACATCTTTGGTACTTTAATTAATGGGGTGTGGATTTGGTAGGATTATTCCCCCACAGTAATGTCCAAAATAAGTTATGTGTTGTGTCCATTGATTATTTCACCAAGCTAGCTAAGGATAAGGCCTTATCCACCACCACCGAAAAGAAGACTAACAACTTCGTTTAGAAGAACATCATATGTTGATTTGGCTTGCCCAATGCTATCATCTCAAATAATGGAAAACAGTTTTACAACCACACATTTAGGGTGTTTATCTCAGATTATGGCATACACAACTACTACTCTTCTCCAAACCACACATATGCCAAAGAACTAGTTGAGGTGACCATTCAAACTATCGTTCAAAGTCTGAAGAAGATATTGGAAAATTCTAAGCGGTTATGGGCAGATGAACAGATGAGTATCTTGTTGAACTACAAAACCACAGTCAGCGGCCTGATAGGATAAACTCTATTCTCCCTAACCTTTGGCACAAAGGTAGGGATCCCAATAGAGGTCTAAGTGGCTATGTAAATCTCAAATAAGTTCAAACTATGTGCTAATAATTAAGGTCTGAAAAGATCTTTAGATGATCCAGAGGAAAAAAGAGAAGATGCCTTAATCCCAATGGCTGACTAAAAATAAAAGACAACCTCATACTCTACCAAAAAGATCCGTCACAAAGAATTGAAAGTGGGGTACTTGGTGTTTATAGAAGTCACCATTGTGATATGGCATCCAAGCAAAGGGAAGTTGGGTCGCAAATGGGAAGGCCCATATGCGGTGACCAAAATTACGAGGCCAAACTATTATTATCTCAAAGGCCCATATGAGCTTCCTAACTCCGGAAATGTAAAATACCTAAAAAAACTTCCAATGATGTACATTGAAATGATAGGAAAATAATTTTTTTACCCACGATGTTTTTATATAGGTGTTCCTGAAGAGTTACAAGAATTTTATCCTTTGCTAAAAAAATATAAGGTCTATGTATCCACACCATGAGTTTCAAGGATTTCATTTTTGGAACTAAAACTTAACCTAAGGTCAAAGAACCCAAAATATAGAGTTGAAAGTACTTGAGCCTTGGCTATAGCTTCAGATAAGGTCTAAGGACCCAAACGTCAAGTTGCAAGGAATCCACCCTTAGCTTAGGTCAATAGTCAAAGGTCTAAGGACTCAAAAAAGACTAAAGGTATCACTAGGATTTTCATCCTTATTTCCATTCAAACCAAATAGGATCCCAAGACGCACAAACAGTCAGCTCAGTGGCTTTTGTGCTCCTAAAAGATAAATTTTCAAAAAGGCGAAGTTATACAAATATGCAAAAGCCTTAGAAAAAACTTGTTAAACCTCATTTTTGAAAAATTCCAAGTGTCAAGCATCTCTTTTAACTACAGAATTCAATATTTAGAATAAAACTTCCTTTTTTTTGAAAAATAATTGGGGTCTAAGTATTCAAGTGCAAAAAATTTCCCGATTTTATAAGCAAAGGTGCAAGGCCCAAGGTTTAGAGGTCTTAGGACCCATTGTGGATCCTTAAAATGTCCTCCTCATAGGGGATAAGGTAAAACGCTTTTCAACTCAGTATGACCTTAAAAATCTCAAAGTTTAGGGGTCTTATGACCTATTGGGGAACTTCAAATTCAAATTTTACCTAAACTTTGAGGTCTTATGACCCTTTGTGGGGCTTCAAGTTTCAAATTCTCCATGTTTAGAGGTCTTATGACCAATTATAGAACTTCAAATAAAAATTTACCTAAGTTCAAATGTCTTACGACCAATTGTGGGGATTCAGGTTTTAAATTCTTAAATATCACAAGTCTTATGACCCATTGTGGAACTACTAATTCAAAACACCTAAGCCCAAAGGTCTTAGGACCTATTAGAGGATTATGATTGAAAAGATTTCTAAGTTCTAAGTTTTCAGGACCTTAAGAAAAAATTGTTTTATGATAAGGATTTCATCATTGCCAAAACATGTTTTAAAGTTCTTAGGACCCTTTATGGAATAAATTCCTAGTATGAATTTTAAATTTTAGGTCTTATGACCCTTAAAAATTATATCTGTTAACCTTTATACCCAAAATTTTGGGGGGATAACTGCTCGTACAAAAATTTTGGGCCTTCGGTCCTAAAAGATTCTCAGGTGTTATGGCACATTCATAAGCTCAATCATGGCTTAAAATACAATGCGGGTATGTAGTAGAGGTCTTAGGACCCTCAAATCAACTTCGAGAAACATGTTGTTAAGATTATTTTGCTTTACTAAGGATTCTTAGGGGGGTAAGGTTACATTGTATACTGACAAACCTCAAAGCTATCAATGTTATGCAAAAAAAAAAATTACCAAGGAAAAAATGAAGCAATTGTGAAGTAAAGAGAAACATTACAACAAGAATTAAGTATAGTAAATCAATACAAATGTCAAAAAATTCCAAAACCAACTAATTGTCATGAAAAGATAAGGGAGCAAGGGGTTATGTAAAAGGGCTTATGACCCAAAATTTTAAAAAATAAAACAAAACATTACATAAAGCCTTGTTAAGGATTGACATTGTTGGGGTTAATAAGAACTTCACTTTTGTGGGGAGGGGGGGTTATTGGTGCTCCTTCTAGCTTCTTCTCTTTCTAGGACATGGGATGCGGAAGCTTCACCATCATCCACATCACAACTTCTTTCATCATTTGAGATATCTTCACTAAATCGAGGGGGTTCAGTGAACAACCAGATACATTCACATTAGGAAAGATCTTGTGGACCTTTACCTTAAAAGACTCAAGCCTAGAGTTACACTTATGGAGGAAAAATTTCTTAAATGGATAAAACTCAAAATAGGAGTCTAGTTTTTCTTTCAAAGTGGCATAAATATTTCCTTGGAGATCAGTGTGCTTCACCAATACCTTAGTGTACTTCTTACACACATCTTGTCCTTATGAGGTTAACTAGTCCTTTATAGCATTGGATCCAACACATGTTGCTTCAAAATGCCCTTGTTCTTCTCCTTCTGAAGAAACTTATTCTAAGAACTTTCAAGCTTAAGGGTCTGATCCGGGAGGGCCATAGCGTCACTTTACACTCAATGTAAGATAGAGTGTAGGACTCCTTAACATTAGGTAAAGAGTTTTGATAAGCAACTAAGAGTGAAACACTATCTCTAATTGTCTTCTCGTTAAGAATTTTTCCATGCTCCAAAAAGGTGAACTTGGACCTCAGCTCTACTCTTTCCCTCTCCAAATAAGACAACTTTAGCCACTGATTGGAAATGATCTAATTTTGTTTTAGATGGATAAGGTACCACTTATCCGATATATTGATGGCCTTGTTCCATCCATTTTGTCCTTCTATAACATCATCTATGAGTGCCTCCATTAAATTCTCAACCTACAAGAAAGGGAGAAAAATATGAGAACAAGATAGATCAAAACAAAATCTCCTAAGGAAAAGTCAATAAAGATGAGAAAATACCTTTCCTAGTAGATGGATGAGCTCTTGAGCATTAGAAGTGACACACCCTTGCCCCTCAGTTTGGCCACTATCTCCAAATAATTTCTTTTTGCAAATAATGGATCAAATCCTCAATACAAGCATATGATTTAATTTTTTAAGTGGAGGGGTGTCTTGAATACCTCTACACCCAGGGAGTCAACAAATACTCCCTCATAATAACAACTATCCATTAGTGTCGTCCATAGACATCAGCTGACTCCTTCAAACCCCCTCCCTCTTAGAGGAAACCACAATCTCTTTCCTTTTGGTACGGGGATCACAAAAAGATTCATCAAGTTTTGAGGCCGATGGTGCGAGTCCATTATAATAAAAGGAATACTCTTGGTTTTCCTAAAGGTCCCACCTACCCTTGATTCGACTTGCAATAAGGGTAGGGTTTTTATGTTCTCTAGAACTAATCCTTCGTCCGAGCTAGTACTCGGATTGGCCTCCTCTACCATCTTGACTCCAGGAAAGGTATGGAAATTTAACACTTGGTTGTATTGGACATATTCTTCTTACTGATGGCATCCTTAGTACGGGTTTCTTTGGAAAACTTCCTAGCCATTATCCATTCTTCACATTCCTCTTCTAGATCATAAATAAATCATAGTTAGCTATAAAAAATAAGAAATGAGGAAAATAGTAGGAAAATGAAAGGCAAGATAGGTACAAAGGGAAAAGTCAGACTGAAGAATAGTACATAGGCTCACTATGGAGGTAATAAACTCTTCAATCCTTGGCGAGAACTTAGCCTTACTCTTAGGCTGGTTTTCCTCACCCTAAGAGGCCCCAGGAACCTCAGTGAAGACCCTATAAGTTTCCTTCCTCTTTTAGGTCATAAGGACAAAGGACTCAGATCCCGGTGTATCCCCAAACATGATTTTTAAAACAACAGAGGAATCTTCAGAGGTCAAATATTTGAGATGAGGGCCCAATCCACAGTTAAAGAGACGCTCGGATATTATAAGGATTTTAAAATAACGGGGGAAGCTTCTAGGCCTCAGTTATCATCTACATTTCATCCTGAGAGTGCTCATTAACCACTATAAAAGAAAACTGATTATTAGGACTCTTGACAGAAGTTAATAAATAAACTCAAGTACAAAAGGCAAAAGTAAAATATAACTTAGCCACAACTAGAGGAGTACACCAGAGGGTAGGTCAACCAATTGTCTCAAAAAGGTCATGGATTACCCAAGTTCTACCGATGAAAAAAAAATTCTCATTTCAGTTCTTATGAGTGTTATGCTTGTCCTTAGTAAGGACCAAAGTGGCCCTAAGATCTAGGTACCACTGTAAAAAAAACTAATTTTTAAATATGATACTCTAGCCATTTCAAAAGGTACTCTATCCATCCCAAATACTTTTTGGGACAACATTTGGGATAGCTCAAGGTGGTCTTATTAGACCCCTATTTTTAATACTTTTTTAGACGGAAAAAGCCATCCCAAAAGGGTTTTTTGAGATGGGAACTAAGAAATCTCAAAATCTCATCGTTTATGGGACCCTTTTGACATGGAATGGAAGCTGACATTTAAAACAGTGTTTTGAGATGACAACAACTATTGTAAAAGGGTTTTTAGAGATGGTAACTAAGCCTTCTCAAAGGCTCATCATTTATAGGATACTTTTGATTTGGCAAAGAAGCCATCTTTAATAAATTTGGTGCCAAAATTAAAATTAAATCCATTCCAGCATATAATACATTTCAGAATATATTAAAAAATATAATACATTCCATGCTTTACATATTTTACAACATATCTTTTATCTTTTATATACTCTAAAATGTTATACAGGCATTAAAGACTTCTCTTCATTCGGTGTGTCCACGTGACACTAAACTTTCAAGGCTATTTTCTCTTCCCACTCTCTCGAACTCACCAAACGTTCCCTTTCATCTTTCTCCAATCTCTTTGACTACTTATCCTCTTTAACATTAACTTATATTTATCCGCTTCTTTCATTTACCTTGATAGCTGTTAATTTATCAACGCTTGAATACTCTTACATACCTCTAACTTTTATTTTTTATATGAACCCTCCGGTTTCAAACAAGTAAATAAATATTTTGTATCATTCATTCCACTTCTGAACTCTCTTTATATAGGTTCTAAAATTTGTCATTCTCAAACATTCGGGTTATTTATTTATTCACCATGAACGATTTTATCCCACTCATACAAACCTTAGCCGCTTGGTAGTTTGAAGCTCCATTGAAGTTCTCTTTGTTAGTTGGTCATCAATGACCGAATAACATGAGCCGAGGGGCTGTTGGGGAGGGGGCAAGGGCGGGAAGAAGAAGGGATCGAGATTAACCATTGATTGTTGGAAGCCGGTGGAGGCAAGGCTGGCGCTTTCGGAGATTCCGTCACCGTCACCCGTGAAAATAGCAAATGTACAGTCTAATTAGTACACCAATAAAGGTAATATGTTACTTATTGCAGATTATATTCTCTTCAATGAAGTTGTGCGGGATTTTTACTTCAATATATCGCAAGAAATTCATAGTTTCAAAAAACGGCCGTTACGTAACGATATCTAGAGTTAACGTTTCGGATACACACCGATATATCGGATTAGACCAAATTCACACTCGTACCGCGATACGTATTCGATACGTAACGGTTAAACCGTTTCAATCCGTTACTTTCCGTTACAGTTAGATGTTATTCAGTTTTTTGTATGGAAAAAAAAGATGAAGAAAAACAGAAACAGTGTTCAAACCGTGTGACTCATCTCAAAGAAAAAGTAGACAAAAAAGAAAGGGACAAAGACAAACCTCTAGGCTGGGGGTGTATAGCCTTAGATTAGATAGGCTTTGTTCGACAGGAGATTCCCATCATCTTCCCCTTATTTATTTGTGTTAAGAAGACTCATAAAGACCCATTCCATTTTACACGGTTACAAACCCTTCCATTTTTTCTTCCTCTCCCTCCAAACTATTTCCCCATCGTTGGCGGCGGCATATCAGGAGGAGCACAGGAAGACGACAGCATATCTCAGTCTCTCCAGTCGGTGCCGGAATCTCTCATTCTCGGATCAAGGTGAGTAAAAAAATTATTGGTATGGGTTTTTCTTTTCAACTTGAGTCGTAAGAGAGAGAGAGAGAGAGGAGAGAGAGAGAGAGGGGGCTTATCAAATGTTTTATTTGAAGTGAACAACAACAAACCCTCATCTCATCTTGTTTTTAACGGATGAGATGAGGTGACATTTGCACCCAAAAAATAAATTGTCTAAAACATGTGTCAAAAAAATGTTAAAAAAAACATTCAAAATATTATAAAAGTTTATCCAAAAAAAATATTTAAGTCAATTAAATATTATCATATCTTAAAAAATTAATTATCATTCAAGTTAATATGCGTTATTATTTAATATGATATTATGTAGCAAAAATATTGTCTAAAAAAAACTAATAAAAGTATCAAAAATAATAAAATTCTACCAAATAGATTAGAATTTTTTTCGTTAAAGTTTAGTACTTATTATTACGTTTTAAAAATTTATTATTATTCAATTTAATATTAAGTCAACTTATTATTTTTTTTTTCTTTATATAAATGCATAAAAATAATGAACTTCTTGGAAGTCAACTTATTATTATTATTCAATTGTTTTCTATGATAGTTTAAAAAAAGAAAATGCCTCGTGGAAGGATAGAGGAAGATGAGCCGGAGATCGCCCCAAGTGGGGATATTTGGTGGAAATTTGCTACTCCAGTATTAAATAATAGGTTGAAATTAAATTGCAAATTATGCGAAAGAGAAATAAATGGTGGTATAACTAGACTAAAACAACATTTAGTTCATGTAAAAAAGAGAAGTAAGAGGGTGTCCTAACGGCACAACCGAAATTAGGGAGCAAATGATGAAACATTTTCAAGGAACAAAAGCAAAAAAAAAGAAGAGATAAAGTCGCTCAAAAGGTAGGAGTCATTGGTTATATTAGAAATGAGTATGGGGTGATGGCTTTGAGGGAATTGTTGTTTCAAGTGATGATTCAAATTCCGAAATGACCATGACAAGAAATATGAGTAGAAATAAATATAGGGAATGAGAGCAGACACAGAGATCTTAATCAAATGGTGGGTATGATGAAACTGAAAGTTCAAGTAGAGGAATGAGATGGTAAACTTCATTATGTATAAATTGTCTATGGTTTATTAACAGTACGGTTTATGGTACCGGTTACTTTTGTTGCAGATTTTTTTGCTATTTTTGGATTTAGAAAATATGATGCTGGCCTGTTCCTTTACCTTCTCTGTTGACAGTTTTGATTTGAAATTTAAGTTGTTCTGTTTATAGCGTTAAAAAAAACGATTTTATCCCACCACTATTCACCTTAAAAGGTATACAAACAAACAAACAAATTTTACATTATTAGTTATGTCCCATAAATGATATGACCTTAATTATTTATGACGAGATGAAATCCGTTGCTTGATTTTTGTAAACCCAATTTCAGTCACCTTTTAGTCACATTGTGGGAAAAGCAAGAGTTGGCTTCATACCTGGTTGGTATCTTGATTGACAAATTTGAGGACACAATATCAATCACCGCATGGGTGTGAGGATTGTGCATATTGTGTTACGTGAAAAGAGGGGAGCACCTAAAAATGAATAAATGAGATGGGTTTTTGTATGGGTGTAAGAGGGGCATGTGAGGAAGTAGATTGTGACAGAATATGATAGCTAGGGAGAATATGGAAAAGAGGAAACAAACCATGGTAGAGAGAAGAAAGATGGGAGATTAGGGATGGGGTGGAGTGTATTTTGGAGAGATAAGGTGGTGAGGTTTTTGGTGGGTTTTGTTCTGTACTGGAAGTGAGAGAGAGACAAAAAGGACGGTAGATACTATTTTAGTATTTTGGATTTGCAGTAGTGGGGCAGGTTGTACATAGATTAAGTGATGGTGTTGGGTTTCTTTCTTTGTTGTGTCATTTGTCTTTCCCCAATTAATTAGTTAACGAAAAAAAATATACTTTTTTGTAGATGCTTTTTTGTTTAAATTATTTTTATAAAAATTGCTCTATTCACGAATTAACTAATGATTTTACATGATCGCTTGTTGCCTTTTTTTCCTTTCAGACTCAATTGACATAATAAGTAATTACTATATATTGCATTATTATACCTATAATATTACGATTCTCACTCCATAGTCTTATTAAGTGTGAGATAATTCTTCGGCACATATTTTTTATTTTAGTAGTAAGGAAAACTTATCTTCTCAACTCTTTTTAAAATTTCTTTGAACCTTTAGTTAGTGTCTATTTTAATATTTTAGGATTGTATGCTTTAAGAATATGCTTTAACAATATTTGATGTTTATCATATATTATGATTGAAATTATGAAGATGTATAAAAATTTAAAATGCATTATTTTTAAATACATTCGTGCATAACAAAACTTGTTAAAAACAATATTTAAAATCTTTGGAACCCATTTCAACATATATAACATACAATTTTCCATTCAACTATAACTAGAGTTCACATAAAATAAAATATCTCTCTATATAATCAACCATTCCAACATTGTTTCCACCAACCTAAATGAAAGTTGCTTCAATCAAAACATTAATGGTTGTAAGAAGTTTTTAAATATTTTACTCATATCATTAGAAAAAAAATTCAAAAAGATCCATTTACTCCTAAAATAAAATGATGTCGGTAAAAAAAATCATGATATTGAAGCATACAACCTCCAACAAAATGACGCCAATGATTTGCATTTACACAAAAGGTATCCACCTAAAATAAGATTTATTGGTGGAAATTATCTTAAACAAAGAAGAATTTATTTTACTAGTTCCTACAGATGACAATCTTTAAAAACATCATCAAATTTGTATATCTTCATGTTAATTACCTTTAAAAGCACTTAGTATTTTTAAAAAAATAGGCAGAGTCTCCTTTATTTATTCAAAAAAACTAAACTGCTCAAACATAAAAATTAACTCAAAACAACTACATCAATAGTGACAACATTGTAAACAAGTAACTTGAAAAGAGTAAATATGAGTTATTATTTAGTTGCTATATGTAGTTGAGGTGCTAGAAGCATGATGAGGGATAACATTCTAAAACAAATGGTGGCTTCAGCTAATATATATACATGATGCGCTATCTGATGTACATATAACATACAAAATCAAGTGAATTACACAATAATAAAATTGAACAAAAGAGTAATCACGTTAATTTCACGTTAAAAAAACATGAATTTGTAAAAGGGTTAACAAATATATCGTCACAAAGTCTAATGAAACATTCTAAACATAATCAGAGAGTTTAATACTTAATTTTAAATTCCGTATTAACCAATGGGGATAATGCACTAAAAGTAGGCGGATGGAAAGAAATTAAAATTATTGATAATCTAAAAATTAAAGTTATAGAGTACATCATTACATATCAAACATGTGGTAGGCATTAAGTTGGAATAGTTTCCTTTATCTCTTATTTATTTTTTCACTTAATTAAATCACATGCCTTAAATAACAAAAAAACAACTAAAATTTACAAACACAAAAAATGTTTTTAAATTACTTATGTTAACTGTTTCTATTGTCATTCTCTTACATTTCTACGTTAATTGAGGACTTTTGTACAAGATAAATCACGTCTTCTACATTCTTATTATATAATATGTTAATTATGTGATAGAACATGTACAGGGTGTTTGAGGTTATTCTTTGGGGGCTTATTTTTTAATCCTTTTGTTAACATGGGGCGAGACGTTAAACTATTTAACCATGTTATACGAATTTATGATGTAAATAGTTACCGCTTGTTTCACATATACGACATTAATGATTTAATTAAATAATTAGGCTCAAGGGGAGAGTTATTGTTGAATTTGTCATCGAGAAAGGAGATGGTCTAATGTGTTCTCAAAAATCTAGTGGTGAAACAACAAAGACTGCCACAGTTCTCTCCGTTGATAAATTTAAAATCTTTTTTGCAAGTAACTTGTTTTTTATTGAGATGGTAAGAGGCTCTAAAGACTCTAAATATACATTGGAGAATAGTCATGTGCTATATGAGGCTTGACTACCAGGAGTTATCAGGAAAAAAAGAAAGGAAAAATACTAATAAATGTGAGTGTAGAGGATAATGTATGCTATTCGCATCAATTACTAGTTGATTGATTATTAAACATATATTCAAGATGTTTTAGATGGTTATTCAGCTCTGCTGATGACAGGTAACTTCGCAAAATTGGTAAGGTAATGAATCTTCAATTCATCCTTTTAAATTATATATGTACTGATGTGAACACAGAGGAAGAAACTAGCACAACATTTGTATAAATATAGTAATCTCTCTCTTAATCTTCACTCTCATTCATAATAATTTATACTTGGTTCCAAAAGGAAGGCAAAAGGCCTTTATTTATACTAACACTATTCATGGAGAGAGAGGCATGTCTACTAAGTCACAGTTTTTATGAAGATGGAGTGTTTCCATGGGTACAATTAAGCTACTAGTCTATTAATATTTTTCGGTGACATACATGTAATAATTTTACATAAAAAGATTCCTTCATGTTTCCACAAGATGCTCAATAAAAACAATGTTTCCATTTCGTGAGAACTAAATTTATCCCACTTGGACATTGCCTTAACAATTTCAATAGGGTAAAAATATGTTCATAAATTTATCCAAGAACATCAACATTCATGATGCGGCTTACTTTTTCCTTGAATACGCTTTGCTTTATTTAATTTCATCCATGCTAATCAGAAGACAAAGGATGTGCCCCTTAAACCATCAAGCTTGATCTTTCTTTTCATTCAATTTGAATTTTGGATAGAAATCTAGCCTTAAGGACCCTTCGCTCGCCCGCGAGAAAGTCCAAAGAGTCAGAGCAAGGCAATGTTAATTGGCATACTTCACTAAATCAGTCTATTTTTTTCCGGAGAGGCGACTCTGATCTTCACGTTACGAGGGCGCCCTAGAACCAGGACCCAATCGACAAGGAAAGGCTACTGAGCCACTTGGCTTCGTTCGCTATTAGTTGATCTAAAGGCTTTTATGGTTATTGATTGCACTAGACTAGAAAGGACAACAAACACACAACTTCCACCCTGTTGGCTGGCTTGTATATGTGAGAAATTCACAAGAAAATTTTTTTTTAAGAGGTCCAGCCGTCAGGTGCTGCACTCCCCACATCCCCTGAGACTGAAGAAGTATGAGAACCATCGGTGTTGTTTGGATTGGAAGTCCCAATCATCATCGGAGTCACTCCATTCATGATTTGGAAGACCTTAGGCTCCTCCCTCTAGCTAGGAGGGTGGTCTACGATCAGAGCTGCACTCTCCTTCAGGTATTCTTCTTTTAGAGTTAGTTAATAACGTCTATAGGTTTCAGAATTCCTTAAAGCGGGAGATTCGCTCCGCTCCTACATCCCCCTAGCTACAGTAAGAAAAACCTCAGGTAAACCATTCAAGAACCTAGCCTTCACACATACAACTGCACTAAACAAGAGGTTTAAACACTACAGGAAAGAGAAAGCGAATTCGCTCCGCTCCTACGCTCTTGGCCTTGCCAATTGTGGGCTGGATTTCCTGGTTGTTAGATTCCACAGAAAATCATTTTTGGGTTGTGTATAGTTCATTATGTTTGGATTATAGTTAGGCACATAGTCTACATAGAAGAAAAGTAAGTTTCAGTTTTGAATATTTTATGAATTAAAAGACATACACGACATGGCATTGAGATTGGGTATGTACCCTCCATTTTCTCTTCTTTATTTCATTTGATCAAACACCATGCATTCATAATGACATGACGAAAAAAGGTAATTTGTGTGAGACAAACAAAATTCAATTTATCATACTAAAATCATATTTCTATGAATAAGTAGATCATACTTAATAAAACCATCTGGAATTAATGTCTAAACCTATTAAGTCATCTTTATCATACTAGTTAGAGATATTCCATATGGTAATTATAGATGACACCTCCAGTTTCACTTGGTATATATAGATATGGGCTTGGTGAATTAATGTCTAAATACATTACATCATGTTTTTGTTCATTCTCCCATTTTTATTAACACTAGACTTTAATATACAACCCAATTTTTTTCCATTACATCTTATAAACAAGATTATAGATTATAAGAAGTACAAAATATGATACAAACACACCTATACATAAACAGACCATGAAATATAAACCCACTATTCCTAATTACAAATATGCAATACAATGATTTTCATCTCTAGTTAATCATACTAGGGCATAAGTTTTTCGTTGTTTGCTGATATGGCATGAGTGTATATATGAGGAAAACTTTGTTAATTAAGATCGTCTCCTTAGGGGGACATCACTATGTCAATTAAATGGCGTTAACCTAAATTTAGCATTCTCGTATACATGCGCAATAGTTCTAAATCATTGTAAGAAAAGAAGGTGAAAAAAACCAAAGGCTCATGTTCCTTAATATTTTAATTTTGATTAGATCTAATATCATCAATATGTTTTACTAATTCTAGACAGTAACAGAACCATTATGTTTTTGTCTTATAATGAAAGCCTCATATTCTCTCAATTCTTCATAACAATAATAAAATCATCATGTTTATGCTTTTTAAGGAAAGCATACTTAATAGATTTATTTTCGGAAAATTTCGTTAGACCTTGTATGTTGATAGTCTTTTTATTGCAATATTCTAGGGGCATAAGTTCAATACAAGCCAAATCATTTTTTATCAAATCTTTTAAGGTACTTGAAATATTCTAGGGACATAAGTTCAATACTTTCACACTTTTTAGTTTGTCCTATTGATTCTTAGGAAGGAGGGGAATAAAAGGCTTAGGTGAGGCCATATCCGCAATTCCATTTGGCAAAGCTCCACTAGTCTGCTCATAAATCCCATAAATTCCCAAGTATGACTCTTACTCAATTGGCAATTGAGACAGTGTATTCAATTTAGACAATATATAATTGGCCAAATCGTTCATCTGAGCAGTGGCCACTAGGAACTGCTCAGAGAGCACACCACTGCCTAACCCCGATTTTTGCATATGATGCAAAGAGATCAATAGAGACTATGCCGCATCGGATACTGTAATTTACATGTCACTCACTAGAGCAGTGGCCATGAGAGGCTGCTTAGAGATCAAAATAGAGTCCAAACGAGACTACACAACACTATCAATTAACTAACATAAACAAAAATATCAAGAACTTTAACTAAAATTCACTCAAACAAATATAAAAATATTATCATAAATTAATTTTAAAACTATACTACAATAATCAATTTAAAATCTAGGTTTTCAATTGGCTCATCTGTTGGATACATTTCAATATAATATAATATAATATTTTTATTATATTAATTGATGTTTTATTTTAAACTTTAGTTGTCAATATTTTATTATATTATTTGGTATTTTATTTTAAACATAGTTTGGGTTTTATTTTTAGAAGGAAGAGACATGAGCAAATGGGTGTGAAAGATATGAGAGTGCTCAAAATTCCTTATTGTCCCACATTGGAAGAGTAACCCAAAAAGTAGTGGTATATCAACTAAAGTACAACTAAGATTCTTAGTTGACAAGTCAAACAAGAGGCTATGATCCTATGCATTGCGGTGGTGCTTAAGCACCACCAATCGCGACACGCGGTGCACGAAAAGACGATTGGGCGACTTAGGGCGCATTGCGCACTTTGACGCGCACTTGATCTGAACCGTTAGAAGAACTCGTAGCGTTCCTTGTAGGGGATATCCATTCGCTTACGATGAACGCCTAATCTGAACCGTTAGATCGAAGCTGTTCCAAACAGACATGATCCAACGCTTGCTGAGTCGCTTCATGAAGAGCTGTGACTGTTAAAGAACAGTCACAGAAATGACTATAAAAAGAGTTCTAGGGGTCTGTTTTGGACACCGAAAATTACTAATTTCTCCTCTTTTCGTCCTCTACCGTTTGGCATTGTCATATTACAAATTCAGAGTGTTCTCGATTTGATCAAACAGTACATAGTTTGAATCAAACAAACTGCTCATACAGTGAATTGTATCCTGAAGGCAAATTCTATAAAACCCATTGTGTACTCGTGGTTCTGTCTCAACCGGATTGGGAGAAATTTTGCCTAAAAGAAAGCGTTCCAAGAATGTGCCTTGCAGAAATTAATTAATATATTTCGTTCTTTCAATTTCAAATATCCACCAGTTTTAGGCAAAATCTATTCTTATTACTCCACTCAAATGGAAGGAACAGTGGCACAATCTATCCAAGTCATGACTCAAGACTTAATCCGACTCGACCGTTTTGATGGCGAAAATTTCACCCGTCGGCAAGAGAAAATTATGTTCTTCCTCACATCACTAAAACTTGCATACATTCTAGATGATAAGCTTGAACAAATTCCCGAGCCCACACCCGAAGACACCGAAGAAATAAAGCAAAAACGTGTGAAGAGGAAAGAAGACGAATTTATGTGTCGAGGACACATCCTCAATGCTTTGTCTCAAACTGTTTATAGCGCTCATCGAATGATTCCGACGACAATTGAATTATGGAAGGCTTTGGAGACAAAGTATCAAAACGAGGAAGCGAGCAACCGTAAGTTTCTGATTTCAAACTATACGAATTTTAGAATGAATAATGACAAATCTGTCGTTGCACAAGTACATGAACTCCAACAAATTTTTGGTGACCTTAAAGCCACTGGAATTAATCTTCAAGATGAATTTCAAGTAGGGGTGATTGTTTCAAAACTTCCATCCTCTTGGAATGGCTTTAAGAAGAAAATTATTCACGATGAAAAGACTTATACTGTGGAATTCCTTCTTCGTCACCTTCGTATTGAAGATGATGATACTCGTACTCGCAAAAATAAGGATGAACAAGGTGAGGGTCATTCAAAAGCCAATATGGTTGAGGATCAAAAATCCAAGATTACCAAAGACTCAAAATTTAAAGCAAAGAATGATTCAAAATTCAAGAGCCAAGGTGCAAATAAGAAAAATAAGGGAAAATGTTTCTTCTGTGACAAACCGGGCCATTATTCTCGAGAATGTCGTCTTAAAAAAAAATAAGGGTCGAAGGAAACCAACAATGTTGAAGATCTTATTTCTACTGTATGCGAAGAAAATTCAATTGATAATGGAAGTGGATGGTTGATGGATATCGGCCCAACGGTCCACATATACAAAGACATCTCTTCATTCAAAACATATCAAGAAATTTATGGAAAAGAAGTGAACATGGCAAATAATCTTCGCACCAATGTAGTTGGAAAAGGCACAGTGGAATTGAAGCTAACTTCTGGAAAGAAACTTACTCTAATTGATGTACTTCATGTACCAGATATGTGTAAAAATCTTGTGTCTGGGGACCTTATTAATAAGAGAGGTTTCAAACTAGTGTATGAGTCTGATAAGTTTGTCTTGTCTAAGAATGTCCAATTTATTAGCAAAGGGTACTCTTATAACGGCATGATCAAAATTAATTTAATCAATGATATTAATTCTTCTTATATGGTTGAGTCTATTTATTTATGGCATAGTAGATTAGGTCATGTGAATTATAAAAGTATAAAAAATATGACTAATCTCGGCTTAATCTCGAATTGTAAATTTGATAACCTTTCTAAATGTGAAATTTATGCTCAATCGAAGGTAACTAGAAAGTTGTTCAAATCTGTTGAGAGGACATCTGAAATGCTTGATCTTATTCATAGTGATGTATGTGATATGAAGAGTAATATGACTCATGGTGGAAATAAATATTTCTTAACTTTCATTGATGATTACTTTAAGTATGCATATACATATTTACTTAAAAGTAAAGATGAAGTTTTCGAGAAATTTCTAATTTTTAAAGCAGAAGTTGAAACTCAACGAAATCGGAAAATTAAAGTCCTACGATCCGATAGGGGTGGTGAATATTACCCGAGTGAGTTTATACAATTTTGTAATACTCATGGGATAATCAATCAAGTTACGACGCCTTATATGCCACAACAAAATGGAACGACGGAAAGGAAAAATAGGACTTTAGTTGAAATGACAAATGCAATGTTAATCAGTTCTGGTTTACCTTTTGTCGACGTGGGGATAAGCGATTTTATCCGCATGTTATATTTTAAATAGAGTTCCATTTAAAAACAAAGGTGTTACACCATACGAATTATGGTTTAATCGTAAGCCTAATCTTAGACGTCTTAAAGTTTGAGGATGTCTTGCTTATGTAAGAAAACCCGAACCTAAAAGACCTAAACTAGGAAATAGGACTTACAAATGTGTTTTTGTTGGATACTCTAGTAACAATACGACTTATAGATTTTTAAATCTTAAAACTCAAGAAATCATTGTGTCGGTAGATGTGCAATTCTTTGAACATCTAACAAAGTTTAGTACTTTGAATCAAGGTTTAGAAAATAATAATCCGAATGTTGACTCCTCAACTTTAGAAGAAAATTCACAATCAATATCTTCTTTGAAACAACAAATGATGTTGAACCGCGAAGGAGTAAAAGGCAAAGAAGTGAAAAAAATATTTGGGCCTGACTTTGTTATTTATTTAGTTAAAGCCTTAAAGGGGATTTAAATGAGACTAAGAACAAAACTAAATTTGTTCTTAATGTAGAAGATGAACCGACAACATTTCATGAAACGGTAACATCTAGGGATGCTGTCTTTTTGAAAGAAGCAATAAATGATGAAATGCACTCAATTTTGTCAAATCAAACTTGGGTTATTTCAGATCTCCCCTCCCCCCCCGGGGGGGGGGGGGGGGGGGGATGGGCTAAACCTATTGGGTCCAAATGGATATTTAAAAGAAAATTAAATCCGGATGGTTCTATAAATAAATTTAAGGCAAGACTAGTTGCTAAAGGCTATAAGCAAAAATATGGAATTGATTACTTTAATACATATGCTCCTGTTGCTCGAATCACTTCCATTAGGATATTAATATCTCTTGCTTCTATTCATAATTTGGTTATTCATCAAATGGATGTTAAAATTGCATTTTTAAATAGTGATTTAGAAGAAGAGATTTACATGGAACAACCCGAAGGGTTTGTCTTGCCTGACCAAGAAAAGAAAGTGTGTAAACTGGTTAAATCTCTTTATGGCCTTAAACAAGTTCCTATGCAATGGCATGAGAAGTTTAATAATATTGTTATATTCCATGAATATAAAGTTAATGATACCGAAAAATGTATATATAGTAAATTTGAAAATGGTGTTGGTGTTATTATTTGCTTATATGTGGATGGTATGTTAATATTTGGGTCTAATCTCAAATATGTTGAAGAAACCAAAAGGTTTCTTTCATCAAAATTTGATATGAAAGATCTTGGAGAAGCTGATGCGATTTTAGGAATCAAAATTGTGAGAAAAGAGAATTCTTTAGCGTTATATCAATCTCATTATATAGAAAAAGTTCTTAAAAGATATAATCATTTTGAACTTAAGCCAGCTACTACACCAGTGGATCCTAGTATCAAATTATTGAAAAATACTGGGTGTGCTATGGACCAACTTAAATATGATAGTATTATTGAGAGTCTAATGTATGCCATGCATTGCACTAGACCAGACATTGCTTATGCAGTGAGTGTATTGTGTAGATTTACAAGTAATCCAGGACAAGAGCACTGAAATGCAATTTCTAGGGTACTTAGATACCTGAAGAGGACTTTGGATTATGGCTTACATTATGTAGGATATCCATCTATTTTATAAGGATATAGTGATTCAAGTTGGAATAATCTTGAATCAAAATCCAAGTTAACTACTGGTTGGATTTTTACGCTAGGAGGAGCATCCATCTCTTGGGGAACCAAGAAACAAACATGTGTATCAGATTCAACAATGCAATCTGAATTTATAGCCCTAGCAGATGCATGTAAAGAAACATAATGTCTTAGAAATGTGTTGTATGATATTCTTTTATGGAAAAATCCATCTCCTTCTATTATGATAAGTTGTGATAACTAAGCCACAATTTATAAAGTTTCGAACAAAACTTAAAACTAAAAATTTAGACACATTAGTCTAAGGCATTAAATTATAAGAAAATTACTCAAGGAAGGAGTAATTACAGTCGACTATATTAAATTAGCAGATCCTGTGAATAAAGGTCTAGTTAGGAAGATGATATATATAACCTCAAAAGGAATGGGACTAAGGTCTATTAAATAACACAACTATATTTAATGGTAACCCAACTCATATATTGAAAATATAGATAGAGTTCAATGTGGTACAAAAAAGTTAAATTATAGTTATGGAACACTAGGAATTTTATACAAAAGTTCCATTCCTATGTGCCTAGTGTTGGTTTTATGCACGTTTGAGGATGAAGGTTACATCTTATTAAATCATATAAGTGTGACTCACAGAATCACTAAAGTTGATTTACCTATACGAGTGTCGAAAATGTGGCCGCTTTCTATGGAATCAAGACCGATCCTAAAATCCTCGTGAAATCAGGATTATCACAAGGTCATAAAAGTGCATGCTAGAAGAACACTTATAAACTCAGAAATCGGTATGTGTGATAGTTCCGGGTAGTCTCAAATGGTCCTTGGTTCAAGATACGTTCACCACAACACCTTGATGAAGCTTTGAATTATTTACACTATATGGAAGTTCAAGTCCGAAAGACACTTCTTATTATGTACTAGATTTTAGCGATATTTCCAAAAGTTATTTATTGTCATTTTGTTTTGCTCTCTTGTGTATATTGAGATTGGTGGGGGAATGTTGGATAAATTTCAATATAATATAATATTTTTATTATATTAATTGATGTTTTATTTTAAACTTTAGTTGTTAATATTTTATTATATTATTTGGTGTTTTATTTTAAACATAGTTTGGGTTTTATTTTTAGAAGGAAGAAACATAAGCAAATGGGTGTGAAAGATATGGGAGTGCTCAAAATCCCTTATTGTCCCACATTGGAAGAGTAACCCAAGAAATAGTGGTATATCAACTAAAAGACAACTAAGATTCTTAGTTGACAAGTCAAACAAGAGGCTATGATCCTACGCATTGCGGTGGTGCTTAAGCACCACCAATCACGACACGCGACACGCGGTGCGCGAAAGGGCGATTGGGAGACTTAGGGCGCATTGCCAACTTTAACGCGCACTTGTTACATCGCATCGTCGCTTGGAGCATGGGAGCCTAAAGTTTTGATGAGGTAAAACAGATCAACAATTGTGATTAAACATTCCAATCGAAGGGAAAATCTGAAATGACTTGATCTGAACCGTTAGATAAACTCGTAGCGTTCCGTATAGGGGATATCCATTCGCTTACGATGGGACGCCTAATCTGAACCGTTAGATCGAAGCTGTTCCAAACAGGCACGATCCAATGGTTACTGAGTCGCTTCATGAAGAGCTGTGACTGTTAAAGAACAATCACATAAATGGCTATAAAAAGGATTACAGGGCTTTGTTTTGGACATCGAAAATTGCTAATTTCTCCTCTTTTCGTCCTCTACCTTTTGGAATTATCATATTACAAATTCTGAGTGTTCTCGATTTGATCAAATAGTACATAGTTTGAATCAAACAAACTATTCATGCACTACATTGTATCCTGAAAGTAAATTCTATAAAACCCATTGTGTACTCGCGGTTCTGTCTCAACCGGATTGAGAGAAATTTTACCTAAAAGAAAGCGGTCCAAGAACGTGCCTTGCAGAAATTAATTAATATATTTCGTTCTTTCCATTTCAAATATCCAACATCATCATCAACCTCCTATCATCTCAATCCAACATGAAAACTAATAGTATTAGTCATTAACCAAGAATTATCAATTTGCCGATACTATAACTTGAATGCTCAGGATTCTATCAAATATTTAAACGCCAATGAACCCTGTCAAATACCGATAAATAAAAAACATTTGATTGCCATGAAAAGAAAATAACTATGATATAAGGCAAACAAAAATTATAATTAATTTTTATTATTAAAAAAAACTCCAACTATCCCAATAACCAACTAATTACAGCAACTAGACATCATATTACTTTTTCATTACCCTTTATTTCATTTTAACAACAACCAAACAAGAAAATTTACAATAAATATATAACAAAAACTAATTTGATGTCTTTAACCACAAACCACATTTTTTTAAACCCTACCTAGCTAGACACCCATCCCACCATAATCCCACCACAGCAAAAAAGAAAGAATACCACATACCCAATCTTATCAAATCAACCAGCGATGAGGGCTAGGGATAGGTCTAGGGATAAAGAGAGCGAGGGGGAGGCTAAGGAGAGAGTGAGGGCTGAGAAAGTGTGGCTAGGGAGAGGAGAGCAGGGTGGAAGGATTTTTGTCCGGGTGAATAGATGACAGGGGTAGGGATTTTGGTTTTGGTTTCTTTTTCCTTATTTCTTGTTTTCATAGTCTAATAGAAGAAGAGGGGGTGAAAATTGTTAAAGGGGGAACCCGAATTTCATTTTAGCAGTATCATAAGGTACATTGTTTTGGACGATTACTGGTATGAAGTCCCATTAGTATTAATTCTTAGGATGGGCAACGAAATGGGTTTTAAATACTAGTAGTTCTTAAGAACACTAATTTTACCCTTCCCAAAAGGTGTGTTTTAGGGATTTAAATTTTATTCGTCTCAAAAGGCCCTATCTTAAAAGTACATTTGTTTAGTGTACTTCAACACCATATCCTTTGACTTCTTTTGTTCCTTGACCCTATACAACTTGAAGAACTAAGACGAAGTAACATAATGCATAACCCTGATAGATTACCTAAAATCGAAGATAATTTCCATAAAATATCTCCAAGATTTAGACATGCCATGGTCTTTAAGATCCTCAACACATGTGTTGTGAAACTATGGAGAAAAACCTTTTATTAGGCTTTTTATTGGGCTGCTCTAACCCTAGAATGACCGAGGTTGAAATATGATAGTTTTTTCAGATGTCTACCAAGTCTCGCTCAGTAATCTAGGAAGCCAAATAGGCCCTACCAGAAAAGTTAGGGATATTATTCCCCTGATAGTGGAACACCAGTGTACTGAATGGGATAGTCCATGTAGGAAGGAGAACTAAGGACAAAATTCTCATTTCCTCGATTTCGTTCTCTAAGAAAAATGAAGGGAAATGCAAGGACCAACTAGAGATATGGGCTTTCAATCCAAGACCTTTCTATGGGAAACATTTTTAGCAAACATGGTTGGAAAGATAAGGTTTTTTTTCACTAGAGAATTCTAGAGAGAGAATATAGGCAAAGTGAATGGTGAAGGGTTTAATCTAGCCTAAGGAGATCTTTTATAGTCCCGAAGATATGACATTTTAGTCCCTTCATCCCCAAGGCTCATCCCATTAATTCTTCTATCGACTTGCAACTTTCTTTCACTCTTAATCTAATTATGATTATTATCTCAATGGTTAGTAACGACCTTACTACAAACTTACATAATAGATAATTATTTCCCCTTATAATCCTTACAAGTAAATAGAGGGTGCTACTGATGATATCCTATATCACCCTTGGTATTACAAAGGCTCTTAGTCCCCTCGATTTCCCTCAGGCAGGATTGAAGGTCCCATGGCTTATCTCTAACCTAAGGAAAACCACTAGTTAGCCCCAGAACTCTATTTTCCTAAAAAAAATGTCATCACACTATATCATACTTTAGTCTTCTACTCCTCTTAAAATGAACATTCTCCTCAACATGTCTCTTTAACGAAGATTAAAGACCACTATACCAGAGTTTCACTATGTCGGATGCCTAGAGTAGACATTTGTTTAAAAAGAAATGACCTCTAAAGGAATCCAAACACTCATCATATACGTATATAAATTCATAAAACATCAAGATCAACCTATGGCATCTCCCGAGATCCTAATCCTCTAGCAATGCTCATGTGATCAGTCTGGCGAAGTAGACAGAAAGAATAACACTATTCCACCTACCGTCGCTACTCAAGTCCCCTTGCATTTAATGCTCATATCTATATTTAATGAACCCACAAACTACCTTATACCACATACAAAACCTTTAGATAACACTTTATCACATTGTTAACCCTATCAGACCTTAAAGGTACCACAACTATGATGTGATAGTCCACTAATTATCTCTCCAATAGTTTTTATATAAATAGGAGGTTGGTTCAAGGTTGAGGATACATAAAAGTCATCATACTTTTTGAGAACCAAGTTTTTTAGCATTCATAATTTTTTATTCCTTATTTAAGCATAAACTTGTATCATGTTTCATTTTCAGTTATCTTACACACTGTACACATTGTCGATCCCTAAATCAATACTCGGGAACCCTTGGAGAATCCATCATTTATTTCCTAAGGTTCTTTGGATATCTTGACCAAAGATAAAGAGGTCTCATAGATTGTAAGAACTCTCTTATGATATAATAGATAATATAACACCCATTTATAGTTGACATAGGATCCTCATCTGAGGTCCGAACCACTATAAATACTCGTGTAAATACGTTGACATTTATCTCCTCTTGTTTATTGGAAGTCCAGAGGTGAGATCTTATGGGTTTTAGGTTAAATACAATTTCAACACCCATCACTTTGTCATATCTAAGTCCATACATTCTCTCAGATAATTTGCCTCACAATCTTTACACTAGATGGTGATACCATATTTGATAGTTAGATTATGAGGGTTCATAACACCTTCACCTTCACTCGTGAATTATAAGCAACCCTCAGGTCTAACACATACCTCTACCATACCAGGATTAAGATCATAATAGCACAATTTCTTTGTAAAGGGAACCAAAAATGAGTCAGGGGCCTCAAAATCTTCACCACTCTCCCAAAATGCTAAGTCACTCCATCGTAGGGGTGGCAATTTTTGACACGACACGATAACCCGACACGAACTCAACAAGAAGTTAGCGGATTAGGGTTGATGATTTCTTGACACGAACCCGAATATGACACGACCCGCCAACACGAATAATAAATGGGTTGAGTTAGTGTCAAACACGTATAACTCGAAACTGACACGAATAGACCCGCTTAACTCGTATTTTATGGATAATATATTAGATAATTTATATATCTTGATAGGAATTCTATAAAATTCATGGAGAATCGGATGATAAAAATTTATGTGTTGCAAGAAGTTGAAATTAATTAAATTTAACTTATTATAGGCCTACGATTGATATGATTGGTTAAGAGAGAAGAAAAAAATATTTTATATTTTACTTAATGGGTTATGCGGGTCAACCCGAACACGACACGATAATAAATAGGTCGGGTTAGTGTTTGTTCATCTGACACGATTAGTTAAATGGGTCGGGTTAGGGTTGACTAATACTTGACACGAACCCGACATGACACGACCCGAACACGACACGATGCACACGAATTGCCACCCCTACTCCATCGCATCTCAGGTCCCAAGCTTTGAGGCCTGAACATCGACATCCCTCCATCTTAGACTTGAACATTAGATCTCGATATGAAGATAACTAACCTCTAGAGGTCACATAACCCCTCTTCCAAGAGGATACTATTATAAAGAATCATATGAACACCTAATGAGGAACCTCTACCATATACATATCCCTTATATGTCAAGCTAAGATCCTGTAACTTCTCTAGTGGGAAGGTAAAAAGGACATTCACTGTTCTACATACTTCCACCACTCACTCTCACTTGGATTGATAAGTCCCAACCATATGAAAGGAACTCATCAACTACCTTACACCACCTGCAATCCTTCCAACCACACTCCACCTCGCTACTATAGTCATCAGACCTCAGAGAGTCCTCGAAGATGATGCAATCTTCTAATTCTCTCTCTCCAAGAGAATGCTTACTTAAGGGAGGCTTACAAATGGTGAAAGACACTCTGAAATCATCAAATCCAAGTAAAATAAAGGGAAAATAAATAAAACATGCATCTACCTATTGCCAAAGATATTACTAACTCATTATCGGTAGAAAATAGAGAGAGTTTGGATTATTAATTACATCATAAGGACCTTTGCGTTAGTGATAAAGGTCACTGTGGCCTTTGAATCTCTTGTCAAAAGCCCACAAGGTATAAACATTGTGAAAACCTTCATTTATAAGAAAATATATAAACAAACACCTTTGTTAGTGGACATTAGATACTCATTTGAGGGATGAACCACTCAATATACTGACCATTCACATTGACACCTCCCGACTAACATGTTTGAGGTCCTGTGGGTTGAACCTATTGGGTCTACGGTCCCACATAATTTCAACACCCACTAATTTGGTGTCGACTATGGGAACAACTTCTACTTACTTGACATACAAACTTTAACTTTATTAGGATAATAACCAATGCCAAGTTATCTTGCTCTTTCAATGTGATGGAATCTCTTCAGAAGGAGCTTCACGAATAACTCAATGTTTTTTTTAGAAGTATTCCTTCAGCACCCATGGTAGGGGAACTAACAAGATCTGAGCATAATGGAATTGGCAAAAACTGTAATCCCCAATTAGAATGGAAAAATAATCCAGATAATGTATCCTGAGTTCCACAATAGTAAGTGCTAATGAGGTTCTGGGTTTTCTAGGCCTTGGGATAAATAGATCAAGAAAATGCAACAACAATTGCAGAAATTCCCTAAAAATTTCAAGATGTAAACTCCAAATGAATGTCCTCACATTGACACTTTTGTGGACTCAACAACTAGCAGTGAGATCCTCTCATTCATAGATGCCTACTTGGGTAGAATGGTATCAAAATAGATCCTACTGATGAACAAAATACATTATTTATCATGAATAAAGTTACATACAACTATACAGTTATTCCTTTTGGATTGAATAATACAGGTGTAACCTATTAAAGGGTGGTATATTCCATCTTTAATGACATTGGCAGTAAATTCATGGATTTATAGTTTGATTATATATTAGATAAAATTATAGAAGCTTAAGACCATGTCCAGAACCTCGGAGAGACCTTTTCCATCCTCAACTCAATTAAACGTGGTTTGAGGGTATCTGGAGGTAAGTTATTGGTCTTTATGATCACCATACGTGGCATAGAGGCCAACCCAAAGAAGATCTAAGATATTCTAAATATTAATTCCCCGAGAGAAGTCAAGGAAGTCCAAATCCTTATTGGGAGAGTTGATGCCTCACCTTTTTTAACTCTGTGACCACGAATAAGTGTTTGTCTTTCTTTGAAATATTAAAGAAGACTTTCCAATGGACTCCAAAGGATGAAAAGTTTTTGCAAAGCCTGAAGAAGTACTTAGGATCTCCAACACTGATATCTAGGACCATCAGTGAGGAATGCTTGTCTGTATACCTTATTTATTCTACTACCAATGCTAGCTCGTCATTAATTCGAGAAGACTATAGGGTCTAATATTTAGTGTATCGTCCTAGCTGAGCTCTATAAGGATACTATATCAAGTATCCACAGATGGAGAAGCCCGATTTCCACCTCATTAACTTAGCCAAATGTCTGAGGCCTTACTTTCAATTGCACACCATTGTGGTCATGAATGATTAACCAATATCCTCAACAAGTCTAAAGCCTTAGAAAAACTTGTTAATTAGTCTGTAGAGGTAGGGGATTTGATATCAAGTACTAGCTATGGAGTGTCATCAAATCTCAGACCTTAAATGGCTTCATTACAGAGTTTAGTGACCCGGAGGAAGCTGAGGAAGAGATCAAAACCTCAGAAGTAAAAACAACCATTCCCAAAGAGCCCAAGCTCAAATTTTTCAGAGAGAGAACCACCAACTTTCCAACACCAATCTTGCATATAATTTCTCTTGCTATCCTCTTTCAATTAAAGGCCTATAATAATGAGGCAGAGTATGAAGCCTTAATGGCATTCCTAAGCTTGTCCATTCCATTAAAAGCAAAGAAGGTGGAGGTTAATAGTTACTATCAATTGGTAGTCAATTTAGTGATAGAATCTATGAGATCAAATGTGACAAAATGGTAGGCTACTTTTTATTTTTAGTGCATGTCATCTAATGAATACCCAATTTCAACACTAGAGGAGTGCCCATTGAAGAAAACTCTGAGATTGGCCATCTTGCATGAGTGTCCTCTTCAGATTAGGTGGATCCAAACGTATTGATTTGGACCTTAGAGTATCCAAGCATCACTCAGCTCCAAATATATATATATTTGAGAGGCTAATTAACAATTAGACTAGAGCATTCCCATCAGGTCATATCTCAAAGATGAAATACTACCTAACGAAAAACTCTAAGATGGGTAACTGAATCTCCAGATATTATATTGAGAATTGGGTGTTACTCAATGATGGGTATTTCTCAACACATCAATGATGCCTCAACCCATCCAAAGATAATTACATCCTCAAATACCTCTATAAAGGTTTTTATAGTGATCACTATGGCCTAAGACCTTAGTCTACAAGGTTTTGAAGTAAGGATACTTATTTCATACCTTAGTAAAAGAACCCAAAAACCTAGTGCAGTGATGTGATAAGGATGGTTGCTTATAAGAAAACAACAATCTCTTACTTCAATAAAAAGTTTTCGACAAAGAATTGAAAGTAAGAGACTTGATCATAAGAGAGGTCACCATTGCTTCCAAAAATTAAAGTAAAGGAAAGTTGGTCCCCAAATGTGAAGGATCTTATATAGTAGCTAAAATAACAAGGATTTAATGCTATTATCTGAAAAATCTAGAGGGATAAAAACTTCCTCTCCCCTGGAATGTAGATCTTCTAATGAAATACTTCCAAAGATGTACTTTACCGTTGAAACGAAATGAAAATAACCTTTTGTCAATCTATGATGTCTTAATATAGTGTTTAATATGAGTTACAAGCCTTCAATCCTTGGCCAAAAGTTCAACCTAAGGTCTGAGGACCCAATGTGAGTTACAAGGTTTTAATCCGTGACTGTAAGTTCAAACAATGGTTTGAGGACCCAATGTGAGTTACAAGGTTTCATTCCTTAGCTCCGGGTTTAACGTAAAATTCAAGGACCTAATAGGAGTTTCAGGGTTTCTATACTTGGATCTGAAAAAAAAAGGTTAAGGTTTAAGAGACCTCAGACAAACGACTTCTACAATTGTAAGTCTTTCATCCTTAGCTCCCAAATTCTCTAAAGTCTTACATGAGCCAATAAGAGTTACAACACATTTATCCGTGGATAAAATAAATATTTAATTCTCTAATGACCCCAAAAAGTTTATATGAATTACCAAGGCTTTCATACTTAGTTCCACATAAAATGACTAAGGTCTAAAGGCCCAAAACAATCAGCCTAAAGTACCTCTTTTGCCTCTAAAAAATGGTTT
This sequence comes from Sambucus nigra, assembly GCA_949130495.1. NCBI lineage: Eukaryota > Viridiplantae > Streptophyta > Magnoliopsida > Dipsacales > Adoxaceae > Sambucus > Sambucus nigra. The sequence continues at coordinate 252,912,966 of OX422215.1, forward strand.
TGCAAAATAGAAGTGGAAAAAAAATGAAGAAACCTTTGCAACAATCTCCCAAACATTTTTTAATAGTTTCAAAATATCCATTCTAAAAATATTTATGGGGTGACATAGAGTTCAAATTCAAAAATCATTTTAGATTTCCAATTTTCAAAACGAAGGTGAAAAACCCAAACCTTTATATGCTTTAATCCTAAGAAAATATAGTTCATAGGTCTTAGGACAATTATGGAACTTCCAATTTTATAGCACGATGCTTTCATCCAAGTGGACTATAGTTCATAGGACTTAGGAGCCATTATGGAACTTCAGTTTTATCAACACAAGGCTTTCATCATAGTGACTGTAGTTTAGAGGCCTTAAAGCCCATTATGAATTTCAAAATTTAAAACTTCTAAGGCTTTAGTTCTTAGATAGATAAGTCAAAAGGTCTTAGAACCCTTTGCGGGACATCAAATTTAAACCTCGAAGGTTTTCATTCATAGGAAAATGTGTTTAAGAGGTTTTAGGAACCTTTATAAAATAGTTTTTTTTACATCTAGAAGGCTTATGCCTTAGTTAATTGTAAATCTGAGGTTCTCACACCCTTAATGGATTTACTTTTTATCTTTTATTCTCATATTTTTTTTTCGGGGGGGGGGGGGGGGGGTCCTAAATGTTCATGTACAAAAATTTTGGGAGACTCGATCTTTAAAAGAACAAGTTACATTTTCCTTATGCTATTATGGTTATAACGTCTTATAATCCATAATTAAATCTTGGTTTGGACTTTAAAGGTTGACACACTTGTACAAAAAAAGTTTATAGATCCTCAGATCAACCTCAGAAGGCTGTTCTTCAACTTTCATTACTTTACCAAGAAATCTTAGGGGGTAAGGGTAATATCACCTACTTGGTATATCTCAGATAAACACGTGTAATAGAAAACATTCCTCGACAAAGCGAAATAGAATGAATAACATTAAATAATAAGTCAAAATTCCAAAACCAAACCACTATTATTGAAAAATTGGGGAGTTTGGGATTACATTAAGTGGCCTGTGGCCAAAAGCAGCAAAACATTTAAAAATGATTTTTATCGCTTAGCTTTAATATCAGTTTCCTTATCAGCTACTACATGTTCTTTTATTAGGGGGCTTGGCACAATCAAAAGAGTAGGGGATTCATTTCTTGGCATAGTTAGAGGTGTTGATGATTCTCTTCTTCTTTAGACTTTGGAGCAGAAACCTCAATAGATTAACCAACACTTCTTCTCTCATAATCATATCTTTCTTCGGCAGAGCAGGGGTCCTATGAAAAGAGATAAGATATGTTAGCCACTGAAAATAGCATATGGACCTTGTCCTTGAAGGCTTTTAAGCCATAAGTATAATTCTGGACAATTTTTTTTAGAGGCTTTAGAGTAAAGACATGAATCAAGTTGACTACTCACCACAGACTTAATCCTCCCCTAAAGATCAACATAATCCACTCCAAGCATAGAGTTATCCTCCTCAAATTTTTGGCCCTTAGACATTAAGGTATTTTACAACATTGATCTACAGAATCTTCCACTTAAAGAGATCAATATTGTCATCCAAATGGAGAAGTTTGCCATTGTCATCTCGAAGAATGAGAACTTTATCTAAGAGACCCTTCATGACCTCCTTGTTCTTAGTTAAGACCTCAACATTCGCCTTCTTAGCGTTATCTAAGGGGTATTCAGTAGAAACAAGCATGGAAGATTTATACTTTATGGCATTTTCATTAAAAAGTTGATTACTCTATAGAGTTGATATAGGACCTCATACCTCCCCATCCATCCTCTAAGGAAACCATATCCATCCTATGATCACAAACCTGCAAAAATTGATCCAATTTGGCTAATTCCCATTAATCAACTGTGGACAAGGTCTTGTTTTATGACCCTTGGACCTCAATGGCACCATCCATGAGCCCTCCTTAAAAGTTCCGCCTAAAAATACAAAACAAATATATGATAGTGAGGAATGTAAAAAAAACACTACTGAAGAAAATAAATTAGTAAAAGCGTACTATGGCAAGAAGATGGACCAATTTCTTTGAGTTGAATAAAGAACCCTATCCCTCTTCTTGTCCACTATCTCAAAATAGTTGGTTCGGTTAATTAATGCTAAAACCACCACAAGAGATCCATATGAGTTCCTCTCCTATAAATAATATGGCATGGAGTATTTATCTACCTTAGAGAACCTCAACCCTCCATCTCTCCCCTCAGCTCGCCCACTTGGTGGGCTTGAGACTTTAGTATCACTTGCCTTTCCCACCTCCTTCAGAGGAGACACGACCACTTCATTCCTTTTTGATGGGGGTGTGACACCCCGCTCAATGAAATACTAGGTGACCAGTCCTATATCAAATTAAAAATGGAATCTCATCTGGTTCATCCTTACCATCACTGTCGAATTTTTTTTAAAACTTACTAACCACCTAGTATTCAAAAGATGATGTCAAAATTTTAATCTTTTTATTTAACAATAACAACCATATAAATATTAATATAAACGATTCACACAAACCATGAATCTAATGCAATACTGAAAAAATCAATAAATGATCGGTCGAATAAACCATCGGTAGAAAACCAACATCCACTAATATAATCCAACAAGGAATAGTTACCAGTACAAAGTTCGACGGAAATGAAAATAGTTGGGGCAACATGCCAGAAAGAAATACCAAGCTGCATCCTACTCTAGGAATGAAATGACTGAAGCGTGTATGTCCAAATCCTGCAACATCCACACCTGTTGCAACAATGCATCCCTGGAACAGATCTTCAAGTTTGGCATCCCTGTGGCTGGATACCTAAAAGGTTTTGAAAATATTTTGCAAGTATGGGTTAGAGCCCAAAGTCCTTTTGAAAATATTTTGCAAGTGAATTAAAATGCAACAATTAAAATGTATGAATTCTCTTCATATTTAAGTTAGTGTCGTACTCCCTTGAGATACATCTCACCGCTCCTCTAAAGTACACACCTAACGCTTTCTTCCTGACCCTCCTAGTTACATCACCCCATATAACTATCCTTGTCATGAAACTCTTTGAACTCTACTCTAACCCGAGTAATTTTTATCTTTACTTCGTAAGTTATTTATCGCATTAACTTAATTAATCATTTCTTAAAATTCATATAACATTCATTAGTTATATAAGTAATACAAATTCTCTTCATGTATTTAATTACCCGTGTATAATTATCTACTCCATTATATACGTAGAACTATATTCCACAATTAATCATATGTTGAATATAAATAAAACCGCTCTTAAAAGCCATATAACATTCACTAGTTATACAAGTAATACAAATTCTCTTCATGTATTTAATTACCCTTATATAATTATCTACTCCATTATATACGTAGAACTATATTCCACAATCACACATATGTTGAATATAATTAAAACCATCATTCCGAATAATACCTCATCGGATACATTTTCTAAAGTGCTTTCTTCCCAGGTCTACTCAGTCCCACCTGAATTTCTGAGACAGCTAGCCACCCCCGAATCAGAATATAGAAATATAAATGTATTGGAGGCAGTCATATTCCCCCGAGTGTGAAGACAATTATCACAATGCCCACCTCTATTTAGATGCTATGACCTGGGGATATATTCGCCCTACTCCTTAAGATAGGGGATTCACCCACATCACGCAACCTCCCCCGATAGCACTAGAGGATATAATTCTAAATAAATACCTAGTCATCGGTATTTATGAGGACACAATATATATATACTATCACACTACCGTATATATATATATATATCTATATAATATGGGACAATGGTGTTATGAATAGTAACTCATGTATGATAAGACATGCATGATAAACATACATGACATTTTATGTGTTGCATGCATACACATGCATGTATGCATGCATACATACATACATACATTATTATTTTATTATTAAAATATTTAAAAAAATAATAAATTTTTTAAATATTTTTAAAAAAAATTATTTTTTTATTTTTTTTAAAGTTTTTTTCTAAAAAATGACGGGTTATTATGGACGGAGTTTTATCACGGGGACAAATTTATTACCGTACCCTCGGGCACGGGTATCCGCTAGTATATATATAAGGAGCAATGGTGTTTTTACTATTCATAAGTTTAGAAGACAATTAATAGTTGAGATTAAATGTGGGTGTTTGCATCTAATGGTTTCACATGAGGCCACGTGGGGCTACAAATTTGTAAAACATATCACGCTCTACCTCTCTGACAATTTTACCTCGAGCCTCACAATATCTCACCCACCCCACTAACTGGTCCTCGAACACACAACCTACGTCTCTCTCAAACATACAACCGTTCTTTGAATGTTTTGAGAGGAGAGATAGGGTTTGTCCAAGTTTGAAAGAGTTTCCTAGATCTTTTTATTTTTCTTCTCCAATTTTTTTAGCCCAATTTTCTTTGCCATGACTTCTCTCTTAGGTATCATATTTTAACGTCTGTATCAAGAAGCACGGAACCAACCAACCACCACCTTAAACACCGGATGCCTTTCGTTTTCCACCATGAACAGAGGAACCAACCAAAGTTATTTTCTCCACTACTTGGATTTTCTTTGGGTTGGACTTCTCTCTCAGTTATATAAATGGCATTCTCTCAGGTATTTATTTACACTTTATTTGGAGGAATTTACTTATAGAGGATTTGGGGAGGCAGTGTGGGGTTTTAGCATTTCTTTCTCTGTTTGGGGAAAATAATGTCATCGAGATAATGCTTTTAATATGCTGAAATCCAAATGTTTGGCAAAATGTCTAGCGAATTCCTATTGTATATATTTTCACAACCTTTTGACATTGGTTCAGTAGACAATCAACCATTTTGGTAGGATTAATGTATGTTGTTTTTCCTTTTTACTTCATTAATATTCATTTCTCTCACAATACATTATGTTTCGTATCCTCAAGCACAAGGAAGTAATATGTATACATTAACATCATGAATATAATTTGCTACCTTTTTCTTCAATGATATTCAATTTTTTCTCATTTATTAAACTGTGACTCATTTATTTAGTTTTTTAACACTTGATATTGGGCTAAGATTTAGACATTTGTGTGATTGTTTCCTATAGAGAGGTAGGTTTTATTAACAAAAAAAGCTAGGTTTTTACTTTGTCGTATAATATGGAGATTTTGCACTAAATTCTGTTGAAATTGTATGTTTTCTTACTTCATTAAATTTAAGCATTATGTTGTGTTTTAATATTGGTTTTGAACATTTCCTGAACAATGTTTACACATGGTGTTTTACATACAAGGTGTAGATAGAATGCCTCAGTATACAGGGTGTTTGACATACATGGTGTTTGATAGAATGCCTCAGTCCTTTATTTAATTGTCTATTAATATGTGTCAATTTCAATCTTTGAGTATGAGTATTGAATTAGGTTTCTACAATGTAACTATATTTTTGGAAAGGGTTTAAAAAATTCTAAGGATATAAATATAGAACTTTTAGCTTCCATAAAATAATGCTCTATGATATATTATTGGTTAAGGGTATAAGATTTAGGATGTACAATTTTATACTTTTTATGATAATTTTTTACTGGCTCTGGGTTTTACATTCCTCAATAACTTGTTCTTATTGTGTTTCATGTGCAAGTAACTAGAGTAAATGATGGCTTCCTATGAATTTATACAGCACCACGAGTTGCATCTTTGGAAAATTAACAATAACAATGTTAAGGTGAAACTGTTAGTAGTATTTTTAGACTTGGTTTATTTATGCATTTAAATTAATTTAGTATCAATTTTTTTTTTTGCAGATTATAAATTTTTATTGGTGGTAAGTTCTAATGATAGGATCTGGAACTAAAGAACTTATGTTGTTTTTCTTTTCTTACTTGGTTAGCCCTTGATCAATAAAAGTGGAAAGAAGGCCAGGAGATAAACACTACTATCTCTTTTGTATGTCTGTTTATTTTAAACTGAGTTATATATATATATATATATATATATATATATATTTGTATACCTATTTTTTTGAAATTTTATATCTATATGCACACATTTTAGGTTCGGTTGAGGGAATATTTTCGTATGCAACTTTTTCAGAAGATGTCATTTGTTGAGGGAGATGTAGGTTGAAGTTATTAGGATATCCCATTGCTTAAGTACACGAGATTTTTTTTTTGTTTCTATGATGATGAAATATCCACATTCTTCAAGCCGCTTGCAGAGAACTTCACATTCATTCAGCAATTTCACATTTTCAGTATTTGCATGATCCCATCTTTTCTTTTCCTTCTGTAGTATCCTCTCCACATCTATTTTTTTCTTTCATAAATTTGCAAAGATCCTGCTTCAATTGGAGATGGGAACCACGAAGAGATTTATCATCTTTAATGAGCAGTTTAACATATTATTTTGATATTAACTATAACTTTTAATGACGTTTCTGTAAGTTATCAAGCTGCTCCTTAGCAACATCCAACTCATGCAGCACCATTTCATTCTCCTTAATGATGGTTACTTTTATTCACTGTAAATGTACTTTTTCATCCTATTCAGAAGTCAATTTTAACTCCATCTCCAAACACTTTCTCCCCAGTTCTTCCAAATCCCAATGCATTTGAGTAAATCTTTCCCTTTCAATGAGAATAGCTTGCTGCAGGTTATCTTTGCCACTTTACTTAATTGTTTCAAGTTCAACTTCTAAATCGTTGACCTTTGTATTGAGGTACTATCTCACAACAGTTGTAAGATTGTCTAATCATCTTAATAGTCAAGTTTGTGCTCTTATATTATTCATTTCTAACTCTGAGTTATAGTTGCTGTTTAACATTTAATATTTTAGCTAATTACGTTTAGTGACTTGATCTATTTGTCATATGGACAATAAAGTTACTGAGATCATCATCCTCAATAGATTTAAAGTTAAATATACCCCTCCCAAAGATCCTATCATAACTCCAGTTCAATGGATCCCCCCTCCTCTACCTTGGGTCAAACATAACACTAATGGTCTTGCCAAGGGGTCACCTGGACTTGCTGCTAAAGGAGGTATTTTTAGAGATTGCAATGGTTAAATGCTTGGTGCTTTTGCAAGAATATTGGAACTCAAATTTCCTTGTTTGCAGAGTTTGAAGCTATGATCACTGGCATTGAATTAGCTTGGTCCAATGGATGGAAAAACTTTATATTGAATCAGATTTCTCTTCAGTTGTGGCCTACATCCTCAACACCTGTTACCACTCTCCTTAGTCCATTATTACTAGATGGAGCAATTGCAAGTTTTGTCTTGATCAAATGCATTTGTTTTTCACTCACATCTTTAGAGAGGGGAACAAGATTGCTGATAAGTTGTCCCAAATTTGTGTCTGATATAATGACTTACAATGGTGGTCCTCACCCTCTCCCACTCTAGCCCCCTTTATTTGTGAAGATATTTCTCAAAAACATTTTTATAGATTTAGACATACATAATAGTCTTTATTTGCTTGCACTCTTTTGGCAAATGATTTTTAAAACCCCCAGTTTTACTGTGATGCCTCTTAAATGTGCTCAGGTCTTTTTGGCTTTTTGGCTTCAATGGTGCAGATTATTGCATATAGTTCCTCTATAACTATATTTGTGATGTAGACCTTTTCTTCCCCCTGCACATGAAATATGTTGTTTGAGCCCACATCTAGATGCATTGCCCTTAATTACTCTTTTTTTGCAGGTCTCCCCTATATTCTCCATGCTTACACACATTGCATAGGCTGCCTACTGCAATACTTCTGCCATGCTTGACCGCTAGTGTTTGAACTACCCCTGACTCACTCACTACCACCATGGTATCTCGAGGCACTGCTACTTTGCCTTTTGGACTAATTTCCTCTTGTTGTTATATGCTGTCTTTGTTTTTAGTGATGACTTATCCCTCACTGATACGATGGTGCTCCACGGGTTTGTCCGCATTTCCCCTTGCATCACTTTGTGGACTCACTTTTCTTTTGTGGCCCTTTGTTGCTACTGCTATAAGCCTAGATACCTTCACTTGGACTAACTTGATTCAGTTGCTCACATTCAAGTGTGTTTCAAGTCTTTCCACATTTGCTTACATCATTTGGAGAGGACTATACTATATGAAAATGTATGTATAGGACATTATGACTGTTTTAATATTTGATTATCTTCTTACAGTTGACGAATTTATACAGAAAGCATTTATGAATCAAATTAAACATTTTGTTTGTCCAAATTTTTTAAATTGTTTACAATTATGTGTTGTAATTTGTTTTTTGACATAATAGGTTCGTACCACGGTGTATGTATGTATGTATGTATGTAAATATGACGTATGGTCCAATCAATGACGTCCAGTTTCAAAAATTTGCGTCGTGCCTTCAGGCATGGGCATACCCTAGTGTGTGTGTGTATATATACACATATATAAAATTTGATCTCGGCTTTACCGTGTACAAGGTCCATAACACTAGCCAACATATTCCCGAGTCTATGGTCCAACTCTAATTTGATTAATTTATCCATTAATTAAGTTAATATCTCCCTGAGTCTATGGTCCGACTCTAATTTAATTAATTTGCCCATTAATTAACTTAATATCTCCTCGAGTATATGGTCTGACTCTAATTTAATTAATATGCCAATTAATTAAATTATTATTTCCCCGCGTCTATGGTCCGACTCTAATTTAATTAATATGCCAATTAATTAACTTATTATCTCCCCGAGTCTATGGTCTAACTCTAATTTAATTAATATACTCATTAATTAATTTAATATCTCCCTGGTGTCACATAACCAATGTACCCATACTTGCTCACCTGACCCGAATTTCCATCTCTTAGAACGTACTCCTCAAAATTCCATTATAAAGAGAACACTCCTAATTAAATAATATTTAATAATTTATCATATCATCCTATAATAAATTATTTCATCTATAAGCTTTAATTAATTAATCCCCTATTAATTAATCTATTATGATGGCATCACTCAACCAAAATATTCGGACACCCCCTTCGTCCATAATATAATATCCCCAAATCAGAGGTTTTTAATTTACTCAATCTGCCCAGATTTTTAAAATGCCGTTTTGGAAAACGCGTATTAAAGAACGAAAGTTAGAAAATTCCATTTTCTAGAGGGCTTGGCGGACATAATCTCCATTAACAGTTTCTGTGAAGCTTTCTACCCAAAATTATCCACTAAAATTCTTACGAATCAAAACGTATCCCAATAACTTGATTCGTAACATCCCCAAATCAAAACCAAATTTGTACTAACCCAATCCAAAAATCATTTGTATAAAACCTACTATGATATGAATTGAATATCACCAATTTACATTGAAGCAATTTGACCACTTGCCTTATAAATTCGTAGTGTCCGATTATACTTTGGTGTAGAGATCGTTGTGTGATAAAGAACACCTTCCTTGTTCTTCCTCTTTTGCTCTCAAGAGTCCTCCCTTTTTGTCCCTTATGTTCTCAAATTTCTCCCAAATGAGTTATGGATTCCCATAACTCCAAAACTTAGATTTTTATCTCCAAATGCCGATTTTAATCATATGAGCCTGAGTGGGCTCGGTTATGCCCAAAAATATCCCGTGACCCATTTAACACCCCCGGCTACACTTTTTCGGCTATCTCAGCCCATCCGGACTTAACCGTGCACTCATAATTGACATCCGAATTAATTTACAAAAAAGTCCTTATCTGACACCCAACTTAGTCTATATCCGACTTCAGACTGAGATAAATAAATGCCACGTCATTTATACACGTTATGACGTAAATAAATTATTACTCTTCACTTAGTAATTTAATTTCCGTAAGTATAAACCATCTTCTCTCCGATTAATATTTAAATAAATATTAAGATAACTAATTCAATTAAATTATGACACACAAGTAATTAAAAATTTTCCCCAATTAATTAAATATTAAATGCGTAGAAATATGTGGTGTTACATACTCCCCCCCTTACAAAGGAATTTCGTCCCCGAAATTTGGTCATAATTGCGGTGAATAACTCTGGATACTGCTCTCACATATCCTACTTCCACTTCCACGTATACTCATCAATATTGTGATGACCCCACTCCACTACACTATAACTGGTAGTACTACATTAGACTACAGCTTACTCTCACATAGCTACTAGTTTCTCCTCATATGAGGTGTCTTATTGCAATTCATTCTCCTCGAGTGGAACGTGCCCAAAAATCCCTATCGTTCCTCTTGTATCTCTCCAGCTATGCCATGTGGGACATATCACGTATCTACTGAAGATGTTCCGGAAAACCCAATCGATAAGCCGCCGGTTCCACCCTCTTAAAGATAGACAAAGGACCCACATACCTCGATGCCATCTTCCCTTTCTTGTCGAACTTCACACTCCTTTCATAGGAGGCACCCGAACCAATACCTTACCACAAATCTTTAACTTGATGGGCCCTGACAACATAGTTCCCAAAAAGACGAGCCTATACTCCACCGACTCCACTATCTCTATGTTAGGAAATTCCCCTCCTTACGTCCCTGAACTATACGAAAGGATACAACTTACTCAATTCTTGACGCTGGACCATAGCCCATTTCGGGTCCTAGCAGCTTATGATTTCCCCACCTCTTATCAACAAAAGGTGGATAATGAAACATTTCCCATAAAGTCTCCCAAGGTGTCACGCAGATACTAAACTGTTACGAGGCATCACACGGAACTCAACCTGTGGTAATTACTACTCCCGAATTACCCAAAACTCTAGAATGCCTAATCCTCGCTTCCCATCTACCCATCAACTTATGGGCGACACGTTCAACCCAATATGTAACTCTGTCCCTATCACCTCCTGACACTTTTTACCAGATAATTACCAACAATATTGAACGAGACCTTGTTCTGTTTCACTCCTTTCCATTAATAGTAAAGTTGGGCATACTACTCAATAGTATAACCCATTCCGAGACAACAATTCATGTTCAGGTCAATCCATTCAACAACCCGATGGAAACCTTGGCCCCTCTACGCTTTTTATCAACCCCTCCATCTCTGGAACTAAAAACTTTCAAAAACTTCTTAGTTGATACCCTCAAATAAACCTTTTCCCATTCATAAATGATCTATCCGGAGACAAATTCACTATGTCTCACTCAACACCATTTCCCATGCTCAAGAACTATATTCGTTATTCAGTTTTCGTCAGATAGGAATATACACCTTGTCAATGCGTAAGGCCACTCTAAGCATATAAATAAGTGATACTGTTTTTTATTTTCCCAGAAACGTGACTTCTTTGTTTCCTTAAGATATTTTATTACATGCGCCTCCACCGTCTTTACGCTCTTTACTATGGATATAGTTCACCTTCAAACGCATATAGTCAGATTGTTTCCTATTTCAAACGGATTTTAGTTCACTGCACTTTCCCACTTATTTTTTGACTGCCCTGCAGGCACACATTCAATATGTTCATTCACACATCCCTTTATTTAAGACAACTCTGAAATCACACTAACCAGGGTGCCAATACACCCTAAATCTCATGCATATTTGCACAACATCACGGACGTCACATACGTAATATTTTTCTTTCAAACTTATCCCACAGATCACATTATATCATATGATTACATTCGATATTTCCCCAAATCGCAAGTTAATCTTCTCGATGTTACCCCTCTTATTAACTTGCGGTGCAAAAGTTTTCTCAGTGTTTCTTTCGCCGAACTACCCGACTATACTAGCCTTATAGCATAATAACTTTCACCTCAAAGTGTAAATCCACACGTTCAAAAATCACCCTTTAAACTGGTGTCCTAGCATCATATAATGTCTTTCCACCACTGACGTTTATTAGGGCTTATGCGCATAACATTTCACAACAAAGACCTAAAAAAATATTTCCTCAATGTATTAAACACTAGCATTGTCGTTCATTAATTTTCGTAGAACCGAGCATATAATCGGGACACACAAAACTCTGTCCCTATACTCAAAGGTCTAATTGTCGACTCCCGCGTCTCTAAAGGATTTATATAATTCCGCACTCACACTATCACTAAGTTATCAGCGCTAAGCCACTAACGAGGTAAATCACTTTGTTCTATGGTCAATCCTCCATGCCCCTGAATCACATGAGTAAAAATACCTATGCACTTGGATATAATATACTAGACAAGCCTACCCTCTGAAGTCTATTTTATAAAATATTTCCTCGAGCCCAACCTTCTTTCGGGTGGAAACTCGCAAAGAATATACATCCTGCCCTGGAATAGAGAACACTATAGTCTTGTTGTAATCGCCCACTATCGCTTACCCGTCGCTAACCAATCTGTACCCAGGATAAAATCATGCTCGTATAGCACTTCTCAAAATGAGTTAACGTTATAAAATCTACCCTCTCAGTGTTCACACCTGCTCCTCTGCAGGTAAAACAAAAGAGATCCCCTTTACCCCACGGTAAACATATACTTAATAGTAACACTACGATACACCCACTAAACTCATCTCCCTTACGAATATAGTGTTAAGAAGAATAATGTGACCACTCGTGTCACAAAGTTCACCCCATTTGTCCGAGGATAAAACTCATACTTCCATTCGCCTATACACTAGTGGCCCAAATGGTTCCTAGACATAATATTCTCATCCAACCGAACCAAAACTTCATAATTGTTGTCCCTACTAGGCATCCCACTCCTATCCCTTGATTTACTATGGACATAATCAATTATTGTGGTCCCATTTTTAGTATATAAGACACTTCTCTGTGTCAATCCCCTACCTCTGGCTCCAATGGACATGTCGGGGTTGTCCATCTTGCCTACTTGGTAGTCTTAACCCAAATTGTTACCCTTATTGTCCCTTTAACTTTGCTAGCCCTATGGGACTCGTTGTTGCCCTTGACGACCCGGATTAAATCCATCGCTAATCGGTAGGAATTGAACTGATATAAATCATATAGATGGGTTACTTTACTGGGTATCCCCTTGTGGTGCCTCATTAGCACTACTAAATACGATCTTGCCTTTTGGTCAGATAATCAAACTCCCTTGGCTTCCTTCTCACACAAGTATTGATATTTAATTGAAAACATACTACCTTAATGACTATAGCCCCAGTCATCCTAGCCGAATTTTTCCATCCACGCTTGTGTATTACCCAGGAGTTCATCATTAACTCATGGACCCCTTATTGACCTCCGCATCCACCTCGTTGGGTATGAAGTTTGTTGCATAATTCAACTTTCCCTTATGTTTGACCACTATCTGGCCCTTCTGAAGTAAGTACTGAAATCTCATTTGCCTACCGGTTCAAACAGATGATGCGAAGATTTGCGGTCAAACCTCACCCTAAATTTCTTAATATTTATGGTATTTCTCCATGGTTGTGGTGATTGACTCCTACCACTACAACACCGCCCCACTGGCCAAAAATTTCCTTCAAAATTTAGTCCTGGGTGCCACCGCACACAACCCTACACAATTGTCTTTGGGTTGTTTCCTCCCATTGACTTATAACGCTACTCTGCTACTCGAATCCTTATAGATAGCCCTTCCAAAATGGTCCTTCCACACTTCCCCCCCTTTGCTAACTACGCTAGTTGAGACAGAAATTATACCACCGTTATCGACAACAGTGCTGTAGGAGACTATCGCTTACGGGTGATTATTCTATCCCCACTGGCCTGAACAATAATCAAGGTGATTCCTATCATGATCACCATTTACAGAATACCCTATATCTTCTGTTGAGCCTCTCCTCCTGCAATTCTCCTATGGCCCTCGTTGTTCGTCCAAAAGAATGTTCGGTATACAAAGCCCAACCAAACTCATGTATGAATCACCTCACTATACTTGATAGCAGGAGAACGTAACTCACATACGTAGAGGAATAAAACAATCCTATCATTAAGATCTACATAAAAGAACGCAAAGCTGAAACATGAAGAGTCACATAGATCCTAAGGACACTAGAACCTGATGCTCTGATACCATCTGCGACACCCTGCTCAATGAAATACCGGGTGATCAATCATATATCAAATTAAAATAGGAATCTCATCTGGTTCATTCTTAGCATCACTGTCAAAAACTTTTTAAAACTTACTAACCACCTAGTATTCAAAAGTTGATGTCAAAATTTTAATCTTTTTATTTAACAACAACAACCATATAAATATCAGTACGAACCATTCACACAAACCATGAATCTAAAGCAATACTGAAAAAATCAAGAAATGACCGGCCAAATAAACCATTGACAGAAAACCAACATCCACTAATATAATCCAACAAAGAATAGAAACCAGTACAAATTTCGGCTGAAATGAAAATAGCAGGGGCAACATTCTCGAGAGAAATACCAAGCCACATCCACTCTAGGAATGAAATGACTCAAGCGTTTATGTCCAAATTCTGCAACATCCACACCTGTTGCAGCTATGCATCCCTGGAACAGATCTTGAAGTTTGGCATCCCTGTGGCTAGATACCTAAAAGGTTTTGAAAATGTTTTTGCAAGTAAGGCTTAGAGTCCAATGTTCTTTTGAAATTATTTTGCAACTGAATTAAAATGCAACAATTAAAATGTATAAATACTTTCTTCAGATACATCTCACCCCTCCTCTAAAGTCCACACCTAACTCTTTCTTCGTGACCCTCCTATTTACACCTCCCCGTCTAACTAGCCTTGTCATGAAACTCCTTGAACTCTACTCTAACCCGAGTTATTTGTATCTTTACTTCGTAAGTTATTTATCGCATTAACTTAATTAATCATTTCTTTAAAGTCATATAACATTCACTAGTTATATAAGTAATACAAATTCTCTTCATGTATTTAATTACCCATATATAATTATCTACTCCATTAAATACATAGAACTATATTCCATAATTATTCATATGTTGAATATAAATAAAACCGCTCTTAAAATCCATATAACATTCACTAGTTATATAAGTAATACAAATTCTCTTCATGTATTTAATTACCCGTATATAATTATCTACTCCATTATATACGTAGAACTATATTCCACAATCACACATATGTTGAATATAATTAAAACCATCCTTCCGAGTAATACCTCATTGGATGCATTCCCTAAATTTCTCTCTTTTTAGGTCTACTCAGTCCCACCTGGATTTCTGAGACAGCTAGCCACCGTCGAATCAGAATATAGAAATATAAACGTATGGAGGCGGTCATATTCCCCTGAGTGTGAAGACAATTATCTGAATTCCCACCTCTATTTGGACACTATGACATGGGGATATACTCGCCCTACTCCTCAAGCTAGGGGATTCAACCACATCGCGCAACCTCCCCTGATAGCACTAGATCATATAATTCTAAATAAATACCTAGCCACCGATATTTATGAGCACACAATATATATATACTATCACACTACCGTGTGTGTGTGTGTGTATATATATATATATATATATATATATATATATATATATATATATATAAAATTTGATCCTGTCTTTACCGTGTAGAAAGTCCGTAACACTAGACAACATATTCCCGAGTCTATGGTCCGACACTAATTTAATTAATTTACCCATTAATTATGTTAATATCCCCTCGAGTCTGTGGTCCGACTCTAATTTAATTAATATGCCCATTAATTAACTTAATATCTCCCTGAGTCTATGGTCTGACTCTAATTTAATTAATATGCCCATTAATTAACTTATTATCTCCCCGAGTCTATGGTCCGACTTTATTTTAATCAATGTGCCCATTACTTAACTTGTTATCACCCCGGGTCTATGGTCTGACTCTAATTTAATTAATATACTCATTAATTAATTTAATATCTCCCTGGTGTCACAAATCCAATGTACCGAGACGTGCTCACCTGGCCCGAATTTCCATCTCTTAGAACGTACTCCTCAAAATTCCATTATAAAGATAACGCTCCTGATTATATAATATTTAACAATTTATTATATCATCCTATAATAAATTGTTCCATCTATAAGGTTTAATTAATTAATGCCTCATTATTTAATCTATTATCGTGGTATCACTCAACAAAAATATCCGGACACCCCCTTGGTCCATAATACAATATCCCCAAATCTGAGGTTTTCAATATACTCAATCTGCCCAGATCTTTAAACTGCTTTTTTGGGGGATCCGTTGTGGAAATAAACGTATTGGAGAACGAAAGTTAGAAAACACCATTTTCTAGAGGGCAGCGTGGACAGCTTGTGTAAAGATTTTTACCCAGAATTATCCACTGAAATCCTTACGAATCAAAATGAGTCCCAATAACTTGATTCGTAACTTCCCCAAATCAAAACCCCATTTGTATTACAACTACTATGATATGAATTGAATATCACCAATTTACATTGAAGCAATTTAAACAATTCCCTTATAAATTCGTAGTGTCTGATTATACTTTGGTGTAGAGATCATTGTGTGATGAAGAACGCCTTCCTTATTCTTCCTCTTTGGCTCTCAAGAGTCCTCCCTCTTTGTCCCTTATATTCTCAAATTTCTCCCAAATGAGTTATGGATGTCCACAACTCCAAAACTTAGGTATTTATCTCCAAATCCCGTTTTGAATCATATGTGCCTAATTAAAATGGCTCAAATACCCCCGAGTGGGCTCGGTTATGGCCAAAAATATCCCGTGACCCATTTACCACCCCCGGCTACACTTCTTTTACTATCTCGACCCATCCGGACTCAACCGTGCACTCATAATTAACATCCGAATTAATTTATAAAAAGTCCCTATCTCACACCCAACTTAGTCTATATCCGACTTTCGGCTGAGATAAATAAATGCCATGCCACTTATACACGTTATGACGTAAATAAAATATTACTATTCACTAAGTAATTTTATTTTCATAAGTATTAACCATTTCTCTCCGATTAATATTTAAATAAATATTAACATTACTCATTCAATTAAATTACGACACACAAGTAATTTAAAAATTTTCCGAATTAATTAAATATTAAATGCACAGAAATACGAGGTGTTATAGGGGGATCACATGATATTTCCTTAAGAACCTTTGAGACCCAGTGTTGTAAGTCCCTGCAATAGAAGAACCACTCCAGGTTGCCCTAGAGATCCTGCCCTTCCTTGAAGATTCTTGCAGCAAGGATAGGACTGTCATAGCTGACTCCAATAATGAGCATTCGTTTTGATCAGACTTTGGATCGGGATCTTGAGCAGTTTTATAGGGGGAATGGGAATGTTCACCATTGTTCTGAACTTAATATTCTTGGAGAGCAGTTGAAGTCTAAGGAAATATCTCCCTCCATAGTAGGAAATACCTCCACATTTCTAAGAGGAGTATTAACTACTCCTTAAGATTTATCTTCCTCACCCTCAAAGGCCTCAGTTACTTCAGATGTTCAAGCAAAGACGACCATCTTCTTGCTATGAATCACTGAAAAGGACTCGTCCCTCACAGACTCCTCAACCACTATCTCAGGGGACTCAAAAACCACTTCAGTCACCACATCCTTGGGTTTAGGACCTTGACCATTATCGAAGAGACAGTTTGGTTGATAAAAAACTCGAGGGGAATGGAGGCCAATGTAAGAGCCTCCGCTAGCCTATTATTTTACTCTTGGATGAGTTCCATTAATACTACAAAAAGAAATTTGTTAGCCAAATTCTAATCCTAGGTCAACAAACAAATTTAGGGAAAAGTAATATATTACCCATGACTGGAAGAGTTCACTAGATGGTTGGGTAACCTATCTTTTCCACTGGGTCAGTGGTGCCCTAGGATCCCCCAACAAAGAAGAAAATTTCCTCTCATTACTTGGGAGCCTAATTATTGTCTTTAGAAAAGACAATTGGATCCTTGGAGAGACATATTTGAGACCTTTTTTCCTTGTCTTTCTTTATTCTTAAACCCTGTAGAGTATGAAAAACTGAACTGGGGTGACATTCTATTTCCCACACAGGACACTCGTAGAGGGAATGTACCACTTCATAGGGTAGGTACATATCCTTTCTTAGTGGATATAGGAGGCGAAACAAGGGATACCATAACATATAGTTGTGTGGATTTCAAGACTTTTAATGGAGATATGTTCTTAAAAGACATTTTTATTACGAAAATGAAGGAAAAGAACGACTAATTTCACAAAAATCTTCAAAGAGATAGAGAGAGAGATAATTGGGAATTGAATTAATGAAAACTTCTAACTAGCCCAAGGACCTCATTTATAGTTACGAAAGATCTATTACATCAGTACATTCTACCCATAACTTACTTAAATGGATAAGTGTTTCCCTTCCAATTCTTAAAAATAGCAACAAAGGACTTGTGATGAGACCATATTTAACTATTGGAATTCCAAGGGTTTACAACCACTTAATCTTCTCCCAATATTAGAATAGGTCTAGAGGTCTACCACATACCTATTCCAATTAGAACTAAGCTCCAAGGACCACATATGACTTGTAGAAGGAACCATAATCGAGTAATAGTCCTCAAACACCCCTTACTCTCCTAAAATGCTCAGTCCCTCCATCACATCTCAGGAACCAAGCTCAGAGTCCTTAGCACCACCGTCCATCCATCTTAGACTTATACATTATACCTTGGGATGAAGAGGGCCAACCTATATAGGTCCCATAACCCATATTCCAAGGGGTTTTATTATAAATCACAATAAGATCACCTAAGGAGGAACTTCTACCGATTTTAAACCCTTCAAACGTCAACCTAAGCTATTGTAGCTTCTCTAGCACTCAGTAGAAAGTACATTCATTATTTTACATATCGGCACCACTCACTCCCACTAGAATTGATTACTCCCATCCACATAAAATGCACATATCAAATACCTTACATCAATAATAAGACTTTATTTAAACTCTACTACTATGATTGTCATACCTCATAGAGGCCTATCCATGTTATTGCAGTCCACTCATTCTATGTCGATGGGAATGCTGACTTAAAAGAGGCCTATGAATGGCTAAAGACACTCTAAAATCGTCAAGCACATGCAAAATATAGTTAAAATTGAGCCTTAAAGGAAATTTGTAGAGCCTTAAAGGAAATTTATTCCCTTATTTATCTTCATACAGGTGTATATCTTTGCACTTATTTGCCTTCAAAGTTTCATCTGCATAATCAGATAAAGAAAGTCAGATTGGTTCCGTGGAGACCTCGGGAAGGAATTTTATTGAAGCTAAATGTTGATGGATGTTTTAAAGGAAATCTAGGTTTAATAAGAGGAGGAGGACTTTTACGAAATTCAGAAGAAAAATTTATTAAATCTTTTTGCCTATTGCTCGGGCAGTGGGCCTGATATGCTAGCAGAAGCTCTGTCTATTCTTAGAGGTATTGAAATGTGTGAGCTCATAGTTCATGATGGGCTTATATTTGAATCTGATTTTTTGATATTTATTCAAATTCTTAATAATAAAATGAAATGTCCATGGAGTATTTCGCCTATTATTACCAATATTCAAGACAAGATTCAAGGGCTCGATATCAAGTGCTGTCATATTCTAAGGGAGGGAAATAAATGTGATGACCTTCTTGCTAACTATGGTGGTTCTGCTTTAATTCAAGTTTCTTTTGATTCTTTAGATGTCTTTTTTGGAGATTTAAAAGGTCTTCTTAATATTTATTCTTGGGGTTTCCTATGTTTTAGATTTTCTAAGTAATTTTCATCTTTTCCTTGTGTGGTGACAATTATTATTCAACACAAATAGATAAGAGAAAGGCAATCACCAAGTAGGAAAAAGGAATGTAAAATGACAATCACACAATAAAGGATGTACGTGGTTCAGCAAAGGAGTGCCTACGTCCACGGTGGTGCAGTCGATGTTATTTCTATATACTCCGGAGAGTGATTACAGAGAATACAACTTATCCTTTTGCCCTGGACCTAGGGTTCAAAATATACATGTATGTTCAGGTAAGTGGGGGTGTTGGATTCCCCCATGTTTTCCATTTCTCCCTATAACCTCCCTTAATGGGAAAGTGGGAAGAGATCGGATAATTAAATGAGAAATGGGGGGCCTGAAATTTGGGCCGCCAGAAATGGGCTACTCGTCCAGGCCCATGGTCTTAATTCTGGGTACTCACACCTTGTAATGATGATTATTTTATAAACTCATCCTTCTTTGTTGTAAGTTTTTGGATGTTATTAATGCATCAATAAAATCAGAGGCTAAGTCCCTCTTCAATTTAAAATAATGAGAATGATAACCTCTAGATCGACTTCATCAATGGAGGCCACCCTTGATAAGTGATCAAGATCAAAATTATCTTCTAGTAAGACTCGTTTAATGATGAACTTGGTGAGTGTAAGGATGCTTCCCCTAATTAGTTCAGGGTAACTTCCATGGGGTCCTATTTAGTCTAATAAATCTTTCTGATATGATTTACCATTAATTGTGAATCACTGATTGATGCCACTTATTGTTCACTAAAATGTATGGTCAAACCCATGCATGCTACCATGACTTCATACTTTGCATCATTGTTAGAAAGTTTGAATTTAAAATTTAAAGTGAGTATCATTTTACCTCCTTTTATGGCTTGAAGATGAAATATTGCTCCAATTCCTTTGTTGTTGGAGGATGTTGGGTCTGTAATCTTATTAGGGGGATTTTGGGCTCCTGAGTGACCTTTACTTAATTATTTATGGTTTGGGGATCTTTTCCTTCTTTGTTAAGGTTTCTAAATCATCAATGAAGTCAGATGGATGTTGATATGTAATGCACACTCTAGGATGATACTTAACATCAAATTCTAGTATATATAGGGCAACTTCATTATCTTTTATGAGATATTTATTTTAAATAAGGTTTGTGTGAGGGGTTGATCTTTTGTCGCATTTCTTATGTAAGATTTAAAGTATGTCCTTGGATATCGTGCTAAGATTAAAAGACATGTGGCTAGCTTTTCTATTTTGGTGTACTTTCTTTTAGTCTCATAAAGGGATCTAATGACATGGTACTCAAGACATTGAACTGAAAATTCTTCTCTTGATAGGTGTGAACTTATAGTGTTCAGTGACACTTCAATGTAATGGTATACTTCTTCATATGTGATTATTCTTGAGATTTTTTAAGGAATCATTAACCTCAATAGTAATCTAAAATACTTTTTTAAAGATTTTAATGAATGGTAAGAACTTGTTTGTAACTTTAGATATAAACTTATTTAAGACTATTCCTACCAAACATTAAACGTCTTTCACCGTTTTGAGGGACTTCATTTCCAATAGATCTATAATCTTCTCAGTTTTGGCTTCAATACATTTTCTAATCACAATAAATCTCAATAATTTTCCTTTAGAGACCCGAAAGATACACTTCTTTGAATTGATGCCCATCTTATACTTTGTGCTAATTTAAAACGTTTCCTTAAGGTGATAAATATGATATTTAACTTCCAGAATTTTGGATAGTAGGTCATCAACATTAACTTCCATTGTTTTTCCAATCAAATATTTGAATATTGCATTTACAACTGTTTTATATGTGGTCCCAACATTTTTTAGTTCAAACGTATTACCTTGTAGAAATAAGTAGCATATCCATGAAGAAATATGTTTTTTCCTCATTATATGGTGTAATTTTTATTTTGATTTCATTAACATAGTCACCCAAGAAAGGAAATATGTCGAATCTCAATAATTTTGGGTAGTAGGTCATCTACCATAATGATTATTCTAGGTAGAGGACAATAGTCCTTAGAGAATTCCTTATTGAAATTGGTAAATTCAACACATATCCTACACATATTATTTGGATCTGGGACAAGCACAATGATGGACAACCACTTCGAATATTGGACGCCCTAGATAACCATGGTTTCTAGACATATTTTTACTTTGTTACTCATATCTTGGTTCCTTTTATGAGAGAGTGACCATTTAGTTTGCCTGGCAAGTTTATGATTATTGTCGACATTGAGGCGATGGACCATAAATAATGGATTTATCCCCATCATATACGAGTTAAACCAATAAAATTTGTCCTTATTTTCTCACAATAAAATGGTCAAAATTTCCCCGAGAGGGGAGTTGAGGTTCTCCCCAACACAGATAATTATGAGTCAGCTTTATCAATATAAAAGATGATTTTCTTTGAAACCGGTTACCATCTTTCTTCATTTTTCTTCATCCCTAGACCAAGAGAGTCAAGAATCAACAACTCTATATTTGGTCCTTCTTTAAGTCGTGGTTTGTATGTGTCCAACTTTGATACCTGTGTAGAGTTGATGAATATAGGTGGGAGGAATGTAGTTAAATTATTCAATTGTTCTTAGTCTTTATCTATCCTTTTCATTATACATATAAAATCCTAATAGACCTTTAATGATCTATATGTTCCTATTTTGGTGGAGTAAAGGCATAATGGATGCTTCACGAGGTCCCCACGCATGTCCACTACTTATGATGAAGTGGATAAGAGTATTAACATCCTTATATTTGATAGAGAGACATCTACCCAGTATTAGATTGTATGACGGGGGAAAATCAAACAATAAACATTATCTCTTTAGGGTTTCTCATTATTGTTCAGCTCCTGTTATGAGAGGCAATGTGACATATCCATCTGCATCGATCCTTCTTTCGTTGAATCCTACCAACGATATCACAATTTAAAAATAAGTATTTAATTTATTAATTAAATACAATATCAAAAACCCATTAAATTCTTTTAATCTAAACCAATTTTAATTTTACCAAACAAAAATTAATTAAGTAAAACTTGGATGGAAGTGATTATAGTGGAAAAAAATAAATAAACCAATCTTAAAAGAACTTATGTATTTAAGAATATAATCCCTCATAGGAAAAACCACTATTGCTCCAGCCCACGCAAGTCCACCAGTTAAAGTGTGGGTATATACATAATTTTCTAAGCAAAAACTAGTTGTTAATTTTGTTCAAATTACTTATTAAACTTAAATAACTAAACCCAATGTAATATGTTGCACTAATTTAAAACAAGTTATGATTAAACAGATTAACCAAATTTATCTTATCCTATGCATGATAAAATAATTAAATCAACCACAATGCCCGATGTACGAGGAAAACCCACACCCAAAAAACTTTGGATGGCCCACCCATGAAAATGCACTATGTGCGTAATTACAAAGAACACGACAATAGACTTACAACACAAACTTGACACTTTCGCAAGCTTTGATGATTTTTAATCCTTTAACCTCCGCACAGCCACACGCATGAATCCAATCATGCACTGCCACAACTTGGGAGTCCACACATGCCCTGGTATCCATCAAACTACTTCAGTAACCATCTACAGATCAAATAACAGAGTCCACCACTTCTTCACGGCAACACGACAAACATGGAGTCCCTCGTATGTAAATAGAAAATAAATAGTCCACCATATGAAACGATCTTCAACACATGTATATAATAAAACAAAGGGTCCCAAAATATAATCCTGAAGCATAATACGATGAATACTTACATCCTAAACAACTTGGGTGTAAACTAAGTTTTTGGAGAGCATTTTGATATAGTTTGGGAACTCAAAACATAAGTTTTTACCTCCAATACAACTTTTTCTCCACATTCCTATTTATATGAGGTTTTCCAAAATCGATGTGAGGATGAAACGAAGTTTTGAAAATATCAAATTTATCAAAAAATCCTAGTCTCGTTCAAACGAATTTGAACCTTTTTCGAACAAAGTATGACATCTCGTTTGAATATGTATCCATCGAGATATCAAATGATAGTCCAGGAACATCCAAAGTTGTTCCATTCGAAGTTCATTAGAATAGCTTTTCATGAAGTTCCATATCTCATTCTAACGGCATACCATATTTCATTCTAACGAAGTTCCGAAAAAATATTTTTCTTTCCAAATAATATTAAAAAGAAGATAAAATCATTTAAAAACATTTTAGAAACACATTTATAAAAACCTAACATGAAAATATGAAATCTCCATAGATCAATATATGTATGCATCATACTTGAGAGATCCTCAAAACATGAAGATCAAAACGAGGACAAATTACGACACAAAGATGTAGATCTTCTAACATGACCGCTACAGCTTGAAGAACCCACGTCATAGGCTTGAAATATCAACACACTAAAGTCCAAATTAATGATTAAATAGTTTTTTCCCGACAATAAAATAAGGTAAAACATACAAATTGACTCTAATTGAAAACGTATCCTTATAAATAGTATTGAATAAAGTTTATATCTCTAAGAAGAACTCATACACAACCTACCTAAATTACAACAATAACTTCCACAATGTTTTTTCCTTGTGCCATGATCCTTTTACTTTTCCCCTACTAACAATACCTTCTCTAGTTTAGAAATTAGTTGAACAACGTTCAAGGCCTCAGTATCCACCTATATTGGCCGATGGCAATTTTTCCACACGTTTCCAATGTGATAATCACCCACATCATTTCTCGTGAAATTTGTCCACTGATATAGAATATTAAAAGGGGATTACAAACCTGAAGTCTACCTTAAGGAAAATGACATGCTCTCACACTCTCAAAGGACTCTCTGGAAAATAACAAAAGGTTTTTGTAAAATTGGACTTTGTACCTATGAAGGGGCCTTTGTGAAATTTCTTATAATGTAAAGTAAAAGAACTTAGGAAAACGTGTTTCCCAAAAATTTGACCCACGTTAGAACCATGTGCCCATATTTGAACCAGGTCACTTTTAATCGAGGTCCTCTAAAAAAAAAGTTTTTATTCTTACAAATTCCCCTAGATGAAAATCAGGGTCCTCACATGAAACCATATTCTTTAGAGGTACCTTTATTTGAAGTAGTTTAGCTTACAAGGTCCACCATTTGAAAAATAGTGACCTAAATCAGAACATCCTTTCGATTGAGGGAATATCATTTAATCGGGATCCTAATTTTTATATGTTTCTTGTAAAATTAAAATATTTACAAAAAACTTTTCCAACGTTTTCTTAAAACAAGTTTTTTCTTGTCAATTTCTCATTTTAAATGACAAAATAAAGGAAATAAAAAAACATGAAAATATTACGAAACTACAAAATGTATTTTGTTTGACAGACAAGGTCGGTATGTTAGTATATGTCATGGTTCTTTGTCTCTTTGTCTTTAATTATATGAAATTATTACTTAATAAACATGATACAAAGATACTATGACATAAAAAGTTTGTTCCAAAATAAAACTAGTGCAAAATAAACCCACGGAGTTTAAAACATGTCCTCACAAATATCCCCTTTTTGCTATTATGGATTAAAACTAAAAATGAAAAGATAAAAAAAGATACCCAATCAAATAACTATACATTAATATACGTAGCCCTAGTCCCTACAAGATATACTCCATTATGATGTAAAATTTTCTAATCCATGGTAAATCAATATCGCGGGGCCTTGTAAGTTTTTCAGACATAAACAAATACCACATGATATACAAAGGATAGGATAGAGTAATATAAAGGTACATTATTTAAAAAATTGAATCCATTCACTAAATCACTCCCCATTCACATATATATCCCACAAATCTAAAATTTGTCCCCCTTTTTATCTAGTATAAAGAGGAGAATGAACCCAAAAATATATTATGAATTAATAAAGTTAAGAAAATAAATAATCTTATAAGGACGTCATCTTCTTAATGAGATATGTGACATATAAAAGAAAGAAAATAATAATATCAATAATATATAAATACACATCGAATATCTATACTTAACACGAGCTATAACATCATTAACATCATATATAGTATCAAAATCCAACCTAATAAGAATGATAAGTCAAATATTATAGAAATAGGGAGTTGATAATGTTAAAAAGTGTACTAATTTATACCTTTGACATAAAAACGATGAAATATTTGAGTACAAGAGAAAATTAAAATAATAAATATCTCTATACACCATTTCAACATTACATGAAAATAAAATAAAATAAAATTTCAATCACCTCTAATTATATGAGAAGTAACTCAATCTTACATGTCATCATTTAGGCCATGGGAAGAAACTGCCCCACCTCTCCTTTATTTGTCATACCCATTCTGCAAATAGCATTGGTACTTTTCATTCTCGCAAGATGATTTAAAATACTACCTATTTAATAATTCTTCAATATGGGTATGTAACTAAGTTTCCTTCCTTCCTTGTTGTAGCAATTAATAAGTCATATCCTACTGAAGATACGTGAAATGAGTTGAAAAGGTTGACTCCTATTGATCTTGCTGAGTAGGAACCGTAGATGAGGTATCCGATGATGATGTACGCGATAGTAGAACATAACGAGACTTTTATTAAGAAATTCATCCTCCTATGAAGCACAAAGAGGGCGAACATTAACCTATTAAGGAACATGGTAATATAATTAGTAATATGTGGTCTCATACATCCAAGAAAGAGAATTGAAGTTGTGCTCTCCATAAATGAGAGGAATGTTGGTTGTCATCATGAGATATATGAGGAAATTCTCATATTGTAAGTACAATTTCAGCCTTATAACTCCATCATTTTAGATGGATTCCATATGCCTCCATATCACAAAAGAAAAATCAATGTTCGTGCGTAAACCTATAACATGCATGAACCTAATGTGCTTGGGATTATTTGTACTATGATTATAAATGTGTTGGATATTGAAACTAACTATATTATTGTTCTCAGGATAATAAGGTGAGGGAATCCTAGGGATATCTTGGAGATGTGCTTTAGTATCACATGAAAAAATTATTTCTATGCCTGCAACTCTTAAGGCTATGAACCCTCCGCCAATCTTATCAGTAAAATACAAATCACCCTATCGGCCTCCGAAAATAGATTCACATTGAGGTCCTATAGGTTGGTGAGTCTCTTAACCACTGCCATCATCTAATAGTATCAGGAATATGTACTACTCGCATCCCTCATGTGTATCCCATCCTAGTGCATCAAAGCCTGAGTGAGGTTGGGGAGGTACCACTTTGTCTTTCTTTCCCATAAAGATAAATGAACTAGGGAACCTAACAGGTTTAAGGTAAACTAAGAATCTAACTTGGTCACTAAAACTATGTCCATCCACATCACCAATCCCAATAAAGTAATCCAACAACCGATAACCTCTGACAAAGTCAATAGCCCAAACAAGCATAGAACTTCACATGTGATGGGCATATCTACCATCTAAGTGCAAAAAAATCATGATATTTATTTTTATTAAATCACATATACATACATACATACATAGATACATAGAAAATGAATAAAAATAGGTTTTACAAATATTAATACTATGTATAAACCTCCAAATGACATTAATACATGGATAGTAATTTCTAAAATCTCTCTCTCTCTCTCTCTCTCTCTCTCACACACACACACACACACACACACACACACACATATATATATATATATATATATATATATATATATATATATATATAACAAATTAAAAGCTAAGAGAGGGACTTAAAATATAACCATGGGATCTAAATCAAGTGTAATAAACTTCATTTATGTATGTGAAAACCTAAGAATCTAACCTAATATCTTCATAAACGCGAAAGAAAATGGTTTGGAACTATTACCGGTGGAAAAATGGGTATAGGGCACTCTTACGGAATAGAAATGTCTCCTCAAACCAAAGATATAAACTAGGTGACATAGTGACCGATCCTATAATAAGTTAAAAAATAAATATGAAACATAATTGGCACTTTGTACGGACAATGTTAGATACAACAACTTTGCAGGTGTAACCTAAATGGACGAGAATGGTCTAAATAACCCCAAAAGACACTAGCTCCCATAAAAACTCCACACGAACCATAAAACAACCTATTTAATTAATCGATGACATGATTCAACCATACTAAAAATCATTATAGTCATTTTGGTTTCACATTGATAGATACATAAAAATAATCATTTGTATTCATTAGTTGAATAGGGAAAAACACATACTAAATGGAAGTATCCAAATCCATTGATCTTCGACTTATGTGACCCTCAACTTGAAATTTTAAAAAGATTTTCATCTTGTTTTCATTGTAGAGCATACTCTTGCATCATTCTAAAATTAATTTCTGAAAGGGCAGGATGCACGAAATGGTTTAAAAAATATATATGTTTTTAATTAAATATTCAACTTAAACAGAATTAACCCTACGCGCGAATATAAAAAGTTGTGCAAATATGTTTTAGCAAATATTATTTCAACTTAAAACATGTACCTAAGTGATAAGAGGATAAAGTACAATAAACAATCACACAATAAGAGGATAAAGTAAAATAGACAATCACATAACGCCCAATGTACGAGGAAAAACCAAATGGAAAAAAACCCGGACGACTAAACCACGGAAAATCACTATGTATGGAATTATAAATGACACAGGAGAAGACTTACAACACAAACACGACACCCTCGCATCCTTGATGATATTCATTCATCAACCTTCGCATACAGTCACTCAAGAGTCCACTCACACACTACCACAAAATTGAGTCCACATATGCCTCGACATCCACTGAACAGCTTAGCAACCGTCTATGAATTGAAACACATATACACCACTTCTTCAACACAACGCAATGCCACATAGTTCACCTTGTTTAAACATCAAATACTGATTTAATCGCATGAAACAATTATCAACTAGATGAAAAGAATAACCAAGTGGTTCCTAAAAACTAGATTTTAAAGAATAATATGATGAAACTTGTATCTAAAACTCTTTGGGTGTAAACTAGGGTTTGGGTAAACATGGAGAGCTTTATGGAAGAGTTTTAGAACTCATAAGTAATCCAAAATTCTCCAAGAAAACTATTTCTTGGCACTCCTATTTTAGGAGGCTTTCTAAAAATGACATAATGATGAAAATCAATTTGAAAAATCTCAAAATTATTAAAAATGTGCATACTTATTCGAACGAAGTACCTCATGTTTGAATGAAGTACCTCATCTCTTTTGAACCAGATTCCAACAAAAATTCCAATGAGATTCTATCAAAGGTCAAAATGCTCGTTCGATTCATTGGAACCCTGTTCTAATGATATAAGGTATCTCATAAGTTATTCTAACTACCTAACGAAAAAAGTATTTGTCTTCTAAAAATATAAAAAGAGATTAAATCATTTCAATTCATTATTAAACATGTTTTTGTACAAGCCTAGAACCCAGATATAAAATTTCAAACATCAAAATATTTATGCATTCATATCTAAGATATCCTAGGAAGATGGAGATGGGAATGAGCACGAAACACGACATGATGATGTAGTTTTTTTTAACTTGGCCGCTATGTCTTCAGAAATCACGCCGTAGGCTTAAATGATCAACAAAATGAAGTCCCAACACATTCCTCAAACAATTTTATCCAAACACGAAATAAGATAAAAATATAAATTGATTCTATTCGAAAAAGTATCCTTACAAATATCCCCCTTTGTTTATTCTAGGACAAAACGAAAAAAAAATTCATATGGGCCTCAACCTCATCTAAGGCTCAGTCCCCAACCTTCAATGGAAAAATAATGAAACTTAATCGACTCATAAACATGAGTATCTTTACACGCTTATAAACTTTGTCACATCATTGCAAACCTACACACTTAAACACACCATAAAATCCAAACAATCTCTACCTCTGCTAGGATGTCTCCCCCTAGGGAAAAAATCTCCCATGAACTATAAAAATTGAGGTACAGTTTCTCCCCCCTTTTCTTAAGGAATTGACAACGTATAAATGGGCATAATAAAAGCCTTTCTCCCCAATATAACTGATATACAAAAGTATACCCTCGGCCTTGCCGAGGGTTGCCTCGTCTAGGATGAGGGATCAACTCTACTTCTCCCCCCCAGGGGGTCATACTTAAGATAGGGGTCGTCCAGGACGACACCATCACTTGCAACACAAGTATCCCAGATGGACCAAATCAGCCCAAGCCTGTGCATATTGAAGTCTCACCTTTGGGACAGTTCAGATGACCATACGATCGGCTGACCCATAGAGACCGACAATACAAAAATACTACATTCAGCAATCAGGGCTTCCACAAGGTTTTCATCAGCCTTGTCCTGTCACTATAAGCCGAGGGTGACACCATCATGGCACGTGATTTGGGAGATGCGTGGAACAGTGCGCGTGGGACTCATATAGCACGTGAACTAAACCGTTATAATAAGATCATTCCCTCACGTGAGAGAATATTATATCATCATTACCTACAAGTGGCCTAGCCAGGTGTCAATAAGGGATGAGATAGATCATCATTCACATGCTCAATGCATGTTTTCGGGGTACACTACTTCCCCCAAGCACTATATATACTTGTCATCTTCAACCTTCAAAAAGGATCGATAATTATAACCCTAGATGAAACTCTATTTGTCTAGACTGTAGATCGAGAGCTTGTGTATTGTGTCCTAGGACTTTATTGCCCATATTTAGTGGATCACACACACTCATAGTGGATGTAGGCCTGATTGGTTGAACCACTATACATCATTGTCTTCATACCTCTTCTACTCACCTCCTTCTATACATACACAGACACACACACACACACACACACACACACACACACACACACACACATATATATATATATATATATATATATATATATATATATATATATATATATATATATATATATATATATGACCTTACTGCTTCTATTGTAACTATTATTTGAGCTCTATCACCTCTTTATCTCGTGGTGCTGATTCTTAGCATCATTAGTTTGGCGTCATCTATGGGAACGAGAAGCTATCTCTTCCTTTCTACATCTTGACCTCACCGGAGACTCTGGTGGTGAACCAGTTCTCCCCCTTTTGTGTGGAGCTATTTCACCATTGAAAGAGATCCATTAATGTTCTTAAGCTCACCGGTCTTTTGATTATTCAGCTCATCACATCTCAAACATATGGTACCAGAGTTACCACCACATCCTCCACCGGCTGGTGGAATAGGACCTAATTCCAACCATGTACCACCTCAGTCTGAGATGGCTTAGGTGGCTGCCACCCTGAAGTCTTTGGCAGCATGCCCGTAGGTTTTGCAAAAGAAATTTGCAGCTCTTAGCCAAAACATACCAAGACCACCAGGACTCTCGCTGAAAATGATTACTTGGGCAGCTGCACCAGGATTACATGAGTCCATGGGACCACCCTAGGAACCACGTAAAGACTTACCACCTCCACAATGGCGGAGGGATGTTACTGACCCTAGGCGTTTATGCCTGGGGGGCAAGGAAACCCTTTCCCAAAGGGTAGGTATGATGACGTGGAAGTAGAAGATGCTCTAAACGATTGCTGGGAGACGTATGGGATCTCCAACAATTGTGTACGACCTATGCAGGAGAGCCGAGGGGGTATAGGAGACAAAATCCTGATGATCAACCCATAGGCTCGACTTTTAATCGTCTGAGCAGATGGTCGACCTTTATGAGGTTGGGCCCAGTTAATGACATGAGGGAAAGACTATCCAGACCGAGGAGTCTCGCAAGGTCCAAAAGAGAAGAAGTAGATGGCCGACCCAATGAGGGCCGACGCCCTCATAGACAAGATGACGATCTTGGAGAAGTAAATAGCCAACGAAGGTCGGCTGCAGCGGAGCCCTCAGTTCATCATAGAGAAGCGAGGAGGGATAACATCGGCCAAGCCAACCTTCTAAGGTAGTGGAACGACTCGATTTAGTGACTGAAGGATAAAATTAGTGATATCCTTATAAGACGAGACCCTCTTCAGAGAGGATACTCCTAGGGCTCACCCTTTGTGGTGAAGATAATCAACTTCCCAACGCCGACCAAGTATAAATCTCCTGTGGTCACTTCAAAATATGACGAGAGAACCAACCCAGTCCCTCATATCGAGATATATTAGTTAGTAGCCGACATATACTCTATCTCAGATGAGATGAGGTGCCAAGCCTTTTCGAGAACTTTGACTGGGGCTGCACATGTTTGGTATACCTCTCTACCAAAGAACTACATTGAAAGCTTTAAGAAGCTGGTAGAATGGTTCATTCACAACTTTTGCTTCAGAGTAAGTCCACAGAAGAATACCACTCACCTGCTCTATGTTAAGAAAGGGAAAAATAAGAGCCTTAGAGACTATATAATCAGGTTTAACAAAGAGAAGTTAGAGGTCAAAGACTACGAAGAGAGTATAGCCATGATGGCCCTTATTGGAGGACTCCAAAAGGGGAAGCTATTGTGGAAGCTTTCCGAAGACCCTCTGAAGTCAATGGATGAGTTACTAGTGACGACGGGGAAGGTAATGAATGCCAAAGAGGCAATGGACAGAAAATACGAGGATGAAAAAGGAGGTACTATTGGGGGTAAATACCAGAAAAAGAATAAAGATGGGAAGAAAAGACCAGTAGACGTCAAGTTTGCAGATTACACCCCTTTAATGGTCAGCTTCGAACACATTTCGAATGAGATAAAGAGAGACCGATCTTTAAAATGTCCTGAGAACTTGAGAGCTCCTCCCCACAAGAGGAATAAAAGCCTGTGGTGCGAATTCAATTAAGACCATGGCCATTTGACGATAAGTGTTTTTCTCTAAAAGATGTTAAAAGAAGGAAAGTTGAAAAAGTACATGGACAAGGGTGCCTTCAAGAGTGGCTGAGGCAATGTTAGGAAGAAAAGAAATGATAAATGCAGAGAATATTCCCTCGACACGTGTGATGACCCCTTAGAGGATGATAATGATGATGACCTTACACCGATGGATGGCCATGGACCAGTGAAGTGGCTTAATATAATTTCATTCGGTGTTGGAATGATTTCAGGGGGCCTTGATGGAGGAGGATCATAAGTGGCTAACAGAAAGACCCATGTAGCTGAGGCGAAGGCAGTAATGAAAGATGAAGCTATACACTCAACCTCTATCGAAGCCAAGCTTAAAAAGAGGAAGAAGGTTGACATGGATACCCTAATAGTGGGTTTTTCAAGGTTGGATTTTAAGGACCTCCTAGACCCACATGATGACCCTCTTATCATAACCACCAAGGTGCACATATGTGAGGTGCCGAGGATCTTGGTAGATGGGGCAGTTCTGCAGATGTCATGTTTTGGCTATGTTTCAAATCTCTAGGACTTATCCGCGCTAGGATCATCCCATACCATCATCCCCTGATTGGTTTTAGTGGGGAAAAAGTTCATCTTCTGGGGATGTGTGAGATTGATGTATGAATAGGAGATGAGTGGCCAAAATGTCTCATTAAGAAGATCCACTTTTTCGTGATGGATGAAAATGTCTTCCCAGCATACAACCTCATACTGGGATGAGTAGCCCTCAAAGAATTTGAGGCCGTCCTTCAACGATTCACCAGATGATAAAATTCTCGACTCCTTATGGGGTAGGGGAAGTTTAGGGTGACCAAACAACATCACGAGAGTGCTACTTCAACTCTGCCGAGGAAAGAGAGGCACACAAGAAAGCAAATACTACTTACAATATTGATACCCTTGATCCTAGGGATGATACTAAGTTAAAGAAGGGAGAAGCCACATAAGAGGTAGAATCCATCAACCTCAATGAGGATGAGCCGGAAAAAATTATCCAGGTCGACAAAGCCCTAAAGTTAGATATAAAAGAAGATCTCATTAAGCTGCTGAGGAGAAGATAAATTGTATTCGCATGGAGTCATGCATACATTTCGGGGATCGACCCCAAAATTATGTGTCACAAGATCAACGCGATGGAAGGTGTTAAGCCAATAAAACAGAGGAGGTGAATTTATTCTTGAGATAAATATGAGGTCATAAGGGATAAGGTCAAGAAGAATAATTTAATAGGGAGGTCATCTATCCCGAATGGCTGTCTAATATGGTCATAGTCCTCAAAATAAACGAGAAATGGAGGATGTGTGTGGACTTCACTGACCTCAATGAATATTACCCCAAAGATAATTTCCCACTTCCTCACATCGATAAAATGGTGGATGCTACAACAACCCTTGACTTAATGAGTTTCATGGATGCATACTAAAGCTGCAATCAGATCTTCATGGACCCTACAGACTCAGAAAAAACAACTTTCATTACTGACAAGGGGATATACTGGTATAGGATCATGCCCTTTAGCTTGAAGAATGCAGGGGCAACGTATCATTATCTCATGAATAAAATATTCGAAAACCAAATTGGGAAGTCTATGGAGGTCTATGTAGATGACATGCTGACTTAGAGTTTGAAAGCCAAGGATCATGTGGCCAATCTTAAAAGGACCTTTAACACGATGGACAAATATCGGATGAAGCTCAACCCAACCAATTGCATTTTTAGGGTTGGAGAAGGAAAGTTCTTGGGGTTCATTACCAATCAAAGGGGTATTGAGGCCCATCCTGTGAAGATAAAGGCTCTGCTAGAAATGAAGACCCCCAAGACCATTAAAGAAGTTCATAGGCTCACATGGCGAGTGACTACTTTGAATAGATTTGTATCTAGAGCCATAGACAAATGCCTACCATTTTTTAAACTTCTCACAAAGGCTTTTAAGTGTAATAAAGAGTGTGACAAGGCTTTTAAAGAGCTAAAGTACTACTTGGGATCTCCTCTACTTTTATCACGCCCAGTGCAAGGCAAAAGACTATACGTGTACCTATCTGTCTCAGAGTCAACCACTAGCGCTGCCATTGTGAGAGAAGAAGACGGGGTCTAGAAGCCAGTGTATTTCAATTGTAAAGCACTTCATGGAGTAGAGAAAAGGTACCCTAGGATGGAGAAGTTAGCCTATGCCTTGATTCATTCATCAAAGAAGATGAAGCTATACTTCCAGTCCCATACAATGGTCATCCTTACTGACTCTCCTCTTAGGCAGGTCATACACAAGCCAGATAAATCGGGGAGGCTAATGGCCTGGGCAATATAGATATGAGAATTTGATATTGTATATCAACCTAGGGTGGCCATCAAAGGGTAAGAAATTACAAATTTTATGGCTGAATTCACTTGGAAAGAGGCCAACGCTGAAAATGGGAACCTTTAGAAGACAGGTAATTAATAAGGAAGAATTGTTGACCTGTCCAAAAATAAGGCTGAGATAAGCACAACTAGAGAAAATGTTATTGAGAACAAAGAGGGAAGATACCTCTTTAGAAAAGGATCCCTATTTGAGGGAAATTTCTCTGAGAAAAAGGCTCTGTGGAATCTCTTCGTTGATGGGTCCTCTTGCAAAAACGAAAGTGGTGCTGGACTGATAGTGTCAGTGCCAGATGGCACGGACATCGAGTATGCCCTAAGGTTAAACTTCAAATCCTCCAACAACCAGTCAGAATATGAGGCCCTGAAAGTAGGCCTCTACTTATATAGGTCTCTTAGTGTTGGCCAACTGTTGGTGCATAGTGATTCAAGGATGGTAATGAATAAGATATTGGGAGCATATCAGGCTAAGGATGAGAGAATGGCCAAATATCTTGAGAGAGGAAAGTCACTTTTGAAAATATTCACAAAAGTAAAGTTGAAAAGGATACGTCAACTGGACAATGGCCGAGTTGATGCACTTGTAAGACGAGCTTCAGTAAGTAGGACATATATTAGAAGAACAGTGCCAGTGGAAATTCCACTTCAGCCAACGATTGAAGATGAAGATAGAACACTTAGCTCCTGCCAAAATATAAATAAGGGAACTTCATGGATAGTCCATTTATCATATACGTCAAAGAGGGGGAGATGTCAGAGTCAAAATATGAAGGGAAGAAGCTGAGGTACAGGGCTATAAAATTCATTGTCATTAGAGATACTTTGTATAAGAAAGAGTTATTTATCCCTTTTCTCAGGTGTGTCCATCTGTCTGAGGTTCCATGTATCTTGTAATATGTGCATGAGGGGTCCTGGTCAACCCACATTGGGTAAAGTCCATTATCTAGGAGGATAGTCACCCAGGGATACTGGTGGCTAACCTCGACAAAGGATGGTACGACATATGTGAATAAGTGTGATAAATTCCAGAGGTTCTCCACCATCCCTCACTAGCCTCATCTACCTCTAACCTCCATTACATCCTCGCGGACATTTGCAATATGAGGAATTGATTTGGTAGGACCCTTGCCTAGGGATGTCAATAACTATCCATACTTGATCGTAGTGATCGTTTATTTTTCAAAATGGGTGGAAGTGGAGCCAATGATCACAATCATCTAAAAGTATACCTTCCAGTTCATCTGGAAAACATCATATGCACGTATGATCTCCCTAACACCCTCATATCAGATAACGGGACTCAGTTAAATAATGTTTCCCTAAAGAAATACTGCGAAAGAGTTGGGATCAAATAATTCTTCTCTACCCCAGGTCGACCTCAGGCTAATGGGCAGATTGAGGTTGCAAACCGAACAATCCTAGATGCGATAAAGAAAAAATTTGAAGAGGAAAAAGGAAGATGGGTTGAAGAAGTTTATGATGTACTGTGGGACTACAGGATGACATCAAAAACTCCTACGGGGGAAACCCATTTTATGTTGGCATATGGCTCAGAAGCCACCATCCCCACTAAACTTGAGCTTCCTACTCACAGAGTCCAAATGTATGATCCTCAGAGAAATGTGGAAGATAGGAGACCTGATCTAGACTTGATTGAGGAAAGAAGAGAAGATGCTAAGATAAGACAAGAACTTACCAAAAAAGGACAACCAAATTTTACAATAAGAGGGTAAAGGAAAGGCCGATAGTTGTGGGAGATGTAGTGCTAAAAGAGGCACGGAAAAAACCTAACAAGTTTCACCCAAATTGTTATGGCCCATACTGGGTCACCGATGAAGTTGTCCTAGGAACCTATAGGCTAGAAAACCTTGATGGGGAACCCTTTTCAAACCCCTGGAACGCAGATCACTTGAAGAAATATTACCAATGATGTTGTAGTCGATGTTCGATTTGTTCACAATTGTAATGAATGTATTGTTTCATAGAACACTTGGAATGTTAATGAGAATATTCTATTGGATCCTCATCTTATTGTTTGTCGGTTTAGATATTTGTTAGTGAAATTCATGTTAAGCTAAAAAACATCATTCGTGGTGAAGTAGGCTTTAATCCTCTTCGGTGATACGACAACATGGATGGGGACAACCTCATCCATATATTATCAATAACATAGAGGAACATTCAGTTGTGGAAACATCATTAATTTGGTGGATCATCTCCCTCATCTAGGATGCGAGGGAATGACAGGGACGACCTTCCACTCACTCCCAAGAAAGACGAGAGAGGACTTAATATTTGAAAACATCATTAACTTGGTGGATCATCTCACTCGGCTAGGATGAGAGTGAGTGGCATGAACGACCCTCCACTCACTCCCAAGAAAGATAAGGGAGGACTTAATATTTGAAAACATCATTAACTTGGTGGATTATCTCCCTCAGCTAGGATGGGAGATAATGGTCGGGATGACCCTCCACTCACTCCCAAGAAAGATAAGGGAGGACTTAATATTTGAAAACATCATTAAATTAGTGGATCATCTCCCTCGACTAGGATGAGAGTGAATGGCAGGGACGACCCTACACTCACTCCCAAGAAAGAGGAGGGATGACTTAATATTTGAAAACATCATTAACTTGGTGGATCATCTCCCTCGACTAGGATGAGAGTGAATGGTAGGGGAGACCTTCCAGTTACTGCCAAGAAAAATGAGGGAAGCGTATTAGCACAAATTATAAAAATGGAAAAAATAATAGACCAAATGAAAGGGAAGAGCATTTTCATTAAAAAAATTGAATGAGTTATAATACATCATGTTCAAAGATGGCATAAAACAATATTACATCAAGAGGTTATAAGTCACAGACGACAACCCTAAAGAGCTATCTGAGAGGGTAATGTCTCAACACCGTAATGAGGCAAGGAAGCGTCAGCAGCATCGGAAGGAGACTGACTCTCCGATGTCCTAGTTCCCTTAATAACCGCTTGAGACTCAAAATGGGATAAAACCTCTGCCATCAAGGGGTCCTCCAAATCTGTAGCTTCTAGAGAGGGGCGAACGGCTGGCACTGCATCAAAAAACATCAAGATGACCCACCGACCCACCGATAGGCCATCTTGATTTCTCTTTCCAAATATTCAAGGTGAAAACCATGGAATTAATCATAGAGATTATATTCTTCCACAACGTCATTCCCATCCATTTGAACAACTGCATCAAGGTCTGACTTAAGTTGCGTTGCCTGGTTGGTCAAAGCCTCGTAATTGGCCATGAAAAGGTTATCCTTTTGCTTCATCTGCTCAGTATGATCTCTTTGGAGCTCACTAAGAAACCTCGTGTGATCGGCTTACACATCCTCCAGCTCTTTCTTGAGGTATCCAACTCAGTCTTCAAATTGTCCTCACTTTGAATATCCCTCTCAGCCTCTTGAATTTTTGGATAATTCTCAGCCATTCATTTCATGACCGAGGTAAAGGCGTAGACCGACTATAAAAGACAAGAGCGAAGTTAGTGATGAAAGGACAAGGTTCTAGTTAATATAAATGAATTAAAAATGAAAGGGATGAGAGAAATACTTGGGCCAAACTATGAATCCCAAAGTCATGGACTTTGGGTGGGGGCACCTTAGCTAAAAAGTCATAATCAGAGGATAACGAAGAAGAGAACATGGAGGCCTTGGAAGCCTTCATATGGGAAATCAGATAGGAGGGGTTGGCCTTTAACATGGTCAAATTATTCGACCAAAAGGTATCCAGAGATGAAGAAGAACTCGTCCCCTCAGTGTGTGTATCTGGGGCTTCTGTCCTCACCCTCATAGGGGCATCACGCCGACCCTCAATAGGATATTATCTATCCTTCCTCTTTCGTAAATCCTCATGGGTCATCCCCACGACAGTCGACCCCACATAAGTTATTTTATTTTGGATTTATTGAGGATATTTTCCTTTCTTCTTGAGACCAGCAAATAGAATTGGGTCAAACTTCTCCCACGGTGAATCAAATGTGTTTGGAGGCCGATCTGCAAAAGTAAGATGACAGGTCAAATGATAAAAGTAAAGGGGGAACACTTAAAACAAATTGAAACAAAAAGAAACTCACATAATTATGTCAAAGGGCCGACCCTCAGACCAGTTTCTTTGAGGAGACGAGGGGTCATTAAATCTTCAAATTTAGGAATCGCACCCTCCTTTCCCTTCTCCCTCAAATAGTCATCAATAGCTCTTTCGTCTAAGCTGAGTCCAGGGTCTGACCTTGCTCTCATGGAGGTGTTGGACCATGCTCGAGGGACCCTCTGGCTATCTTCTGGAGGATCAACCTCGGCTGGGAATTCCCAACCCCCAGACACAAAGAAAAATCTCTTCTTCCAGTCAAGGTTTGAAGTTTGTGAAACATGGAGAAGTTTCTTGTCAGACCTCCTAGCACCTACATGGAAGTACCCAAGTTTCTTGGATAAGGAGGTTATGTTATAACAGGACATGAACAGACTGGCCGAGGGCTCATCAGTGAATGTGTTCTTCCAGAGAGAAATGTAGTCGAGGATGATCCTCCACGAATTAGGAGGAAGTTGGGTAGAAGCAACCCCAAGGGAAGAGAGTATAGTGACAATGGCAGGATGAAAAGGCAACCTGACACTGACCCTAAACATTTATTCGTACATGGTTATTTATCCCTCTCCCCCCTAGAAGACCTTCTCATCTTCATTTGGGATCCTAATAGTAACATTGGGTTTATCACCGAACGAGTGTATCCATAATAAGAGATCACGATCCTTAACACACGTGACGTAAGACGAGTATATTGAAGTGTCAACCTTTTCCTCAACATCTGAAATCTCATTATTGTCCTCGACCCCACTAACCTCGTCCTCACTTCCCACACCCCCAACTCCGTCAGCCTCATCGTTGTCAAAAGGTGGGGGGCCACCTGGAAAAGTGGCTTGAAATTCAAGGGGATATAGCAGTCATAGGGACAGCTTCAGGGTTAACTTTTCCCTCGGCATGTTCGTTGGGTTAATGCTTGAGGGGTCATCTCTTCCAGAGGTGCCGACACCGACAGAAGACGACGCTATGGCTCGTCTGTCCATGACTTCTGTAATACCCCATATTTTTGAAGATTTAAATAATTATGTGATTTATTATTATTGTGGGATTAATTAAATTAAAATGTGAGAATTAATTATTAATCCGGACTAAATTTGAATATTTACTAGCATGATGAGAAGTTAGTAATTATTAATATTACTATGAGAATAAGTAATATAGAATGACGATTTTATATAACTTGCCATGAGGGAAAAATACGACAGTTGGTATATTAAGTCGGGACACGCGTGTGAGTCGTGTCTGGACTAATTAAGTGGAATAAAAAGATAGATTATTTTAATTAATTCTTATGATCATTTCAAGTGCGCCATTGAGTCTAGAGGGGTTGAGATAGTCAGAAAACTCTACACGGGTATTTTATTTGGACTCCGGGATAGTTTTAGGCCAAGCCGGCACCCGGTAGGGGTAGTTTTGTAATTTGGATTTTTGGAGGAATTAAATGGACGAAAATTGGAGAAATAATATATCAGTTAATTGGGGACAATTTGGGTTAGGTTACACCAAAATAAATAGAGAGCCACAATGGGTGAGGGAGAGCAAATTCCAAAGGAGGAGAGGCAATTTGCACCACCTTGCACAACCACCACCACCATCATGTAGATCGAAACGCGAGGATCGCATCCATACCAACAACACCAACGCATCAGACCTTTGAAATTGAGGCAAGTGTTTATTACTTTCTTTTTTTTAGCAATAACCATGTTCATGTGAGAATAGGGATGAAACACTAACATACTGTTCATAAGATTGATGAAAATTAGAGATTGGGTATACATGATTTTAATTTGAGATTAAATTATGTTGAAACCTTCGTGTATGTACATTTGAAATCACGTTTTGACGACTTTATGTGATGAATGAATCTGGGAATTATATGTTTTCAAATTAAAATTGGAAGAACTAAGGTTTGCGAAATGAAATTGGGGATTTTATATTTCATTAACAATTTGTAATGATTTAATGATTCTAGGTTTTTAGAATTCATTTACAAATGTTAGGATTCAAATTGGGAGTGATTGATTGGAGTTTGGGGAAAATATTTTAGAGGTTTTAGGGTTGAAAAATGGTGCAAAATGAGGTTGTCTAAGGTTGAAGACGAAACAACCCAGGTCGCGAGATGTCGCGAAGTCGTTAGAGCGAGATTGGTTGTCGCACGAAGTCATTCGAATGACACGTGGAAGTCGTTCGAGCGAGATCCATTCTGGTTCGAGGGAGGTTTCTAATTTTTAGATAATTTCCTATTTTGCTCCTATTTGTGTAAACAGTCAATTTGAGTGAGAAAAATTAGTGTTTGGTGAACCCAAAATAGTGCAGAATTATTTGGAGTTGTTTAGGTGTAATGATTTAAATATTTCGAACGGTGAGTTTACCATGAAGATTACGAGAGAGAGATAATCGTAATTATAATTGCGTCGAGAGTATTAAGTGATAAATACATACGATATTAGTTCTAACGATATGGAACTTATAAGAATAAAAATTAGGGGTTACTTTTGGGACTTCGTATGATTTTGTATTAAGGATTTTTGGGTGACATATTATCCTTATATATATTACGAGAGAGGGAATATCGTGATTTAAAAATATGTCGATAGTATTTAGTGATGGCAATACTACGTATGGAATATGACATTTGGTTGTGTGTATACCGTTTGATTTGATGGGTTGTGTGTATACCTATATTTGACATTATATGTATGACATACCTAACTGTTTGCTATCGCGGGGGGTTGTGTAGAGACGGTCTTATCCCGAGTCACCTTCAGGGGGATATTTGACCTGTATCTCAGAACATAGGACTGTGAGGACTTATTTGCGAGTTGATAAGTCGCTGACTATGGGAGCGTAGGTATGTGCGTGACCCATAGATATGTGAGCTATATTCGCCGCCAATACGTGTGATTTGTTTATATGGTTCATGGGAGATTTCGAAACTGATAGTCCTTGTTTGAGTACGAGATATACCGGGACATGATAGAAGAGTATGCAATGCAGTACAGGTATATCCTTGGAGTGTTGTGTTAGTATATATATAATAGTGGTGAATATTTATATATACTTGTGTTATACTTACAATGTGATATTTGTAAGCATTAAGATTGGGTTGATATATATATAATAGTGAATGATATATATGTATGCTTTTGGTATACCTAAAATGAGATAATATCAGATTATTAAGATAGTGAAATCTTCATTAACGTAAATAGTAAATACTTGACTTTAGTGTGATAACACTTATTAAAAATGATAAATATCGAGATAAAATACAGGATACTACTACGATGGGTAATTAGTAGGATAAGCCTTTTCCTAGTTAAGAGTGTGTCAGATGGCTAGGTTGGATTGGACGTACGTTAGGCATGCATACTAGTCGAGAGGTGAGAATCTGATGTGAGAGTTCGAACTAACATGCATATGATACTTGCTTTAATGCAGTTTTAAATACTTTCAAATAAATCTTTTTAAAACATCGGTCTCTGACCTGTCTCTTACATTTCTTCTCTCTTTCTCTCTCTCTCTCTCTCTCTCTCTCTATATATATATATATATATATATATATATATATATATATATATATATATATATATATATGTGTGTGTGTGTGTGTGTGTGTGTGTGTATTAGTATAGGTGCCTAGCCACAGGGACACCGGTTCTAGATACTTTGATGGTTTGTCGAGCTACAGTTGTTGTGGAAGTTGCGGGTCATTGAGATTAGACGCTTCTCTCAGTTCATTCAGTTCCTAGTTCAAATATCTCACTTCGGGCATGTGTCGCCCATTCTCATTAGCGGAGTTGTACTCAGTTTACTTTGTAGTTCTTTTTAGTTGGATTGAGTATTTCTTATGGTTTGGGTTTGTGGCTTGAACTGGAGGATTTTTATTCAGTCTTAATTATTTAGTAATTGATTCAGTCAGCATTCAATTCTTGTTTATGGTTTATAATTGCATGTTAAAAAATAATTAAATTAATTGGATTTAAGTTAAATTGGAAAATGTTTTGACACTAGATTAATTAAATGTTAGGTAATTAATTGGATTTAAGTTTTCTACAGTGATGCTAAGAATGAACCAGCCGAACATTCTGTTATAAATTTTATAAAGGACTGATCACCCGATATTTAATTGGGCGAGGTGTCAGAACTTATTCTTGACTCTGATTCTCAGTTGGACGATAAGACGACCCGAAAGGCTCAGAGGGTGATGGTAAAATTGTAGCTAATGGAATTGGGAAAATGGGTCGTACCCAGACAGGGTCGTCCATACATCTAGACTCGTTCTCTTCCTCTATCATAGTAATCTCTGTAAAACACCTCTCTCTCAAAGTTGGAAAATCCTCGGCTAACTTGTAAAGCATTTGGACAAATTAAGGGGAAGACCCTACACTCAAGCATTATCTTAAATAACTTACAAACAAGTTAAATAGTTGGGCAAGTTGTCTTTAATATCGAATTTAGAGAAATGAAAAGTTTTGTGGAGGAATATCCAATAATAGGAGGCGTAATGTTCACCGGAGAAGAAGATCGAAGGGTCGTCAAAAAACCTAAAAAAGCTAAAAATCAATAGTGAGCAACCACAAAATGGTGGGGGAGGAACCCAAGAAATCCTATCAGTCAATTTCTAGACCTACAACTTCCAATGAATGGTGGATACACACGCCGTAAAAATGAAAAACCATCCAAGAAAATGCACAGAAGCTATTCGATTCAGGATCCAAAGAAAACTTGGAAAAAGAGAAGGAAAATGGGAAGAATGGTGAAGAGATTACCTGGAAAAGAATACTGAAGTTGGGAGAAAATTGGAGATCCCACAAAAATGCAGAGATGAAGGTTAACTGCAAAAACTAGAGAGAGAGAGAGAGTGAGCGCGAAGAAGAAGGCAGAGAAAAGAGAGAATTGTTTGAAAAGGTTTAAATACGTTGTCATTATTGGGCTCAATAATCTAGGCAACGCACAACCCACGAGGAAAATCATCATTAAAGCATAATGTACAAAGTGTAATATGTAGCTGTCATTCTTGGGGAACAGAAAATGATGACTGACACCTGATAAACGTCGATAATCCTGACAAGTGTAACTCATCAGCTGGACCACTCATCAACTCAACATCCAAAGACATTATTACCACTCAGCCACCTCAACAACATCGATGACTAAGGGTTAGGGGTGATTGATATACCAAAATATACCCTCGGCCTTGTTCAGGGTAGCCTCGTCTAGGACGAGGGCTCAACTCTACTTCTACCCCCATGGGGTCATATTGAAGAAGGGGGTCGGCCAGGACGACCCCACCATTATCAACACAGGTATGATGGATGCCCCAAATCAGCCCAAGCCCGTGAATATTGAAGCCTCGGCTTGGGGACAGTTCAGACGACCATATGACCGGCCGACCCATGGAGGCCGATAGTACAAAA
This sequence comes from Sambucus nigra, assembly GCA_949130495.1. Lineage (NCBI taxonomy): Eukaryota > Viridiplantae > Streptophyta > Magnoliopsida > Dipsacales > Adoxaceae > Sambucus > Sambucus nigra. The sequence continues at coordinate 252,957,399 of OX422215.1, forward strand.
ATCCTACATTCAACAATCAGGGATTCCACAAGGTTTTCATCAGCCTCGACCTATCACTATAAGCCGAGGGTGACACCATCATGGCGCGTGATTTGGGGGACACGTGGAACAGTGCGCGGGGGACTCATGTACCACGTGGACTAAACCGTTATAACAAGATCATTACCTCACGTGAGAGAATATTATATCACCATTACCTACAAGTGGCCCAGCCAAGTGTTAATAGGGGATGAGCTAGATCATTATTCACATGCTCCATGCATGCTTGGGGGGTACACTACTCCCCCAAATCCCTATATATACTTGTCATCTTCAGCCTTGCAAAAGGATCGATAATTATAACCCTAGCGGAAACTCTGTTTGTATACACTGTAGATAGAGAGAGAGTCTGTGTATTATATCCAAGGCCTTTAGTGCCCATTTGTAGTGGATCACACACGGTCACAGTGGATGTAGGCCTGATTAGCTGAACCACTATACATCATTGTCTTCATACCACTTCTACTCACCTCCTTTTATATATATATACACATATGCATATACACATATGACCTTATTGCTGCCATTGTAACTATTATTTGAGCTCTATCACTTCTTTATCTAGTGGTGCCGATTCTTAGCATCATCAATAACCGATCATACCTCAAAGTGAAACATGAATAAGCATATAGGAAAAACAAGTCTATCATGCAATGGTTTAAAGTGAGATAAACAATGACAACCAACTCGGCAACACAAGCACAAATAATTCAAAAAAGGATCAATTAACACCAATTTAGTGCAAATTGATACCGATTTGATTAAAAAATGAAGCATGAGATGCCAATGTAAGAAAAGATTCCAACATGATCATATACCGTGCCAACTTGATTCAAAGATAAAGTGAACGAATAACATGGATTCAATGAAAATGTAAAGACTCAAAAGAAAACGATATCATATATCAATATGTAAAAGATACCAATAACACACAAGCATAGTATCGATGTGTCTAAATATATGGAATAGGGTGAAAGGGTGTGGACTAAATATAAATGAATTACGACCCAATCAATTACAAATGTTTAAAGAGTTTTATTTGACTACATTAACTTTATCAACAAAGATTTTTCCTCGTAGTGACATATATATAAAACTCACAGTGGACAAATAAGCATAATGCACCCTAGTCTAGAAAACATTAATTATTCTCAAATCAATACTAACAAACATGAAATAACTAGGACTTATTGTGCAAACCTATTGATCTTAAACTTATAACACCCTGAAAATGTTTAATATATCTCTTTTTTTCTTTTTGAAAATACTAATTTAATTGAAGACTCAATCAAAAAAAATTGGCCTTGAAAATATATTATTAACTTTGCCTCTTAATTTCTTAGGCTCTTGCGAATGGTGGCCTTTCATGCAAATAAGATTTTTCCTTTTGTGGCCCTTTTCCATGCACACTCATAGTTTTAAATAAAACAATAAACTCTTGGGCAATGGTTCTTTCATGCACAAATCCCTCACTCAAAGATATGTTTATAATTACAAGATTATTAGGATAACACCTCACTTATTAAAATCGGTTTTCAATCTTCGATGAGACTAGAAGCTGAGGGAAGTACTGAGCAAGTAAGGAAAATACTAAGTGAATATACTAAAGAAGACTTTTATGTTATTTTGATATAATAACAAGGGATGTAATTGTATTTTCATGGTTGTTAGTGAACATGAACTGAAATGCATTTCACATTATACTACCTTCAAGGAAGCTTAAGACACTATCATCACTGCACATGAAGGTGATCAACGTGTTAAAGTTAAATAATACACAAATGACTATTCAACAATATAATTCTATAATGATGTCTGACACTAAACCTTTGATCAATTCTATCTTAAGTTGTCTGACATAATGTGACACCCCCGCTTAAAATAATAACGGGTGTCCAGCCCTATACTAAAATAGATGAAGAATCTCAAGTGGATCATTCTCAGCATCAACCGTCGGTACTAAATAAACATAGATAACTACCCAATAATACAATAAGCGAATGCCAAAATTTTTAAAATCATACAATGAATCAACATACTAAAAACATAGTAACTACTACAACTGATAATGTATACAGACGTACTACAATAAAAGGAAGTACTAAAATAAAACATAATAAGTACAACAGAAGAAATATACCCGAATATGCTGTCGGGCCACAAATAATACAACATCCTAAGGAGAGAAATATAAAAGTCCTACATATATAACCACTGGGTATAAACCCGATATACAAAATGAATCCTTAACTAGATTTACAAAAGATAGGAGGAAACTATAACAAAAATCCCGCAACAGTCCGCAACTGCTACAACTCCAAGGACTATGGATAGAAAAGAATCAATGGCGTCCTTGTAGTGGGACACCTATAATATATTACAAAATATGTATAGAAAGAGAGAAATATAAACGGGTCAGAGCCTGAGGTGGGAAAATATTTTAGCAAGTGCATTAAAATGCATAATAATTATAAATGCAGAATTCCATGACTAAAGTGCAGTCGCACTCTCTTGGAACTCAACTTACCTCTCAACTATAGGGCACACCTAAATGTATGCACCTAAACCTCAATTAATCAACCAGACACATTCTAGGGACAATTCAATCTTAATCTATGCATAATCTACACCCGCGTAACCCACATTCTCAAGTATAACCCAAAATCTTCTCCTTCTATCATATCCTAAGTTTATGCCCGAACTTATACATCAACATATATATATATCTACATACATATACCTTACTAGAATTCATAGGTTTCTACTTAGTAACTTAAACAAGTTATTAGTATCAGAATAGCGACACATAATCTTTATATACTTATGAACCATTGTTTTACCATAACACATAACCCTAGTACCAAGAACTAAACTTCTCCCCACTCCCTACATTGCACTAAATTTCGTGCGTGGGGCATCTCGCAAAGTAAAATCCAAACAAGGGCCCCCGATACACTACTCCTTGACAATGTTGATCGTCGAGATCCATTATGCCCTCAGCACACAACACATGTAACCTCCGCTACTTACTATGAACAACTATTCTCTCTAAGTACCATATAAGATATCGCACAAAACTCTTAGGGTCTATTTAACATTATTTCAATTTGTAAAACACGACCATTAAACCCTAACAAGCACGTACCCATAACAAACTTAGTGTGCATTTAAAATATCCAGAACATAGTCACTTAAAGGATATAAATATACTTCACAATGCTATTATCTTCCAGGAATTACTCACTTTATTCCGGGTTACCTGCCACCGGACTATTATCACACCGCCCTGGTAATAAAAAAAACACAACGTATGGCAAGCGGTCATAGTTTTGAATCTGAAAGTGAGAACGATTCATACCCAAGTCTTCTCACCCAGAATTAAAATCACACAATAAGTAATGGATGACTATGACCTGGGGACTATACGCTCTCTGCTCCTCAAGCCAGGGGCCTCACCCACATCGCACAACTTCCCATGATAGCACGTGCTAGGTATGCTTACAGAATATCATTCACACTACATATATATGCTATCACATCATATTTACAAACCATTACAAAAGGTTTATACATTCACACCATATATATATATATACATATATATATATATATATACATGCTATCTCCCTTCCGTATGTATAAAAGAAATGAATTAGGCCATAAGAATATAACTCTCCTTATACTAACCGATGCTATAATGCATACCCTCCCAATTCATTTCATTATACGATACCTCACCTTAAACTTACTCATCAATTACACCTATGATATGAATAGTCCCCCAATTTAACCAACATTAAGGATACTATCTCAAAACCGAACGTATATAAAAATCATCATGCACACAACATCTATATCCGGATGCACACGGATATACAATAATTATCCCGACTATAAGTATAAACCCAACTTATTCTAGTCGATAATTCACAAGCTCATTCCCAATTCATTTTATGATCCCGTCACGCATTTGAATATTTATCATTAATCGCACATAGATATACAATAGTTATTCTGTCTATAAGTATAAACACAAACAATTAGTCGGTAATATATTGAATCCTTTGAAATTCAGATTAAGATTCAGTTACTCATGTGAACCTTTAACATTATCGCATTTAAGATTAGATCCCTAAGTTTATTGTCACTAAGGATACATGACCTCTCTCTCATTGGTCCCACAATTATATCTAAATAAAATCTTATCGCTAGGAGGATACGACACAAAAGTCGCCATAACAATTCCATGTTATACCTTCACAACCACCTCGATGAGTCCCCAACGTCACATCATGTAATAACTCACATCAAATATCAAATTAGGATTTCCATTGCTAATATGATTCCCCGCTAAGTCGATGCGACAACTCCAATCTATACCTTCCCAAAACTCAATACATCCCTCAAAAGCACATCATATATAGAAACTCCCAATAAATCTGCAAAACATATTTCTCGCATCATATTAGAATGTTCCTAATTGATAAACCCAATCGAAAGGGAGTAAAACTCACTCTAGAAAAACTTCGCAAAATAGCCCTGTTTCCGAATCGATTCGTCCTAATCCGAATCGACTCGGTCAAAAGGACCTGTAAGTCTCTCTTAGGCCAAATCGATTCGATTTTAGATCTGAATCAATTTGGTCACTCAAACCTGATACTTTTACCTTAAGACGAATCGATTCTCTTAAGGGCGAATCAATTCGGGTCTGCAAAACTCCCAAATTCCCCACTTCTGCATGAACCCACGAATCCCAAACCCAAAAATCATCAACTCTAACCATTAAACCCTCATCGAATCATGATTCTAACATCATAAATCAACCGAACTACGATACCAACCATCACTTCACCATCATACCCATATATAAACATCAAATGCAAGATTTAATCTACAAAATCTAGGTTTTAACATATTAACTCAAATTCCATATTTTTGTCCACAAATTATTAAATAAATTACACACATAGATTATTTAGCAAGTTTAATCACTTGCCTCAAAGTTTTAGAGGTTGAATCTTCCTTGAAATCACGGATTGGCCGGAGTCTCCAAGCTTTCCCCTATTTCTCTTCTTTCTTTCTTTCCTCTTCTCTCTCTCTCTCTCTCTCTCCCTCTTTCTCTCTAGGGCTTTCTAATTCTTAAGAATGTGATTGTTATCTCACGTAGGATTTATACGCCTTATCTTCAAAATATCCAACTTTAAATGATAATACACACTTTAAATGATTCGTTCACTCCACTTCGTGTAAAACTAACTCAAAATATTTTGGAACCAAAATAAAATCCAAGGACAGTCATTTTGACTATCGCGACCCATCCTGGATCAACCGTGCACTCAGAATCATATTTCAGAATACTTTATAACGTACTCAAATTTTGACCTCAATTACTAAATTTAAAATTCTCCAATTCAAATAAATATTATTTCTCCCGAAATAATTAAATTCCTAGTCCTCAAAATTACGGGGTATAACATACTTCCCCCCTACAGGAAATTTCGTCCTCGAAATTAAGTTAAGACTAGTGCTCCAAACCTCAACTACTTCCTACGTCACCTACCCTCAATATCAGTATACCTATCTCTCCCACTTCTAACGACAAATCATTTTAATTTTAAAATCAAACTAGTTAACCAGGGCACCCATACACCCTGTACTTGAGCTCAACTGCGTACACATTACATGGCTCCACTTAACCTCAAATCGTAAGATAAATCTCAACAAATTAATCCATTATAACGTACTAAGTATATGAAAAAAAATTGAAATGTACAAATATTTAACTCTTCTTAATTCCTAACATTCGCTAATTTCATGCGAGGGAGGTCTCGCAAGCGAAATCCAAACAAGAAACCCTCTCAAAATTCTACTATGAAGTTCTATCGGGAATTGAGATCCGTTAAATCAAGACTAAAGTTTAATTTTTTTTTGAATCATTTTGATATTCCTCGAAGTCCTACAAAATAATGTACCATAAAATAGTTTTATGTCTTTCGACACAAAAATCAAACACCTTATGATCAAGACACAAGGCATCAACAAATACCATACTCTCACTAACCTTTAGTTCTCAAGGCTAACACAACCACGAGCTAAAATTCCTTGATCAACAATGAACCTGCTAAACCCTGAATCTTTTCAGTAATAAAATCCTTTACGTCACATCAAAACATCGCCATAAGATAGGCCCTTCCATAACTAGAACATTATAAATACAAACATCTAGCTCTACTATAAAATGATAGCCTTAAAGTTACTACTCAACAAACTTTGACTGTTCACATTTCTGAAAAAAAAACGTAACTCTCTACTAACACTTCACAAGACAATTTATTCTCCCGAAAGACATCATCCAAGTGACACACTTGCTCACTACTCCTTTCAAGGTAATTCTATACACAATATGTAATAACGATTAACCACTCACTAAAATCTTACGTGCGACGCTCCCAATATCAATCAAAGCTTAACCTATGCACAAAGTAAAATAATTTACATTTGACCTCCATACTCCAACATCCTCTCTTCGTCAATGGGCCTCTATTCAAAGTTATCTTGCCCAAACTGGCCTATGAATTGCGAAAGGGTTGAATATCCAAAATCTCCTCAAAAAGTTATCCTCTACTTCTTCCAGGACAATCCCTCTTCCTATGGCCTATTTCTCCACGCAATAAACATCTCCCAAAAAATCCTTCATGTCCATCCTGAGGGATAAAATGTTATTACGACCCTCGATAATCCTGCCTACAACCTTGTTGTGGTGATGATCCTGCTTCACTGGCATCATCTCCTCCAGCCCTACTTGATGAACTCGGGTCTCCAAATCCCTAAATCCCTATTAAATGAGGACGATACTCCTGACAGTGTGACAATGTCACGTTCATTACCTCGATAAAAGTCAGTAATGTCGAGTTTCCTAACAAATGGTGTCGAATTCGCCAATCTAAACCTCCCAAGGACTTCACTATTCCCTTCTCCTTCGTATTTACCTCATCATGCACAAAATTTGCTAATCGAGTAAATTCTTCTTAGTACTCAGCCACCATTCGATCACCTTGAGTCACATCTAATAATCTCCTCCTCATCTCTGTCTGTATTGCGGAAGGAAAACACTTTCGATCAAAGCGTACCCAAAAATATGCTATTTGCATTGCATCTCCCTGCTCGGATGTGGTGACAAATTCCCACCATTGGAGAGATGCACCCGTTAGTCTAAAGGTGGCGAATATTTTCCTCTGCACCTCACTGCATTCAACCATTCGAAGGTTCCCTTGTATATCATTCTTCCACGGACTTGCAGCTATTGCATAAGCTCCCCTCGAAAATTCTGGAGGATGTTCTTTCCTAAAGTCTTCTCGTACTCTTTCCTAAGAAGATGGCCCTGGGTGGGATTAGGCTACCGGAGCTATAGGTTGATGTGCCATCATAGAATTGGAAACATCTACTGCTTGTGCCACAATATTGGCTACTTCAGCGAAAGTCAAAGTCCCTTGAGGCATGTGGGGTTATAAGTTCCCATCCCTTATGTTTGCCCTGCCTGGATGACCTCTTCTCGTCTACATCTGAAATAAGAGCAACTCTATCATAATGTCGTTGAAGAAATTACACATCGCAGAAGAAAAATATAGGTGTAGTGAACACAACAGTCCTAATAATAGGGCCCTACATCAAGAGCACTTACAGAAGAACGCAGAAAACCCGCACAGCTCCTAAGACACTAAAATCTTATGCTCTGATACCACATGTGACACCCCGCTTAATATAATGTGACACCCCCCTTCAAATAATAACGGGTGTCCACCCCTATAGTAAAATAAATCAGTAATCTCAAGTGGATCATTCTCGGCATCTCCTGTCGATACTAAATAAATATAGCTAACTACCCAATACTACAATAAGTGGATGCTAAAAAATTTAAAATCATGCAATGAATAAACACACCAACAACATAGTACCTACTAAAATGGATAATGTATACACACATACTACAATAAAGGATAGTACCTACTAAAACTGATAATGTATACACACGTACTACAATAAAGGAAGTACTGAAATAAAACATAATAAGTACAACAAAAGGAATATACCCGAATATGCTGTCAGGTCACAGACAATAAAACATCCCGAGGAGAGAAATATAAAAGTGCTACATATATAACCCATGGGTATAAACTCGATATACAAAATGAATCCTTAACTAGATTTACAAAAGATAGGAAGCAGCTATAACAAAAATCCCGCAATAGTCTGCAACTGCTACAACTCCAAGGACTCTATATAGAAAAGCACCAATGGCGTCCTTGTGATGGGACACCTATAATATATTACAATATATGTATAGCAAGAGAGAAATATAAACGGGTCAGAGCCCGAGGTGTGAAAATATTTTAGCAAGTGAATTAAAATGCATAATAATTATAAATGCACAATTCCATGACGAAAGTGGAGTCTCATTCTCTTGGAACTAAACTTACCTCTCAACTATAGCGTGAACCTAAACGTATTCAGTTAAACCTCAATTAAGCTACCCTACACATTCCTGGGACAATTCAATCCTAATCTAGGAATAGTCTACACCCGCGTAACCCATTGTCTCAAGTATAACCTAAACTCTTCTCCTTCAATCATATCCTAAGTTTACGCCCGAACTTATACATCAACATCTATATATATATAATAAGGAGTTAGGGTGTTTTTACTGTTCATAAGATGAGAAGACAATTTGTGGTTTGGATTAAAGCCACCTAGGCATGAAATGAACGGATGAGATCAATTTTCACCTAAGACATACCCCCAAACCCTAGCTGTCCTCAATCTCTCTCTCTCTCTCTCATTTCGCCTTTTCCCTGCAAAAACCCTCCCTCCCTCTCAAGAATCAGGCTTCTTCTTCGCCTACCTCCCCCTCCGCCTCTCTTCCTCGACCTACACCTCTTTTTCTCACACTCTTACACACATAGACGCGCACATACACACAGATGCACACACAACAACGGATCTGAACACTTTTTTTTCGATTTGGGGTTTATACCTAAATATTCTGATGTTTACTAATTCTGATGTTTTTTTTGCTCTTAGGTACCATTGTAGAAGTATTGTATTGTGTTGAATGGTCTACCTCGGTGGTATTTACGATTTCCTACTTGACTGTGATATTTAATAGGGTTTTAAATTATGGTATAGTTCGTACAAACAGATCTATGCTTATTAACATCATTTTTTAACTTTTTTATTTAAAAAATTAGGGTAAATCAGTTTTATTTTTCGATTTAGAAGTATTGTTGGTATTCACAAACAAATCTAACGATTATTGGTTTTATTTTGCAGATTTAACCATGTTTCGGTTCACTTTGATTTAACGATTATTATCTCTCCAATTTGGTGTTCAGGTATACTCTTTTTAATTAGTTTTTCAAGTTTTAGGATTATTAAGGTTCAAATCTATTTCGGAAATACATATTTATGTGTATAGATCTAAGCTTTGTTTAAATTTATTTTGTCATTTATGAATATTTTGTCTTTTAACTCCAAACTTCACAGTTTCAATTGTTTGTTGCTATTAAAGTTTTGTTTTTAATGATTTGGATGATCTCTTCTATATACCTCATATTTGTAAATGCACAATTCTTGGTGTATTCGAGACTAATACATTGTTATTTGAATGCATAACTGTTGAAAATGCTACTCTTAATTATTTTAGAGGAATACTTGAATCTTACTTTGAGCCTATACTCTTATAATAATGTTGGTTCAACTTGGTGATTATATCATGCATAGATATTAATCTTATCCTCTTTGCATTATCTAATCATTTTAAGCTTCGTGAAACTTAAAAACAGTCTGTGTGTGTGCGCGCAAGCTTATCAAGTTTTTTTTTATCTCATATTAGTCTGAGCTATAATTTTTGAGAGGTTTATGATATGGGGATTTTCATGTTCTGACATTTGAGTTCTTCTATTATCTATTTTGTTTATTTATGTTTTCTTTACACTTCATGTTCCTATTTATCTCAGATCTAATCAACTAATAGGAATTTAGGTTTCAGATATTTGGAATTCAAGGAACTTATGTTTTGACAATGTTTCGATGAAATTCATGAATTTATATCACTATAACGAATATGGTTTGTTGTGGAGAATGTTGGTTTGGAGTTGAGAATGTTGAAGTTATTCCATTAATTTTTTGTCATTTCATCTTTTATCTTGGGGATCCTATTTTTCCTTTATTGAATTTCAAAGTGGGGAGGTTGAGAACCCCTGTAGTATCAACACTTCAATTGTAGTACTAAGCTTCCTTACAAAATTCTAATTGGAAATTTGATTTGATTTCTATTTGTATTATAATCTTTCCCCTTGCTCTGTTTTTGCTTAGTCATTGAGTGTCTTAGCGTCGCTTGGATTTTGGAGTAATCTTTCCTTTTCAAGAGGGTGCAAGTGTTGAATCTTGAAAGGATCCTTGAAGCACATCAATCAACATCGAGCTATTAATGATATTTGGTATTCCCGTTGGTTTTGTGATTTTGATTTTGATTTTCTCAAACAGGTAAATGGGGAACTATCGTGCCCTCTGTGCAACATATATATGTTGTAGCGCATATATATTCATATGCATATATAGGCTGCTGCATATATATGCATATGCATATATATGCTGCAGCGCATATATATGCATATGCATATATATGCTGCTGCATATATATGCCGCGCCTATATATGCATATGCATATAGTTGTGTTTGGAATGAAAAGGGGTTAAAGAAAACTTGCAAAAAAAACGGAAAGCAAACCATAATACTCTACTTTATCCAGTTATACAGTTATTATAGTTATCCGAGAAAGGTCTGAATTTGTGTAGTGTTCTCAAAAGCTTAGGTTGTATCATAGGAACCCAAATACTAGAGACCCTATACTAGAGACCCTGTCCCGTCCCCTCCCCCCTTCCCCACTCACACACGTGCACATGCGGACACAAACACGCACACAAACATGCACACATGCACACTCGCTCCCCCTGCCCCATCCCCTCCCCCCTTCCCCACTCACACGCACACTTGCGCACACAAACACACGCACACACGCATACATGCTACCCCTTCCTGTCCCATCCCCCCTTCCCCACTCACACACGCAGACACACAAACATGCACACACGCGCCCCTTGCCCGTCCCCTCCCCCTTTCCCACTCACACACGCGCACACAAAAACACGCACGCACACACACGCACTCGCACTACATATATGCAGATTGCATATATGCAGTATGCAATGCATATATTCATATGCATGTATGCATACCTGCCCCATCCCCTCCCCCCTTCCCCACTCACACACGCACACATTCACACACGAACACACACACATGCACACATGCGCCCCTGCCCATCCGCTTCCCCCTTCCCCACTCACATGCACACACGCGGACACAAACACACACACAAAGTTTGCACACACGCAAACTCGCGCCCCCTCCCCCCTTACACACACGCACACATGTGCACACAAACACACACACGCACACATGCTCCCGCTTCCCGTCCCCTCCCCCCTTCCCCACTCACACACATTGGTAAACTTCCCTCATTGGACTGGATCTATAAGCTTCAAATCAACACCAGTCCAATTTGTACTTTTTGCGATGCAAGCATTGAAACAGTTAACCTTTAGCATTGTTCGCAATATTTGACACAGTTAACCTTTAGCATTGTTCGCAATATTTGACAAAATTCATGACTAAATAAAAATAATATAAAAAATTATATTTGAATAATTCCATGGGACACTTTATATTGAGACTGTGATGTATATATAGTGTATTGGTGAGTCTTTATTCATTGTGCAGAATCATGTAATGTCCTGAATCTTTTTTCATTACATGACAACATTATAATGTTCTTTATATTTGTAAGGTGAAGATCAAGACTCCCAAGGTCATAACTGTATGCCGTTTGGTGTTTTTTTCCTTTAAAAATATGGAATTTATAGGTGCATTTGGACACGGAAACGATCGAGGTTCAACTTTTCTTGGCTTAACTTTATGTCTCAACACGAATAGTTAGAGTAATGTTGTTTATTTCAGATTAATGTTTGTTTATTTCAGATTAACTTTATGTCTCATGGCTTCATCCCGGCGACTTTGTTGACGAAGTTGTATTTGGCCAGAGCAAGTATTCAGGCAGAAAACTGCTCCTACCATCTGCGGAAACCTTCCACTCTGTAATACATTGGCATTAGCCATTTCCTTCCCATCTCCGCCATACGTTGTCCATCAGCACCATACCAGCATCGGTTAAACCAGAATTCTTTCTTCCGGTTCTGTTCATGACAAAATGTTTCAAGCGTTCTATATACAAAAATATATTTCAGGACTTTTTGATTCCTTAATAAATGTTTCTTATTGAGTTAAAAATGTTTTAATCTGCTGTAATACATTAAGTAAACACGAGTTCCTTACTCTGGATGACAAGTTGAGTGCACTGAATATTCATGCCTCTACTTGAGTGGAGTTCATGTTTTGTTTTAGTATAATTTTAAAGTTTGTTATCAGTTAGAATGTTTATTTGGGAGTATTATTGGTTCTTAATAGAGGCATATACCGGCCTTCTTTCTTAGTTTTTTCATCTGAACAGTTATATAATTGTTCATCTTAACAGAGGTTTAACTGATCTGCTACAACTAATCTGTTACACTTGATTCTCAGAGTTGAGATTCTCAAATTAAGTTGCGATTCTCAATATTGACCTTCTACAACTGTGTGTGCTATATTCGCTATATTGTGTACAATCGCAACTGCAAATAATGTACGATTTGTAACTAACAACTGTAAACAATCGCTATTAATTGTACCTTGCGATTCGCAACTTCTATTAACAGTGGACGGTTCTTAACAGGGTTCTTTGTTTCAAATTTTTGGAGCTTCAACAGTGGGTATTTTAATTTCTCGGGTTGAACATAGCTACATCTCTTTATTGTGTTATTTTTTTATTTTACATTTATCTAATTTGGTGCTTTTACTGTGTTTTGCAGATATTTATAAAATAAGGTACACTCACTTCTCTTACTTCTTTACATCTCATTCTCTTCACCACATCATATTTTTTTAGTTTTGGGTTCAGACCTTTGGGGGGTCATAAGGTAGAGGGAGAAGCGTTAATAGCTTGTTATCAGATGGGTAGTTTTTTTCCAGTAAGGCTCTGGGAGTGGTTCGCCTTTTTGCTTTAGTAATTAATGGAAGTTGGGGTTTGTTTTGACGTACTTTTGGTTCAAATTATTTCACTCTACTTTTTGGTTCAAAACGAGTGATAACGTGTGGTCCTTTTGTATCATGCATAATGAGAAGATTGCATATACGTCACAGTCAGGGGTGAGAAAGCATTGCAGCTTCTGGAGAGCGGGTTGAAGGAATACGAGCTCTTGATTCATTTATTTCTCCTATACAGGTGTTTTTGATTTATTCAAAGACTTTCCCTGATTTTGATTCAATATTGTCTATTTTATTAGATTATTAGTTATTTACAAACAGGATTTTTGGGAGCATATTACACTCATCATGTACAGATCACATATGCATTTTGAGAGATCTACCTTATTCACTTCATTAATAAAAGGGTGGCCAAATATAAATTAGGACATAGTATTAGGGAGGTTTAAGTGAAGTCACCTAATACATAGTCTTTAAAATTCTCTCATGCTACTGTTAGGGCTTGGGTTTTTGTGTAGACTATTTTCAATTTAGAAAACGTTAGAATACATAACTTTGTATTAAATTATCTATTTGGGCTAACTAAATTTGTATCGAAAAATAGATCATTGGTTTTTGACATTCCATTATTAAACTTGGGTTTGAGATCTGTTTTCAGTATTTATTTTTAATTTGATGGATGTTCGGTTGTAGGGACATTTGAAATCAAGATTTTGAGCAAGATGAAATGTACCTATTAAAGGTATTGTGGATACTACAAATTTAAGCTCTCGGTTGTAATTTGATCGTTATATATGAGTATATTTATAGACAAGTATTGCACAACATGTTATAGGAATAGTTCTAATGGCAATTTCAGGGGTCTTTATATTGACAGGAAATTGCTTCCTCCTATAGCAGACTGGGCTGTCTGAGAAGATGTGTTAGTGCTTAAACTTTTTTCGGGGTTGTAAATATTGGTAGGGCTAAATTTTTTTTTCTTCTCTTTGGTCAGATAAATGACCGTTTATCAAAATCTGATTAAGTTTTATTTTTACTAATTTGGAACAACGGTAGAATATGGTTTTTCAAAATAAGTAGGATGAGAAGTGGAACTCATTTTGAAAATGAGGCAAATATTTATTGAAATCATGCTGATCTGGTTTCTGAATCTTTTTTGTTTCCGCTCGCAATTATTCCATTTTAATTTTTATAATTTATGCAGAATGTTAGTTTTTTTTTATAATTTATGCAGAATATTCCATTATTCCATAGTTTTGAAGTTTGTCAAACGTTCTAAATTTTTGCAACACATTTCAATTACCAAATGAATCAAAATTCAAATTGACAAAAAGTTTTCCCCAAAGGAGCGGAAAATATTTTCCTATACGTTTTGGTGAAAATCAATTGTATATGTGCAAGTGTAAGACCCCGCCCGTCTGGGGAGCGCGAACGGAGCGCTAATCTCGATAAAACTAAACAAATCCACAAGTAACAAGGTATAGAGCATCTAAGTCCCACAACAACAAAAGAGAAACTAAAAATCTCAATCTCTTCAATTTAAATACCAAATCTCTCGAATTACATACAACAACTAACTCAAAAATAAAATACAAATCTCCAAAGATCTATACATCAAAATAATACAAATCTTTCCCAAACAATCCTCGCTAAAATCAATCTCCACAGCGCCCCAAAATCCGCGCTAACCTGCCACTAAAATAAAATATGGGGAAGTACACAATACGACATGAAAGATGCTCAACAAATATTAATTAGCATTGAATAAAGCGTAACAACACGAGTACGAATATTCTAATCAAATGCGAATCTCATAAGCATTTATCAACAAATTTCTCAACAACACTTTAACTGGGTCACCAGGCCTCACCACATCCGTATATGCTTTATCAAGTCATAGCCCCCGAAATAGGAATTTTGGCGGGTGCCCAACATCCGTGCTCAACAAAATGAATCA
The DNA here is from genome assembly GCA_949130495.1 of Sambucus nigra. Classification (NCBI taxonomy): domain Eukaryota; kingdom Viridiplantae; phylum Streptophyta; class Magnoliopsida; order Dipsacales; family Adoxaceae; genus Sambucus; species Sambucus nigra. Next base: position 252,972,592 of record OX422215.1, read on the forward strand.
TACCACATGAATCAAAATAATTTCAACAATTATTTTCCATATTTCAATGAATTTAACATTTCAAATATGAGTTCAATTAAACAAGAATTCAAAGAGAATGACACTCGCGAGATTTAAGGAGCATATTGTGTAAAACCCCATACCTCAAACCATGATGAGAAACCAACGATCACATCCTCAAGATCAACTCAAAAGATCTACAAAATCTTTTCCAAGAACCTCCAACAAAATAGCCCCAAGAACACCTCTAATCTAAGGTTGGAACTCACAAATCTCAAGGGACAATGTGTATATAAAAAGAAGAGGAATATAAAATATATTTGCTGCCAACATTTGTGCCAAAAGTATGTTAAAAGGGTTGCCCACGACTTCCTTTCATAATGCAAAGAAATAAAGAGTTGTAATCCAAAAGACTCCTTTAAATGAGGCAAAGAAATGAAGAGTTGGAAGTCAAAACAACTCCAAGAGTTAAAAACATTTCAAAATCATTTTAAAATCCATTTTAACTCCGTTTTCGAAACCGATTGAAATTCTCGCCTTTAAAAATAATAACCAACATATTTGAGCAATAAAAATAATTTTATCAAAAACTTTATTTTCCTCCATTTTCAAAAAATTAATTAAAATAGCCCAAAATTACGCGGGTTGTTATAGCAAGCTGTAATTGTGTGATTCGAATAAAGTTTAACTCAATTTTCATCATTTTACCTCTTACCAAAAGATCGTCACCCTGAATTAAACAATCAGATGATTATGGAAAATATGGTCCATGATCTCCAGGCGTTTGCAAATTGAGTATGAAATGTTTTGTAGGCTGAAGGTATTTTCCGTATTAACCCCGAGAATAGCAAAGAAGAGCATGTGAGGGACCAACTCAACAGAGGAATTGTGCCTGAAGACATAGATGTGCACTGTTTAGCCGGTTTGATTAGAGCATGGTTTCGAGATCTTCCTTCGGGCGTGTTAGATGGGCTTTCACTCAAAGATGTTTTACAGTGCAACACCGAGGAGGAGTCGGTTGACCTCATCAAAGCCATAACCAACAGAGACGTCTTTGCTCCATTGGGCAGTCGATCTTATGGTGCCCCTCATCTCTCTCGGGTCTCTCCCTCGAGTGGTTATTAGCAGCAGCAAGCCAAGCCAAGCAGGTAGCATTCGATCTTTTTTTTGTTTTTGTTTTTGTTTTAATTCAATATTCAAGTAGGTAATTTTATACGTGAGACTGCATTTGGAATTTAATATGTTAGGTACAATAAAATTTAATATATAGGGATCTCATTCTTAAAGAAGGTGTAATCCCTGGTCTTCTTGAGCTCACTGTGCAAGGAACACCAAAGTCTCCGTCAAAAGCACAAAAACTCTTGCTATTACTTAGATACTCTCCTTACCCACGATCCGAGCTTCAACCTGGCATGCTAGAGAATATGTAACACCCCGCCTAATTAAATACCGGGTGGCCAGCCCCATACCAAATTAAAACAGAATATACAGTTGGCTCATTCTTAGCATCACTGTCGAAAAACATTTACAACTCACCCAATACCCAATTAAGCTAGTGTTAAAAACATTCCAAATTTTAATTCAACAAAATTCATTTCTAGTTTAAGAATAACACAACACATTTTATTCTACAACACTAATAACCAAATAGATAACATAAAATAATTTAGAAGCATTTGGAATAAACATTCCCACATAATATTAATCCATTACAGTAATCCCAACAATGTTAAATGTATTAAAAGACACGAATACAATAGTATTTGACCCTGATAGAAAAGAGATAACTGAATCCTTTGGGCGACATACCCTGACTAAGAATACTATGAATCAAAAAGATGATAGGCGTTTAAGCAAAACTCCATAGATCCATAGCCTGTCATAATCCGCTAAGGTTGGCGTCCCTGTTGCTGGACACCTGATATAGAAGATACAATAGAAAAGAAAATATGCAAGGAAACGGGTCAGAGCCCGATTGTGTAAATGATTTTTAAAACAAAAAGTATTTAACAAGTGCAATAAAGCATTTATTATGTACATGTTAGATCCAACTCTCACTTGCTATTCTCACCTCTCAACTAGAGTGCACACTTAACGTTTTTTATTAACCTCCTAGTTAATGATTCCTCTTTAACAATTCCATAATATAATTCCATTCCCATATCATAACCCCGTATGTCCCATACCATACGTTATATAATCATTCTTATACATTTTTCATTTATATGAATCTTTGCTCATTAACATGAATCATTTCTCATTAATATGAATTAAGCTTTTCAATTCTATAAGAAAGAACATTCATTAACTTAATTCCATTCTTTTCTCAATTCTCCTTTATCTACAATTATCACACAGTAGATGACTTAACCACAATATAACCATTCAATAATTTAATTCATTATATATATATATATATATATATATTCATATATAATACGGCACCCCGAGTCACAACTGCGGTGCAATGCATTACTCTGCTATCATCTCCCATCATCGTTGGTCGCCGAATAGTGGACAAAAGGTTCGGTAAGGATTCCTCGAACCATAAACAACAACACAAACATTGGAGGCGAGCATATTTCTCGTATCCATGGGTCACGCACATACCTACGTACCCACAGTCAGCGGACTTATCAGCTCCCCGATAAGTCATTCATAGACCTATGTTCTCGAGCGACAAATCAAAGATCCCATGGATTCATCAGGATATGACTGCCCTCACACGTAAACCTCCCACCGATAGCAAGTAAGCTATGTATGTCATACACATAAATCATCAATCAATCAAATAGGCATTATCATACCTATAATATAATATCAATAAGGTAATATCACTACCCTAAGATAATTCCCATACGTAGCATTATATCTCTTTTAAATTCCACGTATTAAAATATCATATCTTTACTTCATAATTTAATTATCCTCGCATCCTATAAACTCTCTCCACTCCCGACGTCGTTAAGGTTCATGCGCGGAGCGTCTCGCAAAGCGAAATCCAAACAAGGAACCCCTCCAATACACTACTACTTAACTTTGTCGATCGAAGAGGTCCGTCAACTTTAAATACGTGATTAGGATAACCTCATACCCTCTTTCAACCAAATGTGTTCTAAACTCCCATCTCTATCCAGGAGTCATACTGCTAAGCGCTCGTATTACACTTAGTCCTTGCACAATCAATAATGAGCTTAAACTCAGTCCTTGATGTTCATATTGTAATCCTAAGGCTACCCATGTGTTACATTCAATCACCACTACTGGACCTATCCTTAATCCTCAAGCAAACCAATTATAATCCAACAAATGAATCTAGCAACCGAAATTTCTTTAATTTAATTATCATCATTCTAATCAATTTAAATCCCAATAAAATTAATTTAAATCTTATCAAGGGTCTACTGATATTTTCTAAGTCCCATAATATCCAATTAATAATCACCAAAGATCCGCAAAAGTTTTGGGATAAGAACCAACATTAAAAAGAAACAACATTATGAATTCTCATATTTTAAATACTCGGAAAAATCAGATCCAAAAATTATTCAAATCATCAATCCGACTTCAGATTTGGATTCTACACGAAAAATTGAATCAGGCATATGTTTTGAGTTTTTCTTAAATCTCATCCAAATGCACTCGAAAAGGAGATCTAAACATTCCAAATTGGCTCATTCCACTTGTTTTTGCCTATTTTTCAAGAAAATTATCAACATATTATCTTCAAGAACACAAAATGATTTTCAGAATTTCTTCCACAGATTGATGAATAGTTATTGGATTACTAACTACCTACAACATGAGTTTAATTCCTATATATTTCATACTTCCAGAAATCCATTACTACTCCATTTTTATCTTCCAAACATGAAAAATCATCTCTTTTCATAATTATTCTAACATGGACAATATACGAACTTAAGTTGAAAATATCAAACACTTGCCTTTAATTAAGATCTGATCCTTTGGGGTTGAATAACATAGGTGGTTCTCCCTTTTTCCGGCCACTTTCGGTGGTGGCTGGTGGTGGTGACCTTTGGTCTTTAGTTCTCCTCCTTTCCAAGCAAGCTTTTCTCTTCCCAAGCAACCTTTCACTCTCTCTAAGAAGATGACCTTTCAATTTTGTGTAGAAGAGATGAATGAACCCACATTCAACTAATCTCCAAATACTTATAATAAGACAAAATCGAAAATCACTATTCATCCCCCTTGTAAAAATAACCAAAATGCCCTTATGGGTTGTCTTTTCATTTCCAAATGACCCGAGACCCAAATCCAACATCCAAATAGACTTTTCTGACTATTTCAACCCTTCCGGACGCAACGACGCAGTCGAAATAACTATAAGGTCGATAGAAAATTAATTTCCTTTTTAATTTAATAAATTAGTCCCGACACGTCCCATACCGCGTCTGACTAAAAAATCCAAATTATCGAAATTATATCACACCGTCATAATAATGACATCATATTCATGTATTACCTAAATATCTTTAAGTAATATTCACAATCATCCATTTTAATATCCCCAATTCGGATAAAACCCAAATGAATTAATTTATAATAAAATCCAATTAATCCATTAATTTAAAATATAACCCATTTTAAAAGTCATTAAAATCACGGGGTATTACATACTTCCCCCCTTATAATAGAATTTCGTCCCAAAATTCAGGAATATAAATCATACCGGTAAGGTCAACTCCGAGTATACATCTCACATCGCCAGAAACCTAAAACGTACCGCCCATACAGTACATTAACGAAAATCCCTATCGATGTTATACGCCAAGCCTCACCATATAGTTTCAACTGAATCGAATTTAAACTTTACCCAATCTTCCTAATACCATTCACGTAACCAAGTTCAGAAAAATGATCCTCAATCATCAAGTAAATACATCCTGAAGTCACAACTACTCACTCTTTCACAATTATGAAAACTACTACCATTCAACCATCCAGGGCGCCCATACACCCTATCGTACCACTTTCATTATAATATTTGTCGCAAAGGTTACAAACTCATATGCTAAGGACCTAACTTATTTCGACTCCCAATGGTTATTAGTTTCATGCGTGGGGTGTCTCGCAAGCGAATTCCAAACAAGGAACCACCCCGATACACTACTTCCTAAAGTAGTCGGTCATCGAAACTCCTAAGGTCCTTATTCAATAGTGTATAAAAATTTGGTTTATCGAAAAAAAAATATCAGGTTTATCAATTTAAACAAAATTTTTTTTAGGTTTTATTAATTTCAAATAGAGTCTACTCATCTACTCTTCTCTAGAAGACAAGATGTTGGCTAATAGTAGTACATACACTCTCGTATACCACAAGTCAATGCATGCCGATAGTCACATCATGCTCGGACATGCCCAAAGGAAGTAATCCCATGATAAAAATCAAACCCACGTGATAACATGTAAAACATAGGTGTCCCACACCCCTTGGTGAATCTACGTAAATAACAGTGCTATAGGCTAAGTTTAGCAATCCTTTTTGCCCACACAATATTAATCGCTACAAAAATCAATATACGCCACATAATTCCTTAGATAGAAAACATACCCTCATTCGTGGGTGGTGGTTGTTGAATCCCACAATTATAACTTTTCTCCAATGATTCAAGAAAAATTTTACCCCCAAATTTTCAGTTCTAGTTCACCATACTCCACTATATGCCCAAGCCTTTGAATATATTGCCTTCGTTAGGTAACACACATAATTCCCGCATTTCAAGAACTTATACTAATGACTCTTCTCAATTTTTCCATAATAGGGGTGACCTCGACTACGGTCATCATACTCGAACATACTTCATAACCTCCTAAGTACGATCTCCGCTATCCGTCCAATGGCCCTCATCTTCCATACTTCTCGTACGAACCCGTTCGAACGCAAATAATATTCACTAATATCTACGTTATAGCAGGAGAACGAAATCCCACCAAGTAAATCAACAATCCTAAACATAGGGCTCTACATCAAAGAACGCAAACCTGAAAACACAGTAAGCCGTACAGACCCTAAAGGACACTAGAACCTGATGTTCTGATACCACCTGTAACACCCCGCCTAATTAAATTCCGGGTGACCAGCCCCATACCAAATTAAAACAGAATATACAGTTGGCTCATTCTTAGCATCACTGTCGAAAAACATTTACAACTCACCCAATACCCAATTAAGCTAGTGTTAAAAACTTTCCAAATTTTAATTCAACAAAATTCATTTCTAGTTTAAGAATAAAACAACACATTTTATTCTACAACACTGATAACCAAATAGATAACATAAAAGAATTTAGAAGCATTTGGATTAAACATTCCCACATAATATTAATCCATTACAGTAATCCCAACAATGTTAAATGTATTAAAAGACACGAATACAATAGTATTTGACCCCAATAGAAAAGAGATAACTGAATCCTTTGAGCGGCATTCCCTGACTAAGAATACTGTGAATCAAAAAGATGATAGGCGTTTAAGAAAAACTCCATAGATCCATAGCCTGTCATAATCCGCTAAGGTTGGCGTCCCTGTTGCTGGACACCTGATATAGAAGATACAATAGAAAAGAAAATATGCAAGGAAACGGGTCAAAGCCCGATTGTGTAAATGATTTTTAAAACAACAAGTATTTAACAAGTGCAATAAAGCATTTATTATGTACATGTTAGATCCAACTCTCACTTGCTATTCTCACCTCTCAACTAGAGTGCACACTTAACGTTTCCTATTAACCTCCTAGTTAATGATTCCTCTTTAACAATTCCATAATATAATTCTATTCCCATATCATAACCCCGTATGTCCCATACCATACGTTATATAATCATTCTTATACATTTTTCATTTATATGAATCGTTGCTCATTAACATGAATCATTTCTCATTAATATGAATTAAGCTTTTCAATTCTATAAGAATAAAAATTCATTAACTTAATTCCATTCTTTTCTCAATTCACCTTTATCTACAATTATCACACAGTAGATGACTTAACCACAATATAACCATTCAATAATTTAATTCATTATATATATATATATATATTCATATATAATACGGCACCCCGAGTCACAGCTGCGGTGCAATGCATTGCTTTGCAATCATGTCCCATCATCACTGGTCGCTGAATAGTGGACAAAAGGTTCGGTAAGGATTCCTCGAACCATAAACAACAACACAAACATTGGAGGCGAACATAGTTCTCGTATCCATGGGTCACGCACATACCTACGTACCCACAGTCAGCGGAATTATCAACTCCCCGATAAGTCTTTCATAGACCTATGTTCTCGCGCGACAAATCAAAGATCCCATGAATTCATCAGGATATGACTGCCCTCACGCGCAAACCTCCCACCGATAGCAAGTAAGCTAGGTATGTCATACACATAAATCATCAATCAATCAAATAGGCATTATCATACCTATAATATAATATCAATAAGGTAATATCATTACCCTAAGATAATTCCCATACGTAGCATTATATCTCTTTTAAATTCCACGTATTAAAATATCATATCTTTACTTCATAATTTAATTATCCTTGCATCCAATAACATCTCTCCATTCCCGACGTCGTTAAGGTTCATGCGCGGAGTGTCTCGCAAAGCGAAATACAAACAAGGAACCCCTCCAATACACTACTACTTAACTTTATCGATCGAGGAGGTCCGGCAACTTTAAATATGTGATTGGGATAACCTCATACCCTTTTTCAACCAAATGTGTTCTAAACTCCCATCTCTATCCAGGAGTCATACTGCTAAGCGCTCGTATTACACTTAGTCCTTGCACTATCAATAATGAGTTTAAACTCAGTCCTTGATGTTCATATTGTAATCCTAAGGCTACCCAGGTGTTACATTCAATCACCACTACTGGACCTATCCTTAATCCTCAAGCAAACAAATTATAATCCAACAAATGAATCTAGCAATCGAAATTTTTTTAATTTAATTATCATCATTCTAATCAATTTAAATCCCAATCAAATTAATTCAAATCGTATCAAGGGTCTACTGATATTTTCTAAGTCCCATAATATCCAATTAATAATCACCAAAGATCCGCAAAAGTTTTGGGATAAGAACCAACATTAAAAAGAAACAACATCATGAATTCTCATATTTTAAATACTCGGAAAAATCAGATCCAAAAATTATTCAAATCGTCAATCCGACTTCAGATTTGGATTCTACACAAAAAATTGAGTCAGGTATGTGTTTTGAGTTTTTCTTAAATCTCATCCAAATGCACTCGAAAAGGAGATCTAAACATTCCAAATTGGCTCTTCTCATTCCACTCGTTTTTGCCTCTTTTTCAAGAAAATTATCAACATATTATCTTCAAGAACACAAAATGATTTTTAGAATTTATTCCACAGATTGATGAATATTTCTTGGATTACTAACTACCTACAACATGAGTTTAATTCCTATATATTTCATACTTCCAGAAATCCATTACTACTCCATTTTTATCTTCCAAACATGAAAAATCATCTCTTTTCATAATTATTCTAACATGGACAATATACGAACTTAAGTTGCAAATATCAAACACTTGCCTTTAATTCAGATCTGATCCTTTGGGGTTGAATAACATAGGTGGTTCTCCCTTTTTTCGGCCACTTTCGGTGGTGGTTGGTGGTGGTGACCTTTGGTCTTTAGTTCTCCTCCTTTCCAAGCAAGCTTTTCTCTTCCCAAGCAACCTTTCACTCTCTCTAAGAAGATGACCTTTCAATTTTGTGTAGAAGAGATGAATGAACCCACATTCAACTAATCTCCAAATACTTATAATAAGACAAAACCGGAAATCACTATTCACCCCCCTTGTAAAAATAACCAAAATGCCCTCTTGGGTTGTCTTTTCATTTTCAAATGACCCGAGACCCAAATCCAACATCCAAATAGACTTTTCTGACTATTTCAACCCTTCCAGACGTAACGACGCGGTCGAAATGACTATAAGGTCGATAGAAAATAAATTTCCTTTTTTATTTAATAAATTAGTCCCGACACGTCCCATGCCGCGTCTGACTAAAAAATCCAAATTACCGAAATTATATCACACCGTCATAATAATGACATCATATTCATATATTACCTAAATATCTTTAAGTAATATTCAGAATCATCCATTTTAATATCCACAATTCGGATAAAACCCAAATGGATTAATTTATAATAAAATCCAATTAATCCATTAATTTAAAAAATAACCCATTTTAAAAGTCATTAAAATCACGGGGTGTTACAGAATATCGTGTATAAAATTATATCTCAGATCGACAGTGAGGATCAATCGGGTAAAACGAAGATGTTGGCTGAGATGGTGCAAGTCAGCATGCAAAAAAGGGATTTGGTATGCAGTCCTGCTGATGAAGTTCCTTTAAATTTATCATTTGTTTTGTCATTTTAAATATGGTTTTTGTGAGATGAGAGCAGATTATCTGAAGTAGGAAAAAAAAGATATAGTGAAGTATGCCAGTCTAGGGCTTTGTGATGGTCTTGGGTGACTGGTAAGTGTAAAAAAACTCAAATGTTATATGAGGTTAAAAGAGTAGTTTTTGTAATTGCTTTTTATCTCATGATTGTACTTATATCAAAGTGTGTTTGCCAAATTTTGTAATTATTGTATAAATATATACAATTATATAAGGAGAAATTCATTATAATTTTCATTTTAGTTATAGATGGAAATTTGTAACTTCGTGTAGTAGTATAATGAACCTATGCTTTTAACTTTTGTACTACGATTAAATTACAAACATGTACAAAAGTTCTAACATGTTAGTATGTGTCATTGTTTTTCAATTATATCAATAATTTAAGGATTTTACTTGGATTTTAAATACAATTAATTTTTGTACGTTGAATTTCGTTCATGAATAGTGAGAAGAAAATTAAAAAGGATGGCTTGAATGTTATTTGTATATGAAATTAATTGAACCAAATAACAATTATTTTACATAGGAATAATATTATAATAATAAATTAATTAGCATTATAATTCTATTTTTTTATACACAATAGTTAAACGTTAAAATCAATTTCCTTTAGTAGTGTATTGACACAATATTTTTGGTCGGTGACTCAGTTTCACGATATACGTAATTTCAAATTTTTTGACGTTTCACGATTACGGATTTTGGAAAAAAAATTCGTGCCTTCAGGCACGGGTATCCCCTAGTATATATATATACACCTTACTAGAATTCATAGGTTTCTACTCAGTAACTTAAAAAGGTTATTAGCATTAGAATAACCGCACATCATCTTTATATACTTATGAAGCATTGTTTCACCATAACGCATAACCCTAGTACCGAGAACTAAACTTCTCCCCACTCCCAACATTGCACTACGTTTAGTGCGTGGGTTACTCTAACTAGATTCTTCAACTTCATATTCCTTTTTTTCTAATTAACTTGGGTACTTGGAAGGGAACCGTTCATCCTTTTTAATTTTGACGTAAGCATTTGGGATGTTCAAACCATATACTCAACAGATTCTTAGATCTCGTAGAAATATCCATTCAAAAATTGAGGAATATACCATATTTACTCAAGTCACTGATAATACTCTCTACGACTACCCTTCCACTTTCAATGCTTGAAAAAGCATGATTGGGGAGGATCCACATTTTTGTCTTGGGTAAATTATTGGAAGGGGGAAAACATGAACTCTTTCTTTAGCTTTAATGCTTTCTCTCCATCATAGTCGAGACCCATTTTGTCCTATGAGGATTAAGACAATGCATGGAGAATCTTATCTAACTTCTTAGAACACCCTTCAAAGTCAACTTTAACTTTATTAGATTCTATAAAGAATTTTTTGAGCTTCTCGTATTGTGTCTTTAACACTTGATATGCATGTGATAACACAATGAGAGCCATCTTCAAAGTACAATCCTTTTCATGAAATATATCAACACCTTTCTCCTCCTCTTTCAACATCTGAATGAGAGTATTTTCTTAAGACTTTAAACTATTTATTTGTTCTCAAATCTACCTTAAAGCAGTTATCTCACTCTCATACAAACAAAAAATTGAGTAATCTTATCATTCACCTTCTCCACTTTTAGACTAGACTTAATAGGTTCATTAAACTTCACTTACAATAGTTTCTTTAGTCTTATTGGCAAAACTCTTCCCCACCATCATTTCATATCTATTGTTTTTGCACTCAACAAGGTCTATTTTAACCTTATCAAAATCAAGGGAGTTTGAGAGAGTGATTTCTTAGAGTATATGCTTTGATAACCCAAGTTTTAAATTCAAAATGTGAGATGGTTCACACGATATACCAAATTCAAAATTTCTTTCAAATTTAACAATTAAGGTTCCAAAATTTTAATTTCCATAGAATTAAAATTAAAGTCAAATAAACATATATTTATTTTTTTAAAACAAAATTAATTTAATTCAATTTATAAATTGGCCAATCAAACCAAGAATGAATATTTTCAAATTAAATTCCCTGACTTGAATTAAACTAAAATTACCCAAACTTAATTAGCAACAAAATTACACCATTATCGTGATTAAATCAATTTTTATCTTCTTAAACCAACTCATGCATTTAAGTTATTTTTGCAAGATAAAAAGAAATCAAATCACACAATGCCACAATGTACGAGAAAAAACCACAACGAGAAAAACCTCGGACGACCCAACCCAAAAATCCACTAGGTATAATTTTACATAAACAAGAAAAAAGACTTACTTCCTCGACTCTAATTCCTCTTAAAACTTGATGCTTTTTCTTGATTCTATGTCCACCTAGTTGATAACTCTTAAATTTACCACAGTTTCGAAATCCACCGACGGGGCTTAACTACCGTTAACTACACACGAACCCTTTCTTTGTACACCGCAAAAATAACGAACGGACTCTTCCTTAGGAAAATTTTCTCCTCTTGGGTAGAGATGAAACTCGGTGCCAACAATATGATCTCGGATAATATAATATATGCAGGAACTTGGATCACACTAAAACATGGGTGAAAACTCTGTGTTTTGGCAGGAATTAAACCATGAAAAATAAACAAAAAATAGGAATTTTTTATAAGAATATTTTCTCTCTAATCCTCTCCAAAGTCTAAAAAAGTAACTTGAAAAAGTTGCTCCCGAAGTCTTAAAAGCAGGTACAAAAGTAGTGGGAAAGTAGAAAGCTTTTTAAGGAAAACTATAAAAAACTGACGCCGATCATCCGAACGACTATGGAATGTCGTTCAAATGACATGGTTCGAACGAGTTTACTAACGACATTACTAATGACAATCCAGTGAAAAAAGTCGTTAGATATGTCATTCAATGCAACTTGTAACGAGAAAACAGTGAAATTTCATTAGATAAGTCATTCCAACGAGGAAAAATTGTCGTTTTAACGACATTTGAAAAAAACCAAAAAAGCTTTTTAAGCCCATAAACATTTATGCAAAGTTTTAAATGATTTTCTTAGAAAAAATATGTCATTATGATAATTTTTACATAAAAGACACCCATAAAAAAGTAACAAAGTCTCTATATATGTTAAATGCATGCATTCCTTTAGAGACCTTGGAATCGAAATGTTAATGATGTAAAAGCTTTGCACATAAACTGACAATGATGTAATCTTCAAACTCTTAGCCACTATGTCTTCTACTCAAACATTATAGGATTGAATGAATATGACAAAGTACTATCCTATGAATCAATTAGTTTTATCTGTAATTAAGCCAACACTAAAAATAGACTCTATTGGAAATTTGCCCTACAAATCCCCCCCTTTGGCTATTCCGGGACAAAACTCAAAATAACAATCCTATGGGTCGTTAAGCTCTTATAAAAGACACAAACCCTCCCAAAATAAAAAATTGTAGATGCTTGACTAGACACATGGGATACAATGCTTTGCCGCTTTAAAATGTTGCCACAAAAGATGAAAACACTTAAACACACCATCAAACACATAGGGAATATAACAATTTAAATTGCATAAAATAATTTTTCCCCCTTTGTCAAACATGATCTACCTAATAGATACATCTCCCCTTGAGTTAGATTTTCCAAATTAAAAGGTTTAGATACCAATTCTCCCCCTTTTTGTTCAAGAATATACATAGATTCAAATGCATCAAATAACCTGTTTCCCCCTAATTAAACCAAATACTTCCCCTAAATGAAATAAGGGATATAAATAATGGAAAAACAAGTATATCATGCAATGGTAAAAAAAAGTGACAATAATAATATAGCACATGACATGAGTCGCAACTAATCTAACACAAAGATTAATAAATACCAACTCTGATGCGATAGAAAAATGATACCAAATAAAATAATCTAATACAAGCAAGAGATATCAATCGCAACAAGAACAATATCTATTTCATCACGAATCATACATTGACCATATAGCAATGCAAACACTCAAAACAAAATAAATACCACACACACACACACACACACACACACACACACACATATATATATATATATATATATATATATATATATATATATATATATATATATTAGGGTATGCTCGTGCCTGAATGCACGCCCATAGTTTTGAAAAGTGTAAAGTCACGCATAATGTAAATAATAAAACTTTTCTATATTATAAGTGCAAATAGTTTAGAAAGTACTGGATTGTATAGCAAAATCAAACCCCTTAAAAATAAACTCCCCAAATAATATAAACAAATTGTATTTAAACCTTATATTATAATCAAATTGTCATAAATAATAAATATTGATGAGAAAAAAAATCCGATATCGTCTAGATACCATAAAAATGCATGTCATAAACCAAATACTAATAATTATCAATATTGTCTCCTTTATCTCCTACAAATGAAGTGTTAAGAGGTAGGCTTCACAAAGTTATCCAGCCTACAAAGAATTACTATTTAGAATTCGTGGTTGCTAAGAATTGTCTTCATCAAGTTTCTTGAACATGTTATCCATCCAATATCATTTACGCTTGATATGAATAAATTTACACTCCATACATGAAGATATAAAAGGTGACAACAAACGAATAGTCTTTATACTGCATTATAAAATATTGATGAAACTCTAACCTACAAAACTGTAGAACATACAAATAGACGAATTAAGTACCTATGATAGGGGAGATTGGAGAGAGACACATGAGAGAGATTGTTTCAACACCAATATCAATGAAAGTCTGACATCCAAAATAGGGATGAATTTTGACATGAATATACCCAAACCTAAATTTTGACAATAGTATACCCAAATTATGTACAAAGAAATTCACAATAATAAATTATTAAAGCTTATTTAAAAATTGAGCCCCAATAGAAGAAAATCAAATGTATTCATGATTTCATCAAGTAATACATGCACTCATAATATACACATACCTATAACACACACATTAAACAACAACACATCTGTTATAAAGATGGAAATCAAACACCAAAATGCCTGCATCATGCGCTACAAATTGCGTGTTCATTTAACATAACTTGTTAAATGGAAACACCATTGGGTGAAATCATAACAACTGAACGCAACTAACTTTAATGCATTAGAGAGTTGTAAATTCCCAAGAGGAAAAAATTTATTTATAACAGATAACTTAAGAAACTATTGAAACCAACTAACTTCAAAAACTATTGAACCCAACTAACTGAAGATGCTGGCCATTATCAAATAAAAATAAAATTCAACGATTCTTCACAACCAATCTATGAAGATCAGATGAATAGAAAATAATTTTTGGTGAGAACTAAGATAGTCAAACAAAAATATAATATTTAGCACCTTAATAAATTGATAAAGTATGGGAAAACATGAAATTCATAATGGCTATCCCGATTATTAGGCTGAGTTCTTCTCCGACTTTATCTGCTCAGCCAGATATTGAGTTTGACAGGTCCATGCCTATTAATGTACATCAACAATAGCAAATGGGGTTTGATTTTCCCCAACCTACACCGTACTTCAAGGTTTATGTGGATCCTCCCCCACAAACCTTAAACTGTGGAGATTATGTATACGTTCCTTCCCAGTGGTGTTCCTAGGTTAGTTTATGGGGACTGCAGGTCCTGTGTTATTTCAGCAAAAATTATGCAATAATGCACTTGGTGTTTCCACTCAAAAGCCCCCACTAAAAGTATGAAATCTTTGGGTTCTTTATCTTATATCAAAAGCATATGCTTGTATGGAGAAAACTGTGAAGAAAATAAGAGAATGAGAAGAAAATTGACAACTAAATCTTAAATCCACGAGGTAATAAAAAATATGGAAAAATGTGTGAAAATATAGTGAAAAGAGTTTAACTTTTCTAATAAAACATGCAAATAAAAAATGAAATGAGAAAAAAAATAGTACAGTGTAATAGTGCATACTATATTACAGTGCATACTAACCAAAATCCCCCACTAACAATATAGAACAATCACATATAGCAATAGTTCTTTAGGTTGTATTAAATCTTTATATCATTATAAATGTACATCTCAAAGTCCATTTACTTGGTTTCTCAAGTCAGTCCATTTCTTTGTTTCTTTTGATTTCTCATCTCAAAGTCCATTTCTTCGATTTCGCTATTTTTCTGAGTTTTTGCTGCAGACTTTTTTCTTCCAATATTTGTCTTCCCATCGCGATATTCTTCAATATCTTTGTTTGAACACATGCTCTCATTTGTTTTACTTGAGCCTGAAACTCATTATACTATTATTATATATATTAACACAAACAAACAGAGACATACACACACATGCATATTAGAGGGAATTATAATAGTGATGTCTGTGATCTTCTTAAAGTAACAAAACAAGCATCATTCAGAAACTTGAAACTTGAAATCACAACAGTCATGTCTTTGATTTGTGCTTAAAATTATAATAGTGAAGCCAACGCATGATAACACATACCACAATAGGTAATATAAAAAATGAATAAGATATTGATTACTTCATGGTGTAACGGTCATTCGATTTACTTCTACAGTTGTAATCAATCTTAGGATAAAAGATCTGTTAAAATAGTCTTTTAAACAAAAAGATTCCCCCGAAAAATGTTCTTCAATTAGAAATCCCCAAACTAAATTTTTTAAAACCCGTTAAGTCATGTGAAAGACTAAAAAACATGTGTGTGTGTGTGTGCGCGCGCATAATTGCATGTCCAATGTTAATTTTCATACACCCTCATTAGTTAAATCCAAACATGTCCCACTGAGGTTTACTTCACTTAAACCGATGAATTGTTAATGAAATAAATAGTTATACCTGTTTAAATCACAATGAGCAAAATGTGAGAAAAGGGAAAACATTGAAAAAAAAAAGTTCATTGCGTGCGTGCCACCGACCAAACACGTGTTGTTAAAAAAGAAAATCACAATATCTTTTATATAATGCACTATCTCACTTTTGGCACACCGCATGCAGTGAACTTAAGATTCAATAAGTGAGGTGAAAAAAAATTATGGGTCAAAATACAGCGAACAAAGTCACATTTCCCTAAAACCACGACATAAACATAATAAATGGCTATCAAAAGGCTCATCCAAAAATCTTGAAAAGTAAGAAAACAAAACCACATACGATCCCACAACCTCAGAAGCATCTTCCCATTTTGGCCCCTTATCTTACTCAGATCTAATAAATGAATAAACAAAAGGTTCAAGTTATGTCAAAACATAGTGTCAAGTTTTTATAGCAAAACAAACATAAAAAATTAAAGACAAAGTTCAAAGAATGAGTTCAAAACTTAATTACCTCTCCACAACCTTCAAAAGCTACTTCAATGATAGTTCCCAAACATAAAAAATTCACGGGTAGACTTAACATGCCTGCAAAATAAGAATAAACTCGTGAAAAGAATTAGTTATTTCAAGTAAAAGCAGAAAAAATATCAACATTAATACATAAAAAACTTGAACCCCTGTATGTTGAACCCCCATATTATAAATCAACTAAGCTGAGTAAATAAACATAAATGACAGATTTTATGAAAAATATTATAACATATGAGATAAATAGAACCTTAAATATATCTATGCGAATAACATACCCCTAAAAAATGTAAAACTATGATAATAGAGAAAAAATAATATTTCATCAAACTACATTGATAAAAAAAACGAAAAAAAAACTCATAAACAAACCCCAAAACATTTGACACCAAACTAATATATACATGAAAGGACATTTTTTTTCTTTGATAAAAAAATGTACAAATGAATGGGCAAAAAATCAATAACATACTGAAATTACAAAAATAAAATCGGAGAGAGAGGGCTAGAGAAAACAAAAAAAACTGTAAAAAGTTAGCTTTATGGTTTAAGAAGCTTGAATCATCAAATGAAAAAGAGATCCGAGACCTAATGAGACAAAGATAGAGAACAAACCTCAAGAAACCTAGTACGAATTAAAATCCACAATAACCATCATAAAAAGAAAGGAAAAAAGATATCTGAGAGTATATACATGATGTACGAAAGATTTAGTTTACAACAACAAAAATAAAGATAATACCAATGAGTAAGAGAAGAAGTACATGCATGAAATAAGAAGACCTTTTGATCGTTGTACATGCGAGAAAAAATAACTATCACTCCAAGGTATCTTAATCACTGTTGATCATTGTAAAGCAGAGAGAGAGAGAGAGAGAGATGGAGGTGGGAGAGAGGGAGTAAAGTGAGGTAAAGAGAGACTACTAGGTTTTAACAACTAAGTGTAAGGGAGAAAATGGTGAAAATACTATTCTACCCTTATTTTTAAATTTTGAACAAAGGGGGAAAGTAAATTAGAGGGTTTGGAAGGAGGGGTGAATCCAAAATTTTCAAGGGCAAAATAGAAACTAAAAAAACATCATCTTGTGACATCATCTTTTGATCTTATGACATATATAAGTTTTTTAACTTATTATATGTGTGTATATATATATATATATATATATATATATATATATATATATATATATATATGTGTGTGTGTATATATATATATATATATATATATATATATATATATATATATATATATGTGTATATATATATATATATATATATACACACACACATATATATATATATATATACACACACATATATATATATATATATACACACACACACATATATATATATATACAAAGGATACCAATAATGCACACGCACATATACATAGGTATAAACACCACATATGACACAAAATACATAAAACTTTCCACACTCATATGGCAAACACGTGTCTAAATAACATGTGGTAAATAGTAGCAAAGAGGTGTGAACTAGCAACAGAAGAATTAAGACCCAATCACTTAAACATGTCCATGGAGTTCTTATTTGATTGCAATAATTCATCTAACTTAAATATAGCCTCATGTGACAATATAAAATGAACTTAAGGAACAAACATACACAATGAACACAAGCCTAGAATTTTGATAACTCTACAAACCAATAGAGTTATGACAAAATAAGCATAACTAAGATACATTGTCATTGTGCAAACCCGTCGATATATCCATCCAAGCTACCTCAAAATATAATAATTCTTCTGTTTTCTTTTGAATGTTTATATCAAACTCAACTACTTTGGCCTTGGCTAATTTTAACAACGACACATTTTTTTATGCCAAATCTCAATGGTATATTTTCATGCGAAGTAATTTTGTCTTTCGCAACATGATTCCATTAATAAACAACTACACCGAATAAATATTTTTTCAATTTTTTTTTATAATAGGGGCAATGGTTCTTACATGCACAAATACTCCATAGCCATAGAAACAAGTGGATGACTAAATTGAAAGGATAACATCTCACTTAGCTCAAATATACATGTGAAGATAAAGATTAAATGTGCTCGTGCATGTGTGCATTGAGGCATATAAAAATATAATCCATTAAGCAAGTCAAAGGCAAACTAATCCATGCAAGCATGATAAAGAACACTTTAAGGATTAAAAATCCTAATCCAAAGTTCTAGCCATATGTAGGTGGGGATTATATTTGATTCAAACACAAGTATACACCACATAAAATGTGTAAACTAAAATACACAAAAATAGAAAATCTTTTTGATTTTTTCTAATTGTTTAGACACATACAAAGACAACCCAAAAGACAAACAAAAATATTTTTGTATTTTTTCAACTAAAACGTAATAAATAAGAATTAAATACAAAAGATACACATGTCATAATTCTAGCAACACATATATGATGAAGCAGAGACTAGGAAATGACAAATAAACATATATCTAGCAAGAACATATCACGAGGCACAAAAGCTAGTGCATGCAAACAAAAATAACACAATCAACCTTTAGATTTAGCAAGAGAGTAATCATGTGAAAGTAAATGAGAATCATAAAGTCTATCATGTAAAGCCTCCGAATCGGATCGTCTAACCCACACAAATGAAACACGATGCTCTCGGGATTTGGTGACCTTGGTGACTCCACCCTTTGAGTTTCAAGGACCATTTATAAGATCAAAATAAAATTTTCTAAGGTGTCCCTTCCGACCACAATGTGTGCAAGTGAAAACGCGACAAGAAGTATTACCTAAGGATTGATCTTTTCTAGTGCTCCTAGATGATTCTCTCAAAACTTTGGTTTTTTCTTTATTAGAAGAAGTATCTTGAGTATCGAAGCCCATCCCACACTTATCATCTTTGATTTGGACGGTCCTTAAGATTTTATCTAGTTTTTTCGACCTACACTCCTAATAAAATTTGACTTAACTCGAGTCTTTCAATTTCTCTTCAAGTTCTACAATTCGAGACTAAAGTTAACACCTACTCTCTTAAACCTGAAGAAGATTTTTTTTTCATAGCCTCCATTAAACCTCTAGGTCTATCTCTTTCACCTTCTATGTACTCTAGATTCTCATAAATAATTCTCCTGCATGCCTTAAGATCTTCAACTAAAATACTCTCATCATTAGGCACAGAACATTCTCTCATTTTAGCTTCTAGCTTCAAGTTAGCCCTTTTTTATATCAATAATTCTGCATAAAACTCATGGAAGGCCACTTGAAGTTCACTCTCCTCTTCCTCCTCTTCATTCTAACTCTCTCCTCCACTCTCTTTACCATCAAACTCTTGGGATTCTAAAAAAATGGCCTCATTAGTGCCAAGTAAAGGAATATATTCATGGAAAAATTCATTGTCAATGCTCACATGACTTGCCAAGAACGCGGTGAAGTTGTGCTCAATGGGGGAATTGGGTCCCTCTTTCGGTTCACTATCACTAAGGGTGGAATTATATGAAATTGGTTGCTTTCCCTCCTTCCTTAGTTTAGTAGGACACTCGAATGCCTTATGGCCAAAACCCTCACAACCATAACACCAATTTTACTCGTCCCTATTAAGATCCTCATTATCATTTTTAGGGAATCACTCGACTTTAGTATGCTTAGATTTATCATACTTCTTAACATCATTTTTAAGTTTCTCCTAATTAGTCTTCAGAAATTTTCTAAACTTCCTAGAAAACAAAGCGATATCTTCCAAGTCAATCTCTAACTCATCATCCGAAACGGGTGTCTCCTCCTTTCGGGCTTTCAAAGCTATGCCTTTATGTTTCTTCTTCTCATCATTGGAGGAAAACATGTCAAGTTTATAGGTTTGTAAGTCTCATACAAGCTCTTCTAGTTTCATAGAGTCTAAAGTGCCTAAGGAAGTCAAAATGATCACCTTTGGAATAAATCTATCGGGTAATAAACTAAAAATTTTCTTTACGGCACGATTGTCAGGTATCGTTTCTCCCGAATTAAACCATGAATTCACAATATCTGACAATCTCGCATATAACTCATCAAAAATCTCACTTTCTATCATCTTAATGGTTTCAAATTTAGTGGCAAGGTTTTGGATTTTTGAAGCTTTAATGACACTTGTCCCTCATGGGTGAGTTGGAGTATATCCCATGCCTCCTTAGACGTTTCACACATCATAATCTGGCGAAACTCATCTGGTGTGATGGCATTAAAAAGGGAATTTAAACCACGGGAATTAAAATTAGCTAACTTAAGCTTAGTCTCCCTCCATGTTTCTACAGGTTTAGGTACATGAACCTCCCCTTTTAGGCATTTTAGTGGGGTCCACCCTTTAATTACCTATAGGCAAACCCTCTCATTTAAGGATTTAAGTGCCGACCTCATATGCGCTTTCCAATACACGTAGTTGGAACCATAAAAAATAGGAAATTTTAAAAAAGGTAAATTTTTCATTTTTAAATTAAAATTAAGAAACGGATATCAACACAACAATTTAGCGTTCTCGCTCAGGTACCAATCTGAGAGAGTGATTTTTTAGAGTATATGCTTTCATACCCAATTTTTAAATTCAAAATGTGAGATGGTTCACACGATATACCAAATTTAAAATTTTTGTCAAGTTTAACAATTAAGGCTCCCAAATTTTAATTTACACAAAATTAAAGTTAAACTCAACTGAAAAAATATTTAATTTTTTTAAACAAAATTAATTCAATCCATGTTTTAAATATGCCAAACAAACCAAGCATGAATATATCAAATTAAATTCCTTGACTTAAATTAAACTAAAATTACGTAAACTTAATTAGCACTAAAATTACACCATTGATGTGATTAAACCAATTTTTATCTTTTTAAACCAACGCATGCATCTAAGAGAATTTTGCAAGATAAAAAGAAATCATAAAACATAATACGAGGAAAACCCACAACAAGAAAAACCTCGGACGACCTAGCCAACAAATCTACTAGGTATGGTTTTACATAAACAAGATAAAATAATTACTTCCTCGACTCAACTCCCTCGAAGTCTTGTTGCTTCTTCTTGATTCTACCTCCGCCTAGTTGATAACTCCTGAATTCACTACAATCTCAGAATCCACCAATGGGACTTAGGCACCGTCAACTACACAGGAAGCCTTTCTTCGTATACACACTGCAAAACAACGAACGGACTCCTCCGTAGGAAACTTTTCTCCTTCTGGGTAGAGATGAAACACGTTGCTAATAATATGATCTCAAAAAATTTAATATATGTTGGAACGTGGATGAAACTAAAACATGGGTGCAAACTTTATGTTTTGGTAGGAAATAAACCATGAAAAATCAACACACAAAATGGGACTTCTTAAATAAGAATATTTTCTCTCTAATCCTCTCTAAAGTCTAAAAAAGTCACTTAAAAAATTAATTCCCAGAGCCTAAAAAGTAGTACAAAAGTAGTGGGATGTTTTTTACGTAAACCTGTCAAGAACTGAGGCCAGTTGTTCGAACGAGTTTTGAATGTCGTTCGAACGACATGGTTTGAACGAGTTTACTAACGAGAAAATTCAGTGAAAAAAGTCGTTAGATATGTCATTCGAGCGAAACTTCTAACGAAAAAACAATGAAAATCTCGTTAGATAGGTCGTTCGAACGAGAAAAAATTATCGCTCTAATGACATTTTTAAAAAACCAAAAATTCTTTTTAAGCCCAAAAAATTTTATGCAATATTTTAAAATGATTTTCTAAGGAAAAAAATCGTTATGATAAAAAATTTATAAAATGACACCGATAAAAAAATAACCAAGTCTCTTTCTATATATTAAATGCTTGCATACCTTTAGAGACCTTGGAATCCAAATATTGATGATGTAAAAGCTTGGAACATAAGATGGAAATGATCTAACCTTCAAAATCTTGGCCGCTACGTGTTCAACTCAAACATCATAGGCTTGAAAGGATATGACAAATTACTGTCTTATGAATCAATTAGTTTTGTCCGGAATTAAGCCAACACTACAAATGGACTTGATTGGAAATTTTCCCTTACAGAGTTTTAGGACTATTTGTATCTTGGTGAGTGGTGAACTAAGTAATGATGCATTCAATGGGAGACTCATACATTCGGTCGGTGCCACTATCACTAAGGGTGGAATTCACATCCATATTATAATTATTTATCATCTTCATGCTAGTGGGACAATCATGTCGCAATTTTTCAAAATGTTGGCATTCAAAGCACCTCCTAGTGTTATCATCCAATTTATCTTCTCCTTGATATTTACGGTCACATCTACGAGATGACTTCTCTTCCTTGTTGTCCTTAATGTTTTATCCTCATATCGTGTTAGGAATGAAATTTTGAGAATTGGATTTCAGATACCTCTTAAATCCTTTGGTCAATAACGCAAATTCAACTACAGTCTAATCATAATTGTTATCCAATATTGAGGGAGTACCCTTTTGTGCCTTGAGCGCGAGTCCCTTATCTTTCTTAGGTAGTGGAAAATTTTCTAATTTAAAAGTTTGGATGGTATATATAGGCTCTTCTATATTAATTTTATCTATTACACCTATGACCATAAAGGATGAGATGTCGAGAAGAAAAACAGGTTGCAGAGGCCTATAGATTTTCATAATAACCATGGAGTTTGGGATCTTCTCACCTAAATAAAGTTAGAGTTCACAAGGTTAGAGAGTTCTTTATGAAACTCATGGATGATATCATTTATGACAATCTTCAACATCTCGACCTTGGTGGTGATATGTGGGAGATTCGATAATCAAATGGTATCGATTCCCACATAGGTGAGATGTATAATCTCCCATTCATATTTTTACATGTTACACATAGAGATCTAGTAGAAATATTTTGAGTGACTCCATTATAAAGTTCATTATCCTGCTAGGATTTTTAAATAGGTTATGTTCATAATGTAAGAAGGACTATAAAGGATTAGGGATAGTGGTTTATCCTGCATGTGTCATTGGGCATTTCCTCATGGTAAATAAGGTTTACAACACCTCCTCCTCTCACGAAATAATGTAAAGGGTCATACGCGCCTTCCATTAATCCTAGTTTCTTAAATAAAAAAACAAGTGGATGCATAACCGATTTCCCCTAAACTGACATACCCCCATTTCATAATAAACTATTCCCTAATACCAATTGAAAATAGGTAAGATATGCGCCTATTGGTCTACATTCAATTTATTAATTACATCATCAAAAACAAATTAAGTTCTTTTTTTCATTTGATCCGATTTTAATTTTACCAATATAATTAAGTAGTTAAAATACTCATGCAAATGATTATCAGTGGAACAAAATAAATAAACCAATCACAATTGGACACAATGATTTTAAAGTGGTAAACCTCGCAAGAAAAATGCCTATCGCCCCAACCCATGCAAGTCCACTGGTATTATGTAATGTTTATTGGGCTTATATTGACTGAAACAAGACTGTCATATAGGATAACGATAAGAACCACGATGCTTCTCCATTGTTCTTTAATCATTTCCCTCTTCCCGTGCTAGTAAGATTCACTCTAGTCGAGTAATAAGTTACACAACTCTAAGACCTCGGTATCCATCGATATTAGTTCATGATGTGCATCCCATATATTTGAATGAGTTAATCATAACACAATATTTCTTATGAAATTCTTCTATTGATGTAGTAGATTCAAAGGGGAATGTAAACCTCAAGTCTACCTTGAAAGAATAGAAATTGACAGGCTCTCGCACTTTAAAATGACTATCTTAAAACAAATAAAATGATTTTCTAAAATTGATCTTCACAATTTGAAAGAGGCTTTTATGAGGTTACCTATACTTTAGCAAGAAAAGAACTTTAATAAAACATGTTTCCTAAAAATATGGCCCTTGTTCGAACCATGTCATTTTCAATTGATTTAATCTCGGAAGAGTTTTGTGTCTTATAAATTCCCCTAGATAAAATTCAAGGTCTTCGTACGAAAGTTTACTCTTTTGAGATCACCTCATTGAAAAATAGTGACCTTAGTAAAAACAACTTTCATGATTGTGAAAATCTTGTTTGAATAAGATCCTTATTTTTTCCAAGTGTAAGAAAATAAAAATATTTAAAAAAAAAAAATCACCCTTTTTGTCAATTGCTTACTACTTAAAAAGATGAATTACAAAACCTTAACAAGCCTCATAATGTCTTTTGTTTTAAAAGTCCAACCGATTTCGATAGTATGCCATGTTACATTCTTATTTTGTCTTTAATAATACAAAACTATATACCAATAGACTCGATCGACAGATACTTTGACAAAAATAATAAATGCAACAAAAAATAAACTTAGGGATGGTAAAACATGTCCTTACATTATCGGTATGATGTTCTTCATGAACAAGACCATTTCTAAGTACACGCTCATGAAGATGATGTTTGTTGATCTCCCTAATTGAATATGTACCTTTTTCATCCTTATGCCTTCTGACAATGATGACTAAGACAAAGTCATTAGATGGATAATGGATATTTATAAGCTCCGTCTTTGGGAAAACATCACCATGTCACCTCTATATAGCTATTGTTATTTCTTGTAAGATTAATTTATTAAATGCACTTTGAGTAGGATTTTTAGTGGATAAGTAAGTCCCACTCCTTAAAATCCTACAATGATGTTGTGAACATCAACTAATGTTAGTTTATCTTTGCTTGTACATTTTCTTGAGCTTCTTCACCATTCGGTGCCAATTTATTATTTTTTAATGGATTTTTCAAGTAGGTACACATCATTAGTGTTATGTCCATATTCTTTGTGATACCATTAATATTGGGTCATGTTCTTCCTTTACTCGAGAATTATGCTATTTCGAGGCTTTAATAACAATTTCGAGTCCACAAAATAGAAGACCTCTTGTATGCGTGTCATTAGGGGAGTGAAATTTTTTAATGAATCGGGACCAATTTTCTACTAAAAACGGCATGAATAGGTTTAACCAACAATTAAAACCAATTTTTTCTTAATTCAAATTCTAGCACCATCAATTTGCAAAAACAAGTGTGAGATGAAATCAACTCTACACTCAAGTTAATTATCAATTTTAACTTCAATTAACAACACATAGGAGTAAATCTAATGTTATTAGTGGGATAAATTAAAGCATAACTAAAAAAGGTCCAAAACTTTCCCAACTTTTCGAACAATTGTGAATAGGCATTGTAAGGACGATTGTACATAGAGGCAATATCAAAGCAATTCGGGTTTTTGAATTTGAAAAGTATGTGCCTAAGGGTCTATGTTAAATCAAATAATCTATTAATTAGTTACACCGCCAAAATAAAATAAATTCTTTTTCATTCAAACCAATATTAATTTTAGCGAAAAATTAATTTACCTTTTGTATTCAAGTTACTATTAGTGGTAGAATTTAAATAAACCAATCACAAAGAGAAAATCAGGATTTAGAGAGGAAACCTCGCAAGAAAAATCACTATCACGCCCAACCCAATAACTAGTACTAATATTTTTGGTCTTACAATGAGGTAGACACGACTTATGCATAAGGCAATGATAACCTCTATGATGTCTCTCGTTGCGTGTTGATCTAATGCCTGTACCCATACTATCAATTATCTACGCTCACCAGACGGAGCTTGCATAAACCTCAGGCCTCATAATCCACCATCATTAATTGGTACATGAGCTAATCACAAGAATACTTGTGATATGTTAGACCATGTGATAACTCGTGATAAAATCTTCTAATGAAGATTATTTCTCAAAATTTGAACCGCATCTCTGAATTCCTAGCACACTACTCTTGCCAAACTTAGACATTAAATCCACCAAAGCATCAAATAACAACAAAATCGCATGTATAAGTGGGGGATTTACTATTACGTGTTCATATCGTCATTGGTTTGGAATGATTTATATGGTCATTGGTTTGGAATGACCTATCAAGAATTCTAAAAGAAAAATCCAAAACTCTCTCTCTCTCTCTCTCTCTCTCTCTCTCTCTGTTTTTTAAAAGTTGTAGCATTCAGAAAAGTTGTTCTATGTTGAAATCAGAATCATATTTACAGCTTTTATATAAGAAGATGTCAAAAACACATATCTACATAATTGTCCAATGTTCGAACTAGCTTATATTGTACAAAGTTTGCATCTTACAAGACATTCAACCTCATTTTTGGGGATCTCATTCGAAATATCTTTCAAATGAGCTTTGAATGAGTCCTTCGCACGAGCTATAAATCTTCGCACTTGGTTTATTCACGATTCACTATTCTGAGCATAACTGTTAACAAATGCGTGACAGATGATTTTTAACAGTCTAAAGGTTACTCTAAAGTCCAAAATTTCCATATTTCATATATGTGAAATTCAAATATTTTATTTTCCTAAAATACCCTAAGAATTTTTAAAATCAGCTTTATAGCACAAAAACTATCCTAAACATCAGAAGATATTTCTCCTCGCTTTTAATGATTCATGAAAAACCAAATTACGTACAAACAGAACTTAAAACAAAATCCATATTGATTTAATGGTGTTATCTGCTTAAATGGTGTAGATGATAACCTCACATCTTCTAGACATAAAGACAAACATATACCGACGTCCATATGTTTTTCAATGTGGAAAAAGACAAACCAAAGGAAGAATATAAAAAATTGTCCTCACAAATTTTTCCTTTTAGATATTTCAGGATAAACCTTAGAAAAAGATAAAACTAGGAAGGATTCAAATAATGGATGGGTCAATATATGCCAATACGTCAAAACTAGTCAATCCCAAATCCTGTGAGAGTTCATATCTGAATAGTCTTCAAAAAATTTGATCCACTCTTTATCGCATCTTTATTGATACTCAATGATCGTATATCCTTCACACTTAAACACATTCCATGACATACAAAAGATAAAGGAGAATAATAAATCGATAAATATTTAAAAATGAAATGAATTAACTAATATACTCTACCTTAATAAAGTACTCCCCTTTTATCAAAACTTCTCCCCCATTTTTTCCCAAGTAGACAAAGGAAAGAAATTGGAAACATGCAAACAAAAACCATGTAGACTAGCACACAGATAAATATTTTGATGTTAAATATGTATATGTTACGAGACACCAATTTTATACTTCATAAAAAATTATAAAATATAAAAAAATGAAAATATTAATCACGTGCATAAAAATAATTTATTCTCAAAAGTCCATATTTTAAAAACAAATGGAAAAAACATGTGTGGTCATATATGTGAGATATCATCTAATTTTTTGAATCACACACAAGTTATCTAATAGGAATGACAATGAACTCGAAACCCGAAAAAATAAATAGTCCCCACATATGTTATCGATAAACCCTATGATTCAACCCATAGTTGTAATGGGTTTTGACCTTATAAAAATGTTTGTACCCCTTGATCTTTAATTGATCACCCTTTTAAATTGAAAATAAAAAGCTTAGACCTAAAGCACACATATAGGGATCGAATTACAATACTATTATGGACCTTGTAGGCGATCTATTATAGAGACCATAAGTTGATGAATAGTTGAACTCACTGACCTTTTAATGTATCCAAAAACCTTGCTAGAGTTTACTAAAAGCTTCAAATCTTCTATTTATGATACTCCTATAGAAGAATATATGTGTGGGTAGATGAACTTACTATTTGAATCATAGATGACCTTCTCTCTCCACAACCCTTCACATAAATATAAATAGTACTTTTCATGTTCCTATACCTCTTAGTAACATACCAATGAACATACCCATTTAAAAAATGGTAAAAAAAGATGTACCAAAATATAATAAAAAAATTCAATCCGAAAGGGGGTGAAAAGAAAAGTGGGTGTATATGTGCATTTTTTACCGTTCAAATTTATTCTATCATCTCACCCACTTCGAGATTTCTTTTATTGATGATTTCCTTACTATGTAGATAATTTATATTAAATTTGGTGGAAAAATATTTTTTTTACTATTTTTTTCGAATGGGTATGTTCATAGGTATGTTAAGTAAGGTATGTTGGATAGTGTGACCGTACATGTATATATATATATATATATATATATATATATATATATATATATATATATAGTGGGCTTGGGCCCTACTTTGCAAATGGGACCCATAAATGTTAATTAATTTTTCTTCCAACTAGGTACTCGCAAAATCCAAATTACATCCCCTTTATTCATTTTCCTTCTTTATTTAATCATAATTAATTCAACTAAATAATCACGACTGCACTCTAATTTAAGTTTCTCAAAATTAATCGAATGATGAGATCTTATTTGCAATGTTTCTATGGTACATAATATGATTCCCCACGTCAATCATACAATACCCACTTGGTCAAATATATTATCTGCTAATAGATTTTAGGAAAATTGTTACATATTTTTTAGTCTCAGGCTTAACTTATTTGATACTCTATCGGATATAAATCCACTGCCCTTTTTACTAGTAGAGTGAAAATTGATAAGACTATCACATTCCAAGATGTTTCTTGGACGAAAATTCCCCTGAATCGTGATCTCAAAAATAGCCACACAACAATGTGCCAACATTCATAGATTTAGAGATGATAAAATTGAATCATACCCATTGCAATCAAAATAATAATTTTTCAAGAATTCCAATCTTATCACCCTTAGGATTGAGAAGCTATGAACCCTTTATGAATTTGTGAGATTGTGAAGGTTAATCTAGTCAGCACCTAAACTTGAATCTCACTCATGTTCATGTTCAATATATTCCCGATTTATTAGTCACCATAATTTTTGAATTATTAGAAAATTTCTTGAACCATCATGCATGTTTCCTTTATCAATATAGACAATAATAATTGCACTCACAACTTTACAAATAAGATGTCAACTCCCTATCTAGGCTATTAACTGTTCAATTTAACTACAACCGGACTTCTGATCTTTTATGATCATGACAAACCCAAATCATCAAAACTCCACTGATTCTAATTGAACAACATTTCACAAAATATATTTAAAATAATAATAAGGTATTCCCACAAACACAATTCTTATTTCAAGATAAACTGACAAACCTTTATTAAAAAATAAACTTCATACATGGTTTTAAGAGTAAAATCACAATAATCGCCCACTTATTCTTAAATTCATGTTCCGATGCATCAAACTCCCAACCCATATACTCGGTTGTGTATAGACCTAGTCTTATAAGGATTAACAGGTTGTTATCCAATGAAAATTTGTCCGCAAACTTATCACCAACATTTATTGGTCTCTTAAACTAGGTTAATCATATGCCTAATGTGATTAACCTTTTTTGGGGGGTTATGGGTTCTCTTGACCATGAAATTGTTTCACTATAAACACAACACACTGTAATAGCCAATTTCACTGAAAAAAATTTACTAAAGTCACTTAGAAAGTTCTCGAGCCATGTTGCCTCTTAATATGCCTCCAAGTGGAAATAACCTTGGCCAAAATAGTGAATTATTAAGAATCTATGATTTATTCACACTCCTTTAACTAACATTTGTACCTCCTGGGGTAAACCCATAATTTGATATAGAAAACTTGTAATCTCTATCTAATTGAAAATTGAATCCTTATACCTAAACAACACACAACTATTATACTGGAATTTGTTGAGCATGACAACATCACGAAATATATTAGGGCTAATATGATACATATCATAAATGAGGTGGCCCATCGTCAAAGCATAAAGTATAATCCTCATCCTTTCTATTTGATCAAGTATTTTAGCATAGTCATCCTCAAATAGACTGCTTGCGTGTCTAAAATGAACAAATCTTTCCGTTGAATTTCACACGCTACTCTTTTGAGTGAAAAATCAAGATAAAAAGTTTGGAGTATGCCTAACATCATATTTTATGGTCTGGAAATAACTTGATCATTAGTATGTTACTGTCTTGTCTTATGTTCTTTACATCGAGCTACCTAGAAAAACACTCTATTTATATAATATAATATACCACTTCGTTTTCTATTACGATAATGTCATCCACAATTTGTATTAAAAATACCATTAAGTTTCCACCAATCCTCTTATATGCATGAATTATTTGGACTTTGACCAAAATAAATAGTAATATTTCAATAAAACTGAATATTATGGGACCTTTATGTGAGATTAAAACCATAACTGGATTTCTATTGCTTACACACTTTACTTTCATGAGTTCATACTCTAAATACCTTGGTTTGCATCATATAGATGCACTTGTCAAGACTATCATTCAAAAATTCAACCTCGACGTTAAAAAATATTTAAAAAGTATAGTAGGGCTACTGGCAACATGGTTTTCTCGTAATCAATCCATTTCTTTATGAGTAAAATCGTTCATAAGAAGACTTTCCTTGAAGGTTTACACCTTTGTATCTATGTTTATTTTTTGTTCTTCTAGATCCACTTGCACTTGATGGTCTTAATCCCATAAAAAATTATACCATCTTCCAAATCCAGATTTGAATAATTAAATCCATATTTCTATTCATAGTCTTAAGTCAATGCTTGATGTCCTTATCTTAGAATCCCTCATTGTAGTTCATGGGACCAATTTTATGCTCACCAAGGATCTCATTGAAAAATTCACCCAAAACACAAACCCTTCGGGATGTCTCTTGATGCACCCACTATGTCGTGAAACTACTTGTGATGCAGTATAAGTGAGACATGTTACCTAATCTTTAGGAATTCTCCCACTATCATTGGTAATAAATTGTCAATACTTAGTTGTATTTCTTCTTGTATGGGTAGCACAAAAACAACGTTTATATTATGTTCCTTGTTCACTTTTAAGACTATCTTAGTCATGGGCATGTTGTTTATTACTTTATTCTTTTTCAAGAAATGGTCACTGATACAATCATTTACCTTCTTATGCATATGAATATGTCATAAACTATCTTTAGTACCTTTGATATAACAAACAAAGATACATACTTCTTCACTTCATTCCAACTTTCTTGATTCGTACTCTAGAATGAGTGTCGGACACCCCTAGATCTGAACATGTTAAAGAATGAGATTTTAGCCAATCTAAAGTTCCTTGGGAGTTAAAGACAAAAAAAAATATGT
The DNA here is from genome assembly GCA_949130495.1 of Sambucus nigra. Classification (NCBI taxonomy): domain Eukaryota; kingdom Viridiplantae; phylum Streptophyta; class Magnoliopsida; order Dipsacales; family Adoxaceae; genus Sambucus; species Sambucus nigra. The sequence goes on from OX422215.1 coordinate 253,004,443, forward strand.
AAATGAATTAAAAATGTATATGTTCATATCTTAATGAAAAACTCCCAATAAGAGTGTAGCAGTCTTGAATAACTAACCGTGGAAATTATCTTATAATAAAGTTTTTTATTCCTTTTGTTGCTTTACACCAATCTGTAATGAAATACCCGGTGTAGACAACTGGGGTATAAATCCCACATACGAAAAATGATTATTAAACTCTCCCGAGAGGTATACATGCCCACGATCAGATAATAAGGTCCATATTAGTTTAACTCACCTATTCTCAAGCTTAGCCTCATACTCTTTGAGCTAATTAAAGGCTTCATACTTGTGGTACATAAGAAAAACACATCCATACCTTGATTATTTATCAATTAACTTGATGAAGTAGTCAATAACACATTTTTTTGGATAGTCATAAACCACAAATTTAAATGAACCACTTCTAACATATCTTTGGCACTATAGCTTTTGATCGCAAAGTTCTCTTGGTCATATTACCTTCCAAACAAGATTCATAGACAACAAGTACCCCCAATTCCAATTAAATTAAATGTCCATTTTGAACAAGTCTTTTAAATCCTTGTATAATAATATAATCTAAGCGTAAGTGCTAAAATTATGTTTGGTTAAACTATGAATGAAGGATTGTCCATTAATAGTATTCATATCGATGTTGAGAACTACTGGTGAGACAATTCTTATAATGTATAAATTATTTTTCAGAGTACTAGAAAAGATAAAAGATATCCCAATTTTAATAAATCAATTTTTTTTAAAAAAATCAATATTTGTTTAAGGCTAATTTATAAACAAAAAAAAAACTTTTCTTCTAAAAACAAGTACATAATATTTTTTCTAGCATTATCATTATGTCTTTTGAAAAATCTATAATTTCATACCCTATTCCTAACACTTTACCTTATTCTTGATCACCCATTATTAGGAACATCTCTGTGTTTAAGTAGTGGATCGATTACCTGGAACTATTACAAAGAATTACAACTCTAATTTGTTGTTCTTGAATCTACATACCAGGTTCCTATAGAACGGACCATAAATCATGCTTCTATTTAAGGAGAAAACCATTACCATGTCCTTTTCCTTGGAGTGTAAGGAACATCTGATAACTTTCTATCAATTTTTTAACCAATAGTAGTGAAATATCTGACTTTTACCTTTTTCTCTAGTTCTTAAGGAATATAAAATTTCTTATCCCCATATCATTGCACATGAGACTTGACCCATTCCTTCTAACATCTTTTCGGAGAAGAAGCCTAACTCTTATCAACAATAAACATCCTTCCTTATCTTTCGATGATTCTCACTACTACATTATGAAACGGATTCGGGTTTCGCCATCTATCCCAAATCCAATGAATTTATAGTTTACCCATGATTAAAACCATATAAATAGCATAATTCTTACTTAAGAGGCATTTTCCAACATCTGTGTTAACAAATTCCCATCGGTCATTTTAGTTTCTGAACAAAAAGTTCATATAGAACTTTCTCGATGGGAGTTCGAACATATTTACATTTATTTTAATATAATTACCATAAATTTTAAATTATCGCGATTCTATGATTAATTCCCTCTGATGGGGAGGAATGTCAAATACTAACATGAGGAGTTAATCGAATCATCAATTTAAAAGATCAATGGAAATTGTGAGTTAAATAAGTCTATTATCCCCTTTCATTATAACAATGTTCAAAATCATTTTTAGTCCTTGAAATTATTCCAATTGAAATATTGTACTTTAAGACTAAAACAATTAGGGAAAGGTGAGTCACTTCGAAATATTAGAATCATTGTTCAAAAAATTACTTTTGAGTAAAATATGTGAGAAATAACTTCGATTATATTTTAATTTGGCTTCCCACTCCCACCAATTAGAACTAATCCTGTCTAGAATCCTAGTTCCCTTATGAAGTGAGATTTATCGATGTGATGTTGAATTTCCTCACCCTAAACTATACATATCTTCATCTTTCAATTATGTTCTCCAGACCGTTCAGGAAAATTTTGTCCTAACTAATTCAATACTTGACGTCTTTTGGTCCATAGCTAATGAAAGTGACTCTGATGGGGAGGATATCATTAGGTTTGTTTATGTGTATACCTTTAGTTTGTTCGTTGAAATTAAATCTACTAATATAGTACTTCCTGATATGGGACCGGACAAACTCACATTTCATTTTAAGGAACAATCACCTAAAATGTTTTAAAACACCGTAATGTCGTGATTAATTACTTTAAAGTGGGAGGAAACTCAAATACGAATATGAAGAATTAATCACATCACATTTTAAAAACACCGACAGAGACTGTGAGGTTTTTATGGAAACCCCTCTCCTACTTGTGTTCCCTTGTATATGGGACTGAACTCATACACAAAGGGAATGCAGTCGGCTCATCTAGTCTTGACATTTTATTCTAGACCCCATTAGCTAGCAGTCAGCTAACACTATTAGTAAACTCAATTATATCAAGCATGTGTTGTGTGAATTAATGGCGTCATCAACATTAATACACGTGCACATATGGAAGATATGCCAATATTCCCCCAGGTTCCTCTAACTACCTCATGATTATTCTCTTAGTATGTATATAAAGCATGTACTCACCTATCTTATAAACCTAACCCAGGTGGCCCTCTATTTTCTCCCTCTTTGAACAACCTATAAATAGAACATGCCCCCACCTTTTAGGGGGATCCAAGATTTTACTTACTAGTATGCTGTCAAATTTTATACAAAACTTCACAGCTTTTCTACTGTACTCAACCATGGTTTTTGCCTACTAATTCAATACAATATTCATTACACCCATGGACATAGGCATTATTTTGTGTTGAACCATGTAAATATGGTTCCATTTCACTTTCTCTCATCTCTCTATTGCTTTCTCTAGTTGGTATTTCATTAATTAGATCTCTTCTTTTTTATTTGCTTATAATTAGTACATTTAATCTAAGATAATCAGTGTACAAATTCTAAGCTAGAACATAATAGACCCGTAAGTAGGATACGCCATATCCATTGTTGTTTTCCATCATTTTCATTTTCTGGGTCTCAAAGATACCCAAATTTAGTGAACAAGAGAATCTTATAGCCAATTCAGTTTGGTTTCATAGGGTTAGTGCTATTTTATAATCATTTTTCAGTTAATTCTCATCGATTCCTCTAATCCTCCTATAGATCTTCATATTTCCATTTTAGATATGCATTTCATGCAATCCAACTTTCTTGATTTTAAGGTACTGTATTTTTCTTGTTGCGGTACTCTAGTTTTTGTGCCTTTTATCCAAAAAAAATTTGAACACCCAAAAAGTAATAGGTAGATAGAGGAAATTTTTCCCTATACACCAGATGGTATGGCATATCTACATGTAATCTAAGAGATATTGGATTGTAACCAAGACGATATATGGAATAATTTGAGTAAGTTGACGCAAAGTATCATAAATGGACAAAACTTGTCGAAGATAAATGCAGTAACCCAAGTAGTTGGGGAAAATTCACACCGAAGGTGTGAAATGACACTTCATGCCCCATACAAGGACAAGATGTAGGCATAACATGAGCGAGGAGTGAAAAAACCTAGGAAGTTGGATTTGGGTTCTTGAGGTGAAGGAAACTGTTAAAAAGGGATATAATATGATCGGAGTGATCAGTTATACAGACCATAGGCAATGTCTTCCATCCAATCAACTGGGTATGTTGTGGATCAGACTTATTTATTAGAGTTCCTAAGTGTACTAGAGAGGTTCATTAGAGATTCGTCTTTTTATAGGACCAAAGGTAGCATGAGTGCATCACTGCAGATAGCCTAAGAATCTAATATAAAAATCCTAAAGATTTAAGACAATGAGAATTAAAAACTTGACCAACAAAGTAGAGCGTGCGAGGCTCAGCCAAATCCAAACGCATTTCAAGGAAAAAGGAGAGCGTGATTGAGATTCACGGACTAGTCAAGAAGGTTATTAAAGATGATACTGAGGAGACATAGCAACCATATAAAGGGTTAATTCAACGCTTGGAAAATCGGCTAAGTGATCTCATAAAAATAAAGAACTCTTAATAGAGGGATTACATTCAAAGGTCTCCATTCACATTGTCAGTATTGGGTTATTTGATGTGGGATAAGTTCAACCTATTATCACTCACAAATATGATGGAATGTCTTATCTAATGTTTCGTGTAGAATAATATTAAATTGCATGTGACATTTACTCCATCCCAAACGAGATGCAATGTCAGGGGTTCTGTAGTACTCTCACTTGATTAGCCCCGATTTAGTACAATGGACTCCCTAGAGAGCATATTTCAAACATCAAGCAGCTAAATGACATGTTTGTAAGCAACTTATGCTTCAACACCAAATAAGGAAAAATGGTGTCTCACTTTTTAAGCGTTTTCTAATAGGTGAATGAAACGATAAGGGAGTACATAATTCGATAGAGAGACGTTGGAGTTATAGATTATGATTAAAAGATTTCAATTACTACCATTGGGATATCCCTGTTCTCTTAAAAGCTTTATTGGATTTTGGAAACAAAATCGCGAAACACAATGGCCAAACTCTTGGACAAGGTAGGGAAGATAATGAATGACAAGGAGGCGATGGTTGGGAAGGAACATACTCGTGTGAAATCTGACATCAATAAAGTCTTATACAAGGAAAAAAAAGTACAACAACTCGTCGTCAGATAGGCCAAAGATATTTGATGAATACACACTACTAATTGTGGGCATTCATTATATCCTTGATGATATAAATGGTAATAAAACCTAAGGTAGTCGAGAAATTTAAAATCACCTCTTGGAAGGATAGATAAAAAAAAATATTACGAGCTCCATAGGGACCATGACCACACTACTGATAAGTGCTTGCCTTTGAAGAATAATATTGAAGCCTTAATGCGAAGAGGAAAGCAAGTGAAATAAATGGATAAGTCTGGTCGAGAAGATAAACAAAGAGATAATCATAAACCTATGAGATGATAGAGATCTCCATGCAAGGGTAAAGATGAGAAGAAGTAGGGCTAAAATGACTCATACGATGAAACTGATCCTGATCTTACAATGAAGCCCAATGAACTAGCTCAGAGATAAGGGTACCTAAATAAGGCAAAAGCTTGTGCGCACATAAAAAAAATGAGGACTTAATAGGTAGTTTTTCCAAGGATAATTTTTTGGGTTTATTCTACACACATGACAACCCTCGGACTATCACCCTGATGGTTAATGAGAGGCCAGTTGAAAGTATTTTACTGGACAATAATAGCTCTCCATATGTACTGGTTATGACTGTTTCAAGTGACTGAAGTTGGAAGATAAAAAGCTTTAGGCGTAGACTGGTTTCTCAGGTGAGAAAGTGTAACCCGTGGGAACAAATGAGCTCAACATTATTATTAGTACATGGAAAACTTACCGAATCGAGATGATTATTTTTTTCATCTTAGATAAAAACATAGATTTATCTTACAATATTATCTTCAATAGGGTTCATTTGAAGAAGTTTGAGGAAGTCTCCTCCATTATTCATCAGTGCTTGATGTTCCCAATGAGCTATGGAGTACGGTAGTGAAAGGAAACCATGTAAAAGCGCAAGAATGCTACTACACATCTACATAATAGGAGAACAAAAGATGTTGACCCAAACTTATTATATTGAGACATTAGATCCTAGATATGAAGATAAGGTTCTCACTAGTGAGGTTATAGGATATATTGATCCAATGATACTGGACGATGAACATATAGAAAGCACATCCCAAATCGGCTCATTTTTTTATCCAATTTTGAATAAGGAATTGGCAAATTTTCCAAGAAAGAGGAAGAATGTGTTCGCTTGGTTCCATGATGATATTCCCGGAATAGATCTATTTTTCCTCTACCACGAGCTCAGAATTATAAAGGATGAAAAGCCTAACAAACAGAAAGGGCGTGTGTTCTCGGAAGAGAAGAATATGTCTATTCAGGAAGAAGTGGGAAATTAAAGAAAGTAAAATTTATTGAAGATGTGAAATATCCTAATTTTCTCTCCAATGTTGTGATGGTTCCAAAGAAGAATGATAAACGGGGAATGTGCATTAATTTCTCAAATCTCAACAGAGCATGCCCAAATGATCACTATCCAGTGCCCTGAATAAATAAGCTAGTCGACCTCATTATGGAGCACGAGCTTCTCAGCTTCATGGATGCATATGTAATACCCCATATTTTTTAACATATTTTTTTTAATTATGGAATTGGGGTTAATGATTTGAAATGGAGAAAATTTATTTATAATTAATCCGGATTTAATTAAATAATTTCTAGTGTGATGAGAGTTAGTATTTATTGGTGATAATTGTGTTGAATAGTACTTAGTGAGTAAAGTAATATATGATGATAAAAATATTAAAGTTGTCGTGAGTGAAAAATACGACATTTATGGAAACTAAGTCGGGGTGCTCGCGTCAGTCGCGTCGGGACTAAAATAATGAAAAAAATAAATAAATTAATTCCAACTCACCCGTATGGTCATTTTGAGTGAGCCAATGTGTCCGGGAGGGTTGAGATAGTCAGAAGTGTACCCTGGGGTTTAGTTTAGGTCTCGGGACATTTTTGGGCCTAATCGACAACCTCAGAGGGCATTTTCGCAGTTTTTAATTTTTGGCTTTAATTAATTACGAAAATTAAGAGGTTATATTAGATGGTGTGTCGAGGAAGTTAGGGTTTTGAGAATAAAAAATTGACGAAAACTTTAGGAAGAAGAAGGAGAGAGCTTTCCAAGGTGTTCAAGGCCAAGAACAACTCGTTTTACACCTCCACCACCACCAAAGCATAGATTGGAAGAAGAGGATCAATCCTATACCACTCAAATTCATCGGATCAGACCTTTGATTTCCATGCAAGTATCTAACTTGTTATTCTTGAGTTGATAACACATCTATGCTAGTGTAAGATATTCGATTTCCTGTTCTCATGTAAATAAAATGTTATTTGGCAGATTTATATTGCAATTTTGTGTAAAAACCATGTTAGGAGTGAAGATGCGGGGTGGTCCCTAAATGCGTGTGTTTCAAATCAAACCAAATTTTGCCAAAAATTATCCAACTTTTAATTTTCACCAAACCATGTTTTGAAAACCCAATTCTTACTTTAAAACAATTTTATCTTGATTAATCCTAAACATGCATCTAGTGATTAAATCAAGTAAAGTAAAGTAAAGTAAAGTAAAGTAAAGAATACTCACAACGCCGGATGTACGAGGAAAAAACCCAAAACGGGAAAATAACCTCAGGCGACCCAAGCCAGACAATCACTATGAGTAAAGAATTTACAAAGACAGATTGGACTTACTCAATGACTCGATCCCCATGGGTCTTGACGCTCCTTCTGATCTTCTAAGATTCTTCAATAATGAGCACACAGAAATTCCGTCTTCCACAATACCTGTCCACACCACACATGTGTACGTATGTATCGGTGTCCACCTAATGGCTTTGATTCGTCTACGATGTCAAACAAGAAGTCATTCTCTTTTCTTCACCGCAAAACCCTGATGTTCAATGGTAGAACAAACCTTCTTGGTGCAACAAGATCACATAAACATAAACTATTATAACTCGGATCTTTGCAAACTCTAAGGATGTGTTTAAGCTTTTTAAACCTTAGAAAACATGTGCAAAAATCGTACTGGAACGTAAACTAATTTTCCATAATGCACACTTACAAAACTCTGATGAAAACACACTTCAAATAAGATTTAAACGCTTCCTTGAAAATAGTTTCATTCGAATGACATGGGGTTGTCGTTCGCGCGACATAGCCATCTCGTTTGAATGAGACTGGTTGTCGTTTGAATGATCTCGCGTGTCAGTTTGACTTTTTTTACTTTTTCTTTAGAACGTCTCTTTCAAAGGATATCTAAATAAATAAAACTATATTTAGAGATTATCAGAATAAAAAGTAGTATAACCATTTAAAACACTTTTAAAATATTTTCTTTTTAAAAATTACATCCTTATCTTTGATAAAAACAATTCTGAGCACCATTAAAATTATACACATTTATACCTGAGTGATCTCGTAATGAAATTAACTTTGAAGATGAATAAACTTGCACCAAATAAACTTCGACATGATTATTTATTTGAAGCTTTGTCGCAACGTCTTCAATTTCTTCAATACGTCATAGACCAAGTGGGATCATGACAAAATAAAATCTCCATATGACATTAAAAACACAGTTTTGTTCATGGAATTAAGTCAGAACAATACAAGTACTCAATTGGAAATTTACGTCCTTATAAATCTCACCCTTTGACTATTTCGGGACAAAACTAAACCAGTGAAATGCCTAAGTCGGGCCGTCAAGCCGTATGACACGTAAATACCATCCCATAAACCCAAAATAAAAAATACAGGACATTGACTAGAATATGTATCACCAACAAGCATGAACTGTCTGAATGTGATGTAGACTTGAAATCTCAAATCGCTGAAGTATACCTGCACACATGAAACAGACAAACAAATACCAAGTGAAGTATGGTGGAACAAATGAAACTAATATATATATATATATCCAAATGATACCAAACGAGAATAGATACCAATATGAATAAATTCTAAAAAATCATTTGTTAAACGATTGAGCAACAAAATGATACAAAATTTAAACTACCAATTTGTAAAATATGTAATCAAAACATGCTCAAATCTCCCCATACATCACATACATCTCTTCCCCTTTTTGTCTCGAATAAACAATCCAGTGAAAAGATAAACCCATGAAAGTATTAGCATGAGAATATACCAATTTGAATCAATTTGAAATCCCTAGATAATCATGAAACAACCAGCTAAATATGATCAAGTAATGACAAATTAGTTGCTAGAAAACCAAATGAATCACACAAAGGATATAGAAATCTAATCAGGTGTGATAAACGGACTATATGAAAAATATCAATATGAGAGAATATAACATGCATATAAAATAGTCAGTCCAGAAAAACTTTTAGCAGTAACAAAAAATATACCAATTTTAACCAGAGGACTGAAAACCAATCAAAAGCAAGATTTCAGGCTATCGTTCGAACGAGCCAGGGACGTCGCTCAAACGAGATGAGGACGTCACTCGAACGATACTTCGCACGACATGGTAATGTCGTTCGAACGAGATCTCGTGACATGCCAAACTTACACAGTTTCCCATAAGTATTATATATTTTTGCCCAGTGAAAAAAATTCAAGAAAAAAATACTAGGAAGGGACTGACAGCAGCAAAATAGTGCTAAAACAGTAAGTTTTTAACAAAAATGCGAAAAACGCATAAAAACTATCAGTGTGAGTTACATGCAAACATAGTATCGATGTGCTCAAACTTGGACATGGAATGTATGGGCGTGAAACTACAACAAATGAGTCACAATTCCAACACATCGAAAAGATCAATAAGCTCTAATTGATAGCGATAAATCAACAAACTTTATCATAGCCATATGACAATAAAAGTGTGAGCTTAATGAACTAAACAACTACATGCACACAAATCCAGAGTTTTGACGATTCTACAAACAATAGCATCAAATTGCAATGCTACAACATTAGGATTAGATGTGCAAACCCGTTTAAGTTTTTACTCCCTCAATAATATCATATTTTCTTTGGAATGAACCAAACTAATTTGTCCCTTTTCTTAGCATAGAGCATTTTATTTTAGGATCTTTTAAACGGTGGCTTTCACGACGAGTTAATTTTGAACTCTCGCAGCCCTTTCCCGTGAATCATTCATCATTTTTTCAATTACGCACCAATTCAAATCCTCACGGTAAACGGTTCTTACATGCACACTTCTGCTTAAGTCTACTTAAGCATAAATGACAAGATTGAGATATGAACGCCTCACCAAATTCAAATATGCAAGAGAAGTCAAACATTCATATGAACTCGTGCATTTTTTAAATGTTGGCATATAGACAAAGTCGAATCGAAATCCATATAAACTTTAAAACTACCCCGTATAAAACAATGGTTAAGATCATTCTAAGCATCGATAATAATGACCAAATGTCCTAGCCACCGAAACGATTGTGGGGGGGGGGGGGGGGGGGTCCAAGATCACCAACATGGCACATTAAGCATGTACACTCAAAAACGAAAATCGAAAATCTTTTTGGCTTTTAAAACCTATTTTGAATCAAATAAAAGAAAAATGTTTTTGTTTTTTCAAAAGTTTTCTCAAAAACAAAATCTTTTTGTATTTTTCAATAGGACTCAAACAAATGAAAACTATAATACAAAATGATACACAAGTCATTATACTAATAATGAATATATCATGAAGCAAAGTAGCATATGACAAACACGACAACACTATCATCCTTTAGATTTAGCATGGGAAGAATCGAGTGCACCCAAATGAGAATCATGAAGTTTAATTCCTAAAGCCACTAAATCCGATTTCCTAACCCAACTAGGTGTAAAACGACGCATGGGGGTTTGGGGAACCAGGGCAACTTTATTCCTAAACTTCCGAGGAGCTTGTCTAAGGTCATAAAAATAATGCCTAAGGTGACCTTTCCTACCACAAAACCTGAAAGTGTAGCGATGTGGGAATGATTACCTATATGTGGACCTTTTCTAACCTTCCTAGTGTTTCTCACAAGTGCTGGGGAATGGGAACAACTCTCTCATCAAAACCTATACCTCCCCTATCTCCCTTAATTTGGACGGTGCCTAAGATCTTATCTAACTTCTCAGACCTAGCCTTCAAATCAAAATTAACTCTAGATGAGTCTCTCAATCTCTCCTCTAAGTCATGAATCCTAGACTCGAGCAAACACCTAGACTCCTCAAATGCTGAAATCTCCTTTTTCAAAGACTCCATCAAACCACGAAGATTATCTCTCTCTTTATCCACAACCTCTAGTTTCTCCCTAAACTTCTTCTCTCTTTCCCTAAGATCCTCAATCAAACTATCATTATTTTCCATGGCACGCTCATTCAACTTAGCTTGAATGTTTTGCATTTTCCCTTTTCAACTTAATCGTCTCGGCATATAACTCATTAAATGCAACTACCAACTCTTTCACATCTATCTCCTCCTATTCACTCTCTTCACCCTCACTAACATGTGATTCACTCAAAACCTCCTCGGAAGTGTCATGCACATGAGAATAATCGTCGCTCACATGACATTCCATAAACGCAACAAAGTTATAATCAATGGGGGAACTCTCTCCCTCTTTCAGATCACTATCACTTAAGGTCGCACTATAGACAATGGGTTGCTTTCCCTCTTTTTTAAGTCTAGTGGGACACTCCTTAACTTTGTGACCGTACCCCTCACACCCAAAACACTTACTCGACTTATGTCTCTTAGGCTTCTCAAACTTATCCTTAAAGGTGGGACCTACTTTGTTGTTCTTGAATTTTCAATTTTTTTGCCATCTTTCGATTTCTTTTGAAACTTAATAAATTTTTAAAATTTCTTTGCCAACAAAGAAACATCCTCAAAATCGGAATTGAAATCATAATCCAAAACTTTAATTTCCTCCTTTCGGGTTTTCAAAGCAATACCCTTTTCTTTATTCGTCACTTGCTTGGAGGTAATCATGTCGATTTCATATGTTTGTAAGTCACCTAGAATCTCTTCTAGTTTCGTCGACTCTAACTTACCCAAGGAGTTTAAGATAGTCACTTTCGCATCAAACCTACTAGGCAATGACGTAAGGATTTTCTTAATGACACGGTTATCAGGAGTTTTCTCATCTGGGTTAAACGACGAGTTGAAAATATTGGACAACCAAGCATAAAACTCATCAAAAGTCTCACTCTCTAACATCCTAATGGTCTCAAACTATGTGAGATTTTAAAGTTTTGACGTCCTAACCGTGATAGTGCCCTCGTCAGTGAGTGCTAAAATATCTCAAGTCTCTTTTGATGTTTCACATGTCATAATTCTATTATATTCTTCTGGTGTGACATGTGGAGAAATAACGTGTAGACCCTTAGAATTATAGTGTGAAAGTCTATGTTCAGTTTCGGTCCATGACTCGACAGGCTTTAAACTGGTGACCTCACCTACAATAGTGACAGGGAGTTTCCAACCTTTCTCAACTGCTAGCCACACACGCTCATCAATCTATTTTAATGCACTTCTCATTCTCATATTCCAATAACTGTAATTAATGCCTTAAAAAATAGGAGTTCGAGAAAGTTCGTTAAATCCAAAATTCATCTTTGAAAACACATGGGATCAAAAAAAAAAAATATGTTTTCTATCGCTGACACTAATTTGAAGATGCGGGGTGGTCCCTAAATGCTTGTGTTTCAAATCAAACCAATTTTCACCAAAAATTATTCAACTTTTAATTTGCACCAAACCAAGTTGTGAAAACCCAATTCTTACTTTAAACCAATTTTATCTTAATTAATCCTAAACATGCATCTAGTGATTAAAGCAAGTAAAGTAAAGTAAAGAATACTCACAACCTTGAATGTACGAGGAAAAAACCCAAAATGGTAAAACAACCTTGGACGGACCAAGCCAGACAATCACTATGAACAAAGGTTTTACAAAGACATATTAGCCTTACTCAATGACTTGATCCCCATGGTTCTTGATTCTCCTTCTGATCTTCTACCAGTCTTCAATAGTGCCCACGCAGAAATTTCATCTTCCACGATACCTGTCCATAACACACGCATATTCGTATGTCTCAGTGTCCATCGAATGGCTCTGATTTGTCTATGATGTCGAACAAGAAGTCCTTCTCTTTTCTTCACCGCAAAACCCTGATGTTTAAAGGTAGAACAAACCTTCTTGGTGCAGCATGATCACATAAACATAAACTAAGGATAAGTCAAATCTTTGCAAACTCTAAGGATGTGTTTAAGCTTTTTAAACCTTAAAAAACATATCCAAAACTCGTACTGGAACGTAAACTATTTTTCCAGAATGCACACTTACGAAACTCTGACAAAAACACACTTCAAAAAAGATTAAAATGCCGCCTCAAAAATTGTGTCGTTCGAACGACATAGGGTTATCGTTTGCGTGACATAGCCATCTCGTTTGAACGAGAATGGTTGTTGTTTGAACGAGCCCGAGTGTCAGTTTGACTTTTTAGCTTTTTGTTTAAAACGTCTCTTTTAAAGGAGATCAAAATAAGTCAAACTCTATTTTGAGCTTATCACAATAAAATGTAGTGTAAACATTTAAAAAACTTTTAAAAACATTTTAAAATATTTTCTTTATAAAAATTACATCCTTATCTTTTATGAAAACAATTTTGAGCACCATTAATTATACGCATTCATACCTGAGTGATCTCAGAATGCAATTAACTTTGAAGACGAATAAACTTGCACCAATTAAACTTCGAAATGATTATTTCTTTGAAACTTTGCCGCAGCGTCTTTAACTTCTTCAATACATCATAGACCAAGTGGGATCGTGAAAAAATAAAATCTTCCTCCTACATATTACAAACACAGTTTTGTTCTCGAAATTAAGTCAAAATAATACAGGGAGTCAATTGGAAATTTATGTCCTTACAAGGACGACTATTCTGATGTATGTAGAAGATTAACTACGAAATTGATTCCTAATAGAGGTTGAAATCTGGAACAATTATGAGCATATTGAATATGGTGATAAAAATAGGGTTCTTGATTAATTATCTTGAATTAATCCATTAATTTTATGGCCCTTGATGAATTTGTATTTATTTTACGTAAGCAATCATGTACTTAGGTTAGTACAACTTTTTGTTTGATTGTTTGGGGTTTGGGATGAATTAATGGAGAATTTGAGGGTGGAAATTGATGAAACCCGTAGGTTCAATTATAGAGAAACTCATCAATAACTGATCCATCAATTGATCGACCTTGAATGTCGATTGATCGACTCATCCCTTCCCGTTGATCGATCGACTCCTCTTGAAATTTTAATCTTCTTTATTTTTTAATGATTAATCCAACCCCAATGTGTAAGGACCCTTAGGCATAACTTAAATACCATATTGGGACTTAAGGAGGACCAGTAGGGTGGCATTCAAGGTTCGAGCAGTACGATTTTATATGAGATTTAACCGTGAGGTTAAGAGGGTATAAAATGGGGTGATGATCGTGTGTATGTTAAATTAGGTCTTGCGTGAATTAAGGATGACTTAGACCAGTAGGGTAGAGAGCGTAGACCTACTAATATTATAATTATCAAAATGATAGACTTCGAGAGTAAAGAAGTACTTGGCAACTTGTGATGAAAAGGGAATATAAAAGAATGTACTAATTATTCATAAAATTCAAGTGTTACCTGGCGTGTATGGGTAGAACATGTTATGGGTCGTGGATGTACCTAATGAAATAATGTAAATATATATATGAGTGCATGTATATATATTATATGAATATCTGTGTTTAATCATACATCACGAAGGTTTATGCACTGGGACAATCTTATTCTAATGTGCCTTTATGTGGATATTGACTCGTACCCTAGAACATAGGATCCTTGGTACAGGCTATCTGAGAATCATAGTCAGGCGGTCCTAGGAGACGTGAGGGTATGTGCTGAACTCTTAGTGACTTAGAACTATGCTTCTCCTCCAATATCTGTATTTTGTGTTAATACAGTTCGAGAGTGAGTCCGAACTAGTATTTCCCTTATTTGTACGAGAGGTACTGGGATTTGATAACAGAGTATGCCAGTACCATAGATTTTTATGTGGGGTTCCCTATTAGTATATATATTGTGTTTGATAAATATATATACATGTGATTCATCTACCGTGCTAGTATGTAGATAAAATTGAATAATTAATATTAAATAAATTAAGTGTTTGAAGATGTAAGGCTATATTGAGATGTATATAGCTGACTTGGTAAATTCATAAGAAAATTTTATCTTCTATAAATTATAGTAATGAGATCACGTGAATAAGGATTAATGAGAGGAGATTGTGTTAGACTAGTTAACTGGGTTAGCCTTCGTCAGACTTACTTAGTAGTACATTAGGCGTGCACACTAGTTGAGGGCTGAGAATTCCCAAGTTAGTGTCAAAATACTAACATGTATGTAATATCAACTGGTGAGCATTTTATGTACTTGCTAAACTTTTTTAAAAGCTATTTTATACTCGGGCCCTGACCCGTTTCTTGTCATCTCTCTCTCTCTCTCTCTCTCTCTCTCTATATATATATATATATATATATATATATATGTTACAGGTGCCCAGGCATCGGGGCATCAAACATAGATCTTTGGACAGTTAACTTGCTGCAGCCAGTGTGGTGTGACACCCCGCTTAATTAACCCGAGTGATCGGTCCTAAATTAAATTAGAACAAGTTTCTCAGTTGGTTCATTCTTAGCATCACTGTCGTCTTTTAAATTACTAAGCACCTAAGTGAGAAAATTAGACTGGTGCCAAGTTTTATCTTTCATTAACTAAAATTAAAGACTCATGCGAAAACAGAATAATGTAAAGAATCACCATTAACTGAAATCAACCATTCACAATTAATTAACTGACCGAATAAACCATAAGTTCAAAATCCAACAAAAGTAAAAAAAAGTAATAAATCTCTACAGTTCTGACATAAGTACTAAAATAAAACTGTGAGCAACATGCTCGAATAACTGATAGGAAGTCTCTGCACTAAGAATGAAAAGAACGAGACGCATATCAAACTCCCGCAACATCCACACATGCTGCATCAACGGATCACTGGAATGACTCAAGCCTATGTGACAACCTGTTGTTCCGAAATAGGGGGTGGCCAGCCCGATACTCCAGTAAAACACGAATTAAGAATGGAATCATTCTCACCATCACAACAAAATAAAAAGTATACAGGATAACCACTCCTTATTTCAGAAAAACGGGTTGCCAAAAAAAATTGTTTCATAATTTAAAGTTAAAGAAAATAATTTAAACCACCCAATTTACTAAGAAAGTGGAAACCCAAGAATATATACTATTACGTACACCCCCAAATATACAATAAGGGACCGAATATGCTGTCGGTCAACAGTCGCATACAATATGATACAACATTTTAATGTAAATTACATAATACATTACATTAAGCAATTACAAAAGCTTGGGCCTCACGCCCGAGTAAAAGACCCGATCTTAACTAGAGAGCAAGAATGACGACATCTAGTGCAATATGGCCCGTAATACTCGCAAAGCATCATGGTTCGCCAAAGACACCGGGATAGGAAGTCAGATCAGGCATCCTTGCGGCGAAGTACCTGAGCGGATACAAGATGCAAGCACAATAAGAAATATGAATGGGCCAGGGCCCGGTTCTATATGATCACCAGATGAATAAAGAGTATGATAGTTATGAATGATAATCATGACTAAATAATGGGAATCTAACTACACAATTTTATGCATAACCTAAGACAATTTTAAATGATTATGAATCTAAACAATTTAAAAAGAGAATAAGAATGATTAATTGTAAATTAAAAGCTTACATAAAAACCTTGTTCCATTTTATAGTTCCATTCCTTAACAGGAAAATATAATCAAACTTTTAAGCTCTTTATGGATTTTATCTCAATTACATGCCCTTCATATCATTCCATTCCTTATCGGGAATATAATCATCATCAAATGCTCTTTGTGGCATTTCATTGTGCTCTTTATGGCACTTCATCATTCTCTTTATGGCATATCACATACATCAAGTCCCATTTGATTATGAATTGTTATATTTATATACATATAACGATTCTAAGACCGCCCCTCCGAGTTTCCCCACTGGGCATGCCCCTAAATAACCATCATCTTCCAGGGGCCTATCAAACAAGGCAGTATGGGCACCTATCGAAACGTCGAGAAGCGGCCATATGACTACGAGAGAGTCAAGACCACACCCAGAATCTCCTCACCAGCGCAGAAATATACAACAACGCTCATATGGCCTGGGACTATATCCACCCTGCATTCACTTTCCAGGGGGCATCACCACACGCACGAGACTTCCCTTATAATGGTATTTACAGAGGTGTGTTTAAGTAAATTAGCATTTACAAAATTTATGATTAAGTATATTATCATTTACCATCATCATTACAATTTCCATTTCATTTTCAATTCCAATTTATGTTGTATGTTTCTTTTTATCCGAAACCCTATTCATTTACATTTTTGTAAATAGTTCACCTTATCATCCGGAGCCATACGATAAATTATATCGTTACTACAACCTCAAAGGAGTAAATAAACTCTTAATTATCTCCAAACATTGTAGGGTATTACTTTACAACCCCAATGATATCATACCTCAAAGGAATGAATAAACTTTCAATTCATTCTTCCAACATTCGTTTACGGTGTTATTATGAACCATGAAGATTAACATAGCTCAATTGAGCTTCTATAGTCTCCCAAAAATAACCCTACATCTCCTAGTTTCATATCAATCAACTAGAAGAAAAGAATGCCCTAGCATCAATAGGCATAACCCCGGAAAAAAAAACCCATATAAACCATTACTAATCTAGGGTAGTTCCCCAACTCATCTAGAACTCTAGGACTATAAGTTTACTTCATTCAAGAAGGTTCCTAGGTCCTAATCCTAAAGAAAAAGGAGAAAAAATGAGTAAAAAAAAATAACTCAAAATCAGCATAATTCCGAATCGATTCGCCCAAACAGCGAATCGGTTCGGACATAAGACTTGGGATTTTGCAAAGTGCCGAATCGATTCGGCTTGGACCCGAATCGATTCGGTCTAAGAAGATCTGGTAAATTCCCCTTAGCGAATCGATTCGCCCGGGGGACGAATCGATTCGGCCTGGAGAAATTGCCAAGAATGGCTTATGGGTTGTAAACCCTAGATTTTGTCCAAACCTCAAATCTCTTCCATTTTTACCCACAACCAACATCATAATCTACCCCAAATTAACCTACATGAATAACCACTACTAAAACCCACAATTTCTTCAACCCAAAACAAAATTTAGGGTTTAAACATCATAAATTTTATATTTATCCCAAAATTACTAATACACAACTATCACACAAATTATTCAACTTAAATCACATATTAGCAAGTAGAAAACTTACCTTAGGGTCGATATCTCAGATTTCTTGGTGGTAGAAGCAATCCCAATCCTTCAATCTTCAATCTCTCTCATTTCTCCTCTTTTCTCTTCCCCTCTCTCTCTCTCTCTCTCTCTCTCTCTCTAAGTTGGTAACACACAAATGAGAAATGAAATAAGGGGAAACACTTAAAATCGTGTCTTAAGTCTAAAGTCCCTAACTTAAATGGTTATTACCACATTAAAATAACTCCCGAATAGGCGTTTAAGTTAAAACTAGGTAAAAGTGCCCGAAATCCAAAAATACAATATGACACTTATTTTGACTGTCTCGGACATTCTGGGACTAACTACACCCTCTAAACTGGCATCCGACAATTTTATAAATTATTTCCAGTTCCGGTTTCATTTAAACCATAAAGTCATTTAAATCATATGACACTACAAAAGATACAACATGAGGATATTTACCTACACATACGGTAAATCTGAAACATTCCAGTAAATATTAACTTCCAACTCATTCAATCAATATTTACTCCAGTTCCAACAACTTATATAATTTAATTATGCGGTAAAATTATTATAAAATTAGCCTCCTAAAAGCGAGGGTTGTTATAGCCTGACGTCCTTGTGCCTAGACACCTAAAAGGTTTTTAAAAGTTTTTATAGCAAGGGTTAGTACCCAAAAACATTTGGAAAAAATTTAGCAAATGACTAACTTGCATTAATAAATATATATGCATGCTCTTCATATTTTAGTTTGTGCCCCACTCTCTTGAGGACATCCCCACCCCTTCTCTAATGTGCACTACTAACGTCTTAATTAATTTACCTAGTTATTTATCACATCACTAGATAACTAATATAACCCTTTACAACCACCCCACTCTAACCGAGTGTGCCATAATTATGATTTCTATGTTATTATTAAGATCAACTTAATTAATCATTTCCCTTTTTTAAATCATATAACTTTCACACTCATTATATGTATAATACAATTCACGACCTGTATTAATTTATCCGGATATAATTATTTACATCATTATATAGGTATAGTTATTTTACAACATTCCTAAACATGCTGGAATAATAATTAATATTAAATATCCTCCCAAGTAATAACTCAGCAAATGTAAATTCTCTAAAGTGCTATCCCACTAGCCATATTCACATAACCTAGTTACCCTAAGTCATAATTGCTCACTAACTTGGATAATACGTAAAAATTGGAGGCGATCATATTCCTTCCCTAAAAGTGAGATGCCCCTCACCCATATAATGGACGCTATGACCTGGGAATATACTATCCCTACTCCTTAAGCTAGTGGATTCATTCACTACGCGCAACCTCCCCCTATAGCACTAGAGTATAGGTATTAATAATATATAGCCACTGATATTAATGCACACACCATATATATATACTATTGCACACCGTATATATATATAAAAGCTAAACTATCCCGGCTATACTGTGTACTAAGTCCGTAACACAAGCCTATTCAAATTATTATGAGTTTATGGCCCAACTCCAATTATTAATTATTTCGCACATTAATTAATTAAATTACTGTCGGCATCGCTCCAACCAATATATTCAGACTTACTTTCGTGTCCCGAAATAAAACAATACCCGAGTCTAAATTCTCGACTCCCAATTATTTATCTTTCACTTTAAATAAAATTAACGTCTTGGTATCGCTCAACCAATATACCCGGACTTGCCCACTCAATCCGTATTTAATTATTTTGAAATATTATTCCCAAAATTTTAATCATGGTGTGGCACATATAAATTTCCTCCAAATCCTAATTAATTTTAACATAATTAATTAGATTGAAAATCCTATATTTATTTCTCATTAAATAAGGCATGGAAGAAATTTTAAGTAAATCTCCCTTATATAAAAAAAACTGGTCGAACTGCCAAAATTTGCCGACCATCGATCGATGGATCCCCAACCCTCGATCGATCGATCGCACATGTCATCGTCTTCTTTCCCCTTCTGTTTCAGCCATGAACGAAAAGCTCTAAATCCTAACTTCTTCTACTGTAAAACCCAAGTCTTCCCATCAACAATATATACCAAAAACCTCGTAAGGGACCCCCATAAAGTCCACAAACACAATTTAATTTACGTTCTCTATTGTTTTTCGTAAATTGGGGAAAAATCCGTCTTAAATCTTTAACCCATTTAAACATCAATTCCTTATCTCAAATTTGTTTCCAATCCATTCGGGTTTACACGTCATACCATATATATACACTAATCTCAGATTATACATGAATTTCTACACAATTTAGAATTTAGAATATTGGTTTACAAAAACCCCTTGTTTGTACCCTTTAAATCCCAAAACGAATTTTGATTTCTCACATCACATAAATATGAATCGAAACACAAATTAATTGTTATAGCAAGTCAACCACTTGCCTTACGATTCGCGGGGTCTGATTTGAGTTTGTGAATTCCGAAAGTTGAAGATGAAATCCCTTATTTTGGCTCTTTCCTTGTCCCCCAACTTACCTTTAACTGCCTCTTAGGTTTTTCCTCTCCCACTAAGCATTTCCTAAACTTCAATAAGCTATTTCCCTTTTCTTTTAATTAGGTAATTAGGCTAACTCCCGTTTTTGGCCTAATGGGCCAAGCCAAAGTGACCCAAATACCCCCATGTGGGTTCGACCATGCCTAAAAACGTCTCGTGACCCGTTTACTACCCCCAGGTACACTTTTTCGACTATCTCGGCCCATTTGGACTCAACCGTACACTCAAAATTGAAATCTAAATTAATTTATAAAAATCCTTATCTCACACCCAAGTTAGTCTATACCGACTCCCGGCTTAGATTAGTACATACCCCGTCACTAGTACTTGGAATGACGTAAATAAATTATTACTATTAACTTAGTAATTATATTTCCCTAAATATTAACCATTTACTCCCCGATTAATATTTAAAAAAATATTACCATAATTAATTAAATTAAAATTACGACACACAAGTAATTTAGAATTCCCGAATTAATTAAATTTTAAATGCACAAAAATGAGGGGTGTTATATACTCCCCCCCTTACAAAGGAATTTTATCCCCGAAATTAGGTCATACCTGCGGTGAATAGCTCTTGATATTGTTCTCGCATATCCTCCTCCCGCTCCCAGGTAGACTCGTCAATGTTATGATGACCCCACATTACTCGAACTAGTGGAACAACCTTGGATCGTAACTTGCGCTCACTACGGTCCAGAATAGCCACCGGTCTATCCTCATATGATATGTCTGGTTGTAAATCAATTTCCTCGAGTGGAATGTGCCAGAAGGCCCTCTCGCTCCTTCAATATTTCTTCAGCGATGCCACATGGAACACGTCGTGTATCCACTGAAGATGCTACGACAATCCTAGTCGATATGCTACCAGTCCCACCCTCTCAATAATTGGGAAAGGTCCCCCGTACCTTGGTGCTAACTTACCCTTCTTTTCGAACCTCATCACCCCTTTTATAGGGGACACCCGGACCAATACTTGATCCCCAACCTCTAACTCCACATGTCTCCGTGAAGCATCCGCATAACTCTTCTGCCTATCATGAGCTATCCGAATTCTCCCTTAGATGAACTCTATCTTGGCAGACGTCTCTTGTACAATCTCCCACCCCAATAGCTTGTTGTTCCCCACCTCTAACCAACAAGCGGATGAACGACAAGGTCTCCCGTATAGTCCCTCGAACGGTGCCATGCCAATCGTGAACTGGTAAGAGTTGTTATATGCGAACTCTACCAAAGGAAGATATTTTTCCCAACTTCCCCCAAAGTCTAAAATGCACATTCTGAGCATGTCTTCCAGCATCTGATTGACTCTCTCAGTCTACCCGTCGGTTTGTGGGTGATAGGCTGTACTCAAACGTAACTCCGTGCCTATGGCCTCCTAAAATCTCTGCCAAAAGTGGGCCACAAAAATTTTCTCCCTGTCAGACACAATATTTATCGGCACCCCATGCAGCTTAAAAATCTTTGCTATGAATAACTATGCATAATGCATCGTTCAAAGTCTGTGCGGACCGGCAAGAAGTGGGCCACCTTGGTCAACCGATCCACAATGACCCATATGGAATCGTGACACCTCTGTGATGTAGGTAACCCTGTAATGAAGTCCATTGAGATGCTCTCCCACTTCCACACAGGAATCTCTAGCGGTTGTAGCATCCCTGATGGTCTCTGATGGTAAACTTTCACAAGCTGACATGTGGCACATTTCGAAACAAACTCTGTTATGTCCCATTTCATTCTTGCCCACCAATACTACCTCCTCATATCCTGGTACATTTTATCCCCACCGGTATGTACCGCAAATCTTGAACCGTGGGACTCTATCATAATAGCTTGCTTCAACTCCTCATCCTCTGGCACAATTAACCTCTCATTAAGGCGTAAGCCTCCTTTTGAGCTGATCGAGTGACCCTCTGCTCCCTCAGATAACAACTGGCTCACCCTATCCCGGCAGATCTGATCCTCTGCCTGAGCCCTCACCATCCGCATAATGATCTTAGGTGTGATGGATAATGATGACATGCAGGCCCTAGATACATTATCCTCATATCGACGCTCTCTCCACTTCGCTTTCTAGACTTCTGATATTTTCCCAGTCGATCTCCATCTCAATGCGTCTGCTACGACATTAGCCTTACCGGGATGTACTGAATATCAAACTGGTAGTCTTTCATGAATTCTAGTCACTGCCTCTGCGTCATATTCAGATCCTTCTGTGTGAAGAGATACTCTCCTATAAGATAATGTCTCCATATCCTCAAAGCAAAAATGATCGCTGCTAGCTCTAGGTTGTGAGTGGGGTAATTCCTCTCGTGGGTATTTAGCTTTCTGGATGCATAAGATATCACCCTTTCCTCCTGTTGAAGCACACGCCCAAGTCCCTGTAAGGATGCATCAGTGTAAATCGGATACTCTAGTCCTCCCTTCGGCAAAGAAAGTATGGGTGCAGATGTGAAATTTTTCTTTAGCTCATCGAAAGCTAATTGACAATGATCACTCCAAGTGAAAGGAACCCCTTTCCGAGTCAGATTCATCAAAGGGACCACAATCTTTGAGAATCCTTTAATGAACCACCTGTAATAACCGGCCAATCCCAGAAAACTGTGCACCTCGTTCGGTGTCGTGGGATGTCCCCACTCCCTCACCGCTTACACCTTACTCCGATCCACTGCAATACCTCGGTCTGACACCACATGGCCAATAAACTGTACCCCCATAACCAAAATCCACACTTCTTGAATTTGGCATAGAGATGGTGATCCCGCAGTGTGTGTAGAACCATACGTAGATGCTCAGCGTGCTCCTCGGTGCACGAGTAGATAAGGAAGTCTTCAATGAACACGATGAAAAATTGATCGAGATACTCCTTGAAAACCCTGTTCATGAGGTCCATGAACACTATTGGTGCATTAGTGAGCTCGAATGGCATCACCCTGAACTCGTAAGATCCATACCGCGACAGGTAAGAAGTCTTAGGAACATCCTCCTCTCGGATACGTAGCTGATGATACCCTGACCTCAAATCGATCTTGGAGAAGTAAGACGCCCCGCTCAATTGGTCAAATATATCATCAATCCTAGGTAACGGATACTTATTCTGTATCGTGACCTTGTTCAGCTCCCTGTAATCCATGCATAACCGAAGTGAACCATCTCGCTTCTTTACAAACAACATCGGTGCACCCCACGGTGAGGTACTCCACTGAATGAAACCTTGACGTAGGAGTTGTTGAATCTTCTCTCTCAACTCACGTATCTCTAAAGGGTCCATACGGTATGGGGATCGAGCAGTCGTCCTCATCCCCAGTGCTTAATCGATTACAAATTCGATTTCCCTGTTGGGTGGTAACCCTGCATTCCTGGAACACATCCTAAAAGTCCCTCGATGTAATACAAGTGTGTGTGTGACCCTCCCTTCGGTAGCGACATCGCTATTAGGAACATCTCATGTCCTAGAATGGAGAAAACGATTGTCCTCTCATAACAATCCTCAGTTGTTCGATAACCTGCCAACCATTCCATACCCAGGATGACATCATACCCCTCCATATCTAACACTAAGAGGTTTGCTGCTAAACTAAGCCTCCCAATTAACATGTCCACCCCCCGAAAAATTGAGTGAATCAAATTCCCGCTGCGTACTGGTGACGCCACACACATACGAAGATTACCCGGGGTCTCTAGTAATCCAACCCGTTTTGCAAAATTAAATTTAAGTAATGAATGTGATGCTCCCGTGTCAAAAATTATATTACCCTCATGACCATGAATGAGAAACATACCCTCAACTACTAGCAACTCCTGTTGTGCTGGAGGATTGGGAACATCCTGGACGTTATACACACGCCCGTAGTGCATTTTCCCCTACTGCTGTGGGGCGAGTGGAGCTGGTGCTGCTGGCGGCACTTGCCCCTATTGCCCCCCTGTTAGGCACCCTGCTGATGACTTGTGCCCCTCTGTGGGCACTCCCTTTTGACGTGTCCTGGCTGGCCACAGACAAAATAGCATTTCTGACTGTCTCCCTGGTGTTGGCCCTGATGAGGCTGGGCCTGCTGGCCTCCCCCATTATTCCCTTGGCCCTGACGACCCTAAGGAACCTGTTGCTGCTGATTTGGGCCCGACTGCCCCTGCCTAAACCCCTGTCCTCCCGGTCGGAACCCACCATGCCTAAATTTCTTAGCCTGATTCCCCTACTGACTACTAGTTTGCTGCTGAGCACCACTCGTGTCACCACCAGTAACTGCCTTGCCCTGCTAGCTCGGCTCCCCTACTCTCTTGCTTCCCTTTGCATGGAAGCGATTATCCTGGCAATGTACAAGGGCGACATTAATGACATCGGTACACGTCACTAATGCCGGATTCCCAATCAAATGCTGCATGATCCTCCAATCTAAGCCATCCATGAACCTCGACTTCTTTCACTCCTCATTGTTCACCTCATTTGGCACAAAGTTTGCCAACTGGGTGAACTCTTCCTCATAGTCTGCCACTGATCGGTCACCCTGTACTAAATCACTGAACTTCTTTCTCATCTCAGTCTCTACCGTTGATGGAAATTATTTGCGATTGAACTACACCTAAAATTTCGATATCATCATCAAATCTCGCTCCTCAACGGTGGTAACTAACTCCCACCACTATAAGGCTGCCCCCGATAGACAAAAGGTAGCAATCAT
This sequence comes from Sambucus nigra, assembly GCA_949130495.1. Classification (NCBI taxonomy): domain Eukaryota; kingdom Viridiplantae; phylum Streptophyta; class Magnoliopsida; order Dipsacales; family Adoxaceae; genus Sambucus; species Sambucus nigra. The sequence continues at coordinate 253,029,724 of OX422215.1, forward strand.
CTGTTTCTGCACATCGGTACACTCCAGCATGCGTAGATGGTACTAAATATTCTTCTTCTAGTCACAAGCCTCTATTACATCGGTGCTACGTCGAAACTCGGGTGGGTAACCCTTCTGAAGGGTCTCCCTAACTCGCTGCCAAGATGGTGGCCCCACCGGAGCCTGAGCTGTTGGTGCAACTGGAGGTAGTTCCTGGTGCTGTGGAAAATGAGCTGCCATAGCTCACATCACTGTCTCGACTGCCTGAGCCACTATCACTACCACCTGAGTAGTGGAGATCAACTCAGGTGGTGGTTGTGGTAAAGGTACCTGTGGCTCCTGATGAGCCTCCCTGAGCTCATCCCTGGTCTCATCCCTCTCTACTCTCTGCCTCTTCGGTGGCATCTGAAAATAGATCAAATCATATAAGTACACAATTTATACAAAAATAGATAGCAGTAATATGATATCTCACAAGCAGAAAATGAATCAACATACCTAATAATAGGGCTCTATAACAACCGAAAGCTATGCTAAAACGTAGTAAGCAACACATATCCTAAGGACACTAGAACCTGATGCTCTGATACCATCTGTGACACCCCGCCTAATTAACCCCGGGTTATTAGTCCTAAATTAAATTAGAACAAATTTCTCAGTTGGTTCATTCTTAGAATCACTGTCGTCTTTTAAATTACTAACCACCTAAGTGAGAAAATTAGATTGGTGACAAGTTTTGTTTTTCATTAACTAAAATTAAAGACTCATGCGGAAACAAAAAAATATAAACAATCACCATTAATCGAAATCAACCATTCACAATTAATTAACTGATTGAATAAACCATCGGTTCAAAATCCAACAAAAGTAAAGAAAATTAATAAATCTCTATATGTCTGGCATAAGTATTGAAATAAAACTGTGAGAAACATGCTCGAATAACTGATAGGAAGTCTCTACACTAAGAATGAAAAGAACGAAGCACCTATCAAACTCCTGCAACATCCACACATGCTGCAGTAACGGATCCCTAGAATGAGTCTAGCCTTGCGTCCCTGTGGCTAGACACCTAAAAGGATTTTATATGTTTTTATAGCAAGGGTTAGTACCCAAAAACATTTGGAAAACATTTAGAAAATGACTAACTTGCAGTAATAAATATATATGTATCCTCGTCATATTTTAGTTAGTGTCGTACACTCTTGAGGACATCCTCTCCCCTTCTCTAATGTGCACTACTAACGCTTTAATTAATTTCCCTAGTAATTTATCCCATGACCAGATACCTAATATAACTCCTTGCAACCACCCCACTCTAACCGAGTGTGCCATAATTATGATTTCTAAGTTATTATTAACATTAACTTAATTAATCATTTCCCTTTTTTAAATCATATAAGTTTCACACTCATTATATGTATAATACAATTCACGGTCTGTATTAATTTACCCGTATATAATTATTTACCACATTATATACGTATAGTTATATTGCAACATTCACAAACATGCTGGAATAATAATTAATATTAAACATCCTCCCGAGTAATAACTCACCGGATGTAAATTCTCTAAAGTTCTATCCCACTAGGCATATTCACATAACCTAGTTACCCCAAGTCAGAATTGCTCACTAACTTGGATAATACGTAAAAAATGGAAGCGGTCATATTCCTTCCCTGCAAGTGAGATGCCCTCACCCATATAATGGACTCTATGACATGGGAATATACTCGCCCTACTTCTCAAGCTAGGGGATTCATCCACTACGCGCAACCTCCCCTATAGCACTACAGTATAAGTATTAATAATATCTAGCCACTGATATTAATGCACACACCATATATATATACTATCGCACACCGTATATATATATATAAAATAAACTATCCAGCCTATACCATGTACTAAGTCCGTAACACAAGCCTATTCAAATTATTATGAGTTTATGGTCCAACTCCAATTTTGAATTAATTCGCACATTAATTAATTAAATTACTTTCGGCATCACTCCAACCAATATATTCAGACTTACTCTCGCGGACCGAAATAAAACAATACCCGAGTCTAAATTCCCGACTCCCAATTATGTAACTTTCACTTTAAATAAAATTAACGTCTTGGTATCGCTCAACCAATATACCCAGACTTGCCCACTCAATCCGTATTTAATTATTTTGAAATATTATTCCCAAAATTTTAATCATGGTGTGACACAGATAAATTTCCTCCAAATCCTAATTAATTTTCCTTCATAATTAATTAGATTGAAAAACCTATATTTATTTCTCATTCAATAAGGCATGGAAGAAATTTTAAGTAAATCTCCCTGATATAAAAAAAACTGGCTGAACTGCCAAAATATGCCGACCATCAATCGATCGATCCCCAACCCTCGATCGATCGAGCGCACAGGTCATCGTCTTCTTCCCCCTTCTGTTTCAGTCATGGACGAAAAGCTATAAACCCTAACTTATTCTACTGTAAAACTCAAGTCTTCCCATCAACAATATATACCAAAAACCTCAAAAGGGACCCCATAAAGTCCAGAAACACAATTTAATTTACGTTCTCTATTGTTTTTCATAAATTGGGGAAAATCCGTTTTAAATCTTAAACCCATTTAAACATCAATTACTTATCTCAAATTCGTTTCCAATCCATCCGGGTTTACGCATAATACTAGATATATACTAATCTCACATTATACATGAATTTCTACACAATTTAGAATTCAGAATATTGGTTTACAAAAACCCATTGTTTGTACCCTTTAAATCCCAAAACGAATTTTGATTTCTTACATCACATAAATATGAATCGAAACACAAATTAATTGTTACAGCAAGTCAACCACTTGCCTTATGATTTCTAGGGTCTTATTTGAGGTTGTGAATTCCCAAAGTTGAAGATGAAATCCCTTGTTTTGGCTCTTTTCTTGTCCCCCAATTTTCCTTTAACTGGCCCTTAGGTTTTTCCTCTCCCACTAAGCGTTTCCTAAAGTTCTATTAGCCGTTTCCCTTTTCTTTTAATTAGGTATCTAGTCAAAATCCCGTTTTTGGCCTAATGGGCCAAGCCCAAGTGACCCGAATAGCCCTGTGTGGGCCCGACTATGCCTAAAAATGTCCTGTGACTCGTTTACTACCCCCGGATATATTTTTCCGACTAACTCGGCCCATTCGGACTCAACCGTATACTCAGAATTGACATCCGAATTAATTTATAAAAATACTTATCTCACACCCAAGTTAGTCTATACCGACTCTCGGCTGAGATAAGTAAATACCCCATCACTAATACTCGAAATGACGTAAATAAATTATTACTATTCACTTTATAATTATATTTCCCTAACTATTAACCATTCACTCCCCAATTAATATTTAAATAAATATTATCATAATTAATTCAATTAAAATTACGACACACATGTAGTTTAGAATTCCCGAATTAATTAAATTTTAAATGCACAAAAATGCGGGGTGTTACATGTGGGAGTTACAGGTCTTTGCATTGATAAGACTTCATCCTTGTCACCTCAGCTCTTTACTAAGTAATTTTAGATAAGGCATGTGTCGCCCATTTTCTAGTTTCTATTTAGTTCAAAGAGACTTGGTACTCTTTATTTACTTTAATATTCAATTTTGGTTAGGATTGTTTTAATTATACATTGTTCTTTCGATATGGGTCACTTTATTGGGATGTTATTCTAACCTATTTAATTCCGTCGAACGGTTTGGTATTCAGTACTATAATTGTGTTCATTTAAATGGTTTATGTGTAAAATTCTTACAGTTGGGACTGAATCTATAAAATTAAATGTTTTGACACTTAGCTTAATTATTTATTAGGTGATAAATAATGGAAATTATTTTTCGACAGTGATGCTAAGAATGAACCAACCAGATACTTTGATTTAATTTAATAAAGGACTGATCACTAAGTATTTAATTAGGCATGGTCTCAAAGCATACTCAAGGTATAACTAGATAAAGATGGCACCTCAGGATTGGGAAAAAACCTCGTACATCACTAGTCGAGGTACATTTTGATATAATATTATGACCTTTAGGCATCAAAACGCTAAAGCTATGTATCAAAGGTTGGTCAACGAGGTCTTTGAAGAGTAGATTGGAAAGAAAATGGAAGAATATGTTGATGACAAGATGACCAAAAGAAAGAACGCTTTTGATCGTTTTCATTATCTTATCTAAGCATTTAATGTGCTAGAGAAATACAAGATGAAATTGAATTATGTGAACAAAATATTTGGATTAAGAGAATTAAAGTTCCTTGTCTTTATTATTAATCATAGGGCCATGGAGTCCAACCCTGAAAAGATCCAGGCATTGATCAATATGAACCTTTTAAAGAAAGAGATTCAGATTCTGATCGACTGAGAATATGATATGAATATATATGTCTTAAGGGATACAAATTGGTGTCTCGCATTCTTCTAGGTCCTCAGAAAGACCTTTGAATGTAATGATGAATGTGAGAAAGTCTCTTTCGATTTAAATGAGTACATTGGGTTCGTGCATTTCCTAACTACACCGATCTTATGTGAAAAGCTATATTTGTACGTGGCAGTGTCTGAGTCATCTGTGAGCTCGACACTCGTACGATTAAAAGATGGTGTGCAGAAGCAAGTCTACCACACCAGAAAACCATATCAAGGCGTAAAAATTCGGTACCCGAGGTTGAAAAATTATAATGGGCATTGATTGAGGCCTCTAGATGGATGAAATCGTACTTCTAGGCCTATATTTAAGTGTTGTACCCAGATCCGCCTCTTTAAGAAACTATCTAAAAGTCTGAAAAATCTCTTAATCTAATGGTTTAGGACATGGAATTAGGTTAACAAGATATTATAAATAATTTGAGAATAGCGATCAAGGGACAAGCTATGGTCGGATTCATAGTTGAGTTCACATATGACTATGAGAGGACAATCGAGGCTGAAGTTGCCCTAGCTCTGAATGAGGAGAAAACATAATCTTATGCCAGTCAAGAGGAAAGATCTCGAGATTATATCGAATAAAGAATCTGTTGCCCAGATTATACTCAAGAGGGGGGGTGAATTGAATTTTTACAAACTTGAAGTCAAATTAAAATTTCAGATAAATATTTAATTTATAACACTTTGACAAATTTCAGATTAATAAAACAATAAAGAATAAATCCAACAATATCAAATAAATGCAACTAACTAATTTAAACAACTAGAGATGCAGATTTTAACACACTAGGAATATTAAATTAATTTTCGTATTTAATATAAAGTGATATTCTGAAATTAATTATTTAATTCAAAAATAATTATTTTAATCTTAAAATTAATTAAGTCAAATTTCATAATTAATTTATTTGCAAGATAGTGTGCTGAAAATATTAACTCAAGCAAGCATGTGCAAATAAATAAATAAAAGTGCGGAAAATAAATGACACCGAAATTTAACGTGGTTCGGCCAAATCCCGGCCTACGTCCACGCGCCTAGAGCCCCTGTCTCCTTTGCGCTTCACTAAACCTGATCCACTTGTGGGTAGGATCAAACCACCACGTACAACTGTTTGCAAGCTAACTTCGAGCTTCAAACCCCGTGGCCCACTTACGGGTAGGAACGAATTACCGGTACAAACCGAAGCTTCAACAAAGCTTCACAACAAATCTGAATTTTTGTAGAACAAGGTAAAATACTAAAACTCCTTAAAAATACAATTTGTAATCTGAGTTTCTGAGACTTCAATAAATGATGTCAAAATAAGCACAAGTCTTCTTCTTCAATGATTGAGCAGATGATAAAATTAATAGCTCTCTTGAATATGAAGCTGAGTAGTAAATTGAATGCTCTCAATAATATTTCAAGTCTTGATCATGTTCTCATTCAAGTGTCTTACTTCAATGCAGCTCTTGAATGCTTTAAATGTGTCTTCCAAAAACTAGCTGTTAGACACATGCATTTTGAGCATTAATTGCTCCTAATTTTGCTGGAATGAGGTAGCTGGAAATCATCTCCAAATCTGATATGCAAATCTTTTATTTTTATCTTCTCCATATAAATATAGTTGTTGTAGCATAAAAATGGAAATCTGAAAATATGGTACTGAAAGTAACTTGATTGATGACTAATATATTTTCTGCAGAAAGAAAGTTAGTCCAAGAGATAAAAGTAGATTGATATATAAATAGTGATCCATTGTGTAAAGAGTAGAACTGGTGTGTTTCACATAGAGAGATAATAGAGTTCTGATAGTATAAGTTATTTCAACTGTCCAATGCTCTTTTCAAAGAATTATCAGATATGATAATATAAACATGGTACAAAGAAATCTTTTAGAGAAGGGGTACATATGCAGTCAGATCAAATGGGAGCATGGCTCAATACATTAGCTGCCATAGGCAGTAGAACGCATGGTTCGAGAATTCTTCCACTAGAGAATTGAACAATAAGGACTACCAAAGAAACTATTTGATTGGACTGCCAAAGATTTAAAAAATTATATATCTCATATAATCGTACAACACAATGGATGACAGTCAAAACATATGGTAATAATATCATTCAGGGAGCCACCAACTGAACAAACTAGAACGTCACTATGATGCTATTAAAAGATACACAGGTACCTATGATATCAAATGAATAGGAACCTAAGCATCTCTAATATTATCCATATAATTGTCTGACCGAACAGCTACAGTCAAGCGTGGTCCAAGGCAGGTAGCAAAGGCTACGCTCATAACAGCTAAGGCTAAAACGTAAAAGTACGATCTAATCGTCTCGTAGCCGTAAGTAACTTTTGATGCTACAGGTATAACAGTTATGGCTTAAAACGATTATGATATTAACAACAATACCGAGGACACCGTCAACTTTTTCAGAGAAGAGGCCAAAACAATTTTCAAAAAAAAATTATGTCTGGTCCAGTACGCAATCAGAGGCAGCCGAAAGTAAGAGCAGGTCTACTCATGCATCAGATTTATCACTAATATATATATATATATATATATATATATATATATATATATATATATATGCATATAGCATATATATATTAACATACACGCACAGTTAACATATATACATGCATAGTTAATATATTAGTTAACATGCACGCACAGTTAATATATATTAGATTTTGTTTAAATACATATATTAAAACAAAAACTATTTTAATAGTTCAATTTGTCAAAAAAAATTATTTTAACAAAAATAATGTAATCTTATTTTTAGACAAAAAGATGTTTAATTTCTCAATTTCATTAGTCACACAGTTAACAATCATAGATCAAGAAATATGCATGTGTGCCTAATGTGTCAAGTGCAAATGTGCAATACACGTGAATACCTTTACTCGGATATGTCGTTGAGTAGAGTCTAGGCGTACTGAGCCATGAAAATGAAACTTAAACATAAACAAATATAACTCACTCAGAATATATATGTAATAAATATATGTATATCATGGTATATAAACAAGATTATACAATAATAAATATCTATAGAATAACCTAATAAAAGTATGTTTGGAATCATCAAAATCAATATATTAAGTTAAACTAAACTGTACATTAATTAAACTAATTTAATTAATTAGGGATAAAATACATTTTCGTTAACATAATCTATTAAAAATAGCTCCTTAATAGAAGACATTTTCGAGAAAGAGCCACTATTTTGGAAATTATTTGTTGATAGTTCATCACGTGCAAATAGCAGTGGAACCGGGATAATTAATACTATACCTAACTGGGAAGATTTGGAAATCACCCAGATATTTAATTTTAAAGTCTGTAATAATGAGGCGAAGTGTGAGGCTCAAGTTTTCTTATTGGGACTATCTTCATCATTAGATGCCGGGCAATTATATTCTGATAATGAATATCAATTGGGTAATGGGAGTCTATGATGTGAGAAAGAGAGACCATGTCGAAGTATTTGGAAAAAGTGAAATTGATACTCCTAAAATGTTTTGCTGTCGATATGGTCACAATTCTATGAACTAAGAATGCCCAAATGTATGCAATTAACTCCTCTAGCATTGTACACCGGGGACAAACTTAAGAAAACTATCCCAGTTGATATTTAATTGCATCAAAGAATAAAAAAAGAGGATGTATAAATGATGTAATTAAGTATAGGTCCATCACCGATGGATACGATTAGATAATATTTAGAGATTGACGTAGTCCTGGAGGATCAGTAGGAAACATGTAAGCACCCTTACAAAGAAGTAAGGTATGTGGTAAAAGGTGGGTTCCTATTAAAGATAGGTTTCATTCTGTCATTTTATAGATGTGTTAATCCTATAAAAGGACCCAATCTAATTCAAAAATTTCACAAAGGTTCCTTCTTAGTACATTCAGCAGGATGATCACTACTAAAAAAGTTTTCCACTAAAGGGTATTACAGGCTAACTGTGAAGGAGTATTGTACCAATTATGCCATGAAAAGTGAAAAATTCTATCAATATGAAGTTATCCACAACATACCTCTAGCAGCTTTATCACCCATCACATCGCCATGGATTTTCTTCGGTCCGCTGCGAAATATGAGGGGCAAGTTCATTACTGACCACGACACACAATTTGGCAATTCCCAATTCAAAGAATGATGTATCCAATTCAATAATAAAGAAGATGCATTCAACACCCAGCCATCCCCGGTGCAGTGGGAAAAATAAATTCCCTAATAAGAACCCTTTTGATGAGATGAGGAAAAGGCTAGATAGTGATAAAAGGGTATTTTTTCACCATGCTACAAAGCTTGCTCTAGGCTTATAAAAAAGCTCTAGTAATGGCCACAAGGGAAACTCCCTTCATGATGGAATTTGGCACCAAAGTTTGGTACCTATGGAGATAGGTCTACTAAGTCACAAGGTGTTGAATTTAACTTACCTCAAAGTGATATCATGTGGAGAATAGATCTAGATATGGTGTAAGAAGTTAGATAGCACACCGCCCTCCGAGTAGCAGCTTATCAATAGAGGGAAATTATGTTTTATAATAAAAGAGTTAAAATGAGGAGTCTAAAGGAAGGTGATTATGACAAAAGTAATTAAGAAGGGTTACAAGCTCAGGTCGAACTGGGATGGCCCCTATAGACTCTCAGCAATTGTTCACCTAGGAACCTAAGAACCCCTAAAATATTGAACACCTTATGAAGTAGTATCAGTGAAATGAGAAGAACCATTTTGAGAGAATTTTTTTTCTGTAATCAGTTTTAAGTTATTGTAATCAATTTCAAGTTATGAATGAAAACCATTAGACTCCTACCCATTGTGTTATTATTTCAAATCTTTCCATTATCTGTTACAAAGAGAATCTATGCAAGAGATGTTCAAGAAGTTCAGGTTGAAGACATCTCAGATCTGAACTGGTCAAGTTAACTATGACTAGACTACACTTCATAAGGGGCCTTGACTTTAATAGGTCATGATAAGAATGTTGGATAATCTAGGAAAACTACTGCTATCACATATTCAAGTTAATAAAATCTCACCATAATTGACTAGTAAGCTGACTAAAGCAATGGAGAATCGAAGTACACTCATCCCATCATGGAAAAATAATAATTTCACTTGGTTAGGATTATAAGATCCGACTACAGGACCAATAAGATAGATAAAGAAATGGTAAATTTCAACACAATTATATAGGGGAAACTTATGTTGTCACTTATAACGATCCTATTTTCTAGTAATTCAATTCAGATCAACAAGATCCGACTACGAGACAATAAGACTAAACACTCGCCAGGCCTAGCCTAAAAAGCGAGTAAGTGAGGCCAGTTTAATGAGATCCAACTAGAAGACCGTATGACTAAAAATATTTGTAGGTCGATAAGATCTGACCAAATCAACTTTGTGAAAAATATTTTGCATACTCCAAAAATTCTTGATTATAGGTGGGGGCTAATAATATAGTCAAGAAAAATAACAAGAGAAAATAAAACAAATTATATAAACATAGGAAAATATGCAAAAGTGGAAAACCATTCTCATTCCATTAAAATATCTATCCTATATATATATTAGAAGTTAATAAGAAAAATCTAGATAAATCTTCAAAAAGAGAGTGAAAGATATCATGTGGATAGAGTTTTTTAATTAATTGGAGTAGCTTAAGAAGCATTTCCATCAGCAACCTCGGTCATAACTACATTTTGAAAAGCCTCTAGAACACCAACAACTAGAGTTTCTTGGTCAACAAGGATGGAAAGCACAGTCAAATCAACCCAATCACCTAAGCATCAAGTTAATCTTCAAGTGTGTGGTCCTTAAGCTTTATGGAATCCATAGAAATTGACTAAGGCAATGGATTACTCGTCATCACCTTAGCATTTGTTGATGACTATAGCGATGTCGAGATAATGCTTTATCACCATTTTATTGAACTCATTGTAACCATTAGAAAAGAAGTTCATCATCTAATTAATTAAACTAAGAGAAGTTGGTACTTTTTGACGACATTCCTCATAACTTTTGGAAATTCTAGATAATGCCTCCTATAAACTCATGATTATAGTGGCACTCGTGCCTTCCTACTCTTTATCTTCCTCATATCCCCTTCAACCTCACCAAGGTCCATTGTTTTCTCAATCACCTCATCATCTATATCTTTCAACTCATCACATGTTTTATTGAGCTCTTCTTCATCCTTACAATCATTTTCCTCCAACTTGATTACTTTTTGGCTCCAAGTATTATATTACTCTTGGATCTCATTGTTCTCAGGCTTCAGTTAATGAAATATTTTTTTATGGTGTAACACCCCGCCCGCCGGGGAGAGCGGAGCGGAGCGCTACATGTGATAAAACTAATGAAATCCATCAATAACAAGGTATTGAGCATCTAAAACCCACAGTATAAAAAGAATCCACTAAACTCAAATCTCTTCAAAATAAAATACAACCAATACTCTCTCGAAATAAGACAACTATCTATCTCGAAACAAAATAAATCTCCAATGCTCTATACATAAAAAAATACAATCTTCCAACTTGTATTCTCGAATAATCTTCCCAAAATAATCCACGCTAAAATCCATTCTCCAAATCAAATCCAAAGCGCCCAAAATCCGTGTTGACCTGCCACTAAAAGAAAATACGAGGAAGTACAAAATATGACAAGAAAGATTCTGAACAAATATTAGAGGTGAATAAAACGTAACAATACGAGTATTCAAATCAAATGCAAATTTCATAAGAACTTTTATCAATATAATTTCTCAACAACACATTAATCAGAGTCACCAGGCCTCACCATACCGCGCCATACTTTATCAAGTAGCCGGAAAAGGAGTCTTGGTTAGTGCCCAATATAAGTGCCATATTAAAATCTCATGACAACATGCCCAACAAAAATATAATACCACATGAATCAAAATTAAATTCCAACAAATATTCTCCGATTTCCAAAATTAATTTAAAAATTCCAATTTAAAAAAATCTTGGTTGTTACATACATCCCAACTAACAAGGAATTTCACCCTCGAAATTCAACGAAGCCTAACACTTAAAAATCAAGCCACACCAACAATCTGCAAAAATAAATCTCGTCTCCAAAAATAAACTTTAAATACCTCACATCTAACCTCGATGCCAAACACGACTTATCACCAAAAAATTATATCTCCCAAAAAAAACATGTCTAACCCGCATGCTATACCGAATACCCAAGACCCGAGGGTTTTCATATACCTAAGCTCTGATACCATTCTATAACACCCCAATCGCCCGGGGAGAGCGGAGCGAAGCGTTACAATCGATAAAACTAATAAAATCCATCCATAACAAGGTATAGAGCATCTAAAACTCACAATATAAAAAGAATCCAAAAAACTAAAATCTATTCAAAATAAAATACAACTAATACTCTCTCGAAATAATACAACTATCTATCTCGAAACAAAATAAATATCCAATGCTCTATACATAAAAAAAATACAATCTTCCAACTTGTATTCTCGAATAATCTTCCCAAAATAATCCACTCTAAAATCCATTCTCCAAATAAAATCTAAAGCGCCCAAAATTCGCGTTGACCTGCCACTAAAAGAAAATATGGGCAAGTACACAATACGACAAGAAAGATGCTCAAAAAATATTAGCGGTGAATAAAATGTAACAATACGAGTACAAATATTCAAATTAAATGAGAATTTTGTAAGAATTTTTGTCAATATAATTTCTCAACAACACATTAATCAGAGTCACCAGGCCTCACCATACCGAGCCATACTTTATCAAGTAGCCGGAAAAGGAGTCTTGGCGGATGCCCAACATCAGTGCCATATTAAAATCTCATGGCAACATACCCAATACAAATATAATACTACATGAATCAAAATTAGATTCCAACAAATATTTCAAGATTTACAAAAGAATTTAACAATTCAAATATGAGTCAATAATCACATGAAATCAAAGGGAGTAACACTCGCGAGATTAAGGAGCATATTGTGTAAATACCCATACCTCAAAATCATCACATGAATCATCACATAATTTCAGCCTCAAAATCAAATCATACCATCACCTTCGTCTCGCGAAAATAATCAAATCTCGTTCTAGCCCAAACTCGAGAAAACACCAAATAAGCCTTCTAATCTAAGGTTAAAATCCTGAATAAGTTTGGGGCTATGGTTTGTGAAAGGGAGTAATTTTGGAGAGGTCTTATGGTTGATAAGTTTGAGAAAAAGTGATTTGAAAAGCCAAGCCATTAATTTGTTGACGTATAAAGGGTTTAGAGTTTGATTAAGGAAAGAGTTCTAATTGGATACAAACACTAAAAAATTTATTACAGACCATCGGACCGTTTGAATTATATAAAATTTGGAAGAATTAGATGAAGATGAGATGAAGCTGCATAAAAAATTTCATCTCGATCGCACCGTCCAATATTTTTAAATTTTTTTTATAGAGTTTTATGTTTTGAGGACTCTTCTATATAATAAAAATTCAATTAAAACTCCATTTTAATTCCGATTCCAATTCTGTTTGAAAATTTATTCTTCAAATATAAAAACCAACATTTTAAATTATAAAATTTATAAAAATTCAAAATTACATTTTTCTCCGATTTCCAAAATTAATTTAAAAATTCCCATTTAAAAAATTCGTCTTGTTACACATGGTTTGTAACAGCAGGAGTTTTCTTCCCAAGAATGGTTGTTTCCATACCACTATTAAGAAGAAAAAATGAGTTATATTTATAGGTAACAAAAAACCATCACAAGGAGAATAAAACTTTTCAACATACCACATATGCCTTGTTATTGTCATGTGTCAACATAGTATCAAGACTCACAATCCTGAGATACTCAAAGTCAAGACTGTACCAATTGTAGTTGAGCACATCTAGGGTATTTCACATATGTTGTATAATGGACTTTGGTTCCTTCATCATCTCATCCAGGAAGAAAGGATTTGTGGCATCAAACTTGTATTCCTCTACCACAATATACTGCCGATTGATCACAGGAAGTAGCCCACGCCTCATCGACCGTATCTCTTCCATCTAAGAGTGCTTTGAACCATGTTAGAGGCTAAAAATCTCTACGGGCATTTTTTTTTATTAGCAATAGGAGGATCAGTATCACCATAGTTATTAACGACGCATTGGCCTTTACTTTTGGCTTCAATATCAACCTTTTTCTTAGCCTTACTATATGTCATTTCTTGGTTTAATCCTCATCTTGTTTTTTGTCTCTTTCCTTTTCAAACCTCTCCTTTCAGCCTTTTTTAATAAATACAATCAATATCTTGATGCTCCATCTTCTTGGGTGCCTTTCTAATAGAAGATTAAACACGAAAGATGGAAGATTATAAGGTGGAAGTTGCATAAAAAACTCTAATAGTTTGTAAAGCTAAAAATTTATGGATGACCTTACACTACGAGGAAACATTTATTGACTTCTTAAACCTCCTTCTCGACATTTTCCTTGACCTCGACTACAATTGGTACCTTGATTAATCCTTAAACTTGATCAGACGCTGGAGGTCTATAATAACTAATATCCATTATTTTTCGAGGGAAAACATTTCCTTGATGATTCGAGGATCAACAACACCAACCCACTTTACCAAGTTACTTAAAGCATGGGTTAGTTTAGGAGAATTTTTCTCTGCAAATGGGCAAGCACAAGTCAAAAGGCAAGTTAAAAAAAGAAGAAGAAACATGAAGAGTAATGATTAATACCAATTTTATTCGCCCCACACTATTCACCTTGATTATTGAAGTTCTATCCCTATCGTGTAGGCCTAACTCCCAGTTCCACATGGAGAATAAAAAAATATGTTTCAATTTATGATTGCTTGTCTGGTGTACTTGCAACAACTTTTCATTAAATTTCCTAAAGGAAAATTAGTATTGTCATAGGGCCCTCGCACAATTTTTATCCCATATATAAATCTAAAAAACTCCGATTATATCATATCCTAAAGACTCCCTCAAAAAAACCATGACTAAGATCATACTATATGCATTAGGAGGTAAATGGGTTAAAAATTGCCCATATTCATTGAAGATTACTCTTATGATTAGATGAAGATGAAGATGGACACTGAATTGTAGAGACTATATTTAAAAATACAATCTCATCGATCGAGAGTATATTATAGATTATCACACAGGGGTTGGTCAACCTACACGTTATGCCCAAGGGAATGTTATAAAACCCTCCAGTTCTAAGATCTCCCCTTTAAACTAGCAAACGTCTTACTGAGCCCCTATGGAAGCAGTATCATATGAGCTCTCAAAGCCATAAATTATCTGCTCTAATTGGATGACCAAAGGTGAACTAGAAGGCCTTAAGGGAGGTCTAGATGCTATAGCATCTTTGGTTGAAGTATCAAGATTTATTACTAGTATCTTAGACGATTTTTTGATGTAGTTCTTACTCACTGATTGTCAATTAACACCGTTATAACTGGTAGAACCTAAAAAATTATACTGGCTATATTTGGCACTGGTGGCAGAGGAGTTAATAAAAAAGAAGATGGGGTATGAGGCACAAAATTTGGGTGGTCCGGAGAGTCTACGTAATGAATAATTTTCAATGGGACTGGTGTCCTAGCTTCATAGAAATAAGGACAACTTACGTTGAATTTGTGAATTCGATTTAAAACTATTTCAACCCAAAATTTTTCAATCATAAGGAGTAGATGTGAGAAAATAATGATCCGGGCACTATCTGATTTGAAAGGAAATGGATTTAGGGCAATGAAACCTATAGAAATTTATAGAAACCCTAAATTTATAAAACCGTAGGACAACTAACTAAGTGACTACCCAAATCGTAATATATGCCAACTAAATACCGACCCATTTTCTCTAGAGTAATTTTATGCGACTATCAAATTCGACTCATTTTGTTCAACTCACTGATGTGGCGTGTCTGCATTGGTTCATTTTTTAGGTGATACTCAATTTGTTGTTTGGATCTTTTGCACTTTGGGGTTAAAAGAGAGGATTGTCTAATATATATGGAAATAGTATATCCAAAGGATAATGGGATCTATATGTGAGACTTGAATACTTGAACGTGTCACATTTAGATTCCATATTGCATTCTCAAACAAATATATACTCTATTGTAAAGCAAGCATTAAAGCTAGATATAGAATTTTATGTAAATTTAACTATACTGGAATTTTGAATTCCTAGAAACAAGCTAGACACCGAGATTCGTAAAGATGTGATTTCAAAACAAATTGTTTAGTATGATCCATAAAACACAACTTGAATCCATTTGGTTTAGCTCCTTACAAACACTCCTACTAGGTATCTTCATGTCAGTTGGTTTAGCTGCAGCAGGTTTATATCTCTCAAATAGGGTTGCAATCAAAATGAGTTATTCTTGAGCATCTCGTGTTCGTTCTTTAAGTCTCGATGAAAGTTTGTTTGTTTAATAAATAAGACGAACTCGAACACCATTTTATGTTCGTTTATTAAACGACATGAGCTCATTCGTGATCGTGTTCATTCTTTTATCTTCGCGAACTAGGTTATATGAAAGGGCTTT
The DNA here is from genome assembly GCA_949130495.1 of Sambucus nigra. NCBI lineage: Eukaryota > Viridiplantae > Streptophyta > Magnoliopsida > Dipsacales > Adoxaceae > Sambucus > Sambucus nigra. The sequence goes on from OX422215.1 coordinate 253,045,730, forward strand.
TTTAGGGGGGCTCAACATTTCCCTCATATCACTCTTCTCTGGACGACATTTCCTCCCCTCACCCTTCTCACGCCTCGTCTCCCTCTCACCCCTGTCACCTCTATCAGCCCTCATCTCTTAGTCCTTATAACAATTTTTTCTTACTAACTATTATTTTTGTAAAAAGTTATATAACTATTTATGTAAACATTAAACAAGAGTTTATATAATCTGGTGATATAACCCTAGGTAATAGTTATATGAATAATTATATAAACATTATATATATTTTTTTTACTAATTGATTTTGTACCAGCCATTGATAACCTCATTTTTATTTTATTTTTTATTAATTATTAAAGGTAAATGGTTGAATTTTTGCCTTATGTAGGTTACAAATTAGACGATGCGAAGGAGGATTGCATGGATTATTTTGAAGTTATCTCTGACGAAATCGCCAAACATTCTCAAATTTTATTTGTTGTTGTCTTATTAATATGGATTTGTAATGTAGGATGATTAAAACTAGTATTTTGGACATGTCTGGATGTGTTGGTTCATTTTGACATGTATGGATTTGTGTTAAGTACATGGAAATTATGGACGTGTCAGTTTATTTTGGACATGTATAGATTTGTTTTTGGACCCTTATTAAGGGTTTTAATCAATTATTTTATAAACATGAATTCTTAGCATTTGGAGCTTATAAATGAGGTCAATAAATTTAATCGATGACGAACTGAAACATAAAAAAACATAAACTTGTCTCGTTTAAGTAATTGAACCGAAATGAGAGGAGCTCTAACACTCCCACAATCTAACGAGTCGAACACGAACACAATAATTTAAGCTCAATTCGAGATCGAGCCGAATTTGAATAAGGATTATATTAAATGAGTTGAATATGAACATGGTGAAGTTTGGTTGGGCTCGATTCGATTGCAGCCCTACTCTCAAATGGACTTTGTATGCCCACATATCCATAGATAAGGAAATTTAGTGGATAATAGATTATCAAACATGGGTATTATTCATAACGATTATAATGTATGTATATATATATATATATATATATATATATATATATATATATATATATATATATATATATATATATATATATATATATATACACACACTAGAGTATGTCCGTGCTTGAAGACACGACGAAAACTGTCCAAAGTACGTAATCGCGAACCGACAAATTTTTTTTAAAGTTCGTAATCGCGAAATGACAAAAAATTTCAAAGTGCGTAATTACAAAATGGTAAATTTTTTTAGAAGTATGCCCGTGCCTAAAGGAACACATATAATTTTGTATAAAGACGTGTATAATGTTAATAATAATTTTTTTCAAATACATAATCGCAAAACAACTAAAAATTCCAAAATATGTAAATATAAAACGACAAAAATTTCAATGCCCGACAAAAAAAAATTCTTTATTTTTGACAAATTATCTATTTAAATAATAACTAAAGCATATTATCCATTTAAATAATATACATTTTAGCATACTTTTTCGTGGTTGAGAGTTTAAACCCAACATTTTAGAAATTGTTGCAAACTCGATGTAACTTGGTTCGATTTTAACACTAATAGTAAAAGCAACACCAAGAACATATTATTCATGAATATAATATGCACACGACTTAGAAATCCAAAAAACTGGGTGGACTAAGACATGTAATCATAGAATTTATTATAAAACACAAAAATATGTACACAATTTAGAAAATTCGGGCATGATTTCCTTTATTTATAAGACTATCCAGTTGTTTAAGAAACCAAAACTACAAAGCTACACAAATAGTTCATCGAGGACATTATATAAACTAACTAAACAATCATTATTAGCAACTTTACCAACAAAATGATGATAAAAAAATACAAACACGCCAATGAATTTTCAATCGAATAAAAAACATTAGTTATTTTCCATTATGTCGATGCTTTCACCACATTCCATGCGTCCTGCCTTCATCCTGATGCCACCCATTTGTCCATAGATCCACCCTTCAACATTCAATTTTTCATAAATCCTTGCAGTCGCAACTCTATGACCATTTTCTCTTAATTGTTTCTGCAGTACAAAATTATGATTTAAATAAGAGAAAAGTATAACTGTACACATGAAGCAAGCCATGGTATAAATCTTGGAACATTACTAAAGGTATGTTTAATGAGTAAACTACAATAAATTATGAAATGGGAAAAAGTAATTCAAAACGTAATGGTAATACAACAATGAAAAACCAATAATTAGAATAGTTCAGAAATTCAAACAGTATTGGTAACACAACTATGAAAAAATGTATTGGTAACACAATAAAAAGTAATTAGAATAGTCAAGAAATTGACGAAAACACCTTACACGAACCAAATTCAGCAATGAAAAAACAGAACTGTTGATTTTAAAGTCCATTTTGACACCTTGAACATCGCCTAAAATAGTTTGAAACAACATTATCTAGGCACGGGCGATACGAATCCAATGGCGCCGGAATCACCTCATTCTGATTTACGGTTAAAAAGTTATGGCATTTCTCCGAAACATACTATTTTAAGTATTAATTCATGTATAATTAAAGTCCAATTTTTGTATATTACCCAAAAAATTGTAAAAAAAAATTAAAGATGCATCCCTGTGATATTACCCAGTGGCTACTGCCTACCTGCTACGGCTTGGCAGTATGCGAGGGAAATGTGTCATGGACTCAAGTATAGATGGTTCCTGTCATGTATAATCGGGTTTGGGGAAAGCCAAAACAATATAGAGGGAAATGTGTATACAAAGCCACATAGTATGACAACTATGTAAAATATACAGCATCCCAACCTTCGTTAAAAAAATTAAACATCACGTTAAACAACCGTATATACCAAATTGTTTGAAAACTGAATTTCTTAGACACCTCGTATTTTCTTAACCAAACAAACTATTTCTTATTAAGAATATACAATTAATAAGACATTTCATAAAAACAACAGAAAATTGGCCACAACTATAACAGTTATTGAAGAAGCTATATTAGCTAATATAGCTACTATATTAGCTTCTATAGTTGCTATAGCTGTTATATTAGCTGTTATGGCTTCTATATTAGCTGGTATATTAGCTCATATATTTACTCTTGCGTTACCAGCCTTCAACCAACCCAAATACCTGGGATCCTAACCCACTTGTTGCTACACCCTACTGCTACCCAAGCCCTAACCCATACCCTGCTGCTACCTGCTGCAGTGGATTTGACAAATGTCTCCGCAACTGATTTGACTCTGTGATGAGTCAATTTTTAACATCAAGTAATTCAGAGACAAATAGCAACTGAGAGAAAAACATTATGAATCATATTTAATAAAATAGCAACTGATAAAATGGTAGTTGAATCGTTCCCAATGGCGGGTCGGGTTTTCCAAGGTTTGTTGAACCGTTCCCAAGAACTTCTGTCAGAGCAGAAGGCTCGGAAAGAACTTTCAGAGCAGAAGGCTCAGATAGAAGTTGATTATCATCCATATCATCATTCTCTGATGTGTCTAGTAACTTGGGCATTATTCACAAAATATAATGTGATAAAATGAATATAACATTCAGCGGTATCAGAGGAGCAAGAGGGGTAAATGTGGTGAGTGAAACTTACCCTTATTAGGCATCGTTCTAACAATTTACATCCGGATGGCAATAATAATTCATTCCATCTCCATTGAGATGAAGATCAAGACAAATTTGAGATAGGGAGAAATCGGCACTCAAAGCATCTAAATGAGTCAAATCCAAGCTTTTCAGCTAACCAAGCTTTTCAAAGGTGGGTTATAATCAAGGTACAGTTCCTCAAGAAGCGAAAGTCGAGTTATATCTACAGGGAATACCTTAATTGAACTCTTGGTGTTGATGGTAACAGATATGAAGATGTTGGAGTTAGAAATCTCAGCGGTAGATTGTCTTCATTTTTGTGGCAGAGCATTTTGATGATGATATGCATGCCCATTCAAATTGCTACTATAACTGCTTTACTTAATGTTATATATCTGAGTTTTTAAGAGGTGATTAAAATTAAAATGAAGCTTCCATCACTTGTATCTCGTATATGACATGTTGTTGATTGTATTATAAAGTAGTTTTCTTTATTAGGCAAGGAGCAATAGCCCTTGTCATTCATACTTTTAACTGCGGTTGTGCCTCCCGGTTCCACAACTTTATAGATAGATGCTTTTAAGCGATGTTTGCCTGACATTTTTGAGAACCATGTCAATGTATATAGTTTTCAATCGAATGAAGAATGCCAGACAGTTGATGCCAAGGCCCTATAATGAAATACAGACTTATGTGTTATGTCAGTGGAAAGTATATCAGTGTAAATCATATCAATACATATCAGTGGAAACCATATCAGTGTGTATTAGTGCATATCACCTAAAGCATATCAATGCATATCAATGGAAAGCATATATAAGATGTATAAACTCGAGCGTAAGAAACGTCACAATATATAAGTGCAACTAAATTAGGCAAATCACAATTTTCGAAATCAAACAAATCAAAATATAATTCAGCAATAAACAGTTCACTCTGAGTCATTTCTTGTAAAAGATTCTTGCATCCAAAGGTATTAATCAATTTAGGCTGATTTCCTAGCTATAAGTACAATCAATTCATATTTTCTATTTCAAGTATTAATCAAAAAGCATTTGAACTACATTTAAACTACGTCATGTATTAATAAAAAACTACAACAACCTATCGTTTCACAATCTGACAAACTACTATATCGTCATTTATAATTTATGGTTGCCGACATGGTGGTCGCCCAAAGATCTGTGGATTTGTAAACTGGTTCTCCGGATCTTGAAGCAAAAATAAAGACCCAATGATTGAGGCCCCCAAGAGTAAAGACAATAAAGAATTTCCGAGGCACCAATATTTGAGGGGTAGATTTGTAAAAAAGGAAGAGAATCGATCTCAACCATTAAAATATGTAAGGATGTGGCATCAATCTGCACTGTTAAAAATGTGCATATCTTCTTCAAGTCTGTTTAAAGGCATTGTAGCTATTATGTTGATTATATCCCTAGCAATAGTGATACCACTAAAGTATGATCTAATAGGTATACTCCCCCCCCAACAACTAAATTTGTTGTATTTGAACTTCCTCACTTTGATGAGAAAATGTTAGAAAAGGTGAAATAGAGAAAGTAAACATGTTGGTTTCAAATTAGAGTTGATACTTCAAGCAAATATTTTGAGGAGTCGAGTCACTCACCTACCATGGGAGAACTGGAAAACGGAAATTGATATGCTAAGAATTATTGGGGTTTTCTCCGCATAAAACGTTAATAAATCAACATTATATCATTTATCTAACAATCTTCATTTATACAAATAGGGGAAAAGAAAACACGGGTTTTTGGCTATCAATAGGAACAAAGAGCAAAACAAAATTCGAGTCAAATTATTATTTTCGAAAACACTCATACAAAAGGTATTACACGCATACACACTTCATCCTCTATTTCCTTCAACATCACCATACCATTCACATTACTCTTCACCCCATCTACTAACCAACACAATATAAAGAAGAAAACCGAAATCAAAATCGGGGAGTAAATTAAACATAAAAACAAAAACTATCGTATGCAATACACAATTCTTCAATACCTCTAAATATAATTATGACATGCCCAGTAAGGCTATCAAAACTACCAAAAAATAACTAAACTTTACCTTCCTTTGAACAATTCTATAGTACACAGCAAGGCTATTAGATATACATGTTGGGTTTGAACTTCACAAACAATCATCATCTTTTGATTATGTAGTTCTTGTTGTTATCTTTTAGAATGCACCATTGAATATAGACCATTGATAATAAAAATCAGGCCAAGAATTACAAAATTCCAAATTAGTTACAATGCATTTTAATTAAGAAAACTGATTTTTCCCCCATTCTGACCCCTCAATGGAAACATTAATATATCTTTCTGCCAGTTTTTAAAATGATGGAATTAATTCTATCCAAAAAATCTAGATCCTAGTTGGATCACTATAGTAATAATAAATGTAAGTATTCAAAGGATAAAAGGCAAGTAAAAAAATTGAAGCACAAAACAGTTATATCAAATCACTACGTCTTAAAGAATCACGGGTCTTTGACAAAGCAACAAAGTAGCAGAGTAACAATATATATAAAAACTACAAACATGCTTAGTGCCTTCACAAATCGGGGCTGGAATTAAACTTTACAGCCAGGACTAGCCAACAACATAGAGAACCTTTATTAATGAAAATAACATATTGAAATTCACTAATTGCATAATGGAGATTTAATTTATCAAAACTACTGAAAAACAAAAATACAATTAAGCCCACAAATGCACTTATAACATTACAACAACAAAATAGATTATTGTAAAAACCAATAAGAGTATCCGCATTATCTGAGTATCCCAAATTGAATTAATATGATGTGGTTTAGCAGATCAAACCAATACCCATGAATAAATTGGTATGTATCTTCAATACCAAATAATTTTAAACACTCATTTAGAAAATTTGACAAACAAAAGAGATACAAAGTAAAACACCCATTTAGACAGTTTGATAAACAACTGAGAGACTTATTTCTCAATAAGCAAATCACGTCCAAAATCTGAACCTAAGAGCTAGGATACCATGTTACTGCAAATAAAAATAAGAATCTAGAGATAGATAGTATACCTGCTAGATCCAATCTGAAATTCAAAGACATTCCAAGCTAAGCAAAAAAATTAGAACCAAACTGTGACAACCCGGTATCCGAAATAAGGGGTGGCCAGCCCGATACTCCGATAATACAGGAATCATGGATAAATATCATCCTCAGCATCGTGACAACATAAAGAGTATACGGGATAACCACGCAATATTCCAGAAAATGGGTTATCAAAATTTAAGTTTTGTAATTTAAACAACGCATTTTCAACAACCCATAATAGAAAAGAAAGGTGGAAACACCCACAAGCACACACACACACACACATATATATATATATATATATACACCAACCATAATAAGGGAAGGACCGAATAAAATGTCGGTCAATAGAATTCATACAATATACAATAAGTTCCATTTGTTACATAATACATCCATTATACAGTTACAACCAAGTGGGCCACACACCCGAATAAGGACTGATCATAACTAGAAAACAACAAGGGAGGCGTCTACACAAAATGTCCCGTGATACCCATAAATGTCACGGCTCCTCAAAAGACACTGGAATAGGAAGGTCATTACGGGCGACCTTGAAGTGGAACACCTGAGCGGATATAATATATATATGCACAATAAGAAAGAAGAACCGGTCAGAGCCCGGTTTTATGTGGTCACCAGATAAATGACAAGTAGGACAATGATGAACAGTTAAACATGGATGATAGAGATGAAAAGTTAGCATGGTACCATTATGAAATAAACTAAGGCAATTTAAATAATCATAAGGAAAGAGTCAATTATGTATGCAAATGATAATAGTCATTAACCTTTTTCATCTTTCATCCTTTTCATTTCATCTTCTTTTCATTCCTTATCAGGAATACAAATTTATCCTGTGCTCTTTATGGAACGTATTTCAATTGTATTCTCTTTGTGGCATATACTTTGCTCTTTAAGGCATTCATGTTCCATCGAGTCTAAATCGATAAGTAGAATAGTTATAAGTATATATATATATAACGATTCTAAGACCGCCCGTCCGGGTTTCCCCACTGTGCGCGCCCCTAAATAACCATCTTCTTCCAGGGCCTATCATAAGACAACCCGGGATCCTATCGAAACGTTGGGAAGTGGCCATATGCCTGCGGGGTAGTCAAGACCACACCCGAAATCTCCTACCCATCGCAGAAAATATAAAACAAACACTCATATGGCCTAGGACTATATCCACTCTACATTCATTAGCCAGGGGGCTTCACCTCACGCACGAACTTCCCTTAAGATGGTATTTAGAGAGGTGTGCATCATCCATTTTATTAATTTCCATTACATGATTTAGTAAATTATCATTTACTTTATCCATTTTACCTTTTATCAAATGCATTAAGAATATCCGGAACTATACGTATTTCGTATCAGCATAACAACCTCGATAATTAGTTAGACTCCCCAAATTATTTTCCAAAGCCTCCTTTTTGGCTTCATAATAGACCATCAAGTCAACCTAGCTCACAATAACTCCCAAAGTCTCCAAATTTGACTCTAAGATCTCCTAGATTATTATAAAACTATACGAGAGAAGTAATGCCTGGACATTACTTTAACCCCCCCCCCCCCCCCCGAAATGAACCCTAGATGAACCCCTTCGAGTCTAGGGTGTCGACCAAACTCAACTAATACTCTAAGACCCTATATTTACTTCATTTAAGAAGGTCCTGAAGTCCTTATGAAAAGAAAAGATTTGAAAAATGAAAATAAGATTTTAGGGAAGAAAACAGGGGACCGGTCGACCGGTCCCAAGACCGCGGTCGATCGCGTCTCAAGATTTTGCCTAGGAAGAAAAGCAGAAAGTTCACTTCGGTAGGGCCGGTCGACTGGTCAGGGGACCGCGATCGACCGTGCCATAAATTTTATGCCATTGAAAGAAAGCAGTGTGCCCTCTCCCGAAGGCCCGGTCGACCGGTCTGAGAACCGCGGTCGACCGCTCTTTGCAGACCTAGACCAAACCAAATCTTCCTAGTTCAAGCTAATCCCAAAGCCAACTCATTTATTGCCACCAACATAACATAAATGCTACTAACTACTACCATAAACTTCATCAAACATCCAAAACATTCTTGAATGGATCAAAACCCACAAATACACAAAGAAAACCCTAAAATAGCTAAACCATGATCAAGACATCATTATCATAACAAATCATTTATCTTAAACCACATATAGCAAGTAGAAAACTTACCTCAATCTAGGAAATGTAGATTTTCTTTGTGTAGTGGTAAGAATTCCTCCCCAATCTTCAATCTCTTCCACTTTCTCTTCCTCTCTCAAGCTCTCTCTCTAGGTATAGGAAATGAAATTAGGGAAATAGAGTACTTAGTAAGACTAAGTCGTGGAATTAGTCAAAATCCCAACTTAATTGACCAATATTGTGATAAAATAACACGCAACTGCATTTTTAAGGTATAACTAGTCAAAAGTACCAAAAACCTCAAAATACAATATGGCACAATATTTGACTATCTCGCACGTTCCGGACTCAACTACGGCCTCCAAATTTTCACTTGGACAATTTATAATTCATTTTAAGTTCCAGTCTCATTATTAAGCCAAGTATCATTTTAATTCATATGATATTATAAAACATGACATGGCAATATTCACCTATAGTTACGGTAAATATGAAATTTCATAGTGAACATTTATGTTTCTTCATTAAATTCATACTTAATCCATAACCCAACATTTTATATCTAATTACCGTACCTAGTAAATAAATATAAAATATTTTCTCATAAGCGAGGGTTATTACATACTCCCCCCCTTATAAGGGAATTTTGTCCCTAAAGTTCAAACGTACCTTATAAGAAGAGATGCGGATATTTCTCCCGCATGTCGTCCTCACGTTCCCACGTTGATTCTTTCGTATTTTGATGACTCCATTGGACTCTCACCAAGGGCACCACACGGGACCTCAACTTACGCCCCCATACTCAAGAATAGCAACCGGTTGTTCTTCATATGAAACGTCGGGTTGCAAATCAATATCCTCGAAAGGAATGTGCCAAAGGGCACCTTCGCATCTTCTATACTTCTTCAAAGAGGAGACATGGAATACATCGTGAATTTGTTGCAAGGGTTCCGATAAGGCAAGTTGGTACGCCACGGGACCGACTTTCGCAATAACTGGGAAAGGTCCAATAAAATGCGGCGCCAACTTCCCTTTCTTCCCAAAACGCCTAATGCCCTTCATTGGTGGCACTCGCACCAGGACATGGTCTCCAATATCCAACTCCATGTGTCTTCTACCCGCATCGTCATAGCTCTTCTGACGGTCTTGGGCTATCCGAATGCGATTTCTAATGAGTTCAATCTTTGAAGAAGTGTCTTGGATCATTTTCGGTCCAAGAAATTTGTTATCACCCACTTCCAACCAATAAGAGGGAGACCTACATGGCCGGCCATAAAGAGCTTCATAGGGTGCCATTCCGATAGTGAATTGGTATGAGTTGTTATAAGCGAACTCAACCAATGGGAGGTATTATTCCCAACTGCCCTTGAAATCAAGCATGCACGTATGGAGCATATCCTCCAACATTTCGTTTACCCTTTCAGTTTGGCCATCTGTTTGAGGATGATAGGAAGAGCTTAACTTCAATTCGGTCCCCATTGCCTCTTGGAAACTTTGCCAAAAGTGGGAAACAAATATTTTATCTCGGTCGAAAACGATGTTTAAAGGTACCCCATGAAGTCTAACGATCTCCTCGATGAACAATTGGGCATCGCGAGCGGTATCAAAATCCGTACGCACGGGCAAGAAGTGTACCGACTTAGTCAAGCGATCGACAATCACCCAAATCGAATCATGACCCCTTTGTGATCTAGGTAAGCCCATAATAAAGTCCATCGAAATGCTTTCCCATTTTCACACTGGAATCTCCAACGGTTGCAACAAACCTGTCGGTCGCTGATGGTCGATCATAACCAACTGACAAGTAGTGCATTGGGATACAAACTCCGAGATATCCCTCTTCATGTCGGGCCACCAATACTGACGGTGCATGTCTTGGTACATCTTTTCCCCACCCGGATGTACCGTAAATTTTGACCCGTGAGATTCTGCCATCACCGCTCGTCTCAAGTCCCCTTCTTCCGGAACAATAAGTCTTCCATGGAAGTGTAGTCCACCCCCAGAACTAATCGAGTAGGACTTCGCTCCAATAATCGGTGTATATGGTCTTGGTAACTCTTATCTCTTCCCCTGGGCTTCCACAATTCTTGCCACAATTGTAGGAGTAAGAGTCGTTACTGACATGAATGCTCTCACCACCGCATCCTCCTGACTGAGCTCCTTCCACTTAGCTTTCCATACATCAGCTAAACCTCCCTCAAGTTTCCTACTCAAGGCATCCGCTACTACATTCGCCTTTCCCGAATGGTAATGGATATCAAATTGATAGTCTTTCACGAACTCCAACCAACGACGATGACGCATATTCAGATCTTTCTGTGAAAATAAATATTGTAGCAATTTGTGGTCCGTGAAAAGACTAAACTTCTCCCCCAAGAGATAGTGCCTCCATATCTTCAAGGCAAAGACAACTGCAGCAAACTCTAAGTCATGCACCGGATAATTTCTTTTGTGAGGCTTTAGCTTATGGGAGGCATAAGCAATAGCCCATCTTTCTTACTGAAGAACACCTCCTAACCCTTGAAGAGATGCATCGGTGAAGACTAGATATTCCAATCCCGGTTTTTGAAATGCGAGGACTGAAGCCGAAGTCAACCTATCTTTGAGCTCATCAAATGCAGCCTAACAAGAATTGTCCTAAAAAAATCTCACTCCCTTTCGGGTCAAATTCGTCAAAGGGCTAGCGAGTTTAGAAAAGCCCTTAATGAACCGACGGTAATAACCCGCTAAGCCCAGAAAACTACGAACCTCGGTAGGTGTCGTGGGCTGACCCCACTCCCTCACCGCAATCACCTTACTAGGATCCACCGACATACCCTGGGATGACACCACATGACCCAGAAACTGAACTTCCTTCAACCAAAAGCCACATTTCTCAAACTTCGCATACAATTGGTGATCCCTCAATCTCTGCAGGACCAACCGTAAGTGAGTAGCATGGTTAGATTCTGTCTGAGAATAGACTAAGATGTCATCGATAAATACAATAACAAATTGGTCAAGGAAATCCCAGAATACCCTATTCATGAGATCCATAAATACAGCGGGGGCATTGGTTAGTCCAAAGGGCATAACCAAGAATTCATAGGATCCGTATCGGGTCAGAAATGCGGTCTTGGATACATCTTGTTCCCGTATTCTCAATTGATGATACCTCATCCTCAAATTGATTTTAGAGAAGTATGATGCTCCCCTAAGTTGGTCAAATAGATCATCAATGCGAGGCAAAGGGTATTTATTCCGGATGGTGACTTTATTCAACTCCCTATAGTCCACACATAACCGCAGAGAACCGTCTCTTTTCTTCACAAACAATACAGGGGCACCCCATGGCGACGTACTGCACCTAATAAATCCCTGTTCTAAAAGCTGTTGAATTTGATCTCTCAACTCCCTCATCTCCACTGGAGTCATACGATATGGAGCTTTAGCAATCGATCGAGTCCCCGACATTAAATCAATCATAAACTCAATCTCTCTGCTCGAAGGTGATCCCGGTATTTCCCGAAAAACATCCTCAAAATATCTAACAACTGGGATAGAGTCCAGGGGGACAATTATATCCCTAGAAACATCCTCTTCAATACAATATAAATAGGCACTCGTACCTCCTTCCATACAAGGCATAACAACCAAGACCGTTTCTTATCCCGGAATTGCAAAAACTATGCTCTTCCCGTAACAATTTACTATCGCGCGATATTTCACTAGCCAATCCATAACCAGTATTACATCATACCCGACCATGTCAAGGACGAGTAAATCGGCCTCAAAGCACAAGTTACCAAGGTTAATCCCTATGTTTTTACAAACAAATAAAATCAATGAACCATCACCCATAGAGGATTCAACACTAGTGAAAGTACTCTCAGCAGACTTTATCAAATCTATAGTTTGAGCAAAACTCCTAGAAATGAAAGAGTGTGTAGCGCCCGTATCAAATAGTACCCGAACCATATGCCCTTGGATGAGAAACTTACCCTCAATCGCCGACGGTGCCAGAGGGGCTGGAGGGAGCATAGCCTCCTGAATATGATAGACCCGTCCATACTGCAATTGCCCCTATTGAGGAGGAGCAATCGGAATAGGCGCCTGGGGTGGAAACTGCACATACGACTATTGTGGAGCCCTAGGAAGATGCCCTCCAATCAACTGAGGACACGACCTCTTATAATGGCCCAACTCTCCGCACTGAAAACATTTGTTCACCATATTCTCCTGGTTCCTTCCTTGATTGTTTCTGAATTGCCCCGCACCTCGGCCCTGCTGGCCTCTGCCTCCATTTACACCTCTACCACCTTGTTGTTGTGGCGGTCCACCCTGACCTGGCCTGTTGTTATTTCCACCAGCATTAGACCCACCAAAGCTTTGGCGTTTAGACAAATCCCCTTGCTGGGGGTCCCTTTCTCTCTGCCTACTCCTCAAAGATTGGGACGAAGAAGATGTCCCCCCTTCAATCCTATTACCTCCAGATTTTCCCACTTGCCCCATTGTTGCAGTCTTCTTAATATTTTGAACAAATAATCTATGCTCTTGACAATGAAGTAGAGCAGCATTCATCACATCCCCAAAGGTTAATAAAGCCGGATTTCCCAACAAATATTGTTTTATTCACCAATGTAAACCTCCCACAAATTTGGAGATTCTCTTCGCTTCTGGAGTCACTTCATCCGGCATAAAACTTGCTAGCCGGGTGAATTCCTCTTCATACTCTGCCACGGATCTCTCCCCCTGAACTACATCTTGAAGCTTCCTTTGTATCTCCCTTTGAACTGCGGGAGGGAAGTACTTTCCATCAAACAAGGCCCAAAAATCAGTGATTGACATCGTATCCCTTTGCTCGGGTGTTGTCATTGACTCCCACCAATGTAAAGCTGATCCGACAAGCTTGAAAGTAACAAGGATTTTCTTTTTCTCCTCACTACATTCTACCATTCTAAGATGGCATTGCATGTCTTTCTTCCACTGATTTTCCCTTATCACATCTGAACCTCCATCGAATTCCGGGGGATGGCCTTTTAGGAAAGACTCTTTAACTCTTTCCCACGGAGAAGGTCCCATAGGTACTTATGCCTCTTGCCCCCGTGGTTGAGCTTGTGGCATTTATTGTACCACTGTAGTCATCGCGGCATTAACAACTTGGGCCACTATGTTTACCACATCTGCGGCACTGATAGTCCTCGGTGGCAGCGGTGGAGGACCAACCTCATCCTCTACAACTCTATTACGTTGAGTGGGACATCCTCTCTTAGGAGGCATATGCGATAGAGAAACGATAGAGTTAGAATATAATATAAAACAATCTATCTAGCAGAAGATCGCAAATATACGCAACAAAACAGTCCTAACATTAAGCTCTATTTCAAAGAACTCTATGGTAGAACGTGACAAGTCCGCATAGATCCTAAAGACTTTAGAACCTGATGCTCTGATACCATCTGTGACAACCCGGTACCCGAAATAAGGGGTGGCCAGCCCGATACACCGATAATACAGGAATCATGGATAAATATCATCCTCAACATCGTGACAACATAAAGAGTATACGGCATAACCACGCAATATTCCAGAAAATGGGTTATCAAAATTTTAGTTTTGTAATTTAAAGAAAGCATTTTCAACAACCCATAATAGAAAAGAAAGGTGGAAACTCCCACAAGCACATTTATATATATATATATATATATATATATATACCAACCATAATAAGGGAAGGACTAAATAAAATGTCGGTCAATAGAATTCATACAATATACAATAAGTTCCATGTGTTACATAATACATCCATTATACAATTACAACCATTTGGGCCACACGCCCGAATAAGGACTGATCATAACTAGAAAATAACAAGGGAGGCGTCTACAAAAAATGTCCCGTGATACCCACAAAATGTCACGGCTCCTCAAAAGACACTGGAATAGGAAGGTCATTACGGGCGACCTTGCGGGGGAACACCTGAGCGGATATAATATATATATGCACAACAAGAAAGAAGAACCGGTCAGAGTCCAATTTTATGTGGTCACCAGATAAATGACAAGTAGGACAATGATGAACAGTTAAACATGGATAATAGAGATGAAAAGCTAGCATGGCAACATTATGAAATAAACTGAGGAAATTTAAATAATCATAAGGTAAGAGTCAATTATGTATGCAAATGATAATAGTCATTAACCTTTTTCATCCTTCATCCTTTTCATTTCATCTTCTTTTCATTCCTTATCAGGAATACCAATTTATCCTGCGCTCTTTATGGCACGTATTTCAATTGTATGCTCTTTGTGGAATATACTTTGCTCTTTATGGCAATCATGTTCCATCAACTCTAACTCTATAATTAGAATAGTTATAAGTATATATATATAGAGAGATTCTAAGACCGCCCGTCCGGGTTTCCCCACTGTGCGCGCCCCTAAATAACCATCTTCTTCCAGGGCCTATCATAAGACAACCTGGGATCCTATCGAAATGTCGGGAAGCGGCCATATGCCTGCGGGGTAGTCAAGGCCACACCCAAAATCTCCTACCCATCGCAGAAAATATAAAACAAGCACTCATATAGCCTAGGACTATATCCACCCTGCAATCATTAGCCAGGGGGCTTCACCTCACGCACGGAATTCCCTTAAAATGGTATTTAGATAGGTGTGTATCATCCATTTTATTAATTTCCATTACATGAGTTAGTAAATTATCACTTACTTTATCCATTTTACCTTTTATCAAATGCATTAAGAATATATTGAACTATACGTATTTCGTATCAGCATAACAACCTCGATAAATAGTTAGACTCCCCAAATTATTTTCCAAAGCCTCCTTTTTGGCTTCATAATAGACCATCAAGTCAACCTGGCTCACAATAACTCCCAAAGTCTCCAAATTTGACTCTAAGATCTCCTAGATTATTATAAAACTATATGAGAGAAGTAATGTCTGGACATTACTTTAACACCCCCCCCCCCTGAAATGAACCCCTTCGAGTCTAGGGTGTCGACCAAACTCAACTAATACTCTAAGAACCTATATTTACTTCATTTAAGAAGGTCCTTAAGTCCCTATGAAAAGAAAAGATTTGAAAAATGAAAATAAGATTTTAGGGAAGAAAACAGGGGACCGGTCGACCGGTCCCAAGATCGCGGTCGACCGCGTCTCAAGATTTTGCCTAGGAAGAAAAGCAGAAAGTTCACTTCGGCAGGGCCGGTCGACCGATCAGGGGACCGCGGTCGACCGCGCCATAAATTTTATGTCTTTGAAAGAAAGCAGTGTGGCCTCTCCCGAAGGCCCGGTCGACCGGTCTGAGAACCGCAATCGACCGGTCTTTGCAGACCTAGACCAAACCAAATCTTCCTAGTTCAAGCTAATCCCAAAGCCAACTCATTTATTGCCACCAACATAACATAAATGCTACTAACTACTACCATAAACCTCATCAAACATCCAAAACATTCTTGAATGGATCAAAACCCACAAATACACAAAGAAAACCGTAAAATAGCTAAACCATGATCAATGCATCATTATCTTAACAAATCATTTATCTTAAACCACATATAGCAAGTAGAAAAATTGCCTCAATCTAGGAAATGCAGATTTTCTTTGTGTAGTGGCAAGAATTCCTCCTCTATCTTCAATCTCTTCCACTTTCTCTTCCTCTCTCAAGCTTTCTCTCTAGGTATAGGAAATGAAATTAGGGAAATAGAGTACTTAGTAGGACTAAGTCGTGGCATTAGTCAAAATCCCAACTTAATTGACCAATATTGTGATAAAATAACACGCAACTGCATTTTTAAGGTATAACTAGTCAAAAGTGCCAAAAACCTCAAAATACAATATGGCACAATAATTGACTATCTCGCACGTTCCGGACTCAACTACGGCCTCCAAATTATCATTTGGACAATTTATAATTCATTTTAAGTTCTGGTCTCATTATTAAGCCAAATATCATTTTAATTCATATGATATTATAAAACATGACATGTCAATATTCACCTATAGTTACGGTAAATATGAAATTTCATAGTGAACATTTACGTTTCTTCATTAAATTCATACTCCATCCATAACCCAACATTTTATATCTAATTACCGTACCTAGTAAATAAATATAAAATATGTTCTCATAAGAGAGGGTTATTACACAAACTTTTATTATAAATCCCAAAGAGAGAGGGAGAGGCCTGATGTGACACCCCACCCAATTAAATATTGGGTGATCAATCATTTATAAAATTTATAACAAAATGTTCGGTTGGTTCATCCTTAGCATCACTGTCTAAAACTTAAATCCAATTAATTACCTAACATTTGATTAAGCTAGTGTCAAAAAATTTCCCAATTTAATTTGAAACCAATTAATTCAGCTAATTTCTGAACATTGAATTATAAACCACACATAATAAATGAATGTTGATTGAATTAAATACTGAATAATTAAGACTGGATAAAACCTTCCAGTTCAAAGTCACAAAAAAAACCAAAATAAATACTCAATCCAACAGAAAATAACTACAGAGGAACTGAGCACAATCCCACTAATGAGGATGGGTGACACATGCCCGAACTGAAGCATCTGAATCAGGAACTGAATAAAATGAGAGAAGCATCTAATCTCAATGACCCGCAACTTCCACAACAGTTGCAGCTTGGCAAACCATCCAAGTATCTAGAATCGGTGTCCCTGTGGCTAGGCACCTGTACTAATACATACATATATATATACATATATATATATATATATACATATATATATATATATATACATATATATATATATATACACATATATATATATATATATATATATATATATATATATATGTATATATATAGCAAAAGAGAGAAGAAAAATAAGAAATGGGTCAGAGCCCGAGGTGTAAAAATGATTTAGCAAGTATTTAAAGCTGGTTCTTAAAACAAGTCTTATACGCATGTTAGTTATCGAACTCTCACATAAGTTTCTCACCTCTCATATATTGTGCACGACTAACATACATCTAATCTCCCCCTAGTTATACCACCCAGTCTAAATAGTTAGAACCCATACAAATACTAACTATGCTCACTAGTAGTATTCCCGTATCCTCCATACAATACGCTATTCAAATAGTTTATCTCACATACTATGTTTCATTATTCACCGTTCGAATGGTAAATCTTTTATTCACTAAGATTATTTTATTTCTCATTTCCATTTTATCTACTAGTCTCACAAAGTAGAAAGTTCCACAAGTACACTCACACATATATATAGTCTCATCATCCTATATATATACACTAACCCTGCACCCTTAGGTTAAGACCAATTGGTGCAATGTAATGATTATTACTATTACCAAGTCTACTAATTTCACACAGTAGAAATATTCACAAGTTCATATATATATACTAATTCAGTATCCCCGGGTTAGCACCCATTAATGCACCTATCAATAATAATCCAGCACCCCCGGGTTATCACCCATTAGTGCACCTATCAATAAAATCCTGCATCCTTGGGTTAGCAATCTTTAATGCACCTATCAATAATAATTCAGCACTTTCGGGTTATCACTCATTAGTGCGCCTAATAATAATCATCCTTATACCCCGGGGTTATCACCCATTAGTACACTTAATCAACAATGTTCTTGCACTCCCGAGTTATCACTCATTAGTGAACCTAATAGTAAGATTCTTGCACCCCCGGGTTATCACCCATTAGTACTCTTAACAATAGTATTACATAATAGGCATACACATATCCTATTAGAATTTATAGGTATTTCTCCAACTTACATATATACGTCTCATACGTATTTTAACCTCAACACTACGTGTAGTATAAATATTTAGATTACTATCGCTCTCATAATCTCCAGGGTACATTCTATCTACACCGAAATAAGTAAAGTATTTATTCTCACATACTTTCCCAAAATTCAGTCTTATTTAAAGTTACTATTTGGTAGTTTCTCTCACTCCAATAAACCGGTAAACTAAAAACTGGACTCTAAGAAAATTCCAAAAAATTCCCTCTGTCGCTCGAACCAGATGACATGTCATTCGAACAACTTCCACGTGTCATTCGAACCACTTCACGTGAGATCCCCATCTCGTTTCAACCACTCCGCGCGACTTCACGAGAGACGCACTGTTTCGTCTTTTTCACCAAATTTCAGCCTTTTCTACCATTTTTGGACCTAAAAACCTCTAAGATTCAACACCCAATGCCTCATCATCAATACCCATCAACCCCTAACAAATTATAAATCATTCCTAACATCATAGGATAATTAATTCATCATTAAACATCATAATTATTTAAAATCCCAAAATTAATTCATATGAACCCTAGTTTCCAAATTTTAATTTTCATCAATATATAATCCAATTCCTTGATTAATCCTCTACATACGTGAAGGAATTTCAACCACTAATTAACCTAGTCCTTAATCATAATTTAAATATCCAATTTTCACCCAATTAACATGTAAATCATGATTTATTTCACCTATTCTAACATGAGTATGATTATTGCTAAAAAAAGCAAGTAATAAACACTTGCCTCGAATGTGACGGTCTGACCCATTGATGATGTTGGTATATTCGCATTCCTCTCTTCTCGATATGTGCGTTGGTGGTCACGGTTGTGCAAGGTGAGGATAATTTGGCCTTCCCTCTTGGAGTTTGGTACTCCCTCACACCCTCTATGGCCGTCCTTTCCTTCCTGTGTCTCACAACCCTAAAAGACTTTTCTTGGCTGATAAAAGAACTCCCAATTTTCGTCCATTAATTAAACCCAAAAATAAAATTTACCAAAATGCCCTCTCGGGACGCCGGTTAGGCCTAAAATGGCCCCAGGACCCAAACTAAACACCCGGGTATACTATTTTGACTATCTCGACCCTCTCGGACTCAACGGTGCACTCCAAATGCCCATACGAGTTAGTAAAAATAAATTCTATTTTTATTCCATTCAATTAGTCCCGACACGACTCATACGCGTGTCAGACTTAAATTACCTAACTGCCGTATTTCTCACTTCCGACAATTTATCAAATGTTATAATTCCATATTACATATCACACAGTAATATTCTATAATTATCAACAATAAGTATTAACCCTTAGCACACTAGTTAATAATTATTTAATCTGGATTAATAACAAATTAATTTCTCGCATTTTGATTTAATTAATCCAACAACAATAATTAATTGCATACTTATTCCCATAATAATAATTAATCACATAAATATTTAAATCGTCGAAAATACAGGGTCTTACTTACTTCCCCCCTTACAACAGAATTTCGTCCCGAAATTCGGAAAAAATATACCAGGTACAGGCAACGCTGTAAAAATATTGCTCATCGCATCCTTGCGCTCACAAGTAAGCTACTCCGTACCACCCATATAGTAGCTATCAAATACCCTGAATAATGAACACTTCACATGTGTTTGTTTTAAAATCCAAGTTACCCTATCATATAGGCTCTTGCCCAAGCCTTTCCGCTTAAGTTTCACTACTTAAACTTTATTTTAGATATTCACTATCTAGACTTCTACTATTTGCACCTTAGTAGATTTATTTTCTTTTCAGATACATACGACTTCGTCTCGTGTCATTCATACAAGTAAATTGGCTGTGCAATATATTTCACACACTATATATATGATAATATTAATTCTTCTTCGATATTCGTAATCATAACTGGTCCCCCACCTTTAACTATCAATTAGGACTCACAACAAAGTTTACCGTGCCATACTTCAACTGGCACTCTACCCAAACCTGAACTTATATGAGTTATTTGGACACAAACTCCATTAGTGGAAGGTACTGCTCCCGTCCTCCTCTAAGATATCACGGACCACATAAAATTTTATGTTCCGCATCCGATTAGACTGCTTGTCCTGCCGGTCCCTCTGTGGGTATTAGGACGTACTCAATCGCATTTTAGTACCTATAATCTCACCATCTCAGCTACAAGAGAAGATCCTTAGGGATACTCTTCCATTCTCTAGTGGAAGGATCCCCTACTAGTTTCGAATTGTCCGCCCTTTTTCTAATAGTCAGGTGACCCACTGCAAGACTAACTTTGGAAATTACTCGACATTAAACCCATTACCACTATTATTTGTATCCTGATACATTTTGCACTCTCTTGAATAAAATTCGATTTATCTTGAAACGTAAGTCTCTGCCAAATCTTACGGAGTACTATTCGGCTTACCCGACTACATGTTATTGAATTCATATGATAATCATAATCCATTGCTTGATTCAATCAACTAGGGAGCCCATACACCCTATGCCTCGCACATTATTGTACAAATGACATGAAATTTTCTTACTTCAATTCTTGCACACTCGGTATGCTGATGTGGTAGGGGTGCACTCAACCACCCCACTAATCAAAACTTTGTCAATCCTTCAATGGTATCATTTCTCTATTCCGAATGATACTAAGGCTAGGCAACTCTATTGGCCTTAAGTTATAAAAGAATTATCGACTCTCAATTATATTCCTTTATAGGTACAATAATCAACATACAAAACTTATGCACTATCGACCAAACTTCTATCCAACTCCTGACGTTCGCTAGTTTCATGCGTGGGATGTCTCGCAAAACGAAATCCAAACAACGAACCCCCCAGATACACTACTATCTAACCTAGTCGGTTGTCATGATCTGTAAGGCCCTTAGTCCATACTATGTACCTTCCCACAATCTTCGTGTATGTACATAAAAGTTTACTCGTCCACTCTCATGTACCTAAAAATAACATAAAGTATGGCTCTCTCACTATCCCAACTAATCAGCGTTATATATATATATATATATATATATATATATATATATATATATATATAACGAGCTCTATCTCTCTGCTCGAAGAAGAACACAATGCATCATGAGTCTCCTCATTAAAATAAATTACTACACACCGGAATCACATATAACTAGACAACATACTCGCTGAGGTCTATAATACCATGAAAATGTTCATATATTCATCTATCTGGGCCCAACCCTATTTCAAGTGGCGTTGCACAAAATAAATATTTCTCCTCCCGGAGTGTCCGGCACGATAGTCATATCACTACTTTTTTACTATCGTTTAACCATACGATAATTAATCACTTCACATTACCATAATAAACTTTACTAAAGCTGACTCAATGCAGTGGTAAATTATAACAACAAAACATATTCTTAGGGCCCACTCGATTCACTCACGGGCAGGGTAGCATTAAAATGCCCTGCTAACAACGAGAGATACGTTTGTAACAAGACTGTTAAAAAGTACAGGTCCCCACTCAACTCGACTCGCACATGAATTTTAGAGTCTCCAATTTACATACCAGTTGTGACACACCCGTGTCACTAGAATTAATCTTTTACTCACAAGGAAGATGCAAAACCTCACCAGTCTCGCCAAATTACAGGGTCTCAGCACGTGGCTGCCATCACGACCCATGAACATCTGCAATCATTATACATCTTAGGATTTCATCCTATAGTTATCCCCTCTCATTATGGACAATTTATTCCATCATGTGGGTTTCACCCCCATTAGTGAAACGTTGGCCCAAGCTCTCTAGGCCTCAATTATGGCTTTATTGAACTCCCGTTTTCATCTCGGGCCCCATCGACCCTGACATACTGTATGCTACTATTAATGAGGAATCTACTGGTCCTGCCTGAACCCATCACTCTCGGGTTATAAATTTCCTGGGCCTAATTCTCTTGACACTAAATTCCTTTGTTGGAAGTATCACTCCTCTAGTTGTTATGCCTCACTAGCATGATTTACCATTTCTAATCTTTTTGGTATCACTTCTCAATTGTGGACACCTTCAACACTTGTAGTTCTACTTCCTTCACATAGGGAAACTTCATGATCCATTTCCCCATCACTCGTCCCACTGACCATTTTGGAAATGTCCTTCTCTCGGACAGAGTAATCTTAACTTACTGGCTACACTAGCCTTTCGAAACTATGGTTGGCCTCCACAGCCCTGATGGACTTCATCGCCACTTTATAGGAAGTTAATCAACTTAAAATCATGTAACCGAGTTACCTATTGGGTATACACTCATGTAGGGTTCCGCAAACACCGTTAAGTTCAGTTTTGCTTTTTGGCCAGATTCTCTAACCTTTTTGGCTCACTTCTTCTGGAAAGAATGCAATAACTAGTCACCATATAACCTTGACGACATCAACATTAGTCATCCTAGCTGGGTTTCTCATTTATTCTTGTATTCAACTCACGGGTCCTTTATCAACTATATACCCTTTGCATAATTTATGCCCATCTGCCAGGTACGAAGTTCATTATGCAATTGAACCTTTCTCTCACGATTGGTTTATATCTTACCCATTGTGCCAAACATCAAAATTTCACTCGCATTTTGTTACCACGTCGAATGGAAGACCTCATGGCAAAATCATACCCAAATTTCTCTCTAAATTTTAAACACACTTCTTCATATGTGGTGATTTCCTATAATCACTACATGATGCTCCTAAGAGCTATGGATTTTAACTACCAAATTTAATTTGAGTGTCGTCACACCCCACTCTACGCAATTCCCTTCGGATTTTTTGGTGGTCTATTACACTCTCCTTTTCTTCTCCGTATTTTCACCTGTGGGTTTTCAAAAGAGTCCCTGTGATTTCCCCTTATCGACTATGTTAGGTGGTCTTGAAATCATTCCACCATTATCTACGACTGTGTCTTAGGAACCCACTGTTCCCGGGTGATGATTTCATTATCACTTGCTTAAGTAATTCTCATGGTGATTTTTTTCACGATCACTCTTTCCCGATTACTCTATGCCTTCTGTTGGGTTTCTTCTCCTGCAGTTCTTCTTGTGGACCTCACTGGTCGTCCTAAAATGTTCGGTGTTCGAATCACATGGAATTTCATATAATGAGTCACATCTATTATAATTTGAAGGAGAAGAACGTAAGTCGCATATGTAAGGGAACACAACAATCCTATCATAAGGCTCTACATCAAAGAACGATAAGCTAAAACGTAATAAGCCACACAGATCCTAAGGACACTAGAACCTGATGCTCTGATACCACTTGTGACACCCCGCCCAATTAAATATCGGGTGATCAATCCTTTATAAAATTTATAACAGAATGTTCGATTGGTTCATTCTTAGCATCACTGTCGAAAACTTCAATCCAATTAATTACCTAACATTTAATTAAGCTAGTGTCAAAACATTTCCCAATTTAATTTGACCCCAATTTATTCAGTTAATTTCTAAACATTGAATTATAAACCACACATAATAAATAAATGATGATTGAATTAAATACTAAATAATTAAGACTGGATAAAACCTTCCAGTTCAAAGTCACAAACAAAACCAAAATAAGTACTCAATCCAACAGAAAAGAACTACAGAGGAACTAAGCACAATCCCGCTAATGAAGATGGGAGACACATGCCTGAACTAAAGCATCTGAACTAGGAACTGAATAAAATGAGAGAAGCATCTAATCTCAATGACCCGCAACTTCCACAACAGATGCAGCTCGACAAACCATCCAAGTATCTAGAACCGGTGTCCCTGTGGCTAGGCACCTGTACTAATACATATACATATATATATATATATATATATATATATATATATATATATATACATATATATACATATATATATATATATATACATATATATACATATATATATATATATATACATATATATATATATATGTAATACCCGTATTTTTATGACTTTTAATTTTGAGGATTTATTAAATTTAATTTGAGATATTAATTTAATATTAATCTAGAAATCATTTAAATATTTAATAGCATGGTAAGAGTTAGTAATTATTGGAATTTTGTTGTAAATTACTTTATGGGTAAAGTAAGATGTGTAATTGAATTTAGTAAAATTTTCACGAGAATCTAATTTGATAGTTTTGAAGATTTTATCGGGACGCGCCTGTGTTGTGTCGGGATTAAATTCGCATTATTAAAAGTGAATAAATTATAAGTCACCCATATGGTCATTTTGAGTTCGCCAATGTGTTCGGAAGGGTCTAGATAGTCAAATTAATGTACCCGGGGGTTTAGTTTGGGTCTCGGGGCGTTTCTAGGCCTAATTAACACCCCGAGAGGGCATTTTGGACATTTTACATTTTTGGGCATGAAAACCCACGAAATTCCTAAGAGTATATCAGATAATAGGAGTTGTCTTCTAGGGTTAGAACAACCCAAAACCGAAGACAGCCATTGGAAGGGAAGAGGAGAAGCTCTCCAAGGAGTCCAAGGCCAAGAACTCCACAGTTTGCATCACCGTCGACGCCAAACTTTAGATCGCGCAACGAGGATCACAACCACACAAATCTTGTCAACTAATATGAACCAAGAATTCCCAGTCAAGTATCTATCTTGCTCTATTTCAGTTAATGCTTCAATATATTAGTCTAGGGTTGATTAGAACTAGTTTTTGTGAAAGAAAAACGTAGTTTGGAGACTCAAAATTGCATGATGTATAGGTATAAGACTTATTCTGGACTTCAAATTCACATGTAGAGGTTGAACCACGAAATTTCATTAAGTTAGGAGTATAAAATCTGGTAAAAGATGGTAAAAGAATGGGAAGAAACTAAACAAAGAAAATATTAGGGTTCTTAATATTTTTATGGATTTTACCCCTCTTAATTCGTTATACATGATGAAAATTCGCATGCCTTACGTAGAATACCCCTTATTTGAGGATATAACACTTGTAGTATAAATTATTGGGAGTTTGAAAGACAAATATATTGGTTTGGATGATTTTGCAAGAAGAAAACCGTAACTGAAAATTCTGCAGTTCGTTATACCTACTTGATCGATCGATCGAGCACCTGTCATCGATCTATCGGGTCGTCCTGGAAAACTCACATTCCCATTTTTAAATAGGTTGTTCCAACTTAAATGAATAGAAATCCTTGGACATTATTGTTAGAATATTTTGGGGTATAAAGAAGACTAGTAGGACTTTATAAAAATGGAACCTTTAATGTAAGAGGAGATTTACATTTAACGGAGGTGTTTTACACTTAAGGAATAATGAGAACGTGTGTCTAAAGGATGAAATTCGTAAGAAAGTTACGTCGTTATATAAAAAGAGTACCTACTGAAGTTACACTTAGGAAGATAGAATTTCATAATAGTTACGAAGTAAGTTGGTAATAATCCCAAATAATAATAAGAGAGACAAACCGTTATACGGGATAACCTAGTAAGGTGCAATAAGAATAAATATCATAAGTATAGGTCGTGGGTGTTCCAAAATTAGAAATGGAAATGGTAGTATACATATATGACTGTGTTTGTGCATATACTATGTACGTGTAAAAATCATGCCCGCGCTAGTTGCTATCACTGCGGGTACCGCGTTGGGACTGTCTTATCTCGATGTGACCTTTATGGTGGATATTGACGTGTACTCTAGAACCTAGGAATCCTTGGTACAGGCTATCGGATCGATAGCCAGACGGTCCTGAGAGACGTGAGGGTATGTGCTGACCTCTTAGAGACTTGGAACTATGCTTTGCCTCAATTTGTATGTGTTTTGTGTTAATACATTTCAAGAGTGATTTCGAACTAGTATTTTTCTTAGTACGAGTGATACGGGGACTTGATAACAGAGTATGCCAGCACCATAAATTTTATGTGGGGTGTCGATAGTATATATATATTATATGAGTGATTAGTATATATATGTAAATTTGAAATTGGGAAATTATCTACTGTGACTAAGGGTAGGTAAGTAATGAATATTTATTTCAACTTAGATACAAGTGTTTGAAAAGTTTGAGGCAATTCTGACAAACTTTATAATCAAATGAGGTTTATGTGAGAACTTTGCTTTTTTTTTAAAAAAAATTAACTGTCGGATTACTAGAAATTGTCGGCATGAAACCTTGTGAGTAACTTAAGTTCAGCTAAACTGTTGGGAGTAGTAGTGCGGTAGGTGTGCACATTATAAGAGACGTGAGAATTTCTCAAGAGAGTGTCGCACAGTAATATGATTGTTGTATTAGCCGGTAAGAATTTTAAATACTTGCTAAACTAATTTTAAACTGTTTTACAATCGGGCTCTGACCCGTTTCCTATTTTCTCTTCTCTCTTGTATATATATGTACATATTACAGGTGCCCAGCTACAGGGGCGTCTTGCATAGGATCCTTTGTAAGGAACGTGTTGCAGATTAGGTGGGAGTTGCAGGCCTCTAGTTTAGACGACCTCATTATTGATTCCACTTCAAGTTTATTTTATCTAGTTGGGCATGTGTCGCCCTTTCCATTATTCAGTTGGTTTTATCAGAGATTATGCTTCGTTTATTTCCAGTATTTATACTTTGGGATTTTTACTGTCAGGATATTTTTCCTTGAAGTTTTAAAGTTGGAATTATTTAGTTGAATGCTTAAATTGCTTGGGTTATGATTTTGTGACACCCCGCCTAATTAAATACCGGGCGATCACTCCTTTATTAAATTAAATCAAGGTGAACAGTTGGTTCATTATCAGCATCACTGTCGATAAAAATAAATTTTCCAATTTAACACCCTAATTAATTAAGCTAAGTGTCAAAACCATTTTCATACATAACTTTCCAAATTTTATTTAAAGAAAAATTATTTATTTATTTTATTAACAACATTCAAAAAGTAATAATCACACCACATCAATTCTGCAACATAATCCAAATAATTTAAAACATTCGTCAATCGAATGTCAACATACGAAATCTAAAGTCACACATCCAAACTGAATAAATCCCAGAGTAACAGTACTGGAAATAACTGAAATACAAATGTTCAATAACAACGGAATAATGGAAAGAGCTACACATGCCCAACTAAATGAAAGTACTAAGAGTGGATCCGAATGAACGAAGTCGTCTAATCAAGAGACCTGCAACTCCCACCTAAGCTGCAGCGCGTTCCTTCTAAGGGATCCTAAGCAAGACGCCCCTATGGCTGGGCACCTGTGATACATACATATATATACAAGAGAGAGAGAAAAAGAAACGGGTCAGATCCCGATAGTGTGTATGATTTAAAAATTCGTTTAGCAAGTATTTAAATTGATACAGGCCAATGCAACAACATATTAGTGCGACACTCTCTTGAGAAATTCTCGCCTCTCTTCTAATGTGCACTCCTATCGCACTACCCTTCCCAACGGTTTATCCTATCATTTTCGCACTAACCTTCCAAAAAATTTTGCTTATCTTAAATTACTCTTAAGATTTCAAAACCGAACAATATCATTGTTTAAAAAGATACATCCCATTTAGTAGCACAACTCTCGTTTTAGCTTCAATAATTTATAAAGTATCCCAGTGTCATATTATTCTTTTCAACCAAGTATTTACAATTTTAGTCATCCACTATGTCCTACTTACCAAATCACAGTAGGCGGTTCCAAATCTCATAATTTCGTATATATATTAACTACTCGCGTAATATATATATATATATAACGGCACCCCAAATACAACTATGGTGCAGGCATACTCTGCTATCCAATCCCTGTATCGCTCACACTAAGGGATATACAAGTTAGGAATCACTCTCGAACTGTATCAACATATATACATAAACAAGATTTAGGCGAAGCATAGATTCCAAGTCTCTAAGAGGTCAGTACATACCCTCACGTCTCTTAGGACCGTCTGAACTATCATTCCGATAGCCTGTACCAAGGATATCTATCTCCTGGGGTACGACTCAATATCCCCCATATGGCAACACAGGATAAGATCGTCCCAGCGCGGTAACCTCGGGGATAGCAAGTAGCGTGGGCATGGTTTTCACACGTATATAATATATGCATACACAACCATATAAATATACCACTTGTTATCATATCAATATAGATTTCTCTCATCACCCATAATTACAATATTTATCCTTACTTTTCACATTAAGTATTCCTTATAAGGGTTCGTCGCTAACCTTAACTCGAAGGGATTCTCCAACCCATTACGTGACACTCGTGGACCCTATCCTCCCAAGTATAAAATTCAGTAGGTGTCATTATTATGTTCCAACGTAACTCTCTTACGCGCCTCACCCTTTAATACATAAATTTACCAACCCTAAAGTAAATATCCCATAATATACCATTCTCGTCGAATATTAAAGATCCTAACATTTATTCATATTCCCTACTGGTCCTCCATGTCTCCCAAATCATTTTATTAAGAATGCCCAAGAATTATATCACGACAATTTGAATTTAGCTCATTTAAAAAGGGAAATAGGAGTCTGCCAGGAGGGGTCGATCGATCGAGGTTTGGGGCTCGATCGATCGAACCTTCGATCGATCGAAGGGGCTCGATCGATCGATCAAGCAGGTCTGCGAAATCTGCAGAATTGCTGTTACGGGTTTCATCATCTAACTTACACCAAATACATATTTTACAATCCCAAACGTCTCAAAATTTGTATTACTAACATCCTAACATGATATCACACATTTCCTACGTAAATCATGTCAATTTACGTCACTAAACATGGATTAATCATGCCAAAATTCATTTAAAACTCAAGAACCCTCAAAATCTCTAAATCATGGTTCTAATATGTTTTACCCCAGAATTCCTTTCTTAATTACACCAAAATTTCATGGATTATTCTTTTACATCACAAAAGATTTCTAGAATAAGGTTTTAGTCTTTACTACATGCAAATTCCTATCACAATTTGGGTTTTCTTTCAAATATTTCATCCCTAATCATTCCTAAACTAATATGGAAATTACACCAATGAAATAAGAAAGATAAACACTTGCCTGGGATTTTCGAAGTTCTAGTTTGCGGATGATTTTGGTGTGGTTGCGTAGCCCATTGCGCGATCTACGCGTTGGTGGTGGTGGTGGTGGTGGTGCACACGGATGGATTTTGGGACTTGAATTTGCCTTGAGAGCTCTCTCCTTCCTCTCCTATGGCCGTTCTTGTGTTTGTGATTTCTAAACCTAGATGACTAACCTAAATGGCTGATATAGATTACTGATTTTCGTGGGTTTAATTACCCATAATTGCGAAATGTCCAAAACGCCCTCCCGGGGTACTAATTAGGCCTAAAAACGCCCCGAGACCCAAACTAAACCCCCGGTTACACTTTTCTGACTATCTTGACCCTTCTGGACGTGTTGGCGCACTCAAAACGACCATACGAACAACTTACAAAATATTCATTTTTTATTTATCAATATTTAGTCCTGACGCAACACAGGCGCGTCCCGACTCAAATTTCCAAAATCGTCATTTTATTCACTCATGACATTCAATATAACCAATATTACATATTACATTGCTCATTAGTAATATTCAACAAATTTCCCATAATTACTAACTCTCGTCACGTTTATAATTATAACATAATTAATTTCCGATATTTTTATTAAATAATTAACTCACATTAAATTTAATAAATACCCAAATTAATATAGCCTGAAAATACGGGGTATTACATACTTCCCCCCTAATAACGGAATTTTGTCCTAAAATTCAGAAAATAAGGCATACCTGGTAAGAACAAGTACGGATATCTCTCGCGCATATCTGCCTCGCGCTCCCAAGTGGATTCCTCCACATTATGGTGCTCCCACTGGACTCGCACAAGTGGAACTATCTTCGACCTCAATCTCCTCTCGCTAAAGTCTAGTATAGCCACCGGTCTCTCCTCGTAAGAGCTATCAGGCTGTAAGTCGATCTCATCTATCGCAATGTGAGTATGGGCCATATCATCCCGAAGATACCGTCTCAACGACGAGATGTGAAATACATCGTGAATGCGATGTAAATGCTCTGGCAGTCCCAACCTGTATGCAACCGACCCAATCATCTCGATGATGGGAAATGGTCCCACGTACCTCGGAGCCAACTTCCCCTTCTTCCCGAACCTCATGACTCCCTTCATAGGAGATACACGCAATAACACTTGGTCCCCCACACTAAACTCTCGGAAGAAACGTTTCGCATCGGCGTAGCTCTTCTGCCTGTCCTGGGCTACTCGAATGCGACTCCTAATCATCTCAATCCTCGTGGATGTCTCCTGAATCACCTATGGTCCTAGCAACTTGTTATCCCCCACTTCGAGCCAACAAGCTGGGGAACGACAAGGCCTGCCATACAAAGCCTCAAATGAAGCCATGCCAATCGTGAACTGATACGAGTTATTATAAGCAAACTCTACCAGTGGAAGGTGTGGCTCCCAACCTCCTCCAAAATCAAGGACACACATGCGTAGCATATCCTCTAACATCTGATCAGTACGCTCTGTCTGTCCATCTGTCTGTGGGTGATAAGCTGAACTCAACCTCAACTCAGTACCCATAGCCTCCTGAAAGCTTTCCCAGAAATGTGACACGAAAATCTTGTCTCTATCTGACACAATATTCAGGGGCACCCCGTGTAATCTGACGATCTCGGCAATAAACAACTGAGCATACTGACCCGTGGTATAATCTATCCGCACCGGTAGAAAATGAGCCACTTTGGTCAAACGGTCTACAATCACTCAAATAGAGTCATGGCCCCGCTGTGATGTAGGCAACCCTGTACTAAAATCCATGGAAATGCTCTCCCACTTCCACGTGGGTACTTCTAATGGCTGAAGCAACCCTGACGGTTTCTGATGGTCCACCTTCACTAGCTGGCAGGTAGAACACTTGGACACGAACTCAGCAATGTCCTTCTTCATCCCACTCCATCAGTATTGTATCCTCATATCCTGGTACATCTTATCCCCTCCAGGATGCACCGCAAACCGGGACCCGTGAGATTGGGTCATCACTGCATGACGTAATTCATCCCCTTCAGGAACTACTAACCTCCCATTAAATCGTAAACCTCCATCGAAACTAACAGAATAGGACTCAGCACCCTCGGCTAGAAGTCGCACAATCTGCTCCTGGCAAAACGGGTATGTGGTCTGTGCCTGTATCACCCTCATAACAATCTCGAGTGTGACTGTCATTGCAGATATAAAGGAACGGGCTACTGCGTCCTGGTGGCCTAACTCCTTCCACTTCGCTTTCCAGACATTCGCTACCTCATTTATCGGTCTACGGCTCAACGCATCAGCAACTACGTTGGCCTTCCCCGGATGATACTATATGTCAAACTGATAGTCCTTCACAAACTCTAACCATCTGCGCTGTCGCATATTCAGCTCTCGCTAAGTGAATAGGTACTGCAGTGACTTGTGGTCTGTGAACAAGCGGAATTTCTCCCCCAGTAAGTAGTGCCTCCATATCCTCAATGCAAAAACGGCCGCTGCTAACTCCAGGTCGTGGGTGGGGTAATTCTTCTCATGCGGCTTAAGCTTGCGGGAGGCAAAAGCTATAGCCTTCTCCTCCTTCTGAAGTACTCCCCTAAGTCCCCGTAAAGACGCATCGGTGTAAACCAGGTACTCCACACCTGGCTTTGGTAATGCAAGGACTGGTGCTGAAGTAAGCTTGTCTTTCAGCTCGTCGAAAGCCAACTGAAAAGCATCATCCCAAACATACGGTACTCCTTTGCGAGTCAGATTTATCAGTGGACCCGCTATTTTGGAGAATCCTCGAATAAATATCCTGTAGTAACCAGCTAACCCCAAGAAACTACGCACTTCCATCGGTGTCATGGGATGTCCCCACTCCCTCACCGCTGACACTTTACTCGGGTCAACTGCTATCCCCTGTTCAGAAACAACATGCCCCAAGAATTGTACCTCTCGCAACCAGAATCCGCACTTCTCGTACTTAGCATACAACTGATGCTCTCGTAGAGTCTGAAGAACCTGTCTCAAGTGCTCGGCATGCTCCTCCTCGGAGTGTGAATATATCAAGATTTCATCTATGAAAACGATGACAAACTGATCCAAGAACTCTCTGAATACTCAGTTCATCAAGGCCATGAAAACGGTTGGAGCATTTGTGAGTCCGAACGGCATCACCCTAAACTCATAGGACCCATATCTCGTCAAGAAGGCAGTCTTTGAAACATCCTACTCTCTAATACGCAACTGATGGTACCCCGACCTCAGATCTATCTTCGAAAAGAAAGTTTCTCCCCTCAACTGGTCAAACAGATCATCGATTCGAGGCAACGGATACTTATTCCGTATCGTGACCTTGTTCAGCTCCCGGTAGTCCACACACAATCTCAGTGAACCATCTCTCTTCTTTACAAACAAGACTGGAGCGCCCCAAGGTGAGGTACTCCTGTGAATGAAGCCCTGACCTAACAGCTGCTCTATCTGATCTCGTAGCTCTCGCATCTCTGCCGGAGCCATACGGTACGGTGTGCGTGCTATAGGTCTCGTATCTGGCAATAAATATATGACAAAGTCTATCTCACGATTGGGGGGTAGGCCTGGTATCTCCTGAAACACATCGGAATACTCCCTAACAACTGGGATCGAATCCAAGGGAATCATAACCTTCTTAGAGGTATCATCCTCTATGTAATACAAATGAGCGGTCGAACCTCCCTCTGGGCGAGGCATCGCCACTACAAACATCTCTTGCCCCGGAATGGCAAAAACAATGCTCCCACCGAAGTAATCAATCATGGCTCTATAAGCTGTGAGCCAATCCATACCAATAATCACATCATGCTCGTGCATGTTTAAGAATAACATGTCTTGCAGGTAACACCAAACTAACAATCTCTACCCCCACTCCCCGGCATATAAATAAAATAAGTGACCCACTCCCTAGTGGTGAGTCCACACACATCACTGTGCTCTCTGCTGTGGCTAACAACCCTAAGGCCTTCGCAAAATGTGTAGCTATGTTGCCCCCGTATCAAATAAAACTCGACCCATAGTACCATGGATAGGAAACATACCCTCAATCGCGGGTGGTGACTGTGGAGCTGCTGTCTGGTGGACGTTATAGACACGTCCATACTATAATTGCCCCTGTTGCACTGGATCTACTGGAACGGCTGGTAGGGCTGGCACCTGGGCTGGAGCTGGGAGGGAAGGTGGAAAAAAGTGGTCTCTGTGGCTCATTACGGGCACTCTGCTACTGTGGGCCCTCTCTCCCTCTGGATAATCCTGGCGCCTATGGTCGTGCTTACCACACCCAAAACATCGGCCTCTGAAATTTCCTCCCCTCTGTCCCTGCTGACCACGGCCCTGTTGGCCGTTACCTCCCCGCCACTGGCCCTGTTGGCCCTGATTGGCCCTGCTGCTGGCCCTGCTGTCGGTGTTGGCCCTGCTGGCCCTGTTGATTAGGCTGGCCCTGCCTATAGCTCACATATCCCTGCCTAGAATCACCTGAACGGAATCGCTTAGCAGGGTCCCCTTGATGGGAACTCTGCTCGTGCTGACGAGTCTGTCCATGAGATAGTGCCCCACTGGCACTATTACCCCCGGCCCTGCCCTGCTGGCTGGACTCTCCTGCTCTCTTGCTTCCCTGAAGATGGAAGCGGTGATCCTGGAAATGTAGCAACGCGACATTGAGTACATCAGTGAAAGTACTCAGGGATAAATTCCCAATAAGGTGCTGACGGATCCTCCAAGCTAACCCGTCGACAAACAGCATAATCTTCTTGCTCTCAGTAGGTGCCTCATCTGGCACAATGGTGAGAAGTCTCGTGAACTCCTCCTCATACTCCGCTACGATAAGACTCTCCTGCTTCAGATTCAGTAATCTCCGCCTCATCTCAGTCTGCATGGCGGTTGGAAAATACTTGTTGTCAAACCGCTCCCAAAATGACTAAATAGGGATCGTGTCCCTCTCCTCCAAAGTGGTAGTGGACTCCCACCACTGCAAAGCGTTTCCCACCAGCTTAAAGGAAGCCAATAACTGCTCCTGCACGTCGGTGCACTTATACATACGGAGATGTCGCTGGATGCCTTTCTTCCATTGGCTAACTGTGACAATATCGGAGCTACCAGAGAACTCAGGGGGATGCGCTTTCTGAAAAGCATCCCGAACCCTCTCCCATGCAGATGGGAGCTGTGCTGGTACTGGCGCCACTGCCTGAACCTGGGGTGGAGCCTGCTGAACCACCACTAGTGCGGCATTAACCGCCTGAGCAACAATGGTGGCTACTTCATTTGCATTCATTGTGCCTTGTGCCGGAACTGCTGGCTGCTCGGCCTGGGCACGCCTATCCTTCGGAGCACGTCTCGGAGGCATCTGAAACATAAAAATGTTTATTAGTCTACAGTTATTATCAAATCAAATAGCTAAAGACTTAAACGTAAAAGCAAGAGTACAACAATCCTAAAAATAGGGCTCTATAGCAAAAACGTTAAGCTGAAAGCAAAATAAGCCGTACAGATCCTATGGACACTAGAACCTGATACTCTGATACCACCTGTGACACCCCGCCTAATTAAATACCGGGCGATCACTCCTTTATTAAATTAAATCAAGGTGAACAGTTGGTTCATTCTCAGCATCACTGTCGATAAAAATAAATTTTCCAATTTAACACCCTAATTAATTAAGCTAAGTGTCAAAACCATTTTCATACATAACTTTCCAAATTTTATTTAAAGAAAAATTATTTATTTATTTTATTAACAACATTCAAAAAGTAATAATCACACCACATCAATTCTGCAACATAATCCAAATAATTTAAAACATTCGTCAATCGAATGTCAACATACGAAATCTAAAGTCACACATCCAAACTGAATAAATCCCAGAGTAACA
Source organism: Sambucus nigra (assembly GCA_949130495.1). Taxonomy (NCBI): domain Eukaryota; kingdom Viridiplantae; phylum Streptophyta; class Magnoliopsida; order Dipsacales; family Adoxaceae; genus Sambucus; species Sambucus nigra. The sequence continues at coordinate 253,081,292 of OX422215.1, forward strand.
GTACTGGAAATAACTGAAATACAAATGTTCAATAACAACGGAATAATGGAAAGAGCTACACATGCCCAACTAAATGAAAGTACTAAGAGTGGATCCGAATGAACGAAGTCGTCTAATCAAGAGACCTGCAACTCCCACCTAAGCTGCAGCGCGTTCCTTCCAAGGGATCCTAAGCAAGACGCCCCTATGGCTGGGCACCTGTGATACATACATATATATACAAGAGAGAGAGAAAAAGAAACGGGTCAGATCCCGATAGTGTGTATGATTTAAAAATTCGTTTAGCAAGTATTTAAATTCATACAGGCCAATGCAACAACAAATTAGTGCGACACTCTCTTGACAAGTTCTCGCCTCTCTTCTAATGTGCATTCCTATCGCACTACCCTTCCTAACGGTTTATCCTATCATTTTCGCACTAACCTTCCAAAAAAATTAGCTAATCTTAAATTACTCTTAAGATTTCAAAACCGAACCATATCATTGTTTAAAAAGATACTTCCCATTTAGTAGCACAACTCTCGTTTTAGCTTCAATAATTTATAAAGTTTCCCAGTGTCATATAATATTCTTTTCAACCAAGTATTTACAATTTTAGTCATCCACTATGTCCTACTTACCAAATCACAGTAGGCGGTTCCAAATCTCATAATTTCGTATATATATATTAACTACTCGCGTAATATATATATATAACGGCGCCCCAAATACAACTATGGTGCAGGCATACTCTGCTATCCAATCCCCGTATCGCTCACACTAAGGGATATACAAGTTCAGAATCACTCTCGAACTGTATCAACATATATACACAAACAATATTTAGGCGAAGCATAGATTCCAAGTCTCTAAGAGGTCAGTACATACCCTCACGTCTCTTAGGACCGTCTGAACTATCATTCCGATAGCCTGTACCAAGGATATCTATCTCCTAGGGTACAACTCAATATCCCCCATAAGGCAACACATGATAAGATCGTCCCAGCACGATAACCTCAGGGATAGCAAGTAGCGCGGGCATGGTTTTCACACGTATATAATACATGCATACACAACCATATAAATATACCACTTGTTATCATATCAATATAGGTTTCTCTCATCACCCATAATTACAATATTTATCCTTACTTTTCACATTAAGTATTCCTTATAAGGGTTCGTCGCTAACCTTAACTTGAAGGGATTCTCCAACCCATTACGTGACACTCGCGGACCCTATCCTCCCAAGTATAAAATTCAGTAGGTGTCATTATTATGTTCCAACGTAACTCTCTTATGCGCCTCACCCTTTAATACATAAATTTACCAACCCTAAAGTAAACAACATTTATTCATATTCCCTACTGGTCCTCCATGTCTCCCAAATCATTTTATTAAGAATGCCCAAGAATTATATCACGACAATTTGAATTTAGCTCATTTAAAAAGGGAAATAGGAGTCTTCCAGGAGGGGTCGATCGATCGAGGTTTGGGGCTCGATCGATCAAACCTTCGATCGATCGAAGCTCTGGGCTCGATCGATCAAGCAGGTCTGCGAAATCTGCAGAATTGTTGTTACGGGTTTCATCTTCTAACTTACACCAAATCCATATTTTACAATCCCAAACGTCTCAAAATTTGTATTACTAACATCCTAACATGATATCACACATTTCCTACGTAAAGCATGTCAATTTACGTCACTAAACATGGATTAATCATGCCAAAATTCATTTAAAACTCAAGAACCCTCAAAATCTCTAAATCATGGTTCTAATCTGTTTTACCACAGAATTCCTTTCTTAATTACACCAAAATTTCATGGATTATTCTTTTACATCACAAAAGGTTTCCAGAATAAGGTTTTAGTCTTTACTACATGCAAATTCCTATCACAATTTGGGTTTTCTTTCAAATATTTCATCCCTAATCATTCCTAAACTAATATGGAAATTGCACCAACGAAATAAGCAAGATAAACACTTGCCTGGGATTTTCGATGTTCTAGTTTGCGGATGATTTTGGTGTGGTTGCGTAGCCCGTTGCGCTATCTACGCGTTGGTGGTGGTGGTGGTGCACACGGATGGATTTTGGGCCTTGAATTTGCCTTGAGAGCTCTCTCCTTCCTCTCCTATGGCCGTTCTTGTGTTTGTGATTTCTAACCCTAGCTGACTAACCTAAATGGCTGATATAGATTACTAATTTTCGTGGGTTTAATTACCCATAATTGCGAAATGTCCAAAACGCCCTCCCGGGGTACTAATTAGGCCTAAAAATGCCCCGAGACCCAAACTAAACCCCCGGGTATACTTTTCTGACTATCTTGACCCTTCCGGACGCGTTGGCGCACTCAAAATGACCATACGAATAACTTATAAAATATTCATTTTTATTTATTAATATTTAGTCCTGACGCGGCACAGGCACGTCCCGACTCAAATTTCCAAAATCGTCATTTTATTCACTCGTGACATTCAATATAACCAATATTACATATTACTTTGCTCATTAGTAATATTCAACAAATTTCCCATAATTACTAACTCTCGTCACGTTAATAATTATAACATAATTAATTTCCGGTATTTTTATTAAATAATTAACTCACATTAAATTTAATAGATCCCCAAATTAATATAGCCTGAAAATACGGGGTATTACAGATTTAAGGCCAGTGGAGCCGATTGTGTGGTAAGAAAAAATTGAAAGTTTTTCTTTATCACCACGACTTGAGGGATGGAACAATGATAAGGAGGATTTAAAAGTTCGAGTTCTAGGGTTATTGAGAGTACCCAAGTGTTGTAACCGCGTTCGGAACACAAGGGAAATAAAGAGTTGGGATGATTTTTGCGTGGAGTGTCTGAGAAGATTTTTAATACAAGAGAGAAGACTTGTATTTATTTTGATGTATAAAGCATTAGTGAGTTATTTTAGTTATTGTATTTATTCGAGAGAATTGTTGTACTTATCTGAAGAGATTTGAGATTTAGCGGTTTCTCCTTTGATTATTGTGGGGTTTAGATGCTCTATTCCTTGTATTTTGTTGGATTTGGGTAATTTTATCGTTGAGTAGCTTGCCGTTCGCTCTCCCCGGGCAGTTGGGGTGTTACAAAATATGAGCATCTTGGTTAGCTGATGTTGAAATCGTCCGAGTTGAAGGGATATGGGAATGGTCGTGTGGAATATGTGTTTGTGGGACTAGCATAACGAAGTGGAAGTGATAGAGTGAATTTAAGCATTTCATGAGGGACGATAATCCATACATACGTGTGCGATTAGAATAGCACACCCGAATTTGGTTGGAAGGCTATGGGAAGCCATTTAAAACGGGTATTCCTTGAGAAGGGTAGAATTTAATTATTATGGAGAACACTCGGATAGGAGTTGTTATTAGTCAAGTGTGGGAGCGACTTGCGCATACAAAGAGTAATGATGTTAGTATGGTGTAAATAGTCCAGAAGTACACATTGTGGAGAAAAGTGCACGGGCGTAACTTTCGGTATACGCCAAGGAAAGAAGGGGAGTATTGAGTGTCACTTAATGTGATGCATTTCAAGTAAAATTTAATGTTGAGCGGGGCATAGTAAGGAGTCTCTGCATGCACCACTCATAGATAGAGATCGGTTGGAATAAGAGGATCAATCAGAAAATTTCGGTAAAGTCGACAATTCTTATAATGGAAGACGCCGGTAAAGTCGGTAAAGTTTCTTGGATGGGTGGTTATCTTCAAGATAAGATCAAGGGTCCATACGAACATGTGGAACAAGTCGCCCAAGAAGGAAGCGATTGATATTCTTTTGGGGTGATTTGCAATATTACCTAGTGTTCCTCAGTCTTCCTTTGCAAGGAAAGATCACGCCGGTGCGTGATCCTACACGGTATTATTTTGAATTAGGAGGATTTTTTTTTTATCCCACCTTCAATATGGGATTTATGGAAATAGCGGGGGTAATGTTCCAATTTGAGTAGGATGTATCACCCATAGCCGGGGAATAGGCTCACGGTGATTAACGATTAGTGGAACCGCATGAAAGTAATTTTGAATTCATCGTGATCGTTCCACTCCCGCAACGGTTATAACTAGAAAGTGGAGTATAGTACGGTAATTGGGGGATGATATTACCAAATGGTACGGTTCCGAAGGAGCACGCGCATATGTTTATTGTGAATAAGATGCTTATTGAGGTTTTGATGTTGGAAAAACCTTAACTTTCTCACTCTAACTGTTAAGAGAGAGATAATGATCAAAATTTTGGATTGGTTGAGTTAGTCTGACGACTATGGTAGAATTCCACGACTAGTTTAGGCGAATAAGAATGGCCAGATGTTCGTATGGTTTCTCTCAAAATGAGAGTTTTGTGTTTAGAACTCCGAGCAGTCGTCATGTAGTGAAGTGCAGCCTCCCAATGATATTAAAATAAAGGGAATTAATAATATATAGGCATACCTTATGTGAATGATGTCGTTTAGGAACACAATGTGAAGTGTCTTTAATGAGAATGTTAAACAAGCTTGCTGCGAGACGAGGGCTATAGTAATTGAACTCCTTACTATGTAAATAGTTTGCGTACTGATAAGGTATCCAGATTTGTTTTACCAGGTAGGCCTTATTTTTCAAATTTCGGGACAAAATTCCTTTATTTGGGGGGAAGTATGTAATAACCCGTATTTTTATGACTTTTAATTTTGGGCATTATTAAATTTAATTTGAGATATTAATTTAATATTAATCCAGAAATCATTTAAATATTTACTAGCATGGTAAGAGTTAGTAATTATTGGAATTTTGTTGTAAATTACTTTATGGGTAAAGTAAGATGTGTAATTGAATTTAGTAAAATTATCACGAGAATCTAATTTGATAATTTTGGAAATTTTATCGGGACGCGCCTGTGTCGTGTCGAGATTAAATTCACATTATTAAAAGTGAATAAATTATAAGTCACCCGTATGGTCATTTTGAGTGCGCCAATGTGTCCGGAAGTGTCGAGATAGTCAAAATAATGTACCCGGGGGTTTAGTTTGGGTTTCGGGGCGTTTCTAGGCCTAATTAATACCCCGGGAGGGCATTTTGGACATTTTACACTTTTGGGCATGAAAACCCACGAAATTCCAAAGAGTATATCAGATAATAGGAGTTGTCTTCTAGGGTTAGAACAACCAAAAACCGAAGACGGTCATTGGAAGGGAAGAGGAAAAGCTCTCCAAGGAGTCCAAGGCCAAGAACTCCACAATTTGCACCGCCGTCGCCGCCAAACTTTAGATCGCGCGATGAGGATCGCAACCACACAAATCTTGTCCACTAATCTGAACCAAGAATTCCCACGAAAGTATCTATCTTGATTTATTTCAGTTAATGCTTCAATATATTAGTTTAGGGTTGATTATGACTAGTTTTTGTGAAAGAAAAACCTAGTTTGGAGACTCAAAATTGCATGATGTATAGGTATAAGACTTATTATGGACTTCAAATTCACATGTAGAGGTTGAACCATGAAATTTCGTTAAATTAGGAGTATAAAAACTGGTAAAAGAATGGGAAAAAAGTAAATAAAGAAAATGTTAGGGTTCATTATATTGTTATGGATTTTACCCCTATTAATTCGTTATACATAATGAAAATTCGCATGCCTTACGTAGAATACCACTTATTTGAGGATATAACACTTGTAGTATAAATTATTGGGAGTTTGGAAGAAAAATATATTGGTTTGGATGATTTTGCAAGAAGAAACCCGTAACTGGAAATTCTGCATTTCGTCATACCTGCTTGATCGATCGATCGGCCCAGGAGCATCGATCGATCGACGCATTGATCGATCGAGCACCTGCCATCGATCGATCGACCTGTCCTGGAAAACTCGCATTCCCCTTATTAAATAGGTTGTTCCAAATTTAATGAATATAAATCCTTGGACATTATTGTTAGAATATTTTGGGATACAAAGAAGTCCAGTAGGACTTTATAAAAATGGAACCTTTAATGTAAGAGGAGATTTACATTTAACGGAGGTGTTTTACACTTAAGGTATAATGAGAACGTGTGTCTAAAGGATGAAATTCGTAAGAAAGTTATTTCTTAATATAAAAAGAGTACCTACTGAAGTTACACTTAGGAATATAAGATTTCATAAGAGTTACGAAGTAAGTTGGGAATAATCCCAAATAAGAATAAGAGAGACAAACCGTTATACGGGATAACCTAGTAAGGTGCAATAAGAATAAGTATCATAAGTATAGGCCGTGGGTGTGCCTAAATTAGAAATGGAAATGGTAGTATACATATATGACTGTGTTTGTGCATATACTATGTACGTGTAAAAATCATGCCCGCGCTACTTGATATCACCGAGGTTACCGTTCCGGGACTGTCTTATCTCGATGTGACCTTTATGGGGGATATTGACTTGTACCCTAGAACATAGGAATCCTTGGTACAGGCTATCAGATCGATAGTCAGACGGTCCTAAGAGACGTGAGGGTATGTGCTGACCTCTTAGAGACTTGGAACTATGCTTTGCCTCAATTTGTATTTTTTTTTGTGTTAATACAATTCGAGAGTCCTTCCGAACTAGTATTTCCCTTAGTACGAGTGATACGGGGACTTGATAGCAGAGTATGCCAGCACCATAAATTTTATATGGGGTGCCGATAGTATATATATTATATGAGTGAATAATATATATATAAATTTGAAATTGGGAAATTATCTACTGTGACTAAGGGTAGGTAAGTAATGAATATTTATTTCAACTTAGATACAAGTTTTTGAAAATTTTGAGGCAATACTGAGAAACTTTATAATCAAATGAGGTTTATGTGAGAACTTTGCTTTTAAAAAAAAAATTAACTTTCGGATTACGAGAAATTGTCGTCATGAAACCTTGTGAGTAACTTAAGTTGAGCTAAACTGTTGGGAGTAGTAGTGTGGTAGGTGTGCACATTATAAGAGAGGTGAGAATTTCTCAAGAGAGTGTCGCACACTAATATGATTGTTGCATTAGCCGGTAAGCATTTTAAATACTTGCTAAACTAATTTTAAACTGTTTTACAATCGGGCTCTGACCCATTTCCTATTTTCTCTTCTCTTATATATATATATATATGTATATATTACAAGTGCCCAGCTACAGGGGCATCTTGCATAGGATCCTTTGGAAGGAACGTGCTGCAGCTTAGGTGGAAGTTGCAGGCCTCTTACTTAGACGACCTCGTTATTGATTTCACTTCTTGTTTATTTTATCTAGTTGGGCATGTGTCGCCCTTTCCATTATTCAGTTGGTTTTATCAGAGATTATTCTTCGTTTATTTCCAGTATTTATACTTTGAGATTTTTACTGTCAGGATATTTTCCTTGATGTTTTAAAGTTGGAATTATTTAGTTGAATGCTTAAATTTCTTGGATTATCTTTTTCAGTCTAGTTGTTGTATGATTTTTATACTACGGATTATGAAAGGTTTTAAATATTGGTTTTAAATTAAATTTAGAAATTGATTTCTTAAAATGGTTTTGTCACTTAGCTTAATTATTTAGGGTGTTTAATTTGAAAAGTTATTTTACGACAGTGATGCTAGGAACGAACCAACCGTTCACCTTAGTTATAATTTAATAAAGGACTGATCACCCGATATTTAATTAGGCGGGGTGTCACAATATATAGAAAAGGAGAGAAGAAATACAAGAAATGGGTCAGAGCCGGAGGTGTAAAAATGATTTAGCAACTATTTAAACCTGGTTCTTAAAACAAGTCTTATACGCATGTTAGTTATCGAACTCTCACATAAGTTTCTCACCTCTCATCTATTGTGCATGACTAACATACATATAATCTCCCCCTAGTTATACCACCAGTCTCACTAGTTATAACCCATATTAATACTAACTATGCTCGCTAGTAGTATTCCCGTAACGCCCATACAATACGGGATTCAAATAGATTATCTCACATACTAAGTTTCATTGTTCACCGTTCGAATGGTAAATCTTTTATCCACTAAGATTATTTTATTTCTCATTTTCATTTTATCTACTAGTTTCACAAAGTAGAAAGTTCCACAAGTACACTCATGTATATATATATATATATATATATATATATATATATATATATATATAGTCTCATCATCTAATATATACACACTAACCCTGCACCCTTAGGATAAGACCACTTGGCTCAATGTAATGATTATTACTATTCCCAAGTCTACTAATTTCACACAGTAGAAATATTCACAAGTTCATATATATATATATATATATATATATATATATATATATATATATATATATATACTAATCATGCATCCCTGGGTTAGCACCCATTAATGCACCTATCAATAATAATCCAGCACCCCGGGTTATCACCCATTAGTGCGCCTATCAAGAGAATCCTACATCCCCGGGTTAGCCCCCATAAATGCACATATCAATAATAATTCAGCACCCCCGGGTTATCACCCATTAGTGTGCTTAACAATAATCATCCTGGTACCCCCCGGGTTATCACCCATTTGTACACTTAATCAACAATGTTCTTGCACCACTGAGTTATCACTCATTAGTGCACCTAATAGTAAGATTCTTGCACCCTCGGGTTATCACCCATTAGTACTCTTAACAATAGTATTACATAATAGTCATACACACATCCTATTAGAATTTATAGGTATTTCTCCAACTTACATATATACTTCTCATACGTATTTTAACCTCAACACTACGTATAGTATAAATATTTAGATTACTATCTCTCTCGTAATCTCCAGAGTACATTCTCTCTATATCGAAATAAGTAAAGTATTTATTCTCACATACTTTCCCGAAATTCCGTCTTATTTAAATTTACTATTTGGTAGTTTTTCTCACTCCAATAAATCGGTAAACTAAATGCTGGACTCTAAGAAAATTCCTAAAAATTCCCTCTGTTGCTCGAACCCGATGACATGTCATTCGAACCACAATGACATGTCATTCGAACCATAATGACATGTCGTTCGAACCACTTCCACGTGTCGTTCGAACCACTTCGCGCGAGATCCCCATCTCGTTTGAACCACTTAGTGCGACTTCACATGAGACCCACTGTTTCGTCTTCTTCACCAAATTTTAGAGTTTTCTACCATTTTTGGACCTACAAACCTCTAAGGTTCAACACCCAATGCCTCATCATCAATACCCATCAACCCCTAACAAATTATAAATCATTCCTAACATCCTAGGATCATTAATTCATCATTAAACATCATAATTATTTAAAATCCCGAAATTAATTCATATGAACCCTAGTTTCCAAATTTTTATTTAAAGAACCTAATCAACCCATATTCTTTCATCAATATATAATCCAATTCCGTGCTTAATCCTCTACATACATGAAGGAATTTCAACCACTAATTAACCTAGTCCTTAATCATAATTTAAATATCCAATTTTCACCCAATTAACATGTAAATCATGATTTATTTCACCTATTCTAACATGAGTATGATTATTGCTAAAAAAAAGCAAGTAATAAACACTTGCCTTGAATGTGATGGTCTGATCCGTTGGTGATGTTTGTATATACGCGTTCCTCTCTTCTCGATCTATGCGTTGGTGGTCACGGTTGTGTAAGGTGAGGATAATTTGTCCTTCCTTCTTGGAGTTTGGTTCTCCCTCACACCCTCTATGGTCGTCCTTTCCTTCCTGTGTCTCACAACCCGAAAAGACTTTTCTTGGTGGATAAAATAACTCCCAATTTTCATCCATTAAATAAACCCAAAAATACAATTTACCAAAATGCCCTCTCGGGATGCCGATTAGGCCTAAAATTGCCGCGGGACCCAAACTAAACACCCGGTTATACTTTTTTTACTATCTCGATCCTCCCGGACTCAACGACGCACTCGAAATGACCATTAGAGTTATTACAAATAAATTCTCTTTTTATTCCATTCAATTAGTCTCTTCATGACTCACACACGTGTCGGAATTAAATTACCAAACTGCCGTATTTCTCACTTCTGACAATTTATCAAATGTTATAATTCCATATTACATATCACACAGTAATATTCTATAATTATCAACAATTAGTATTAACCCATGGCACACTAGTTAATAATTATTTAATCCGAATGAATAACAAATTAATTTCTCGCATTTTAATTTAATTAATCCAATAATAATAATTAATCGCATACTTATTCCCATAATAATAATTAATCACATAATTATTTAAATCGTCAAAAATACGGGGTGTTACACCTGCTAGAACCCCAAGAATCACCCTAATATCTCATACAAAAATCGTAGGTCCATACCAAAACAAATATGACTAAAAAAAAACTTGATACAAATACAAAAAAAATGTATACCTAATAGATTGAATCCAAAACTGTTTGAAGATGATAGATCGAATCTGAAAACCTTTGAAGCTAAAAAAAAAATAAAAAAAAAAATTTCTTTAGATGGGGGCTTACTATAACCCTAACCCCAAAAAAATAAAATGAAACACCATTAAATCTCATACAAAAGCCCTAGGTCCAAACAAAAACACATAGATGATGTTACCTGTAAAACCCCAGCAAAAAGAAATGATACCAGTTATTTAATTAAATCCAACCAAAACCAATCAAAACCTAAAACAACACTTAGCTGGTAGCGTGGGAACTCACTACGGGAGGGAAGAGGGCGTGGGTTTTTGAGAAATGAGCTCGAGGGAGAGATAGAGAATGAGAGATACGGGGGCACACCGTGTGTAACTTGTGATTGTGTTACCAAAATGCCCCCATTTTGTATTTCAAAGATAAATTATTATTATTGAGGGCATATTTGTAAAAGAAAAAGATATGCGATCTCAACCATTAAATTATGTAAGGAGGTGGCATCGATCTACACCGTTAAAAATGTACACATTTTAAAAAACCAAGTTACTTTATTTTTTATATATATAGGGGCAGGCTCAAGTGAGGTCTCAACTTGAGGACCATTTTTTTAAAATAGTTAAAAAAAAATTGGGTTGATTTTTTTTTGTGGTTTTTAAACATTTCAGTAAGATCGTAAAAAAAACAGCTCAAAATGCATTTTTTGCTATTTTAAAAAAATTGGTCAAACTTTGTGAGTTTTAAGTTGTTTTTAAGCCGTTAAAAACTGAAAAAGTTTGACTGATTTTTTTAAAATAGCAAGAAAATTCATTTTGAATTGATTTTTTTTTATGATCTTACTGAAATGTTTAAAAACCATAAAAAAAAATCAAGCCAAAAATATTTTTTTTACTATTTTATCAAAAACGGTCCTCAAACTGAGGACCTTAGTTGATCCTCTCTCTCTCTCTCTCTCTCTCTCTCTCTATATATATATATATATATATATATATATATATATGTGTGTGAAATGACACATATTTTTTCCCATAAGATACATTATTTGATCATTCTTAACGTGAAATTAAGAAAATGGACCATACAAAACAAAATTCAAACGCACTATAACATTAAAAATCATAAATAAAACAGAATCATCATCACATGTCCGAACATGTGCATAACGTGTCGGTAACATGTCGGAGTGCGCACAAAATATGTGTTTTGACACGATATGCGACTTGTGACTCCCAGGAGAGTGGCCGTGCTTCATAGGGAATAACCAATTAAAGAATTTTGCAATAGCTAAGTGTGTAACTTGGAAAAAAATAATTATCTAATTTTAGTATATTACCACTAGTTGTGAAGAGTGAGGAAACCTAACCACAATATAAAATTAGTAATTAAAAGGAACATGGCAACAATTTCATAGTGTTCCTTACCCAACAATATATAATTCGAGGTTAACCAAAAATTATAAACATGCACTTTGTTAATTCGCATTTGTTTTATGTACCATGAAAATTTACGACTGAAAACATAAACAAAAATACAGTTATTATTTTTCTCATCTTTAGATCTTTAAAACAATCCAAGATCTCAATTGTATTTAAACTAGTCCGGAATTCATATTTATTTGGTTCCCAATACGTGGAGAACATTCAGTAGATAACAAAAGTTCAAAAGGGAAAAACATATAAAAGTTAATGAATATACTTAAGCTTAGATACTCAAATTTTGCACATCAAAGAATATATACATACATAATCAATTAAAAATATATAAAACTCCAAGGGCCTGTTGCAGAGTCAAGTAAAGTAATTTTGGGTTGGGCACAAACCATTGAAGGGGGTTTAGTGACGGCAACCTCCGAAAAAAATTTAGGGTCATTTTTATGTTTTTACATATATCTAATGAAAAATGTTGTATGCAGTGAAAGTGTGCAACGTAAATTTACCGTATGTGCTTTAAGAGTATTGTACTATGGTGTGGGTTCCGCCAGGGTACAAACCCTTAAAGCGTATTTTCAGTAATTTTGGGAAAAGTGTGTCATTGTTCATATCTAATTGATAATTGGTATTTTTAGACAATCATAACTCAAATAATACAACAATGAATATAATGATAATTTATTACTAAAAAAGACATAAACATACACTGAAATTTTTATAGAAAAGTAAAAAGTTATCAAAATACAAAAAAGTTTAAATAACATGTAAAACTTAATAAAAATACCCATGCTGCTCCAATCTAATCGAAGAAAAAATGTGCAATATATAAATACTCCAACACAACTTGCAAATCCTTAAAAATAAATAAATCAAAACAAATAAACGTTAAGTCATAAAGTAACCATAATTACCTAAACCATTAAATTATAAAAAAACTGTGTAGCCTAAAGACTAAATCATAAATATTTACCATCATACAACTGGTAAGATATAAATTTATTTATTTCTATTTTTCCCCAAGTTTCTTTTGTAATTTTATATTTATCCTAATACAAATTAAATTTTTTTCCAGATTTATGCCCCACCCCTTTACAATCTCGCCAACCATTGTTCACGCCCTAAATTGGATTGAAAATACACCAGAGATATAGGTTTCATCAATTAGAAACCTTTGAACACTACCCTAAGTGTTTAATGGTTTTTCCAATACCAACGAGCTTTTAAGATTGGATGAAATTATTACTAATAAAAAGAGATAAACATACATATACAATTGAAGAAATGCGCTAAATTAAATCTACTTTTAAGACTAAAAATACCTCAATACCGTAAAAAATTAGTAGATAAAATAGAAACAATAAAAAAGTATAAAAAATAGTTCAATCCTCTTTAACCTGTTATGATAAAATAAAAACAAGTTAGTTACGATTAAGAAGAATAAGAGATCTGATTGGTAGATTCTGATTGAGAAGAAGAAGAAGAAGAAGAAGAAGAAGAAGGGAACCCGATTAGGAATATAGCAACGACAGGAAGGGAAAAAAATATAAACACGAGAAAAAAATGAAAAAAAGAGTAGCGGGGCAGAAAATAGCGGGAAGGGAGAGAAAAGAAGGAGTCCGATTTCAATTAAAAAAATAGAAAATAACTAACCGATTTTTTTTTTTTTAAAAATGACTTAAAATCTCGCATTTTTCGTCATTTTTTAATTAAACTATTGGAATTTTTCCAATGTTTTGATAAAAGAGTTTGTACGAAAAGATTATGCTGATGTTTTCTATAAATGTTGCAAAAAAACGTCGAGATAGTTACATATTCTTGTAGTGCTAGATTGTGTCAACAATATTTAATACACATGAACATGTAGAAGATATGCAAATATCCCCCGCATGTGCCTCTAACTAACTCATGATTACCCTCTCACTATGTATTTAAACCGTGTTCTCACCTAGCCTAAATAGGTGACCCGCATGATCCTCTATTTTCTCTTAATTCTAACAACCTATAAATAGAACATACCCCCACCTTTTAGGGGGGCCTAGATTTTACTTACTATTATGCTTCCAAGTTCTAAAGTGAACTTGCGAGCTTTCCTATTGCACTCAACCATGACCTTTTCCCATTAATTCAATACAACATACACTATCTATCTATTATTTTCTCTAGTTGGTATTTTAGTACTTAGATCTACTATCTATTATTTGCTTATAGCTAGTACATTTAAGCTAAGATAATCAGTGTACCAATTTTAGGCAAAACCATCGCTTAATATTTTATACTTGAAGATTTTTTTAAAAATAATTTATTCAATTATAAATTCTTAAATTAAATCCTTACTGATTCCCATTTTAATTGTAAAATTAAATTACCCAATCTCATTATTTTAATCTTTCAAAAATAAAACATGTTTGAACAAAAATAAAAATAAAAGATATAATTTAATTTATAACTAAAATTAATCACCTCATTAAATTTAATTTAAAATGAAAAGTTAAAAATATAGTTTCCAATAAAATCTTGATCTGGACAGGTGGCAAAAATTAAAACCATATTGTCCATAAATTCGGTGTACCTAATTAATTAATTAGTCAACACACCAATTTATGAAAAGATTAATTAAGAAATATAAGTAAGTACAATCACATGCAATTAAATATAGAAAAGGACACAAAGTTCCTTCTATCATGGAATAAAATTCTTTCGAGTAGAGTCCTATAGTATAAAAATTTCGTAAGGAAGAGTCTTTCCAGCATTAGATAGAGGCATTAATGTAATTCAAAACAATACCAACATAGTCTTAACATCCATGATCCTCATTGCCATCAGTGGCCACGCGAAGCCCAACTGCGATCGTGACATGTAACCATGCGGTCACGGGCTGTTCCTCTGTGGTCGTGGACTACGATCCTTGGTTCCTTCTTCTTGGTTCTAGGGTTATCGCTATATTATCACAACTACGTCGTTTTGAAACTCTTATAGCCTTAAGAAATCCATTAATGGACCTCCAATATTGAATAAAAAACTCTAAACCTATGGATCATCCACCTATGTCAAAATCCAATACATAAAAAGGATATTCACACCTAAATGATTTTAACCCTAGATAATCTCCTCCACATACATAAATTGAATTGAATAATTAAAAATCCTAATTATTATAACCGAATCGAAAATAAGAGAAAATTAACTATGGATAAACCATAATAGGATCAATTTATTTAACATGCATTCACGTGACCATGATGCATGGGATATAAATACTTAAACTAAACAAAACCATGTTGGTACAAACAATTCATATCCTTGCACAATTTTTAGCATGCAATCTGAGGGCTTTTGTTGATGGACAATGTGTAATTATTCCCCAAACATGATTAAACTGAAACGTGTTCTTTACAACCACTTGTTGGGGATCGACCTTATTTATTAACCCCATATTTTTATGTAATATATTTAATTGTTTAATTTATTTTTGAATGCTTGATGAGTTGTTATTTCATATGATATTCGGTATATCATTTTATGGTTTGAGATATTAGATATTTGGTATATCAATTTTATTGATACATTACTTTGAGATGTCACATATGTAGTGTTATGTAGTTTAATTTTGTACTATCTAGATGCATATGTTGTTATATGAATGTCCTCATAATAATTTATTAAGTTAAATATTTATGTGAGTTAGTGTTATGGGCAGTTATGGAACAGTCGGGGGTTAGGTTTGGGGGTTTTACTTGTTTAGATTATTCTCTCGGCATCGGGTTCCACCAATTATGAAGTAGGTTCTTATAATACCGACTCAAAACTTAATTAACTAATATTTAATATTTAAGGTATGCATATCGTCCAATTAATAGAAGTTAATGAGATAATTAACATGTAGCGTATGTTCATCTTCGGGTTTGTTAGGATGACATTTAGAAAGTTCAAAATGAGTTAATAATAATGAAAAAATGGTCCATTGGACATTTATATATATTGGTCCATGTTTTAGTCCATTTAGGACTTGTGTTTGGTCTTTTAGGTTTTATCTAACTTAGGGCGTAATCCTAATTTCAAGTTTAATCAATATGTTCAACTAACTAATCAAATCAAAAACACATAACACAAGTTAGTTGGAATGTTAGAAGCTAAGGAAGGAAATATTATTAGGTTTATGTTGTCATAATAATTATATGTTGAAACCTGTAAATATAATCATATAATTTTCTTTTTTATCGTAAAAACATTAATTCATAATTTAAATTAATAAAATTAGGAACCCCGATTTATGTTACTGGTGAACATATGAAATTGGTTAATGAATGATCATATTAACATATGAATCACTATAATATGTGCTAGAAATTCTTTGTTATGAATTATCGATGTTGCAATCTCTAAATGTATGACGTTTATTATTCTAATTATTTGGGATTCGTAGGTTTATTGAATAATTCATATGATGAACATGAACTTAGGGTTAGTTTTATAATTTATGTAATTGAACTCTTAATTATGTTATAAATCTAAAACATAGAGAAAGTTTTTTCTTATACTTATATGAAACTTACATATTGTGTTTATATGCGATTTTATGATATAGGTTATGGGGTCTAAAGATTTTATTGTTATGGTCGTCATAGATCAAAAGAAAAGGAAGAGGACAACACTGAGCCCATCGAATTAATCTGACCCTGTGTCCTTGTCCTATGCGTGTTATTTTAGGGGTTCTAATTCGAGTTATGAATTGGTTTAGGTTTGGGTAGATTATAATAAATTAATGTGAATATAAAGGGAGTAAGTTTGGATGATAATACTTAGTTTAAGAAACTTTAGGTTCGGGTCAAAATTTATAATGTTGGTAAATGTTTAAAAATTATGTAGGTCATAAAATAAACGAGAATATATTTGAAACCCATCGAGCAGGTTTTTTTTATTTTAAATAAGTATTTAAACTGTAGGTTAGGGACGATAAATAAATTTTATAACCTTGAAATTCGGCCTAGAGTTATGTAAACGATTAGTGTTACATGTGCGTTATAATATGAAATAAATGAGACTCTCTTTAAACCCTATTGAGTGGGGTTTGATGCTAAATTACATTGATTGTGTGAATCATACATGGGTTGGGTGTGTACTCATTAGTTACCTACTAGTAGCAATTTAATGTGGAGCATATGATATTGGAGGTGGAATCACAATAATTAAGACAGTCTCTTCTTAGGTCCTATTTACCCCGATCCTATGTGATGAGGTACCCGTATCCCTAGTTAGGACAATGGGGATAGAACCTTTTGTATAACCTTCACTATGGGGTCTTATGTTTAGTGTGATGGCATAGTGATTTCCCTTTGATGTTGTTTTGAAGCTATATGGTTGGGATGTCCTATAGCTATAACTAGTAAGGGGATGAGTGATCCCCGAATCCACGCCAATAGGTCATCGTGATTTCATTCAGGGGTATGTCACCGTAAATGAATTGATATTAGTTGAGTATAGTCATAATTATTCTAGATTGTGTGATTTTCCATTAGCTTGTTCCTTGTGATGATTATACAATTGATGTAAATACATGAAATTAAGACTCGATAATATTGAAATAAAATATACTAGAGATTTATATACATAAATATGACTCGAGAATACTAAAGGATGACTCATGACTATTAAATTATGAGGTTATCAAAAATGTGGGGCATGACCGAGGCGTGGATGCCAAGCCTTAAGCTTTAAAAGCCTAGGCGGGCCTTAGGCGTAAAAAGACGTGAAAAGGCGTTTGGGCCTTTTTAATATATTTAAACTTTTTTTTAACTATAACAAGGTTATTAAAATACTAAAATGGTACATACCTTAAAATATGTCTAAATATGTGCAAACTAAAATTCATTTTTTTAAAAACTAAGGAAAAAAAGAAACAAAAAAAGAAAAAACACACCGTTTTTTACGAGAGGGAGAGAGGTTTGGGATACCATTTGTCTTTTATTTTGCTTTGAATGAGATATTGGTCTGGGTTTTTTTTTAAAAAGTCTTTCAAAGATGATACCTCTTCACCAAAGCATTTTTGTTTTTAAAAAAAAAGTGAGTCTTAAGCCTTTTACCAGGAATAAGGCATAAAAAGCTTAAGGCGGGGAATTTCTCCCAAGCCTCAATCCTAGGAGAGCCTAGGTTCGCCTTTTAGAACACTTTTAATTAAAATAATACTATTAATGGAAGTAAATATTGGTAAAGTAAAAGTAATTTAATTAAAATACTAACTTGGTAAAACTAAAGTAAAGAATACTTAATTAAAGATGGTGTTGTGGAAAAAAAAATGCACTAGATCAAATTTTCTAATCAAAGATAAAATATAATATGTGATAGAATAAACACACAAGAGTAAAAGATTTTTTTAGAGTTGTTAGGCAGTGAAGAAAAGCCTATGTCCACTATTATTGTATTGATTTGAGTTATTACAGA
This sequence comes from Sambucus nigra, assembly GCA_949130495.1. Classification (NCBI taxonomy): domain Eukaryota; kingdom Viridiplantae; phylum Streptophyta; class Magnoliopsida; order Dipsacales; family Adoxaceae; genus Sambucus; species Sambucus nigra. Next base: position 253,099,507 of record OX422215.1, read on the forward strand.
AAACTAAGTACTCTTACTACAAGAAGAATAACCTATAATATGTTCTATATTTCCTTTTATGAAAGGAATACAATGTATTTATGGTGACCCGGAGATCAATGGTTAGAATTCCTTTATATATTCAAGCATTTAGAACCGTACATAATGAATATGATGGTTGATAGTCTTGACCATGTGTGGGAGGACCCTTGGCTATTTCCCAAGTGGTGACTATTTATTTACTTTGATGATTTTCATTCTTTATATTGGTCATCTTGCCTGCCGAGTAACTATCTTTTGGGTCGATTAAGTGGCTTTTGACTAAGATTGTTGCCATGCAAGGTGATAAATGTCCTTCTAATTGGTCTACCTAGATGGATAATCTTGATATTTTTAGTGAAAAGATGGAATATGATTTCTTTAAAGTTGGTCGGCGAAAGCCGACTCGTAGGGCTTGCGAAAATTTTCCATGCCCTAATCACGATGTGGTAGTTTTGTAAATGATTTGAAAGTTAAGGAAGATCCAAACGGTATATCAGTATTTAACTGCCTTAAGTTGTGTAGCCATCAGAACGTCAATCGTCGATACAATTCATCATTACCGGCATTGTTGTTTAGGTAAGCTTTAAGAAATGAGACTTTTTATCTGATTTTTTACACGACAACTATATAAGGTTTTGAACTCTATTTATTCTCTAAGGTTTTCGTCTTTGAGCTTTCTTTTGCCTTCTACCCTTGACTCTGCCATTATTGTCACTGTAAGCTTTTTGCTTCCCTTACTTTTCGATATCTTATCTTTGTTGATGTCATGGTTTACATTGTTCATGGGGACTCTAAACACGAATTTAGATCTGAAAGAAACATACCTGATTGGGTAGATTAAGAAATCCCTATATCACTAGTTGACATTTTATCACTACCAGAGGGTCATTGGATTCCCTCACCATTCATTGTTGAATGTGGTATTACTTTCCCCCCAATCATTTCTTTTTATAGTCTTATTAATATTTTGACGTTGCCCCTACTAGAGTATCCCCCAATATGTGGAGAATAGTGAATGGGAATCATAGGATTAACGAAATGTACAAAACCCACATTGGTATCCATAAGCTGATGTTTTGATATAAATGGGTAACTAAGGAGAATACCTATTACTTGAAAACTAGGTTTGTCAACACACCCTTAGTCGTCAATTTACCCGATTCCAATAATGACTATTTCGATTATGAGGTAATAGCAAAGAATTAACAGCATGCTCCTCTTCAAAGTAAAGAAGTGTATGATGGGCCCTACACCCTCAAGTAGGACATGACATAGGTTTCTCATATTTATTACTGTATTTTTCTTTCTTGCTCATCAACTATTTGATAATGCGTTGACTAATCTTTCTTGTCCTATTTTGTATAGTTGAGAGCAATAAAAAGAGTCCTAAACGATGGGATGTCAATATTCAAGAGCTGAAGTTTCTGTGGACTATCCATCAAAGAATTGGCAAGGAGCACCTTAGGGCATACTCTTCCTTACTGCAATATAAAAGTTAGATTACTTCTTTCGTTGCAAGGCGAACCACTACAGCACCTTTAATTCCCATCAATTTAGAAGAGTAACCAATTCCCACTTCTTTAAATGAGGAGTCCACAAGAACTGAGATGGATTTAGGTACTTCTTCCTCTTTAGAATCATTAGACATGTCGGTTATCCTTACTTCACATGTGGAAAGTATAGGACAGAGGAAAATTCTTGATTTGATGACTGGATAATTATCATTAACTAGAAGAGGGCTACAAAAAAATAGCCAAGGCCGTTAATTCTAAGAGTCCACTGTGACAGAGAAGACATTTAAAATTACTAAAAAAGTAACTTAGGTCATCACTAATGAGGAAATTGATATTGTTGTTCCTCAATACAAGTGGTTGAGAAGGGTCTTTTTGAGAAACAAAATGAGAATAACACTTCCGACCAAAAGTTAGCCGAGAAAATTCATGCTAACATGGATATTGTTGGGTCATCCTCTGTAGCTATTAATTCGAGCTTAGCTAGGAAATTGATAAAGGATGGTACTCACCCAATTGACATGGCAAATGGTTCTTCCTTGCCACGATTAATGTTGGCACAAAATTCTTGCTAAATTTTGGCTTCGGTAACTGTTTTCCCTTTATTCTTTGTCCTCACAGTCTTATTTCTATTCTTTTAACTTGATATTTATCCTTTGTGCAATTTTTGGTGAAATTCAACCTGATAACGGAGAAGGATGATCAATTGAATTATTTTGGAGGAGAATCGGAAGGGTCCTTTGAAGGCATAAGGAAGTCTTTGGAGACTTTAAGAAAAATATTGGAGTCCAAGAAGAAGTCTTGTGAAGAGGAATTACAGATGGTGAATGATAGGGACACCACTATTGAGGAGACATGAAAGACTGTTGAGATCAGTCTAACAGTTGGTGAGGGCAGGTCCAAGGTGTCCGAAGACAAATTGATGAAAAATCAAACTCTTCTCAAGTTTGTTGAGGAGAAGAGTGTAGGTCTGACTGTTGACTTGGCTGCATAGAAGGACAAAAAATAGAAAATATAGGTAGATTCCTTTAACAAAGGTTGGGACAAAGTGTTCTTGATTTCCTCTTCACATATTGATTATGTCAAGAAGAATTCATTCAAGGATGTATAGTCGAAGGCACTCAAGGAAGTCAGAACTACTGCAAACTATGAGTTGTTCCAGAGGCATGATCTGGACAATCCTCCAAACTTGGAGGAATGATAGAATCTTCCATTTAGCCTCTTGAGTTTGCCTTAAATCCAATTAGTGAAGTCTTCCCTTTTTTTGGGTCGCCATTTTAAATTAATGTTCAGTATAAGGAGAAGGTTAAACTCCTTTATTTTTTTCATTTGGTCCTCTGCCTTGTAATGGGATTGCTATTCTATAACACCTCTTCGTTTATCAATGAAAAAATTTCCTTTTGAATAAATGTGTTGTATTTACCATACTTATTCATTTTTTCTTACTTGTATAATCTTCATGAAGTCACACACCTTATATTCTATTTTCTCAACGATCATCCTTGCATTCTTACATTTGTAATTTTAAGCTTAATGCTAGGAAAAAGGCTATAGTTTCAACTGAATCCGACCTGCTTAGGCGGAGTAGAAACCTCCTAAAATCTTGCCATGTTTCTGTATCTGAAGAAGGCTTAGTTGGATTTTTTAGTCCTGATGTGTCCGACCAAGTTAAAGAATCATACATTCATATTCATTGTTTGCTAGATAGGGGTAATAGCGAATAATGCTGCATATTATGATATGGTGTAAAATTTATAAGAAGACCATAAATATTATTTGGCTTCACTCCATGCCTATACTGAAGATAAATATAAATAATTGGGTGAAGGATGGATATTTGAAAAGAAGCTTGAAGAGCATGCCCCCATGAATAGGCAAAAGGAATTCTTATTGAATCGAGAAGTTGAAAAATCTAGGGAGATAGGAAAATAAGAGACTCAAGAATAAGCTAGATAACCTTAACAAATCATCTACAAGTGGTACTGATGAAGGTGCTTCTTTCTTGAAAATTGAGAATGTTAGGTTAGTGGAAGAACTTGAGGCATTGCAGAATACCAAAATTGGGCAAACTTCTAGGCAACAGAGGCATATACGACCAATCATAAATGAGGAAATAACTAGAAAAACTCTAGCCAAAAAGTTGCCCAGCTGAAAGAAAAGAGTCAGGCCATTGCTGACTTGTCTACCCAGCTGGAAGCTAAGGATAAAGGTATCGTCGATAAATCCATCCAGTTTAAAGTCAAGAGTGATGTCATGAAGAAACTTCAACATCTGGTTGAGAGATTAACCTTTCAATTTCATAAGAAACTCTGGGAAGTCTAGATGGAAGGATATAGTGAGGCCCTTATCCATGTTGGGAATCATCTTGCCTTTAGTCACCGTGAAGGTTACAGATGGGGATGGACCACATTGTTGACCTACTAAAATATGACCAAAATAGTGAGTTATGGTTTAGGAATGAACCCAGTTTGCTAGATTGTAACAAGCCTCCATTTAAGTTATACATATTGTGGATCCTTACCGATTCCATTCCCTAGTGTTTAATCACCAAATAGTTGGGAGATTATGGTCTTCATGATGTGCACAAAACAATTCATCCTTTCAACTGATTAATAGGCCGAGTAATAGTAATAGGCAAATGCTGAGGGGTTTTAACTACATCAATTCCCCTTATACCCTGGATGAACCTCATCTTGGGATGGGGAGAGTGTAATAATATAGAATGTTATAAACCTCCTTTGAAATAACTAAAGCATAAGGGAAACATCCAACTAACTAATTCTCTTGTGTTTTGTACTTAATTGATCTTAAATGTAATATCGTGAGTATTTGAATAAAAATATATTAATTTTTATGTGTCAACTTATGATTAGGCAATCAATTAGTCAACTAAGTTATTGTTTAATAATGAATTATTGAACTGTGATTGTAGGGCCATAGATTCTACTAATCCACTTAGATAATAATAGAAATAGTTTTATTGATCCAAGTTTACAATAAGTTATTACTGGCGACCAAGTGTATGAGGAATATGTGTGTGTTCCCATATTTGGGAATGTATACATGTCTTCCTACATTTAACTTAGTCTAGTAAAACTTTTTTTAAACTGTTTGAGTTGTATATGAAGTTTTACAGACTTCTTATTCTTGACCTATTAAAGATGAAGTCGTACATGAAGTAAGTTACTAGTGGCGATATGAGACTTTAAAAATGGAACAGGATGGCGATTCTAGGGTTTTCTTTCTTAATCTAATTTACGCTGCTTCAAAGAAGATTTCATATGGATTCAGAATCTAATCAACACTATGATGATCGTTGGGAGTTCTTAAACCCTGATACTGCCATAAATTCTACGCAAAAAGCTTCAAAAGTACAACAACAAACAAAGTAATTTATCATGTTGAACAAGACAACTGATACTAAGCGTCAAAACTCAACTGTTATTGACCCTTACATGTATGCGAATATATTGAAGAAGGATGAACAGGTATATTCAAAGGTCAATGATTGGCCTATCACTCAACTGTGTGGTAATCTCATGTGAATCAAAATTTGAGAAGAAGAGTATCAAGAATATATTAAAAAAAGTGAATATTTATTAATTGGAAGACACATAGTTAACAGAGGTGATGACCCATTAGCCTTAGGGTTATTAAAAATCCAACTACGAGAATCTTGAAGAATTAAAGGTGATTTCAAGATTATCCCTATGGGCAAAGCCTATTTTACCTAAATATTCCCTTTATTACAGATTCAAAATGCAGTAAGGACTACATGCATAATCAATATCAATCCATGTATCTTCAAACTTATTAATTAGTCTCCTAGATTTGATCCAACATCTCAACGTATAACAAGCGCACTTGTTTAGGTGAAATTTGTAGGACTCAATATTGAATATTGGAGGTTGAGAATCTTACTTGAAATATCTAATGTTTAGGTGATTCAATCAAGATCGGTCAACATACATTAGATAAATCTTATGGTAATTTTGCCCGGGTATTAATTGACATAGAGATTTTTTATCATATGCCTAATCAAGTTTTAACAAGACACAAAAACAACCGTTTTAAAGAAGTTTTGGAATATGGAGGATTACCACCTAGATGTTCCCACTTCAGAATTATAGGCAACATAATCATTGATTGTGGAGTGGTTGAGAGACTACAATTAGATGGAGTTCACATGATGCAACACAATACCACAAATAGAAGAGAATCTTTGAGAGAAAGATCTAATTCAAGTGCCAACACCAATAGGGAGGTTTATAAACCTAAAGGTTGTAACAACCCGCCTAATTAAATATCGGGTGATTAGTCCATTATTTAATTAAATCATAATATCCATTTGCTTCATTCTCAGCATCACTCTCGAAAATAATTTCTTTATTAATCACCTAATAGTTAATTAAGCTAAGTGTCAAAACCTTTTTCCATTTCTAATTTTAATTAAAACCATTCCATGACTTGGAATAATAATATTCAACAACACATCAAAACTGGATTAACTACAACAAGAATAAATATGACTGGAAGAACTCTGAAGTGAAATTATAACATTTACACTAATTAAAACTGATATCCACAATGCTTACATAAATAATTACAACCTCTAGAATCCTGGGCGACATGCCCTAAATGAAGTAGACGCTACAAATGAGTGAATCAACAAAAAGGAAGCATCTAAACAAAATCCACATCTCTGCCAGTAGATATAATCCATCGGAACATCCATAATCTATGTTGGGCATCCCTGCTGCTGGATACCTGATGTACAAGATATAGTTGAGAAGAGAATATGCAAGGAAACGGGTCAGAGGCCGATTTTAAAAGATTTTAAAAATAGCAAGTGCTTAATAATTACAAATAAGAATTTATTATGTACATGTTAGTTTCTTGGGCTCTCTCCTGAGAATTATCTTCTATCATCTAGAGTGCACACCTATTATATCTTATTATCTTCCTAGTTAAGGCTCCCTCCTAACTAGTTTCCATAACATAATTCTAACCCATATAAAAAAAAACGTATGTCTCATAGAATACGTAATATTATTATTCATATTTATTTCTCTATAATACGAACTAGTCTTGTTACAACCTTAAAATTTAAGTGTTCACTTACTTAATTCAATTCAAATTTCATTGTTTACTACTATCTACAATATTACACAGTTGATTAAATCATAGTTTATATTTTTAATCTACAATATCACACAGAATATTACATCTCTATATCTACAATTTTACACAGTATATAACATCACAGTTTATATATATAATATCACACTAATTATATATATACTAATACGGCACCTCCCCATTCATAGATGCGGTGCATGCTTACTTTTCTATCATGTCTTGATACATAATGTAACTGTATAGAGGACTAATGATTCAGTGCCACTCAAGAATCATATAACATAACACAAACGTATTGGAGGCGAGCATACTCCTAAGCCAAATGGTTCACGCACATACCTACGCTCCTATTCAACCGTCGAAACTATCATTACACCAATAGCACGTGTCCAAGGTCCTATGTTCAGGGTACGAATCTAGAATCCCTCCCAATTGGGCGCACAAGGATAAGACTGTCTACAACGCGAAACCTCCACCCCGATAGCAAGCATCGTAGGTATGTCATATATACAAATAATAATATAGGTATTCATCACACCTATATAAATATAACATCCATAAGGCATTCACATAACCATATGATAATTCCCATACGTAGTATTTTTATCTATCAATTCCTACGTATTAAAGATTATGGCTTTACTTCTTTATTTTATATTCCCGACCCTCACTCATTACTCGAAGATTGAATAAGTATTCCTTAACCTAATTCAGTAGGTAAATGTCTCCACCCTACTTGTCCCTATCATCACAACTTTCGAAATTCTATAAATTAAACTTATCTTTAATTAGGTTTAATTCTCGATAACCCTTAATTCATTCTTAATCCTTCATTCTATCTCTTAGGGTTAACCCCACCTATTCCTCAGGTCATACAGGTAATTAATAACTCTCTTACTATTGGTCCCAACCTTAAGTTATCATGTGCCCAATTTAAATCCCAATTAACATAAGTATTGATAATAACTCATTTAATTAACACTCTTTAATTTCCCCTCGTTCAAAAATCCCAAAAATATTTTTTTCGGGTCTTATGTATATCCTACTACCCTTCTCTAAGTCCCATTAAGTTCATTTAATCATCATTAAAGATTCTTCAAAGTTTGGGATTTAATCAATAATAAAATAAAAATATTTCACATGTCCAGAGGGAGTAGATCGATCGGTGATTCTAGTCGATTGATCGATGAGTCGATCAATCGACAATCTTTAGTCGATCGATGGACCAAATATTGCCCAATTTTTTGCATTGTTTTTACTATGGGTTTGATACTTTTTAAGCACAAAAACCTTTATCAAATAATCCTAAACTCGCCAATATTCATTACATATGATAAACCAAAATATATAAATTATTTCTAATCATCAAACCACCTAAAATCATGAAGAAGGTTGGATTTAAAACATACTATTTCCAGAAAACTCATATTTGTATATTTATCCATGAACATCCTATAAACTCCATTTTTTCTTCAGCAAATGATTCACAATTTAATCTCATGATATCCAGATCATATACCTTCACATATGAATAAGTTCTAACGTATCGAAAATGATTTAAACATCATTAACATGAATGAATTTACTCAAATTCCATTTTATTTTCAAGAACTCTAATTTTTTAATTAATCATAAATAAGAATATAAATCCCAGATTTCTTCACAGGATAATATAAAATTCATGGAGTTTATTCTATTCTCAAAAGACATCATTCCTAGATAGTATCCATTTAAAATTATCATAAATTTTTCTTTGTTCATGCAACTTTTCAGAATTTTCCTAACTATCCTAACATGGACAATATAAAAGCTATGATTGCAATAATTAATCAATTGACTTTCGATTGTAGGTCTGATCTGTTGGGGATGATACTCCACTAGTGGTCCTCTCTTTTTCTGGCCAACTTTCGGTAGTGGTGGTGATGGTTCTTGGTGGTGCAAGGTGGTTTTATTTCGGTTTCCTTGAAAAGTCTCTTCTTCTCCCATAGAAAGTCTCTAAATCTCCACTAAACCTTTTCCTCTTATTTTTGGTGAATGAACCTAAACTCTCAAATTCCTTTACTTATAAAATAAACTCAGATTTTCGTTGTTACTATTCACCTCCCTTGTAAAATGACTTAAATACCCCTCGAGGGTGTCCTTTCTGTTCCAATGTGCCCCGAGACCCACATCAAACACCCAAGTAAACTTTTTCGACTATTTGTACCCTCCCATACACTTTGGCGCAGTCAAAACAACCATTCAGATGACATAATAATATTTCACTTTTATTTCATTCAATTATAATCTAGATATGACTCAAATTCGCGTCACGACTTAATTACCATAATTGTCGTACATATAACTCGTGGCAAGTTTATAAAGTCATAATAAATTCTAAATTCATAATCATATATATTACTTTAATAACTAAGTAATATTCAACAAAAATATATTACTTTATTCTCGAGTAATATTTAAATTCGGATTAATTTCCAATTATATCGCAATTAATTCTAATTAATCCCATTTTCAAAGTCATTAAAAATACGGGGTATTACATACTTCCCCCCTTACAGCAGAATTTCATCCCGAAATTTGGAAAATAAAAGTATAGGAGGAAGAATAATTTTGGATAATTATTTCGCATCACATACTTGCGCTCCCAAGTAGACTACTCTGTCCCGCCCATACAGTACGCTATCGAATACCCCTAATAATGAACACCCCACTTATGATCATTTTAACCCCAGGTTACCTTGTCACATAGGTTCCTGTCCAAGCCTTATAGTTTAAGTTTCACTACTTATACTTTATTCTAGATATTCACTATCTAACCTTCTACTATATGCACTTATGTAGGTTAATTGTGCAATATATAGTCTACATAATTTATACTATAAGTTTCAAATCATCTCTACTATTTGCAATAGTGCATGGTTCCAAACTTTTATCCCATAAGTTAGAGAAACAACAAGACTTATCGTACCATACTTCAACTAGCACCATGCCGAACAGTACAATTTTAAGAGTTATAGTACACCAACTTCACTAGTGGAACATATGTCTCTCATCCTCCCTTTAGACTCAAGGTTACAAACATAATTTATCTTCCAACACCAGATTTGTCCCCTTAGTCTGCCCATTATTCTGCGGATGATAGATCATACCTAATCACAACTCGATACCTATGCCTCGTGAAAGTTCTTCCAAAATTGGGAGGGAAAATCACGTCTTAATAGGACATAATATTAAACGGTACCCTATGGAACCTCACTATCTCGGTTATATTAAGATCAAAGAATATTATCTCCTAGTATGATCAGCCCTAATTAGCATAATGTGATCTACTTCAGTCAACTGATCCACTATCACCCATATAATATCGTAACCATCTTCGCGATAAAATCCTTACAAATATTCTCCCAATACTACTTAGAAATCCCTAATGGTTGGATAAACCTTTGCTGGGTTCGAATGGTCCACCTTAATTCCAACAGACAGGTGGCCCGCTACAAGAGGAATCTAGCCAAACATCTCTTCATTTAAATCCTATTACCATAGTCATGTATAGCCTCATACATTTGTTATTCTACTGACTATATCTCTAATCGTCATAAATGATCGGACATTCAAGTTTCGATATCTAAACCTCTATATTTATTTTCCTTATCCCATATCTCCATAATGGGAAAAAATATCTAATTTAATTACCTAGGACGCCCATACACCCTATATTTCTCGCCTTGTGGCTCAAATAAGATATACGCTTTTTGAATCAATTTTTGGTCACTTGGCATACCGATATGGTAGGGGTACACTCAATCACCCCACTAGTCATAACTTAATCACTCTATCAGTGGCATCATTGTTTTATTCATAATATTACTAGAACTAGGTGACTCTTAAATCATAATAGAATTATCAACTCTAATTTTATGTTTGTATATTTAAAATGACTAAGGTACAAACTTATGTACTATCGAACAAACTTCTCTCCCACTCCCGACGTTCTCTAGTTTCATGCGTGGGATGTCTCGCAAAGCGAAATCCAAACAAGGACCCCTGTGATACACAACTACTTAACATAGTCGGTCGCCCATATCTGTAATGGCTCTTAGTCCATAATATGTACCTTCTCATAATTTTTGTATGTTGACATAAAAGTATACTAGTCCATGCTTATATATCCCATAAAACATGTTTCTCTCACTATCCCAAATTCTTGGCGCTATATATAGTGAGCTATTTCTAGATGTTCGACAAAAATATAATCTATCCTGAGTCACATCAGTAAAATAAATTTCTACTCACACACATAACTAAACATTTTGACTAAGGTCTATGATAACATGAAATATAGGCCCATCCCTATTTCAGTTAGCGCTGCATAAGATTAATTTTACCATCCCCGCAGTATCCAACACGATAGTCTTATCACTCAATCTACTATCGTTAAAACATTTGGTAACTTATCACTACATATTACGATAATAAGTTCTATTATGCTACTCAAATCAATAGAAAATTATAATAACAAAATATACTCTTAGGACCCACCCGGTTCACTCACGGGCAACACCAAAAAGTCCCCCTCTCAATGAGAAAAATGTTTGTAACCAGACTATTAAGATTATCGTTTCCATTAACCTCTACTCGCACGTGAATTTAGGGATATATATATATATATATATATATATATATATATAACTGTTGTGACACACTATGTCACTAGAATTAATCCTTTATTCACAAGAATGAAATAAAACTTCATCGGTCTCTCCTCATCGCATAGGGTCGGGTCCTTACATGCACTTCATCTCACGATCACTTGCACCCATTATAGATCTAGGATTTCTTCCTATAGTTGTACCGACCCGTTGTGGACAAATTGTTCACTCTTCCGGTTTACATACCCATTATTGAAACATTGGCCCAGCATATCTAGGCCTTAATTATGGTCTTACTGACCTCCCTTTGTTTTTTCTTCCTGGACTCTGTCGACCTTGAAATACGGTATGCTATAATTACTGAAGACTCCTCTGGTCCTATTTAAACCTACCACTCTTGGGTCATAAATTTTCTGGGTCTAATTCTCTTGACTTAATTACTCCCCTAGAGGTCTCACTCCTCTAGTTGTTATGCCTAATTGGTATGCTTTACTATTCCTAAAATTTGTCGATCTCACTACTTAATGTGGACACATTTAACACTTAGTAGTCTCTCTCTCTACACATAGGGTAATTTTCCTTACTATTTCCTCGTTATTGACCATTTTAACATCCTCCCCATGGACCTATCAATCTTAACTCCCAATTTATATTCTCATTATTCTTTTGTCTCTATGGGTCCTATGGGATACATTGTCGACTACACTAGTCTTCGTTGATTTCATCGCCACTAAGTAGGGGTTTAATCATATTAATTTAAATGGGTCCCCTACTGGGTACACCTTTCGGTGATGTTTCATTAACAATATTGAATTCAATCTTCCCCTTTGGCTAGGTTTCCTAACCTCTCTAGCTCCCCTTCATTTGGAAGCATCATCAAATTTCTTGGTGACGTTAATCCTGTTCATTTTCGTCAGATTTCCACTCACACTAGATTATTTCACTCATGAATCCTTTCACACAATGAACTCTATTTATCCTCTATATACCCCATTCTTCCTAGAGTAAGGAGTTCGTTAAACAAGTTACTTCTCTCTTTCCTACCCATAAGAGATAAGTTTCAAAATTCTATTCATATCCTGATTAAAACATCAAATGAATGATCTCACTATCGAACCATACCTAAAATTCTTATTCCAACTTCACACATGGTCTTTATATGTGATGTCTAACTCTAGTCACTTAAGTTTGTTCTTCCTAGAAAAAAATTACTAGAAAATTTTCAAATCCTGGGTGTTACTACACTTCACCCTTCACAATTTGTCTTTGAGCTTCTTCCTTCACAAGAGTCCTTTCGAGTCCCTCACCTTTCACATACAGTGTTGGGTTAGTTAAGAATAGCACAACCATCAACTATGATGGTGCTTGGGAAACTACAACTCTGTAGCGAATTCCTTAATGTTATTATTCCAAAAAACAATTATGACAGTTTCTATCTCCAACACCATTTTACAATATACTCTATATATTTGGCTGAGTCCTCCTCCCGCTGTCCATCTAATGGATCTTGCTAGTTGTCCTAATGTGTTTGGCGCATGATGCCCGACCAAACTCGTATAAGTACTACATCAGACATACTTCATGGCAGGAGAACATAAGTCCAAATACGAGGAAGAATTCAACATCCTAATAATATGGCTCTATATCAAAGAACGCTACGCTGAAACGTAGTAAGCCGCACGAATCCTAAAGATACTAGAACCTGATGCTTTGATACCACTTGTGAGAACCCATCCAATTAAATATCGGGTGATCAGTCCTTTATTTAATTAAATCAGAATATCGTGTTAGTTCATTCTTAGCATCACTGTCGAAAATAATTTCTTTATTAATCACCTAATAGTTAATTAATATAAGTGTGAAAAACTTTTTCCATTTTTAATTTTAATTAAAACCATTCCACGACACGAAACAATAATATGCAACAACATGTCGCAAATGAATTAACTACAATAAAAATAAATGTGACTCGAATAACTCTCCAGTGAAATTATAACATTTACACTAAATAAAACTTAAATCCACAATGCTTACATAAATAATTACAACCTCTAGAATCCTGGGCGACATGACCTAAATGAAGTAGACACCACAGATGAATGAATCAACAAAAGGAAGCGTTTAAACAAAATCCACATCTTTGCTAGTGGATATAATCCATCGGAACATCCATACTCTATGATGGGCATCCCCGCTGTTGGATACCTGAAGTACAAGATATAGTAGAGAAGAGAATATGCAAGGAAATGGGTCAGAGCCCGATTGTAAGATATTTTAAAAATAACCATTTATTATGTACATGTTAGTTTATCAAGCTCTCTCTTGAGAATTCTCACCTCTCATCTAGAGTGCACACCTATCGTATCTTATTATCTTCCTAGGTAAGGTTCCCTCCTAACTAGTTTCCTTATCATAATTCTAACCCATATAATAAACCCGTGTGTCCCATACCATACGTAATATAATTATTCATATTCATTTGTTTTTAATATTAGTCTTGTTACGACCTTGGAATTAAGTGTTCACTTACTTAATTCAATTCAGATTTCATTAGATACTTCTATCTACAACATTACACAGTAGATTAAATCACAGTTTGTATTTTTAATCTACAATATCACACAGAAGACTATATCTATATATCTATAATTTCACATAGTAAATTACATCACAATTTATATATATAGTATCACACTAATAATATATATACTTATACGGCACCTCCCCAGTCATAGCTGCGGTGCATGCATACTCTGCTATCATGTCCTGATATATAATGTCACTGTATAATGGACTAATGATTCGGGTTCTCTCACGAATCATATAACATAGCACAAACATATTGGAGGCAATCATACTCCCCAGCCAAATGGGTCACGCATATGCCTATGCTCCCATTCAACCGTCAAAACTTTTATTACACCGATAGCACGTGTCTAAGGTCCTATGCTCAGGGTACGAATCTAAAATCCCTACCAATTGGTCACCTAAGGATAGCACCATCAATAACTGAAAACCTCCACCCCGATAGCAAGCAGCGTAGGTATGTCATACATACAGATAATAATATAGGTATTCATCACACCTATATAAGTATAACATCCATAAGGCATTCACATAACCATATGATAATTTCCATACGTAGTATTTTTATCTATCAAATCCTACGTATTAAAGATTATGACTTTCCTTTCTTATTTTATATTCCCGAGCCTCACTCATTACTCGAAGATTAAATAAGTATTCCTTAACCTAATTCAGTAGGTAAATGTCTCGTCTTGTAGTGATACTCTACTAGTGGTCCTCTCTTATTTTTTATGAATGAACCTAAACTCTCAAATTCCTTTACTTATAAAATAAACTCAGATTTCCATAGTTACCATTCATGTCCCTTGTAAAATGACCAAAATACCCCCCGGGGTGTCCTTTCAAGTCCAAAGTGCCCCGAGACCCAAATCAAACACCCAAGTAGACTTTTTTGACTTTTTGAACCCTTCTGGAAACTTTGACGTAGTCAAAATGACCATTCAGATCACATAATAATATTTAACTTTTATTTCATTTAATTATAATCCCGACACGACTCAAATGCATGTCCCAACTTAATTACCATAATTTTCGTACACATAACTTGCGAAAAGTTTATAAAGTCATAATCAATTGTAAATTCCTAATCATATATATTACTTTAATCACTAAGTAATATTCAACATAAATATATTACATTATTCTCGAGTAATATTTAAATCCGGATTAATTTCCAATTATATCACAATTAATTCTAATTAATTCCATTTTAATAGTCATTAAAAATACGGGGTATTACAAAGGTATCATTCATAATTCTCCTTTTAAGGACGATAAGAATGTTGATAGAACGGATTACACCCAAAACATAGATGAGGAAGAAACAAAGGAAGACTCTGATGAAGACAAAATGCCACCTCTGGAACCCATTGATGAAGATCAACCAGAAGATGAAATTGAGATGAATTTTCCAGAAAACACAATTTCAATAGATGATGCTACAACAGAAACACTCTATAACTTCCTTGCAATAGTGATTGTACCTGAGTATCAAGATCAATCCACAGAGAAGAAACTTTCTTCGGCCAACATATTTGAAGAAGAAGTTGTAGAAGAAAGTATAAACTCTCAGTTAAAGGACGAAGGCAAACTTATTGACTATAATCTAGAAAGGGAAATTGAATATGTCACTAATGCTTATATCTGTAATCTTCAAAAATAACCAAAATGAAATTTGAGAAGTGATCCTGATGGTTTTATCCCTGTACTCTCCAATTCACAAAAGAAGAAACTTAAGAGGAAAATTAGGAAAGAATTTTAGTCACAAGGTAGCTATAGCCTGAGGAGTGGTTCCAAAACCCCTATTTGACACCCAAACTTATGACCTTCCATTAAAAAATCATTTACTGTCTATTGTGTACTTGGTTATCATGAATGAAGAGGCACAAGATTTTGTTGCTTGCTCTAATTCCAAAGGTAGGCTATTTTCATTTTTATGGTTGAATTGGAGATATGTTCCACATCCATTGTTTGTGAGCCCTTGATTTATTATAAAGAACTGTACGGGACTATTTTTCATGCTTTCTTCGACTATAAGGTAAGGTTTCTATGTACCCATTCCTTTTTCATGATCCACATGGAAGCATTTTTTTCCATTTTTCTTTTGTTTTTAAAACTTGTGGGGGTTTAGTCCCTCTTCTTTTAAAAAAAAGTTACTAGTGGCGACCAAGTGTGTTAGGAATATATATGTATATTAATGTATTTAACTTAATCGGGTAACATATCTTGTTCTTGACTTGTTAATACGAAGTCATACTTGAATTAATAACTAAGTCGGGCGAGACATGACTTTGGATTAAGCTGTTGGTGCATCTCGAATTTGACAAGTTCAACCTAATTAAGTTCAAGATTTTTTATTGAACTTGAAAGATACTTGTGTTTGGACATAAATTAAAAAGGAATACAATTCGCCAATGCCTTTATTAATTGATAATATTTGTGGAGGTTCTCAGCGTTCCAAGGGTTCTTGAATTCCACCCCACTAAGTGTCTTTAGACAAAAAGTCCCTGGTCAGATTATCGCTGAAATATGATATGGGCCATGCCAGTTGGACTCAAGCTTGTTTCCCTTCTTTACGACTTTCTTGAGGACATAATCATATACCTTTAAGTTGGTTCGCTTGACCCTTTTATGTAAAAGTGAGCAGTCATTCGTTGATATGTATCATTTCTAAGGGCATAATCTTCTCGAACTTCTTCCAACATGTCTAAGTCCAATATTCTCATCAAGTCACTCTAAGGAATCAAAGTTTAGCCCTATGTTAGTTGGTTGACCTAGCTTGGCTGGTACCATAGCTTTTGTCCCAAACGCAAGCATATAAGGTGTTTCTTTAGTTGTTGTCATCGGCGTTATTCTATAAGAACAAAAAATAGAGTGTGATTTATTAATCTAGTTACCTTTAGCAGTATCAAGTTTGTTCTTGAAATCGTTAAGCAAGGTTATTCTATCCACTCTCGTGTTATCATTGCTTTGTGAATGGCCTAGTGTATAATGGAGTTTTTGGATCTTGCACTAAACATAGTGTGCTTCGAATTCATCATTACCGAACTAGGTTCCATGACTAGTAATGAAGGCATAAGGCTTGCCATACCTACATATGACCAGATGATTTGGTATACCTTTTCATAAGGCATCTCTATCAATGGTTCTTCTTCCACCCATTTTGTAAAATAATCAACAACTACCATAAGGTACTTGAACCTGCCTATGGTGGTCGATAGTGAGCTGAACAAGTCAATTCCCTAAATGGTGAAAGGCTAAGGAGAAGTAATAGGTGCTAAAGAAACACTTAGTGCTTTACGGATTACATTAAACTGTTGGCACAAACTTTTTTGCAAAGGCCTTACAGTTTTCCCTTATAATCGTCCAATAATACCCCCTATATGTTGATTCCCTGGACTAATGACCGACCAGCTGAATGAGCTCCATAAGAATCTTCATGCACTTACTTGAACAAACCATCAACTTCCAATCGACGGACACAACATAATAAGGAAACAATAAATTCCCTTTTTTATAAGACTCCTTTATCCAACAGATATTTGGCTGCTTTGTACCAGAGTTTTTTTGCGTCTTTAGGATCATTTGGTAGGTTTCTTTCTTTAATGTATGCTTTGATTGGATCCATATAGGAATGTCATAAATCTACATCACTGAGAACGATCATTTTATCCTCATCTATGTTCCTATTTTCTAACATCTCAATTGGAATTCTTCTCCTGAGTTTTATTCTTATTATTGAAGCTAAGCGAGCAAGTGCGTCATCTCGGACATTAGCTATCCTTAGTATCCTGTTAATTTATACCTCTGGAAATTTGGAAATGACTTCTATTACCTTAGTCAAGTATCTAGTCATAAAGTCTCCCTTGACTCACGAACTAGGAATCACTGTGGGCCACCGCTTGCTCGGTGCCTAATGACTAGGCTAACTATAGTTCTGCTATCAAATTGTCATACTCAACTTAATTATTTTTTTACTTTAATTAAAACCTAAGGGATTATTCAACATCAATATTTTCAGGATTACTGAGTATGATACCCACTCCACTACCATTTACGCATGAAAATCCATCCACATATGATACCCACTCCACTGCCATTTACGCATGAAAATCCATCCACATATAAGTTCCATAATGGAATATCACCCGTAAAGCTTTATGCAAATAGAACTCCATAGGGGAATATCTTCTTGCTTTCTTCCATATACTTCTGATCCATCTCTTGAATGTTGGATGATTCAGGTTGGCTAACTATAACTTTAGATTTCTTTTGAGATGAGCTCTCTTCGAAAGAAGTCTGCTCGGTAGGCAAGTTTAATTGGTCATTAACCTATGGATATGTTAATTCTTCATTGAAATCCTCCAATGCTTGACCTTTTAATGATGACCTTGGTTCATAAATGATGTCGTACTCTCCTAACTCTATTGCCCAATACAACAAACTGCTTGACTTTTTAGGTTTGTGAACTGCTTGCTGAAGAGGTAGATTATTGTACACTACTATGGTGTGCGATTGAAAATAAGGCTTCATTTGCCTGGATGCTTTAATGAGGTATATGCCTAGTTTTTCCAAGCATGGATACCAAATTTTAGCTCCTTTGAATGCTTTGTTGATGTAGTAGATTTATTTTTGAATCCCATTCTATAGCCGAATTAAGGTCGAGCTAACTGCGGACTCAAAAACAACCAAATAAAAGTAAAAAATTTCTCATGAGATTGCTCGGGAAAATAATGGTGGACATCCAAGATACTTATACAATTATTAAAATTCTTCTTCAAATTCTGCATTCCACTCAAAGGTATTTATAATAACCTTAAATAATGGTAAGCACTTATCCGTTGCTCGGGGAACAAATCGATTTAAGTTATCCATCCTACTAGTAAGTTTTTTAACATCCTTTTTGCAGATCGACGATTACATCTCTATCACAGCTTTGATTTTAAAACGATTAGCATCAATTCCTCTCTGGTTTACTATAAAGTTGAGGAACATTCCTTCTTGCACACCGAACATGAAATTGGTTAGATTCAATTTTTTCACTCTGGTCAAAATTCTAATTGAGGTCTTTAATATGACCTGAAGCTTTATTGCTCTTACACATTGGTTATGGTATACAAACACCTCCATGTTGTTCCTAATTTTTTCTTCAAGCACCTTATTGAATAACCTATGGCACATTGCTTCAACATTTTATAGCCCGAATGGCATTACATTGTAGCAATAAGTTCCTTGGTTGGTAATGAAAGAAGTTATTTCTCTGTCCTCTGGTTTCATTTTTATCTTGTTATACCCAAAATATGCATCTATGAAACTCAACAACTCATGTACTGATGTGGCATCCACTGAATAATCAATTATGGGAAAAGGAATGGCAATCCTTATTAATATAATTAAAATCTACACACATTCTCCACTTGTCAATTTTTATTTTAACCATCACAACATTTGACAACCATGTTAGGCATTTGACATCCTCAATGAATTGAGATTTTTGTAGTTTTTCTCCCTCTTCCTGTATGGCTCAGTTTTTCTCACGACTGAACACCTTGCGCCTCTATTTGACCGGCTTGGTATCTTTGTTAATATTGAGCTTATGAAAGAGGAAGTTGGAATCAATACCAAGAATATCCTCGTAACTCCAAGCGAACATGTTTTTTCTCTCCCGTAGGAATGAAATCAATTCTTTTATGAGGTGTGGAGCTAATGTGGAGCCAATTTTGGTGATCCTTTTCGGTTTTTCATTATCCAAAATTATGATTTTAGTAGATTATACTATCTTCCTTTTAACCAAAGTTGTCTCATCTCATCTAATGTATCAACTTATGATTCGCTATTATACTCCAGAGTGTTAACTTGGTAAGTAGTTTTCTTTTTCTTGACATTGATCAAGTCATCCTACTCGCCTAAGGATTAATAATATTCTTGGCCCACCTTTCGATCACCTTTCATGACACTGACCCTAAATTGAATAGGTAACTTTAAAAATTGATGGACTATGGATGGTACAGCTTGAACTTTCTTTAGTCCTACCCATCCGAAGATCACATTGTAAGAAGACTAAAAATTTTTCTCCATAACAAAGAAGCATATATTTTCAATGCGGCTTGCTGGCCAAGTGACAAATAACACTTCCGACTTGAATGTTCCTAAGGGATAAACTTTTCCCCCCGGAAAACCTATCAAGGGTCTGTGGTATTGTTCCAGTTGACTAAGCTTCAGACCTAAGCGATGAAAATACGGGTAAAATATAATATGAGTTAAACTCCCATTGTATATTAATACTCTAGAGATGATGGCATCTTAGATTCTAAACATAACATCTAGTGGGGAAACATGAGGATATAATACTCAAGAGATGATTTTTTAAAATGCCGATGACCAATTTGTCTTTATTTAGTTTCTCGGCACGGTCATCATCGTTCAAATTGATTCGTTGTATATATGAGAAGACTTGTGATTCATTCAGTTAATCCTTCCTTTCTGCAGATTGATCTCCTCCTTCTGCATCTCTCCTTGTAACGACATGACAATCAAATGGACATAAACTTATCGCAGCTACATTAAGTTCTGGTTGCTTCGACATTTTAGTAGGTAGGGATTGCCTTAATACCCATCTTTGTGACTTCACTTCCTATCATCTTTAGGTTTACAAGGATAATTTTACCTTCCTCTTATTTCTCAGCTTTGATGCCGATCAACAAATCTGTTCAACTTTCCTCGGTGAATGAGGGATTCAACTTCATTCTTTAAAGCAATGTAATTATCGGTCTTGTGTCCATGATCCCTATAGAACTCACGATATTTAGATTTACCCCTTCTATTGGGTGGTGCCCTTAACTTCTCGGGCTATATCAAATATTTATTGTGCTTAATTTCATTCGAGATATAGTGGATACTGACCATCAATAGAGTATATGTTTCATACTTTTTGGGCTTAGCATCTTTCTTTCGTTTCTTCTCCTTCTTCTCATGCTTAGTGGAAAGACTTTTCTTTGTAACCATTTCTTCTTAGGCATTCAAAATTTTCACTGCCTTGGACATAAGCATAGTAATAGTTTTGGGAGGATTTTTTCCAAATCACTGTATAACTTATCGGAAAGTAATCCACTCATTAAAGCAATGATGATTATTTTCTCTTCACAATCAATCCCTTATAGCTTTTCGTTGTTAAAATGAGTGATGTATTCTCAAATGGTTTCTCGTGCTAGCTACCTGACACTTAGGAGGTGGGCTACTCTCTTAACTGGCTTGGCCCCAAAATAGAAGTCGTTGTTGAACAGCTCGGCAAGTTGATTGAAATTGATAATTTATCCTCAGGGCAAATTAATATACAATAATTGGGGTGACCCAGTAATAGTGCTTGAAAAAGATCTAAATCTCATTTCATCGGTAGTATAATATACGTTAGAAACATAATGATACTGCTTAATGTGTAAAACTAGGTCAGTTTTACCATCATATTTAGGTGTAACCATTAGGGTTTTGAACTTGGATGGAGTTGGGAAATCGACAATGTCCTAGATGAAGGGAGACCCCTTAAATTTTTTTACTACAATGGGTTCTTTGCCTTATCCATTTCTCCCACTCGATCTTCAAATCTTTGGATAGATCCTTTCCATCAATGATTTCTTGCATTAGATCTATTCATTGCAGTTTGGTCATCCAGTCGCGTGTTTATGCTGAGCTCTCTTCCGAAGAAGTCTTCTAGGCATGAACAATTCATCGAACGATTGATTTGGATCTGATTGATCCTTCACGATGTTTAGTTGGGTGTTCATTGGTTCTATATAACTCCATGTGGATATTGCTATTTAGTTGGGGGTCCCAAATGGTCAAAAGGCAAAGTTATGCTCGATATTTTGAAAATGCTTGGACTTTTGAGAGAAATAGAATAATCTTACTCTGGATGGTATGACCTATCGCATGAAGACCTGGAATAACTATGTCGGCTTTGCCTAGGAGGCGGAGGCAACATTTCTCTCCTCAGAGATGGAGCCATATTTTTCATCAAAAAACATGGAGACCTATATTGCAAGTATTAGTCCACTTGCCTCATGGTATCTCGCATAGCATCTTGTCCCCTATCAATACTGTCTAGGATTCCATTTTGGTCGGCCACTATAGGTGGAGTAGATGGAACAGTAGTATTGACTTCATTTCAGGTACTAATCTCAAGGTCATTCATTTTCATAAAGTAAAGATGTACAAGATAGAGAATGATAATAGATATTCATTCTCACAGATAGAACCAATTTGTTGATGTAAAAAAATGGAATAGATCGAAACTTCTAATCACAAATAAAATATAAAATGTGACGGAATAAACACAGAAGATAAAAAGAGTTTTTAAAGTGGTTTAGCTATGAAAAAAAACCTACATCCACTATTATTGTATTAATTTGAGTACTTACAGAAAGCTAGATACCCTCGCTACAAGAAGAATAACCTAGAATCTATTATATCTTGCCTTTTATGAAAGGAATACAATGTATTTGTAGTGACCCGGAGATCAAGGGTTATAATTCCTTTATACATGCAAGTATTTACACCTGTACATAATTAATATGATGGTTGATAGTCTTGACCACATGTTGGAGGACCCTTGCTTGTTTCTCAAGTGGTGACTATTTATCTATTTTGATGATCTGCATTCTTCATATTAGTCGGCTCTCCCGTCGAGTAACTATCTTCTGGGTAAATTAAGTGGTTTCTGACTAAGACTGTTGCCATGTAAGAAAACAAATGTCCATTTCTAATTAGTCAATTTTGATGGATAATATTGATACTTTTAGTGAAAGGATGGAGTATGATTTCTTCAAAATTGGTCGACAGAAGACGAATTGTAGAGCTTGTGAAAAATTTCCTTGCCTTGATCTTATTGTGGAAGTTTTGTGAATCACTTGAAAGTTAATGAACCACCAAAGGGCATGTCAATATTTTCTTGCCTTTAGAGTCGTGCATCCATCAGAACATCAATTCATCATTCCCTCCAATGTTTTCATGGTAAGCTATAAGAGACGATATTTTTACCATTTTTTGCACCATAAATTTTTAATCTTTAGAAACTCTCTTTATTCTTCATGTTTTTATGTCATTGAACTTTATTTTTCCTTCTACCGCTAACTCTACCCTCATTTACTTTGTAAACTTTCTTCTTCCCTTTCTTTTTGATTTCTTTCGTTGCTGTAATAATGGTTTACATTGTTCATGGGGACTCTATAGATGAATTTAGGTGGAAAACAAACATCCCTGATTGGGTAGATTTAGAAATTAATGTACCACCAGTTGAGGTTTTATCACTACCAAAGGGTCACTTGATTCCCTCACTATCCATAGCTGAATATGGTATTACATTTCCAACAATCATTTTTTTTGGTGTTCTGTCAATTTTTCTACGTCGTCCCTGCTAGAGTAGCCCCCAACAAGTGGATAATCGTGAATGAGATTCATAGGCTTAACCAAATATACGGAACCAACATTGGTATCCTCGAGCTAATGTTTTTGTATAAATGGGTACTAGTGACAATACCTATTACATGAAAACTAGGTTTGTTAAATGAGCCTTAGTATTCTATTTACCAGATTCCAACAAAGACTATTTTAATTATGGGGTAATAGGAAGGAATTGGAAACATGATCCTCTTCAAAGTGGAGAAGTGTACGATGGCCCTAGGTGCCCTCAAGTAGGATATGACATAGGTTGCTGATCTTTATTACTGTATTTTTCTTGCTAACAAACTATTTAATAATGTGTGGACTAATGTTTCTTATCCTCTTTTCTATATTTGAGAGCAAGAAAAAGTGTCTTAAATAAGGGGATGTCAATATTTAAGAGTTGAAGTTTCTGTGGAGTATACATAAAAGAATTGGTGAGGAGCACCCTAGGGACGACTCTTACTTACTACAACATAGAAGTTCAATTACTTATTTTGTTGCTAGGCTAATCATTTCAGCACCTTTAATTCTCATCAATTTAGAAGAGGAACCAATTCCTATTTCTTTGGCTGAGGATTTTTCCATAGTTGAGAAGGATTTAGGTACTTCTTCTTATTTTGAATCATTGGACATCTCGTATATCCCTACTTCACCTTAGGAAAGTATGGGCAAGAGGAAAATTCTTTATTTAATGTTTGGAGCTTTGTCTTCTATTGCCAGGAGGGCTACAGAAAAAACTTCTAAGACCGCTGATGCTAAGAAGTCAATATAATGGAGAAGAAATATAAAATTGTTGAAAAAGTAACTTAGCTCATCACTATTGAGGATATTTCTAGCGTTGTGCCTCAATAAAAGAGGTTGAGAAAAGTTTTTTGTGAGAAACAAACTAAGAAGAACACTGCCAACCAAGAGTTGGTCTAGAAAATTCAAGTTGACATGGTTACTTATGGGTCACCCTTTATAGCTATTAATCCTGGCCTAGCTAGGAACTTGATAAAAAATAATACTTGCCTTACTAATAGGCTAACTATTATTGCCTTGTCACTATTAAAGTTGGCATAAAATGCTTGCAACAATTTGGCTTCGGTAACTCTTTTCCCTCAATTATTTGCCCCTATTATCTTATATCTCTTCTTTTAATCTAATATTTCTCCATTGTATAATTTTTGGTGAACTTCAACCAGATAATGGAGAAGGATGATCAACTACGTTCCTTTAGATGAGATGTCGAAGAGGCCTTTGAATATTTAAGTCAATCTTTGGAAACTTCAAGACAAGCATTGGAGTCTAAGAAAAAGTCTTTGGAAGAGGAATTACATAAGGTCAATAATAGGGATACCATTATTGAGGAAAAATTAAAGACAATTGAGATAGTCTAACAACTCTTGAGGGCAGGTCCAAGGTGGCCGGAGATAAATTGGTGGAAAATCAAACTCTTCTCGAGTCTATCGAGGAGATGGCCGTAGGCCAAAAATAACAAAACAAAGGAAGATTCCTTTGTAAATTGTTAGGAGAAATCATTCTTGTCTAGATCTACACAGATTAGTACCTCAGGATGAAGTCATTTAAGGATGGATGGTCGATGGAACTCAAGGAAGTCGACACTGTTTTATACTTTGAGCATCTAAGAAATCCTCCAAACTTGGAGGAAAGCTTTGATGATGAGTAAGGGTCAGGAGAATCTTTAATTCAGCCTATTGAGACTTCCTTAAAGACAATTAGTGAAACCATTGCTTTTTTCAAGCTGTCTTCTGAAATTAATTTTCAGGATAAGGAGATGGTTTAACTCCTTTGTTTTTCCTTTTCTTCTTATATCTTATAATGGGATCGTTATTCTGTAACATCAATTGTTTTATTAATGAAAACTTTTCCTTTTGACTAAATGTGTTGCATTTACCATATGAATGCCTTCTTTCTTAGTTGTATTATCTTCATGAAGTCATACACATTATATTCTATTTTCCCAGCAATGATCCTCGTATTCTTAAATTTGTAACATTCAATTTGATGTTAGTGAAAAGGAAATATTTTTCGTTGAATTCGACCAGCTCAGGAAAAGGAAAAATCTACTGAAAGTTGGCCATGTTCTTATATCAGAAAGAAGACAGTCGGATTGCTTGGTCCTGATATGTTTGACCAAGTTAAAGAATCATACATTAATATTCATTATTTTCTAGATAGGGAAGTAACGAATAATGTTTCATATTATGAGATGATTGAAGATTTGTAAGAAGACCATACATTTTCTTTGGTTTTGCTCCATGATGATTATGAAGCTAAGCATAAAACATTGAGGGGAGGATTGATCTTTGAGAATAATATTAAAGAGTATGGCTCCATGTATAGGAGAAATGAATTCTTATTAAATCGAAGAGTTAATGAAGCTAGGGAGATAGTCAAATTGCTTGAATAGATAAATAATCAACTCAGAAATGAGCTAGACAACCTGAAGAAATCATGTACCAGTGGTACTGATGACGATGCTTAGTTTTTTGAAACTGCGAATGACAGGTTAGTGGAAGAACTTGAGGCACTGAAGAATATCAAAAGTAGGAAAACCTTCAAGCAACAGAGGGCTATTCGACTAACTATAGATGAGGAAAAAACTAGAAAAACTCTAGCCAACCAAGTTGCCCAGTTGAAAGGAAATAGTCATGCTATTGTTGACTTGTCTATCCAGTTGGATGCTAAGGATAAAGCTATCGTCGATCA
The DNA here is from genome assembly GCA_949130495.1 of Sambucus nigra. NCBI lineage: Eukaryota > Viridiplantae > Streptophyta > Magnoliopsida > Dipsacales > Adoxaceae > Sambucus > Sambucus nigra. Next base: position 253,125,563 of record OX422215.1, read on the forward strand.
ATCCGTCCAGTTGAAAGTCAAGAGTGATGTCCAGATTAAATTTCAACATCAGATTGAGAGATTAACCTTTCAATTTCACAAGCAACCCATGAATGTCTAAATGGAAATATATAATAGGGCCCTTTCACATGTTGATGATCATCTTGCCCAAAGTCACCGTAAAGGTTATAGATGGGGATGGACCAACTTGCTGGCCTTATTGAAATATGACCAAAACACTCAGTTATGGTGTTGGAAAGAATCCAGTTTTTTGAATTATTACAAGCCTCCATTTAAGTTACATATATCGTGGACCCCTATTGATCCCATTCCTAAGTGTTTAATTACCAAATACCTGGGAGATTACGGCCTTCATGATGTGCATAAAATAATTCGTCATCCTCATTTGATGAGTAGATTGAGAAGAAGTAATAGGTAAATGCTGAGGGATTTTAACTACATCAATTCCCTTTATACCCAGGATGACCCTCCTACTGGGATGGAGAGAGTGCAATAAGAGAGAATGCCATAAACATCATTTGAAATAACCAAATCACAAGGGAAACTTCCAGCTCAAATAATTCTCCTGTGTTTTATACTTCACTGATCTTGAATGTAACATCGTTAGTATTTGAGTAAAAATATATATATTATTGTGTTGTTAACTTATGCTTAGTTAATAATTTGGTCGACTATGTTGTAATTTAATAATGAATTATTAAACTGTGATTATAGGTGCATTGATTCTACTAATGAATTTAGAGGAAACTACAAAAAATTTTGTTGATCCGATTTTATCATCAGTTATCAGTGACGACCATGTGTGTGAGGAATATAGGTGTGTATTCCCATATTTAGAAATGAATACATGTCCTCATGCATTTAACTTAGTCGGTAAAACTCATTTTTGACTGTTCGAGTTGTATATGAAGTTTTACAGACTTCTTATTCTTTACCTAAGAAAGACGAAGTCATACATGAAGTAAGTTACTAGTGGTGACCAAGTGTGTTACGAATATATGTGTATATTCCTGTATTTAACTTTGTAGGGTAAGACTTCTTTTTTGGGACTTGTTAATACAAAGTTATACATGAAGTAATAACTTAGTCGGGTGATACACGACTACGCATTTAGTTGTTGGTGCATCTCAAATTTTATAAGTTCAACCTGATAAAGCATGTGTTATTGATCAGCAAGGGATGAAGACCAAGAGACATTATTTTTTTATTGTTTCTGGGGGGATGTATATCATTGTACTCCGAAAAGATAATCGAAAAAAATTAATGGAACTAAATCAAGATTTCTTTCTTGAACTTGAAAGATAGTTGTGTTGGACATAAAGTAAAAAGAAAGATAATATGCCAATGCCTTTATTAATTGATAATATTTGCAAAGGTGTTTGGCGTTCCAAGGGTTCTTGAATTCCTCCCCACTAAGTGTCTCTAGGCAAAAATACCCTGGTCGGATTACCGTTGAAATATGATACGGGCCATGCCAATTGGGTTCAAGCTTGTTGCTTTTCTGGATAACTTTATTGAGGACATAGTTTCCTACCTTTAAGTGGGTCGGCTTGACCTTTTTTTGTTAAAAGCGAGTAGTCCTTTGTTGATATGCAATAGTTTTGAGGGTTCCATATTCTTAAACTTCTTTCAACTTGTGGAAGTCCAATCATGTCATCAAATAACTCTTGTGAGAATCAAAGTTTATCTCTACTTTAGTTAGTAGGCCTAGCTCAGCTAGTTACATGGATTATATCCCAAATACAAGCATATAAGGTGATTCTTCAATTACTATCCTTGGTATTGTTCTACAAGCCCAAAGAAAAATGTGTAATTCATTAATCCAGTTACCCTTTGCAGCGACAAGTCTCTTCTTCGGACCATTAATGAAGGTTTTATTCACCACTTCTTTCTAACCATTGCTTTGTGGATGTCCTGGTGCAGAGTGGAGTTTTTGGATCTTGGACTGAACACAGTATGCTTTGAATTCATTATTATCGAAATGGGTTCCATGGTTAGCAATGAAGGCGTAAGGCATGCCATACTTACATATGATGTTCTTTGAGATGAATTGGTATATCTTTTCATAATGCATCTCTATCACTGACTCTTTTTCCACCCATTTTGTAAAACAATCAATAGCTACCATAAGGTATTTGAACTTGCCCTTGGTGGTCTGCATAGGTGGTCTCCAGTGGTCTGACCAAGTCATTTTTCCAAATGGTGAAAGGCTAAGGAGAAGTAATCGGTGCTAAAATAGCGCTAGGGGCTCTGTGGATTGCAGTAAACCTTTGTCGATTATCACACTTTTTTGCAAAGGCCTTATAATCCGCACTTATAGTCGACAAGTAATATCCCTATGGGTTAATTCACTGAACAAATGGTTGACCAGCTGAATAAGCTAGCTCTATAAGAACCTTCATGCACTTCCTTGATCAAACCATTAACTTCCAGTGGACGGACACAGTGTATTGAGGAAACACTAAATCCCTTTTTGTATAATACTCCTTTATCCAAGACATATTTGGATGCTTTGTATTGGAGCTTTTCTACTTCTTTTTGATCGGTTGGTAGGGTTCCTTCTTTGATGTAAGATTTGATTGGATCCATCCAGGAAGGTCCCAAATCTACGGAAATAAAATCGGTAATTTGATTCTCATTTATGATCCTGTTTTCCAAGATCTCAATTGGAATGCTTCTCTTGAGTTCTATTCTCGTTGTTGAAGCTTTTTGAGCAAATAAGTCAGCTCGGGCGTTACCTATCCTTGTTATCCTGTTCATTTGTATGAATGGAAATTTAGAATTTACTTCCATTACCTTAGTCAAGTATCTAGTTATCAAGTCTCCCTTAACTCCATAAACATGATTCACTTGGTTGATGACCAACTAGGAATCACTGTCGGCCACCACTTACTCGGTGCCCAATGATTGGGATAACTCTAATTTGACTATCAAAGCCTCATACACAACTTCCTTATTTAATGCCTAGAATTGAAACCTAAGGCCATATTCAACATCAATATTGTCATAAGTATTAAGTATGATATATGCTCTACTACCAGTTGCGCATGGAGATCAATCCACATATAAGTTCCACAAAAGGAATATCAACGCGAAATCTTTTTACAGATAGAAGTCCATGGAGGAATATCTTCTTACTTTTTTCCATATTCTTTTGCACCATCTCTTTAGTTCTGGATGATTTAAGTTGGTCGGTTATGATTTTGGGTTGCTTTTGAGCTAATCACTCTTTCAAAGAAGTCTACTTAGCAAGAAAGTTTGATTGGTCGATAACCTTTAGATATGTCAATTCTATAATAAAATCATCCAACACTTAACCTTTTAATGATGACATTGGCTCGTAAATGATGTCTTAATCTCCCAACTTTATTTCCCAATACATCAACCTGCCTAACTTTTTGGGTTTGTGAAGTGATTGCCGAATAGGTAGATCAGTGTACACTACTATGGTGCGCGACTAAAAATAAAGATTCATGTGCCTGGATGCTTCAATAAGGGCTAAGGCTAGTTTTTTGAATCATGGATACTGAATTTTATCTCCTCGGAATGCTTTGTTAGCGTGGTAGACCAATTTTAAATCCCAATCTTCAGCCGAACTAAGTCTGAGCTAACTACGGACTCAGAAACAACCAAATACAAGTAGAATTTTTCTCCCACGATTGGTCGGGACAATAATGGTGGAGATCCCAGATACTTCTTCAATTCTTGAAATCCTTCTTCACACTTTGCATTCCACTCAAAGGTCTTTCTATGCACATTAAAGAATAGTAAACACCTAATTGTTGATCGAGAAACAAACCAGTTTAAGGAAGCCACTCTATCAGTAAGTTTTTAAACATCTTTTTTTAGATCAACGATTGAATCTCTATCAAAGCTTTAATTTTGGTAACATTAGATTCAATTCCTATTTGGTTTACTAAAAAGATGATGAACATTCATTTTTTCACACATAACATGCACTTGGTCGGATTGAATTTCATTTGGTGTTTTTCCAACTCGTCAAAAGTCTGACTGAGGTCCTTGATATGATCCGAAGCTTTATTTCTTTTAGTCAGCATATCATCTACGTACACCTCCATATTTTTCCAATTTTGTTCTTCGAACACCTTATTGATTAATCACTGCTATGTGGCTCCAGCATTTTTAAGCTCGAAGGGCATTACGTTATATCAATAAGTATCTCGGTTGGTAGTGAAATAAATTCTTTCTCTATCCTCAAGTTTCATTTTGAGCTCGTTAAACCTCAAATATGCATCCCTGAAACTCGACAACTCATGTCCTGATGGGTAATCCACCAACTGAGCAATTATGTGCAAAGGAAAATGGTCCTTTGGGCAATCCTTATTAAGATCAATAAAATTTACCCACATTATCCACTTATCATTTTTATTTTTAACCATCACTAAATTTGCCAACCATGTTGGGTATTTAACATCCTCAATAAATTAGGCTTTTTGTAGTTTTTTTACCTCTTCCTGTATGGCTTGGTTTTTCTCAGGATGGTACACCATGCGCCTCTGTTTGATTGGTTGGGCATCTTTGTTCATACTGAACTCATAACAGAGGAAGTTATGATCAATCCCAGACATATCCTTATGACTCCAAGAGAACACGTTACTTCGCTCCCTTAGAAGGAAATCAATTCTTGTTTGAGGTGTGTATCCATTATCGAGCTAAATGAGGTGATCCTTTTCGGTCTTTCATCATCCAAAATTATGCTTTTAGTAGATTCTATTACTTGCCCTTTTACCAACTCTGTATCATCTCTGGGATCTAATGTATCAACTTCTGATTCGCTATTACGCTCCAGAGTGTCAACTTTGTAAGTAGTTGTATTTTTCTTCACATTGACCATGTCATCCTGCTCGGATGAGAGTAATAACATTCTATGGCCACCATTTGATCACCTTTCATGACACCAACCCCAAAGTACGTAGGGAACTTCAAACATTGTTGGACTGTGGATAGTACAACTTCAAATTTCATTAGTCCCACCCTACAGAAGATCGCATTATAAGTAGGCTGAATTTTCTTATCCATAATAAAGAAGAGTATCTTTTCGATGCGTCTTGCTAGCCAAATGCCAAATAACACTTCCAACTTGATTGTTCCTACGGGATAACTTTTTCCCCTAAAAAACCTATCAAGGGTCTGTTGTATGGTTCTAGTTGACTAAGCTTTCATCCTAAGTTATGAAAAGAGGGGCAAAATATAATATCAGCTGAACTTCCATTGTCTACCAAGACCCTGGAGATGATGGCATCCTGAATTATAAACTTAACAACCACTCGGTCATCACAAGGATGCAATACTCCATAGATATCATTTTTGGAAATGTCGATGACCAATTTGTCTTTGTTTACTTTCATGGGACGATTATCATCATTCCGATTGATTTGTTGTGTGTAGGAGCATGCTTGTGCTTTGTTCAGCTAGGTCTTCCTTTTGTATAGTTTTATCTCCTCCTCCTGCATCTCCACCTGTAATGATATGACAATCAAAGGAACCGAAACTTATCATAGCTACCTCATGTTCTGGTTGCTTCGACTTTTTTGGCTGCTCGAGATCGTCTTTATAACAATCTTCATGACTTCGCTTCCTATTATCTCTAGGTTTATAAGCAAAGTTTGACCACCCTCTTGTTTCTCGGCTTTGATGCCGATCAATAAATTTGTTCAGCTTTCCTCGATGAATGAGGGTGTGACACCCCGCCTAATTAAATACCCCTTTATTAAATTAAATCAAGGTGAACAGTTGGCTCATTCTCAGCATCACTGTCGATAAAAATAAATTTTCCAATTTAACACCCTAAATAATTAAGCTAAGTGCCAAAACCATTTTCATACATACTTTCCAAATTTTAATTTAAGAAAAAGATTTATTTATTTAAAAACAACATTTCTACAATTAAGAATCACATCACAGTATATAATTACGTATAAGGTTTCATTCCTAACCTTAACTCGGAGGGTTTTTCTCACTTATTACCTAACACTCGTGGATTATGTCCCCGCAAATCTGAAATTCAGTAAGTGACTTTATTAGATTCCAACGTAACTCTCTTACGCACCTCACCCTTTAAATTCATAAATCTAACAACCTAAGGTAAATATCCCATAAATATCATTCTCGTGGAATATTAAAGGTTCCAACATTATTACATATACCCTACTGGTCCTCAATGTCTCCCAAATCATTTTATTTAGAATGCCCAAAAATTATTTCACGATAAACTTAATTTAACTAATTAAACAAGGGAAATAGGAGTCTTCCAGGAGGGGTCGATCGATCGAAGCTTGGGGCTCGATCGATCGAACCTTCGATCGATCGATGCTCTAGGCTCGATCGATCGATCAAGCAGGTCTGGGCAAAATTCTGCAGAATGCAGTTACGGGATTCATCAAACTTCTTCATCCAAAACTATGTTTTTCCATTCTAATCATCCCAAAAATCCTACTATCATCATCATAACATTATACCAGGTGTTTATAAGGTAAAGCATGTGTATAACTATCATTAAACATGGATTTTCAACCTAAAATCATGTCCAATTATCAAGAACCCTAGAATTTACTTAAACAGATTTCTAATGAATCTTTCTCCAATATTTCTTTATTATGATCACCCAATTTCGTGGATTATCACCTCTACATGGCAAGGGTTTCCAGAATCAACATATACATCAATACTACATGGGTTCTCCTATCAAAAATGGGGTTTTCTTCCATAGTTTTTATCACAATTCATTCCTAAACTAACATGAAGATTGCATCAACGAAAATAGCAAGTTTAAACACTTGCCTGGGATTTTGGTATGCAGATTCAAGGCTGATTTTGGTATGGATGCGCTCCTCGACTCGTGATCTACGCGGTGGTGGTGGTGGCGGTGCAAATCGACGGCTTTTTGGCCTTGGATTTGCCTTGGAGCTCTCTCCTCTCTTCTCCAATGGCCGTCACTTGATTTGTGAATGTTCTAACCCTAAGAGGCTGACCTAATGGCTGATATAGGTTGGCTGAAATTCGTGGGTTTAATTACCCACTTATGTAAAATGACTAAAATGCCCTCCCGGGGCACCAATTAGGCCTAAAAACGCCTCGAGACCCAAACTAAACCCCCGGGTATACTTTTCTGACTATCTCGATCCTTCCGGACGCGTTGGCGCACTCAAAATGACCATACAAACATCTTATAAAATATTTACTTTTTATTTAACAAAATTAGTCCTGACGTGACACGGGCACGTCCCGACTTAAATTTTCGGAATAGTCATTTAATTTACTTATGACATTCAATATAACCAATATAATATATTACTATGCTCATTAGTAATATTCAACAAGTTTCCCATAATTACTAACTCTAGTCACGTTAATAATTATTACATAATTAATTTCCGGATTTTTATTAAATAAACCGTCATATTAAATTTAATAAATCCCCAAATTAATATAGCATAAAAATACGGGGTATTACAGAGGGATTCAACCTCTTTCTTTAAAGCAATGTAACTATTGGCCATGTGACCATAATTCTTATGGAACTCACAATAATTAGATTTATCCCTCCTGTTGGGTGGTGCCTCAACTTATCGGGCCATCTCAAATCTATATTGTTCTTAATTTCATCCAGGATATGGTGAATACTAACCGTAAATGGAGTATATGCTTCGTACTTTTTGGGCATATCATCTTTCTTTTATTTATGCTCATTCTTTTCAGGCTTAGTGGTGGGACATTGATTCGCAACCATTTTTTCGTCGGCATTCATAATTTTTTCCTACCTTGGCTGTGAACTCAGGCATAGTTTTGGGAGGATCTTTTGCCAAAGCGTAGTATAGCTTCTCCGAAAGTAATCCACTCATTAAAGCAGTGATGGATATTTTCTCTCTATAATCAATAAATTTTAGCTTCTCGTTGTTAAAACGAGTGGTGTATTCTCTGGTGGTTTCTCCTACTCGATGCCTGACACTTAGGAAGTGGGTTACTCTCTTAATTGGTTTGCCCCAAAACATAAGTTGCTAATGAAAAGATCAACAAGTTAATTGAAATTAGAAATTTTTCCTCAAGGCTAAATGTTATACCACATTTCTGCTTAACTAATGGTAGTGCTTGAAAAAACTCTCTCTATTATTTCATCAGGGATAAAATATATGTCAGTTGCTGCCTGATACTACTCAATGTGTAAAACGAGGTCGATTTAACCATCGTATTTAGGGGTAACCACTAGGGTTTTACACTTGGATAGAATTGGGAAATCAACAATGGCCTGGATGAAGGGAGACCCCTTAATAAAAATTCACTGCAATGTGTTCTTTGCCTTAGCCATTTCTCACAGTCTATCCTCTAATCGTTCGACCGATCCTTTCTGTGAAGGATTTTCAGCATTAGATATATTTGAAGTATCTCAATCGTCCTAAAATGTGTTTGTATTGAGCTCTCTTCCTAGGAAGTTTACTCGACATGGATAATTTTTTGGACGTTCTATCTAGAGCCAACTGTGCCTTCACGATGTTCGATAGGGTGTTCATTTCTTATCAATAACTCCATGTGGGGATTCCTTTTTGCTCGGTATCCTAACAATTAAAAGGCAAAGCTCTGCTCAATCTTTCCCAAATGCTTAGCATTTCGGGAGGAAGAGAATGATCATCCTAGAATTTTGTGCATCTGAGCGATCAGCTTACTCCCGAACGATAATACCTATCGCGTGATGACCTAAAAAAATTATGTCAGCTATGCCTAGGACATTGAGGCCAAAAAGACTCTCTTCAGAGACGGAGTCGTATTTTTCATGGAAAAAGTTGAAGACCTCGCTTGCAATGATTGAGCCACTTGCCTCATGGTTTCCTGCAAGTAGGCATACATATGGAATAGTAGTATTTCATTATTTTCTGGTACTACTCTAATGTTCATTCATATTTATTGAATAAAGATGTACAAGATAGATAACAGTAATAAACACACATTCCCATAAACGGCGCCAATCTCTTGATGTCAAAAAATGGACTAGATCTAATTTTCTAATCACAAAAAAATATCATATCCAATGGAATAAACACATAAAAGACAATGACTTTTTAGAGTGGTTCATCTATGAAGCAAAGCCTATCTCCACTATTATTGTATTTATTTGATTGATTATAGATAGCTAGGTATTATTTGTAGACACCCCATTCTATCACCCCCCAAATCTCTCATTAGGTCCCTAGCACCTCCGTTCATCACTACAAACCTAAGTCATACCCTGGGTACTGACTTAGAGGCCATCGGGCACTCCCAGGATCCGTTTGAGCAACACTCAAACTCTTCAGCTCGATCGAGACTGAATGAATATTTAAAGCGAACTGAAACCCCTTTCTAACGGTCTGCCCCATGCGCAATTCTGACTTATGGTATGGACGAATGTCCTATTTTCCCCTTAAACTTGATCAAGAGGCCACTGGACGCTCACGGGCTCCGTCTGACCAAAGTCAACTATCTCGTTCGAGAATGAATGAATCTTCAAAGGGCACTAAAACCCCTTTCCAACAGTCCGCTCTGGGCCCAATTATGACTTACTGTATGGCCGACGGATACATTTTACTTCGAAAGGTCATCGAATGCTTCTAGGCCCCGATTGACCAAAGTCAACTCCCCAAACTAGGTCAAACTATTTGTAATGTCGAAGTTCATATCCTAACCTTTCCAACGGTCTGCCCCATGCGCGATTCTGACTTACCATACAGACAAACGATTTGTTTGCGTCCAATAATCCCCCTTCCAAAAGACCAATGAGCGCTTCTGAGCCACACTTGACCCAAAGAAAAATCCCATACCCGTAAACAGTCGAAGTACTTTCAAAGGTCTTTAAAGTACCTTTCCAGCGATTCATCCCGTGCATAATTTGGATCAACGGTTTGCGTTCTATGACCATTTTTCCGAAGGAACCTGAAACAGACAGCCAAACGGTAGTTCCGAATCTTGCCTATCGGTAGTGTGCCTAAAAACACCTGTTGATTGTCCAGACCAGAGCTATGCCGATCGATAATGCCCTGGGCCTATAAAAAGGAGGGTCTGACCCCATTGCAAAGGGACCCAAGATCTGAAATCCATCACTCTCAGCGAACTCAGAAAACCTCTCTCGAAGTCAGCGTGATTTCCACATCCAAATCCCTTTCTAACAATCAATTTTCATCATCTTTTTCACCTAACTTGGTGAATTAACTACCCTTCATCATCACCAAAGTTCAAGGGGCTGCTCTCCAACATTCGAGATCAAGCTCAAGATCTTCAAGAAGGTCCAACTTTCTCAAATTCTCCTAAATTCGCATTAACTTGTTTTATTACTTAGCACTTTTATCCTCTCCGTCCCACATATCCTAATATACCTTGTTATTTGGTATTATTTCACATCTCCTATTTTTCATATAAATAAAACCCCCCAAAATAAGAAAAAGTGGGTTTGCTCATAAATTCCAAACGTGAATTCTCACACTTTCTCACACTTTTTCTCACAATTAAAACACCTTTTTACACACTAATACATAAGAGAAGTCCTCGATTGTATTTATGGGATAAACCCCACCCCTCGTTTTGTATATAAACTATGTGGAGTTTGATGCCTTTATAGGCTACGTAGGAGTCTTGAAGTAAAACTCGAGACTCGAGTCCCATTTTTTTTCATTTTTCTATTTTCCTAGTTCATTAACTTAATTCTCTTAGATTCTATATATTTACCTATAGATATATTTGCTCTTAGTGGCGTATTATTCCATATGTGTTATCGTTCCATTATAACGATCAACGCAAGGATAATTGTGTAAATCCTATTTTCTAATATTACCTTTTGGAATATTCCTACAGATGACTCGCTTTATCTCTTCGATGATATAAGTCGAGGATTTATATCTCCATTACATATACACATGCACACATACCATGGGAAAATAAAGGAAAATAACAACAAATCCATGAGAGATCGCAAGGGCGGAATGGGTGCCTTACACCTTTCCAATTCGTAACTTAGCCTCCGAACCCTTTTCAAATCATTTTGGTTTCGTATGTATAAGTATCTCTTGATGCTGTCCTTGGGGATGGCTTCACTTTCTTTTGTCTGTTTTGAGTAAAATAGACTGGCGACTCCATCTCTCTACATTACTCACCTAACACATCACCGACAACTACCGAAGCGCTCCCGAGAGAGATGCGTGGGACAAAGATCCTCTAACCATGGATATGACCCCCCCTCTCCCTCCGCAAGGATCGGGGATGGACACAGTGGCGACTCTACTGGGGAATACTTTCGTTATAAGCGCGAGACTCTATTTACATGTGTGTTTTATTTTCTTCTATATCCCCCTATTTGCATTTCCCCGTTTATTATTCATGTGTACCTCATGCTCATGCTTCTATTCACACACTTCTAGAAGACTCTCCATGTACACTTCACAACACGTGCACCTAAGATCATGTGTATCCACATGTTGCACGCATCAACCATCCATACTAGGTATACCATCGGTACTTATACTTTGTTCCCTATTTGGCATGATCAAGAAAGATAGTCTCATCATAAGATACTACTAAGAGAATCATGCATGATTCACACGACATCACAAAAGATCATTGTTATTTACCAAATTTTGTTCACTAGTTGGAGGATCACTTCGTGATGGGTGCTGGTTCAGCAGGGCGCAGTTAGCTTATGCGATATGACTCTCACCTTCCATTTTCCAAGTACCTTTGATGTTTATCGAACGGTTCCCCCATATTTTATCGCTTGATCAAAGTCATGAAGGGAGGTATATCAGGGGAACTCATTCACGTACGTTGAGTATATCGAATTCTCTCTCACACGTACCATCCCCACGAGGTATCTAGTGAGGCAAATTACGTACACTCAGGTATATCAAATGGCTTGTCCCCACGTACCGATTGGCCTTAAAAGAAAGACGTATATCGTGGAAGACACGCCAAAGGGGGGAACCCTTTCCAATTTACCCAACCAACTGCATACCCACATATAGGTGTCAAGCCTAATACACACATGTTAGATTGTTGGTTTCGACCCAAAACTCTATCGAAATTCTAGCTTGGCCTGCCGCACAAATTTTCACGCATTTTTAAAATGGGACCCTTTCCGTGAGCCTAGTCATAAGTCCAACCATAGTTTTGCATACGTTATAAACCCAAATTTTCCAGGATCGGGTCCCATTCGACATTTCATTTTGCATTTAGGAGAATTTACTACCAGTGAGAACATAATAATCATGATGAGACTCATCTCCCCAAAACATTTCTTCTCCCTTTATCAAAAATCCAAAAAAATTCTCCTTTCTTTATCAAAAAATACAAAAATATTTCTCCTTTTTGTATCAAAAAATCCAAAAATATTTCTCCTTTATTTATCAAAAAATCCAAAAATATTTCTCCTTTCTTTATAAAAAACATCCAAAAACATTTATCCTTTCTTCTTAACAAATCAAAAAGCATTCCTCCTCTCTATATCAAATATCCAAAAATATTTTTTCTTTAAATCTCAAAAAGAAAAAAAGAAAAAAAGTCAAAAATATTTTCATTCTTCTTTTTTTCGAAAATAAATCCCATTTTACGCCTTCTCAGGTCGATTGCACGCCCTTGGCCTGGCTCCTTATTGGCTTCGATCTTCGGTCAAATCACCTAGGAATTTCGTTCATTCCCTGCTACTTCTTTCGAGTCTGTAATCCATCCACTTTCCATGGATAACACATCAAGTACCAGTTGTGCAACCAGATCTGATGATAGTCTTAGCTCAGCTCGTGTCCAAGATTGACAACCTCCAAACTGAGGTCCGAGAGATGAAACGAAACCAGTTTCATGTTCCTTATGATCCCTAGACCCTATTCCCTCTCTTTATGGGTCCACCTAAGCATATATGGGTTCCCAAAGAGTATCATCACGCTCCACGTGCCCCTCCTACTAATGGGTCACCGCCTGCCCAGATCCCTATGGAAAACCTTGCCCAGCCTGGGGCTAACTTTCCTATGATCATTAATTCAAAAGATGAAGAGTTGAACAAGTTCAAAGAAGATCTCAAGATGATAACTAAGAAGTTCAACCAAGTCAGAATCTCTAGAAATTACATGGACTACACCCACATGTCTCCTTATCCTAAATCGAGGTTACCCGAGAAGTTCAAGATGCCACATATTGAGAAATTCGGAGGTAGTGGACCCCCGATTGTTAATCTTTGCAGTTATCACTGTTCTATGACTTCCTAGGGGATTCTGAAGAAATGATGGCCCAATTATTTTAGCAAACTTTGAAGGATAGTTCCCTCCGATGGTTTTTTTCTCTCAAGGAGTCCAGAATTTGTAGTTGGGAGGAAGTAGATCAAGAATTCATGTCGTTGTACAAATACAATGAAGGTCTTGAGGTCACCCATCATGATTTAGAGTTGCTCAAATAAAACTCTGGGCAATCAGTCAATTACTTCATAGCCTGATGGAGGGAAAAAGCAGCCACCATGACCAATCGGCCATCCGAGGAAGAACAAGTCAACGTAGAGAAGAAGAACTTCTTACCCCATGTCCGAGCAATAATGGGACAAAAATACTATCCCCACTTCCGATCTCTCAGAGAAGCAGGAGTAAAAATCGAGGAGGGTCTTTCTAAAAAATAAGTTGAACCAAAGAAAGTGTCCGGACAGTTCACTCCCAGAAAATATAATAAACCTGTCAATGTTGTAGTCTCAACCATCAACAATATCTCCCAACCAACCACCTCGTGGGCACCAGAAAGACACCCTGTCCCAGTCCGAAAGGATTACACTGAACTCCATGCTCCCCTCTCCAAATTTTATCAGGCCCTGTTAAGACAAAACCTCATCAAGCCCCTGGACCCCCGTCCATTACCAAATCAACTTCCAAGAAACTTCAAGGCAGATGCCCATTGTGCCTTTCACCAAACTGTTGGCCATACCACCGACTAATGCCCATTGTGCCTTTCACCTTCAAAACATAATCCAAGGTATAATTGATCGGCGTACCATTGCCCCACCAGCTAATCCTAGGCCAAACACTACTCACAAGCCACTCCCAAATCATGACAATGCCATCTTCTTATAAGAGAACCCATAATTTGATCACTCAACTCAAATCACACCCATATACTCTCCCAAACCTCTCCAAACTTTCCCATATTTCCTACTACACCCTATTAGCCTCGTTGACCCGGTACTGTCATTCCTTACCAGAGCAAGCATCGCTATCCATACCCGTTCTAAATATGGAAGTATGGAATTATCAGAAGTATTAAACCAACTCCTAGAGTTAGGGCTCAAATTACCTTCGCAAATGATCATTAATTGCCATAGATTCACTACGCTATTCTTGGAAGCGCGAAAATGGGCTCGAAAGTCAGACAACTGGGTAGTACCGACCGATGAGGTTAGCGTAGCTGACGTTGTCCAGATTATGGCAGAATTATTTTAACAAACCAACAATATTTGTAGTATAATTGAGTTACTCGATGCTCTGAAGCTACAAGGGAGACTGGTCCCTTCACCCTTATATCTCCCCGTAGAATGCGAGGACCTATACGAAGAATCCATTGAAGTTGTGGAATGCATTAAAGTTACATGGAAAAAAAAATCCACCGAATGGGGGTAAGAGTTCGAGGATTCAAATGAAGAGAAAGCTTCAGAGAAAACTGGCCCGATAGCCGACATGTGTGGGATGATATCATTTGAAGAACTCCTAGGAGAAATAAACAAGGAGGCAGAATAACCTGAGATAAGAAATAGGGTTCATGTTCTTCCCTTATTTAGTAAATCACATGACCAGATGAGGGAGGCATTACCAGATCCCAAGCTTACGACCATCCAATGACAAGGGGAAGGGCGTTGAAAACCTTCATATGCCAGAGATGACCCTCGAGGAAAGCAAGATCCTCGATCAACTAAACACAACTCAAGCTAACATCAACTTATGGTGGCTTTTCATGTCTCCACAACTGCACAAAAATTCTTTGATCAAGTTGCTAATCGGACCCAAAGTTCCTCCTTCTACCACACAAAAAGAAGCGGCAAATTTAGTCGGATCCTTGACCTCTACCCAAATGCTATCTTTTTTCGAAGAAGAAATCCCAAAAATTGGGCGAAACCATCATCATGCACTTAACATATCCATCGAAGTTATGGGGAAGATCATACCACTCTCTCTTGTCGATAATGGATCCTCCTTGAATGTCTGGACATTAAGAACCTTCATATGCTTAGGACTCAAGGAAAGTGACCTTGTTTCAAACTCCGTTGCGGTATGTGCCTATGATAATACCCGCCGGGAAGTGATGGGATCCATAAAACTTTTAATAGGGGTTGGCCCTATAAACTCTATCATTGAATTCCAAGTTATTGATATCCCACCTTGTTTTAACCTATTGCTTGGATGACCTTAGCTCCAGAGTATCAAGGGTGTGTCTTCCTCGCTCCATCTGAAATTAAAGTTTTACGTCGACGCACGAGTCATCACCATTTTGGGTGACGAAGACAATGTCGAGGGTGAAAGTACCAACAATCCAATTCTTGAGATACATCATGGGTCAAATGATATAATCCTATCAGGATTCCGAGTTGAGACACTTCTACTCCCAGTAGGGGATGATTTCTAAAAAAAGGGTTTGTCAAGAATACGACCCTCATGGCAATGCCAATGTGATTTAGATATTCAGAAATATGAACTTCATGCCTGAACTGGTGCTAGGACAAAGACAGTAAGGGATATTTGAGGCCATTATATGGAAAAAAGATTTCCATCCTTATGGTTTGGGTTATCAGAATGATCCGCCAATCTCGCCCAAAGAGAAGATTAGACTGCATCCAGACTATCCCCAGTGACTCCTTGAATGGACGATTTATTAAAGAGGGCGAAGACTTCCCCTTTTGTGGCTTTCTGGAACCATGGTATGATCATACCGACAAGAAGATGAAGCCAGGAATGGAGATCTTTTTCCAAGACTACTACCCATGGGCCGCAAGTTCCCAACACCATGTACAATCGCTCATCAAAGGTACCAAAGATTCCTAGGGAATTGACTTCGAGGATTCGTTTAACTTACATACACTTGGGCTGACACTCTGCATGGTTCATTCAAGCACTACATCACTGGATCCATCCCACCTGATTAAAGGTGCTGAGACACCTCTCCTTAACTGGTATGTTGCATCAGTTCTACCTGTTGAAATCCAACCTAACCCTAATGTTTACCCAAGCTCTTCTTCTATTGTCCATCATTGATCTAATGTAATCGAGACCTCCTTTGACGAGGTTCTCAATGTGTTTTTTCCTATCAATGAAATAAATGAAGATTTTGAGTATCTTGTTGTGCCTTACATTAATTATTTAGATTCTAATCAAACTTTTGATGATGATGATTTTGCAAATGACCAATTCTTAACTAATCTAAATAAGGTTAATAACAAACAACATAACCGCATTTAAGTTAATAAAGAATAAACTGTTGTTGTTAACCTCGGTTCTGGTATCCAACTACGCAAGATTAGGATAGGGGTTACCCTTGACGAGCAAGAGCACATAACTCGAAGAATTACTGAAGGAATTCGTGGATGTCTTTGCGTGGGCTTATGACGATATGCCCGACATTGATCCTATAATAGCTCAACATGAGATCCCCATTCTTCCAGATTACAAGTCGGTTAAACAAAAGTTGAGAAATCTCCACACAGAATGGTCGCTCAAAGTCAAAGAAGAAGTGGTCAAACAGTTGAACATGGGCTTCATCCGGGTGATCGAATATCCAACATGGCTAGCCAACATAGTGCGTACGCTGAAATCAAGAGGGAAAGTTGAGATGTGTGTAAACTACCGAGACTCGAACAAAGCCTCTCTAAAGGATGATTATCCATTACCCAATATTGACATGACCGTGGACAACACATCCAGTCATGCTCTTAAGTCATTCATTGATGGGTTTGTCGGATACAAAAAATCAAAATGCATCTAGATCGCCAAGAAAAAACTGCGTTCATCGCACCGTTGGGAACCTTTTTCTACATTTTCATGCCATTTGGTCTCAAGAATACTAGGGATACCTAGCAGAGGGCTTCCACAACCATCCTGGACGATCTGAATCACAAAGATGTCGAGGTCTATGTGTATGATATGATTATCAAGTCCAAAACTAAAGAATGTCATGTTCTCGCTCTCTAAAAGTTCATCGAATGACTACAATGGTATCAGATGAGACTCAATCCATAGAAATGTGTCTTCGACGTTACAAATGGAAAACTCTTGGGATTCATGGTCAATGAGAAAGGGATAGAAGAATATCCTGCCAAGCTGACAACCATACTTGAGATGCCACCTCCCCAAATGGAGAAAGACGTCTGTGGTTTTCTTGGGAAAATGTAATACATCATCTGGTTCATCAACCAACTAACTTCCATTTGCGAACCTATTTCCAGACTCCTCCCAAAGGATTCAACCAAGGTTTGGAACGAGGCCTACCAAGAATCTTTTGACCGAATGAAATAATATCTGACCCAACCTTCGATACTCATGCCACCACAGCCTGATATCACCTTACTCCTATACCTAACCATAACCGACACTGCAGTTTTGGCTTTGCAAGCCCAATACCTTGAAGAATCCCGCAAAAAAAGAGTCATCTATTATGCCAATCGTAAAATGACCAGATACGAAGTGAACTACACTTCTTTGGAAAAAGCATGTGTCGCGCTTGTTTTGATCATCCAAAATTTGTGACACTACATGCTCGCCTTCGTCATCAAAATTGTATCCCGAATGGACCCCATTAAGTACCTGTTTGAGAGACCTACCTTATCCAGCCTAATGGACTAATGGTTCATGCTCCTAGTAGTGTTTAATATGATGAACGTCATGCAAAAGGCCATGAAAAAAAGATTCGTTTATGACTACTTCGCTGACAACCCTATGGAAGAAGTTGATGTTTGGATCTCCGAATTCCCAAATGAAAACATCCTCTGCGCTGCTCAAGACGACCTTCGAAGGAAAATGTTCATTGACGACGCTGCTAACAAAAAATGATATGGCATTGGAATAGTTCTAATCACCCAAGATGACTCCCATTACTGTCAAATTGGATTTCCCCTGCACCAATAACATGATTGAATATGAGGCATATACGTTACGCCTTAAAGTTGCTGTCAAGAAAGGTATTCAATGCCTAGATGTCTATGGGGATTCTGCCCTCATCATCGATCAAGTCTCAGAAAATGGAAAATCAAGGACGAGAAACTCCAACCCATCCATGCCCACTTAGAAGAACTAGCTTACCAATTCCAAGATATCACATTCCACTACTTACCTCGAGTAAAGAATAACCTAGCCAATGCCCTTGATACCTTGGCCTCCATGGTTGACATTCCCGAAGAAATAACAATGACCCCCTTCCTAGTTCAAAAGCACGATAAACCAACCAACTACTACCACATTGAGCTCATCACCAAAGAAGATTCAGAGCTAGCCAATTACTGGTACTATGATATCTGGCACCTCCTCAAGCATGGTAGGCATCCCTAAGTTTCCAACAAGAAAGACTGAGCAACCCTTCGAAGACTGGTCACCCAGTACATCATCTATCACAAAGCACTATTCAAAAGAAACTTCAATGGAACACATCTACACTGCATCACAGGGGCTGACATTAAAGAGATGGTGCTGAAAATCCATAGTGTGGAATGCGGCCCCCACATGAACAGTCACATGCTTCCAAAAAGATCATCCGATAAGGTTACTACTGGACCACTATGATCCAGGATTGCACCTCTTATGTTCGAAGATCCATCAAATGCCAACAGTTTTCCAACCTTCAACACCTACCTCTGTGAGACTTATACAATACGACTTCTCCCTGGCCGTTCTCCACATGGGGCATCGACATCATAGGTAAAGTTACACCCAAGGATTCCGACGGGCATGAGTTCATCCCAGTTTCCATTGATTACTTCACCAAATGGGCCGAAACTGAGTCATACGCAGTTGTGAACGCCAAGAAAGTGGCCAAATTCATCAGGAAGAACATCATCTACTCATATGGGGTCCTGCACAAGCTAGTGTCAGATAACGGGTTGCACTTCGAGGCAGAAGTCACATAAGTGGTCAATGAGTATGGGATTCAGAGTCATAAATCTTCTCCTTAACGACCTCAAACCAATGAGGCAGTCACAGCCGCCAATAAAAACCTTAAAGCCATCATTAGTAAGATGACCAAAAGCTGTCGAGATTGGGTCGATCGAATCCCATACGCCGAATGGGGCTATCAAACCTCAATATGAACCTCTACTGGGGCTACCCCTTACTCTCTAGTTTACGGCATGGAAGCAGTCCTACCCGTGGAGTTGGAAATACCCTCTTTGTGCATCATGATTGAAAGCAAGGTCAACGAAGAAGATTGGTAGCAAAGTCATCTTGACGAGCTGACCCTCCTAGATGAAAGGATATTGAAAGGTCGATATCACATACAAGGGTACCATCGTCGTATAACGCGATAATTTAGTAAGAGATTCAAGGATTGCGGTGTTCAAGAGGGGGATTTATCCCTCAAATAAATAATGGAGCCCATATGGGAGCAAAGAGGTAAATTTAAGCCCAATTGGAGCGGTCCACACATTGTGAAGAAGACCTTGTCAGGAGGTGCTGCCATGATCACCGATATTGATGCTGAAGAGATGGCTCGTCCAGTCAACCTGGACTTTCTCAAGAAATTCTACCCTTAGTTCGAAATCTCGGCGTGCTATGACTCTTCTCATCTCTCTTCTATTTTGAAAAAAAAATCTTCATTTCCCTCTACCAAGAACTACGTGTCTTGATCCTTTATAAAAAACATTTCCAGAAAAAGTAAAACTTTTCAAAAATCCACCAGAGGTATGTAGGCAGCTCATACAGCTTACATGAGCACGGCCCTTTCTTTTTTCTAAAAAACTATTCTTTTCTTATCTCCGAAAGCGACAGTTCATTCTAGCATATACTTGAAGAAAAGGATTATGCATGCCATAGTGATCGGTATAGATAATTCAAAAAATACAAAATTCATCAAAAGGTACAGCGGGATGATCAAAAACTTATTTATTTCACTAATAAGAAATTTTAGTGCAATTACATAAGAAAAGAAACAGATAACTCCCTTCCCCCTACATTCCTAAAAAGCTAAATAAATTCTCAAATTTATTCCCCATTACAAAATAAACTCCCCCCAATAATCTCACCCACAGCTACCATAGGAAACTGCTCCATCATCATCATCATCTACATCTTGGGGTCCCCAAGCTTCCCCTGCCTAGGAAACTGCTCCATCATCATCATCATCTACATCTTGGGGTCCCCAAGCTTCCCCTGCCTAAGTAGAGTGTCGCAGATGTTCCATAAATCTATAAACTCGAACCATCATCGGAAAAAACACGACACCTCCATCCATTGTATCATACAAGCCACCTTTGTCCAGTCTCCACTTCCAACATCTTGCTAACTACTCTTCTCCACAACCACTTCATATAATGGACTGACAAGGATGGGTTGACGGATGTCGACTCTCCCACAAAGAGCCAAGCCACACGTGTAGACGCTATGTCAGATCTTCTACTGGAAAGAAGTCTAGTGTCTGAGGTGGCAAGATCTGCTCCCAACCAAATTGGCGCAGAAGCCGCCAAGGTAAATAAAAAGAGGTCTGTCTGAGACCAACCAGCCGAACGTATGGGTATTCCCCCAGGTCCAGAATAAGCAGCAATTGTCCCCACCAAGGCACTAACCAGTAAAGATTTAGATCCCCATGCTCCACAAACCAATTCCCCCAGCTCTCCATATCATGGCCAAGACTGATGAAATGGTGCGAAAAGAAGTTGGGCACATCCGACAAAGGATATTCCGAAGGAGTCACCAGGCGAAATCTTTCAGATAACCAAATGAAAAGTATCACAGGGCTACCCCTCCGATAGTCAGAATGACCTTCTCGTCGGGTATCAAGGCCATTCAATGTCTCCTCCAGTATCTCCGCCGCATGATTACGATGATATGACACCCATGAAGTAATGTATGCAAATTGTGGGTGCACAGCAGTTCCCCAGTCACCAACAGTAATTTTGAAACTAAGGCCAGAACGATGTCTTCGGCATATTCAACATCACCAACCTCCTGCAAGTGCACAGACCGCAGCACCATCGGAGGGGAAATCATTCCTCCAGTAACCAAAGATCAACCCGCCGAGGGCGAGACGTGGAGAATTCCATCCAACAACTCCCGAGGAGATCGCGACAACTCAGGCATAGTAGCCGCCACCCTAGGATTTACTCCCAACATGGCGGAAAATTCCTCATAAGTCGGATAAACTTCCTCCAAGCCAAAGCAGAATACATAGTCTTCGGGGTACCAAAATTGTACCACCATCATCAACATGTTCCACTCTATGGGCCGATTATGGCATAAAAAGACTCAATGCATGTTGAAAGCATCGTAGTCGACATTGTAGGAGCACATCTCTTCCAAAGTCTTGAGGTAGTTGGCAAACTCAACACTACCAGGGAGAGACATCTCACAGAATAAGAAAGTTAGAATGTGAAGGTGTGATGAAAACACTCCACCCTTACCCCTTTTTATACTTGAGAACCCTCACAAAAGACACAACCCATGCAAAAATCAGAGTGAATCCAGCCGCACAAGGTACCCAAGTCTGAAGAGGTTACCAATCAAAGCCTTTAATTTATGGGACTAGACTGACCTGCCAATAGGCAGAACAAGAGGCTTTTCGATCGGTAACCTCCTGTTTTATTAATTCTCCTTTTTCCTCTTTTGTCAAAACCAAAAAACTTAATAAAAATAAATTGATATTCTCAACAGAATTTCAAGACCCCCTTCCATCTTTATGTAATTTCTCATTGTGAGTGAAACTTTCTTTCAAACTTTCAAAAATATTTCTTTTTACGGTATCAATAGCAAAGTAAAAAGTGAATATGCATGTATTCATTCATTATTAACAAACGATAAAAAAAACTCCATTGCATAGCATAGATATTTTGTGTTACATCAATTTTGCAGTAAATAAAAATAAGCAAAAAAATAACGGGACTCAGCCCAAACCTACATTCTCTCTCTCACCTACCCTTCCCTTCTCTTTCTAAGAGCTCCCATCCCTGCGACGCGCTGTCTTTCCCCTGCGATGAGATGATGCACCATCGCTACCCGAACCAAACTCCTCCCCGGATGTGGCAGATGACACCAAGAAAGAAGGAACAGGAACTTCATCCCAAATATGGGCAGTTGCCGAAGATATCCAGTCCCTAATGTCCCTCAGCTAAGTGGTGGACACCCGAACTTACTGCAAGAAAAGGTAGAATTAGTATCATGGAAAGAAGATCAAACGAAACTAGAAAAGACAAGAAAGGTTTACCATAGAACGAAGGACCTCCTCTGTCAAGCCCAACTCCTACGGGTCCATCGCATGAGGACAATGCAACATAGGCACCATCCCTCTATCGGCCCGTCGAATATTGTATGAAGGGGTATGCAACCGCACAAAGGGTACCTTCGAAGTCACGGTCGCTACAAATTTCGACAGACCACCACCATTATGGGAGGACCCCATTGTCCGACTCTAACCCGAAGGAGGGAAAGGCAACGCATAATATATGCTAGGCCCCATCAGTAAACTCGTTACAAAGTCCATATAATCATATGGCACATCTATAGCGGTGTACAACAAGTAGGACTCGCCAATCATCACCACAATCCTCGCGTCCTATGGAAGCATCCGCTCTCGCCTCATGGACACAGGGGCCTCGTAGGTGGGATCACCACCTCCTCCTCAGCAATCTGTCAGACCACCTTCTCCCTGAGATTTTAGGAGTGGCCAAACTCATGCGCCAACAAATGCCTCATCTGTGCATTCACCCCAGTTGACCTCTTGTCCTGAACAGCCATCCCCTAAGGGTAGAAGGTCACTTGAAAAATCCCCAGCATATATAAGTCAATAGGGAATCAGAGCACACAAAGACCAAGACTGAAGAAGGAAAAGGTCTTACCCTATCACTGGTCAGGCCATTCAAGACCTGACGCACTGCCTGGAGAGAAAGAGACTTCCTCAACTATCGATTGGCCTTCGTCCACCAGTACAACCGAAAAAAGTACCCAATGGTCTCATCCTTCAAAGAGATCAGCTGGGTATTACACCCAATCACCTAATAGAACCCCGCCTTCTAAGGATAAAAATCTGCGATTAAAAAATAGACGCATAAGGAAAATGTGAATGCATGAAAGGAATGTGCGCAAACCAAAGAATACCTCAAGAAGATGCGTGGCTCCGATAAAAGTCTGTTGGAAGCACCCACTAAATGCATATAGAGAAAAATAAAGGGTCGCCAAAAGTCGGGCTCCCCCAATCATAAAGAGGGATGTTCGAAAACATCCTCAAGTATAGCAAAAACCACAAGTGGACAACGTCACCACTCCATGCCACTATAAATTCCCCCAACACCTGCAAAATAAACAAGTGGACCATCTGCCTCACCTATAGCCCATCCTCCACATCAATCACCCTACTCAGCAAAACATCCCTCAGCAGAGACAAACGAATGGAGTCCCCTGATACTATCCTCCCCACATCACCTAGTGTTGCCTGCACCGCCTTCGGCCTCACTTGTAAAGAGCGATCCACCTCTATCTTCTCTCCATCACAATCGAGCCCTAGTAATTACTGTACATCTATGGGAGTCACAATCAAATCCCCAAAGCCAAAATGGAAGGTGTGGGTAGTGTCCCACCACCTCTCCCCAAAAGCACATAAGACTGCCGTCGAACGAGGCGTCTCATCCAGCACAGACGCCAGCCTCCCAAAGCTTGCTGATGATACTACCCAATGAACCACAAGTGGAAGGTTCTCCCAGACATACTTAAGCCCAATCATCCCGCGGGCACGCAAAGTCGACAAAAATACATTAGACTGTCAAAGAAAAAAGGAAATCACCAAAAAAGGGAATGCCAAAAGTCATTTTATAAATACATAACCACCGGGGTTAGCCACCCTAGAAGAGCGATGAAGCGACGAATCCTGCAGCAAAGTCTTCACATCCGCAATCGGCTCAAATGCATCAAAAGAGTTCTCACTCCCCAAAGAAAGAGGCCCCCTGGCCCTCCACTCCATATTCGTCCAGTCATCAAGAGCCAACCACTCCCTGTGTACCACAATGCTCACAAAAGCGACCATTTTTTAAGGTTGCAAAATGATAGAACGATTTGCAGGAGAAAATCGCAGAAATAGAGAAGGCAAGAAGCTGTGAAAAATGAGGGGAACCCGCCCCATTTTTATAGGAAGCCAAGGGTCATGTCGATCGACACTGCACCCCCACATACCGATCGGTACTGACCTTCCACCTTCTTGAGGCAGTCCAAAAGTTCATGCAACTACTGAATGGCACCATCCACACCATGTAGATAGGAACCCCCCCCCCCCCCCCTTAATTTTTTGTACAAAAACTCCCAAAAAATACCAGAAAACCCTGAAAATTCCTCAGAAAATTCCTAAAAATCCCGGGGACGATTTAAAACACTTTCACTAAGAAAATTTAACACTCCCTCAAGTGGTACCCCTATTTCCCCAGTGGAACTCTCAAAAGCCAAGAGAATCTCCACCCGACAATGCCCCCAGAGGACACCTAAAGTGTCACAAACTTCAGGTTATATCTTATTCCCCAAAAGTCTCAAATTTCCTCGAGAAAAACGTCCAAACCCTTGACCTTCTAATCACTTCCCAAGTGGGATTTACAACATGAAATTGACTATTACCTTGCAAAGTCTCCGGAAGACATGAAAGTTTCCCCAACAATCGTCTCCTCAGATCAGATCAAAATCACGAGGTAATTTCCCAGGAAGAGTTTCCCGAGAACATCACAATTTAAGCCCTTAGAATTGGCTTCAACCCTCAGAATTGGTCATCTCAATTTAAACCCTCAGAATTGGCTTCGACCCGCAGAATTGGTTGCCACAATTTAAGCCCTCAGAATTGGCTTCGACCAGCAAAATTGGTCATCATAATTTAATCCCCCAGAATTGGCTTCGACCTGTAGAATTGGTCATCACAATTTAAGCCATCAGAATTGGAACCCCCAGAATTTGTCATCACAACTTAAGCCCTAAGAATTGGATTCGATCCGCATAATTGGTCATCACAATTTAAGCCCTCAGAATTGGCTTCGACCCGCAGAATTGGTCATCACAACTTAATCCCTCATAATTTGCTTCGACCCGCAGAATTTATCATCCATAAGACCTCAGAATTGGCTTCGACCCGTAGAACTGGTCATCACAACATAAGCCCTCAGAATTGGCTTTGACCCGCATAATTGGTCATCACAACTTAAGCCCTCAGAATTGGCTTCGACCCGTCGAATTGGTCATCACAACTTAAGCCCTTATAATTGCTTCCACTCGTAGAATTTCTCATTACAATTTAATCCCTCGGAATTGGCTTTGACTCGCAAAATTGTTCCTCACAAATTAAGCCCTCATAATTGGCTTCGACCCGCATAATTGGTCATCACAACTTAAAACCTCAGAATTGGCTTCGACCTGCAGAATTGGTCATCATAATTTAATCCCTCAGAATTATCTTCGATGCATAGAACTGGTCATCTTAATTTAAGCCCTTAAATTGGCTTCGACCCACAAAATTGGTCATCTCAAATCAAGCCCTCAGAATTGGTCATCACAATCTAAGCCCTCAGAATTGGCTTCGACCCTCATTATTAGTCATCTCAATTTAAGCCCTCATAATTGGCTTCGACTCACAGAATTGGTCATCTCAAATCAAGCCCTCGGAATTTGCTTCGACTCGCAGAATTGCTCATCACAATTTAAGCCCCCAGAATTGGCTTTGACCCGCAGAATCCATCACCCCCGGCATGGCTTTAGGCCCTCAGAATTGACCTAAATATTTGATCTTCACATACCTTAGACCATCCCCAGTATGCCCTCTTAGGTCCTCAAAATCTTCCTCGACCCTTTGAATCAGTCATCCTCATCCCCAGGTCCTCAGAATCGGTCTCAACCCTTTGAATTGGTCATACTCTTTCAAAGGCATCATGCGATGTCTATTCAATGGCTATCGTTTGTTCAAAACTCACCCATCGATGGGCTCTATAGACACCCCATTATAGCACCCCTTAATATCTCCTTAGGTCCCTAGCACCTCCCTGTATCACTACAAACCTAAGTCATACCCTGGGTACTGACCTAGAGGCCATCAAGCACTCCCAGGTTCCATTTGACCAAAAGTCAAACTCTTCATCACAACCGAAACTGAATGAATATTCAAAGGGTACTGAAACCCCTTTTCGACGGTCCACCCCTTGCATGATTCTGACTTACGGTGCGTACGAATGACCCATTTTCCCCCAATACTTGATCAAGAGGCTACCAGATGCTCCCTGGCTCCATCTAACCAAAGTCAACTCTTCAGCTCAACTGAGACTGAATGAATATTCAAAGAGTACTGAAACCCCTTTCCAAAGGTCTGCTCCGAGCCCAATTCTGACTTACGGTACGGACGAACGATTCGTTTTACTCCGAAAGGCCATCGAACGCTTCCAGGCCACGGTTGACCAGAGCCAACTCCAAAAACTGGGTCAAACTCATTGGAATTTTGAATTTCATATCCAATGGTTTACCTCATGCGCAATTCTGACTTACCATACAGACGAACGATCCATTTGCGTTTGACAATCCCCCGTCCAAAGGACTGATGAGCGCTTCCGAGCCACATTTGACACAAAGACAAATCCCAGTCCCGGGAACAGTATAATGGACTTTATAAGGTCTCTAAAGTACCATTCCAATAGTTCCCCCCATGTATGATTTAGATTAACGGTTTGTGGGCTACGATCATTTTTCTGAAGGAACCTAAAAGAGACTGCCAAACGGCAGGTTCCAAATCTTGCCTATCGATAGTGTGCTTAAAAACACCTATCGATTGGCAGTAATAGACCTATGCTGATTGGAAATGCCCCGGTCCTATAAAAATGAGGGCCTTGCCTCATTGCAAAGGGACCCAAGATCTGAAATCCATCATTCTCAGCGAACTCAGAAAACCTCTCTCAATGTCAGCGTGATTTCCACATCCAAATCCCTTTCCAACCCTCACTTTTCATCATCTTTTTAACCAAACTTGGTGAACTAATTACCCTTCAACATCACTCAAATGCAAGGGGTTTCTCTCCAACATTCAAGATTAAGCTTAAGATCTTAAAGAAGGTCCAACTTTCTCAAATTCTCCTAAATTTGTTTTAACTTATTTTATTACTTAGCACTTTTATCCTCTCCATCTCACATATCCTAATATACCTTTTTATTTAGTATTATTGCACATCTCCTATTTTTCATATAAATAAAATACATAAAAACTATGAAAAAAAAGGGTTTTCTCTTAAATTCCAACTGGGAATTCCCACACAGTTCTCACACTTTTCCCACAACTAAAAACTTTTTTACACACACATACATAAGAGAATTAACCGATTGGATTTATGGGATAAACCCCACCCCTCGTCTTGTATACGAACTATGTGGACTTTGATGCCTCTATAGGCTACGTAGGTGTCTTGGAGTAAAACTCGAGAATCGAGTCCTATTTTTTTTTCATTTTTCTATTTTCCTAGTTCTTTAACTTAATTCTCTTAGATTCTATATATTTACATATACATATATTCGTTCTTAGTGGCGTATTGTTCCACAGGTGTTATCGTTCCATTATAACGATCAACGCAAGGATAATCGCATAAATCCTATTTTCTAATATTACTTTTAGGAATATTCCTACGGATGACTCGCTTTATCTCTTCCATGATATAAGTCGAGGATTTTTATCTCCATTTCATATACACATGCACACATACCACGGGGAAATAAAGGAAAATAACAACAAATCCATGAGAGAGCGCAAGGGAGGAATGTGTGCCTAATACCTTCCCGTTTTGTAACTTAGCCTCCGAACCCTTTTCGAATCATTTTGGTTTCGTATTTATCAGTATGTCTTTGATGCTTCTCTTGGGGATGGATTCACTTTTTTGTCTATTTTGAGTAAAGTAGACTAGCGACTCCATCTCTCTACATTTCTCACCTCACACATCGCCAATGACAATCGAAGCGCTCCCGAGAGGGATGCGCGGGACCAGGATCCTCTCACCACCGAGATGACCCTCCTCTCTCCCTCCGTGAGGATCGGAGATGGCTACACTCTTGTTACAAGAAGAATAATATAGAATCTGTTATATCTTGCCTTTTATGAAAGGAATACAAAGTATTTATAGTGACCCGGAGATCAAGGGTTATAGGGCCTTTATATATTCAACAATTTACACCCGTACATAATGAATATGATTGTTGGTAGTCTTAACCACGTGTGGGAGGACCCTTGGTTATTTTTGAAGTGGTGATAATTTATCTACTTTGATGATCAGTATTCTGCATATTGGTCAGTGATATGCCCTTAATGTGCCCCCTCGGCTCAGAGACATCAACCTCGGCCATGGAGATGGCCGATGTTAGAGGGACATTTGATTCATCAACTAGTAGTCTCGTTCTAGGCAAGGTCAGCCACGGCTGACGTTGATAACTACCTCGGTAGGTGAGGTCACCATGATCTAGGGGCGGTTATCGACCTGGTCTTCCAAGAATTACAACCTCGGCTCGGAAGATGAAGAGGTTTCCATCCCATCATCAATATCAATCTCGGCTAGGGATCGGCCGACGTTCCTGCTTTGCCATCACTACCTCAGCCCAGGCCGACATTATAGCTCAATATGTCTTACCTCGGCTCTCCCATTGAGCCAAGGTCACCACCTCTTCCTCTTCCAGGACGAGGTTGCAACCAGTCACAGGTGGATGAGCTCTTATGTACATATGTGGGGCTAGGAATACATGTACACAATCAGTTATAACCGAATCATTCCCCTCACGTGAGGGAATATTTTGTCATCATTCTCTACATGTGATAGTGATAGATGTCTTCATCCGATTGGCTAGATCAACACACACATGCTCATTGCATGCATGGGGGGTGCATTACACCCCCCCAGGTATTATATATAGTTGTCTTCTCCTTCTTGGAGAGAGATCCGAAATGAGAAACTCTTGCTAAAACTCTGTCTAAATACACAGTAGAGAGAGAAATCTTGAGAGATTGTATCTATAGCCATTAGAGCCCTCATACAGTGATATATATCATACACTTGCACAGTGGACGTAAGCCTAATTGGTTGAACCACTTATATTTCGGTGTGAATCCTCTTCTCCTCGCCTCCTTGTACTATATACCTTTATACTACCACTGTTAATACTGAATTGAGCTCACAAACACCTTGAAGGGTGGTGTTGTTTCCAGCATCATCATTTTGGCGCCGTCTGTGGGAACGAGAAGCTGTCTATTCCTCTTTATTCGCTTAACCTCACCAGAGACTCTGGTGGTGAACCAGCCCCCCCCCCCCCCCCCCCCCCTTTGCGCGGAGCTGTTTCACCATTGAATGAGGTCCTGTAAGGTATTAAGCTCATTTACTACACAAGATCTTTTGTGTTAATGCATGGCACCAAAATTACCACTGCCTCTTCCATCGCCTGGTGCGGGAGGACCTAGCTCTAGCTAGGCACCGCCCCAATCCTAAATGGCAGAGGTGGCCGCAGCCTTGAGGTCTTTGGTTGCAATGCAGGAGCAATTTGCACAGCTCAGCCAAAATATGATGAGGCCACCTGGAGTCTCACAGGAAATGATCACCCCGGCGGCTGTTCAGCCCTATCCTGATGCCAGGGGATCACCCCAAGCACCGCAAAAAGACCAACCTACACCCCAACGGAGGAGGGACGTTGCTGACCCTAGGCACTTGGGCCTGGGGAGGCAAGGAAACCCTTGCCCTGTGGACCAGTATGATGATCTAGAGGCGAAAGACGTCCCAAAAGACTGTTGGGAGCCATATGAAGTTTCGAACAACACAGTTCGTCCTGCCAACTGGCGCCAAGGTTGTGGAGACCGAAGGAGTGATGAAGCCCAACAATGAGGATTAGCTTTTGATCGACTGAGCAGAGTGTCAGCTTTTGAAAGGCTAGGCTTAGTAAAGGTCGATAAGTGCAGCTGGCTCACAAAGGGAAGAGGGGCAACGTCAGCCTCATCAAAGCCGACCCCATGCAGGAAGAGGTAGAGACCAGGAAGAGGTCAACAGCCGACGTTGTGCTGTAGCTGGGGAACCCTCAGTCCACCCCTTGGAGGTGGATGGGGACAACCTCGGCCAGGCTAACATTGCAAGACCATGGAACGACTCTATTCAACGACTTGAAGAAAAGATAGGAGACCTCATCAAAAGCCGAGACCCATTATAAAGTGGTTTCTCGAAAGACTCCCCCTTTATGGCCAGGATAGTAAAATTTCCAACCCCCGCTAAGTTCAAACCGCCCATGGTCTCTCCCAAGTATGACGGTAGCACCAACCCTGTACATCACATTGAGATGTATCAGTCGGGGCGCACATTTATTCGATACCAAATGAGATGAAATGCCGTGCCTTCTTCAGAACTTTGACAGGAGCAGAGAACATCTGGTTTACTTCTCTTCCGAAGAATTCAATTGAGAACTTCAAGGGCTTGGTTGAACGATTCATTCCCATCTTCTGCTTTGGAGTAAGACCTCAAAATAAGACCACCCATCTGTTGTATGTCAAGAAGGGGAAGAACGAGAGCCTAAGAGACTACATCGCCAGGTTAAACAAAGAAAAACTTGAGGTTGAGGATTACGAAGAGAATATAGCTATGACTGCCCTCATAGGAGGTCTCCAGAAAGAGAAATTGTTATGGAAACTTGCAGAAGACCCTCCCAGGTCCATGGCAGAGCTATTGGCTACAGCGGGAAAGGTTATGAATGTCGAAGAGGCTATGGTCACAAAATATGAAGACGAGAATGGCGGTAGCAGCGGGAAGTTCTAAAGAAAAAAGGATGAAAAGAAGAGACCAGCTGATGACAAGTTCGCACGTTATACCCCTCTTACGGTGAGCTACGAGCATATCCTCAATGAGATAAAAAATGACAGGTCTCTAAGGTGGCCAGAGAAACTGAAGGCTCCTCCGCATAAGAGGAACAAGAACTTGTGGTGCGAGTTCCACCAAGATCATGGTCATGTTACACACAAGTGCTTTGCCTTGAAGGATGAGATCGAAAAGATGTTAAAATCTAGAAAGTTGAGAAAATATATCGATGGTAAGGCTCCTAAAAGCAAAAGAGATGACCCTAAAAAGAAGAGAAATGACAGATGTCGTGATAATATCCCAGCAAGAAGAGACGATGATTCAGATGGAGATGATGAAAATGATCCAGACCTCCCGCCAAAAGATGACAACACCTCAGTGAAGAGGGTTGGTATGATCTCCTTTGTTGTTAACACTATATGTGGAGGACTTATGGGGGGTGGCTCTGAAGTGGATGATAGAAAAGCTCACGTAGAATAGGCCAAATCAGTGGCCAAACTTGAAGTGGTAAACCTGACGTCTTCCGAGACTATAAAGAAGAGAAATAAGGTAGACATGGATACTCTTGTAGTTAGGTTCTGCTGCCTCGACTTCAAAGGCATCCTAGCTCCACATGATGACCCTTTGGTGATCACGACAAGAGTTCATGGATGTGAGGTGCAAAGAATTCTTGTAGATAGATGAAGTTCAACAGATATGATGTTCTAGCCCTGCTTCAAAAGCCTAGGTCTGAGCAAAGCTAGGTTGGTACCCTATCATCATCCGTTAATGGGGTTCAGCGGTGAAAAGGTCCATCCGCTGGGCATATATGAGATGGACATGCAAATGGGCGATGAGTGGCCTAAGAGGTTAGCTCGGAAGATCATTTTTTTCATTATGGATGAAAATGTCTTCTCAGCTTATAACCTCATCATAGGAAGAGTAGCCCTTAAGGAGTTTGAAGTCGTGTCGTCGATGGTTCACCAGATGCTAAAATTCCTGACCCCCTATGGGGTAGGGGAAGTACAGGGTGACCAGACCGTAGTACGAGAATGCTACTTCAACTCGGTTGAAGAGAGAAAGGCCCATAAGAGGGCAACCACCACTTATAACATTGACACACTTGAACCAAGAGATAAAACGAAGTTGAATAAGGGAGAGGCCCCGAAAGAGGTAGAATCCATCGTCCTCAATGAGGACGAATCAAAAAAAACCGTCCAAGTCGGCAAAGCCTTAAAAGAAAAAATCTAGGAAGAGCTGATAAGCTTCCTAAGGAATAGGCAGAGTGTCTTCGCTTGGAGTCACGCATACATGCCTGGCATCAACCCCGAGGTCATGTGCCATAAACTCGACATATCCAAGGATAAAAAACCAATAAAGAAAAGATGAAGAGTCTACTCTAAGGAGAAGTACGACGTCATTCGGGAGGAGGTCAAAAAGTTGGAAGATGCTGAATTCATCAGGGAAGTCATGTATCCGAAGTGGCTATCAAATGCAGTCATTGTGCCCAAGGCCAATAGAAAGTAGAGAATGTGCATAGATTTTACTGACCTGGACAAGTCTTTCCCAAAAGACAGTTATCCCCAACCCCGGATCGACCAGATGTTAAATGCAACTGCAGGACATGAGCTCATGAGCTTCATGGACGCGTATTCAGGCTACAATCAGATCTTCATGGATGCTGAAGACTCGAAAAAGACAACCTTCATTACTGACAAAGGGACGTATTGCTACAAGGTGATGCCCTTCGGATTGAAAAATGCAGGGGAAAAATATCAACGTCTTGTGAATAAGATGTTCGAAGACCAAATAGGCAAGACTATGGAGGTATATGTAGACGATATGTTAAAGAATAGCTTAAAGGCCTGCACTCATATGGCAGACCTGGAAAAAACCTTCAATACCATGGACCTCTACAAGATGAAACTCAACCCGGCAAAGTGCGTCTTCGGGGTAGGAGCTGGGAAGTTTCTTGGATTCATCATCAATCAAAGAGGAATAGAGGTGAACCCTGAGAAAATCAAGGCTTTGCTCGACATGAAGACACCTAGGAGTATCAAGGACATTCAGAGGCTCACTAGAAGAGTGGCTGCGCTCAACAGATTTGTTTTCAGGGTGACCGGCAAGTGTCTTTCATTCTTCAAGGTACTTAGAAAGGCCTTCGAGTGGGACAAAGAGTGTGATGAGGCTTTTGATCAACTCAAGTCATACCTCGGGTCTCCCTTGCTCTTATCTCGGACAATAGGGGGAGTAAAGTTTTTTGTTTACTTAGCGGTCTCTGAATCGGCTATAAGTGCGGCCATTGTACGGGAGGACGTTGGGGTCCAAAGGCTAGTGTAATTCAACAGTAAGGCCCTTCAAGGGTCTGAGCAGAATTATCCTCGGATAGAAAACTTGGCCTATGCCTTGATACATGCTTCTAGGAAGATGAAACCTTATTTTCAAGCCCATTCCATAGTCATCCTAACCGACTCCCCACTAAGACAGGTCTTCCATAAGCCTGAGAAGTCGGGTGGGTTAATGACATGGGCCATTGAGTTAGGGGAATATGACCTCACTTACCAGCCTAGGACGGCCATCAAAGGGAAGGCTCTTGCAGACTTCATCGCAGAGTTCATATGGGAAGAGGTCGAAGTTGAGAATAATTAAGAGACTGCAGAAGAGTCAAACAGCAACGTCCTCCGACACCCAAAAGAGGTTATGACCAAGGGAGCCAGAGAAAGGACAGCCGAGAATGAGGAAGGTCGATACCTCTTCAGGGAGGGAATAATGTTAGATAGTGGTTTTTCATCAGATAGAGACATCTAGAACCTCTTTGTCGACAAGTTATCTTGCGAAAGTGGGAGCGGTGCGGGGTTGATACTCTCAGCCCCGGATGGTAATAACATTAAATATGCCCTAAGGTTTAACTTCAAGGCATCAAACAATGAGTCCGAATATGAAGCCGCGATAGCAGGTGTCTCATTGGCAAAGACTCTGGGAGTAGGACGACTTCTACTTCATAGTGACTCAAGGTTAGTTGTTAATCAAGTCTTAGGGGTTTATAAGGCCAAAGATGAAAGGATGGCTAAATATCTGAAGAGGGTTAGAATGATACTGTAAAGATTCGAAGAGGTACAGATAAAGAGAGTACCTCGGCAAAATAATAGCCACGCAGATGCATTAGCAAGGTTGGCCTCAGCAACGAAGACAGACATCCGTAGAACAGTCCCAGTCGAGATCTTGCCCAGAGAAACCATTAAAGAAGAAGAGGTTAGTAACCCTTGCCTCAATTTGAACCTAGGGGATTCATAGATGGACCCCATTATCAGATATATCAGAGAGGGAGACCTGCCGGAATCAAAGCTAGAGAGGAGGAAATTAAGATACAGAGCTGCAAAATTCTCCATAGTGGGAAACGTCCTATATAAGAAGGGATCCTATTACCTCTCCTCAGATGCGTTCATCCCACGGAAGTTCCTCGCATCTTACAGTAGGTACATGAGGGTTCTTTCTCCAGTCACATAGGAGTAAGACCCTTGGCCAAAATAATTATTACGCAGGGGTTCTGGTGGCCAACCTTGGACAAGGATGTTTCAGCTTACGTGAAGAGGTGCGATAAATGTCAGAGATTCTCTACAATTCCCCATCAACCTCATCAGCCTATGACGTCAATCAATTCCCCTTAGGCATTCGCAGTATGGGGAATTAACTTAGTGGGACCCCTACCAAGAGCTGCAAATAATTACCGATTTCTGATAGTTGCCATTGATTACTTCTCGAAGTGGGTAGAGGAAGAGCCGATGATAATGATTATAAAACAGAAGACCTTCTAATTTATTTGGAGGAACATCATATGCGGACACGGCCTCCCAAACACTCTCATCTCGAACAATGGAACCCAGTACAAGAACTCCTGCTTAGAGAAATATTACTAAAGGGTTGGGATAAAATAGTTTTTCTCTTCTCCTGGCCGACCTGAGGCAAACGGTCAGACCGAAGTCACAAACAGATCAATCCTCGACGGAATCAAGAATAGGTTTATGTTGTGTTGTGGGCCTACAGGACAACGACAAGGACACCGATAGGAGAAACCCCGTTCATCATATCACACGGCTTAGAGGCGAAGTGGGACTCCCTACTTATAGGGTTCAGACCTATGACCATGAAAAGAATGGGGAGGAGAGAAGACTCGACCTAGATCTGATTGAAGAGAGAAGGGAAGATGCAAAAATCAGACAAGTAGCTTACCAACAGAGAATAATAAAGTTCTACAACCGAAGGGTAAAATCAAGATCCATTGTCGTGGGAGACCTAGTACTGAAGAAGGCGTTACAGAAGGCAAACAAGCTTCACTCAAATTGGCACGGTCCTTACAAAGTAATCGAAGAAGTTGTACCTGGGACCTACAGGCTGGAAAACCTCGAGGGGGAACCTTTTTCTAATCCCTGGAATGCTGATCATCTAAAGAAGTATTACATATGATGTTTTGAGAGTTGGTGTAAATGTATCATCTTATGAAGATGTTATAAATGAAAAGATCAGTTTCCACGTCAATTCCTGATTCATTTGGCTCTAGTGGTGAAATTATTTATGAGGATAACATCTTAGTTGATGACCTCAGACCTTATAACACCACAATGTGGTGACAAAGTCTGAGGTCAGATATCATACTTGGATGACCTCAGACCCTTAACATCATTAATTTGGTTATGTTATTTATGATGAAAAAATCTTAGTTGATGACCTCATACCTTATAACATCATAATGTGGTGACAAGGTCTGAGGTCAGACATCATACTTGGATGACCTCAGACCCTTAACATCATTAATTTGGTGAAATTATTTATGAGGATAACATCTTAGTTGATGACCTCAGACCTTATAACATCACAATGTGGTGACAAGGTCTGAGGTTAGATGTCATACTTGGATGACCTCAGACCCTTAACATCATTAATTTGGTGAAATTATTTATGAGTATAACATCTTAGTTGATGACCTCAGACCTTATAACATCACAATGTGGTGACAAGGTCTGAGGTCAGACATCATACTTGGATGACCTTAGACCCTTAACATCATTAATTTGGTGAAATTATTTATGAGGATAATATCTTAGTTGATGACCTCAGACCTTATAACATTACAATGTGGTGACAAGGTCTGAGGTCAGACATCATACTTGGATGACCTCAGATCCTTAACATCAATAATTAGGTGAAATTATTTATGAGGATAACATATTAGTTGGTGAACTTAGACCTTATAACATCACAATGTGGTGACAAGGTCTGAGGTCAGACATCATACTTGGATGACCTCAGAACCTTAACATCATTAATTTGGTGAAATTATTTATGAGGATCACATCTTAGTTTGATGGCCTCAGACCTTATAACATCACAATGTGGTGACAAGGTCTGAGGTCAGACATCATAGTTGGATGACATCAGACCCTTAACATCATTAATTTGGTGAAATTATTTATGAGGATAACATCTTAGTTGGTGACCTCAGACCTTATAACATCACAATGTGGTGGCAAGGTCTGAGGTCAGACATCATACTTGGATGACCTCAGACCCTTAACATCATTAATTTGTTGAAATTATTTATGAGTATAACATCTTAGTTGATGACCTCAGACACTATAACATCACAATGTGGTGACAAGGTCTGAGTTCAGACATCATACTTGGATGACCTCAGACCCTTAACATCATTAATTGGGTGAAATTATTTATGAGGATAACATCTTAGTTGATGACCTCGGACCATATAACATCACAATGTGGTGACAAGGTATGAGGTCAGATATCATACTTGGATGACCTCAAGCCCTTAACATCATTAATTTGGTGAAATTATTTATGAGGATAACATCTTAGTTGATGACCTTAGACCTTATAACATCACAATGTGGTGACAAGGTCTGAGGTCAGACATCATGCTTGGATGACCTCAGATCCTTAACATCATTAATTTGGTGAAATTATTTATGAGGATAATATCTTAGTTGATGACCTTAGACCTTATAACATCACAATGTGGTAACAAGGTCCGAGGTCAGACATTGCACTTGGATGACCTCAGACTTTAAAATCCATATATTTGGCTCAACAAAGACATCATTGTACCAAGACTTAAGAGCTTAACACATTGCATGTCAAAGAGAATCATCCAATAAACAATTCAGCAAGAGGAAATAAAAGCCTTGCTCAGAGGTTGACAGATTAAGTTACAAAATGCAAAGATATAAAGTAGCAATGTTTATTAGAGGTTACAACAAATCAAGAGTAACAAAATATTGCTTAAAGCTTCACAAGAATTTAAGTGTTCGCGGCCTCAGGGTTAGTGGTCATGTCTGCATTTACTTAGCTGAGGGTAGCTACCTCCACCCCATCGTCTTGAGCACCAACATCTTCAGTCATGGTGTCTCCTTGGGGGGGCAGTCTCGGTGGGTTCCGCATCTCCCTCCTCTTCAACCTCCTGTAGGGACTGAGAAAACTTGGGGTCGACATAAACTAGGTCGATGAAATCAGCGGCCACAAGGCTTACTGATTCCTTCTCCTTCATGGCAGCCCATTTGCTAGTGGCTTTGACCCCTCTCTCCAGATATTTAAAGCCGAAACTGACAAACTCATCAGAGACCTTATACTTCTCCAAGATCTTCTCGAAGGCATCATCCAAGGTAGCTTTGACAGCCACATCGACCTTACGCTGGAGAGAGTCAGCCTGAGCCTTCATGGCCGAGTCATGATCTTCCCTCAGCTTCTACATGTCCTTGTGCATCACCTTTATGCTGGTCTCAGCTTTCTTCAGTGCAGCCTTCAGACGTTCCACTTCAGCATTTAAAGTGGCCTCTGTCTTCTCGGCCTCTTGGCCCTTCTCAATCAGAGGAAGTTTTCCCAAGGTCCAGCTGACATAGTGGTGTGTGGTGAGAAGACCCTTAAGAACATGTGAAGAGAGGTCAGTCTAAGATCTGATATGGTTCGATGCTGATGTTACACTTGTATAATTCAGAAGCAAAAAGTTAAAGGTCTTACTTAGATAGAACGGTGAAGAGAGAATTAAACCAGTAGAGGCTTATCCAGTGAGCGACAGAAGCGCTTGTCAGACTCGATCATGACATCGTCGATAGCATCAAGGCCCTTCAGACTTTGTCCAATGACACTGTTGCCAATCTTCATTTGCTCAAGGCGAGCAATCAACGCATACTTAAAACGAAATGGGTATGGCACGATCGTCTCCTTTATTCTTCTACCTCTGATCCTCAGAGGCAAGGTCGATAGGCTTCCTCTTCTTGCTGACTGCAGCCCTTGAGGTAGATGGATGGGGAGGAGGTGCATTCACACCAGCTTTCTTGACGAGCTTTATTAGATTTGGGGCTTCCATCTCCAATAATTCGTCAGATATTCCTTTTGGGCGCTCTGCAGAATAGATAGGTCTGAGTTAGAAAATTAGATATATAAAATTCAGAGGTATAACTTGTTGAAATAAAAACAGACTTACGAAGCTCTATTAAAGGACTTCCCCCAAGCCCTGTCTCACAGAGATAGTAGGGGGTCATCAGGTGTTCGAATTTGACAAGCAGACCATGCTCCTCCTGATCATGAAGGTCTTTGACCTTCTGAAGATTATTTAGGCTTAGCCCAGGGTCGGCCCTGGAAGCCATTGTTACCTTTCCCCATCTCAGGGGTATTCTCGGCTCTAATAAGGAAGAGGGTACACTTGGACCAAATTCCCATGGACCTGATGCAAAGAAGTAGCGTGGCATCCAATTACGGTTCGAGGTTTGGGTGATCTGCAGCATCTTTTTATTTGACTTTCGAGCTAAAAAGTGATAATAGCTCGGATGGTTTCTGGCAGATGAAGGGACATAGCACCCTCTAAAGACTTGGACGGGAAGGTCTGAGTGATGGACAACCCTCCATAAGACAATGGCTCCAATTATCACCCTCAAAGTATTGGGTGACAACTAAGAAGGAGCCAAGTTGATATATGCCAATATAGACCAGATGATGGGATGGATGGGCAGACAAAATCCCAACTTGAACATCTGCTCATACAGGCAGATCTCACCATCCCGACCGTCATAAGCTCTCTCTTCCCTCATAGGTCTCCTGAGTTTTATAGAGGGACTTATAGAATATAGATGTCTGAAGGCCAGAAGGTCGACCTCGCTGACTATACTCTCAATATCGATAACCTCAGAGGTGTCAACATCACTCTCAATACCATCATCATCATCTGGCTCAACGTCGGCCTGAGCAGACGATTGGGCACCGCCCGTAAACCTCTGAGCGAACTCAGCCCCTGTGACGGCCAACAGGGGAATGGCTTCAATGATCGGTGGGACAGCCACACTTGGTCCAATAATTTCAACCTCTGAAGAAGAGGTTGACGTAATTGAACTTTTGTGAGATGAGGCCCGACTGGAAACCTCTGCCTGATCAAGGACGTGATCTTATTGAATTGAAAAATCCATGGCCTCTTGAAAAGAGTCCACAGACAAAGGGTCTGAGGTAGATGCCTTAGACTCAGACATTGGAGAGGGTTAAACTAGGACTTCTGATTGGTTAACTGGTTCAGATGGTTCAGGGTATATGACCTTCAGAGGTTGTGGAAAAATAGGCCTGAGGGGGAAAGCCTCTGCCCTACGAGCTTCCTCTTGGGCTCTTTCTACTTGTCTAATTTTTTCTAAGGCCTTCTCCCTAAGGGAGGGGAATTCCTCTAAGAGTTGGTAAAGGGGTCTGAGCATATGAGGCAGACCCTACACTTGTGACTCTCCTAAACAAACAATGTTGGTAATTCGACTAAGGATCAAAACTGGGCTTTAAGCAAGAACAACCAATGAACAGTTCACTGAAAAACTCATAGATTCACCGAAAAATGCTTAAGCTCGCCAAAAAATACAACGAATGGAAGAATAAGTAGAAAAATGCAATAAAAGGAGAGAAAGGTGAGATAAACGATACCTGAGAGAATTTGTAAAGAAGAAAGAGAGAGAGTTACAAGAAAAAGCCACCCAGTTCCTTAAGCAAGCCCTTGTAGAGAGAGAGAGAGAGAGAGAGAGTTTCAGGCTAGGGAATGTAGAAATGAAGAAGAAATAGAAGAAAAATAGGGTTTAAACCCTTAAGTATGAGTGCACACTTCCCAAGGCCCATCATTGCCTTAGGAGCCCAAAAGGCAGCCATCATCATCACACTTGTCAGACACACAAGCCACTTCAGGAATTGACAAGTGTCAAAAACGAAACATTGGTACAAATCAAAAGGACCTCGGAGTTATAGACTCCATAGTCACCTATTCCCACATGTCACTAAGGGCTAGGGGTGATTGATATGCCCTGAATGTACCCCCTCGGCTCAAAAACATCAACCTCAGCCATGGAGATGGTCGATGTTAGAGGGACCTTAGCTTCATCAACTACCAGTCTCATCCTAGGCAAGGTCGGCCTTGGTCGACGTTGCTAACTACGGTCACCATGATCCAGGGGCGGTTATCCACCTGGTCTTCTAAGAATTGCAACCTCAGCTCGAAAGATGAAGAGGTTGCCATCCCATCATCAACATCAATCTTGGCTAGGGATCGACCGAAGTTCCTGCTCTGCCACCACTACCTCGGCCCAGGCCGACGTTATAGCTCAACATGCCTTACCTCGGCTCTCTCGTTGAGCCAGCATCACCACCTCGTCCTCTTCCAGGCCGCCGAGCTCTTATGTGCATATGTAGGACTAGGAACACGTGTACACAATCAGTTATAAACGAATCATTCCCCTCACGTGAGGGAATATTTTGTCATCATTCTCTACATGTGACAGTGACAGATGTCTTCATCCGATTGGCTAGATCAATACACACATGCTCATTGCATGCATGGGGGGTGCATTACACCCCCTAAGTATTATATATAGTTGTCTTCTCCTTCTTGGAGAGGGATCCGAAATGAGAAACTCTAGCTAAAACTCTGTCTAAATACACAGTAGATAGAGAAATCTTGAGAGATTATATCTATGGCCATTAGAGCCCTCATATAGTGATATATATCATACACTTGCACAGTGGACGTAGGCCTAATTGGATGAACCACTTATATTCCGGTGTTAATCCTCTTCTCATCACCTCCTTGTACTATATACCTTTATACTGCCATTGTTAATACTAAATTGAGATCACAAACACCTTGAAGGGTGGTGCTGTTTCTAGCATCATCAGTCAGCCTCTTGAGCAACTATCTTTTGTGCCGATTAAGTGGCTTCTGGCTAAGACTATTACCACATAACCAGACATATGTCCATTTCTAATTGGACCATGTAGATTGATAATCTTGATATTTTTATTGAAAGGATGGTGTATAATTTCTTCAAACTTGGTCGACGTAAGCTTACTTATAGGACTTGTGAAAAATTTCCACGCCTTGATCATGTTTTTGTAGTTTTGTGATTAATTTGAAAGTTAACGAACCACCAAAGGCTATATCGGTATTTTCATGCCTTTAGAGTTATGCATCCATCAAAACCTCAATCGTCGATACAATTAATCATTACGTGCACTGATTTCTAGGTAAGCTATACGAGATGATATTTTTTCCCATTTTTTGCACCACAACTTCTCAATCTTTGACACACTCTTTCTTCTTTAAGCTTTTCGTCTTTCATCTTTATTTTTCCTTCTACCCTTGCCTCTGCCATAATTTTCCATGTAATATTTCTTTTTCCCTTTCTTTTTGATTTCTTTCTTTGTTGTAATCATGGTTTACATTGTTCACAGGGACTCTTTAAATGAATTTAGGAGGGAAAGAAACATATCTGATGGGGTAGATTTAGAAATTCCTGTACCACCAGTTGAGGTTTTATCACTTCCAAAGGGTCATTGGATTCCCTCTCTATTAATAGTTGAATGTGGTACTACTTTACCCCCCAGTCATTTCTTTTTGGAATTTTATCTACATTTTGACATTATCCATGCTAGAGTAGTCCCAATATATGGATAATGGTGAATATTATTCATCGGCTTCACCAAATATACAAAACTCACATTAGCATCCTCAAGATGACGTTTTTATATAATTGGGCTACTAGTGATAATACTTATTACTTGAAATATAGGTTTATCAAAAGAGCCTTAGTGGTCAATTTACCAAACTCCAACAAAGACTATTTTGATTATAGGGTAGTAGCAAAGAATTGGCAACATGCTCCTATTCAAAGAGGAGAAGTGCATGATGGGCCCAGGTGCCCTCAAGTAGGATATCGAATAGGTTACAGATTTTTTTCTTTCTTGTTGACCAACTGTTTGATAATGTGTTGAATAATATTTATTTTCCTATTTTGTACACCTAAGAGCAAGAAAAAGTCTCCTAAAGAAGGGGACATCAATATTCAAAAGATGAAGTTTCTGTGAAGTATCCATAAAAGAATTTGTGAGGACCACACTAGGGTAGCCTCTTACTTACTAAAATAAACAAGTTTAATTACTTATTTTGTTGCTAGGCCAACCACTTTCGCATCTTTACTTCCCATCGATTTAGAAGATGAACCAATTCCCACTTCTTCGATTGAGGTGTCTACCATAGATGATAAGGATTTAAGTACTTCTTCTTCTTAGATCCGTTGGACATCTCGGTTAACATTACTTCACCTATAGCAAGTATGGGAAAGAGGAAAATTCCTAATTTGATGACTAGATCTTTGTCTCCTACTTCCAAGAGGGCTATAGAAAAACTACCAAGGCCGATGATGCTAAGAAGCCCATTGTGATGGAGAGGATAATTAAAATTACTGAAAAAGTACCTCAGTTCATCAGTACGCAGGAAATTGATACTGTTGTGCCTTAATACAAGAGGTAGAGAAAGTGTATTTCTAAAAAACAAAGTGAGAAAAACACTGTCGACCAAGATTTGGTTGAGAAAATTCAAGATGACATGGATAGTACTCGGTCATCCTCTATAGCTATTAATCCGAGCCTAGCTGGGAAATTGATAAAAGTTGGTACTCTCCTTACTAATAGGTAAACTATTTCTTCCTTACCATGATTAAAGCTGGAAAAAAAACTTGTCAGAGTTTGGCTTCGTTAACACTTTTCCTTTATTATTCATCCTCACTATCTTATTTCTCCTTTTTAAATCTGTTATTTTTCCTTTATGCGATTTTTGGTGAACTTCAACCAGATAATAGAGAAGGATGATCAACTTCATTATTCTAGAGGAGATGTGGAAGAGGACTTTGAATGTTTAAAGAAATCATTGGAGTCTTAAAGACAAGTATTGGAGTCCAATCACAAGTCTTGGTAAGAAGAATGACAGAAGGCCAATGACAGGGCCATCCGTACTTAGGACAAATTGAATATTGCTGAGACTAGTCTAATAGCTATTGAGGGTGGGGCTAAGGTGGAC
This sequence comes from Sambucus nigra, assembly GCA_949130495.1. NCBI lineage: Eukaryota > Viridiplantae > Streptophyta > Magnoliopsida > Dipsacales > Adoxaceae > Sambucus > Sambucus nigra. The sequence continues at coordinate 253,168,921 of OX422215.1, forward strand.
GAAGACCATTGGTGGAAAATCAAACTCTTCTCAAGTCTACACAAATATAGTATGTCTGGAATAAGTCATTCAAGTATGGCTTGCTATAAGAACTCAAGGAAGTCGACAAAATTACAGACTCTGAGTTGTTCCACAGTCATGATCTAGGAAATAATCTAAACTTGGAGGAAGACTTTGATGATGAGGAAGGTTTTGTAGAATCTTCCATTCATCCTATTTTGTCAACCTTAAAGCCATTTAGTGAAGCCACCCCTTCTTCCAATCTGCCTTCTGAAATTACTATTCAGGATAAGGAGAGGGTTTAACTCCTTTATTTTTCCTTTTGTTCTTATACTTTGTAGTGAGATCGCTATTCTGTAACACCTGTTGGTTTATTAATGAAAACATTCCTTTTGACTAAATGTGTTGTATTTACCATACTTATGCATTCTTGTTGAGTTGTATTATCTTCATTAAGTCACACACCTTGTATTCTAGTTGCTCAACAATCATTGTTGAATTCTTACATTTGTAATTTTTTATTTGATGCTAGGAAAAAGGCTATAGTTTTTGCTGAATTTAACATACCGAGGCGGGGTAGAAACCTCTTAGAAGCTGGTCAAATTCATATATTTGAAGAAGACTTTTCCGGATTGCTTGGTCCTGATGTGTTTGACCATGTCAAAGAATCATACATTCATATTTATTATTTGTTGGATAGGGATGTAGCGAATAATGCTACATATTATGATATGCTTGAAGATTTTCAAGAAGACCATAACTTTTTTAGGCTTTACTCCATGCCGACTAAGAAGCTAAGTACAAAGCAGTGAGTAAAGGATGGGTCTTTGAGAAGAAGATTTAAGAGTATGCATCCATGTATCGGCGAAAGCAATTCTTGCTAAATTGAGAAGTTGCTGAAACTAGGGAGATAGGAAGATTGCTTGAAGAGGAAAATAATCGACTCAGAAATGAGCTAGGCATCCTGAAGAAATCATCTACTAGTGGTACTGATGAAGGTGCTTCTTTCTTTAAAACTGAGAAGTCCTTGTTAGAGTATGAATTTGAGGCATTGCAAAAAACCAAAACAAGGCAAACTTCCAGGAAGTAGAGGGCTATCCGATCAACTGTGGAGGAAATAACGAGAAAAACTCTAGCCGACCAACCTACCCAGTTAAAAGCAAAGAGTCAGGACATTGATGACTTGCCTATCAACCTGTAAGCTAAGGATAAAGCTATCGCCCATCAATTTATCCAATTGAAAGTCAAGAGTGATTTCTTGGAGAAACTTCAACATCAGGTTGAGAGATAAACACGGGGAGTTCTGGATGGAAAGCTATAATGAGGCTCTTATCCATGTTGATGATCATCTTTCCCATAGTTACTATGAAGGTTATAGATGGGGATGGACCAACTTGTTGACCTTACAAAAATATGACCAAAACAGTGAGTTATGGTATTGGAATGAATCCAGTTTGCTGGATTTTTACAAGCCTCCATTTTAGTTAGACATATCAGGGATCCCTCCTAATGCCGTTCCTTAGTGTTTAATAAAAAAATAGCTAGGAGTTTACGGTCTTCATGTTGTGCACGAAATAATTCATCCTCCTCATCTGATCAATAAGCCTAGTGTGACACCCCGTATAATTAAATATCGGGTGATCAGTCATTTATTAAATTTAAAATAGAATATCCAGTTAGATCAGTCTTAGCATCAATGTTGAAAACTTTTTATTAATTACTAACCACCTAGTATTTAATTAAAAGTCGGTGTCAAATTTTATATTTTAATACAACTCGCAAGAAATTAAATGAATAACTAAACATCCACCATCCAATAACAATCTCCTAGGAATTCAAATGATATAATGAAATAAAATGAGTCTGGAGTAAACACTTATATATATCAATTACAATAATTTGAAATGAAATAAATCCCAACAACTGAAATAAAAACAAATGTATGAAGTAATAATCTGTAAACAAGAATGGGCAACATGACCTGACTGATATAAAGTGCTTCAAATGAGTCAAGGATAAGTGGAGGCATCTAATACTAAAGTCTTGTAACTTCCACAACAACTACAACACGTCAAATGATGGGAACTTTAAGCTTGGTGTCCATGTTGTTGGGCACCTGATGAAGCCATATTTTTCCTCGAAAAAGCTGGAGACCTATATTGCAATGATTGGTCCACTTGCCTTATGGTTTCCTACATAGCATCTTGACCCTTGTCAATACTAGCTAGGATTTTATTTAGGTCGGCCACTATATGTGGAGTAGAAGGAATTGTAGTATTGCCTTAATTTTAGGTACTACTCTCAGGGTCATTCATTTTCGTCAAATAAATATGTACAAGATAGAGAACGATAATAGACATCCATTCTCACAGATAGTGCGAATTTGTTGATGCCAAAAAATGGACTAGGTCTAATTTTCTAATCACAGATAGAATATAATATGTGATGGAATAAAAACACAAGAGATAAAGAGTTTTTAGAGTGGTTAGGCTATGTAGAAAGGCCTACATCCACTTTTATTGTATTAATTTGAGTGACTGTAGAAAGATAGGTGCCTTTGCTATGATAAGAATAGCTTATAATCCGTTCTATCTTGCCTGTTGTGAAAGGAATACAATTTATTTATAGGGACTTGGAGATCAGGGGTTAGAATGCCTCAATATATTCAAGAATTTACACCCGTATATAATTAATATAATGTTTTCTATTCTTGACCATGTGTGGGAGCACCATTGGTTATTTCCCAAGTCATGACTATTTATCTAATTTGATGATCTTCATTCTTAATATTGGTTGGCCTACCTACCAAGTAATTATCTTTTGGACAAATTAGGTGGATTCTGAGTAAGACTGTTGCGACGTAAGGAGACATATGTCCATTTCTAATTGGTCCACGTAGATGGATAATTTTTTCTATCAATAGTGAGTGGTTGAGATGTGAAGAAAAGCCTACGTCCTCTATTATTGTAATGATTTAAGTGATTACAGAAATCTAGGTACTCTTGCTACAAGAAGAAAAACCTAGAATCCATTCTATCTTGACTTAGTTAAAGGAATACAATGTATTTATAGTGAGCTAGAGATCAATGGTTAGAATGCCTTTATATATTCAAGCATCTACACCCATACATAATGAATATGATAGTTGATAGTCTTGAACACATGTGGGAGGACCACTGGTTGTTTCCCAAGTGATGACTATTTATCCACTTTGATGATATGCATTCTTCATATTTGTCGGCCTGCCTGCCGATCAACTATCTTCTGGGCCAATTAATAACTTCTGACTAAGACTGTTTCCACGTAAGGAGACAAATGTAAATTACTAATTAGTCCATATAGATGGATAAGTTTTTGGTGAGAACATATAGGCTCAAATAATATGAATACCGTTTTGGGCTTGGATTAGTACACATACTTAATTTGGTTATTTGCAATGGAATAACTTAAAATTACATAACATTGGAGGAAATGTATTCTTATTATTGTGGATTGAATGTAGTAATAATTTTATGCATTTTAGAATTGATTGGTTTAATCCTATGCTATAGCCATCTCCATATACTTGAGCTATACATTGGAGGAGTTATCTAACATTAATTATATTTATCATTTCCTATGATGTAGGTGTCGAGCATCTAGTTCTTTTACAACCTTGTACTTGTTTGTATTCATATATTCAAAAAGTTTATATTTATTCATATTCTAATGTCAAATATTTATATGAGATAAATTTATTTATGTTGGAGTATTTTATTCTTTGTTGGGTATTAGATTATTGTGATTTTTGATATTCCAGAGGTGTAGTTGTATTATGTGATTGTTTGGATGGTATCAGAGTTGTAATTTATTTATCATTGTTGTTATTTAGCATTGGTGGTTTTTATTATTTATCTTATTCATGCTTAGAATGTTATTAATGGTTTAACCCTCACGATTTTTATCTCATAACTGATCAATCTATTTAGGAATTATATGTGTTACACATTATAAAAAAATTATTCTCTTTAATATTTGGTTGAAAATGTTCTTGAAAAGAAAATAAAAAGGCTAGATATGAAATATTTATCCCGTGTTCGAATCACATTACCTTTGCTGACCTAGTTGGTGATCTGATATGGAGACAATTAGTTGATGAAGAGGTGTAACTTGCTTCCAGATGATACCGTATTTATCTATTTGTATTCTAAGTCTCCTCAAAATCTTTATTTTATCTCTTGCGAGAATAGAGGTCCATAAAATCAACCTATAACCTCGGCTAGAACACTACCAAGTTACAAAGACCTCCACTACCATCACAAAAGGACTGTCATACTCTGAAGGGCCTTAACCACCATCTCAATCTTTCATTATGAAAAATTGTTATGACATATCTTCATAGCAAGGAACGAATACCTTCACAAGAGTGTTTCGTTGTCTCTAACAATCCCATCCGACCTCTATCGGAAGTAACAAGGCTTATAGATGACATATAGATCTCATCATATAAGGGTATCTTCACAAAACACCATAACATCATCTTATGGTAAGACGATGAAGACTACTAACCTCTTGGATACCTAGATAAATCCCTGCAGCTTATATGGCATGGAGGTGAAAAGGACAACAATATTCCAGCTTCCACTACCACTCAGCTCCACTTGATTTGTGTGACACCCTGCCCAATTTAATATTGGGTGATCAGTCCTTTATAAAATTTAAAACAGAATGCTCGGTTGGTTCATTCTTATCATCACTGTTGAAAACATAATAACATATTCAATCACCTAATATAATTAAGCTAAGTGTCAAAACATTTATTATTAATTAAAACCATTTAATTACCAAACCAAGACATTTAATATAAACCATCCACGCATAATTAATTTATATAAATACTAAATCAGAATCACATACTGAAATAGATATAACTGGATAAAACATTTCAGTTCAGAACTCTAAAGCAAAACAATAGTAACCACCAATCCAAATGAAACTGAACGGGAAATAAACTGCACATAATCTCTGAAAGCTATCCAAGGAATGGGCGACACATGCCCTAAAGAGAATATCTATAGAGAATGGAAATGAAATAATCGAGGCATCTAATACAAAGTCCTATAGCTTCCATAATAGCTGCAACACGCTAAGCAATTCGAGTCTCCATGCCTGATGTCCCTGTGGCTGGGCACCTAATATAATACATACATATAGTAAGAGAGAGGAGAGATGCAAGAAACGAGTCAGAGCCCGAGGTGTAAAAATATTTATTTAAGAAAGTATTTAAAATTTGCAGTTAAGCAAGTATCAAGTGCATGCTAGTTTGAACCCTCACATGATATTCTCACCTCTCTTCTATTGTGAATGCCTAACGAGTATCTAATTGTCTCCTTAGCTATACCACCCCATATAACTAGTCTGAATTCATCCTAATAGTATTTATCCTCACTATTAGTAACCCGTATCGCCCATACAATACATTATCAAATTAGCCTATGTCGAATAGCTAATTAATATATTTTCATGTTTCCATAATAAATCGATTATACTCTTAAGATTATCTTAACAAATTTACATGCCCATCTCTACAAGCTATACACAGTAGGTTGATTCACAACTCACGTACATATATATATAGTCACATCTGCCCTATATATATTATGATACTGCACCCCCGGGCTATGACCCATTAGCGCATCTAACCAAATTGTTGTACCCCCGGGTTATCACCCATTAGTACTCTTATTTAAATCATCTTGTACCCTCGGGTTATCACCGATTAGTACACTTATAATTCATTCTTATACCCCCGAGTTATCACCCATTAGTACACTTAATAATAAGATTCTTACAACCCCGGGTTATCACCCATTAGTGCCTTATATAATAATAATACATAATAGGCATACACACATCCTATTATAATTTATAGGTATTTCCCTCACCAACATATATACTTCTCTTACTTATTTTGATTTCAACATTTCATAATACAGTTATTGAGATTATTAACCCTCTCATACTCTCTAAGGTACATTCTCTCCATGCCGAATTCATTTCACTCATACTTTATTCTGAAATTCTGCCTCACTTAAGTTTATTACTAGGAAATTTATATCTCTTCCATGAACCACTAAACTCAAAACTGGATTCTAAGAAATTCCCAAATTTTCACTCTATCACTCGAACCAGATGGCATGTCGTTTGAACGACTGCCAAATGTCGCTAGAACGACTTCGCGCGAGATGCAATCTCGCTCGAACGACTTCGAGCGACTTCGCGCGAGATTGCGTTGTTCATCTCCTACCCAAATTTTTCAATGTTTTTCCACCATTTTTAAACCTAAAACTTCAAATTCAACATCCCAAACTCCAAACAAACAGTTCTGATTCGAGCCCCATCAATAATATATGAATTCTAACATCCTAGAATCTTCAATTCATTACTAATCATCCATAAAACATGAAATCCCCAATTTAATTTTATCAAAACCCTAGTTCTTCCAATTCATATTCAAGAACCCATAATTTCCAGATTTGTTCTACACATAAGTTCCTCAAAATGTGATTTCTAGTCTACATACATGAAGGGTTTCAATTTAACGAATTTCAGAATCAATTTACATACCCAAAATTCTCAATTTCATCATTTTTATGAACCAAACATATTTCTAACAGTCCTATACTAACATGAATATGATAAATACCAAAATAAAACAAGTTATAAACACTTGTCTTGAATTATTCGTCTGATTTATTGACTTTGTTAGTATGGGTGTGTTCCCCTTGTCCCGATCTACACGGTGGTGGTGTTGGTTGTGCAAAGTGGTGTCAATTTGGCCCTCTTCTCTTGGTAATAGCTCTTCCTCACACTTCCTACGGACGTTCTTACTTCCTGTATCTTTCTAACCCTAATTTACATTCTTTGGCTCATAATTTAACTCTTAATTTTCGTCCATTAATTAAGCCTAAAAATCCAATTTACCATAATGCCCTCTCGGAGTGCCAGTTAGGCCTAAAATTGCCCCAGGACCCAAACTAAACACCCGGGTATACTATTTTGACTATCTCGACCCTTACGGACTCAACGGTACACTCAAAATGACCATACGAGTTACTAAAAATAATTGATATATTTATTCCATCAAATTAGTCCCGACACGACTCACACGCAGTATTGACTTAATTCACTAAGTTGTCGTATTATTCTCTCTCTCGATAATTTATCAACGTGTTTAGTTCCATATTACATATCGCAAAGTAATATTAAATTAATAAGTATTAACCCTTGGCACACTAGTTAATATTTATTTTTATTAGATCCGACTTAATTAATAATTTAATTCTCACATTTAAATTCAATTAATCCCTCTGTAATAATTATTCCCATAATTATTTAAATCATAAAAAATATGGGGTATTACATACTTCCCCCCTAATAAAGGAATTTCATCCCGAAATTCGGAAAAAAATAAGGCATACCTGGTATGAATAAATCTGGATATTTCTCACGCATATCCGCCTCACGCTCCCAAGTAGACTCCTCGACATTGTGATGCTGCCACTGCACCCGAACAAGTGGAACTACCTTTGACATCAGCCTCCTCTCACTATAATCTAGGATAGCCACCGTTCTCTCCTTATATTAACTATCCAGCTGTAACTCAATCTCTTCAATCGCAATATAAGTGTGTGCCAACGCATCCCGAAGGTATCGCCTTAGTGACGTTATCTAGAACACATCATGGATATGATGTAAGTGCTCCGATAACCCAAGTCTATAAGCTACTGCTTCGACCCTCTCTATAATAGGGAATGGTCCTACATATCTCGGAGCCAACTTCCCTTTCTTCCCAAATCTTATTACTCCCTTCATCGGAGATACTCTCAACAAAACTTGGCCCCCCACTGCGAACTCTCGGAAGAACCTTTTAGCATCGGCGTAGCTTTTCTGTTTATCCTGGGCTACACGTATGCGATCCCGAATCATTTCGATCCTGCTCGACGTATCCTGAATTACCTCTGGCCCGAGTAGCTTGTTGTCTCCCACCTCTAGCCAACAAGTTGGGGAACAACAAGGACGACCATACAATGCCTCGAACAGGACCATGCAAGTATTAAATTGATAGGAGTTGTTATAAGCAAACTCCACCAGTGGAAGATACTGCTCCCAACCTCCCCCGAAATCAAGGATACACTTGCATAACATGTCCTCGAGCATCTGATTAGTGCGTTCAGTCTGCGGGTGATACGCTGTACTCAACTGCAACTCGTTACCCATAGCCTACTGGAAGCTCTCTCAAAAATGAGATACAAATGTCTTGTCTCTGTCCGACACGATGTTAAGAGGCACACCATGAAATCTCACTACCTATGCAATAAATTGTTGGGCATACTGTCCCGCTGTGTAGTCAGTCCTGACGGCCAAAAGGTGGGATAATTTCATCAACCGATCCACAATAACCCATACAGAATCGTGCCCCCTCTGCGAAATGGGAAACCCGATGATAAAATCCATGGAAATGCCTTCCTATTTCCATATAGGAATCTCCAACGACTAAAGCAAACCTGGTGGTCTCTGGTGGTCGACTTTCACAAACTGGCAAGTGGTACACCTGGATACAAACTCTGTGATATCCTTTTTCATCCCGCTCCACTAATATTGCCGCCTCATATCCTGGTACATTTTATCCCCACTGGGATGTACCGCAAATCAGGACCCATGCAATTCTGCCATTACTGCTTGTCGAAGGTCCTCCCCCTCTGGAACAATGAGTCTCCCATTGAAGCACAAACCACCGTCAAAACTTACGGAATAAGACTCGGCTCCCCCGCCTAAAATCTGCCTAATTAGATCTTGACAGAACGAATTCGCTACATGTGCCTGTAGTACTCGCACAATAATCTGAGGTGTAACTGTCATCACAGACATAAATGATCGGGCCACGGCATCCTGATGTCCCAATTCCTTTCATTTTTCTTTCCATACCTCGTCCTTGTCATCTACCAGCCTACGGCTCAATGCATCAACAACTACATTAGCTTTCCTCGGCTGATACTGTGTTTCGAACTGATAATCTTTTACAAACTCCAACCACTTGCGTTGACGCATATTCAACTCTTTCTGCATGAACAAGTACTGCAATGACTTGTGGTTAGTAAATAAGCGCAATTGTTCCCCCAATAAGTATTGCCTCCAAATTCGAAGCACAAACACGACTGTTGTCATCTCTAAGTCGTGGGTGGGGTAATTCTTATCATGAGGCTTAAGATTTCGGGAAGCAAAAGCTATGGCCTTCTCCTCTTGCTGAATTACTCCCCCAAGCCCCTGTAAGGACGTGTCAGTAAAAACCAGGTATGCCACTCCCGCCCTGGGAAGTGCTACTACGGGTGCTGAAGTCAACTTGTCCTTCAGCTCATCAAATGCCAACTGACATGCATCATCCCAAACAAACGTCATGCCCTAACGAGTCAGATTTTTCATAGGACCCGCAATCTTTGAGAATCCCCGAATAAACCATCTATAGTATCCGACTAATCCCAGAAAACTCCGCACCTCCGTCGGCGTCGTGGGTTGTCCCCACTCCCTCACCGCTGACACCTTACTAGGGTCCACAGATATCCTTTTATGTGATATAATGTGTCCCAAAACCTGTACCTCCCACTGCCAAAATTCACACTTTTCATACTTGGCGTACAACTCATGCTCTCGTAAGGTCTGCAGAACCATACGTAAGTGATCTCCATGCTCTTCCTCAGTGCGGGAATAAATCAGGATGTCATCTATAAAGATAATGACAAACTGATCAAGTAACTCTCTAAATACTCTGTTTATCAAGTCCATAAATATTGCTGGGGCATTGGTTAGCCCAAATGGCATAACCCTGAATTCATACGACCCATACCTCGTTAGAAAATCAGTCTTAGCCACGTCATGCTCCCTGATTTGTAGTTGACGGTACCCGAATCTCAAGTCTATCTTCGAGAAGTGGGCTGCTCCTCTCAGCTGATCAAACAATTCATCGATGCGAGGCAACGTATACTTATTCTGTATCGTGACTTTGTTTAGCTCCCGATAATCAATACAAAGTCGTAGGGACCCATCCCTTTTCTTAACAAACAGAACTGGGGCACCTCAAGGCGAGGTACTCCTACGGATGAATCCATGTCCCAAGAACTGTTCTATCTGATATCGTAACTCCCTCATCTCTGTCGGAGCCATACGATAAGGCGCACGTACTATCGGACAAGTACCTGATGCTAAGTCTATCACAAACTCAATCTCCCTACTAGAGGCAACCCTGATGTATCTTGAAATACATCAGCAAACTCGCAGACTACCGGAATTGATTTGAGTGGAACCACTACTTCAGAGGTCTCATCCTCTATATAAAATAAGTGGATTGATGACCCTCCCTCAGAATGAGGCATCGGCACCAAGAACATCTCCGGGCCCGGAATGGCGAACACAATACTCCTACTGAAGCAATCAATCATGGGCCTATACTCAACTAACAATCCATTCCAATAATGGCGTCGTACTCAGACATATCTAACACTAGCATATCAGCCGGTAAAATCAAACTCCTAATCTATATGCCTACTCCCCGGCATATGAAGAAAATCATTGACCCATTACCTAGCGGTGAGTCTACACAAGTCAGTGTAATCTTTATCGTTCTTAACAACCCAGTGGCCCGTGCAAATCTAGTGGCTATAAAAGAGTGTGATGCCCTCGTGTCAAATAAGATACGACCCAACGTACCATGGATAGAAAACTTACCCTCCACTGCGGGTGGTGGCTGTGGAACTGCGGCCTGGTGGACGTTATAGACACGTCAATACTGGAACTCCCCCTGCTACATCGAAATTACAGGCAAAGATGGAACTGGAACTGGAGCTAGCGCTGGTAGGGCGGCGGGAAAAATAAGTCTCTAGGGCTCCTGGTGAGCACCCTGCTGCCGAGGAACTCTGTCCTTATTGTGGCACTCCTGCTTCTTATATCCAGTCTTGCCACAAGTATAACATTTCCCAATAAAGTTTCCTCCTCTTTGACCCTGGTAGCCTCGGCCCAGTTGGCCATTACCACCTCTACCTTGGCCTTGTTGTCCTCCCTGCTATTGGCCTTGCTGCTGATTCTGTGGCTGGCCCTGCTACTGGCCCTGTGGCTGGACCTGGTGGCCCTGTCTCCAACCCCCATGACCATGCCTGAAACCTCTAGAATGAAATCTCTTAGCAGACTCCCATGCTGGGAACCCTGCCTCTGACTCTGCTCAACTAGTACTCCATTGGCACTACCTCCCCCCGTCTTTCCCAACTGGTTCGGCTTTCCCCCTCGCTTGCTTACCTTAGCATGGAAGCGGTTATCCTGACAATGTAATAAGGCTGCATTCAGAACGTCGGTATATGAGTGTAGGGAAAGGTTACCCAAGAGATGATGTCATATGTCAATCGTGTGAATTCCTCCTCGTATTCTGCAACTGTCCTCCCTTCCTGGGTGAGGTCTAAAAGTCTCCACCTCATCTCAGTCTTGACGGCGAAAGGAAAGTACTTGCGGTCGAACGGCACCCAGAAATCACTGATAATCATCAAATCTCGCTCCTCGGTAGTAGTAGTAGTGGACTCCCACCACTATAAGGCTTCCCCTCTCAGCTTGAAGGTAGCCAAAACTTGCCTTTGAACCTCCGTGCACTCATACATATGAAGGTGTCGCTGTATATCCTTCTTCCACTGACTAGCGATAATAACATATGAACTCCCCATGACCTCTGGGGAACAAGCCCTCTGAAAGGACTCCTAACTCTTTCCCATGCAGTGGGAAACTGATGCACTGGAACTGGTGCCACTGCCTGAACCTGGGGTGGGGCCTGCTGCACCACTGCTAAGACTGTATTCACCGTTTGTGCAACAATCGCGACAACCTCTGTTGCATTCAATGTCCCTTGAGTCTGTACGCACGGCTGCTCTGGCTGGGCTTGTCGGTCTCTTGCTGCACGTCGAGGGGGCATCTGAGATGAAAAAGATTATTATTAGTCCACAGTTATTAGTAAATCTTGAATAGCTGAAGACGTAATCGTTAAAATATTAGATCACAACAGTCCTAAAAATAGGGCTTTATATCAAGGGCGCAAAGCTGAAACATAGTAAGCCGTACAGATCCTAAAGGACGCTAGAACCTGATGCTCTGATACCACCTGTGACACCCTGCCCAATTTAATATCGGGTGATCAGTCCTTTATAAAATTTAAAACAGAATCTTCGGTTGGTTCATTTTTAGCATCACTGTCGAGAACATAATAACTTATTTGATCACCTAATATAATTAAGCTGAGTGTCAAAACATTTCTTATTAATTAAAACAAATTAATTACCAAACCAAGACATTTAATATAAACCATCCACGCATAATTAATTGATATAAATACTGAATCAGAATCACATGCTGAAATAGATATGACTGGATAAAACATTCCAGTTCAGAACTCTAAACCAAAACAATAGTACCACCAATCCAAATGAAACTGAACGGGAAATAAACTGAACATAATCTCTGAAAGCTGTCCAAGGAATGGGCGACACATGCCCTACAGCTAATGTCTATAGAGAATGGAAATGAAATAATCGAGGTGTCTAATACAAAGTCCTACAACTTCCATAACAGCTGTAGCACGCCAAGCAATTCGAGTCTCTAAGCCTGATGTCCCTGTGGTTGAGCACCTGATATAATACATACATATAGCAAAAGAGAGGAGAGATGCAATAAACGGGTCAGAGCCCGATGTGAAAAATATTTATTTAAGAAAGTATTTAAAATTTGCAGTTAAGTAAGTATCAAGTGCATGTTAGTTCGAACCCTCACATGATATTCTCACCTCTCTTCTATTGTGCATGCCTAACGAGTATCTAATTGTCTCCTTAGCTATACCACCCCGTATAACTAGTCTGAATTCATCCTAATAGTATTTATCCTCACTATTAGTAACTCGTATCGCCCATACAATATGTTATCAAATTAGCCTATGTCAAATAGCTAATTAATATATTTTCCCGTTTCCATAATAAATCGATTATACTCTTAAGATTATCTTAACAAATTTACATTCCCATCTCTACAAGCTATACACAGTAGGTTGATTAACAAACTCACGTTCATATATATATATATATATATATATATATATATATATATATATATATATTATAATACTGCACCCCCGGGCTATGACCCATTAGCGCACCTAAATAAAATGTTGTACCCCCGGGTTATCACCCATTAGTACTCTTATTTAAATCATCTTGTACCGTCGGGTTATCACCCTTTAGTACACTTATAATTCATTCTTGTACCCTCGGGTTATCACCCATTAGTACACTTAATAATAAGATTCTTACACCCCTGGGTTATCACCCATTAGTGCCTTATATAATAATAATAATACATAATAAGCATACACACATCCTATTATAATTTATAGGTGTTTACCTCACCTACATTTATACTTCTCTTACGTATTTTGATTTTAACATTTCATAATACAGTTATTGAGATTATTATCCCTCTTGTAATCTTTAAGGTACATTCTCTCCGTGCCGAATTCATTAAAGTATTTAGTCGCTCATGCTTTATTCTGAAATTCTGCCTCACTTAAGTTTATTACTAGGAAATTTATCTCTCTTCCATGAAGCACTAAACTCAAAACTGGATTCTAAGAAATTCCTAAAATTTCACTCTGTCGCTCGAACCAGATGACATGTCATTTGAACGACTGCCATATGTCGCTCGAACGACTTCGAGCGACTTCGCGCGAGATTGCGCTATTCGTCTCCTACCCAGATTTTTCATCGTTTTTCCACTATTTTTAAACCTAAAACTTCAAATTCAACATACCAAACTCCTAACAAACAGTTATGATTCGAACCCCATCAATAATATATGAATTCTAACATCCTAGAATCATCAATTCATTACGAATCATCCATAAAACATGAAATCCCCAATTTAATTTTATCAAAACCCTAGTTCTTCCAATTCATATTCAATAACCCATAATTTCCAAATTTGTTCTACGCATAAGTTCCTCAAAACGTGATTTCTAGTCTACATACATGAAGGGTTTCAATTTAACGAATTTCAGAATCAATTTACATACCCAAAATTCTCAATTTCATTATTTTTATGAACCAAACATATTTCTAACAGTCCTATACTAACATGAGTATGATAAATATCGAAATACAACAAGTTATAAACACTTGCCTTAAATTAGTCGTCTGATTTCTTGACTTTGTTGGTATGGGTGTGTTCCCCTTGTCCCGATCTACACGGTGGTGGTGTTGGTTGTGCAAAGTGGTGTCAATTTGGCCCTCTTCTCTTGGAAATAGCTCTCCCTTACACTTCCTATGGTCGTTCTTACTTTCTGTAGCTTTCTAACCCTAATGTACTTTCTTTGCCTCATAATTTAACTCTTAATTTTCGTTCGTTAATTAAGCCTAAAAATCCAATTTACCATAATGCCCTTTCGGGGTACCGGTTAGGCCTAAAATTACTCCGAGACCCAAACTAAACACCCGGGTATACTATTTTGACTATCTCGACCCTTATGGACTCAACGGTACACTCGAAATGACCATACGAGTTACTAAAAATAATTTATATATTTATTTCACTAAATTAGTCCCGACACGACTCACACGCGCGTCTGACTGAATTCACTAAACTGACGTATTATTCTCTCTCTCGACAATTTATCAACGTGTATACTTCCATATTACATATCGCACAGTAATATTAAATTAATAAGTATTAACCCTTGGCACGCTGGTTAATATTTATTTTTATTAGATCCGGATTAATTAATAATTTAATTCTCACATTTAAATTCAATTAATCGCTTTGTAATAATTAATCCCATAATTATTTAAATCTTCAAAAATATGGGGTATTACAATTTGATGAATCCTACCAGCATTAAACGAACCTACCGATTACCTTAAATAATCTTCAAAGACTTTTACCCACACCCCACCTCGCAGTTGTTGTCGTAAGACCTTAAGGATGCCATGGATATGTTATGACACTCCATTAGTTCTCTCTCCTTCAGAACACATATATATGAGGAGCTGGATAACTGTTCAAGCATGTTCAAATAATCACAAACAAGAAGAAAAAAAAGTTTTAAATAACACAAGTTTTCCTTTTTACTCAACATGCTCTCAGCCCACTATTGTAAGAACTAAGTAGTATTCTGGGTCATTTCGAGCTATCTTATTCCTTACACTCTCTGTTGGTCTCTAAATTAATACTTAGGAATAATTAAATAAGTTGTCCTATTCTTATTAAACAGTTATCTTATTCAAAACTTACTATTTTTAAGATAATGACTAATACCAAGTTGTCATATTCTGTCAAAGACATGTAAGCATGATAAAAAATGCTCCAGTAGTAACTATCCAATATTATTAGAAGACATCCTTTACCACCCATGCTAAGGAACCATCTATATCATATCATAGTGGACTCAAAGAGAGTCGGGAGCCCCTGTTGGATGGCGAAAAGGATCTGGAAGGGGTGCCCAGGGTCCTATAATAATCAGTATCCCTGTCAAGGATGTGATGTTAGTTCAAGGAGATCAATCCTAAGGTTGTTTTAGGGTGGCTAGGATCTAGAACACAAGACCAGTTATATAATTTACTCAACCAGTGCAAAAATGCAAACACATAATGACATTGAACTGTCTCTCGAGAAGACTTTATCCCCTTTTTTGAAAACGATTAAACATTAAGATCTCCCTCAATGAGATTAAACACTATTAAACTATTTGATTGGTTAAAATATACATAGACAATCTGGTGACTTATATATCACTCATGTGAGTGAGCGGCTATAACATAATACTAATGTATGGATGTACCCAAATTAACTACGAGTTTTACAGATTATCAAGAGGGGACCAATTTATACTTTACTTAAATTTATAACTAAACTTCAAACTAATTTAAATTTGGTAAGTTATCAAAAGTCCTAATTATTATCATTGTTTAAACTAGATGATTAAGTAGATAATAATCAATTCAGTTACTTTAGGTGAGCTTCTAAACTTTAGTCCTACTTTTTTAAGTCAAGTGATTAATGCAGAAATTAAAGTACGTGGTGTTTATTTTACGTCGTAAAAACCCTTCCCTAGGAAAAACGACGGACCCTCTATGGTCACCTAGTCTACAAAGTCCACTAATACAAAATAAAAAAGGAACGATTCATAAACATGCAACAGGACTCAAAGCAAGATAAATCAGAAGAAGTTATTACCTATCTCGACCAAGTTGCTCCTTGATTTGGTTTCTCTTCCGCAATTATCCTGACTATGCATCTCTTGTTCACTTCGCTTTCTTCACGCCTCAGCATCCCCTTTGGCTTCCTTAGTGTTGGTTGGCTCAATGCCTATTGATTCTAATAGTGACTAGTGGTAGTGCAATGCTTTTGTTATATGTCCTAGTCTATATGGCACTCTCACCCATAATGTTACAACCTGAATGATAATGCAACAGGTTTTTCATATCCTAAATATCAATAGTAAATCTTATGTTCTTTCTTTCTTGTTTAAATCAATCTATCTTGATTTAAAACAACTTTCGACAAACTTTCTTTTTAAAATCATAACAATCAGATTTAATTTTGATATGTACACAATAATTAGTGCCTAAGTGAATGTGGTGTTCTAAGTGCAAGATAGAATGTTGTGCCCAAAATATATGCAAATAAGACAAGTACAATCAAGAACACAAATATTCTAAGATATAATACATACACACGCACTATTTAACTAATGTTTATAGCAAATTAAGAACAAGTTAAAATTACAAAATTGTTTTAAAGTTTGTTCATATTAAAGGAAGATTAATCTAACAACTTAATATGCAAGTTCTTAACAGTTCTTATTTAGAATCCTTTGTCCAAAGTGAAGTAAGGTTCAAGAAAAATAAGGACAGTCAATATTACTTTCAAACAACTTCGGTCCATAAGAAGATTAGGTTTAACTTTCTAAAACTATTATAATTCTAAGAACAAAGAAACAAGGTAGATAAATCAAAGTACACACAAACGTGATTTGTGTGTGAAATATTGTTCAAACATACACAATAAAACACATCTAAGATAGAGCTAAGAGAACAAAACAGATTTGAACATTTATTGTGGAAAGTCCTATGTAATTTTTGTAACTAGGCACAACAATAAAATACACAGGAAAGCACTACCTCGGATATACACAGACATACCTAATATAAATGTGTATTATTAGTGTGTGAAGTGGTTCTCATAAAAAATAGTCAAATACCTTTAATCCTTTTAAGGATTTTCTTGATATACCAGGGCTATGTGAGATGCAACAAGTATTTAAAGAATATAAACAAAAAATACGAAATATTCACACAAGATATAGAAATCAGATCTAAAAACACTATAAGAGAGATATTTCACTGTTACATAGAAATTTGCACAAACAAGTAGTGAAAAATAGGTAAGGTTCGTCTTGTTAACATTTTTAAGAACACATATGAACCCTAAAAGTGTTTAAATTTTTTTTAAAAGATATCAAAAATGTTTTTAAAAGAAACATACACACATAAGCAGAAATGTAGCATTAGTTTTTAAGAATAATCTATGAAGAGATTATTTCTTCTAGCATAAACACAAGTGCAAAATCATTATGAAGAAAATGTAAACTTTATCTCTCTCTCTCTCTCTCTGTGTGTGTGTGTGTGTGTGTGTGTGTGTGTGTGTGTGTGTGTGTGTGTATATAATATGAGAAAGGGATGTTTTACTGTTCCAACAAATCAATGGCCGAGATCGAAATTTTCGGGACGATTTAATGGTGTCAGATTGTGCCACGTCAGCATTTCATCATTGTGACATGGCACAATGAGACAATTCACTCTTTTGACCCCAAGGCCCTACACCGCCTCTCATTCTATCCCCATCTATCATTTCAATCATCCCTCCAAAACCTAACCCTCTACTCTTTCTCTCCTTCTCACGAACAACCCACCGCCCCCTCCTCCTCTCCTCTTCGCGTTGCCCTTCTCCCACAATATCCTTCTCTTTTACACATAGACACAGAGAATCGCTCCTTCAGATTTAGGATTTATGGGTAAAACGATCCAAGCTACCTCTCTATCTCTCATCCTTTCTCTCAGCCTCAGCCTCTCTCTCATCCACTTACGCACTCACGCCCACACACTCACACACAACCATGGATGTGATGATATTTTTTTTGAAATTTTGATTTGTTTTTTAATTATAAATATAGTTACTGGATTTTTTTTTAAACTTGCAACAGGTGTATTTGAACACGCAAAGGTATACTTTTTTTTTTGTAATTTTGTTCATTTTACTAAGATCTAAGAGTAAGAATGTTTTTTTTTTGGCAAATTTAAGAATGGTTTAATTTACGGATTGTTTTTTTAATTATAAATATAGTTACAGGCACTTTTTTTTAAGTTGCAATGGGTGTATTTAAAAATGGAGAGGTATATTGTTTTTTTGTTCATTTTACTAAGATCTAAGAGTAAGAATGTTTTTTTTTGCAGATTTAAGAATGGTTTAATTTTCGGAGGACTGATGTTTTTGTTCAGATCTAATGTTTTTTTCAGACGACTGATGTTTTTTTTTGTAGTTGTAATGTTTTTTTTTTGGGTAAGTGTTTTTTATTTAACTATTATTTGCATTTGGGTTGCCTAAAGAGTGATACATATTGATTTGAGATACATATAGAGTGTTTCTTTTTGGATTGGTTATTTTATACACCAGTTACTTGCATTCATTTCAGCAACACTCATTCCCAGAATCTTTTTTATACACAAGTTCTATAATTTCCTATTTTTAAGAGAGGGTTTTATGCACAACATTCATTTCATGTAATCTTGATTTGAACTAATTTAGATTTTACTAGGTCTGAAGTGAAGTTCTCATGTAATATAGATTGCATTTTTGTCCACAAGCTCTATTTCACGTGTTTATGTATTCAAATTGCATATTTTTTTTTTCTTTAATGAAATTTTGTGTATTATTTATGGTGTTGCAGGTGAAGTTTCTCTCTAGCAGTGCGACATCACTTTATGGCTATTCGTGATTATCTGGAATGCATACATTTTTAGAAAGAACAATGGTACACTATGAACTCTATAATTGACATTGTTAAATTGAAAATGCAATAGTTGTAAGGTATACATGTTTCTTTTTAGTAGTCATAGGGTGTTTTTTATATCAAGTCCAGTCTCTTATAGTCTCTGGCAGGTTTTTTTAGTAGTCTCTTACATGTTTTGTTTTTGGTATACTACAGGTGTTTTTTAGTAGTCATAGGGTGTTTTTTAGTTGACTTATTATTTTTTAAGATTTAGTTTATTGTTGTCTGTTTGTTTTGTATCATTTTTATACAGGGTGTTTTGTGACTCGCTCATTTCGGTACAAGGTGTTTCATATTGTTGATTCACTCATTGTTATACAGGGTGTTCATAGGTATCATTAGTTTGGGATACATAAAAGTCTTGATCATTCTCTTAAACATTATCATAAACACAATATGAATTTATGACATTCCCTTAAACATTCTTATAGTGGTTTATGACATTCTCTTAAACATAATATGAATTTGTATGTTTATGAGATTCTCTTCAGCAGCGTATTTGGGTTCAGTAGTTTGGCATACATTAAAGTCTCAAAGGTATTTAGATTACGTAAATAGTTATTATATAGTGCCTTCGTTAATTTGTAATCTTATTATGATATTCTTGAAATCATTTTGGTTCAATGTTGAATAAGGACTATATAAGTGTAGTGATTATTAAATGTATTAAATCATATCAATCAATACCATGGCACCGTGTCATATTATTAATTTATTCCACTATGTTTCACAGGGTGATCCAATGTATCCATGGGGTGATGATATCACCGTGGCACATGTCTATTCATGTTGTACATTAATTGATGATCCTCTTAGACTCTGGAAACTTGATAACCCCTCGGCTTCTATCGGATGGAGTTTGTGTCTCTCTATCATCACCAATAATAAAATAGAAACAAATCAGATTCACAACTCAAGTCTGAGCATCAAAGTAGGTCCCCGTCCATGGAGGTGATCTCCTTATGGACTGGATTGTCATGATTAACGAGAGAGTCTGAGTTTAGAGGTATGAATCGTATATTGTAATAACTTATTTTTTTCATCTACGTTTCCCTTATTTTTCCCCGATTTGTTTGTTCACCAAATGCAAGAAAATCAAGGAAAATATAGAGCAGGTTGAATATTTAATGGTATGCTTTTATTGGTTTTTAGTCATTACTTTCTATATATCGGGATTGCCTCGAACTGTGTAAATCGTGATGTTAAATGTTGAATAGAAGTGGTTGAAGTTTTAATAGTTTATGACATTCTCTTAAACATAATATGAATTTGTATGTCTATGAGATTCTCTTGAGCAGAGTATTTGGGTTCATTAGTTTGACATACATCAAAGTCTCAAAAGTATTTAGGTTATATAAATAGTTATTAGTGCCTTCATTAATTTGTAATATTATATGATATTCTTGAAATCATTTCGGTTAAGGTAAATGTTTTGATATATAATTTTTTCTATTTCTGGAAGATTTAAATTCACAAATATTGTGACTGGGGGCTTCCAATAAATCTGCATCGAGGGTTTAATGCAAATAAGAATATCTTCAGAGGACCGAATTGAAATTGTAGCAAGACAACTGATTTTGAAAAATAGATTTTTGACTAATTTAGGCGGTGAACCTAAAAATAGTTTTCTCCTACATTGTATATCATTAGCTTTGTCTTGAAGAGGTTATGTTTCTTCTCGAGCTTCTCTGCATATATGTCTTTCTTCAACATTGTTGACCGAAATCTTCCCTCTAGAACGCTACTATACAAAGCTACGTGAATACCCTCATGGAGACGTGGCAGGACTAGGGCGTAATGAGGTTAAAGAACATCTGGGTAGTTCCATTTTTAAGGAAACGACTGCTCTAATTGGTATTTTTTGCAATCAGTACGTGTCTAGTTATGATGTGAGCAAGAGTTTGATGGAGAATTATACATGAGACTTTTGTTAAGATGTATGGTGGGGAAAAGAACTAACATTAAAGGAAAAGAATCATATATGTTTTTCCATTTATTATTTTTTTTAGTTTTTGTAATGGTTTTTGCTAAGAATGTACCAAGAAAGTATCAGGACAGCTATACATGTTCTCATAATGATATGCATGTTCCTAGAACTCTACCATGAATTCGGGACATCTATTGGGATAGCTATAGATGTTCTCAAAGATTTATGAGGACAGATCTATCAGGACAGTTGTACATCTCCCCACAGTGCTACAACAAATTCGGATCTAATTATGAAGATATGCAAGGGATATCGTTTCCCCAAATTATGATTTAATTGTTATTTCTCGCTTTTAATTTTTATTCAGATTCATTCAAATTACTTTTGGCACTTTAGTTCTTATTTCCACTCATAGTTTTTAGGTGTTGTAATTACACTACTCTCATCTGGACGTCATAAACATGATACATATGGTGTATCAGTTTAACATAGAAGTTGATCATGTTTATTTTGTAAGTTTTGTTAATTACTCTATTTTGAGAAAATATTTTATTGTTATATTCTCATGCATTAATTGTAACTTACATTTACACTAAGATAATTTAATTTAATTGTTATACTTGCACTACATGCATGACATACGTTTACACTGAGATCATTTAATTGAATTGTTATATTTACACTGAAATCATTTATGTTGTTTCATACAGAAATTGCATAGAGTCCAGACCAATGACGTTTAGAAACATCCTCTTCTAATAGAAAGTGATATGTTCAATTTTTTTCAAGTCTAGATGTTTATTTTTTTTGTTAAAGTGATCTTTTATTTCCTAAAGAAAGGAGACAAGTATCTCATCTGCAACTTTTACAATTACAGATAAAGAAACCTCAACCAAAAATGTTGTAGCTTCTAAATTTGGCTACGACGGGAATGAGGACTCTGAATCACATGAAATGAACCGAGAGGGAAATGCTTCTAAGTAAGCATCACCTACTGATTATGCACACATAATAACTGTAACAGTGACTGATAAATTATCGTCCGTGAATGGGAAGGTTGCTGGAGCAGGTAGCGCAATTATGTCCAAGCAGATCGAGGTTTACATATTGCCTACTTGGATTGTTGCAGCCTTCAAAATCATGGTTCGAGGGAGATGAGGAAGATTAGAAGAGCGAGTGAGGTTTACGAATTGAAACAAAGAGGATTGAGGTTTACGTATTGCCTACTTGGATTGGTTTTCATTTATTTTTCATTTTTATATTTTGTATTCGTGATATGATGTTATCAAAGTGTTATTGATTACTCATTTCACACTATCTATATTTAAGGTTTCACATAGAGGATTTCGGGGTTGCTTGGGAACATTGAAATCCAGTGACTAGAGTATTCTTAATTAAACATACATGAGTTTCAAGTTGTGTGTGTGAATGTTGTTTTTTGGAATAATTATTTATTGTTTTGAAAGAATTATAAAATTAGAACCCAAAATCCACGTATGCTAATAGTAAATGATTTTTCAATCACTCTGAATGATTTTGAATATTTTATCATGACTCCTCCCCTCTCCTATCATACAAATTTAAAAACTCCCAACATGTATTGGATTATGTCTGTTTATCTCATAACATCTTTTGCAGGTATTTGAACCTGTTATATTGATGTCCTATTTATGCATGACATTTTTTGCTTTTGGCTATGCTTTTTAATTTGCTTTGCTGTTGCCTTACAACTGCAAGTCTCACTCTTTCTTGGCTCTTAGACCTGCGATGCTGCCCTACGACAATAGACCTCCATTTGACTTGGCATTATCAATATATCAGGTACTTGAACCTGCTTTGGTGCTGCCCTGCCATTGACTGCCCTCATTTTTGGTTTGTCACTTTTGCCTTGGATGCTCCTACTATACCAAACTTGCATGTGGCATAATATGTGCATCTCTAGGCTTCAGTACCCACAATACTTTCCTGGATAATCGAGTTCTCAAGCAGGGGTGCGGTACATTAGTAGTTTAGTACAACTTTTTCCCCTGTGAAAAGGATTGTTAGTTTTCAAATATAACGTATTTGTGATTTTTTTAGATAGTTTGTTTCATAAAAAGTACTTGTTAGATGAATTTCGGTTCTTTGAATATTATTGTATCGGTTGTTATCCCATAAGCAGGGTGGATAGTCCTATAAATAAAGGAGGTTATGGCCGTTTTTTTAAAATTACACTCTGTTTTGTTGGGGAAATTTTTGTCACTTTGCATTTATGTAATTTTAAAAATTTTGCCATTTTACGATTACGTACTTTTGAAATTTTTGTACATTTTTTAACATGATTGTGTTTGAGGATATTTTTTTGCATTACATTATTTGGGATGCTATTTTTTCACAGCTCCGTCTTAATATACATTTCCTTTGTGTTTATGATGTGCCCAAAAATGTCTTGATAATGGCGTGGGACTTTTTTACTCTTTGTTATCTACCCTTGCATATCCCAATTGGGATTTTATTCTTTCTACTGGAGTTCTATTATGCAATTGAGGCATGAATGTTTTCTTTCTTTATGACATTGGATAACGGTCTCGATTACTTTTAGAGGGAAACAATTCATTCAAATGGAAGGTAGTACAATAACATGTTAGCAACTAGAGTTTAGTTCTCACATGACCAGCCTAAGTGACGCAGTACATTAACATGTCAGCAAAACTTACCAACTAAATTTCAGATGTAGTCAACTATGTACTGAAACTCTTCCACTATGTTATTAGGATTACTAGAGTCTGAAAAGCAGTTGTGTACTGACCCATTAATTATCAATGCCCTTCCGGATTTGGTATGAATAATATGGGTGAGTCCATACCATTGCCTTCTTGGTCTAAATTCCCACAATTTCTAAGAAATTCACCTTAAAACCAACCACCCCATAGTCAGTTACATTTCTCCAACAATGCTCCTTTTTAGAGTGCATCTGCAGCTTCCATGAACGATGCCAGGACTAGTTTTTTCCCATCCTTACATATGTAACTTACTTCATCATCATTTGATGAAAAACCAAAGGTATAATAACATCATTGAATGTATGAATATTAGAGTTTCAATTTTATAAGTCGTTAAATTTTACTATATTGACACCTATTATGAGAATTGAAACTTGCTAAGTTACTATTTGTTTGGTGTAGCATCCATATTTGGATTTGAACAATAATTGTATAGGTACCATCCTAGATCACCACTTCACACTAATAACATAGGAATCATGATCCAAAATTTTTTATTGTTGCGTTGCAAATCCACCATAAATCAAAAGGATGAGGAAATGACGGCTTCCCTCCTTTGTTGCACTTCTTGAACATTTTGGCAAATCCATCAGAAATCAAAATGATTCGCAAATCCAGGAGAAGAGTCTTACTCTGCACCTATTAGAAAGAGAATAACTTTGCATTGGAGATGGGAGGTTGGAGATTATCAAAAAATATAAGAGTCTTACTCTGCACCAATACTGAGATGAATTTCTTATGTATTGATATGTATTGTTGTTGTGGACTATATGTATTGTTGTAATTTAATAATGTAAACTGTAAATTTTATGATTTAAATTGTAAATTTTATTTGGCTCATTATCTCGATGTGCATTAGCATTAAATTTTATGATTCAAATTGTTTACGGATTCAAGCACTTTGGAAACTATTTTATGTTGGTTGGTGTGTTTATGGTACATGGCAATGGCGTTGTGTCGTAAGTCGAAGTACTAATATTTGAATGTCCTATAAATAAATGATATTTTGGTCAGTTTTTTTAAATTTACACATTGTTTTGTCAAGGAACGGAAAAATTATCATTTTGCGATAATGTACTTTGGAAAATTTTGCCATTTTGTAATTATGTACTTTGGAAATTATGGCCCTGCCTTCAGGCACGAGCATTCTGCTAGTATATGTATGTGTGTGTGTGTATATATATATACATACACACATACATATACTAGCGGAATGCCCGTGCATGAAGGCATAGTGAAAATTTCCAAAGTATGCAATCGCATAATGGCAAATTTTTTGTTCCCCAACAAAACAATGTGCAATTTTAAAAAAATTGGCCATAATAACCTTTGTTTATAGGACTATCCACCCTGCTTAACATATAACAAATAAACCAATAACATTCAAATTGTCTAAATTTACCCCCAATATTACTTCTTGGACTTGCGACACAACTCCATCGCCAAGTACCACAAACACACCAACCAATATATTATATTTTCCAAAGTGTTGAATCCTTAAACAATTTACGTCATAAATGTTTTTTACAATACTAATAAGTGTAAACAATATAAAAATTATGTTTACAACACAAGTGTAAATATTTTTACTAAAAATTGTTATCAAGAAAAACAATAAAAAAATACTATCACAATCATACCATTATGAAAAAAATATCAAATGAAACATCTAGTTCAATATACACTAAATTTGTGATCAACAATTTCTTCCAAGGGTCCGAGGGAGTTTTCGTTGCGAGACAACATCAAGTACTGTAAGTCCTACCACATCTATGACACTGCACAAAACAAACAATAACATAATTCGTATGTTCGATAGAAATGTGTGTGCTTAAAAAATTCATGCGAGAAGCTTCATTTAAATATAAACACTAAAATATTAACCAAGTTACATGGTCAAGTTGGGTTCCTAGTAGTTCCAGTTCCAGTACATGATATACATTTATCTACATAAACATAACATCACTGAGCACTTTATAACAGATAATATATAAGAGAATTAAAATTATAATATCAGAGTGAAAAACATTATATTATCAAATTAAAAGTAGAAGCAAACACGGTGAAGAGAAAATAAGTTTGATTTTTAGTCTTAGATTACCCCCCCCCCCCCCCGCAAAATAGATGTGCCCATGATCTATCATTAGTCTACCCCCACCCTAAAAATAAACCAACAAGACAATAAATGTGTTCACATGATATTTCAATACCCCCTCTTTTTGCAAAAGATGTTATAAAAAAGCAAATTTCGTACAAATTTGGGCCTAACGAAAATTTTCTAAAATGATAAGAATGTCTTGTTCAAGGATTTATAAAGATCAATAAAATAACATAATCACAAAAATAACAGAACTTAAACAAAAGTGCCCGGGCGAGGATGATGCCAAGGGAGGAGTTCTTGCTCTTTAATAAAAAAAGTAAAGAAATTTAAATTGACCGTAATAAGAGAGCATTTGATCTTTACCATTTTTCATTTCATCACTTCTTAATAAAAAAATTCCAAAAGTGTACTCCTATCACAAATTGATACTCCAATCACTACTTAAGATACAATTCCAAAAATTAATTGATACTCCAATTAGTTTGCATACTTTTGCTTATATTCAAAACATTACTAATTTTTCTACATCATTTCCTACATATTCCTAGTAACCAAACCAAATGCAATGGTAACTTACAACACAAAGAATGAAAGAAGTGTTTCCATAATAGTACTTTAGCACTAACATACTAATGAGTTTAAAAGGAATTAATTAGATTAAATATAAAGAAAAACTACAATACTTGAATGAACTTACCTTTCAAGAAAAACCAATAAGTGTTTGAGCAGGCAAGTTAATATCAGCAGTACGCTTAAATTAATGAGATGAAAAGAAAATGGGAACCTTCTTATATACAAAACTGCTGCATATATGGTATCTCCTGTACAAAATTGAGGCTTATATAGAAAACTGTTGCATACAAATTTGTTAAAATGCATCTACTACAAAGTAATAATTTAAGATGATATATATAGACTTAAAATAAATCTAAATAACTATGAAAGAAAAAATAATCTAAAACTGAAACCATACCAATTAGACGTTAACTTTTGTGTCGTATTCTTCTTTAAGTTATTCCAGGCTTGGCAAGCATGTAGTAGTCCATTCATAGCTTGATCACTTCCATAGTTATATCTATCTAGAAAGTGTGAATGCTTAGAAATTGTAGCCATAATATCATTTTCACATCACAAAAATGAAAAAGAAATTCCAAATCGGTTTTTAACCATACTAAGAGCCTATGATTTCCAGTTAACTTCATATAAAAAATAGTGACATAAGACTTTAGTAATCAGAAGATATCTGATGGTTTTATACTTGAATAAAAATGAAGAAATGGAAAGTTATCTAAAGGATCCAACTTGAAATAGAGCACCAAATCCCAGGCCCAAATCTAATATCAATTAGTATGGGTAGTATTCAAAATGACCTCTAACAAAGAAAATAAAAGATGCAAACCAGTTCTCTGGTAGGTCTCTTTAATCTCTTGTGGAGTTTTAGAGCCATCTTCTAGCAGTGAGAGAAGCTCTCCTGATAAAAATCTTTAATGGCCCAAAATGTTATCATCATCACAGTATATTCTACTTCTGGGATTATTAGACTTTCCAGAAATCTGCAGTATTCAAGGTCCAAAAATCTTCAGTAATCAACATAGAACCTGTAAAGCTATAGCAAAAATTTGAACTATAAGAACAATATACACCAAACTAACTTTTGGATACCTCTCTAATTTTTGCATAGTAGTATATGGATACACCAAAGCAACTTTTGGGACGGATCAGTGAAATGCACAACTATGGTCCTGAAAAACAATAGTAAAACTTTCAGACAGCTTAGAAAACCATAGTAGGAAATAATATTATACTCTAAAAAAATAGTGCATTTCAAATGTCTGGTTTTGTGATACTCCAACACATAGTTTACCAGTTGAAGCATCAAAAGTCTGAAGTTTTCCATTTCAAGCATCAAAAGCCTGCGATTATGAATAACATAAAAGGTAAAAAATGCGTCAATTTCTTCCTTGTAACTTTCTCTTCCCACAAAAATAAATGAACAATTTGTATAAACAAAAAAAAAACATAGGAAGTAAATAACTAAATAAAACAGAAAACGTGAATATTGAACATGAACAACTCATATTTTTGAACAACAGCAAAAGAGACCCATTTCTAATTGGAACTGACAAAAAAAGAAATCCCTAATTTTGAACTCTATTAAAAAAAAAAGTGAACCCATACAATAGTGATATCTAAACAATATAAATGCACATCGATCTCTTAGACCTGAAAAAAATAGATATGGACTCTAAATAAACTCATTATTTTCCACAACATTTTACACAATCAATTTTATCAAATTTAAAAAATTGGATTAGAAAAAAATGCATTTTCCAGTTTTCTCTCAAACACTTAAATGGGATAAAATTATGGTGACCTGATAATCCGTCATGTATAATAAGTGGCAGCAAACTGAATAATAACGCCATTTTCACTCTCCAAATCCATGGAATCCATCTTAGCTCTGACCCCATCTTTCACTCTGACCTCGTGAATCTCATGAATCTTGCTGGTCTAGAGAGAACTCGGGTTGAGATTCCAAAGTCCCCAAAAAATTATGTAAGTCGTATAGAGTCTCCAAAAAATTCCAAAAGTAGAACAGAAAAATAGAGAGTATAGAAACAGAGCAAAAATCCAAAGTAGAGTCACAGTGTGCGCTTACCATTCCCACGTTTAGAGTGAATATGGAGTTTGAGGATGCATTTGAGTGTTGTTAGATGAGAGAGAGAGAGAGAGAGAGAGAGAGGTGACTGATGAAGGGTGATATATTTTCAAATTAAAGGTGAAATAAATTTGGGGTGTACATTAGTACATTGTATTAGTGTGTGAGTGAAAATCTAACCTTCCATTTTTTTATTTTGATGACTCAATCCTAAGCTCAAATTATCTAATAATCTTTTGGAATAGTAAAAATGAAGACTTTAAGGCCTGTATTTATAAACTTAGTGAGTGTGTGTTGATTGGTGTTATTTAGGTTCACATGGATAGTGAAGAGTGTAATTTGTAAACATCGCCGTAGATTAAATTTGATCGTCTGGCTTAAAAAGAAACACAAATAAGCATTTTATTATTGTGATGGGTGTGAGACAGCTATAACACACTACCAAAAAAATGGGGAATACAATTTCATAAAATGAGTCATTTTTAAATGAAGGTCAGCCATCTATAAACCACAGAACAATATAACCGTTGAAAATAAAAGGAAACGGTGGTGTTTCACTAGGACTTAAAATCGGATATCTTACGTGTTAAACCACGTGTATATTTGAGTAGAAAATGGTGGGTTGTTTAAATGGTTTTGACACACACCAACTATTAGTATAAGGAGATATTGTAATCTAGGCAACAGTTAATGCATATGACTTGTATGAGAACTGTGATGGATCACATCGCATAGTGTAATCGGCCTACTAATGTTAGCCAAATGGTATAACAACTTAGGCAACAACTATACATATATATATATATATATATATATATATATATATATATATATATATATATATATATATATATATATATATATATATATATATATATATATATATAATAGAGTAGCTTGGTTTTTGAAAATATACACATTTTTAACGGTGCAGATCTATGCCACCTCCTTACATATTTTGCCAAAATGGATGGTTGAGATCACACTTCTTCCTTTTTTACAAACTTACACCTCAATTCTTTGGTTTCCCCCTATTTTTTACTCATCAAACTTACCCTTTAATTCAAAATTTTGGGCATTTTGGTAACAATCTCCCACTTTAAACATGGATGCCATCTCTCTCTTCCCCCTTATTTCTCAACCCTCCCACGCTGACCTCCCACGCCTCACACTTCTCTATCTGAATCATCCCTCCAAACCCTACCCCTCTCTCCCTCTCACGAACAAGCCGTCGCCCCCTCCTCATATCATCTTCGCACCTGTGAGGTAATCTCCCTCATTTCTACACACACACACACACACACCCTTATCTTCCTCTCTCTTACACACACTAAAAATCGCACCATCAGATGTGTTTGTTCTGATGGTTCGATTTTTTTTTACACACACATCTGAATGATTCAAGGTGAGTACTTAATTTGTTGTTGATTATTTTGTTAACTATTTTGTGTCTTTGGTTACATAATAGGGTTTTGGGTGGTGCGATTGTCTTTGGTTACAAACTCATGAGTAATAGGTACTACTTTTCAACTTGGGGGAATAGTTCTAAGATCGATTGAGTTTATGTAATTTCTTGATATACAACTTTGGGGGTGTGTGTAATTTCACTTTGTTTGGTTGATTGAGTTTATGCTTTATGGTTAATTTTTGTGGGGTCATTTTCTATCAGTAAATAAAGGTGGATGTAATTTCAGTTAGTTTGGTTTATGCTTTAAGGTTAATTTATCGATTGAGTTTATGTAATTTCTTGCTATACAACTTTCGGGGTGTATGTAATTTTAGTTTGTTGGATTCATTGAGTTTATGCTTTAAGGTTAATTTTTGTGCGTTCATTTTCTAACAGTAAATAAGTGTGTATGTAATTTTAGTTACTTGGATTGATTGGTTTTATGCTTTAAGGTTAATTTATTGATTGAATTTATGTAATTTCTTGCTGTAAAACTTTGGTGGTGTATGTAATTTTAGTTTGTTGGATTGATTGAGTTTATGCTTTAAGGTTAATTTTTGTGGGGTCATTTTCTATCAGTAAATAAAGGTGTATGTAATTTCAGTTATTTGGATTGATTGAGTTTATGCAAGGATTAGCACCACTTCTTCCTTAATGATGAGGTGAGGTTACCTTTCTCTTTACTCGCCATTCTTTTTTGGTTTAATATATTTTGGTGGGATTTGGATGTAATATCATATCATGAATCCAGCCAAATATCATATGTGATACACGAAAGAAATTTCCAAGAATTAAACTTAATGCATACCTATGCTTTTATAGATTTTACATACCTATTAGATGTTACATACCTATGCTTTCATCTACGAGAGAAGAATAAATCGGGAGTGGTTATCGGAGTCTATTCAGGTTACGATCAAAGTCAATTCCGACTCAAAAAGGGTCTCAGGTGCTCGGATGGAGTGGAATCAAGGGAATTCAGTGGGGTTGGAATGCCAGATTGTGAAGCGCATGGTCAAAGTCTCGGTGTAATCACAAGAAAATGTCAGATCTGCTATTGATCGAGTTTATTTTTTAAATAATGTTCGATCTATTTTTTTAAAAACAGATTCGTTACTGCTATTTTTGACATTTTGATCAATTTCCCATTTTATAATGGTATATCTCTTTTCCCTTTTAATGTCAAGTAAGCAAGATATACACCCGTTTTGAAGTGTTGCTCAAAACGTGATCAGGTAAGCTTTAATGGCACTTCACGTTTCTTCATTGAATTTTGGGTAGATACATACCCATTTTGGTTTATCTTTAAAGTTACAATGGATTTCTTTGCATTTTGGGTATTGTTAGATTTGGTTATGTTTACTATGCATTTTCGGTATTGTTAGATTTGCATTTTTTATCATTACATTTGTGGTTTTTAGGTTTTATTTGTGCTTAAATCGTTTGTGGTTTTAGAATAGGGCTCTTTTGTGTTTCTACTTTTAGGGTTTATTTGTGCTTAAATCATTTTGTGTTTTCATTATGAAAGCATTGATTTGGTAATTATAAATGTATTTGTTTTGTTTATAAATGAGGTATACTATAATCTCTCTATCTATGTTTTTGAATGGAATATTTATTTTGCAGATTGGGGGTTCTTTGATGTCTTATTAGTTTTGGTATTCATGTCGATAATATGTAATTTATTTTGCAGATTGAGGCTTCTACGGTGTAGAGTATCATGTATATCCTCAATTAGTTTTTTTTTCTAATTCCTACTTCTAATTTTGTGGGATTTTATCTATTATTTTCCCTTGTAAGACTTGGTATTTACCATTCAACGATTTGTAAATATTTTACAGGATGATAATCCAAGCCAAGTATTAATCCTCTTGGTCTAGGTTTAACAGAGTTGTGGAAGTCCAGTTTGGCATTCCCAAGTTAAGTATCGATCATTTTTTAGATTTAGATGTTCATAGTCACACTTTTATATCATTCATTCATATTTTTTCTCTAATATATGCTTGACATTGTACGTATTTTGTGCTTGAAACAAATTGTGAACTAAGCTTGTGTGTAAAAATATGTGAATTTACTCTCATGAAATGTTATTTACTTTCATAAATGGTGGCTACTTCATTTGTTTGTCTATCTTGTTTTCAATAGCCAAAAGATTGGTCAATGTTATCGCGAGTTAAATGTCAATTTAGTTGGGCTATGTTTCGATTAGTTTTCGACACGCCTTCTCGAGTCTGAATGACATTCGACCCAATTGACATAAAGTTTTAAAGTTTTTCGAGTCAATTTCTCCATAATTAGCATTAAAATTTTAAATTTTTTCTTCAACACTTGTAATCAGTGTAGGAGTTAAAGCAAATAGTACTAATGGGTTGAATCCATTTTAACAGGGCATTACGCAAATGAGACTCGAATGTGCGCATGTGTCTTTGTGGTGTGCACATACACATTCATGTGCGCGTGTGTGTGTGTGTGTGTGTGTGTGTGTTTGTGTACAGGCTAAAGCCTTCTCTATTAGTTATTCACTCTTTAGAGTCAAGCCAAGGTGTTTCAGTACAAAATTCAAATGCAAAACATCACATTTTAGCCATTTTCGTGGTCTCTGATTAAATTTCGATCCATTTGTTATTTCGATTACATTAAGAATTAATCCATATACCATTAATCACATTAATTCTTTACTTTTTTTTGGTTCATGAGGCTAAATGTATAAATATAACTGTTGTACATTATTACTGATCCATATAACTAATTCATTTGTTCACGTTTAACTAACTGTTGTAACTACTATACATTATTATAGATAACTATTGTACATTATTATAGATAACTAACTGTCCAAACTATTGTACTGTTCTTCCTTGGGATTTCATTGGATAGTAATGGTCGTGAGTCGCTAATTGATCAACTCACATTCGCATTGAGGTATAAAACATGAGATTTCTATTTTTCTTTTGCAGTTTTCTTTATCTAATCAGTTTTTTTTTCAGATTTAAATTTGGTTTATAAAACCATATTTCTCTCCAATGGCGTTGAATATTATAGAATTATGGTAATATCTCTCCATCTCTTCTCTCTCTCTGTCTTCAATAAATTTTCAAACTCTAATTGTTCATGTTGTACTAAAATTTTCTTCGTATTTTAACGTGAAGTTTGTAGAAATTAAAATAACATTAGATAAGGTCTAATGTACAGTTTGATCCCTATAATTTTTTAAATTCTAATTTGTTCTTGTTGTAATAAAAGGGTATTCATATTTTAATGTCATTAACATTCTTAAGCCTCCAAATATTGCTATGAGTTTGCTAAGTTTAGAGATTCATCAGGTGCGAATCAACATAGAGCAGAAATTGAGGTAGAGGACATCGAGCAATATTGAATGACTGATAAAGAGCGAGCATACTCACCATATTTAAAATTCTAATAAATGATAAGTAGACGCAGTATTGAACGACTATATGGTACTATTTCATAATCACCACATTTAAAATTCTAATAAATGACAAGCTTCCCCAAAATAAGTATATTTCATATTTTTTTCATTTTCGGATGATAGAACCATCATTTATAAGATTCGAAGATTTTAAATATTTTATGGGTTACGACTTTGGTAGCTGAATTCAGTTGTTACAGATTAAAAATAATTGATGGGTTACATATTCGAAGATCTTTCATTTATAAAATTTAGTTGTTGAATTTGTGTTACAATTTTTTATGTTGAATTCGTGTCACACCTTTAGTGAACTTAGTATGAGAAGCGGGTTATGGGTTACGGATTGGGTAGCAGAAGGCGGTAGCAGGGGTAGAAACAGGTGGGTTAGGGTCGAGCAGCAGGGGAGTTAGGGTCGAGAAGTAAGGGTAGACGCAGGGGTAGAAGGTGGGCGTAGCAGCAGGGGTAGCAGCAGGTGGTAGAAGGGGGTAGCAGGTGGTCATAGCAGCAGGTGGAGAGTAGCATCAAGTTAATTTTGGGGTGGAAATGTTTGGCTTGGAGAGGGAGTGACAATGAGTGTGGTGTTGGGTTGGGGTGGGGTGGTGGGGTTTGTGGTGAGGGTTGGGTAGCAACTAGGTGATCTTGGTTTGGGGGAAGCAGTAGCTGGTCCTTTGTCTTTTCTATTCTTCAGATCCATTGTTTCACTATATAAATTTATTTTTAATATGTCCAGTCCGATTAGAGTTGAATGGTTGAATAGGTTTATGAAAGTAGAAAATAGTAGAACACAATGTTGAGTATGAAAAGAGCGAGCAGTAATAGAAAAGAAAAATGGTGAGATGTGGGTGTGATAGGAGTATTTGGAACTTTCCCAAGCATAATCAGAGATTTTGGAATAATTGAATATCAATTTTTGGGTGGGTTGTGGGTGTGATAGGAGTAGAAGGTAGGGTAGAGCAGCGGGGTTAATTTTGGGGAGGTTTTAGGGTGGGGGTCCTTGTGTGGTTGGAAGGTGTGGTCACGAATTGGGGGGGGGGGGGGCATGAGTTTGTGTCTATAGGCAGCGCTGGGTTTGGATGGTCTCGATTTTAGGCGGCATAACAGGTTTGGTGTATTGTGGTTGGTGTTTTGAGCAGTTAGTAGGGTGTGATATTGTGAGTGTGTGTTTTGGGAAGGGGTTGCAAGAGCAAGGGGGTATTGTGGGGTATGCAAGTGGTTTTGTAGTTTGGTAATTGAGGGATGTTGGGTAATTAGCGGGGGGTATCAAAACGTAGAGTAGTGGGGTTTAGGTGGAGTATAAGGTGCGGGTAAGTTGTGTGAGCAGGTAACGATTATGAATATGCTTATTGTTCATAATTGATCTTAAATTTTGTTGTTTATATTTGAAATCTTATCATTTGAACAGCTTCAACAGTTCAAATGCAAATCCATTCTTTCATTTGAACTGTTATCTTTGATTCAATACCGAACTCTGATTATTGTGTCATTCATTAGGCCTCTGTCTTAACGTGTGTGGTTATAGACATAATATTGACAACATTCAATCTATTTTTATTGTTGTTTATTCATCTTTTCATTTCCTTTTAGTCAATAATATGTCATTAATTGGGCCACATTTGGGTCGATCTCGGTGATGCCTGTATTGAAGTGGATCGCACATTCTGTTCTCTTCATCTTCGCATTGTTGTCAAGGATGTAGATGGGATACTCAATTAAGATCACATTCTGTATATTTTAATGTGTTGTCTCGATGTGAATCGTCAAAACGGGTGAGCTGTCGAGCTCTTAGTGGCACAGATCAAAACATGGGTGAGTTGGTGGTTAGACCATTGATTAATGGGTTAAGTGTTTGTTTGTATAAATAGAGGTGAGAATGGATGGAGAGTCCATTCCCATCATATTTTTAATCTCTCTCTCTCTCTCTCTCTCTCTCTCTATATATATATATATATATATATATATATATATATATATATATATATGTTCTACACTCTTCAATTTCCATCCCAACTCCACTATACCCAAGGTTCCTCCTTCCATACTAAGCCTTTTTCTAGCTATTCCGAAGATAAAGACACCCATTTCAAGCCTAATTTGTGGAAGAAGTGGGGTACGACAAGCCATTATTGGAGCTCTCTTGAAGAAGTTGGAAGTTTCTTAGAGCTTTAGAGTTTTCAGGAGATTTTAAGTTATTACCTTTAGTTTATCCTCTTCCAATATGAAATGAAGTTTTCCTACGAATGTTTTCAATATTAAAAGCTATTTGG
Source organism: Sambucus nigra (assembly GCA_949130495.1). Lineage (NCBI taxonomy): Eukaryota > Viridiplantae > Streptophyta > Magnoliopsida > Dipsacales > Adoxaceae > Sambucus > Sambucus nigra. Next base: position 253,204,670 of record OX422215.1, read on the forward strand.
ATGCATGATAAAATGGTTTATTTTTGTAATAATATGTTCAAGTATTTTTATTTAAATTTTTCTGGCAAAACATTCGGATTTTTAAGAAAACTAAGTATAAGTGGATTTGTGTGGAAATAAGGAAATGTGTGGAAATAAGGAAAAAAATATTTTCACATGCTAACATCATGTTTAGTTACATATTTAAAGATGATGTAGTACGTTGAATGTTGATACCAAATTTAGTCTGTTGACATGGACAAATCACATGAAGACACATGTCAATTTACATGGTAAATACGAATGCTCCAGACGAACAAATCAAGACCACCGAGAAACTCAAGCTCCCCGAGCAACTAATGAATTTCGAGCAAATCAAGTATGACGAGCAACTCAAGCTCTCCGAGGAACTCAAGCCTGTCGAGCAGCTTAGGCAGTCCGAGCAGCTTAAGCGGTCCGAGCTACATAAGTATACAGCGTATCCAAATCAAGAGAATCCAGGATATAATTGCGCATTAAATGCTCATTAATATAGTATATATATACATGTCTGCTGGGTAACAGCGCATTGTCCTTCCATTTGTACAGCCTCAAGGTTATAAATACATTGTAACCTCTTCATTAGCATGGGAGAGGGACTTTCTTGGTAAATCCTTTATCGAGAATTCTGCAAACAGTCAGCAATAACAAATACAGTGGACGTAGGCCATTCTTATAAGGCTGAACCACTTTAAAATTATTTTATCTTATATTTATATATTCATTTTTATCTATGATTAAATAATTAAATCAAATCTAGTTTTTTACATCAACAGATTGGCGTCGTCTATGGGAAACGACTGTAATTATCGTTTTTCACCAAAATAATTCATCACCAATGGCTGATAATCTTGAATCCAGTAATCGAAACGCTGGAAACCCCCCAAATCCATTTGCTCCCCCAAATGTTCAAGATCTGGCTGGTATAATGGCTAATCTATCCCAAGGCCAGACAGCCATGCAAGAAACTATGCGACAACTCATGCAAACTGTCCAGGGTGGAGTATCTACTCATTCAGGACAACGAAGCATTCAAAGAAACACCTGTTTACCTTCTTCGCATAGTAGACGAACGTTATTCCCAGAGGAATCTCGATCCAGACGTACCGATTCATATAACACTGAGAGAACTAATGATTTTTCTTATCAACGTGGTCGAACTTCATCAGTACAAGCTACAGATACTCAACAAAACATCACTCTCTCTCCAGAAAGGACTACTGCATTGGAGAGGGAATTTTTTGGTAAATCCTTTATCGAGAATTCTGCAAACAGTCAGCAATAACAAATACAGTGGACGTATGCCATTATTACAAGGCTGAACCACTTTAAAATTCTTTTGTCTTATATTTATATATTCATTTTTATCTATGATTAAATAATTAGATCAAATCTAGTTTTTTACATCAACAGATCCTATCACGGCCAACTGCTCGTAATGAAAGATCCCAGGAAGAAAATTTAACACGATCAGTTGCTCGAACCAACAGGCCCGAGGAGGGAAATGATGCATGGAAAGGCTCTATTAAAAGGTTAGAGGATAGACTAGTGGAAATGGCTAAGGCCAAGAATCCTCTACAAAGAACTTTTGTCCAAGGGACACCTTTTATCCAGGCAATTGTGGATTTTCCCACACCATCAAAATTCAAAGCACCTGTTGTGACTCCTAAATATAATGGAAAAACTGACCCTGTCCTTCATATAGAACAATACCAAGATGCTGCCGATATCTATGTCGTGCCAGATGAGATGAGATGCAGGGCATTTTCGAGAACTCTTACCGGATCTGCTCAAATATGGTATAATAATCTTCCTCGGGGGAAGATTTCAACTTTCTTTCAACTGGCCGAGCTCTTTATTGGAAATTTCTATTTTGGAGCAAAACCAGTGAAACGAGTAGCACACTTGTTAAGTTTTAGACAAAAAGTAGATGAGAGAACCAGGGATTATATAACTTGTTTCAATAACGAGAAGCTCGAAGTTATTGATTACGAGGAAAAGACATCAATTACTACTCTAATGAGCGGACTGTTGCCAGATAAATTGTACTACACTCTAGCCAAAGATCCGCCTAGAACCATGGTAGAATTAATGGCAAAAGCAGCGAAGATTATGAACGCCGAGGAGGCTATGGCTGCGAAGAAGAATATGGATACCAAAGAGACCAAGGTGGAGGTTGATAAGGCTGAAAAGAAAGAGCATAAGAACAATGGTGGTAACAAGCAGTCAAAAGCAAAGCCAGTATGGGAACTATTGAAGAAATTTGGAAATTATACTCCTTTGAAAGTAGACATAAACCACGTTCTGGAAGAAATCAAGAACAACGAGGAGCTAAAATGGCTAGAGAAAATGAAGACATATCCTGACAAGAGGAATAAGACCAAATATTGAGAGTTCCATAAAGACCATGGTCACACGACCAAAAATTGCATAGCTCTTCAGAATGAAATTGAAGCACTCATCAGACGAGGAAAGCTGTCCAAGTATGTTGATCATCGAAATGATGGAAGGAGCAACAACCGAGAAAGATAGAGGTCTAGATCTCCTCGTCGAGCAAAAGAAGATAATAATATATGTCACGAAGAGGATCCGGATGATGACCAAAACGACCCCGATCTCCCCAAAAGACAAAAGCAACTAGAGCGTGAGGTATTTTCTATCCATTTTGGATCATTTGAATGTAATGTCATTACAGGTGGAGATGCAGGAGGCGGAGATATGACTGCTGAGAGAAAAGCTTACCTCAATGAGGCTCAGGCTTGCTCGTATATTCAGAGGATAAATCTGGCTGAAGATGATCGCCCGAGGAAGGTGAATAAGGATAAGCTGGTCATTGGTTTCTCTAAGAATGACTTGGCAGGTGTACTATATCCTCATGATGATCCATTGGTGATCAAGATGAGAATGAGGGAAGTAGTGATTTCACGAGTACTTGTGTTGGCAGGTTTATGTTGACGATATGCTAACGAAGAGTAAGAAAGGTGTTGATCATTTAGTTGACTTAGGTCAGACCTTTGATCAACTAGAGTAATATCAAATGAAGCTGAATCCCACCACGTGCATATTCGGAGCACGAGAAGTCATGTTTCTCGAATATATCATAAATCAACGAGGAATTGAGGCGAACCCTGAAAAGATCAAGGCTCTATTGGAGCTACGATCCCCAACGACGAAGAAGGAAGTATAAAGCCTCACTGGGTGAGTGGCAGCACTTAACAGATTTATTTCATGAGCAACTGATCGATGCTTCCCATTCTTCAAAACACTCTGAAAGACTTTTGAGTGGAACGACGAATGTGAGAAGGCTTTTCAAGAATTGAAGAAATATCTGGGAGCACCTCCATTGTTATCTAGGCCAGTGATGGGAGAAAGACTATACTTGTATCTGGCAGTCTCAGAAAATGCAGTAAGCTCGGCGCTCATAAGAGTAGAGAATGGAGTGCAAAAACCAATATATTACACTAGCAAGGCCTTCCGCGGGGCAAAGATCAAATATCTAAGGATGGAAAAGTTAGCACTGGCATTGATCGAAGCAAGTAGAAGAATGAGGCCATACTTCCAAGCACATACTATAGTTATGTATACAGACATGCCATTAACGCAAGCTTTGCACAAACTAGAGAAATCAGGAAGATTGATGTATTGAGCTATAGAATTGGGTGAATATGATATAATTTATGAGCCTAGGTCGTCACTTAAAGGGCAAGCAGTGGCAGATTTTATCGCAGAGTTCACCTATCCAGATACCTCCGAAGAGCAGAAGTTGAATACCGACCAGCCTATGGATGTTATGGGATCATCAAACTTAAACTCCGACCAACCTCAGTCGGTAGACGAGCAAGAGAAGATGGTCAATGAGCAATAAGAAGTGCTGGAGGAGGATATAAAGAAGCATCAAATATTCCACCGAGGAACTCTGTCTGACCAAGAGTTTGATAATGAGATGCATGTATGGAATTTTTCATGTAGATGGTTCTTTGTGCACTACAGGGAGTGGAGCAGGGATTGTTTTAAACAGCCCTGATGAGATCGATGTGGAATATGCTCCGCGCTTTCAATTTAAAGCTTCTAATAGTGAAGTTGAATATGAAGCAATGATTGTTGGTCTTAGTTTGGCAAATACCATGAAGGCTGAGCAGGTTATCGTATTCAGTGACTCACAATTGATCGTAAATCAAATACTGGGGGTATATGCAGCCAAAGGAGAATTAATGATCAAGAATCATGCAAAATCCATAGAGATTGTATCAAGCCTGATCGCAGTACAGTTAATTAGAATACCAAGATTGGAGAATGCAAGAGAAGATGCCTTATCTCGGTTAGCTTCAGCAACACGCACTGAGCTAAGAAGAATAATCCCAATAGAAGTCTTGGCTAGTCGGAGCATAGACGAAGATCTGATGATGAATTTTATTACCCTTGATTTAGGACCATCTTGGATGGATCCCATCAGGGCATATATTGAAGAATGGGATTTGCCAACTGATAAACTAGCAGCCAAGAAACTGAAGTTTAAAGTTGCTCGTTATGTATTGACTAATGGTATTTTATATTGATGAGGAATTATAGCAAGTTTGCAAAGATGTGTGCATACCTCTGAGGTGAAAAATTTGATTGAAGAAGTCCATGAAGGGTCCTGTGGAGCCCATATAGCAGGTCGGATGCTTTTGAAAAGAATAATGACGCATGGATATTATTGGCCAACGATGAGGGATGATTGTATAGCCTATGCCAAAAAATGTGACAAATGTCAACGCTTCTCTTCTATCCGAAGAACTCCCCAAGCATTGTTAACACCCATTACTTCCCCTTCGCCATTTTCCATGTGGGGAATAGACTTGGTCGGGCCACTTCCAACAACCAGGGGAAGATTTAAATATCTCGTGGTCGCGGTGGATTACTTTACTAAGTGGGTGGAAGTTGAGCCTCTTATTGATATGACATATAACAAAGTATATCAATTCATTTGGAAGAATATCATTTGTAGATATGGTCTTCCCCATGCATTCATTACTAATCATGGAACCCAATTTGACAATGAGGAGTTTGTTGCGTATTATCATTAGTCAAACATATTGAAAACCCACTCTGCACCAGGCCATCCCCAGAGCAATGGAAAAACTGAGGTGACAAACAGAATGCTGCTGAATGGTTTGAAAAAATGACTGGACGATGCAAAGGAAAATTGGATTAACGAGCTATATTATGTGCTGTGGGCTTATTGTACAGCACCACGAGCTATAACAGGAGAATCTCCATACATGCTAGCATTTGGAAATGAAGTCGTCATACCAGCTGAATTGGGTTTGCCCATGCACAGAATATGTGACACCCCGCCTAATTAAATACTGGGCGATCATTCCTTTATTAAATTAAAATCAAGGTGAACAGTTGGTTAATTCTTATCATCACTGTCGCAAAAATAACTTTTCCAATTATACAGCCTAAATAATTAAGCTAAGTGTCAAAACCATTTGAAACCTTACATCCATTTTATTAAATCCGATTATAAAACCTTTAATCATTAACATATTAAGAGCCACACATTTAGTATAAGAATAAAAATGAAAATTCAAGAATTTAACCATCAATAATAAATCCCAACATTTACAACACTAAAGGAAAACATCCTGACAGTAATAAATCCTGAAATAAAAATACAGAAATTTAAAAGAATTACAATCTCTGACAATACCAACTAAATAATGGAAAAAGGGCGTCACATGCCCCCACTAGATAAAGCTGAACTAGAAGTAGAGTCAACAATGAGGTCGTCTAAGCAATGGCTTGCAACTCCCACAAAAGCTACAACACGTTCCATCCAAAGAATCCTAAGCCAGACGCCCCTGTGGCTGGGCACCTGTAATACATATATATATACACAAGGGAGAAGAGATAACAACAAACGGGTCAGAGCCCAAATGTAAAACATTTTTAAAATAGTTTAGCAAGTATTTAAAATGTTTACCGACTAATGCAACAGTCATATTAGTATGCGACATTCTCTTGAGAATTATCACCTCTCATCTAGTGTGCACGTCTATCGTACTAATAAACCCCATATATCTCTCTAACTTATTCTCCATAAGTTTTAACACGTGAAATTAAGGTTATGATATTCACTTTAGAAAAGTCTATCTCTTCAAGATTTCTTCAGTTATTTAGAATAATTTCGTATTGTTATAATGTTTTCGAATACTTACAGTGAAGTTGATGAATTTCATAATATACTCAACTACTATTTTACTCAGTAGAAAGTTCTCATATAGTTACACGTATATATATTAATCACTCGTATAATATATATATACAAATAGCACCTCACATAAAATCTATGGCCCTAGACTTCTATATATAAGTATATATATACCAATCACTCATAAATTATATATATACTAACGGCACCCCACATTAAAACTATGGTGCTGGCATACTCTGCTATCAAGTCCCCGTATCACACAAACTAAGGGAAATACTAGTTCGAAATCACTCTCGAACTGTATTAAAACAAACACAAACAACATTGAGGCGAAGCATAGATTCCAAGTCTCTAAGAGGTTAGTACATTCCCTCACATCTCTTAGGACCGTCTGACCATCGATCAGATAGCCTGTACCAAGGATATCTATCTTCAAGGGTACGAGTCAATATCCCCCCATAAAGGCACATCGAGTTAAGACTGTCCCAGCGCGGTAACCTCAGGGATAGCAAGTAGCGCGGGTACGATTTTTACACAGAAATAATATATGCACAATCACACCATCATATATAAATATGTATTCACATCCACATTATTAAATTAGGTACTCTCACCACCCAAAATTTTCATTATCTGTTATTACACGTTTTACTCCATTATATCGTATAACGGCCTCATTCCATTTTATTCTCATAATTAATTTATTATAAACTCTCTTCTTGTCACTCGAAGTGTTTTCTTAATCTAAGTAAAATTTCAGTGGGTCCTCTCTCGCCTTCTAATCCAACTTATTAGATGTTTCGATTATTTAATCAACACACGTATGATTTCTTATGTCTGAAAGTCTCCCCGTTTACCCTTTATTTCCCTTCACATTAAAGTTCCACTTTATGGGATTTCTCTTGGCCCTACTGGTCCTCTTTATGTTCCATTATATTCTAGCAACCCTAATCAAGGTTTACTATGCATAAAATCGGATTAAGCTAATAGAAGCAAAAATGCAGTTTTCCCAGGAGGGTCGATCGATCGATGGAAGGGGGTCGATCGATCGAACCTTCGATCGATCGATGCTCTGGGCTCGATCGATCGATCAAGCAGTTATGGCGAAACTGCAGAAAACCCAACTACGGAATTGTTACCCCAAACTCCTCCAAACCATCGTATTACAGTCCCAAACTCCCAACAATTCATACTACAAGTATTGTATACCCATTTAAACAATATCCTACGTAACACATGCGAATTTTCATCATCTATAACAAGGAAAAAGGGTCAAAATCTTTATAACTCTCAAGAACCCTATTTTTTCTTTAACTTCGTTTCTTTAATTCTTTTTCCAGATTTTGTATCACTAATACCATGGAAATTCTTGGCTCAACCTCTACATGTGAAATGGATTTTCCAGAAATATGATCTATATCACTATAACATGCAATTTGTATCTCCAATTAACATTTTTCTTCAAGAACACTAATTCTAATCAACCTAAGACTAATATAAAAGGATGCATTAACTTGATAAAAGCAAGATAAATACTTACTTGGAAATTTCGTCTCTGATTTCAATGATCTCAAAAGTAAAATCTAACAAATATTTTAACGAAATAAACTTCATAAAAACAATCACATACATATGAACTGAAATTGGTTGTAGTTTCCAAAATGTGAAGTTATACAAAACCAAAAATATAGTTGGTCAATTAAATGAGCTACTCAAATATTATATAAGGATAGGGTATATCTTTTTAATCTCCAACAAAATTCTGTAACACTCCATCTTATTCTTTTTTTTAACATAAACACATCATTATTAAAACTCAACCCAAAATCTTATTTTTTTTATCTAGCATGAACGAATGAACCGAAAAAAGCGACACGACACATCATTTTTTCTAAGCAAACACAAACACAACTCAATAAAAAGGGACACGAAACATGAAATGAAATCCTTTTTTTTCCACCCTAATAAAAGCAACACGATTTAAAACATTGTTTTATAGTTATAGTATAAACGTTTATTAAAAAATAACAGATTTTACTGCTTTTTAATAGTTTTACATTAACATTTTTTATATTAACTGTTCATATATATTAATTATTTTTTATATATAAAATAACATGGTTTTTTTGTTGTATGATAGTTTTGGGGTTCTCTAACAATTTTTTTTATAAAATAACATTTATGAAATAACTGTTTTTTATATTAACTGTTTTTTTAATATTAACAAATTTTACTATTTTTTTATACTAACATTTATAACTTTTTTTTTTTTATAAAATAACAGTTTTTTATAAAATAACATTTATAACATTTATCAAATAACAGTTAAATTATTTCTTTTTTTCAAATTATTGGGAGATGAAGAGAAAAACAAAAGGAGAGTAGAGAAATTAAAGAGTCGAAGATTAAATGTTACAACATTGACATAAAAAACTCACCTGGCATTAGAGCCAACTCATTCATAATTAACCTCTCATTGTAGTAAGAGGCACAAACCACTCGACCCCCAAAGAAACCACCATTAAGGTCTATAAGAGCTTTTGCTACTTCTGCTCCCATTTCAAACTGCAAAAGATTCCAATTACTTCAACCACTATGAAGTTTGGTTCTATTATCTAGAATATTAAGACCAGAGTCACTATACCATACTTGGCACACTCAGATAAACATGTGATGTAAATAAACATGTGATGCAAGCAACAAATAAAGAGTGTTTGTACCAAGCTCCTAACAATGTATGGTGTAATTATTTTCAACTATATAACTTATAAGTAATTTTCTATTTGTGTCGAAGAATCCGAACATATAGATCTTCCATTTACAACATTTAACTCGAAAATAATTATACCCTTAAAATAACACTATGTTTAGATCCTGAAAACCATATAGGTATATGCTAGGGGAAGGAAAATAAAAATATATCAAATTTCACTATTCTGGAGCTTATTTCACAAACCAAACAAATTTTAGACCTGGATCAACCCTTTCTACTGAACACTTGACAAATCTAAATCGTGGAAGAAAATTACTTAAATTATGCATTTTTTCCTGTTGCATTGTTGATGCTCACAACTCCATAGCAATTGTCAGCATGTTGTAACACCCCGCCTAATTAAATACCGGGTGGTCAGTCCCATACCAATTAATACAGAATATACAGTTGGTTCATTCTCAGCATCACTGCCAAAAACATTTACAAAGCACCCAATACCCAATTAAGCTGGTGTTAAAAAAATTCCAAATTTTAATTCAACAAAATCCATTTTTAGTTTAAGAATAACACTACACCTTTTATTCTACCACAATAATAACTGAATAGATAACACAAAAGAATTTAAATACAATTGGAATAAACATTCCCAAATAATTATCTAATACAGTAATCCCAACAATAGATAAATGTATTAAAATGACACGAATACAAGAGTATTTGACTCAGATAGAAAAATGATAACTAAATTCCTTTGGGAGACATGCCCTAACTAAAAGAATACTGTGAATCAAATGAAAATAGGCGTCTAAGCAATACTCCATAGCTCGTCATAACCCGCTAAGGTTGGCGTCCCTGCTGCTGGACACCTGATATAGAAGATACAATAGAAAAGAGAATATGCAAGGAAACGGGTCAGAGCCTGATGTGAAAATGATTTTGAAAGCAGCAAGTATTTAACAAGTGCAATAAAGCATTTATTATATACATGTTAGTATCCAGACTCTCACTTGATATTTTCACCTCTCAGCTAGAGTTCACACATAACGTTTCCTATTAACCTCCTAGTTAATGGTTCCTCCTCACTAGTTTCCATAATTTGATTTTATCCCATATCATAACCCCGTATGTCACATACCATACGTCATATAATCATTCATATAAGTTTCTCATTAATATGAATTAAGCTCTTCAATTCTATAAGAATAACTGTTCATTAACGTAGTTTAATTCTCTTTCTCTATTCACCGTTATCTACAATTATCACACAATAGATGATTTAACCACTATATATACATACATTTAATTCATCATTATATATATATATATATACATATATAATATGGCACCCCGAGTCACAGCTGTGGTGCATGCATTACTCTGCTATCATGTCCCAATATCGCTGGTTTCCGAATAGGGGACAAAAGGTTCGGTAAGGATTCCTCGAACCACAAACAACAACATACAAATTGGAGGCGAACATAGTTCTTAAACCCATGGGACACGTACATACCTACGTTCCCATATTCAGCGGACTTATCAACTCCCCGATAAGTCTTTCATAGACCTATGTTCTTGAGAGACAAATCAAAGATCCCATGGATTCATTAGGATATGATTGCCCTTACGCGCAAACCTCCCCATCGATATCAAGTAAGCTAGGTATGTCATACGCATAAATCAACAATCAATCAAATAGGCATTATCATACCTATAATATACTATCGACAAGGTACTCACATTACCCTTAGATTATTCCCATACGTAGCAATATCTCTCTCTAAATCCCACGTATTAAAATATCATAACTTTACTTCTTAATTTAAAAATCCCCGAGCCTCACTCAATACTCAAGGTTCAAATAGGTTTTTCCTCAACATTTTATTCAGTAAGAAATCACTAATATCCTACTGATCCATAACATCTTATCTCCCGAATTACTACAAATAAAACTCTCCCTTTAATTAAGGTTAAAACCGATTGTTTCTAATCTCTTATAAACACATCTTCTATCAACTCGGATTGAATACCATCATCACATGGCTCATAGTCTATAGTGTTTCATTCACACTATATGACTTATCAACAAAATCAACATCCTCGCATCCTATAACATCTCTTCACTCCCGACGTCGTTAAGGTTCATGCGCGGAGCGTCTCGCAAAGAGAAATCCAAATAAGGAACCCCTCCAATACACTACTACTTAAGTTTATCGGACGTGGACATCCGTCAACTTCAAATACGCAACCGGGATAACCTCATCTCCTCATTTAACCAAATGTGGTCTGAACTCCCATCTCTATCAAGGATCCATACCTCTAAGATTTTGTACTACACTCATTCCTTGCGAAATCAATAATGAGCTTAAACTAAGTCCTTGATGCTCAAATTGTAACCCCAAGGCTACCCAGGTGTTATATTAATTCTCCCCTACTGGACCTATCCTTAATCCTCATGATTACCAATTAGAATCCAACACATGAATATAGCAACCGAGATTTCTTTCAATTTAATTATCATCATTATAATCAATTAAATTCCAATCAAATCAATTCGACTCTTAATTAGGGCTTACTGAACCTTCCTAAGTCCCATAATATCCAATTAATAATCACCAAAGATCTACAAAAGATTTGGGATAAGAACAAGCATTAAAAAGAAACAACTTTAACAATCCGGGGGAGGTCGATCGATCGAAGGCAGGGGGTCGATCGATCGATCGCCCAGGTAACAGCCCAGTTTTCTACATTTCTTCTACTACGGGTTTAACCATTTTTGATCAATCAAACCTTCATATTAACAACCCAAATGACTTATGATCCTTACTACATGATATATCAACATATGTGAATGATTTCTAATGATCTAAACATCCTAGAATCATCAAGAGTTTGAATTAAAAGCATGGTTTATCCTCTTTTTCCAGAAAATTATATATATGATATCTTCAAGAACACACCATTGATTCTCAGAATTTCTTCAACAAATTTATAATTATTTTGTGGATTACTATCTACCTACAACATGAGTTTTATTCCTATAAGCTTCCATTTTTCAGAAATCCATTAACAACTCTATCTTTTCAACTTCCAAACATGAAAAATCTCATCCTTTTATAACTATTCTAACATGGACAATATACAAACTTGGATTGCAATTATCAAACACTTGCCTCTAATGAAGATCTGATCCTTTGGAGTTGAATAACACAGGTGGTTCTCCCTTTCTCCTGGTGGTGATGCTGGTGGTGACCTTTGGTTCTCCTCCTTTCCAAGCAAGCTTTTCTTTTTCCAAGCAACCTTTCACTCTCTTAAGAAGATAACCTCTCAATATTGTGTAGAAGAGATGAAATGACCCTACGTACACTAATGTCCAAATATTTATAATAAGACAAAACCCGAAATCACTATTCACCCCCCTTGTAAAAATAACTAAAATGTCCTTTTGGGTTGTCTTTTCATTTCCAAATGACCCGAGACCCAAAACCAACATCCAAATAGACTTTTCTGATTATTTCAACCCTTCCGGATGCAACGACACAGTCGAAACGACTATAAGGTCGATAGAAAAATAAGTTTCCTTTTTAATTTAACAAATTAGTTCCGACAAGTCCCATACCGCGTCCGACTAAAAATTCAAATAACTGAATTAATATCACACAGTCATATCATTGACATCACATTCATATATTACCTAAATATCTTTAAGCAATATTCAGAATCATTCATTTTAATATCCACAATTCTGATAAAACCCAAATGAATTAATTTATAATAAAATCCAATTAATCCATTAATTTAAAATATAACCCAATTTTAAAAGTCATTAAAATCACGGGGTATTACATACTTCCCCCCTTATAACAGAATTTCATCCCGAAATTCGGATAAATCATACTGGTAAGGTCAACTCTGAGTATAAATCTCACATCGCAAGTAATCTATGTCGTACCGCCCATACAGTACATTAACGAAAATCCCCATTGATGTTATACGCCAAGCCTCACCATATAGTTTCAATTGAATCGAATTTAAACTTTACCCAATCTTCCCTATACCATCCTCATTAGAAAGTTTGGGAAAACCAATGATCCTCAATCATCAAGTAAATACATCCTGAAGTCACAACTACTCACTGTTTCACAATTATGAAAACAACTACCATTCAACCATCCAGGGCGCCCATACACCCTATCATATAACTTCCATTATAATATTTATCGTAAAGGTTATAAACTCATATCCTAAAGACCTAACTTATTTCGACTCCCAACGGTTATTAGTTTCATGCGTGGAGTGTCTCGCAAAGCGAAATCCAAATAAGGAACCCCACCAATACACTACTACTTAACTTTGTCGGATGTGGAGGTCCGTCAACTTCAAATACGCAACCGGGATAACCTCATCCCCTTATTTAACCAAATGTGGTCTGAACTCCCATATCTATCCAAGATCCATACCTTTAAGTGCTTGTACTACACTCATTCCTTGTGAAATCAATAATGATCTTAAACTCAGTCCTTGATGCTCAAATTGTAACCCTAAGGCTACCAAGGTGTTATATTAAATCTCCCCTACTAGACCTATCCTTAATCCTCATGAATACCAATTAGAATCCAACACATGAATATAGCAACCAAAATTTCTTTCAATTTAATTATCATCATTCTAATCAATTAAATCTCAATCAAAATAATTCGACTCTTAACTAGGGCTTACTGAACCTTCCTAAGTCCCATAATATCCAATTAATAATCACCAAAGATCTATAAAAGTTTTGGGATAATAACAAGCATTAAAGAGAAATAACTTTAAGAATCCTGGGGAGGTCGATCGATCGAAGGCAGGGGGTCGATTGATCGATCGCCCAGGTAACAACCCAGTTTTTTTGTATTTCTTCTACTACGGGTTTAACCATTTTTGATCAATCGAACCTTCATATTAACAACCCAAATGACTTATGATCCTTACTACATGATATATCAACATATGTGAATGATTTCTAATGATCTAAACATCCTAGAATCATCAAGAGTTTGAATGAAAAGCATGGTTTATCCTCTTTTTCCAGAAAATTATATATATGATATCTTCAAGAACACACCATTGATTCTTAGAATTTCTTCAAGAGATTTATGATTATTTCGTGGATTACTATCTACCTACAACATGAGTTTGATTCCTATAAACTTCCATTTTTCAGAAATCCATTAACAACTCTATCTTTTCATCTTCCAAACATGAAAAATCTCATCCTTTTATAACTATTCTAACATGGAGAATATACAAACTTAGATTGCAATTATCAAACACTTGCCTCTAATGAAGATCTGACCTTTGGAGTTGAATAACACAGGTGTTCTCCCTTTCTCCCGGTGGTGATGCTGGTGGTGACCTTTGGTTCTCCTCCTTTCCAAGCAAGCTTTTCTTCTTCCAAGCAACCTTTCACTCTCTCAAGAAGATGACCTCTCAATATTGTGTAGAAGAGATGAAATGAACCTACATACACTAATGCCCAAAAATTTATAATAAGACAAATCGGAAATCACTATTCATCTCCCTTGTAAAAATAACTAAAATGTCCTTTTGGGTTATCTTTTCATTTCCAAAGGACCCGAGACCCAAAACTAACATCCAAATAGACTTTTATGACTATTTCAATCCTTACGGATGCAACGATGCAGTCGAAATGACTATAAGGTCGACAGAAAAATAAGTTTCCATTTTAATTTAACAAATTAGTCCCGACACGTCCCATATCGCGTCCGACTAAAAATTCAAATAAGTGAATTAGTATCACACAGTCATATCAATGACATCACATTCATATATTACCTAAATATCTTTAAGCAATATTCAGAATCATTCATTTTAATATCCACGATTTGGATAAAACCCAAATGAATTAATTTATAATAAAATCTAATTAATCCATTAATTTAAAATATAACCCATTTTTAAAAGTCAATAAAATCACGGGGTATTACACATGTCCAAGAATTTCAACACCACATTTGTAAATTATAAAAGAGAACATTAAAGAAAAGACATTTGGTTAATTTTTTATGAACATATTTAATCTTATAAAATTGTTGAATAAAAAGATAGGACTGAATTTGGGACGAAGAGAGAATCAAATATAACCGAATCGAAGATAATCATGCAATAATTTCTCATGAAACATTTTGTTTCATTGGTTTTACATGCAGTTCAAACTTACTCCTGAGATATAGACACATAATGTCACTATTTTCACCTTTACATCTGTGTTCAGTAGTGGCATGATTCCCCTATACATTGTAAGTCTTGTGATCTATTTTTTCCATCGATAATGAATAATGTAACACCATCTCTTTTATCCACCGATCATGATTCCCCTATACATTGTATGTACCAAAGCATAATAATTGTTAGAGGAAACATGTCATGTAAATATCAGAATCAAATACAAATATCAACATGTTACCTATCCAAGCCATGACATGTATTAGACATGATATGCCTAGTGGAACTGAGTCATCCTTTGATTAGTTTGTTATTTGCATGGAAGTAGTTGCACTGGAAGTAGTATTTTGTCCTTAATTTGAGATGAAGAGAATATTGAACCATAGGAAATTTTGAAAAAATATGTTATGATAGAGAAGAGTTGAGATAATATAAAGAAAATTCATCGAAGCTGCACGTCCAACACCATGATAGATGCGTGTGAATTGAATGGACCATCTCTTGAATGTCCCTAGATCGAAGCCTCGAGCTTTGCAAGACTTAGTAGAGTCCAAATAAGTTACCCTTGATCCATATTCTCTTCACATCAAGCAAGATGATTAAAAAGAAAATTGTTAAAAATAGATTGAGAATTCATACTATTCAACCAAATCTATTTGTCATGGTTCACTATGCAAATTCCAACCCATCAGTTAAATGATTATACAGAGAACCAAATGTATTTGTCATAAGATATTTCAAAGATTATTCGACACGTAATAAATGCAAAACATTCTAAATATATAGAAAAACAACAACACAAGTTTTAAATACAGTATTAGTAATGAAGTTTATCTGTGGCTAGCATCAACGCTTTTAAATATAAAGAAGATAAGCCATGATTTTCCAAAACCAATAAACTTGTGTGCAACTAATTTTCAATACAAAATATTGATGGATGCAACTAAGTTTCCAAAAAAATGCCAAAGATATTGATGGATGTAACTAATTTTCAGTTCAAAATAGTTCACAAATAGTTCTAGATATAGTTAAAGCCAAACTCGATTCAAACGAATTAGGAATAATTCAAAATAGTTCCCAATGTGTTTCATATGTATGACACAATAATTTAAAATCATTCAATAGATACATAATACCTGTATAATGAAAACAAAAATTATATGATACCTGAAAAAAAACATCTTTCTTATAGTGCCCAGACTTGAAATTCTCAAAACATTCCACTTTCGAAAAAAGGTAAGAAAACCCATTGTTCAATCAAAACATCTTTGGATCCTTGTTTCAAAACAATATCAGGAATAAATCTCTTCTTGACAAAATGAAGAAGATATTTAACCATTGTTACTTCTGTAAATTTCTTAATGACTATGACCTTTTTAAAAGATCAGGTTGGTTTTCTAGATTTCTTGTCCATATTTCAAAGAAGGATAGTGTTGTCAATGTCATCCCATCTAATGTAGCGAAGGAAACAAATATTAGACTAAACAACTTCATAAAGATCCGTACCAACACAAACTTACCACTTTAAAAATTGATTAGTCACCTGGTGTTCAAGATTCGTCGGTCGAAAACAAATGCATAAACAAACTAACATATGTAGACACAAAGATGATTTAGTTGGTGCACATAATATGGAAAGTAATCAATTGAATAAAGCAACATTTACATTAAATTAACAGGGATTCATAACTAAACATCAATGGGGAAATGGATGGATACTCTATGGAAGACCTAGAAAATTAAAAGGGATTCTAACAGCCCTGATCAACCAGTAATACACCATATCGTGTCATCCTCTACATCCTATTCTGACTCACACAACTTTATTGAGCATGAAGATGAAACTCCTAATAGCCCTCTACATGTTTGTGAGAGTTGGCTTACTAATTGTTGTGAGAGTTGTGGCTAAACAAGTTCAATATTCTATTCGTACAGTTCATCTAGTCCAACAAAACACTATCAACCCAAAAAAATATATGCTGTGCTCTTACAATGAGCTACAATTTTAGATGAGAAAATGAATAAGACATTGAAACATTTTATGTAAACCTTAGGTAAGATGATAACATAGTGGACTACATAATAATAGAACTATGATAAACACTGCACTCGGGATTTCGATAATTGAGTGTGGTACAATATAAGAGAAATGTATTTTGAAACACAATATAAAAAATAAACATTAAATACTATATTAAAACTAAATGGCAGTTTTCAAGAAAGTGATAAAACATGTCAAGAACTTTTAACTTACCTAGAGTTATCAACTTGATGATGGGTTCCATATCATTCAAGAAATCTAGCATCTAAAGAAAAAAAAGAGGGTGCGTACACTATGAGAGAAGTGTCAGACTTCATGTGTGTTGGAAAACCATAAAATTTAACATTTTAAAGAAAGTAAAATAGGCCAAAAATCTATTTGAAGCAAGAAGTAAAATCTATGTAATGAGAAACATATAACAAAGTATTACATCTATAAAAAATAAAAAATCATAGATCTTAATCCTTAGGTGGAGAAAGTGCATTTTCGATAATAAAATAGCTTAATACAAACTCTTGATACCAAATTTCGATAGTAATATTGAATCAGCAGATGAAATTCATATTTAAACATTTAAAAAATTTAACCTTTCATCTATATCTCCGAATCAAGATTTTTCTCATGTTTGTGTCTAAAAATCAGAGAAAATACTAAACATCAGTTTAAAAAAAAAAGAAAAATTAACCGTCAAGACAATATTGCAAGAAGTGGGTTCAGGTGCATATACAAATACATCTCCAACTATCAACAAAAATACCTCCACTAACAATATTCTTCAAATCAATATGTTAAAATGGGCAAAACTAAGAAACCCTAAGAATCATAGCATATATTTATATTTGTAGTAACTGTAAAAACTTACCCAAAATTAAACCAAATATTTACCATTCTTGTATTTTCCTTATAAATCTAACACCCACATCATAAAAATAAATTAGATCAAGAAATTATTGAAATACTTTAGATCTACAAACCAAACAATATAAACGAACAAAATTGAAAAAATGGAAAAAGAGTATACCTATTGCATTTGTGTGTGTGAGTGTGTGCGAAGGTGGAGCCGTAGGGCAATGGTGGAGGGAGGTAGTGGAGGGAGGAGGTGGGGTGGGTTAGTGTTGGGTAGAAATGAGTGAGGGAGGCTTGAGGGAGGCATGAGCATGGGGGAGAAAGGGAGAGAGAGAGGGGGGGAGATACAGATGAATGAGAAGAGGGAGGCATATGGGTTAGGGTTTTGGGGATCCAAGTGTTAGGTACAAAGTAATCTAATCCTTGCATTTTTGGCCTTGTTGGCTTCGATCTCAACCGTAAAGTGTCTTAGAAACTTATGAATAGTGAAAACACCATTGTTCCTTATTATATAGATAATTAAAAGTGAGTTTCTTGATGAAATAAAGAAGTCGGAAATATCAACCCAAAATATGTTTTAATATTATGGTTAAATGAAGAAGAAATGACATTTAATACAACATATGTCTATGAGGGTAAAATAGATATTTTGGTAAAATATGTCTTTATGATTCTAAATATGTTTCTTGAAAAGAAATATAAATAAATGGTATTTTCTTAGAGAAAACAATTAATGTATGATTTTTGTCATAAATTCATGAAATATGTTTTTTGAACTTAAAATAATGATTTCCGATGCCATAATAGGAAGAAATTTTTTTTCACAAGATTTCGATAAACGAAGGGTAAAAAGGTAGTTTTGGTAAAATGAGAGGATCCTAGTGGTTGGACATTCACATTTGACCTTATCGAACAATTCTGTGAAAAATGAATAAATGAATGAAATTCCGCATAATTGGTGAAAGTGAAGGAATAACATGGACATTGGTAAAAAATGAATAAAATACCCAGAGCCCTGGGGTGAAAGACCTTAAACCACTGCATATGGTAGCATAACCGATAGTAAGGAGACCATGAAGTATGGGGTTATTATAAGGATTTCAAGAAAAGATAATGGAAACGAAAATTGATTTGGTTGTGCTTAAGGAATGTAAATAAGACAACCTAATAAAATGGATAAAATAGAGACTAAGGAATGAAATAAGATTAAAAAGTCTCTAGACCCGATAAAGGGTGGCATAAAATGGTTAAGTGTGAGTATGAGCATATTGGTAAGGTGCATTGCATAGAAATTGCATTAATAATGGTTAAGTTGATAAACTTTTTTGGAATTGTTAAGAATACATGTTATATGTACTGTATTTTTTTATAGAAAGCTTATAGCTTAATATTTCCAAACTTGTTGAGCGTTCTCTCACCCCTATTTTTTTTATTACCCCCCAGGGTGAATGGAGTAGGAACATTTGCAAGGATGTCGGTAACGCCCCTGAGGGAAACAATCGTCACTATATTCTATGTCATTATATTTAAACTTATGTTTTTTAGAAACACTAAATTCGAGATATTCGAGGCCATTTTTATTTGGGCCTTGGTCCCAAGCATTCTAATTATACAAGGACAATCATGATTTATTTCCTATTCATTAAGCATCGCTGGACTCAATGGATTTTCATAAATAGACCTTGTTAATCAACTTAACTACATAAAGTGATCACTTATTTGTTAAATTAAAACCGATAATTTGATCCTTATAAAATGTACAATTAAAGGATTTTTCTGAAATATTAAAATTGGACTTCCCCTTCCCCTTTAACTCCTTGACTTGGTGCGGGACGAGTCGATGGTGACCCAAACCAATTCGAGGCATTACAAATGGTATCAAATCAATAGGACCCTCGAAAATGGAGTGTTTTACCTTTCTTAGTAATCTTTCTTTAAAAGTTTCCATTGTAGTTACTACTTTAGTTACTATTTTAAGTAGTCCTTTCTTCTATCACTTTCACTTTCGTTGTTGTGTTCTATTGAACTATACTTTCTTGTGTAGATGACTACACATCATGATGGGGCTAGAAGATCAGGGAACAATGAGATTAAGCTCGTGGAATAGGGAATGCATCATCTTGTTAATGTCCTCTCTCAGTAGAATATAGACAACCATAGTGGGACGATTCAGAACACTACATTGACCTCCATTCCGAAGGAGTTTAGGAGGCTACACCCATTGACCTTTAACAGGGAAACTGGCCCCGACGCTACATAAGAGTGGCTAGATTAGGTCACTTGTGTTATGGATATTCTTGATGTGCTAGTTGGGCATAAAGTCAAGGTAGAGACCTTCCATCTCACATAGTAGACACATCATTAGTGGAGTTCCTACTCTACTTGGGTGGCAGATACTATAGACCGAGATAACTTTAGGGTTGCATTTCTAGTTCGGTACTTTCCTCGGGAATTTAAAAATGCCAAGAAGGATAAGTTCATTCATCTGATTTTAGGGATGATATTAGTGAATGAGTACCAGGTTAGGTTTGAGAACTTTTAGAAGTATGTGGATGTAGTCCAGAACGATGAGGCCAAAATGACTTAGGTCATTTGCCAAAGGTCCTTAACCTCGATATTCGATGAATTATGGTTAGTTTAGATCTGTCAAACTATATAAATTCTATAAATAATTCCATCGAGATATATCTAGAGTCAAAGGATGGAAAGTCCATTAGGGATAAGAAGAAGGAGCCCAGGGGGTCTCAGGGCAGTGGTTAGAAAACGTTTATTAGAAGGGATCGAGGATTCTTTACAAAGCCAAAGGCCGCGGTGGTGGTTGGCTCATCATTCATCCACTATACTAGCATCTAGATTCCCAAAGCCCCACGGAGATAACTTTCTTTACATATGGATTCCCTGGTAACTTCAAGAGGTATTGCCTACAAAGAGCTTTGGGTAACTAGAAGGGCACTCAGTAGATTGTCAAATATATATTGGGTATAACTTATAGCTACATGGGCCCCACCCAGTAGGAGTAGTAGTTTTCCTCCAGGTATCATCAGCCGAAGAGGCCTAGCATGGATGGGTCACATACTAGTTAGGACCAAAGCAATCTCGAGACAAGTCAGGTGCCAGACGGTTAGAGATACATGTATAACCCTGGATGCGCTTATGCCATGTCAAAGTTTAAAACCCTTTTTGTGATACATTCATGATGGAAGATATGATTCTATTGTTCAACACTTAGGTAAAGTCATAGTTTGATTCATGCACATCACAATTTTTTATCTCGAACTCTTTAGCATTCATTTTGGGATTAGAGGTAGATATGTTTTACCATCCTATTTTCATAAGACTTCCGATCGAGGATGATAAAGTTCTCGATAGGGTCAAACATAGTTGTGTGGTTTTGGTTGGAGGTTATGTTTTAGAGTATGAATTGATTCTCATGGACATGGATGGGTTCGAGGTGATTGTGGGTATGGATTGGCTCTCGTGTTTTGATGCTACCATCGAATGCTATCGGCATAGTGTCTTGGTATCTCATTCAGAAAATTCTAATAAGGAAAATTTCCAATTGAATGAATTTATATGTATTGTCTTAATTTCAGACAAAACTCTTTGAGTCGTAGGATAGAAGTTGTGTTTGTGACCTTTCAAGCCTATGCCATTTTTATTAAAGACATAATGGCCATGTCGAAGAGCTGTCATCTTATGTCGTGTTCCGTTCCTTATTTTCGTCATCAATAATCCGAGGACCTCTAAGGTATTAATGCTTATATTATGTTAGGACTTGGAAGTTTATTATTGGGTGTTAAAATGTTTTCTGCAATATTTAAAAGTGTCTCTGTATTTAAAAAAACTATTTTTATTTTTTAGGTCGTTATAACGACTATACCAGGTTGTTCGAACGGGATTCCTTGTTCGTTTTAACGACCATCTAATGAGGTCACTTTTAATTACAACTAATTTATCATTAGAAGTATCATTCCTATCTCGTTCGAACTAGATGTCTATGTCATTCAACCGAATTGAATGTCACTTGAACGACCAGAGAGATTAACTGACAAATGTATGTTTTTAAACTTGTTTTCTCCCAAAGCTTCCCATTATTTTTCCCAACTATTTATGTAGTGTATGATTACATTCTTTTAAAGATATTTTCTCTTCTTCAAGACGTAAAAAATATTTAGAAAAGTAAAATAAATTTTTGTCTAAGATTCATGGTTTAATCCTTTAAACAAAACATAAGTTTACACCCAATTATTTTTCTTCTACATGATATAGGTTTGAGATTACTATTTGGCCCCAGGTTTCTCCTTTTCTACATCATTGGGATTGTTTCTTGCGAAGGATTTTTTTCTTATTGGTGTACATACGGTGGAATCTGTATGCGTGATGATAGCAGTTCCCCATCGGTGGAATATAAGACGTAGGTGCACTCATGTGTCATCACTAGGCAGAGGTTGAAGGAACGAAGAGCGTCAAGGCTTGTGAGGGAATCGAGTCATTCAGTAAGTCTTTTGTTGTGTCCTTGTATTAAATCCTAAATTAGTGTATTTGTGGTTGTGCCGTCTGAGGTTTTTCCTGTTATTGGTTTTCCTCGTACAACACGGCGTTGATGATTTTTACTTTGTCTTGCAAATTCTCATGTAGATACATGCTTAGTTTTAAGAAGATAAAATTGTCTTACTCATGAAAATGGCATAATTGGTGCTTAATTAGTTTGGGCTTTGTAAGTTTAAGAAAGATTTTAGTTTCTCAAATTCATATTTAGTGTAGTTTGTATAAATTTATACTTGGATTCAAATTTGATTTAAGATGAGATAATTTAATTTGAATAAATTAAAAACTTGAATTTTCTAGGAACCATTGTCGCACTTTTCAAAATGGTAGCAGGGCATAATATATAATTGTAGGACCCTAACAAGTGGTATCAGATCAAGTTCACTAAACTATCATGTTAGAACCTTTTAGGTTTGATTATGGAAAATTTACTATTTTCAAAGTTTTTTATTTTTTATGGTTCTAAGTACACATAATGGAAAGCACGTATGAAGTCAGCACTGAGTGGGTTAGGCAGTGTGCCATTAGAGGTTGGTCCCTACCAACGTGTCTAGAAGGAGAAGTTAACGTTCCTAAACCTGTAAAAATAAGGCGTTAGGATGAGCTTAATCTATAAATTCTCGAGCTTTAAATGATCATTTTAGCGCAGTCACACCGAAGGAGTCATACCAAATTATGATATGTGAAACGTCTAAAGATGCATGGGACATACTCCAACTTACCCATGAATGTAGTAGTACTGTTAAGTCTTCCAAACTTTAAAACCTTACCACTCAGTTTTAAACCATCAAGATGTTAGAAAGTGATTCTTTTGATGAGTTATATTCTAGATAAAACCGATATTGTGAATTCTTCTTTTAACTTGGGAGAGGCGATACCTGACAACCATGTTATGAAGAATATTTTGAGGTCATTATCTTATAGGTTTAATCCCAATGTGATCATTTTGAATTATTTACGCACTTTATACCACAAAACTAAAAAAGATTGCAGGTGACTTACAACCCCATGAAGTTGACATGTTTACTTCTAAGGATGTGAAGAAGAAAGATAAGCATATAGCTTTGAAAGCCCAAAAGGAGAAAACACATATTTTGAATGATGAATCTGACATTGACCGTAAGGATAAGGTTATGTTTACTAAGAAGTTAAAAAAAGTTCTTATGTTTAATAAAGAGAAATAGAAAAATGATTATAAGATATTTGATAAGTCTAAGTATAACAAAGCCAAGAAAATCCTTAAAAATCATATTGATGAACTTAAGAGGGACAAGTCCAATATGTGTTTTGGTTATCTTGGTTATGGAAATAAGTATTTCAAGTGTCCCATTAACCTAAGGAAGGTGGAAAGTAAACCTATTCCATACAATGCCACCGTTAGTGATAGTGAACCGGAAGAGGGACCCGATTCCCCCAATTAGCGTAACTTTACTATTTTTATGTTTAGTTATGTGAGCATTGGTGATGAATCTTCCCGTGAAGATATTTCTTTGCATGAATCTTTCAAGGCCATCGTTTATGAATCCTATGTATGTGATGGTAAAGACAGCGATGGAGAGAGTGAGAAGGAAGAAGAGGAGGAGGAGAATAAAATCTGAGTTTCCTTTCATGAGTTGTACGCAAAATCTTTGAAATTAAAAAAGGAAAACTTATATTTGGAAGCTTACATGAAAGATCGTACCTCAAGTAATGATGAGGGTGTTTTAATTGAAGTTGTCAAGGCACGTGAGAGGAATATTCAAGAGAAAGGTAGAGTATGTTGAAGGTGAGACAGATAGTCTTCGAGGTTTAATGAAGGCTATGAGCTTCTTCAGTTTGAAAGCACTAGGATATTACTTAGTATAGTGGATCTTGAAGATAAAATGAGAGACTCGAGTGGGGTCGAGTTTGATTTGGAGCTTAGGTCTGATGAGCTAGATAAGATGTTAAGCGTCGTCCAAATAAAAAATGATAAGTGTTGTATTGGCTTCGATAATAAAAATGCTTCCATTAATAAAACCAAAACCATGATATTAAGAGAATCGTCTAAGAACTCTAGAAAAGATTAAACCTTAGGTAATACTTGTTACCATGTTGTCACATGCACACATGATTTGGAGATTTTGCTTCGATCTTGGAAAAAGTCCTAGAAAGTCCAAGGGAAGAGTTACCAATGTTACCAAAACTCGAGAGCGTTAGGTTTCACCTATGTGAGTTAGAATACCCGATTTGGAAGATTTCAATGATAGATTTTATGATTCTCATTTTCCAGCACATGATACTTCCCATGTTAGATCTAATGGTTGATTGTGTTAGCTTTGTCTAGATACACTAGTTGTGCTTCATAATATATTTTTGCTAGTTGTATGCTGGTTAGTCATATTCTAGTCTATGCTTTATCATATATGTTTTTCTAGAATCATGAAAAGTGTATCTCTTGTATTTTGATTTTTTTCATTTGTTATGTCTTATTAAAATTACAGAAATATTTTGCTTGCCCTTTGAGTTATCTTTGTTTTCAAAATTTGTTCAAAAAAATATGAATACTTAAAAAGATTTTTTTTGGGTGTGTATTTTAGTGTTACACATTTTATGTGGCATATCCTTGTGTTTGAATCCTGAATCCCTTTTCGGATCGATGTGGATAGAAATTTTTGGTTGTGAATTTCAATTCCTAAATTGTTCTTTATCATGCTTGCATGGACTATTTGAGATTTCTAGAGTAAATCACATGTTAGATCCATTTGATAGGATTTTTTCACATAAAATCCATCTTCTGGTATAAACAAGTTTATTGAAGGTTTTATTGGGTTTAAACATGAGATAGAGAAATTAGAAATCTTAGCCATTAAAGTGTGTGAAAAATGTGTTGAAAAGGTGATAAGTTTATGGTTTTAACACTGGATGAATTAATAAAGAAAATGGCATTTTTCTTATAAAGTAGTCTTATATGTTCAATGATTTTTTATAAATGAAAGTAATGAATTAAATATGTTTCGAACTTGATAAGAATATTACTCCAAATGTTAAAAAGTGTTAATGTGTTAAAAACACATAAGAAGTTAGCGTGGGTAAGCTAATGGTGTTTCGATAAAGAACACTTGTGAAAATGGAGGAAAAGACAAGTTTGCAAGCAAATGGGTAATATGGTAATTTTACGTAAAGTGGAACATTTTTACGAAATAAAAATGTTGGAAAAGAAGTTAGAAAAAATGGTCCTAAATGAACATGATTTTTGGAGAAAATCAATGTTAGGGTATAAGGAACAAGAAATGTTAAATTTAAAGTGTAACAAAAGTTAGGGTGAGACCTCAACTTTTGGATTCAACCGGGAAAGAGGAAGAATGGAATAATGTGGGCATTTGAAAAATGATAAAATAAATTTATAAGGACTCGGATGACATCGGGATAATTAAAGAGGGCCCGGAGCCCTGACGGGAGAGACCAAAATCACTGGCAAGAGCATATGGTAGCAGTGTCGGTAGTGTGAAACCCGTTAAAATATCCAGTTATTGGAAGATTCCGAAAAAAGGATTATGTGGTGAATATGAGAAAGGAAAACCTCACATGAATGAATTAATAATTGTTTCGACAAAGGATAAAGTGGATAAGTAATGTTAAAATTAATTAATGTTCAAAAGGTGAAGGAATGGTAAAGTGAAAGATTTAAATTGGTAGTTAAGCATCCTAAAGGGGTTTAACAATGATTAACACAAGGGTTTGTTTATGAATGATTTTCAAAGAAAAATAAGTATTTTTTAACAATGTTCTTGCATGTGTTGAAATGGTGATTTTCAATGGAAATATTATTGTGAACTGGTATGAATAAAAGGGGAAATTGTTGGGAAAGAAATAATTTTCTTAAACATAATGTATTTGTTTTAAGTATTTAACTAGGTGTGTTAAATCGGGGAATAAATCTTAAGTCAAGTAAAAGGAAAATTATTTTATTAGATTAAGGTGAATTCATACATGTAAGTATATATATATACTCGCGGAATGCCCGTGCCTAATGGCACGGCCAAAATTTTCAAAGTTCTAATCCTAAAACGACAAAAAATTCAAATTATGTAATTGCAAAATGAAAAAAATTTCATTCCCTCAACAAACCAAAGTGTAATTTTGAAAATTATAAAGTCATGCATAATGTAATTAATGAATGTGTTTATATATTATAAGTGTAAATAAATTATAAAGTTATTCTTAGTTTCCTCTATTAGTAGGAATATCCATCTTGTAACATAAAAAAAATACTTACCAAGTCAAAAAAATTATTTTACTACAAAATTGGTGTAAATAATTTAATTTTTTTGGGAAAAATTCACTTTGTTTATTGGACTATCCACCTTTTGGAAAAATAATATATATTCAACGGTACTAACAATACATTATCGATGTTGGACCTAGCCTAAACCACATCATCAATTTAAAAGAAATCGCAAATATGAGTACACAACAAACTATTGTTGTTAAAAAAAATCTCAAGTAGATTTTACTCACTGGTAAAGCTTCTACGCAATAATAAGTTCAAGGATTGTTACATTCACTAACATTTGTATGGTAGCCAAAATTGTTGACTAAGTCAACTAATATATACTAGGAATATCAAATAGGAATATGGCGGTATCAGAGCCGTATCAGGTATCACTACACCAAATCTGCCCATTTGTCAAGGTCATTGACCTTGACAAATTCACCTTGTCAAGGTCAATGACCATGACATTTCGAGGCGAGACAACTTTTTTTGTCACGGTCGTGTCACGGTCATTGACCTTGACAAAAAACTCGCGTTTTGTGTCACGGTCGTGTCAAGGTCAATGACCGTGACACGTTTGTCACGGTTCTAAACCGTGACATAACCGTGACCCCAATTGTCATGGTCATTGACCGTGACACGTCCGTGACAACTTTTGTCGCGAACTTGTCACGGTCAATGACCGTGATAATTCTCGTCATCCTGCGCCTCGTCCTCCCGCACCTCCTCCTCCACCGCCTTCTCCTTCCCTTTCCCTTTCCCTTTACGGTCTCCACCCAACGTACGCTTCATGAATGCGTACATATCTTGGACCGTCGCCTCCAAACGGGACAGCTTCACGTTGTGTGAATCCACCGTTCGAAACAACCCGGTGTCGCTCGTCTCCAATCCGATGATCCTAGATTTGGCCACCCGCGAGCTCACTCCCCTTGTCCTCCCTTTGCGATCAGAGCCAAGCACTTGGCTGAGTGCGTCTGTGGACAAAGATGCCTTGTCGGCATCAGACTGCGACACATGCACTTCCTTAAGCTTTGCCTGAAACGACAAAAAGCACATGATTAGTAAAATAAGTAAACTAAAAAATTATAACGTAATTAACAATAATTAAACTATCGGATTACTTACAATCGTGGCCGCGATGCTCGGGGACACCTCCTTGTCCTTCCCCTTCTTCGTCCGAAGAGCCACATAAGTATCGAGCCTATGTGGCTTACCCCCTGGCCCACTCCCTACCCCCTGAAATAAAATAGAGTAAAGTAAAATTAGTATCGTCCCCGTAAAGTAAAATAATATCCAATAATATATTTCTGTAGTTATAGATAAATTAAATCTTACCTACATCCTATGCTCCACCTCAGCGTAAGAGGTCCGGCCGGAGTAGTGCACGTCTGTCTTTTTAGCCCGATTTTCCCTCCCCGATTGGCGAGATGCCAATTGTCGATCCTCGATCTCATTGTCAATGAACTTTTGCCATTGTGCCAATGAGATCGGCTCCTTGGGCGGGACGGATCCGCGCCATTGTAAAATGGACTCTCGTGTTTTTCCAAAGTACCGTGTCCGCATATTTTTCTTCCACGTCTTGTGTTGCTCCCTCAACTGCTCCAAGACGGAATCACGTAGCTTTGGATCCAAGTTGAATTGTTCCTGTCCAACAAATACAATGTTAGTTGCGAATAAATATAAATATAAATATAAATTGAAATATTCATATAAATATTATCTGTAATGCCGCCCAAACAGCTAACTTGAGCTCATACGGCACCTCCTTCCAAGTCATAAACCACGGGCCGATGACCGTCTTTAGCAGCTCGAGGGATCTCGCTAAAAGCTCCGACTTGTTTTCGACGGTAATCCCAAATTTTCCATATTTGGGGAGCCTAGCGGCAGAGGAGCCCTCGTCGCCTCCGCTGCCACCGAACCCAGACGACATCATCATAAATAGCATCATCATCTTCCCCTTAACATCTGAAGGAGACATTTTTGCTGTAAAAAAAATGTTATTAGTACAGATAAAAAAAAATGTTAATAGTACACATTTCGTTTTACCTAATTGAATTAATTGAATTAATAGTACAGATAAAAAAATGTTCCATCTATATTATAACGTATGTGTAAGTTCCGTCAATACCATTTCGTTTCAATTTTATAATATTATGTTTTTTCCAAATATTTAAAGAGTTATTAAATGGGTGCCCCACCCCCACCCACACCCACCGCCACACACACACGCACACCTACGCACCTACGCACACACACACACACACACACACACACACATCCCACCCCCACCCCCACCCCTACCCACCCTTACCCACCCCACCCCTACATATATGTTAGTTGATGCCATTATATTTTTACCCTAATTAGATTCTAAGGTTATCTCAATTTATATTTTAAGTTCGTATCCATTTGTGATGTTCAAGTAGTTTGAAATGTTGGAATTATATACTATTACTTTGACCGTTAGTTTGTGCACCAACTAAATTGAACATCACACACACACACACACCCCACCCCACCCCACCCCACCCCCTGCCCCCTCCCCTGCCCCCCTCCCCCACCACACACCACCACAAACATTCATTAGGGTTAAGAATTTGTAATGGGAATTGATTTTGGGTCAGTTACAAGCATTATAGAGTAGGTCAAACCCAAAATCCCATGAATCCTCCCATTTTTACCAAAATAAAAAGCAGTGCCAAATCTAACAGGTGCCGAATATATTTGGGCCTTTTTCGAATTGATTCAAACCAAGGAAGTAAGAAAGATGGGACAAAGTGAAATGATTCGAATTTGAATCGAATCGACTTTGAGCCTTTAAGTCATTAAATTTGACTCTCTTAAGTTACCCCTCCCCATCATTTTTACAACGTTTCTCCCATACTCTCCCCAAAATCTCGGGACTTCCTTAAGTTCTAGCATTACAAAACCTTATTTCTCCCCCCAAAGAATTTCAAATATCCATCTAATAACTTATAGGTATGAATCATCCTTTTATTTTTTCATTAGTGATTTATGGTGGGGTGGGGTGTGTGTGTGTGTGTGATGGTGCCCCCCTCCACCACCCCCTCCCCCACCACCACACACACACACACACACCGCACCCCACCCCACCCCACCCCCTGCCCCCTCCACCACCCCCTCCCCCCTCCACCACCCCCTCCCCCAAAACACACCACCACACACACACACACACACCGCACCCCACCCCACCCCACCCCACCCCCTGCCCCCTCCACCACCCCCTCCCCCACCACACACCACCACACACACACACACACCCCACCCCACCCCACCCCCTGCCCCCTCCACTACCCCCTCCCCCCCTCCACCACCCTCTCCCCCAAAACACACCACCACACACCGCACCCCACCCCACCCCACCCCCTGCCCCCCTCCACCACCCCCTCCCCCACCCTGGCCCACCCCGCCCCATCCCCCACACACGCACATACATACACACATATATATATACACATACACACATAAATATACACACAAATATATATATAAATGGAAGAGAGAGAGAGAGAAATTGGACCTGAAAGTAGAGAGAGAGAGAGAGAGATAGAGAGAGAGAGATAGAGAGAGAGAGATAGAGAGAGAGAGAGAGCAGCGTCGAGAGAGAGAGAGAGAGGGAGGGAACGGTGGGAGGGAAAAAAGAAGGGGGAAAGGGTTTTTACTGGAAAAGTTATCACGGTCGTGTCAATGTCATTGACCGTGACAAGACCGTGACAATTAAATTTATCACGGACTTGTCACGGTCAATGACCGTGACAATTAGTTGTCACGGTCGTGTCAAGGTCAATGATCGTGACATAAAACGCGTGTTTTTTTGTCACGATCAATGACCTTGACAAGGCTGGCCGGCTGAAAGGTGACAATTTGCCCATTTTGGTGTAGTGTATCCATATCTGATACTCCCTTCCTCGAACTAAGATATAGTATTTGTGCTTCTAAGATTTGGAAGGATCAGCTTTGTCATACCCCTAAAATTGTACAACTACAGCTATTCCCAGATATCTGTGACAATGTTTTGGCCACGTGTAAAGTAGCCAACTTATAGACACTGGTAATCATTCCATATGGTCAGAAATACATTCCAAAAGGAAAACTATTGGGAATTATTCTACCTTATGTCTCTTCCACAAGTCTCTCGAGATCTCCACCTGCTGTAAGAAACAAAAAATAACTATTATATTGAAAGTTGTGTTCATAATTTCTAGAGAAATCATAAGGTTTCTAATTCTTGAGGTCTTTGAAAACCATTTTTTTCATTTCTCAACGTAGAAAGATGCACGTTCAAATTCTCCTTTCACACCATCAAAGGAAACATTGAGAGGAAAGCAAAATGATTATATCAGAGAAGTTGCATAACCAAGTGTTAAAGTTCAAAATGGCGTGAATGTTTAACTTAACTGGAGCCAATTAACTAATAGTGGGGTAAGCAAACTGTCAAAGAATAGGCTCAATAATGTATATTGAGCTCTTAAAGACTTAAACTCCACCTTTTATGTGCAACTTGTAGAGGGGAAATACTAGGTGCACTTTAAGTGAAGAACAAACACAAAAGAATGCTAGCCAAGCTACTAATTGGGTCAGGGAAGATAGACAGGTATAGGAGGAAGTTGGACTCCCAAAGGCTTAGTCAGAGATGTCCTCGACACTGCTTTGATTGGCAGTGAATCCGATTAGATTATTTGGACTAAATCCACACTACAAACCTGTTATACCTGCTATAATGCCAACAATTGAAGAATAATGCTTAAGAAATGAAGAAGAACTGAACTTAATAAGTCAGATTTTTTTTATTATTTGGACTCATTTTGGACTGAACTTAATATCCCGTTATACCTGTTATTTGGACTCGTTTGGCCATTTTCAATACTCCTTAAACTTAATATGTGAGATTTTTTCAGAGGACTACTGCAAATAGAACATAATTACTCTGGGCAAAGAGATTCAGTGGGCTTCAAATTAAATTTCTCAGCACCGTTGAGCTGCTGAATGGACATTAATGTTATCAGCGTTTGGAATCCTATTAAAATGGAACTGAGTAAACATTTAGTATATAATTAAACAATATACTGTGGAATCTCCCAATTCAGTCTATAACTAACAATTCAATCTATAACTAAACAATATTCAGTCTATAACTAAACAATATACCATATACTTTACAGAGATATGATACATGATTTCCTATAACTAAACAATTCAGTATCGTAGAAAAAGTTTTCAATAACTACTTACCCTTTATTTTTTGGACGGATATATGTTTCTTGGTAGAAAAAGTTTTTATTTAGGTGCGGTGATGGCTCTGTTTTCTTCATAATTCAGTCTATTGCAGCAGTTAGGCAATATTGTGTTATATGTTACGAAATCTAAAAAAAAGGAAAGTGTGCAGTAGTTATGAATAGCCTACTTGGCATTAATCCAGAAACTCACAAGGTAAAAATTGATCTAAAAGTAGATAAATTTATAAGTACTTCAAGCAAAAATAATCAAAATGATGTAATAATTACGGGCAAGCTAAGCTATTTTAATTGTGGAATACAAAATGAGGGAATAAAAAATGTATAGCCCCAACACTTGGTGCAGTTGGCTTTTACTCCACTTTCACTTTCATATCAGAAATGTCGACTTGGAAATCTAAGACCCAACGCTCGGTGTGATGCACTTAGTGACCTTAGACATGAGTTTAATCTTAAGGCAATAGCCTTTGGATCCGAGCTATAGGAACATCAAGTGTAAAAGATCCTTGTTAGAAAAGTATTTGCTAGTTCTCACATTTCCCATTAAACCAAAGGATCTAAAGTAAAAAAGGTATGAAATTAAATAAAAATGATCTAAAGTAAAAGAGGTGACAAACCTTGACAATCACTCTATCATTTAAGGGTTTGAAATCCTTAACATCATCTGTCTCAAGAATACCAACAATGTCATCTTCCTTCAGTATGAGATGATTAGTTCCATTGAACTCCACTTCAGTTCTGGCATACTTACAATACACACTTTGGGTATCTGTCAACATAACATTGGTCTTCGGTCAACTCCAAGAGAGGAAACAAGTAGTTTTAGGAATATTAACCATCATAAGTCTACACGAAAGACAATCATGTACATACCAGATCAATCCCCATACCACCGGGGATCAATAACACTGTTCGCTGGATCAACACTGCTCACCAAGATAAATCTAAAGGATAGAGAAATACCACATAAATGGAGATTGGAGTAAAACAATTAAAGAAAAATATTGCATCAATGAGGCTAAGACTCTTAGGAATTCCTAAATGACGCATACACACACTTAGGAATTGTGAACACTTGAGAGACATACTAACACTTAATGTATCTGCTTGAAAACCAAATGGAAGCTATCAACACCCTGTCCAAATGCTTAAGCCATTAAATAACATAAATTCTTTAAAACAGATTCATTTGGCAAAGCTAACACACATTTTACACGAACTAACACATAAAGGCTAAGAAAGAAAATACTAAAGATTATAAAACACATTAAACAGATTACATAGTCATTTGCCCTAGTGTTGACCTCGTTACATAAAATATCATTTATAAGGTGATACAATATGAAACATATGAAAGCTTGGAGTAGAACATGGTCATATGTCAGTTCCAACACATGTTTTCCATAATATAACATGGGAATAAGTCTCTAACATTGAAATAATTTTAAAATGAAAGAATTAACTAAGGTATAATTGAAATAACAATTGCAGAATAATTTAAGCATTGTTATGTCATATAACGTAAAATTTATAGGTGCAACGAAGAGTAGTAGAAAAAATTAAAACCTGAGATTGTGACACCCCGCTTATTAAAATAAGAGGTGGCCATCCCGATACTCCAATGATTATAGGAATCATAGATGGTCCATTCTTAACATCACAGTAATACAATAAGTATACGAGATAACCACCAATTATTTTAGAAAACAGATTGTCAAAATTTATTTTTTAAGTTAAAGAAAAACATTTATACAATCCAATTAAAAAGAAGGTGGCTACAAATAAAGACATATTTTAAGTCAGCAACTATATAAAACAAAATAACCGAATAAATTGTAGGTTAACAGACATATACAACAGGTTTACACCGAGTATTAAAATACAATATCACTTATATACTACAAGTACAAAACTTGGGCAACACGCCCGAATGTGCAGCTAATCATAACTAAAATATAAAAAGATGGATGAGTCTACATCAGATATCCCATAACATTCGCAAAGTGTTACATCTCCTGGACATAGGAATAGAAAAGTTAATACGGGCGTCCTTGCGATGGAACACCTGGTCGAATATAAGATTCATGCAAAACAAAGAGATATAAACGGGTTAGGGCCCGGTTTGATATGATCACCATGTGAATAACATGAATGAGAGTTATGAACAGATAAATCATCCAGAGTAAGCTTGTTTCATTCACCATAAGTAATGATAAGGGATCTAATTTCTTAATCTAAAAGCATAACCTAACGCAATATCAATAACAATGATCACAATTCAAGTATGCTGGAGAATATTAATAACGTACTACTTAAAGAGATTCCATGTTACCCAATTTTATTTCACCATTCCTTTTCTCATTAGGAAACATATTCAAACCCATTTAGTTCATAGAGTGCTCTGCCATCAATAATATCCCATTTTAATATGAATAGTTATATTTCACAACATATAACGATTCTAAGACCGTCTTTTCGACTTTCCGCATTGGACGCGCCCCTAAATAGCTATCATCTTCCAGGGCCTATCACCAAGACAACATGGGCATCCTACATCGCATGACGTCGGGAAGCGACCATATACCTTCGATAGTGAGTCAAAACCACAGCCGGAATTACCTCACTTCGAACAATAATCACGCAATATAAAGGATAACTGGTCCTATCGCCGAGGACTATATTCACCCTGCATTCACTACCCAGGGGACTTTACCTCATGCACGTAACTTCCCCTATGATAGCATTTAGAGAGGTGTAAAAATACAATTTATCATTCACAATTTGATCTCATTTTAAAATATACATTACGTTTTATCCGGAGCCATAAGCGTTTAATGCCATCATTATAAATATCAATTTTTAATTATCTCCAATACAAATCTCCACGAACTAACATTCATTCCTCAAACCATAAAGCACGATATTACTTCAACCCAATTCTAGAAGTGCACATTAAATCACTCTATTTCCCTTTAGACATAAACTAACTCATTTTATAAAAGAATCATTTATCTACGTCTAATTTAATTAACTAAATTAATTCCCAATCTAAGTCCCAACTCTCATTTCTATCTTAGGTTCTCAGATACCTTACTACTAGACTCTAATACTGTAGTTTTAATTCATTCAAGAAGGTTCCTAAGTCCCTATCTTAAAAGAAAGAAGCTAGAAGAAACTAAGCATTTAAGGGTGAAAAACAGGGGACCGGTCGACCGGTCATGGGTCTGCGATCGACCGCGCCTCTTTCATTTTTCCTAGAAAAGAATGCAGTAAGCTCATTTTGGAAGGCCCGGTCGATCGGTCCTGGGACCGCGATCGACCGCGCTTAGCAAACCCTCGAATTTCTCTTGTTCTTCAATGCTAAATCAGAAACCTAAACACTTTATTCTAACAATTCTTTCATTTTCCTCAACTAACAACACAACCACAACCTCTCTACACCACAACAAACTCTCATTACCAACTTAAATCATATAAACAACAAGTTTTAAGGGTTAAAGATCAATATTTATCAAAACCTACTATTTATTCTAATTCTCTAACTACACAACTATCACAACAAATTATTCACATTAAATCATATACTAGCAAGTAAGAAACTTGCCTTAAGCTGAAATCTCTAATTCCTTTTCCGGTAGAAGCAGGATCAAACCTAATTTCTTCTTTTCTTCTTCTTTCTCTTCTTTTCCCCAAATTCTCTTACTCTCTCTTCTTTTTAGGTTTAGGAAGCATAAACTTGAGAAATGATAGGGTTGCAAGACTTAATCGTGCCTTTAGCATCAATTCCCATCTTTAAATGTTAATACACCATTAAAATGACTCATAACTACATAATTAAGTCATAACTCGTTAAAAGTTCCCGGAACCCAAAAATACAATATGACACTTATTTTGACTATCTCGACTATTTTGGGACTAATCGCGCCCTCTAAATTGGCATCCGGAATAATATAAATCATTTCAGGTTCCAACATCATTTGAACCATAAATGTTGTTTAAAGCACAACGACACCATGAATCGTAACATGATGTTATTTACATTCACATAACAGTAAATATGCAACATTTAGCAAATATTATATTTTAATTCACTTAAAACAATATTTACCCCATCATCCAATATTTTACATAATGACCTCTCATGGAAAATTTAATATAAAATTAATTACTCAAAAGTAAGGGTTATTACATGCTATCCCCCTTATAGGGGAATTCTTCCCTCAAAATATAGGCGTACCTTGCAAAAAGAGATATGGATACTTTTCGTTCATATCATCCTCACGCTCGCACGTTGAGTCCTCGGCATTGTGATGACTCCATTGGACCCGAACCAAGGGCACAATTCTAGATCTTAGTCTACGCTCCCTGTGATCTAAGTTTGCAACTGGTTGTTCCTCGTAAGAAATATCGGGGTGCAATTCGATATCATCCAAAGGAACGCGCCAGTGAGCTCCTTCACACCAGTTGTACTTTTTCAAGGATGACATATGAAACACATCATGAATTTATTGAAAATGTTCTGGCAAGGCAAGTTGATAAGCTACTGGGCCCACCCTAGCAATAACGGGAAAAGGGACTATGTAGCGCGGCGCAAGCTTTCCTTTCTTCCTAAATCGCTTTATACCCTTCATTGGCGAAACTCGCACCAAAACACGATCTCCAACCCCCAAATCCACATGCCTTCTATTCGCATCAGCATAACTCTTCTGGCGATCTTGAGCAATTCAGATGTGATTGCGAATAAGTTCAATCTTTGAATAAGTATCCTGGATCATCTCAGGTTCAAGAAATTTATTATCTCCTACTTCTAACCAATAAGCAGGTGATCTACACGGTCGTCCATATAATGCCTCATAGGGTGACATCCCAATAGTGAATTGGTACGAATTATTATAAGAAAATTTGACAAAGGGAAGGTATTGTTCCCAACCTCCTCTGAAATCAAGCACACATTCTGAGCATATCCTCCAACATTTGGTTGACTCTTTCTTTCTGCCCCCTAGTTTGAGGGTGGTAGGAGGTACTCAACTTCAATTCGGTTCCCATAGATTCTTGGAAAATTTACCAAAAAATGGGAAACAAAAATTTCATCTCGATCGGAGACTATATTAATGGGAACCCCGTGGAGTCTAACAATCTTCACGATAAATATCCGGGCATAACGAGTAGTATTGTAGTCTGTACATACCGGTAAGAAATGTTCTGACTTAGTTAAGCGATCAACGATAACCCAAATGGAGTCATGACAGCTTTGTGATGTTGGTAATCCCGTGATGAAATCCATCGAGATGCTTTCCCACTTCCACACCGGTATTTCCAAGGGTTGTAACAGTACTATCGGCCATTGATGATCTACCTTCACCAGTTGACAAGTAGTGCATTGGGAAACAAATTCAGAAATGTCCCATTTCATACCCGCCCTCTAGTATTGACGGTGCATTTCTTGGTACATTTTATCCCCACCAGGATGTACTGCAGATTTGGACCCAAAAGATTATGTCATTACGGCTCGTCTTAAATCCCCTTTGTCCGGGGCAACCAGTCTCCCGTGGAAACGTAACCCACCCTCAGAACTTATAGAGTAGGATTTTTCTCCCTCGGTTAACAATTGGTGTATACGGTCCTGACAAATTTTATCACTTCCTTAAGCTTCCACAACCCTTGCCACTATAGTAGGCATAACGGTCAACACCGACATAAATTCCCTAGTAATAGCGTCCTCTTGGCTAAGGTCCTTCCATTTAGCCTTCCATACCGTGGCTAAATCCTCCTCGGGTTTCTGACTCAACGCATACGCCACTACATTAGCCTTACCGGGATGATAATGAATATCAAATTGGTAGTCTTTCACAAACTCTACCCATCGACGTTGTAGCATATTCAAATCCTTCGGTGACAATAAATATTGCAACGATTTGTGGTCCGTGAAAAGACTAAATTTCTCCCCTAGGAGCAAATGTCTCTAAATCTTCAAAGAAAAAACCACTGCCTTATGTTCCAAATCACGAACCGGGTAGTTCTTCTCATATGGCTTTAGTTTGTGAGAAGCATAACCAATAGCCCGATGCTCTTGCTGTAACACACCTCTCAACCCTTACAGAGATGCGTCTATAAAAAACCAAATATTCCAACCCCGGCCTTGGTAACGCAAGTACTGGAGCGAAAGTCAACTTATCTTTCATCTAATCAAAAGCTAGCTGATAAGAATCATCCCAAACAAACCTCACCCCCTTCCGAGTCAAATTTATCAAAGGGCTAGAAATCTTTGAAAAACCCTTGATAAATCTGCGGTAATAGCCGACCAAACCCAGAAAACTGCGAATCTCTATAGGTGTCGTGGGCTGATCCCATTCCCTCACCGTAATAACTTTACTCGGGTCTACCAAAATACATTGAGCTGTCACAATGCGACCAATAAATGGTACTTCATGTAGCCAAAAACCACACTTCTCAAACTTGGCATACAATTGATGATTCCTCAACGTCTGTAAAACCAACCGTAAATGCTTAACATGATCGGCTTCCGTTTGAGAATACACTAGGATGTCATCAATAAACACGATAACAAACTGGTCCAGGAATTCTCGAACACTCTATTCTTAAGGTCCATAAACATTGCAGGAGCATTGGTTAGCCCGAAGGGAATAACCAAAAATTCATAGGACCCATATCTAGTTAGGAATGCAGTTTTGGACACGTCTTGTTCTCGTATCTGCAACTGGTGATACCCAGTCCTCAAGTCTATTTTAGATAAGTACGATGCTCCCCTAACTTGATCGAATAAATCATCAATCCGAGGTAGTGGGCATTTGTTCCTGATGGTAACTTTATTCAACTCCCGATAATCAAAACACAACCGGAGTGAACCATCTCTTTTCTTCACAAACAAAACAGGAGCTCCCAACGGCGACGTACTACGCTTAATAAACCCCTGTTCTAACAACTTCTGAATCAGATGTCTTAACCCCCTCATCTTAATAGGAGCCATACGGTAAGGAGCTCTAGCAATCGATCGCATTCCCGATGCTAAATCAATCACAAAGTCAATCTCCTTACTTGGAGGCAAACCCGGTATCTCCCGAAAAACATCCGAAATTTCTCTAACAATGGAAATTGAATCTAAGGAAACGATTACATCATGAGAAGTCTCCTCTGCAATAAAATATAAATACGTGCTAGAACCCCCCACCGAAAGAGGCATAGCCACTAAAAACATATCTTACCCCGGAATGGCAAAGACTATAGTCTTCACATAACAATTTACTATCACGCGATACTTTACTATCCAATCCATACCCAGGATTACATCATACCCAACCATATCAAGGACGAGCAAATTGGCCTCAAAACACAAGTTACCAAGATTTATTTCTACTCATTTACAAAGAAGGAAAATGAGCGAACCATCACCCATAAAAGATTCGACACTAGTGAAAGTACTCTTCGCAGATTTAATTAGCTTCATCGATTGAGCAAAAATCTGAGAAATAAATGAGTGTGTCACACCTGCATCAAACAACACACGACCCATATGCCCTTGGATAGAAAACTTACCCTCAATAGTTGGCGGCACTTGTAGAGATGGAGGAAGCATAGCATCCTCTATGTGGTAAACACGCCCATACTATAGTTGTCCCTGTTGTGGTGGGACAAATATATTAGGCACTGGTGGAGGTAGCTGTACCTGTTGATGCTGTGGAATTCTAGGAAACTGTCCCCCAGTCAACTGCGGACACACCTTCATATAATGACCCATATCCCTACATTGAAAGCAACGACCCGCCATATTCTTCTGATTACGACCCCTGTTATTTTTTAACAACCCAAAGCCTTGGCCCGATTGGCCTCGACCCCCATTATTACCTTGACCTACTTGACCTACCTGCTGCTGTTGCTGGGCACCTTGACCATGCCTAAAGTTACTTCCACCAAAATTAAATGCACTAAAATGCTATCTTTTGGAAAAATCCCCTTATTTGGTGTCCCTTTCCTTTTGCTTACCTCCTGATGATTGGGACGAGGATAGTGTTCCTCCTCCTGCACCATTACCTCCCGGTTTACTCGCTTGCCCCACAACTAAAACTTTATTACCTCCTTGAACATGCAACCGATGATCTTGACAATGAAGTAACGCGACATTCATCACATCCCCGAAAGTTTGTAAATCTCAATTGCCCAGCAAGTGTTGTCGGATCCTCCAATTTAAGCCTCCAATGAGCTTTGATATTCTCCTATCCTCCGGAGTTACCTCATCTAGCACAAAACTAGCCAACTGAGTGAATTCCTCCTCGTACTCTGCCACCGAACGTTCACCTTGAACTACATCTTGGAGTTTTCTTCTCATCTCCTTTTGGACTGCAGGAGGAAAATACTTTTAGTCAAACAAAACTCAAAAGTCATTTATAGTCATAGTGTCTCTTTGCTCTGGCGTGGTCATCGACTCCCACCAATGTAAGGCTGCTCCAACTAGCTTAAAAGTAGCAAGGATTTTCTTCCGTTCTTCATTACAGTCTACCAAGCGAAGATGACGTTCCATATCCTTTTTCCATTGGTTAGCTAGGATCACGTCGGAACCACCCTAAAATTTTGGGGGATGACCCGTTAAAAAGGATTCCCTGACTCTTTCCCATGGAGAAGATCCCCTAGGGACTTGTACCTTCTGAACCCTTGGCTGTTGGGCTTGGGGAATTTATTGAGCCACGACGGTCATCGCCGCATTAACCGCCTGGGCCACGATATTGGATATTTTAGCAGTATTTATAGTTCCTTGTTACGGCAATGGAGGACCTACATCATCTTCTACAACTCTATTTCTTCTCGTAGGGCGACCTCTCTTAGGCGACATTTGATACGAAGAAACAACTGAATTAGAATACTATTGAAAAAAAATTATACTATAGAAGATCGCAAATATAGGCAAATAAAATAGCCCTAAAATTAAGGCTCTATATCAAAGAATGCTACTGTAGATAGTGACAAGTGTGCATAGATCCTAAAGACTCTAGAACCTAATGCTCTGATGCCATCTGTGACACCCCTCTTATTAAAATAAGAGATGGCCAGCCCGATACTCCAATAATTATAGGAATCATAGATGGTCCATTCTTAGCATCATAGTAATACAACAAGTATACGAGATAACCACCAATTATTTCAGAAAATGGATTGTCAAAATTTATTTTGTAAGTTAAAGAAAAACATTTATACAATCCAACTGAAAATAAGGTTGATACAAATAAAGACAGATATTAAGTCGGTAACTATATACATTAAAATAATCGAATAAACTGTCGGTTAATAGACATATACAACAGGGTTACACCGAGTATTAAAGTACAATATCACTTATATACTACAAGTACAAAAATTGGGCAACATGCCCGAATGTGCAGCTGATCATAACTATAATATAAAAAGATGGATGCTTCTATATCAGATATCCCATAACATCCGCAAAGTGTTATAGCTCCGGGACATAGGAATAGAAAAGTCAATACGGGCGTCCTTGCAGTGAACACCTGGTCGAATATAAGATTCATGCAAAACAAAGAGATATAAATGGGTCAGGGCCCAATTTGATATGATCACCATGTTAAAAACATGCATGACACTTATGAACAGTTAAATCATCCAGAATAAGCTTGTTTCATTCACCATAAGTAATGATAAGGGATTTAATTTCTTAATCTAGAAGCATAACCTAACACAGTATCAATAACAATTATCAAAATTCAAATATGCCGTAGAATATTGATAATGTACTGCTTAAAGAGATTCCATTTTACACAATTTCATTTCACCGTTCCTTTTCTCATTTGGAAACATATTAAAAGCCATTTAGTTCATAGAGTGCTTTGCCATCAATAATATCCCTCTGTAATATGAATAGTTATATTTCACAACATGTAATGATTCTAAGACCGTCCTTCCGAGTTTACCCACTGGATGCGCCCCTAAATAGCTATCATCTTCCAGGGCCTATTACCAAGACAACCTGGGCATCCTACATCGTATGACGTCGGGAAGCGTCCATATACATTCGATAGTGAGTCATAACCACACCCGAAATTACCTCACTTCGAACAATAATCACAAAATATAAATAATAACCGTTTTTATGACCGAGGACTATATTCACCCCGCATTCCCTAGCCAGGGGACTTCACCTCATGCGCGTAACTTCCCATATGATAGAATTTAGAGAGGTGTGTATATACAATTTATCATTCACAATTTGATCTCATTTTTAAATATACATTACATTTTATTCGGATCCATAAGCGTTTAATGCCATCATTATAAATCTCAATGTTTAATTATCTCCAACAAAAATCTCCATGAATTAACATTCATTCCTCAAAACATAATGTAGAAGTCTACATTAAATCACTATATTTCCCTTTAGACATAAACTAACTCATTTTATAAAAGAATCATTTATCTACGTCTAATTTAATTAACTAAATTAATTCCCAATCTAAGTCCCAACTCTCATTTCTAACTTAGGTTCTTAGATACCTTACTACTAAACTCTAATAATCTAGTTTTACTTCATTCAAGAAGGTTCCTAAGTCCCTATCTAAAAAGAAATAGGATAGAAGAAACTAAGCATTAAAGGGTGAAAAACAGGGGACCGGTCGACCGATCATGGGACCGCGGTCGACCGCGCCTTTTTGGTTTTGCCAAGAAAAGAATTCAGTAAGCTCATTTTAGAATTCCCAGTCGACCAGTCCTGGGACCGTTATCGACCGTGCTCTGAATTTATACTTATATAAGAAAGCAGTAGGCTTTCCCCTGAAGGCCCCGTTGACCGCTCGTGGGACCGCGGTTGACCGCGCCTAGAAGACCCTAGAATTTCTCTTCTTCATCAATGCTAGATCCGAAACCTAAGCCCTTTATTCTTACAATTCTTTCATTCTCCTCAACTAACAACACAACCACAACCTCTCTACACCACAACAAACTCTCATGACCAACTTAAATCATACAAATAACAAGATCTAAGGGTTAAACATCAATATTTATCAAAACCTACTATTTATTATAATTCTCCAACTACATAACTATCACAATAATTTTTTTCACATTAAATCATATACTAGCAAGTAAGAAACTTGGCTTAAGCTGAAATCTCTAATTCCTTTCCGGTAGAAGTAGGATCAAACCTAATTTCTTATTTTCTTCTTCTTTCTCTTCTTTTCCCCAAATTCTCTCACTCTCTCTTCTTTCTAGGTTTAGGAAGCATTCACTTGATAAATGAGAGGGTTGCAAGACTTAATCATGCCTTTAACATCAATTCCCATCTTTAAATGTTAATACACTATTAAAATGACTCATAACTACATAATTAAGTCATAACCTGTTAAAAGTGCCCGGAACCCAAAAATACAATATGGCATTTATTTTGACTATCTCGACTATTTTGGGACTAACCCTGGCCTCTAAATTGGCATCCGGAATAATATACATCATTTCAAGTTCTAACTACATTTAAACCATAAATGCAGTTTAAAGAAAAATGACACCATGAATCGTAACATGATGTTATTTACATTCACATAGCAGTAAATATGCAACATTTAGTAAATATTTTCTTTTAATTAACTTAAAACAATATTTACCCCATCATCCAATATTTTATCATGAAAAATTTATTATAAAATCAATTACTCAAAAGTAAGGGTTATTACAGAGATAAGAAAGTCTCATACTGGACAACTTCAAACAGAGTGAATATGTTACACTTTAGTACTGATTAGGACCAAAGTACAAATGATATTTCATTTTTAATCATACCTTAGAAAGCCTTAGATCTAAAACTGGACTCCACTATTCACACAAAACAGATTTGGAGTTTGATACCATCACAGAGCTGACAACCTGAAACAAA
Source organism: Sambucus nigra (assembly GCA_949130495.1). Classification (NCBI taxonomy): domain Eukaryota; kingdom Viridiplantae; phylum Streptophyta; class Magnoliopsida; order Dipsacales; family Adoxaceae; genus Sambucus; species Sambucus nigra. The sequence continues at coordinate 253,248,636 of OX422215.1, forward strand.
TTATAATTTGGGCCAAAATATAAGCAATATATACTATGTAAAAAATGCAATCATTATTGCGAATAAACATCAAGGGTAATAATAGAAAAGGCACTAAATTTTTTCCACGTATTAATCATAGCTTAAGTGTCAAGATGATGTCTATACATTGACTTACTAAGGGGTTCGCCTGGGTCAGATGAGAAAGTAAGAAGGTCAAATTATGAAAGCATAATGTGAAGATAGGCACAATGTGGTTACAATATCAATTCGTCACAAAACATAAGGCAAGTGACAAACCTCCACAATTAAAAATGAAATCCTACATATAATTATATTCAAAAGGTCAGTGGTGAACCATCCCAAAGTTGAAGGTGGATTAAGCACTGTAATTTATTCACAGGAGCAATTGGCACAAATTTAACCAGAAAGAATTTACACCGAGGAAGAAGGAGATGAAATTGATAAAAGACGGATGTTGTTCATCTCTCCATGTGTTTCTCATCGTACAAACCCCGTCACTACCTAGACAAAAAGAATTTAGCATCTAATCAACCAAACTAAATAATAAAATTACAAATAATAGGCTTGGCCTCAGCCTAACATACGATGTAAAATACTGTTCTAAACATTTTCACCTTTTTTTAAATTTGAGTAGTTTCTGGGGGGTGGACTTTTACTTGATCGGGCAGGTGAGCGCTTCTTTTCAGCAGTAAGAACAGATGATTAAGCAACAATGAGTTCGTATCTTTCAAATTTAATAGCTTTGTAGTATGAAAATGATCACAGCCACACATGCTTTCACAGTATGATCTCAACCACTGCATCAAACAGAATTCAAAGCATCTATTAATGGCTTTGTAGTACGTATGCTGCCATAGTATGATCCCGGCCACTTAGTCCCGTATATTAAGGGAGACCCCATTAATAGCTGCAAAATAAACAAACTCTAAATCACACAGCACAAACAAAAAACCAATATACACATAAAAAATAGAAAGAATAGAAAAAAATTAAATTAGTTTTACTCCTTATTATTGTAGCAAAGATGAAAAGTGTGCGACAAAAAAAAACTAATAGGATGGCTCACTAATCACTGAGAGAACGATACTTTTTAATAATAAATAAGCTATGAACCTTTTTTATACAAAACCTTTAACCTTGTTTCGTTTTATTTCAATCTGATCAATCTAAGATAAAAGAAATAAATAAAACAAAGTTTAGAAAATACAAATAAAAGCCAAAAAGCAGTAAAAAGAATCCACGATGATGGAGGTTATGAATCAATTTTAGTTGCTAGCGGGCTTGTGGACAATGAAACCGAAACAATGTGTTTGATGGACGTTGTCGAATGAAATGCTACGAATGAAAGTAGCGTCGGTAATATTGGCAATAAACTTTTATTAGCACTAAAAAAATTGGCTAAGAGTCGGGTAATATTAAACTTAGTTCAAGAAGATTAAAGAAAGAGATATTATACTTATAGTTAATAAGTTACCATTGATCTCATATCAAATCGTAAAATTTTGTAGAGAATTGTTCTACTTACAATTTCATGTGTGTTTTATATACAACACATATATTTTTTATCCAAAATTAAGTGATAGTTAGAGCATCCATCGAACTGATACAAATATCCAAACACATTCTCTAAATTTATAAAGTGGGAAGGAAGTTGTGGTGTATACAACCCATAAACAGAATAATATTATATAATTCAAAATGTCGTTCCCAAATAGTATATCCTTACCGATTACATGCAATATGAATTGAATACCCATAACAAAGTATTGTAACATTCAAATCCCGGACCAATCTAAAAAAATAGTACTCGCCAATCTGATAAGCCAAGCTGAAACAACTATATAATCTTGAACAATTGTATAATCTACACAATCTGATAAGCCAAACCGAAACAACTGTATAACATTCCTCACACTCAAGAAACCTCAATCAAATCTTATAAATCGCACAATAAAAGTTAAATAAATATGTCCATACAGAGACTTGAGCTTAAAAACTATTAAGAGTTTCACTCATAGATCCAATAATAAGAGGGAACACAAACTTAAACTCACTAAAATTTAAAAAAACACATTTATTTTCTTGTCCATGAATTTAACATAACCTTCATTCGCGGATCCAAAAATCATATAGCTCTATTGAAAAGCAAAAACAACTTACTTTCCATCTTTTTCTATCCCAATTTTAAAAACATTTCAATTTAATTTAAGAGGCATAATTTGTCACCAATGGACTTAGGTCCATTGTACAACAGATCTACAAACACAAATGCACTTAGGCCAATTTTACAATCGCTTGGATCTCTCCTATTTAGTTTGAATAAGTATTATGACACGAAAAGGCAGTAAAACAGGTGGACAAAGAGTGATATGGTTTATATGAGAGTACCTGGCTTATACATTATTTATGCCGACCAAAGGAAATATGATTCATCCATTAAGTGTAATACCCCGTATTTTTATGCTATATTAATTTGGGGATTTATTAAATTTAATGTGAGTGAATTATTTAATAAAAATCCGAAAATTAATTATGTTATAATTATTAACGTGAGGAGAGTTAGTAATTATGGTAAATTTGTTGAATATTACTAATGAGCAAAGTAATATATGATATTGATTATACTAAATGTCACAAGTGAATAAAATGGCAATTTTGAAAATTTGAATCGGGACGCGCCCGTGTCGCGTCGGGACTAAATTTTGTTAAATAAAAAGTGAATATTTTATAAGTGGTTCGTATGGTCGTTTTGAGTGCGCCAACGCGTCCGGAAGGGTCGAGATAGTCAGAAAAGTGTACCCGGGGGTGTAGTTTGGGTCTCGGGGCATTTTTAGGCCTAATTGGTACCCCGGGAGGGCATTTTAGTCATTTTGCATTCTTGGGTAATTAAACCCACGAATTTCAGCAACCTATATCAGCCATCTAGGTTAGTCATTTAGGGTTAGAATATTCAGAAAACCCTAGTACGGCCATTGGAGAAGAGAGGGAAAGCTCTCAAGGCAATTCAAGGCCAAAAAGTCACCTGTTTGCACCGCCGCCACCACCAACGCGTAGATCGCGAGAAGGGGAACGCAACCACACCAAAATCAACCGCAATCCAGACTTATGAAAATCCCAGGCAAGTGTTTAACTTGATATTTTCATTGGTGCAATCTCCATATTAGTTTAGGAATGATTAGGGATGAATTATGTAGAAGAAAACCCAATTTGTGTTAGGAAAATGCATGTAGTATTGATTTATATGAAAATTTTGGAATCCTTGCCATGTAGAGGAATATAACCCATGAAATTTTGATGATATATTAGAAGGAAATTATGGTAAAAACAGATTAGAACCATGTTTAAGAAAAACTCTAGGGTTCTTGATGATTAGATGAGATTTTGGGTTAATTATCCATGTTTAATGTTAGATATACACATGCTTTACGTTGTAAACATCTGGTATATTGATATAATGTTAGTAGTAGGATTTTGGGGACGTTTAGAATGGAAAAACATGGTTTTGGATGAAGAAAATTGGTAGAAACCCGTAACTGCAATTCTGCAGATTTTCGCAGACCTGCTTGATCGATCGATCGAGCCTAGAGCTTCGATCGATCGAAGGTTCGATCGATCGAGCCCCAAACCTCGATCGATCGACCCCTCCTGGCAGACTCCTATTTCCCTTGTAAATGATTTAAAAATTGAATTGTCGTGATATAATTCTTGGGCATTCTTAGTATAATGATTTGGGAGACATAGAGGACCAGTAGGGCGTATAAATAAATGTTGGGATCATTAATATTCGACGAGAATGGTATTTATGGGATGTTTACTTTAGGGTTAGTAAATTGATATGTTAAAGTGTGAGGCGCGTAAGAGAGTTACGATGAAACGTAAATGTGACACCTACTGAATTTTCTACTTGGAAGAATAGAGTCCACGAGTGTCACGAAATAAGTGAGAAAACCCTTCGAGGTAAGGTTAGAGATGAAACCTTATACGTAATACTAATAATGTGAAATTAAGGGTAAATGTTGTAATTATGGGTGACGAGAGGAACCTATATTAATGTGATGAAAGTGGTATATTTATATGATTGTGTATACATATATTATATGCATGTGAAAAACATACCGCGCTACTTGCTATCCTTGAGGTTACCGCGCTGGGACAGTCTTATCTCGATGGGACCTTTATGGGGGATATTGACTTTTACCCTAGAAGATAGATATCCTTGGTACAGGCTATCGAATCGATAGTTCAGACGGTCCTAAGAGACGCGAGTATGTGCCATCCTCTTAGAGACTTGGAATCTATGCTTCGCCTCGATATTGTTTGTGTATGTGTTAATACAGTTCGAGAGTGATTCCGAACTTGTATTCCCCTTGATATGAGTGGTATGGGGTTTAGATAGTGGAAGTATGCACGCACCATAGTTTTATTTGGGGTGCTGTTATTATATATATATATATATTATACGAGTAGATAATATATGTATATGAGATTTGGAAACTTGAAACTGCCTACTGTGATTTGATAAGTAGGACATGGTTGATGACTCAAACAGTAAATACTTGTTTTTGTGAGAGTATAACATGACACTGGGAAACCTTTTAAATTAATAAAGCTAAAACGAGAGTTGTGTTGCTAATTGGAAGTATCTTTTTAAACACTAATATTGTCGGTTTTGAAATCTTATGAGTAAGTTAAGATAAGCTAAATTATTGGGAAGGTTAGTATGATAAAATGATAAGATAACCGTTGGGAAGGTTAGTACGATAGGCGTGCACATTAGAAGAGAGGTGAGAATTTCTCAAGAGAGTGTCGCTCTAATATGTTGTTGCATTGGCCTGTATCAATTTAAATACTTGCTAAACGTATTTTAAATCAAACACACTTTCGGTCTCTGACCCGTTTCTCTCTCTCTCTCTCTCTCTCTCTCTCTCTCTCTCTCTCTCTCTCTCTCTCTCTCTCTTGTATATATATGTATGTATTTCAGGTGCCCAGCCACAGGGGCGTCTTGCTTAGGATCCCTTGAAAGGAACGTGCTGCAGCGTAGGTGGGAGTTGTAGGTCACTTGCGTAGACGGCTTCCTTTATTGACTCCACTTTTAGCATTCTCATTTATTGGGCATGTGTCGCCCTTCCTATTATTTCATTGTTATTGGGACATTTGTATTTCCAGTTATTTCTAGTATTGTCACTATGGATTTTATTCAGTTCGATTGTGTTGCTTTATATTTCACATGTTGACATTCGATTGACGAATGTTTTAAATTATTTGGACTATGTTGCAGATATTTAATGTGGTGTGATTCTTACTTATTGAATGTTGTTAATAAAATAAATGATTTTCTTTAAATAAAATTTGGAAAGTATGTATGAAAATGGTTTTGACACTTAGCTTAATTATTTAGGGTGTTAAATTGGAAAAATTATTTTTATCGACAGTGATGCTGAGAATGAACCAACGGTTACCTTGATTTAATTTAATAAAGGAGTGATCGCCCGGTATTTAATTAGGCGGGGCGTCACATTAAGAAATGAATAGAACTTGTTAAAACTCATACCCGTACGATGAAGCCTGCAAAAACATCACAACATAAAACAAAGATGTAAGAGAACAGATAGATATGTATTGATATCAATGTTGAACATCAACTGGTGCAATATCAGGTGTTATGTCTTTATTGACCTTGCGAATAAACTTGTCGTATGCAAAGAGTCATAATTTATTCGAGTTTGTAGGTGAAGATATAACGTATCTTGACCAATCTGTGGTTGGCTAGAATTTTACTCTAATTTACTAAAATTGAAAGTTTGGTTGCTGCTATATAGTTACAATAAAACCAATCAGGCCCACTCTATCGAGCACAATACAGGGACTGTGTGGGGTCTCCAATAATATGTCCTAATCTTGGAATCATTTTTTTCAATCCACATATCTAGAAGTGACTTATCATTTGATAAATCTGACAATCATATCAGTAATACTGTCTTTTAGTACAACATACTAAATATCGTCTAGCACTCTAATTACAGAAAGCTCTTCTATTAGAACCAGAGCATACACTGTAATAAGTATAAATATATGCTGGATGCACAGAAATCTATAAAATATACGAAGTTGTAAACCAAAAATTTGAACCATAGAATTCATATTATTGTTACCTGACTAATCAAACCAATCATCAAACAACACATAATAGGCACACCTATTTGTCACTCATATAAATAGTTATGTATGCAACATGTTTGTCCCAAAATTTAAAAAAATTATAACTTCTTTTTCATATCATTTTGTCCCAACATGTTTGTTCCATAATAAGATTTTTCCGCAACAAAACAGAGGGTAGAGAAAGTGGGGAAATTTACCAATGGAGGTAGGCATTCAATGGCATACTTCTGAAGAACAACAAAAAAATCTCGATGAGTGCTTGTATCCAATGTTGTTAAATTCTTAAAAAATGGTTGAACAATAGTCTTGGGGGAGGGTATCAATTGGAAATGGTTCAGAACTTATACACAACCACACTATCATCAATAATGACGATTTTCATTAAGAAAGGCAGAAAAAGTTAAGCCTCTAATTAAAAACATAATTTATCATATTAATATTATTTAAAGGTGAACAAGGAAAGGAAATAAAAAAAATATCTACAAATTGTGATCAATAGATATCTCGATGAAACTGGGGAGTTGTTTGTGTGAGCACATGTGCAAAGTCACAGATCAGAATTCAATTCATGAGTCCATTTAATTTCCAAGAAAAAAGAATCGTGTTAATATCTAAAAACCAAGCCTAGTAATATATCAAATAACTATGAGCTCCACTATAAAGAGGTTCATTTATAATGGGTAAAATGCTACAATATAGATTCACCCCATTTAGACCCCAAATTTACATGTGATACATCTATAATCTATTCAATCACAATCCTAAACAAAATCCGGTTCATCACATAAAAGTTCTGCCAATGACCTTCAATATTAGAAAGAGACTAAATAAAAAAAAAATCATATGTTCTTCTAAATCACCAAAAAATAGAACTTGTGAAATATAGGAGAAATCCAGAAGAAAATAATGGGGTCTTTCTCATTATCATGATTTACCTTACACTTTTAGGTTCAACTTTGAGAAATCTTTAATTTACCATACCAGTGTCACCTCCACATAAAATATATGAATTTTCACTTTTAACTTCATAATAGTCCTTTGAACCATCTCTAGGGAAAGTAGCATCACAATTGAAATTCAAATGGTAAAAAAGTATGACTAATGACCCTAAAAATCAGTCCTAATAAAATAGTAAAAAAAAGGTATAAGTAAAACATGAATGCTTTAAATTTTCTTTTAAAAAAGATGCAAATCAAATATCGGGTTCATTTTGGGACCCCGTTTAAGATGGTTGGGTCAAAATTCGTCGTTGCAAATGATTAGGTAAAAAAGCTCTTAAAACACAATAAGATTCACAAAAGAATACGACCTACATGTCTTTTGATGCGTGAAATCAAGTTAAGGCCTCAACATAACAAATAAATTATAATAAAACTAACAAAATAGGGCTATTTCTAACATACTAACATTGGATTAGAATACAATTCCATGATTTGAGTCCCCAACATTTTCCAAACACCATCTTAGAACTCATGAAGACAACAATGGTCATAGGGTTATTTCATCGAACACTTTCTATGCCCTGCAGAAAATGAAGAAAAAAATGGATAGGTGTGCCTTTGAGTATGAGTGATAAGAGATAATGCATTTTTTTGCTAAATGGCCTGCACAAAAAAAAAAGTTATAAGATTAAAACCCTGGGCGGACATGGATGCAATTTTCTCCAACCCACACAAAGAGAGATAAATACAAAGAAAAAATCAATAGATATGTAAATAAAAACAGATCTAGAAAAAACATTAAACACAACATTTGAGAATCTTAAGTAATACAAAAAATTGTAGCAATCAAGCGAAACAACCTACACAACATCAACATCAAGAAAAATAGGATACGATTTTCTCCTACCCACACAAAGGGCGATAAAATACAATGAAAAAAAGCATCAGATATCAAAATGAAAATAGATCTAGAAGAAAATAAAACCACAACCGATTACCTTAAGGTTCTTCAAGCCGAAAGTCGTGTGGTTAGAAAGATGGGGAAGGTTTTTCTTTGAGGTTATAGAATCGAAAGAGACAGAGAGAGAAATGATGTTTGAAATTTCAGAGGGGGAAACTTTCTTAGGTTCAGTACTCTGTAAGTGACGTGAGTGAGTCAGTGGAGGGGTGGCGTGGGAAAGAAAGTACCCATTGCATCTTCCCTCTACACTTTGAACCAATTAATCTATGGGGATGTGGGTTAATCTGAACCCCTTATTAATTTATCGTCTTATTGATTAGTGTCAACACCATTTCTCCTTATTATATATATATATAGTGGCTACGTGTGCATGTAGATATACGTGTTAGAGCCTCCTTTTTGTCGTTCGATTCTATAGTGCATTCTTGTATTTTTTCCAATGGGCACTCGGCTTATTCTGTCATCTTTATTACGATTAGTTGGGTGCGGTTCAGTATTTTAAGAGCATTTCACAAGTAAGTATTCTTTTTATTTTACCTTAGTAGCTCTGTATGCATGGATTATGCGGACACTTCCCATAGGTCATTCATGTAGCTTGAGTTGAAATGGAAATCCCATGCTAAGGAAGTTAAATCTAAGTTAAATAAAACTGGACCAACAATATTATGTAGGTTTTTTCATTGCACTTCGCACCAAATGCTCGAGTAGGACCTGGTTGACCACGAATAACACATAAATTCGAGTCGGGGCATTACAAATTGTATGAGAACTTTACTTTCAAGATTCCTTTTGGGAGTGACGTGGTGAGGTAAGTAGTAGATCTTTCAATGTTGGTGTTTTTCTTGGGCCTGTCACCCTAGATGGGTGATGATTTCAGCTCGTATTCTCGATGGTGGAGTCAAAGATATCAGAACAATGACTAATTTTTTGCCAAGTGGCATATGACCAAGTTAGTTATCAATGAACTCTTTTGCTCTTCTGATTGACATATGTTAGTGATTTATGACTATCTATATGAGCCAATAATGGCGACCGCGATTTTTAATGTGAAGTGCTTCTGTGTCAACCGTTTATGATATGAGAGGTATGTTGAGATGTTGATAGCGCTTAATGATATCCATTGAATTAGAGACTTGAATTGTGTAAATTCAACCGTGGATATTATGTGACTAGACCATCATGCCTAAGATGTATTGATTTATCATGAGGATGCATTAAGATCCATGGTGTGGTACTTTCGAATTGAAAATGATGGTGATGCAATTAGGTGAATTTTATACATGGAGTAGTATCATGTTATAAGATAATTGGTGATTCGGTAGGCATGAGGAACCATGTTGATCAACACTTCGGGTTGTGCACTCAGTCAAAATCATTAAGATGCTATGGTTTCTAGTAGGTGTCATGGTTATTATTGTATAAAAGTTGTACCTCGCATGGTATGATGAGAGTTACGAGAAAATTATGATACGTATAATACTTATGCAATGATGGCGGTTAAGGAGATTTAAGAGTGAACTGTAGATATTATTCCATGTCAAGATTTTAGAAAATTTGATGTAATTTTGAGGGATAAGATATTAAGTGATGTCCATGATATAGACCTCGAGGTTTATAGGCTATATACGACTTCATGTACCTTGCCAAAATCCTTATTAATGTGAGTCTTTGATTTGGTATATGGCTAAAGTCCACAAACATTTGAAACAAAGATATGGTTATCATCTAAGTGTCAGGGCCCGTTTTAGAAACCCTAGTAATGGATAAATACGACGTAGTTATATTGTGAGTATGGTTTAAGGGCATGTTGGAGTGTTCGTAGAACTAATTGTGTGTGGCGTCATTCGGAATACAAATCTACTTATTATGATATCTTAAGGTACTCAATGATTATGGTGTTCCATATATAGAAGCTCGTGTACCAGTGTCTTTAATAGCAACAAATAGTCGAGATATGGATATTGAGAAATTTGTAGAGGGCTCCTACGTTGATAAAGTCATAGATGATGAAATCTTATCGGGTCGAGGAATTTTATGTGGAGCATATTGGTGTCCTTAGGGAACCAATTAAGTACTTTATTAAGAAGTTCTAGTTTCCTAGTTATGATCATATTGAAGTTTACGTAATTATCTAAGGTCATTGGTTAAGGTTTAAATGAGTCGAAAAGTGTGCATGTCGGGTGTTACCATCAGAATTTGCATAGATGGGTGATATAGCATTTGAAGAGAAATTGGAAGCTTGTGTCATGAGTGGGTGTGATGCTCGAGTGTAATGGTAAGACTACTATAAACGGTGTAACACTTGATTTTAAGGACTAATAGTAATTGCAATTAGGACTTAGATGGATGATGTCATAATAAAGACTTAAAAATGGCAGCCTAAAAGGGATATGAAAGCATGATTAGAATATTGGCATGTGTCGAAAACACAAGTTAGGATATCCCTATCAAGGTAGGAACTTATTCTTCGAATGTCTATCCAAGAGGTAACGGATTATAAAATGTATCCTTGTGTTGTACTTACTACCCTTAGAATGCCAATTGCGATTGATATGCCCATCACGTAAATTTAGTTTGGGTAGAACCTGACGATAAGCTTGGTGATGACCTCACGTATGTAAAGGTTACTATAAGGTTAATGTTTTTCTTAATGGGGTGATTCCTGAGCAGAAGTTGGGGTTACAATCATGATATGATAAGGCAGACAGTAACCTAGGTATAGTAGGATAGTCCCTTCGTCACTAGTAAGATGGAGAAGGTCGATGTCGACAAGGGCATTCATATTAAGCTATCGGGATTACTCACCTTAATTGAGGATGTATAGAGTAAACCTTATTCTTAAGGATGGAATTCTAGTTCTTGACTTCCCCGAGGACAATTGGTTCGTATGTGGTCATCTTACTAGGATGAACGATTTGTGACGTGATTCGTCATTTCTGATGACTTGAGCCAGGGTGAGTGTCTAGATTAATGCCAAGTGAGAATGTTTGGGAGGATTCGCGAATTTTAAGTGTGTGTCATAGATTCAATTTTCGTAAACCATAGTTAGACGCATACATATGTGATTTTCTTTAAAAGGTTGTTTGTTCCTTTGAATCTTGTGTGTCCCTTTCAGTTCTAGTAATCGAGGATTGGTATTACCATGTTTGTGGTATCTAAATTTTTTATTATGTCATGGTATAGTGACGTTTGTCCTAGTAAAGTGCGAGTGGACCTAGAATGGTCAATGCAACTCGATAACAAGGTGCCCTCCTATCTAAGGTATCCTTACTATTGCAAAAATTTTAGTATACGAGTATCTATACTTTTAGCCTCAGGGTTTGCTCATAATATCCTTTTTTCTTTGTATTAATGACCGTAGGATTGGCTATTATGGATGCCATCGTCTCTAGTAGTAAAGATTAGGATGGTGACTTGAGGGTATAGTATTGTGCTAAAACTCAGGGAAACTTAGTGCTCGGTGTTATTTTTCCATGGCGACTGGATTAGCATAATACTCAAGTGTACGTTCCACCGTTGGATGCCTAAAGTGATACTAGGTTCATGGAAGGATCTTATGGGGACTGTTAGCTGGGATCACGATTTATGACTGGGTTGGTGTGTCACTTTATGGAGTGTGTAACTTATAATATGATGTTTGCATCGTGCTTAAATGAGGTTATGTGGTCTTGATGAATCAAGTAATTGAGGAAACTTCAAATATGTTGTTCCTAGATTCGAGATTGTCCTTGATGAGGAATTGGATGACTAGTTGTTTTATGGTTCACCCTTGGGTGAGTATTGATCACTAGAGATGGTTTATAGGTAGAGGCATCTTTATGCTTTGGGTATTAGCAAAGGTAGTCCTAGTACTTGTTTTCACGTGACCATTAAGTGAGTAAAGACTCGAGATGGTTGTGTGATGTTAATTGTTAGTGTGATGATGAGCATTAGAGAGTATCGCATGTTGAGAATTTGGTGACAACCCTTGTGTAAGAGCATGTAATGTGATCTTACCCAGTGAGGACATCGATGATTTTGTCTTGAAGGATTTATATGATTTAGAATAAGAGTTGATAAATCCCATGAACTTGAGAAATTATAGGATCGATAATTTCGGTGATGAAGTTTCTCAAGGAGGGAAGAATATAAAAATGCGCCCAATATTTTATTGTTTTCCTGCGTAGATTGTATTAATATGAAATCATTGGGATCTGGATCATTAAAATGGTCTTTTATTGCTATATTTGATTATTCTTTGGGCCTTGATGGTAATTATTGGAAGTCATTAGGTAAATTTAAAGATTTGATAAATCTGGCAAGATCGAAAGAATATGAAAGTCGTTCGAACAAGATCCTTGCCTCGTGCGAATGAGAATAAGGTGGTCCAATGAGAATCTAATGTCCTTTGAAGTTGGGTTCTAATGAGGATATAATGATTTGTATAGGTTTTTCATGCTCGTTATAACATTTTCCGAGGGGTCGATCGAAAGAAAACATATTCTTGTTCTAACGAGATCCAGTTCTCGTTAGAACAACCCGTTCAGAAAATTTTAATTCGGGCTACCCTTCTGCCCTATCACGTTTTGGACCCTTGGATTAATGAGGTGTCGAATTCTGGTGCACCCAGATGGAAAAAATGGAATTTTGTGTTTGGGGCATGGTCTTATAAGGATTTTATGGGTGTTATTTTGGGAGAGAAGAAGAGAGAGGTGTTAAGGTTTTCCCCTACCAAAAAACCTTAATATTTCCTCCCTCTCTTTCTCTAATATCAAGGGTATTCCATCTTTCGATAGCCTTTTCCACATTTTCTACACCATATCCCCACCTTGTACCACCATATATTACTATTATTTCACCATAAAAAATATTTCTACAATGATATTCTCGATTATTGAGTATACCTAAATTTTAGAGGTGTTATTGTGGGTTTTGGAGAAGAAGATGTAGAGATTTATGGGGTTTGAAGGGTGTTTTCTTGTATCTTTCATGGTGACAATCTTTGTGGATCAAGGCAACCTCCTTAAGTCCACCTTAGGAGGGAGGGATTTACATCACCTTCTACCTCATCCACCATTTTAAAGTCTCATTTTAATGTGATGTCGCGATACGAATCTTCGAATTGGGTGGCCTATCTAACTCGTATCAGCTCAAATCAAAATGTAGGTGTAATACATGTGCCCAATATTTTATTAGTTTTTCCATGTAGATTGTAATAATATGAAACCCGTGGGATTTGGATAAGTAGTATGGGTTTTATTGCTATATTTGATTATTCTTTAGGCCTTTATGGTGAATATTAGAGGTTATTAGGTGAAATTGAAGATTTGATGAATCTAGTAAGAACTAACGAACTCAAAGGTTGCTTGAAGGAGATCCTTTTTTGGTTTGAAGGAAAATTTGGTGGTTCAAATGAGAATCCAATGTTGATCGGTGTTTGCGTATAATGAGGATCTAACCAAATGTCACCACATATGTTTTCCAGGCTCGTTAGAAGGTCGTTCGAAGGGTTGGTCGAATGAGAACCTAGTCTCGTGGGAACAAGGTCCTATTCTCATTCGAATGACCTGTACAAAATTTTTTAAATCGGGTTACCCTTGAGTTCTGTCGTGATTTGGGCCGTTGGATTGATGAGGTGTCGAGTTCTAGTGAAAACATGAATTTGTATTTGTGGTTTGGTCTTATAAGGGTTTTGTGGGTTTATTTTAGGAGAGGATAATCGAGAGGTGGGGAGGTTCCCCCCCACAAAAAACCCATCAGATTTCCTCCCCCTAATTATAATTTTAAGGGTATTACATCTGCCCAATGTCTTATCCAACATTTCTATAACATATCCTCACATTGTGCCACCATATATTACTAGTACTTCACCACAAACAAGATTTCTACACACATACCCTTCATTGTTGAGTAGAGCTGCGAATTTTGGAGGTGTGATGAGGGGGTATGGGGAAGAAGAAAAACTAAAAATTTATTGGGTTTGAATGAGGTTTTCTTGGAGATTTCATAGAGACAAGCTTTGTGGATCAAGGTAACCTCCTTGAGGCAACCTAAGAAGGTGGGAGTTTACCATCACCTTCTACCCCATCCACCATTTTGGAGCTTTATTTTAGGTGGGAAGGTTGTACTCTTAGTTTCCTATTAAAATATGCAATCATTGGAAGATTTTGAGAAAAAGAAAATGAGAATGGGAGATATCAAGAAATGGGATTTGTGGTGAATATGAAAAATGACAACATAACTTGAATGATTTAATAAATGTTCCGTTAGAGGAATAAGTGGATAAATAATGTGAAAATTGATTACGGTATCAGAATGGTAAATCGAAAGGATTAAATGGGTAGTTAAGCATCCTAAAGAGGTTTAACCCATGATTAACACAAGGGTTTGCTTACGAAAGATATTCAAAGTAAAAATAAGTATTTTCTAACACAGTGCTTGCATGTGTTGAAATAGTCATTTTTAATGAAATACTAACGTGAATTGGTATGAATAAAAGGGATAATTTCGGGGGAAGGAATGATTTCCTTAAACAACATGTATTTATTTTAAGTATCTATTTGAGTGTGTTAAATAGGGGAATAAATGCCAAGCCAAGTAAAAGGGGATTTTTTTGTGGGATTAAGGCGAATTAACAGGGTCAAGTAACATTTTTGGAATCAAAATGATTTATTACATGTAAGCTCTCTCTCTCTCTCTCTCTCTCTCTCTCTCTCTCTCTCTCTCTCTCTGTATATATATATATATATATTGTGACACCTTGCCCAAATAAATACTGGGTGATCAGTCCTATATTAAATTTAAAACAGGAATCTCAGGGCTCATTCTTAGCATCACTGCCGAAAACTTTTTAAAACTTTACTAACCACCTACTATTCAAAAAGACTGATGTCAAATTTTATCTTTTTATAAAAAAATTAAATATTCATTCTAAATAACAAATAAACGAAATATCCAAACCATGAGTCTAAAACAGTACTAAATAAATAAATGACCTGCCGAATAAACAATCGGCTCAAAATCCCAATATAATAATCTAATAAATGAATACAAAAATCACATATTGAGTCTAAAAGTAAAAGGGAAAACATGACCTGAATGAATCTACAACTCAGATAAGAATCCTACTCTAGGAATAAAGAAATGATATGTCTAAATCTAGTCCTGCAACCATCCACAGTGTTGGAGTTGCATAACCCTGGAATATATATGTCAACTATGGCATCCCTGTGGCTGGACACATGTTAATATACATATACATAGACAAGAGAGAAGAAGTACAAGAAATGGGTCAGAGCCCGATTTATAAAAATGTTTAGCATGCATTTTATTGCAATAAATGAAATGCGTAGTATGTAATGTTCATAATTGCTTTTATGATCTCACTCTCTTGAGGACAATATCACCTCTCTTATATAGTGCACACCTATCGTATTCATTTAATCCGCCTAGTCGTTTCTCTATCCAGCTAGTCCATAACAGCTATTTAAGTAGCCCGCTAATCCTTCTGTCGCAAGTTAAGCGTACTTTTATGATTAGAATCACGTATGTAAATTCTCATCTTATGAATATTTTTAAATATTACCTCAATAGTGTCAATACTTAGTTACATACTATCTATCTATCTTTCTTTACATATATATATATATATCCATATATATATCTACTAAATAAGACATTAGTTCAAACCATTGTTATTACTACTTACGTTCACTCTAGAATACCCATATCACCCATACGATACGATATCAAAATAGTTTGTACCGAAAAGTCAATTACGTCATTATTTGAATAGTTAATCCTTTTCTCACTAATATTATTTTACTTATCATGACATTCACCTCTACTAATTACACATAGTAGAATTGTTTACCATTGTATATATTTAATCACTCCATATATATATATATATATATATATATATATATATATATATATATATATATATATATATATATATATATATATATATATATACTAGGGTATGCCCGTTCCCGAAGGCACGCTGGAAATTTTCAAAGTACATAATCGTGAAGCAACGAAAATTTCGAAAGTACAAAATCGTAAACGACAAAAAAATTGAAAGTACGTATCGCGAAACAACAAATTTTTTCAAAGTACATAATTGCAAAACGGAAAAATTTCCATTCCCCAACAACACGAAGTATAATTTAAAAAAATGGTCATAATTTCCAAAGTCGTGCGTGTGCCTAAAGGCACGATGACAATTGTTCCGAGTATGAATCGTGTGGTCAAGTGAGAAAAGTTTTGTATTATAGTAAATTTTTTAAAATGTCAATTGTGGTCAATATTTCTCAAGAACGAAAATTTTTAAAATTATTTAATCGAGTATAAATAATATAATTGATAGTCATGACGCAAATTTTTGAAAGTGTATATCGTTGATTGGACCATAAGTCATTTAGTTCGTAACAGATAGACAATTTTTGAAATAACCTATTGTACGATCCTATTAGTTTAGAAAATTGGAAAATATTTGTAAGTTTGTTTACATACATACATACAAACATTGTGTTCATGTACATACATACACTATGGTACGAATATTTTTCGAAATACATAATTGCGAAACGACAAAAATTTTCCAAAGGACGTAATCGCAAAACGATAAAAAAATTACAAATGTGCCTAATTAATAAACGGAAAAAATTTAGTTCCTCAACAAAACAGTGTAATTTAAAAAAAAAACAATACCCATAACCTCTTCCCTTTATAGGACATACAACATATTTAGTTCACAACAAATAAATAATTTTTTAGAGTTCTATGATGTTTGATGTCGTGTTCAGGAGTAGGGTTATCGAGTATTACCAATTTAGTCATGTTATAAATTTGGTGTTGATTGGGCATAAATATTGTATATTTATCCCCCTAATTTCAGTACATTTGTGAACCCGAGTGATGTAACATATATGGATTTGCTTCACATTTATGCTACTAACCTTCGTGGCGAGTATTTCGTGTTTTGTGCTTCTCCTATTGATTTTACAGGTTAATTATGCAAGCAGTACAAAGGAGGAAGCAAGACAATGCTAGAAAAGCTAAGAAGGCAAGTTCAAGGGCAAATTGGTAATTTTTCAGCCAGATCCGGAAGGAGAAGTCAACTGGAAAGTTGAAGAGCTCGGAACAACGAGGACACTAGAAGAAACAGCACCCAAATCCGAGCTACGGTTGAAAAGTTATGCTCAGTTGAAGTTGAAGAAAAATCCAAGAAAAGAAGAGAAAAGCAGAAAAATCCCAAGTGTTGAACTCCAGGCCAGCATACATTCGCGAACCCCAGGCCTAACCGGTTTGGGGGGGCGAACCGATTCGCAGGTACACCCGAACCGGTTCGGGGTACCTGATACGCGAATTTTGTCTTTTAT
Source organism: Sambucus nigra (assembly GCA_949130495.1). NCBI lineage: Eukaryota > Viridiplantae > Streptophyta > Magnoliopsida > Dipsacales > Adoxaceae > Sambucus > Sambucus nigra. The sequence continues at coordinate 253,266,065 of OX422215.1, forward strand.
GCTGATTGGTTCCCAAGTCTCCTATTAGGTTTTAACTTCTCAAAAATTGTAGGGAACGGAGGCAACAACTTAGGAGCAGCCATTAGGAGTAGTTTTACTCAGTTTTTGATAGAGAAGAAGAAGGAGAAACATCTAGGTTCATCAAAGGAATTATTTGCTTCAAGATTTCATTGTTTCGAGTTTGTTTTTCAAGTTTTAATTCAAGATTCAAGATTTTTGTCGTTGTTCTTGCATGCTTAGCTTTCGTAGTCGATTCAACTTGTTTTCGCATTCATAGTATATTTTTACATGTTTCAATCTTGTTTCATCATGAATTCATACACATGCAACGTTAATATTTCATGCATTAGTCCATTTAACATGTCCGGCTAGGTTTTAAAGGTTGGGATGCATGAACCCAACCTGATGTGTTAGTGTATGTGTACAACGTGAATCCGATAAATTTAATGATTGATTTTGATCGTATCGCATAATTACATAATAATTGTGGATCTTTATATCTCGTTTGCCTCTGGGTACTCGTGATGATTTAGAGTACAATTTGAATGCAATTATCGCGATACCGATTTACTCATCCTCAGATTAGGTATGACGCGGGCTTGAACCTCGTACACATAATGCTTGGGAGTCCTAAATTCCGGGTCGGATTAATCGGATAAATTTATGATTGGCGTTGTCACTGCACTACACTAGGGTTGGGGGATTGTATTCCCATCCTGTTTTCTTATCATTTAGGTTCAAAAAGTTTCAATTTAATTCTTCATTCCTCATTTAGATAATTTAGTTAGTTGCATAGTTCATCCTAATTTCATAATTGCATTTCGTTTAATCAATCCCAAAAACCAAAACCAAATCTTTTCCTTCCTTTTTAGAGTCATCGTTAGGATTCCTCCGTCTGATTCCATCGTCACAACTCTGTTGTCCTTTTTCCCTGAGGATCGATACCCGACTTGTCGGATTATTACTTGAGCGACAGGCTTGCACTTGAGCCAAGAGAGTACACACTTTAGAGACACATTCTGAGTCGTGTCAAGTTTTTGGCGCCGTTGCCGGGGAATTAGGTAGACTTAGGATTAGGTTGAGTCAATCCAAAGCTTTGACCAAAAAATAAAAAAAAATAAAAATAAAAATAAAAAAATAATTTTTTTTTTCAAAATTTCACCCTCATCTCTCCTAAGCTTTAATGCAAAATTCTGAAACCACTCCCACACCCCATAATACTCCAACCAGCATTCACAAAAATCCACTTGTTGAGTATAACCCTGATAGTCCCCACACTCCAAACGCCCCACAGTTTTGGATCCCACCGCCCACACCGTCGCACTCAGTCTCTAGTAATACTCCATTCTCATTCGTAGGACACACCTCGAGCACACCTAGTGAGAGCGCCGAGTCTTCAAGTGAGAGAGAGATGTCGCAACATAGTAATGCACCCACCGGTGAGGACGAGCTTTCGTACCTCCCGTTGAGAGAATTCTTATATCCTGAGCGCACTGTCACTCCGGGATGCATTATACTCCCGTATAATGCCGGGCAGTTCCGTTTCAAAAATGGAATGATCCAAACGCTACCACATTACCATGATATGGATTCTGAATAGCCATACCTCCATATAAGGTAATTTGAGGACGTGTGTGATACTCTCAATGATCAAACTTGCACACAAGAGGTAATCCGTCTCAAACTCTTCCCCTTCTCGCTTAAAGATAAAGCTAAAGCTTGGCTATGGTCTTTACCTCCAAGCTCGATTCCATCCTGGAATGAGCTGCAGTCTAAATTTCTCAAGAAATTCTTCCCAACACATCGAACAATCTCTATAAAGGCTCAAATCCAAGCATTCAGGCAACAAGAAAATGAGCCATTCCATCGATGTTATGAACGTTTCAACGAGTTAGTGGCTTCATGCCCCCATCATGGATTTGATCCATCGCAAATCATCTCCTTTATCTATAATGGGTTGAATCTTAATTCTAAACAGCTTGTTGAAACCATGGGAAGTGGTCCATTTGTCAATTTAGATGCCCGTGATGCTGATCTTCACATGAGGTATGTGGCCGAGACTACCCAATCCTGGGATACATCCAACCCGAATGCTCAAAATCGAAATCAACAATCTACCACCGCTCCGTCGACGTCCGGTCTATTCCACGTAGATAAGAATTATATGACGGACTGTCGATTGGACACCATTGAGAAAGGATTACGAGACCTATGCGAGTTATATGGAAAAGGACTAGCTGGACCCATTCCAAACCCTATCGTGAAGGTGTGTGCGATTTGTGAGGCGGGACATTCAACTGAGGAATGCCCGACGATACCCGCCTACAAAGTAATGTTGCAGGAGCAAGTTAGTGGTATAGGAGGCTTTAATGGTAATTTCGGTGCCCCGAACGGGAATTCATACAACCCTTCATGGAAAAATCATCCCGGTTTTAGCTATGGGCAACAACATGCTGCAATGAACCCTCCTTCGCACGTTGCCCCTCCTCCACCACAATAATTTCAACAAGCTCCACACATGCAAGGACATGTGCAAGCACCACTACCTCACGGAAATTATATCCCGCCACAGCGGAGAACTCTCGAGGATACCATGAACCAATTCATCGCAAGCCAGACCGCAACCAATGCCAAATATGATCGTCAGATCGGCGACATAAATGCGAATCTGTCAAAAATACAAACCTCGTTGAGTGTTCAAGAGAAAGGTAAATTTCCTGCCCAAGGGCAACGACCTCCCCAAGGTCAAACTAGTGTTAGCTCGACACCTCATGATCATCCTAAGCAATGTAGCGCAATTACCACTCTATGTAGTGGGAGAGTAGTTGACTTGTCACCTCCCCCATGAGACGTACCTAAAGACAAGGAGATTTCGCCCGGCACGAAAGAGGCCGAAGATGTCCCCTTGAATGAGAGTGATAAAGACGACACCAGTGAGCCTGAGGTCGTAGTGAAACCACCAACCGCGTCACCGTTTCCTCAAAAGCTAATTCCTTCCCATAAAGGAAACCCACGTGATGACGTGCTAGACGTGCTAAAACAAGTTAAGCTTAATTTACCTTTCCTCGATGCCATTAAGCAAATTCCAGTTTATGGAAAAGTCATTAAAGACTTGTTGACGGTAAAAAGAAAGATGAAGGTAAAGAAAAATGTCTTTCTAGCACAGAATGTGAGCTCCATTCTACTCAATGATCTCCCACCTAAATTCAAAGATCCCGGTGCACCCACCATTTCCTGCATCATTGGAGAAAACAAAATCGAAAAAGCCTTACTTGATTTGGGAGCAAGTGTCAATATCCTCCCTTACTCCATCTATAAGCAACTTGACTTGGGCGACCTTAAGCCCACTAAGGTCACTCTCCAATTAGCGTATCGAACCGTGAAGATCCCAAGAGGCATAGTCGAGGACATGATCGTCCAAGTTGACACTTTCTACTTCCCGGTAGACTTTGTCATTGGGACACGGAGCCCTCCTTTAACTCGAGCAACCATGTTCCCATCATCCTTGGACGCCCTTTCTTAGCTACAGCTAACGCAATCATTAATACTCGGAATGGGCGAATGCAACTCACTTTTGGGAACATGACTTTAGAGACCAACATCTTCCATATCACCCAATCGACAGGGGAAGAAGATGATCTTCACGCGGTAAGTTTTATAGATGAGATCGTAGAGGAATATTTTGAGGAGAATGATTGTGGAAATGCCCTAGGGTCCTGCTTAGTGTCGAGCCATGAGAATGAGGGGTCCCATAAGAGAGAGCCGTTAGGGGTGTGCCCTATTTCATCAAGTAATAGTGGTAGTTGTGACAATGAGAGAAAAGTGGGGGAGAGGTGTGTAGTGACCGCAATTGAAAGAGAGAGAAAACTGGTGGAGTTGGAGATCGAGCAAGTAAGAGAGGATGTAGGCACTACTCGAGAGAGAGAACTAGGAGACATGAGCATGGAAGATTTTGAAAGAGAATTCGGGAAGGTGGATGAAATTATTACTATTGAAGGCCAATCCCTGTTGGATTCATGTAGTCACTTAGACGAAAGTGAATTGAAAGCAAAAATTGACGAATTCCTTCGTTGTGACAATCCACCCACAACACTAGAGACCCAGAAGGCAAGTGAGGAGAAAAGTTGTGGCTCATCTGACTTAGAGCCCGACCCATGCATCCCAAAAATTAAACGAAACCTAGGTGTTCCCTCCGTGTCAGTGCACGCAGATCACACTTTGAGCCAGCATCACGAGGATCCCTTTCCAGTTAGTCATGATGAGTCTCCCGGTCTATCCTTTATCTATGGGCGAGGTCCCAACTTGTTCCGATTGTTGGAATATAATCCTAAGACGGGAGTGACAAGGAGAGCATCGACCCCCGTAAGTGGGGTCGGGTGAGTTTGTGGAGAGATGAGAGGTCGTCGCACCCCCGACGCGTATGGGGTGATTATTGTTGTATTTTTGAGTCATGCATGAGTGTCATATAGTGTCTTGTTGCATTTTTCATATTTGTTTGTTTTATTTTTCCGCACTTTTCATTCGCCTTGAGTTAGATTTTCGTCCTTTTTGCTTGAGGACAATGCAAAAGTCTAAGTTGGGGGGGGGGGGGGGGTCACAAGTGCGTATTTCTAAAACTTCACAAATTTTTAAAAAATGCCCAGAAATTTCCAAAAACATCATAAAAATTTGAAAAATCCAAAAATATTTTTGTTCAAAATAAATAAAAATTGGAATTCAAATTTTTCAAAAATATCATTAAAAGTCGAATTGGAGTCTCAAATTGTAAACATCCAACATACACAAAGCCGAAATTGACCAAAGATGGAAATTGAGCGAAAATTGACGACTTAACGAACGAATGTGGAGATTAACAAACCCGGTGAGATTCGAGCCTATCCCGTTTTGCGAGCTTTTTAAATCATTCCGAGTTAATTGTTAACTCAAAGTTCTTTTTAGCACTTAATAAGTTGTCAAGGATCTCAATCCTTTCATTTTGATCGATTTTGAAAAATGTGTGCAATATTGCCTTGAAAAACGTGCCAAATTAGCCTCTAAACTTAAATTCACCTCGAAACGCATGCAGTAACGCAATTGGCATTTTGGACAATGAAGTAGTCCCTCGTTTGTCACCCAAAATTTTGGCCAGAAAAAAGTAGCGAAAAATCACCCTTTGCAACCCAAATTGAGCCGAATAATTTTCCCTTTCGTTTGACAACCCGAAAAACCCAAAATAGCCGGAATTGTGAAAAATAAAAAATTCAAATTTCAAGTCCAAAAAGTGCATATAAAGGGGCAAGAAACAAAATAGTATGCTCAACAAAAATAACAAGAAAAGAAATGAAAAAAATGAGCAATAGCCCGGAAAAAGCACAAATGGACATCATTAATGACTTTTCCAATTCCAAACTTCCATACCCCCTTCATTTTACCCAATGGAACCTTCAACCCGAAAAAGTCCTAATCGAGTCCAAATTGCAAAAATTGATTACCACGTGGAGAGTTAAGACACCGAAAGATAATATAAGAGGCTAAGTGCGCGAAATAAAGGCAATGTTCCCGTTTTTAAAATCGTAATCCGTTGATGAGATCCTTTCGCCATAAAATTTCCGTCTTTCTACTTGTATGCGTGAATTTGCTTCCATTACATTTACTCTTTATATCACGCATGCCGAGAGAAATGCCATAATCCGAGAGATTCGTTTGTGAGAGCGTTCCGTGAGAAATTGAAATCAAAAAGAATTTTCGGATAAGTAACGTAATGATCAATCGGTGAAAATTGGCGGTTATATTTCCGGCTTCGCACACACACACTACGGTTTGAGACTCGTAAATATGAATTAATGATGATTATTTTCTGAAAAAGTTTGAATTACTCAATTTTTGCGTATTTTGAATTTTCTTTGAGTCGAAATTTGTGGGTATATTTACTGCAAACCCTCACGAGACACAACTCGTCCTACTAGGGTAACCTAGAGGTTTAAAGGCTTGTTGCATGCGCTAAATGCAATCGCTTGCCCGCGAAAGAGGTTCTTTATCCCAATAAAGTCTTTGGTGGATCCTTAACTCATACTCTCATTATTTTACATTGCTTGGGACGCGCAAAGTTCTAAGTTAGGGAGGTTTGATTAGGCATAAATATTGTATATTTATCCCCCTAATTTAAGTACATTTGTGAACCCGAGTGATGTAACATATATGGATTTACTTCACATTTATGCTACTAACCTTCGTGGCGAGTATTTCGTATTTTGTGCTTCTCCTATTGATTTTACAGGTTAATTATGCAAGCAGTGCAAAGGAGGAAGCAAGACAATGCTAGAAAAGCTAAGAAGGCAAGTTCAAGGGCAAATTGGTAATTTTACAGCCAGATTCGGAAGGATAAGTCAACTGGAAAGTTGAAGAGCTCGGAACAACGAGGACACTGGAAGAAACGGCACCCAAATCCGAGCTACGGTTGAAAAGTTATGCTCAGTTGAAGTTGAAGAAAAATCCAAGAAAAGAAGAGAAAAGCAGAAAAATCCTAAGTGTTGAACTCCAGGCCAGCATACATTCGTGAACCCCAGGCCGAACCGGTTTGGGGGGGCGAACCGGTTCGCAGGTACACCCGAACCGGTTTGGGGTACCTGATACGCGAATTTTGTCTTTTATGCTGATTGGTTCCCAAGTCTCCTATTAGGTTTTAACTTCTCAAAAATTGTAGGGAACGGAGGCAACAACTTAGGAGCAGCCATTAGGAGTAGTTTTACTCAGTTTTTGATAGAGAAGAAGAAGGAGAAACATCTAGGAACATCAAAGGAATTATTTGCTTCAAGATTTCATTGTTTCGGGTTTGTTTTTCAAGTTTTAATTCAAGATTCAAGATTTTTGTCGTTGTTCTTGCATGCTTAGCTTTCGTAGTCGATTCAACTTGTTTTCGCATTCATAGTATATTTTTACATGTGTCAATCTTGTTTCATCATGAATTCATACACATGCAACGTTAATATTTCATGCATTAGTCCATTTAACATGTCCGGCTAGGTTTTAAAGGTTGGCATGCATGAACCCAACCTGATGTGTTAGTGTATGTGTATAACGTGAATCCAATAAATTTAATGATTGATTTTGATCGTATCGCATAATTACATAATAATTGTGGATCTTTATATCTCGTTTGCCTCTGGGTACTCGTGATGATTTAGAGTACAATTTGAATGCAATTATCGCGATACCGATTTACTCATCCTCAGATTAGGTATGACGCGGGCTTGAACCTCGTATACATAATGCTTGGGAGTCCTAAATTCCGGGTCGGATTAATCGGATAAATTTATGATTGGCGTTGTCACTGCACTACACTAGGGTTGGGGGATTGTATTCCCATCCTGTTTTCTTATCATTTAGGTTCAAAAAGTTTCAATTTAATTCTTCATTCCTCATTTAGATAATTTAGTTAGTTGCATAGTTCATCCTAATTTCATAATTGCATTTCGTTTAATCAATCCCAAAAACCAAAACCAAATCTTTTCCTTCCTTTTTAGAGTCATCGTTAGGATTCCTCCGTCTGATTCCATCGTCATAACTCCGTTGTCCTTTTTCCCTGAGGATCGATACCCGACTTGTCGGATTATTACTTGAGCGACAGGCTTGCACTTGAGCCTAGAGAGTACACACTTTAGTGACACATTCTGAGTCGTGTCAGGTGTCAAAATTGGATGCCAAAATTGTCAACCGTGTCAAATTGGGTGCCAAAATTGTAAGTCAAAAATATTTTTTTATACAACACAAATAATTGTAAACAATTTAAAATTTTTGGATAGAATTTCCTCTCTATAAGACTATCCACCCTGTTTAAAAAATATAATATTATCCAACATAATTTTTTTAATGTGTCGAATAATCATGAAATCCACCTACAATAGTCACATAAAAGATTGCGAGAAAATTTTAAACAAACATCAAAACCCATATCACAATACAATAGTAAAGGATCTCCACATTCCTACGACACATACTCTATAATAGGTTTTGCCTCATTTGTATATTGAAATTCACATAGTACCATTGTCAAGAACACATCTTGCATAATATTTTTACCTAGCAAGATTGCTATTATTTTTCTAACAAATGCCCTATGTAGTATCTTTTGTCTACAAAAAACATGACAAAACTTGGTTTACAAAAAAAATATTGAAAAAGGAAATGGAATCATCTACGGCATCATTGGTACATCTCAATCACCTTTCTAAACATCGTATTGGATCTATATAACCAACAATTGTATCTTTCATAACCAACAATTGTATATTTCAAATCTATATAAAATAAAAAAAATATTTAGCAATGAAGTTAATTAAAAATGAAAAATGATGGAATCTTGGATTGGAGCAGTATGGAGACTGAACTAAAAAGCAAAGTAGTTGGATTCGCCGTATTCTCTCCACCGATATCAGGTGCTGAACTATGTACAGCCTCAATAAGAGCAATGCCACTCTCGCTAATAGAGTAGAACATGAAAGATCAAGTATTGATCATCATCGACGGAATAATCATCCTAATCCAAATCATAAACAAAATAATACATTAGAGGATTAGTTCTAGAGGTATCAAAAAGAGGATTAATTTTAAAGGAATCAGAACCTGAAAGATCAAGTAACCATTCTCAAATAAACATACCAAGTCAATAACCTAACGACTTCTTTGTCATATCTTGCCTTGATCTCTTTTGCTAATGTCTGTCATAAGAGAATAGTAACAATGAAGCATAATATTAAATATATTAAAACTGATAAGAAATCATAGCTACAACTATCTACAAATTTCATCAAGTATAAGAATGAACTTCTATAAAACTCGATAAATAAAAATTAAATATCCTTGGTAACATCAACAACGCGCATTGTCAGGGGTATATCCAAAAAAGTTGGCACGCATTGAATGATAAATGTAGAACGGTGTCAAATCTTCATTGATTATTTCAATTTGATTATGCATTGTAGCTTTTGAAATTAAATGAGTGAGGCTTTTGAAAGTAAATTACTTTAGAGAGGAAGAAAGAGAGATGATTGATAGAAAGTAAAAAAGTAAACTCACATGAATAATCTTCGATCAAATAGAAACATGAACTCATATATATAGAAAGAAGAGAAAAACACATCAAAAAAATTACCCTCGCTCAAATTGATATCTAAAAAGCAACAATAAGCTCCTCCACACTATTTCCTCGACAATAAGCTCCTCAGCAAATTCATTTAAGGACCGGGATTACTATATAACTAAGATCAATCACATAAGCATGTTTCCGGTTTACATGTAGAGCAGAGCCTTCAGATATTGCTACCAACGATGCTTCTCTTTCAAGTGCTTCTAGTGTTACCGGTGCCAAAATATACGTGGTACATATTATGAATCAAAATATACATGGTACATATATGAATCAAAATATACATTCAATGTTACCAGTGCTGCTACCAACAATGCTTCTTTTGCATCAGTAGCCTCTTACACATGCCTGCTTTCATTTCACTTCTTGATTCTCGAGAAGATGAATTATTGAGTTAGTCCTAATGAATCTGAAGAATTTGTACAATCATCACGTAAGTAAATGGTGATGCTCAATTCTAAAGGTGGATGAGCGATCTTGCTCCTACTATGAGAAACTGATCAAGCGCGAGGTTAACCTTGACTTGATAGATTCAAAAGTTAACGTGGAGAATGAAAACACGTTGAATCATTTTAAAAATCATTAGAAAACTATGTAAACATTAGGGGTAGTTCACAAATCCATGAAATCTAAAGTTGCGGTAAAAAAAGTGTGGTGGAGTTCTTACCTTCCATCTAAAAGGAGATCAAATAGTAAAAACATGAGGATAGATCTTCGCAGTGTGGTTGAAGAGTAGAACTCGTCGTCCTTTCTGAGCCATTCCTAAAAATCTTGGTCCTGGCATCACGAAAATATAAATATACACTTGCTCATTTAAAGGACACGACATAAACAACATATATTATATGAGAACAACTCATTTATGAAAATAACAGAGGAAAAACTATTAGCTACAACGAATTCGAAGAATTTATAGTACTACATCAATTAGCATTAGGCTCTGTACATTGACACCTATCATTTACATCATATATATTGTCGAGTTCAGAGACTCCCCTGCCTCTCTTGTATCGGCCTGAAGATCTGCAATAATTGGTAGCCGACGCAACTGAGTCACTCCAGAAAAAGAAGTTGAGAACTCCAAAGTAGACCATACATCAAGCTACGGCATATGAGATTACTCAAATATTAATTCAAACCAACCAAAAAAAAATTCAATATCACACATAAACCGAGTCATAGTAAAAATCACTAATAAGATTATTGTAGTCAAAAAACAAAAATTGACAATCCATTCGTATAATTATCTTATCCATTTATATTAAATAGTGTCACAACTCTGCTGAAATTATAATAAACTGATGGATCAAATTAAGTATGGTGGGAAATAACAAAACAACATTGAAAATTATACTTATCAATTGTTAATTCGCATATCTCAAATAAGATTCCCTAGTTAAAAGTTAAACAACCAAAAAAATTAAGAAACGCCTAATTAAAAGCATCTATTGATTTTAAAGAAGAGTTAGAATTGTACTGATTCAAACATGAAGAATTTGAATAAAACTTTTAGCATAATACCTGCATGAAACTATATTACCACTCAAATGAAAAGTAATATACAACTAATCTAAATATGTTACAAAACTCTAAACAGATGTCTGATTTATGAATGGAATTAACAAATCTGTCTTATGACTTAGGAACAGTATGTATGATTTACAAAACTATAAACTCTGAATAGTAAGTGTGATTTATGATTTTTGAATGGCATTGACAAAACTCTGAACAGTATGTGTGAATTTTTATTTCCACTCATGTGTGCGTGCAACTATCCTCTGTCTTCAATGATTCCGTTTGATAGAGAATGAGAGAGAAATGGAAACACCAAAATACTGAAAAGTAAAACATCAAAAGCTCATACCTTGGCTAAACGTGACTGAATAATGAACTTGGTTGAATAATAACTGAATAATATGTACATTCTCGGATCTAATGAACGTTACTGAATAATGAACTTGGCTGAATACTGAAAAGTAAAACATCAAAAGCTTATACATTCTCGGATCTAAACACAATATGTAGTTAAATGGCTGAATAATGACCTTGGCTAAACGTGACGAAGATAGAAGATGCTGCTCACTTATACAGATCTCATGGCTTGTTTTGAATTTGGAGCATATGGGGCAGCGATAGTGAAGCAATTTTCAACAATCTTATGGGTTGTTTTGAATTTGAATGGAAGCATCGTCTTCTTCCACTGATGTTGGATTTGTGTCTAGTGTTACTTATGTTTTCAATACAGTTGTCCTCAACATGAACTGAATTTGTGTCTAGAGTTCGATATTTATCTTCACATCCATAGATAATATCCAATTTCCTATAATTAAGTGTGTAACTTGCAACTTGGAGTAGATAAACAAAATAAGTATGAAAGATAAAGGCATCACATATGAATTGAAGACGAAAATGTCATAATAAATCCACAATAAGTAAAAAAGTAATAAAGAAATCATCGAGAGAAATTAAAGCTCTGCACAAATAAGTAAAAAAGGTTTAAAGAAATCCACAATAAGTAAAAAGGGTATAAAGAAATCCACAATAGCAAGGTGACTTTTAGAGATCTAAACAAATTAAGTTAAATAACTATATCAACCTAACACAAAATAGAGAAATCATCGAGAGAAATTAAAGTCGGTAATAAGCAAAAAGTGAAATTTACAAACTCACTTGATACATCAATACTTGGATATAGGGTGAGAGCATTGCCAACCAACCTAAAAATGCAAATAAAAAATATAAACAAACAACGAATAGTCCTCCATTACATGGGTGCTTTGAAGCACAGGATGGGTGCTTTGAAGCATAGGCGATGGGTGCTTCATCCCCAAGGATGGGTGCTTTGAAGCAAAGGTGACACCTTCTCCAAGACCTCCATAGTCCCCACTTCACCCCCAATGATAGATCTCTTCCTCGCATTACTGAAAAAATAAAGTTTAGGAGAAGTCATAATTTTTTAACCAATATATAAGTGGTAGCATACTCCTACCGAAAGGGGGAGCTTATAACACATCTATATAAAATAAAAGTGCTTGAGTCCAGACATGTTGGATTCTAAGATTCTGTGGAGGTAGCATTCGGAACAACCAACTAACATACTAAATTGTGCAGATGTAAAACATATATTACACATACTCGACTGTGAGTGACATACCTTAGGTCATGCCCTTCTTTTGGTTGTTTTAAATTAAATTTTGATTAATTATCTAAATTTGGTTTACCAACCAACAAAACTACCTCGACAATGAGTGAGAGAACAGTGAATGCCTATAAATAACCTCTAACGATCAATGACCACCGAACAAAATTGAGACCCAAACAGAGAGTGAGACAACATAACAGACTGAGAGAGGCACGTGAACTTCGCAAGATAGGAAGAAAATAAAATCGCTAATAACGGTGTTCTATGTGCGAAATTGAATATTCCATGATGAATGATACTGAAAGTACTCATCCAAGGTATCATACTCATTAATGCCAAATCAACTATTCCATGACAAATGAAACTGAAAATCAGGTATGGGCGAGAGCGCTGCCTAGGAAGGTTTCAATAAAGGAGATCTTGAACTTGGGGGTGAGATTTGCTTCCATTGTCAGGAGTAAAGCGAAGTTGACTGCTCAGTTGATCTACTGCCACATCACCCCCCCTCGGTATGTATTTTATTAAAAAGTACGGATGAAATTTGGCTTTATGCAGCTTATGCATTACCCAAATTCTACAACTACACATCATCCTACAACTACACGCCACCAAACCAGTCAACTAAAAAGGTAGTGAGAAACAAATTATTATAGATTATAACCCTTCCTCCTCAACATCTACCAGGGTCATGGGCTGCGCAGTCTACTCCAGCACGCATTAGGTGTGGTCCTTAAAAGATAATGACGACTACTGAGCAACATATACATGCACCCCTAAGAAATGAATACACAAACTACAGAATCATTACCTAAGAAATAAAATTAAACACAATAGTAAGCAGTAGAGGATGAATAATGATGTCATAAAGAGGATTTGGACTCTGAATTACAGAAAAAGGGATTATATTTGAGAGATGAGTCCCAAATACCTAAAAGCCTTTACCAAAAACACAAATCGAAGAGAACTTGAGGGAATTCAACTGATTAAAACATTTTCAACAGTCAATTCAGCTGATTAAAATATTTCAAAGGTGGTTAAAATGATTACCACACTGAAATCTTTGATCGTGCCTATAACAAACCACAAAAGACCTTCCACAAACCTTATTCTATCAGTGATGCCAACCATTGAAACTACCTGCCACCTCTCGTTAAAAAATTGTCATTCCTTGAGGTGCCATGTTCGAAAGATGAAGGCATGAACAGTGAGGATGATAATGTAGTGGAAAGCACCTGTTATTTTTTCTTTTCATTAAAGGTTATTGATTCTAGTTCTGTATAATTCTTTGATTCAATGAATCTCTTATGGTCATCAATTAGAGCCACCAAAGCATATAGTCTGTACAGAAATTAGAGCCATCAATTTGAGCCATCAATTTGATTTAATGAATTCTTTGGTCATCAATTAAAGCCATCAATTTGAGCCACCAATGCATATAATCTGTAATGCATATAATTTGTGGTCATCAGTTATTGTACTACACATAACGCTACATCAAATTACTATACATAAAATTGGGAATAAACATGGAGGGTAGATTTTATCCACTTGATCTAAACTATAATGAATCAAGTACACCAGTTCCTTATAGTACAATAACTCAACTTTACAAACTTTCATTTACTTCACTTTTGGAAGATAATGATCATAGATATTTTTGTTATATGTGAGTGTTCCTTAAACTATCTATGTTTTTGTCCAAACTTGAAAGACTTATATATATGTAATTCATCAATAAAACCATTCGATATAATTATACATTTTCTATATGTTACCACTCAAAAGATCACACTCCAACATGCATGTCTAAAGACACCAAATGTAAACCTTCAGAGAAATACAATAACTTTTAGAAAGTTGAACATAAATACCCCGACATTATTCTTTCCTCAATGCCTTTAAGGCTTGACAACATATAGGAAATATGAATTCAAAAGTAGTCGAAAAACTGAGAATATGCAGGAAAGAAGTTTGTAAAAGGTTACAATTAAAAAAGGGCCCCAAATCAAACCACGGATACCTTATTTAAAATCCTTATTGTCAACTTAAAGAACATATAATTGAAATGCCAAACAAGCATACAAATGAAATGAAAAATAAATAAAACTCGAGTAGATAAACAGAGAAAGCTCATATACCTTAATAGTGTTACCTTAATACTTCATGCATACTTAATACGTCATTAAAAGGTGCATTCTAATATTGAACAACTTCCTTAGAGTATTTACAGAATTAATGAACCTAAATCAAATGAGGATGACGACAAAGAAGAAAAATAAAAACTTGAAATTTTTCATAAACTGGAAACCCTAATTAAACCTAATCGTTCTATATAGAAACCTAGATCACCACCACATTTAAGAGAACCATTGTCAAATAAAATTTTCCCCAAATTTCTGAGTGCCAAAACCTAAAACATGCATTTTAGCACTAAAAATTTTGCCTAAAATGAGTATACCTTTGAGGTTGTTCCAAGTATAATCAGTAACCTGTAAAAGAAAAAATGATCAACAAAACACAAAAAAATAATTAGATCCCAACACATAAGAATACATGTGAACAAATATAAAACAAAATGAATAAAATTTAAATAGATCTAAACCGAAATCAAAATGAAAAAGCCTTAAAATGAACCCAAATCAAATCGTAAATCGAAATCAAAATGTTCTCAGAACTGTTTTCAAATCCCTAAATCCCGTGTATGTGTGTGTGTGTGTGTGTCTATGTGTATGTGTGAGGGAAATTACATGTAGGAGAAGTCTAAAATACATATGATCGATCAAGTTTAAGAGAGAGAAAGGGAGGGAAAAGAGAGTTACCTGCTGATTTGAGAGAGATAGGGGAGAGAGAGAGTTGAGAAATGATTGAGAAAGGAGAACGAGGTGTAGTGTTTGTGTGTTTCTACGTTGTGTGGGGGCCAAAGGTGTAATTTTCTATTTTACCCATATTTTTGAATTTTGAGTAAGAGGGGGAAAGGAAATCAAGTGTTAAAAAAGATGGGGAAACCAAAAATAAAAGGGCAAAAGAGGAAAATGCATCAAAATGATCTCAGCCCTTCATTTCGTGCCTTGTTGGCTTCAATCTGAATCGTAAAGCGTCTCTCCATCTTATGAATAGTGAAAACACCATTGTAACTTATATTATATATATATTCTAATATTGCACCCTTAAATTAAGACCTCTTGACGCAATCTATACTTTGTTATCGCGTCCCGGTGCATTACTCACTGCATGGAGGACTACTATTCATTTCGAATTTTATTATTATTCATGTATACTTAATTCCCACAATAGATATCATCACAAGTACATGTATATATGTAAGCGCACTATCTTATATATATATACACTATACTGCACCCCAAGACAAAGCTGCGGTGCCTGAATACTCTACTATCATGTCCCGTTCCATCACTCATTGCATATAGGACTATAGGTTCAATCTCTCGCGAACCATCAAAACAAAACAAACATATTGGAGGCGAACTTAGTTCCAAGACGATGGGCTACGTACATACCTATGCACCCATACGACCGTCGTCAATATCGTTCTCACAGATATCCCGTACTTAGGTTCTTTGCTATAGTGGTATAATTAACTATCCCACCTGAAGGATCCTTAAGGCATGATTATCCACAAGGTGTAACCTCCACTCGATAGCAGGCAGCGTAGGAATGTCATACACATATTAAACAATCAAATAGGTATTCACGCACCCTATTAAAATCTTAAGTAATCACACAACCTTTCATTGTTTTAGGTATTCACACAACCTATCATTACTTTAGGTATTCACGTAACCTATTATCATTTTTTTATCGGATCATGTGTTCCCATATTTATATACATAATTCCCACATTCCTATATATATATATACACACACACACACATATTCCAATTATTAACGAGTTTGCTCGTATTAAATACGATCCAATACCAAAATAGATACATCCTGTTATTTAATATAATTCATAGGATGGTATATCCCACCTCATATATACCCTATTAAGTTCATATTAATCTCACAAAGGTCCCTAAACATTTTGGTTCCAATTCGGAAAAGTTTCATCTCTAAATAAAACTCCAAGGGCATTTTAGACATTTCACACCTAATGCCTAAATAACAATTTCTATATAGCAGCGTACCACTCTCCGTTGGCTACGCATGGCCTCAAATGGCACGTACATCCAAATTCGTATGACAAAACTAAGCTCATTCAAAGTTACACTAAAAATCAAATAACTCGTTCCGTCTTCAAGGTTATTATAGACCTTCAATTTTTGTATCAAATTAAAAACATTCCCTCGACAGCGTAATACTCTTCTCTGTATAAGTGTGGCCACGAATGGCACACTAATCCATGCCTGTATGCCAAAATTAGGGAATTATAAAGATTCAACTCAAAGAAGATAAAAATAAAAACTTTCTTAAAATTTTTCCCCACATTCTACCCAGATTAATACATTGTTGTTCTGAGGCATTTTGGAGCGGTTTTGGAGGAAGAGCGTGAGACAACAAAATGTATAAAATGCAATTTTATACAAGACTTGGCGAACAAAATTTTCATTAAAGCTCCAAAACCTGTGATTATGCCCAAATCTTTTACCGCCAAAAGCTCCCAAGATTCATCCTAAATCCGCCCAAACATCCTCATTAATAATTTTCCCAACAATATCACTAATGGAGATTCAAAAACCAAGATCTAATCATGTTATTCACTTCGTAAATTAAGTTATAATCTCACTATTAACCCAATTTCTCACAGAATTAGAAATCCCCCGTTAATGGTTATTCTTCATCTTCTTCACCATAAACCCAAAAATTTCAATTCAAATTCCTACTTCCAAATTTCCAGAACTAATTGACATAATTACAACTATTTACATCATTAACTACAACTCGAATTAATTTAAATTTCTAAATCCCAAAATATAAATGAAAGTTCTAAATCTCCAATTTAAATAATTTCTCCAATTTAAATAAATTAAATCACCAAATTAAATAAATTTCAAATCACTAATTTAATTAATTTATATATCCTCTAAAATATGGGGTGTTACATACTTCTCCCCTTACAATGGAATTTCGTTCTGGAGAATCAGATAAGACTAGTAATCAAAGCTTCAGATATAATCTCCTACACCTTCATCCTTTCCCAAACAATCTAAATCGTTATGATGTTCTCATTACACTTCTTCTAGCGATACCCCTTAGTCCAACAGTTCCTACATTACCGTTCAATCATGTGGCCGATTTGCTTTAGTCATCTTATATTAAATTTTCCATCATATAATATATCATCTCACATTGGTGCCAACACAACCCTTTGAAGCTTCCATCTTTTGAAACTACTATGAGCCTAACCACTAATGGCTACAATCCTTCCTTAATGGGGAATACTCCAGCACCCCCCATGTGATTACTCCCTTATTCGTTTACTCTTTTGGCACATGTATTTCTACATCTATCGATCGCGGATAATATATAAAAAATTAACTATCTAGGGTGCACATACACCCTATATGCTGTATGTAACTGCCCAGTTCCACTAAAGGTAATAAACTAAACGTAATAAACTTGCTATAACTAAGCTTTTCATATTTGACCTGATTATACAGTAAGGTTATACTAAACTACCCTACCAACTGCAACTTAATTATCATTTAGGTTATCCCACTGATCTACTCGTGGTGAAAGTGTTCCACAAAGTTTTCTCACATCAACATTATATGGCTTTATCGGCATTAAGTAGTAGTATAATTATCAACTCATAGTTATCACTATATATATATATATATATAATAACCACAGTACCAAACCTATGTCCTATGGCCAATAAACTTCCGACTTCCAACATTGCACTAGGTTTCATGCGTGGGATGTCTCGCAAAGAGAAATCCAAACAAGGAACCCTCTCGATACACCACTAGCTAACATTGTTGGTCGTTGAGATCCATTAGTCCCTCAGTCCATAGCACATACCCCCAAATCCCCGTCTCTTAACATAAAAGTATATTCGTTCACTCCTATGTTACACAAGGCAACAAATAATACGGTGCTCTTACTATCAGTAGTTTCTTAGCGCGAATAAATCACAATCTATATCTCTCCGCTCAATAATAAGTCAGTATACCATTAATCACATCAGTAAACGTCCCTACTCATCGGGATTACATATAACAACGCCAACATATTCTTACATGTCTATTATTAAACACAGTATCACATATATACACGTATATGCACACTATAATATATATATATATATATATATATATATATATATATATATATTCATCCATTGGCCATATATTTTTTATAGCTCTCAACTTAAGGTGTTTTCTCTACACGTTCAATAACTAAAATTTTAAAACCGATGCATTAGCATCCAACTACGTCTCATCACTACCGATGTAAATTAAGGTCCATACGTGTAACATCCCGCAAATAAGTTTAAAGAAATTTCTCAGTGAACTATTCTCTAGCATTTTCAATATGATTCGTAGGTCCAAAGTACATAACTAAGATATCACGAATCCTGTCTCTCAACACATAATTTAATTACCTAAGACTATGCCTCTCGAGGTGTCACACATTATGGTGTTCTAGCTATCACTATATTCTCAATACGTAGAGAATAATTAGTTAAATCCCCCTTCTCAATGGTAAACCCGATATACCTCAAATTACGTATGTAGAAGACCCCACTCACTGGGATTAAAAGTAGTCACACAATTTTACTCGTTGATGTCTACAATATAATACAATTTATTTTGTCTCTACCCTCTTCCAGATGATGATTTACAAAATAACGTATCTTACCCTGGCACAACGAGCACCATAGACACCCCATACAGTCTACTATTGCTCCAACCCTCAGTATCTAGTCACTACGTAAGATAATAATATACTCCCTTTAATATCCCTCAAAAGGAGAAAAAAAAATCTATCAAATAATATACGACACCCTCCTAGTCTCCTCACCTGCTCCCCTGCAGATGGAACTAACGAGAGCCCTGTTACGCGACGGCAAAGATATGTACACTATTTTAATATCCATGACATCTCTATTAATCACATGTGAATTTAGTATTAGCCAAATACTATCACACAGAACATATCTCAATCACCTCGAGTGGCGGTTCAAATGGTTCTGGAACATAACGCCCTCGTCTTAACCGAATCAAAACTTCTTATAATTGTTGCCCCTACTGGGCATCCCATTTCTATCCCCGATTCTCTATAGACATGGTATACACATGTGTTACTACTCTTTACACATAAGACACCTCTATATTATATCTTCCTTTCCATATCATCAGGTCCCCGATTCCTACCCCTGTTGTCCCTTTGGCTCCGCTGGCCCTCTGGGACGCTTTCTTGTCCTCAATGGCCTTGACTGAATCCGACATTACTTGGTAGAAATTTAATTTAATTGAAACATTTAACTGGGTACCTATTGGGTATACCCCCATGTGGTGCTTCACTAGCACCGCTAAATTTAGTATAGTTCTTCGGCTCGATCTCAATTCCCTAGGCTCCCTTTCCCATAGAAGCATTGATATAAACATGTAAATATATGACCTTGACGACGTGGACACTAGTCATCTTATCCAGATTTTACACTCGCGCTTGTGTATTCTACTCATGAGTCCATCCATTACTTACGGACCCTTCATATACTCTGTATCCCCTTCGTCGGGTAGGAAGTTCACTAATCAAGTTAACTTCTCTCTCGCAATCGGTTTCCATCTTGCTCACTTATGATAAGTTTCGAAACTTCATTCGTACCCTTATCCGAATAGTAGATCGAAAATCTAACGATTAAATTTTACCTAAATTTCTCGTTTAATCCCATATTCTTCTTATAAATAGTGAGTGGCTCTTGTCACTTTACGTTGCTCCTATGAGTTTAAAATTTTTCTATCCAAAATTTACTACTGAGTATCATTGTACTCTACCCTACATAGTTTCCATTGGATTTATCCTTCCAATGGTCTATCACACTTCCTCTTTTTCTGGATTCTTATCGTCGGCTCCTCGAAAGAGTCCTTCCGACTTCCCCACCCCTTTTCGACTACACTGGGTGAATGTAAGATTTGCAACATTGTCATTCTAGAATGTGCTAGGGGAAACTACTATCCCCAAGATTTTCCTATCATCACTTTTCTAAACAACAATTATGGTGACTCTATTTCCATTATTACTCTATTGCTTATGTCGCCTTCCTCCTACATTCCTTCTAACGGCCCCTGCTGATCGTCCTATAACGTTAGGTGTTCGAAACCTAACCGAACTCATACATGAATCACATCAACTATACTTGATAGCAGGAGAACGAAATCGCATATGTAGATAAATTAAACAATCCTATTATAAGGCTCTACAACAAAGAACGCTAAACTGAAACATAAAAAGCCGTACAGATCCAAAGGACACTAGAACCTGATGCTCTGATACCACCTGTGACACCCTGCCCAAATAAATACCGTGTGATCAGTCCTATATCAAATTTAAAACAGGAATCTCAGGGGTTCATTCTTATCATCACTGCCAAAAACTTTTTAAACCTTTACTAACCACCTAGTACTCCAAAAGACTGATGTAAAATTTTATCTTTTTTATTAAATAATAAAATATGCATGCTAAATAAAAAATAAACCATACATCCAAACCATGAGTCTTAAAACAGTACTAAATGAATAAATGACTTGCCGAATAAATAATCGGCTCAAAATTCCAATATAATAATCCAATAAATGAATACATAAACCACATACTGAGTCTAAAAGTAAAAGTGGAAACATGCCCTGAATGAATCTACAACCGAGATAAGAATCCTACTCTTGGAATAAAGGAATGATACATCTAAATCAAGTCCTACAACCATCCCCAATGTTCCAGTTGCATAGCCATGGAATAGATAAGTCAACTATGGCATCCCTGTGGGTGGACACCAGTTAATATACATATACATAGACAAGAGAGAAGAAGTACAAGAAATGGGTCAGATCCCGATTTATAAAAATGTTTAGCAAGCATTTTATTGCAATAAATCAAATGCCTAGTGTTCATAATTGCTTTTATGGTCGCACTCTCTTGAGGACAATCTCACCTCTCTTCTATAGTGCACACCTATCGCATTCATTTATTCTGCTTAGTCGTTTCTCTATCCAGCTAGTCCACAGCAGCTATATAACTAGCCCGCTAATCCTCCCGTCGCAAGTTAAGCATACTCTTTATGATTAGAATCACGTATGCAAATTCTCAACTTTATGAATATTTTTAAATATTACCTCAATAGTGTCAATACTTAGTTACATACTATCTCTCTCTCTCTCTCTCTCTCTATATATATATATATATATATATATATATATATATATACATATATATCTACTAAATAAGACATTAGTTCAACCCAGTGTTATTACAACCTACGTTCACTCTAGAATACCCGTATCATCCATACGATACGATATCAAGATAGTTTATACCGAAAAGTCAATTACATTTATTATTTGTATAGTTAATCCTTTTCTCACTAAGATTAATCTACTTATCATGACATTCACCTCTACAAATTACACACAGTAGAATTGTCTACCAGTGTATATATTTAATCACTCCACACACACACACACACACACACACACACACACACACACACACACACACAGATATATATATATATATATTATAATCCCGCACCCCTAAATTAAGACATCTTAGCGCAATGTATACTTTGTGATCATATACCAGTGCATTACTCACTGTATGGAGGACTACTATTCATTTAAGATTTTATTGTTAATCATGTCTACATAATTCACACAATAGATATCATCACAAGTACATGTATATATATAAGCACACTATCTTATATAAATATACTATATTGCACCCCGAGACAAAGTTGCAGTGCCTTCATACTCTGATATCATGTCCCATTGCATCACTCGTTGCATAAAATACTATAGGTTCAATCTCTCGCTAACCATCAAAACAAAACACACATATTCGAGGCGAGCATAGTTCCAAGCCGATGGGTTATGCACATACCTATGCACCCATACGACCGTCATCACTATCATTCTCACACATAGCCTGTACCTAGGTTCTATGCTCTAGTAGTACAATTCAATATAACACCCGAAGGATCCTCAAGGCATGATTGTCCACAACTTGTAACCTCCATTCGATAGCAAGCAGCGTAGGTATGTCATACACATAATAAAATAATCAAATAGGTATTCACGCACCCTACTAAAATCTTAGGTAATCACACAACCTTTCATTGTTTTAGGTATTCACACAACCTATCAATGTTTTAGGTATTCACGTAACCTATTATCATTTTTCTATTGGATTATGTATTCCCGTATTTATATATATTATTCCTACATTCATATATATACATTTATATATATATATATATTCCAATTATTAACGACTTCGGTCGTATTAAATACGATCCAATACCAAAATAGCTACATCCTGCTATTTAATATAATTCATAGGATGGTATAACCTACCTCATATATACCCTATTAAGTTCATATTAATCTCACAAATGTCCCTAAAAATTTTGGTTCCAATTCGGGAAAGTTTCCATCTCTAAATAAAACTCCAAGGGCATTTTAAACATTTCACACCTTATGCCTAAATAATAATTTCTATATAGCAGCGTACTACTCTCCGTTAGCTACGCATGGCCGCCAATGGCACATAAATCCAAATTTGTATGACAAAACTATGCACATTTAAAGTTATGCTAAAAATCTAATATCTCGTTCCGTCTTCAAGGGTATTTTAGACCTTTCAATTTTTGTATCTAATTAAAAACATTCCCAGGATAGCGTAATACTATTTCCTATCTACGGGTGGCCATGAATGGCACATGAAGATAAAAAAAAAACTTTCTTAAAAAATTTCCCCACATTCTACGCAGATTAATAAATTGCTGTTTTGAGGCATTTTGGAGCAGTTTTGGAGGAAGCACGTGAGAGAACAAAATGTTGAAAATATGATTTTCTATAGGACAGCGCGAACATAATGGCCATTAAAGCTCCAAAACCTATGATTATGCCCAAATCTTTTACCGCCAAAACCTCCTAAGATTCATCCTAAATCCACCCAAACTTCCTCATTACCAATTTCTTCCAACAGTATCACTAATGGAGATTTAAAAACCAAGATCTAATCATGCTATTCACTTCTTAAATTAAGTTATAATCTCACTACTAACCCAAATTCTCACAAAATTAGAAATCCCCCATTAATGGTTATTCTTCATCTTCTTCACCATAAACCCAAAAGTTTCAATTCAAATTCCTACTTCCAAATTTCCAGAATTAATTGAAACTAGGTGTAAACCCGCGCGATGCGCGGGCGAGACAATTGTGAGTTCGTGTCATATTCATGTGAAAATTATGACTTGTGCTAGTCATCACATAGTTCCATACAAAAGTTTGGAATTGAAAAATGAGCCAAAAACCATCTTAAATGAGCCGATGAAGTCTTAACATCCAATCGATAAAACCCAGCACCATATATACAAATGTTTTGATTTGAAAAATGATTCGAAGCTTTCGTAAAAAATGAAACACCGTCAAACTGAATCACGTGATTCTAAACTTGGATTCAATCGTAATATGCAACCACTAAAAATTAACCACGGCAGCATATCCCCAAACATGATCATTTGTCTGCGCCTAATCAGATATGACCGTAACAAATCTTAACACTTGGATCTACTGTTATATAATTAGTTCTTGGACGATAAATAAACAAAGAAATAACAGAGTACATCCACTACATACCCGTAAATGAACTCCTACTCGACATCCCTTTAGAATTAATTTGCAGATTTGTTTTCATCTCACTTTAACTGAATAAAACTCCCAGCCTCCTTTCCATCAACAAATATGATTTTGAGACTTTTACCAAAAAATGCCCATAAGTAAAAAGTATGAGATACTTTACCACGTGGACAACTCCTTAATCAATAAGCATTTAACATCGTGTATTGCGTTTTAGAATATGAAATTTATTAATCACATTAGTCTTGTCAATCCAAAATGCAACTTTTCAATCTTACCAGTAGCATATATCATTTTTGGAAACATGATTTTTGGCACAACCCTTATTCGTAATTTGCATATGATTCTTATTTTCAATTGACTTTTATTTTCAATAATTTGCAATGTATGGCACCCAATCAGTTTGAAACCCACGGGATTCACCTAAACCCGTTTTAACATTAACCTAAACCCATTTCAACATTCACTCACACATTACCCAACACTAAATTTTTCCCTCACCTTTCTCCCTCACCCTCTCTCTCACTACCAAAAGACTCACCTAAACCCATTTCAACATTATCTCTCTACGACTCATGTCTTATACACACACAAACCCAATTCACTCTTCTATACATGCCCCTCACCTGCAGACAACTCCCCATACTTTTCTCCCTTATCTTTCTGTTGTCCGAAGTCCATTCTGTTTTGTTTGTCCCAAACCATAAGTCACCCATTAGAAAAAAATCAACTCACTAAATACACTATATCAAAATTTCAATACAATAGGATAATACCCCGTAACGTAGAAATAGTAGAAATCAACCGTCGTAAGAAGCATGTTTAGAACCCATTTTTTGGCAAAAAATAAAAAATCTCAAAGTCAAAACTACAGTGTAAAAAAATAGTATACTTAGTTCTTACATTTTTTTGAGTTCATTTTTAGCTAAAAAATTTTAAGCATTCCTTTCTTTGTAAATCACTGTTGGTTTGTCTTTATATTGCACCTTTAGATGACTAAAGTTCACCGTATTCTCAATTAACCCAATCCTATTACATTGCACCTTCAGCGTGACCTTTAAAAACAATAGATAATATATAAATTTTCCAACCCCGACTAATTACAAAAAAAAATCCTATATATTATAGAAATAAAAAAAGGTGGCCAAGAAGATTATAGACCAAAATAAATACATTACCTGGACTTTTTGCACTTTTTTGCCAAAAGACTAAAATACAATACATGAAATAGAAGGTAAAAATATAGTACCAAGATCATCACCATTTATCATGCGTTACAGAAGTTGACAAAACAATAAACCTATGTTAAAAAATCACACAAATAATAAACTGAAAATTTATAAATATCTTTGAAACCAAAAAGTCATAAACTGACTTCAATTTTATTCATGTGTATATACAATTTTGATATTAAAAGAAAAACAAACAAACAAATAAACTACAATTGAAAATAAAACCCAAGCATAAATTTGTAATCGTACATCCCATAAATGGCACAACAGATTGAACAATTTCATCAACTTTACCAAAATATAAAAAACATAACATCAAGGGTTAAAACTATGCAATGTTTACAAACCTAAGCTTTCAAAATCAAAAGTTCATAGAAACGTTAGGAGCATGCACAAAATGAATTTCAGATTTATAAGATTAGATACCAAGAATTCAGTGAAAGAGAGGAAAGAAATCAGGAGTTAAAATATTTAAGATTTCTCTCTCTACATATATGCGTATACGGATCAAGTATGGTTGTAAAACTATAATAAACAAAACTTGTTGTTTGATCTCTCACTTAAGCTATGAACATCTTCATAGATACTCTCTTCAATCCCCAGTTACCAACCTGTTGTAAACAAAACATATAAAAACAAATTGTTATGATTTATCAAGAAGCTGATATAAAGGCAAAAAATGACAGCAATGGTAAAGAAAAATTACAAAAAAGGGAAAAGAGGAAAAAAGAAGAATAAAAAACCTAAATCCCCAAATCGTGGGTACAAACAATAATTAGAAACCGTTTGAAGATTGAAATCTCATTCCCTCATCTCACCTGATAAGAATAACTCCCCAACACCCTCAAGAATGATGTGAACTCATGAACCTCACTCAGTCAAGTTTTTTGAAACACCCAAAACCAATTACCCTCCACAAAACCCAAATTCACAATTAAATATTTTCAGCAGTAAAAACATACCAATAATAACTTAGCAATGACAGCACAAAGCGGCAAAATCCCACGGCTAAGAAAAGGTTTTTCATAAAAATGTTGTGGGTGCCAAAGTCATGGAATGGAAGTGTATTCCAAAATGTGGATAGACGGGACTATTATGGGATTTAATATCTAGAGAGAGAATGTGAAATAGATGAAAGGTTTATAGAAACATGAAAAGTCTCAACTACTTTTTTTGGGGACGGTACAATTCTTTAGGGAAATGAGAGAGATGGGGAGGAGTATTGTAATTAAATACACTTATTGTGCCCATTGGTTTTAGACCGAGAAAATAAATTTGGTTTGCTTTTTGCATATGCCATGTGGACAGGTTCAATGTTTAGCATAATTAAATGCTTGCCACGTGGACACTCTCAATGAGGAGGAGTCTTAAATGCTCATAAATGTCTTGTTTTGCATTTTATAGTATATAGAGATAATTACAACTATTTACATCATTAACTACAACTCAAATTAAAGCAAGAAAATACTTGCCTTGGTGGATTAAATCCGACGATCCCATGTCGAAATTCTTGCTCGGATTGCTCTTGTCATCCTTCGTTCCTTCTTCTTCTTTCTCATTTCTCTCCTCTCTTAACCCTTTGTGTTTTGGTATGACTCATGGTTGCCCAACACACTTAAACCTAGGTTAAAATCCCTCAATCCCATAAATAAGCCTATTGGTCAATTAAAAATGACTTAAATGACCCCGTATGGGCTTGATCGTGTCTAAAAATACCCTGAGACCCATTTACTACCCACGGGTACTCTTTTTCGACTATCTCGACCCTTCTGGAGTCAACCGTACACTCAGAATTGTCAACGAGGATACTTTATCAAAAAAAATCAATTACAACCTCAAAATGCGACACGTGTGAAAATTTTCAATAACTCGAATTAATTTAAATTTCTAAATCCCCAAATATAAATGAAATTTATAAATCTCCAATTTAAATAAATTAAATCACCAAATTTAATAAATTTCAAATCACTAATTTAATTAATTTATATATCCTCTAAAATATGTGTTGTTATATATATATATAAGGTAGTTGCTTGTGCATGTTAGTCTACGTGTTGGAGCCACCTTTCTGTCGTTCGATTCCATACTAAATTCTTGTATTTTTCCCACTGGGCACTCGATTCATTCCCTCGTCTTTGTTGCGGCAGGTTGGGTGTGGTTTCGTAAGTTGAAAGCATAGCACATGTAAGCATTCCTTTTATTTTATGCTAGTATCTCTGTATGCTTGGATTCCAGTGACGCTTCACATAGGTCCCTTACATAACTTGAATTGAAATGGAAATTTAATGTTAAATAAGTGAAATGTTAATCAAATAAAATTTGACAAGCAACATTATATAGGTTTTTTCATTGCTCTTCACACCTAACTCTTGGGTTGGACCTGGTTGACCATGGGTAACCCATAAATCAGGGTCGGGGCATTAGAGTGGGTTGATAGGGGGTTGGACCATTGGTTAATGGGTTAAGTGTTTGTGGTTTCAAATAAAGGTGAGAGAGGATGGAGAGGACATTCTTATTAGATTTCTTAACTCTCTATATCTCTCCCTCAAAGATACTCTCTTCCATTTCCAATTAATCTCCATAATCCCTAAGATTCCTCCTTTAGTACCAAACCTTTTCCTAACAGTTCCAAGGTTAAATCCACCCATTTCAAGCCTAGTTTGTGGAATAAGTTGGGTATAAGAAGACATTGTTGGAGATCTCTTGAAGAAGTTGGATCTTTTTTAGAGCTTTGGACGTTTTAGGATCTTTCAAGTCATTCCCCTTAGTTTCTCTTATTCAAATATGAGGTAGGGTTTTTCTCAAAATGTTTTCAACATTAAAAGCCATTAGGATGCATATTAAAATGTTTTATTTTTTTAATAATATTTTCTATTACGTTTATTTAATATTTTCTTGCAAGAAACAGGATTTGGAAACTAAGTATAAGCGGATTTGTGAAGAACAAATGTTTATTTATCTTGAAATACGATTATATAAGAAAAAAAATTATATACCCACGCTAAATTCATATTTAGTTGCATATTTAAGGATTTATAGGCTTAGAATTCTCCCAAAAGCGTGTAAAATATTGTAGTACGTTAAAGAAGGACTTATAAACATGAAATATGTAATTGAAAATGAGTTTCTTAATTAAATAAAGAAGTTGGAAATATCAACCCTAAATATCTTGTAAAATCATGGTCAGATTAAAAAGAAATAACATTTAATTCAACATATGTTTATGATGGGAAAGTAGATGTTTTTCTAAAAAGTATCTTTGTGATATTAAATATGTTTCTAGAACAAAAATGTAAAGAAATGAAATTTTCATGGAGAAAAAGGCAAATGTATTATTTTGGGACATACATTTATGAAATATGGTTTCTGAACATAAAATGACGATTTGTGATGCCATAAAGGGAAAAATATATTTTCACAAGATTTTGGTGAACAATGGGTAAAATGGTAATTTGGGTAAAACTAGAGGGTCCTAGGGGTTGGAATTCCTTATTTGACCTTGTCGATCGATTTCATGAAAAAGAGAACAAATGAATGAAATGGCACGGGAGTGGTGAAAGTGAGAAAATAATATGGACATGGGTAAAAATGTTAAAACATATTAATATGGAATCAAATGAGATTGGGAAAGAATTACAAAGAGCCCAAAGTCCTAGAGTGAAATATTTAAAGCCACATAATAGAGCATATGGTAGCATTGTCGATGGTAAACAGCCCATGAAGTGTGCTGTTATTTGAAGGATTCCAAGAAAAGATCACGGAAATAAAAATTGATTTGGTTGTGCTTAAGAAATGTAAATAAGACAACCTAATGAAAGGGATAAAATTAAGATTAAGGAATAAAATAAGATTAAATGCTCTCTATACTCGGTAAAAGGTTACATAAAATGGTTAAGTCTGAGTATGAGCATATAGTTTGGGAGAATTTCATTGTAGTTGCGTTAATACTATCTAAATTGATAAAAAAATTGAAATTGTTTAGAATAAATTTCATATGTAGAGTATTTTTTTAAAAAAATGTATAGCTTAGTATTTCCCACCTCGCTGAGCGTTTGCTCGTCCTTGTTTTTTTGGTAAAACCCCGTCCCCCTATGTGCATGGAGTAAGGATGTTGTCAAGGAAACCGGTAAGGCCCCTGAGGGCAACATCATCACTCGAATCTCTTCAATTATATTTAATCTTGTGACGCATTGGATTCGTGATATTTTAGACCTTTTTATTCGGGCCTTAGGCCAAGAGTTGTAATATTGCGTGGACAATCATGATTTATTTCCTATTTATTAATCATTGTTGGAGTAAACATATTTTTAGAAATAAAACTTGTTAATCAACCTAAGTGCATAAAGTGATTATTTATTTCTTAAAATAACATATAATTTGATCTTTATAAAAATTTTCTACTAAAGGATTTTTCTTAAATAATAAAATTGGACCTTCTTCCTCCCCCTTTAACTCCTTGATGAAGAACTTTATACTCTTGACTCACTTGAGTCTACATTGTATAAGTGCTCATCTAGTTTTGAAATTGTGACAAAATTAGAATCCCATTCCCTAGATACCAAAGAGCCTCACAATCTTCTTCTTATGCCACCCTTGATTCAATTGAAGGTATAATGCTCATTCACACACACTAGGGTTTCATACATTGTTCATATATTGTATTATTTGATTGTGTGTGAGTTGTGTGTGCTTAATCCTATTTAAATTGATTTTAATATTTTTTTTGGAATTTTTAAAAGTTTTGTTTTAAATTAAAACTTGGTTTATAAAACTTTTGGGGTCATTTTGTAATTACTAGTTTTATGTTTTCATACCTGAAAGTTGAGTTGGGTCCGATCCGAATGCGCTTGATACTTGAGGATGCGTGTGTAATTATTTTTAAAACACGCGTGTGAGTGTTCATCTGGGCTTTACACTTGTCTCTTGCTCAACGGTCTGATTTGTGTTTGTTGGTAGACTCGTAACTCGTACACCTTATCAGCCATTGGATCTCTTTTATCAACGTTCTGCATGCATCCTAACTAAATCCCTGTGAACCTCTCTAGACCAATTACCACTTTTTTAAATCACCGTTGATGTTAAACCGTTGGATCAAAGTCAAAACGCCAAGAACAAACCTTAGCCTTTAGTTTTGCAACAACCTTATCGATCCTTCCTAGCCTACTATATAAGGAGGCTTACCCTCAACATTTGGTAACTTTTGACAATTCGTCCAAATAGAGAGTAAAATAAGAGAGAGAGGAGATAGAGAAGAGAGAAACTAGAGAGATAAAGAAACTGTAAATCGTCCAAACCCTATTTGGTTTTCAAACCCTAAACTCATTTTTCCTAAACAGTTTTCACCAAACACTGTACCTGTGTGTTTGAGAGTGTTGTTGGTGGGGTTTGAAGGTTGTTTAAAGAGTTTTATCCTCTATATTTCAGATCTTGTTTCAAACTTTGACATTTCGTGTTAGATCTCTATTTCTCTTTCTTAGAAACAGTAGATCTGTTTATTGCATGTAATACTACACTTAGATCTGCATATTTTAGTTTCTTATTTTTAAAAATCGTATCTGTTGATTACTATTCTGTAAATGTTTTTCAAAATGTTAGAATCAACAATATTTTTTTTCTGTTTCTAGTTCTTATGAAACAAGACATTTGACCTAGTTGGAATCGCAATTAGTGGTTTTCAATTTCAAAAATATTTTCAAAACCCTTTGAAATTGATTAAGACCTTGAATCATCTTTCGAGCAAGGTAGCCATAGATTCTGGGATTATTTGAAACGTCAAATAAAGCCTTTTGTTTCCAAAGAATAGAGAAACTAAAAACTTACTTCATATAGATCTGTTCTATAATTTCATAGGACTTTTCGTATAAAATAAGTGTGCGTGTGTGCATGCATGTGCTAGATCACCATCACAAACACTTGACATGCTACAACACAGAAGTGTTGGCTATAAGATCTTGAATTAACAACAGTCGACGTAAAGACTGGAATAAAGTGAAGAAGTTAGCAAACTGGGAAAGCCACCTCAACTTCAAAATTGCAAAAAAAGTTAAAATCAAACTAGTGGGTACATTTCTAAACTTATATAGGTCTGATTAGTTTGCATGTGTGTTAAATGGTTTGTAACTTCTATATTTTATTTTAATGGATTTTTGGTTTGTGACTTAGAAGTCACCGTGGATGTTTCCTCAGTTGGGTGAGGTTTTACCACATTAAAAACGCCTTGTCCTTAATCTTTCTACATCTCCTCATCTCATTCTTGTGGTTGTGCCGATTTTAATTGATTTAAACTGATTTTTGAAACCTGTTATAAAATCTTGAGTAAATCTCGTGCATGTTTTATTAAACACATCTTGTGATTAATATGTTTTGATTTAAAGAGAAGAGTTTCTTCAAAAAAATAGTTCGGAGTTACTTAAATAGTTTAATCTTGTATTAAACAACCTAAGTAACAACTTTTCCACTTTACTCGATGTGGGTCCACCCGATGGTCATCGAAACCCTAGCTGGGTCATTTTACACGCATTTTTTTCCTTGGGAATCTAATGAAGTAAATGAGCTTATGAAGAAAAAGAACTGAGTTAAGAAGAATGGACCTCTGAAATTGAAATATTTTACTACCCTCATAGACATTATAGAAGAAGTCTTTGCAGTAGGATAACCTCGGGATCTCTTACCTCTACTAAATCTAATGAGGGCTACACAGGATAGGGGAGATAAATCCAAGTACCACAAGTTTTATAGAGACCACAACCAGAATGCCAAGAAATTGGTTTACTAATTATATTATCTAAATATACTTATTCTCAAAAAAAAAAATCACTAAAGTGCTAACACCTGAAAATATCTCAAGAGTAAATCTATTAAATAGAAGAACCAAATTTAGGTGGTTCGGCCAAAATTGGTTCCTACGTCGATAGGTGTTGGTGTTTTCTATTGATTACTGGACAATCGCCATGGATAAGTACATGATACAACCTCTCAATCTCTCTATAGAATTAGAAAGCATAACAATAAGGTAAAATCTCATGAGATGCTCACATAAGGTTAGTGCTTATTATTTATAGGCTTTTATAGTCTTTTAAAAGATAGAGGAAATAATAGTACACATGGCTCTAAGTGAGGTGATCACACACTTTACGTACATGGGGAGATAATAATCACATGCTTTTTATCGTCATATGGGAGAATATTTTCATATCTTCTCCACATGCACGTGTTTATGGGTAGCTGATATCATCCAGTCATGAAGTATATACAAGTTGTAATGGTGTTAACTAAAAATATTAGCTAACATGGTTAAAAATCTAGTTAAGTATGGTTGAGAACACTTATATACGAGTTGACCACGCTCTAAGTCATGGACGAACACATTCCTAATTAGCGTGTCGGCCTAGGTCTTACCTTGTAATTGGTACACCATTCATCCCATATTTATGGAATAATAATACCCTCAAGACTTTGCTAACTATTGTGCCTTATAGCAGATTCTCAACAGAGTAGTATCTTCTGTTTTTTTTATAAATGAACTGAGTAAGTGAAGTTTTATATGTAGTATGGCCTTGGCTCAGTCTATCATCAACTCTTCACTTACTGACCACATTTAATTGCAATTTTTTTAAAGCGTGCAACATATCAAGCAATGGTTGCAATGCCATGCAACTAGTGGTGCACGTGTGCATTCCGTAGTGCACATGCACTTTTGAGGCATCAATCAACTTTTCAAATCATTATGTCATGCCTCTTTTTAAAGTGGTAATGCTTTTCATTAAAAAGGTATAAAATCTAGTTTTACTTATCGTGTCAACCTTTCACAACCCAAAAATTTCACTCGCAAGCTTAGAGAGAGAAATTATTCCCATTTTCAAATATCTCATTTCCCACCCAATTCCTTGTTGTATCATGCCATTTTTGGTCCCTTTCTTATCCAAATCCATTACCTTCGACTAGATTTCCCCTTTTCGGTAATTTTTTTTGTGCTTTGGCCAATTTCCCGAGTTGGTTTGTCCTATATGGGACATTAGGTACCCCGTTGTCATCTCTCCCCGATTTTTCAAGTGTTTGCTACAATTTTCTTTCTTTTTTGTTTTGATTCCTCTTAATATAGTTAAATATAATTTCTTTGTTTTTTTTCTAGTGGTTTGGTTTGTGGAGAGTATGGCGTTTATTTGACCATTTAGTTGGTTGGCCATAGATTTTCATAGTTTCTTCGATTTTTTTTATTTCGCCCATTTCCTTAGCTTTCAATAAGTTTCTTCAATTTTTTCATATAGTTTCTTCGATTTTTTCATAGTTTCTTCGATTTTTTTATTTCATAGTTTACTCGTTCTATCTGTTTTCTACACTTACACCCTTTATGAGTTTGTCATCATTTTTGAGAGAGTGTTTAGGAAAATTCGTGGGTATAATGAGAGTTAATCGCGATTTCCTTAACCCTTAAGACACGTTCTTTTTGCCATTGTCCATTCTTTTGGTGCTAGCGTAGAAGATCCCAACATTCTTCTAGTTCTTTTTTCCTTTACTGGGTTACCTTCTCATCCACAAATATTCAATATTGTAGATTAAAGTTTTTAGCTTCTAGTACTTCTGGTTGTGCTAAATACCACCGAGTAGGTAAAAATTATATCAATATAACCTCGGGGGAGTATATTATTGGGACTAGATGTTCCTCCAAAAATTTCATGCAATCTATACCACCTTCAAAACCTTATAGCTCCTATTAGTTTTACCCTTGGAAGCATAAGATTTGTCGAACATGTGTACTCGCGAGCGTTCAAGTAGTTTGTATGATATGTCTACCACCCAGTCAATGCACTATACCTGCGATATCTCCATGTCAGACTTGATGCACTTGGAAGATCTATACAACATGCCCATATTTATAACTTACAGATTACCTAATAGAATATAAAGAGTCTATGAATGGGCCCAAGCCAGCGAGATTTGTTTGTAACACCCCATATTTTTGAATAATTATGGATTTAATTATTTCTGGTATTTTTAAATTACACATGTGCAATAATGTAATTAAAATTAAATATTACGTATTTAATAAATATGATTTGGGTGAGAATCAGATTGATATTTATCTGGTAAATTTACCAATTGTGTTCATAGTACAGTGAATTTTTAGTACGTCCTAGTGAGTGAGAATGACGAGAATTTTAATGGTATCTCAATCGGGGCTTGTGAGTGGATTATTTTAAGGTTAAGATAGAAAACTTATGTATAGTGACTTATATGGAGATTTTGAGATCATGGTTGGTTCTGAATGGGGCGAGATAGGCTGAATTGAGTTTCCGGGGGTAGTAATTGGGTTCTGGGGCCTTTTTAGATTAGCCAAGACTCATGTACGGGTATTTGGATCATTTTGAAAGAGCTTAATAACCTAACATTTGGATTAGTGGGTTAATATATAGATTTTAGGTGGGTGAGGCATCCCTAACAGTAGTTACAAACCCCAAAAGAGAGAAAGAAGAGAGGAGAAAATAAAGAGAAGCCTAAAGAGGCTAATGTAAGGACATGACTTTATAAATGTCCATTTAGTATCAAGGAATATTTTATGTATATCCTAGATCACTCCAAGTATGTGTGATACAACTACATTCGATACGTCTCCACGTTCATCCACGATGGCCAAGACTTGGATCCGAAGTTATCATGCACCCACTACATTCATACATGAGTAGTGAATCAACATTGTCCTATCATGCATCATGCATATTCAACATTCATCTATTCCCACTACTCCACTCAAAAATAATTTAATTGTAGTTTTTAATATTTGAATAAATATTTGGGAACATTTTTAAAATAATCGTTCGAATGACATATCATGTCATTCAAACGACATGTCATGTCACGCGAAGTCATTATAGCATCACCTAACGTCGTTCAAGCGACACCACATCTCCTTCGAATGAGCCACCACCTCGATTTCATTATTTAATCAGTGTTCATTCTACACATTTTTGCAAGTTTTCGATCTGATGTTTCTGCAGTTATTCTACATTAAAAACAGACTTCGTTTTTCATGTTCTATACACTATTTTGATTTATAAACAATTCTCAATCATTTATGTGAAGAAAATGATCTACTCATCTAGATTTCTTGTGGAGAAGAAGAAGTCTCATTTTCCACTGTTGATCAGGGAGTTCTTGTAGGGCCTCTTGCTGACGACACCGAATTGACGCCTATGTGTATTTCATGTGTCAATGTATTTCCTTGTAATTCGTGTAAGTTTAGATTTACAAATTATAGTGAAATAAAAATATTTTGCCCCTTTGGGGCATTTTTCCTCAAATTATGACTCTCTTGTGTGTTTGATTTATTTCAATTATCTGTCACAATTATTTACAAGAGTCAAGACTGAATCGGCCTAAAATTGGAATTTAATTAAATAAGTTGGACATTGATTACTTGAACACTCTCAAATTGGTATCAGATCCAATTACACAATTTTATCGTGTAATTTTTCCACAAAATTTCTCTTGACATCAATTTTGTTCTAAAAATTAATCTTTGAAAAAATGCAATTTCAATGGAAAATTTATATACTAGAGTCCAATTTTTTATGGGTCAAATTACGCATGTTGGAAAGCCGATATGAAATATCACTTAAAGGTCATAGATGAATGTGTTTAGGTTGTATGTGAAAGAGGGTGGACGCCTCCCACTACCACTATTGATAACATAACTACTTTAAAATATATGACTGCACGGACTGAGGATGGATTTAAATGGAACATATAAAACTCACTTGGGGTTAGTTCCATTCTGGGAGCCATCACACCTAATCAATTTTGACGCATTATGATCTGTACCATGTCTAAAGAAGCATGGGTTTTCCTCTAACTTGACCATGAAGGCACTAATGAAGTTAAAGAATCAAAATTAAAAAATTAACTACACAATTTGAAGCTATAACGATGATTGACTCTGAGTGTCTTGATGAATTTTATTTACTATTATCTAATATTGTAAACACTAGTTACAACTTAGGTGAACATATTCCTAATGCTAGAGTAGATAAGAAAATTTTGAGATCACTGCCTAAGCGTTTTATCCCTAAAGTCATTGTGCTAAATTCAATAGGAAATTTGAGTAGTCTGAAACTAGAAGAATTGGTAGGAGACCCCTAGACTTTTGAAATTGGCATGTTTCCTAATACAATAAATTAAAAGACAAAGGGGTAGCACTGAAAGCCAAATCTAGGAATAGTGGGGGGTTAGCAAGAAAGAGAGGTGAGTCATCTAGGAAAAGAGAGGAAGAGTTGTCTGATTCCGAGTTTGATTTTGACTTAGATGATTTGGCCTTATTTTCTAAAAATTTCAAGAATTTTCTAAATTTAAAGAAATATGGAAATTTCAAAGATAAAAATAATTTGGAGAAAAATAAATTTGAAAAGAAAACTGAAAAGGATTAAAAAGACGCGCCTAAGAAAGACGAGGAGAGATGTTATGAGTGTGAAAATAGAGGGTATAAGGAATTTGAGTGTCCTACTAGGTTGCAAAGTCAAGGCAAAGGAAAAAGTTCTCTTAATGCCTCCCTCAAGGACGATAATGAGGTCGAGCCGGTTGATTCGGGAGACGAGTCACTGCATGAATTTAACTTCACAACATTTATGGCTTGTCATGTGACTAGTGACCATGCACCTCACACTGATGAGGATGCTACTTCATAGGGACACCTCGATAGTGGAAGTGATGTGAGTGAGTGGGAGGATGGTGAAAGTGACAGCGAGATTTATTTACGACATGTGTATGATGATTTATATGCCAACTCTTTTAAACTAAAAATCATAACAAAGCATTAGCTCTTAGGATATTTTTCTTAGAGAAAGAGTCAGGAGAGACGAGATAGAGATATATATAATCTTCCATTTCCACTACCTTGAGAGAGAAAGAGATTATTTATGTTGAGAGAGGTAGAGTTTGTGTAGAGGGGGAGGGTCAGTTTGGTGTGAGAGAGAGATGTTTAGAGATAGAGAAAGGGGAGTTGACCAAGCAAGTGTCTAGTCTTATGAGTGAGATCCAGACCTATATGTACACTCGAAAGAAACTTGAAGCACTTGTAGCCCAGCTAACTCATGACCTTGAGATATCCAGGGAGGTCAAGGTAAAGATTGAGGATAGATATGTAAAGATGGTAAAGATGCTGCTCGCCCCTGATTTAGGTTTTAGTGAAAGGTATGGAATTGGTTTCTATGGTACCTCCACGTCCCATGTGACACCAGAACTAGTTCCTAAGTTTACTACGAACCCATATCGCCATTGCCAAAAACCCCGAAGAAGAGTTCATCCAAGAAAAGGAAACCAAGGTGAGCCACAACCTATGTAATTCTGTACCTATTGCAAAAAAGGGGGGACCTTTGGGAGTTTTTCTATAGTTTGGGTCGAACACAATGTACATTTGCTCAACCACGTGCCACTAGCAATTTTTCAACTCTTAGAGAGCAGGTTGAGTTTCTAGTCTCCACTTCCTAGAGTCAAATGGAAGAGTTCCAACGGATTTCTATGCCACCAGCGGACACTTCTAGTATCTCGGCTAGAGCCAAAAATAATAAGGGAAAATAGAAGGTTACCACATCTTGAGTGCTTGAAATGGATGCAAAAGCCCTTGTTGTTCATGTTGCTCTTAAAGCACATAACACTTCTTAGTGGTATTTCGGTAGTGGATGCTCTAGACACATGATATGTGATGTCTCATTTTTAACTACCTTGAGGATCGCAAGGAAGGTAAAGTCACCTTTGGAGATGGGAGAAAATATAGCATAGTAGGACGCCGTATAGTAGAGATACCAGGATTTCCTAAGCTAAAGGATGTTTTGTACGTCAAAGGTTTGAAAGCAAACCTTCTTAGCATTAGCCAACTGTGTAGCGCTATTTTTGCAGTAATGTTTAACCAAAACGAATGTATTGTTTATGATCAAGCCAGTAAACTTTTTTTCGCAAGGGGTGACGACTAAAGATAAATGTTATAGGATTGTGTCCAAGTCCTCATTTGTCTGCAACAGTTCCACGATCACTCCTATGGATTTGTGGCATCAACGTCTAGGTCATGAGAACTTTAGAGACTTAGAGAAATTAGGTAAAAAGGACCTAGTACATTTCTTGCCATCACTTGGAAAGTTGACTTGCATGATTTACTGTTAAAAGGGAATGGAAGTTCGTAGTCCCCAAAGGAAGTTGAATTCCATTACCACTTCACGAGTGCTTGATTTGATACACATCGATCTTATGGGTCCTACTCGTACTGAGAATTTAGGTGGTAAGAGGTCTATCCTCGTGATGGTAGATGATTTCTCTGAATATTCGATTCTAGGAATTCTGAGAAAGAAATTTGAGATTTTGTTTAATTTCTTAAGACCAAGTGTCGTGTCCTAACAAAATCAACACGGAGTCACTATTAATAGAATACGTAGTGACAATGACACTGAGTTTAAGAGAGCTAAAGTAGATCTTTACTGTGATAGCCTAGAGATCAAACATGAATTTTTGGTCGTGAAAACTCCTCGGCAAAATGGGATTATTCAGAGGAAGAATCGGAAGATTCGGGAGATGTCTAGATCTATGCTTCTTGGTCATAGAGTTACTAGAAGATTTTGGGCAGAAGTGGTGTCTATGACATGCCACAGGGTGAATAGGGTTTACCTTCATCCACACACACTTAACACGCCCTATGAATTATGGACTAGAAAGAAGCCCTACATTTCATATTTTCATGTATTTGGGAGTAAATGCTACATCATACAATATAGAGAGCAATTAAGAAAGTTAGACTTCCAAAGAGATGAGGGAATATTGTTAGGATATTCATTGAATAGTAGAGCATATCGGGCTTTTAACTTGACTAGCTATAAGGTTATGGAGTCAATAAACATCCCCTTGAAAGATGATGAACCGCCGGTGTTTTTTAATTCTAACCTTTTGTGTGAGGATGATGCACTTTATTTTGATGATCACATTGGTCCTCCCACACCCAGATTATATCTCATTCCTAAATTAGGGGACACTCCTGCTTGGGTTTCCAAGAGTCATGATCCATCTACTTTTCTAGGAGATACCACCCTAGGGGTCAAAACTCATTCTTAGCTAGGGAATGTTGTTAGCCATGTTTGATTCACATCTAAAGTCGAGCCCAAGAACTATGAGTAATCCCTCAAATATGAACAATGGATATGTGTTATGCACGATAAGTTACTTTAGTTAGAAAGAATGATATCTCGAAATTGGTCCCCCGTGCTAGTGAGACAAATGTGATAGGTACCAAGTTGATCTTCAATAATAAGCTTGATGATACTAGCTCTATTATCCAAAATAAGACTAGGTTTGTTGCTCAAGGCTACACACATATAGAGGGTGTTGACTTTGATGAGAAATTTGCTCTTGTTATGCGGCTTGAGTCCGTACACTTACTACTTTCCATCGCATGTCATCTACACTTCAAGTTATATCGAATGGATGTCAAGAGTGCCTTTCTAAATAGCATTCTATAGGAGGATGTTTTCCTGGAACAACCACAATTGTTTGAAGACCCTAAGCACCCTTATCACGTCAATTATCTAAGGAAAGATTCGTATGGTTTGAAGCAAGCCCCCCCCCCCCCCCCCCCCCCCCGTGCTTAGTATGAGAGGCTTACTTCCTATCTCTTTGCCCGTGGCTTCAAGAGAGGGGGAGTTAATATGATGTTGTTCATCAGGAGAGGTGACGTTGCTATTTTGGTTGTGTATATCTATGTGGACGACATAGTCTTTAGATCCATATGCTCCCAACATGCTCAGCACTTTGATGAGGAGATGAAGCATGATTTTGAGATGAGCATGGTTGGTGAGCTTACTTTCTTCCTCGATCTCCAGGTTTGTCATCTAGAGGATGTGAGGTTCATCTCCCAATTAAAAGTATGATAGAATCCTAGTGAAGTAGAGTCCGCTAAGCACGCACGTACACTGATGGGAACCTCAACTAATCTTAACAAGGACACTTTAGGCAATAACATAGAGAAAACCTTGCATCAGAGTATGATAGGTAGTCTTATCTACTTAACTTCAATTCATCTCGACATAGCCTTTAGTGTTGGAGTCTGTGCGTGATATCAAGCGTCCCCAAAAGAGTCAAACTTACTCACTCTTAAATATATTATCAAATACGTGAGTGGGACTCTCTCACTTGGCATTTGGTTTTCCTTTGATACCAGTGATCGATAATTTGCCTATTCGGATGTCAATTGGGACGGGGATGCAGACGGATGAAGGAGCACTTCTGGTGGGTGTTTCTTTTTTGGTTACGCTTTTGTCTCTTGGTTGAGAAAGAAGTAAAATTCCATCTTTTTGTCCACTTCGAAGATTGAGTACATAGCCACCAAAAGTTTTTGCACGTAACTTCTGTGGATGAAGCAGATGTTGGAGGATTATGGGATATCAAAGGATACCATTACTATTCCATGTGATAACACGAGCGCGATACTTATATCCCGTAATATAGTCTGGCATTCGCACACAAAACACATTA
Source organism: Sambucus nigra (assembly GCA_949130495.1). Classification (NCBI taxonomy): domain Eukaryota; kingdom Viridiplantae; phylum Streptophyta; class Magnoliopsida; order Dipsacales; family Adoxaceae; genus Sambucus; species Sambucus nigra. The sequence continues at coordinate 253,306,892 of OX422215.1, forward strand.
GGATACACACGAACTTTATCCGTGAGCTTGTAGAGGAAAAGGTCGTATCCTTGAGCTTTTATCTATCGACCTCCAGTTCATGAATCCTTTAGATGCCCTAGGATTCGAGAGTCTTTGAAAGTCTTTAGGAATTTTCACAGTTGACTCAGGGGTGGTCACCATGTCTACAGTAGGATGCATTTGTCATGTTCATATCATTTGATTCCTATCTCTATATTGTATCATTTGCATCATTATTTGTTTGATTTTTTTATTTTTTTTTGAACAAAATGAAAAATCAAGAAATATTTTCCTTTTTCAATTTTTTTCTAAAAAGCCATAAGTATTTTCTTTTTATAATTTTTTTTCTTCTGAAAAACGCAAAAAGAGTTTCGTATTTTGCTTACACCATTTATGGATGAATACTAAAGATAGACATAGTCACAACTTCATTCCATATTCCACGTGATTGTTTGATAATGATTTGAGATGATACATCATTTCATCCATGTGTGTTAGATTATATGGAGTATTTGAGATGTGATTAGTGATATCTTCTACATGTTTGGCTCCTTATCTCCTTTATTTCACACATGCCTGGTATTATTTGAATATTTTACTTGTCTATCACATATTAGCTTGAGTGTTTTCATCTCAGTTTTGTCCATACAACTACCAAAATGCGATAAAACTTGATAAGATAGTAGTGCATGTAAAAACCATTTACCGTGAGGATTTAATTGCAACAAAATATGATGAGTGAATCATGGGAACGGGCTAAAAGAGTTTAAGATTAACTCGTCGAGAAAGCCACCATTTGAAAAAGATCCCGAACGAAATGAAATGGCAATAAAAAGAAAAATACGCCAAATCAAATGGGCCAATATGTTTTAGTTTCATCACCTCAAAAGAATAATATAATGTATAATTATTTATCAGGGAGTTTGGATGGAAAAGAAATGAAAAATGTGTTTGCACGCGCTTGAAAGTGATAAAAAATCATTTCAATGTTTTGGACTTTATTAGTGTGGAAATCACGTTGAGCTTTGATTGGTTGATTTGATTGAGTCAATTTATTTTACGGGAAAGGGCTAAAAGAGTTTAAGATTAACTCGTCGAGAAAGCCACCATTTGAAAAAGACCCCGAACGAAATTAAATGTCAATAAAAAGAAAAATATGCCAAATCAAATGGGCCAATATGTTTTAGTTTCATCACCTCAAAAGAATAATATAATGTATAATTATTTATCGGGGAGTTTGGATGGAAAAGAAATGAAAAATGTGTTTGCACGCGCTTGAAAGTCATGAAAAATCATTTCAATGTTTTGGACTTTATTAGTGTGGAAATCACTTTGAGCTTTGATTGGATGATTTGATTGAGTCAATTTCTTTTAATTCCATGATTTTGTACACCTAAGGAAGATTTTGAGTTCAATCATTAGAAATATCCAACATTCATCAAGCACATATGGTATGTTTGTATGTATTGATTTTCCTATCGAATTCGTTCACATCCCTTCATTTTCGCTATCACAAACTTCATTTTTTGGTGTTCTTTCATGTTACGATTTATTGTTATATATGCTTTTTAAGAAATTTTTCAAAGATTTCGAAAAGAGAAAGTTTGGTTACCATGTGACATTATCCATTTTCATTTTCTTTGTGTTTTTCCTATTTGAGGACATCATAAAAAGGGAGAGAATGAATTATGTGGGATAATTTTAGTTTGATTTTGTAGTGATTTTCTTGAGCATAAATTGATACTTATTTTTGCTTATCATTATATTTTAAACTATTGCACATCATGGGTATTTTTTCTTGTATCATGTGTGTAGGTACTTAATTGAGGATTATTTTTACACACCCTGATGATGATAAAGAAACTTTGAAGATATTGAATAAGTTGAAGACATGTCATTTAGTATTTCCACCTTTTGTGTTTAATGGGAATATTAAATTGTATGTATCATTTGGGTTGGGTAGCATAATTCGGATATTTTTTCATATGTATGTACCGGCATAGACATATGGGAGATTTGTAAGGACATGATTTTATAAATGTCCGTTTAGTATCTAGTAAATTTTTCTATATATCCTAGATCACTGCAAGTATGTTTGATATCGCTACATTAAGCACGTCTCCACGTTCATCCATGATGACCTCAACTTGGATCCGAAGTTATCACACATCCACTACGTCCATACGTGCGTAGTGTATCAACATTATCCTATCATGCATCTTCAACATTCACTTGTTCCCACTATTCCACTCACAAATATGGTAAAATTATTTAATTGGTGTTTTTAATATGTGCATAAATATTTGGCAACATTTTTAATTTTTTTTTTGAAGTCTTAAATATTTTTATCTCGAAATAAGATTTTTTTCCAAGTGTATAGGAGAATAAGTACAAGTCGTTTAGATCGTTCGAACGATAGAGCATGTTGTTCAAATGAAAACTCATGTCTCGCGAAGTCGGTCTGACGACACCTGGCACCGTTCGAGAGACACCCCATCTCATTCAAATGAGCTACTGCCTCAATTTCATATTAAGCAGTGTTCATTTAACATGTTTTTTCAAGTCTTGGACCTGACGTTTCTGCATTTCTTCTGCATTAAAAACATACTTTTTTTCATGTTTTATACACTTTTTTTATTCACAAACAATTCCCATTCATTTATGTGAATCCTTTAAACCCAAGAAAATTATTCTACTTATCTGAAGTTCTTGTGGAGAAGAAGAACGCTGATTTTTCACTACTAATCTTGGAGTTCTTGTGGACCTCTTGTTGACAATACCGAATCTACACTTGCGGGTATTTCATGTGTCACTGTATTTCATTGTGATCCGTGTAAGTTAAGATTTACAAATCATAGTGAAATAAAAAGGTTTTTCCCCTTTGGGGAGTTTTTCCTCAATTTGTGACTATCGTGAATGTTTGATTTATTTCATTCATCTGTCACAATTATTTGCAAGAGTCCAGACTAAACTGGGCTAAATTAGAATTTAATTAAATAAGTTGGACATCAATTGATGGCGCACTCTCAGCCAATTTGGGAGGAAACCCAATGGATTCCACATCAATTCATCACAAAGAAAGGAGATAAGACCCTACAATAATTACAAAGCAATTATTTAACTTGATTTAAATTAAATTGAGGTTACTCATGTTAATATCATGGTTGGTGTAGAACAAAACCATTTTTTTGCAAGTTTTTTTTACACAAAATGGTTGTTTTGGTGACATTGAAATCATGTGTAGGTTAGATGATTAAGTGATGATATCGTACAAATTAATATTACTGGAATCAGAATCACATAAGAGATTTAGGGTTGAATAGGTTCATTTGGTGATTTTGAAACAAAATCTAGGGTTATGATGGAATTTTCTGCTTATAAACCCAATTCATTAATTTAATTGATGATATTAGATAAATATTTGGTAATTGGATGACTGATTACTATTATAACCGTCTAGGATCCACTCCCTTAGGTTATATACATTTTAATGGGGGTATAGTATCGTATTAAATGGGTTTAGATCAAAATTGTACAAAAAGGTTCGTTGAATAGGGGTAGCAAACCGGTTCACATGTCCAGCCAAAGCAGTTCAGATTTCTAGGCAAACCGGTACACAATATAGCCGAACCGGTTCATATTTCTAGCAGGTTCGAGAATGTTTTATTAATTAATGGGTTATTTTTCAGAGGGTTGAAATGAAAGTAATAAACCTGTAAGAATAAGAGATGATTATTAGGGTGATTTAGAAAGATTTAAAATTACCTAGGGAATAGTTGGTAATTATAGTTGGATTAGAGATGATTCGAGAAATAATTGGTGAGTAATTTTTAAATAGGTAATTAAGTGGGGTGAATTCATAAATATTTGATGTACGGGCTGGTTGGGTTAATCCACGTGTCTTAGCAAAGTGGTGCTACGTAATAAACTTAATTAGGATATATGATGGACCAGTGGGGTAGGTCCGGACATTTTAGCGGGGTGACACTACTTTACATCTTTAATTTAGGAGAACTAAAATAAATTAAGAGTCGGGAATAGACTCAGGATAGGTAGGCTAGTGCTTAAGATGGTGGGCATGGATTAGCCATATATATATATATATATATATATATATATATATATATATATAGAGAGAGAGAGAGAGAGAGAGAGAGAGAGAGCGTGTATATAAGAATAAGAATAATATCTATGTGCATGATATTTATGTGAAACATACCCATCCTAGCAGATATTCTATCGAGGGTTTGCATGTGGTTGGAGGTCACTCAGGCAAACCTCTATAGAGGTAGTACCATTCCCTTGTGTCATAGGTGTTGTGTATGCCCTTATGATGTAAGGTTGGAGTACCATGTAATAATGTGGTATTATTATGACCACAGACTCAAGGTGACGACCGCCTCGAATATTCATTTGTGATTTTTGGTTTCAGTTGTGAGATTTCGACCCAGCTGGATAGATTTTAGAGGACATTCCCTAAGCATGATAGCATGCTAGTGAGTTTGCATCCAAAATGTAGAGGACATTCGTTAATGCGTTTAAATATACAATGAGTGACATATACTTGTACTTATTGTGGTATGGAATATACGTATTTATGTGAAGCAAATTATATAAAGACATAAGACATTAAGTGCTAATAATGATTTGATAATTAGTGAAAGTTATCGAAAATGAATTAGGTGATATTAATATGTGAACATTGAATTAATAACTAGTGAAAGTTATTTGAAATCAACTAACTTAATTATAATTGAGAGTTATAATGGTTAAGCGGATATGAGATCTAATTATATAAAATATGCATAACACAAGGTAGTGTATGAACCTATGGTCATATGGAGGTTAGTTAGGTGGGGTAGAATAACTCGGAGAGTTAAGAGCATACGTTAGGTGCACACTATAGTTGAGAGGTGAGGGTATCTCATGTGAGTGCAACACCATCTTAAATATGGAAAGTTTTATTGCATATTTATTTACTGCATCTTAATTACATGCAAATGTTTTTAAAAGGCTTTGGGCTCAAACACGTATTAAATCTATTTTCCAAAATGTTTTCGGTGTTTATCCACAGGGATGCCATGGATGACTATTCTTTTCAGGGACACGAAGTTGCTTTTGATGTGGAGACTTTGAGTTTATTGAGTAGTAACTTCACTTATTGCATTATAGATTAGATTCTCTATTCCGGTATTGGTTAGGAATGTTACCCCCTTTCATTCAAACTTATGTATTTCATCATCTTAGTCATACTAATTGGATGTGTTGGATTTTTACCCAATTGTTTTTCAGGGACTATTTCTATTTATCCCTGCTTTACATTTTATATCGTGGTTTCATTTATATTTATTACCATGTATAGGATTATTTCCATTCGATTAATATTTTTGTATGTTAATGAATGATGGAATATAGCACCGGCTTATTAAATAATAAGTGGTTAGTAATTTAAAATGTTTTCAACAGTAATGCTAAGAACGGATAAAATGAGACTCTTGTTTTATCTTAGTAAAGGAATAATCAACCGTGATTGAAATAGGCGAGGAGTCACAGATGGTATCAAAGCATCAGGTTCTAGTGTCCTATAGGAACTATGCGGACTTATTATATTTTCAGCCTTATTTTTCTTTAATAATGAGCCCTATACTTAGGACTATCGATTTGTAATGAGACTTACGTTCTCCTGCTATTGAGTGTTGTTGATGAGAATCTTTTACGAGTTCGGCAGGGCTTTTTATATCAAAAATTATTTGACGACTAACAAGGGATGTTAGGAGGACTACAGGAGGAGAGGGTCAGCCGATGCCACAGAGTATTCTAGGAACGGTAATCGCGGTAGAAGTCACCACCATTATTATTCAGGTGGTTGATGTTTGCATAACCACTAGGCTGCAATAGTTTCCATAAGTACCTTTGTAGCTAACTGACATACCCCAACCCAGTTACTTATAATTAAGTCTGAAAGTCAAAGTGAGTCAAACCATAATTCATTTAACCAAACCATAAACACGAGTTTTAAATTTTAGAGTCATCATTGTAAAACAATATAACTGAAAGCCTTTTTACAACATCAGAGTAGTCATGTCCATAAAAACTTTCTTTAAGGATAAGATAACTTAATTACATCATTTACATTTACACAAAATCATTGTTTCCCATTCCTGGCTAACCCAACCCGACCTCCTAGATTTGGCAGTGATATCGCGTTACCTGAAAAATGTGAATATATGAACCGTGAGCAAAATAGCCCAGTGAATGCATCACTACTATACTACGACATGAATTTAAATGCAATAAATCATTTCTATATAATTATGTATTAACTTATCCGGCTCATTCATAATGAATGACCAACTTTTCCGAATCATGATTCACATATCCTGTCTAAATAGACAATTCTCCCCCATTCCTGGTCAAGGAGTAACCCCTTGTCATTAATAGATAAATCTGTCCCATTCAGGGTAGGGGAGTAACCTCCCATTTCGGTAAACCGAAATGAAAAATTTCATATTCATTATATTCTGATCATATCAACAACACGATACAAATATCTCTTTCTAGTGAGTACACTCACCTTGGTTGACAACTATGTATTCAGGTTTCCTTCTGGTGGAGCTGAACTGGGTTGATTAGACCTTACACGTGTCAATACAACTAAATCAGTACTGAACCTCAATCATAAATATTATCCAAACATAATTATGTAACTTTCCATGACTATACATCAACAATATAATACCAATTAAGTCACATTCCATAAAACATAAGTAAAGGCAAAACAATGATATACATGTTGATAAAGTTATGGACATTCAACCGTAGGAAATACCTTATAAGTAATTAATAACCAAAGTCAAGCAAACATGAAATTATACTTCTCAATGTATATACACATGAACATTGTACTCAAAGTACCCTTTGTAAGGACGAAATACAAACATTCATTCAAGGGGTATCCACTATGGACTGAAATTATTGTCCTACATATTTAACCATCCTATATTCCTAAATTGTACAGATACAGGGGTCTAACCTTATCAATATGAAAACATATATGAATATAATTTCCAGTACAAGTGATGGTGTAATTTTTCAAGCTTCCTAGAGCAAGTTATGACTATTTCTTTACAACACAAGAAATCTGCCCTACAATCTCCTCTATTGTTGCTTCAAATTCCAAGAATTTTCATAATTTTTCTCCAGCATAACATTCCATGATTTTCAACCCATTTTTAGTACACATACATAATAGTGCAGAATCAAAGTTTCATAATTGTTTGACTTCATTTGCTATCTCAAAAGCTTGACTAAACTCATGGCATACTGAAATGAAGTATACAAACACAAACTATGTACTAACTTGAGATCATCATTACCGCCTAACCACAAGGAGATAAATTCTAAATTTCCGATAGGATATGAATATATGAGTCTACTTTCATGTCCAATTAGAATTTCTCAATTCCAGTAATCACACAAAGAGATATGAAGATTTGAATACAAGGGGTTTCAATACAAAGCAATATGACATATAAACACCACTCATCTCACATATGAACCAATACAAGTTATCACAAAGGATGATGAGGTTTTAATCAATAATTCAAGATTTATATACTTTGAAATAAGTATTATACAAGATTACAAAAATATTAACACATACTTTTACCTTGGAAATACCTTAAGGACTTTGTTGGAAATTTTTCATAGGTTTTCCTTGTAATCTTCCTTCCTTAACTTCTACTTTCTCTTTTTTTAAGCTTAAATCTCTCAAAACTGAACCTAGGGTTATATTTTCTGAACAAATAAGTTAAAGGGAGAGTTTTAAGTCGGCCAAGGCTGCCTCCCAAGCCAACCAATCAAATTAAACCATTTGGTTTAATAAAAGACAAATTACCACTTAAAGGGAATGGACATATTTGCCCCTTGTTCGTAAATTCAGTATAAATCTTTACTTGGGCATCCATTTGATGATCCGTTTGTTGTGTTACAACCCTAACTCACATGTCTACAACTATCTAGTTTTTACCTCAAGTCATTTATAATGTTATAAAGGTCAAAACTAGTCTCTACCATGACCATTTCTACCGAAAACAACAAAATTTTGTGTTTGTAAATAATTCGACCTTTCATGATTTATGAAAGTAGGATTATAATAAACATAATCACTTAACATTAGATATACTAATAGCACATTATTCATATCACATAAGATAAGTGTGATTTAAATATAATTTATCATAATTATATTCGGGTTGTCACAACTCACCCCCCTTAGAAAATTTCGTCCCCGAAATTTAATATAAAGGTCACTTACCAAAGAAATGGGGTTACTGTTTCCTCATGCTATCCTCCATTTCCCAAGTTGCTTATTTAACTCCATGGCTTATACACATAACTTTAACTAAGGGAATAACTTTATTTCTCAATACTTGCTCCTTACGATCAATAATTTCCATTGGTTCCTCGATGTACGACAAGTCTTCCTTCAGTTCAATTGGTTGTGTTTTCAACTGATGCGATGGATCTGCCAAATACTTACGAAGCATCTATACGTGAAAAACATAATGTAAATGAGACAACTCTAAAGGTAATTCTAATCTATATGCCAGTGCCCCAATTCTTTCTAACACTTCATATGGTCCAATGTATCTTGGACTTAGTTTCCCCTTTTTCCCAAATCTCATAACGCCTTTCCATGGTGAAATACGTAGGAATACAAAATCCCCCTTTTGAAATTCCAATGGATGCTTCCTCTTATCTGCATAGAATTTCTGCCTGCTTTGCGCTATCTTTATCCGTTATCGAATCATTTTGATATTTTCAGTTGTCATAAACTATCAATTGAGGACCCAAAATTTTCCTTTCACCTACTTCATTCCAACACAAGGGCATTCTACATCTCCTCCCATAAAAAGCTTCATAAGGAGCCATACCAATAGTCGACTGATAACTATTATTATATGAAAATTCCATCAATGGCAAATGACCATCCCAACTACCTTTGAAGTTAAATACACAGGCTCATAACATGTCTTATAATATTTGAATTGTCCTTTCTGATTGCCCATCAGTTTGTGGATGAAACACAGTGCTGAACTTCAAACTTGTGCCCGTGGAATTCTGAAGACGAGGCCAAAACTTAGAAGTGAACATTGGATCTCTATCTGATACAATTGACACTGGTGCCCTATGTAAACAAATAATCTCATCAATGTACATACGTGCATACTTGTCAACAGTGTAGGCGGTCTTAACTAGAAGAAAATAAGTTGACTTCGTCAATCGATCTACAATCACCCAAATAGAATCATGCCCCTTTGGTGACCGGGGTAACCCTGTAACAAAGTCCATCGTTATATGCTCCCACTTCCATTCTAGAATATGCAATGATTGTAATAATCCCGCTGGCTTCTGATGCTCCGCCTTTACTTGCTGGCATACTAAACATTTAGCTACGAACTCTGCAATCTCACGTTTCGTATTGTTCAACCAGTAATACTCTTTTAAATGTAACAACCCGCGTAATTTTTGGGCTATTGTAATTAATTTTTGAAAAATGGAGGAAAATAAAGTTTTTGATAAAATTATTTGTATTGCTCAAATATGTTGGATATTATTTTTAAAGGCGAGAATTTCAAACGGTTTCAAAAACGGAGTTAAAACGGATTTTAAAATGATTTTAAAATGTTTTTAACTCTTGGAGTTGTTTTGACCTCCAACTCTTCATTTATTTTCCTTATTTAAAGGAGTCTTTTGGATTCCAACTTTTCATTTCTTTGAATTATAAAAGGAAGTCATGGGCAAGACTTTTAACATACTTTTGGCACAAATTTTGGCAGCAAATATATTTTATATTCCTTTTCTTTTTATATACACATTGGCCCTTGAGATTTGTGAGTTCCAACCTTATATTAGAGGTGTTCTTGGGGCTATTTTATTGGAGGTTCTTGGAGGAGATTTTGTAGATCTTTTGTATTGATCTTGAGGATGTGATCATTGGTTTCTCATCATGGTTTGAGGTATCGGGTTTTACACAATATGCTCCTTAAATCTCGCGAGTGTCATTCTCTTTGAATTCTTGTTTAATTGAACTCATATTTGAATTGATAAATTCATTGAAATCTGGAAAATAATTGTTGAAATTATTTTGATTCATGTGGTATCATTATATTGTTGATGAGTATGTTGTCATGAGATTTTAATATGGCACGGATGTTGGGCACCCGCCAAAATTCCTGTTTCCCGGGCTATGGCTTGATAAAGCATATACGGATGTGGTGAGGCCTGGTGACCCGGTTAAAGTGTTGTTGAGAAATTATATTGATAAATGCTTTGAGATTTGCATTTTGAATTGAATATTTGTACTCGTGTTGTTACACTTTGTTCATCATTAATATAATTGTTGAGCATCTTTCTTGTCGTATTGTGTACTTCCCCATATTTTCTTTTAGTGGAAGGTTAGCGCGGATTTTGGGGCGCTATGGAGATTGATTTTAGCGAGGATTGTTTGGGAAAGATTTGTATTATTTTGATGTATAGAGCATTGGATATTTGTATTTTATTTTCGAGTTAGTTGTTTTAATTTTAATTCGAGAGACTTGTTGTAATTAAAGAGATTGAGATTAGTGGATTTATATTATTGTGGGTTTATTTAGATCCTCTATACCTTGTCACTTGTGGATTTGGATTTATTTTATCGCATTAGCACTCCGTTCGCTCTCCCCGGGCGGGCGGGGTGTTACATTAAATCTCTGTACATTTTGGTACCTCCCGGATGCATAGAGTAAATAGAACTATGTGCCTCTTATAATATATCTTTATTTAAGGGTGGATCATTCGATACAAAAATCCTATTTTTATAAGACAACGATTCATCATTCTTAATTTCAAAGTCACTCTCTTTACCATCTAGAACATCTTGCCTCTTCTTCTCAAGGAATGGATCACGGTCTGCAAATTTCGTATGCGTTCGGCCAATAAAGGTCTCACTGTGACATGTGCTAATAATCCTCCACTTTTTGAAAACATCAATTCAATCCCCATCGATGCCAAGTCAATAATATTTCCAACACGGGCACACCGTATGCAACCAAGAATCCCTGATGATTTTTGACTCAAAGCATCTGCTACTACATTGGCCTTGCCAGGATGATGATGAATGGTACAGTCATAGTCTTTAATCAACTCTATCCAGCGCCTCTATCTCAAATTCAGTTATTTTTGTGTAAACAAGTATTTCAAACTTTGATGATCTGTAAATATCTCACAAGTTTATCCATACGAGTAATGTCTCCACAACTTTAAAGCAAAAACAATGGATGCTAGCTCCAAATCGTGTGTAGGGTAATTTCGTTCATGCGTCTTTAATTGTCTGGAAGCATATGCTATTACCTTCCCATTTTGCATAAGAACACATCCTAACACTTGAAATGAAGCATCTGTATAGATCACAAAAGACTCATTCCCACATGGAATAGTAAGTATAGGGGCTGAAACCAACCGATTCTTTAATTCTTTAAAACTCCTCTCGCATTCTTCATCCCATACAAACTTCACTTCCTTACGAGTCAACTTTGTCAATGGTAATGATATTGATGAAAACCCTTTAATAAATCTGCGATAGTAGCCTGCCAATCCTAGGAAACTCCTAATTTCTATCAGATTCTTAGGACTCTCCCATTCAACGATTGCTTCCACCTTTTTTGGATCAACATATATCCCATTTCCCGAGACAACATGCCCTAAAAACATAATTTCATTCAACCAAAACTCACACTTGCTAAGTTTAGCAAATAATTTCTTCTCTTTCAAAATCTGCAATACAAGTCTGAAATGTTTCTCATGTTCCTCCATGCTACGCGAATAAATCAACACATCGTCTTTGAATACAATGACGAATGAATCAATTAAAGGGTGGAATACCCGGTTCATCAAATCCATAAAAACTACTGGAGCATTAGTTAATCCAAATGGCATCACCAAAAACTCATAGTGCCCATATCGAGTCCGAAAAGCTATTTTAGAAATATCAATATCCTTCACTTTCAGTTGGTGGTAACTCGATCTCAAATCAATCTTCGAAAATACAGTGGCCCCCTGTAATTGGTCAAACAAGTCATCGATACGAGGTAGAGGGTACTTATTTCTAATGGTCACCTTATTCAACTACTGATAATCAATACATAATCACATTGTCCCATCTTTCTTTTTCACAAATAACAATGGGGCTTCCCATGGCGAAACACTAGGCCGAATGAAACCTCTGCTTATCAGATCTTGTAATTGCACTTTTAATTCTTTTAACTCCGCTGGTGCCATTCAATATGAAGCAAGAGAAATTGGACCAGTACCTGGAATTAATTACAATACAAAACTCTACTTCCCTATCGGGTGGCAATCCTGGCAATTCCTTTTGGAAGACATCAGAAAACTCTCTAACCACGGGTATATCTTGAATTTTAACTGTCTCTTTATTAGTATCAACAACATAAGCTAAATACCTTGTACAACCTTTACTCAATAACTTTCTGCTCTTAATTGCTGAGATAAGACAATTAGGGACAACATTCCTTTCTCCTATAAACTGGAACTCGGGTTCACCAGGCAAATGAAATGTAACTTCTTTACGAAAACAATCAATGGAAGCATGATATGATGATAACCAATCCATCCCCAATATAATATCAAAATATCGAATGGCCAACGGTATCAAATCAACATAGAAATCTCGTTCCCCTATTCGTAAGATACAATCTTTATAAACATGCTCAACCAGAATAACACTTTTCGTTGGGGTAGAAATATATAATGCACAATTGAGAAATGAACATGGTTTACCCAAATATGAAACAATATGTAATGCCACAAATGAATGTGTAGATCCATGATCAATGAGTGCATATAAATCTTTGTTTATAATAGAAAGTTTACCTGTAACCACTTCAGGTGTAGCATGGGCATCTTGCAATGTCATCGTAAACACTCTTCTTCCTGCCTTCGATCCACTTGCTTGTCTTGTACCTCTTCCCCTGGTGGCACTGCCTGGAGAGGATCCTTTATGAGGCTCCACACTACTGACTGAAACTGCTCTTGATAACATTAGACAATTCTTTCTCAGATGGCCCTTCTGATGACAGTTGAAACATTCTATATTCAGTAGCTTTGGGAAATTTCTCTTTACATGACCCGATATCCCACAAAAGAAATAAACATTCGGATCTCCTTGTGCTGAAACTCCTGAACCTCTTCCACCACTAGCTTCACCCCTTTGTAAACTACTTCCACCTCTACCCTATTGGAATTTCTATCCTCCAAACCTTGACTATTCAGTATCGCTACCCTTTTTATAGTTTGGTGCGAATCTACTTCTCTTTACACCTCATTCTCGATTCCCTCTAGCTTCATTCACATCCCTTTCTACTAGCATGGCTTTGTTCACCAAGGCTAAATAGTTAAAAGTCTCTAAAGCCGATAATCGAGATTTAATGACTAACTCAAGCCCATCAAGAAATCGGCTGCACATATCTTCCTCATTCTGTATAAACCTCGAAGAAAATCGAGATAATGCTGTAAGTTTAGCTTCGTATTCTCTAACTGTCATACTCCCCTGATTCAACATGAAATATTTCTTCTCCTTCTATTTTCGATACATTGGGGGAAAATACTTATCATACAGAGCTTTGACAAAACAATCCCATGAGATCACATTCCCACCTTCTGGAGTAATCAACAAATGTTTTGTGGCATCCCACCAATATTTAGCTTCTCCTTTCAGCATATACGTCGCCAAGGTCACTCATTGATTTTCAGGCATCCTCATCACCCCAAAGATAAGTTCAATCTCTTTAACCCAGACTTCTACCTCTGCGGGATCAACTGCTCCTTCGAATGATGGTGGGTTCATCTTAATAAATTTCTCATATGAAGTACTTCTTCCTTCCCAGTGTATCACCTCCTCAGCCCTAGCTAAGGCTTGTGCCTCCAGTTTCCTGGTCTGTTGTTCTTCCATCTGAGCCACAAATCTAGCTTGCTGCTTTTCCATTAGCGTCATAGCACGTGCCATTTTTTACATATCTGTCAGTTGTGCTAGCTCGGATTCCACATTTATCTGAATAGGTTGCTCAACCTCCGCTTCTGATGGAATATTTGAAGCCCCATCTTCTATTCTCACATTTACATTCCCTCGTTCCATTCTCTTATATCTGAAATGAATCAAAGATATAATAACATGCAAATATACATATCTTTCCTAACATAATTGTTAGTATCAAATAAAATATATTTCTCACATTCACTGCCAAATATAGACTCTTCTCACTCCAGAACCTCTAAAAATATAGGCTCTGATACCAAAAGCTGACACACCCCAACCCAGTTACTTATAATTAAGTCTGAAAGTCAAAGTGAGTCAAACCAAAATTAATTTAACCAAACCATAAACACGAGTTTTAAATTTTAGAGTCATCATTGTAAAACCATATAACTAAAAGCCTTTTTACAACATCAAAGTAGTCATGTCCATAAAAACTTTCTTGAAGGATAAGATAACTTAATTACATCATTTACATTTACACAAAATCATTATTTCTCCCATTCCTGGCTAACCTAACCCGACCTCCTAGATTTGGCAGTGACATCGCGTTACCTAAAAAACGTGAACATAGGAACCGTGAGCAAAATAGCCCAGTGAATGCATCACTACTATACTACTGCATGAATTTAAATGCAATAAATCATGTCCATATAATTATTTATTAACTTATCCGGCTCATTCATAATGAATGACCAACTTTTCCTAATCATGATTCACATATCCTGTCTAAATAGAAAATTCTCCCCCATTCCTGGTCGAGGAGTTGCCCCTGGTCATTAATAGACAAATCTCCCCCATTTCGGGTCAGGGATTAACCTCTCATTTCGGTAAACCAAAATTAACAATTTCATATTCATTATATTCTGATCATATCAACAACACGATACAAATATCTCTTTCCAGTGAGTACACTCACCTTGGTTGAGAACTATGTATTCAGGTTTCCTTCTGGTGGAGCTAAACTGGGTTGATTAGACCTTACACATGTCAATCCAACTAAATCAGTACTGAACCTCAATCATAAATATTATCCTAACATAATTATGTAACTTTCCATGACTATACATCAACAATATAATACCAATTAAGTCATATTCCATAAAACATAAGTAAAGTCAAAACAATGATATACATGTTGATAAAGTTACGGACATTCAACCGTAGGAAATACCTTATAAGTAATTAATAACCAAAGTCAAGCAAACATGAAATTATACAACACAAGAAATCTTTCTTTACAACACAAGAAATCTTTCTTTACAACACAAGAAATCTTCCCTACAAGCTCCTATTGTTCCTTCAAATTCCAAGAATTTTCATAATTTTTCTCCGACATAATATTCTATGATTTTCAACCCATTTTCAGTACACATACTGAATAGTGCAGAATCAAAGTTTCATAATTGTTTGACTTTATTTGCTATCTCAAAAGCTTGACTAAACTCATGGCGTACTGAAATGAAGTATACAAACAAAACTATTTACTAACTTGAAATCATCATTACGGCCTAACCACAAGGAGATAAATTCTACTTTTTGGATATGATATGAATATAGGAGTCTACGTTCATGTACAATTGGAATTTCTCAATTCCAATAATCACACATAGAGATATGCAGATTTGAATACAAGGGGTTTCAATACAAAGCAATATGACATATAAACACCACTTATCTCACATATGAACCAATACATGTTATCACAAAGGATGATGAGGTTTTAATCAATAATTAACGATTTATATACTTTGAAATAAGTATAATACAAGATTACAACAATATTAACACATAATTTTACCTTGGAAATACCTTAAGGACTTTGTTGGAAATTTTTCCTAGCTTTTCCTTGTAATCTTTCTTCCTTAACTTCTACTTTCTCTTTCCTTAAGCTTAAATCTCTCAAAACTGAACCTAGGGTTATATTTGATGAAAAAATAAGCTAAAGGGAGAGTTTTAAGTCGGCCAAGGTTGCCTCCAAAGACAACCAATCAAATTAAACCATTTGGTTTAATAAAAGACAAATTACCACTTAAAGAGAATGGACAGATTTGCCCCTTGTTCGTAAATTTAGTATAACTCTTTACTCGGGCATCCATTTGATGATCCGTTTATTGTCTTACAACACTAACTCACATGTATAGAACTATATAGTTTTCACCTCAAGTCATTTATAATGTTATAAAGGTCAAAACTAGTCTCTAACAGGAACATTTCTACCGAAAACAACAAAATTTTGTGTTTGTAAATAATTTGACCTTTCATGATTTATGAAAGTAGGATTATAATAAACATAATCACTTAACATTAGATATACTAATAGCACATTATTCATAACACATAAGATAAGTGTGATTTAAATATAATTTATCATAATTATATTCGGGTTGTCACACTAACAGTGCCACAAATTGAAACCCGCCTAGTGCATTCATCAAAGGAGAGAGTCAGAGGGACATTTTAGAAGGGTCATCCTTAAGAGTTTGGGGAAAGTGTGTAAAAGTGTTTGTCCAATGAAGGGAGAACAACCTAAGGAAATTGTGTATGGTGGAGTGCATTGACATTCATGATTTAAATTTTTAGAAATAGTTTTAGCTAATTGGAGCAGTGTTGCCATGGTGGGAGTCAATCACCATATTTAAGGAAATGGATAATGTATGAATAGAGAAATTTTGGGTGCAATTTGACCGTAAGTCCTTTCATCTATTGTTCAAATGGAGATACAAAGGATATTTCTGAACTTATCAGGGAAGGGACGGACAAGAGCCAATTGTGATGAAGAATTTACTCATTTAAGCGAAATTCATACTCGATGAGGTAGGTAGGGATCAAAAAAGAGTTCTTAAGTGTGATGATGGACTCATGGGGAGAACTCGACAACACTTATGGGACATATATCTTTCATGATTTATGCATATGGATTCAATGTCGTACTTTTTACAATATTAATATCAATGCTTCCATATGAAGGGATCCAAGAGAGTTGGAAAATCTATCTAGGAAAGGAAAGACTAAATTTAACGATTTTGGTATAGTATCACGGTATGAAACCCAATAGGGGGCCTATTATAGTGGTTCAGATAAAAGGAATTCCTGCCAAGTTACAGTGGATGCATTAGGGACCATCGAGTCTAGCAGTGTGCTCCACACGTCCAACAAAGATAAAGGAACAATTAGATTAGCAATCGGGGCCAAGACTACTAGCTCCGAGTGATGGACAATCCTAACATGGCCAGTGGGGACAAAGTCGAGGGATGACATAGAGAGGTGTCTTATCTGTGGAGAGTAGGGCCATATGTGTTGAACTAGTCCGTATCGATTTAGGGGATAGGAGCGGGATGCCCAACAGGTGAAATAATTATAGAAGTTTTGGGTTCGGTTTGGATGAGATTATTATGCCTAGAATCCATTTGAATCACCAGTGCTACTGGACATTGAAAATATGTGTTTTATCCTCAGGTAAATGGGGTAAGCTCTATGTGACATGGGTGAGTCACAATATTTTGTTATCACTAGATTCACGCATGAGATATGATTGGTGGGTGTATCATTAGTGTTACTATTGTGTGTATATATTTACTATTGGGTAGCGCTTCTCTCCTTGGTTCCATTTATAGGTAAGTGGGTGTGATCATTGAGAGGATATGTTGTAGTTGATTTACTCATTTTAGGGATTTGGTATGCCAGTATGATGTCATCCCGGGTATGTACTCGTTAGCTATGGCTGGAGCGATGGTGATCAGTTACAACACAGCTATTGTGTTCATTGTTCTAAAGAAGTATGTGTTATTTTGGGATGTCGCACCTGTAAGAGGTACGATCTTGCATCTATATTATATTGTGGAGGAGACTTCATATAGTATAGGAATCTAGTTACATTTTATCTCGTTGGTTAGGGACTTTAATGATTTGATTCAAGGTATATCGGGTTTCCTATCGAGAAAAGAGATTTAACTAGTTATTGATTTAGCATTGGGAACATAGTGATAGTGCAAGCACAATGTTATATGACTCCTTTAGAGATGTGGGAGTTTATGATTATATTTATATGATGGAGACACGATTTAGAGTGTCTCGATTATATATATGGGCCTATAGAACTCGATGATCGACAATTCTTGGTGATAGTGCATCGGGGGAGTTCCTCATTTGAGTTTCATTTGTGGGATGTTCTAGGCATGAGCTATAATAAGCATTGAGAGTGGGGAGACGTTATTGTATGATAGGGTATCAGTTTTGAATGTTACTCATTAAATGTGTGGAGAAAACACTTTGAGGTGAGAGATGTTATATAATATAAGGCCTATGGATCCAATAGTCTTATCTATAAAGAACTTGGAACTCTTGTACAACTAGTCAATAGGCGAGGCAATCTCAAGGAGAAATAAGTCACGATTAGTGGGGAAAATGATTACAACCTTACTGTATCGACACGTCGAGAGTGAGGACCGAGCTTGAGATAAGTATGTCACGTATGTGACGTTAGTGGTGGTTGTGCAGATGTGCACGTGATATAAGGTGTATGGGCACCCTGATTAGCTTGACTTTGAATATCGTTCAAGATAAGGCGACATGGTTATAGATGTGATGAATGTATGCCTATGGGGAAGTTAGAGACATAAGTTGAATGGTATTATGGGATGAACTTCATTTGAGAAAAGGATATAGTTCGATTATGTTCATATCAAGGAGAACTATCACAACCGAGGTGGGTTGAACGAATGTGGAGACACATGTAAAAGATATATCTTGACAAGAGATGATCCAATGGTTTGAGGGAATTAGATAGGAGTCTTACTCAATCGAATGGTGAGGGTGGCTTGCTCATTAATGGAATTTTGATTTTGACAAAAAAAAATATCAAGAAGTGCACAATTTAAAACAGATACACGGGCTATAGTCTTCATATGCCCCAGAAAAAATGGGAGTAAGATGTTCCATGTGATGTGAAATGTTGAGAATGTGTATCGGTGCTGAGTGAGACATGGTGAAGTTGTCTCCAGGTGCACCACTTATAAATGGGAAAAGGTTTGTCCATGGAAATCTACTAGAATATTGTATGCAATTAGTAATTCCAGTGACTAATAGAGTTCGTTATTGGGTTACCAACATCGCGGGAAGGTAAAAATTTCCTTCGGGTTTGTGGAAGGGAGTGACCCAAATGAAGTAGCTATTTCTAATTTAGGAGTTACACTATTTTATAGTGTGCCCAACATTTCATTGAAAAGAGGAAATGAATTGGGACAAAGTTTTGCCCAATGTTGTTGTGAATCAGGATTAAACCATTGAGTCCCACCTCTGATAGGGAGTGTCAGTAGGCGATGGGTACGGAGTTGCGTTTTGATCTACACGTGTTACCCATAGGTCGATGGATAGATGGGAGAGGTTACTAAAATGCTATAGAGTGCGAAGAATTAGTATTATGAATTTTAAGGTAATTGGAGGTAGTAATTACCACTGGTAGAGTTGTATGTGATGACTTATAGAAGATTATTATTTATGGGGAACCTTCTAAGTCTTTATACGAAGATCTTCTCATCAACCCTTTTGTTAGTTAGAGATGGGTATTAATAAGTGTCAGGAGCCCGACGTGATTCAGGGTGAGTCGATAAGGATTGAGTTAGTCTACGCCATTTTCGTATAGTTCACGAACGTAGTGAGAGTATGTTACCATGAACTGAAGTTTTGATGTTTGACATGAGTTGTCAGGGGTTGTTTTGGGTGCCTTCCACGTAGGTAGTTACATGTTTTGGAAACAAAGAGAAATTGACACTTGTGGAAGTGGGGGGCCTTTCTAACATTGACATGCTATAGCTAGTGGAGTGTAGGCTTGTCTTTTGAGTGTTGCTAGAGGATTCACGATAGTTTTATGTGTCATTATACAAGCAATATCTTTACCATAAATAAAAAATTACTATGTAAGAGTTTGAATGGACTTGTCGCAAATCTTGGGTTGTAGTGAGTATACTTTCAGTCAAAATGGTACCACTACCGTGTGTATGGTGGAAACACCAAAATTTGATCACGAGCTGATTTTGAACACGTTAGGATGGATTGCGTGAAAGAATCCAAAGTTTTTAGTACTGGGCATATCCAAATTTTGAGGACGAAATTCGTTTGCAAGGGGGAAGTATGTAACACCCTGTATTTTTGAATAATCATGGATTTAATTATTTATGGTACTCGTAAATTACACGTGTGCAGTCATTTAATTAAAAATAAATAACGCGTATTTAAAACCTATTAATTTGGTGAGATTAAGACTAATATTTACGTGGTAAATTTACTAAGTGTGTTTATCGCAAATAAAACACTGTGAGTTGTTAGTACATCGTAGTGAGTGAGAACGATGAAATTTTTTATTGTATCTCAATCGGGGCTTATGAATGGTTTATTTTAACGTTGAGATAGAAAAATTATATATAGTGACTCGATTGGAAATTTTGAGTTCATGTTTGGTTTCGAATGAGACGAGATAGGTAGATTTGAGTGTCCGGGAGTATAAATTAGGTTTTGTTTTTTTATAGACTAGCCCGAACTCATGTAGGGGTATTTGGATCATTTTAAAATAGCCTAATAACCTAATTTTGGGATTAGTGGATTAAAATATAAATGCTAAGCGACTGAGGCAGCCCTACCATTAGTTACAAACCCTAAAAAAGAATGAAGAGAGGAGAAAATACTGAGAAGGTTAGATGGGCTAATTTGGGAGGAAACTCAATGGATTATACAATCAAATCATCACAAACAAAGGAGATCAGAATCTATTATCATTCCAAGGAAATTAATTCACTTGCTTTAAATTAAATTGAGGTGACTAATGTTCATATCAGGGTCGGTGTAGAACAAAACCATTTTTAGGAAGGTTTTTTTACATAAAAATGGGTTTTTTATGAAATTTAAATCATGTGTGGGTTAGATGACTAATTGATTATATATTGCCAATTAATATTGATAAAGCAATAATAATATTAGAGATTTAGAGGTTGGATATGTTTTTTCTGGGATTTTGAAACAAAATCTGGGGTTGTGATGGAATGTTCTTCTTATAAACCCAATTAATTAATTTAACTGATGATATTAGATATATTTGGTATTTGGATGATTGTTTACTATTAGTACCATCTAGGATCTTTTTGTAACACCCCGTATTTTTGTGTATTTAATATTTAAAAAATTTCGAAATTTTAAATTACTTGTGTGTTGAAATTTTAAGTGAATTAATTATGGCAATATATATATTTAAATATTAATCGGGAAGTGAATGGTTAATGATTAGGGAAATTTATTTAATAAGTGAATAGTAATAAATTAATTACGTCATTTCGGGTATTAATGACGGGGTATGCACTTATCCCAGCCGGGAGTCGGTATAGACTAAATTGGGTGTGAGATAATGATTTTTATAAATTAATTCGGATACCAATTCTGAGTGTGCGGTTGTATCCGTAGGGGTCGAGATAGTCAGAAAAGAGTACCCGGGGGTAGTAATTGGGTCTCGGGGCATTTTTGGGCATAGTCGGGCCCACACGGGGTGATTTGGGCTATTTTAATTAAGACCATTAGGCTAAAAACGGGATTAAGGGGTTTTAACCTAATTAGGAGATGAAGGAATGGCAGCCAACATAACTCTAAAGCTGGGGTTTGGGAGGGGATTTGGGAAAAAGGAAATCAAGAGCGAATTGGAGGTTATTGGAGCCAAGTTAAGGGACATCAACAACGGATCAAACCCTACGAGTAATTCCAGGCAAGTGGTTAACTGTTTTTACTCCTAAATTGTGATATCCAATTCATATTTTAGTGATGTGTAACTAAAACTCATTTTGGGGATAAATGGGTATGAAAACGGGGTTTTGTTAACGGAACAAATTTAACAGGATTTAAGTGAGAATTAGTTTTGTTTTATAATTCTGAGTATGAATATCTGATTAGAATGTGAAGTCCAGTAGAAATTAGGGACGAAATTGAGATGACTTGATAAAATTTGGATTTTTCATGTATAAACCTGGAAATTTACCCAACTCGGAAAAAGTACAAAATCGTGAGATTTAATTTCAGCTTGATGTTACATAAGGTTCTTTGATCCTATTCCTATGTAGATATAGGGTTGATTGCGCTTGGGTTAGTCCAGGGGAAAGAATGAAAGTTGGAGGTTTTCGTTAATGGTGGAATTGCCTCTCGAAGGAGACGAAGTCAGGGATGATCGATCGATCGACCCAGGGGGTTCGATCGATCGATCGACCCAGGGGGTTCGATCGATCGATCGATGATTCAGAATTCTGGGAAGTTCACCTAGTTTGTATATAAGGGGGAAATTATTTAGAAATTAATTCCCATACATTAATTTGTGATAGATAATTATGAAACACATATTCCTAGTAATTATGGAGAAAATTAATTGGGACTAGGGGAAATTTATGTGGAGCACTTTATGGATGAATTTGATGAATGGTATTATAAAATAGGGAGATACGGATTAAGTGAGTGAGTCCGGGTATATTGGCTAAGAGACGCCAAGGTAGTGAATTAAGTTGTGATATCAACTAATTAATTTGGAGTCGGGATATAGACTCGGGAAATATTTAATTTCGGGCCAAGTGATCGAGTTCGGGGTAGGTTGGTAATTATAGGTAAATATAATTGGGAAATTATGGAGATGAATGTGCGACACATTTTGGGTGAATATCTGGGTATGGTATTATGACATGTAAAATGGACCAACTAAGCGAGTCCGGGTATATTGGTGAAGGGACATCGAGTGTTGAATTAATTATTGAGAGATAGTAATTAGTTTGGAGTCGGAACATAGACTCAGAAAATATTAAGTTACGGGCCAAGTTAGTGAGTCCAGGGATAATAGTTGGGTGACACCAAGTTATTAAATTAATAGGTGTGATAATTAATTTAATTAGAGTCGTTTTGTAGACTCGGGTGGGATTAAATTAATAGGTGTGATAATTAATTTAATTAGAGTCGGGTGATAGACTCGGGAAGGTATTAAATTAATAAGGGTGTTAATTAATTTAATTAGAGTCAGATTGAAGACTCGGGTAGGATTAAATTAAAAAGAGTGAAAATTAATTTAATTAGAGTCGGATTGTAGACTCGGGTAGGATTAAATTAATGGGTGTGATAATTAATTTAATCAAAGTTGGATTGTAGACTCGTGAAGGGTATTTATTAATTAATGTGATAATTAATTATATTAGAGTCAGACCACAAACTCAGTTTAGTATGAATTAATTAATGTGTAAATTAATTATATTAGAGTCGGACCACAGACTCGAATTTGGGTTAATTAATTAATGTGATAATTAATTATATTAGAGTCGGATTGTAGACTCGGGCAAAGTATTATATAAATTGAAGTGTGAGTTAAAAATATTAGAGTCGCACCATAGACTCGAGAAGACGATAAATTATTAAGTGAGAAAATTAATTGTGTTGAGTCGGGCCACAGACTCCGGAAATTACAGGCAGTGTACGGGATTTTGAGTACACGGTAAGGCCGGGATTTATATTATATATATACGGTACAATGATAGTATATATATACGTGTTTATATTGTGTGTGATTTAAAATAACAGTGACTAGATATTTATTCAATTTATATACTCTAATGCTATAAAGGGAGGTTGTGCGATGTGGGTGAATCCCCTAGCTTGATGATTAGGGCGAGTATATCCCCAGGTCATTGCGTCCGGTATATATGGGTGAGGGATTATCTCACTTTCAGGGAAGGAATATGACCGCCTCCACTACGTTTATATTTTGGTCCAAGTTGGTGAGCAATTCCAACTTGGGGGAACTAGGTTTTGTGAGCACACCTAGTGAGGTATCATTTTTTAGAGGGAATCATTCGGCGAGGGTATACTCGAAGGGATGGATATACGTATGTTATATGTGTGGATGTTGTGGTAAAGGTACGTATATAATGGTAGTAAATATTATATACGGGTAATAATACAGTATGTGATGTATTTACTTTATATAACTTGTGCACGGCTATATGCTACTATTTAAGAGGAATTAATTAAGTTAATTGTGAGATAACTTATATTCAAGAATTTATTATACTCGGGTTTGAGTAGTATGGCAAGGGGAGGTTATACCAGGACTAGTTGGACAGGATGGTGCAACTAGGTGGGGTTGAGGTAAACGTTAGGTGTGCACATTAGTGGAGGGGTGAGAATGTCCACAAGGGAGTGCGACACTAACTTAAATATGAAGCGCATTCATGCATTTTAAATTACTGCAGTTAATTTACTTGCTAAATATTTTAAAATATTTTGGGTTCTAACATTTGCTATAAAACTATTTTCAAAACCTTTTAGGTGTCCAGCCACAGGGACGCCAGGATTGATATTCTATTCCAGGGACACCGATTTGCGGCATATGTGGATGCTAGCAGGAGTTTGGATTAGACGCATCATTCATTCATTCCTAGAGTAGGAATCTTGTATCATTTTCTGTTTTATTTAGGGCATGTCGCCCAGACTTTCAGTTCAGTTTTCAGACTTATTTTATTCTAGTGTTGGATATTTGTGTTGGAGTATTTCTTGGTGGCCGGTGATTTATTCGGCAAGTTGTGTAATCAATTATTCAGTTTATTTTCATTCAGTTTTGTGAATGGTTTATATTTAGTATGTACTATTTTGTTTAATCAAAAAGTTAAAATTGGCACCAGGTTTTGGAATATTAGGTGGTTAGTATGTTTTAAAAAGTTTTCGACAGTGATGCTAAGGATGATCCAACTGGGATTCCTGTTTTAATGTGGTATAGGACTGATCAACCGATATTTTATTAGGCGGGGTGTCACAGATGGTATCAGAGCATCAGGTTCTAGTGTCCTTAGGATCTATGTGGCTTTTCACGTTTTAACTTAGCAATCTTTGATATAGAGCCCTATTATAGGATTGTTGTATTCTCATACGTATGCGCATATACGTTCTTATGCAAAATTTATATTTGAGAGTGAATTTATACAAATTCGATTCTTATTCTGGATGATGCCCAGGAGAGAGAGAGAGTAGCTAGGGCAGCAGGGGGAGATGAGAGAGGCTCTTCAGGGGCAAGAGCTACCGCAGCAACTGCCAGAGATGATTTTGGTAGCACAAGTAACAGAACTAGTGGCGCAGGCGGTTGAAACGACAGTGGTCGCAACGAGAGGGTACTTTTCATGGGATCCGCCACAAGTGTTAGTGGCGCCGGATGTTTAGACTCACGCGGGGTCGTCGGGGTGGAAACAAGTAAGAGTGTTTATTTTTTTGGAATCCACCAGAATTTCGAGAGGGTCTAGATGTAATGCTAGCGTGTCAAGGAAGATAGATATCCAGCATTACCAATGCATGGGAGATTGTGATAAGGTGCGGAAGCAAATGCTAACCACTTTTAGTTTAGTGGGCACAACGCTATAGTGGTGGGAGTCGATCACCATAGTTGAGGAAAGGGATACGCTAGTTATTGCAGAGTTTTGGGTGCGGTTCGACTGCAAGTAATTTCCTCAAGTGGGTGAGAACAAAATGAGGAGAAAAGTTTGTGAGGTGACTCAGGGGGACCGTTCAGTGGTTGATTACGAGGAATAATTCACTCGTTGGCAAAATTTTGTACCGGATGAGGTAAGCGATGAAGAGAGAAAGAAAGCAAGGTTTGTGGAGGAGTTAGTCTGGAGAATCAGACAACATTTTTCTTGTAATCCTGCATTCGTAGCTTATACTGATGTCATTTATGCAACACTCTGGCACTGTCAGGAATATCACTTCCACGTGAAAGGAAGCGGGAGGGGAGTGGGAATTAGCCAGTCGGATAAGGCATAAGGGAACAATACCAGTGGGTTATCCCAGCAGCAGACTGGGGGAGATCAGGGGCAGAATTTCTGGCAAGGAAATCATGCCAAATGATCTAGAACTAGAGGCTATCGGCAAGATGGCCAGGAATTCCAACAAGGTCGGCATGGAAGGGACCAGGGGTAGGGTGAACGTATTAAAAGGTGTTTCCTTTGTGGGAAAAGCGAGACACATGAAGAGAATTTATCTTAAGCGAGGCAGGGGTCAACTACAGGACGAGGTCCTGGATGTACTGCCACTAAAGCAAGTCATGGGCACAGTCGGGCAGGGTGAAGATGCTCCGGAACCCGAGGATCAGCCGTTGCAGCTGGAGTATGGAGGTAATTATTTTTACCCTATGGGCGTGGGGTATATTTTTGAGTGGCAAGGAGGATGTTATAATATAAGACTTATTTTTCACTAGAGTTTACGAGTGAGCCGAACTTAGTGGGTGCGTTGGCTGTAGCAGCCATAATATGTAGATAAACTTTCCGTAGGGTAGCGGAGTTCCCTTGGTGTTCTTCACGGGAGAGTGAAGGTGTACACTGAGTAAAGGTTTGAATTATGCGAGGAATTACTACTTTTGAGAATTATGGGAGTAGGTTTAATAATATTTTCAAAATATTGGCTGGATAACGATGAAATTTAACTATGGTAGATAGTGGTGTAAAATTTTGGTGTTCGCGACACCAGGGTATGGTTGGTAATAGGTATCACCGGAGAGGGCGTATAGCCTATATATATGTGGATATATATGTCGTATTGTGTGGTGCGATAGCACATAGTGAGGTTTTGTGTTCTCACAATTTATCCCGATAAGTGGGGATGTTTACTGAAGTGAATCAGGATGGTTAGATTTATTTTCGAGGAAAGAGAGTTAGCTCGGGGTTTAATTTGCACAAGGACTAGTGATAGTAAGGGCACGGTATTTTATGTTGTCTTTGGTAGCATAAGGGTAAGCGTATATACTTTTGTGTTGAGAGACAAGTATTTATGAGGAGATGTTTGGACGTTAGCACATGGGTTGGGTACCCGAGAAGTAGATATATATGTATATATATATTTATATATGTGATATGAATACGGGATTTAAAGTTATATTGCGGGTTACGACTAGCATAGTCGGGTAACTTTCGTGCGATAGAGCGCGAGGATAGGGAGTACGGGCACCCGGGTTAATTAAGGCAAATTTTGTGCGGTTAAGCACGGGTATAGGGTGTATGGGCGCCCTGGGTAATCTAAATGCATACTTGTGAAACGTATTGTTAGAAGCGGATGGGATAGATATAGCGGGCCTGGAGGCACATGACTAGAGAGTAATATACGAAGCTTGGAACATTACACTCATCTTAATTTCGAGGACAAAATTCCTTTGTAAGGGGGGGAGTATGTAACACCCCGTATTTTTGTGCATTTAATATTTAATTAATTCGGGAATTTTAAATTACTTGTGTGTTGAAATTTTAAGTGAATTAATTATGGCAATATATATATTTAAATATTAATCGGGGAGTGAATGGTTAATGTTTAGAGAAATTTATTTACTAAGTCAATAGTAATAATTTAATTACGCCATTTCGAGTATTAATGACGAGGTATGCACTTATCCCAGTCGGGAGTCGGTATAGACTAAATTGGGTGTGAGATAAGGACTTTTATAAATTCATTCGGATGCCAATTCTGAGTGAGCAGTTGTATCCGGAGGGGTCAAGATAGTCAGAAAAGAGTACCCGGGGGTAGTAATTGGGTCTCGGGGAATTTTTTGGCATAGCCGGGCCCACACGGGGTGATTTCGGCTATTTTAATTAAGCCCATTAGGTTAAAAACGGGATTAAGGGTTTTTAACCTAATTGGGAGATAAAGGAATGGCAGCCAACATAACTCTAAACATAGGGTTTGAGAGGGAATTTGGGAAAAAGGAAATCAAGAGCAAATTGGAGGTTATTGGAGTCAAGTTAAGGGACATCAATAACGGATCAGACCCTACGAGTAATTCCAGGCAAGTGGTTAACTGTTTTTACTCCTAAATTGTGATATCCAATTCATATTTTAGTGATGTGTAACTAAAATTCTTTTTGGGGATAAATGGGTACGAAAATGGGGTTTTGTTAACGAAAAAAATTTAACGGGATTTAAGGTGAGAATTAGTTGTGTTTTATAATTCTGAGTATGAGTATCTGATTAGAATGTGAAATCCAGTAGAAATTATGGACGAAATTGAGATGACTTGATGAAATTTGGATTTTTCATGTATAAACCCAAAAATTTACCCAACTCGAAAAAAGTAGAAAATCATGAGATTTAATTTCAGCTTGATGTTACATAAGGTGCTTTGATCCTATTCCTATGTAGATATAGGGTTGATTGCGCTTGGGTTAGTCCAGGGGAAAGAATGAAAGTTGGAGGTTTTCGTTAATGGTGGAATTGCCTCTCGAAGGAGACGAAGTCAGGGATGATCGATCGATCGACCCAGGGGTTCGATCGATCGATGATTTAGAATTCTGGGCAGTTCGCCTAGTTTGTATATAAGGGGGAAATTATTTAGAAATTAATTCCCATACATTAATTTGTGATAGATAATTATGAAACACATATTCTTAGTAATTATGGGGAAAAGTAATTGTGGATAGGGGAAATTTATGTGGAGCACTTTATGGATGAATTTGATGAATGTAATTCTAAAATAGGGAGATACGGATTAAGTGAGTGAGTCCAGGTATAATGGCTAAGCGACGCCAAGGTAATGAATTAGGTTTGGAGATAAACTAATTAATTTAGAGTCAGGATATAGACTAGGGAAATATTTAATTTCGGGCCAAGTGATCGAGTTCGGGGTAGGTTGGTAATTATAGAAAAATATAATTGGGAAATTATGGAGATGAATGTGTGACACATTGTGGGAGAATATGTGGGTATGGCATTATGAGATGTAAAATGGACCAAGTAAGCGAGTCCGGGTATGTTGGTTAAGTGACATCAAGTGTTGAATTAATTATTGAGAGAAAGTAATTAGTTTGGAGTCGAAACATAGACTTAGGAAATATTAACTTACGGGCCAAGTAAGTGAGTCCGGGGATAATGGTTGGGTGACACCAAGTTATTAAATTAATAGGTGTGATAATTAATTTAATTAGAGTCATTTTGTAGACTCGGGTAGGATTAAATTATTAGGTGTGATAATTAATTTAATTAGAGTCGGGTGACAGACTCGAGAAGGTATTAAATTAGTAAGGGTGTTAATTAATTTAATTAGAGTCAGATTGTAGACTCGGGTAGGATTAAATTAAAAAGAGTGAAAATTAATTTAATTAGAGTCGGATTGTAGACTCATGTAGGATTAAATTAATGGGTGTGATAATTAATTTAATCAGAGTCAGATTGTAGACTCGTGAAGGGTATTTATTAATTAGTGTGATAATTAATTATATTAGAGTCGAACCACAGACTCAGTTTAGTATGAATTAATTAATGTGTAAATTTATTATATTAGAGTCGGACCACAGACTCGGATTTGGGTTAATTAATTAATGTGATAATTAATTATATTAGAGTCAGACTGTAGACTCGGGGAAAGTATTATATAAATTGAAGTGTGAGTTAAAAATATTAGAGTCGGACCATAGACTCGGGAAGACGATAAATTATTAAGTGAGAAAATTAATTGTGTTGAGTCGGGCCACAGACTCAGAAAATTACAGGCAGTGTACGGGATTTTGAGTACACGGTAAAGTCGGGATTTATATTATATATATACGGTACAATGATAGTATATATATACGTGTTTATATTGTGTGTGATATTAAATATCAGTGACTAGATATCTATTCAATTTATATACTCTAATGCTATCAAGGGAGATTACGCGATGTGGGTGAATCCCCTAGCTTGATGAGTAAGGCGAGTATATCCCCAGGTCATAACGTCCGGTACATATGGGTGAGGGATTATCTCACTTTCAGGGAAGGAATATGACCGCCTCCACTACGTTTATATTTTGGGCCAAGTTGGTGAGCGATTACAACTTTGAGAAACTAGGTTTTGTGAGCACACCTAGTGAGGTAGCATTTTTTAGAGGAAATCATTCGGCGAGGGTATACTCGAAGGGATGGATATACGTATGTTATATGTGTGGATGTTGTGGTAAAGGTACGTATATAATGGTAGTAAATATTATATACGGGTAATAATACAGTGTGTGATGTATTTACTTTACATAACTTGTGACACAGCTATATGCTACTATTTAAGAGGAATTAATTAAGTTAATTGTGAGATAACTTATAATTCAAGAAATTATTATACTCGGGTTAGAGTAGTATGGCGAGGGGAGGTTATACCGTGACTAGTTGGACGGGATGGTGCAACTAGGTGGGGTTGAGGTAAACGTTAGGTGTGCACATTAGTGGAGGGGTGAGAATGTCCATAAGGGAGGGTGACACTAACTTAAATATGAAGCGCATTCATGCATTTTAAATTACTGCAGTCAATTCACTTGCTAAATATTTTCAAAATGTTTTGGGTTCTAACCCTTGCTATAAAACTATTTTCAAAACCTTTTAGGTGTCCAGCCACAGGGATGCCAGGATTGATATTCTATTTCAGGGACACGGAGCTGCGGCATATGTGGATGCTAGCAGGAGTTTGGATTAGACGAATCATTCATTCATTCCTAGAGTAGGAATCTTGTATCAGTATCAGTTTTATTTAGGGCATGTCGCCCAGACTTTCAGTTCAGTTTTCAGACTTATTTTATTCTGGTGTTGGATATTTGTATTGGAGTATTTCTTGGTGGCCGGTGATTTATTCGGCAAGTATGTAATTAATTATTCAGTTTATTTTCATCCAGTTGTGTGAATGGTTTATATTCCGCATATACTGTTTTATTTAATCAAAAAGTTAAAATTGGCACCAGTTTTTGAAATACTAGGTGTTTAGTATGTTTTAAAAAGTTTTCAACAGTGATGCTAAGGATGATCCAACTGGGATTCCTGTTTTAATTTGGTATAGAACTGATCACCCGGTATTTTATTAGGCGGGGTGTCACACTGTTCCCTTAGATTTTATACATTTTAATGGACGTATAGTACCGTATTGAAGGGGTTTTGGTTGAAATTAGAGAAGAAGGTTCACTGAATAGGGGTAGCAAACCGGTTCGCATGTCCAGTTGAACTAATTCGGATTTCAGGGCAAACCACTTTGCAGTATGGCCGAAACAGTTTGGATTTTTGGTAGGTCCGAGAATGGTTTTCTAATTAATTGGTTTTTTTCGTAAGGTTCAAATGAAATTAATAAAATCATAAGAATAAGAGGTAATTATTAGGGTGAGTTAGAAAGATTTAAAATTACATAAGGATGAGTGGGTGATTAAAGTTGGATTAGAGATAATGCAAGAAATTATTGACATGTAATTTTAAGTAACAAATTAAGTGGAGTGAATTCGTAAATATTTGATGTACGAGTTGGTCGTGTAATTCCAAGTGTTTTAGCGGAGTGATCCTACTTAATTAACTTAATTATGATATACGATGGAACTGTTGGGTAGGTCTGGGCATTTTAGCACGGTGATGCTACTTTACTTATTTAATTAATCCAAACTAAAATAAATTAAGAGTCAGGGGAGAGACTCGACATAAGTGGGCTTGTGCTTTAGTTGGTAGGCAAAGATTAGCCGAATTTTGTCAATATATATATGGATATAGAAAATATATATATATATATATATGAGAAATAATGGTATATATGTGAAATATATTTATGTGAAACATACCCATCCTAGCAGATATGCTATCAGGGAGGTTGAACACCATGTGAGGTCACTCTGGTGAATCTCAGCAGAGGTAGTACTGTTATGTATGTCATAACTGTTGTGCATGCCCATGCGATGTAGGGTTGGTGTACCGTGGAATAATGGGGTATGGTTATGACCACAGACATAAGGTCGTGAGGACATCCAATATTCATTTGTGAAGTTTGAATTCAGTGGTGAGATTCCGACCCAGCTGCCCAGAGCATGGAGAACATTCTTGGAGCATGATAGCATTATTGTGAGTTCGCGTCCAAAACATGGAGGAGATTCATGAATGCAATTACATATATAACGTGATATATATATATATATATATATATATATATATATATGCGTGTGTGTGTGTGTGTGTGTGTGTGTGTGTGTTCACTTGCTTGTTATGATATGGAATATACCTATATATGTGAAGCCAATTATATACGTACTTAAGACATTAAGTGGAATAATGATTTGATACCTAATGACAGTTATTGGAAATGAATTACGTGATACTAATTTATGAATATTGAATTAAAGTCTTGTGAAAGTTGTTTGAAATCAACTAACTTAATTATAATTGAGAATTATACTTGTTAAGCGGATATGAAAGGTAATTATATAAAATATGTATAACACAGGTTAGTGTGTGGACCTATGGTTGTATAGAGGCTAGTTAGGCAGGGTAGAATAACTTGGAGATGAAAGATCATACGTTAAATGCTCACTATACTTGAGGGGTGACTGGTATCTCATGTGAGTACAATTCTGATTTTAAATATTGAAAGTATTACTGCATATTTATTTATTACATCTTAATTACTTATAAATATTTTTAAAGTGTTTCGGGTTCTTACCCGCATCAAATTTATTTTTGAAAAACTTATAGGCATCTAGCGAGAGGGACACCATGGATGACGATTCTTTCCAGTGACATGAAGCTACAGCTGATGTGGAGGCATGCATGCTACATAGAAGTCGCTTCACTTATTGCATTCTGGATTAGGTTTTATATTCCGTCATTAGATGGGAATGTTTTTTCTTTTCATTCTAACTTATGTATTTTAGAATTTTAGTTAGGCGGATTGGATGTTTTGGATTTTTATACGATGGTTTATTCGAGAACTTTATCTCTAGTTTACATTTTACTTCGTGGTTTCATTTATATTAATTACTATGTATGGAATTATTATGGAATGGTTAATATTTTTTTTATGTTAATGAAAGATAAAATTTGGCACCTACTTATTTTATTAAGAGCTTCTTAGTAATTTAAAAATTTTTCGACAGTGATGCTAAGAATGGACTAGATGAGACTCCTATTTTATTTTAGTAAAGGATTAATCACCCGTGATTAAAGTAGGCAGGGTGTCACATTATTTTCATGTTTGGGATTTGCATGTATGTCTTCATCTTCCTCTGCACCCTTTCATTAGTATAATTTTGAAGGATTATGGAGTGGCACTAACCCAACTTCCGTCGAATGCATATAGGATAATTATATGGTCCATGGTTTATGGAAGGGAACATTCTTGATTTTACATCATTAAGGAGGGTTTCAAGTATATACCCTAAATAAAAGAAAACGTCAAATCCCAAGGGTATTATTACCTTTATCCTTGAAAGTATCATCAAAAGTTCATGAGGGTGTCCCAAATGAGTAACCACTTATGAAATCACAATTTCTGTAATTGAAGAGAAATTTGGAGTTTAGCCCAAATTAAAGGAGAAAAACTCCCAAAATTCCTTATGACTGGTGTGGGATGAACAGAATTGGTACCTACCTTTTAATATTTTTGTTTGTGTTTTTAACTAACTTGTATTTTAACTTAATTTTATCATTTTATAATGAAAGATACTATAAAGATTTCTGGTATTTAGAAGAAACTGGTTGACGAGATTTTTGTTGCCCAACCACCAGTTTTTTAGGACACTTTTTACTTGACAAGTTCACTGAGTTTACATACTACAGGCCCCCGAGCCAAACCAAAGTAACATCCCAGCCCTAGTTCCATCTGAATCCAAGGTTGACTAAGAGTTAATGGACGGTATGCAAAATTTTCTGAAGTTTATGTTCATCTTCCATTCTATTCGTGCTTCTAATAACTATTGTGTTTTGTGCAACCTTTACTCCTTCCACATCAAGTTTTTATGTTGAAACAATTTGGGAGATAGAACTAAAACTATTATCTCGTGTTTCCCTTGAGTACGTTCATGCACAATAAGCTAAGGAAGTTAAGAGAAAAACTGAAGTCGAGGCAAGGAAGAAGAAGATTACGGAGGTCATGGCCGACCTAAGTGATGATATTATTGACCCCAAAACTATGTATTGCCCTTGACCATCACAAATAAAAGGCGAATTATTCCTTTTAACTCCAAACCTCTCCCTAAATAGCCTAGGATGGATGATTAGAGGATTAAAAGATAAGGAAAAATTCTCATTATGATTGATGGTCATCCCGCTCATCACTTGGCAAGAGAAAATCCATCTCCCTATGTCTATCATGTGGTGGAGGAGTATAATAGTGATTACAAAAACCTGATAAATAATGAGAATCTAACAAAGGATAATAAGTCCATCATCACCAATGTATGGAACACTCTAGATCATCTTGTCTACCATGCAATAGTCTTGATTATGAGTATCTCATGAATTTGAACAATGATTCTCTATGGTCAATTTCCCACAACAAGATGCTTTTGGTAAGATTTCAATACATTGCTCAAATTTTGAAAATTTTCCTAACTTCCGACTTCATTTCCTTCATTTATTTATAGTATGGCATGGTGTCTACTATTTGCAAGAAAGAGCTATGATAAATTCAAACCATGAATAAACTTTTGAGTAGGATAAAAAGATAAACTAAGATCTTCAAAATTAGGTCCCCAGTTTGACTAGGCCGCCTTCCCACACTGAGGTTACTATTGCTAGTTGAGAATACAAATCCTCTCAGCAAGATTGAGGTTCTTAGCAAAGTTGAGGAGATACTCACCAAGTTCAAGGAGCATGCTATTTTGGATGAGACCAAGATTTAATGTTTGAATGATGATTTGGTCAAGGCCGAAGAGGATGCTATTTCTAAATACAAGTCTTTTCCATACTTTGAGTTAGAGATGATACATTTTTTATTTATAGGTATGATGACGTTAATAGGATAGTTATGAAGCATTATCCTGGCCTTTTTGATGTTGTTAGCTCTTGGGAAAGAGTTCATGATGACGACATGCCTTTTTATAATGACTATGCCATGAATGTGCATAATCGTCCTCCTAATGTTAACACCACATCACCATTTGGCATGTTTATGATAGAACTGATTATTCCTGCAATAACCTTTGAAGGAAATTCTCAAGTTTATCAGGTGTTTGATCCCTCTCTTGCTAAAACTACTATGGATCCTCCTGCAACCTAGTTTTTTTCATTTTGCACGCTTTGTTTTGCAATACATATGGACAATCTTTTTGTAACCAATAACTTGAATTATGATTAGATTTTTATTAGAATGAATATTTATATTTAAGTTTAATGGAAATGATTTATATTCTTATTCATTATTTAAATGCATAGGTAGTACATATCTTGCATGATGTACTTTTGTAGTTATTATATTCAACTGAGTTATTAGCGTCACACATAAATTGTGTTTATGATAATTATTTACATCATGTAGAAACATTTTTCACAATGCTAGTTTATTGACTATTTTTAAACAATACTTTTCAATTTGGTAGGGGTACTAGTATTTGAGTCATTACATAGTCTTATGGTGGGCTCTTAGCTAACCTGGATTGTCTACTAGCAACCATTGGACAAACATGGGTTTTCTATATTGGGTTTTTATAACTATAAACATAATGTTTCCCTAAAAGAGTTATGTTTGTAGTCTTGAGACATAGATATTGGCGTGCTCGTCTATACTGGGTTTTGGCAATGTTTATCAACTTATTTGTCTATTGGGCCGGCTTATAGCCAACAAGGCCTGGTCAAATATGTTGGGGTTTTATTCTTAAAACCATGTATGAAGTGTAGTTTTGAGTAAAGATGTCGTAGTTCATTTTATTAATGAAAATCATTGTTACGAGAATGTTGTATATTTTCTTTAATATATTGTAGTCTTGTTAGTCAATAGAGCTCAGTAGTAATTTTGAGGAGTTGGCTTCAGGTTAATCGTTGGAAATTTGGATTTTGATTCTAAAACTATTAATACACCCAATACCTTGATAGGAAATTAACATCATATCAGATCAATTGCAATACAAAACTAGTAGTTTATCTCAAACTACGGGAACATATATGATGGTTCGAGAACTTATTTGATAGTTCGACAGAGGATTATGATCGATACATACCATGAATGTAATTAACAAGGATAATGATGAAATCTAAGTCTAAGAGTTATCTTGATTAGACCCAGAAAATATCATAGCTTTTTGGAAAGCGTTCATAAATGTTTAATTTCGAGAATTATGAGGATTGGAATGCTTCTGCAAATGTCACATTGCTTACTATGGGTTCGATCTAATTCTATATCGAGTAAAATGATCCTAGCAAATTATGTGCCAATTTTGTTAGTAGGTTTGATATCATAATTCAAAGGAATTTGCATCCAGGGATGCCGTGGATTATAATACCCCTTTGATAGACTTATATAGTTTGTTGCAACCAATTAAAACCTGACTGATAGATTATTTTATAGTCTTGATAAGGTAATAAATAAGTTAAGTATGAGAATAAAGGAAATTGATTTGATGTTGGCTAAATTCGAGTTGAAGTGAATTTGTTTAACTGAGCATGTATCATACACTTAACGCAGGGAATCTAATTATGTACCATAATGAACTTTTTAAATAGATTATTTAGTGTAATTTATTATGATTAAATTAAGAAAGGAAACAGATTATAATAACCATAATTAGTATTTCTGAGTATTTATTTACAACTAATTTAATTATTTGTCTTGAGTGTTGGGTGTACTCCACATACTCAAGTAGTTAGGTCCTGAATCTCAAGGAACCTAGTTTGGACCAAGCACACCTTTTGTAGGAAGGGGTTTTAAAGTGAATGATTCACATTTTGTTTAAGAGTCCTACAGTGACCACCATATCTCACTCATAGGAAAGTGTTTTCATTTCAAAGAGACCCATACACTTACCTAGCTTTGGGTAGGATCATATATTAGAAGACTCGAGCTTTATAGGATGAAAAACAAGGTTTTTAGAGACCTTGAAGGGCAGAAAGGATTTCATCATCTTCTACCTTTGTCTCGTCATCTGAATCACAACATGATTTGTAAAAGTATTTTATTCTTGAAACTCTAGGTTTAATCTTTAGGCCCAGTTCTCGATTTCTTTTCAATGCATGGTTAATTAGAGAACGTTAGTGTTGAATTTTTTGTACATTTATTTGTCAATGAAAAGTTTTATTTATACAATAATTGGTATCAGAGGCCAGATTGAGATTGATCATGTTTTGGAAAGGTCTATATTGTCCACTATAAAATACTTGCTTTTTTATTGTTGTATAATTGTACATTTGTGTATGGTGTCATAGTAACATGGTTTTGATGATATTCTATGTTTATATCCCTTTCATCATGGTCCCATATGTTTATATTTTCCTGATTGTAACTTACATTGGTTTATTTGCATTTATTTTTTCACTCCTTGTTTCGATATGGTTGTAATAATTAGGTTTTTTAAATTACTTATTCATTGATGCATTTAGAGGAGTTGGAAGAGTGTTGTAATGTTTATTTTCATTTAAATTCACATATTTACATGGGTTTGGGTGTTTGTCAATGTTTACAGGTTATGAAAAACCTTCATAACCTGGTGAAGACTTCACAAAACATCCCGACAAGGTCGATCGATAACCCTAGATCGATCATCGTTTCCCTAGAAATATTATTTTTTTATGAATGTTGATGTTATTTTCATTCTTCTTGCTCCGGTTCTTCATTTTGATCATTCGCAAATGTGCAAAAAAAAATCTAGAAAATAAGGATCTTTAAGAACTCATGGTTGTGATGAAGTCCACTTCAAGTTCGACTATAAATCAAAGGCAAGTCTTATGCAACAAATATTCTTGTGTTAAAGAGTTCTTCTTTAACAATATGTTTGGCCATGATGGAAGGGTGCAATCTTGTCCTTATATTTCTATCTGATTTTATTTAACTATTTGAATTTATGTCTCTTTATTAGTATGTTGCATAATTTGGCTTTCTATTTGGGTTATTTAAGGAGACATGTCCATTATGCATAATGTGTATTAGTATTAAGACTATCGTAGATCGTAGTTATTACGAAAAATACATTTTTTATTATTCTTTTAAAATTAATTAAATTCGAGTAATTAATTTAAAGGTATAAATTTAATTTTGATCTACGAGTTGTATTATTAATTTAAATATTATTTTGTTTTTCTAAAATTAAAATAGTGAGATCGGGTAATTTAATATGTACAACTAAATTATAAATTACTAAGGATTTAAATTTAGACATTTAGAAATGAATAAATAGTTTTTCAAAACTCTTAAGCTTTAATATCCTAAGTGGGAAAGTCTTTTCAACATAAACTCTTATGTCTCTATGGATGTGTTATAATTCAGATATGATTTATTTCTCATGTAATCTAGCCTCCCCCCCTCCCCCACCCCCACCCCTCACCCCACCCCGCCACCAGATGGAATTTATCAGGGCATCATTGATTCATTAAAACTCTTAAGTTATAATTTAGAGAATTTTAATGAGAGTGAGTTTGATCGCCCCACATGGAAATCCATCACGAGTGGATTCTATGTCAAGGAATGAACCGATGGTATATACTTAGACATAAATTTTAATATCCTCCCCAACTGAGTCACTTGCGTTAATAGTGGGACCAAAAGTCTTAGGTCATTCATTATGTTGGACGGTAGCCTCCTAAACTGTTTGGATAGATAATGGAAGATGAAAATATGTCTTGTTCAAGGTGGGGTGATTAAAGCTCCAAAATACTGATCTCACCTCCTAAGGTAAGTAGGATGTCCAAAGAGATTAATTTTAAAAATTGACGGTTCAAGGATGCCACTTTAAAATTTAATTGAATTAATTCTCGTGTATTAGTTGGAAATTAATTTTTTCACCTTCATAATTCTAAGATTTCAAAAATGAATTCAACTTTTTATCATTGTTTTAGTCTTAATGTTTCATTTGAATAATATTCAAGGACTGAAAATATAATTATTCAGTGTTTCAACTTAAGTGGATAATCAAATTTTTAACCCACAATTATCATCAATATTTTAAAAAAGTGATGTGATTAACTCCTCGCGTCAGCTTTTATGGTCCCACGATGGATGTTTTTAATCACGGAATCATGATATTTTAAAATACATGACAATTATTTTAAATTAAGTGTCACATGTGTTCGATCCCCCCAACGAAAAAAGTTCTATAATTACATCTTTGATTTAAAAAAATTAACCGACGAGATTTTTTAGACACCTATTATCGATTGACGACACTAAGGTGAGAATAATGTTCTTTGAATTATTATATCATTGATTGAACAAATGATTTCTTTGATTAGACGTGGTGGATAATCGTGATACCATTTCATAATCCAAGAATTAGGATCATCGGTACCTAAAATGTTCCAATTAGGTTTTTGAGAAGATCTTCATTTCTTTCCTGAAAGTTAAGTGGGAGAATAAGGCTAAGTATCAGGTCCATCAATTTGGGTCAGGAACGTTCATATTTCATGGCAGTAATGGAATAACCAAAAGCCGAGTATTCTCATTGTGTATAGTTTTAACTTTTATACCAGCGTGTCCAGGTTTTCCTTTCTTTTTAAGGAAAAGGTATGGTTATCTCTTAAATGTTAATGCATGCTTTTTGGTTCCATCTATAGTAACCTAGTACCTAGACTCAGGAAGAACAAATTGGGACTGCAATCCATTCCAAAGGTTCCACCTAACCTAGAAATTACTTTAAAGATAGATCTTCCTCGTTATGAAAAATTCGAATAAGGATACAGTATTAAGAGTGGGATATTCCAATCGATTTCAGTCTACATATAAAGTTAATACAAGTAAATTATTTAATGTACGTGGGTTTTAGAAAAGTTGGTTTTGATTTCCTAAATTATTTTTTAGCATATTTTTTATTGATTTTATAAAATTATTTTATTAGGTGTCTTTTATCTACTCTGGTACATTAAAAAATAATGTATTCAAGCTTATTCTAGCGCATGATTAGATTTAAGGGTTAGTGGCAGTCATGATTTGTAAGGTTCTAAGTGATTTGAATGTAATGACAAAGGTATGTTTCTTTATTGGTTGTCACAAAGGGAACAAAGGTAGTTGATACCATACAACTAATTACATGAATGGATTTTATTCAATTCATGATCGATTATTGAAAGAGTATTAAGTAATAAACCAAGGGGTTAAGTGTAAGTTAGACTTACTACATAATGGAACATCATATTTCCAATGTCGTTAGACAAACCATACATGATGAAATAAAACCTAATGTGAAATCTACCATATTGTAGCGGGACCATTACTGATTATCATGGTAGACGTGTCACTTATACTATCTAGCAAGTAGTGTCACGTTATTGTGGGAGTAGCAGGAGTCATATTGAATCTCTAGTTTTTTGGGTGATCATTTTGATATGATCCCAGGGAAACATGAATTGGGTCTCGAGAACTAAAATAAGGCATGCCAATACAATTACTTTTTCTTTGACTTATGACTATGGACACCAAAAGGGATTATATGTATTCGAATTAAGTTTTGGGACTTGTAGACTTATTTATAGGGCGAAACCCATTGAGCGCAAGTGGACCTGAAAGAATTTAAAAGATAGGTGGATGAGAAGGTGTAAACCTTCAATGACAGGCTTGTGAAGAAAGTTCACTAAAAACTATAGGGATTGACTATGAGAAAATATTCTCGCGGTAGCCATGCTAAAGCCTATTAGGATTCTTTTAACGTCAAAATTACATTCTTAAATGACTGTCTTTACAAGTACATAGTAAGAGTCAGTAAAGAAAAGTGATGTAAGCATGTGAAATCCATTTATGGACTTGAGATAATGTTAAGGCATTGGCTCATTCGTATTCATCGAGTAATCAAGTTTTGATTTTAATCAAAGAT
Organism: Sambucus nigra; assembly: GCA_949130495.1. Lineage (NCBI taxonomy): Eukaryota > Viridiplantae > Streptophyta > Magnoliopsida > Dipsacales > Adoxaceae > Sambucus > Sambucus nigra. Next base: position 253,347,736 of record OX422215.1, read on the forward strand.
AAAAAAGTAATTGTTAGTAAAAAAAGCATGAGGAAACTATGGTGGTATTCTAAGTGAGATTTGTGGTTAATATTTGCCTAAACGGGAATGAGGTGGGATTATTGTCTTACATAGGAGTGTCGTTTTCCATATGATCTATATAAAGTTCTTAGGAAAATCTAGGAATATCATGATGATCAAGCTTTCACTAGACTGGTTGCAAAATATGTTGGTCCTCCACCAAGTCAATGATATTAATGTTGTACACACATAATTATCATCGAGATGAAATGAAAATATTTCCTTTTAAGTACATAATCACTCTATTTGGGAATCGATGACTTAGTAGACATGATTATATGGAAGAAAGGAGGAATATACCTAATGCTTCGGTGGTGGGCACCCTCATGAATGATATGAATTGTGTGCAAATATGGAAATATGTGAACAAATTCTAGTATAATAGTCTTATACCTTATACTCACAATGACAAAGGTTTTTGTTCATATTAGGATTTCATGTTTTCTATATCGGAATATGGTTGTATAAGGAGGTCAAGCTACAAAAAGGAGGAGTGTGAAGAAACCTTAAGTTGCCCACTCAACTAGCGAGGCCAAAGTTGTTATCATTTAGGAGACAACCAAAGAGGCTATATGTCTCGATTACTTCCTATTTAACTTGGATGAGGTTATATGACACCCCGTAAAAATCCATAAATAGATTGATTAGGTATAATATAAAAATCATGGGAATCTAAACTTTTTGTAACATTTTTAGAATAAGAAATAGTTCAAACCTAATAAACAATGGCAGGATAATGAAATACTGAGTCAACACAAAACTAACTCTCATAGGAATCAATTATAAAACAATATAAGCTATATTCGGAATAAAAATTGTATCCATGTAAATTCCAATCTCTGAAAATAAATATATATGCATAATTACACTGAAAAAAAGCATATAATAAAAGAATGAGATACAATGGCTCGAATCCTATAATTTTAGGAATAAGAAATGGTATGTCACTAGAGACGATCCTCCAACGAACTAACATCTACAGGAACTACAATAATAGGTGTAAAAACACCATCCTTAAACACCCTTAGTAGCTACTTACGCTCCTAGAACTCACTCGTTCACCTTAAACCCTAGGTCATACTCCAAGTACCAATCTAGAGGCTATCAGGTGCTCTCGAGACCCATTTGACTGTAATCAAATTTCTCATCTGAGTAGAAGCTCAATGATTATTCAAATTGAATCCCCTTTCTAATGTTTTGCCCCCTGAGCAAATCATCCTTACAGTTTGGATGAACGGTTCATTTCACTATAGAAAACTAATTTGGAGGCTATCAAGAGCACCCAGGACATGATTGACTCCTATCAACTTTCTCACCTAAGAAGAAGCTTAACGAACCTTCGAACCACTCTCAATCCCCTTTCCAACAGTCCATCCAATGTAGAAATCAAACTTACGGTATGGGTGAAAGGTTCGTTTTACTTTAAATAATAATCTAGAGTGTCAAACTAGAAGCTCAATAAATCAATGAAATCATCTGAATCCCATTTCCAACGGTTTTCCTCGTGCATGAATCAGCCTTACGGTACAAATGAATGACCCATTTTACCCTTAAGGGTTACCAGGCGCTTCTAGGCCCCTTTTGACCTTAGACAACTCTCCAAACTGAATGAAACTAAATGAAATATTGAATGGATATGAATAACCTTTCCAATGGTCCACCATGTGAACGAATCGACCTTACATTTTGAATAAACGATCCATTTTTCTCCAAGAAATTCGTGTCTAGTGACCAACGGGCACTTTTGGTCCCTATTTGACCACGGTCAACTCTCGGAACCAAGAGTGGATTAATGGATTCTTAAAGGTTTCTTAATACCCTTTCAAATTGTCTACCTTGTGCCTAATTCTAACTTATGGATCATATTTTAAGGTAATTTTTCCAAAAAATATATCTTATATTGCTGAATGGCACCCTCAAGACCCTACCTATCTGCAGTGTGTCTGGGGTTCTATTCTGATCGGAAGATATAGGATCCTACCGATCATCACCCCCATGGCCCTATAAATAAAGGCCATGAACTCACTTTAAAAATCATCCCTGAACATCCCTCTCAGTAATTTAGAGAACATTCCCTCGAATTTAGAGTTGTTCTTTTCCTAAAAACACCATTTCCCACATTCCATTCCATCAATTTCATACTTCATTTAGTAAATTCCCCCGATCTCCTCTTACCACATTCATCCCATTGCAAGGTTATCATATCTACACTCAAGGTCAACTTCAAGTATTCATAAGGAGGTCCCATTCTCCATCCTTTTCTATAATTCTCTTATTTTAATATTAGTTGCTTTATTTGAACTTTAGCAATTTATTTTATTATATCACATACATTAATCTCAAACCTTTATTGGTAGTATTTCCACATACTCTGTCTTCATAAAAAAACAAAAAATAAGAAAAATAGGGTTTATCTATAAATTTCGAAAGAGGGATTCTCACTACACATTCTTACTCTTAAAGCGCACACACACGCATATAAGATAAATCCCCATTTTGTATGCATGCATTAAACCACATTCTATGTTATCTCTAAACTACATAGACTTCGATGCCCCTTGGGCTACGTAGGCATCTTTGGTAAATCCCGAGATTAGATTTCTCCCTTATGCACATTTCTATATATACTAGCGGAATGCTCGTGCCTGAAGGCACGACAAAAATTCCAAAGTAATGAATGCGTATACAATTTAAGTCAAAAAACATTTACAACATAAATGTGAACAATTTTATAAAATTTGGGAAAACTTTTCTTTATTTATAGGACTATCCACCCTATTAAGAAATAAAAAGAGTCCACAATAATACTAATAATCCATTTCGGACTTTGCATAAACATCATGGCAATCAAATACGAATGTAAATCATATTTTTTTACAGCACAAATATAAATATTTTAAAAAATTTGGACACGATTTCCTTTGTTTATAAAACAATCTACGTATTAAAGAAATAAAAACTAATGCAACAAAAATAATACAATAAAAATTAAATAAATATAACAAATTAGTTACTAATATTATTTTCACCTAATACTAAAATAAATGAATTTACATTTGCAAGAGATAGTAATAGTGCTAAAAATCATCATCTCCACGGTACGTGGTCCTCTCTTGAAATACTGAGAACCTATATATCAAAAGGAAAAAATATAGTTTAATAAAGTAAAAATAATTATTCATTTTCAAACAAAAGGAACATTCATTCATTTCCTCGATAATATCATTTATGACATGATAAAATGCATTAGAAGAAAATGGTATCAAAAGCTTATTCACAATTAAAAAATGTTCACCCAATATGAGTCAGCTTCTTTAAGACGAAATCTCAGCCATAATGTTAGGGAAGTTAAATTTCAATCCTAGTTAATATATGAGTGTACTTCCCTGAAATATGTTTAGTTAACCCATTATGTTAAATATGTTGTGCATAGACGACACTTGAGTTCATGAAATCTCTTATTCTTTATTTGGAGGAGATAGCATAAACATGGTTTTCCCTCTTCAAACGATGTAATGTACTACCACATGAGAAAGGTGAAGACATAATACCCTTATATCAATGGCTTGGGGAGGAGACAACTTCTAACTCGTGTGTGGGATACACCAACTGATATAGTTTCCAGTGACACTATTAGTAGTCTGTGAAAAAGATGCTTTTTTAAATAAATAAAAAATGATTAGGGTATGGGTTTCTTTCCCGGGAGGTTGAGGCTTGTGGTGGTTCTCTCAGGATGTTCTGCGGCCCAATGGACTCCGTGTTCCATCATCCAAAATAAATCTCCTTCAAGGATCCCAACACAACACTTGATTAGGCTTCAGGAGTTCCCTGTTGTAACATAAATTTACCATATTAGAGTAAGAACTATCGAATCGTAAGTTATTATAGAATAACCATACAAACCAATGTCTAACCTACATTTTATACTTGTCAAAAATAAAACTCATATTTGGTTTTTCTATAAGATATAAGTAGTGAGAAATTGGGAAACTGAAAAGGAATAAAAAATATTATTTTAACAAATGAACTTCCCCAAACCCGATAGCTTGAGAATTATTAGCAGCATTCGCAGAAGAATGAAGATGATATAAATTAAATACATTAATATTAAAATCATCCTCTTATTCACATTCACCATCTAAAATAGGATGGAAGAGAAACGATGCGCAACAACTACAGATGGAGTCCTCCGATTTTTAAAATCAAGTAACGATATCATGTGCATCATCTTCAGGATTCTGCAAAGTAAGACTTCAAAGTGATGGACTAAACCTTTCTTTCAATATGATGGACCAAACTTTGATAAATAACTAAGAGAAATGTTACAATATGAGCTGAGAAATTAAATTTGTATGGAAATAACATAATATGTGCTGAGAAAACATACAATATATCCATGTTTTTTATGGAAATTACCAATTCTCCGAGATTAATCGGCATGGAAGTTTCCATATATCCAAGGTAGGTTTGTCATTTTGTATAAGGGGGAAAGATCAATTAAATTTTGGTCGTCACACAGTGATGTATCTGATGGAGAGTCATGTTAATAATTAACGATAAATTAATAGAGAGGATTCGTGGAAGGGTAAGTTTGTCATTGCAGGGCCTGCCTCCATGTGCTATTATACTTATTTAGTCAATCACTTATCAATGCCACTGGTGGGCTTTACTGTCTCACTATACTCACCGACACTTTGATCGAATATTTATGTGTGTTTGTATTTATATTTGATTTAAATAGAGCTATGAAGGTAAGTCCAAAATATCTATGCTTATGTGGCAATTATTTTTAATTTAGATCACATGATGATAAAAAGCAAATGAATCTTTTTATGATAATGAGGAGTGAAGAAGTTTATATAGTACACTTCACTAATTGGGGCGTAAAATATGTTTTGTATAATATGGATGTTGACAGATGAGTAGGAGTTACTACCCAATTCTCCCTTTCGATTTAAAGTAATGTCTTAACTAATATAGCAGTAACATCGGACTTAGTTAAGATTTTACTTCTATATTAGTTAAGATGTTAATTCTATATTCATCTTAACTAATTTATTAACTAATTGATGAATATATAAGTAGTAGTTAAGATTTAATTGCTATATTAGTTGTATACATGTTAACTAAAGTTGTTATAGCACTTAAGGCTGAAGGGCGTCTATTTTGTTAACTAACCTAAGGCTAAAGGACATAAGACGAATAAGGTGAACTCCATTATAAGATGTGCAGGGCATCTATTTTGTTACTATAAAATGGAAGACCCCAATTAAGGCTGACAGATGAATACGATGTTCGCGTAGGCATGATTTCCTTGTTACAGCTTCTGATGAAAATAATGTAATTAAAACTCTTAGAGAGGTTATAACAACAATGTTTAAGTGTGCGCAAAATTTTGTATGTAAACTCAGTAAAATAATACTGTTAAAGAGGTTATAACAACAATGTTTGTCTTTTATGTTTTCCTATTTATGTTTGTGAATACTATATAGTAAAATTATTCTGCTTTAATAAAGAAATTTTGGACGAAATTCAAAAAACATAGTACTAAAAGTATCCAAACATCATGGGGAGTATATGTTTCAAGGGTAATTTTGTTTGCTCCACATTGAAGATGATGCCATAGATAGACAACGAACACATCTTAGCATTGCTCAAATATGTCTAGAGCATATTATACACTTTATGATACTAAGTGAGACAATAAAATTGATACTACTGAGATACAATAGACTACAACCTATTGTAAGCATCCACATGTCCAATATAACTCTAAAAATCACGTGAAACATTACCATAATATTTCTAGTTTAATAGTTACAGGAATAATCAAATAGTTCAATTACCAAATAACAATCATGCAAATGTACTAACTTCATTATATAATTAGTAAAAATATGAGATTAAACAACTTGATCAACTTGTAGCACGTATATTCTGAAGATATTGCTTCTTGTTTCAAAAATAGTTTTAAACGTACCTAATAAAAGATTTCGAAGAAAAGGAGTTTATATCCTAAAGCTATTACTTCACTTGGAGCTGCCGCACATTAAACGCGAGTAAGGTCACTGTCGGTGCAATATCAAGAAGGTAGAGCTAGGGCGAATTCCCTATATATACCGAAGTAGATAAGAACCTTCATTTTTAACAAACAAAGCTTTTCAGCATGACAAAAGTGATGTCATGACATCTGAGAACAAATTGAAGGAAATTAAGTCTAAAGAGAAATTGGTGTTCCATTTTGTTTTACCTTCATATCAGGAAATATGATATGCATATTCATGTTTTACTAAAGCACATACAAAAGATCTAAGCCAAAAACAAAAAAGAAACTACACTTAGAAGACTCACCGTTCAGTTAATGAATCTCATATGACCATCTTTTAAATTCTCAGTTTAGCATTCTATAGAACACCGAACATGTAGTTAATCTATAAAATATAAATCATTAGTGTTCTTAAACCCAAAAACCCAAATTACCTAACTTGGAAACGAAATGAAACTGTGAGAGCATACCGTCTTAACTTTGACGCTATCCAAAACCAACCAAACAAACCCCGAAAAAAATGAATAGAGGAAAGAGTAGAGAGAAGAGAGACCATTACCTTTTGCTTGATGTTGCAAATATGCAAATCTTCTTATAACTCATCCAATGCCAAGATTGAATATCATATGGAATACAATCTGTACACTAAAAAGCAACTATCGTATAAAAACACATTAAAAAGGAAGCCTGCTGAATTAATACAGAAAAATGATGCAACATTTAACTTAAAAACTGATACCTAAACTAAAATTTCACAAATAGCCCAACACCCTACAATTACCATAAAAGCAACTATCAGATGATAATATTTATGTAGATAAAAAAATTATCGGTGTGCATGTTTTGTATGCTTCACACTTATGACGCGTTATGTGCCTAAAAAATAGCACAATCAGATTTTTTACATTCAAAACCAAAAAAAAAACATACACTAAAAATTTAAAACATCTCTAGAACAACTATTTTAAAATATTATGGCCTAAAAATACCATTCCTAGTGAACTATATGAAACAAATTAGATAGAGTGTAGAACCACTTGATGGTTTGATGTCAAGGATCTCTTTCATTTCACGCTTATATATCTTCATGACAAAAGTTTCATAGTTTCTAAATTGGACTTCTTTCAAACACAATAATGGCATAAAATTGTATCATAAGAGAAATAATGTGAAATCAAACCATATAAGCTTTATAATGAAAACATGAGGAAAAAAAATTCACAAAAAGTACACTAATACTTCATGTAATGCCGAAATTCAACTAATGCATTTGCCGAGTAGCCAAGAATGCATGTCAATCTTATCCTAAAAGAAGAATTTTTGCTTATATTTGCGTTAATGAGCCACTAATCTGTAATAGTTTTTTTTTTATAAATATATAATGCAGTTTTACATTCCATAATGCTTTTAAGTGTCAAATTTGATAACATCGCGACACAACATTGCCATTTCAAAATTTCAAAGACAAAATGTTAACACGATCATTTTTTAATCTCATACCTGAAACTAAAGTTTTTATCAGTGTCAACTAATAAAAGAAAACAATATGGGTTATTCATTGAAAATGCAATCAAACTCAATATTCACTCGAGGAGGATGTAATTTATTCATCTCCCCGTTAACATGTATATTTCGAGTTCACTCTGAAAAATTTATGTCTACCCATACCGCCAGAGCACTCGAGGCTGAATAACACACCACATTACATACCAACTTAAATATTGTTTGCAAACTCTTGTTCACTACGTTCACATCATCCCTAAAATCAAGAAACCTGCATTTCAGCTAAATATAACAGGATGTTAATGGTAATTCAAGTGTGAAAGAAAGATTACGCCCATGTTTAATCCGTAGAGTAAAAGAAAAAAATGTGGATCTTTGTTCATCTTTGTATCATCAACTGAAAACTCCAACTTTGTGTCTAAAAGAATTCGTAGCAGACCATGTCATTAACAAAATGTAACGCATCATATGGAGAAAAATTTGGGTCCTTGTTCACAACTTCCTAGAATTGAGGGAGTTGTTTATAAACTAAGTAGGATTCAAAAGTTATTCCTGGTGTATGGGGATAAAATCAACTACTTAATGGTAGTAAGAGTATGATTGCATAATCAACTACTTGAAAAACTCACATCAATTGATTTATTCCCGCATCACGAATCTACAACAAAAATACTAAAAAATATTAGCTGCAACATACCAAAATAGAAATGATACATGATAAACCATGTTAAATCATCAATAATTTTGAATGTGAAAAAGGATTGCGTACCCCAAATCAATTTCACAATACTAAATCACCTAGAAAAGGAAAAAAAATAAACACATTACAAAACCAAGGCATAGTAGAGTGAGTGATCGCTTGCCATCTTTGTGGACTCCCAAGAATCTTGTTTCTACTACTTGTTATTGCCTACGGGATAAATTTATCAAATTGTTCAATGTCACCATATTAAAACACAATAAAAAGGTAATTTGAGTAGATATAACACCCAATAAGAACTCTGATAGCAGCATTTATATACTAAAATCATGCCAATTTACTGTTTTCGTTGCCCCGCCATGGTGGAACGGCCAAATATGGGGCCGAACCAACAGAAATTTTATTAAAAATGGGAATGGCATGTGCAAAGAAGGTAGCTTCGGTACGTTTGTGAAATGCAACCCCAATTAATTAGATATTACACGCAATGATAATTCATAAATGCAAGTAGCTCGTCACACATATCATGAATTAATGAACTACTCCAAATTTTATACTAACAATACAAACGATACCAAACCTACATTATAAAGGATGTAATGCTCATACTTGTGTCAAATTTCAAAAATAAAAAGCATAATGTCTGATAGATGGTTATTATATACATACTATGTGTAGCATTTAGTTCTACACATTTCCTAAAGACTATCAAGAAATATAATATGCCTATCTAAAGAAAGGATCCAAATGAGCATATTGCTCGCACCAAGAGATAAAATTGATACAGTTTATCTAGGCTATCATTCCTAGTTCATTTCAGTTTAAACCAATTTTTCAAAAAACAAACTAAGAAGTTTAACCACATTCACATCGTATTACATATAGAACAAATCTATCACTTGGCACTTATTCGTTAACAGATGTAACCACCAATCAGATTAGACAACGGATTAATTTTTAGGCAGTCCTGGAATGTAACAAAGGCTCGTTGGGAACCACATCCAGTTATTGGATTGCTCGCTGGAATGTAACTTAGAAAATGATGCAACTTGTTTTTTATGATTCTACATCATTATAAGCAACTGATCAAATCCACATAACACAATGCAAAAAATAAAAACTATAGATTCTCATCTTTATCTTCAAAAGTAGACCTTAAAGAAATTACTCCAAATAGTAGCACCTCTTATCTTGGAATAAAGACCAACCTACAAAGGCATATATATAAAAAAAAATCATCAAAATTTGAACAGAAATCCAAAGTATGCCTCTGAAGGAAGATAAGTTCAAACAATCGAATACCCAAATAACTACCCTAAAATTCGCTACAATGGCATTCCACGATCTCCTTAACAGAAAGTGTGTACTTGAAATATCAAGACAAATTAATTTAAAATTTACATAGATATTACAAAGAACCATCACTTAAGCATGTGACATGTAGGCAAATAATATTACATTACTTCATGATATTAACAAAAGTGGTTTTCCAATATTTTTATATTACTGGAATGGTAGAAAAGAAGCGTATAGGTTAAATTTTCACTATGTGGTTAGTGGAACATGAAAAATTATCAAAACAACCCCCGTGGGCAACTAAAACACCATTTCTCACCCTTCAACCTGTCGCCTTTACCTGCCATATATCAGTGCTTCCTGCACAAAAATTCCACCAAGTTAAATCAGTTAGAATAATGAAGTATTTGGTAAGAATTATAACCTCTAAATTGTTATTAAAAATGAATTAACAATATTCTTACAATTTTTATGAACCTCCTAGCTCCACCGGAAGACCTCCTTGAAACACTGATGCTTGGAAAACCATTGAGAAAAAGAATAATCAAAATCCAAATAAAAGGTAGTTCGTAAAAATACATATAGTTTGGTAAACACCAACCTTTCTTCACACCTATCTAATGAAGAATCCAACCCTAAACCCTCTGATTTGAGGAAAAAATATGATGGAGAAAATGAAAAAAAAGATACATATGTTTCAGTTTCAGAAACCCTAGGTCGGTGGTCTTGCAATCCACACAAAGCCCATTTCATCCCTTTCTTCAAATACTTACTTGTGAGCGAAAAAACCTAAGAGAGAGAGAGAGAGAGAGAGAGAGGTCATGGGGACAAGAGAAGTTTAAGAGAGGAAGGGGTATATGTTTGAGGGTCGGTGGGTTGCGTGTGATAGGGGAGAGAGAGTGAAGAGAAGGTAGTGAGGGTAAGAGGTTGTAAAGTGATATCAAAATATGTATAATACCCCTTTACCCTTATATTTGAATTTTGAACAAAGGGGGGAATATATTAGAGTGTGTCAAAAAGAGGGAGAATTCAAAAATTTAAGGGCCAAAAATGGTAAGAGGAGCATTTTAATTTCAACTATTGGATCCCACTTTTTAAGTATCAATCCTAGCCTCTAATTAAGTTATCATCTTATTGATTAGTAAAAACCTTTTACTCCTTATTATATAGATATATATTGTTAATTAATGTCATATTCTCACATGCTTGTGTTTTTTCCAATATATTCATTCATTCTTCCATAACGATTTATGATTCGGCATAGACTCATACTCTACTTTGGATTATTATTTTCGGGAACAATTCTAAGGATGAGTTCACTCTGTCCTTTTCCATTATGCGATTTGAACAATTCCATTATCCATCTATATTATGCTCATACGCACACACTTCACGGAGTCTAACAGGAGAAGATTAAAACATTCCCATTAGAGATCGAAAGGGCAGGAAGGGTGCCCAACACATTCCCATTTCGTAACATATTCCTCGAACTTTTACGTTACTTGTTTTTTCAAGCACCGGTATTGTCCTTGATGAAGTTCTCCCGAGGAGGTAACATTTATTTTCCTTGTTTTGTTCAAAATTGGCTGGTGACTCTAGCCTTACAATTATCCCACATTAACGAAGGCTAAATGCTAAAAATAAAGGGTGCAATCTTACATGCATGCCAAAGGGAAGCTCCCCCGAGATGGACACATTGGAGATTCCGTTGGGTATAGTGTTTAAGATGATTAAATTCTATTTCTTCATGGGTGTTATTATTTTCTACATGTGTGCAACTTTTCTCCTCTATTTACTTTTTGTATGAATCTACCTCATGTATATATCACTTTTCACTCACTTATACATTTCACACACTTGTATATACTCTTCATGTACACTTCACACACTTACTCTTAGCTTCACTTTTACTTACATGTTCCACACACCACTTAGATATCAGTGCTTAGGCTTTACTAGAACACACCCACACTTCCCGCACTTCTATATACCCATGCTCACTTACACATATCACCCACAATTTGTAGTTGATCCATATATAGACTCACTACCACACACACTCACTTTTATATCTTCACATGTCACTTACTCACTCAAATATACCAATGCTTAGTATAATCTTCATGCTCTATCCTAGATTTTCTCTTCATGATACTTGTATATGATCCCTCATTAGTTTAGTACTCCTTTTACTCATCATGAAAATGAAAAATAAAAAAATACTCAATCTTCGTAATGTAATAATTAAGATTCTTGCATTTTTGGAGACTACATCACCTAGATCATGGAAATATTGAACGAAATTTTCTCCTGTAGCGGGGGGTCACTTTGTGATGGGCACTAGTTATGTGGGGGCATATCTAGCCTAATCTATATGAATCTCACCTTCCATTGGCTTCATACATTCGACGTATATCGAACAGTTTTCCATGCATTGTACTGCTTGGCCGAACTCATGACGGGAGGTATATAGCAGGAAACTCGTTCACTTATGTCGAGTATATCGATATCACTAGAACATGTATTTCCTCAACCAGTTATATAGTGAGGCAATTTACGTACACTTAGGTATATCAAATGTCTTGTCCACACATACGGGTGAATGATTGCCCTTATAGGAAAAAGGTATATCATGGAACTCATGCCAAAGGGGCGAATTTTTCCACTATTCCAATAGTTTCATAAACCTCGTATACGCTTCAAACCTATAACACTTATATAGTTTGTCGGTAATCATGTGAAGCTCTGTCAAAATTTCGAGTCAGCATACCACCTGGATTTTCCTTCTATTTTTCCTTTTTAAAAAATAGGACCCCATCCGTGAGCTTGAAATAAGTCAAACAGTTTCTTACGTATTTTCAAATCCTATTTTCCCAGGTTCAAGTCTTGTGTGACATTTTTTCTAGATTTAGGCAAATCTAATATAAGTGGAAACCTAAAAATAATAATAATAATAATCACAATGAGATTACTCTCCTTTTATCTCTATCTCTTTAAAAACGAAAATACCAAAAACATTTATTCTCCACCTTCCAAAATACAAAAAATTATCGCTCCTTCTTACAAAAATAAATTCGAACCATTTTTCATCTCCGGTCCATCGAATACCCAATTTTGGCTTGGCTTCCTTTTAAGGTTGGTCACCCTTCAAACCACCCCGAAAATCCTCTTCTTCTTCTACTACTTTGTCCCAATTTAAGATCTACATCCACGAGCTATACATGGACAACATTGACAAAGCAGTGAATGTGAAACTCGATATGATGGTTGCCCTAGCCCAACCCTGTTTCAAGATTGATAACCTTCAAATAGAGGTCCATGAAATGTAGTGACATAAGGCCCAAATTCCCAAATAACTCGAGGTTTTTTTCCTCATGCAATGGATCCACCTTGTCTCAATCCTGTCTGGGTCCCATAAGTGTACCAGCATGCTCAACGTGCCCCACCTACTAATGGGTTTCCACCAGCTCAACTGCTGATTCTTAATCTTTCCTAGCTAGGGGTTAATCTACCAGTACCCCCTAATCCTAAGGAGGAAAAACTGAACATGGTCAAGGAAAACCTCAAACTTTTATAGAGAAGTTTGAAAAAAATAATATATAATAGAATTACTTGGATTATACACATATGTCTCCCTATCCCGAAGATACACTGCCATAAAATTTCAAGATGTCATATATCGAGAAGTTTAGGGGAATCGAACCCTCAATTATTAACCTTCAAAGCTATCACCTATCTATAACCCTCCTTAGTGCCTATGAAAAGATAATGGACCGGATGTTTTAGCAACCTCGAAAGAAAGCACCCTCCGATGGTTTTTTTCCCTCGAGGAATCCAAGATCCATAGTTGGGAGGATGTCGCCCTAGAATTCTTTTATCAATACAAGTATAATGAGGAGATAAATATTAAATGACAATATTTAGAACTTCTTAAGAAAAACCCTTGGGAAATAGTCAGTATGTTCAGAGGAAGGTGGATATAAAAAGCTATAACCATGCCATATAGACCCTCTGAGGAGGAATAATTCAGTATTGTGAAGAAGAACTTCTTGCCTCAAATCTAAGCATCCATGGGAGGATAGTACTACCCACACTTTTGAGACCTTCGAGAGGCTTATGGATAAACTGAGGAAGGCATTACTAAAGTGGAATTTAAAATAAAGAAAATGACTAGACAGTTCACTCCTCGAAAGTATGAGAAGCCTATTAGTGATATAGTCTCAATCATAAATAACATATTCCAACCCGCAACCTCTTATGAACTAGAAAGACATCCTAATCTTACCAAAAAGCATACACAGAGCTCCATGCAACCCTGTCCAAAGGCAACCAATCCCTATTAATACAAAATATCATAACACCCTTGGACCACCGTCCATTACCAAATCCACTCCCTAAAAACTTTAAAGCCAATGACCATTGTGATTTTTACAAATTCCCATATAATACCAATAACCAATTCTTCCACCTTAGGAAGGTGATCCAAGGCCTAAATGACGGGGGTATCATGGCCCCACTAGTAAATCCTACACCCAATACCACTCATAACCCACTTCTAACACATAAATGTAATATTTCTAGAAAGTGACCCATAATTTGACACATATACTCAAATTGTACCCAATAAAGAACCCTATATCCCAACAGTCTCTCCCAAACCACTCAAGGTTTGCCCATATTTTCTCTTACACCCTACATGATTCAACGATCCAGATGTATCCCTCTTTATAAGGTCGTGCATTACCGTTTGCACCCTATCTAAGGGGGGACACATGGAGCTAACGACTATGTGGAATAAAATCTTAGAGTTTGGGATGAAATTGCCCACCAAGATGACCGTTGATTGTCAAAAGTTCAGTGACTTTTCATTAAAGATCTAAAGTGGGCTTGAGAATCAAATAAATGTGTAGTAACCATTAAAGAAGTCAGTATAGATGATGTGGTATAGACTATGGCAGATTTGTTTTGACAGATAAGTGAAATCTGCAGCATTTCTAAATTTCACATCACTTTGAAGTTATAGGGATGATTGGTCCCTTCAATCCTATATATTCCATTTAAGTGGGAAGATTTATATGAGGAAGCCATTGAGATGGTCAAATGTATTAATTACTCTTGGCAATAATACATAATAGCCACTAGATGGATGGTGATTTTGATATCTCAGATCATGAACCAAGTCAGGAAAAAATCAGTCTAGTATCCAGCCTATGTGGAATTTTACCTTTCAAAGATATGTTGGGGGAAATCAATAAAGTATCCATTCAATCCGAGGTAGGTAAATCCATGAGTTTCTTATTCTTTCTCACTCATGTGAACCATATGAAGAGGTTAAGTAGAAACTATCTGATTCCTCTTGCCACCAAAACAGATAAAGGAAAGGGATTTGCAGAAAAGTCTTTGATCTTCCCAAGAAGAACCAAGATAAATGTAATGACATTATTTTACATTGTTCGTTCACAATTGAATATGTCGTATATCTCTACAACCGTCAAATAAATATTCAAGATCATTCAAACATCAAGGCAGATCCGAATATCAAAGTTCTTCAACATTCAAGCCTCCGCTAGATTTATTTTGGTAACGTTGTGTTTTAATTCCTTAATGGTTCACTTAGAGTGTTGGGATAAGTTTTTTAAAAATTCTTGCTCTGGGTAACTCCGACTATCAAAGTGTTGAAGCGACGTTTTTTGTCAAAGAATTTTTTTCTAAGTGTTAAAGAGGACTATTTTCTGACGAAACAAAAATATTGATTTTTTATGTTTTCATTCAGGCGACATCCTTATGTTGCGCGAGGTCGTTCGAGCGACATGCTTGTTTCATTTGAGCAACCTGATCCATTGAATTTTCTATAAATTGTTTCTTCTAACTCCATTTTTTATAAGAAGACCTGTGTTTTTATCACCTACGAAAACTGCTTTAGCAGAATTATTGTCTTCTCACTTTTAGGGCTTTAATCCCTTTTGTTTTCAATTCACAAGACCCCAATACTTTATGTGAACTATTTTGGAACCCAAGAACCCATCTTGTGTGAATTTTCTCTTGTAGAGAGGATCTATATTGCTAATCTAGGTGCCTCTTGAGGGAGGTGCTGGGCTGACGTTGACTGCGTGTCAAAGGGAGTGCTTACGTGTGTTCCTGGGCTAATTCAAGACTCTTCATCCTTGTGGATCTTTTGCGGTTGATGCATTGCTAATTCAGGACTGAGGTTTTTGAGAATTTGGTGTAGTAAATTCTTTGCAAATTTCGCTTGTAATCGTTGTAAGTGTTATTAGTGAAATAAAAGGTTTTTCCCTTCGGTGATTTTTTCTAAAATCTTTGCATCAGTAATTTTATTTGTGGTGGCATGATACACTTCACCTAGGTGTTTGTTTAGGGATGAAATAAAATTGGATTTAATTAATTTGGATTAAAAAATGATAATTGATTAAATAAGGGTTTAAATTGGGAATTTTTGAATTTAGTCGAACTAGTATCACATGCGCCTCCTTACTAAAATCATCCTATAAGGACTTTTCATGTCCTCGTAGGTACACTGAAATGTCCTAATAAATATCCTCACATGACCCATATTCCTTCCTTACACTACTCCCATAGAAATTTAAATTATGGTTGGGTACCTAACCTCTTCTAGACTCCTCTCTTTTTTTGAGGAGGAAATATCAAAGTTAGGCCTCGATCAAAATTATGCTCTCCACATCTCCGTTGATGTCTTGGGTAATAGAGCCCCACTATCACTTGTCGATAATGGTTTTGCTCTCAATGTTCTTCAGGTGACAAGCTTCAACTATTTGGGACTAAAAGTCAGTGATCTCAGTCTTACCTCAACCGTTGTGATCGCTTATGATAACATTTGCCTGAAATAATGGGATCTATAAAACTCACACTAGGGGATGGCCCTATCAATCCTGTCACTGAGTTTAAAGTCATTGACTTACCTACTTGCTTCAATCTACTCCTTGGTTATCCATCGCTCCATAGTATTCGAGGAGTATCATCTTACCTTCATCAGAAACTATAGTTCTTCAACAATGAATAGGTTAACACCATTTTGGGAGATGACAAAACCATAAACAATGAAAAAAAATAGCATTTAGTATTGGATATCCAGTATGGGACCAATGACATGGTCCTCTTTAAAAATTGATTCCCTCCCACTCCCAGCAAGGAATAACTTCAAAGAACAAGTTTGTACAGAACACAACCCTTATGGAAGCATCAATATGATCTAAATGTTAAATAATATGCACTTCATGGATGGAATTGGGCTAGGGTGATGCAAGTAAGGAATTCTTTAGCCCATTATACCGAAAGAGGAATTTCCCTCGTGTGGCCTAGGTTACCAACTTTCACCGAACGAACTCAAAGCAATGTTCACCATAACCAAAAAGAAGCTTGGATGATGAAAAGACTATTTCATGACAATCTTTGAACGGATGATTTGTCAAAGAGGGTGAAAACTTCCCCTTCGATGAATTCCTTAAATTATGGTATGACCATATTGACAATAAAATAAAACTGAGGCTGGAAATCTTCTTCAAGATAAAAACTCTTGGGTCAAAGACTGTAAACATGAAGTAAAACATGTCACAAAGAAAGCCATGAAAATTATTAAGGACTCTAAGGAAAGTGATTTTGAAGACTTATGCAACCTATAGACACTTGGGCTGAGTCTATACATGATTGGATCAGATGTCGCATCATCGGACACCTGCACTCAAATCAAAGCTACTAACATGCCTCTCTTCAACTATATTGCCATATTAGTCCAACCTGCTCAGATTCGACCCAACCCTACTATTTACCATATCCAAGTCTCTTCACCTATTATTATTTTTCCTTTTCCTGATATCAATGTAACTGAGACTTCTTTTAATGAGGTTCGCAATATAGTTTTTACCAAAAATGAAATTAATGAGGATTTTAAGCTTGTTGAAGTGCCTGACATTAATTTTCCTGATTCTAATTAAGCCTTTGATGGTGATGATTTTCCAAATGAACAATTCGTCTTGATCATAATAAGATCATAATAAATAATGTAACCACATTCAAATGAATGATGATGGGAATGTTTTTATTAACCTTGGTTCTAGTAGCCACAAACACGAGATTAGGATATGGCCCACCCTTAATGAGCATGAGCGTTCATAATTTGAATAACTTCTAAAAGAATTCATGGACGTCTTTGCATGCCGGACATTGACTTGTAAATAGCTCAGCATGAGATACTGACATTCCTAGAATGCAAGACGGTCAAATAGAAGCTCAAGAAACTCCATACCAAATGGTCGCTTAAAGACAAAAGGGACGTGGTCAAATTGGGTTTCATTCGTGTGATCAAATACATAACATGGTTGTGGTTAAATACCTAACATGGCTCAACAACGTTGTCCCCAGACCCAAGTCTATAGAAAAAGTCCACATGTCCATAGACTACTAGGATTTTAATAAAGCATCCCCAAAGGACGATACTTGTTACCTAACATCGACATGATTATGGATAACACGACCAGCCACACCCTTAAGTCATTTATCAACGGATTTACTGGATATAACTAGATCAAGATGAAATTTAACCTTCACGAGAAAATCACCTTCATCACCCCATGGGGAACCTTATGCTATACTGTCTTACCATTCGGACTCAAGAATGACATGACTACCTACCAAGGGGATTCCATAACCAGCATACATGACCTTAGTCATAAGGAGGTCAATGTCTATGTGTACAACATGATCATTAAATATAAGACTTAGGAAGGTCAAATTCCCACCCTTCAAAAGTTCTTCAAACGACTATGACAATACCAGTGCGGTTAAACTAGTGGAAGTGCATTTCTGGCATCACGAAAGTAAAACTCTTAGGATTCCAGGTCAATGAGAAAGAAATCGAAGTAGACCCCACCAAGCTAAAATCCATACTTGAGATGCCACCACCACAGACAGAGAATGAATTTTGAGGAATCTAGGTTAAGCTACAACAGTCAGTGCATTAGCCAACTTACTTGTATCTGCAAACCCATTTTTAAACATCTCCAAAAGGATTCAACTAAAGTCTAGAATGAGGCGTGTTTAGAAGCTTTCAAACGAATCAAGAAATAACTCACTCGACCTCCGGTGCTCATGCCTTTACATCTACGTCTCCCCCTCCTCTTATACTTGATCATAACAAATACCACAATAGGGGTTTTCTAGCCCAATACATTAAAGAATCCCGTAAGTAAAGAACCATCTATTATGCCAGTCTAAAATTGGTCAGATAAAAAGTTGACTACATGGCTTTAGAGAAAGCATGTTTCTCTAGTCAGGGTCACACAGAAGTATGACACTACATGATTGCATTCACCACCCGACAAGTATCTCAAATGGATACCTACTATAAAATCCTGCTTTGTCTAACCGAATGGCCACTTGGTTGATGTTTCTATCCGAGTTTGATATTATGTATGTCACGCAGAGAGCTATAAAATGGAGATCCATCTCTGACTACTTTACTGATTAGCCCATAAAAGGAACTCATGTTTGGGTTTCTAAATTCCCAAATAAAGATATTCTCTGCACCTGCGAAGAGGTCCTTAGATGGAAAATATTATTTGATGGAGTTTCCAATAAGAAAGGATATGGCCTTGGGATACACCTGATCGCCCGTAATGACTCTTAGACTCCAATTGCCATCAATTTAGAATTCCCTTGAACTAACAACATCATTGAGTATGAGGCATGAACTGTAGGACTCAAAATATCCCTCAAGAAAGGAATCTAACACCTAGACATCTACAGAGACTCTGCCCCCATCATCAGCAAAATCCACAGGAAATGAAAAGTCAAAGACGAGAAGCTCCTAGCCTTCCATGCCCACATAGAAGAGATGGCCTATAAGTTCAAAGATGTCACCTTCCACTACCTACCGCATACAAATAACATATACGTTGATGCCCTTACTAGCCTAGCCTCCACGGTAGACATGCCTGATGGAATAATAATACGCATTTCCTAGTTCAGAAACAAGATATGCCCACCACTGGTACCACATTGAGCTCATCACCAAGGATGATTATGATATGGATGGGTTATGGTACTATGACGTTTAGAGCCTCCTCAAACATGGTAGATATCCCCAATATGCAGATAAGAATGATAGTGTGACCTTTCACAAATTGGGTGCCTAGTATTAAATCTGCAACAAAGAGCTTCTCAAGTGAAACTCTGATAGAACCCATTTGCACTACATAAAGGAGGTGATGTTGAAGAAATTATGAAAAAATCCACAATGGGGAATGGGGGCCCCACATGAACGGTAATATTCTTGCTAAGTAAACCATCCGTCAAGGGTACTATTGGACCACTATGGTCTAAGATTGCACTTTTTATGTCCAAAAATTACTCAAATGTGAGCAGTTTACCAATCTACAATGCCCATCTCCTACAAAACTATACAACATTAGCTTTACCTAGACTTTCTACACCTCGGGCAATGACATCATAGGAAAAATTACTCCCAAAGCTTCAAACGGTCACTAATTCAGCATGGTCACCATAGATTACTTCACTAAATGGGTCAAAGACAAGTCACAGGCAGTGTTAATGGCTAAGAAAGTGGTCAGATTTATCAAAAAGAACGTTATCTACCGATACGGATTTCACTATGATTTTGTAACAGATAATAGACTCCACTTCGAAGCTGAGGCCACAAAACTAGTCGATGAGTATGGGATTCATAGACACAAATCTCTTCCCTATTGACCCTAAACAATTGTTGTGGTCAAAGCCGCTAACAAAATCCTTAAGACCAAAATCAACAAGATGATCGAGAGTTACAAATATTGAGATGAACGAATACCTTATGCCCTTTAGGTTTACCACACTTCAATCTAAACACTTACTGAGGCTAACCTTATTCTCTAGAGTACGACCTGGAAGCAGTCATATCCATTGAGCTAGAAATACCTTTTATATATGTCATTCTCAAAAGAAAAGTTAGCAAATAAGACTTGTATGAGAGCCTATTTAACGAACTGTCACTTCTGGATGAAAGATACTTAAGGCTTTATATCATAAATAGGGGTAGTCCTCTGACAGAGGTCCGTAAGATACTTAAGGCTCTATATCATAAATGGAAAGGTTTGTTGGTCAGGTTCGAACACCTGATGACCCCCTACTATCTCTCTAAGACTAGGCTTGGGGGTAGTACTCTGACAGAGGTCCGTAAGTGCTTATTTTATTATTTCAGCAAGTTAAACCTCTAAATTTTTATGTATCTGATCTTCTAACTCAGACCTTTCCATTTACAGAGTGCCCCGAAGGAATTTTGAACGAAGTCTGGGAGATGTCTGCCCCGAGTCTTACGAAGCTGGTGAAGAAGGTAGGCCTGAATGCACCCCCTCCTCCTCCACCGAGAAAAGTGTCGGCACGTCCAAGGCCGATGCTATAAGAAAGAGGAAAACTACAAACACCTCCCCTGAGGATCAAAGGAAAAGTAAGGCCCAAAAGGCCATCCCCATAGCCTCTGAAGATGCATTAGCATCCCATCTGGAGCAGCTGAAAATTAATGATAGCATAATAGGTCACAATTTGCAAGCGTTGGATGCCATCGGCTCTACTATGACCGATGCTGACAAACACTTTTGTCACTCCATGGACACTCCTCTACTGGTTGAGTTTGGCCTTCATAGTTCCATTCAGGTATAACTTTAGATTTTAGTTTAACTCCGAAGTGTAACCTCTATTTTGAATTTGAACTTATACATTTGATTTCTAAATTTGTAGGGCCTCGTTGCTATACACTATCTTGCCAACTGGACTCTAAAGAAGTTGCCCCTCATCGAGAAAGGCCAAGAGGCCAAGAAGGTGAAAAGCTCCCTGAATGCAGAGGTGGTTTATCTGAAGTTTGCCTTTAAGGGATCTGATAAGAAGGTTAAGGAGTTAGATGAAGAGATTTCTAAGCTTAAAAAGGACCACACTATTTCTCTCAAGGCTAAGGACGACGTTCTCCAGCAGAAAGTTGATGTTGCAGTGAAGGAAGACCTTGAGGATGCTTTTGAGGGGATCCTGGCTGATTATAAAGTCTCTGATGAATTTTCCAGCTTTGGCTTTGAATACCTCGAAAGAGGTACTAAGGGCACTAGTAAATGGGCGGCTACAAAGGATAAGGAGTCAGGGAACTTGAAAGCCTCTGACTTCATTGGTCTGGGTTTTGGCAATCCTCAATTTGCCCAGGCCCTTCAAGAGGTTGAAGAGCAAGATGCTGCCCCTGTAGAGACTGCTACTTTGGATGTTATTGAGACTGAAGGGACCAACCTCCAAGATGATGCGGCCGAGGTGACCAACATTGGTCAGGGGAATGAGGCCGAGGATGCCAATACTGTAGTTGCAAACCCTTTGGACTTTTTTATGAAGCTTTATGTAATTCTCTGATTTTGACTTCAAGATGTAACTTCTGATTGTAAACTCAGTTACCTTGTATCCTGTAACTCTTAGTTTATATTAACTTCTGATACATGCTTCACTTCCTTATTTGCTGAGTGTTCCTCGAATGATTTTCTTCGTTATGCAATGTGTATTTAGGTCTGAGGTCATCAAATTAATGATGTTTAAGGTCTAAGGTCATCCAAGCATGATGTCTGACCTCATACCTTGTCACCAAATCATAATGTTATAAGGTCTGAGGTCATCAATTAAGATGTTATCCCCATAAATAATTTGTCACCAAATTAATGATGTTAAGGGACTAAGGTCATCCAAGTATGATGTCTAACCTCAGACCTTGTCACCAAATCATGATGTTATAAGGTCTGAGGTCGTCAACTAAGATGTTATCCCCATAAATAATTTATCACCAAATTAATGATGTTAAGGGTCTGAGGTCATCCAAGTATGATGTCTGACCTCAGACCTTGTCACCAAATCATGATGTTATAAGGTCTGAGGTCATCAACTAAGATATTATCCCCATAAATAATTTGTCACCAAATTAATGATGTTAAGGGTCTAAGTTCATCCAAGTATGATGTCTAACCTCAGACCTTGTCACCAAATTATGATGTTATAAGGTCTGGGGTCATCAACTAAGATGTTATCCCCATAAATAATTTGTCACCAAATTAATGATTTTAAGGGTCTGAGGTCATCCAATTATGATGTCTGACCTCAGACCTTGTCACCAAATCATGATGTTATAAGGTCTGAGGTCATCAACTAAGATGTTATCCCCATAAATAATTTGTCACCAAATTAATGATATTAAGGGTCTGAGGTCATCCAAGTATGATGTCTGACCTCAGACCTTGTCACCAAATCATGATGTTATAAGGTTTGAGGTCATCAACTAAGATGTTATCCCCATAAATAATTCGTCACCAAATTAATGATGTTAAGGGTCTGAGGTCATCCAAGTATGATGTTTTACCTCAGACCTTGTAAGGTCTGAGGTCATCAACTAAGATGTTATCCCCATAAATAATTCTCACCGAATTAATGATGTCTAGGGTCTGAGGTCATCCAAGTATGATGTCTGACCTCAGACCTTGTCACCAAATCATGATGTTATAAGGTCTGAGGACATCAACTAAGATGTTATCTCCATAAAATTCACCACTCGTGCATAATAAACCAAGAACTGACACAGGAATTTGATCTTCTCATTAATAATCTCTTCATAAGATGATACATTTACATGAAAGCTCTTGCAACATCATATGTAATACATTTTTAGATGATCAGCATTCCAGGGATTGGAAAAAGGTTCCCCTTCGAGGTTCTCTAGCCTATAGGTTCCTGGTACAACCTCCTCAATTACTTTATAAGGACCATAACAATTTGGGTGAAGCTTATTTACCTTCTGTAATGTCTTCTTCAGCACCAGTCCCCTACATCTATGGGCCTTGATTTTACCCTTTGATTGCAGAACATTATTTTTCTCTGTTGGTAAGCTGCTTGCCTGATTTCTGTGTCTTCCCTTTTCTCTTCAATCAAGTCTAGGTCGAGTCTTCTCTCCTCCCCATTCTTCTCGGGGTCATAGGTCTGAACCCTATGAGTAGGGAGTCCTACCTCTGTGGGTATGACGACCTCTGAGCCATGTGATAACATAAATAAGGTCTCCCTCGTTGGTGTCCTTGTCGTTGTTATGTATGCCCATAGCACAGCATAAACCTCTTCAGTCCAACTCCCCTTAGCCTCTTCTTGATCACATCGAGGATTGTTCTGTTAGTGACTTCGGTTTGACCGTTTGCCTGAGGTCGTTGAGGGGAAGAGAAAAAATTATTTATTATAACTCTTTCGCAGTATTTTTCCAGGGAAGAATTCTTGAACTGGGTTTCGTTGTCCGAAATGAGGGTGTTTGGGAGGCCATGTCTGAATATGATGTTCTTCCAAAAAAATTAGAAGGTCTTCTTCCTTGTAATCGTGATCATCGGCTCTACCTCTACCCACTTGGAGAAGTAATCAATGTCGACTATTATAAATCGGTAATTATTTGCAGCCCTTGGCAGGGGTCCTACTAGGTCAATTCCCTATACTATGAATGGCCAAGGGGAACTGATTGACATCATAGGCTGATGAGGTTGATGTGGGATAGTGGAGAATCTCTGACATTTATCGCATCTCTTCACGTAGGCTCCAGCATCTTTGGCTAAGGTCGGCCACCAATATCCTTAGGTGATAATCCTCTTCGCCAAAGGTCTCCCTCCTATGTGACTGGAGCAAGAATCCTCGTGTACCTCTTGTAGGACGTGGGGAACTTCTGTGGGATGAACGTATCCGAGGAGAGGTAATAGGAATCCCTTCCTATACGGGACATCTCCTACTATTGAGAACTTTATCACTCTGTACCTCAATTTCCTCCTCTCTAACTTTGACTCCGGTAGCACCTCTTCTCTGATATATATGATAAGGGGATCCATCCATGAGTCCCCTAGGTTCAAATTGAGGTAAGGGTCCTATTCTTCTTAAATGGTTGCTCTGGGAAAGATCTCAACAGGGACTGTCCTTCTGATATATGTCCTCATTGCTGAAGCTAAACTTGCTAATGCGTCTGCATGACTTTTGTTTTGTCGAGGTATTATCTTAATCTTTACCTCTTTGAAGCCTTTGAGTATCGCTCTCACCTTCTTCAGATATTTAGCCATCCTTTCGTCCTTGGCCTCATAAACCCTCAATACTTGATTAACAACCAACCATGAGTCACTGTGAAGGAGGAGGAGTCTTATACCAACGGTCCTTGCTAAGGATAGGCCTGCTATCATAGCCTCGTATTCTGACTCGTTGTTTGCCGCCTTGAAGTTAAACCTTAGGGAATATTGGATGTTGGTACCATCCGGGGCTGAGAGTATCAGGCCCGCACCGCTTCCATTTTCGTAAGAAGACCCATCCACGAAGAGGTTCCAGATGTCTTTATTTGATGATAAACCCTCTTCTAACATGATTCCTTGTCTGAAGAGGTACCGATTTTCCTCATTCTCGGCTATTCCATCTCTGACTCTCTTGGGCATAACCTCTTCCGGGTGTCGGAAGACGTTGCTGTTTGACCCTTCTATAGTCTCTAGATTATTCTCAACCTCGACCTCTTCCCATGTGAACTCTGTGACAAAATCTTCCAGTGCCTCCCCTTTGATGGTCATCCTATGCTGATAAGTGAGGTCATATTGCCCCAACTCAATGGCCCATGTCATCAACCTACCCGATTTCTCAGGCTTATGGAGGACCTGTATTAGTGGCGAGTCGGTGAGGATGACCATGGAATGGGCTTGGAAGTAAGGCTTCATCTTCCTAGAAGCATGTATCAGGGCATCAGATAACTTTTCCATCTGAGGATAATTTTTCTCAGACTCCTGAAGGGCCTTACTGTTGAAGTACACATGCCTTTAGACCCCAACGTCTTCCCGTACTATGGCTGCACTTATAGCTAATTCAGATACTGCTAGATAGATGTAGAACTTCTCTCCTGCTATGGGCCGAGATAAGATTAAGGGGGATTCAAGGTAGGACTTGAGCTGGTTGAAAGCCTCATTACACTCTTTGTCCCACTCGGGCCTTTCTAAGCACCTTAAAGAATGCAAGACACTTGTCCGTTGCTCTTGAAACAAATCTATTGAGTGCAACTACTCTTCCAGTAAGCCTCTGAATGTCCTTGATACTCTTTAGTGTCTTCATGTCGAGCAAAGCCTTGAATTTCTTAGGGTTTGCCTCTATTCCCCTTTGATTGACAATGAATCCAAGAAATTTCTCGGCTCCTACCCCGAAGACACACTTCGCAGGGTTGAATTTCATTCTGTACAAGTCCATGGTATCTAAAGTCTTTTCTAGGTCTGCCACAGGGGTGAAAGCCTTTAAGCTCTACGTTAACATATCATCGATGTACACTTACATAGTCTTGCCTATTTGGTCTTCAAACATCTTATTCACCCGACATTGGTATGTTGCCCCCACATTTTTCAATCTGATGGGCATAACCTTGTAGTAATATGTCCCTTTATCAGTGATGAAGGTTGTCTTCTTTGAGCCTTCGGCATCCATGAAAATCTGGTTGTAGCCTGAGTACGTGTCCAGGAATCTCATGAGCTCATGTCCTGCACTTGCATCTACCATCTGGTCACTCCGAGGTAAGGGATAACTGTCTTTTGGGCAAGATTTGTTTAGGTTGATGAAGTCTACGCACATTCTCCATTTTTTATTGGCTTTGGGCACAATGACTACATTCGATATCCACTCCGAATATATGACTTCTGTGATGAACTCAGCCTCTTCCAACTTTCTGACTTCTTCTCGGATGATGTCGTACTTCTCCCTGGAGTAAATTCTTCATCTTTATTTAATTGGCCTAGTATCCTTAGTCACATTCAGCTTGTGGCACATAACTTTAGGGATGATGCCAGGAATTTTCGGGTGACTCCAAGCAAAGACACTCTGCCTCTTCCTCAGGAAGTCTATCAGCTTTTCCTTGATTCCTTCCTTTAAGGCTTTGCCGACCTGGACGGTTTTTTCGACTCTTCCTCATTGAGGACGATGGATTCTACCTCTTCTGCGACCTCTCCTTTCTTCAATTTCATCTCATATGTGGGATCAAGTGTATCAATATTATATGTGGTAGTTGCTTTCTTATGAGCCTCTCTCTCTTCAGCCGAGTTGAAGTAGCATTCTCGTGCTATGGTCTGGTCACCCTGCACTTCCCCTACCCAATAGGGGTCGGAAATTTTAGCATCTGGTGGACCGTCGACGGCACGACTTTAAACTCCTTAAGGGCTACTCTTCCCATGATGAGGTTATAGGCCGAGAAGACGTTTTCGTCCAAAAACAAAAAAGTTAATCTTTCGATTTAACCTCTTAGGCCACTCATCGCCCATTCGCATGTCCATCTCATATATACCCAACGGATGGACCTTTTCTCCACTGAACCCCATTAACGAATGATGATAGGGTACCAGCCTAGCTCTGCTAAGGCCTAGGCTTTTGAAGCAGGGCCAGAATAACACATCTGCAGAACTTCCTCCATCTACAAGAATTCTCTGCACCTCACATCCATGAACTCTTGTTGTGATGACCAAAGAGTCATCGTGTGGAGATAGGATGCCTTTGAAGTCGAGTTGGGAAAACCTAACTACGAGAGTGTCCATGTCCACCTTCTTTCTCTTCTGCGTCGTCTCGAAAGACGTTAGATTTACTACTTTAAGTTTGGCCACTGCCTTGGCCTCTGCCACATGGGCCTTTCGGTCAGCCACCTCAGAACCACCCCTGCAAGTCCTCCGCATATGGTGTTAACACCAAAGGATATCATACCAACCCTCTTTACTTGGGTGTTGTCGTCTTTTGGTGGCAGTTCCAGATCGTCTTCATCACCGTCATTCGAGCTATCATCTTTTCTTGTTGTGGTATCGTCACGACACCTGTCCTGTCTCTTCTTTTTGGGGTCTTCTCTTCCCCTTTTGGGAGCTTTTCCATCAACATATTTACTCAACTTTCCTGACTTGCACATCTTCTCGATCTCATCCTTTAAGGCAAAGCACTCATTTATGACATGACCATGGTCTTGGTGGAATTCACACCATAAGTTTTGGTTCCTCTTATGTGGAGGAGCCTTTAACTTCTCTAGACATCTTAGGGATCGATCATTCTTGATCTCATTGAGGATGTGTTCGCAGCTTACATTAAGAGGGGTGTATTGTGCAAACTTGTCATCAACCGGCCTCTTCTTTCTATCCTTCATTATTTGGAACTTTTCGCTGCTACCGTCGTTCTCATCCTCATACTTAGCGGCCATGGACTCTTCAGCGTTCATGACCTTCCCCGCAGTTTCCAATAGCTCCGACATGGACTTTAAAGGGTCTTTCGCAAGTTTCCACAACAACTTCCCTTTATGAAGACCTCCTATGAGGGCAATCATGGCAATATTATCTTCGTAATCTTAAACCTCAAGTTTTTCTTTGTTGAACCTGGCGATGTTGTCTCTTTAGCTCTCGTGCTTGCCTTGTTTGAGATACAACAAATGGGTGGTCTTCTTTTGAGGTATTACCCTAAGGAAGAAATTGTGAATGAATAATTCAGCCAAGACCTTAAATTTCTCAATTGAATTCTTCGGAAGAGAAGTAAAGCATATGTGCGTAGCTCCCGTCAAAGTCCCGAAGAAGGACCGGCATTTCATCTCATCTAGTATTGAGTAAATGTCCGCCGCTGACTGGTACATTTTAATATGATGTAAGGGATTGGTGCTACCGTCATACTTGGGAGTCACTGTAGGCGGCTTAAACTTGGCCGGGGTAGGAAAGCTCGCTATATTAGCCAAGAATGAAGAGCCTTCTGAGAAACCTCTTTGTAGTGGATCCCGACTTTTGATGAGGTCTCCTATCTTGTCCTCAATACGTTGGATGGAGTCATTCCATGGTTTTGCAACGTCGACTTGGCTGAGGTTGTCCCCAGCCACCTCTGAGGGGTGGACTGAGGGTTCCCCAACCACATCACAACGTCTTCTCTTAACCTCTTCTTGGTCTTTTCCTCGTCCCTAATGAGGTCGACGTTGTCCCTCTTCCCTTTATGAGCCGACTGCACTCCTCGACCTCGACAACCTCTGCCTTAGGTCGTTTATGGGGCCGAGCCTTTCAAAGGCTGACCCTCTTCTCAGTCGATCAAAAGATGATCCTCATTGTTGGGCTTCTCCACCTCTTCTGTCTCCATAACCTTGGCTCCGCCGGATAGGACGAACTGTGTTGTTTGATACCTCAAATGGCTCCCACCAATCTTCCAGGACATCTTCCACCTCTAGATCATCATACCTATCCTCAGGGCAAGAGTTTTCATGCCTCCCCAGGTGCAAGTGCCTAGGGTCAGTAATGTCCCTCCTCCGTTGGGGTGTAGGTTGGTCTTTCTGCGATGCCTGGGGTGGTCCCCTGGCATCAAGATAAGGCTGAAAAGCCGCCAAAGTGATCATATCCGGTGAGACTCCGGGTGGCCTCATCATATTTTGGCTGAACTGTGAAAATTTCTCATGCATTTCTTATTGTGTTGTAGCCAAAGACCTCAAGGCTGCGACCACCTCTGCCATTTCGGATTGGGGCGGTGCCTGGCTGGAGCTAGGTCCTCCCGTACGAGGCGGCGGAAGAGGTGGTGGTAATTCCGGTACCATTTATTAGCACAAAAGAGATGGTGTAGTGAATGAGCTTAATACCTTACAGGACCTCTTTCAATGGTGAAACAGCTCCATGCAAGGGGTGAGGCCTGGTTCACTACCAGAGTCTCCGGTGAGGTTAAGTGAATAATGAGGAAGAGATATCTTCTCGTTCCCATAGACGGCACCAAAATGATGATGCTGGAAATTACACCAACAGGTAAGGTGTATATAAGCTCTAATCAATGTATAATAATGGCAGCACAAGTATATCCAGTATAGGAGAAAGAGATGAGGAGAAGAGGATCAACTCCAGAGTATAAGTGGTTTAGCCAATTACGCTTACATCCACTGTGCAAGTGTGTGATTAATATCACTGTATGAGGGCACTAATGGCCATGGATACAATCTCTCAAGCTTTCTCTCTCTCCTGTATGTTTGAACAGAGTTTCAGCTAGGGTTGCCAATTTTGGATCTTTTACAAGGTAGAGGATGACCTCTATATATAGTGCCTAGGGGTGTAATGTACCCCCATGCATGCAATGAACATGTACATGAGGATCAAACCAGTATGAGGATGACACCTGGATGATCTCATATAGATAATGATAACCTCAATATTTCCCCACTGGAGGGGAATGATTCGGTTATAACTGATTATGTACACGTGTTCCCAATAATACATATTTAGATAAGGGATCGGCCATCTGCAAATGGTCCCAACCTCAGCCTGGAAGAGGACGAGGTGGTGACCTTGGCTCAGTGGGAAAGCTTAGGAAAGGCATGTTGAGCTGTGACGTCGGCCTGGGACGAGGTAAAGGTAGCTTAGCAGGAACGTCGGCTGATCCTCAGCCGAGATTGGCTATGTTGATGGGTTGAAAACCTCGGCCTGAACTAAGCCGAGGTTGCATGCCTTGGATGATCGGATGGATAACCCCCCGTGGATTACGGAGGCCTCACTTGCCGAGGTAGCTAGTAATGTCGGCCATGGTCGACCTTGCTTGGGACGAGTCCGCTGGTTGTTGATCTAAGGCCCTCGCAACATCGGTCGTCTCCATGGCCGAGGTTGATGTCTCTGAGCCAAGGGGGTACATATAGGACATATCAATGAAGATGTCTAAAACATGCTATACTTAAAACTACACCTCTAAACTAGCTTTAAGGTTCAATAACACCTTCAAGTTAGTAATCCCCCAAAGATGTGATGGATGTCTTTGTTGGAAACTTCTACTTGAATCCTATTCTGAACCTCCACTAAAGCAAACCTCGGGGCCACAGATAGCTTATACGCCTCCCAAGTTAAGTCCTATACTTCCACGCACATCATGTTCAAACAAGTGAAAAAAAGAATTATATAGGCTTTGATCTTGTGGTTACAATTACGTAGGCATAACAATGAGTCCTCCTCGTGAGCTCGATCCTTAACAATATGTGTCATGATGTATTGTCCCTAGGGATATGTAGTCATCTTTGTATAACACTCTCTTTCATGAATACTACAAACAAGATATCAGACTATCTCAAAGACATGTACACATACTAATCAAAACTATATGTTCAAACCATGGATTATCTATACACCCACTTGAAAACAGTATTCTCCATTTAGAGATCAAAAGAAAAATGATTATGTTCATAGTTTTAATAGTATCATGATTAAGTGATCCACTAATATGTATATAGATTATACCTTTCATTATTTGGCTTGACTGAAGTGAAAGTGTAACCATTGACACAACTACGATCTTAATAAACTCAAGCAAACTTATTTCAAAAGATGAAAACCCATTATCCATAACCCTTCATCGCCACAAATGAGTTATTAAACTATCTCAACCTGCGGTTTCCCTCATAAACCCATACCAAATGCTCAAATGAATATTCCCAACCTAACTATGTAGGATTTTATCCCAAGTCTCCTTCGGTACATAGGCCCAATACCATGTCCTTCTCATGAGAAAGAGCCTCGACAATATATCTCTCGATGCGATGTTACAATAGATATGCACCCATATCTTAATTACATCCAAGCTTTCGTCAAACCTCAAAACAAATATCAAACAATGCCAAAGTACATTTCCCTTGCATACTTACATGTATACCAATGGCCACCACTTATAGAAGCATGAAGTCACCCAAAAGCACCCTTGTGTACCTACACGAGATGAAGTGGTGTTCTTATGCCTATCACTGATACCATTTTTCTACCTAAGAATTTATCTACATTTAAGGGATTCTCAATGTAAGTTAACTAAATATGTTCTAAAATAACTAAAATGTAATCAATTAATGTTAACATAGATCATAATCATATAATTAATGAAGCATAAAAATGATTAGGGTTCCTAATAAGTTCTTTGTGACACCCCACCCAATTAAATATCGGGTGATCATTCCTTTATAAAATTTAAAACAGAATGTTCGATTGGTTCATTCTTAGCATCACTTTGGAAAACAATATAACCTTATTAACCACCTAATAATTAATTAAGTTAGTGTCAAAATATTTTCCTTTTTAAAAAAATCTTTCAATTATTCATCCAAGAAAATAAACATCATCCATCCACCCCAACTAATTAATGTAAATACTAAATCGGAATCACATACTGAAATAAACATGACTAGATAAAACATTCCAATTCAAAACTCTAAACCAATAACCATGGGAACAATAAATCCAACTGAAATTGAAGGAAAGTAAACTGAATACAATCTCAAATAAATGTCTAAGGAATGGGCGACACATTCCCAAAATAGAAAGTCTAAATAGAATGGAAATGAAATGATGGAGGCGTCTAATGCGAAGACCAACATCTTCCACAATAGTTACAGCACGCCAAGCAATCCAAGACTCTAAGGCTGGTGTCCCTGTGGCTGAGTACCTAATACAATACACACACACACATATATATATATATATATATATATATATATATATATATATATATATATATATATATATTGCAAGAGAGAAGAGAAGGAAGAAATGGGTCAGAGCCCGATGTGTAAAAATATTTTTTTTAACAAGTATTTAAAATTTGTGATAAAGCATCTATCACATGCATGTTAGTTCGAACTCTCACATGAGAATCTCACCTCTCATCTACTGTGCACGCCTAACGTACATCTATTCTCACCTAGCCATCCATAACACTTCTAACTAGATAACGATTTATACTTCTTGTTATACCTCGTGGTAGCAACCCGTGATTCCCAGTTTTCCACATTGTTAATAAAATCGTTTATGAATTCGTTTAAGTGTTATCACACTAAGTTAAGTATTCCCAACTTACAACACTTAAGACTATACTATCCCAATAACCTACAATTATCTCACAGTAGGAATAACATAAGTGTGTGTGTGTGTATATATATATATATATATATATATATTCACCATTATAATATAGATATACTAATATAGCACCCCAAGGCCAAACCTATAGTGCATTGCGTACTCTTCTATCATATCTCGGTACATCTTGTACTCCAATAAGGATTGTTGGTTTGAAAGTATCCCACGAACCATATACACAAAACACACATAGTGGCGGCAAACATGGTTCACATACCTATGGGTTACGCGCATACCTACGCTCCCATAGTCAGCCGACTTATCAACTCACAAATAAGTCTTCATAGTACTATTTTCTGAGATACAAGTCAAATATCCCCCCGAAGGTCACCTAGGATAAGACTTTCTCTACACAACCCCCCACGATAGCAAGCAGCTAGGTATGTCATACACATAATGTTAAACAAGTAATAGGTATCCACACATCCTATTAATATTTATCGGTATTCTCCCAGCCTTCTTGTAAATTTACCATATGTATTTCATTCTCATTATTACGTATTTTATAGTATTACTAAATTACCACAACTCTTTAGTAATTTCCAAAGTGACTCTTCTTTCCGAATTAATTAAAGTATAAAATCCACATACTTTCTCGTAGACCAGTCTCGTTTCAAATCTGTTAACTGGTAATTTCTCTCACTCGTAAAGACTGAAAAATTCCAAAACTGTACCTAAGAAATTTCCCAGAAATTCACCCTGTCGCTCGAACCAGATGGCATGTCGTTTGAACGACTACCACATGTCGCTCGATCGACTTCGCGCTAGATAGGCATCTCGCTTGAACAACTTCACATGACTTCACATGACTTCACATGAAACTTACTGTTTCGTCTTCTACCCATAATTTCAGCGTTTTTCCACCATTTTTAACCCTAAAACCTCTAAATTAACATCCCAAACTCCAATCAAATAGCTCCAAATCTAATCCTAACAATTACATATGGATTCTAACATCTTAGAATCATTAAATCATTTCGAATCATCTAATAAATATGAATTCCCTAAATTTATTTATAAAAACACTAGTTCTTCAAATTCTTTTTCAAGAACACATGATTTCCAGATTCGTTCTACACATAAGTCCATCAAAACGTAATTTCTATCTT
This sequence comes from Sambucus nigra, assembly GCA_949130495.1. Taxonomy (NCBI): domain Eukaryota; kingdom Viridiplantae; phylum Streptophyta; class Magnoliopsida; order Dipsacales; family Adoxaceae; genus Sambucus; species Sambucus nigra. The sequence goes on from OX422215.1 coordinate 253,381,396, forward strand.
ACATATATGAAGGGTTCAATCTAATTAATCTCAGATTCGAATTATACATCCTAATTCTCCAATTTTCCATCACTTTTTATGAATAATACATGTTTAGAACAAACCTATACTAACATGAATATGGTTATTGCTAAATGAAAGAAAATAATAAACACTTGCCTCAAATTAGTCGTCTGATTTCTTGATGTTGTTGGTATGGGCGCATTCCCCTTGTCCCGATCTACACGATGGTGGTGACAGTTGTGCAAGGTAGTGTTAATTTAGCCTTCCCTCTTGGAAATTGGTTCTTCTCACACCCTCTATGGATGTTCTTTGCTTTTTGTATCTCTCAACCCTAATGGACCTCTCGTGGCTGATAAATTAACTCTCAATTTTCGTCCATTAATTAAACCCAAAAATACAATTTACCATAATGCCCTCTCGGGGTGCTGGTTAGGCCTAAAATTATCCCCGGGTATACTATTCTGACTATATTCCCCCTTCCAAACTCATTGGCGCACTCGAAATGACCATACGAGTTACCCAAAAATAATTAATCTTTTATTCCATTAAATTAGTCCCGACTTGACTCACACGCGCGTCTGACATAATTTACTAAACTTTCGTATTTCTTATTCTTGACAATTTAACGAATTGTATAGTTCCATATTACATATCACATAGTAATATTCAATTAATAAGTATTAACCATTGTCATGTTAGTTTATATTTATTTTCAATCTGGATTAATTAATAATTAAATTCTCACATTTTAATTCAATTTATCCCACAATAATAATTTATCCCGTAATTATTTAAATCATAAAAATATGGGGTATTACATACTTCCCCCCTAATAACGGAATTTTGTCCCCAAATTTAGAAAATAAGAAATACCTGGTACGAATAAATTTGGATATTTCTCACGCATATCCTCCTCGCGCTCCCAAGTAGTCTCCTCCACATTGTGATGCTGCCACTGCACCCGGACGAGTGGAACTACCTTTTACCTCAGCCTCCTCTCACTATGATCTAGGATAGCCACCGGTCTCTCCTCATATGAACTGTCTGGATGTAACTCAATTTCCACAATCGCGATGTGAGTGTGTGCTAGCTCATCCCGAAGATACGACCTCAATGACGAGATGTGGAACACATCATGGATGCGATGCAAGTGCTCAGGTAAACCAAGCTTGTAAGCAACTGGTCCGACCCTCTCTATAATAGGAAATGGTCCTACGTATCTCAGAGTCAATTTCCCTTTCTTCCCAAATCTCATTACTCCCTTCATCGTAGATACTCTCAACAAAACCTGGTCCCCCACTGCGAACACTCGGAAGAAACTCTTAGCATTGGCGTAGCTTTTCTTGTCTGTCCTAGGCTACCCGTATATGATCCCGAATTATCTCAATCCTTCTTGATATAGCCTGAATTACCTATAGCCCGAGTAGTTTGTTATCTCCCACTTCAAGCCAACAAGATTGAGAACGATAAGGTCTACCATATAATTCCTCGAACGGGGCCATGTAAACTCATAGGATTTGTTATATGCAAACTCCACCTGTGGAAGATACTTCTCCCAACCTCCCCCAAAGTCAAGGATACACATGCGCAAGATGTCCTTGAGCATCCGGTTGGTGCGCTCAGTCTTCCCATCGATCTGCGAGTGATACACTGTACTCAACTGCAACTCAGTACCCATAACCTCCTAGAAACTCTCTCGAAATCGAGATACAAATGTCTTGTCTCTATCTGACACGATATTGAGAGGCACACCATGCAGTCTCATTATCTCAGCAATAAATATCTAAGCATACTGTCCTGTTGTATAGTCTGTCCTTACTGGCAATAATGGGCTACTTTCATCAACCGGTCCATAATTACCCATATAGAATCATGTCCTCTCTAAGAAGTAGGCAAACCGGTAATGAAGTACATGGAAATGCCCTCCTATTTCCCCGTAGGGATCTCTAATAACTTAAGTAAACCTGGTGGCCTCTGGTGGTCCACTTTCAGTAGCTGACAAGTGGTACACTTGGAGACTAACTTCGTGATGTCTCTCTTCATTCCACTCCACCAGTACTGCCGCCTCATATCCTGGTATATTTTGTCCCCACTGGGATGTACTGCAAATCGGGTCCCGTGCAACTCTATCATCACTGCATGTCGAAGGTCCTCCCCCTCTGGAACAACGAGTCTCCCACTGAAGAACAAACCACCCTCGGAGCTCACTGAATAAGACTCGGCTCCACCGGCTAAAAGCTACCTAATCCGATCTTAATAGAACGAATCCATTGCCTATGCCTCTACTACTATCTTAACAATCTGAGGTTTAACTATCATCGCATATATAATTGATCGGGCCATGACATCGTGGTGTCCCAATTCTTTCTATTTTGCTTTCCACACCTCGGCCATCTCATCCACTGGCCTGCGACTCAACGCGTCTTCTACCACATTAGCCTTTCCTTGGTGGTATTGGATATCGAACTGATAATCCTTCATGAATTCAAGCCATCGATGTTGATGCATATTCATCTCCTTTTGAGTAAAAAGGTACTGTAGTGACTTTTGATCCGTGAATAAGCAAAATTTCTCCCCCAAGAGATAATGCCTCCATATCCGAAGTGCAAACACAACTGCCACTAACTTCAAGTCATGGGTGGGGTAGTTCATCTCATGAGGTTTAAGCTTACGGGAAGAATAAGCTATAGCTTGGTCCTCCTACTGAACACACCCCCAAGTCCTAGTAAGGACGTATGTGTATAGACTAGATACTCCACTCTCGGCCTGAACAGTGCCAAAATTGGTGTTAAAGTCAACTGCCAGGCATCGTTCCAGATAAATGGAACCCCTTTGCGAGTCAAATGAGTCAATGGACCCATTATCTTAGAGAATCCCCGGATGAACCTCATGTAGTATCCTACTAGGCCCAGGAGACTACCTATCTCTGTTGGCGTCGTGGGTTGTCCCCACTCCTTAATCGCGGAAACCTTCCCCAGGTCCATAGATATCCCTCTATCCGAAATAATTTGCCCTAAAAAATGAACCTCTTTTAACCAAAATCCACATTTCTCATATTTTGCATACAACTCGTGATGGCGAAGTGTCTACAAAACCTGTCTCAAATGTTCGGTATGATCCTCCTCAGTCTGGAAGTAAATCATAATGTCATCAATGAAGACATTGACAAACTGATCCAGGAACTGTCTGAACACCTTGTTCATCATGTCCATAAACACGACTGGGGCATTGGTTAGCCCAAAAGGCATAACCCTAATCTCATAGGAACCATATCTCAATAGGAAAGAAGTCTTCGACACATCCTGCTCCCTGATTCTTAACTGATGGTATCCCGACCTCAAGTCAATCTTTGAGAAGAAGGCATCTCCTCTCAACTAGTCGAATAAGTCATTGATTCAGGGCAATGGATATTTATTTCGTATCGTGACCTTATTCAATTCTCGGTAATCAATACACAACCGTAATGATTTATCTCTCTTCTCAATGAATAGTAATGGGGCACCCCAAGGTGAAGTAATCCTATGAATAAACTCGTATCCCAATAGCTGCTCTATCTGATCTCGTAGCTCCCTCATCTCCGCTGGGGCCATACAATACGGTGCGTGGGCAATCGACCGAGTGCTCGACGTCAAATCTATAACAAAGTCTATCTCCCTGGTAGGTGGCAATCCCAGAGTATCCTGGAACACATTACCGAATTCCTTCACCACCGGTATTGAGTCAAGCGGTATCACTACCTCGTTAGAGGCATCCTCCTCTATATAATACAAATGAGTGGAAGATCCTCCCTCAGGACACGACATCGCCACCAGGAACATCTCCTAATCAGGTAAGTCAAAAATAATAGTCCTACTGAAACAATCGATGATGGACCTATATTCAACAAGCCAATCCATGCCTATGATTTCATCATACTCGGATATCTCTAATACAAGCATGTTGGCCGGTAAGGTAAGTCTCCCAATATCTATACCCACCCCTCGACATATAAATTGAATTAGTGAACCACTACCCAAAGGCGAATCTTCAAAAGTAAGAGTACTCCCTGCTGTAAATAATAACCCCAAAGCACGTGCAAACCTCATGGAAATAAAACAATCGGTGGCCCTTGTATAAAATAAAATATACCCCATAGTCCCCTGGATAGAAAACATACCCTCAATTGCGGGTGGAGCCTGTAGGGCTGCAGCCTCATGGAGGTTATAAACACATCCATACTGAAGTTGTCCCTGCTGGACTAGGACTACTGCAATGGCTAACAGCGCTAGCATCTGAGGCGGTGCTGGGAGGGCAGGGAGAAAAATCGATCTCTAGGGCTCCTATCGAGTACCCTGCTGCTACTGCTGTTGCTGTGGGGCCCTTCCCTCTCAAGACAATCATGTTGCTTGTCTCCAGTCTTTCCACAAATAGAACACTTACCACCAAAGTTTCCCCTTTGCTGACCTACTGTCCTCGACCCTGCTGGTTGTTTCCACCTCCCCCTTGGCCCTGCCTAGACTACTGTTGGTCCTGATGGCCATGATGACCCTGCTGGCTAGGCCTAAAACTTCTGTGACCCTAACGGAAACCCCCTGACCTGAATCTTTTAGAATCCCCCTGTTGGGAACTCTAATCAACCTGTCTATGTTGACTCTGGTTGGCTGTGCCCTACTATCACCATTACCTCTTATCCTACTCTACTGGCTGGACTCCCCTGCTCGTTTTCTCCCATTCATATGTAAGCGATGTTCCTGACAATGCATTACTGCCGCATTAAGCACATCAGAATAGGTCTGTAATGAGAGGTTACCCAGAAGATGTTGCCCAATCCTCCAGGTGAGGCGATCCGTGAACATATTTATATTCTTCTCCTCGGTAGGTACCTATGTTGGTGCCAGATTAACTAGTCTGGTAAACTCCTCTTCGTACTCAACTACGGTCCCCTTCCTGGGTGAGGTTTAGTAACTTCCCCCTCATCTTAGTTTAAATGGAAGAAGGAAATTACTTGCGGTCAAACAGCACCCAAAAATCGCCAATCGTCAACAGATCTCTCTCTTCTGTAGTAGTAGTAGTGGACTCCCACCACCGTAAGGTTTCCCCTGTCAGCTTAAAGGTAGCCAAAACATGCCTCTAGACCTCAGTGCACTCATACATACGGAGGTGTCTCTGCATGTCCTTCTTCCACTGGCTAGAAATCACCACATCAAAACCACCTGCGAACTCTGGTGGTGCACCTTCTGAAAGGCATCCCTAACTCTCTCCCATGATGTAGGGAAGGTGTGGGCAGGTGCTGGCGCTGCTACTGGTGCCTGTGGTGGTGCCTGTTGTACCACTACCAACACTGCATTAACGACTTGTGCAATGATGGCAGCAACTTATGTAACATTCATCATGCCCTGAGTAGGAACTAGCGGTTGCTTTGGCTGGGCATTCCTGTCCTCAGGTGCACGTTGAGGAGGCATCCGAGATGAGAAAGAATTTTATTAGTCCACATTTATCGTTAAATCTCAAAATAGCTGAAGATGTAAACGTACAATTTAGAATACAATAATACTAAAAATAAGGCTCTATATCAAAGAACGCTATGCTGAAAGCATGATAAGCCGTACAGATCCTAAAGGAATCTAGAACCTGATGCTCTGATACCGCTTGTGACACCCCGCCAAATTAAATATCAGGTGATGAGTCCATTATGAAATTTTAAAATAGAATGTTCAGTGGGCTCGTTGTTAGCATCACTGTCGAAAACAATATAACCTTATTAACCACCTAATAATTAATTAAGCTAGTGTCAAAATATTTTCCTTTTTAAAAACAATCTTTCAATTAATCATCCAAGAAAATAAACATCATCCATCCACCCCAACTAATTAATGTAAATACTAAATTTGAATCACATACTGAAATAAATAATACTAGATAAAACATTCCAGTTCAAAACTCTAAACCATTAACCATGGGCACAATAAATCCAAGTGAAATGAAAGGAAAGTAAACTGAATACAATCTCAAATAAATGTCTAAGGAATGGGTGACACATTCCCTAAATAGAAAGTATATATATAATGGAAATGAAATAATGGAGGCGTCTAATGCAAAGACCTACAGCCTCCAGAATAGCTGCAGCACGCCAAGAAATCCAAGACTCTAAGTCTGATGTCCCTGTGGCTGAGCACCTGATATAATACATATATATATATATATATATATATATATAGAGAGAGAGAGAGAGAGAGAAAGAGAGAAGAGAAGCAGGAAACAGGTCAGAGCCCGGTGTGTAAAAATATTTGTTTTAGCAAGTATTTAAAATTTGCGATAAAGAAAATATCACATGCATGTTAGTTCAAACTCTTACATGATAAGCTCACCTCTTGTCTATTGTTCATGCCTAACGTACATCTATTCTCACATAGCCATCCATAACACTTCTAAATAGATAACGATTTATACTTCTTGTTATACCTCGTGGTAGCAACCCGTGATTCCCAGTTTTTCACATTATTAATACCATGATTTATTAATTCGTTAAAGTGTTATCACATTAAGTTAAGTATTCCCAGCTTACGTCACTTAAGACTATACTAACCCAATAACCTACAATTATCTCACAGTTGGAATAACACAAGTACATATATGTATGTGTGTGTGTATATATATATATATATATATATATATATATATATATATATATATATATATATATTTACAAATACAGCAACCCAAGGCTAAACCTGTAGTGCATTGCGTTCTCTGCTATCATGTCCCGGTACATCTCGTACTCCAATAAGGATTGTCGGTTCAGAAGTCTCCCACAAACCATATACACAAAACACACATAGTGGCGGAGAACATGGTTCACATACCTATGGGTCACGCACATACCTACGCTCCCATAGTCAGCTGTCTTATCAACTCACAAATAAGTCTTCATAGTACTATGTTCTGAGATACAATTCAAATATCCCCCCAAAGGTCACCTAGGATAAGACTGTCTCTACACAACCCCCATGATAGCTAGTAGCTAGGTATGTCATACACATAGTGTTAAACAAGTAATATGTATCTGTAAGAGGGTAGTTTAGATAAAATGGAGGCGTAACCCCTTTTGAGTATAGTAATGATAAGTTAATTAGCCAAAACCTTGGATTAATTATATGACATACAAACACTATTCAATGAAGATAGACTCAGTTTGATCTCACAAATTTGTCGTGCATAACTCAGAAAGTAGTAATTAACTTAGAATTAACTTAGCTAGAGGGATATAGAAATAAGCACCCTAGATACACCTTATCCGGTAATCAAACACACCAACCACCCTCAAGAATCTCTACCAAGTATTGAAAGCTTCCAAATAAATGACAATGGCGGGTGAGCAAAATTTCTTGTTTGTAATAACTCTCTCTGATGTATATTCTCTCTAGTAATAACTTCTTAACTCTCAAAAAAGATCTCTGAACTCTCAAAAAGATCTCTGAACTATCAAAAAGATCTCTCTTCCTCAAAGGTGATTGGGGTCCTTAAATTTCCCCACACACCACTCCCGAGGGAACTCAGTCATCAGTGCCTTTGAAATACCTCCCTCATACTTTATGTCATAAACATTAAATACTCGATGCGCTAGTTATCTCCACGTCATAAACATTAAATGCCAAGACATGCCTTTTGCCTAACCACTATGTGTCAGGGGACTCTTGTCGCACAGGTGGCTCACTAACTGCCTGACAGCTGCAAATACCACGGTGGTTTACTCAATTGCATGTTTGACATTTTTTAGATGGCTAGTGACATCACCGACAGTAGATGTGATATTAAGTATAGGGTTGTTTGATTCCCAACTCAACGCCCGATGGAACTCCAAGCTGCTCCGCCCGAGGTTCCATGGTCAGGGTCCTTCGGTGTTTTACCAGGTGTATATAAGATGGTCAGGACAAGCCCCAATGCTGCCTCACTTCTCAATCCTCCCAACCAAGTCCCTCAAGAGTTCCCACTGCGAGGTCATTCGATAAAGCATGAAAGCTCTCCCAGGCCCTGCCAATCCTGGTCTCTCGCGAGTACCGTTTAACCTCATTGAAACTTATTATTATTCTCGTTACATCATAATAATCATTATAGCTCATAGTCAATATAAACAAAAATATAATATGACTGATAAACACAACAAGCTGAAGTATGAGCTGCTGCGCTTGAGCTGCCACGCTTGAGTTACCTCGGTGCCTTAATCCCCAAAACATTGTTGCTAATGTGGAATTACCTCTAACTTTAAAATTACCTTCACACTTGAGCTGCCATGCTTGAGCTACGTCGGTGCCTTAATCCCCAAAACATTGTTGCTAATGGGGAATTACCTCTAATCTCAAAATTACCTTCAAGCCCCCTCTTCATTTACCTCTTCGTGGGGAGATTTATTGGAACAAGAAATGTTAACACGAATCTTCTCAAATCGATGAACCTTATTTGCGTGAAAAAAGTCTGGCCTCCTTTCCTTCGTTTGAACCACGGCGTTATAATCTACAGGAAAAAGTAAAATTCTCCCCGATGTACCTAATCCGAAGCACTACGACTTGTTGGGGTTTTGACGAAGGGACATCGCCACTTTTTCCTTATACTAACCTTCAATCGTTCTAGATTTTTATTATTTGAGATTCTCCCAAAAGGCCTATTAACCTTCTCAAATACTCGTTTTAATTCTTGGTAAGTGAAATTCTCCCTTGTAATGATTCGTTATGTTCGAAAAAGTAGAAATTCTCCCCTATGCAGCTGTGTCACCATTTAAACAACGTTTGGACTTGTGACGAGGGGACATCGTAGCTTTTTTGAACCATTGGGACATCTTTGCCGTTGGGAGTTATTGAATATGTATGACAAAAATTCTGGCACCAAAACTCAAACTTGCTTAGGAAGGCAACCATTTTTATTCCCCAGGCGTCACTTCATAAATGATGTAGCACTGCCTTTTCAGCTGTCAAAACACTTCCCAAAGTGCCACGTATTCATTTGAAATTATTATAGGCGGCCGTGCATGTGCGATGGTAGGAAACTCAAAAATCAGGTTTAAAAGGCTTCAAACGTCTCTTTTTTCAAACCCTTATTTTTCCTTCTTCTTCAAGCTCCCGTATTCCTTAGAGAAAGAAACTTTGTATGAGCTCTGTGCGAACTCCATTGTTGCCCAATTCTTTACTCAGTCTCTACCCTTTCTCATCTGTTTTTGCACCACCACTTGTGGTTGTGCTCCTCCCTCCTTATTTTTAGCCCTTCTTACTCAGTTATACCATTTATCGCCACTGTATTATGGCTTCTCCAAGCACTTATAAGGTTTCCACCACCACCCATCATCCAGGCTCCCCTTCTGCCACTACTAGCGATGTTGCTGCCCCTAGCGGCGCTGCCCTAAATGTTGCTCGTTAAGAGAAACTATGCTTCTATCGTCGGGCACCCATCTTTGACGAAGATGATAAATTTTATGATGCATGCAAGACTTGACATTTCTCATCCAAATTCTACCCTTTACTATTTGGTGATGATGAAATGGATTCATCAAAGTGGGGATATCTACCTGTAACATCCCATATTTTTGACGATTTAAATAATCATGTGATTAATTATTATTATGGGAATAAATATGCGATTAATTATTTTTGTTGGATTAATTAAATTAAAATGTGAGAAATTAATTTTTTATTAATCCAGATCAAAATGATTATTAACTAGCGATATGTAATATGGAATTATGAAATTTGATAAATTGTCGGAAGTGAGAAATACGGCAGTTTGGTAATTTAAGTCTGCCACGCTGTGAGTCGTGTCGGGACTAATTGAATGGAATAAAAAGAGAATTTATTTCTATTAACTCGTATGGTAATTTTGAGTGCGCCATTGAGTCCGGGAGGGTCGATATAGTCAAAATAGTGTACCTGGGTGTTTAGTTTGGGTCTGGGGGCAATTTTAGGCCTAACCGGCACCCCGAGAGGGCATTATGGTAAATTGTATTTTGGGGCTAAATTAATGGACGAAAATTGGGATTTATTATATCAGCCAAGAAAGTCCATTAGGGTTAAGAAGTGATAGGAAGTTAGAACAGACATGGAGGGTGTGAGGGAGAACCAAATTCCAAGAGAGAAGACTCATTTGGCATCACCTTGCATAATCGTGACCACCCACGCGTAGATCGAGAAGAGAGGAACATGTATGTACCAACATCACCAATGGATCAGACCATCATATTTGAGGAAAGCGTTTATTACTTGCTTTCTTTTAGAAATAATCATGCTCATGTTAGTATATGTGGATTTAATCATGATTTATATGTTAATTAGGTGAAAATTGGAGATTTAAATTATGATTAAGGATTGGTTTAATTAGTGGTTGGAAATCCTTCATGTATGTAGAGCATTAATCACGAAATTATATTATATATTGATGAACGAATTGGGGTTGATTAGGTTCTTGAATTGGAATTTTGAAAACTAGGGTTCATGTGAATTAATTTGGGGGTTTTATGTAATTATGATGATGAATGGCGAATTAAGGATCCTAGGATGATAGAAATGATCTATAACCTGTTAGGGGTTGATGGATATTGATGATGAGTTGTTGGAAATTGAATCTTAGAGGTTTTTAGGTTCAAAAAAGGTGAAAACGTTGAAGTTTGGTGAAGAAGACGAACAGTGCAATCTTGCGCGATCTCGCGCGAAGTGGTTCAAACGAGATGGAGATCTCGCACGAAGTCGTTCGTGCGAGATGGCATCTCTCGTGAAGTCGCTCGAACTACACGTGGAAGTCGTTCAAACGACAACCCTTCTGGTTTGAGCCACAGAGGGAATTTTTGTGGATTTTTCTCAAACTCTAGTTTTGAGTTTGCCGGTTTATTGGAGTGAGAGAAACTGTCAAATAGTAAATTTGAATAAGATGGAATTTTGAGAAAGTATCTGAGAATAAATACTTTAATTATTTCGGTATAGAGAGAGAGTATACCTTGGAGATTACGAGAGAGATAGTAATCTAAATATTTATACTATACATAGAGATGAGATTAAAATACGTATGAAGAGTATATATGTAGGTTGGAGAAATACCTATAATTTATAATAGGATGTGTGTATGCCTGTTATGTGGTATTATTGTAAGAGCACTAATGGGTGATAACCCGGGGGTGCAAGAACCTATAGTTAAGAGCACTAATGAGTGATAACTTGGGGGTGCAGAAACTCAATTGATAAGTGTACTAATGGGTGATAACCCGGGGGTACAAAGATGATTATTGTTAGGCGCACTAATGGGTGATAACCCAGGGGTGCTGAATTATTATTGATAGGTGCATTAATGGGTGCTAACCCGGGGATGTAAGATTCTATTGTTAGGCGCACTAATGGGTAATAACCCGGGGGTGCTGAATTATTATTGATAGGTGCATTAATGGGTGCTAGCCCGGGGATGCATGATTTTCTGTATATTTGCACTAATGGGTCTTAGTCGGAGGTGCAGGATTAGTATATATATATGTATAGGGATGATGTGACTATATATATATATATATATATATATATGGACTTGTGAATATTGCTACTATGTGAAATTAGTAGACTTAGTAATAATAATAACCATTACGTTGCACCAAGTGGTCTTAACCTAAGAGTGCATGATTAGTGTATATATATATATATGGATGATGAGACTATACATATGTATGAGTGTACTTGGGTAACTTTCTACTTTATGAGACTAGTAGATAAAAATGAATATGAGGAGCATAATAATCTTAGTGAATAAAAGATTAACCATTCAAACGATGAATAATGAAACTTAGTATGTGAGATAAACTGTCCGAATAGCGTATTGTATGGGCGATACGAGTATACTACTAGTGAGCATAGTTAGTATTAGTATGGTTACTGATAAGTTAGACTGGGAGGTATAACTAGGGGGAGATTACATGTACGTTAGGCGTGCATAATAGACGAGAGGTGAGAAACTCATGTGAGAGTTCGATAACTAACATGCGTATAAGACTTGTTTTAAGAACCAATTTTAAATACTTGCTAAATTATTTTTTACACATCGATCTCTGACCCATTTCTTGTATCTCTTATCTCTTTTGCTATATATATGTACTATATCAGGTGCTCAGCCATAGGATTATCAGATTTAGAGATTTGGATTGCTTGACGTGCTGCAGCTCCTGTGGAAGCTGTAGGTCCTTGCAGTAGACGTATCTATCCTTTCCATTCAATTTAATCTAGACTTCTTGTTTAGGGCATATGTCCCCCACTTCTATTTCTTTCATCAGAGTTGTTGTATTCAGTTTAGTTGATGGTTAGGAGTTTTGAACTGAGAGTTTTACTCAGTCTTATTTATTGCAGTACTTGATTCATGTTTAGTATTTATTTACATTTCGATGTGTGGTGAATGGTTTATATTTTGAAATTTAATAGAAATGGCTTTACTTGGTTTTACTAAATTGGAAATGTTTTGACACCTAGCTTAATTTTATATTAGGTGATTAATATGTTAAAAAGTTTTTCGACAGTGATGCTGAGAATGAACCAACTGAATATCCTTTTTTAAATTGGTAGAGGACTGATCACCCTAAATTTAATTGGGCGAGGTGTCACACTACCCCATAGGGGACTCTGTGTTTTCATATGGATCGTAGAGACTTCCCTTATTCTCAGATTGACTTCGAAGCACCCGGTGGGTCGCCTATCCATTCAGTGTCTGTCATACATATATGCTGAGTTCTCACGCTTTTGTTCTTGCAAAGGTTGGGCTGCATCGAGCCTACTGGTTTGGGGAGTTCACCCTCTCTAAGCACAATGCGGCGCTATAAGTGCTAGTTTCCAGATGGAACGTCATAACTCACACCTTCGTTGCTTCATGGGGGAGTTCACCGTTATACTGGAGGACGTCTGTGAATTCTTTGGGTTTGAGCCAATGGGTGAGTTCACATATCACGATGAGGCCCTCGATGCCGAAGAGGCTGCTGATTGAGATGAAATGGATCGAATCTATTGCATTTGCACTGGTTCCTTGAACAAAGCCATATTTACTCCCCTTATTAACTATTTTTTCGAAGCTCCGACCCCAAAGGATGTCAGTGCTGTAACGGGTCGAGGTAGAGGTACATCCCTCGAAGTACCAGCCTATATACTTGTATTGCTTTCACGCTTCTTCCAGACTAGGAAACCCAATGATCAACCCAGGTGGGACCTTATAAATATTTCCATTCGTTTGGCTAGGGGTTTCAACCTTCCTCTGGCCGCCTTCGCCTTGGGGTCCCTCTACACCTGGTTAGATCGAACCTACATAGACATGGCATAATCACTGGGATATTATAACTTGGCCAATTTTGACAACACCATCATTTTGATGGGATTTCTTTACACACGTTTTCCTACCCTCTCCACCAAGTCTATTCCTCTGCCTGTGGGAAGTATCAAGTCCCCACGCCTCCTATGTTTTCACAAAAAACAAATTCTAAAGGAGATAATGGAATTTTTTTATGTTTTAGACTCCTTTGTGATGAGGCCATACAGTGAGTCTACATTTGCCCATAGTTGGGATTTCTTTCCTTCTACAACCACAACGTTCAAGTTCATCCTAGTTGTAAAAGATCCCTCGCAAGTCGTGGTGCTTCTATTTACCCCCGAGTTTCGTCCTTCCTATACTTAATGGGGGTACACCTCAGAGCCCTACAACCCTCATATATGTAGTGGGAAATTCGAGTTTGATTAGGGGGGCCCTCGATATGTGTTTTAACACAACCACCCAAGGTCCACTTTCGTTGAAGACTACACCTTCTATACTGCAGTAGCCGTGCTTAGTGTGACGTCCACCATCGACGGTCGTGTCACCCTTCTTAGTTCCACTAGGAAGGGAGTCGTATCCTCCTCCTTTCCCACCAAGTTCCATTTGGGGCAGTTGGAAATGATTCGTGAGTACATTCAGTCCCCCCTCAATATCCCCCATTTATTTCTTTCTCTTCTTCTGAACTGGGTCTTACAGGGAACTCCGTGCTTTGGGTTGAGTTTACCTTGAGTAAAATAATCAAAAAATGTCCCCAGGAGCTACCTCGTCATTGTCCAATGATCCCATCTATCGCCATGAAACCCAAGGCCATTGCAGCTCCCAAAAAAACCGCCCCTTCGACCGAAGCTGTAACGGGAGAAAGGCCTTCTCTGCCACCTGCTAAGAAGGCCAAAAAGTCCAAGTCCTCAAAGTTTAAGCACAAACTCCTTTGGAGTCATTTCCCATTACCTTCGTTCCCCCTCCTATGTCTCTAGAGGTAGCTGAATAGGTGAGGAGGTAGGTGCAAGCTGAGGTTGAAAGATTAAATGCTGAGTTTCAACGACGCGATGTCGTCGTTCCTCCTTCAACTGCCTTTCCCACGATTTTGGTTGATCCGAATGAGCCATTGGCAAAGAAGAGAAAAAGGTCGAGGGTAGCTGAAGTTGGTGATGCAACAAGCACAAGGAAGAAAACTTTGGGCACTAAATCCCAGAAGAAACGAACAGCCGATATACCTTCATTTACTACTCCCTCTGTTGCTTCCCCCTCGCCACCTTCACCAGTGGTTATATCTTCTCATTCTCCCTCTAGATCAGAGGTATGTGTGCCTTCTTTACTTCTTATTCCCCTTCTCTTAAGGTGTGTTGCATTTGCTCATTTCTTAATAAGAAAATGTTTTGGTGTAGGGAGTTGAAAAAGAAGGTCCTAGTCCCCCATCCCCCCGTAAGACGTTTCGTATGGGGGGGCATTGTGGTATCTCTCTAGTAGACACTAACCTTCCCCGTTGCCCCCTGATAAGTCTTAATTATTCTCGCCGTTCATCCTCCCAATGGGCTAGAGATGCTTCTGTGGGGTCTACTACCGTTGAATCTACTGAGGAAATAAGCCCACCCCTAGCTTCTTCTAAATTAGAACCTTAGCCCGAGGCTCTTCTTCCCCTTTTCCAGTTGCAGAAAGTTTCCCCGAAGTAACATATTATCTATTACCTATTAGGTCTGGCAACATTTCTCTACTCTACCTCTTTTCTTTCTGTGTAATATGCTGAACATTGACATGCTGGGGTGCCCCAGGTTGAAATGGCGTCTCGAGTAGACATCATTCTTCTTCCCCTTGTACTGGAGAGACCTCTGACTGAAATTCCCCTCTTTAGTGCTATAATGGGGGTAAGTAATGTTTATAAGTATTTATCTTTTTTTGAATACTAATTTTTCATTTCTAACACTTAGCTTTGTTGTTGCAGCTTTCTCCAAGTCTCTCTCCACCCTTTTCTCTTAGTTGCCTTTTCCTTTCTAAGGCCTAGGTTGATGTTGCTTCTCCTCATATTAGTTCTTCTGTACCCATCGGTGTTGGCATATCTTGAAAGTCCAACGTCTTCCACTGATGATACGCCCGTGTTGGCCTTAGTACCTTATATTGGTGAGGGAGGTTTGCCTACCGTTGAGGCTTCTTCAGATAAGGGCTTCATTGAAGCTACTGAGGCTGTGAGCCCACCCCCAATGGTTTCTACCATTATGGACTCCATGGTGACTCCCGTTCTCACTTCTACTACTTCTGAGGTACTTCGCAAATTTCTCTCTACATTTCTCAGTTTCTCGAACTTCACTTGTGTTTGTGACTTAATAATGAAAACACTTGTTAAGGTTTTTTTCATAAACTTCACCTATATCGGTGAGTTAACAACGAAAAAATTTGTTAAGATTTTTTTCATAAACTCCACCTATAACGGTGACTTAACAACGAAAACGCTTGTTAAGATTTTTTCATAAACTCCACATATAAGGGTGACTTAACAATGAAAACACTTGTTAAGGTTTTTTTCCCATAAACTCCACCTATATCGCTGACTTAACAACGAAAACACTTGTTAAGTTTTTTTTTCATTAACTACTTATTTCCTTGAACTATTTTCAGGTTGCTCGGGAGGATTCTCCACCAATTCCTTCGCCCCATTGGGAACCTGTCGCTTCAGAAGAATTTAGCAATGATGATCCAGGTTCCATGATCGGTACTGCTGTGGAGAGCGAATCTAACTGTGAGCTTCCTCTGCTCGACCTAGCTCCTCACGCCTTCTGCCTGATGGTGCTTCAGTATTCCCCTTAAATGCCTACCAACCATCGTCTGGTTGTTGAAAATCTTATAAATCATCATCCTGATATATTCACGGTGGATTGCCTACGTTCAAACATCTCCGTTATGAGTTATAAGCTTCATGGCATGGCTACCGTCATTGCTGCAATTGCCAACACTCTGACCTCAAACATTACCAGGCCCCTCCTTAACTAATTTTGGGTCATGATGACTTTCATTTTGGCTAGCTTATCACGTATTTGAAGACCTTGAAGAGACAATGACTCGACAGCGAGAGGGAACTCTTAAAAAAACATCATGAGGACCAGCGAGCTGAGGAAGCGAAGTTGGTCGAGCTAGCACCTCTTCTTGGAGCCATTGATAATGAGATGGAGGACATCGAATAAGCTCTGCGTCTGGCAAAGTTGAAACGAGAGAAACTCCTGATCGAGCGTACATAGGCGCAAATAAGGTTGAAGGTCTCTATCAACGCTCAACGATCTTGGCAAGAAGCTTCTTCGGGCCTCCCTGGAGATTTTTTCTCTTCTCCAGACCTGTGGTTCCTCTTAGACCAATGAACTTGTATATATATTTTTTTCTTTTCTTATCATGTAATTATTTGGCAATAGCTCCCAATTTTGTAATGCCCCAAAGTTTATGAATGGAAAAAGATATCTATTTTCTCATTCCATTTCTTTGTGTTACAACTGTTTACATAGGTTGTGAAGTGTGAAGTTCTGTAATTCTTTCATCTCTACTTAAGTTATAATAAAAAGATCTTGGATACTCATCACAAAAAGAACTTGTGTATTTATGACAATAGCCAGCTACATCCGTAGTCCAAACATTATTGTCTACACATAATAGACTTTCAGCCATTTGTTGTTAATCTTGAATGGCATGTCTTCTTCTATCTTAGAAATTAAGCAATAACCTGAGTCTTGAGCTTCTTTTATAATAAAAGGTCCCTCCCAATTCTCTTCAAACTTCGGTAGAGGAAGCCACCTGATGTTTTTCACTGCTACTTTCAATACAAGGTCTCCCACCACGAACTTTCTTGGTCTCAATATGTTATCATATGCCCTAGAGAGCTGTTTCGTATACATTTGAAAGTGTTGCATCGCATTATCTCTGTGTTCATCCAACGCTTCCAACTACATGTGTCTATTCTGAGGGAACATGCTACTTCACAAAGCATATCGAGCAGAGGGAACTTCTAACTCCACTGGGAGAATCGCCTCAGCTCCATAGACAAGAGAGAACGGTGTATACCATGTGGGCTTCCTCTTAATTATTTGATAAGCCCACAACACGACTGGTATCTTGTCATCCCATAATCCTGGGAAATCCTCCATTTTTTTGGCCAAGATATTAACCAAAGTTTTGTTAGTTCCTTCGACTTGACTGTTTCCCTTTGGATATGCCACTTTCGAAGTATGATGGACAATGGAGTACTTGTCTATCAACCACGTTACTTTTGTATTGACAAAAGGGGTTCCATTGTCTGAAAGGATAACCTTTGGAATCCTAAAATGGCAAATAATGTATTCTCTGATGAAGTTGCTCACCACCCCCGATGTTGCCCTTCTCAGTGGTATCGTTTCAGCCCAATTTGTGAAACACTCCGTTGCTACTAGTATCCATATCTTCCCCCTCTAATAAGGATGTATTGCCCCCACCAGGTCGAACGTCCAAGTGTGAAAATGATAAGGCGTTTCCAGGGAGTGTAGGTCCACTGATGGGGCATGGATCATATTTGCATGAAGTTGACAAGCCTTGCACCTTCGAACGAACTCAGCAGAATATTTCTCCATCGTTGGCCAATAGTATCCCAAAGTCATCAACAGGGCATATAACTTGGCCCTTCTTATATGAGCTAGATCGTGCGCCTGTTTGAGGACCTCATCCACTTCTTCCTTTGTGATGCAATGTAAAGGCCTGTTGAAGTATCCCCTTCGATAAAGATGTCCCTCCTGAAAGTAGAATCTCGAGGCCTTTCGTTGGAGACCCATCGCATCAATTTTCTCTGTCGGGATAACTCCATCTTTAATGAAGTCAATATAGGGTTGTCTCCAGTCATCCTAAGCTTCCACGAAGTGCCATTTAGCTGCCTCAAAGAACAATTGGCATTTGTCACACTTTCATTGTAGCTTCGCCACGTCCTGTTTCATTATTGGCCAAAAATATCCCTCATTATAGTGCTCTCAATGTGTTTTCTTTCATCTTTGCTCTGCCTCTTCTGGATCGATGCACCTCGACAACCATCCTCCGACGTTCCTAAAGTAAAGGTTTCCTTGATTCATGAAGTATTGGGCTAATTCTCTCAGCCCCGTCACTCCTTCCCCATATTCCAATTATCTTTTAATCTCTCCCCTCGAGTCTACGTCCTCTTCCATTGGTAGAGTTGACTTTACCATCGAAGGAGTTGTTCTTCATTGGATCACGACGATGTATTGTTCCTCATGACCATCTTTTGGGCAATGGTGGCATATGCATCTGGGTGACGATTCATCAATATGGGCTATCGCTTGATCTTGGTCCGATGGAACTGGCAGCGGAGCCTCTGAATGATTGTCTAGGGTCATGTGTTTCAACGCGTACTCTCCATTCACTTGCTAGACCACCAAGTTTGAATCCCCTTTGATGCAAAGTGAACGAATCCCCCTTCTAAGAGCCTCTAGCAATCCAAACACCAATGCTTCATATTCTGCCTAATTGTTAGAACAGGGGAAACTTAACTAGTAGAAAAGGCATATCTCCTCTATTACTTTTGAAAGAATAACCCTGCTCCTCTTTTATTTTCTTTCGAAGATCCATCGAACTGAATTGTCCATTCCACATTCGTTGCGTCTAGGTGGTTGGCCTGCAACTCGTCTCCTGGAATACTTTGTTTGGGTGGCTCAAATATTCCTGAGGGGAAAATAGCCAATAGATCAGCTTATGCCTGGCTTTTGATTGCGCGAGGAACTAGGCACTTCAAGTCATACTCGGATAGGGTGAGGAACCATCTAGCTTCTCTACCAATCAATATCATTCTTGCTAGAAAATACTTAATAGGATCACATCTAGTTACAATATGAATTGTAAAAGACAGCATATAATGTATAAGTTTTTGCGCTACAAATACTAAGGCTAAATAGTGCCTTTTTAAGCTACTATATGTGGCTTCTACCCCATGGATGATCCTGCTTATGTAGTAGACTGACTGTTCTTGCCCGTTAAAATCTTGTGCTAGCAAAGCTCCCACAAACCTCATGGCGGATGTGAGGTACAGTTGCAATGGTATTCCCCCTTTCGGGGAACCATGGTTTGTGGTGAAATGAGACGCTTCTTCAGTCCGTAAAGAGACTCCTGGTGAATCTCCTCCCACCTAAATTTTGTGTTCTTTTGCAACAGCTGCATCAGCGGGTGTGTTATTTCAGCCAATCCAGGCACAAATCTCCTAAGGTAGGAGACTTTGTCAAGGAAACTCTTCAGTTCCTTCGCCATTCTTGGGCATGGCATTTCCAAGATCGCCCGCTGTTTGTCATGGTCCATCTACACCCCTTGTCTATCAACCACAAAGCCTAGGAATTTCCCACTTGTCACTCCAAAAGCACACTTTAGTGGGTTCATCTTCAATTTATACTTCCTGCAACGGGAGAACACCTTCCTCAAATCGCACAAATGGGACTCCTCCTTCCTTGATTTGATGAACAAATCATCTACATAGAATTCAACAAATTTGTGAAAGAAGTCATGGAAAATAGTCATCATTATTCTCTAATAAGTCGCCCCAGCATTCTTGAGTCCAAACGGCATCACCGTGTACATGAAGTTACCCAACGAGGTTCTGAATGATGTTTTCTATGCATCCATGGGGTCCATCTTAATCTGGTTGTACCCTACATACCCATCCATGAAGCTATACATCTCGTGACCAGCCATTGCATCTATCAAGATATCGATGGAGGGTAGGGGAAACTCATCTTTGGGACAAGCTCTATTCAAATCTCTTAAATCCACATAGATCCTTATTTAGTTTTTGTCTTTCTCTCCCACTGGGATAATGCTAGACAACCCGAGTGGGTGTTGTATCGGTGTTATGAACCTTACCATTAGTAAGCGTTGAGCCTCTTCCTTGATCTTTAAATCCATCTCAGGTTTTTACGTTCTCGTCGCTTGTTTCACTAGAATGGATGAAGGCATTACGTTCAACTTGTGGCAGCTCACTTCCTCATCCAGCCCTTCCATCTTTGTGTATTTCCATGCGAAGATGTCTATAAACTACCAAATCAACTCAACCAATGCCTCTCGTCTCTCTTTACTGAGATCCTTCGAGATGAAGATGGACCTTGGATATTCCCCTTCTTTTGCCAGGTTCAACTACTCTAGTTCTTGTTCCTATTGTTTTGGTTAATTCGCCATGTAATCTGGTTCCTCAATGACTTCTTCCACCAATTCCTATATGCTGGAGTGGTCTATCACCAAATATTGTCCTCGTTGATCCACCAGAAAGCATTCATATATCGGGCCAACCTCCTCATCAATTTCCTCGATCGCTCGCTCATACTGTTACAATCGATATACCACTTTTCCTTCTTCAGTAATAACCTTCTTACATTGTCTGCAGGTGATGGTGACTACCTTCCTCTTCTTCTCTCTATAAGCCTCGACCACTCTTTTTCCTGAGAATCGGCTTAGCACGATTTATCGTTAGACCTCATGCTCAATCGGATCCACTCTGGGCCTCATCTTGTCTATGAGTTGCTTCGAGATGTTTTGGGGATGAGGGACCGTCTGGTGATCTTCTTTAGTCATCACTCCTGCGCTGCTTGTAACCTCTTTACTCTGCTCGTTTAAGGGCCCATCCTTTCTCTGATCGAAGGAACCCATGCTGCCTCAATTATTCTCATTACAACCCGAACATCCTCTTCTAACTCAGTGTAAAATGCCATGTCTACCAAGTGAGCTTCCTTGACGGTGAAGGGTCTATTCGTAGCCCTAATGGTCACCTCCATCCCTTTAATATTCACCTTAGTGCATTAGTGGTACGTACAAGGAAGTAGCCCTTGGTTGTGCATCCGCCCCCTTCCTATTAGCAGATAATAAGGAGTTGCACTCTCAATGACGTGGAACTTGATATGGGAACTCAGATTTCCCTTCACAATCCCAACGTTAACATACCCAATGGATTTGGAAGATTGGTTATCATACCCTAAAATCGCCAAGAGCATAGGGACCAACCTTTCTTCTGGAATATTAGATGCATGGAAAGAGATGATTGGCATGATATTGATGGAAGCTCCCCCATCCATAAGAGTCGTTGCAAAGCTAACTCCGTTGATGCTGGCGGTCACATATAATGGCCTGTTATGAGGGAACCTTATATCCCTATCCACATCGCTGAAGGTTACTTCTAACATAAACCTTCTCACCAACCTGGCCATGGGTCCCTTCCATCTCAACGAAGGGCTGCGTTCTTCCTCGCGATATCAAGTATTGCCTGGGTTATCTCTAACCTACTCTCCTTCGATATCCCCACTTGGTCGAAGAACCAGGTAAACTTTCTGGATTTTGAGACTGCACAGTATTCTAAGACTGGGTTTGATTCCTCACCTTAAACGTTTTATACGTCCTCCATGTCTTTAGAGTTTGCCTCATCGTAGGCCAGTACTACATTAGTCATTCCCTTTGTACAATCTTCCAGATCTTCTTCAAACTCCTCTTGCTTTAATATTGTCTCTGTTCCTTCTGTCTTAGCCTCTTCATCATGGGCCACTACCAGATTAGCCCCATGTGCTGGGAGTGGGTTATTGTTAATGTTCTATGGAGGGATTTGCAACTTCCTTTCCTTTACGTACTTATCGATGATTCTCCTCAGCGTGAAACAACTCTCTATTGGGTGCTGGATCTTTCGATGGACCTGGCAATACTTGAGATCCACCCTTGTTGATGCATCGGGTTCCCCAAAGAGAATGCCCTTTGGTTCGTAGATCGTTCCTCCTTGGAACATCACGTTATAACAGTTGACAGCTTCCTCCACTGTACAAGGTAATGGTGGTGGGTCCTCCCTGTCTCTTCCAAACTTCCTCTTATTGTCTTTCTTCGGTGCCTTGCCCCCATCTCCTCCCTTGGTTTACCCTACCCGTGGGGGTTAATACCTCCCCCCCGCGGGTTGCATCGGCTGCCTAAACATCATGGGCACCACCAGCAGATTGGGCTGCACCACTAAGGAGATATTTCTTTCCTCTTTTAAGAATGACGAAAAAGTCCCCTCGCACGTCTCATTGATAAGATGGCAGATGTACTCAGGAAACAGCCCCTCAGTGCAGATTTGTAATAACTTGGATTCTTTGGAATCCTTCCTCACGTCGAGGGACCTTTCCCTGAACCTTCGAACATACGCCACCACTTCTTCCCCAGGTCATTGCTTCTCCCTCCCTAGTTGGGTCAAAGTAAACTCTTCTTCTGCCAGAGAGAACTTTTGGACAAACAATACGTGCATGTCTTCCCATGTAGAAACATTGTTAAGAGCCAAATGGCAATATTAGGTATATGCTTTATCGGTTAAGGATTTAGAAAACTCCCTCAACCTGAGATTTTTATTATTGCAATGCACTCCCAAGTGTTCAATAAAGTGATTAATATGCCCCTTCGGGTTCCCACCTTTTCGTGTGTATTTTTCAAAAATAGGAGGAATATAGTCCTTTTGGGCAGGGCTCATCGTTGTATTCCTGGGGATAAGGTGTTCGAAAGTCATCATGGACCGAAGCTACCTCGCCAGCAGATTTCGAGGAGGCTTGTATGAAGTTCATCATCTCTTTCTACATCTCCTTTCTCATTTCCTCCATGGGTGATGCTACTGGGGAAACAACCAATGGGACCATGGGTTGTGCCGTTGATACTCCTAATTTTCCCACTGCCGGGTTCACAATAGAGGGATGCTCGCTGGGACCGTTCCCATTACAGCTGCACTTGGTAGGGCCGTTGGGGCTGCCCCTGGTGTTACGAAGGAATTGTCTTCGAATCCTCCCAACACCGTTGAAGCTATCGGAGTTTGCAAAAACTCATAAAACTTACTCATGAGGAGTGACACATGAGAGAGTCCTAACCCTGCACTCGTGGAAGCTTGTGTCACCCCTGGAATGCCTGTCGTCGCCTGAACCGGAGGTACCTCTATTCGAGGAGCGCCATCCCTTAGAGCCTTCAGTTCTCTCATATGTTGTTCTTAATTGTGTTGGATGTCATGAAAGTTGAGCCTTCGATTAACATTATCTTGCACCATACTCCTTACTTAGAAGAATGCCTCCACAGAAGATTCGCCAAATGTAATAGGGTAGTTTAGATAAGATGGAGGCGTAACCCCTTTTGAGTATGGTAAGGATAAGTTAATTAACTAAAACCTTGGATTAATTACAGGACATACAAACACTACTCAATGAATATAAACTTAGTTTGATCTCACAAATCTCTCGTGTATAACTCACAAAGTAGTAATGAACTTAGAAGTAACTTAGCTAGAGGGAGAGAGAAATAAACACCCTAGATACACCTTGGCAGGCAGCCAAACACACCAACCACCCTCAAGAATCTCTACCAAGTATTAAAAACTTCCTAATAAATGACAATGGTGGTTGAGCAAACTCTCTGGTTTGTAATAACTCTCTCTGATGTATATTCTCTCTAGTAATAACTTCTGAACTCTCAAAAAAGATCTCTGAACTCTCAAAAAGATCTTTGAACTCTCAAAAAGAACTCTAAAAAAGATCTATCTTCCTCAAAGGTGGTTGGGGTCTTTTAAGAGCCCCCCATACCACCCCCGAGGCAACTCAGTCATCAATGCCTATGAAAGACCTCCTTCATAATTTATGTCACAAACATTAAATACCCGATGCTCTAGTTTTCTCCACGTCATAAACATTAAATGTCAAGACATGCCTTTTGCCTAAGCACTATGTGTCAGGGGACTATTGTCACAGAGGAGGCTTACCAACTGCCTGACAGACCCAAATACCATGGTGGTTTACTCAAGTGCATGTCTGACATTGTTTAGCCGGCTAGTGACCTTACCTACAGTAGATGTGATAATAAGTAGAGGGGTGTTTGGTTCCCAACTCAACACCTGATGGAACTCCAAGCTCTCTGCCCGAGGTTCCACGGTCAGGGTCCTTTCATGTTTTACCAGGTGTATATAAGATGGCTAGGACAATACCTAACAGTTCCTCACTTCTAAATCCTCCAAACCAATTCCCTTTAGAGTTCCCACGACGAGGTCATTCGATAGAGCATGAAAGCTCTCCCAGGCCCTGCCAAGCCTGGTCTCTCGCGAGTACCGTTTGAACTCACACTAAAACTCATTATTATTCTCGTTACATTATTACAATCATTATAGCTCATAGTCAATATAAACAAAAATACAATATGACTGATAAACACAACAAGCTAAAGTATGAGCTGCTACGCTTGAGTTGCCACGTTTGAGCTACCTTGGTGCCTTAATCCCCAAAACATTGTTGCTAATGTGTAATTACCTCAAATCTCCAAATGACCTTCATGCTTGAGCTTCCACGCTTGAGCTACCTCAGTGCCTTAATCCCCAAAACATTGTTGCTAATGTGGAATTAACTCAAATCTCAAAATTACCTTCAAGCCCCCTCTACAGTATCCACACATCCTATTAATATTTATGGGTATTCTCCCAACCTTCTTGTAAAGTTACCATATGTATATCATTCTCATTATTACGTATCTTATAGTATTACTAAATTACCACAACTCTTTAGTAATTTCCAAAGTAACTCTTCTTTTCGAATTAATTAAAGTATAAAATCCAAATACTTTC
Source organism: Sambucus nigra (assembly GCA_949130495.1). Taxonomy (NCBI): domain Eukaryota; kingdom Viridiplantae; phylum Streptophyta; class Magnoliopsida; order Dipsacales; family Adoxaceae; genus Sambucus; species Sambucus nigra. Next base: position 253,406,273 of record OX422215.1, read on the forward strand.
TCGTAGACCTGCCTCGTTTCAAATTTGTTAACTGGTAATTTCTCTCACTCGTAAAGACTGGAAAATTCCAAAACTTCCCGTAAGAAATTTCTCGTAAATTCACCCTGTCACTCGAACCAGATGGCATGTCTTTTGAACGACTGCTACGTGTCGCTCAAGCGACTTCGCGCAAGATAGGCATCTCGCTTGAACGACTTCGCGTGACTTCACGCGAGACCTACTGTTTCGTCTTCTACCCAAAAATTTCAGTGCTTTTCAACCATTTTTAACCCTAAAGCCTCTAAATTAACATCCCTAACTCCAATAAAATAGTTCTGAATTGAATCCTGACAATTACATATGTATTCTAACATCCTAGAATCATTAAATCATTTCGAATCATCCAATAAATATGAATTCCACAAATTTATTTATAACAAGCCTAGTTCTTCAAAAAAAAATTCAAGAACACATGATTTCAAGATTCATTTTAAACATAAGACCATCAAAACGTAATTTCTTTCTTACATATATCAATAGTTCATCTAATTAATCTCAAATTCAAATTATACATCCTAATTCTCCAATTTTTCAGCACTTTTCATGAACAATACATATTTAGAATAACCCTATACTAACATGAATATGGTTATTGCTAAAGGAAAGTACGTAATAAACAGTTGCCTTGAAATAGTCATCTGATTTCTTGATGTTGTCGGTATGGTCGTATTCCCCTTGTCCCGATCACACGATGGTGGTGAGGTTGTGCAAGTAGTGTTAATTTGTCATACCCTCTTGAAAATTGGTTCTTCCTCACACTCTCTATGGTCGTTCTTTTCTTTCGGTATCTCTCAACCCTAATGGACCACTCGTGGCTGATAAATTAACTCTCAATTTTCCTCCATTAATTAAACCCAAAAATACAATTTACCATAATACCCTCTCGGGGTGCCGGTTAGGCCTAAAATTGTTCCGGGACCCAAACTAAACACCCGGGTATACTATTCTGACTATCTCGACCCTTCCGGACTCAATGGCGCACTCAAAATAACCATACGAGCTATACAAAAACAATTAATCTTTTATTCCATTAAATTAGTCCCGATACGGCTCACACGCGCATCTGACTTAATTTACTAAACTTTCGTATTTCTTATTCTTGACAATTTACCGAAGTGTATTGTTCCATATTACATATCACACAGTAATATTCAATCAATAAGTATTAATCCTTAGCACGTTATTTAATATTTACTTTCAATCTGGATTAATTAACAATTAAGTTCTCACATCTTAATTCAATTAATCCCACAATAATAATTTATCCCGTAATTATTTAAATCATAAAATTATGGGGTATTACATTCCCCACCTGTAAACCGATTCCTAAAACCACATACCAAGAATCTCTAGACTAGTATCAAACTTAATCCTACCTTAGGAAATATTTTTTTATATATAAAACAAACTATATACTCCAAATGAACCAACCAAACCCTTTATTGCATGGAACACACTTAGGTTTAGGTCGAAAACTAGGGATGCGCAACTCAAACTGCACATCGCATCAAACATTCTCTATGGGAAAGTCCACCACTCGACCCATATCGAGCATCCTGACCTAGGGGGTATGTGGTGGACAGGGAGACATGCATTACTGGATCTACACCATCATTAAATGAAAGTTCCCCCAGGACCCTCTCGGGACATGAGATGCCATAGTGGCAACTTCGCTGGGGATAATCCAAGAGAACATAATTGTGTTAATGCTTCCTCTCTAATATGCGTAATATCGCTCTTTTATATGACTTTGATAATGTAGGTCCCATGTAGTCTTGTTAGGCAACTATAGTCTGAATAAACAAAACTTTTAGTTTTATATTTCAAATTTTTAATTATTAAAACTTTAAACAAATTAATGATGAAAAAAAACTTTGCACAAATTTTAAACCTTTGTTGTGAAAGATTGATTTACCTAATTTTATATTTTTGACCTAAAACATAGATCTAGGTGATAAGTAAATAAATCCAAACACAACACACTGATGTAGGAGGAAAACTGCAAAGGGAAAAATCTTGGACGACCCAGCCAAATAGTTCACTATAATATGGAATTAAAAAAATTGACAGTAAACTTACTCAATGAGTCAATCCGTACAAGCCTTTACGCTCTTCAATCTTCGATCTCTCCTCCATATCATGATGCATGAGTCTACTAAATAAGATTCCATAATTCAAGAGTCCACACACATTTCGTTATCGACCGATGAGGCTCAGTAACCGTTTATAGATAGGAACACAAAATCCTTCGCTCCTTCACTACAACACCACAAACACAGAGTTCACCATGTGTAAATAGCATGTATAGAATCCACAACACGAAACAGGTTCCCTTCAATTGTAGAAAATTAAAACTTGGTTCCCAAACTAAATATCTGGAGACATATAAAAATAAAGAACTTGGTTCTTTAAACACAAAGGGGAAACAAGGGATTTAAAATTTTAAGAACAGATAGGAAAACACTTTTCACCAAAAGTTTTTAAAAATCTTAGTCCAGCACGCTTTAAATAATAATAACATAAATCTCAAGACAGTGATCTCATTCGAAGAAAAACACAAGGTTATTCGAATGAAATTTTCTTTTCGTTCTAACAATACTACATTTCGTTCAAACAAAATAGCTTTCTCGTTCGATCGTCCTTCTAACAAGCTTATAACGAGTTATGCAATACATGACAGAGCATTCTCGTTCGATGATCATTAGTGGCCATTCTAACGAAATCATAAATGGTTTGAACGAAAACCTAATTCCGTTTTAATGAATTTAAGTCTTGTTCTAACGAGATAAAAACAAAAAAATATTTTTCTTTAAAAAAAAAAGAGTTCCAAATGATGTTGTTTTCGAAAATAAACACCCCGAAAAATATCCAAGGGCACATATTCAATATCCATTCATACGTGTAAGATCCTAGGTAAATGTGAAGACAAACTTGGCATGATAAACATGGCACGATGTATCCAATATTTAAATCTTCAACACTACGTCTTCATCAAACATGTCATAGACTTATTGGATGAATAACACAAAGCATAACCTATTGGTCAAATGTTTTGTCAAAAATTACACAAATTATAAACAAATTGACTCAATTGGAAATTTGTCCTTACAAATCTCCCCCTTCGGCTATTCCGGGACAAAATAAAAATAAAAAGCCTATGGGACCTCAATCTCTTTATAAAGACTCATTCCCCAACCCTAAAAATGAAAAAGTTTACAAACGCTCAACAGACGCCCATACTTAAGTAGCTTTGTTTTGCTTGAAAACTTTGTCGTATGTTATAAACCTATAAACATGCACACTAAAATACACCTTCAAATGCAAAGAGAATATAGCAAGTATAAATACAAAAATGAATAAACGTGTAACAATGTCTAAAGCAATCTAAGCCTAGGTAAGACATCTTCCCCAAGATAAAGATATCATAATCACGAAAGGAAAGATACCATTTCCCCCATTTTTGGTTCAGGAATAGACAAAGAAAGATAGCATAAACAAATTACTCCCCCTAAAAACCATATCTCCCTTTAATATGTGATCATAGATACCAATTTTAAACATATAGAGAAGGGAATAAAACATGCGATAATCTAAAGTTCAAGAAACACACAACAATGCAAATCAAGCACAAATAATCTAAACTATGATGAACAATATCAACATCAATTCATAAAGGTACCAATTTGAGTAAGAAATGAAGTTTAATACCAATTTAAAACTACCAAAATGAGATATATAACTTCAAAGAAAATAATGAGATACACCAATATGATCATAAAGCATGCCTAATAAAATCTAATGATAAACCATTTGGAAAACATGGACTAAATTGCAAAGACTCAAAGCATGTTACCATATATAACATATGCAAAATATACCGATGAAAACACACACACACACACACACACACACACACACACACACACATATATATATATATACTGGTATAAACAACCACAAAACTCGATATAAAACAAATAAGCTTTACATGCTAGCATAATATCGATGTGCCTAGACACGTGGGATGGAATGAATGGGCGTGGACTAGATAAAAATGAATTATGATCCAAACACTAATTTTCAAGAAGTTCTAATTGATCCCAAAACTTTATCAAACAAATATTTAGCCTCAATTGACAAGATAAAGGGAACTTTATGAACAAACAATCACAATGCACACAAGCCTATAATATTGATGAGTTGTACAAACCAATAGCTTCATGGTAAAATATTCACATGATTCATTATGAAAACCTGTTGATCTACAACTAGACTCCCTAAAAAAACACAAATCATATTATCTTTTCCCTCAATTCTTTTGAATCTATCATTTTCGAATGATCTAACAAACTAAACGTGTTGGCCTTTGGAAGTTTTTCTCTTTGTATTGCCTTTAATATTTTCTATTATGATCTTGCCAAAGGTGGCATTCCCATAAAGGATATTTGCTCCTTTTGTAGCCCATACCCGTGCACCTTCATATTTATCAATGAAATTCAAATGTTCTCACGGCCAATGGTTCTTACATGCACAAATCCCCCATAGTCACGAAAGATGTAGACGATAAGATTTATAAGAGAACATATCATAAAGCTCAAATATACATGTGAAATTAATGTTCAAAAAGCTCGTGCATGTGTGTACGTAGGCATACATAAAATGGAATCCATAAATCAAATAAGTTCTGAAATAAATCCCAAATTAAGAACAATCTAATTGTCAACGATCATAACCAAATGTCCCAGTCACATGCATCGCACGGAATGTATTAGATTCAAATATATCAATATGCTACACCAAATGTGTAAATCTAAAATACCAAAGAAACAAAAATCCTTTTCAGTTATTAAAAAAAATTCAAAATAAAATACCAATTTTTGAAGACAAACTCTAACTCAAAAGATAAACAAAATCTTTTCATAGTTTTCAATATGACTGAAAAAAAGAAACAACAAAATACAAAGTATACACATTTCATATCACTCACAAACATATATAACGAAGTAAAAACTAGAGTATGGCAAACAAGATAATACAATCAACCATTAGATATAGAATGGGAAGTATCATGTGCAAGAAAATGAGAATCAAGAAGTCTATCATTAAAGCCGCCAAATCGAATCCCTTAACCTACATAGGTGTAACGTGATTCTCTTGGGATTTGGTGACCTTGGTGGTCTAATCTTAGACTTCCTAGGAATATGAGAAAGCCTTTATGTGCATGATACTGATTTGAATAGTTGGGAAAATTCCAATCATAAACTTATTTAATTAGAGTCAATTTATGAATCAAAACAATTTAGCCCTTAAACTCAAATAGCAATATGCGTGCAAGTGTCAAACCAACATAAATAAAGATGCGACATAAATTTCAAGAAAAAGCCCATCAGGGAAAAAACTTTTTATTTCACTATAATTGTAAATCACAACTTACAACGGATTATAAAGAAATATAGTTTGATAATCAAATACCCACAGGCGTCAGTCAATGTCATCAGCAATAACTTCACATGCAGCGAACCTATATGAACCGCATTCCGATCTTCAATTCAGGATCACCGCAGCACTCCCTTATGACACGCAGCTACAAAACTCTGTCGAGACTCACTTAAAAATAGCACGGAGCTCTCGGTTGTAGGGATCTCCCCCAAAAAGTATGAACGATAGGAAAACTTTTCTTTGGGTTCCACAAAACAACTCACACAAAAGCAATTGGGATTGTGAATTGTAAAACAAAAGATTAAACCCTCAAATATGGTTGGAGAATAGAAAATCGTATTCTGTCAAAAACAATTTTTTTTCCACACAAAAATGAGTAGCCAGACACACTTATTTATATAAAAAAATCAAGGTGGTGACGTGTCGGCATAAAATAAATTTCGTTCGAACGACAGACGACGTTGTTCGAGCGACACTCCATCTCATTCGAATGCGATGTGACTTTGTTTGAACGAAAGTCACTGATCCCCTTAAAAAAGACTTTCAAAGTTTTAAAATAACTTGGAATCCTTAAATCTTAAAACTGTTTACGGGATCAGGAGATATTTATCCAAAACATTTATGATAAAATGTTTTTGAAAAATAAAAATCATTTATTAAAATTCCAAAAATCATTTTAACTTTTATAAAAAACATCCCAACACTTTTAATGTGAAATGTAAATGAAACTTAAACACATTTTACCAAATTCATCCTTATTGGGCTTGAATGTTGAAGACTTCTTGAAATTCGGATTCATCTTATGTAGATGTAATCTTCTCAATACTTCGACGTCTTGAAAATAACTTATAGCGATATATGACATACTAATTGTGACAGACAATGTCCTTACAGACCATTTCTAAGATCAAAACAAAAAACTCTGAATGTGACCTTTCCAACTGCAATAAGTAGAAGTGAAACCCCGATGAGAGGTGTTACCTAGTGGTTTATCTTTCCTAACGTTCACAATTGACTCTCTCAAACTCATGATCATCAATGTCAATTCCGCACTTGTCATCTTTGATTTGTACAGTGCCTAACATTTTATCTACGTTTTCTAACCTAGACTCCAAATCAAATTGGACACGACACAAATCTCTCAATCTGTCCTCAATCTCAACTATCATCAACTCGAGTAAACACCTAAACTCCTCAATCTCTGGAAATCATTCCTCATAGCCTCCACCAAACCTCAAATAATCTCTCTATAACCCTCAACATACTCTAGATTCTATTGAAGAGTCCACTCACGTGTCATAAGATCCTTAATAAAAACATTATCATCATTCACCACGACACTTTCTTTCAACAAGGTTCCAATTTTTGGCTACACTTCTTCAGTTTCCAAGTTATCGCATACAACTCACTAAAGTAAACTTTGAGTTCACCCTCTTCCTCTTCTTCATCCTTATTTTTGCATCCACTCACTCGACTATCACTCACTTGGGATCTACAAACTATGGACTCGAAAGTGTTGTGGAAAGAAATATCTTCATGGAAATATTTATCATCAAACCTCACACGACTAGCCATAAGCGCGGTAAAGTTACACTCAATGGGGAAATTATATCTCTCTTTCAGATGACTATAAACCGTTATTGTATAAAATTTTCTCAATCATTTTAGCAACTTTCGATTACTTTTGAAATTTGAGAAATTTCTTGAATTTCTTATCCATAAAAGCCAAATCCTCAGACTTGATGTCAGACTCATCATCCAAAATAAGTGTTTCCTCCTTCCGGATTTCATTGTAATGCACTTTTCTTTTTTCTGTCACATTCTTGGAGGTAATATGACTAGCTCATAAGTTTGTAAGTTACCTAAAAGATCTTTAAGTTCCGTAGCATCTAGAGTACCCAAATAATTCAAAATAGTATCTTTAGGATTAAATCTTTCAGGCTACGACCTCAATACTTTCATAATTACTCGATTGTCGAGTATATTCTCTTCCATGATGAAATACGAGTTAGCAATGTTAGACAATCTAGCGTAGAACTCATCAAAAGACTCACTCTCCAATATCGTAATGGTTTCAAACTGAGTGATGAGTTTTTTGATTTTAGAAGACTTAGCATCATTAGTTCCTTCATGGGTGAGTTGGAGTATGTACCAATCATCTTTAGATGTCTCATAAGTCTTAATACGAAGAAACTCCTCTAGGGTGACAAAATAAAACAAAGCATTTAAACCTCGAGAATTAAAATTATCTCAATAATGCTTAACCTCACTCCATGAGTTTAAGAGTTTTAAATGAATTTCTTCTCACCCTTTGGTGACAAGTAGAGGCCACGTTTTGACTATAAATAACTATGTTTTCTCATCATATGGCCTTAGGTGCTGATTTCACACGCATTTTCTAGTATGCATACTTTGAGACATCAAACATCGGGCTTCTAATACAATTAAATCCTTCAAAATTCATGCCTAACAACACATGATCGAAACATAACAACTTATTATTCTATCTCTAGTACTAATTTGAGAAGCAGGTCACCTAGTGTGTGTGCTTAGGCAAGATTGTCTGAATAAACAAAACTTCTATTTTTGTATTTAAATTTTTTAAATATTAAAACTTTAAACAAATTAACCCTTGCAAACATTGCACTAATTTTAAACATTTATGGTGAAAGACTGATTTACCAAATTTTATCTTTTTAACCTAAAACATACATCCAGTTAATAAGTAAATAAATCCAAACATGACATGTCGATATACAAGGAAAACCACGAAGGGAAAAACCTCAGACGACCCATATAAATAGTTCACTGTGATACAAAATTATAAAAGTTGACAGTATACTTACTCAATGGATCGATCCACACAAGACTTGACTCTTTTAAACCTTCCATAGCTCCTTTATAGTCCACCAACGCAAGCTGCCACAACACATGACCCCACGCATGTGTCGATATTCACCGATGAGGCTCAACAACCGTCTACGGATAGAAACACAGAATCCTACACTTCTTTATAGCAACACGACAAATAGAGAGTCCAACGCATGTAAACAGAAAGTACATAATCTATCACACGAAATAGGTTATCTTTGGATATAGAGAATCAAACCATGATTCCCAAACTAAAGATCTCAAAACATATGAATATGACAAACCTGTATATTTCATCACAACGGGTGAAATTAGGGTTTAAAACTTTGGTAAACTGATAGGAAAACATTTTTCACCAAAAGTTCTTAAGAAATCTTAGGCTAAGATGCCTTGAATAGTAAAAATAGAAATTTTACGAGGCAATCTCGTTTGAACAAAAACATAAAGTCATTCGAATGAGATTATCTTTTCTTTCTAATGAAACTACATTTCGTTTAAACGAAACATCTTTCTCACTCGACCAACCTTTGAACAAGATTCTAATGAGGTGTGCGATACTTGACAGAGCTCTCTCATTCGATTGTCGTTATACCGACGTTGTAACGAGATTCTGATTTCGTTTTGAATGAACACTCAATTTAATTATAGAAAATTCAATTTTCTATCTAACAAGATGAAACCAAAAAAAGATTCTAAAAAAAAAAATTAAATAGTTCCAAATGATTTTGAGTTTAAAGACAAGCCTCCTTAAAAATATTCAAGGACCCATATTCAATATGCATTCATACCAATGATATCCTCGATAAATGTGAAGACATACTTGGCATGATAAACTCATAACGATGTATCCAATATTTTATGGATGGCCACTACATCTTCATCAAATATGTCATTGGATTGTGGTATCAATAACACAAAGCCTCACCTATGAGTTCAATGTTTGGTCTGGAATTACACAATTACAAAAAAATTGACTCGATTGGAAATTTTTCCTTACAGATTGCTTCAAGTAATTTTTATAACTATTTAGCAGCCTTAGTTTAGAGTTCCTCAAAATATAGATTTTTTTTTAGTCCCCATGTACAAGATTGTACAATTTTCTAAACATATAATTATGCACAAAGGACATCTCGATAAAATAAGCAGCAAAGTATATAAAAATAAAGATTAGTTATTTTTATCACGCACTACATATGTAAAAATAAAGATTGTGTGTTTTATAATAGGCACTACATAGTCTTGATTTTCATATTGTTTAAGCCTTATAATCTTGAGACCAAAAGCAGTTAACCGAGAGGAAGTTGGTACCTTAGAATAGTCAATTTCAGTCGAAAAGAGGCTCACATTTTTGAAAAGTTACTTCTGGTGAAGAAGTTCAAACTTTTGAGAAATTTCTTCCTTAAATGAAGTTCATACTTTTAAAAAGTCTCTCCTTTAGACGGCTAATTCCCGATAAATTCTCACTCTTCTCTACCACAAGTATAGTATATTGAGAAACTTCTCTCTTGATCCCAAGATCACGGTGGTAGGGGAAGTTTGAAGCTTGATCAGTACTGGGGTATATAGGATATGTTTTCATAGCTATTAAAAACTAGGGTAAAGTTATTTCGCATGTACCATAAATGTTCCTCGTTCCAAGATGCTTGGTATATCGCAATACATGCCAATAAAAAGTGATACACTAATCATAGAGTTATATTTCCATTCTTCATGTAGATAAAAGGTCTGGGAACAAACCCAATTGCACAAAAAGAACAGATACTCGAGCCATTTGCTTTTACAAAAAATTCAAAATAGTTTTTTGACTACCGAAGGCTGGTCCAAAATCTCTCACATTCTAGGATGAATGTATTCCCATTTTAAGTGGAAGATAAATAGTATGAATTCTCAAGTTATCACTAAATAGATTTCCCTTAGCTTTAATTCCTACCCACTTGTTATTTTGAGAAAATAATAGACCACATTTTATTACTTCCTCTTTGCTCACACAAAAAATGAGAGTGCAACCCCATTTACCTTAATCAAATGGGACTTTATTCCATTCTTCCCGTCATAAGATAATACCAAATGAAAAATACAAAAAAAATAAAATACCGTCCACATATGAATAAATGTAAATAAAAAATTGCAACGAAAAACATCATGCATACATGAGTCCTTCTTCGCTATGTATTGTCCTTTGATTATTCCTTCTATTAGTAGCAATCGAAACTGTAGTGGCTCAAATTTTTCTGTAGTTGCTACCATTAGCAGATAAATTACACTAAGTTCTTACCATGGAAATGCAATTTTACACTCCATGTGGATGATTATTTTTAATGAGCGAGCTCCCCACCCATGACTATGAAGTTTTCCCTACAACCTGCTCCATTTCTAATGAAGAAGACCATGTTCTATCCCAAATAGATCAGATCTTGAGATAGCATAAAACCATCATCACCTCAAAGAATATAATGCAGTATGAGATTAGGGCACAAAACCTAGCACAAGTCCACCTACAAGAGTCCACTTCTACGACCAAAATATAAGAGAACGTACTTCTCCTCCCATCCCTAACACTGGAACACCTCATGCAGGGGCTTTTAAAGAAATACAAGATAATCCCAAGGATCCCCCTGTACCTGTCCTATCACTGACCCCTAACTTAAATCGTTGCCCTTCGCTTCTAAGTATAATTTTCTACACATAGATACTTTGGACCCTACTAGAAGTACCCCGAGTAACCACACATCGCTTTCTAAGGCCACCCACGAAAGGAATTTGCAGTTTCTCCACCAACTGAGGAAAATATATCCCCAACTCCAAATAAGGAGATCACGAAGGTCCAATCTAAATTGCGTTTCCTTCATGAAGAAATCAACAATCTGAAAAACACTAATGAGATCCCTGATATCAAGAAGATGGATCTCTATCCTGAAGCCTGGTTGCCAAAAATATTCAAGATGTTAGTCTTTAAAACATACAGCGGATTGGGCTTCACAACCTCCAACTTGTCCAACCAATTTAGGCCTAAAACATAGGCCTAGGGGTTCTAGAGACCACGTTCTCTTCTAATTTGTCTATAGGATCACTCACGTGGTATATAGGACTGAAACGCAAGGGGATCAAAAAATCTATAATGAGGTATGTCATGCTTTCCTGAAGTAGTATGAATACAACGAGGAACTCGGAGTCACCTATAAAGACTTAGAGATTCTTAAGTAGGAAGATGGATATGCAGTCAATGCTTTCATCGCTCAAGTACATTTTGGTTTCTAAGGCTACGAAATCTTTTAAGAAAAATCATGGAGCTATAAACTAGTTCTTCGACTACAAGAACTCACTTAGATATTCTACATCTCACATCACCGCCCTCCTCGTCAGTCCAGAACCAGGATTACATCTAGTTGCTAATATTTCTCAAGCTATGGTAGCCACCACTGCACCTTTCACAATTTGATCCCCTCCAATAAACTAACATGTTGTTACTCCTCCTAAAGAGTTTAAAAATCCTCCTAGAAAACTCATTAACCATCAGACTCCCCTCAACCGAGTATATGTCGCCCTAAAAAATTGATGGTTTCCTGTGACCTCTCCACCCTAGACCGCCACAACATTCCTATACTATAATTGGCAAGTCGATGACCATTGAGATTTACATCAATGACCAGGGTACATTATTAATATTATGGGCCATGAGGTTTTTCATCCAAGACCTCAATGATGTCAGGAGCATCATCCCTCCAAAATAAAATGTCACTAACAACCCACTACCATATTTTCTCAATCTAAGCACCAGTAACCTATCAAACACTCCTATTCGAATCACAAACCTGTCCACCTTGATAGTCCCCATTCATCACAAAACTAGGATGATTACAAACTCCCAAATACAAAAAGCAACTTTATGGGAGCACTATCACCTGCCCTAAAAATCATTACAGAAACCAAGCCCACCATAGAACATATGAGATTTTTTCATCATACATACACATCAAGTGAACTAACCACTATAGCTTATACTTACTCCCGGTAACAAAATTCGTGCTCTTAAAGTTTTCAAACACCCCAGTCCATCTCTAGAAGAAGAATATCATTGAATGGAAGAGATGTACAATGAAGGTCTACAAGACACCAAATATATCTCTTTAGAAATACTAATTCAATCATCGGTATGGGAAGGATCCACTTCTAAGAAAAATATATTCTTGCTCATAGATTCAGGAGCCAATAATGGTTCCCACTCACCCATTACATCCAACTCACTTTTGGACAACTCTACAGGAAATAGTGGTGGAACCACTTCAACCAGTAGGGGGATCCATAATGCATATGCCCCGGTATCCTAACCTTCTGACACGGGTGAGTGAAAGAGACAGATAGATAAGGGAAAAAGACCGCATCACCTGTAAATTCTAAACACATCACTAAATTTTTTACAAAGAGGAATAAAGAGTTAGTTCCCAGATCACTCAAAGGGTTTCCATGTGGAAGCCCGAATTAAGGGCTAACCCTTTCCCAATTGAATACGCCCATCACATGATCCTTACGAAGGAGGGATGGAATCTCCTCTGTAATGACCAAGAGATCATGGCCGATCAAATATTATTCTATGCCCGATATGGCAGACAAGGAGGAATAATCGCCTGACCCATCCTTCGAGAAATAAATCACGAGTTCTACCCTTGTTTACCATTCACATAATGAGAAAATACGTTAAAGGTGACATCAATCCTACTAGATTGATGGGAATAAAACCTAAGCTAAATCTCACAATGGGAAATAATTCCTCTGAAATACCAGAGCCTTCTTCAAAATCTTAAGAACTTTTTCCTAACTAGGATTGCTACATCCACTTACTCGAACAAGGAATCACTGACTGCTCTGACCACCTCTTGCTTATCGAGGGTAACATCTCCCTGGGGTCCAGAGATGAGTACGTCCTAAACACCCAAATTAGGTAAATGATGACATAATGGAACTACTCTTGGGAAAAGGGATTGAACTGAATGGATAAGGGCATGCATCATTTTAAGCTCCCACCATTTGGGATCATAAGTTTGGTATCGAGTATAAATCTATCGCGAAAGAACTTAACCGAATCAAATAACATGAGAACTGGACTTGAGGCATATAAAATCAAGATTGCACACAACACACAATTTATAACTAAGCCTCTCATTGGAAGGAACAACCCTCCAGTTATATAATAACTATGGAGAACTGAGACACCCCGGCGTAAACATATACCTCAACATTAAGTCTACCTAATGGGGAGACCTAACCTTGGAAACACATAACACGATTTGTGATGCTATATAGATCGATTCTACCCCTCCTAAAGTCAACACACATATGGGAGATCCCATTGATCCTATAGTGAGCTCAACTTGCTTCTTTAGTAACTATCATTTGACCTCTCTGTGCTTAGCGTATGACCTTGGACCCACTACTACACCGATATTGTATGTAGCCATAGGAACACTTACATGGTTGATGCCCACATTATTGGCATAATCAAACTCCAAGATGAGATGACCCACTGTGTTTGTCCTCCAACAGAAGGTCCCCACTTTCGGAGATAGTCGTATACTACTATTACGAAACTATCCAAACCTGCTCCCCATGACCAGGCATACGAAAAGTTCTATAGCCTATAGTATGTAGTGACTACACTAGTTCAAAATTTATTCATTCAATAAGTCTTTCCATGAGGGCACAATATGCTGAGTACTAGTACTACTATAGAGACATATTTTGTGAAGCCGCTAGCATCATGAAAGAAAAGGACCCAAGTAAACATTAAACCTCCTATGATCATGATGAGCACTAGGAGATAACCTCTAATAATGAAATCAGGTTGGGGTCATCCATGTCTATAAAACCATCACCTAATACACTAAACTCGATGGAAGACCATGCCCTACCAGAAGGGGATGGAATCCCTACCTCCGCCCAGGACTCAAATGTGTCCAAATAGTGGATAGATGACTCCATGTATCGACCTCCTATTAAAACTCAAAATAAGCATCCTAAAGTTTTAAAACTATCCCATATCCCAGATTGGACCAAAGTAATGCCCTAAAGCCAACACCGCCTATCGAAAGCCCCGTATCCTACTTGACTATCTACTTTGTTTAGAAGAAGTGAATAAGAAGCCGGAGTTGAACCCATTCTCTCTCTAAGAAAAGAGGTCAACTTCCTCATTAGGTTAGGATAACACTCCACTCCTCTAAACCCATTTGGTAAGAAGAAAATACACCTGAAAATTTATCACACAACCTCCTTGGTAAAACAAAAAAAAATCCCCAAGCAACTCTGGTGAACATCGACCAACATCACCAACTGGGAACTATTAGCTACATCACATAAACATCGATCTGCCATCATCCATTTATTGATCCATGATTATGTGCTTATGGACTTAATTCTGAATGACATGTCCACTACCATCGAATCCATCACCATATACCAGCACATCAGCTTCTCTGATGAGAAACTTCCCAGGAAAGGCCGTAATCACTGATTCAAGTTCCACGTAACCACTAAAATAAAATGATTGATTGTTCCCTGGTAATAATATACAATGGTTCCACCATCAATGTATGCCCATTTCATACTTCCACTAGTCTAGGATATATTAGTTTGAAATTTACACCGTCCTTTATGTCCATCAGGGCCTACGTTAACCCCCAACATGTATTTTACATCGTCCTGATTTTTCTGGGTTATCAAAATTGGACTATTTGGGGTTATCTAGTGTTGGGGCTAGAACATGATTTGATTATTTTCGCGAGAGGAACGTGTTAGCGTGATCAGATTTTGAAGTTGAATTTATGTGATGATTCATGTGATGATTTTTAGGTATGGGGTTTTACACAATAGGCTCCTTTAAATCTCGCGAGTTTATTCCACTGATTTCATGCTTAATTGAACTCATATTTGAATTGCTAAATTCGTTAAAATTTGGAAAAATAATTATTGAATTATTTTGATTCATGTGGTATCATTATATTTTTGTTGAGCACATTGTCATGAGATTTTAATATGGCACAAAGGTTGGGCACCCTCCAAAATTCCTACTTCCCGGGGCTATGTCTTGATAAAGCATATGTGTATGGGGTGAGGCCTACTGACCCATTGATGTGTTGTTGAGAAATTTATTAATAAATGCTATTGAGATTCTCATTTGATTTGAATATTCATACTCGTGTTGTTACGCTTTATTCACCGCTAATATATTTGTTGAGCATCTTTCTTATCGTATTGTATACTTCCCCATATTTTCTTTAGTTGGCAAGTTAGCATGGATTGGGACGCTATGGACCAATTGGGATGATTTTTAGCGTGGATTATTTGGGATGAATTTTTAATATAAGATGAGAAGACTTGTATTTATTTATTTTAATGTATAGAGCATTGGAGATTTACTTCAGTTAAATTTATTCGAGAGAATTTTGTTGTATTAATTTGAAGATTGAGATTAGTGGTTTCCTTTGTTATATTGTGGGATTTGTTTTAGATGCTCTATACCTTGTTATTTGTGGATTTCATTAGTTTTACTGTAGTAGCACTCTGTTCTATCTCCCCAGACAGGCGGGGTGTTACACCTTGAAATCATCACTACCATAGAACCCAAGGAAAAGTCCAGTCTCGCATACACCCATAATTGAAAAACACTAACACCTGGTAGAAAAGACCCTCACCAATGGTGGAATGTTAATTTACATCTCCACAGAGAAGAATTTTCCTCTCATTGACTCCCTGAACCATGCTAGTATGAAACTAAGAAATCTTCACAACCAATGATAGAGATACTCTACGAGGAAGCATTATACATAGACTGCAAGAAAATCGACAAGCTCGGCTAAAATGAGATCACCATATCATGGGTAACTCGGGAAGATAAAAAGAACCTCGAACCCAAACCAGAGTGGGGCCTATTCCATTTCTAGATAAAGTTTCCCTAGTAGCCATATTGGGAACCTATTTAACTCAAGCATGACACTTTCATGACTATGCACAACCTCGATCGCCCGAGCTACTACTGAAAAGGGATGATCAGTATGCTTAACTTGACTCAATCTCCACCTCTTAGTGATAACTCGCTTACTTGGACTCAATATCTACCTCTTAATGTCTATCTCAATAGCCCCACTAATAAAAACATCACCTCTGGTCGAGCCTCACAATATAAACTTCCATACCTCCTAGGACTATAAATGGAATGAAGAAATACATAAGCTCTTTCTGTAATCCATCTCCAAGGCACTACACTACACTAACCCAGTGGTTGGTCTAGCAAAGGTTCCCACTACAAACTCCGAGGAAAAAATAGTTTGACTTAAGGAGCACCGCCTTCCTTAGCCTACAGTTTATGATAAGTTCCTAGAGCTCTCAAAGACCATTCCAAAGTTCCCCAGGTAGAATATAACCCACCTCATCACCAGAATCACGGGAGTTACAATTCTCAACAAATGGACTTCTATCAAATGCATCCTATTACTTGTCACCAAGAGACCCTTTAAGTTTGTCCTATTAGCAAAATATCACCCTTTACACCTGCTAATATCCCCCTCTATAAACATGTCGAAAACTGAAATGGGTGTCTCTAAATATCAACTTGCATAAATGATTTGTTCTCAAAACACTAAAGAACCAACAATAACCCTTGAAACCCAAAACTATCAATGTTTCCCAACCTCCCTTTTGATGGCATAACAAAGAGTAATTTCCATCATTTTCCTACATCTGTTTGCATGTGACGATTACGAATCCCGCGATGGGTTGAAGCTCACACCTAATAATGATAACTCTGCGGAGTTAATATACATAAAACACTTACAAAAACTTAACCAAAGCCAAAATAGACATATAAGGATAACAAAATAATCATAAACTTGGTAACTCCTCGAAAGCCTAAACATTCACAAATAGGAACATCCCTCGAGGAGAATGAATACAAAGAACTAATGGATCTCCTCTCTAGCTTTGTGGATCTCATTTCTTGGTCTTACATTGACATGCCTGACATCGACTCGACTATATTTATCCATGAGATACTCATTCTCCCTAATGAGAAACTCATAATGCAAAGGATTTGTAAACTAATACATGAATGGTCATTGAAAATAAAGGAGGAAGTATAGAAACATATCATTGTTGAATTCATCTGAGTAATCAAATTTCCTACTTGCATAGCCAATATCGTACCACTACCCAAAGGCAGCGTCAAAGTCTGAATGAGCATAGACTAAAGGGATCTTTATTATGAATGCCCTAAAGACAATTTCCATTTGTCGCACATCTACTTATTTGTAGATAGTATAATAAGTAATATGCTTAATTCATTCGTCAATTGATTTGCGAGCTATAATCAAACAAAAATAAACCCTCACCACCAAGAAAAAATGGGTTCATCACCCCTTAGGGGATGTAATATGACATAGTCATGCCCTTGGTCTCAAGAATGCAAGTGCAACCCTCCAAAGAGAGAAAACAACCATCCTACATGATATCATACATAAATTAGTAGAGTTTTGTGTAGATAATATGATCATCATATCCAATGGCTGATAAGGACACATCCTAGGACTTCAAAAATTCTTCCAAAGGTTATGTTTCTTCAAAATGAGGCTAAATCTACATAATGTGTCTTAGCAGTCACTTACGGGAAGGCATTTAACTTTATAATCATTATGGATAGAATCGAGGTAGACCTCACCAAGGTAAAAACCATACTATATATGCGACCACCCAAAATAGAAAAAGTGGTTAGAGGGTTCCTAGGACAAATTCAGTTCATAAGTCGGTTCATCAACCATCTTACTACAGTTTATGAACCTATCTTCCAAATACTAAAGGAGAACTCACCCAAATAATGGAATGCACAATGCCAAGAAGCATTCAAGAGGATACAAGAGTACCTAACTCACGAACCGATTTGTAAAGTGGAGATCGCTTAAATAAGCTCTGATACCAATTTGTAGAATCTCTACAGCGGAAATATTGCGACTTCTCAAATAAAATCCAATTTTAACTAATCTCAAATTTTAGTTAAATCCTAAAACATGCATCTAGATGATTTATCAAATAAAATAAAGCATGCACGATAAAACAAACAATTTCAGGAAAAATCCCCCAAAGGGGAAAAACCTTTTATTTCACTATAATTTGTAAGAAAACGGCTTACACGGATTACAGTGAAATAGGGTGACATACGAAATACCAGCAGGTGTCGGTTTCGATGTCTCGACTGGAACTTTCCCTTTCTAGGAGGGCAGCAGTGAAGAAGAGAAATGGCTTCTCCACAAGATGAGAACTTTATAAGGACTCCCTCCACAATAGCATGCAACTGTCGGTTGTAGAGATCTCCCCACAAATTATAAACAAGAGCAAGGTGTGTTCTTCAACACCAAAACAATTCACTAAAGCATATGGGAGTTTTGTGAATTGAAAACAAAAAGGGATTAAAACCCTAAAGGAAGAAGCCTAAAATAATTCTGCTTTCGTAGTTTTTTCTATTCGTCAAAACGCTGTGACTTCTTAATGAAAACGTTACCAAATAATGAGTATTTATAGGAAAATGCGTTTCGTCGAAAACATATCTCGTTCGAACGAGATAAGCAAGTCGCTCGAACGAAGGACAAATGTCGTTCAAACGAGATCGTGTGACATGCTATCTCGCGCGAACGATATGCTATGTCGCTCGAACGACTGCGGTAAAAAATCATTATTTTAATGTCCGCTTCAACACTTAGAAAAAATACTCATTCTCAAATCTTGACGAAAAAGTCCTCTCCAACACTTAGAAAATATTTTGTAAAAATGTCCCAAAAGCTCTAAGTGAAAAGTAAAGGTATTTAAAACATAACCTTACTAAAGTAAACTTCGCGGAGTCTTGAATGATGAAGAACTTGAATAATTCGGATCCGTCTTAGATGTAGATGACTCTTGAATGCTCTTCGACAGTATAGCGGTATATGACATAATAAATTGATAACGGACCTATGAAAATATGTCCTTACAAATCTCCCCCTATGTCTATGCCGGTACATACATAAAAAATCCGAATTATCAAAAAACCAAAATTCCTATACAAATCTACCCTCCCATGAATAAATTTGCAAGATCTCAAACTGTTCTTCAAAAATCTTCATCAAATCTCAAAGCTTTTCTCATCAGGGTGTGCAACATCATAATCTTCAGTCTTTGTACCTACACACATGAGATAAAGCAAAATACCTTCGTGACGCATCGAGTTTGAAATGATATAAGAATAAAGCATTAATAATCAAATCTCCCCCATAATGCAAAAACTCCCCCATAATTGATAATTCTTTCTCCCCCTTTTATGAGGTCCCCAAATAGAAAGATAAGAAGAAACAATCAAATCATGGAGTGTCACGATAAAAATGCATTGCAAATATGAATCAATCAACGCGCATGCAAAGGAGTATCTCACAAATTTCACAAACTATTTTTGAATTTTTCAATTTTTCATACAAAAATAAGATACCACATTGAAAAATATGATACAAAAATCGCACCATGGATTTAAACTCAAACAACCAAGTCATGGAAATGGAATGTAAGGGTGTGAACACATTCGATAGGTAAATAAAGTCAATCAATCATATGTGCATGATGCATACGTGTACCCCTAACGAATGAACATCAAAAGAATCCTTAGGTGTAAAAATTGTTGAATTTAAATGACATTGACTTAATCAAATCAACAAATCAAAGTATAAATGATTTCCACACCAATAACGTCCAAAACTATTTAGTACCGTTTCGAGAACTTTTCAAAGGACGTTCAAACCCATTGATATATCCATCCAAAACTTCCTCATATATAACAATGCAATTCTTTATATCTGAAGAGGTACTAAATTCTCAACTTAGAGAAAACCTATTGGCCCAAATTTGTGGCATATTTCATCTTTTTATAGCATTAAATTTTTATGGGCTCTTATCAAACGGTGGTTTTCACAACGTGATTATTATTCACTCGCAGCCCTTTCCCGTGTTCACTCATCATTTTTTAAACTAAACAATTAATTCCTCATGGGCAATGATTTTTACATGCACTACTTTTATTACTCTCGTATTATTGCGCTTGGTTCATTTTAAGGACAGGATTGAAGTGAAAACACCCAACCAACATGTGATAAGACAAGAACAATAATCAAACAAATCCGTGCATGTGTGTAAATAAAGAAAATCATGAGTCAAACATGTAGGAAGTAACACTAAATTACATCTTAATGACTCCAAACATTATAAAGCACATGGATGAATTAACCTATTGTCTCAAAACACTATCAAATAATCACATGAAAATAATGGAATGATGTTGTGACTTGGTCATCCTAAGTGTTCATCCATAAACGGTGTAAACAAAATACAAAAATCTTTTTGAATTTTCAAAAATTTTATCAAAATAAAATCTTTTTGTATTTTTTCAAAATTTTCTAAAAAAAATCTTTTTGAAATTTTGAAAGAAATACATCACAGATATAGCACAACCAACAATAGGCATAATATCGACATGAGCATCAACCTATGCTAGAAAATAGTAAATCACACAAAGAATATATCAATCTAAGCAGGTGTGATTAAATGAGCAATGCAGTGTTTATCAAATAAGCACGGGAACTACGAATAACTGCATATAAACTATTCCAAAAGCAACCAGCAGTACCAAAAATCTAAGCATATGAATACAGGATACTGGAACAGAGGAACATGAGAAAGATCGCTCAAACGACTTAGCCTGTCGCTCGAACGACAAGGCATGTCGCGAGAAGCGACTTCGCGCGAGAATAGACGTCGCTAAAACGACGTACAGTTCTCACTCGAACGAGAAAACCAAATTTTCACAGTTTGACCAGAAAGTCATACAGTTATGCCCAGTGCAAAAATTTCGTGAAAGCAGTACCTGTAAGGTGCAAACAGATCCAAAACATTGCTAAATCAGTAGCGAAACACACAAATACAATAAATATACCAATGTGCGCTACATCAAAGTGAGTCATAACACTAGAAAGAGTATAACATGATGTGTCGCTAGTGTATGACAAACATCCAACACAATCAACTAAACGATCTCACATAGGGTGAATCACGTGCAAGCAAACGGGAATCTTGGACAAGTAAACCATAATCCTCTAAATCCGATTTACTAACCCAAATCGATGTGTAACGAGGTGTGGGGGTGTGGGGAATCGAATTTATTCTTCTATTAACCTTCCTAGGATCATTTAAAAGCTTGTAACAAAATCGCCTAAGATGACCTTGCCTACCGCAATGTGTGCAAGTGTAAATCGGGCGGTGTGTGTTACCTAAAGGTGGCCCTCTCCTCAAATTTCTCGATTGCTCTCTCCGAATTTGCCTAGGTGGGTCTCTCCTAATGATCCTAGGAGGTTCTCTCATGATATTCTTAGGGGGGGTCTTTCCTAACAACCTTAGGTGTCTCTTTCTTAACAATCCTAGGAGGCTTTCTCACACGTGTGGGAATGGGTGCAACATGTTTTTCAAGACCAATCCCACCCCTGTCCTTTTTTATTTCGACGGTGCCTAAAATCTTATCAAGTTTTTCAGACCTAGACTCCAAATCAAATTTCACTTTACTTGAATCTTTCAATTTCACCTCAAGTTCACCTATCCTAGATTCAAGTACACGTCTAGAATCCTCAAACTCTAAAATCTCCTTTTTCATAGTCTCCATCAACCCTCTAAGACTATCTCTCTCACCCTCAACGTACTCAAGTTTCTCTTTCAAAGTTTTCTCATGTGCCCTAAGTTCTTCAACTAAAACATCATTATTTTTTAAGGCACACTCTTTCAATTGAGCTTCAAGTTTCAAGTTTGCCTTTTTTGTCTTTAAACATTCAAAATACAAACTATTGTAGGCAACTTGCAACTCACTCAATTCTTCTTCTTCCTCCTCACTTTTTTCACCCTCACTCTCATCACTAATCACACGGATGGGAAGCTCTCGCCTAGAAGCATAAAAGACTTCTTCTTCTTCTTCTGAATCACTATCACTGTTGATACCAAATTTAGTCTGCTGACATGGATCAATAAAGTGAAGACACGTGGCAGTCTACGTGGCAACAACAAACACTTCCGAGGAACTCACACGCTCCGAGGAACCATACTACAACTAGGAACACTGATTCCTCGAGGAACTCATACGCTTCGAGGAACAATAACTCTCCGAGGAACTCTTGAGTACCGAGAAGCTTAGGTGGTCCGAGCAACTCAGGCGGTCCGAGCTGCACCTCGAACAAATCATTAATAGCAGGATAACCAATAGTTTGACTGTTCATTAAATGCTTATCATATAGAGACATATGCTTAAGGGGCATTGAATGTATTACCCTTTCATATGTACATCATTTAATGTATTACCCTTTCACATTACAGCCTCAGGGCTATAAATACATTGTACAATCCTCATTGAAGGGGGAGCAGAATTTCTTGAGATAACTTGTAATCGAGAATTCCCAAACAATCAGCAATAACATAACAGTGGACGTAGGCCATTCTTATAAGGCTGAACCACTTTAAAAATTCTTTGTCTCATTTATTTATCTGTGATTGAATAATTAGATGTGATCTAATTTTTTACATCAACAGATTGGCGCCGTCTGTGGGAACGACTGGTAATATCGTTTTCCATCAAAAACAATCCATCACAAATGGCTGACATTTCAGAATCTAGCAATCGAAACGCTGGAAGCCCTCCAAATCCATCTGCTCCACCAAATATTCCAGATCTGGCTAGAATAATTACAAATCTGGCTCAGGGCCAGACCGTCATGCAAGAAACTATGCGTCAACTCATACAAACCCTCCATGGCGGTGCACCAACCCATTCAAGACCACGAATTATTAAAAGAAATAGCCGTGCATCTTCTTCGCATACTAGGCGTACCAATTCATATCACAATGAAGAATCTGAAGATTTTTCTTATCAACCTGGACGAACTTCGTCAGTGCGAGCCACAGATACTGAACAACGTATCACTCTCTCCCCAGAAAGGACCAGTGCGCTAGAAAGATTAAGAAGAGTATCTCCTTTCGATCAATTAGGTCCTAGGAGGAGCAAAAGTCCTCCTAGAGCCCCATCGAGGAGTTTTCGATGACCATCAGACTTAAGGGAAGGATCTGCCCAGTCGCGACCAATTGCCCGTCAAGATAGATCCCAGGAAGCCACCTCAACGCGATCAGCTGCTCTAACCAACAGGCCCGATGAAGGAAATAATGCGTGGAAAGGTTCTATTCAAAGGCTGGAGGATAGATTGGGGGAAATGGTTAAAGCTAAGAAACCTCTACAACGAACCTTTGTTCGAGGAACACCCTTTATCCAGACCATTGTAGATTTTCCAACACCATCAAAATTCAAAGCACCTGTTGTGACCCCCAAATATGATGGAAAGACTGACCCCGTCCTTCATATAGAACAATACCAAGCTGCAGCCGACATCTATGCTATTCCAGATGAGATGAGATGCAGAGCATTCTCGGGAACTCTTACCGGATCTGTTCAAATATGGTATAATAATCTTCCTCGGGGTAAGATCTCAACTTTTCTTCAACTGGCCGAGTTATTCATTGGGAATTTCTATTTTGGGGCAAAGCCAGTTAAACGAGTAGCGCATTTGTTAAGTGTTAGACAAAAGGCTGGTGAGAGTACCAGAGATTATATAACTTGTTTTAATAACGAGAAACTTAAAGTCATTGATTATGAAGAGAAGACAGCGATTACCGCCTTGATGAGTGGATTACTGCCCAATAAATTGTACTACACTTTGGCCAAAGATCCACCTAGAACCATGTCAGACCTGATGGGAAAAGCTTCCAAGATTATGAATGCCGAGGAGGCTATGGCTGCGAAGAAGAACATGGATGCCAAAGAAACCAAGGTGGAAGGTGATAAAACTAAGAAGAAAGAGCATAAGAACAATGGTAATGACAAATATTCAAGAACGAGGTCGGTATGGGATGCAATGAAGAAATTTGATAATTACACTCCTTTGAAGAAGGATATCAACCATGTTTTAGAAGAAATCAAGAGCAACGAGGAATTAAACTGGCCAGAGAAAATGAAGGCAGACCCTGACAAGAGGAATAAGGCAAAGTATTGCGAGTTTCATAAAGATCATGGACATATGACCAAAAATTACATAGCTCTTCAGAATGAGATTGAAACACTTATCAGACGAGGAAAGCTGGCAAAGTACGTTGATCGTGGAGGCGAAAGAAGGAACAATGACCGAACTAGAGAGAGGTCTAGATCTCCTCGTCGAGCAGAGGAGAACAAGAAAAGAAACCATGAAGTTGATCCCGAGGATGACCCCGATCTTCCCAAGAGACCAAGGCAGCCAGAGCGAGAGGTATTTTCAATACGCTTTGACTGTAATGTTATAACAGGTGGAGATGCAGGAGGAGGAGACCTTACCGCCGAAAGAAAAGCTTACCTCTGTGAGGCTCAAGCTTGCTCGTACATTCAAAGAATAAATCTCGCTGAGGAGGATCGCCCAAGAAAGGTGAACAAAGACAAGTTAGTCATTGGGTTCTCAAAGAATGACCTTGTAGGTGTTCTATATCCTCATGATGACCCATTGGTGATCAAGATGAGAATGAAGGAGGTAATGATTTCAAGAGTACTGGTCGACAATGGTAGCTCGGCAGACATCATGTTCTACTCGTGCTTCGATAGTTTAAATTTAAAGCTATCTCAACTGAAGCCTTATCATAGACCCCTCCTCGGTTTTGCTGGCGAGAAAGTATTTCCACTTGGGGCGATAAAGTTGGATATGTTCATTGGTACGTGGCCTGCTTGTCGGACAGAAAGAATACGCTTTTTTGTGATGGATAAGAATGTCCAATCATCATACAATATCATCATGGGAAGAGTAGGATTGAAGAAGTTCGAGGTTGTACCATCTACAGTACATCAATGCCTACAATTTCCAACAAATTTTGGAGTAGGAGTTGTAAAGGGTAACCAAAAAGTAGCTCGGGAATGTTATTATTCATCCGCCGAGCAAGAAGAACTGGAGGAATCAAGGAAGAAGACTACTAATTATCACGTGGAAGAAGGGGCAGAAATTGAAACATTGGATCCTAGAGATGAGTCACAACTCGTGAAGGGTCAAGTGGTGGAAGCTACTGAAAACATCATTCTGGACGACGAGAACCCTAAACGGACTACTCAAGTAGGTTCATCGTTGGAAGCCTCACTAAAATAAGAATTGATAACTTTCCTTAGAAGCAGAAAGAAAACTTTTGCGTGGAGTCATGAGGATATGCCCGGGATAGACCCAAATTTCTTATGACACGAACTCAATGTGAATAAGGAGATCAAGCCAGTGAAGCAGAGAAGAAGAGTGTTCAGTCCCAAGAAGAATCAAGATATACAGGAGGAAGTCGAGAAGCTCCAGAAAGCTTGCTCAATTGAAGATGTTAAATATCCAGACTGGTTAGCAAATGTGGTGATGGTGAAAAAGAAGAACAACAAATGCAGGATGTGTGTAGACTTCACCGACCTCAACAATGCATGCCCAAAGGATCACTTTCCATTGCCCCGAATTGATCAACTAGTCGATGCTACCTCGGGACACGAGCTGCTGAGCTTCATGGATGCTTATTCTTGCTATAATCAGATTAAAATAAAACCTGAAGATAGGGAGAGTACTTCTTTCATTACCCATAGGGGAACTTATTGTTATAATGTTATGCCTTTTGGTTTGAAAAATGCAGGTGCGACATATCAGAGGCTGATGAACAAAGTCTTTGCTGAACAAATCAGTTGCAATATGGAAGTCTATGTTGACGATATGCTGACAAAGAGCAAGAAAGCTGTCGATCATCTAGTTGACTTAAGTCAGACTTCGATCAACTAGATAAATATCAAATGAAGTTGAACCCGACAAAGTGCATATTTGGAGTACGAGAAGGCATGTTTCTTGGGTACATTGTCAATCAACGAGGCATTGAGGCGAATCCTGAAAAGATCAAAGCTCTATTAGGGCTGCGATCTCCAACGACGAAGAAAGAGGTACAAAGTCTTACAGGACGAGTAGCAGCACTCAACAGATTTGTATCGCGAGCAACTGATCGATGTTTCCCATTCTTCAAGACACTCCGAAAGACTTTCGAGTGGAATGATGAATGTGAGAAGGCTTTTCAAGACTTGAAGAAATACTTGGGAGCACCTCCATTGTTATCCAGGCCAGTGATGGGAGAAAAATTGTACTTGTATCTAGCAGTATCGGATAATGAAGTCAGCTCGGCATTGATAAGAGTGGAGAATAGAGTACAAAAACCAATCTATTACACAAGTAAGGCCTTCCGAGGAGCAGAGATCAGATATCCAAGGCTGGAAAAATTAGCACTGGCGCTGATTGAGGCGAGTAGGAGAATGAGGCCATACTTCCAAGCTCATACTATAGTCGTATATACTAATATGCCGTTGAGACAAGCCCTTCATAAACTAGAAAAATCAGGGAGATTGATGTATTGGGCAATAGATCTTGGTGAATATGATATAGTTTATGAACCCAGATCATCGCTGAAAGGGCAAGCTATAGCAGATTTTATAGCAGAGTTCACTTATCCTGATACCTTCGAGGAGCAAAAGTTGCTCGCTGATCAACCTGTGGATGTTACAGGATCAACAAACACAAGCTCATACCAACTCCGGTTGGTAAAAGGGCAAGTGGATGTTACACGATCATCAAATTCGAGCTCAGACCAACTCCGGTTGGTAAAAGGGCAAGAAAAGATGATCGACAAAGAGCGAGAAATATCAGGGGAAGATGAAAGGAAGCAAAAAATATTTCACCGAGGAACTCTGTCAGATCAGAAGTTT
Organism: Sambucus nigra; assembly: GCA_949130495.1. Lineage (NCBI taxonomy): Eukaryota > Viridiplantae > Streptophyta > Magnoliopsida > Dipsacales > Adoxaceae > Sambucus > Sambucus nigra. Next base: position 253,433,487 of record OX422215.1, read on the forward strand.
GAAGACGAGTTACCTATATGGAGGCTATATGTAGATGGCTCATCTAGCACAACAGGCAGTGGGGCAGGGATAGTTTTGAGCACTCCGGACGAGGTCAACATGGAATACGCCCTACGTTTTCAATTCAAAGCTTCCAATAATGAGGCTGAGTATGAGGCTATGATTGCAGGTCTTAATTTGGCAAACATTATGGAGGCGCAGCAGATTATTGTCTTCAGTGATTCTCAATTAATCATAAATCAAATGTTGGGAATATATGCAGCCAAAGGAGAATTAATGATCAAATACCATGCAAAGGTGATGGAGTTGGTATCAGAATTTGCTGCTATTCAGCTAGTCATAATTCTAAGAATGGAGAATGCAAGAGCAGATGCCCTAGCTCGATTAGCATCAGCTACTCGTATCGAGCTACGAAGAACAATCCCAATTGAAGTTTTACCTGGTCGGAGTATAGATGAAGATTTGGCGATGAACTTTATCACCCTTGATTTAGGACCATCTTGGATAGATCCCATCAGGGCATATATTGAGGAGGGAGAATTACCAATTGACAAGCTCGCAGCCAAGAAGTTAAAGTTTAAAGTTGCTCGGTATGTATTAACTAACGGTATTTTATATAGACGAGGAATTATGGCAGGTTTGCAAAGATGTGTACATCCCTCCGAGGTGAAAGACTTGATTGAAGAGATCCATGAAGGGTCTTGTGGAGCCCATGTAGCAGGTCAGATGCTTTTGCAAAGGATGATGACGCAGGGATATTACAGGCCGACGATGAGGGCTGATTGTGTAGCCTATGCTAAGAAATGTGATAAGTGTCAGTGCTTTTCCTCCATCCAAAGAACTCCATAAGCATTATTGACACCCATCACTTCCCCTTGGTCGTTTGCCATGTGGGGAATAGATTTGGTCGGACCACTGCCAACGACTAGAGGAAGGTTCAAATACCTCGTCGTCGCAGTGGATTATTTTACTAAGTGGGTGGAATCTGAGCCTCTCATTGATATGACGTACGAGAAGGTGTACCAATTCATTTGGAAGAACATCATTTGTCGATATGGTCTTCCTCATGCTTTCATCACAGACCATGGATAAAAATTTGATAACGAGGAGTTTGCTGCCTATTGTCATCAATCAAATGTGTTGAAGATCCACTCAGCACCAGGCCATCCTTAAAGCAATGGATAAACTGAAGTGACAAACAGAACACTGCTGAATGGTTTGAAGAAAAGACTGGACGATGCGAAAGAAAATTGGATCAACGAGTTACAGTCAGTACTATGGGCTTACCGAACTACTCCCCGAGTAGCAACTGGAGAATCTCCATATATGTTAGCGTTTGGAAGTGAAGTTGTTATACCTGTCGAGTTGGGCCTCCCAACACACAGGGTACTGAATTTTAGTTCCCCTGTCAGCGACTTAATGAGAAGATTGGATTTAGACATGCTCGAAGAAGTTAGAGAAGAAGCAGCCATCAGAAATGCTTCATATCAACAACGAATAGCTCTATTCTACAATAAGAGGGTGAAGAAGTGAGACCTGAAAGAATGAGACTATGTGCTAAAGAAAGTGATTCAAAAGCACAACAAGCTGGAGGCAAACTGGCATGGACCATACCGAGTTACAGAAGTTGTTCGACCAGGAACTTACCGAATAGCAACCTTAGAAGGGGAGGAGTTTAAGAATGCATGGAACGCAGAGCACCTGCACAAGTATTATCAGTGATGTGTATTTTCTCCTTTTATTGAAAGTTTTTCGGGGAATACTAGTGCTACACACTACTCGGCGAAACTCGGCAAAACTCGGGCTACTCAAATTTTTTCTCGAAAACGCCAGCTAAGGTTGGTCGAGAAACAAATGTATTCCTCCGGGAAGTAAAACTTATATTCCTTCGGGAAGTAAAACTTGTATTCCTCCGAGAAGTAAAGATACCTATATTCCTCCGGGAAGTAAAGCTACCTGTATTCCTCCGGGAAGTAAAGCTACCTATATTCCTCCGGGAAGTAAAGCTACCTATATTCCTCCGGGATGTAAAGCTTCCTCCGGGAAGTAAAGCTACCTGTATTCCTCCGGGAAGTAAAGTTACCTATATTCCTTCGGGAAGTAAAGCTACATGTATTCCTTCGGAAAGTAAAGCTACTTGTATTCCTCCGGGAAGTAAAACTTGAAATAAAACTATATGTTTCTCGGGAAATAAAAATATTCCTAAAAATTCCAACTTATGCTGGTTAGGAAGTAAATATATTCTTATAAACGCCAACTAAAGTTGGTCGGGAGGTAAAATTATCCCAAAAAGTCCCAAAGCTCCTCGCAGAGGAAAAATCCACTAACTATGGTTGGTCGGGGATAAAAACCCACTAACTGTAGTTGGTCGGAAACATTTTATGAATACGAGAAAATGATCAAGCAAAATTATTGATACTCGTGACTTTTTAAAATTATTAGTAAGTTGGTCGAGAAACAACTTAGTAAGTTGGTCGATAAACAACTTTAGTAAGTTGGTCGAGAAACAACTTAGTAAGTTGGTCGAGGAATAACTTAGTGATTTTTTATAATGACTACCACAAATTCAAGCTAGTCGACAATAAGTTGATCGACAAACAACACAATATTGTTATCTTTTTAACAGACATGCATGCACAAATGTAAAGTATTTTACAAGACAATAGCAATTAAGATTGCGTACAAAAATAAAAGTCTTTTATTAAATCCAAGAATATATTACATTGATAATGAAATGTATACTAACTATTACATCAAAATTCGTACTCTATTGGTTTCTTCCCCTCTGCTTTTGAGACAGGTTCCTCGCCAGCAGGCGGATCATTTAAAGCAAGAGGAGAGTTTATGAAGTTCAAATCCTTTAACATCCTGATATTCATCACGGATGGTCGATCTAGGAGGTGCTCGGGATGAGATATCTCAACACTTGAATGGAGATTGTAGTCGCCGAGATACCTTGAAATTAAGCATCGAGGAATGGCCCGAGCAGGGATCCAGTTCATATCAAGTTTGAATGGTGGCACGGGTAGGTCGAGCAGCCCAGGATCATGGTAATCCCACAGGTAATGACCTTGTTCGAGTTGTAGCACACCTAAGCCATTCAACCAGCCTTGCTTGTAGCCCTCATTATTGGCATTCTGGATACGATCGTCCAAGTGATAAAGAGCCTCATTATACCCAGCCATCCAAAACTCCCTGGGCTGTTTGTGGAATTGATATGTCAGTCTTTCCAGCTGCTCGTGGAGACTTTTGATGAAGAGTTCCTTATTCTCCAAGACTGATTTCTGCGCTGAAAGCTGTTCTTCTAGGTCCCTGATCTTCTTTGACATTTCAGCCAACGCTTGGTTCTTTGCCATTAATTGGAAAGCTTGGTTCTCCAAAGCGGATTGAGTCCTCTGTTCCTCGACAGGAAGTCGAGCTGCTCTTGCTCGCCCACGAGGAGCTCTTGCTCGTCCACGAGAAGATTTGGAGGGACCATCTCTCTTCAAGGTCTCCAATTCATCCCTCAATTTGGCGTTCTCGACCTCCAAGAACGAAAATCCCTCATCATTCACTGGGATCAAGGCATTTAAAGCGGAAGATGCAGACTTTAACTGAGATAACTCTTTATGCATGTTGTTATTTTCTTGCTCTAATAGTTCAGCTATCTGTCTGCACTCCTCGACTTGGCCCTCGGAGTTCTCTCCCTCACCTCGTAGCCAGCAAAACGCTTCTCGTACCCCTTGTCAGCATTCAGTTGCTGATACTTCTTCTCATACCCCTCATGCAAAAGGGTAGTGGATTCTTTGTATTGCTGCTGAAGGTCTTCAAGAATGCCTTGGAGATCCTCGATCATGTCATAATAAGACACATTGTTGGCCACTGCACGATCAAGCAGGGTCTTCAAGTATTGGTAGGCCTCAACCGCCTGTTCCGAAGCATCTTGGCCGAGGATGCCGACAATTTGTGCTGCGCTCAGATCTATATGACCAGACTTAAAATAATCATTGCATTGCCTCAACAGCTTGGTATCATGAGCAGATAGTAATTCCATCCTGGCCAGAAACTAGTAGATAAAAAAGAAACAGTAATCAATAAAAGTACCAACTAAGTATGAAAAAGAGACAACAGTATGCAAGAACAAAAATTCAAGTTTTATTATATCAAGGATCAGAGTTACATATTCATGGTTACATTTGACAAAATAAAAATAAAAAGAGAAACCCGAACAACTATACACCTTTTCCTTGTCTCCCAAAACCTTTTCGGGAGGCTGGGACGAGGAAGTAGGTTGCTCGGAAGGAACAGATAGTAGCTGGGGAAGTGTTGGACGTTGCTCGGAGGAAGTAGCGAACTACTGAAGTTCCTCAATAGCAGGCTGGATGGCTGGGGGATGATCTCCCATCACCATAGAAGACTCTTCGGAGGCAGCTTCGTCCTCTTTTTCTTATTCAGGAGTTGGAGGGGGACCAGGGATGTGTCGCTGAAAGAGTTCAGAATTTTCATCCACTTTCATCTCCTGCAGAGCAGCGACCTATCCATCCCTGAAGTACTTGAGACTGCCATATTCTACTTGTGACATCATGGCAGCCAATCCCTTGTTCCACCCCTTGTCCCAGCCAGCACTGAAAGACTTCATCACAGCCAATTTTCTCTTCAACTTCTCCGAGGAACGCTACTCGGACAGAAGGTTTTCAGCAATCTTCAATCTATTTTCAACCTCCTCCTTCTGCCGATTTACCTCCCGAAGCTGACCCAGTTCTTCTTCAGCAACCTTGAGCTTATTCTCAAGTTCTCCAGCATTTGTGAGCTTTTTATCGAGCTCTTTATTTTTCCCTTCCAAGTCCTTTATTCTCTTCTCCAACTCCTGGGAGACTTCAACAACTCGAGCCTTCTCCTGCTCGGTGGAAGCAAGCTTCTTCTCCCAAGTTGCCTTATCATCAGCATATTTTTGGCAAGACTCTTTCAGAGACTGCCCCAAGCCCATCAAAGCTTCCTCTACACCAGACGAGGAGATGGAGCAGCTCACCAACTGTGAAAAGAAGATGAAAGCAAGTCAGAGACAGATATAATAAGGAAAAGATGAAAAGTTTAAAGTAAAAGGACTTACAGAAGCAATGTGGCGAGCTGCCAAAGAGGTAACCATATCCCGAGAAAGGTTTTCTTCGATACCTTGGATCTCGGGAATGATCCAAGCCTTCACCGAGCTCATGGCAGAGCTCGGAGGAACGAAAGTGGGAACTCCACTAGTCTGGGGCTGAGAGATAGTGTCAACCAAATTGACCGAGGAGCTCTTCTTCAGCTTCCTCGGGGGAGCAGGAATCGATTCAACCAAGGAGGAACTCTTGGTCGGTTGTGACACCCCGCCTAATTAAATACCGGGCGATCACTCCTTTATTAAATTAAATCAAGGTGAACAGTTTGGTTCATTCTTAGCATCACTGTCGTAAAAAGAAACTTTCCAATTAAACACCCTAAATAATTAAGCTAAGTGTCAAAACCAATTTTTAACATTAACTTCCAAATTTGATTTAAAGAAAAGATTTATTTAAATTATTAACAAAGCTCAATGAATAAGATTCACACCACAATAAACTGGAACGAAAGAATCCAATATATGAAACATTCATCAACGAATGTCAACATGCGAGAAAATAAAGTAATACATCCGTCCTGAACAAAAACCCAAAATAACGAACTAGGAAATAAATGAAATAACAATGTCCCAACATAAAGAAATAATGGAAAGGGCTACACATGCCCATCTGAATGAAAATGCTAGGAGTGGATCTGAATGAACGAAGTCGTCTAATCAAAATACCTGCAACTCCCACCTAAGCTGCAGCGCGTTCCTTCCAAAAGATCCTAAGCAAGACGCCCCTGTGGCTGGGCACCAGAAATACATACATATATATATATACAAGGGGGAGAGCGAGAGATAAAACGGGTCAGAGCCCGAAAGTGTGTATGATTTAAAATTAGTTTAGCAAGTATTTAAATTGATACAGGCTAATGCAATAACATATTAATTCGACACTCTCTTGAGAAATTCTCACCTCTCTTCTAGTGTGCACGCCTATCGTACTAACCTTCCCCAAATGGTTTAACTTAACATATGATCATACTAACCTTCCCAATCATTTAGTTTATCTTAACTTACTCATAAGTTTTAAAAACCGAACAATGTCAACGTGTGAAAAGGGTATTTTCAAAGTGTAGCACAACTTTCGTTTTAGCTTTATTAATTTATAAAGTTTCCTAGTGTCATATTATACTCTCATAAAATAAGTATTTCCAATCTGATTCATCAAACATGACTTACTTACCAAATCACAGTAGGTAGTTCCAAGTTTCAGAACTTCATATATATTAAATACTCGCGTAATATATATATTCTAATGGAACCCCACATAAAAATTATGGTGCGGGCATACTCTGCTATCCAATCCCCGTATCAATCGTACTAAGGGAAATACAAGTTCGGAATCACTCTCGAACTGTATCAATACAAACACAAACAATATTGAGGCGAAGCATAGTTTCCAAGTCCAAGAGGTCAGCACATACCCTCGCGTCTCTTAGGACCGTGACTACCGATTCGATAGCCTGTACCTAGGATTCCTATCTTCTAGGGTACGAATCAATATCCCCCGTAAGGCAACACAGGATAAGACCGTCCCAGCGCGGTAACCTCAGGGATAGCAAGTAGCGCGGGTACGTTTTTCACATGTATATAATATATGCACACACAATCATATAAATATACTACTTTCATCATATTAATATAGGTCACTCTCGTTACCCATAATTACAACATTTATCCCTAAATTTCACGTTATTAGTATTACGCATAAGGTTTCGTCTCTAACCTTAACTCGAAAGGTTTTCTCACTAGTTATGGAACACTCATGCGTTCTATCCATCCAAGTAGCAAATTCAGTAGGTAGACATCTATTCACTATCGTAGGTATTCGTCATAATCCCTCACTTGAAATGCGTAGTTCGTCATTCCTTAATTAATTATCCCTAAAACACAATAATCATTTCATAATAAAGTTCTCAACACTTAATCATATGTCCTACTGGTCTCTCCTATATCCCAAAACATTTTATTTAATATGCCCAAGGATTATTCCATGATAAATTAATTCAACTAATTAAACATGGGGAAATAAGAGGCTGCCAGGAAGGGTCGATCGATCGACGGCTGGGGCTCGATCGATCGAACCTTCGATCGATCGACGCTCTAGGGTCGATCGATCGATCAAGCAGGTCTGCGAAAATTCTGCAGAATTGCAGTTGCGGGTTTCACCAAAGTTCTTCATTCAAATTCATATTTTCCAACCCTAATCGTCCCAAAACTTATACTACAAACATAATAACATATTACCAGATGTTTCTAACGTTAAGCATGCGTATAACCATCATTAAACATGATTAAACAACCTAAAATCTCATCTAATCATCAAGAACCCTAAGTTTTCTTAACTTCTATTCTAATCAGTTTTTCTCCAAAATTTCCTTCTACATGTTCATCAAAATTCGTGGGTTAATCATCTACATCATATAAGACTTCCAGAATATGGTTTTAATCTTTTCTACATGCAAATTCCTATCAAAAGTGGGGTTTTCTTCCATAGATTATACTCCTAATCATTCCTAACTAATATGAATATTGCACCAACGAAAATACGCAAGTTAAACACTTGCCTGGGATTTCAGAGGTCTGGTTTCCTGCTGGTATTGGTGTGGTTGCGTTCTCCTCCTCGCGATCTACGCGTTGGTGGTGACGGCGGTACAAACGGTGGTGTTTTGGCCTTGAATCCCCTTGAGAGCTCTCTCCTCTCTTCTCCAATGGCCATTCTAGGGTTCTGAATGTTCTAACCCTAAAAGGCTAACCTAAATAGCTGCTAAAGATGGCTGAAATTCGTGGGTTTAATTACCCTATTTTGTAAAATGACCAAAATGCCCTCCTGGGTCACTAATTAGGCCTAAAAACACCCCGAGACTCAAACTAAACCCCCGGGTACACTTTTCTGACTATCTTGACCCTTCCGGACGCGTTGGCGCACTCAAAACGACCATACGAACAACTTATAAAATATTCACTTTTATATATTAATAATTAATCCCGATGCGACACGGGTGCGTCCCGACTAAAATTCCCAAAACTGCCATTTCATTCACTCGTGACATTTACTATAATCAATATCATATATTACTATGCTCATAAGTAATATTCAACAATTTCATATAATTACTAACTCACGTCACGTCAATAATTATAACATAATTATTTTTCGGATTTTTATTAAATAATACACTCTCATTAAATTTAATAAATCCCCCAAATTAACATAGCATAAAAATACGGGGTATTACATACTTCCCCCCTAATAATGGAATTTCGTCCCGAAATTCGGAAAATAAGGCATACCTGGTAATAACAACTCTGGATATCTCTCGCGCATATCTGCCTCACGCTCCCAAGTAGATTCCTCCACATTATGATGCTCGCACTGGACTCGCACAAGTGGAACTACCTTCGACCTCAATCTCCTCTCACTATAGTCTAGGATAGCCACCGGTCTCTCCTCGTAAGAGCTATCAAGCTGTAAATCGATCTCGTCTATCACGATGTGAGTATGGGCCATATCATCCCGAAGATATCGTCTCAGCAACGAGATGTGGAATACATCGTGGATGCGATGTAAATGTTCTGGCAATCCCAACCTGTATGCTACTGGCCCAATTCTCTCGATGATTGGAAATGGTCCTACGTACCTCGGAGCCAACTTCCCCTTCTTCCCAAACCTCATCACTCCTTTCATAGGAGATACACGTAACAACACTTGATCTCCCACATTAAACTCCCGGAAGAACCGTTTCGCATTGGCGTAGCTCTTCTGCCTGTCTTGGGCTACCCAAATACGACTCCTGATTATCTCAATCCTCGCGGAGGTCTCCTGAATCACTTCTGGCCCTAATAACTTGTTGTCCCCCACCTCGAGCCAACAAGTTGGAGAACGACAAGGCCTGCCGTACAAAGCCTCAAATGGAGCCATGCCAATCGTAAACTGATAGGAGTTATTATAAGCAAACTCTACCAGTGGAAGGTGTGGCTCCCAACCTCCTCCGAAATCGAGAACACACATTCGTAGCATATCTTCCAACATCTGATTAGTACGCTCTGTCTGTCCATCTGTCTGTGGGTGGTAGGCTGAACTCAGTCTCAACTCAGTACCCATAGCTTCCTGAAAGATTTCCCAAAAATGCGACACGAAAATCTTGTCTCTATCGGACACAATATTCAGGGGCACCCCGTGTAATCTGACAATTTCAGCGATGAACAACTGAGCATACTGACCCGTGGTATAATCTGTACGCACCGACAGAAAATGAGCCACCTTGGTCAAACGGTCTACAATCACCCAGATCGAATCGTGGCCCCTCTGTGATGTAGGCAACCCTGTAATGAAGTCCATGGAAATGCTCTCCCACTTCCACGCGGGTACTTCCAATGGCTGAAGCAATCCTGATGGTTTCTGGTGGTCCACCTTAACCAGCTGACAGGTAGAACACTTGGACACAAATTCGGAAATGTCCTTCTTCATCTCACTCCACCAGTATTGTCGCCTCATATCCTGGTACATCTTATCGCCTCCCGGATGTACTGCAAATCGGGACCCATGAGAATGAGTCATCACTTCATGACGTAGCTTCGCTCCTTCTGGAACCACTAATCTCCCATTAAACCGTAACCCTCCATCCGAACTAACAGAATAGGACTCAGCACCCTCGGCTAGAAGTCGTACAATCTGCTCCTGACAAAACGGGTCTGTGGTCTGTGCCTGTATCACCCTCGTAACACTCTCGGGTGTGACTGACATCACGGATATGAAAGAACGTGCTACTGCGTCCTGTTGACCCAACTCCTTCCACTTTGCTTTCCAGATGTTCGCTACATCATCAACCGGTCTACGGCTCAACGCATCAGCAACTACGTTGGCTTTCCCCGGATGATACTGTATATCGAACTGGTAATCTTTCACAAACTCTAACCATCTGCTCTGACGCATATTCAGCTCTCGCTGAGTGAACAGGTACTGCAGTGACTTATGGTCTGTAAACAAACGGAATTTCTCGCCCAATAAATAGTGCCTCCAAATTCTCAATGCAAAGACGACCGCAGCTAACTCCAGGTCGTGGGTGGGGTAATTCTTCTCATGCGGCTTAAGCTTGCGGGAAGCAAAAGCTATAGCCTTCTCCTCCTGCTGAAGTAATCCCCCAAGTCCTCGTAAGGACGCATCTGTGTAAACCAGGTACTCTACACCCGGCTTCGATAAAGCAAGGACTGGTGCCGAAGTAAGCTTGTCTTTCAGCTCATCGAAAGCCAATTGACCAGCGTCATCCCAACCATATGGTACCCCTTTGCGAGTCAGATATGTCAATGGACCCGCTATTTTGGAGAATCCCCGAATGAATCTCCTGTAGTATCCGGCTAACTCCAAGAAACTACGCACTTCTGTCGCTGTCGTGGGTTGTCCCCACTCCCTCACCGCTGACACTTTGCTCGAGTCAACTGCAATCCCCTGCTTAGAAACAACATGGTCCAAGATCTGTACTTCTCGCAACCAAAATCCACACTTCTCGTACTTAGCATACAGCTGATGCTCTCGCAGAGTCTGAAGAACCTGCCTCAAGTGCTCGGCATGCTCCTCCTCGAAATGGGAATATATCCAGATGTCATCTATGAAGACAATGACAAACTGATCCAAGAACCCTCTGAACACTCAGTTCATTAAGTCCATGAACACGGTTGGGGCATTTTTGAGTCCGAACGGCATCACCCGGAACTCATAGGACCCATATCTCGATAAGAAGGCCGTATTGAAACATCCTGCTCTCTAATACGCAACTTATGGTACCCCGACCTCCGATCTATCTTCGAAAAGAAAGTTGCTCCCCTCAACTGGTCGAACAGATCATCGATTCGAGGCAACGGATTACTTATTTCGTATCGTGACCTTGTTCAATTCACGGTAGTCCACACACAATCTTAGTGAACCATCTCTCTTTTTTACAAATAAGACTGGAGCGCCCCAAGGTGAGGTACTCCTACGAATGAAGCCCTGACCTAATAGCTGCTCAATCTGATCTCGTATCTCTCGCATCTCTGCCGGAGCCATACGGTACGGTGCACGTGCTATAGGTCTCGTATCTGGCAATAGGTCTATAACAAAGTCTATCTCTCGACTGGGGGGTAGGCCTGGTATCTCCTAAAACACGTCGGAATACTCCCTAACAACTGGGATCGAATCCAAAGGGATCACAACCTCCTTAGAGGTATCCTCCTCTATGTAATACAATTGAGTGGTCGAGCCTCCCTCTGGGCGAGGCATCGCCACTACAAACATCTCTTGCCCCAGAATGGCAAAAATAATGCTCCCACTGAAGCAATCAATCATGGCTCTATAAGCTGCGAGCCAATCCATACCAATAATAACATCGTGCTCATGCATGTCTAAAACTAACATGTACGCAGGTAATACCAGACTACCGATCTCCATCCCCACTCCCCGGCATATAAAGAAAATAAGTGACCCACTCCCCAATGGTGAGTCTACACACGTCACTGTGATCTCAGCTGTGACTAATAACCCTAAGGTATTCGAAAAATGAGTAGCTAAAAAGTAGTACATTGCCTCAATATCAAACAAAACTCGATCCATAGTTTCATGTATAGAAAACATACCCTCAATCGCGGGTGGTTCCTGTGGAGCTACTGCCTGGTGGACGTTATGGACACGTCTGTATTGTAACTGTTTCTGCTGAACTGAGGCTGTTGGAAAGGGTGGTGGAGCTGGCTTCTGAGGTTCATTACTAGCACCTTCCGGCCGTGGGGCCCTATCCTTCTCTGAGCAATCCTGACGTCTATGGCCATGTCTGCCACATCGGAAGCACCTCCCTCGAAACTGCTTCACTTCACTACATTGTTGACTAGTCTCGCTCTTTCCCTGATCTCGCTGACCTTGATGGAAAATTTGCGGAAGAACTATGTCAAGGTGAGGACAATCCCTCCACTTGTGACCCGGCTATATACATTTATAGCAGAGTCCTGAAAGTTCTCCCTGGTTGGGTTGAAGTTCCTTCCCAGACTGATCCGAACAAGTTCGACGTTCATGACCATCCATACCACATTTGAAACACCTCTTCATGGCTTCACCTTGCCCCCGATTTTGTTGACCCTGACGCTTTCGGGTTTCCTTACACAATTTGTTACCTTTGTGGTTTTCACGTTCTTGAAGGGGTTGTGGTTGTGATCTTTGCATCTTTACGCACTTGTTATTTCCAGTCATGACAGACTGACTATACTCTCTAGATCTTTTGCCCCTCAAAATCTGTGTGCTGCGTTCTTGATACTGTAAGACTGCAGTGGTAACTGCCTGTGCCACAATACCAGCAAACTCGGCGGTTGATACGCTCTCTGGAGATATCTGAGGTGTAAGTCGATTTTGCTCGTTGACTCCCTTAACGGCATTATCTAGTTCTTCTCGACGATCCATCTGAAAATTTAAGTAAATTTGGATGATTTTATCATTCAAATAAACAAATCGCAGAAGCACGAATTCCCAAAGTATAGAGGTGAACACAACATTCCTAGTATTAGGGCTCTATATCAAAGATGTTAAGCTGAAAGCGAAATAAGCCGTACAGATCCTATGGACACTAGAACCTGATGCTCTGATACCACCTGTGACACCCCGCCTAATTAAATACCGGGCGATCACTCCTTTATTAAATTAAATCAAGGTGAACAGTTTGGTTCATTCTTAGCATCACTGTCGTAAAAAGAAACTTTCCAATTAAACACCCTAAATAATTAAGCTAAGTGTCAAAACCAATTTTTAACATTAACTTCCAAATTTGATTTAAAGAAAAGATTTATTTAAATTATTAACAAAGCTCAATGAATAAGATTCACACCACAATAAACTGGAACGAAAGAATCCAATATATGAAACATTCATCAACGAATGTCAACATGCGAGAAAATAAAGTAATACATCCGTCCTGAACAAAAACCCAAAATAACGAACTAGGAAATAAATGAAATAACAATGTCCCAACATAAAGAAATAATGGAAAGGGCTACACATGCCCATCTGAATGAAAATGCTAGGAGTGGATCTGAATGAACGAAGTCGTCTAATCAAAATACCTGCAACTCCCACCTAAGCTGCAGCGCGTTCCTTCCAAAAGATCCTAAGCAAGACGCCCCTGTGGCTGGGCACCTGAAATACATACATATATATATATACAAGGGGGAGAGCGAGAGATAAAACGGGTCAGAGCCCGAAAGTGTGTATGATTTAAAATTAGTTTAGCAAGTATTTAAATTGATACAGGCCAATGCAATAACATATTAATTCGACACTCTCTTGAGAAATTCTCACCTCTCTTCTAGTGTGCACGCCTATCGTACTAACCTTCCCCAAATGGTTTAACTTAACATATGATCATACTAACCTTCCCAATCATTTAGTTTATCTTAACTTACTCATAAGTTTTAAAAACCGAACAATGTCAACGTGTGAAAAGGGTATTTTCAAAGTGTAGCACAACTTTCGTTTTAGCTTTATTAATTTATAAAGTTTCCTAGTGTCATATTATACTCTCATAAAATAAGTATTTCCAATCTGATTCATCAAACATGACTTACTTACCAAATCACAGTAGGTAGTTCCAAGTTTCAGAACTTCATATATATTAAATACTCGCGTAATATATATATTCTAATGGAACCCCACATAAAAATTATGGTGCGGGCATACTCTGCTATCCAATCCCCGTATCAATCGTACTAAGGGAAATACAAGTTCGGAATCACTCTCGAACTGTATCAATACAAACACAAACAATATTGAGGCGAAGCATAGTTTCCAAGTCCAAGAGGTCAGCACATACCCTCGCGTCTCTTAGGACCGTGACTACCGATTCGATAGCCTGTACCTAGGATTCCTATCTTCTAGGGTACGAATCAATATCCCCCGTAAGGCAACACAGGATAAGACCGTCCCAGCGCGGTAACCTCAGGGATAGCAAGTAGCGCGGGTACGTTTTTCACATGTATATAATATATGCACACACAATCATATAAATATACTACTTTCATCATATTAATATAGGTCACTCTCGTTACCCATAATTACAACATTTATCCCTAAATTTCACGTTATTAGTATTACGCATAAGGTTTCGTCTCTAACCTTAACTCGAAAGGTTTTCTCACTAGTTATGGAACACTCATGGGTTCTATCCATCCAAGTAGCAAATTCAGTAGGTAGACATCTATTCACTATCGTAGGTATTCGTCATAATCCCTCACTTGAAATGCGTAGTTCGTCATTCCTTAATTAAATATCCCTAAAACACAATAATCATTTCATAATAAAGTTCTCAACACTTAATCATATGTCCTACTGGTCTCTCCTATATCCCAAAACATTTTATTTAATATGCCCAAGGATTATTCCATGATAAATTAATTCAACTAATTAAACATGGGGAAATAAGAGGCTGCCAGGAAGGGTCGATCGATCGACGGCTGGGGCTCGATCGATCGAACCTTCGATCGATCGACGCTCTAGGGTCGATCGATCGATCAAGCAGGTCTGCGAAAATTCTGCAGAATTGCAGTTGCGGGTTTCACCAAAGTTCTTCATTCAAATTCATATTTTCCAACCCTAATCGTCCCAAAACTTATACTACAAACATAATAACATATTACCAGATGTTTCTAACGTTAAGCATGCGTATAACCATCATTAAACATGATTAAACAACCTAAAATCTCATCTAATCATCAAGAACCCTAAGTTTTCTTAACTTCTATTCTAATCAGTTTTTCTCCAAAATTTCCTTCTACATGTTCATCAAAATTTGTGGGTTAATCATCTACATCATATAAGACTTCCAGAATATGGTTTTAATCTTTTCTACATGCAAATTCCTATCAAAAGTGGGGTTTTCTTCCATAGATTATACTCCTAATCATTCCTAACTAATATGAATATTGCACCAACGAAAATACGCAAGTTAAACACTTGCCTGGGATTTCATAGGTCTAGTTTCCTGCTGGTATTGGTGTGGTTGCGTTCTCCTCCTCGCGATCTACGCGTTGGTGGTGACGGCGGTGCAAACGGTGGTGTTTTGGCCTTGAATCCCCTTGAGAGCTCTCTCCTCTCTTCTCCAATGGCCGTTCTAGGGTTCTGAATGTTCTAACCCTAAAAGGCTAACCTAAATAGCTGCTAAAGATGGCTGAAATTCGTGGGTTTAATTACCCTATTTTGTAAAATGACCAAAATGCCCTCCCGGGTCACTAATTAGGCCTAAAAACACCCCAAGACTCAAACTAAACCCCCGGGTACACTTTTCTGACTATCTCGACCCTTCCGGAAGCGTTGGCGCACTCAAAACGACCATACGAACAACTTATAAAATATTCACTTTTATATATTAATAATTAATCCCGACGCGACACGGGCGCGTCCCGACTAAAATTCCCAAAACTGCCATTTCATTCACTCGTGACATTTACTATAATCAATATCATATATTACTATGCTGATAAGTAATATTCAACAATTTCATATAATTACTAACTCACGTCACGTCAATAGTTATAACATAATTATTTTCCGGATTTTTATTAAATAATACACTCTCATTAAATTTAATAAATCCCCCAAATTAACATAGCATAAAAATACGGGGTATTACATCGGTGATATTACAATCACCTCTCCTGGAGCAGCAGACTTGCTCGGAGCCACTGGGGCTTCTCGACAACCTTCACAACAGGGGCAGCCGAGGAAGGTCCATCATTTTTCTTTGTCCCCTCCCCTGGGACATCAATCTTGCTTCTTTTTGCCTCTCCAGCACCAGAGGCATTTTTCTCAAAAAGGGTGGGAGGTCTTATATTCTTCATCCTTTCACTTAAAGGAATGTGTGATTCAGGCGAGGAGCTAGTGGAAGATGGTACTGGCTCTGCGTCACTTATCACCGGACGAGCAGTGAAAGAAGTGGTGTAGCTCTTGTACTGCAGCAGATACGATGCTGACCTAATGTGCTCATCGGCAACACTCTGATGCAAACTCCAGATAAGTTTCAAGTGCCTTATATTCACGTCTGCCTCTTTTGGACACTTTCTTTTGCTATCAACTGCAAATAAATAAACATTGAAATATCAGTGGCACATTTTGTCAAACATAGAAGAAGCATGATTTCAAAATAAATAAAATGAAATAAAAATAAAATATCCCATTGCCATAGGGAGGGAATCTGGGACCCTGATACACTTCATCTCCTGATAAAGGAGCATGTTGCCAATTTTTTATAACAACTCCATGCTCAAAATAGTCCCTATTGGCATCCGGGAGATTGACCACTAAAGCCCTATTTAAAAATCTAGTTTTTAAATAAAAGGTGTTATCACCAACTTCCCATCTATAGCAAAACATGATTTCTGGAATTCCTATGCGAGTTCCATGAATTTGATTTAACCTATGCACCCCATTAACTATTCTCCATGTATTGGGGGTTATTCTTGCAGGAACAACATCAAAGTATTGACAGAATTCCAGACATAAGGAATTGGGTGGAAAAGAAAATCCACACTCAGCAACAAAGAGACTGGGGAACCAATGTCCCTCAGCCAAACAGAAATAGTCAGAAGGCTCAGAAAGCTCTTCCAGAACAACCCAGGAGGGAATAGAAAAATCAGAGCGAAACATATCAAGAGATTCTACAGGATAAACCATGATGAAAGAAGGAAATGAAGAAGAAGGAAGAAGATCTTATAGAAAAAGAGTGGATATGTTGGCAACGAACGATGAAAAGGATGAACGCACAAGAGAGTAAGGTAATGGAAAACTCGAAAATACAAATTTGAAAAGGTAGAAGATGATGGGAGTGTCTGTGAAGTTTAAATACCTTGCCTTGGGAAATGGTAAGGTAATGATTACAAAAAGAAACAATTACGCTACCGGCGGCTAAAGGAACAAAAAGGGCGCGACAATCGAAGCGAGAAGAAACGATTACGCTACCGATGGCTAGAAGGATAAAAAGTACGCAGAGATCGAGGCGGTTATAAAAATTCAAAAAAGCCTGATTCTACAAATTTAGAAGGAGAAATAAATACGAGGGAAACATTCCTAAAAATTAGGAGGACCATTTAAAGCTACCATATTCCGAGAAAAAATGTTCCACACTCCTCAAATTTCGAACTATGAAATAATGGGGGCTTCTGTTGATACCAAATTTAGTCTGCTGACATGGATCAATAAAGTGAAGACACGTGGCAGTCTACGTGGCAACAACAAACACTTCCGAGGAACTCACAAGCTCTGAGGAATCATACTACAACGAGGAACATTGATTCCCCGAGGAACTCATACGCTCCGAGGAACAAGAACTCTCTGAGGAACTCTTGAGTACCAAGAAGCTTAGGCGGTCCGAGCTGCACCTCAAACAAAGCATTAATAGCAGGATAACCAACAGTTTGATTGTTCATTAAATGCTTATCATTCAGACGCATACGCTTAAGGGGCATTGAATGTATTACCCTTTCATATGTACATCATTTAATGTATTACCCTTTCACATTACAACCTCAGGGCTATAAATACATTGTACAATCCTCATTGAAGGGGGAGCGGAATTTCTTGAGATAACTTGTAATCGAGAATTCCGAAATAATCAGCAATAACATAACAATGGACGTAGGCCATTCTTATAAGGCTGAACCACTTTAAAATTCTTTGTCTCATTTATTTATCTGTGATTGAATAATTAGATGTGATCTAATTTTTTACATCAACAATCACTAAGGGTAGAAATAAGAGAAATCGGTTTATACAATTTCTTCTTTAAATTTGTGGTACACTCATCTAACGTGTGACCAACACCCTCACAATAAGGACACCTCTCAGATTCATTTTCAACAGAAGATTTAAAACAAGAGTTCGTGTGAATTTTCCAATTAACTTTTTCAAAAATTTGACATCGAAGATCATCAAAACCATCAAAAGACATTTTTGTGCAAAAATCAGGATCAAAACACAATAACTTAGTGCAATAGGCTCTGATACCAATTTGTAAAGTGGAGATCGCTTAAATAAGCTCTGATACCAATTTGTAGAATCGTTACAGCAGAAATATTGCGACTTCTCAAATAAAATCCAATTTTAAGTAATCCCAAATTTTAGTTAAATCCTAAAACATGAATCTAGATGATTTATCAAATAAAATAAAGCATGCAGGATAAAACAAACAATTTCAGGAAAAATCCTCCAAAGGGGCAAAACCTTTTATTTCACTATAATTTGTAAGAAAACGTCTTACACGGATTACAATGAAATAGGGTGGCATACGAAATATCCGCAGGTGTCAGTTTCGATGTCTCGGCTGGAACTGTACCTTTCCAGGAGGGCAGCAGTGAAGAAGAGAAACGGCTTCTCCACAAGATGTGAACTTTATAAGGACTCCCTCCACAATAACATGCAATTGTCCGTTGTAGAGATCTCCCCACAAAGTATAAACCAGAGCAAGGTGTGTTCTTCAACACCAAAACAATTCACTAAAGCATATGGGAGTTTTGTGAATTGAAAACAAAAAGGGATTAAAACCCTAAAGGAAGAAGCCTAAAAGAATTCTGCTTTTACAGTTTTTTCTGTTCTTCAAAACGCTGTGACTTCTTAATGAAAAAGTTACCAAATAATCAATATTTATAGGAAAATGCACCGCGTCGAAAATAGATCTCGTTCGAACGAGATAAGCAAGTCGCTCGAACGAAGGACATATGTCGTTCGAACGAGATCGCGTGACATGCTATCTCACGCGAATGACTTGCTATGTCGCTCGAATGACTGCGGTGAAAAATAATTATTTTAATGTCCGCTTCAACACTTAGAAAAAATACTCATTCTCAAATCTTGACGAAAAAGTCCGCTCCAACACTTAGAAAATATTTTATAAAAATATCCCAAAAGCTCTAAGTGAAAAGTAAAGGTATTTAAAACATAACCTTACCAAAGTAAACTTCGCGGAGTCTTGAATGATGAAGAACTTGAATAATTCGGATCCGTCTTAGATGTAGATGACTCTTGAATGCTCTTCGACGGTGTAGCGGTATATGACATAATAAATTGATAACGGACCTATGAAAATATGTCCTTACACGATGCCTGTACCTCCCTAACTAGGATATAATTGCCTTATCTACATGGTCATAAACGACACGACTCTCAGAGCTATATTGGCCCAATAAGTTGACAGTGAATGTTCCATCTACTGTGTCAGCAAAACGTTGGTCTCCGATCATCTCAAATACACCACCTATACATCGATCACCCGCAAAGTATGGCATTACAAGATGTCCTTTAGTATACTACTCATCTCCAGGATGGATATACCTCTTTGACAAACCCGATCTTTCTATCTAAATGAATAAATATCTACTAATTCTATTTGAGTTCGGGATCATGTATGTCACGTAAAAAAGCCACTAAAGGATGCGCTATTTTTGGTCTGCTCATAAGGTAGCCCTTACTAGACAAAGAAAAATAAAACAAGGAAGAAGTCCCCAACGAATATTTCTTCGCTTTAAACAATAGATAAACTTAGTAACTCTACCTCAACGGGGACTCTAACAAAAGAGGATTATTGCACCGAAATGCTCCTGATTTCTCTCAACTCGTGTGGCTCCCAATGAACATCAAGCATATTTATGAATTCAGTGGCAACATGGCTGATTACTTAACGTGTATCATGGGTCGAGAAATTTCCCTGGAACTGGGATTTAGTGAACTAAAAGAATATGCCTATTCCATCCTAGAAATCAGTAAAATAATAGGAAAATGGAAAATTTAGGATAATAAACTATAACCATACCATACCTGCTTTCAAGACGTAGCTTCATGATTCAAACATCTTGAACTTGGCTTCCTCCCAAGCGCTATCCAAACGCATTGGCCAATCTCGCCTCCATGATAGACATGCTAGAAAGTACTACTGAAATAATGTTTATTGTGACTAATCAGAGTACCCTTTCATATTTATTTGAGGTCGATGTCATCTAGGAAACAATTGTAGAACCCGTGATATAGCATCATAACATCTAGAACTTGCTTAATAAGAACCACTACCCACCCGACGCTTCCACAAATGAGCATCTGACCCTAAGACATTTAGCATCTTAATTAATTATCTATGTGGGATAATTTGATAAAAGATGGTTCGATGGAATACACTTATGGTGCATTATAGAATACCTGGCCCTCAAGATCATGGACAAAATCCATAGTGACGAATATGGCCCGCACATGAGTGGACACACACTCTCTAAAAATCCTAACCAATCCTACTACTGGACCACCATGGAAAATGATTTCATTGAAGATGTTAGGAGGGAACTAAACTATCAACTGTATATTGCACGACAACGTGTATCTCCCCAAGAACTCTACTAGATCACCTCGCCATGGCCTTTATCCATATGAGGGATATACATCATAGGGAAAGTAATCTCCAAAGCCTACACTGAGCATGAATTCATCCTTATCCCTATATAATATATCACAAAATGGGTCAAAGTTAAATATTATACGGGATTAAATACTAATAATGTGGACACGTTCATATGTTAAGCCATTATCTCTCATTTCGGCATACGCAATATGATGGTATCTGACAATGGGTTTTACTTAGAGAAATGGGTCTCAAACCACTACATGAATATGGGATTACTTGGAAGAAGTCATCTCTATACATACCAAAAATTGATAGAGTAGTCAAATCCTCTAGTAATAATGTCAAAAACATCATCAGGAAGATGACTGTGAATTGCAATAATGCGTTAGGGAAACTCTCATACACCATTTGAGGCTACCACACTATAGAGTGAAACTCAATGTGTACCACGCCAAACTCTCTACTTTATGTCATGGAGGCAGTCCTATAAATGGAAATTAAGATACCATGCTTACAGGTCATGGTCAAAAGGCAAGGGTCTAAAATCTATTGGGTCCAAGCCCATTATGACGAACTAGGTTTCCTCGAAAAGATAAGACTGAAGGTTGCTTATCACAACCAGGGCTACCAATAATGTATTGCCTGAGCATTCAATAATATGTTTAATAAGTGAAATATTCAAGAGGGAGTCCTAGTCCTAAAAGAGAAACTCAAAGCTTCTCAGACTCTCAGTGTTAAGTTTTCACCCAATTAGGTAAGACCCTCCCTCTTCACCAAAATAAACTCTGATGGGGCGGCTACCTTATTTGATCTTGATAGTGTCCCATTTTCCCATTCCATCAATCTTGATCCATTAAAGATATTATTCCCAAAAAATGCGCCAGTGTAAAAATGAAAAGACGAGTTTAAATACCAAAAATAATCGATCGTAGAGGGTAGGGAAGACTATGGAGGAACATACACAATTATATCCTTACAAAAAATACCTCACCTGAGAGACAGAACTTTGACTTGAACATGGCAAAAAACACTTTAAGCCCCTAGCCATATAACCCAGAGAGAACTACGTAGACCTAATTCTATGTTATATTTTTATCATTGACATTTAATACATATATCTAGTTGTCCTTAAATCCGAGATCCATAGGCAACCTGAGATATCCCTTCGGGCTAGATCTAAATAAAACCCTAAACCCCCCATTTTATGGGAAAACCATACTCATGGTCAATATGACCTCACTCAAAAAGAGACAACTTAGTTTAAATAAACTAAGTGTTAAGTAATAAAATAGCTCTCTAAGGCATTTTAAGGCTCCACGGGTCATCCTTATTTAAAACATCACACGAATTCTAATACCACGAAAGCAGCGATTTAAATAAGCCAAAAAGGGGATAATACAGTAACCATATAAACAGACACTACACCATCCCCTCAAATCAACCCACATGTTGTGATGGATCATTAACAGGCAGACTCGCTAAGGACTCCTCACAAAATAGAAGCTTATTCGGATCGACGGATGACACTCTATTTACAAGGCTAAGTCAAAAAAGCTCTCTCCCGATCACCCAACAAAGAAAGCGGAACTCTTTCCCTCACTTCACTTGGACATTGGTATAAAAAAATAATTCACCTTGAAAATGATATAAGTCATCTCTTTACAAAATAAAAGTCTAAAAAATACAGAGCACTTTTTCTATACCTATGTGTCTTTTTTTTTTTAAATGTGTCACCCCTATTTTAATGAAATAACTTGGACCCAGTGTTATCCCCTTGCATATATGTAACCTTTTTATTTTTTTTATTTTTGGGTTTATATTTTAATGTGTCCTCATATATTCTTACCACTTCAACAAAAAAAAGCTTATCAGCATTCGATCCATACTCACACTGTCCATTACTCTGATGCATAAGACACTGAGAATTAAAGAAAACTTATATAGAAAGTACAAACCATTTGGTACCCTATGCAACATATAATATGAACCCATGTTCTTCGAAACACTTTGATCACTATGTGGATTAAAATAGGAATCCCTACACTCCAAGCCAGTTCAATCCCATGCATGAAACAAAACAAAAAGCCCTATGCTTTAAAAAAAACTTAGTCCCCTACGCGGGACTAAAAATAGGAAGCTATGTAATTCAAATACAATTTTGTTACCCTACTTGGCCAAAAATAGGATGCTCGACTCTTCAAAACCCATTTCGGTCCCCTATGTGACCTTAAATAGGAAGCCTTGGCCTTCAAACCAATTTCATCCCCTGCATGACCTAAACAGGAAGCCCTTTACTTCAAACCATTTTTGTCCCCTAATGCGAACTAAAATAGGAAGGGGTTAGAATATTTTTGAATCTTTGTAAGGACTAAAGTCTTAAATCAAGATACCATGCACCCAAATAAACTGTTGAAACCCCGTATTTCTAGATCTGGTCCCCCAAGCGACCTAAAACACAAGGGGATGGAATATTTTGAAATATGTCTAACACCAAAGTCAATAATCAAGAAACCCACCACCTAGGGATATTTCTCCTTCTTAGGTGTTTTAATTTCCCCACACTCACACTTAAGCTACCTATCTTCAGTTCCCACTAACTAAGAAGATTAACTAGTCATGAGGTAATCCTACACACCAATAGACGTTGTCAAAACCCTATGTTTCTATGTCTGGTCCTCTGAGCGACCTAAAATATAAGGGTTGAAATATTTTAAATATTTTTTAAAACTAAAGTCAAAAATTGAGATATCCTGCACCCTCGAGAGCTTTCTCCCTCTCGGGTGTTTAAATCATCACACGCTCACACTTAAGGCACCTTTATATAGTTACCATTAACTAAAAAGATCAACCATTTATGAGGTGATCCTACAATCCCATAGACGTGGTCGGCACCCTGCATTTTCCATGTCTGGTCCCCCGAGCGACCTAAAATATAAGGGGTTAGAATATTTTGAATCTTTTGTAATACCAAATTGAAAAATAGATATATCCTACACCCTAAAATTTTTCTCCTTCTAAGCTGTTTTAATCTCCCAATACTCACACTTAATCCACCTCTATTCATTTACCACTAACCAAGAAGGTTAAGCAGTCGTGAGGTGATCCTACCCCCTAATAGACATTGTCGACACCATGATTTTCTCTGTCTGGTCCCCTTAGTGACTAGAAATATAAGGGGTTGGAATATTTTGAATCTTTGTTAAAGCCAAATTTAAAAATAAAGAAACCCTCCACCCCCTAAATATTTCTCCCTATCTGGTGTTTTAAAATCCCCATACTCAGATTTAGTCCACCTCTCTTCAGTTCTTACTAACAACGAAAGTCAACCGTTTGTGAGGTTAACCTACACCCTAATAGATGTCGTTGAAACCTCACATTTTACATTGGGTCCCCCAAGTGACTTAAAATAGAAGGGGTTGGAATAGAGTATTTTAAATCTCTATAAAGACCAAAGTCAAAAATAAGGATACCCTGTACCCCATAATTTTCTCCCTTTCGGTGTTTGGATCACAACATTCACACTTAAACTCCTACACCCTCGGTTGCCACTAACTATGAAGGATAATTAGTCATGAGGTGATAAGGAAACCCTTGATGCTTTCTCCTCTCAGTGTTTGGATCACAAACATATTCATACTTAATCTCCCTACTCTTAGTTTGTGACTAAAAACCATGAGATCTTTCTCCTTATCCTTTCTTTTATTACCATACGCTACCTGTGTTAGATTCCCGCCAATCAACACGGTTCATTATTCGTAAGGTAATCCTAAATAAACTTTCCAAGACTTGACACATCGTCGAGCACCCATGATCGGTTTGCACCACACCTTCAGGGTCTCTCTTATCATAGGTTCCCATATGACCTCAATAGAGACCTTTTGAGCCTCGACGCAACATTGATCACTCATTTATGGTTCCACATCACACATTTATCCCAATGGTTCCCACGGAATCATAGTAAATACCTTTTGGGTCTCGATCATACATTTATCCCAATGGATAAAGAACTCGCATCCTCCTACCAGTAAGGATAGGTGTGATCGCTAAATTTCGATGAAGAGTGTCTCCACGTGCACTCTTTTAGTCGACCGTCTCTATGGACATCCTAAATTACAATCGTGATGTGGTTGGTTTTATCCCATTCGATAAAATACCCAAAACCCGACCTTACCAAAGTCTCGGAGGCAAAAATATCCAAAAAGAAACCAAAGGGACCAAACCTTCAAAAAATAAAAACTTTTGGGGGCCAATTTACAAAACCTACAAATAGCCAAAACCCCTAAAATCTATGCATGTGCCACTTTCCCCCCTAGGAAAGTTCATACTTTTGAAAAGCCTCTTTGATGAAAAAAGAGGCTCGTATTTTTGAAAGTCGCATCCGAATAAAAAAAATATAGGCAAACCTCTATGCAGATCCTACAAACGCCGACACTTCTAAACGAATATATCGCTGACTTAAACGGAGCTCTAACCACCTCGAGCACCTCAAGTGGGTACATTTCTCGGGATGTCTTAAAATTCTCATGTATAACTCCATGAAGTGTGTGCTTATGTGTGTAATATGAATATAGCACGTAATCTCTCAACTCACGTCATGGATAAAGGTGGACAGAGGTCATCCTTATGAATGTTCCCAAAATAGCAATAAAAATATAATGTAAGTGTTTGTCGATTCACACATCTTTATGAAGGAACGATTGCATATATCGGACATGACACAGGAAAACCAGTTTATAAAATCTATATATCATAGATATATGTTAAGAATAAAATAACAAAATATATGAGGGAGGACTCGAGTCAAGGTATTCACCCAAGATGCCTAAGTAGCCCGGGGGCATCAAAGTCCACTTAGTTAGAAGGTGATATGCGGTGGGGTTTAACCCATAAATACAATCGGGGAATTTATTCATGTGTGTTTTAGAGAAAGGTGTTTTAGTATGAGAAACTTTGATGAGGAATCCCTTTTTGGTGTTTGTGGCACCCCGCCTAATTAAATACCGGGTGATTAGTCCTTTATTAAATTAAATCAGGATTTACAAATTGGTTCATTCTTAGCATCACGGTCGAAAACTAATTAATTACATATAACCTATTAGTTAATTAAATCGGTGTCAAATTTTATCTTTCATTAAACAAAAATAACATGTGAAACTAATATATAACCAAACACCAACATAAGATAGTCTAATTATCTCAAGAATATAAATGAATAAAGTATTGTCGAGTAAACCATTAGCTAAAACCAAAGCAAGTAAAACTCCAATAATGAAAACAAATACTATCTAAACTGAATCTGAATAAGTAATGAAGGAAAACATGTCCACACTGAAATACTGAGTTCCTACACTAGATCAAAGAGTAATGGAACCATCTAAGCAAGATCCTGCAAAATCCAATTGTGTCATAGCTCCGTGTCACTAGACTGAATATCAAGTCTGGCGCCCCTGTTGTTGGACACCTAAAAGGTTTTGGAAATATTTTTATCGCAATAGTTAGTACTCAAAACAATTTGAAAATATTTAGATCGCATTTATCACAATAAAATTCAGTTATTGATTACACATGATCACGGACACTCTCTCTTGAGTTATCCTCACCTCTCATCTAAAGTGCACGCCTAACATTCTATACTTAGCCTACCAAACTATACTAGACTAAATATCCCACTCAACTCATCTACACCGATAAGTTCCCATACCGCCCATACAGTATATAATTTTATTAACACTACTAGTTTGTTAATTATTTACCGAGCCACAATCCTCGTATGTCATCTTTTCATATTTAATTAAGCCTCACTACTTAATTTATTCCTTAGATGTCAAATGTCTAACTCTAAATCTTTAATTAAGTTTCTCCACTTAATTTTACGTTAGATGTATACATGTTCCATTAGTGACTTGGAACTATGCTTCGCCTCAATTAGTATGTGTTTTGTGTAAGTACAGTTCAAGAGTGATTCCGAACTAGTATTTCCCTTAGTACGAGTGATACGGGGACTGGATAGCAGAGTATGCCCGAACCATAGATTTTATGTGGGGTGCTGTTAGAATATATATATATATATATATATATATATATATATATATATATATATATATATATATATACTTAAATTTGGAGTTTGGGAACTACCTGTTGTGAGTATGCTATGTAATAAAAGAATAATTATTTCAATTGGGGAATAAGTGTTTGAAAAGTATGATATATTATTGAGAAACTTTATTATCAAATAAGGCTTATGTGCGAATTGTACTATTAAATAAAAATTAACTTCCTTACATTTGAAATTGTCGGCTTGAAACCTTACGAGTAATTTAAGCTAAGATAAGTTAAACTGTTGAGAATATTAGTGCGATAGGTGTGCACATTAGAAGAGAGGTGAGAATTTCTCAAGGGAGTGCCACACTAATATGTTGGTTGCATTGGCCGGTCAGCATTTTAAATACTTGCTAAACTAATTTTAAACTATTTTACAATCGGGCTCTGACCCGTTTTCTACTTTCTCTTCTCTCTTGTATATATATGTATATATTATAGGTGCCCAGCCACAAGGGCGTCTTGCATAGGATCCTTTGGAAGGAACGCGCTGCAGCTTAGGTGGGAGTTACAGGCCTCTTGCTTAAACGACCTCATTGTTGATTCCACTTATAGAACTATTTATTCCGTTGGGCATGTGTCGCCTTTATTCATTATTCAATTGTTTTATCGTAGATTGTGATTCATTTATTTCCAGTATTTATACTTTGGGATTTATTACTGTCAGGATGTTTTCCTTTAAGTTTTAAAGTTGGAATTAATTAGTTGAATGTTTAATTATTTGGATTATATGTTCCAGTATAGTTGTTGTGTGATTCCTTAACTATGAATTATGTAAAGTTTTAAATGTTGGTTTTTAAAATAAAATTTGGAAATTGATGTCTAAAAAAATGGTTTTGACACTTAGCTTAATTATTTAGGGTGTTTAAATTGGAAAAGTTATTTTTGCGATAGTGATGCTAAGAATGAACCAACCGTTCACCTTGATTATAATTTAATAAAGGACTGATCACCCAGTATTTAATTAGGCGGGGTGTCACTGGTTGTATCAGATCATCAGCTGTACGGCTTATTTCGCTTTCAGCTTAGCGTTCTTGCTATAGAGACCTATTTTTTAGGATTATTGTATTCTTACTTTTATGATCACATCTTCAGATATTTGAGATTTGATAATAACTGTAGACTAATAAATTTCTTCACATTTTAGATGCCTCTGAGACGTGCACCAAAGGATAGGCGTGCCTAAGCCGAGAAGCTAGTAGCTCCGGCTTAGGGAACGATGAATGCAAATGAGATAGCCGTTATCGTTGCTCAGGCAGTGAATGATGCGCTAGCGGTAGTACATCAGGATCCACCCCAAGTTCAGGTAGTGGCGCCAGTACCGGCACAGCTTCCATCTGCATGGGAGCGAGTTAGGGATGCCTTTCAGGAGGCGCATCCCCCCAGAGTTTGGGGGTGGTTCAGATATTATTGTAGCCATCCAATAGAAGAAAGATATCCAGAGTCATCTGCGCATGTACGAGTGTACGGACGTACAGAAACAGTTGTTGGCTTCCTTTAAGCAGGTGGGAGCCTCTTTGCATTGGTGGAAATCCACTACTACCTTGGAGGAGAGGGATACTATTACTATTCAGTCATTTTGGGCGCGATTTGACAGCAAATACTTCCCATTCACCGTGCAAACTGAGATGAGGAGGAAATTACTGAGTCTGAAGCAGGAGAATTCGACTGTTGCTGAGTATGAAGAGGAGTTCACAAGACTTCTCACTATAGTGCCAGATGAGGCACCCACTGAGGGCAAGAAGATACTATTATTTGTGGACAGGTTAGCTTGGAGGATCCGTCAGCACCTTATAGGAAATCTTCCTCTGAGTACCTACACAAATGTACTCAATTCTGCTTTGATACACTGCCAGGATCACCGCTTCCATCTGCAGAGAAGTAAGTGAGCAGGAGAGTCCGACCAGTAGGGCAGGACAGGGGGTAGTGGTGTTAGTGGAGCACCGATATCTCAGGGGCAGACTCGTCAGCATGAGCAGAGTTCCCATCAGGGGGACCCTGCCAAGCGATTCCGATCAGGTGATTCCAGACAGGGATTTGGGGGATTTAGGCAGGGTCAGCCTAATCAGCAGGGCCAACATCGTCAGCTATAGTGGTAGCAGCAGGGCCATCAACATTTTTAGCAGGGCCAGCAGGGCCAATGGCGGGGTGGTAACGGCCAGCAGGGCTGTAATCAGCAGGGACAGAGGGGAGAGAATTTTAGGGGCCGATGCATCGGGTGTGGTAAAAAATGGCCATAGGCGCCAGGATTGTCCAGAGGGTGATAGGGCCCCACAGCAGCAGGGTGCCCGTAATGAGCCACAGAGGCCACTTTTTCCAGCCTCCCTCCCAGCACCAGCTCAGGTACCATCCCTACCAGCCATTCCAGTCGCTCCAGTACAGTAGGGGCACTTACAGTACGGACGTGTCTATAACGTCCACCAGGCAGCAACTCCACAGGCGCCACCCGCGATTGAGGGTATGTTTCCTATCCATGGTACTATGGGTCGGATTTTATTTGATACTGGGGCAACACACTTTTTTAT
This sequence comes from Sambucus nigra, assembly GCA_949130495.1. Taxonomy (NCBI): domain Eukaryota; kingdom Viridiplantae; phylum Streptophyta; class Magnoliopsida; order Dipsacales; family Adoxaceae; genus Sambucus; species Sambucus nigra. The sequence continues at coordinate 253,462,625 of OX422215.1, forward strand.
AGCTACCCATTTTGCGAAGGCCTTAGGGTTATTAGCCACACCAGAGAGCACCGTAACATGTGTAGACTCACCACTGGGAAATGGATAATTAATTTTCTTTATATGACGGGGTGTGGGAGTAGAGATTGGTAGCTTGGTATTACCAGCATACATGTTAGTCTTACATATGCATGAGCACAACATTATTATTGGTATGGATTGGCTCACAGCTTACAGAGCCATGATAGATTATTTCGGTGGGAGTATTGTCTTTTCTATTCTGGGGTAAGGGATGTTTGTAGTGGCGATGCCTCGCCCAGAGGGAGGCTCGACCGCTCATTTGTATTACATAGAGGAGGATACCTCCAAGGAAGTCGTGATTCTCTTAGATTCGATCCCAGTTGTTAGTGATTATTCTGATGTATTCAGGAGATACCATGCCTACCCCCCCAGTCGAGAGATAGATTTTGTCATAGATTTATTATCGGATACTCGACCGATAGCACGCTCTCCATACCGTATGGCTCCGGCTGAGATGCCAGAGTTACGAGATCAGATAGAGCAGCTGTTAGGTCAGGGCTTCATTCGTAGGAGTACCTCACCTTGGGGCGCTCTAGTTTTTTTTGTGAAAAAGAGAGATGGTTCACTGAGGATATGTGTGGACTACCAATAGCTGAACAAGGTCACGATACGGAATAAGTATCCGTTGCCTCGAATCGATGATCTGTTCGACCAACTGAGGGGAGAAACTTTCTTTCCGAAGATAGATCTGAGGGCAGGGTACCATCAGCTACGTATTAGGGAGCAGAATGTTTCAAAGACTGCTTTCTTGAAGAGATATGGGTCCTATGAGTTCAGAATGATGCCATTTGGACTCACAAATGCTCCAGTCGTATTCATGGACTTGATGAACCAAGTATTCAGACAGTTCTTGGATCAGTTTGTCATCGTCTTCATAGATGACATCCTGATATATTCACACTCCGAGGAAGAGCATGCCGGGCACTTGAGGCAGGTTCTTTAGACTCTACGAGAGCATCAGCTATATGCTAAGTACGAGAAGTGCGGGTTCTGGTTACGGGAAGTGCAGTTCTTGGGGCATGTTGTTTCTGAACAGGGGATAGCGATTGACCCGAGTAAAGTGTCAGCGGTGAAGGAGTGGGGATAGCCCACGACACCGATGGAAGTGCGTAGTTTCTTGGGGTTAGCCGGATACTACAGGAGATTCATTCGGGGGTTCTTCGAAATAGCGGGTCCATTGACGAACCTGACTCGCAAAGGGGTACCATATGTTTGGGACGATGCTTGCCAATTGGCTTTCGATGAGTTGAAACACAAGCTTACTTCAGCACCAGTCCTTGCTTTACCTAAGTCGGGTGTGGAGTATCTGGTTTACACCGACGCCTCTTTACGGGGACTCAGGGGAGTACTTCAACAGGAGGAGAAGGCTATAGATTTTGCCTCCCGCAAGCTTAAACCGTACGAGAAGAATTACCCCACACACGACCTAGAGTTAGCAGCGGTCGTCTTTGCATTGACGATATGGAGACACTACTTATTGGGGTAGAAATTTTGCTTGTTCACAGACCACAAGTCACTGCAGTACCTGTTCACTCAGCGAGAGCTGAATATGCGTTAGCGCAGGTGGTTAGAGTTTGTGAAGGACTATCAATTCGACATACAGTACCATCTGGGTAAGGCCAACGTAGTTGCCGATGCGTTGAGCCGTAGACTAGTAGATTATGTAGCGGACATCTGGAAAGCAAAGTGGAAAGAGTTGGGTCACTAGAACGCAGTAGCCCGTTCCTTCATATCTGTCATGACAGTGACACCCGAGATTTTTACGAGGGTAATACAGGCGCAGACCGCAGACCCATTTTGCCAGGAGCAGATTGTACGACTTTTAGCTGAGGGTCTTGAGTCCAATTCTGTTAGTTCTGATGGAGGTTTGAGGTTTAATGGGAGATTGGTGGTCCCAGAAGGAGGAGGCTTACGTCATGCAGTGATGACCCAGTCTCACGGGTCCCGATTTGCGGTGCATCCTGGGGGAGATAAGATGTACCAGGATATGAGGCGACAATACTGGTGGTGTGGGATGAAAAAGGACATCGCTGAGTTCGTGTCCAAGTGTTCTACCTGCCAGCTGGTAAAGGTGGACCACCAAAAACCATTGGGGTTACTTCAGCAATTGGAAATACCCGCGTGGAAGTGGGAGAGTATTTCCATGGATTTTATTACTGGGTTACCTACATCACAGCGGGGCCACGACTCCATCTGGGTGATTGTGGAAGGTGGCTCATTTTCTGCCAGTGCGGACAGACTATACCACGGGATAGTATGCTCAGCTGTTCATTGCTGAGATTGTCACATTACATGGGGGTGCCCTTGAATATTGTGTCAGATAGAGATAAAATCTTCGTATTGCGTTTCTGGGAGAGCTTTCAGGAGGCCATGGGTACAGAGTTGAGGTTGAGTTCAGCTTACCACCCACAGACAGATGGACAAACAGAGCGTACCAATCAGATGTTGGAGGATATGCTACGCATGTGTGTCCTTGATTTTGGACGAGGTTGGGAGCCACATCTTCCACTGGTAAAGTTCGCTTATAATAACTCTTATCAGTTCACGATTGGCATGGCTCCATTTGAGGCATTGTATGGCAGGCCTTGTCGTTCTCCATCTTGTTGTCTAGAGGTGGGGGATAACAAGTTACTCGGACCAGAGGTGATTCAGGAAACCTCCGCTAGGATTGAGATTATCAGGAGTCGCATTCGGGTAGCCCAGGACAGGCAGAAAAGCTACGCCAATACAAAACGGTTCTTCCGAGAATTTAATGTGGGGGACCAAGTATTACTACGTGTATCTCCTATGAAAGGAGTAATGAGGTTCGGGAAGAAAGGAAAATTGGCTCCGAGGTACGTGGGACCATTTCCCATTATCGAGAGGGTTGGGCTGGTAGCATACAGATTGGGACTGCCAGAGCACTTACATCGCATTCACGATGTCTTACACATCTCGTCGTTGAGACGATACATTCGGGATGACATGACCCACACCCATATCATGATTGAGGAGATTGACTTACAGTTCGACACCTCTTACGAGGAGAGGCCAGTGGTTATCCTAGACCATAGCGGAAGGAGATTGAGGTCAAAGGTAGTTCCACTTGTTCGGGTCCAGTGGGAGCATCATAATGTGGAGGATTCCACTTGGGAGCGTGAGGCGGACATGCGTGAGAAGTACCCAGAGTTATTCTTATCAGGTACACCTTATTTTTTGAATTTCGGGACGAAATTTCGTTATTAGGGGGAAAGTATGTAATACCCAGTATTTTTATAACTTTTAATTTTGGGGGATTTATTAAATTTAATTAGAGATATTAAATTAATATTAATCCGGAAAATCATTTAAATACTTACTAGCATGATGAGAGTTAGTAATTATTTTGTTATAAGTTACTTTATGGGTAAAGTAAGTGGTGTAATTATGATTAGTAAAATTATCACGAGAATCTAATTTGATATTTTTAAAAATTTATCGGGACGCGCTTGTGTCGTGTCGGGATTAAATTTTGGACTATTAAAAGTAAATAAATTATAAGTCACCCATATGGTCATTTTGAGTGCGTTAATATGTCCAGAAGGGTCGAGATAGTCAAAATAATGTACCCGAGAGTTTAGTTTGGGTCTCGGGGCGTTTTTAGGCCTAATTAACACCCCGGGAGGGCGTTTTGGACATTTTATATTTTTGGGCCTGAAAACCCACGAAAATTCTAAGGGAATATTTGATGGTAAGAGTCACCTTCTAGGGTTAGAAACACCATAAACCAAAGATGGCTATTGGAGGGGAAGAGGAGAGGTTTTCCAAGGAGTTCTAGGCCAAGAACTCCACCGTTTGCACCGTCGTCGTCGCCAAACGTTAGATCGTACAACGAGGGTCACAACCACACCAAAATCTCCACAAATATGAAGCAAAAATTCTCAGGCAAGTATCTATCTTGGTCTATTTCAGTTAATGCTCCAATATTATTAGCCTAGGATTGATTAGGACTAGTGTTTGTGAAAGAAAAACCTATTTGGAGATTTGAATTCGCGTGTTGTATGAGTAATAGATGTATTCTGGAAACCCAATTCATATGTAGAGGTTGAACCACGAAATTACAGTAATTTAAAGAGTATGAAATTTGGTAAAAGGATGGGAAGAAACCAAACAAAAGAAATATTAGGGTTCTTGATGTTTTTATGGATTATGCGCTTTTAATTCGTTATTCATGATGAAAATCCGCATGCTTGACGTAGGAAATCACTTATTTGAGGTCATAATACTTGTAGTAGGAATTATTGGGAGTTTGGTAGTCAAATATATCGTTTTGGATGATGTTGAAAGAGAAAACCCGTAACTGAAAATTCTGCAGATTTGCCATACCTACTTGATCGATCGATCGACCTTAGAGTATCGATCGATCGATGCTTCGATCGATAGAACATATGCCATAGATCGATCGACCCCTCCTTCATAACTCACATTCCCTTTTTATAGGTTGTTCCAACTTAAATGATTGGACATTCTTGGATATTAATGTTAGAATATTTAGGGATATAAAGAAGACTAGTAGGACGTATGAAAAATATGGAACCTTTAAGGTAAGACGAGATTAACATTTCACGGAGATGTTTTACATATAAGGGACAATGGGAATATGTGTTAAAGGGTGAGACTCGTAAGAAAGTTACGTTGTAAAATAAATGAGTACCTACTGAAATTACACTTGAAAAGATAGGAATCCACGAGTGTCACTTAATAAGTTGGAATATTCCACAAATTAAAATAAGAGACAAACCGTTATACATAATAACTAAATAATGAGTAATAAGGATAAATATCATAATTATGGGTCGTGCGAGTGTACCTAAATCTGATATGGGAATAGTAATATACATATATGATTGTGTTTATGCATATATTATATGCGTGTAAAAATCATGCCCGCGCTACTTACTATCCCTGAGGTTACCGCGCTGGGATAGTCTTATCTCGATGGGACCTTTATATGGGATATTGATTAGTACCCTAGAACATATAAATCCTTAGTACAGGCTATTGGATCGATGGTCAGACGGTCATAAGAGACGTGAGGGTATGTGCTGACCTCTTAGTGACTTGGAACTATGCTTCGCCTCAATTTGTATGTGTTTTGTGTAAGTACAGTTCGAGAGTGATTTCGAACTTGTATTTTCCTTAGTACGAGTGATACGGGGAGTGGATAGTAGAGTATGCTCGCACCATAGATTTTATGTGCGATGCTGTTAGAATATATATATATATATATATATATATATATATATATTTAAATCTGGAATTTGGGAACTACCTGTTGTGACTATGGTATGTAATAAAAGAATAATTATTTCAACTGGGGAATAAGTGTTTGAAAAGTATGATATATTATTGAGAAACTTTATTATCAAATAAGGCTTATGTGAGAATTGTGTTGTTAAATAAAAATTAACCTCCTTAACATTTGAAATTGTCGGCTTGAAACCTTACGAGTAATTTAAGCTAAGATAAGTTAAAATGTTGAGAATATTAGTGCGATAGGTGTGCACATTAGAAGAGAGGTGAGAATTTCTCAAGGGAGTGCCACACTAATATGTTTGTTGCATTGGCCGGTAAGCATTTTAAATACTTGCTAAACTAATTTTAAATTATTTTACAATCGGGCTCTGACCCGTTTTCTACTTTATCTTCTCTCTTGTATATATATGTATATATTACAGGTGGCCAGCCACAGGGGCATCTTGCATAGGATCCTTTGAAAGGAATGCGCTGCAGCTTAGGTGGAAGTTGCAAGCCTCTTGCTTAGACGACCTCATTGTTGATTCCACTTCTAGCACTATTTATTCCGTTGGGCATGTGTCGCCCTTCTTCATTATTCAGTTGTTTTATCGGAGATTGTGATTCGTTTATTTCCAGCATTTATACTTTGGGATTTATTACTGTCAGAATATTTTTCTTTAAGTTTTAAAGTTGGAATTAATTAGTTGAATGTTTAATTGTTTGGATTATATGTTCCAGTATAGTTGTTGTGTGATTCCTTAACTATGAATTATGTAGAGTTTTAAATGTTGGTTTTTAAAATAAAATTTGAAAATTGATGTCTAAAAAAAATGGTTTTGACACTTAGCTTAATTATTTAGGGTGTTTAAATTGAAAAAGTTATTTTTGCGACAGTGATGCTAAGAATGAACCAACCGTTCACCTTATTTATAATTTAATAAAGGACTGATCACCCGGTATTTAATTAGGCGGGGTGTCATAGGGGATTAAAAAATAAAAAAAAAACACATTACTTTTTGCAAATTGGTATGAGGTCCCACTCATCATCACAAAATTGGTATGAGGGGAAAAATCAGTAGCCCAAGAGTCAGGAATATAATTGTTATCGATTGGTTGCAGGGAGGAAGATGATCTAAACTCCCAAGCATTCTTTGAGATGTATTATCATCTCCATTGAAAACCATTTTAAAGCATTAGAAGTGATGGAATGAGAAAAGACAAGACTCATAAGAGAAGCTAAGAGACAAGAGGATTAATGATGAAAACCCTTTCACTGAAAAAACAATAATGTCATCACTATGACGATGGGGGAATGCGGAGATGTGGCATGTGAATGCTAACAGTCCACTAGTTAATTTTTCCCCCAAATCATTTAGCGTGCGGGAATGTTAACACCATATAATCGCAAGCCAATGGGTCAACGACACGTGGATATGTAAAACGGTTATTATAGACGAAAAAATATAAAAGATCAGGTTAATACAAGTAGATAAACAAGAGGACGACACTTATCAATGCCCTGAATGTGGGATAACTACAATATATAACTATTATGGGTAGAAATTCCGTCATGGTAGAAACATCTAAATGTGTAACCACCTACCAGTTGAAATGGCAGTTCAAGGCAAATGATTCTATGCATAATCAACTCAAGGATGATAGAAAAAGGACTCTCCGATATAAAAAATATATATTTTTACTCATTTAAGGCTTTCCAATTTCTTTTCTTTCTTTTCTTTATAGCTTTTCTAGCATGGTTTAACATTTCTTCTTCGATGTAGCTTATAAGGTAAATTTACTGTAATTCTCTTTCAGATTAATATAAAGTTCATTTGACTTGATTCTAAATTGTCTCTATGTTTCTTAGTTTAATTGTTTTACATTCTTTAGTACAAACTACTTTAGTTGCTTTAATTTTAAATTACTTTAGCGTTAGATAATCTTATTTCACTCTTTTAAGTACTTCAAATTTCTTTTTCACTTTTAATTTTCCATGTTTCCAACTTTTTTCTTAGGTTTATTAGTTTAAGAAGTTATTTGGCACTCAATGGAAACTCTTCTTAATTGAAGCGTGTAATTGTACACAATCGCTTGATTATTATAAGTCGAGATAATCAACTGGTTGACATGACCCCAACCTTGCATGGCACGCTCGAGCATAATTAAAACACTGCGAAACAACTTCTTATCAAAGTAAAATTTATCAAAATTGATATGCATTAAATTAATAATTTCTTAAATATAATTCATATCACTAAATTATAAAATCTAACCTACAATATATATATATATATATATATGTGTGTGTGTGTGTGTGTGTGTGTGTGTGTGTATTAAAAATATATTTCAATCCTCACATTTCTTTTATAATTACCTCCCTATGAAAAGATTACAAATACCAATTGATTATATTAAATTACTAATTATTATATTTAATCGACATCTTTATTTTTCATTAAGATCTGCCATAAAATTATTTTGATATATTACATATGGGTGTTCGTGGTCCGGTCTGGTTCGATTTTAACGTTTTTTTTGGACCGAACCGACTTGGTCGGTCCTCTAAAAAAATGGATCGAGACCGGACCGATAATGTCGGTTAACTGACCCTAGTCGGTTCGATTTTTTATAGGGTCGGTCCGGTCTAACCCGTCGGTCCTCACATTAATGAATTACATAATTTATAATATACAAATATACCCGAGTCTATTTTTTCCAAACATTAAAAACTAAAAAATATTAAAATTTGTAATTAAAACAAACCTACTATTGGATTAAACTATAATTTAAACTAATCAAATATTAAAGTATATACTTTTATTATTTATTTATCTTATATATTACATATATATATGTAAAAATATATTATTTTATATAGAGGCGGTCCGGGTCGGTCCTAACAGGATTTTTAATACTGTAAACCGTGGACCGGACCGACTAGGTCGGTCCGCCAAAAAAATAAATCGAGATCGAACCGATTATGAAAAAAGACCGAAAAAATAGGGTCGGTTCGGTTCGGTCCGTCGGTCCAGTCGGTTTTTTGAACACCCCTAATATTACATACAAAGTTCACTCAGAGAGTTTAAGATAATAAAAAAAATTAAGATCCCTCGGGGGAGTATCATCAATCATTGTATCGGGATGTAAATTTTGATAATGATTTAAACCATTAATATTTTTCATGGACAAAATATACTTATTAAAATATTGTGTTACAGTCATATGTGTGTTTAAATCAATCTAAGATGGACTTTGAACACAAGTCTTATATTGTATAAGAATCTGTAATTTATTCTTCTGTGTAGGATAAATTTTACACGCAAGACTATCAACTAAATAGAACAAAAGACTTATATGCACAACATTAAATAAATAGTATAATTCAAAGATTTCTCACACAAATTATCATTACATGTTTATTCAATAAATAATAAATTTATTACAAAAGCATGGGTTACATATGTTTGTAACAAAATAGACTCTTAATTTTACCACGAAGAAAACCGTCGACTATTTATCTTTCACCATACATAAGATAAGGATTACAGTAAGTAGATTTTGCAAATCACAGATTGTTGTAATGGGACACACTTCAATCACATGATTTGGAGGTCTCATCCCATAAGTGGAACAAACATTTTCCTTCTCCATCTTTACAATGAAATCATTAAAACAATCATCCATCGTTCGAAAAGCCTCGTCGGGATAAAGTGTGCCAATTTCAACCTCGTTAGGGCCATCTATAGAAAAATTTACTTGACATCCTTTTATAAAAATATCATGGGTAAACGATGCCACGATACTTTGTGGGATTATTTTCTCTGCGTTATCAAAGAATTGGATTAATAATATTAAAATAAGGAATATGTTTTTTAAAAAGCTAGTGAAATTAAAAAAATGTTAATAAACCTTCTGCTACAGCTAGTAGGTCATCTTCCGAGACAGTCACTCTCGGTAATGTCCTTCCAATTTTCTTCTCCCATAAAGATGCAAGCTCGTTGATGTTAAGATAATTGCATAGTGGTCGAAAATGAACTTTTTTGTTTACTGTGCGGATGTCATCAACTATTTTCATCGTGAATTTCCCAATGTCAACACCTGCGACAAAGTAAGCTGTGTAACAATAAAATTAAATATATTAGGATGGTTACTTCCATAAAATTACCAAATAACAAATTTTCTTAAACTACTCATACATAAAGTTTGTACAAATTATGGAGTAAATTTACGAAACAGTGTTTTATTGGCATATTGGCATCAGTTTGTGTAAAAACTATAAATAGTTTAGATTTAATCATACATGAATACGAATAATAAGAATGATAACATTTAAAAAAATCAACAAACGTTTTGTACAAACTAGTGCAAAAATTTAATACACAAGAAATGAGGTCTCCGTCCTATATTTTCTCTTATTCATTTTACTAGTCAACACATCAGTGTGTACGAAATAAGTTATAAAACCTATCTCTTGTTTTTAGAATTACTATAAAAGAATTTATTTTAAATTGGAATCCATATTTGTTTAGTAGAGATGAAAAGTGCAAGGAAGACAATATTGAATGAATTATAAGGTTATGGGTTATATTCCTTTGTAGTTTAAACATGACCTTCATGACCTTGGTCTCGAAGAAAGGAGTGGAGGTAGATGTAAAAGGCTTTTGGTTGACAAACTTAGTGGGGAGTGTGCACAAGTTAGTGTCTAGAGAAGTTCTAGATCATTATATTTCTGAAACACAAACTGCTTTCTATGAGGTACACATATGGTTTACGTTGTGCTAGTGGAGAATAAGTATGTGGAAGTTAGACTGAGAAGAGATGAGTCTACAATCTTCTTTTAGATGTCTATAAAGAAGGCATACGACCATGTTAATTGGAGTTTTCTGTTATATTTATTGAAGAGGATGATGTTTGATCAGAGATTATGTACGTGGGTAGAGAGTTATATTTCGACACTTAAATATTCTATTTTAGTAAATGCGGCAGCGAATAATTTCTTCTCGAGTTCTAGGGTCTCTGTAAAGGTGATCCTTGTTCTCCAATTCTTATTCTGGTTATGGAAGCATTAAAAAGACGCTTGGAGCTATCAGTAGTTTCCCCACTGTAGATCCAAGGCATTCCATTTTTTGGGTGTCACATTTTTTGTTGGAGTATGATTCCATCATTTTTTGTGGCGCTCATCAAAATCAGGTGCGAGGATTGAGACTTCTTTAGATGTGTTTTAAAGTTGTTTCACGGTTGCATTTCAATACGGGCAAATATGAAATCATTATAGTGGATAAATGGGTGAGGGTGGACCACTTATTAGAGTTAATTAGGTGTAAAGTTAGATCTCTAGCTTTGAACTATCTTAAATTACCCTTAAGAGAACGGTTCAGGTCCGAGGATATTTAGGATCCAGTGATAAAAAGGTCGAGAGGTGATTGGCAGGTTGGAAAAAAGGGCCACTTGTCAAAATAGGAAAGAGTAACTTTCATTAAGAGTTAACTTTCATTAAGAGTGTGGTATCCAATATTTCCACTTACTATTTATCTATACCTCCACTTTGCGAGAAGTTAGAAAAACTAATGTTGGAATTTTTATAAAATTTTAATGAGGGTTTTAAGTATAACTTGGTGCGCTGGGATGAGGTATGAAAGTAGTTGATGGGAAGGGATTTGTGGATGATGAGTTTGGCCCATTCGAACACAAACACTTTTGGTAAATGGTTTTGGAGGTATCTGTTAGGGTAATATATCCTCCAACGAATGGTCGTCATGGAGAGGGTTGGACAGCTATTATGGGTGGATCTCAAGGAAACTTTCTTCTCGGGGTATGTCCATGGAAGTTTATCGTCGAGTTAGGAAGCCTTTTATATATATATATATAGGGAGAGGTTGACAAGTGGACTAAAAGAATGAACTTTTTAATGGACCTTAACAAAAAACGCATAATAACACATTAATTTTAATTCTTATAGTGTAATTGGTCCGCTCCAGCGGCACCCGAGACCACACCTTCACCCCACTAACCCCCACCCCATCCCCCACCGCCCCCCACCCACCCCCCGAACCACCACCATCACCATATAAGCCCTTGTGGCAGCCCTTATGACATCATTGCTGCCATGGGGGTGGGGGTGGGGGTGGGAGGGTGGGGGATCGATCGACACGCGCATTTGGTGCCGCTGCCGCGGACCAATTACACTATATGAATTAAAATTAATGTGTTATTATGTGTTTTTTGTTAAGGGCCATTAAAAAGTCAATTCTTTTGATCCATTTGTGAACCTCTTCCTATATATATATATATATATATATATATATATATATATATATATATATATAGAGAGAGAGAGAGAGAGAGAGAGAGAGAGAGAGAGAGAGAATAGTACATCATGCTCTATACATCACCCATGCATCACGCGTAATTGTAGGCCCTAATTTTTTTTTTCCAAATTTTATATTTTTTTTCCTGAAATTAACCTTTCAACCAATCCATATGTAAAAAATTACATCAAAATACACTTTGTAACTATTTTAAAAAATTCAAAAAAAACTACTAAAAATACCTTATTTATAACGGTCACCGCGAGCAGTTTTTTGTGAATTTTTTAAAAGTAGCTACAAAATAATTTTTGTCCTAATTTTTTGCATATGGGTTGATTGGAAGGTTAATTTCAAGGAAAAAATATAAAATTTTAAAAAAAAGTTTTCTAGGGCCTAGAATTAAGCGTAATCTATGGTGTGATGTATAGAGCATGATGTATGTGAGCCTTCCTCTCTCTCTCTCTCTCTCTTTTGAGAGAAAGAGAGTGAGTGAGGCTATGATACATTATGCTTTATACATCACGCCTAATTATAGGCCATAAATTTTTATTTTTAAATTTTATAGTTTTCCCTTGAAATTGACCTTCCAATCAACCCATATGCAAAATATTAGGTCAAAATACATTGTATAGCTATTTTTAAAAAATTCACAAAAACTTATAAAAATACCTTATTTATAACGGTTTGCGCCAACAGTTTTTTGTGAACTTTTTAAAAATAGTTACAAAATGTATTTTGTCCTAATTTTTTGCATATGGTTGATTGGAAGGGTAATTTAAAGGAAAAAATATAAATTTGAAAAAAAAAATTCTAGGGTCTAGAATTTGATGTGATGTACGGTATAATGTATAGTGCATGATGTATATGAGTCTCTCTCTCTCTCTCTCTCTCTCTCTCTCTCTCTCTCTATATATATATATATATATATATATATATATATATATATATATATATATATATATATACACTACTGCTCTTGTGCATATCTTGTACATACCAGTTTGAATTTTAAGAATGCGGATCGACTATGTGTCACTTGACGATGACCCTAGAAAAAAGAGAGAAAGCGCCTATAATATATCCTATAATTTCAACACATCACGGATATTCACCACGCCAGGCTATACTTCAAGGTCACTTTCGTTTTCTTTCTCCTGAATTGTTGGTTTGATTGGTTTCCTTAAATTGGAGAAGAAACGCCTCCCCAAAAACAATGAATCAACAATTTGTTGAGATAGTTTCAATCACAGCCACAGCCAACCATGTAGATACGTGATTGGGTGGTATACATTGGACACATAACTATGTAATTTTCCATGATTAGACTTATGTCAGAAAATCTAGAAAAAAATATATACATGCTCAACACAGTAAGGACATAATATTTATGCGATACACGTTCCACGTGTTTTTCTCACCATAAAAACTATACTTTTACTTGTGTTATGCCGTATCATTATTGGTGTCAGATACAGACATCTGGTTCACTAATTGCATGTTACTTTTTTGGGGGATGAAGGAACTCAACTGAGAGATGCTATTCTCGTTGCTATATTTAACTTTTTCTCTTCTTTTTATAACAAGCTCTAAATACGAGGATGTCCCGACCAGATTTATATTTACATTGAAAATAGAAGATGAGAAACATAATTAAGCAGCGTGGAATGTTGTATAAATTCAGAAACGTGGAATGTTGTATATTATGAGCTCGTTGATGTTGTTATGAATATTTTGTATAAAAAAGATTTGTGTTCCGAAATTGTGTTTTAAATCATGAAATATAGGAAATATATTTTCTATGTTTTGGAATAGTTTGCACCGATGTTAAAGTAGGGATGCGACATCTACGTTTTCAATAACTTATTGTGCAGTAAGGCACTCCACGTGTTACTCCTAATGTCACTATTATATTGATGACTCTAATTATCAGTTAGAAAAATAAAACGAGTTTAAAATTAGGTGGAGCTACTTTTTCAAATGTTAAATAATAATTACCTCAAATAAAATTAGCATAAGCAATTCCCAAATCATGAAATATAGAAAATATATTTTCTCTCTCTTTCTCGCCTAGTCATACCTTTGACGCTGCCATCGCCATATATCTGGAACTGATCTAAAGGAGGGATAACTTCTGAAGGGTGGGTGTTGTTGTAGTAGGGCCAAGAAGCAATTGAATTGCAGCAGATATAAGTGTAGGGTATGCCTGATTCTTCAATCAGCCGCCTAACTCTCCGCTTCTCCTTGTACATGGTTAGCCCCGGTTCCACAGGATCAGCCCTGTCCACGTCGTGCCCGAATTCTGATGGCAAAAATCTCTGGAACACAATATTTCATAACAATATAAATCTACCGACTCATGTGATGTATTTTTTTTTCTCGCAATTAAGAGTCCACACGTTACATGAAACATGAAGATGGAATTTAGTTATGTTATATTATGGGGAGTTCAAGAGTATTATTATTTTTTTACAACCACTTTTAGCATGGTTAAAACTAATAAATCGGCCTTCGTTTGTAAACCCTTGCACTCAAATTTTTATGTGATGGCGAACGCCTTCTGAGCTTTAACTAGGTTTATTTGTCATATTAGAAAATATATTGATTATGTTTGTCTTGCTTGCTCACACAAAAACAGTAAAAAAAATGTAGGACCAATAATTTTGTTTTTTATTCATCGTACATTTTGTAAACCATCGATACATCTGGACTTCTTAATTCAATCTATCCTTTTTTATGTACCCAAAAGTTACAAATTGTCAAAATGTTAGGTGTGTGGTCCATTTTTGCATTGTCAAAGTCATTTATTCGTATGTTTGATTAGATTCTGTTTTAATGGGATCTACATGTAGTCTATTACAAAATTTGTTTATATATATATATATATATATATATATATATATATACACCTTGACGGTCCCGACTGCTTTGATGGCGTGAACCAGGGTGAGTTGATCCAATATGCTTGCACCACCGACAACAGATATTACTATATCTATCTCATGTTCTTTAAGCATCTTCTCCATCAATTCTTGATTCTTTATTACACCCTGCATCGATGGTAGACTTCTGATCATTCATGTAAACTAAATAAACATAAATTCTTCGAATGTATTAATAGTAACTTGTAAGGTAATGATAAGAGAGCTTGTACATATATAATGATGGCTCCTTTATCCTCAAGGGACTTGATAGCGTTGGCCTTAGAAGCGCAACGGGGAATTGAGCGAACGAGAACATAGGTGGATCGACCAGCGTCAAGGCTAGCTTGTGTCACAAACTGACCAATAAAACCAGTTGCTCCCACGATCAGCACTGCACCCTTTCCTACACCAACACAAGCTGACACTGTCATCTTTCAGCTACCCCTAATTTTTTGCTTACAGAGAGAAAAGGAGAGAGAGATAGACAGGGGGAGAGGCTAAGAGTTGATGAAGTTTACACAACCGTCGTTGGCATATATATAGCCACGACAAAAATGATATTTCAGATATATCTAACTTTCAACCAAAGGAATCATTTTTTTAAGGATATATTTCCTTGTCTTCATATTGAAAACTTATAATTGACCTTTTAGATGGATGTCTTCTGTTTACCTTTGACTTACAGATGAGAAATTCGTGTACAAAGGACATGCTAACCTTCCTCACTGTGATTTTAATAATTGTATAATTGTGTAATACTCATCTTAGTATTTGAGAAAACATTACATAATATATTCCATTTGCAACTAATCACATGTGACAACCTACTCAAAATGGTCAGCTGTATACTATATTAAATCAGGTATCTCAAATGGTTCCGTCTCAATATCAACTCACAATACTAAATAATATAAGACTAACAATTCGAAACTATTCAAAGCGGATGTCAAAAATTTAAAACTTTTATTTAACACCAATATAAAACCAACCATACAGCCATAACCAACAATACCACATCTAAATATGATGAGGGATGCACATACTCCAACAATTACTACACCAAAACAGGCGATTTGTAAGTGTTTTAAACACTTACAAATGTCATTTGTAAGTGTTTAAAACACTTACAAATCAGCGCGTTGCAAAAAAATTATAAGTGTTCAAAACCGTTGCAAATGTTATTTGTAAGTGTTCATTGGGAACACATATCCGTTTTGGGCAACCGTTGTAAAAAACTTTGTAAGTGTTCTGAACACTTACATATTAAACTTTTGCAAGTGTTTTTAACACTTACAAAATTTTTATTTGCAAGTGTTTAGAACACTTGCAAAATTCAGCAACTTTTTTAATTTACAAGGGTTATAAACACTTGCAAAAGAAAAAATATATATTTGTTTGTAACGGTTTAAAACACTTACAAATATTAATAGGAAGGAAAACAATGTTCATTTTGTAAGTGTTATGAACACTTACATAAATTAAAATATTAAAAAAAAAATAAAAATTAGCCACCACGTACCACCAACCTCACATATAATAAACAATAAAAATAGCTAAAAGCATAACAATTATATCCAAACACTTTCGTACAATACTTCATGATATGTTCAGCATAAACAAGCACTCTCATCAAGAAAGAAAGCAAGAACTAAAGGTATATAGTGAGTATTCTCCTTAACAAACTTCATACATCTAGTTATTGTATCCAAATGCACATGTTCCACAACCCTATTAGTATGGCAAGGAAATCGTGTTGATAAGAGCATTGTCACTAGTTCCCTCAAGATAACCACTGCCAGTACTCACCGCCTCGTCGCTAAATGACCCTCTAAGTGCATAAAAAACGAAATCGGAGCATCTACCACTTCAGCATTCCTATCGGCAGAAGATGAAACGACACTACCAATAAGAGTCTGTTAAAAACCTGAACAACATCACGAAAGTCAAATTTAGCAACAATTTTATGCGATTGTGGACATAAACAAATAAGTGACTCTTAAAAAGGCAAGCACACTGGACATAAATAAATGCAAAACCAAGTATGGCCAACACAGTTATATATTAGTTGTTATGTAGTTAGTATAACACAGTGGCAAGGCCCAATAAGATGCATTCACAGTGAATATATGACTTTTGTTTACATAAAAAAAAACTAACTAGCAAACCAAATCATCCGAAAATGAGAAGTTGAATAACTGAGAATGTTTTTAATTTCTCTTAAGGTAAGAAAAATGAGAAAAGTACGGAATAGAAATTGCACAACTGAATAACTAAATATATACTCACTCGAACCATCTTTAGTCCCCGAAGCTGCTTACCATTTGGAAACAAGAAAAGTATACAGTAATATAAGTTTATTTTAAGACACAACCAACAAGCATTTTATATAATTGCAGAAAAACTGGACGGTGCTTGAAAATTGAGTAGGCAAAATTATAGAGAAATTAAGTTTTGACAACACTAGTGAAATTCGTGGCACGGGTGTGCCCATGCCTATGGCATGGTGAAAATAATAATTTTTTTAACCAAGATGAAGTGAAACAGTACGTAGGTTCCCTACCCAAAGAATCAACTTAAATCCCTATTATGTAGCAAAAGAATCAGGTAATAATTTTAACACAAAATCCTTGAAAATTGCAAGCACAACATACACAAACTCAAGTATTTTATGTAAACCAGAGGGTCTTGTATTCTTACTTGACCTCACTCAGCCAGTTAACTTAATCAAAGCCTCCGACAAAGTTGAACAAATAAAAAAAAATATTTGGGACATTTGTCTATGTGAACTATTTAATGATACTAAAGAACCGAAATGGCCGAAACTCAAGCATATATAGTGGTACTGTGTAAAAAGGAGCCTTCATGGAAGCTGCGTGCAAACAATACTGTATACTTTGAGATATGAATTTGATGATAAATATGTCACTCAGCTATGCTATACATAAATACATAGGTTATTAGAATCTAATGACCCTAGAATATCTGAAAGATGATTAGCATCTCCAGCAGCAAAACTAAATGTAGCACTACAATTGGGTATCTCGAATTCACATTCTTTAAAGTCAGCGAGGCTATAAGATGAGGAACTGTTCTTAAAGAGTCTATTCCTATCCACAGGGGAAGTTCCATTACCCCAAAATGGTGATATCCACTCGGTACGACTAACAGAGCAGCTATGCTTTGGAGAGCCTATCTTAGTTAAAGGTTCCAGCTTTGCACAGTCAAAGATGACAGCGTTCCCAGCAGATTCATATGAAGCATCTGAACCCCCAATCCTAGAATCTGAAGCTTCTGTGTTGCATAAAGGGGTGAATATGAGAGATCCTGGTAACTCCGTCCTACTTGAAGGTGCCATTTTCGTCTTCGACAGACCTAATTACATTCCAAGAAAGAAAACATTTAAGATAATAACATTAAGCATCAAAGTTTGCAACCCAGCCTCCCATGAAAATTCATCTAGAGCTTTATCATCAATAACAACAATTTACCAATACGAGTTTACTAACATCTTTAATCATCATTATCATTCTTCTACCCAACAAGAAACATAACAAATAATATAAAGGTGGCTGCCTTAAAAGTTCAAAGCAAATCTGGCGAGGGTGTCCATTCGACCTTGTCAATTATCATTCTTTTCCAAATAAGCTTTGGGTAACCTTCTTATCCATTGTTGCGGAGAACACCGTATGCATATTCTTTGTCAAATTTAAACCTACACAAAAAGAACACGAGCACGTTAACAAAAACATTCAAATCTAGGAAAGCAAAGAATCGAATACACAAGCAAAAATACTTTCTAGCACTGTGGTTGGCCTTATTGTGGGAATCTAGAGCTATATCTTACCGGCCCACAAATCAACACTTCCTCTGCTAAGTGTATAACGAGGTGGAGAGTAATAACAAAAAATCCAGGCGGAAAATATTTCTCCAAAACACACATAGCATCAAATAATGCGTTCCTTGCCAACTCCAAAACATCCCTCTTGATCACTTTGGAACATAACACATTGAAAAATAAGCTTAACCGTTGAATTGCTATTCGCAAGTCCTTGTGTTTTGGATAAACGTTTTTAAGCAGCAACGGCAACAAATATTGCATAATTACATGATAGTCATGTGATTTGAGCCCCTTCAATCCAAGTGGTTGTAAACTCACACAATTACTCAAGTTAGAAGAAAAACCTCTTGGAACTTTTAACTCCTTTAAAGTACGAAAAAACCATTCTTTTTCTTTTTTGTTTAGAGTGAATGTAGCCTTTGGTTTCACAGTTTTTCCTGAACTTTCGTCTGTTTCCATCCACATCTTCTTCTTGATCCCCATGGTCTTCATATCTTTACGGGCATTTTCGTTATCTTTCGTTTTGTCTTTAACGTCTAGAATGGTTGACAAAAGATGATCACTGACGTTCTTCTCAATGTGCATAACATCTAGATTATGACGAACACTATGCTCTTTCCAATAGGGCAAATCAAATAAAATAGACCTTCTATACCATGGAGTGGTAACATCACTAACCACATTCTTATCCCCTTTACGTTTTCTTTTTATTCCGAAAATCTGTTTACCAGTTCTCATCTTGATGCATTTCACCTTCTTCTCAACCTCCGAACCAGATAACCTTCGTGGAGCTTTACGATGTTCAACCTTGTTGTTGAAATTACGTTTATCCTCCCTAAACTTGTGATCATGAGGAAGGAATCTTCTATGACCACGATAACAAATTTTTCTACTACTCGTAAGTCGTTCAGATTCAACTTCTTCCGCACAAACTGGGCACCCCTTATAACCATGAACCGTGCAACCCGATAAAGTTCCATATGCAGGAAAATCATGGACAGCCCACAACAACATCGCTCTCAAAGAAAAATTAGTTTTTGTATATGAGTCGTACGCCATTACACCTTGAAACCATAATTCCTTTAACTCATCTAGCAAGGGGGCCAGGTAAATGTCAATGTCTTTGCTCGGAGCATTCGGGCCGGATATTAAAATTGACATCATTGAAAATTCCCTTTTCATGCATAAAGACGGTCCCATATTAAGAGGAGTAACAATGATAGGCCAACAACTGTAACTAGAGCTGAGATTGCCGTATGGATTAAAACCATCAGTGGCTATACTAAGACGGACATTACGTTTTTCAGCCGCAAAGTCTGGCCACATCACATCAGCAGATTTCCATATAGACGAATCAACAGGATGACGCATGATATTTGTACTACACTGCGCCCTAGCGTGCCAAGTCATCTCATTTGCAATCCATGGTATGGTGAATAATCTCTTCAACCTTGGAATCAGGGGGAAATGTCTAACTGTCTTCAGAGGTACTTTACCCTCCCCATTTATTCCCAACCTATACCTGGGTAGGTTGCATACTTGACATTTTACCTTCATTGAATGTTCTTTTCTATATAAAATACAATCATTTTTGCATGCATGAATTATATTATAATCCAGACCAACTTCTTTGATTATCTTCTTCATGGATGGATACTTGGATGGTACTGTATTTCCTTTCGGCAAAAACTCTTTAAACACCCCCAAAATTTCCGTAACACTATTATCTGACAAACCATATCTTGTCTTAACATTATTCAATTTGACAAGAAAATATAGTGTCGTATGTTTCTCAGGACTTGACGGGTACAACGGTTCACTGGCCTTGTCACGTAACTTTTTGTATTTTAACTCCTCATTAGTCTCGTCACGATTGTCACCTCCCCCCATTCTAACATGCTCACTTGATAAATGATCTACTTCACGATTAAACATTTCGAATGCGTCGTAAACAAGCTCTTCCATTCTTGGATTGTCGAGGACAGGGTCATTACATTCAACACTTTCAGTGGGTTCTTTTTCTTTTCTTTTAACGACTTCCTTTTCACCATGAAAACGCCAAAACGTGTAAGACATGGATATACCATAACGAAGCAAATGAAAATGGACATCTTCAAGCTCCAACAACTTTCCATTTTCACATTTTATGCATGGACATGAAAATAAGGTTTCGCCACCACAATTATTCTTCACAAAATCAATGAACGTAGCAACCCCATTAATGTATTTCGCACTTCCTCTTTCACGTTCCTTCATCCACTCTTTACTAACGTCCGATGACATTCTGTATGTTGAGATACGTTAGTAAAAAATTAATATATACTATTTAATATCTAAGGGTCAGGCAACATGATCTTAAAATCTCATATAATTGAATTTATAACCAAATGAAATATAAATTAAATATTTTTATGGTTGAAACCAGAAATAATCTTCTCTATATTCGAAAGATAATATAAACACACCCAACCTGAAACCCAAACAAGTCAAACCCCAACTCAACATTACTTCTTGGTTCGAAAAAAGAAAAGAAAACCAAATTTTAGTTTCGAGGAGTACTTACAGGGAGTTTGTATCATCCTGTACATATTGAAGGTTTACCTTGTCAATGACTCTGACTCTCCAAGTTTTTTTAATAATTTTTTTGAAACGTGGTTGACAGACCCAAATCTCTTTACAATTATTCAAAACCCAAATTTGGGAGACCCAAATCATTAATTTAACTGCTAATCCCCACTTGAGGTGAAAATCACAAATTAGACATACGCACTATTATTCCAAGCCATTAATCGTGTATGAATAATACGCACCAAATATTTAACAGACAGTTATCAAATTAGACATACGCACCAAATAGAATAATACGCACCAAATATTTAATCGTGTATGAATAATACGCACCAAATAAAACATACACACCAAATATTTAACAGAATAAGACATATGCACCAAATGAAACCCTAAATCGTATCTTTAATAGAATAATACGCACCAAATATTTAACAGAATAAGACATACGCACCAAATAAAACCCTAAATCATATCTTTAACAGAATAATACGCACAAAATAAAACCCCTAATCGTATCTTTAACCCGTTGAAAGATGATCGCATGAAAATATTTAACAGAATAATATTGATTGCATCTTTAACCCTAAGCGAAGGCTATGACGGTTGATTTGTTAAAACGTTAGAAATACTTAACAGAAAAAATACATTATGTATTTATGAAATTTTTTTATCTTCGAATTTAACAGAATAAATAGTGAATGTATTTATGAAAAAACATTCAATATTTAACAATATTGATCATGAAAATACATAACGATAGTTTTCCCAAAATTTCGTTATGTATTTTCGTTACCAAAATTTCGTTATGTATTTTCGTTACCAAAATTTTGATGAAAAAGTTTCAATCAGTAATTTCGTTATGTATTTTCGTTACTTTTGATGAAAAAGTTTCAATCAGTAATTTCGTTACCAAAATTTTGATGAATTTATAACTCGTATAATGCCAATCCCAGATCAAAGTAGGAGTAAATCCATGGGTCATAATAAAGATGTGTACCTTTATTTTCAATTTATAATATAAACCACTAAAACTACTTTATTTCACCTTCTGTAACAGGAAAAAAAAAGGAGGGGCTTTTTTCAGTAAGACAAATAACTAACCAAACCAAACCAAATACATTACATTTATTTTTATTTACAAACAAATGAAACATGAACTTCACTTGAATATGAGAACACTTTAAAAAATTGAGAGTTGTATCCTAAAGTCCAAAACAAAACAACTACTACCCAAAAACACTTAACATTTATGTAGTATTTTAGTAATTAATCACCACCTACAAAAAGTGAAATGGTCTGATGATAAACAAAACCAAATGGCTAGAAATGGTCTGATGATAAACAAAAAATGAAAAAGGATAATTTGGTAAACAAAATAAATCGTGAACAAACACAGGCCAAACGTTGGAGTTTGTCACGACTTTTGATACCATCAAATTCATTCCTAACTGGCAAAAAAATTAGTAAATGACAAACCCTAAATCGTATCACCCTTCATACGGCATCCAAAGAACACATTCCCATAGTCATTAATTTCGTTACCAAAATGGAGAAATCAAGAAAGGAGAGATCGCACCTTCGAAGGTTTGGATTGGAGAAATCGCACGAAGGTTTGGTTGGGAGAAATCGCACGAAGGTCGGACTAAAAAGGAGGAGGGAAGTTTTGGAGGCAGAAATTTCGTTTCCACGGTTCACCTACAAATTTCATTTGAGGCGTACTAAAAAGTAATTTTTTTTTTAGTATGCAACCCTTTTAGGTTATCCCACGGGCCCACCTACAAATTAAGTAACTATCATAAATTTTACAACGGTTTTGAACACTTACAAAGTTTATAAGTGTTCAAAACCGTTGTAAATTATGTAAGTGTTTTAAACACTTACAAATTAAATAATCAATTAGTTGCTAAATTGTCATTATGGTGTAGTGAATGTATAAAAGAGTACAACAAAATATACACAATAAAATACCCGAATATGCTGTCGGGTCACAGACAATACAAAAATCTCAGAGAGAGAATGTGTTAATCTACAATACTTGGGTATAATCCCGATATACAAACTGAATCCTAATCTAGATATACAAAAGATAGGAATCGACTAAGACGAAATGCCGCAATAGTCCGCTACTGCCACAGCTCCACGAGTACACTGGGTGGATAAACATCCAAGGCGTCCTTGCGGAGGAACACCTAAAATAATACAGTATATATACATAGCAGGAGAAAATATAAACGGGTCAGAGCCCGAGGTAAAAACATATTATAGCAAGTGCATTAAAATGCATAATAATTATAAATGCATTATGACATGATTTAATGGGGTCACACTCTCCATAATAATCCAACTCACCTCTCAACTAAAGCGCGCAACTAAACGTATGCACGTGATCTCCAAATAAATGTCTCAAATCTATCTTAGGCAAGCGGATCTAACTTAAACCCAATTTAATTATTTCAATTAAAACCATCTAACTTATCTCTCAATCTACACTTATCTAAACTCCATCTAAATTATATACTTCAATTTCTAATGTTATTGCTCTCTTTTAATTGTTCATTTATTTAACATATAAAGTTTACATAACCATCATCTTACTACATAAACACAATCCATAAACATTCTCTTTACTAGAATTTCTTGTATTCTAGTTATACCATCAATATACATATAATTATATATGAGTTATTAGCATCTAAGTGCTAAGGACTAAACTTCTCCCAAGTCTCAATACTGCACTGCATTTCATGCATGGGACGTCTCGCAAAGCGAAATCCAAATAAGGAACCCCCCAGTTACACTACTCCTGACAGTATTGATTTTTGAGATTCATTATACCCTCGATGCATGATGCATGTAACCCAAATTCTTATTTTTCAATTAATTAATTTATTATTCCCAATTCTCAACAGTGCATGGCGGTTCGTGCGTGGGACGTCTCGCAAAGCGAAATCCAAATAAGGAACCCCCCCAATATACTACTTTTGGCACTGTCGATCGTCGAGATGTATATACTATATGTAAATATGAGCATTAAGGACTAACTTCTCCTCACTCCCAACATTATACTGTGTTTCGTGCGTGGGACGTCTCGCAAAGCGAAATCCAAACAAGGAACCCTCTCTAGGAACGCCTATGAGCGTAATAGGAACACTGTGATGATATATATATATATATATATATCGTCACATAAGATATACATACATCATCACATCATATAAAGATATACCATCATATAAGGTATACATATCACATTGTTTACATGTTCGTATTACGCTCTTAGGCGTAGTTGAATTAATATCATTATTTAGTATATTTCTCTCTTTTGATATACTAATCGACAATTTTCACACATCTTCCCCACTTAATATACACTATACTATTTCTCACTTGAAGTTTTCCCATCACTTCATGATTATGAATTGTCTCTCAATTCTATTTATGTTAACGATACACTCTATCCTAATGCACCTCGATTAGCATTTCTCATTGTGTGAGACATCTCCCAAATTAATCATTATTAAGGATATTTCTATATCTGTATGCACATTTATTAGCATTTAATTATTTTCAATCCATAATAGGGTTCAATCAATCATATGAACCTTTAAAGTCATCCCATTTGGGATTGATTCTAAGATCCAATATCACTACACGCATTCTCACTCTTCATATGTTTCATAATTATTTCCAAATAGAAATCCTAATGGTAGTGGGCCTCCCCCTTAGTATAAATACGATATTCTCTAATCGATAATCTCTCACATTAAATCAATATGACTCCAATCATTTCTCATAAGGGGAAACTCCCTAAAATCTCCAAGACATACTCCTAATAATCCTTATAGAGATTACCAATCGATAACCTCAAATGAAATGGAATGAAATTCTCCCTAGAAAAACATCCCCCGAAATGCCCTGTTTCCGAATCGATTCGGCCCTGCGAATCGATTCAGCCTCCAAGGCGAATCGATTCGAGTCATCAGACCTGGGATTCTGTCTCAAGCCGAATCGATTCGGCTGGGTCCGAATCGATTCGATCACTCAGACCTGGGCACTTGAAAATTTTCGAATCGATTCGGTAAGGGGCCGAATTGATTCGGCTCCTCAGAACTCACGAAAATGGCTACTTTTATTAAGCCAAAAATCCCCAAAATTTATTTTAATCAACTTCTCTTCATTTCTCTTCAACCCAATCACAGATATAACATTAATATTCATCCAAAAACACATTTAAACTAATTTCTATCATCAAATCCATTATACACACAACAAATCTAAGATTTTACCCAAAAGTTAGGTTTTATCAAACTAAACCAAAAACCCAAAGATTTAATGCACAAATCATGAAACAAATGGTACACAATAATTATTTAGCAAGTTTAATCACTTGCCTCAAGTTCGTAGGGTCTGATTCGTCCTCAAGATCGCGTAATGGCCGGAAATCCCACTTTCTCTCTCTTTCTCTTCTTCTTTCTTCTTCTCTCTTTCTTTCTTTCTTTCTATTTCTCTTTCTCTCTAAGGAGAATTGATGTTTTGTGGGCTTAATAAGCCTTATCTCCCAAGATACACAACTTTAGATGATAATACACACTTTAAATGACTCGGTAACTTTAATTCAAGCCAAACGAGCTTAAATTATTTCGAAACCTAAATAGAACCCAAGTACAGTCATTTTGACTTTCTCGACCCTTCCGAAAACAACTACACCCTCAGAATTCCGATTCGAAACACTTTCTAACAACTTCAAATTTTGACCTCAAATACCAATTTAATAATTCTCCAAATAATATGATATTTATTTCTCCCAAAATAAATAAATTATCATCTCTAAAGTCTCAGGTTGTTACGAACTTTCCCACTTACAAGAATTTCGTCCACGAAATTTACCTAAGCCTAATAATCCAAAGCTCCACTAGTGCCTACTATACTCATCCTCACTAATCCTATACCCAAACTTCTAACTTCCCACGACGAATTTAGCTTATTTTAAGTTGGATAAAATCAATTTATTAACCACTAGGGCGCCCATACACCTTTTATTCGAGCTTTACTCGTACCAATCATAATGAGGCTTCCTTTTCCTCCAAAGTTCCATAATTCTAAAGATGTATATATAATACTAACAATATTAATAGTATAAAAATTTTGAATGGTCCAAGGAAATAACTCCTCTCAATTCCTGGCATTCGCCATTTTCATGCGGGGGAGGTCTCGCAAGCGAAATCCAAACAAGGAACCCTCCCAATACACTAATATGTAGCGACGTCGGGGTTTGAGAGTTTGTTAAATTCGTACTAGAGTTTGAAAATATTTTTGTGGAAATCATTTTGAGATGGCCCAAAGGCCTATAAAAAGTTTGATTTTGAAAATAGTTTATATAAAGAAAAAGTTTAGGTCTTACGATACATATATAAAATGCCTCATGCCCATAACACAAGGTCTTAACAATCATCATACATACTGTAGAAGCAATTGTTATGCAACAAAAATAAATATGAGAGAAAGATTATCAAGAAGAGAACAAGGAATAGAACATGACAATCACACAACAAATGATGTACGTGGTTCAGCCAAAATGTGCCTACGTCCACGGTGGTGCAGTCGATGTTATTTCTATATACTCCGGAGAGTGATTACAGAGAATACAACTTGTCCTTTTGCCCCAGACCTAGGGTTTAATATATACATTTACATGTAGGTGAGTGGAGGTGATGGGTTCCTCCACATTTCCCATCTCCCCTATAACTTCCCTTTATGGGATCGTGGGAGGAGACTGGATCAATTATAAAAGATAAAGGGCCTGGACTTTGGGCCGCTAGGACTGGGCTACTCGTCCAGTCCTATGGTTCTAAATTCTGGGTACCCACAATTATTCCTAAATTTGTTGTTCCATGTATATGGGCTAATAGATTTAAATGATTAGCCATAATGGTCGTGTTGTAATTCCTCGGGAGCTGTGGAGTTGATTTTGGTGGCAGCCTCTTCGCTTACTATGCACTATGATTAGAATTTGAAGGATCGTTGGGATAACCACATCTTTTTCGTCGTTTCAGACTTTCCAGCACTCTTCCGTCTTCTGAGAATTCTAACGCATCATTCCCTTTGCTCTCAGTCCCCATTCTCATTTCTTTTTAGTTATCTTGAGCTCGTGCTTCTTCAGTACTTGCATCGATCTTCTGTTTTGTAAGTTTTTCGTGCCCTTTCTTTGCATTTTCTCCTTCGTTTGTAGCTTTTCTTTGTGCTTTCCAATGGCGAAGATTGGAAATAGATAGATCTCTGAGTTTAGAAAGTTCTACAACATCCTTGAGTGGGTAGAGATTGAGTGTTGTGCCTCGCCTCCTAAGAATGTTAGGGATATAGAGGATGCCCACTAGATCCATGTTTTGTTGCTTTCTCAGGGGGGACTTACTTTTCCCCCTAATGATCTATTTTTTCATTTCTTTGGTTATTTCAATATCGTCCCCGCACAATGCTCGCCAAATGTGTGGAAAATAGTAAATGGTGTACATAGAATAAATCAGTTGTATGGTACTAGATTAGGACTTGCCGAGGTTTGTTTCTGTTATTCCTTTTCTCGAACTAGCTCAGGTGTCCTCTACCTCAAAGCCAGGAGTCCTGATAGGGTATTGGTAGTTAATCTACCTGATTCCCACAAGGACTATTGGCAAGAGGGCTTTCTTGTTAGAAATTGGCAATTTTCTCCCCTATTCGAAGGGTCGAGGTCTGAGAGGTTTACTGTCCCCTTTTATGGGGAAGAATATATAGGTAGACATTTGTACTGTTGTCTCAATCTCTGCTAATTTATGACTTTTCTAACTCCTCTTTACTTTTTCTTCTACAGCGAGGTTGAAGAACTTGGAGCCTGCCCTCAGCGAGGTCCGAATCTCTGAGTTGGTGAAAGCTTGGAACATCAGAGAGCCTTTGGGTGACGGTGAGCATCCCAGGTCTGCTGCCTTCTTGTTAGAGTACAAGAACGTAGGCTCCAGCTTCATAGCACGGCCTGTGGACAGTATACCAGAGTTTGATTCTTTGGGAGAGACTACTGTTGAGCCAATCTAGTTGGACGAAGAAGAGATCAGCTCTGAAAGTGAGCCTGCAGGTAATCTAGGTGAAGGGAGCTCTGATAGTAGCTGCTCTTCTGATTCTGAGGAGAATTCTAAAGCTCGAGGACCGTCGAGCACTTCCATCAGTTCTGGTGAATATATGCCTCCAAGGAAGAACCTGATCAGAGATGATGATGATGATGATGACCATGTGCTCATTGCACAAAGGTCAAAGAAACAGAAGTCTGCATCTGGGGCCGTGGCTACAGGTTCTCGACCTTCCTCTCAGGAGCAAGAGAGGAAGATGAGAGAAGAAGAGCAGGTGAAAGAGAGGGAGAGAAAGAAGGAGGAGGAGAAGAGGTGACTGGATGAGAGGAGGAGGATGGAGAAAGAGAAGGAGGAGAGAAGAAGGATGGAGTCCAGAACAAAGGCAGGGCAAGCCTTAGTCCCGGTATCTGCTTTTCCCGAGAGGGCCTCGGTTGCCATCTCTCCTCAGCTAGCTCATGCGTTGCTTGAGAGGGTAGTTCTCCCTACAGATCGCTAGAGGGCGCTGGGGTCTGATCAATTGGCCCTGCAAGCTAGTCAGAGGCTAGCCCTGGTAAGATACTCTTTTAACTTTCAATCTTTTGACAAGTTCTAGATGTTTTCCTCTTCTTGATTTCTTCTCTATTCCTTGTAGTTCGTGACTGACTTTGTTGTGCTCTACCGTTATCGCGACGAGCTGGTGAGGAGGAACGACGAGTTGGAGCAGCAGAAGTCTGCTCTGGAAGCCAGGGGCTCTCAGCTGGAGGCTGACCTAAAGGCTGCTGATGCAGCCCGAGTTTCGTCTGATCTGGCCCTCGTCAACTCTACTCGCGAGAGGGATGATGCGGTTAAGAAGCTGGGCGAGCTGAGGAAGGCTTATGATCTAGTATGCTCGAGCAAGATGGACCTCACGGAGAAGAACAGGGTTTTGGCCGAGCAGCTGGAGGCGGAAAAGGCCCAGGCGGCCACCATTAAGGAGGACTCATACAACTCTGGGTGGGCTGCTGCTTATGACGATGTCGGGGTTCAGATAGGCTATATCAGCCGTCTGAACTTCAAGAAGGGATGGAACAAAGCTCTTCTAGCTGCTGGGGTTGATGCTGAGTCTCCTCTGTTCGACGAGAATGATCCGGGTCCCAAGCCAACTATGAACGAGGAAGCTCCTGCCCCAGCCATCGAGGGTGCTGATTTTCCCTTTTATATAGTTCTTGCCGGTGTTTTCCCTGCTCAGGCGACTGAGGGCGTTCCTGCAGAGGGGGATGCCTCTTCTGCTGCTGCTGACAAGGGGAAGCAGCCAGACACTACTGGGCCGCCTGAGGTTGCCAGTTAATCTTCTCTTAGGATTTAATTATGTACTTTTCGCTTGTAATTTTTCAAGCTTCTGCTCAATGTACTTGACTTTAATTAATGAAATGAGAAGATTCTTATTTTATTTGTGCTGATCTCTTCCTTTCCTCTATCTTTATTTTACTTGTAGTTGGTTAATATTGATGACTATATTCCTGTCACTTCCCGACTGGGCAGGACCCTTGGTCCTAATGCAAGCCCTAAAGTTCGCCAAGCCTTTGTTAGACTTTGCAAGTCACTAAGGTCTAGGAATCAGAAGTATAAGGAGCAGTCCGAGCTAGTGGCTAAACTAAAGGACAGGCTCTAAGAAATGGAAGAAATCGGTGCCTCAGTACAAGAAGAAGTCAGTGCACTGAGAGCAAGGTTACTAGAGGCCACCGAGATTAACCAGGTTGGGGAGTTCCTGCAGCAGGAGAATGAAGACTTGAGGAGGGAGGTCTTAAAGCTTAAGGAGCATTCGCCGAGCACCATTTCGGTAGTCCTGCAAGGTTCCTCATCATCGCGTGCTGGATCTCGTCCTCCCCTTTCGCGTGCTGGTAGGGGTGCTAGGGGCAGGAACAGGGAAGGCGGGGAATAGAGTGAGAGGGAGATGGAGGAGATGCGCGACGATGTTCGGCGAGCTTATGTAACTGCTGCTGGGCTCCAGAGGGATGTCACCCGACTGCGGCATCTGTTCAAGAAGGGTCCTCGACAAGTGTGGTCTGATGTCTACGATCAAGGCTGGCTGGATGCTCCAACGAGATTATCAGAGTTCGAGGAACTTTCCTTCATCAGAGGGTGGTTGAGTGCCCTGAAAGAGCTGCAGGTCCCGAGGAACTCAGTGTTATGGTATCGACACGAGATATCCTCCTCCGCTCTGATGCCCAATCCATTCAGGAGGGATGATCGATGGATCCCCATTGATGCTAGCCCCCGCTCCTGATGATGGAATAAGAGCTAAAGTTGCTGATTATCTTGCTCGGAGGCTTCCACTTCCTTGATATTTTGTTACTTTTTTGTTTTTTTTGATAATGTAAATGCTTTGGGCAAGCTTCGCCGACTAAACATGTATTATTACTGTTGTAAATATAAGTGATTAATGAAAAGTTTTTGTTTTGGGCAGCTTTGCCGACTAAACGTGTTCATCCAATCTTTTTATATTCTTGCTGCTTCATAATTCTTTTTGTTTTGCCATGCAAGTGTCCCCCCGATCCAGTATAATACCAAAATACCATTGTGCCCCATTTTACCTTTTAGGTTGTGTCGTCACACTCCCTTAGGCCTAATTAGGGCAATTGGCGAGGACACACCTGGTATTGGATGTCTTCATCCGGTCAGGATTTTTCTTAACCAAAGTAGGTTTGATGACCAGTATGAAATCTGGTCGCATTGCCTAAGAATCCTCTGTGGGGCTTTATATATTGCCAAGGGCAATGCTAAGAGGTCTCTCGTGTTTCATGACGATGACCTGAGGAGGGGTATCCCCCTGCTATATCGACCATCGTGCCTGTGATTTGGAAAAAGATGTGTGATAAAATGCAGATATTGATTTCATTAGTAATAAGGGGAATGAACTGTTCTTTTCACATAACAAATACAAGAAAAAGATTCAACAATAGAATTCCTTGAGAATCTAAAAATATAATTTCTTGAGATTGGCTGCATTCCATGCTCGTGGTATCTCTCTGCCCTCTATTGTTTCCAAATGATATGCACCTTGCAGGTCGTCCCTAGTTACTTTAAATGGTCCTTCCCAGTTTGGGCCTAGCTTGTCGTCTGATGACCTTACTGAGCTGCCCAGGACCTTCCTTAGAACATAGTCTCCAACTTGGAATTTTCTTGGGTTAACCCTTTGGTGGTAATGCCTTGCGAGCTGTTGCTGATAGTTCGCAAGCTTCACCATAGCTAGTTCTTTATGCTCGTTGGCGAGGTCGAGTTCAGCGAGCAACGCCCCATCATTCTGGCCTTGGTCGACAAGGTCGGACCTCATTGTAGGCAAGCCCGCTTCTAGTGGAATGACTGCTTCCATGCCATATGTTAGCGAAAATGGGGTTTCTCCTGTTGCTCGCCGAGGAGTTGTTCGGTATGTCCACAGAACATGGGGCAGCTGGGTTGCCCATGCCCCCTTGCCTCTCTCCAGTCGCTTATTTAATCCATCAATCACAGTTTTGTTGGAAGCTTCTGCTTGCCCATTGCTCTGTGGGTAGGCCACCGAACTAAAGTTGTGCCTGATCCCGTGCTCATTACAGAAGTCCTTAAAGGGACCACTCTCGTATTGAGCCCCATTATCAGTGATGATGGTTCTGGGGATTCCGAATCGAGTGATTATATTCCTCCATATGAATCTTATCATGTCAGCATCTCGGATGTTTGCCAATGGTTCTGCCTCGATCCATTTGGTGAAGTAGTCAGTTGCAACCAACAAGTATTTGCGATTGCCGGTAGTAGTGAGTAGTGGTCCTACGATGTCCATTCC
This sequence comes from Sambucus nigra, assembly GCA_949130495.1. NCBI lineage: Eukaryota > Viridiplantae > Streptophyta > Magnoliopsida > Dipsacales > Adoxaceae > Sambucus > Sambucus nigra. Next base: position 253,494,448 of record OX422215.1, read on the forward strand.
CCATTGGGCGAAGGGCCACAGGCTGGTCAGGGATTTTAGGTCGCTGGCTGGTTGGTGGATCATTGGAGCGTGAAGCTGGCATTTGGGGAATTTGCGGACATATACTGCGGAGTCCTTTTGCATATATGGCCACCAATAGCCTTCCTTCATTGCTCGAAAGGCTAGAGACCTTCCTCCGACATGACTTCCACAGACTCCTTCGTGAAGCTCGCGCAGCACCTGCTCGACATCGCCTGGGTTGACACATCTAAGGTAGGGACCGGAGAAGGACTTCTTGTACAAGTCGCCTCATGTGGATAAGTGAAAGAGAGCAGCTTTGACTCTTATCTGGTGGGCGATTTTCTTATTCTTGGGGAGCATGCCCTCCTTTAAGTAGTCTCTTAAGGGGTCCATCCAGCTGGGGCCTGATCCCACCTAGAGTATTTGTTCCACGTTTGGCAGCTTGCTATTGTGGTTAATGCTTGGACGAATGAGGAAATCGATGGGAATGAGCCTTTTAAGACTAGAATCAACTGTCGAGCTTAGGGCTGCTAGGGCGTCGACATGACTGTTTTGCCCTCTGGGAAATTGCTGGATGTTGATCTCCTCAAAGATCGTCATTAGTTTCCTCACCGGGATGAGGTATGCTGCCATCCTTTCATCCTTCGCGTTGTAATTTCCACTTATCTGATTGGAGACTAGTTGAGAATCGCCGAACACCTGTAAACATTTTGCTCCCAGAATTTGCGCCTTTTGGAGATTGGCTATTAGAGCTTCGTACTCTGCTTCGTTGTTGGAGGCTGCAAATCCAAGCCTGATCCCTTGCTCAAGGATGGTGTTTTCTGGGGTGATGAGGACAATGCCTACGCCTGCCCCCTTCGAGTTGGAGGCTCCATCAATGAATAGTTTCCAGGTTTCCACTGTTACTGGGTTCTCTTCTTGCTTTGTTGGTTAAGGTTGGTTGGGGAGTTCTTTGCCAGTGAATTCGGCTATGAAATCAGCGAGGATCTGACCCTTGATAGCGGTCCTTGGTTGAAATTGGATGTCAAACCGGCCGAGCTCGACTGACCACTTAGACAATCTGCCCGACAAATCCGCTTTCCTCAGGATCTCTTTAAGGGGGTGCGAAGTAAGGACGATTATAGTATGGGCTTCAAAATAATGCTTCAGTTTCCTCGAGGCTATCACTAGTGCAAAGGCGAGCTTTTCTAATGGCAGGTACCTTTCCTCGGCGTCTAATAAGGTCTTGCTCGCGTAGTAAACGGGGTGCTGGATTCCTTCGACCTCGCTTATTAATGCCGAGCTAGCAGTGTGACTGGATACCGAGAGGTATAGGTACAAAGACTCCATTGGTTATGGTATGACAAGCAGCGGTGGAGAGCTTAAGTAAGACTTGAGCTCATCCAATGCTCGCGAGCAGTCCGGGCTCCATTCTATTGGTTTATTCCCTTTTAGAAGCCGGAAAAAAGGCTGGCACTTCTCGAAGGATTTGGAGATGAAGCGATTCAAGGCAGCGAGCATTCCAGTGAGCATCTGTACGTACCGGACTGTTCGAGGTGGTTGTACCTTGTTGATTGCATCAATCTGGTCCGGATTAGCTTCTATGCCTCTCTTGGTGACTAAGTATCCAAGAAATTTTCCTGACTGGACACCGAAGGAACACTTGCTCGCATTAAGCTTCATTCGGTATTTCCTGAGGATTTCGAAGGTCTTTGATAGGTCTGAGAGGTGATTTTCCTTCTTCTTTCTCTTAACGAGCATATCATCGATGTACACCTCCATTGTATCTCCCATTTGATCTTTGAACATTTTTATGACCAGCCGCTGGTAGGTTGCCCCTGCATTCTTGAGCCCAAATGGCATGACTTTGTAGCAATACAACCCAACCGTCGCGATGAACGCCGTTTTGTCTTAGTCTGGGGCATACAAGGGGATCTGGTGATACCCTGAGTATGCGTCCATGAAACTCATCCGCTCGTGAGCTGCAGTGGCATCTACTAGTTGGTCTATCTTTGGGAGAGGGAAACTATCCTTTGGGCACGCTCTATTGAGGTCAGTGAAGTCGATGGAAACTCTCCACTTCCCGTTGTTCTTCGGAACCACTACTGGGTTGGACAACCACTTGGGGAATTGTACTTCCCGTATGGATCCTGCATCCAGCAGTTTTTCGACCTCCTTTTCGACCGTTTTAGCCTTCTCAGGTGCAGCTCTTCATGCTTTCTGCGTGACTGGCTTGAATGTGGGGTCGACGTGCAGCTGATGACAGACCATACCAGGATCAATGCCAGGCAGCTCGTATGGTTCCCATGCGAAGACATCTACATTGTGTCTCAGCAAGGTCGTCAACTCCTTCTGTTCTCGATCGGTGAGAGATGCTCTAATTAGGAATACTCTGCTACTGTTACGAACTTCGGCTATAACTTCTACCAGGTCCTCGATGACACGCTCGGAGGGGAGGAGCCTGGTCTCCTCTACTCCTGGTCTTCCATACTTTAGATGCTATTTAGAAGGTATCACACCCTCTTCAACTTTCTCGCTGGGTTGACCGGCCTTCTTCTCTGGCTTTGGTCGGATGGCTGCTATGAAGCACTTCCTTGCCATTGCTTGGTCGTCGTGGATCTCCATTACTCCTCGCTCGGTTACATACTTGAGCTTCTGATGGTAGGTCGAGGAGACCGCCTTCATTGCATGAAGCCATCCTCTGCCGAGGATGGCCTGGTATGGCGATTCGATGTCAACTGCCAAAAACTCAATCATTTTGGAGACGTTCCCAGCACGAACTGGCAGCACTATCTTGCCTAGAGGCATGGTCATTTTCTCGACGAAGCCGACCAAAGGAACAGTAGTTTCCTTTAGGTCGGAGACGCTCAACTTCAATTTTCGGAACAAGTCGAGGTACATTACTTAGGATGAGCTTCCTTGATCAACGAGCAGCTTGTCGATGTAAAAGTTGGCTATCCTGAGGGTAATGACCAGATCATCATGATGTGGGGTCCTTACTCCCATCAAATCTTCATCCGTGAAAATAATATGCTTGTTATAGTTGACGTCCTCTGCTCGTCGACATTTTCCCGACTGTGATTTTGCTGGATCGATTTGAAAGGCCTGCATTACCGCTATAAGTTTTTTCAGCTCCATCTGAGCTGAGTTCCCTTGTATTTGTTTGACGTCAGATACTCCATGAATTACGGCGAACTCGTGTCCAACATCATCCTCCAGCACATTGTAGGGTCTCATCTCTCTGTTGGCAGTCACTTTCTCTGCCCTTTCGTTCAAATGCCCGGACTGGGCCAACTCTTCGAGGTGAGACTTAAGAGCTTTGCAGTGCTCGGTCTTGTGCCCTCCCTCTTTGTGAAAAGCGCATCTCAACGCATTGTTTCTCTTCGAGGGATCTCCCCCCATCTTCCTGGGACACTTGATGAATGGCTCATCCTTGATCTTCGCGAGAACCTTATAAATTGGTTCTTTTAAGATGGTGTTGACCGCCTAGAATGCTTTCGATGCGTCCTGGTTCCCTTCTTTTTTGGAGCCATTCTTGCCCCCGTTATTTCCTCCTTTCTTCTGGTTCTCAGCTTTCTCACCTACCTTGGTAGTGAGCTTAGCTCGATCTTTTTCTCCTGTATTAGAGCGGGTGGCATCTTCCACCTTTGCGTATTTCTCGATTCGGGCCATAAGGTCGTCAATGGTCATAGCTTCCTTCTTTGTCAGGGATTGGTAGAGGAGGGAAGAATTAAGGAGCCCAATTTTGAAGGAGGCCACTGCCACCTCCTCCGCACAGTCTTCGATCTCATTGAATAACTCCCAGTACCTCTTCGCGTATTCTCGGAGGGTTTCTTGAGGCGTTTTCTTCATTGTCAGTAGAGCATCCATCCTTTTGGGATGGGAGCTACTGGTAATGAATCGGGCCATAAAGAGTTCGGCTAGGGATTTGAAATTCTTAATCGACCGATGGGGGAGCCTTTCGAACCACTTCTGTGCTGCATCATGAAGGCTCGAGGGAAAATACGACACATCAGGGCATCACGGTGACTCGAGAGGGTCATTGCCTATCGGTATTGCCTGACGTGATCGATGGGATCAGTCTTTTCGTCGTAAACCTTGAATATTGGAATGGCGAATTTCTTGGGAGCTTCCTCCTCTTTGATTTCTTTCGTGAAAGGTGACTTCATCTGGGTTTTGAGAGCTCGCCTCATGAGTTCTCTAGTTGATCTTGTCCCGTGGTGAGCGGGATGCTGGTCCATCTCCCTTCGGACCATGTTTCGTATGAGCTCGTCGCTGCGAGCAGGGCTCTGGTGGCGGCGAGCTCTTCGTAGCTGTTGCTGGAGGTCGTCGTCTGACTCGCCTCTTACGTCCCTTTGAGATTCTCGCCTAGGGCTCCTTCCTCGGCTGCGATATTTGCTCGCCTGAGGGCTAGGAGTACGATATGGGCATCTCCGGTTATCAGGACGAAGTTCCCTTTCTAGTCTTTCCAACCTTCTTTTCAAACGAGCATTCTCAGCCTCGTACCTGCGAGAAGACTCTCTCTGCTCATGGAGCCTTGCCTCGTACGCATCAATCAACCTGGATATCTGCTTGGACCTCGCTGGTCCCTGACTTTCTTCTGAGGCTGGTCTTTCCAGGCGAGCTCTCTGATCTGAATGCCGGACTTCAGACCTAATCGTGCGAGGAGCAGGTGGCTCTTGGATATCTCCCGCTTGGGGGGCATTGCTGCTGTGACCAGACATCCTAAACTCTTTTCTTGATGTGGGCTCTTCTCAGGGAAAGATGAACGTTTCCCACAGACGGCGTCAATTGTAGAAGAAATTGTTATACAACATAAATAAATATGAGAGAAAGATTATCAAGTAGAGAACAAGGAATAGAACATGCCAATCACACAACAAATGATGTACATGGTTCAGCCAAAATGTGCCTACGTCCATGGTGGTGCAGTCGATGTTATTTCTATATACTCCGGAGAGTGATTACAGAGAATACAACTTGTCCTTTTGCCCCAGACCTAGGATTTAATATATACATTTACATGTAGGTGAGTGGAGGTGATGGGTTCCTCCACGTTTCCCATCTCCCCTATAACTTCCCTTTATGGGATCGTGGGAGGAGACTGGATCAATTATAAAAGATAAAGGGCCTAGACTTTGGGCCACCAGGACTAGGCTACTCGTCCATGCCCATGGTTCTAAATTCTGGGTACCCACACATACAATAACATGCAGCTCATAAAAATAAGCATAATCATGAGCTAAACTTCCCTGCGTCCCAATAATCCACAAATTCTAAACTCTTTTTAGTAATAATATCTTACATCATATTAACATATTGCCATTCATTAGGCTCTTCCATAGTTGGAATACAACAATTATATAAGTCTTACATGACTATATACAAATAAGTAGCTTTATCATTACTACTCAACACAAAATAACAATTCTTACATTCACAATAAAGTTATAGCTCTCTTCGAGCACATTACAAAATAATCTATTCTCTCAAAAGATAATAACATAAGAGCCTAACTCGCTCAAAATTCCCTTTCGGGTCATTACACACATAATAGGGTTATAACACTACCCTCTCATAAATATCTCCCATACGATATTCCAAAACTTCATATATTAATATTCCTATTCACAAAGGAACATGACTTACATCATCCATCTCTAGTCTGATTGCCCTTCCTCATCATTGGGCTCCCACACAAAGTCCCCTGGTTTAAAATGACCTCGAATCTGCTGTAGGGGTTGCACTTCCAAAACTTCATCAAAACGTGGTCCTTTACCTATTTTAAGACAATCTCTCTTTCTATGACCTATTTCTTTACAAAAGAAACATCTACCCGCTAATCCTCTCGACCTACCTGGAGGAACAAAATGTCGCTGTGACTCTCTATAATCCGACTTATACCCGCTGGTATTACTGGCATTGCCTTCGCCAAACCTATTTGATGAACCCGAATCTCTAAAGTTCTTACCCTCTTGCGAACGAAGACGATATTCATGACACTTTAACAGTGCCACATTCACTACCTCGATGAAAGTCACGAACACTGGGACCTCTAACAAATGCTGTTAAATTCTCCAATCTAACCCTCGCATGAACTTCGATATACACTCCTCTTCCGTATGTACCTCATCAGGTACTAATTTTTCCCATCTAGAAAAATCTTCTTCATATTCTGCCACTGCTCTATTACCTTGAAACACATCCACCAATTTCCTCTTTATTTCCTTCTGAATTGGGGAAGAAAAATACCTTAGATCAAAAAGTTCCCAAAAATCTGTTATAGGCAAAGTATCTCTCTGTTCAGATGTGGTGATAGACTCCCACCATTGGAGAGCTGGATCCGTTAACTTAAAGGTGGCTAAAAATTGCTTTTGCACCTCACTACACTCAGCCATACGGAGGTACCTCTGCATACTATTCTTCCATCAACTTGCAGCCATTGCATCAACTCACCCCGAAAACTCTGGAGGATGCCCCTTACTAAAATCTTCCTTCACTCTTTCCCACAAAGATAGTCCTAAATGGGTTTGGGCTGTTTGAACAGCAGATTGTTGTGCCATCATAGAAATGGCAGCAGTTACCATGTATGCCATAATATTGGCAACTTCATCTATAGTTATAGTCCTGGGAGGCAATTGGGGTTCCACATTCTCAGCCCCTTTATTTTCCCTGACTGAACGACCTTTCTTCGGTGTCGTCTGAAACAAGAACAAGTGTATGAGAACGCCTTTCAAATGTTTTCTCACTACAGAAGAAATATGGACGTATAAATACAACAGTCTTAATAATAAGGCTCTACATCAAGAACGCTTACAGAAGATCGTAGTAACCCACACAGATCCTAAAGACACTAGAACCTGATGCTCTGATACCACCTGTGACAACCCGCTCAAAATAATAACGGGTGGCCAGCCCTATACTACATTAAATCAGGTATCTCAGATGGCTCAGTCTCAACATCAACTGAGAATACTAAATAATATAAGGCTAACTACCCGAAACTATTAAAAGCGGATGTCAAAAATTTAAAACTTTTATTTAACACCAATATAAAACCAACCATACAACCATAACTAACAATACCACATCTAAATATGATGAGGGATGCACATACTCCAACAATGTATAAAAGAGTACAAAAAAATGTACACAATAAAATACTCGAATATGCTGTCGGGTCATAGACAATACAAAAATCTGAGAGAGAGAATATAAAAGTGTTAATCTACAATACTTGGGTATAAACCCGATATACAAACTGAATCCTAATCTAGATATACAAAAGATAGGAATCGACTAAGACAAAGTGTCGCAACAGTCCGCTACTGCCACAGCTCCACGAGTACACTGGGTGGATAAACATCCATGGCGTCCTGGTAGAAGAACACCTAAAATAATACAATATATATACATAGCAGGAGAAAATATAAACGGATCAGAGCCTGAGGTGAAAACATTTTATAGCAAGTGCATTAAAATGCATAATAATTATAAATGCATTATGACATGATTTAATGGAGTCGCACTCTCTATAATAATCCAACTCACCTCTCAACTAAAACGCGCAACTAAACGTATGCACGTGATCTCCAAATAAATGCCCCAAATCTATCTTAAGCAAGCGGATCTAACTTAAACCCAATTTAATTATTTCAATTAAAACCATCTAACTTATCTCTCAATCTACACTTATCTAAACTCCATCTAAATTATGCACTTCAATTTCTAATGTTATTGCTCTCTTTTATTTGTTCATTTACATAACATATAAAGTTTACATAACCATCATCTTACTACATAAACACAATACATAAACATTCTCTTTACTAGAGTTTCTTGTATTCTAGTTATACCATCAATATACATATAATTATATATAAGTTATTAGCATCTAAGTGCTAAGGAATAAACTTCTCCCAAGTCGTAATATTGCACTACGTGTCATGCGTGGGACGTCTCGCAAAGCGAAATCCAAACGAGAAACCCCCCCGTTACACTACTCCTGACAGTATTGATTTTCGAGATTCATTATGCTCTCAATGCATGATGCATGTAACCCAAATTCTTATTATTTAATTAATTAATATATTATTCCCAATTCTCAACAGTTCACAGTGGTTCGTGCGTGGGACGTCTCGCAAAGCGAAATCCAAATAAGGAACCCCCCCGATACACTACTTCTGGCACTGTCGATCGTCGAGATGTATATACTATATATAAATATGAGAATTAAGGACTAACTTCTCCTCACTCCCAATATTACACTGCGTTTCGTGCGTGGGACGTCTCGCAAAGCGAAATCCAAACAAGGACCCCCCCAATACACTACTCCTTGGCAATGTTGGTCGTTGAGGTCCATTATGCCCTCGATACCCAAGAACCAAGCACAACAATGATATAATAACCATCCAAACGAGCTATAACTCGAGGACGCATGTTCTCAATGCTATCATCTTTCAGTGCCCAAACCACGTAGCATACTGGGGACCACATGTAGGACTAAATGACACCTACCTCGTGATCAACTCACACACACAACGTCTGGGAAGCGATCATAGTTCTTAACCGGCAAGTGAGAACAACACATACCCACGACTTTTCACCCCCAAAATATAATGCAAATCACATATCAACACAATGGACGACTATGACCCAGAGAATATCCACACACTGCTCATCGAGCCAGGGTGCTCACCCTCATCACACAACTTCGCACTGATTGCAAGGAGGGGGTATGCTTCACTTATATATATATATATATATATATATATATATATATATATATATATATATATATATATATATATATATATATATATATATATATATATCATCATATAAGATATACATACATCATCACATCATATAAAGATATACCACCATATAAGGTATACCTATCACATTGTTTACATATTCGTATTACGCTCTTATGCGTAGTTGAATCAATATCATTATTTAGTATATTTCTCTCTCTTGATATACTAATCTACAATTCTCACACATGTTCCCCACTTAATATACACTATACTATTTCTCACTTGAAGTTTTCGCATCACTTCATGATTATGAATTGTCTCTCAATTCTATTTATGTTAAGGATACTCTTTATCCTAATGCACCTCAATTAGCATTTCTCATTGTGTGAGACATCTCCCAAATTAATTATGATTAAGGATATTTCTATATCCGTATGCACATTTATTAGCATTTAATTATTTTCAATCCATAATAGGGTTCAATCAATCATATGAACCTTTAAAGTCATCCCATTTTGGATTGATTCTAAGATCCAATATCACTACACGCATTCTTACTTTTCATATGTTTCATAATTATTTCCAAATAGAAATCCTAATGGTAGTGGGCTTCCCCACTTAGTATAAATACGATATTCTCTAATCGGTAATCTCTCACATTAAATCAATATGACTCCAATCGTTTCTCATAAGGGGAAACTCCCTGAAATCTCCAAGACATACTCCTAATAATCCCTATAAAGATTCCCAATTGATAACCTCAAACGAAACGGAATGAAATTCTCTGTAGAAAAACATCCCCCGAAATGCCCTGTTTCCGAATCGATTGGAGCCAAATCCGAATCGATTCGGCCCTGCAAATCGATTCGGTCTCCAAGGTGAATGGATTCAGGTCATCAGACCTGGAATTCTGTCTCAGGCCGAATCGATTCGACTAGGGTCCGAATCGATTCGGTCACTCAGACCTGGGCACCTGTAAATTTCCGAATCGATTCAGTAAGGGGCCGAATCGATTCGGCTCCTCAGAACTCACGAAAATGGCTACTTTTTATTAACCCAAAAATCCCCAAAATTTATTTTAATCAACTTCTCTTCATTTCTCTTCAACCCAATCACATATATAGCATTAATATTCATCCAAAAACACATTTAAACTAATTTCTATCATCAAATCCATTATACACACAACAAATCTAATATTTTTCCCAAAATTTAGGTTTTATCAAACTGAACCTAAAACCCAAAGATTTAATCCACAAATCATGAAATAAATGGTACACAACAATTATTTAACAAGTTTAATCACTTGCCTCAAGTTCGTAGGGTCTGATTCGTCCTCGAGATCGCGTAATGGCTGGAAATCCCACTTTCTCTCTCTTTCTCTTCTTCTTTCTTCTTCTCTCTTTCTTTCTTTCTATTTCTCTTTCTCTCTAAGGAGAATTGATCTCCCGTAGGCTTAATAAGCCTTATCTCCCAACATACACAACTTTAAATGATAATACACACTTTAAATGACTCGATAACTTTAATCCGAGCTAAACGAGCTTAAATTATTTCGGAACCTAAATAGACCCCAAGTACAGTCATTTTGACTTTCTTGACCCTTTCGGAAACAACTACACCCTCAGAATTTTGATTCAAAACACTTTATAACAACTTTAAATTTTGACCTCAAATGCCAATTTAATAATTTTCCAAATAAAATGGTATTTATTTCTCCCAAAATAACTAAATTATCCTCTCTAAAGTCTCGGGTTGTTACATCACCCCAGGGCCAGCTCAATGTGTTGGCCTTTAGGCAAACATTTAAAATGTGTTGGTTGTTCTACACCTATTGTTGAAAACACTAGCATATACCATGCGCGTATAACATTTTATTAAAATAAGTAATAAATTATGTTACATTTTCATAAAGAAATTATATAATTATATGAAAATAAGCTATGTAGTCACATAGTATATGTGTAATAAAAAGTTACTGAAGAGTATTTCGCTCAATGTGTTTTAGTAAAGAAAACAGAAAACATAATCAACAATCAAATAAGAAAATCTCTTCACATTTCCAAACAACATTCAGCTCCCTTAGCCTTTGATCTCAATTCCTTTCCTCCTGTTAATTAATGTCATTTAATTATAAAAAATTTAGACGTTTTAGAAAGTAAGTTGATTTCATAATGCCTATTTGTTTATGTAGTATCCTTTATTGAAGTTTACCTTGTTGATTTAAGTCTCTTTGAGGTCCTTGTGGTGTTTCCTTCTTCAGGAATTTTCATATCTTAAGGTTGAGAATTCGATTCTTGTGCGATAGGCAAATCTGTCGATCCATCTCATTCTGTGCTTCGAGCATCCTCTTTTTCATCACATGAAATGGTAGTGTCCTGCATTACGTAATGGACGATAATTATTTAAGAGATAAAGCATTTGAATGTGGTAGTCCTAAATGAACTGCAATAGTCATTAGGCATAATGACAATGTAATGAATTTCCCTTTTTCAAAATCTGAAGTGAAGATTACCATACTTAAGCATGTTTATCACTATCCATCTGAACGTAAGCGATAGCATTAGAGAATAAAGTTTAACTTAATTGATGCAAAAATAAGTTATTAGTAAACTGTTTACATATTTGATAGAAAATCAGTAACTTTATCTGAGAATTGAGACTCCGTATAAACTTTTAATATTAATGTTGAGCATATGTGTAATTTCATAGAATGTTATTGACACACTACATTATAGCAGCATACATTGAGAGAGTGATGCATTTGTGTTAATAGTTTAACAGAACATGCATTTGTGTTAATAGTCCAAAAGAATATTTATAAGCATGAGTATATAACTATTACAGTTATAGTAAATCTACAGGTATTGTTAGTCCAACGGATCATTTAAAAAGATTAGTCTATAACTGTTAAGTTATAGTAAAACTACAGGTATTATCTTGTTATAAAATGTAATTAGGCAATATAATAACCAGGTGAAGAAAGAGAGAAAAATTTATGAGCGAAAGAACCTTTGAGCAATGACAAATCGGAATGTATAACAAAATGTGACTATTGAGTTTTATGTATCCTTTTATACAACTATTTCTTTTATATTTTCATGAATATTAATGACAGTAACTTAAATTTATTAAGTTAAAAATACTAAAAACTATCATATTTGAACCTTTTTAAGACGGAGTTTACTTCCACCGCATGCCACTTAGTGTGTGGAGTAAAAGCATTTGAGTATATTGCAGACTAGTTTCCAAGTCTGTAAATTTCATATGGCAGTATACAAAAAAAAGTTGATATGGCGGATCATTCACTTAATGTGGAGCATTAAAGTAATTAGTATGATATGGAAGCATTCAAAAATTTTTAATTCCCCCATATGGTATCGCAGTATACAAAATTAGTGAATCCCAATTATACGGTTATAGAAGCATCCACTTGCATTTGAAAAAACTATTTAAACAGGTAAATAAGATATCCTGGTTATATATTCGGTTTGTGAAAGTTAATCCTACAAATAAATGATATTGTAGTATAGAAAAGGAGCCGATCATCCAGATAGAGAATGTATTTCGACAATCGAATTCCATCTTTGAAGTGTTAATTATATCAACCAAAAATAGTGATTATTACTTGCATTTGGAAAAAAGTATGAAAGCAGTTATTAAAGTGTACATATCTTACCTAGAGTAACTAAAATGAACGAAATGACGCAAAGTAGAATAAAAATATTTGTGAATAGCGAGGCACGATTGTATTTATTTAAACGTTTGGAATGCGAAGAAAGTGGGGCTGGTATAAATTAGAAAGTAGACAAATTGGGAAGAATTGTATAGACATGGCTTTTCTATTGTATATATAGTTATAATATTAAATTAATTGGAGATTCTTGGTTTTTTTATTTCTCCACAAAATCGTCAATTACAATTCTTGTCACTGTGTAGTTCTTCCACCCAAGCATTATGTTTTGGAATGTCAATTTCAGTTAAAACTTGTGCTCAGTCCCGATAAATTTTGTACGGTCACTAGGTATGGTCCTTTGGTTGCCCTGCCATTCGAAATTTTGCTAATTATTAATTATTTTTTTTGTATTCACAATGTACGTTTCTCGAATTAAATTTTCATAATGAATAATATTATTATGTTATTATCTTATTTTAGAACGCATTTAATTGGAGTGAGGACCAGTGACTCTGTAACTTTGTCGAAGATGACGAATGAAGTTTACGCTGAATTGTCCTTCACACATATTTGTATCTTGTATATGTGTTAAATATGGAAATAACAGTTTTTAATAAGAAGAATCCATGTGGAATCCTAAGAGGAAAATATTATCCTTGTAAATGTTTCATACTATTATTTTTCCCATCTTCAATTGTAAGTTAGTTGTATGATGTTTTATGTACCTTGGCTTGGGGTATTTCATCTATATATTGCATGTTTGACTCCAATTCTTATTTCCATTGTATTGAAACTTTTTGTTCCACATATTGTAATTGTAGTACCAATCATGCTTAGTTCTAAAATCAGCTATCGTTGCCTTGTCGCACACCCATTTTGCATATCATAGTCATAAAGCAATTAACATGAACTTAGAAGTATCTTCTTGAGTGTATATTGTTCTTAATAGTAAATGGTAGGGTTCAACTCATCTCTTGATTTTTCTTGTAGTTCTAGCATATCTACGATGTTGATTAACTCGTACGATCTTAGCTCTCAATCCCCACTTGTGTTAGATTTTCTATGGTATAGTTGATAATATGTGCCTTTCCAGATATCCTAATGTTATATGTTTTAATAATTAATTTCAAACAATTACGATACTTGAATAAAGATTTCATGGTAGATTACATATCTTTCTTTAAACTCATTTCCTTCTTTGATGTCAAGATTTATGTAAACTTTGGTAGAGCTTATTGTGAAGTGTTAGTGATGTCCTATTAAACATATTATTTGTAATATTTTGTCACAAACTTCATGTATATAAATATTCATTTGCAAAAAAATTTGAGAATGATTATAATATTTAACTAAATTTTACCAATGAAGAGCCTGACACTAGACGATGTGACAATTACTATAACTGTAGATATGCAGTTATGACAATCTTCCTCTGCAATGTCATTAGCATTCTCTCCCCAGAGAGTGACACCTATTATTTCTCATTTGTCATTATTTGCTACTTATTAAGTTCCAAGTATAGATGTTCAAAAAAAAATTCAATTGGTTAAATATTTAATATAATGAGGTTTAATTATTACCGTGTATTATCGATCTCTAAGAACCTTTTCGCCACCATTATTTTTTTAAACATTTGATTACTGGCTAGTGATATACTAACAACTATTCTAATCACATCTGAGTACAATTATTTAATTATGAATTTAACAGCTGTAGTTATATAGTTTTTATATAATCTTTAAAATAGTAAGCTCCTGTAAATTTCGTGTCAATTTCCACCCAATATCTTAAGTCGTTGAAGTCCGTGAAATTGAGGTGATGCATCGGGATTAGGGCTTCTACGGGTGCTTATTTTACTAATGTTGATGGAAAGAGTTGCAATATGTATTTGTGAGGAACCGTTCTATAGTTTATTTTATTTTGGAGGACTCTAATATTGGAAATATTATAGATCTTCCCTTCTGCTACTTTTCTCTCGTATTTCTCAAGCATGTAGCTTTGAATGCATACGTGAATCACATCATCCCGTGTTTGAATAAAGGTTGAATTCATTATTTTTTGTTAATGATTATATAACATATTATGAATTTAGGAATAAGATGTATTTACATTCTCATCAAGCATCAACATGTTTAGGTAAATGGTCTCGTTGTTTCTCTTGAAGTTTTTTTTATTTCCATGTCTAGGGCAGACGAACTTTTATTGTCCAATCATCTCTCCCCTTGTGTATACCGCAAATTTAATGGTAGTTCTCCATGGCCATTACATAGCTACATTGTTTGTAAAGTTAATGTTATATATGCTTGCACTGTACAAACGAATTATAACGTATGATGTTACATTAAATAATATATATATATATATATATATATATATATATATATATATATATATATATATATATATATATATATATATATATATATATATATATATATATATGTTGTATGATACCAATATCGGTGCTTATTATGATTTACCATTTTTCAAATCGGATAGCACTTCTTCATATAATTTTTTTTTTGTGTAATTGTAACGTTTTTTGTTTTCATTGGTGATGAAAAATTTCAAACCAAAACTACTATTTACTCTTGAAACAACCACGTAAATTTTTCCCTGACTGAAAACTATTTTAGGAAGGTATATAAACACTTGGTCTAGCGTTTTTCCTTGACTCTTGTTAATGGTCATTGAGAATGAAATACGGATTGAAAACTGTCTTCGTTGAATAATGAGAGGCCATTTTGAATCAGAGAGGGACATTATTATTATTGGGATGAACACATTGCTTCCTATGTGGGATCCCGTAATGATTTCTGCTTCAATGAACATGGGAACCAGTTTTTTAATTATTAGGCGAGTTCCATTACAAAATCCATTGGACTGATTGATGTTTCTGAGGAGTTTTATTAGTTAACCCACCTTTAATTCTAGTTGATGGTTTGGCATGCTAGAGAATTTCAAAGTGTTTAGGAATTCTATTAGGAACATTAAATATTGGTCCTTAATGTTTCCTAAGATCTTAGATAAATAATCGAAACTAAGATATGTTTTTGGTTCCCCTGGTATTTACCAAAGAATGTAATCATTAACTTCATCAACAATTTGATTAGTTGGCGTTAATACGTCTCTTTATCTCAAGTAGAACGAATCTTGATAATTCTGGATGAAATTTGGATACCTACTAGAGATGATACTTCAAATGTGGTCTTTAATTTTTTCTATAAGGAATACTTTAGGAATTTTAATCCAATAGGGATCCTCACCTTCATTAAATGATTCCACAGGCAGTTTTTCATCACCAATAGTAAAACCCATTCGGTGAACGGTGCCGAGTCATTTATGTGAATGTTTTGTTTAAGGTTTAACGCACAGAATGCTTCCCAAAGGTTAGACTTATTTATTAAGGCTTTAATTATGTCTTCTCGCCTACCATCATGCACAACATGCAAATTATGTCTGAAGTATCCCCCAAGAAGCGCGGTTATACCTTAAAATGGTGTTTCAAAAGAATTTTCATAAACCGAACATAAAATATATCTAAGAGTTTTGTTTAGAGCTTAAAAATCATGGTGATGATCCATGGGTGCTTCGTTCCATATGTTTACACTTTCCATTTTTTATCAAATATGCCAGTTAGGTCTCCTGGTGAATATTACAAGTTGACTCATCATTAATTTCAAAAGGAATTAAAAATATTGAATGTGTTGTACGCCCTCTTGAATTAATAAAGATGCGATGCCCGATAAAGAAACTTCTAATACAATTTTACCTTCGGATCTTAAACGGGCAAGGATGGTCCTGTATAAGTAAGTTTTTTCAATTCCCCTAGAACCTTGAAGAAGGTAAATGCCTCATTTCATTTCGTAAGCAGAGTGCATCATAACATTATATACATTTAGTTGTTCAACGTTTATACCCCTGAATAGTTTGGTGTGTACATATTCCAAAGCTTTTCTGTCATACGACAACTCGTCCCTTAACATATGATACCCACGATCATGTATTAGTTATTATCCCGACAGTGGCATTGGTGGAAAATCACCTAATCCCTTACCATTTTTTTAAAAATCTTATCAATTTCATCTAAAGTGTAATTTCTTATATATTCTTCGCTCAAGATCAAATGTTTAAAGTTTAATAATTTCGGTTTTTTCTATAGTATATCCTTTGATAACAACTCCTAATGTGCTTCCTATAGTTTTTCAGGATCATTGACTTCACAAAACATTAAAATCACAACGAACAGTTCACGCGGTCGATGTCCAGTTGACCATTGAGAAATCTATGAAAGGGCGTCATGCCATTCTTTGTCATCTTTAAGTAGGACTCTGGCGTAACGTGCAGTTTTACAAGTTGGATATGCAATCCCTTCAAAATTCCTTACCTCTTTGTAACTCATTGATCCTCCAACCATGTTAAATAAAAATCCTACGTAAAATATTTCTCTAAATGCTGGATGTGTGTATACAATACGACCAGACCATGTATGTAACACCCCTCCTAATTAAATATCGGGTGGCCAACCCCATACCAAATTAAAACAGAATATACATTTGGCTCATTCTTAGCATCACTGCCGAAAACATTTACAACTCACCCAATATCCAATTAAGCTGGTGTTAAAAACTTTCCAAATTTTAATTTCAACAAATCCATTTTTAAATTTAAGAATAACACCACACATATTATTCTACAACACTTATAACTAAACAGATAACATAAAAGAATTTAAATGCAATTGGAATAAACATTCCCAAATAATATTAATCCATTACAGTAATCCCAACAATAACAAATGTATTAAAATCACATGAACACAATAGTATATGACTCTGATAGAAACTGATAACTGAAATCCTTTAGGCGACATGCCCTAACTATAAGAATACTGTGAATCAAATGAAGATAGTCGTCTAAGCAAAAACTCCATAGCTCCATAGCTCGTCAAAATCAACTAAGGTTGGCGTCCCTGCTGCTGGACACCTGATATAGAAGATACGATAGAAAAGAGAATATGCAAAGAAACGGGTCAGAGCCCGATTGTGAAAATGATTTTTAAAATAACAAGTGTTTAACAAGTGCAATAAAGCATTTATTATGTACATGTTAGCATCCAACTCTCACTTGCTATTCTCACCTCTCAACTAGAGTGCAAACTTAACGTTTTCCCTATTAACATCCTAGTTAATGGCTCCTCATTACTAATTTCCATAATATTATTTCATCCCAGATTATAACCCCGTATGTACCATACCATTGGTCGTATAATCATTCATTTACGTTATTCATTTATATGAATCTTTTGCCATTAACGTGAATTAAGCTCTTCAATAAATATTCATTAACTTATTTTCATTCTTTCTCAATTTACCGATTATCTACAATTATCACGCAATAGATAATTTAACCACAATATAACCATTCGTTCCTTTAATTCATTATATATATAATCATATATAATACGGCACCTCGATTCACAACTGTGGTGCAATGCATTACTCTGCTATCATGTTCCATCATCGTTGGTCGCCGAATAGGAGACAAAAGATTCGGTAAGAATTTCTCGAACCACAAACAACAACATACAAGTTGGAAGCGAACATAGTTCTCATACCCACGGGACACGCACATAACATAGTTCTCATACCCACGGGACACGCACAAACCTACGTTCCCACAGTCAGCGGACTTATCAACTCCCTGATAAGTCTTTCATAAACCTATGTTCTCGAGCGACAAATCAAAGATCCCACGGATTCATCAGGATATGACTGCCCACACGCGCAAACCTCCCGTCGATAGCAAGTAAGCTAGGTATGTCATACACATAATCATCAATCAATCAAATAGGCATTATCATAACTATAATATACTATCAACAAGGTACCCATATTACCCTTAGATGATTCCCATACGAGGCGTTATATCTCTTTAAATTCCACGTATTAAAATATCAAAACGTTACTTCGTAATTTAATTATCCCCGAGCCTCACTCAATATTCAAGGATCAAATAGCTTTTTCCTCAACATATATTCAGTAAGAGGTCACTAATACCCTACTGGTCCGTATCATTATCTCTCCCAAATTACTACGAGTTAAACTCTCCCTTTAATTAGGTTTAAGACGGATAGTTTTACATCTCTTATAAACACATCTTCTTTCACTTAGGATTAAACCATCTTCTAAACTTAAGGATACCCAGGTGTTATGTTCAATCACCCCTACTGGTCCTACATGTAATCCTCATGTATACCAATTAGAATCCAACAAATGAATCTAGCAACCGAATTCCTTTAATTTAATTATCATTATTCTAATCAATTAAATCCCAATCAAATTAATTCAAATCTTATCTAGGGCTTACTGATCTTATATAAGTCCCATAATATCCAATTAATAATCACCAAAGATATACCAAAGTTTTGGGATAAGAATCAACATTAAAAAGGAACAACTTTAAAAATCCTGGGGAGGTCGATCGATCGAAGGCAGGGGGTCGATCGATCGATCACTCAGGTAATAGCCTGGTTTTTCTGCATTTCTGCAACTACGGGTTTCACCATTTTTTATCATTCAAACCTTCATAATAACATTCCAAATGACTTATGATTCTTACTACACGATATACCAACATATACAAATGATTTCTAATGATCTAAACATCCTAGAATCATCAAGAGATTGGATTAAAAAGCATGTTTATCTTTTCTTTTTCCAGAAAATTATCAACCTAATATCCTCAAGAACACAACAATGATTTTTAGAATTTCTTCCATAGTTATATGATTATTTCGTGGATTATTATCAACCAACAACATGAGTTTAATTCCTATATCATTTCAGTTTCCAGAAATCCATTTAATAACTCCATTATGTCTTTCAAACATGAAAAAACATCTCTTTTAATATCTATTCTAACATGGATAATATATAAACTTAGATTGCCATTATCAAACACTTTCCTCTAATGAAGGTCTGATCCTTTGGTGTAGTATATCTCAGGTGGTTCTTCCTTCT
Organism: Sambucus nigra; assembly: GCA_949130495.1. Lineage (NCBI taxonomy): Eukaryota > Viridiplantae > Streptophyta > Magnoliopsida > Dipsacales > Adoxaceae > Sambucus > Sambucus nigra. Next base: position 253,513,884 of record OX422215.1, read on the forward strand.
CCGGTCAACCTCCGGTGGTGGTTGGTGGTGGTGACCCTTGGTCTTTGTTCTTATCCTTCCTAAGTAAGCTTTTCCCTTCCCAAGCAACCTTTCACTCTCTCTAGGAAGATGACTTCTCTATTTTGTGTAGAGGAGATGAATAACCCACGTACTCTTAATCTACCAATATTTATAATAGGACAAAATCCGAAATCACTATTCATCCCCTTGTAAAAATGACCAAAATGCCCTTTTGGGTTGCCTTTTCATTTCCAAATGACCCGAGACTCAAAATTAACATCCAAATAGACTTTTCTGACTATTTCGAACCTTTCGGACGCAACAACTTAGTCGAAATGACTATAAGGTCGATAGAAAATAAATTTCCTTCTTAATTTAATAAATTAGTCCCGACACGTCCCATACCGCGTCTGACTAAAAAATCCAAATCACCGAACAACAATTATCAATAATCATCACATTCATATATTACCTAAATATCTTTAAGTAATATTCAGAATCATAAAATTTTAATATCCTCAATTCGGATAAAAAGCCAATGAATTAATTAATAATAAAATCAAATTAATTTATTAATTTACAATATAACTCATTTTAAATGTCATTGAAAATTACGGGGTATTACAATGCACCTGACTCTATTCATTTCCATTACTTCTTTAATGGTTTCCAAGTCCACTTTTTTAGGAATTCAGCATATGTGAGCTTTCTGGCATCTTTATATTTGTTGTTTACAACCATCCATTATGTGAAAATGGTCTTCTCTATGTCAATTTTATCAATCACAGTGTCAAGATTATCTGAATTGTTAAAAGTCAACATTTTTTCTTTGGGTAGATGGATTGTAAGTCGTTAAACTCCAATACTCCTATATTGTATATCAAACTCATATATCCTCTAACACGCTTCACATGGAGATAGGTATCGACAATCGAGGAAGTTTTTAACCTCATCAGTTGTAGATGGCTGGTCTCTGCCATTTTTAGATGTTCTCACTTCACCATGGTCAAGTAAAATTCTTACTCTGTCAGATCTTTTATTGATATATTTAAACAAATATTATATTGACCTTGACTTATTGCACCATTCCACATTTAAATGAGCTTGATATTTGATAACCAAATCTATATTGTGCGGGACCACAAATATGTTGTCAAGCTTTAGGCCCATTTTCATAGCATGTCTTCTATCGTCGCGACGCTTGTAAACATGGAAACCATTATCATCAATTGTTGTTCACATGCAATACTTCTTTGGAAGTGTTTGGAGAAAATTTTATTTTTTCATACATGGTGACTTTGGCTTAGCATGTCTATATGGTCCATGGGTTATAAATTTAGCTACAACGGCATATCTAACGGGGTCGGATTTATAGTTGGGTATTTTAGAAGATATTATTATGTCCACATCTGCTAGTGTTAGTTGCTCATCATCCGCGTGTAAGAAATGAAGTATATGAGCATGTGGTAGACCTCTTTTCCGGAATTCAATTATGTAGATCACTGAAATGATTGATAAGAGTAGATTCATTATGAGTAATGAGTGTGGAAATTGATAATGAACAAAGTAGTAATTTAGATTATATATGTTACTATGAGTTATTATAACTAAAATTCAACATACCCACAAGTACAAGCCCAGAGTGTTTTTTCTTTATCAAGTCATTTAAGATCCATAAAGAGTTATTTTAAAAACTCTTGACATTATATCAGGCCTTTTAGTAGGGCACTAACCCATTGGGGCTAAATTTTTTATAATTTTTTACCATTTGGGATTCACATTGAATTACAAGAATAAGTCAAGGTTGCTAAACCATCTATATATCTCTATTGTGTCTTGAAAGTCTTGAGACATATATCTAGGACCTCCGATGAAGCTTGATGGCAGAACAACATGCTTCCCAACCGATGATGGCATATAATCTCCGTGTAGTACAACATCTTTTATTCATTTATACACTTTAACTAGTAATTTTGGTTGGTTAGAATGGACCCAACATAATCTTTCCTCTTTTATGCATGTGTATGCATCAACAACGTATTTTTGGAAGAATTGCCGCCTAAGAACAGAGTTTTGCCTTCGGACAACCGTTGTTGTATGTATAAAACTCTCTCATAGTCACACATTCTCATTTGGTTGCATTGTTTCTAAGGATAATACGGTATTTTATACCCAACTAGAATCCATATTCACTATATGGGAAAAGAAGAGGGTATTGCATTCCCATAAATGAGGGATGTATTTCACTAATTCGTTGCAATCCATTTAGCATATGATCAATAATGACATATCTGCTCATATTTTATTCGATAAAATCTCCAATAATTAATTCTGTAATTTCTAATGTGCTCAGTAGATTATAAACTGATGGGTCAGTTGTTCATTGTCGAAGAATTCTTATTCGTACTGTTTGGGCATCTGATTTGTTAAAATGATCTCGGACCATTCTGAAGGCTTTAATAAGTTCATTATAATTATCAATCATCAACTACAAATCAAACAAAAAGGTAGAATAAATCCTATATGACCTTTTATCACTGCTTAACGACATTATTCAGTTGCATACACCATTTTTGGTGTCATAGATGTAAAGTTGTGCCAACTTTGGAGGTTTTCCCGTAGCAGGCTTTAGTGAACCGATCTTGTGATCATTTTTCCATATATATGGTAAAAGTATGGAGCACCACCATTGTTTATACAATTGTCTACGATTGCACCGATAGATGTGAAAGAAAAAATTGAATTTTATGCTCTAATGTTATCATTAAATTTGGAAACCCTAACTCTATTATTTGATTTCAAAAGATTATTCAAAAGCTCAGGAGGTTAGCATAATAGGGGGAGACTAATCCGACCATTTCGGCAGCATATACTAAATTACTCTAGTCTTTTTACTCTTTACATTCCTCTCTTCGTACCAAAGAATAACATCACAATTTGTCCAAGTGTTTGTAGGTGAACCAAATTCCAGTGGCTGGCAATACTTTCCTATATATTCATAAAGATTTTAATAGTCTATATGTAGTTATTTCTTGTAAGAATGCATATGTTTGAAAAAGATTGAGCTTATAAGAAATGATCAAAGTTGCTTACTTTTGATTGAAAAATTCTTGGGAACACATTATTTTCCCTTTAAATCATTGAGAGAACGTTGGACGCTTCCTACAGTGTAGACAAAGTAGATGTTCAACGAATTTTTACTACTTAAAATGTTAAGTCGCTATTGGATACTTCCTACTGTATAACTACAATATCTAGTAGTCGTGCATATCTCTTTCAAAGTATGATGACAATCTTGAATGCTAGTCAATGTATAGACAGAATAGTTCATAGTAGTTCCATCTTTCTTAGATATAACGTGGATATCCTTAGTATAAATAATAGTACCATCTTCTTGAACCACGAAACGTAAATAGACTTCATACTTGTCTGTTCCATTTCAAATATGTATCCATATACAATAAGGAAGAAGACAAAATTTAAAGCTATAGTTTCTTGAATAATGTAAGATGTAATTATTTTCATTATTTTTTCCCTGATGTTAAATATAATTTATTGCCTTGATATTATCTGAGCATAAAGTATGTTTTGTCAAATACATCATATTCTTAAGTCTAAAGCAATGTGAATAGAAAAAACTCAAACGTTAATATCTGGAATTCCATTAGATAAGTATAAGCGAAATCCATAAAACTATTGACCATTGATTATTTGCAAATTTGCTCAATATATTTTCAAAATATATGTGAAGACCACACTTTGTATAAATTATAAAAAATAGAGAAAGTTTTAGTTCATTCGATTAAAAACATAGTCAATAGATGCATTGTTCGGATTTCCTTCATAGCTTCCATCAATTACGATAATCAGAAATGACGAACGAATTTCATCCTTAAGACTCTCACTGGAGTTCATAGGGACGATTTTTCCTTTGTTATTGAATGTATTTACTACATAGACATTCTTAATGCATTTGTATAAATCATTTAGCTTCTCATATCTAGGCTTTTTCATTTTAGTCTTGAAGTACTCTACGAAATCTTCAAATTATCAATCACGTAGACTCTTTGTGAAATGTAATGATCGAGGTGTCATATCATCCACATTTATCACTTCCTTACAAGCTTAAATTTTATTAGCCTTCAAAAGAATATGACACTCGTTCATAGTCATTTTCCAATCTTCTTTACGTAAAACTTCTAACGACAAATGTGATGTGGAAAATGAAGAATTATTAAAAGAATATGGATTTTTATGTAAGGATAAAAGGTCAGATGAAAAGAAAATCAATCAATATATATTGCTTAATTAACTTTAGAAAATTTCAAGTAATCAAGTCACGGGTTATGATAAGTTAGACTATGAAAAGGAAAGTAATTGGAGTGTTAGATACGTAAATTACATAATTTTGTTGTGCATTTTAAATAACGATCATATGTAAGGGATACGGTTAAAAACCTCAAAAACTACATCCTTTTGTTGTGTATTTTAAATAACTGCCATATGTAAGTGATACAGTTATAAACCTAAAAAACTATATCCTTTTGTTTTTCATTTTAAATAACCGGCGTAGAAATGAAAAGTACTCCAGACTTTTCACATTTAAATTCCATTAATTAAAGATCATTTATGGTATAAAAGTAAAGATTGGAAAAGAAATTTATTTAAAATGAAGGAGACTCATCAAATATAACAGGAATGATGAAGGCAAACGAATAAAAATATTTTGGGAGAATTTTTTGAGTAACTGATCGTACACTTATTGTTGTGAAGAAGGGAAAATAGGGAAAATGTTTTCAATAAAAAATATATAAGTGACAACAACAGTCTTTATTTCTATAGATAACAAATGTATCCAATGGCCATTGTGGGGACATTGACTTTTGTACAGTCAAAACATACTAACAATGTGTAATATCACCTTTTATCTCTAATTTATTCGATACTTACAAAACTATACTGCTCAACTCAATTTTGCCATAAATTTTTATTTAACTAATATTATCTTTCACTACTTTATTTATGTTTAGTTAGTCTGTTAGGGTTTTTTATACTAGTCTTGTGCCACCCAAATAACAATTTTTAGCATTTAGATATGATGTTCAAATATGATATAATTCCTTAAAACTATGGCGTAGACGATATGGAGGTGCCTTTATAAATAGCATATTAGACAACGGGGGATAGTAGGGAATTAGTTTCATTCATATATCATTTCTTCTAGACATTACATTTTTGGTAAGTTGTTATTATTCGCAAATTTCTATTAAACTTCAATGGAAAACGTAATGTAAAGAGTTCATCATAAAAATTCGCAAAATGTTTAGTTTCATGTGCCTTTTCTGGTTTGCAGACCGAAGCTTATAGATAGAAACTGGATTAAAATGACTTTAATGCCTGTATATGGGAAATAAATGATGTATGAAGATAAAGGATATAAAATCGGAGCAGTTACTGCTATAAAAGGTTAGAGAGTTTTTAACTTGAGTAGCTACTGTTATAACAGTAATGAAGGAAGGATACTATTAAAATTTTAATCTTTTGGAAGCATACTATTAAAATTTGAATCTTGAACAGGTATATTATACTGTTATCACATTCTTAAACTGGTACATATGCTTAAGAATGCGATATTTTAGAATTGATTAGTACATATGCGTAAGAATCTCGTCAATTTCATAATATAAGTACATATGCTTAAGCATATATTATCACATTCTTTAACAGGTAAATCTACTTATAAATTCAATATAATATGCACTTATATCAATTCTTAAACATTTATTGAAGTGTTGAGTATTATAGATGATTAAGAATCTTATCAATTTAATAACTTTCATCACATTCTTAAATAGGAATTCAATCTTGAGAAGTGGGTGTTATAAAAGTTTTGAAATTCTTTAGGATGCATACTATTTGAATTTTAATCTTCAAAAGGTAGTTACTACTGACCAAGTTCAATATGAAAGTTAATAATAATAGAAACCTAAAAACATGTAATTAATATTTAATAATAGAAGTACTCAACCTAGTTTTTGTTATAACAGTTGTGGGGACGTAATTAAAAGCCTAATCAGTTGGCCTACCAGCCCACTACGTAAGACAGACTACCCGGCCCAGACATTTAGATTATTATTTGGAGGTGTATTAAACATATGATTAAATGCATGGAGATAAGCACGAATCAGTTACCAATAATCTCGATGAGATATTCATGGACACTTACGTGCTATCTATCAAGTTGGTTGAGTTACTTATGGAATTCAATCACTTATTTCATACTTCTATAAATTGTAAACCCTGATTTGGGGAAAAGGGATGTAATCAAGAACATCGAGAGACACTATAATAAAATAGTAACCTCTCCGTCGACGTAGGCATGTTGTCAATCCACGTATATCTGTTGTTTTGCGTGTGATCTTGCATTTTGCTATTTGTGATTGTTTTCGTTGATTTGTTTATTATGATATTTCTTGTACTCAAAATTGTTGTCGTCTGTTAGAAACAATTTTTCCTACGAAAACCTTAACAAATCGAAAGCCTCGTGATGTCTCACCATAGCAGAAATATTCCTCTTGTTGGCAGTGTGCAAGAATACCCAATTCCACCTAGGGTCAAGTCGGAGATTCTCCAGCATAAAAACCCCAGGTTTCACCCGAAAAGGAAACCTTTCGAAGAAAGCCAGGAACCACTTAGATCTCCCCAAATCTCCAACTTGGTCGATGTTCATAAAGCTGGGATTCGAGAACAATAGAAGGCAACTCGCCTCTAATGGAAGAGAATACTCCCATCCACAGGCAACTTGAAAGAATGGAGCGAAATATCCATATGGACACAAGAAAATGTCCCGATAGGACTCCTAGTCCTCAAGTGAGTAATACTCATAGCCGAACTGAATGTGGCAGATCATAGCATGCCCAACTAGAGAGACGCCACATTAGGATTTTGGTCCATAGAGATGGACCAACATCTAGCCCATCATGCACCCAAGTCCACTAGAGAGATATCTAGGAGGGATATCAATACCCAGATGAAATCCCCTTTCTCAAGGGAAATCAAAAAAGAGGTGCCCTCGAAGAAGTTTTTCGTTCCCAAGTTCAAGATTTACAATGGAAAGATAGATCCCATAGCCACGTTAGGCAATATAGACAAGAAATGACCTTATGGAGCCATAATGATGCACTAATGTGTTAGATTTTCCCTTGTAGCGTACATGATGTAGAACATAAGTGGTTTGAGAATCTGGCTGTAGGTCGATCAAAAACTTCAAGGCTCTAGCTGAGGCCTTTACTGCTTACTTCATAACCAGTAACTCCCATTTTAAGCGGATGGATGCACTATTTATGATGAATAAAAAGACACAAGAGAGACTTTACGATTATGCTAAAAGGTATTTAGAAGTATTAAATGAGGTCAAGGACTACTCGAAGAAAGTTTCCATAGCATCCTTCAAAATTGGTCTTTCGACCAGCTCTTTATTATACCAGCCCCTAACTAAGAAAGAAGCCAACACTATGGATGACTTCATGGCTCACATTGAGAAATATGTCAAGGTGGAAGATGTGGCTCACTCTAATGAAGGGGATAATGCTTGAGAAAAAGTAAACAAAGGAGCATAGAAGTGTGATACTCCAAAGAAGGGGAACAAGACCGAGGGCAAGAATGGCTCTAAAAATGGGAACAATGCTGATCCGTTTAAGGCTTTCCGGGTTATTAACACAATTTTCATGGAAACCAATTACAAGATCATGTGCAAGATCAAAGATCAACCATTCATTAAGTGGCTCAAAAAAATGGGTAGAAACCCAATAAAAAGAAATAATGCACTGAGATGCACATTCCATAAGGGGGGCGACCACGGGACTGAATATTGCAAGGCTCTGATGTCAAATTTAAAGGAGCTGGCCCAAGTTGGGCTCCTCAATGAGTACATAAAAAGAAAATAGAGAAGGTCATATCCAATGGTTGCCAGAAGCCGGACAATGTCCTGACAATGATATAGGATATGAGTTTACAGTAATCCATGGGGCATCAGACCTTAAGAAAATCTAAGGAAATGTCAAAGAAATGGAGATGAAGAAGGTTACCGCCGTTATGGAGGCTTTTCAGATTGACCCCGCCAAAACCTAGGCTGGTAAACGTCGATGACTCAAGGACGTCGACTATACTAAGCATATTATTTTCACCGATGAAGATTTTATCTGAGTGAGAACTCTACATCACGACGCGCTAGTAATCAGCCTCAGAATTTCTAATTGGGATGTTGATAAGATGATCATCGATCAGGGGAGTTCGTTAGAGTTGATGTACTTAGAATTATTCCAAAATCTTGAGCTAAACATCATTTACCTCAAGGAACCCACAGTTACATTAGTAGGCTTAGTAGGGAGGATCACAAATCCATTGGAAAAATAGTCCTGCTAGTCATAGTGGGAAACATCTCAAAGCTAATAGAGTTTTTAGTGGTGGACATAGATTCCTCATATTACGCCATCTTAGGCAAAGGGTGGCTTCCTGCCATGAGGTCCATACCATCCACCTATCACCAAAAGTTGAAGTGTATCACTGATTGGGGTGTGGTTAAAATTCATGGCGACCAGACCACTGCTAGGAAGTGCTTTATCGTGGCCATTCACCCAAAGAAGGAAAAGAAGAAGGAGATACAGGATAATTAGGAGGAAGCCCAGGAGAGGGTTATACCCTCTAAATAACAACTATGATATGTCCTATCGAGAGTGGAGGAGACCAGGGTCCACTCTACTGACAGGTTCATCAAAAGCCTGAAAGAAGTTAAGCCCGATGACAACTTATCGGAGAGGAAATTGATCAGATCCACACTCGCCGATCAAGAGAAGAAATAACTGACTACCTTTCTCACAAGAAATCTAGATGTTTTCGCTTGGGAACCATATTATTTTCCAAGGAATGACCCCAACGTAGCCTGTAATCGCCTACACGTCGATCCAACTTTCAAGTTGATCACTCAAAAGGCTCGCTGAACAACCCTCGAGAAGGCTGAAGCAGTGGATAATTAAGTAGGGAAGCTACTGAACACAAGATCCATTAGGGAAGTTCAGTTTCCCAAATTATTTTCCAACCTAGTGGTGGTGCGCAAGACCAACGGTAGTTGTAGTGTTTGTATTGATTTCACAGATATCAATATAGCATGCCCTAAAGACAACTTCACGCTTCCCAAATTAGATCAGTTTGTCGACGCTATGGCAATGCACGAAAGAATGAGTTTTGAGAAACCGAATAGGTTCGGTGTGTGATAATTGATTTAAATAAAATTCGCAAGTTTCCAAGAACCGTTATTTAATTAGCGTCTACTTTTAAACCAAATAAAATCAACTCTTAAACATGCATCTAAATCAACCCATCAAATATAAAGCATGCGACACAAAGTTAAGGAAAAATCCCCGAAGGGAAAAACCTTTTATTTCTAGAACTTTAAAGAATTTACAAGACCATTGACTTACATACAACCTGATAATCGCCCACAAGTGTAACGCACGGTGTCTTCGGTAAACCTTCAAAGCAACGGCTAGAAACAGTGTGACACAGAAATACCTGCAGGTGTCGGTTCCTATGACGGCGGCTGGAAGTTTCCCTTTCCAGGAGGGTTGCAATGAAGAAGAGAACGTCTTCTCCACAAGGGTTGAACAATAGCAAAGCTTGTGTTCTAGGGTTCCAAAAGATTCACAAAAGTAATTGGGATTTTTGGTGTGAATCAAAAAAATGTTTGGCACATCAAAAAATGAAGTCTTGTTGTGTTTTATCTCTTAAAAACGTTTTCTCAAAGACTTGAAAAAATACACCATCGGAATAGTAATATATATAGGAAATATAAGATGGTGGGTAAAAAACACACGGAACTGCTCGAGTATATCCCAGGCGGACCAGTCCGGCTTGGGGGCGGATCGGTCCGGATGACCGGATCGGTTCTTTTAAAATATGGATACATCGGTTCGCAATCGGTCCGGGGTATACTGGATCTGTAGCAAGCGGATCGGTCCGGTGGCGGATCGGTCCGGTATAGATGCGGACCGGTCCGGCTTCCCAGAAAAAAAAACTTTTAAAACATTTTATAAAAATTTCCCAATACTAAATATGAACTTTAAGGAACGTAAAAACAAAATTTTACCAAGTTCATTCTCGCAGAGGCTATGATGTTGAAGACACTTTGATATTCGGATCCATTGATGTAGGTGCGATCTTGAGTTTCTTCAACGGTGTAACGGCGTACGACATATAAATTGATAATGGAAAAAAATGTCCTTACAAATCTCCCCCTATGTCTATGCCGATACATACATAAAAAAATATCCGAATTATCAACTTTATGACCTATACAAATCTACCCTCCCATGAACCCTAAAGATGGAAAGATACAAAGGTATAAATCTTCATCCTTTGTTCTTCAATCTTCAACAATCATCAAATCTCAAAGCTTTTCTCATCAGGGTGTGCAACATATTGATCTTTAATCTTTATACCTACACACATGAGACAAAGCAAATACCACGTGACATATCGAGTTTGAAATGAGATAAACATGGATACCAATATATGATAAGAAAACTCCCCAAAATTCAAACTCCCCCATAATATGATAATTCTTTCTCCCCCTTTTTATGATGTCCCCAAATAGACAAATGAGAATCACAATCGGGGTGTCACGGTACAAAACAGGGCATCAAACAATATGGCAAACGTGCGCTTGCAAGGAGATGCTAAAAAAAATGCACAGCCTATTTTTTATTTTTCAAATTTTTTATACAAAGATAGGATACCAATATGAACAAATATGATACAAAAATCACACCATGGAATTAGACTCAAACAACCAAGTCATGGAAATGGAATGAATGGGTGTGAACACATTCGATAGGTAAATCAACTCAATCAATCATATGTGCATGATGCATATGTGTACCCCTAACGAATGAACATCAAAAGTATCCTTAGGTGTAAAGATTGTTGAATTTAGATGACATCGTCTTATGCAAATCAACAAATCAAAGTCAAAATGATTTCCACACCAATAACGTCCAAAACTATGTAGCGCATTTTTCAAGCATTTCAAGGACGTGAAAACCCGTTTTAAATCTCCAACCAAACTCCCTCATATATATTTTCTTTTAGAGGTAATCTAAATTCTCAAACTTTGGAGAATTGGTGCAAAAACCTAAATGGCCCATATTTGGCATGAATATCTTTTTATTGCCTTTCAATTTTTTCGGTCTCTTTTAAACCTCTTTGGACCTCGGATAATAAAATTCCTCAATTTTTTAGGTCCAATTTAACGGTGGCTTAGTATTCGCAAAGGCAAAATGAACCTTTCGCAGCCCTTCCCCATTTTTAAACAAAGCACACAAACTCACAAAACGGTTTTTATATGCACAATTTCCTTATAAAAATTTATCGTGCTTGGTTCGTTCTAAGGACAGGATTGAAGTGAAAACACCCAACCAACATGTGATAAGACAAGCACAATAATCAAACAAATCCGTGCAAGTGTGCATTAAAGGAAACATGAGTCAAACATGTAGGAAGTAACACTTAATTACATCTTAATGACTCCAAACATTATAAAGCACATGGATGAATTGACCTATTGTCTCAAAACACTATCAAATAGTCACATGAAAATAATGGAATGATGTATTGACTTGGTCATCCAAAGTGTTCATCCATAAACGGTACAACAAAAAAAATACAAAAATCTTTTTGGATTTTTTCAAAAATTTTGTCAAAACAAAATATTTTTGTATTTTTCAAAATTTTTCAAAAAAAATATATACAAAATGATACATACTAGCAATAGGCAAACAATGTCATCATGAAAATCACCCTATGCTAGTAAACAAGTCAAACCTCAATCATTAGGTGCAGAGGGGTTTTCCAAAGGTGGTGACAGCTTATGAAAAACCTCCATCAATTCTTGTGAAGTTTTGACTAAAAACTTAACTTGCTCACCTAAATGTGCAAACTCTCTCATGTAGTCTTCGAGAGCATGTAAAGTATCATGTGTGGGTGCATGTGTGCCAGAAACACGTGTAGAAGCAAAACGTGACACATACCCCAACTTAAAGCAAAATTCCCTAAGGTGTCCTCTCCTCTTGCAATGTGAGCAAACATAAATAGGCCTAGGAACACCTCTCTCAAAAACACTAGGACGCACTTTCCTAATAGGAATGGGACGCCTAGGTGGGTTAGGGTGAGACATATGTGAAATTGTCACTAAAGTGGGAACCGGCTCGGGTGTTAATTGGGAAGAAGAAGCACCGTCATGACTTATTCCAAACTTCTCACCTTTACCCTTAAGAACCACCTTTTCAACCTTCTTAGGTGCGTTCTCAAACTTGACTTTGACCATGCTGGCACGTTCGAGATCACTCTCGAGTTGGGATACACGTGTCTTCAGACTAGACAACGTGCTGGTCAAATCACACTTCTCCTTTCTCAAAACCTCCTTCTCTTTTTCCAAATCTAAAACCCGAAAACCTAAATCCCTATTATACTTCTTTGTTTTCAAGGTCACGGTGTACAAATCTCTAAAACCTTTTTGGAGCTCACTTTCATCTCCACTTTCACTCTCACTTTCTCCCTCACTTGAAGCGCTCAAACCATCACTATCACATTCGTGTGCACTATTGTGGGACAAGGTGGGTGTGCTCACACGACTAGAAAAAGCTACAAACTTCTCACCACTAGTCTCATCACCCTCACCTTCACTACTATCACTAAGTGTGGCGGGCATAGCAGTCTCTTTTCCCTTTCTCCTTATCCTAGTATGACACTCTCTAGCTATGTTCCCTTTCCCTTCACACTCAAAGCACCTGATCTCATCCTCCTTGTCACTATCTTTGGCCTCCTCTTTCTTTTTATTTTTCTCAAAAAAATTCTTTTTATTGGAAGAATTATTTTTGTTCATGTTGAGAAATTTTTTAAAATTTTTCGCAAACAAGGCCATATCATTAAAATCAAAATCTCCCTCAGAATCGGACTCACAAACTTTTTCTTTCTTTTTCTTAAAATGAGTCTTTAAAGCAATGCCATTATCCTTTGCCTTAATGGTTTTGGGAAACATATCAATCTCATAGGTTTGAAGACCTCCTACAAGTTCTTCCAACTTAAGTGATTTCAAATTTCCCAAAGAATTCAAAACAGTGGCTTTAGGAATAAAGCGTTTGGGGAGAGATCTCAAAATCTTTTTAACGACACGCGTGTTATCAATCACCTCACCCAAATTAAAACATGTGTTAACAATGTCCGACAAACGTGCATAAAAATCATAAGAGCATTCGAACTCAAACATGGTGATAGTCTCAAATTGGGTGGCCAAATTTTGTAATTTTGACTCTTTAACCGCGTTCGTACCCTCATGTGTCAATTTCAAAACATCCCAAGCCTCTTTAGACGCGGTGCACGTCATAATTCGGCGAAACTCATCAGGAGAGACAGTTCCATAAATAGCACTCAGACCACGGGAATTAAAATTGGACAATTTATAATCATCTTCAGTCCAGGCTGACACGGGTTTTAAAGAGGTGATGTTATTAACAGTGACCGTGGGAGGAGTCCAACCATTTTCGCAAAGCAACCAAACACGCTCGTCAATAGATTTTAAAATTGATTTCATACGAGCTTTCCAGTAGGCATAATTAGACCCGTCAAAAATAGGCCTCTGATTATATAAGTGCTCCATAAGAAAAAAAAAATGCGAATTTTCACAAAACTGATTTTTCAAAAAAAATCAATATCACTTGATTTTGCGGAAAATAGGAATACACGATAAATTAGCGCAACCTTCTCTGATACCAATTTGAGAAACCGAATAGGTTTGGTGTGTGATAATTGATTTAAATAAAATTCGCAACTTTCCAAGAACCCTTATTTAATTAGCTTCTACTTTTAAACCAAATAAAATCAACCCTTAAACATGCACCTAAATCAACCCATCAAATATAAAGCATGCAACACAAAGTTAAGGAAAAATCCCCGAAGAGAAAAACCTTTTATTTCTAGAACTTTAAAGAATTTACAAGACCATTGACTTACATACAACCTGATAATCGCCCACAAGTGTAACGCACGGTGTCTTCGGTAAACCTTCAAAGCAATGGCTAGAAACAGTGTGACACAGAAATACCCGTAGGTGTCGGTTCCTATGACGGCGGCTGGAAGTTTCCCTTTCCAGGAGGGCCGCAATGAAGAAGAGAACGGCTTCTCCACAAGGGTTGAACAATAGCAAAGCTTGTGTTCTAGGGTTCCAAAAGATTCACAAAAGTAATTGGGATTTTTGGTGTGAATCAAAAAAATGTTTGGCACATCAAAAAACGAAGTCTTGTTGTGTTTTATCTCTTAAAAACATTTTCTCAAAGACTTGAAAAAATACACCATCGAAATAGTAATATATATAGGAAAAATAAGATGGTGGGTAAAAAACACACGAAACTGCTCGAGTATATCCCAGGCGGACCGGTCCGGCTTGGGGGTGGATCGGTCCGGATGACCGGATCGGTTCTTTTAAAATATGGCTCCATCGGTTCGCAATCGGTCTGGGGTATACTGGATCTGCAGCAAGCGGATCGGTCTGGTTGAGGGGCGGACCGGTCCGGTGGAGGATCGGTCCGGTATAGATGCGGACCGGTCCGGCTTCCCAGAAAAAAAAAACTTTTAAAAGCCTCATTTTGCTTTAAAAAACTTACTTCTTATTTTTATAAAAAACATTTTATAAAAATTTCCCAATACTAAATATGAACTTTAAGGAACGTAAAAATAAAATTTTACCAAGTTCATTCTCGCAGAGGCTATGATGTTGAAGACACTTTGATATTCGGATCCGTTGATGTAGGTGCGATCTTGAGTTTCTTCAACGGTGTAACGGCGTACGACATATAAATTGATAATGGACAAAAATGTCCTTACAAGTTTCCTGGATGCCTACTTTGGCTACCATCAAATTCCTTTATTCAGACTCGATCAGGATAAAACGTCATTTATAACCCCCATTGGGTTATATTACTACAAGGTTATTCCGTTCGATTTAAAGAATGCATGGGTGAATTACTAGAGACTAGTTACCATGATATTCAAGAGATAACTTGGAGACATGATGAAGGTCTACATCGATGATAGGCTTGTCAAAAGCAAGAATAAGGGCGACCACCTCACGGACTGAGCCCGAACATTTGAGATCCTTATGAAGTACTTGATGAATCTTAATGAAAGTAATTATTCATTCGGTGCCCAGTTAGGAAAGTTCTTGGTCTATCTAGTTAGTAAAAGAGGAATTAAGGTTAATCTAGATCAGATCGACGCTATCATAAGAGTCCTGCCTCCTCAAACGTTATGAGATATTCAAAACTAATTGGTATGCTCACGGTGATCAATTGCTTCATCTCCAAGTCTTATGAATTCTTCTAACTATTCTTTCAGCTCCTGAAGAAGGACAAAGGCCTCATATGGAATGATGACTGAGCAAACCACGCCTGATGATAATTCTAAATGATGGAGACCAATTGTACCTCTGCCTTGCAGTATCCAACCACGTTGTAAGCTCTGCTATGGTGTGTGAAAAGGAGGGAGTCCATCACTCGATTTATTATGATATCAAGACATTTATGGATACAGAGTAGTGGTACCTCCCTCTGGAGAAAGTTGCCTATGCACTGGTGGTCACCTCGAGGAAGCTAAAGCATTACTTGGAAGCCCACTCAATAATTATAATCACTTCATATCCCTTTAAAACTATTCTTCGAAAATCCAAACTCTCCGGAAGACTTTCAATGTGGTCGGTAGAACTTGGGAGATTCAATATCCACTTTCAACTAAGAACAAAGATTAATGGAAAAGTCTTAGCAAAATTCATTGCTAAATTCACAAGATACCAACCAATCAACCAAATTGAAGTGAAGTAGTCAAAAAATGAGGAAGCACGGTCTAAGGAATGGACCCTATGTGTTGATGGAGCCTCCAATTCTATGGGGAAGGAGTATGTATCATCCTTATCACTCCAGAAGATGCAGTTATCGAGCAAAGAATCAGATTGGCATTTGAGGGGTCCAACAACAAAGCTAATTATGAAGCACTGATTGCTGGTTTGCGAAAGGACTAGTTGCTAGGAGCAAAGAGCCTTCAAGTGTTCGAAGACTCCAAACTGGTCTCTGAGCAAGTAGGTGGTAACTTTAACAGTAGGAATGATAGAATGTCGGCTTATCTCGCTGTGGGTATAGGACTTATGGTCGAATTTGAAAAAGTGGACATTCAAAAAATCCTCTGATGGTAGAACAGTCACGTTAATGCTTTAACAAACCTGAGCTCAGTAATTGACTCTGACTAAAGAAGAACCATTCAAATAGAGTTCCTCGCACAACCAAGTATTGATCAAATAATCATAGTAGAGCAAGTCCTCCTCGTATAGGATGATCCTAGTTAGATGGATCGCATCATCACTTATCTACAAAGCGACATACTACCCAATAATAGAAGGTCAAACCACCAGGTAAGGGTCAAGGATGCCCATTTCTACCTCTCCCTAGAAGAAAAACATTACAAGAAGTCGTTCACTAGCCCTTATCTCTAGTGTGTTCACCCACACGACATCGATCAAGTACTTAGAAAACTTCATGAGGGCATTTGTGGAGTCACACAAGAGGGAGATCGTTGGCCTTCCGAGAAATTAAGAAGGGTTATCGGTGGCCTTATATGCAAAAGGACACAGACACTTACGTTCACAAGTGTGAAAAATGTCATAAGCACTCTCCTATGATCCACCAGCGTAATAGTGACTTGAAATCACTAATAATCCAGTAGTAATTATTACAATGGGAACTAGACATAGTGGGACCACTACCTACCGCATCTGAAAATAGAAAGTATTTGTTGGTTAGCATATATTACTTCACCAAATGGGTAGAGGAAGAACCATTGGCAAATATTCGCAACTCAGATATGACCAGGTTCATATGGAGAAACATCATAACACGTTTTGGGGTACCACGAACTATCATTATTGACAACAACACGCAATTTTAAAGTATTTATTTTCAAAGTTTGTGTGATGAGAATGGAATCCAAAACCACTTCAGTTATATGGTTATCCCCAAAGTAATTGACAGACATAGGCTTCTAATAAAAACATGTTCAATGGACTCAAAAAGAGGTTAAAAAGAGGTAAGGGTGCCTGGGTGGATGAGCTCCCATATGTTTTGTGAGCTTACAGTACCATTCTTAGGAGATCAACTAAAGAAAAACCCTTTGCACTTGCTTATGGAATGTAATAAATTATCCCACTCGAAGAAGGTCTCCCAACCATGAGAACTACCCTGGTCGACAAAGGCCTTAATGATGATGCCTTCCACACTGATCGTGACTTGGAAGACGAGTGGAGAGAGCTATCCATGATCAAGTTGGCTTTCTGCCAATAGGGATCGTCTAGGCAGTACAATAAGAAAGTCAATCCAAGAATGTTTCTGGTAGGATATTATGTCCTAAGAAAAGTCCTTGATAGTGCTATAAAACCATCATATGGAAAATTAAGACCAAACTAGGAAGGTCCCTACAAAGTATTTAGGGACGACCTTCAAGGAGCGTATCACTTGGAAACACTGGAGGGCAGGGAGATACCAAGAGCCTGGAACGTAGACAATCTCAAGAAGTTCTACTTTTAGTCTTCTTTATCTTTTGCTAAGAACATTTAGTGTAAGAAAATTTTCATTTTCAAACTTATGTTGCTCATCAGAAAGTATTCAATGAATAAAGGCCAGTTGTCCCTCACACTTTGATATTATGCATTTGATGCTTAATTTTTTTAGATCGCATCTTTCTAATACACATCTTTTTGAAATTATAACTCCTTCGTGCATAGCTGAACTCCTGGATTTACAACAAGTTGTTCAACTTGTTTCACCCGGGGAATCTCACGTGCCGAGTAGGGTTTACAGTAGCTATAATAAGTTAATAGAAGTGTTTCGATTACTAAAACCCTCAGGTCTTTGTTACAAATACGAGAGACCTCATGAGTTACCCCGATAACAACGAGAGCCCTACAGGGGATACTTAGGCAAAAAATCCAACTCAAGTTGGTCTCTAATAATGTTGGCCACAAAAAAATGCTCGGGCGAATGGCCCAGTGACCAGGTGCATTCTTGCCATCATATTAGGTGAGTAGGTATGTGTATAGACCAAATGTCTAGGACTATCTTCGCCTCCAATATGTATGATTTATATTTCTAGTTCGAGAGAGATCCTGGACCATTTGTCCTTTACTTCTACGTGACGTACTAGGACTTGATAGCAGAGTGTGCATGCACCGCAACTCAGAATTGGGATGCTATATATATATATCTATATAATAAAGTATGAAAGTTATGTATGTCACAAGCTTAAAAGATGATGTCATCTATTTGAGTTTTTTTGCACTTCCTATTTTACCCCTTACAAATTTTGATTCCCCCTCTTTTAACACACTCTAATTTGTTCCCCCTTTCATTCAAAATTCAAACACAAGGTTACATTTGTATTTTACCATTTTGAAGATTTGGACAGCCGAGTTTGAACTGATTTACCCCTTTTCTCACTCTCAAATCTTCTTTTGTGCCCAATTTCTCATACATACCTCTCTCTCTCTCTGCAACAACCCACCGCCATTCTTCACCATCGTCCCGTCTTCCAATCTGACTCTTTTTACAGATCGAAACCTAATAAGGTATTCTACATTTTACATTTATTTTTTGTTTTAAAAATATTTTTTTGGCAGATCGAAACCTAACCATGTTTAACGTTTTAAAAAACTTTGTTTGGAGGTTCACTAACATGGTAAAGTTGGGTGCAAGAATTGTTTCTTCAAATTTCTGGCATTTTAGGCTTGGATCTTTAAGGTATTATGTTCTCTCTCTCCCTCTCAGTTGTCCCTCTCAGCTGTGTATTCAAAATTTCTGGCATTTTTTCGTTGCTTTAGTGGTTTTCTTTGTCTCTCTTTTGTTTTTACTTAATGTTTTAGTTTGTGGTGTGATTTGGTATTTTGATATTTTTATCTAGGGTTTGGATATTTGATGATGTTGTTAAGAAGATTAAACCCTATTTTTTGTGTTTAGACATTTGGTATTTAAGGCATCTTAAACTCTCATTCTTTGTATTATATTTGGGCTATGATTATTATGGTTCAAATAGATCTTTTGCAAGTTGGGTTAAAAATCTCAGAGGTACAGTCTATAAAGAGGTAAGTTAATGTAATCTGAAATAAAAGAAAATATAATACTATAAGGACGTTATTTGATTATGTTTTCATGATGGGGTATTATAAGAAAATTTACAGTGTATTGATATCTTATGGAACACTTAAACAATAGGTTGCCATTGTTAACCGTTTGTGTTTTGCTTATGTTTGTACTTTGATTTTAGTTTTATTAACATTTGGGTATGTTCTGATTTGATTCATTATCTTCAGGTGACCTTTGTTTCTCCAAACTTATCACCTCAATATTTTTTGTGTGTGACATTTGATATATGTTTCAGTTTCTTCTATAGTGATTTATGTAGTTGTTGAAGAAGAAATGACTAAAGAGGCTGCAGGGTATTAGAACTGTTGTGTTAGTTTTTGAAGTGACTGGTTCACCAGTATGTTTTTAAAGTGATTATTCTATTAAAAACTGTGTGACATTTGATCCTGTTGTGTTAGTTCCTCCTAAATTAATGTTTGTTAACCAGTAGGTTTATTGGATAGTACATTTAATTTTAATTAATTGAATATGTAGTTGTTTAGGATATAACTTATTCAATGTCCATTTGTTATTACATGTTTTTTAACTTATATCTTGAAATTTTACTATATGTGGTTTTAGTTCATAAAGTAGATATGTGTTGGGGTGTGTTTGTGTGTTGAATGGCTTCGATGTTGTATTGATGGAAAGTATTTTTTGCAATGTGGTGTGAATCCTGTTGTTAAATGCTTAATGTTTGATAAAGACTCCGATTATAGTTGGCTTTTGTAGATAATTACTTCGTTTAGTTCATGAGTTATAGATATGTATATATACTAACAGAGACAAATGTCAGAATGCCTGTTCAATTTATTATTCTAAAGAGGAAGAAATAAAAATAACTAATGTTTTGAAGACACCAATTGGTTCTATCTTAATCATTAAAGCTTTTGCGTCCAAATAATGGTACTCAATTTCACTATTATTTGATGTCCCCATTTGTCATATTTTTCCTCATTTTTTCAAATAATATGCCAATATATTATTTATATGTATTGATATAATTCATATATGTTTTCTGTTTTGCTTCTAAGAAAACAAAGCATTTAATGAATTGTTTGGCTTTATTAAGGTACCTCTCACCTCTCTTTTTATATTATTTATCTCAAGGAACAAAACATCCTTAAATTAAACATCCTTAAAGTTAAAGTTAAACCATATCTCAGCATATATGCTTAATTGGCACGTACTGATAGTGGTGAATTTTAACATAAGTCTGGCTTGGGATCTTATTCGGTCTAGAAATCCTAGCAAACTTTCATAAGAATTCTTTTGGCATAGGTGGAAACTTTTAATAATAGTTTTTCTAAATTTATGTTTTTTCTTATATGAAAACAGGACGAAAGCAAGGCTGTTTTTTCATCTCTCATTATATTGTTGTTTTTATTATTTCTTTGCAAGGATAAGGCTCTCTCAAGCCTCATCGACTTTCATCTCTGAAAAGTATTTTTGTTGTATGACCGTGGTATAGGATCATATATGCATCGTGGTCAAAGTGCTAGCAACATTGTTTCAGTGCTATGTGGATTCGTAACTGTACTGTCAGGTGCTATGGTTTTGAAAAGAGACTTCGCTTATACTGTACACAATATTCTGTTTCAGATACTAAGGTTCTTCAACGACTCGGAATCCATAAGCAAGTGGATATGTCTGTAGGTATTTTCTATTCGGTGATATGTTTTTAACACAATTCTTAACCGGTATGATAAGTCCTGTTTCACACTTTTTTTATAGTCATGCTTGGAGATCTCTCCATCTATTCGGTGCTATGTGTTTAACACGATTCTCTCCATCCCTTGGTGTAAACTCTCCATCAGGTTGACATTTATAGTCATGTTTGGAGATCTGCATTTTCTATGCATTTTTATTTTTAGAGTGTGTACGAAGGAAAACCTGTTGTGATGTTCTCTGAAGCTGATATTCAAAGCCTAGCAGGACCATTCAAACTCTTGATCATTGCTAAATTTTCTCATTGGAGACCTTCTATAGATACCATAAGAAAAACACTCCTTACCTTTTCATGCAAGGCAACCTTTACTGTTAGTTTGATTGATTCCAAACACATCCTAATAAGATTGAATAGTGAAGAAGATTTTATCAGGATGCGTCTTCACGATCAATGATTCATTGGTAAGTTTCCAACGACAACCTTCAAATGGTCACTTTGTTTCAAGATTAATCAAGAAAGTTCTATCTCTTCAGTCTGGATCAATTTTCCAAATCTACCATTTCATTTCTTTGCCAAATATTCCCTTTTGTTAATATCTCAACTGATAGAAAGACCTGTAAAAATGGATGCCTCCAATGAATATGTCAACCTCACAAGTTTGGCTCAAATATGTGTTGAACTCAATCTTTTGAATGATAATCCTAATCGTGTTTATATAGCATATGGTGAAACTGATACCTGGCAAGATGTGGCATATGAAAATATGCATGCCTTTTGCAATCATTGTATGAAGAAGGAACACTCAATTGATGCATACATATTCAAGAACCCTCAGAAGAAGCCTATGGTTCCGCCACCAAAGAACACCAATACATCATCCCTTCACACTAAATCCATTAATAAGGATCCTGAAACATCCACTTAGCAAGAAATACCACACATAACTCCCACAAATGATGTAGGCATTATAATTTATGAAGAAGTTCTAAGAAGTCATGAAACATATCTTAAGATGTCTTGCCCTACTATTATCACACATCCTACAAAAGTTGTTACATTAAACAAGAAACCTATTCAGACCATAGCCAATCACATTAAAAAAAATTACAGTGAAATCATTACTTCAGATGCAATGGCAGTGGAAACCTGCAACCTCTCTTAGAGATACTGATATTTCTGACTATGACAAGCACATTTCAAAGCAGAAACACCACTGATCTGACTCAGAAGAGTATGCTGAGCCAATCACAAGCGTTGAAGAACTAAAAATCTTTGCCACAACTCTCAAAAGATATGGTTGAAATACCAAAATTCTAAAAAGACCCCCCCCCCAAGTTCCCAAAGCAAGGGTCGAAATTCAAGATCCCACTACATAAATTAACAATTTTTGACTCACTACATAAATCAACAATTTGCTAATTTATAAAACTATTTATGAATTAGAGTGTCTAAACTACCGATAGTTGAATTTCATTATGCAGTTAGTGTGCCATTAGCAGCCCTGATTTCAATCTCCAAAGATTATTATCAAGTGTAGTGATAATGTAACTTGAAATCTAGAAATACGACTTGAAATCTTGATAAATGTAACTTGAAATCCAAAAAATTATCAAGATTTGTATCTTTACCAAGCCATCCATTTCCTATTGATCATTATTAAGATTTAAGGGTTGAAATAGCATTAGAGCGCGAGGGTCGGTAATGAGATAAAATGAGTTGATTAAGCTCCAAATCTTGATGGTGATCATTATCAACATTTTAGGGTTGAATAGCATAGTGCATTAGAGTACCACACAGGTGCTGTAGATAAAATGTGTTATGAAGAAGGAAAATAAAGAGATCTTTTAGTGATTTAGTATTGAGTTTAATTTTTTTTTTGGTATTTCTACTACACAGGTGTTGCAGATCAGGTAAACTTCAGCTTCATCCTATCCATTCTGCTGTGTTGGTAATAAGAGAGACGGAGACGAAGAGAGAGAAAAGGATGGGCCGATTGGACTCTTTAAAGTGGATTCCAACTCTACTGCTGAACTTCACCATAATCTCGCCGGAGCTCAGGACGCCGGTGCCGAAAAACATATGCCTCCGGACAGTGTTATGACACAGTGGTAATTTCCTATGGCTAATTTTTTTAATCTTGACTCCTTTTTCTCTTTTGCCTCTCGATCGGGCTTCATCCCTACACCTCTGAAGTGATAAATAACATGTGTTTTAATTAATACTAACCCATATATCTGAGCTTAGTTTTTATGTTCTATTATTTTGAGTTCCTGCATTAATACTAACCCTTATAAAAAGCAGGTGAACGAATATGGAAACATATTGTATTCTCATCAAATAATAATAGTAGTAGAAATTTAAATGAGATTGAACATTCTATTTTAATTGTGAGATTGGAGTATCTGATTTCAGTCGGTGTTGTCAGGTTTTTCACAGAATGCTGGATGAAGCTTCTACAAAAGAGAGACATTCAAGAAGAAAAATACCCAAATGCATTTCTTGGGTTTAGTCCAGATGTGTCTCACTTTGTGGTAGAGTTGACATACAATATGTTTACACCATATTTTATTTGTTATATATTTATCGATTTATTTTACAATATATTTATGGATTGAAAGAATAATTTATTATGGTGTTTTTATTATCCAAACTACTATGGAGTAGACAGGTATGACATCTGAACATGATTTGGACATTTTTCTATTGCAACCCCAGATGCAAGTTTTTCTCAACTTGCTAAATATATTTTGCTCATGTTTTAGTTTCAATGCAACAAATGGTTTCCTTCATGTATTTGCAGGTTTACTAACTTGCTAAAGACATAAGGCCTTCCTTTTGAATTTAATTTAGCATGCACATGTTTGTGAGACTGCATAAAAGTGTGGAACCTCTAATTAAGTTCAGTTTAAGCACCATCTTTACGCAACAGCAGAACTAGCTGTATGCACGCAGCAACAACACCATCTGTACCAACGCAGCAGATAGCCTCCATCTTAGCTGATCTTAGTTGATCACCAGCAGGTAGCCTCCATCTTAGATGATTTTAGCAGCACCTGTTGTACGCACGGAGCAGCAGCACCTTCTATATGAACGCAGCAGGTAGCCTCCATCTTAGCTGATCTTAGCCGATCACCAGCAGGTAGCCTCCATCTTAGATGATTTTAGCAGCACGAGTTGTACGCACGCAACAGAAGCACCATCTGTACGAATGTAACAGGTAGCCTCCATCTTAGCTGATCACGATTTTCCATTGGGTTTGAAACCTTCAAATGATGTTTTTGTTTTGTTTTGCAGAAATTACAACGGGTGAACCACACCAGGTAGCCTCCATCTCATTTTGTTTAATTGGTTTGGGGCGTTTTCCTTTGAAATCAATGGTTTGGGATGTTGAGATGTTGAGTTTCCAGTAATGGCTCCAACCACGCGGCGTTGTCAGGCGCAATGAGCAATCGAGATGAGGCCAATTACACAAATTACTACACAGAGTAGCGCAGCCGGGATCACTACGAAATCAGGTTCGATAGCGCCGGATGGTGGTTCCACTGATGAAGTAGAGTTCACCCCAAGGAAGTTTTATAGCAGTTAATGAGGTCCATTGTTGATATGTAATTTTTACTTATATTATAGCTGCAGATGAATTTTTATCCTTCATTTTTAATGGTTTCATTCTTTATGTTTTGGAATGGGAGATAAGTTGCTACTTAGATGAGTTCAATGAAATGTTACTCACACTTATTTGTTCATCTACTTGAATCAGTGATATTAAAATATTTGGTAAAATTACGTCATAGACAGGAGAGAGTCTTATGATATGACTTCAACTGTTTCCACCTCATTCCTCTCGATATTTAATCCTCAAGAAATAAAGTTTAAACCTCCTCTCCTTTATTTTATTTGCACAAAATACATAAATCTCAATTGATACAAGATTATCTTTTTGCTCTCATGGAATATATTCATGTTAATATTATGTTTACATGCTTATATAAAGAGAATGATGCATGAGTATATTGGAGGGAGCAGATAGTGCTCTATTATATTATAATTTGAGTTGATGTGTTTTTATTCAAATGTTACCTTAACTTATTGCTTTTTTCATTGTGTTATTGATGTGCAAGTTTTGTTTGGGTGCTAATATTATGTTTTGGGATAACATGACGCGTCTTGGACACATACACAACATGATTAACAATTTAATACCTAATTTAACATGAAAATACACAGAAAATTTTTGGAAAGCACTTTTAACACTCATTCTAATATGAAAATACACGATAACTTGACACCTAATTTTTACATCCAAATTTGACACGGTTAAAAATTTTAACACCCAATTAGCACGAGTAACAATACAATTAAAACGAAAATACATGATAACACTAATTATGAACACAACATCACACATCATATAACTCTATAAAATTGTTTAATAACGACATCACACGACGTAATGACGTCCCAATGACAATATTATACCACTGGACCAAGATGCTTGGTTTGTTATAGTTAAAGATGGTGTAAAAACGGAATGTTGGCATTATTGATGTTGAAGTTTTTTAATTTCGTAAAGAGGGTGGATAGTCTATAAATGAAAGATACTTTGCCAAAAAAATTTAAAGTGTTGAAACACGTGATTTAAAAAAAACTTTTTGAATTATGCTATTGATTATTTAATATTTTGAGTTATTCCCCATTTGAATCTATTTGTATTGTATAAATTATGTCAAGAGTGATGTAGTTTTGTGTACTTTTTTGTGTAATTCTATTTTTGATATTTTTCAAAAAAAAATGATCACAATGAACATATAAAACATTTATTATTTACATTATACACGACTTTATACTATTAAAAATTATTAGCGTGCCTTCAGGCACGGGCATACCCTAGTATATATATATATATATATATATATATATATATATATATATATATAATTAGAGTGACATGTATATATATATACTTGTGATTTAAATCTTCTATATGTGCTTAGTAGATGAGAAATATAGAGATAATTAAATTAAGTTAAATATGTGGGAACTAAATCTTAATTGAGGAATATATAAATGTCTAATCTGCATAGAATATCAGTAGCTATTGTATGGGTAATACAAATAAGCACCAAGAGTTAGAGGTGTGGTGATATCTTTAATTCCAACTAGTTAGACGGGGTAGAATAAATAGGACGGGTTAGGAATATAAGTTAGGCGTGCACACTAGTTGAGAGGTGAGGATTTCAAGTTAAATCCATGAACCTAACTGACACACCCCAACCCAATTACTTATAATTAAGTCTGGAAGTCAAAGTGAGTCAAACCATAATTAATCTAACCAAACCATAAACACGAGTTTTGATTTCAAAGTCATCATTGTAAATCCATATAACTGAAAACCTTTTTACAACATCAAAGTAGTCATGCCCATAAAACTTTCTTAAAGGATAAGTTAACTTAATTACATCATTTACATTTACACAAAATCATTATTTCTCCTATTCCTGGCTAACCCAACCCGACCTCCTAGATTTGGTAGTGACATCGCGTTTCCTGAAAAATGTGAACATAGGAATCATGAGCAAAATAGCCCAGTGAATGTATCACTACTATACTATTGCATGAATTTAAATGCAATAAATCATGTCCATATAATTTTGTATTAACTTATCTGGCTCATCCATAATGAGTGACCAACTTTTCCGAATCATGATTCACATATCCTGTCTAAATAGACAATTCTCCCCCATTCCTGGTCGAGGAGTAACCCCTTGTCATTAATAGACAAATCTCCCCCATTCCTGGTCGAGGAGTAACCCCTCATTTCGGTAAACCGAAATGAACAATTTTATATTCATAACATTATGATCATATTCGTAACAGTATACAAATACATCATTCCAGTGAGTACACTCACCTTGGGTTGTCAACTACGTATCCAGGTTTCCTTCTGGTGGAGTTGAACTGGGTTTATTAGACCTTACACCTATCAATCCAACTATATTAGTACTGAACCTCAATCATAAATATTATCCTAACATAATTATGTAACTTTCCATGACTATACATCAACAATATAATTCCAATTAAGTCACATTCCATAAAACATAGGTAAAGGCAAAACAATGATATACATGTTGATAAAGTTACGGATATTCAACCGTAAGAAATACCTTATAAGTAATTTATAACCAAAGTTAAGTAAATATGAAATTATACTTGTCAATGTATATACACATGAAACATGTACTCAAAGTACCCTTCGTAAGGACGAAATACAAACATTCATTCAAGGGGTATCCAATATGGCCTGAAATTATTGTCATACATACTTAACCATCCTATATTTCTAAATTGTATAAATGCAGGGGTCTAACATTATCAATATGAAAACATATATGAATATATTATCCATTACAAGTGACGGTGTAATTTTTCAAGCTTCCTATGGCAAGTTATGACCATTTCTCTACAACACAAGAAATCTGCCCTACAAGCTCCTCTATTGATCCTTCGAATTCCCAGAATTTTCATAATTTTTATACAGCATAAATTTCCATGATTTTCAACACACTTTCAGTAGACATACTGAATAGTATATAATTAAAGTTTTATAATATTTGGACTTCATTTGCTATCTCAAAATCTTGACCAAACTCAGGGCATACCGAAATCAAGTATACAAACAGCAACTATGTACCAACTTGAAATCATCATTACGGCCTAACCACAAGAAAATAAATTCTAATTTTCAGATATTATATGCATATATGAGTCTAATTTCATTTACAATTGGAATTTCTCAATTCCAGTAATCACACAAAGAGATATGCAGATTTGAATAGAGGGGGTTTCAACACAAAGCAATTTTAAGGTTTCTACACTCAACTTAACATAAGCTTGCATCTAACCATACATATATATAAAAGGCTGAAACTTTCGTAAAATTATGATGATTTATATCATATAAATCAGTAATATAAGATAAATAACAAGAATTACAATTAGGATTACCTTCAGGGCTTTTTACGTAATTTCTACGGATTTTTCAACACTTTTTCTCCTTACTTTTCTTCCTTAACTTCTACTTTCTCTTTCCCTAAGCTTAAAACCCTTTCATGGCTGGTTTTGGCTGAAGGATAAGGATATTTAAAGGGTATAAGGTCGACCAAGGCTGCCTCCCAAGACAACCAATCAAATTAAACCATTTGGTTTAATAAAAGACAATTTACCACTTAAGGGAATTGACATATTTGCCCCTTCTGGTAATTTCGACCTAACTTCTTCCTCGAGCATCCGTTTGATGCACCGTTTGTTGTGTTATGACCCTAACTCACATGTATACAACTATGTAGTTTTCACCTCAAGTCAATTGTAATGTTACAATGGTCAAAACTAGTCTTAAACAGGAACATTTCTATCGAAAATAACCAAATCTTGTGTTCGTACATAACTCGACATTTCATGATTTATGAAAGTAGGATTAGACTAAACATAATCACTTAATATTAGATATACTAATAATACATTATTCATATCACATAATATAAACATGATTTAAATATAATTTATCAAAATTATATTCGGGTTGTCACAACTTCCCCCCCTTAGAAAATTTCGTCCCCGAAATTTAATATAAAGGTCACTTACCAAACAAATGGGGATACTGTTTCCTCATGCTATCCTCCGTTTATCAAGTTGCTTCTTTAACTCCATGGCTCATCCACATAACTTTAACTAAGTGAATAACTTTATTCCTCAATACCTGCTCCTTACGATCAATAATTTCCAATGGTTCCTCGATGTACGACAAGTCTTCCTTCAGTTCAATTGGTTGAGTTTTCAACTGATGAGATGGATCCGCCAAATACTTACGAAGCATCGATACATGAAACACATCATGTAAACGGGATAAATCTGGAGTTAATGCTAATCTATAAGCCAGGGGCCCAATTCTTTCCAACACTTCATATGGTCCAATGTATCTTGGACTTAGTTTCCCCTTTTTGCCAAATCTCATAACGCGTTTCCACGGTGAAATACGCAGGAATACAAAATCTCCCTTCTGAAATTCCAATGGATTCTTCCTCTTATCTGCATAAAATTTCTTCCTGCTTTGCGCTATCTTTATCCGTTCCCGAATCATTTTGATCTTTTCAGTTGTCATATCTATCAATTCCGGACCCAAAATTTTTCTTTCACCTACTTCATCCCAACACAAAGGCGTCCTACGTCTCCTCCCATATAAAGCTTCATAAGGAGCCATACCAATGGTGGACTGATAACTATTATTATACGAAAATTCCATCAATGGCAAATAATCATCCCAACTATCTTTGAAGTCAAATACACAAGCCCGTAACATGTCTTCTAATATTTTAATTGTCCTTTCAGATTGGCCATCGGTTTGTGGATGAAATGCAGTGCTGAACTTCAAACTTGTGCCCATGGCATTCTGTAAACGAGGCCAAAACTTAGAAGTTAACATTGGATCTCTATCTGATACAATTGACACTGGTGGCCCATGTAAATGGATAATCTCATCAACATATATACGTGCATACTTGTCAACAGTGTAGGTGGTCTTAACTAGAAGAAAATGAGCTGACTTTGTCCATCGGTCTATAATCACCCAAATAGAATCATGCCCCTTTGGTGACTGTGGTAATCCCGTAACAAAATCCATCGTTATATGCTCCCACTTCCATTCCGGAATAGGCAAAGACTGCAATAATCCTGTCGGCTTCTGATGCTCTGCTTTTAATTGCTGGCATACTAAACATTTAGCTACGAATTCTGCAATCTCACGCTTCATATTGTTCCACCAATAATACTCCTTCAAATCTCTGTACATTTTGGTGGCTCCCGGATGCATAGAGTAAATAGAACTATGTGCCTCTTCTAATATATCCTTCTTTAAGGGTGGGTCATTTGGTACACAAATTCTATTTTTATAACACAACGATTCATCATTCTTAATCTCAAAGTCACTCTCTCTACCATCCTGAACTTCTTGTTTCTTCTTCTCAAGGAATGGATCACTGGTCTGCAAATTTCGTATGCATTCGGCCAATAAAGGTTTCACTGTGACATGTGCTAATAATCCTCCTCTTTTTGAAAACTTCAATTCAATCCCCATCAATGCCAAGTCAAGAATATTTCCAACACGAGCACACCGTATGCAACCGATAATCCCTAATGATTTTCGACTCAAAGCATCTGCTACTACATTGGCCTTCCCAGGGTGATGATGAATGGTACAGTCATAGTCTTTAATCAGCTCTATCCAACGCCTCTGTCTCAAATTCAGTTCTTTATGTGTGAACAAGTATTTCAAACTTTGATGATCTGTAAATATCTCACAAGTTTCTCCATACAAGTAATGTCTCCACAACTTTAAAGAAAAAATAATGGCTGCTAGCTCTAGATCGTGTGTAGGGTAGTTTCGTTCATGCGTCTTTAATTGTCTGGAAGCATATACTATTACCTTCCCATTCTGCATAAGAACACATCCTAACCCCTGAAATGAAGCGTCTGTATAGATCACAAAAGACTCATTCCCACATGGAATAGCAAGTATAAGGGCTGAAACCAACCGCTTCTTTAATTCTTTAAAAATCCTTTCGCATTCTTCATCCCACACAAACTTCACTTCTTTACGGGTCAACTTTTTCAATAGTAATGCTATTGCTGAAAATCCCTTAATGAATCTGCGATAGTAACCTGCCAATCCTAGGAAACTCCTAATTTCTGTCACATTCTTAGGACTCTCCCATTCAACAATTGCTTCCACCTTCCTTGGATCAACATATATCCCATCTTCTGAGACAACGTGCCCTAAAAACACAATTTCATTCAACCAAAACTCACACTTGCTGAATTTAGCAAATAATTTCTTCTCTCTCAAAATCTGCAATACGAGTCTCAAATGTTTCTCATGTTCCTCCATGCTATGCGAGTAAATCAACACATCATCTATGAATACTATCACAAATGAATCAATAAAAGGGTGGAATACCCGGTTCATCAAATCCATAAAAACTGCCGGAGCATTAGTCAATCCAAAAGGCATCACCAAAAACTCATAGTGCCCATATCGAGTCCGAAAAGCTATTTTGGAAATATCACTTCACTTTCAGTTGGTGGTAACCCGATCACAAATCAATCTTCAAAAATACAGTGGCCCCCTGTAATTGGTCAAACAAGTCATCGATACGAGGTAGAGGGTACTTATTTCTAATGGTCACCTTATTCAACTGCCGATAATCAATACATAATCGCATTGTCCCATCTTTCTTTTTCACAAATAACACTGGTGCTCCCCATGGCGAAACACTAGGCCGAATGAAACCTCTGCTTATCAGATCTTGTAATTGCACTTTTAATTCTTTCAACTCCGCTGGTGCCATTCTATACGGAGAAAGAGAAATTGGATCAGTACCTGGAATTAATTCAATAGAAAACTTTACTTCCCTATCGGGTGGCAATCCTGGCAATTCCTCTGGGAAGACATCAGAAAACTCTCTAACCACTGGTATATCTTCAACTTTAAGTGCTTCCTTACTAACATCAACCACATACGCTAAATACCCTATACAACCCTTACTCAATAACTTTATGCTCTTAATTGCTGAGATGAGACAAGTAGGGACAACATTCCTTTCCCTTGTAAATTGGAACTCGGGTTCACCAGCCAAATGAAATGTAACTTCTTTGCGAAAAAAATCAATGGAAGCATGGTATGATGATAACCAATCCATCCCCAATATAATATCAAAATCTCGAATGGCCAATGGTATCAAATCAACATAGAAATCTCGCTCACCCATTCGTAAGACACAATTTTTATAAACATGCTCAACCAGAATCACACTTTCCATTGGGGTAGAAATATATAAGGCACAATTGAGAAATGAACATGGTCTACCCAAGTATGAAATAATATGTAATGCCACAAATGAATGCGTAGATCCAGGATCAATGAGTGCATATAAATCTTTGTATGCAATAGAAAGTTTACTTGTAACCACTTCCGGGGTAGCATGGGCATCTTGTAGCGTCATCGCAAAGACTCTTCCTCCTGCCCTCGATCCAGTTGCTTGTTCTGTACCTCTCCCCCTGGTGGCACTGCCTGGAGAAGATCCTTTATGAGGCCCCACACTACTGACTGAAACTGTTCTTACCCACATAGGACAATTCTTTCTCAGATGACCCTTTTGGTGACAGTTGAAACATTCTATATTCAGTAACTTTGGGTAATTTCTCTTTATATGACCCGATGACCCACAAAAGAAACAAACATTAGCATCTCCTTGTGCTGAAACTCCTGAACCTCTTCCACCACTAGCCTCACCCCTTTACAAACTACTTCCACCTCTACCCTGTTGGAATTTCTGCCCTCCAAACCTCGAATATTCTGTACCACTACTCTTTTGATAATTTGGATCAAATCTGCTTCTCTTTACACCTCGTTCTCGATTCCCTCTAGCTTCATTCACGTCCCTTTCTACCAACATGGCTTTGTTCACCAAGGCTGAATAATTAACAGTCTCTAAAGCCGACAACCGTGATTTAATGACTAACTCAAGCCCATTGAGAAATCGATTGCACATATCTTCCTCATTCCGTATAAACCTCGAAGCAAATCGAGATAAAGCTGTAAGTTTAGCTTCGTATTCTCTAACTGTCATACTTCCCTGATTCAACAGGAAATATTCTTTCTCCTTTTGTTTTTGATACATCGGAGGAAAATACTTATCATACAATGCTTTAACAAAAGCATCCCATGAGATCACATTCCCACCTCCTGGAGTAATCAACAAATGTTTTGTGGCATCCCACCAGTACTTAGCTTCTCCTCTTAGCATATACGTCGCCAAGGTCACTCGTTGATTGTCAGGCATTCTCATTACCCCAAAAATAATTTCAATCTCTTTAATCCAGACTTCTGCCTCTGCTAGATCAACTGCTCCTTCAAATGGGGGTGGATTCATTTTAATAAATTTCTCATGTGAAGTACTCCTTTCTTCCCGGTGTATAACCTCCTGAGCCCTGGCCAATGCTTGTGCCTCCAGTTGCCTGGCCTGTTGTGCTTCCATCTGAGCCATAAATCTAGCTTGCTGCTCTGCCATTAAAGTCATAGCACATGCCAATTTTTGCATGTCTGTCAATTGTTCCGGGTCAGGTTCTACATATCCATGAACAGGTTGTTCAACCTCTACTTCCGCTGCCATATTTGAAGCCTCATCTTCTATTCTCTCATTAACATTCCCTCGTTCCATTCTCTTATAACTGAAATGAATCAAAGATATAACAACATGCAGATATACATACCTTTCCTAACATGATCGTTAGTATCAAATAAAATATATTTCTGAATTTCACTGTCAAATCTAGACTCTTCTCACTCCAGAACCTCTAAAACCTAGGCTCTGATACCAAAAGCTGACACACACTAACCCAATTACTTATAATTAATCCTGGAAGTCAAAGTGAGTCAAACCATAATTAATCTAACCAAACCATAAACACGAGTTTTGATTTCAGAGTCATCATTGTAAATCCATATAACTGAAAACCTTTTTACAACATCAAAGTAGTCATGTCAATAAAACTTTCTTAAAGGATAAGTTAACTTAATTACATCATTTACATTTACACAAAATCATTATTTCTCCTATTCCTGGCTAACCCAACCCGACCTCCTGGATTTGGTAGTGACATCGCATTTCCTGAAAAATGTGAACATAGGAATCATGAGCAAAATAGCCCAGTGAATGTATCACTACTATACTACTGCATGAATTTAAATCCAATAAATCATGTCCATATCATTTTGTATTAACTTATCCGTCTCATCCATAATGAGTTACCAACTTTTCCGAATCATGATTCACATATCCGGTCTAAATAGACAATTCTCCCCCATTCCTGGTCGAGGAGTAACCCCTTGTCATTAATAGACAAATCTCCCCCATTCCTGGTCGAGGAGTAACCCCTCATTTCGGTAAACCGAAATGAAAATTTTTATATTCATAACATTATGATCATATTCGTAACAGTATACAAATACATCATTCCAGTGAGTACACTCACCTTGGGTTGTCAACTACGTATCCAGGTTTCCTTCTGGTGGAGCTGAACTGGGTTTATTAGACCTTACACCTATCAATCCAACTAGATTAGTACTGAACCTCAATCATAAATATTATCCTAACATAATTATGTAACTTTCCATGACTATACATCAACAATATAATTCCAATTAAGTCACATTCCATAAAACATAGGTAAAGGCAAAACAATGATATACATGTTGATAAAGTTACGGATATTCAACCGTAAGAAATACCTTATAAGTAATTTATAACCAAAGTCAAGTAAATATGAAATTATACTTGTCAATGTATATACACATGAAACATGTACTCAAAGTACCCTTCGTAAGGACGAAATACAAACATTCATTCAAGGGGTATCCAATATGGCCTGAAATTATTGTCATACATACTTAACCATCCTATATTTCTAAATTGTATAAATGCAGGGGTCTAACATTATCAATATGAAAACATATATGAATATCTTATCCAGTACAAGTGACGGTGTAATTTTTCAAGCTTCCTATGGCAAGTTATGACCATTTCTCTACAACACAAGAAATCTGCCCTACAAACTCCTTTATTGATCCTTCGAATTCCCAGAATTTTCATAATTTTTATACAGCATAAATTTCCATGATTTTCAACACACTTTCAGTAGACATACTGAATAGTATATAATTAAAGTTTCATAATATTTGGACTTCATTTGCTATCTCAAAATCTTGACCAAACTCAAGGCATACCGAAATCAAGTATACAAACAGCAACTATGTACCAACTTGAAATCATCATTACGGCCTAACCACAAGGAAATAAATTCTAATTTTCAGATATTATATGCATATATGAGTCTAATTTCATTTACAATTAGAATTTCTCAATTCCAGTAATCACACAAAGAGATATGCAGATTTGAATAGAGGGGGTTTCAACACAAAGCAATTTTAAGGTTTCTACACTCAACTTAACATAAGCTTGCATCTAACCATACATATATATAAAGGGCTGAAACTTTCGTAAAATTATGATGATTTATATCATATAAATCAGTAATATAAGATAAATAACAAGAATTACAATTAGGATTACCTTCAGGGCTTTTTACGTAATTTCTACAGATTTTTCAACACTTTTTCTCCTTACTTTTCTTCCTTAACTTCTACTTTCTCTTTCCCTAAGCTTAAAACCCTTTCATGGCTGGTTTTGGCTGAAGGATAAGGATATTTAAAGGGTATAAGGTCGACCAAGGCTGCCTCCCAAGACAACCAATCAAATTAAACCATTTGGTTTAATAAAAGACAATTTACCACTTAAGGGAATTGACATATTTACCCCTTCTCGTAATTTCGACCTAACTTCTTCCTCGAGCATCCGTTTGATGCACCGTTTGTTGTGTTATGACCCTAACTCACATGTCTACAACTATGTAGTTTTCACCTCAAGTCAATTGTAATGTTACAATGGTCAAAACTAGTCTTAAACAGGAACATTTCTATCGAAAATAACCAAATCTTGTGTTCGTACATAACTCGACATTTCATGATTTATGAAAGTAGGATTAGACTAAACATAAGCACTTAATATTAGATATACTAATAATACATTATTCATATCACATAATATAAACATGATTTAAATATAATTTATCAAAATTATATTCGGGTTGTCACACTAACATGTATATAATATATGGTAATTATGAATTTTAAATACTTAATGAATTTTTAAATGTTTTTACTCGATCTTTAACCCATTTTCCAAATTTTTTTTTTGTAAAAACCATTTTTAGGTTCCCATCCAGAGGGAGGCCCAGCTTAAGAGTTCATTTCCATTTGTCATTATAGCAGTTGCTGTGGACAATTACAGGTCCTAATTTGATAAACGCCTCCACTTGATGCACTTATTACTTTATTTCAGTCGGTCATGTTGTAATTTTTCCATTTGTAGTCGTTCCAGAGACATTGCACTTCTTTTATTTTCAGTTGTAGATTTAGGCTTTTACTTATGTATTATTGTAGTGGTGTTTCAGACTGGGGTGTTACCTCCGTCATATCGTATTGGATTTTGTTATTTCCTTATTTGTGATGTTGATTTATTTATAATGGTGGAATGTGATATTCAAATTATTTAATTATTTTTATATCATTGCATGCTATTGATAAAGATAAAATTTGACATCAACTTTTCAAACACTAGGTGGTTAGGAAATGTTAAAAAAATTTCGATAGTGATGCTAACAGTGGACCAATTGGATAATTTGTTTTTCATTTAATAAAGGACTGATCACCCAGTATTTATTGAAGCAGGGTGTCACAGATGTTATCATAGCATCAGGTTCTAATGTCTTTAGGATCTATGCGACTTATTGCATTTCAGCGTAGCCTTCTTTGACGCAGAGCATTATTATTAGGATTGTTGTATTCTTTGTTATGCATTTATGTCTTTACCTATTTTAAGTCATATTGAATTCTGAACTGATAGAAAATTCTTTCTCCTTTCAGATGCCTCCTCGACGTCCCACACGAACCACGCCAGAGGCGCAACCATTGCCTCAGTCAGTCCCAGCTCAGGATTCTATGAACGCTACAGAGGTTGCAGCCATAGTATCCCAGGAAGTTAATGCGGGATTAGCCACGGCTACGCTGCAGGCCCCATCCCAGGCACAAATGGCATCACCAGTTCAGATGAAGGCATTCCCTTCTACTTGGGAGTAAATATTTCTTCCACAAGGCACATACTCCCGAGTTCTAGGGGAGTTCAGATGTGGTGGTTGTAAGCCAGTGGAAAAAGGACATCCCTAGGCACCTGAGGATGTACGAGTGTACCGATGACCAGAGGCAGATTCTAGTTACATTAAAGCTAGTTGGGGGGACACTGCAGTGGTGGGAGTCTTTTACCACTGCTGAGTAGAGGTATAAGATGACGATACAGGAGTTTTAGGAGCGGTTTGACCATAAATATTTCCCGTCCGCCATTTATACAGAGATGAGGAAAAAACTGCTATATCTCACCAAGGAGGGGAGGATTGTTGCTGAGTATGAGGAGGAGTTTATGAGGTTAACAAACTTTGTCCAAGGTGAGTTGCCTACCGAGGAGAAGAAAATACAGTTGCTTACAGATGGACTCACTAAGAGGATTAGACAACACCTGGTGGGTGAACCGGCGCTGAAGACCTACACGAAAGTAATAAATGTGGTTATATTACATTGCTAAGACCACCACTTCCATGTTAAGGGAGAAAGCGATTAGGAAAGTCTAGCCAGTAGGTTATGTCTGGGAACAACAGCGCTAGTGGGGCACATCTAGTGTAGAGCTAGCAGAGGCAGGGTGAGTAGGGTCCCCACTAGGGGAATGCTGTTGAGAGGTTCCGTTCTGGTGATTATTGGTAGGGACATGGTGGTTATAGGCAGGGCTACTAGAGCCATCAGGGCCAGTCGGGTTATTAGCTAGTTCCTCAGGGCTAGCAGGGCCATAGTAGGTGCGATACCTGTCAGTAGGGTCGGGGCCATAGGGGAGGTAATTTCACAGGCTAATGTTTCATTTGTGGAAGGATTGGCCACAAGAGACAGGATTTGCCTGATTAAGGATGGGCATAGTAGCTGCAGGGAGGCCACCAGGAGCCTCAGAGAACTATCTTCCTCGTCGCCCTCCCAACACTAGCACCTATACCATCCTTACCTACAGCTCCAACAGCCCCACCTCAGTAGGGGCAGTTATAGTATGGGCACATGTATCATGTCCACCAGTCTACAACACCACATGTTCAACCCCCTATTGAGGGTACGTTTCTCATCCATAGCATTTCTAGGCGCATTTTATTTGACACTAGGGCTTCTCACTCATTCATAGCCATTAGGATTGCATGGGCCGTAGGATTATTAGACACGACTGATAGTACGTTTACATGTGTAGATTCACTGTTGGTCAATGGGACACTTATATTCTTTATCTATCAGGGGGTTAGTATAGATGTTGGGAGGATGATTTCGCCCACTGACATGCTTGTGTTAGACATGGAAGATTATGACGCTATTATAAGGATGGATTGGCTAGCCACTTATAGGGATATAATTGACTATTAGCGTAGGAGTATTTTATTCGCTATATCAGGCCTGGAGATGTTTTTGGAAGTGATGCCTCGTCCTGAGGGAGGCTCGTCCACCCACCCACCTATACTACATAAAGGAGGAGACCTCTCAAGAGGTAGTGATATCGCTTGATCTGATTCTAGTTATTCGTGAGTTTACTGACGTGTTTTAGGAGATACCAGTATTGCCCCTAGTAAAGAGATGGAGTTTGTCATTGACTTAGCGACGGTGACTCGTCCAATAGCACGTTCACCTTACCGTATGGATCCTACGGAGATGAGGGAGCTACAGGATCAGATCGAGAATATTTTTAGATAGGGGTTCATACGTCTCGCACATCTCCGTGGGGTGCCCTTGTATTTTTATAAAAAAGAGAGATGGGTCATTGCGACTATGTGTTGACTACCAGGAACTAAATAAAGTCATGATAAAGAATAAGTATCCATTGCCCCGAATCAATGAATTATTTGATTAGCTGAGAGGAGTTGCCTACTTATCAAAGAAAGACCTGAGATTCGGGTATCATTAGTTGCGTATGAGGGAAAATGACATGTCTAAAATGGCCTTCTTAACGAGATATGGGTCCTATGAGTTTAGGGTTATGCATTTTTGGTTAACCAATGCACTAGCCGTATTTATGGACTTTATGAAGAGAGTGTTCAGAGAGTTCTTAGATCAATTTATTATCATCTTCATTGATGACATTCTGATATCTTCCAGGACCGAGGAGGAGAATGATGAGCATTTACGACGAGTTTTACAGACATTGCGTGAGGATCAGATGTATGCAACATTTGAAAAATGTGGGTTCTGGTTGCGTCAAGTGAATATTTTTGGACATATCATTTCGAAGAGGGAGATATCAGTGGACCCGATTAAGGTGTCAGCGGTGAAGGAGTGAGGACAACCCATAACACCGACAGAGGTATGTAGTTTCTTAGGAATGGCGGGATATTAAAGGATATTTATTCGAGGGTTTTTTAAGATTGCGGGTCCTATGACTAACTTGACTCGCAAAAGAGTTCCGTTCATTTGGGATGACGGTTGTCAGTCGGATTTTGATAAGCTGAAGGACAAGTTGACTTCACCACCAGTTCTCTCTCTACCCAGGCCAGGAGTGGAGTACCTAGTTTACACTAATGCATCCCTAAAGGGACCAGGGGAAGTACTTTAGAAGGAGAATCAGGTAATTTCTTTTTCTTCCCACAAGCTTAAGACTCATGAGAGGAATTACCCCCCATGACTTGGAGTTAACAACAATCCTGTTTACCCTTCAAATTTGGAGACAATACCTATTGGAGGAGAAATTTTTTCTGTTCATAGATCATAAATCACTATAGTATTCGTTCACTCAGAGCGAGATGAATATGCGTCAATACAGGTGACTTGAATTTGTAAAGGACTATCCGTTCGAAATCAAGTATCACCTGGGGAAGGCCAATGTAGTGGTCGATGCTTTGAGCCGTATACCAGTGGGGGAGGTGGTCGCGGTGTGGAAAGAAAAAAGGAAGGAATTGGGTCATCAGGAGGAAGCTTCAAGATCTTTCATATAAGTTATGATCATTACACCCCAAATTGTCACGAGGGTGGTAGAGGCTGATAATCACCCAAAAGTGTACAATTTATACACCGAATAGACGTATTTTAGTTGCAAAATCTCAGCAATTTGGGTCTTATGCGCTTTATTGTCTATTTTGTAGATTGATTGCACGTTGCGATGTTCAAACGCGTATTTCAAGGCAATTGTGAAGATTATGGAGCTAATTACCCTTGTGTCGTACCCTTGCCTACCCTAAACCTACCTAAACCTGTCCCGAACCGTGTGTGTTTAGTTCGTCCCATTTTATTTTATTTGTGTCATTTTATTTTTAATTTTTTTTATTATTTTATTTTATCGAGTCATGTATATATTTTCTGGATTTTTAGCACGTCGTGTATTAGTTTTTATATTATCTTTTATTTTCTTATTTTTTGTTAGTTTATTATTATTTCATTTTTTTATTTCTTATTTTATTTTATTAGTTTTTTATTTTTATAATTTTTATTTTAGTGGTGTTTAGTTTTTTTTAGAGTTTGTATAGTGTGTCGTGTCGTATTATTTTTATTTTTGTTGACCTTTATTTTTTTAGTTTAGTTAAATTTTTATTTTGTTTTATTTTATTTTTAGTTTTATTTTATTTTTTTAGGGGTCATAAATTAAACACACACACAACCCGTCACACCCATCTAATCCTAAACACCACACACACATAAACTCACTCACACCTTTAAACCCTATACACACACTCACACCCAAACACATCCTAACCTACACCATATAACCATACACCCTCACACACCAAAAACCCCCATCTACTATTCATCATCATCTCCACCTCACCCACTCTCTCTCTCCTAAAACTACCATAACCCACCATCCACCTTCATCACTTTACACCAGCTCAACCTCCTGTCAACCGCCCCATACCGCAAACCCCATGGTCAGAATCCCTCTCACCCGCCGGCGTTAAAACGCCCCAACCCGGCGCCCTTCCAACCGCCATCTCCGGTGATAGCTCACGCTCGGCGGCCACCTGCTCCATCAGAATCCGCCCCAACCTGAAACCCAAATCCGTCCACCTGCCCCCTATGCCTAACCCGAGAACCCGCCAAATCCCATAGCCTTTCCCAACCAACTCCGACCACTGCGCCGATAAGACCCGCGAAATCGGCGATCCACGTGACCCACTGCCGAACCCGTGAGCCCGACCCTGCTGCCATCTCGACCCACCGACCAACCCGCCAACAATAACCCATGTCCAATCCCATGAAACCGAAAACTCACCTTACCCATTTTCAAAATCCGAACATGATTCTAATTCCACCTGCTAATACCAAAGGCCAAACTCCAACCAAGACCAAGTGAACTAATATCCCACATATTTTAAAGCATTTTAACCCAATTCTCATTATACCTCAAACTAACTCATTTTACCCCATTGCTTAAAATACCCCATACCCAATTCATATTTTATTACCTCACACCTTTGCCATGCACATGTGCTCACCCCATGCTCCTATCACCATTTACATAAGATAATTCCCAAAAATACCCCTTAGCCCCATGTGTGCCATGCATCTCCTATTTAAAGAGATGAAGACCATTTGAAAAAAGGATCTCCAAATTAGTTTTTAAGCTTTGTGTGATAAATTTATCTACACTTCTCTTTAGAGAGTATTTGCATTTTTAGCAAATATCTCAATATAGAGATGTGTATTGAAATTTGTCTCTAGGATAAATTCAACCCCACCCCTCTATAATGAATTTTTGCATTTTTAGCAATTAGTTCTAAATAGATTGATGTAGTTGAATTTATCCCTTATGGGAGGTAAATTCTAATCCATTCCTTTATGTTGAGATTTTGCATTTTTAGCAATTATCTCAATATAAAGTAATGATCTATAATTTATTTCTTTGGATGAGTTCTAATGTAAAATTTTATAATGTTAGTATTTGCATTTTTAGCAAAACTCTTTTATTATTTAATTGTCCACTATGAATTCAACCACTATCCTTTTTTATTTTATTTTTATTTTGTAGTTTTTAGTTTAGATTCAATAAATACATTAGTGAGAGATTATGATTGAGAGATTTTTGATGTATAATTTAAGATTCCATTTCAATTCAAGGCTTATATGGGTTTGATCTCCTCCTCTTAATTACTTTTAGTTTAATCCTCACATGCTCTTTTTTGTATACTTTTATTTTTATTTTTTTGGATGATGATTGATATACCCGTTTATATCCTCGGCTTGGATTAGGATTACCTCCAAAACGGACGACCATGCGAGGGGTCGACCCTTCACCAATCTCTTGACGACCCTTCTCCCAGGCTCCAGACGACAGTACGAGGGGCCGACCCTCCGCCCAGGCTCCAGACGACAGTACGAGGGGCCGACCCTCCACCCAGGCTCCAGACGACAGTACGAGGGGCCGACAGTACGAGGCCAGAATTGGTCCAGGCTCACTACCGAAAGAAACTTTGCCCTCGGCCTCGGCTCATAGGCCGAGGGTGATATCATGACAGCGCGTGGTTTGGGAGACGCGTGGAACAGTGTGTGTGAGGCTCATATGACACGTGGCAGACCGTTATAACAAAATCACACCCTCACGTGAGGGAATATTATGTCATCATTTGGCATCTACAGGTGTCAATAGGGGATTGGCTAGATCATCATTCACATGCACCATGCATACTTGGGGGGTACACTA
Source organism: Sambucus nigra (assembly GCA_949130495.1). Lineage (NCBI taxonomy): Eukaryota > Viridiplantae > Streptophyta > Magnoliopsida > Dipsacales > Adoxaceae > Sambucus > Sambucus nigra. The sequence continues at coordinate 253,556,255 of OX422215.1, forward strand.
CACCCCCCCCCCCCAAGACCTATATATACTTGTCACCTACAACCCTACAAGGGATCGATCCATGAATCGTAGCCCTAGCTAAAACTCTGCTTGTACACACAGTAGAGAGAGAGGAGGGCTATGTGCATTGTATCCAAGACCATTAGTGCCCATACTTAGTGGATCACACACTCACAGTGGATGTAGGCCAAATTGGCTGAACCACTATACATCATTGTCTTAATTCCTCTTATACTCATCCCCTTCTACATACTTATACACTTATACATCTCTATGGCTGCCATGGCTGCTACTGTTTGAGCTCACTATCACTTATCCGGTGGTGCTAAATCCAAGCATCATCAGTTTGGCGCCGTCTGTGGGAACGAGAAGACATCTCTTCCTTTGTACAACTTGACCTCACTGGGCACTCTGGTGGTGAACCAACACTCCCCCTGAGAGGAGGTGTTTCACCATTGAAAGAGACCCACTAAGGTTCCCAAGCTCACCAGTATTTTCTTCAGTTCAACTTTTCATAGCTCAAGCACATGGCACCTGAGATGCCACCGCCACCACTTCCCCCGCCGGATGAGGGGGGAAGACCCAGTTCTAGTCAGCCGCCGCCTCAGTCTGAGATGGCTGATGTGGCGGCAGCCCTAAAGTCTCTGGCAGCAAGCCAGCGGATGATGCAGGAGTAGTTCACAGCTCTAAGCCAGAACATACTAAGAGCACCAGGGGTTTCACCTGAGATGATAACTCCGATAGCATCTCCAGGGAAGCATGAGGCCAGGGGACCACCCCAGGCACCACGCAAAGACCTGCCACCCCCTCAGCGGCGTAGGGATGTTGCTGACCCCCGGCGTCTACGCATGGGGAGGCAAGAAAACCCTTTCCTTGAGGATAGGTATGGAGATCTGGAGGGAGAGGAGGCTCCTATAGAGTGCTGGGAACCTTACGAGGTCTCCAACAACACTGTGCGACCTCTCCAGGGCAGTAGGGGAAAGTGCGGGGGACTAAACCCTGATGTTCGTCCAAGAGGCTCTGCTTTTGACCGCTTGAGCAGGGGGTCGGCCTTTGAGAGGCTAGGCCCAGTAAATGACCTGCGGGAACAGTTGTCCAGGCCAAGAAGCGCCGCGAGATCCAGGGGGAGGCAGCAGATGGCTGACCCCGAGGACAAGACGGCGGCCAAAGGGAAGTGAACAGTCGACACAGGCCTGCTGCAGCAGAACCCTCCGTCCACCTCGGAGAGGCGGCAGGGGATAACATCGGCCATGCCGACCCTGTGAGGCCCTGGAATGACTCAATCCAGCGGTTAGAGGATAAGATTGGTGATTTATTGAAGAGCCGAGACCCTCTTCAGAGGGGATACACCATAGGCTCACCCTTCATGGCAAAGATAGTCAACTTCCCCACGTCGTCAAAGTTCAAGCCACCTATGGTCACCCCAAGGTGTGACGAGAGCACCAACCCCGTCCACCACGTGGAGATGTATCAGTCGGTGGCAGACATATACTCTATCTCAGATGAGATGAGGTGTCGTGCCTTCTCTGGTACCTTGACAGGGGCTGCGCATGTCTGGTACACGTCTCTTCCAAAAAATTCCATTGGAAACTTTAAGCTGTTGGCAGACCTGTTCATCCATAATTTCTGCTTTGGGGTGAGGCCACAGAAGAAGACCACCCACCTGCTCTATGTCAAGCAGGGGAAGAGTGAGAGTCTGAGGGACTATATAGCCAGATTCAATAAGGAGAAGCTGGAGGTGGAAGACTATGAGGAGAGCATAGCTATGACAGCCCTGATTGGAGGACTCCAAAAGGGGAAGCTGTTATGGAAGCTTGTTGAAGACCCTCCGAGGACGATGGCTGAACTTTTGTCAACAACAGGAAAGGTGATGAACGCCGAAGAGGCGATGGATGAAAAATATGAAGACGAAAGAGGAGGTGCTAGTGGGAGTAAATACCCTAATAAGAACAAAGAGAGGAAGAAGAGGTCCCCGGATGACAAGTTCGCGGGGTACACCCCTCTGACGGTCAGCTGTGAACAGATTCTCAATGAGATTAAGAGTGACCGATCCCTGAAGTGGCATGAGAAGCTAAGGGCAGCCCCCGACAAGAGGAATAAGAACCTATGGTGTGAGTTTCACCAAGACCACGGCCACGTAACGAACAAATGCTTTGCTCTGAAAGACGAGATTGAGAAGATGCTGAAAGAAGGGAAGCTCAGAAAGTACGTCAATAAAGATGTCTTCAAGAGGGGCCGAGGGGATGACCCCAGAAAGAAGCGAGGCGATGCATGCAGAGAAGGTCCTCAAAAAAGAGGGGACGACCCTTCTGATGATGAGGACGACCCTGACCTCCCGCCGAGAGACGACCACGGCCTTGTCAATAGGCTTAATATGATCTCGCTCGGAGTGGGAATGATCTCCGGGGGTCTTGCAGGAGGAGGGTCTGAGGTCGCCGACAGGAAGGCCCATATGGCAGAGGCCAAGGCAGTGACGAAGACGGTACACGCGACTTCCCTGGAGGTCAAGTCAGAAAAAAGGAAGAAGGTTGATATGGACACTGATTATGGGATTTTCAAGAATGGACTTCAAAGACCTCTTGGCCCCACACGATGACCCTCTCGTCATCACTACCAGGGTGCACGGATACGAAGTGCCGAGGATCTTGATAGATGGGGGTAGTTCTGCAGATGTGATGTTTTGGCCATGCTTCAAAGCCTTGGGTCTCAGCCGTGCTAGACTCGTCCCCTACCATCATCCATTAATTGGGTTCAGTGGGGAAAAGGTTCACCCCCTTGGGGTATATGAGGCTGATGTGAGGATGGGGGACGAGTGGCCGAGATGGCTCACCAAGAAGGTCAGTTTCTTTGTGATGGATGAGCGGGTGTTTTCGGACTACAACATCATATTGGGGCGTGTGGCCCTCAAGGGGTTTGAAGCAGTGCCCTCTACGGTCCATCAGATGATCAAATTTCCAACCCCTTACGGGGTGGGGGAAGTTCAGGGAGACCAGACGGCAGCGAGAGAATGTTACTACAACTCCGCTGAAGAAAGGGAGGCACACAAGAGGGCTACAGCCACTTACAACATTGATACCCTAGACCCCAGGGACGAGACGAAGCTCAAAAAAGGAGAGGCCACCGAGGAGGTAGAACCCATCATCCTCGATGAGGATGACCCGGGAAAACCGTCCAAGTTGGCAAGTCTCTGAAGCCCAGTATCAAGGAAGACCTCATCAAACTGTTAAGGAGAAGACGAAGCGTCTTCGCGTGGAGTCATGTAGATATGCCGGGGATCGACCCTGAAATCATGTGCCACAAGCTCAATGTGGTAGAGGGAGTGAAGCCGGTAAAGCAAAAAAGGAGGATTTACTCTAGAGAGAAGTACGAGGTCATCAGGGATGAGGTCAAAAAATTAGAAGACGCTGAATTTATCAGAGAGGTCATCTACCCTGAATGGTTGTCCAATGCAGTCATTGTCCCAAAGGCCAACGGGAAGTGGCGAATGTGTGTGGGCTTCACAGATCTCAACAAGCACTGCCCCAAAGACAGCTTCCCTCTCCCCCGCATTGACCAGATGGTAGACGCTACTGCAGGCCATGAGCTCATGAGTTTTATGGATGCCTACTCAGGGTACAACCAGATCTTCATGAACCCTGAAGACTCGAAGAGGACTGCCTTCATCACTGATAAGGGGACATACTGCTATAGGGTCATGCCCTTTGGTCTAAAAAATGCGGGGGCAACGTACCAGCGCCTCATAAACAAAATGTTCGAAGACCAAATTGGAAAGTCCATGGAGGTCTACGTGGATGACATGCTGACCAAGAGTTTAAAGGCAGAGGATCATGTGACAGACCTGGAGATGACCATTAATACGATGGACAAATACCAGATGAAGCTTAACCCGGCCAAATGTGTCTTCGGGGTCGGGGCAGGGAAGTTCCTGAGGTTCATTGTCAACCAAAGAGGCATCGAGGCCAATCCTAAAAAGATAAAGGCCCTTATTGAGATGAAAACCCCCAAATCCATTAAAGACGTTCAGAGGCTTATAGGGAGGGTGGCTGCCCTGAACAAATTTGTGTCAAGGGCCACAGACAGGTGTTTACCATTCTTCAAGATCCTCAGGAAGGCCTTTGAATGGAGTGAAGAGTGTGATGAGGCTTTCAAAGAGCTAAAATCATACTTAGGGTCTCCCTTGCTGCTGTCACGACCCGTACGGGGTGAACGACTTTACGTGTACCTCGCCGTCTCAGAGTCGGCCATCAGCGCAGCCATTGTGAGAGACGAAGACGGAATACAGAAGCCTGTGTATTTTAACAGCAAGGCACTCCAGGGGCAGAGCAAAGATACCCGAGGATGGAGAAGTTGGCCTACGCCTTGATCCATGCCTCGAGGAAGATGAAGTCGTACTTCCAGTCCCATACAATGGTCATCCTCACCGACTCTCCTCTTAGGCAGGTCCTACACAAGCCAGAAAAATCAGGTAGGTTGATGGCCTGGGCTATAGAGCTGGGGGAGTTTGACATTGTGTATCAACCTAAGACTGCCATTAAGGGGCAGTCATTGGCAGACTTAGTGGCTCAGTTCACTTGGGAAGATGATGAGGTCGAAGGTGAGACCCTTGGGATGACGGATACAGAAGACAAACCCGCCGACACACCCGCAGATAGGGCCGAGACAGGCACTGCTAGAAAAAAAGCGACTGAAAACGAAGAGGGAAAATACATCTTTAGACAGGGGTCCCTCTCTGAGGGAAATTTTTCAGAGAGAAAGACTCTGTGGAGCCTCTTCGTTGACGGGTCCTCCTGTGACAGTGGAAGTGGGGCTGGACTGATACTGTCAGCACCCGATGGCACAGACGTCGAATACGCCCTGAGGTTCAACTTCAAAGCCTCCAACAACGAGGATGAATATGAGGCCTTAGTAGCAGGCCTCTCCTTGGCCAAGTCTCTTAGTGTCGGCCAGATTCTGGTCCATAGTGATTCAAGGCTAGTGGTGAATCAGATACTAGGGGCCTACGAGGCTAAGGACGAGAGAATGGCTAGATACCTCGAGAAGGTGAGGTCACTACTGAAAGGCTTCAGAGAGGTAAAATTAAAGAGGATACCTAGGCTAGATAACGGCCGTGCTGATGCCCTTGCGAGATTGGCCTCGGCGACTAGGACAGACATCAGGAGGACGGTCCCAGTGGAAATTTTGCTTCAGCCAACTATTGAGGACCCCGAGGGAACACTTGGCAATTGCCTAAATGTCTCTCAAGAAGCTTAGTGGATGGACCCCCTGATCAGATACATTAAAGAGGGTGAGATGCCAGAAGCAAGGCAGGAAAGGAAGAAGCTGAGGTACAGGGCTGCAAAATTCACTGTCATCGGAGACACCTTGTACAAAAAGGGGTTTTTGCTCCCCTTACTTAGGTGTGTGCATCCCTCAGAAGTCCCTTCCATTTTGCAAGATGTGCACGAAGGATCGTGCTCAAGCCATGTCGGGGGAAGATCCTTAGCGAAGAGGGTGATCACCCAAGGCTACTGGTGGCCGACCTTGGGGAAAGACGCCGCAGCATATGTAAAAAAGTGTGATAAATGTTAAAGATTTGCTACCATCCCTCATCAACCCCATCAGCCTCTTACCTCCATTACATCTCCGTGGTCGTTCGCAGTGTGGGGGATTGACCTGGTAGGGCCCTTACCAAGAGCAGTCAATAACTATCGGTTCCTCATTGTAGCGATTGACTACTTCTCAAAGTGGGTAGAGGCCGAAGCGATGGTCACAATTACAGAGCAGAAGACCTTCCAGTTCATCTGGAAAAATGTGATATGCAGATATGGTCTGCCCAACACCCTCATTTCAGATAACGGGACGCAGTTCAAGAATGCCTCTCTGCAGAAGTACTGTGAGAGGGTAAATATCAAACAATTTTTCTCCACCCCAGGCCGACCTCAGGCCAATTGGCAAACCGAAGTAACAAAAAGGACAATCCTAGATGGAATCAAGAAGAGGCTTGAGGAAGCAAAAGGAAGATGGGTCGAGGAGTTATATGCCGTACTGTGGGCATACAGGACGACAGTGAGGACTTCTACCGGGGAGACCCCATTCATGCTGGCTTATGGATCAGAAGCCGCCATCCCCATCGAAGTCGAGTTCCCTACTCATAGGTTCCAAATGTACGACCCCCAGGGAAACGAGGAAGAAAGGAGACTTGACTTGGACCTGATTGAGGAAAGGAGGGAGGACGCTGAGATAAGGCAGGCTTCCTACCAGCAGAGGACCGCGAGGTTTTATAATCAGAGGGTGAAACAGAGACCTATAGCAGTAGGAGACTTGGTCCTCAAGAAGACTTGGCAAAAGCCAAACAAACTCCATCCTAATTGGCACGACCCCTATAAGGTCATCGATGAAGTTGTCCCTGGGACCTATAGACTAGAAAACCTATAAGGGGAACCTTTTTCCAACCCCTGGAATGCAGACCACTTGAAGAAATACTACCAGTAGTGTTGTAAGGTCTTGATAGACCATAGTTGTAATAAGAGTTGCAACAACAGGACACTTAAAAATTAATGAGAAATGTGTTTCCCCTCACCCTATTTATCAGTTCCAGTATGCATGGAAACATCTACAAAACCATTAATTTAGCGAGTTGATCCCTCGGCTATAATGAGGACCAGTGGAGGGGACGACCCCACCACTGTTCTCAAGAAAGACGAGGGTAGACTTCATTAAAAAACTATTAATTGGGTAAGTTGAACCCTCGGCTATAATGAGGACCAGTGGAGCGGACGACCCCACCACTGTTCTCAAGAAAGATGAGGGTAGACTTCATTTAAAACCATTAATTTGGTAAGTTGAACCCTCGGCTATAATGAGGACCAGTGGAGGATATGACCCCACCACTGTTCTCAAGAAAGACGAGGGTAGACTTTATTAAAAAACCATTAATTTGGCGAGTTGATCCCTCGGCTATAATGAGGGCCAGCGGAGGGGACGACCCCACCACTGTCCTCAAGAAAGACGAGGGAAAACTTTATTAAAACCATTAATTTGGTAAGTTAAACCCTCGGCTATAATGAGGACCAGTGGAGGGGATGACCCCACCACTGTTCTCAAGAAAGACGAGGGTAGGCTTTATTAAAAAACCATTAATTTGGTAAGTTGAACCCTCGGCTACAATGAGGACCAGTGGAGGGGACGACCCCACCACTGTTCTCAAGAAAGACGAGGGTAGACTTCATTTAAAACCATTAATTTGGTAAGTTGAACCCTCGGCTATAATGAGGACCAGTGGAGGGGACGACCCCACCACTGTTCTCAAGAAAGACGAGGGTAGACTTCATTAAAAAACCATTAATTTGGCGAGTTGATCCCTCGGCTATAATGAGGGCCAGCGGAGGGGACGACCCCACCACTGTCCTCAAGAAAGACGAGGGAAAACTTTATTAAAACCATTAATTTGGTAAGTTAAACCCTCGGCTATAATGAGGACCAGTGGAGGGGAAGACCCCACCACTGTTCTCAAGAAAGACGAGGGTAGACTTCATTAAAAAACCATTAATTTGGTAAGTTGAACCCTCGGCTATAATGAGGCCAGTGGAGGGGACGACCCCACCACTGTTCTCAAGAAAGACGAAGGTAGACTTCATTTAAAACCATTAATTTGGTAAGTTGAACCCTCGGCTATAATGAGGACCAGTGGAGGGGACGACCCCACCACTGTCCTCAAGAAAGACGAGGGAAAACTTTATTAAAACCATTAATTTGGTAAGTTAAACCCTCGGCTATAATGAGGACCAGTGGAGGGGACGACCCCATCACTGTTCTCAAGAAAGATGAGGGTAGACTTCATTAAAAAAACCATTAATTTGGTAAGTTGAACCCTCGGCTATAATGAGGACCAGTGGAGGGGACGACCCCACCACTGTTCTCAAGAAAGACGAGGGTAGACTTCATTTAAAACCATTAATTTGGTAAGTTGAACCCTCGGCTATAATGAGGACCAATGGAGGGGACGACCCCACCACTGTTCTCAAGAAAGACGAGGGAAAACTTTATTAAAACCATTAATTTGGTAAGTTAAACCCTCGGCTATAATGAGGACCAGTGGAGGGGAAGACCCCACCACTGTTCTCAAGAAAGACGAGGGAAAACTTTATTAAAACCATTAATTTGGTAAGTTAAACCCTTGGCTATAATGAGGACCAGTGGAGGGGACGACCCCACCACTGTTCTCAAGAAAGATGAGGGTAGACTTCATTAAAAAACCATTAATTTGGTAAGTTGAACCCTCAGCTATAATGAGGACCAGTGGAGGGGACGACCCCACCACTGTTCTCAAGAAAGACGAGGGTAGACTTCATTTAAAACCATTAATTTGGTAAGTTGAACCCTCGGCTATAATGAGGACCAGTGGAGGGGACGACCCCACCACTGTTCTCAAGAAAGACGAGGGTAGACTTCACTAAAAAACCATTAATTTGGTAAGTTAAACCCTCGGCTATAATGAGGACCAGTGGAGGGGACGACCCCACCACTGTTCTCAAGAAAGACGAGGGTAGACTTCATTTAAAACCATTAATTTGGTAAGTTGAACCCTCGGCTATAATGAGGACCAGTGGAGGGGACGACCCCACCACTGTTCTCAAGAAAGACGAGGGTAGACTTCATTAAAAAACCATTAATTTGGTAAGTTGAACCCTCGGCTATAATGAGGACCAGTGGAGGGCACGACCCCACCACTGTTCTCAAGAAAGACGAGGGTAGACTTCATTTAAAACCATTAATTTGGTAAGTTGAACCCTCGGCTATAATGAGGACCAGTGGAGGGGACGACCCCACCAATGTTCTCAAGAAAGACGAGGGTAGACTTCATTAAAAAACCATTAATTTGGTAAGTTGAACCCTCGGCTATAATGAGGACCAGTGGAGGGCACGACCCCACCACTGTTCTCAAGAAAGACGAGGGTAGACTTCATTTAAAACCATTAATTTGGTAAGTTGAACCCTCGGCTATAATGAGGACCAGTGGAGGGGACGACCCCACCACTGTTCTCAAGAAAGACGAGGGTAGACTTCATTAAAAAACCATTAATTTGGCGAGTTGATCCCTCGGCTATAATGAGGGCCAGCGGAGGGGACGACCCCACCACTGTCCTCAAGAAAGACGAGTGAAAACTTTATTAAAACCATTAATTTGGTAAGTTAAACCCTCGGCTATAATGAGGACCAGTGGAGGGGACGACCCCACCACTGTTCTCAAGAAAGACGAGGGTAGACTTCATTAAAAAACCATTAATTTGGTAAGTTGAACCCTCGGCTATAATGAGGACCAGTGGAGGGGACGACCCCACCACTGTTCTCAAGAAAGACGAGGGTAGACTTCATTTAAAACCATTAATTTGGTAAGTTGAACCCTCGGCTATAATGAGGACCAGTGGAGGGGACGACCCCACCACTGTTCTCAAGAAAGACGAGGGTAGACTTCATTAAAAAACCATTAATTTGGCGAGTTGATCCCTCGGCTATAATGAGGGCCAGCGGAGGGGACGACCCCGCCACTGTCCTCAAGAAAGACGAGGGAAAACTTTATTAAAACCATTAATTTGGTAAGTTAAACCCTCGGCTATAATGAGGACCAGTGGAGGGGACGACCCCACCACTGTTCTCAAGAAAGACGAGGGTAGACTTCATTAAAAAACCATTAATTTGGTAAGTTGAACCCTCGGCTATAATGAGGACCAGTGGAGGGGACGACCCCACCACTGTTCTCAAGAAAGACGAGGGTAGACTTCATTTAAAACCATTAATTTGGTAAGTTGAACCCTCGGCTATAATGAGGACCAGTGGAGGGGACGACCCCACATTGGTCCTCAAAAAAGACGAGGGAGGGGTTAGTGGCATTAACGAAGACAGCAAACCATAAAAGAATTAAATATGGAAGACAGTAATTATGGAAGGCAGTAGAAGAAGAGACGATGGTATTGATAAAAGAGAAAATATTAAAGTGTTTTACAATACAGAGCACAAAAATGATAAATACATTGCAAGGGTATGGGCTACAGGCAGCCACCCTATGGGACGACATCGGAGGGCAGGGCCTCAACATCTATAGGAATGGTCTCCTCAATAACCAGAACTGGACGATCTTCAGAAGTGCCGACCCCCTCAACCTGAACTTGGGACTCTACTTGGGACAGAGCCTCGACGATCAGCGGGTCGTCCAACCCAACTGCCTCCAATGAAGGACGAACCGAGGAGACGACATCACCGAATTTAAGGACGACCCATCGGCAGGCCGTCCTGATCCCCCTCTCCAGGTACTCAAGTCCGAAACCCTGAAACTCATCAGAAGCTTTGTAAGCCTCAACAGCATCGGCCTCGGCTTTCGTAATGGCTGCTTCAAGGTCATCTTTGTACTTGGCCTCCATGTTGGTCAAGGCCTCGTCCTTTTCCTTGAGAAGCAAGTCCCTGGCCTTAATGTCCTCGTCCCTGGCCTTAATGTCCTCGTCGTGCTGCCTCGTCAGCTCATCCAGGATCCTTGCATGCTCAGTCCTGAAACTTTCCAACTCGGCCCTTGCAGTGTCAAGCTCAGACTGAAGATCAGCCTCATGCTGAATAGCCCTTTCAGCCTCATGGAACTTCACCTGATTCTCGTCCATCCACTTGGTGGCTGAGGTGAGGGCACAAACAGACTGCACGAAAAATGAACAGATATCAAGAGGGGCCGAGGGAACAGTTAGTGAAAGAATGAAATTAAAGAGGTGGGTCAAAACCAATACCTGTGCAAGGGAGTGCAGACCATAGTCGTACACTTTAGCAGGAGGCATCTTTGCTAAGAACTCATAGTCAGAGGCCTAAGGAGCAGAGAACATTGAGGCCTTGGCTGCCCTTAAGTTGGTGATCAGTGACAAGGGGTCGGCCCTCAAGTGTGCCAGGTTTTGAGACCAGAAAGCCCCATGCTCGACGAAGAGGTCGTCCCCTCAGAGGCTTCGACCCTGGCCCTTGTCCGAGGATCAGGCCGATGCTCAACAGGGGCCTCAGACTCCTTCCTTTTATGACTGTCAGTGGTCGGCTCCACCACTGTCGGCCCAGCGGCCTTTGTCTTCCTCGGAGCCTGCTGAGGCTCCTTCCCCTTCTTCTTGGCCAATCCAGACAGTAAGCTGGGAGCCGTCATTTCCCAAAGATAGTCTGGTGTACCTGCAGGACGATCTGATAAGAGGACGATACGTTAGAAAAGTGTAGATCTAAAGAGGAAACACTTGGAAAAAAGCAAAGAATAGGAAATGTTCAGTATAACTCACATAGTTCAGTCAGAGGACCGACCCTCAGACCAGCTTCTTTAAGGAACCGAGGGGTCATCAAGTCTTCAAATTTGGCAAGCTCACCCTCTCACCCTCGTCCTCTCAGATAATCTACGATGTCCTTCTCCTCCAGACTAAGTCCAGGGTCTGACCTGGCCTTCATGGAGGGGTTAGACCACTTCCTGGGGACCCTCGGACTATCGGCAACGGGCTCCCACTCCCCGGAGATAAAGAAAAACCTCTTCTTCCAATCATGGTTGGAAGTTTGTGCCACATGGAGGAGTTTCTTCTCAGACCTCCTTGCCCCCAAGTGATAATATCCAGGCTTCTTGGACGAGGAGGTGATGTTGTAGCAGCCCAGAAATAGGTCAGCCGAGGGCTCGTCGGTAAAGGCATTCTTCCGCAAGGAAATATAGCCCAATATCATCCTCTAAGAGTTGGGAGGAAGTTGAGAGGGGGAAACGCCGAGGGCAAACAGGATATCGGGAATGGCAGGGTGCAGAGGGAGCCTGACTCCAACCTTGAACATTTGTTCATAGACTGCAACCTCTCCCTCTTGACAATCAAAAACCCTCTCAGTCTCAGAGGGAACCCTCATAGTTACCCCGGAGGGCACTCCATAAATATGCCTCCATATCAGGAGGTCTCGATCCCTAACAGAGGAGATAAAGGACGAGGCGTGGGAGGTATCGACCTCATCATCAGTATCATCGTCCTCATCCTCAGCTCTCTCCCCCTCGTCACCTGCAGGAGGACCCTGGGGAAAAGCCACTTGGAAGGCGTGGGGAGACAGGGTTGTCACAGGGACAGCCTCAGAGGGGGCCGTACCCTCGGCCTCTCGGCCTGGGCTAAGGTCAGGTGTGTCCCTTCTACCAGAAGTTCCAGCACCAGTTGGTGAGGAGACTCTCTCATCCATCTCACTTGGGTTGGGTGTCTCGGCAGGACGAGGTGACGACCCACAAGACTCAGAAGGTTCAGATGGTCTTATGGTGGCAAGAGGAATGGGAAATATGGGTCGTACCCAATTAGGGTCGGCCCCTCGTCTCCTCTCTTCATCTTCCTCTATTCGTCTGATCTCGGTAAAGAGCTTCTCTCTCAAAGACGGGAACTCAGATACTAAGCTATAAAGCCTCCTAAGCATTAAGGGGAAGACTCTACACTTAGCTATTACACCCAACTCACCTAACTTAGCTATAAACAAGGGGGAAATTGACCAGGTTTGACTTTCGGATTAAACAAAGGAACTCAATGGGTTTTGTCAAGAACAACCAAGAACCAGTTACCGGAAAAGACGCCGGAAAAGGTTATGGCACAACTTAAAGAGAATGCAGCCCCACAACCCTAAAAAATCAAGTAGAAATGAAGGCAAAGGAAAGCGCTTAATGAAGGAGAGTACCTGATAACGAGGGCAAAAAACGCTGCTGAGACCTGACAAATTGGAGGCTGCAAATGGCAATGGGAACTGGTTCTAGAGAGAGAAAAGGCTTGGGCGCGAAGAAGAAGAAGAAGGAGAGAGAGAGTTTGAAAATCTCTTAAATACTTTGGTAATGAGTGGACCCGTTTACCAAGAAAGGTATAATTAGGGCACAAGGCCCCAAGTGCACTGCCCAACTGCCATGACCTTGGGAACTGAAACAGCAATGAGTATCTGCCCAGGTGTCACTCATCTAACTGATCATACATGCATCTCATTTAAAACACTATCCCTCAGCCATCTCAGCAGCACCTATGACTAAGGGCTAGGGGGTGATTGATATACCCGTTTATATCCTCGGCTTGGATGAGGATTACCTCCAAAACGGACGACCATGCGAGGGGCCGACCCTTCACCAATCTCTTGACGACCCTTCACCCAGGCTCCATACGACAGTACGAGGGGCCGACCCTCCACCAGGCTCCAGACGACAGTAGGAGGGGCCGACCCTCCGCCCAAGCTCCAGACGACAGTACGAGGGGCCGACCCTCCACCCAGGCTCCAGACGACAGTACGAGGGGCCGACAGTACGAGGCCAGAATTGGGCCAGGCTCACTACCGAAAGAAACTTTGCCCTCGGCCTTGGCTCATAGGCCGAGGGTGATATCATGACAGCGCGTGGTTTGGGAGACGCGTGGAAGAGTGCGCGTGAGGCTCATATGACACGTGGCAGACCGTTATAACAAAATCACACCCTCACGTGAGGGAATATTATGTCATCATTTGGCATCTACAGGTGTCAACAGGGGATGGGCTAGATCATCATTCACATGCACCATGCATACTTGGGGGGTACACTACACCCCCCCCCCCCCCCAAGACCTATATATACTTGTCACCTACAACCCTACAGGGGATCGATCCATGAACCGTAGCCCTAGATAAAACTCTGCTTGTACACACGGTAGAGAGAGAGGAGGGTTATGTGCATTGTATCCAAGGCCATTAGTGCCCATACTTAGTGGATCACACACTCACAGTGGATGTAGGCCAAATTGGCTGAACCACTATACATCATTGTCTTAATTCCTCTTATACTCATCCCCTTCTACATACTTATACACTTATACATCTCTATGGCTGCCATGGCTGCTACTGTTTGATCTCACTATCACTTATCCGGTGGTGCTAAATCCAAGCATCATCAATGATTATTGAAGACTAATCTCCCATTTATGGGAAGAAATTTTGAAGCCCTTATGAGTCCAATTTTGTTAGTTTACTTATTTGGAAAATTTTGTTTATCTCACTTTTCTTAAATTAGCTTTTTCTTCTTAATTAGTAGTTATTAAAATTAGTATAGTTAGTTAGTTAAAGAAATCCCTTGAAAAATCCATAAAAAAATATATTAGCAAAAAAATAGAAAAATAATAATAAAATGCAAATGAATCTATATATGTCCTCTCCAATTTTGTGTTTCATCCTTAGATATGGATTGATACCTCACTTATCGCTATATTCTAGTTTTGTTATACTTTTATAGGTTTGTGAAGATTTTTTAAGGAAAGAGGAACTGCACAACGACGAAATATACGCAATTTTTTCTATCAAATGGCGTCGTTGTCAGGGACACACAAACAACAACGTTATCAAATGCACCGAAAAGTCTCTTTATCAAATGGCGTCGTTGCCATTCTTGGGAGCGTGGCGCACTGGGAGCGGATTTCAACTTGTAGTTCATTTTTATAATTTTAGAAGGCTTGTATTAGGATTATTCTATTCTTGGATTGTATTGTGGTGCATTGAGACACCTTTATTTTATTTTTCATTTTAAAAAATTGTAATAATTGAAGAAAGCATGATAGGGAAATCGGACAAGGTAGAGAGAGGGCGTCCAAAGGAAAGGATTTGGAAGCCTCTCTACCTTGGGTCGGTAGGACTCCCGGGGCGGACTGAGATAGGCGTAATCTCCCCCCGGTCGACTCAAATTTTTCATCACCCCACGGCGTAAAAATTATGGGAGGTACATCTCTTAAACACTCGCGCCTCTCCTGTTAACGAGTCAATTATTTTGTGTGCTCTTACTTGATTTTATTCTCGCATTTATTTCGAATGGTGTGATGAATTAATTGACTAAGACCTACACCCGGTCACTCACGAGATGGGATTTCATCACCCGACTCACTCGCTTACCATTGTGTACTACCCTAGTTATAATTAAATTTAAAATCAATCCACTAGGTAGACCAATAGGAGAACATTTTGCAAAGGCGATCACAAAGATTTCCGTGTTTTTTTATCGCCCGCGGACTTAATTAAAATTTGACAACCCTTTCACTAAATCTAAAGATAAAAATTGGCTATGTGCTAGTTAGGAATTCTTCTTGGCGTGTGTGTATCCAATTTAATTTTTCGGTACTCGAGTTTTAGTGAGTTCGTCCCAAATTTCTGAGTCCAAATATTTTCCCACATCTATTCTTCCAAAAAAATCCAAAAATATTTTCTTCTAATATTTTTATAAAAAATCCAAAAATATTTTCTTTCTTTCATTTTTTGAAATATCCAAAAAAAAATTCTTTCCTTTTGAAAAAATTTAAAAAAAATCCAAAAAGAAAATAAAAGTGAATTACAATTGAATTTGTCTCTAGCTTTACCCCGTTGATGTGGATTGATACCCTCAATTACCTGTACACTTGAGTTTGATATTATATTTTGTTGGTATTTTGAGGATTTTGATTAGAGGATCTTTTTAAGCAACGACGAAAAAAATATACGCAAAAGTCTTTCTATTAAATGGCGCCGTTGCCGGGGATATGAAAAGCAAATCTATTAGAGGCACAGGTGATGGATCCTTTTTGTTAAGAGCAGACTAGGCAGATAATAGCTGGGGAGTTGATTCGTACTCCATTAATTCAGAGGCAGGTTTGCAATTTCACGGGAGTTTGATAGTTCTCAAGGGGGAGGATTTATGACACATTGTGATGGAAGAGGAGCACGAGTCCCGATTTATGGTACATCCTGGAGGGGATAAGATGTACCAAGACATAAGTACTAGTGGAATGGGATGAAGAGAGACATTGCTGAGTTCGTCTCGAGGGGTACTATATGTAAGCTAGTAAAGGTGGACCACCAACGACCAGCAGGAGTCTTACAATCAGTGGATATTCCTATGTGGAAATGGGAGAGCGTTTCCATGGACTTTATTACCAGGTTACGTACTTTATAGAAGGGGTCGCAATTCCATATGGGTGATATTGGATCGTTTGACTAAGGTAGCTAACTTTTTGCCAGTTTGGCCTGATTACACTATGTGATAGTAGGCCCATATTTTTATTGCTGAGATAGTGATATTGCATAGGGTTCCATTAGAAATTATGTCCGATAGGGATAAGATTTTTATATCTCAATTTTGGGAGAGTTTCCAAGAGGCTATGGGTATCGACTTGAAATTGAGTACAACTTATCACCCGCAAACGGATGGGCAGAAGAAGATGAATAATCAGATGTTGGAAGATATGTTACGAATGTGTATCCTCAACTTCGGAAGAGGTTGGGAGCAGTATCTTCTACTGTTGGAGTTCGCTTATAATAACTCTTACCAGTTTACGGTTGACATAGCCCCATTCGAGGAACTATACAATAGACCGTGTCATTCACCCTCTTATTGGTTGGAAGTGGGAGATAACAAGCTACTCGGGCCAGAGTTGATCCATGATACTTCAAATAGGATAGAGATGATTTAGAGTCATATACGGATAGCTCATGGCCGACAAAAGAGTTATTTCGATGTTAAGTGGTCCTTTTTGTAGTTTGATGTGGGGAATCAGGCACTACTGCGTGTGTCACTTATGAAGGGGACAATGAGATTTGGGAAAAAGGGGAAATTGGTGACAAGGTACGTTGGGCCATTTCCTATTATCGAGCAGATCAGGCCAGTAGCGTATAGACTTGGGTTACCGAAGCACTTGAACCGTATTCATGATGTATTTCATATTTATTCTTTACGATGATATTTACGCGATGAGTTGTCATACACTCACATTTCACTAGAGGAGATATACCTACAGCCTGATATTTCATACGTGGAGAGACCAGTTACTATCTTAGACCATAGTGAGAGTATATTGAGGTCGAAGATTGAACCGTTTGTATGTGTTCAGGGGGGCATCACAATGCCGATGAGTCTACTTTGGAGTGCGAGGATGAGATGCACGAGAGATACCCAGAGTATTTCATACCAAGTATTTTTTTATTTCGAATTTTGGGATAAAATTCCGTTATAAGGGGGGAAGTATGTAACACCCCGTATTTTTAATGATTTTTGTAGTTAGATTAATTGTGTGAATTAATTTGGGATTAATTAAATTGATTTGGAATAATTAATCTGGGATAATAACTATTAATTAGCGAGATAAAATTTAATATTTATTTATTCTGAATATTACTAAGTGAATGAGTAATAATAATAATAAGGAAATATTATAAATTGTCGTGAGTGACAAAATACAACAGTTATGATAAATGTAGCCGGAACGCACGTGTCAGTTGTATCGGGATATAATTTGAGAAGTAAGATGTAATTTTATCCTTAATATTTTGAATGACTATTTCGAGTGCGTCAATGTGTCCGGAAGGGTCGAGATAATTAGAAAAGTATACTCGGGGGTTTATTTTGGGTCTCGGAGAAATTTTAGACCAAACCGACACCCCAGAGGGGTATTTTGGTCTTTTGGAATTTTAGGGTAATTAAACCTACGAAATTTTCTAAGTGTATATCAATTTTAGGTTAAGGCCATTAGGTTTATAATCTGCAACACTCACATAGGCAATTAGAGAAAGAAGGAGAGACACACCATTGTTGAACTTTTTGCACCACAAACACCACCGGAACGTAGATCAGGGGAAGAGGAACACCACTACACCATCAAATCACAGAGATTCAGACCTGCACTTTGAGGCAAGTATTTATCTTGTTAATCTTGAGCATTTATTCAATCTATGTTAGAGTTAAATGAATCAATTCATGATTATGTGAAGAATTAATGTCAAATGGAAGAGTTTAAACAATGTTTGGGGTAGGAATCATGATATGTTAACTCTCTTTATGCATGTAGAATGAAATTCACGAATTTATGAAGTCATAATGTGAAGAAATATGGATTTAAATGGAGTTCTTGAACCAAAAAGATGAACTAGGGTTTTTATGGGCAAATCTTGAATTAATTTTATTTTAGGAGTAATTTTTTATGATTTAATGATTCCTACCATGTTAGAAATTGTTTATATATGCTAGTATAACGTTTGATACGATTGGTTGAGAGTTTGGGTTTGATTAATGAAGTTTATTTGTGTAAAGTGGTGTAAACCCGTAACTATGCGAGGAACAAGAAATAGACCTATAGCCGATGAATAGATTTGATTCAGGGTGAAATCAATTCGGCTGCCCAGATTTTGAAACTTTCCTCCCTTTTTAATTAGAATTCATGGGGAACGATTAAAATAACTTTTGAGTTTATTTTTATATATAAAAAGCGTTATTTTAAGAATGTCAGTAGGTTAATATTGGGATAAGGCTTAAACCCATGGGGGGGACTTAAGGGCTAAGATTAATTAGGCACAATTGAGGAATAAAAGCCAAACTCGGAGAATAATATAGTGTCACGGGAATTCTGTGGAAATGATGACCTAAACCAGTAGGAAATGAGTGAGATATCTACTGAAGAGACTCAAGAGATAATTGGATGCCTTCGAAGTTATGGAAACACCCATGATTATACAAATAAGAATTTAATAGTATGTTAAATATACGTAGGCTATGTGATAGTATGTAGACTATGTATAGAATATTTTATGATATATAGAATGACAAAGATATTGATCATATATATATAGGTGATGTGAATACCAAATGTGTGACATATTATATGTATGTTATAACAACCCCGACTTTTGTGTGACTATTTCATAATATTTTTGATGATGGGCTAATTTTATAAAATAGAGAAAGTTGAGGTAAATATTATTTTAAGTGATTTAAGAGATAATATTTACCTTGTTTCATCTATTTACTATTGTGAGAAAGTAAATAGCATTATATTGTGTTTTATTGCGTCGTGGTACTTTAAGCGACGGTTATGACTTATATGTGAGTTTGAACATAATTAATGAATTAAAATGACGTTGGACCCTAAAATATTATAGGTTACTCCGGATGAAAATATAGAGGGTGCGGTTAGTTCCAGAATAGTTGAGATAGTCAAAATAAGTGCCAAGTGGTATTTTTGAGTTTCGGGCACTTTTGATAGGTTATGACTCAATTATATAGTTACGAGTCATTTTAATGGTGTATCAACATTTAAAAGAGGAGAATTTATTTTTAAGGCCCGTATAAGTCTTCCAACTCTTTTATTTTCCCATTCCTATGTTATAAGCCTTAAGAGAGAGAGAGAGAGAGAGAGAGAGAGAGAGAGTTGGGAGAAAATGGAGAAAAGAAAGAGAAATGAAGAGCCGGAAATCGTTGCTACGGGAAGAGAATCCGAGGCTACAAACTTGAGGCAAGCTTCTTACTTGCTAGATCATTATTTAATGTGATAAATTTCATGTAAAGTTAGTTTTTGGAGATTTAAACCATAAATGGGTTTTGGGGATTTTTGGTGTTTAAACCCTTAATCTTGTAGTTTAATTTGATTTGAGGAACATAAACTAGTTAGTTGATGTGTAGAACTGATTTGGTAGACTTAGTTGTTGTTGATGTTGGAGAAATTGGAAATTTGGGGGATTTGGGAAATTTAGGGTTCTTGAACCCGTAATTGGACAATTCCCCAAACGAATCGATTCGCCCATGGGGAAGGACATAGGTCTGGGTAAACCGAATCGATTCGGGTTGGGGCCGAATCGACTCAGCTGGGATAGTATGTTGTTTTTTCCTCACCGAATCGATTCATTTTTTGTCTAATCGATTCGTAGTCAGGGGCGAATCGATTCGGATGCCCTATTTTTGTGAGATTTTTCTAGTTTTGTTTCTAGCCCTTTTATTTTAGGTTCAAGGTTTAGGAACCTTCTCTTGGGAAGTAATAAAGAGTATTAGGGGTCTATTTTAGTTAGACAATATCCTAGGTTAGCATGGGGTTAATGGGGCTTACCCTAAGAGTTGTTTAGAGAGGTTAATGTTCCATATGATATAGGAAGTTAACCTAGAATTTATAGAAGGTAGAATGGTAATAGTTTGAACTCTTGGGAGTCTAGTATTGTCGGAAATTACCTTTGATGAATTATGATGTTACTTTGGACTCTTGGAGATTAGTGTGAGGACAATTAAACTTCGGGTCCTAGGTCATTAATAAAACATGACTATGAGAATAAGAAATGCACATTCTAAAATTGGTATTTCATCATCGAAAATAAATGGTTTTGAATGTAAAATGTGAATGTTTTCAAATGGAAAAAGAAATGATTTATGTAAATGATAATTTAAGTAAACAAACCTCTCTAAATCGATATCATAAGGGAAGTTACGCGCATGAGGTGAAGCCCCCAGGCTAATGAACGCAGGGTGAATATAGTCCTCGGCCATATGACCGGTTATTATATGTTTATTTAGCGATGTGGGGTAATTTCGGGTGTGGTTATGACCCACTCGCTGGTATATGGCCGTTTCCCGATGTCTGGCGTTGTAGGATGCCCAGGTTGTCTTGTTTGATAGGCCCTGGAAGATGATAGCCATTTAGGGGCGCACACAGTGGGGAAACCCGGACGGGCGATCTTAGAAACGTTATATGATATAAAATATCACTATTCATAATAATGTGGGACATTATTGATGTTAAAGAATTTTATGATAATAAATTTGCTTTAAATACATTTCCTGGATGGAACAAGGGAAATGAGAAGTTATGAGATGTAAAAGCATTTTATGATAAATTGGCTCTAAATACATTTCCTGGATGTAAGAAGGGGAATGTAAAGTTATGAGATGAAATTGAATTGTTAAGGAGTTTGCAAAATGAATTGCCATATATGTATTTCCTAAAGAGAAAAGGAATTGTGCATTTATATTGTGAATAATTAAAATGATGTCTCCTTGAGTAAATGTGGATGAGTTCTCCCATGCTTATATGAATATTGAACATTATCATTGATATTGCGCTAGGTTGTGCTTTTAGATTGAGAGGTGAGAAATTTTATGTTAATTGCGAGAGAAAGTTACGTTCATAACTGTCATGCATTTTATTCACATGGTGATCATATCAAATCGAGCCCTGACCCGTCTATATCTCTTTATTTTGCATGATCTCCTTGTCCGTTCAGGTGCTCTTCCGCAAGGACGCCCGTATTGACCATTCCATTCTAGTTGTCTTAGAGCTATTGCATTTTGCGAATGTTGTAGGATATTCGTTATAGACGCTTCTATCCTTTGTACTCTAGCTATGTTCAGTTTATTTATTCGGTCATGTTGCCCATGCTTTGTACTCATTTATTATAATATGATATTTAATTGTAATTCTCGGTGTAACCTGTTTGTATTAGTCTGTTAACCGATAACTTATTCGGCTATCACTTTATTCATTTTGATATATTAGTAACCGTTGATTTTTGGTATCCACCTTCTTTTCAAATTGGATTGTCTAAGTGATTTTCTTTTAACTTACAAAATTTAATTTGATAGTCCGTTTTCTAAAATAATTAGTGGTTATCTCGTACTATTATTTTAACGACACTGATGCTAAGAATGGACCATCTATGATTCCTGTGGTTATTAGAGTATTGGGTTGGCCACCTCTTATTTTAGTAGGCGGGTTCTCACAGATGGTATCAGAGCATCAGGTTCTAGTGTCCTTAGGAATCTGTGCGGACATACCACGCTTTCAGTATTTTTTTTTATTTGTTATAGAGCCTCAGGATTAGGATTGTTTATTCCTCTGGTGAGATTTCGTTATCCTGCTATAGTGTAAGAACTCAGAAAATCTTTAGCGCATTTGTCTGAGATTCGTAAGTGGAATGTTGAAGGGCGTCAGGAAAGGCCGTTATGAAGGCATCATGTAACGGGATTTTTAAGAACTGTAAGTTGTAGTCGTGGATCAGGGCCGCTTTGGAGGTCGCTCCCTTTGTGGCATTATCTTATATTGCTACCGCGGCTACTAAGTACAGACGATAAAGTTTTCCAAGTACCGCTACAAGTAGAGAGTGGTACTAAGCTAGGGATTCCAAGCGACGTTAACTTGAAGTTGAAAAGTCCTTGATAAGGGCCACATGTTGAAGTTAAGTCCGATGGATGAAGTGTAACCTCATTCGGTAGAAGTATAAGGCCCAAGAGCTTTGGTCTAGAGAGGGGTATAGAAATACCCAGATGTGAAAAATCGAGGAAATTTTTTTACCCGTTGGAGTAATATCGAAATGGTGGGAACATAGTTTCCATATTTAGGGAGCATGAAGTTTTGCTCGTAGAGAAACCCGACAGATGTTTTCAACGACGAGTTTTTTTGGGATATCAGGAATGAGGAGAAGGTGAAAAAGACGTTACTAATGCCGTTTAATACAAGATTAAACTGTATAAGCAACTCCGAATTGTTTGTTGAAGAAACCCTTTTCTTTTGAAAATAAAATAGATAAACACCAAGTTGTGTTTACAAAAACTTATGTTCGAGAATAACCAAGACTTTGTAATCAGTTTTAAAATTAAGAAAGTTTCAAAATATCAGCACACTATAGGATGAGATGAGTAGATGAAGATAATCAGAACACGCTATTTTTAACGTGGTAAAACCTCTCCCAATAGAGGAAACATCCACGGTGACTTCTAAGTCACGAAAGTAAAAAATCCACTAAAAACAAATAGCAGTTACAAACAATACAACATACATGCACACAACAAAGCCTATTCTAAGTTTAGGAATATACCCCACTTGGTGTCCTTCTAACTTCTTTGTAGATCTGATTGTGGATGATGTTCTTCCAGTTTGATAACTTCCACTTTGCTTTAGCTTTATTTTCGTCGACTCAATAATCTTTGATCTTATTCTCAACACTTTCAGTGTGGTAGTGTGTAAAGTGTTTGTGATGTGATTTATATCCACATGCATGAACTCACACACACTTAGTTTGTACAGACAGTCCTAGAAAATTACATATAAAGACTATATGCTGTGATTTTCTTTTCTTTCTTTCTTACAAAACTTGAAACCTTTTGACCTTTTAATTTATCCCATATTCCACGGATATCTTGCTTCAAATTCAGTCAAGATCTTAATCAATCTCAATTTTGAAAAGATTTTCGAGATTGAAAACCTCCAAGTGAGAATCCAACTAGGTCAAGGTTTAGTTTCACAAGAACAGAAAACATAAAACATTTACAGATCTAAATCAACAAAGATTTTTACAAAACGAGAAACAAATATGCAGATCTAGTGATATATAACATGCAACAGTGTAGATCTAAGATTTCTATGAAAGAAGAAATACATATCTCACCAAAATTTCTAAGTTGATAATAAGATCACAGATCAAGAGGTTACAGCTACAAACTATCAAACCAGTAACACTACTCTCTCTCAAACACTCAAGGTTGTGTTTGGGGTTTTGAAATTACGAAGGTTTGAATATGGTTTGAAGTTGTTTTAGTTTTAGGGTTTTGGTTTCTCTAACTCAGTTTCCCTTTCTCTCTCTTCTCTCTATTCTTTTCTCTCTTCTCTCTCACTTCTCTCTTCTCTCTTTTTTTCTCTCAATTTAGACGACTGCCAAAAGTCTTAAAAAGCTGAGAATGAGAGGGTTTAAATAAGAGCCAAGGAAGGTTCTGGATCGAAGATAGCAATCAATGGTTGAGATCCAGTCTTCCTATATTGACTTTGATCCAAGGGTGCTAAGATAGCGGTGGTTAAAATGAAGATGATTGGTCCACAGTGATAACATACGGATAGTCATTAAACACATGCAGGCCGTTGATAACGTTTGATCTAACGATCCACAATACCCCAGGATTCTCTCTCACAAAACAAACCCAAAATAGATAACAAGAGCTTGACAAGTGTTGGCATGATATTGGCTGGCAAACGCGCGTCCAAACTAATTACAGGCAACACCCTAAAGTCTCTGGCGCATTGATATTCTACCCAATCAAACATTCTAATGAAAAACTAATTTTGCATAATATCATTTTAACCCCACAAAGTTTATAAACAAACTTTTATTAAAGAAAACATTATTTTAAAAATGTTTAAAAATTCCCAAAAAATTATTAAAACAACATTTTAAGGGGAATTTAACACACAATCAATATGAGCAATATATACACATGTATGCACTTGTAATGTGTGTAGTGTGATACAATTTATACATTTTGGATCATTGAAGAGGATTAGAGAGTGAATAAGTCTGAGGTTCTTTGGATTCTAGGTTAGACAACTAATTTTGTCACTATTTCCAAACTAGATGAACACTTATACAATATAGACTTAAGTAAGTCAAAGGTATATGGTGCTTCAATCTCCCCCTTTGGAAATATGAGATAAAATCTCCTTTGAGTTAGCTTAAACTCTTAGGGAACCAAAAAAAATAAAACCTAGTCCTATGCAAAAGATACTATCTACCCATTTCCTAGAAAGTCAAAAATTACATAACTCAACTATTTACAAATTTGTACACTAGAGAGAAATGGTAGATAATCAGTAGAAGCGGTTCCTGAAAATATGCACTAAGATCAAGCAGCTTAGATGTAATGTGAACAAAACATTGAACCCGTAAGACTCAAATTTCTCCCCCATTTTGTCTCAAATGGACAAAGGGTAAAAAATTACGGTCTTAAGAGATTAATCAGCACATATCATACCTATAGAATTACGCAAATACAGAAATCTGTTATAGTCTAGAGGTTTAGTGAACATGTCTGCAAGTTGCAAATTAGTAGGTAGGTAATGGATTTCTAACTCCTTAGTCTCAACAAGTTCGCGTATAAAGTGATGTCTTATTTTAATATGCTTAGTTCGCGAGTGTTGAACCGGGTTTTTAGATATGTTAATGGCGCTTTAATTGTCACAATACAATTGTAACTGATCTTCTTTAATCCCATAGTCGCTTAACATTTGTTTTACCCATAACAATTGAGCACAGCAACTTCCTGCAGCTATATATTCGGACTCAGCCGTAGATAAAGATGTGCAATTCTGTTTTTTGCTACTCCAACCTACTAAATTATTCCCGATATAATAACAGGCACCTAATGTACTCTTACTGTCATCAGTACAACCGGCCCAATCAGCATCAGTATACCCTATGATGGTGTTGCAGGTATCATTAGTGTACCTAAGTCCAAGATTAAGAGTGCCTTTTATGTACTTTATTATACGTTTTACACAAGATAAATGGCTCTCTTTAGGGTTATTCTGGTAACGTGCACACAGACATACATCATACATTATATCTGGTCGTGAGCCAGTTAGATAGAGTAGACTACAAATCATACTACGATAAAGTGTGGAATCAACTGACTTTCCATTTTCATCTTTACATAATTTAACAGTAGTACTCCTAGGCATTTTGGCAACTTTAGCATTATCTAAACCAAATTTCTTAACAAGGTCTAAGGCATACTTAGTTTGAGAGACAAATAATCCATCAGAATTCTGTTTTACTTGAAATCCGAAGAAAATCTGTAGCTCCCCCATAAGGGACATGTGAAACTCCTTATGCATAATAGCAGAAAAGGATTTAACTTCAGATGTTGAAGTAGACCCAAAGATGATGTCGTCAACATAGACTTGGGCTATAATAATATTTTTGTCAAAATGTTTAACAAAGAGGGTCTGGTCATTTCCTCCTCTCTTAAAACCTTTATCCAACAAAAAGTTGGAAAGGAGTTCATACCAAGCTCTAGGAGCTTGTTTTAAGACATACAAAGCCTTTTTTAGACGAAAGACATGGTCTGGGTATTTTGGGTCAATGAACCCTTTGGGTTGTTCTACATACGTCTCTTCGGAGAGAATTCCATTGAGGAAGGCAGACTTGACATCCATTTGATAAAGTGTAAATTTTAAGTGACACGCTATGGCGAAAAGAAGTCGAACAGATTCAAGACGAGTGACTGGGGCAAATGTCTCGCTAAAATCTATCCCTTCTATTTGAGAGTAACCTTGAGCAACAAGTCTAGCTTTGTTTCTAAGAATTACCCCATTTTCGTCAGATTTGTTCTTAAAGATCCAACGTGTGCCAATAACATTTTTGTTTTGAGGCCGCGGTACAAGATAC
Organism: Sambucus nigra; assembly: GCA_949130495.1. NCBI lineage: Eukaryota > Viridiplantae > Streptophyta > Magnoliopsida > Dipsacales > Adoxaceae > Sambucus > Sambucus nigra. Next base: position 253,582,175 of record OX422215.1, read on the forward strand.
CAGACATCGTGAATGACAAATTGTAAAAGTTCTTCATGCATAGCAGAAATCCAGTGTGCGTTATTCAATGCTTCATTAACATTTTTCGGTTCCACACGGGAGACGAAACATGCGTAATTAGCATAATTTCTTAACTGGGATCTAGTACGGACTGGCTCATTAGGATTACCGACCACGTTGTTAATGGGATGATCTTTAGAGACCCAGCCAGGTACTTCTGGACTCTCAATAGGTAATGAGTCATCTATTTTTGGTGAATCATTTTTGAAATCATTTTCAGATTCAACCACAATAGGTGATTCAGATATCTTATTTTCGATAATAGTGTCGCTTACAATTACATTTATCGACTCCATAAGGGTCTTAGTACGCAGATTGTATATACGATATGCACGACTGTTTGGAGAGTAACCTAAAAAGATGGCTTTATCTCCACGCGTCTCGAATTTGGACAAATGTTCTCTGTCTTTACAGACGTAACACCGACTTCCGAAAGTTCTTAGGTATTTCAGATTAGGCTTCTTACCGTACCACAACTCATAAGAGGTTTGTTTAGTGTTTTTCCTAAGGTAAACACGATTAATGATATGACATGCAGTTCTAATAGATTCTACCCAGAAGTACTTAGGTAGAGATTTGGCATGCAACATGACACGCGCCATCTCTTGAAGAGTTCGGTTTTTCCTTTCAGCAACACCGTTCTGCTGAGGAGTCTTAGGGGCACTGAATTCGTGTTTGTAACCGTTGTAATCACAATATTCAACTATTCCCGTGTTTATGAACTCTCCCCCTCTATCGCTACGAATGCGATTGACTTGTGTGTCCTTCTCATTTTCAATTCTTAGTAAAATTTTTAAAAATGTCTGAAAGGTGTCAGATTTATGTTTCAAGAAGGCAACCCAAGTGAATCGTGTAAAATCATCAACCATGACTAGGATATAACTGTGTCCACAAAGACTAACAGTTCTAGAGGGACCAATAAGGTCCATATGGATGAGATCTAAAGGTCTAGAGGTGAGAATGTCTTTAACCTTTTTATGCGAAGTCTTAACTATTTTTCTTTCCTGGCAATGACCACAAACAACACTGGAAATAGGTTTAGTTTTAGGAATTCCTCTAACAATCTCTTGACTAGACAATCTACCGAGGATATCATAACTTAGGTGACCCAGACGATTATGCCAGATTTCATTGTCATCCATTCTGACAATGTTATAGGTTTCAGAACTAGTCTTGACAGTATAGCAGTTGTCAGGTGTTCTAAATCCGGTAATGATGCATTCACCTTTATCATTTAGAATTTTTCAATTGTTCTTTGAAAAGGTAACTGTATGGTCTGAGTCACAAAATTGTGATATACTTAGGAGGTTGGCTTTAAGGCCTTTAACTAAAAGTAGATTTTCCAGAACAGGCATTCCCTCTTCTTTTAGGGTTCCTTTACCTATGATCTGGGATGAAACGCCATCGCCAAAAACTACTTTACCTCCAGCAAATCTGGTTTTGTTTAAGAGTTTGGTTTCATCTCCGGTCATATGTTTGGAGCATCCTGAATCTAAATACCAACCAGATGAAGTGTGTTCAGCTTTTAAGGCAGTGATGACAATGTTACACTTCATTTGGGGTAAAAGATCATCTTTTCTAACCCAAATAGCTCTAGTTTTAATTTTGCGCAAGTTTGCTCTCATTTGATAAAATTTTTGAAAAGCATCTTTTTGTCGAAAAACATTTGGCGCAAAAAACTGATTTTTGTGGAAAAATTGAGCTTTTAGTTTAGGAAAGTTTCTGAGAGCCTTTCTCTTAAATGAACTCTTAGTTTTGGTCTTTCTATACCTGTAGTTAGAGTTCTTGTCAGGTTGTCTTGGAAGGACATAATGGTTACGATTTTGCCTAGAATAGTTAAAGTTCTTGTAAACAGGAGTGTTGTACACAGGGGTGTTTAGACGCCTAGCATAAAAACCTTCAAAGGAATGACCATAAACGTCACAGTAGGAGCAATATTGATTGCTTGAGGGATGTAGTTCCTTAGGAAAACTTCTAAAGATGGGTTTAACAGGATTCTGTTGAGAAGCCTTATTCCTAGGAGGTATGGTTTTAAAGGTAGATTCAGCCTTTCTGATCAAAGGACATACGTATTTAGTCTCAAGTGTACTGTCAGCCTTAGAGTTACTAGACTCTCCAATGTCTTTCTGTTGTTGCTTTTGATCATATTCCTTTTTAATAAAATGAAAATCTGGACATGTTTCGATTGGTATTTTGCCCCCAGACACAAACTTGATAGGTTCAAGATTTTTAGTTTGTGATTTATTCTTAGGGCAAAATCCAATACCGGTTCTATCATCAGAATTGGTCTTAGATTCAACAACAAAGTCAGTGAAACAATTTGAATTGTTTTCAAACTTAGAAATTTTTTTGAAAACTGTTGTTGTCTTTGTTTTTGCTTCCTCCAGTTCTTATAATGTTCCCTTGTATTTCATTTCCAGGGTTTCATTAGTTTTGGTCAACTCTTTCAATTTTTGATCAAAAGTTTCAATTTCAGATTGATGTGTCAGACACTGGTTAGTGTACTCTTCGGCATTCAGCTTCACGATAAGACTTAAATTATCTAATTTCTTAGTCAGGTCTCTAACAGTCTTCTCCAGTCTAGTGCCTTTTTTAAGGGTTTTAGCATACAAAGTATGAATATCTGGGAGGTCATATTTGTCTGAGTCACAAAGGGAAGTGTGTGCAGTGACCCCTAACGATTCAGTTTTAGTACTCACGCACCCATTTACATCGTCATTATCGAGATCTCTTTGACTTACACACATGGAACTAGAGCTAGCAACATTTTCAGATAACAAGGCATCTAGGCCAGTCAAAGCAGTATTCACAAAAGCAGGAGTAGAGGTATCATTATCACACACAGGCATATCATCACTGTAAATGATCTTAGCAAAAAAAGACATGCAAGGGTCAAATTCATTAGATGACTCAAGTTCCTCTTCATCAGAGTCACTTGAATCTTCCCAAGTTTTACAGACATTGGCTCTATTGTGTGTCTTGGTTTTATTCAGATTAACTCTGCAATCGTGAGCAATGTGACCTAGTTTCCCACATCTAAAACATTCAATCTTTTTAAGATCTCTGTTAGGTCTGAAGTTGTTGTCCTTAGGATGTTTGTCATGACCTCTCTCATGAGGTTTGGGATTAGACACAGTTGGATAATTAGGCTTGCCGTGTTTAGATGCATGTTTGTTTCTAAATTTAACAATTTTCTTAAATTGTTTGGACATTAAGGCAATCTGATTATCTAATTTGTCTATATCACACTCCTCATCAGAGTCACAGTTGGTCAAATTAGTCTCATGTTTAGATATCTTAGAAGAAAAACTCAAGTTAGAGTTGGGCTATTTTCTTTGAGACTGATTTAATTGTTTCTTAAAGTCTAATTCCATTTCCACAGTTCTAAGTTTGCTACTGAGTAACTCAGGGGTTAGGTTTTGATCACTCATCTCCTAAATTGCATACCTCTTGTTGTCAAACTTTTGTGGTAATGATCTTAGGATTTTAGAAACAATCTCATTCCTATCATATGTTATACCATTAGCATGCATCATATAAAAGTCATCAAAAGACTCAGAGTCAGACATAATCAAAGAGTTGTACTGCTGGGTAAGCATTTGAGTTTTAGCAGCTTCATGGGTAGTGATTAATGTGTCCCAAGCTTCCTTGGAAGTGGCACAAGATGAGATTCTCTTGAACTCATACTCATTAATTGACATAAAGATGGCATTCTTGCCTTTATTGTTATTACGAGAAAATGTTTTCTCATCTTGGGTAAACTCACTTAAGATTTTCTTTACCCTCTCATCACTTCCTTCAGTGGATGGTTTAGTAGGATAAGTATATCCATTTTCAATAATGTCCCAGACATCATCTCCTAAAGTCCATTGGATGAAGGCAACCATTCTTACTTTCCAGTAAGCAAAGTTGTTTCCATCAAAGAGTGGAGGTCTGGACAGATTACCAAACCTTTCATTCTTCTCGTCCATAGTTAAGATTTTCCGAAAACGATTTCAGAAACACAAGATCCTTTTTGAAATAAAAGTTTACAGGGCTCTGATACCAATTGAAAAAGACGTTACTAATGCCGTTTAATACAAGATTAAACTGTATAAGCAACTCCGAATTGTTTGTTGAAGAAACCCTTTTCTTTTGAAAATAAAATAGATAAACAACAAGTTGTGTTTACAAAAACTTATGTTCGAGAATAACTAAGACTTTGTAATCAGTTTTAAAACTAAGAATGTTTCAAAATATCAGCACACTATATAATGAGATGAGGAGATGAAGATAATCATAACACATTATTTTTAACGTGGTAAAACCTCTCACAATAGAGGAAACATCCACGGGGACTTCTAAGTCACGAAAGTAAAAAATCCACTAAAAACAAATAGCAGTTATAAACAATACAACATACATGCACACAACTCAGCCTATTCTAAGTTTAGGAATATACCCCACTTGGTGTCCTTCTAACTTCTTTGTAGATCTGATTGTGGATGATGTTCTTCCAGTTTGATAACTTCCACTTTGCTTTAGCTTTATTTTCGTCGACTCAATAATTTTTGATCTTATTCTCAACACTTTCAGTGTGGTAGTGTGTAAAGTGTTTGTGATGTGATTTCTATCCACATGCATGAACTCACACACACTTAGTTTGTACAGACAGTCCTAGAAAATTACATATAAAGACTATATGCTGTGATTTTCTTTTCTTTCTTTCTTACAAAACTTGAAACCTTTTGACCTTTTAATTTATCCCAGATTCCACGGATATCTTGCTTCAAATTCAGTCAAGATCTTAATCAATCTCAATTTTGAAAAGATTTTCGAGATTGAAAACCTCCAAGTGAGAATCCAACTAGGTCAAGGTTTAGTTTCAGAATAACAGAAAACATAAAACATTTACAGATCTAAATCAACAAAGATTTTTACAAAACAAGAAACAAATATGCAGATCTAGTGATATATAACATGCAACAGTGTAGATCTAAGATTTCTATGAAAGAAGAAATACAGATCTCACCAAAATGTCTAAGTTGATAACAAGATCACAGATCAAGATGTTACAGCTACAAACTATCAAACCAGTAACACCACTCTCTCTCAAACACTCAAGGTTGTGTTTGGGGTTTTGAAATTACGAAGGTTTGAATATGGTTTGAAGTTGTTTTAGGGTTAGGGTTTGGGTTTATCTAACTCAGTTTCCCTTTCTCTCTCCTCTCTCTTTTCTTTTCTCTCTTCTCTCTCACTTCTCTCTTCTCTCTTTTTTTCTCTCAATTTAGACGACTGCCAAAAGTCTTAAAAAGCTGAGAATAAGAGGGTTTAAATAGGAGCCAAGGAAGGTTCTGGATCGAAGATAGCAATCAATGGTTGAGATCCAGTCTTCCTATATTGACTTTGATCCAAGGGTGCTAAGATAGAGGTGGTTAAAACGAAGATGATTGGTCCATAGTGATAACACACGGATAGTTATTAAACACATGCAGGCCATTGATAACGTTTGATCTAACGATCCACAATACACCAGGCTACTCTCTCACAAAACAAACACAAAAGAGATAACATGAGCTTGACAAGTGTTGGCATGATATTGGCTGGCAAACGCGCGTCCAAACTAATTACAGGCAACACCCTAAAGTCTCTGGCGCATTGATATTCTACCCAATCAAACATTCTAATGAAAAACTAATTTTGCATAATATCATTTTAACCCCACAAAGTTTATAAATAAACTTTTATTAAAGAAAACATTATTTTAAAAATGTTTACAAATTCCCAAAAAATTATTAAAACAACATTTTAAGGGGAATTTAACACACAATCAATATGAGTAATATATACACATGTATGTACTTCTAATGTGTGTAGTGTGATTCAATTTATACCTTTTGGATCATTGAAGAGGATTAGAGAGTGAATAAGTCTGAGGTTCTTTGGATTCTAGGTTAGACAACTAATTTTGTCACTATTTCCAAACTAGATGAACACTTATACAATATAGACTTAAGTAAGTCAAAGGTATAAGGTGCTTCAGAAGGCAGACTCTCCAGTATTCACACGAGGATCGGTCAGAGGTCGATAGTGAATAAAGAGTCACAAGGTTAAAGAAACCTTGCATCAAAATAGGGAGGATACAAGGATGATAGGCTCACAAATAAGAGTTTCTAACACTTATAGAGAATTAGTGGTCATGAAACCCCATTGGTGGACATACGTCCAGGGAAGACTCATTGAAATGAGGCAGTGAAGGCCGGTAGCATGTTCTCTTTTGTTGAGGAAGTTAAAGGAGCTACGTGGCTAATCTCCAGGGTAGCTAGAGATGGAGAAACGATTATGATGTGGAATGTAGAACCACGCATTTTGATCTTGTTGATTGGAGAAAAAGGGCAAGAATAGAATGCCTAGTCAGGGCATAGATGGAAGTAGTTTGGTTTAGATAAGACTAGAGTATGGTATCTGGGAACCATCGATAGTGGCCAGAGAAATTTGGCAAGAATGTTGGCGGGAATTCCACCTTGGTTGAGGGTGGTCTATTCAGAGTAGCTATATAGAGTAGCATTTTATAAACCTTAGATTCGGGTGTGTAAATTGAGCTTGTGGTGGTATCGATGTTAAAATAAATAGTGTATTTGTGTTATTCCCGCGGTAGGGAGGTTTCATTTTCCTTTATTCGCTAAGGCGGGTGATGATATATAAAAAGTATATGTGGTTTGATATACTTGTATTATATATGTTATGCGAGTGGAAATATTCTTGTTGGGTCAGAGCAATAGCAAGCCAATGATTGCGAGGCTCTTGTATTTGTAGTTCTAGAATGGAACTAGTTGTTCTATAATATCTCTCCTGGATACAGGTTGAGACTTTATGGAGGTGGTTTAAGGTAGGTAAGAAATTTCCATTATTTGATTTGTTTGTTTTGTTTAATTGTATGTTTGTTTTGTTTGTGTTTGTTGTTGCCTTATCCCCATAACCACCAAAGTTAAGTAGTAATGTATCGGAGGGGTTCCTTGTTTGGATTTCAATTTATGAGACGCTCCATGCATGAACCTTAACGACCTTGGAAGTGGAGAGATGCTATTTTGTCTTTATGTTACTTTATATTAAGACGTTAGTTTTGAGGGGTTATAGCAGAAAATCACGTGATTGAGTGATTAAGGGCTAACAAAGAGTTAATGTGCGGTATATAAGCACTGTAATAGTTCTTTCCTCTGAACGATGTGTGTAAGACTAAGATAAGAAAGTCGGATGGAGACTTATAGTTATGCCTTGATGAGAAGGCTATCTAAGAGGATGTATGTATGTATATAGGGGTAAAGAATTTGTAACACTTTACAGAAAGTAAACGCTCGATTAGTTAAATTTTCAATTATCTGAGATGGTAGGACATAGAAGTAGAAGTATCTTAGTAGGGTTACGAGTTAGAATTTTAGTGGTCCTGATCATGTGTCTTAGACCGTTATATCGTGATGACCGACGATGCGAAGTAGTAGTGTAACGGGAGGGTTCCTTGTTTGGATTTCTCTTTGCGAGACGTCCCACGCATGAAACTGAGCGAATGTTAGAAATTAAGAAGGGTCTTCGGCAATAGGGATATAATTAGTATTATACTTATACGACTTGAATAAGATATATATCGACCTTAGGATTATTAGGGCGTAAGGCCCTTACGGCATGTGACGCTATTTTAGGAAGGAGGTAAGGGGTTGACCATGAGTAGGTTAGTGGGTTAACTCTAAGAAGGATTAGATCCTCGAGAATAAGAAGTATGGGATCTCGAGTAATTCGGGATGCTAGGCCACAGAAAATGAGGCCTCTCTTAGAAGGAGCGTTACGTCAGTAACCTAGCTCTCGGGGAGTTAAAGTATGAGCTGACTTTTACTCCTGCACTCGCGTAGTCAAGATCGAGAGTGGATTTCTCGATATTAACGAACAAGTCTCTACCAGGATTGGGAAGTATTAATGCTGGAGCATAGGGCCATTGTTTGTGCGTCTCACAAATTTGAGCCCCGTGAGAAGTGTTATCCCACGCTTGATTTAGAGTTCGCAGCGGTAGTATTTTCTTTAAAGAAATAAAGGCACTACCTTTCGAGCGGGAATTTAGTCTTTTTACGAACACAAGTTGTTGCAATATGTTGTTGGGACGGCAGAGTTGGTGTTTGGAGTTCGTAAAAGAATATCAATTAGATATTTATTATCACCAAGGGAACGCGAATGGGGTAACGGTAGCTCCGAGTAGAAACCCTTGGGGGAGATTAGCGTAGGCATGGAAAGCCAAGTAGAATGAGCTAACTGGGACGGTATTGTAGCAAGAAAATTCATGTCCGTGACTCACCATTTCACCTACTAGTGTGAAGAGAGTAGTGTGGAATGAGGAAGGGTATATCCATGGACATTCTCATTGAATTTCCAGCATTTCAAGGATCACGATCCTATTGGAGGAAATTTCTGATCTTTTGACCAAATCGCCGCTTTTTCGACTATTATGGGCGGACTATTTACGGAGGAGTACGCCCAGCTCTTTATGGCGAAGTTATGGAGTTATATAATGTACCTATCAATATAGTGTTGGACCGAGACTAGACTCTCGTGTCAAGGTTTTGGTAGAGTTTCCAGGAAGTAATGGGAACAATATGGAAATGGGGTGTATCCTATCACCCGAAAGTGGATGAATGAATGGAGAAAGTTAACCTAATGTCGTAAGGCATACTGTGAATGTGCGCATTAGGATTAAAGGAAGTATTGGGGAAGTAGACTTTATGAATCAAAATTTCATACAATAAATTGGTTCGTTTCTCTATAAGTATGGAACCGTGGGTGGCCTTGTGTAGCCGGCTAAGAAATTTGCCTGCTCGTTGGGTGGAACTAGCAGACAAAATATTCCTTGGACTTGGAGTGGTCCAGGAATATTTCTTTAATGATTGGGCTCATTGAGCCGCATACTTTCGAGGGCTACGTTGAGGTCATATAGTATTGGAAGTAGGGGATCGAGTTTAATGCAGTTATTCCCTAGGAAGAGTATAACGTGATTTAGGAACAAAGGCTACTTGTGCCGAGATATGTAGGAATTTTCTTCCTTCGTAGAAAGGGAGAATCGATCATTCATGAAGAACGACTAGGTGCTATTTTATAGCACGAAGAATGTAGACTAAGATCGAAAGTGATGACCTTAGTCCAAGTCTAAAGGGGACGCCACAATAACGAGGAGTTTGCTAGGGATGAAAGAACGATAGTTTAGAATAGTACACCCTTAATATGGTTATATGGTATGTCTGAATTTTAAGTGCAAAACTCCCTTGTAAGGGGGGAGTATGTAACAACCCCGACTTTTGAGTGATTATTTTATATTATTTTGCCTGATGGGATAATTTTATAAAATAGAGAAAGTTGAGGTAAATATTATTTTAAGTGATTTAAGAGATAATATTTACCTTGTTTTGTCTATTTACTGTTATGAGAAAGTAAATAGCATTATATTGTGTTTTATTGTGTCGTTGTACTTTAAGCGACCGTAATGACTTATATGTGAGTTTGAACATAATTAATGAATTAAAATGACGTTGGACCCTAAAATATTATAGGTTACTCTGGATGCAAATATAGAGGGTGCGATTAGTTTCAGAATAGTTGAGATAGTCAAAATAAGTGCCAAGTTGTATTTTTGAGTTTCGGGAACTTTTGACAGGTTATGACTCAATTATGTAGTTACGAGTCATTTTAATGGTGTATCAACATTTAAAAGAGAGGAATTTATGTTTAAGGCCCGTATAAGTCTTCCAACTCTTTTATTTTTCCATTCTTATTTTATAAGCCTTAAGAGAGAGAGAGAGAGAGAGAGATAGAGAGAGAGTTGGGTGAAAATGGAGAAAAGAGAGAGAAATGAAGATTTGAAGCCGGAAATCATTGCTACGGGAAGAAAATCTGAGGCTACAAACTTGAGGCAAGTTTCTTACTTGCTAGATCATGATTTAATGTGATAAATTTCATGTATAGTTAGTTTTTGGAGATTTAAACCATAAATGGGTTTTGGGGATTCTTGGTGTTTAAACCCTGAATCTTGTAGTTTAATTTGATTTGAGTAAAATAAACTAGTTAGTTGATGTGTAGAACTGATTTGGTAGACTTAGTTGTTGTTAATGTTGGAGAAATTGGAAATTTGGGGGATTTGGGAAATTTAGGGTTCTTGAACCCGTAATTGGACAATTCTGCAGGGCCGAATCGATTCGCCCCCCAAGCGAATCGATTCGCCCATAGGGAAGGACACAGGTATGGGTAAACCTAATCGATTCGGGTTGGGGCCGAATCAATTCAGCTGTGACAGTATGTTGGTTTTTCCTCACCGAATCGATTCGTTTTTTGGCGAATCGATTCGTATTCAGGGGCGAATCGATTCGGCCCTAGGCGAATCGATTCGGATGCCCAGTTTTTGTGAGATTTTTCTAGTTTTGTTTCTAGCCCTTTTCTTTTAGGTTCATGGTTTAGGAACCTTCTCTTGGGAAGTAATAAAGAGTATTAGGGGTCTATTTTAGGTATACAATATCCTAGGTTAGCATGGGGTTAATGGGGCTTACCCTAAGATTAGTTTGGAGAGGTTAATGTTCCATATGATATAGGAAGTTAACCTAGAATTTATAGAAGGTAGAATGGTAATAGTTTGAACTCTTGGGAGTCTAGTATTGTGGGAAATTACCTTTGATGAATTATGATGTTACTTTGGACTCTTGGAGATTAGTGTGAGGACAATTACACTTTGGGTCCTAGGTCATTAATAAAACATGACTATGAGAATAAGAAATGCACATCCTAAAATTAGTATTTCATCATTGAAAATAAATGGTTTTGAGAGTGTAAAATGTGAATGTTTTCAAATGGAAAAAGAAATGAGTTTCGTAAATGATAATTTACGTAAACACACCTCTCTAAATCGCTATCATAAGGGAAGTTACGCTCATGAGGTAAAGTCCCCAGGCTAATGAATGCAGGGGGAATATAGTCCTCGGCCATATGACCGATGTCTCGCGTTGTAGGATGCCCAGGTTGTCTTGTTTGATAGGCCCTAGAAGATGATAGCCATTTAGGGGCGCGCACAGTGGGGAAACCCGGATGGGCGGTCTTAGAAACGTTATATGATATGAAATATAACTATTCATAATAATGTGGGACATTGTTGATGTTAAAGCATTTTATGATAATAAATTTTCTTTAAATACATTTCCTGGATGGAAGAAGGGAAATGAGAAGTTATGAGATGTAAAAGCATTTTTTGATAATAAATTGGCTTTAATACATTTCTTGGATGTAAGAAGGGAGATGAAAAGTTATGAGATGAAATTGAATTGGTAAGCAGTTTGTAAAATGAATTGCTATATATGTATTTCCTCAAGAGAAAAGGAATTGTTCATTTATATTGTGAATAATTAAAATGATGTCTCCTTGAGTAAATGTAGATGAGTTCTCCCATGCTTATATGAACATTGAGCATTATCATTGATATTGCGCTAGGTTGTGCTTTTAGATTGAGAGGTGAGAAATTTTATGTTAATTACGAGAGAAAGTTATGTTCATAACTGTCATGCATTTTATTCACATGGTGATCATATCAAACCGGGCCCTGACCCATCTATATCTCTTTGTTTTGCATGATCTCCTTGTCCGTTCGGTGCTCCTCCGCAAGGACGCCCGTATTGACCTCTCCATTCCAGTTGTTTTGGTGCTATAGCATTTTACGGATGTTGTAGGATATTCGTTATAGACGTTTCTATCCTTTGTACTCTAGCTATGTTCAGTTTATTTATTCGGGCGTGTTGCCCATGCTTTGTACTCATTTATTATAATGTGATATTTAATTGTAATACTCGGTGTAACCTGTTTGTATTAGTCTATTAACCGAGATTCGGTTATCACTTTATGATTTTTGGTATATTAGTAACCGTTGAGTTTTGGTATCCACCTTCTTTTCAAATTGGATTGTCTAAGTGTTTTTCTTTTAACTTACAAAATTTAATTTGACTGCCCATTTTTTAAAATAATTGGTGGTTATCTCGTACTATTATTTTAACGACAGTGATGCTAAGAATGGACCATCTATGATTCATGTGATTATTAGAGTATTGGGTTGGCCACCTCTTATTTTAGTAGGCGGGATGTCACTTATGACATACCTACATTGCTTGCTATCGCGGGAGGTTTTGAAAGGGGATAGTCTTATCTTAAGGAGCCATCTTCGGGGATTTTGGCTGGTGCCTCAGAACATAGGACTTAGGGATGAGCACCACTTGTATGAATGAGGGTGTGCCCAGTTATTTGGGTGCATAGATTTGTGCATAGCCCAAAGGCCTAGGACTGTGTTCGCCTTCAATATGTGTGATTTGTATTTCTGGTTTGAGGGAGATCCTGGACCATTAGTCCTTTTAGTTGTACATGACGTACCAGGACTTGATAGCAAAGTATGCATGCACCGTAGCTCAGCCTCGGGATGATATATATATATATATATATATATATATATATATATATATATATATATATATATATATATATATATATATATATATATATATATATATATATATAGAGAGAGAGAGAGAGAGAGAGATAGAAAGTGACAGATGAAGATATCTAAATTAAGTTAAATATGTGGGAACTAAATCTTAATTGAGGAATCTATAAATGTCTAATCCGCATAGAATATCAATAACTATTATACGGGTAATACGAATAAGCACCAAAAGTTAGAAGGTGTGGTAATATATTTCATTCAAACTAGTTAGGCGGTGTAGCATAACTTGGACGAGTTAGGAATGTACGTTAGGCGTGCACACTAGTTGAGAGGTTAGAATTTCAAATGAGATAAATGCACCTAACATGAATATAATATATGCTAATTATGTAAAAACTATTTTTAGGTGCCCAGCCAGAGGGAGGACCAGTTTAGGAGTTCATTTCCATTTGTCGTTACTGCAGTTGTTGTGGATGATTACAGGTCCTAGTTTGATAGACACCTCCACTTCCTTGCAAATCCGATGCACTCAATACTTTATTTCAGTCGGGCATGTTGCCAGCTTCCCATTCGTAGGCATTCTGGAGACATTGCACTTTTTTTTATTTTCAGTTCTGGATTTAGACTTTTACTTATGGATTATTGTATTGGTGTTTCAGACTGGCTGTTTACCTCCATTATATCATATTGGCTTTAGTTATTTCCCTGTTTGTGACGTTGATTTATTTGGAATGGTGGAAATTTGACATCAGTTTTTCAAATACTAGGTGGTTAGTAAATGTTACAAAGTTTTTTGAGAGTGATGCTAAGAATGAACCAACTGGATATTCTGTTTTTAATTTAATAAAGGACTGATCACCCGGTATTTAATTAAGAGGGGTGTCACATTTAAATCTTAAACAAGTATTCAATAGGAAATTTGATAAATCTACAAATTTAAAGACATGTACTTAATCTTTAGGAATACAGTTACGTAATCTATATTAAGACAATTAATTTTTTCCTAAATATACTCACATTACTTACTACCTAAACATCACATCATGAATTTTGAAAGTTTTCTAACATATCATATCAAGTTTCTTAAAAAAATAATCGATTCATTTAAGGAATTAACATAAAATAGTTACTCGCTAAAAATAAAAGAGTAAAACAAACAAACATGTAGTATGCAACATTCAATGCACGCTTTACATTTCAATTATTTAGCACATAACAATACAATTTAAATCACACGTCTATTCCAATGAAGATGATGTTAGGGGAATGAAAAATACCTTCTTTTCAATAAGGATTCAATGGTAAGCAAAATTATGCTCAAAACCAAATCACTATATAAAATACATTCCTTAATTATTTCATACATCGAATAAAATGAGTAAAGATGTTTGAAATAAATGAAAGGCAGCAGAGTACGATAAAGTATGGGAGTACCTAAAGATGAATGCATATTTTTTACATTCAAATCTTCCAAAAATATAGGTTGCAAATAAACCCTTACATATTCGAATATAATATAGGTACAAATAGGGATTGGAGAGTAATCAGTTAATTCATGGACATTTTCTAAGCATTATATGGAAAGGGGCCGAAATGAACTTAGAAGTTAGCAGAGGAGATGGAGAGTCGAGAGTAGTTTTCTGGACGGTTTAGTATTTTGGTTTACTCAACTCTTTGTGTTTCCTAGGGAGCGGAGCATTTTTAATAGAAGCAATTTGAATTGTAGTTGCATTAATGGGCATTAAAACCTATAATACTATTGCAATAGAGGTATAACTTACATGCAACCCAGGCGATGCGCAGGCGCATTATATATAATTAAAATAATTATAACAGGATATGTAAAGAAGGCATGAGTGGTTTATAAACTCTTTCGTTTTATAATTATTATATATATAGATACAACAAAGTTAAAAAATTTGACCTTGAGGAAAAGGTACCTAAAAATGATTAGCCTTTGAGATTTTTCATAAGATAAACACGTGACTTTGATAGCTGATGCCAAATGGGGAAAATGAGTTACAAATAATAATTGTTTTATGTAAAATATGTGACAGTTTGGGACTTTGAAAAATATATTATAATTTAAACACTTAACGTAATCTTTTAAGCTACAAACTCTTCATGCCATTTGATAGTGAAGATATATTTTTTATTATTATTAAAGCTTTACTTCCATTCATGCAAAAAATATATATATGACAAATAAATGATTTTATTATGTATTTGACAAACTAAAATAATATTCAACAATTGTTGTCCCCTATAAAGAAGATACTGTGTAAAAAAAATATTTCCAACAAACAATAATATACCTATAACCCTTCACCATTTTCACAAACAAACAATAATATACCTATAACTCTTCATCATTTTCACAAACACAAAATAAGTAAACCCACATAAAATAAATACATAACAATTCTATGCATACACACAAACCCCTTTATAACATCAGCTAGAATTTCTTTTAAAAAAAAATAAAAAATCATCAAAATTGCATGACAGTTATTTCTGATTAATGATAAAATACAATCCAAATATGGAAACTCTCTCTTGATCCCACACATACATGTCCGATCCAACGAAAACACCTGAAATTTAGAGCCAAAGAGGAGCAATGTGGGTTCCGGATCATACAATAAACTTGATGGCTGCAGTTTCCCATGACGTCCATTTCTACAGACATGGCCACCGCATTTGCTCCCAAATGACACGTCCGCTCTCTAACTCATGCCACAGTTACAACACGCGCCACCCACCCCTTCACTCACCACAAACAATAAAACACTCCTCCACCATTCATTCTCACCCATAAATTCATCTCATACCCCTTCTCTCCATTTGTATATATGTATATAAATGTTGTCTCATTTCATTTCTTCTTCAACACCCAACAACTATTTATAAAAACCACTTAAAAACTTAGTTTCCAGCAATTTAAAGTAGTAGGGTGTGAGGTAGCAACGTCAACTGTTAATTTATATGAGTGCAAGAGAAAGACGAACAGACTCAAAAAGAATAAAGGGTTGGGAATGGAAACGAGAAAGGGTACGAAGGGGTATTTAATAGAAAGGAAATATCTTAATAAAAGAGAGGAAAATATGTAAAATGGACGAATTGAAAATATTATCCTACGTATTGGAGTCATTCATTTTATAATAATAAATAATTGCTCAGAAAGATACGAAGATGAGGTTACCTTAAAGCCTTAATAACTTTATTTATGACCATTTACCTTTTAAGTATTAAACACCATTTATACCTCTAATACTATTTTATTAGAGGTATAATGTAGATAAGGATATGAAAATGCAGAAAATATGTATTTTAATGAATGTTTACTTGTATCACACATTAAAAAGTTATTTTTTGGGATGTGTTACTTGTACTAAAAATAGGGTTATACCCTTGAGTATCACGACAAGAAATAAAGCTTTGTATAATGCTCCTAACTTTATATTATAACAGTTAAAATATAAGTGTTATTAAAAAATAGGATAAGAATCTTATCAGGATGGTGTTTAGAAAAATACAACTTTTATGATGATTTTTCAAAAAAGTGATATAAATGCTAAATTCTAGGTTTAATTATAACATGGGTTGAAATGGAAACATTATAAAAAAAATTACACAATTGATGATTTTTATTTATTTATTTATTAATGTTACTAGTACAAAAATCCACTTAAATTACATTCCATATTTTATTGGGACTATCTCTTTTCCCTCCATTTCCCCTCTTTTTTTGGGTACATGAATTACACTCCCGCACATAATATGTGAGAGATTTTTCATTGACAATTGATTTCCTCTCACTGACAATTTTGCATCGTCACTTCTGAAGTAATCTTCAATTTTCTTATTCAGAATTTTTCTCTTCATTTTATATTCTTTCACATTTCCAATTAAGGATTCAGTTTTATTACTTTATTATTTTCATTAATTTGATTGTGTATATGAGTTGGGATTAGGATTTCTAACCTCTTTTAGAAATTTTACCGTCGATTAGCGCTTGGTTGGTTTAGAACTGAAACTCATGTTTTCATCTGCTTCAACTCCTACATCAGCCAAAACTGAAATAGTCTATTATCTCGATCATGAACTAACGACTCTTACGTGTTTTTACCCTTTTATCAAGTTCCCAGGTAAGCTCCTCCCCATCTCTTTCTCTCTATGTGTGTGTGTGTATAAAGCTCTGATTTAATCTTTATGATTCGAGATGCATTGCTTAGTAGGATGTGTATAGTTTTAAATATTTCATGACATAATATAATATAATTTATGAAAGACTTAGTATTGAATTGAATTATATGTTTTATTCAAAGGGGATAGAGATCTATTATCTAATAACATAATATAATTTTGGTGTCTCTTAAGAGATGATTGACATGTGGCATCCTTATTGATTGACAAGTGGCTTCCATATTAATAGATTACTCACGTGCCAAACTAAAAAAAATGAGTTTTGTTGCTTTGGATTTGGTACCTGTTCATCTCATTTGTTTTCTTCCAAAAGCCAACGAGGGTTTCATAGCTTTGGATTTCGTACCTGTTCATTTCCTCTGTTTTCTTCCAAAAGCCAACGAAGATTTCATTATTTGCATCCGGACGGTGCCTTATCAGTTCAAACGTCTTCTTCCATTATCTGCATCTGGCGAATGTTGCTTCATCGTTTCCCAAGTTACTCGGGTTGATTATTTTCATCTGGCGACCGACCCAAGTTCGGAATGGGTAAAAAAAAACCTATACCCCGAAGTGATCTTTCTCACCAGTACCTCTACCATTCATTTCAATCAGTATGTTCCTCTACTCCTTTCACTTTGATTATTTTTTTTGTTAATGGCCAAAGTAGAAAAATTACACCCTACACCGATTTATATAACCGGTTTTTGTCTTATTCCTTCCTCATATACCTTCTGTGTAAGTGTTTTGAAGTTGAGAAAAAAATCTTTGTTTATCAATTTTTGTATTCGAATGATTATTTTGTTGATTCCAGTTTAATATAGGGTATAATTATGCATTATTTTTATGTTTCATTCTAATCTCTAAAACATGCCCAAATAATAAGATTTGACCCTACAATGATTTATGATTTATATTTTTTTTTTTGAGAAAAAATGGTTGACTTTAATTTCCTGTTAATTTTCCAATTTTTATATGCTGTCAATTTTTCTGTTAATGGCCGAAGTAGAAAAATGACACCCTAATCCGATTTATATAACCAATTTTTTTCTTATTCCTTCCTCATATACCTTCTTTATAAGTGTTTTGAAATTAAGAAAAAAATATTTGTTTATTAATCGTTGTATTCAAATGATTATTTGGTCGATTCCAATTTAATATAGGGTACAATTATGCATTATTTTTATGTTACATTATAATCTCTTAAACATGCCCAAATAATAAGATTTCACCCTACAATGATTTATGATTTATAGTTTTTTTTTGAGAAAAAATGGTTAACTTTAATTTCCTTTTAATTTTTCAATTTTTATATGCTATCAATTTGTTTTTCGTATAAGAAAATTAAGACTGTTAGGAAAATGAAAAAAAAAACATTAATGTCATTTTTGTTTCATTATTTTGCTATGGAGATTGAATATTAGAAGTGAGATTTAACATAACGGATTTATCGGTGTTTTATTTCGTGTCCCTATTTGTTATGCTACTTAGTGTTTCTTTTGTGTATTCATATTTTGGTTTAATGAAAATACTAAAAAAGGGTTGACTTTAAACTTTATAAATTAATTTTTTTTTCAATTTTTTTTATTTGTTGTGGAAAGTTTATATGCTGTTAAGATTTTTATGTTATGTTAGATTTGTCAATTCTTTTACATAATATTATAAGGATTTTATTATTGTTCGATATGACCTTTTTATTTGTTTTGGTTTCTTGATTTATATCATTTGTTAATAGGAGAAAAATGGTTCGAAGATAGGTTGAAATGCTAAAGAAGCCAAATAATATCTATGAATGCAAATACATTATTGACATTAACAACCTCACATCCCGTGATTTACGTATGTGATCAAGGTGTCATACACGCGAGTTGAATGAGTTCATGAAGATGTCTAAGAACAAACGCAAAAAAACAAGCATAGAGAAAATATTTTTTGTCCTGAAATCCTTGCATCATGTATCCTTCATTGGTACTTATGATCAAGATGGAAAGATTGTTGAATCTAAGAAAATGGAGGAGAGGAAGAAAAAAAAATTCTTATCTTTATTCCCCCTCCTTGAGCAAGCTATTGAAGTTAATGAACCCCATCGATATGATGTTGACATTGAATTTTACGATCTTGATACTTTATCTGAAGTCGGTGAAGAGGCCAAAAATGAAGACTCTAATGAAAATACTTCGACTTATGATCCTTCCGAAAACGAAGCCGATTATTAAGATTTATGTATTGATGATTTATTCTTACACATAAATAAGTTTCAATTAGATACAATGTATTGAAGACTCATATCTTATGAATTTCGTTATGAATAAAATTGTTTCATGTTTTTTATTATCAAACTTAATTTATTTTTGTTATTTGTTACTCTTATGGATATAACGTAATGATTATTTGTAATGTATTATGGTAATTGTTTAGCGATATAAATCCTAAGTTTGTTTATGTGCATCTTTTTACTTATACCTTAATCCCCATTGAATGCAATGTATGTTTATCGTTTCATATTTATTTCTTTATCAATGTCTTATATCACCTATAGTATCACTTATATTAGTTTTTGTTTCAAATACTGTAGGTATACAACATAAGCTAAAATGGTATCCCCCAATAGACGACTTTTACAGGTATTTTATTTATGTCTTACAATAAATATTACCTTATCAATATTGACTTACGATTGTTTTTGACATTATGAAATTATGTTTTGCAACTACAATTAGCAATGCATTATTTTAGATCATCATAACTAATGTAGATGATTTGACATTAGATTTGACCCTACAATGATTTATGAATTAAGTCAATGGAGATCCTAAATTTTTTTTTTTGCTAAACAATCTTTGTAATACATATCTATTTAGCAAATTTTTTAATATATATCTATTTTTCACACTGAATTAATACAAAGATTGTTTAGCAAAAAATTTTTTAATACATATCTATTTAGCAAAAATTTTAATACAGTAGTTATGATTTTTATACATATTTATAAAAAAATTCACAAATGTACGTATAAGAATTATTGGATTATATAGATATGTAAAAGTCTTTGGTATGATTATAACAATCCAACCTATATAATTAATTACCCTCATTAAATTTATATAAAACATCTTAAGAAATACATAAAAGAACTTTTGTCCATTTGTCTAAAATATTTTCCTTTTCATGTTAATGCATTTATAATCTTCCCTTATTATGTTATTTTTTCATGTTTGTTAAATTTTTATACATATTTTTATTTTTAATCCTAATAACTTATATTTGTGAATTAACTAGATGGATAATCTCAATCCTAGTAGACTTGCTAGATTCCAAAGGCGTGTTATTATGCTCAATAGACGTAATAGAGTTTCTGAAGCCTTAATCTATAATAACGCAAATATAGTGACGAATCGTCCAACACCTACTCCTAACAATCATGTATCCATTCCCCAACCCAATGCCATCAATTCTTCTAATGCTTTTAAATCAAGAATCGTACTCGGTCATTTGTAAATGAAGACGATAGCGTTACTTCATCAATAACAGTCGTTTACTCATCATCTAATAACGCGTATGGGAACTATAGTGGATACACCATTGAAACCGTAAGAGACGCCATTGCGAGAGAAAACTCTATTCGTAATACAGGTTTTTATTAATATTTTATATGCTCAATTTATTTTTTCTTTCAACAATTTAATGTTTATTCCTATAAGACAAATCTAATTGGTTATTTCAAATGTTATATTCAATAGCTATAGACCGTCCTCATCCTACTCAACGGAGAAATAGGCGGCAGAATAATCTCCCAACACAAAAAAGTAAGCTTATGATATAAAAATAATATATTTTCTTAAAAATAATTTCTTAGGAGGTATATTTAATATTTATATTTTCTTCTCGCAAAATTCACAGCTGCGTGGAATTTTGGTGTGCCAACTTATAAATGTGAGCATTGTTCAGCTATTATGTGGTATGAAGAGCGTATTGAGAAACATAGAAGACGCAAAATGTAAAGTTCTCCATGTGCTGTCGAGAAGGGAAGATAAAATTGCCATCTCTTAAAGAAGCACCCGTGTTCCTAAATAGTTTGCTAAACTCTTTATCAGGAAAAAGATATTCTTTATTCCGTGATAATATTCGGGCATATAACTCCATGTTCTCATTTACATCAATAGGTGGAAAAGTGAACAAGACGATAAACAACGGAGTTGGCCCTTATGTTTTTCGCATCTCAGGGCAAAACTATCATAAAATTGGTTCGCTGATACCATTAAATGGATTCGATCCAAAATTTTCCCAACTCTACATTTATGACACTGATAACGATTTCACAATAGGCTCCGAGCATTCAGGGGAGATGGCCTTTCATCGAGTTTAGACACTAAGATTGTTGAAGGTTTAATAGAAATATTTAATGAACACAATGTATTAGTCAAAGTTTTTTGCATGGCGCGTGACCGTTTCAATGAAGAAGATTTCACAGATGTACGTATAAGAATTATCGGAGATCGATCGAGAAGGTCATCTGTCTACAACTTACCTAACGCACCAGAGGTTGCTGCGCTTATTGTTGGAGACCTCCATGACATTAATGTAAAGAGAGATGTAGTTGTGGAACATAGATCAGAGGGATTGCAATGAATAAGCGAACTCCATTTTATTTTTATGGCCATGCAATATCCTTTGCTATTTCCACTCGGAGAAGATGGTTTCCATACCGATATTGCCTACTTAAACAACCAAGGTCGACTAAAAATGAAAAGAAATTATGTGACGATGCGTGAATTTTATGCTTATAGATTGCAGCAGAGAATGAATGAAGGCCAAACACTCCAACTTTCAGGTCGATTATTCCAGCAATTTATAGTTGACGCATATAATTGCATTGAGTGAGAGAGATTACTTTGGGTAAGATCAAATCAAACACAACTAAGATCTGAACTGTATAAAGGCTTAAAATATGCAGTTCTTAAGGGAGATACAAAACCTGCCTCTGTTGGAAAACACATCATCCTACCATCTAGCTTCACAAGTGGGCCAGGGTATATGGCCCAAAATTTCCAATATGCTATGGAAATATGTAGATGGGCAGGAAACCCCGATCTTTTTATTACATTTACTGCAAATCCTAAATGGACAGAAATTTAATCTTTCCTAAATTTAACACCAGACGCAAAAACTAAAGACAGACCAAACATTGTCACAAGGGTCTTCAAAATTAAACTTGATCAATTAATGCGGGATTTAACATATGGCAAACATTTTGGTCCTATCATGGAAGGTTAGTATATGAATATATATTATCACTTAGTGAAATTATAAAACTCAAATCTCTTTATAATCATTACATTTCTGCTAATTAACATTAAAATGTTCAAATTGCTTTCAGCTATCCACACAATTGAATTTCAAAAGAGAGGATTACCTCATGCCCATATATTACTCTTCCTACAATCTGGTTCGAAGAATAAAACTCCAAATCAGATTGATGACATCATCTCTGTAGAGTTTCCAGATTGCACATTAGATCCAATTGGATATGCAGCTGTTGAGAAATTTATGATGCACGGTCCATGTGGCTATGCTAATCCTTCTTCACCATGTATGGGAAAAGAAGTTTTCTCAAAACACTTCCCTCGACCTTTTACCAATGAAACAACAATTGATGACAGAGAATTCACGGTGTATAGGCGAAGAGATGATTCCAATTTTTTTGAGAAAAATGGCGTTAAGCTGGATAATCGATTTATTGTACCCCACAATGTTGACTTAATCATTAAAATACCAAGGATATATCAATGTTGAATGGTGTAACAGATCAAGGTCTATAAAATACCTTTTTAAGTACATTAACAAGGGCCCGAACAGAGCAAGAATGGTCTTGGAAGAGAACATTAAACGTAACAATGAAGATGGGACAGAGCAAGTAAGGGAAGTTAATGAAATACGTACATTCCTTGATTGATGTTATCTCTCCGCATGTGTATCTTGCTTGAGAATTTTTGAGTTTGACATCTAGTACCGAAGTGTAGGGGTTGAGTGTCTAACTTTGCATCTTCCAAATGAACAAGTTGTCACCTTTAGAGATTCTGATAGATTAGATAATATCATAAACCGAATCGATGTGAACAAAACTATGCTCACAGAATGGATGCGAACTAATTCAATTCATGAAGATGCAAGAGTGTTAACATACGTAGATTTCCTGAAGAAATGAACATGGAAACCCGAATACAAGGAGTGGAAGCGACGAGAATCCAAACTCTGTGTTGGACGCATTAATTTCATTCATCCAACTGCTGGCGAGCTATTTTACCTTAGAATGTTATCTAACATTATAAAGGGAGCAAGGAACTTTGAAGAAATGAGAACAATCAATGGAGTGATTTACCCTATATTTAAATCAGCATGTTATTCACTTGGGTTACTAGACAGAGATAAAGAGTGGCATGACGTATTACAGCAAGCATCGCAATGGTCAACAAGTGCACAGTTAAGGGATCTTTTTATCACACTTATTTTATTCTGTTAGATATCAGATCCTTTAGAACTTTGGGGAAAAAATTGGGAATTATTGTCTGATGACATTTTGTATCGTCAAAGAAAGATGCTGAATTTCAATAATCTACTACTTACAGATGATCAAATAAAGAACTATTGTCTGTATGAAATTGAGCTACTGTTAGCAAAGAGCAATAAGTTTTTAAAGGATTTTCCACCTTTACCAATCCCCAATCATACATTAATCCATTAACTGAATAATATATTGATCACGGAAGAACTATCCTATGATGTTGATCAAGTATTTAATCAGCATGCAGATCTACATAAAGGACTGAACAACGAATAAGAGTCTATTTATAATTCTATAATTCAGTCATGTATCGAGGATAAAGGTGAATTGTTTTTTGTGTACGGCGCTGGAGGCACTGGGAAAACATATTATACAGGACAATCATTTCAAGATTAAGGTCAGAGTGCAAAATTCTGCTAGCATTTGCATCATCCAGAATTGCATCACTATTATTACCTGGAGGAAGAACAGCCCATTCACGCTTTGCTATCCCAATTAATTTAAGAGAGAACCCAACATGTGAAATAAGACAAGGTACTCAACTAGCAGAGCTAATAAAAAGAACAACTCTCATTATTTGGGATGAGGCACCAATGAACGATCGCCACACTTTTGAGGCCGTTGATAAGTCACTCAGAGATATTCTTAGGTTCAATGATCCGTATTCAACTAAAAAGGTTTTTGGAGGCAAAACCGTTTTACTTGGGGGTGATTTTAGGAAAACTTTACCTGTGGTACCAAGAGGCAGTAAAGAGGACATTATAAATTCCTCAATCAATAAATCTTACATTTGGGATTTGTGCACTGTATTCTGTTTGAAAAAAAACATGCGTATTCAAGATTCAAATGAATTTAGTGATTGGATACTCACTCTAAGAGATGGAGATTTTCCCACTTACTCAATGGGAGATGAAATCGAACCAAATTGGATAGACATACCTAAGGATATGCTCATCCCATTTACTAATGATCCCAATGGAAGTATAGTTGAATCAACGTATCCAGACTTATGCACAAACTATACTAATAGTAAGTATTTAACCTCAAGAGGGATTTTAACTCCAAGAAATAAAACAGTTGATGAGATTAATTCTTACATTCTGGATCTACTTTTTGAAGAGAAAAAAACTTTTTTGAGTTCAGATCCCTTTTGTAAAGCTTCTGGGAATTTTGCTGATGAAGACATTCTCTTCCTGATTGGGTTTCTTAACACATTATCATTCCCTGGCCTACCGAACCACAAAGTACACCTAAAAATTGGAATGCCAATCATTTTTTTAAGAAACATGAATCAAAATCCGGGCCTTTGTAACGGTACAAGGTTAATAATTACCCAACTATCAATATTTGTTATTGAAGCAAAAATAATCACCGGTTCAAACATTGGTGCAAAGGTTTTTATTCCAAGGATAATTATGACTGCTTCAGAGCCTAAATGGCCTTTCATTTTGAAAAGACGTCAATTACCAGTTCGACCATCCTTCTACATGACAATCAACAAGAGCCAAGGCCAAACTCTTCAAAATGTGGGAGTTTTTTTTACCGCATCCAGTCTTCAGCCACGGGGAACTTTACGTGGCTGCATCTAGAGTTACTTCACGTTCTGGCTTGAAATTCTTAATAATGCCCGATAACTCTGATAACTACAACAAGATGAAGAATGTTGTTTGCAAAGAAGTGTTCAATTTTATTAAATAAATGTATGTTAAAGAATATTCAAATATGTAAATTAATTTCCTTTTTTTGTTTATAAATTATTCATTGACGAAAAAAGGGTTAATTGATAAGCACCCAAAACTGTAAAATTTATGCCCCAAATAGACGTATTTTAGTTGCTAATTCTCGACAATTTGGGTCTTATGTGCTTAAATATTTGTCATGGAGGCTTAACTGCAGTTGCGGTATCAAAAGCTACATTTAGAGGCCAATTGCAGTTAGAATGGAGCTAATACCTTTGTCTCGTACCCTAGCCTACCCTAAACTTGTCCCTAAACCGTCACCCAAGCCCCGTGTGTGTTGGTTTGATCCCTTTTTATTTTATTTTAGTTTTTTTAGATTTTTATTTAGTGTCGTTTTATTTTTTAGATTTTATTTTAGAATTATTTAGAATTTGTAGGTTTTATTTACTATTTTTATATTATATTTTATCTTTATTTTTTATTAGTTTTATTTTATTAGATTTTATTTTTTTAGGCTTTTAGTTTTTAGTCTTATAGATTTTCTATTTTTATTTCTTTTTAGATTTATTTTTTTTATTTTTGTGTCTTTTATTTTATAGGATTTTATATTTTTAAGTAGTTATTAATTATTTTTTTTAGTTATTAGTTTTTATTTTAGTTTTGTTTAGTTTTTTTTAGAGTTTGTTTAGTGTGTCATGTCGTGTCTATTTTATTTTACTTTTTATTTTTAGTTTAGTTTAATTTTTAATTTAGATTAATTTTAATTTTAGTTTTAGTTTATATTTTTTAGGGGGTCCTAATTAAACACACACAACCCTTATTACACCCTATACCCACATAAACTTATCATAAACACTCCCCTACACCCTCATCCTCACCATATTTCCCCTACACCTCCACACCACATAATCAAGCCCACCATCATCTTCCACCTCTCACCACTCTCTCTCCTCAATTTTCATAACCCCAAACTACCAAACTAGGTCCGGCCGGACTTAAGCCTCTCTCTCCTTGATCCAAACTCCGACCACCTGACCCTGGCGACCCGGTGGCTGTCCGCCCATAACCGAACCCAACATCCAACAACCAAAGTCTAAGACCCGTTTCCCAAACAAAAACCCATAAACCCATTTGTTTTTCTTCCATTCACGATTTCTTCCAACAACCAACAACCAAATACCAACTAAAATTCCCCATGTGCCATAAAACCCAACTTATTCCCTTAAAACCAATTTACCGAAATACCCTTAAAAAAACCAACCACCTACTTTAAGCCACATCCAAAAATAACTCCTAACCAAATCAGATTATATCCTCACACCTCACCTTTCCACATGACCTCACCATAACCAAATGCACTCTTCTAAAGCCTAAATTACCCTCACCTTTATTCCAAATACCTCTCCCCATTTTATCCTACACCATGAACCTTCCAAAAATACCCCTAGTTCCATGCATAGTATAAAAAGAAGATGAAGCCCCAATTCAAAGAGCTTTTGGAGAGAAGAATACTAGAGAGAGAAAATTGTAGAGAGAGTTAGAGTTTTTGAGTTAATTTTTTTTAGAGAGAAATATTTTTTAAAGTGTGTAACTATTAAAAAAATTGTTGAAGAATTGAAGTCTAGTGCTATTTCAAGAGGAATTTTGGTTTGATCATCTCTTCCTCAATTTTCATTACATGCTTTTAATTGTTTCTAATTTTTATTGGATGATGATTATGGAGAGGTAATCACCCCATTCAAGGGGGTGATTGAAACCCTCATGAATACAAATCAAATTAGTTGTTAATTTTAATTTTGATAATTTCCTTTGAGTTATATATTTGATCCCCACTTTATTTTCACATTGAGATATGGAAAATCAACCTTGAGAAAGGTATGAAAATTTAATTAATATTTGATCAAGTGATTTAAGCTAGAGATAGACCTATCATTTGATTTTAATATTAATCTAATTTTCATCTACTCTTGATTTCATTAATTTCTTTCAATTTAAAATTAGTTGGACAAATTATTCCTAGGGGATAATTTTCTTTATTAATTTTAATTCAATTAGAGTATTGCTTGTGGGAATTAAATTTGCTTTTCTAAAAGAGTATTTAATTAATTCACTAGTTTAATGAGAATTAGCTTTTGAATTAATTAAATATATTGGAAATTGATGAAATTAAAATAATACAAGTTTAGTTGATTTGGGGAATTGAGAGTGGATTTCTCTTCCCTTGAATATTTTTCTCTCATTTAATTACGCTCTCACTCATTTCCATCACTCACTAGTATTTTTTTGTCACACTTTATTTTAGTTTGATTACTCTTATATTAGTTTAGAGTTAATTCACCTCACCTCACCTACTTGTTTTAATATTTGAAAAACATAAAAAAATTAGAAAAACCCAAAAGTAAAAAAAAGTGATCAAGTGAATAATATTCTTAATACTCTCATGTTTAGCATTTCACTCCTTAGATTAGGATTGAAATCCTTACTTACCACTCTACACTTGAGTTTGAATTATATTTTGTAGGTACATAAAGATTTTGATTAGAGGATCTTGTACAACAACGACAAATATACGCAAAAGTTTTTCTATCAAATGGCGCCGTTGTCGATCTTTGGAGCTTGACGTGCTTGAGAAGATTTCCAAATTTTTAGATTCACTTGTATTTCATTTTTCAATTTTAGTACCATTTTGTTTTTAATTTTATAAGGTTTGTATTTAGGATTTTATTACTTTGCTTGTATTGCGGTGCATAGAGACATCATTTCAATTTAATTTAAAATTTGTAATAATTGAAGAAAGTGTGATAGAGAAACCGGACAAGGTAGAGAGAGGGCGTCCATTGGCGAGGATTTAGAAGCCTCTCTATCTTGGGTCGGTAGGACTCCCGGGGCCGACTGAGATTGGTGTTTTCTCCCCCCGATCGATTCAACATTTTCGGCACCCCACGGCCTAAATATCGTGGGAGGTACATTTCATATACCCTCGCGCCCTCTTGTTAGCGAGTTCATATCTTTTGTGCTCCTCCATGATCTTGTGTGGATTTAATTCTTGAATTTAATTTTAAATGGAATGATGAATTAAATTGACTAAGACCTATGCCCGGTCACTCACGAGAAGGGCTTTCATCACCCAACTCAATCACTTATCCTTTGTGTGCTACCCTAGCCATCACTAATTTAAAATCAATCAACTAGATAGCCCCATAGGATACGGTGTTCGTAGGCCCCTTTTTGATCATTTTGACTTGTAGGAAAACCCGTAGATTCCTCTCCACCAGGCAAACCCTCGAACGGTTCGCTTTGCGGCACGAAAGTGTCCAGGTAAACTGGGTTTTAAGTGCGGCCGCCCAATAAAGCGGGTTTGTGTTGTCCCCAGCGTTGTACCGGCCGATCGTTTCACCGTAGTAGCCTTGTGGAGAATCTTTGTGGCAAGCATCTTGGAATCTTGTGATTAAAGTAGGAACACACATTTTGCAAAAGGCGATCACTCATATAAATTTCGTGTTTTTTATCGCCCGCGGATTTCATTAAAATTTGACTACCCCTCTCATTAATTTTCAAGATAAAAAATTGGTTATGTGCTAGTAGGGATTTTTCCTTTACTTGTGTGTGTCCAATTATTTTTTTCGGTAGTCTGTTTTAGTGAATTCGTCCAAATTCTTAGAGTCCAAATTTTCCCCCACCTTTTCTCTTCCAAAAAAATCAAAAAAAATATTTTGTTTTCTTATTTTTATAAAAAAAACTCCAAAAAATATTTTCTTTCTTTCCAAAACAAAAGAAAAACTCCAAAAATATTTTCTTTTCCAAAAAATCCAAAAAAACAAAAAGAATCC
This sequence comes from Sambucus nigra, assembly GCA_949130495.1. Lineage (NCBI taxonomy): Eukaryota > Viridiplantae > Streptophyta > Magnoliopsida > Dipsacales > Adoxaceae > Sambucus > Sambucus nigra. The sequence continues at coordinate 253,610,975 of OX422215.1, forward strand.
CTATTTGCATGCCCACGTGGAACCGAGTTAATCGTCGATTAATTCGTTCACGTAGTCTTTCTCCCGTCTCGTCCACCTTAGGAGAACCAAGTGTTCCCCTTACTTCTTCCATTCCACCGATCACTTTGAGTTGTCCCCGAGTTGACATCTCTAATCCCATCATTCATCCACCCACCATGGCTGAAGAGCATGCCTTAAGGGACTATTTTGCCCCGATAACATCCACCCCACCATCTTGCATAGTTCTTCCACCTACCCCGGCGGATCAATTCGAAATTCCCCCGGCGACCATTTCCATGTTGCCCAATTTCCATGGTCTTGAGCGTGAGTCTTCATACACTCACTTGCAAAAATTTCTCATGGTTTGCGCTACTTTCAAAAATCAAAACTTAGATGAAGAAAATGTTCGTCTTCGCTTGTTTCCATTTTCTCTCCATGATAAAGCATCCATGTGGCTACATTCCTTGTCACCAGATTCTATCCATACATGGGAACAACTTGTGAAGAAGCTCATGTCCAAGTTTTACCCCATAAGTAAGACCAATGAGGTGCGCCAAGCCATTCAAGATTTTCGCCAAAAGCCCACCGAGCAATTTTGTGAAGCATGGGGCCGTTTTCAAGATTATATCAATAGTTGCCCACATCATGGTCTCGAGAAGAGTCGCCTCGTCCATAGTTTTTACAATGGTCTCATTCCTTCCACTCGCACCATGATTGAGTCCATGCACAAAGGCAAATTCATGCACTTAACTCCCACTGCCGCCTATAATTTTCTTCTTGAATTAGGCGATGACTCCCGAGATTGGGAGGGCACCAATGAATTTTTGAGATCCGAACCACCACGAGTAGGTAACACTTATGAGGTTAAAAATGATCCCGATTTTATATCCTTGCTCCATGGCTTAAACACTTTGACTAAGACTGTTGATGCTCTCAGTTGTTCTCTTTCTAAACAAGTGATGAATGTCAACAAGTCTAGTCCTTCTTGTCATGTCTGTTTAAGTCATGATCATTTGTCTCATTTGTGCCCCCTTATTCAAGATGATCCCGAACCCATTCTAGCCCAAACATGTGTCTTTGATACCACTCGAAAACCCACACCACCGTCGTTTACTTATAATCCGAATAATAGGAACCATCCCTATTTTTCTTATAAGTACGACAATCACCTTGCTCCATCACAACCACAACAACATGTTGGTGGTCCACCATGGTTTCATCAAAACCCGCAAAGGAAACATCGCCCTCCTATCCAGCAACACCATGCTCCTTACCACCAACAAAAACATCCATCATCCTTTGTCCCCCAAGGAGGACCGTCCCACCCCAATCATCAAATTGTCCCTGTCCCACCTCCGTCCTACGAGTATTCCCAGCCGCTTAGTTCTAACTGAGAGTTGGTCCCCCAACCCACTTATTCCCCTCCACCTCCATCATCCACCTCCTCTATTGAGAATCTTCTCACTCAATTCATCACGATTCAACAACAAACCACGCAAGTACAGACTCAAGCCATCCAACGGCTTGAGCAACGTCTTAATCAGTTTGAGTCCGAGCGAGAGAAAGGTCGTTTTCCGAGTCAACCCATTACTAACCCTAAGGGGAATGGAAAGGAGTCGGCTTATGAGGTTGGATCCCCTTCCACTCCACCCACATACCAAGCAGACATGAAAGCGGTAAGTACTCTACGATCCGGTAAACAGGTTGACAATGGTGTTGATGCTCCCTGTGATGTTCCCATCCCACCCACCCATATTTTCCCATTAGAACCACTCCCTAAGGTCCCACCACCCCATAAATCCACCGACAAGAATGCCTCTAAACCTACTGAGGCCACCACTACTTTTGTCCCTAGAGCCCCCTTCCCTCATAGGTTGGCCCCAACAAAGAAATTCAACAATTTGATGAGATCAAGCAAGTTTTTCAGAATGTTCACATAAAGATTCCATTCCTCACCGTGATCCAACAAGTTCCTTCTTATGCAAAATTCTTGAAGGACTTGTGCACTGTCAAGCGATGGACAAATTTTCCTCATGATGCCTTTGTCACTGAGTAAGCCACGTCCCTCATCCATGAGAATGGTATTGTGAAATATAAAGACCCTGGTCTTCCCACTGTCTCTTGCATGTTAGGAGATCAGTTCTCTACTCGGGCTTTGCTTGATCTTGGAGCTAGTGTTAATTTGCTACCTTACTCTCTCTACCTTGAGTTAGGTTTACAAAACATGAAACCTACACGGGTTACTCTTGAACTTGCGGACCGTTCTGTGAAAGTGCCTAAAGGAATCATTGAAGATGTTTTGGTGAAAGTGTCTGACTTTTACTACCCTGTGGATTTCATCATCTTAGAGACTCCTGCTCCCGACCCAACCAATATTCCTATCATTTTGGGTCGCCCCTTTTTAGCAACTTCCAATGCCATCATCAATTGTCGAGATGGGTCAATGAATATTTCTTTTGGCAACATGATCGTCGAAGTCAATATTTTCCACCTCATGCAACAATCGACCGGTGTTGATTCCATTGATGAGGTTTGCATGATTGACTCCTTCGTCCAAGGGATGTTTGATACCACCTACCCAAAAGATCCTATCCACCAATGTTTGGCTCACTTTGGGTCTAACTTTGATATTAATTCTTCCATCTCCGAGGTCAATGCCTTGTTATATTCTACACCACTAGTGGACACTTCCACTTGGGTTCCTCCATTTGAGCCTCTCCTTGTCGATACTCTTCTTTCTGTGGATAACCCAGTCAACCTGTGTCCCGATATTCTCCCGGATTCTGTTTCTGCGTTTGAGTCTGATGCCTCTCCTGAGCCACCAACTAGTTTGGAGCTTAATCCATTACCTGTTGAGTTGAAGTATACTTCTTAGGCCCAAACCAACATCACCCCATCATTATTGCTTCTGACTTGACACCGGATCAAGAAGAGCAATTGGTCCACACTTTCACTCAACATAGCACTGCTTTAGGGTGGACCATTTTTGACATTCAAGGTGTCAACCCCAATGTCTGTAGCCACCGTAATCATTTAGAAGAGAATGCGAAGACTTATCGTCAGCCACAACGCCGACTCAATCTGGCAATAAAAGAGGTCATTCGAGCTGAAATTTTAAAATTGCTTAATGCTAGTATTATCTACCCCATTTCAGATAGCCAATGGGTCAGTCCCATTCATGTGGTGCCTAAAAAGTCTTGCGTCACCATTGTCAAAAATAGTGACGATGAGCTTGTGCCTACCCGCATACAAATCGGCTGGCGTGTTTGTATTGATTATAAAAAGCTCAATGCTGTCACTCACAAAGACCACTTCCCTCTCCCATATATTGACCAGATGCTTGAACGCTTGGCGAGCCATGCTTACTACTGCTTCCTTGATGGATATTCAGGGTACAACCAAATACCCATTGCCCCTGAAGACCAAGAAAAAACTACCTTTACCTGTCCATTTGGCACATTTGCGTACTCTCGTATGCCCTTTGGCCTTTGCAATGCACATGAGACTTTCAAAGGTGTATGACTAGTATTTTTAGTGACATGGTAGAGCATTTTCTTGAAGTCTTTATGGATGATTTTTCTGTGTTTGGTTCATCCTTTGAACAATGCCTATCTCACCTCACTATGGTCCTTCAGCATTGTCAAGAAAAGAAGTTGGTCCTTAATTGGGAAAAATGCCATTTCATGGTAAAAAAGGGTATTGTTTTAGGTCATGTTGTCTCCATCTCCAGTATTGAGGTCGATAAAGTAAAAGTCGACTTGATTTCCTCACTCCCCATTCCTAAGTCTGTTAAGGACATTCTCTCCTTCTTAGGACATGCAGGCTTCTACCGGCGCTTCATTAAGGACTTTTCTAAAATCGCGCGACCTTTGACAACCCTTTTATCCAAGGATATCCCTTTTGTCTTTGATGAAGCATGTGTTGCCTATTTTGAGCGCTTAAAAGCTGACCTCACTTCCGCTCCTATCATGCAACCTCCCAATTGGTCTCTCCCCTTTGATCTCATGTGTGATGCTTCTGATTTTTCACTTGGTGCCGTGCTTGGCCAGAAAGTTGACAAGCGCCCACATGTCATCTCTTATGCTAGCAAAACCCTGCATGATGCTTAACTTAATTACACAACCACCGAAAAGGAGTTGTTAGCGGTTGTGTTTACTCTTGATAAATTTTTCTCATATTTCATAGGTTCCCCTATCATCGTGTATACTGACCATGCTTCTCTTAAGCACCTTCTTCATAAGAAGAATTCCAAACCACGATTGATACGGTGGATTCTCTTACTCTAAGAGTTTAACCTTGAAATTCGTGACAAGAAAGGTTGTGAAAATGTTGTTGCTGACCATCTCTCTCGCATTACTGTCACATCTGACTGTGATCATATCCCCATTTCTGAGTCATTTCCCGATGAAAAACTATTTTCCATCTCCACTTCGCCTTGGTATGCTGATATTATCAATTTTCTTGTTACCGATCAACTTCCTAGTCATTGGTCGAAACAAGATCGATCCAAATTCATGGCGAATGTGAAGTTCTACTCTTGGGATGAACCGTTTCTCTACAAGTATTGCCCCGATCAAGTCATTCGTCATTGTGTTTCCGAGTGTGAACAACTCAGTATTCTGTCCTTCTATCACAATAGTGCGTGTGGAGGCCACTTTGGCTCAAAGAAGACTGCTGTGAAAATTTTGCAAAGTGGTTTCTATTGGCCTACCCTTTTCCGTGATGCCCATCAATATTGTCAGACTTGTTCCAATTGCCAACACTCTGGGTGTCTCTCTTATCGTCATATGATGCCTCTCACACCCATCCTCATTTTTGAAATTTTTGATGTGTGGGGTATCGATTTCATGGGACCATTTCCCTCCTCTCATGGTTTTTAGTATATTCTTGCTGCTGTTGACTATGTTTCCAAATGGATCAAAGAAATTGTCTGCCGCACCAATGACCATCGAGTTGTGGTCCAATTTCTCTAAGAGCATGTCTTCACGCATTTTGGAACCCCCAAAGCTATCATTAGTGATGGAGGAAAAAATTTTGGTAATCGAGTCTTTGAACACCTTGTCAAAAAGTATGGTGTTACCCACAAGGTTGGTGTCTCTTACCACCCATAGACTAGTGGTCAAGTTGAGGTCTCCAACCGCGAGATCAAGTAAATTCTTGAAAAAACCGTCAATCCTAATAGGAAAGATTGGTCCTTACGCTTGAACGACGCATTGTGGTCATACCGTACTGCTTACAAGACTCCAATTGGCATGTCTACTTATCGTTTGGTCTTCGGCAAGCCTTGCCACCTTCCTGTCCAGCTTGAACATCATGCTTATTGGGCCATCAAAGCCCTTAATTTCGATATTGATGAGGCGTGTGTACATAGGAAGCTGTAACTTAATGAATTGGAGGAAATGAGAAATGATGCCTATGATTTGTCCAAAAAGTATAAGGACAAGATGAAGTGGATCCATGACCAAAGCATCATGCGCAAAGAATTCCACCCTGGTCAAAAAGTTTTGTTGTATAATTCTCGGTTGCATCTCTTTCCCGGAAAATTGAAAACCAGGTTTCTGGACCCTTAATTGTTGAGTCAGTTACCCATTATGGTGCCATCACTATGAAAAATCTCAAGGATGGTAGCCTCTTTCAGGTCAATGGTCAACGCTTGAAGCCCTTCGTGGATCTAGGCTTCACTCACGTATAACAGATTGACCTTATTGACCCCATTTATGAAGACTAGCCATTCAGTCTTGTTTGGGGGTGATTTTTCTCCCCCGATTTTTCTGCCCCGTTCTCGCCTCGTTTATCATCTCTTTTTGGGTGAGTTCCCATCGGTCTGGCTGAAGACGTTAAACTTAGCGCTACGGGGAGGCAGCCCGCGTTTCTGGTATGAGTCTTATCCTGTTTGGGGGTGGTGTTTCACACCACCCAATGTTCTATCATGTTTCTAGACTTGTACATCTTTTGCTATCTCACTCATTTACTCAGGTTTATTCTTGGCTTCACATGTCCACTTCATTAGCGGTTCATTCTGGTAATCTCTTTCCTACCTTATGCTCTCAATTTTAAAAATCAGTTTACTTACCATCGAGGACGATGTTCCTTTTTGTTTGGGGGTGGGGAATTTTATCAAAATCGTACCTCTTTTGGAAAATTTTGAGTTTTAAACCTGATTTTTAAAATTTCATGCAGTTTTTTTCATCTCAATCATTGATGTGACTTTTTAATCATCCATCTTTCAAAGTCTAAGAATCAAGCTAGAGGATTTATCTTTTTCTAAATAGCTTATGTAATTCATAACAAGGCATGTTGCACCATGAATTTCTAGACTCAACAAAATATGCGCACTTGTCACGTCAATACGGTTTAGAGTTGAGGAGTACTACAATTCTAAAGAGAACCTTAAGGATCACTAGTGGAGACTTTAGCTTGTGAGATTTGTGTCTTTCACCATTTCAGAGTGTCTTACGCAATCTCCGAGTCACAAGCTGATTCAACTTCATTTGGGTCCGCATTTAATTGTTGTATGATCTCATTATTCTTCATTTTTGGCTTGATCACTGAGAATGACATTTTTTTCGAGTTGTAAGAAACACGTGTCTTGAAATTTATCCCGATCACTAGGATTTTCATCCATACACCTACCACTTTTTCCCATATCATATTCCCATTCATTTCACTCATTACTTCCCCATATTTCATATACATTCCCCACACCATCCATTTATCATTCCACTCATATATCATCCATTGTTTTGAGAAAAAGAGTGTGATTTCAAATGTAAATGTCTTCAATGTTGGTTTAAAAAGTGAGAGGAAAAAAAAATGAAAAATAGCAAATTATAGAAAAAAAAAGAAAAAAAGAGAGAAAAGAAAAGAAAAAGAGAGTTGTGGTTAATTTTTATGTAATAAAGACATTTGTGCCTAAAGTATAGAATACTCTTCTATCATATACATTCATCCATCACCCTTTATCATTTATATCACCATTATATCCTACATACCACATCCATACATCATCCCATCCATCATACCACACCTTATACCATCCATTTCTCATCGCATTACACATCCATCATATCATCCATCCATCCTACCTCATCTCACATATCCCATCTCATTTCCCCTCACCCATTATCATCCATATATTCCCCCTAGGTGTTCGGGAAAATGAAAGTCAACGTGGTGAATAACTCGACGTTCTCACTATAATGATTAGCATTCTTTCATGAGATCAATTTTCTTTCTAATTGTTCGATCTTTCTTTTGTGTGTGTGAGACGTTTGAACTTGCTTACATTTACTCACCTCCTCACACACAAGAGGGATACACTAACCCATATCTCAAGAGTTCGTTTGAGAGAGCTATATCTAGTGAGATTTGAAGTTGAAGCGTTGATTCCGACAAGACAATCTAGGAATTACTCTTGTGATACTCGACCCGTTTTGACTGATTCACACTACACACGTTGAGTTATAGGAAGGATGTGCCTTGAGAATTTACTCAGCTTAATCTTTTTACACATTCTAGCTTGTAATTCTCAAATCATTTCTCATATGATGGATTGTGCGATTATTCTATGTCTAATAAGAGATTGTCTGCCTTCCAATAAATTTTTGCAAATAAGAATTTTGTGGGTATATTCCCTGCAAACCCTAACGATACACAACTCGTCCTGTAGGGCAACCTATTGGTTTAAAGGCTTGTTGCACATGCTAAGTGCAATCGCAAGTGCCCGCGAAAGTGGTACACTTTTGGTTTCTTATCTTTCTCTTTCTCTCTATCTTATTGCTCGAGGACTAGCAATGCTCTGTTTGGGGGTGGTGTGATAAGCACCCAAAACTGTACAATTTATACCCCGAATAGATGTATTTTAGTTGCTAATTCTCGACAATATGGGTCCTATGTGCTTAAATATTTGTCATGCACACTTAACTGCAGTTGCGGTATCAAAAGCTATATTTAGAGGCCAATTGCAGTTAGAATGGAGCTAATACCCTTGTCTCGTACCCTAGCCTACCCTAAACTTGTCCCTAAACCGTCACCCAAGCCCCGTGTGTGTTGGTTTGATCCCTTTTTATTTTATTTTAATTTTTTTAGATTTTATTTAGTGTCGTTTTATTTTTTAGATTTTATTTTAGAATTATTTAGAATTTGTAGGTTTTATTTACTATTTTTATATTTTATTTTATCTTTATTTTTTATTAGTTTTATTTTATTAGAATTATTTTTTTTAGGCTTTAATTTATTTTTAGATTTATTAGATTTTATTTTTTTAGGCTTTTTGTTTTTAGTCTTATAGATTTCTATTTTTATTTCTTTTTAGATTTTTTTTTATTTTTGTGTCTTTTATTTTATAGGATTTTATATTTTTAAGTAGTTATTAATTAATTTTTTTTTAGTTATTAGTTTTTATTCTTAGTTTTTATTTTAGTTGTGTTTAGTTTTTTTTAGAGTTTGTTTAGTGTGTCGTGTCGTGTCTATTTTATTTTACTTTTTATTTTTAGTTTAGTTTAATTTTTAATTTAGATTAATTTTAATTTTAGTTTTAGTTTAAATTTTTTAGGAGGTCCTAATTAAACACACACAACCCTTATTACACCCTATACCCACATAAACTTATCCTACACCCCAAACACTCCCCTACACCCTCATCCTCACCATATTTCCCCTACACCTCCACACCACATAATCAAGCCCACCATCATCTTCCACCTCTCACCACTCTCTCTCCTCTACTTCCATAACCCCAAACCTCCAAACCAGGTCCGACCGGACTTAAGCCTCTCTCTCTCCTTGATTCAAAGTCCGACCACCCGACTTTGGCGACCCGGTGCCTGTCCGCCCATAACCAAACCCAACATCCAACAACCAAAGTCTAAGACCCATTTCCCAAACAAAAACCCATAAACCCATTTGCTTTTCTTCCATTCACGATTTCTTCCAACAGCCAACAACCAAATACCAACTAAAATTCCCCATGTGCCATAAAACCCAACTTATTCCCTTAAAACCAATTTACCCAAATACCCTTAAAAACCCCCCAACCACCTAATTTAAGCCACTTCCAAAAATAACCCCTAACCAAATGAGATTATATCCTCACACCTCACCTTTCCACATGACCTCACCATAACCACATGCACTCTTCTAAAGCCTAAATTACCCTCACCTTTATTCCAAAAACCTCTCCCCATTTTATCTACACCATGAACCTTCCAAAAATACCCCTAGTTCCATGCATAGTATAAAAAGAAGATGAAGACCCAAATTCAAAGAGCTTTTGGAGAGAAGAAGACTATAGAGAGAAAATTGTAGAGAGAGTTAGAGCTTTTGAGTTAATTTTTTTTAGAGAGAAATTTTTTTTAGAGTGTGTAACTATTAAAAAAATTGTTGAAGAATTGAAGTCTAGTGCTATTTCAAGAGGAATTTTTGTTTGATCATCTCTTCCTTAATTTTCATTACATGCTTTTAATTGTTTCTAATTTTTATTGGATGATGATTATGGAGGGGTAATCACCCCATTCAAGGGGGTGATTGAAACCCTCATGAATCCAAATCAAATTAGTTGTTAATTTTAATTTTGATAATTTCCTTTGAGTTGTATATTTGATCCCCACTTTATTTTCACATTGAGAAATGGAAAATCAACCTTGAGAAAGGTATGAAAATTTAATTAATATTTGATCAAGTGATTTAAGCTAGAGATAGACCTATCATTTGATTTTAATATTAATCTAATTTTCATCTACTCTTGATTTCATTAATTTTTTTCAATTTAAAATTAGTTGGACAAATTATTCCTAGGGGATAATTTGTTTTATTAATTTTAATTCAATTAGTGTATTGCTTGTGGGAATTAAATTTGCTTTTCTGAAAGAGTATTTAATTAATTCACTAGATTAATGAGAATTAGCTTTTGAATTAATTAAATATATTGAAAATTGACGAAATTAAAATAATACAAGTTTAGTTGATTTGGGGAATTGAGAGTGGATTTCTCTTCCCTTGAATATTTTTCTCTCATTTAATTACACTCTCAGTCATTTCCATCACTCACTAGTATTTTTTTGTCACACTTTATTTTAGTTTGATTACTCTTATATTAGTTTAGAGTTAATTCACCTCACCTCACCTACTTGTTTTAATATTTGAAAAACATAAAAAAATTAGAAAAACCCAAAAGTAAAAAAAAGTGATCAAGTGAATAATATTCTTAATACTCTTATGTTTAGCATTTCACTCCTTAGATTAGGATTGACATCCTTACTTACCACTCTACACTTGAGTTTGAATTATATTTTGTAGGTACATAAGAATTTTGATTAGAGGAGCTTGTACAATAATGACAAATATACGCAAAAGTTTTTCTATCATTAATCCAAAAAACAGGAATATCACAACTCATATAATGAGGAAGGTGACATTACTTAAAGACCTGGAAAAGGAAGGAATTGACTGGACAATTCAGGTTCGAATTTCAAAAAAATGGAAGCCTCGCAATATAAAAGCAGACAATGAAGTCATCACCACGGACATTATTCTACTTGATGATAATGTAAGAACTTCATATCTCTCTAAAAAAAACATAGAATTAAATGCTATAAAAAAAATTTCATTTAAACATATTGATCGTTTTTTAATGGGAGACCATATACATGCTTGCATAAGGAAGAAATTAATTATTCGGTTCGATGACTTGCTGAAAGAGGGTGAAATTTACAAAATTTCTTCATTGATTGTTGTGGATAACAAGTCTAACTACAAGGTGGTGACACACAAATATATGATCTACTTCTTCCATAATACATTCATAGAAGAAATTCATATGGATTACCCAATCATTAAAAGACATCATTTCGAATTCCTCAATTTCTACCAAGAATCATCAAGGACAAACAACATACAATTATCTGGTAAGAATCAAATATTATAAATAATCAATTACAATAATTTAAGTAATATGATTCACACTAATCTACCTTAGAACTTTTCAGTATAAGCAGATGTGTTTGGCGTGTTGATAAGCATAGGCGATATCGAAGATCAATTAGCGAGGGAAAATATGATTACGAAGAGGGTAATTCAGCTAAAAGACGAAATGTAAACTATTCTCAATTGTCTTAGTACTTTAATATAATTTCATTAATAAATATGATTGTTTATTAAAGTATAAAAATACATCAATGCAAAACTTAAAATTACGTTGTGGGCCGACAACGCACAAGATCTTAATGATGATATTTTGAAGAATATAGCAAAACCTATTATTATAGTCGTCTCATCCACAACAGTGAAGTTATTCCAAGGTAATTTTACTGTAAAATCACATCTTTCAAACACAGAATTATCTTTTATATTGTTTGAAGTATTTATTTATAAGTTTTTATAAGTAGTTATGGTGTACATCATATTTTTTTATACAATTTGTTTATTTTTATCTAATAAATAACTAACAAATGGGCTAATATTCTTAAGTATACTATTTATAGGGCATTACTCGCTATCAACTACAAATGCAAGCAAGGTTTACATAAATCCAGAAATACCCGAAGTTTCGTCTTTTAAGGAACAGTAAAATATTAAACATTTATTACTCTCAATTTTCATGATTAATATAAACATGTCAATATTTAAAAATTATTATTATGTTATAGCGCTACAATAAAATCTCTAGACATCATGAAAAATCCTCAAGTAAATGAAGAACAACTAGAGGAAAAATCAATTGCAGAAATTTTGTCGATGACATCAAATACAATTCAAGAGGTATTTACATTCCCTTAATTATTCAACCATTTTCATTATTTAAGAAATAACAATAATATAACAAATAACTAACTTACAATTACTATATAGCCAACATTCATTTCATGCAAAGCGAGGATCATCAACATAGATACAAAATTTGGTTGGTTTTACTTATCATGCACAGAGTGTAATAAAAAGTGTACACCATTGTCAACAACATTTTGGTGCGACAATTGCAACATTGAACCAAAATTTCCAAAACCAAGGTAAGAGATACAATATAATATAATTTATGTGAACAAAAACATAACTAATTATAATAATCTCGAATGCAGGTATTGAGTGTCAAAGTCGAGGACACAACGTGAGTAACAACTTTTGTCATTTTTGATAAAGAAGCAGAGAAGATCCTTCGTATACCTGTCACACAGCTACACACATCATTTGAACGAGTAATCACATATATATAAATTAATATATTCTCAATTTTTATTTGTTAAATTAATAATACATATACTATTACAGGATGAAGAAGGAAATAAAATACCTACTTCGATCAATAATATAGTGGGCAAAGCATACAAATTCAAAGTCAAGCTTGACAATTACAATTTGAAGCAAGGATCACGTTCCTACACAGTGACCAAAATCTATGAAGAAGATATACCCAGCAATGATTATTCATCAATGTATCAATCACAGGTATTTAAACAATATTTTATAACGACTGGGATTTGAATTATAAACTTATAATTTATAATCATACACTACAATAAACAGGGACAGAAGAGAGCATTTAACTCCTCATCAAGTACATCTAATGACTACAGACAAATTCAGACATATTCTCAAAATAAAAAAGACAAAGGTCCAAATAATGAGTAAATATTTATTTTTTACAATCAAACGCGTGTTAGAATAAATTTATAATAAGTTTTAGTTTTTAATTTTTTTTCTATTATACAGTGGAAATTCTGACGAATGGGCTTAGAGAATACAGCTCATCTTTTTCAAGAAATGGCATTCATAAACAATCAAGTTCAATTAGTTTTCCAATTACTGCAACACAGTAATATTTACGATTTCATATGATAATAATATAAGACTATATTCAGAAACATATTGAACAATGTTGTTTAAATGATACATCTATATTCAATTTATGAAGTTTATGTTATTATCTGTTATGATTTAAAAAAGGCTATATATAATAAAATATAAGTTGGTATAAATTATTATTTACGAAAAGACGAAACATATACAGTAAAGATAAAACATTGGTTATCTTAGAACTTATTGATCCATTCCCAAATCAAGATTAACAATATTCTCCATCCATTAAAAAATAAAGATTAACAATATTTTCTTTCATAAATCTATATTTAATAATGAACTATACGGTTTTACACATACTCAAAGAAAAAAAACAAATAATCTTAATTTGAGATGGAAAACCTTTTTTATTTCCGCCAATACAAAGTTCAGTTTTGTATTGCCGGTCACAAGCATGGATAAAGGAGGAGCGGATTAGGTGTTTTGGAAATTGCATTCAAACATCTGTCCATACAAAAACGGAGAAACTGATATAACATAACTCTATGTCATCTTCGCTTATTATTTTTCTCCATATAGGGGAAATTTTATACCATTCAAATAATCTTTGTTCAACTTATTCATAATTCAACTTGCACATGCAACTGGCTGCAAACTGGGATTCGAACATCGTATATGATATATGGAATAATACTCAAATTTCCCTGTTCTTGATGGAACCTTTACATCAACCAACATGCAGGTGTTGTATACAATCCCAAGGTACTCAACAAATAACTTTGTAATCGAATGCATTGGAAAATATACAACTTTGATAACAGATTAATCAGCGGGTTTTCTAGGCAAAAAATTGAGTTTTAAAAACATTGGTTTCTTATGATTCCCCGTGTCAACTGCTGCATTAGTCTCAACCTAAGCCCAACTGTCGTACACAATATCATACACTGCATTTTCTATCAAATTACAATATTCATTCTCATTCCCTATATGATATGTCTCTTGGTATTGATGTATAATCTCTTCCTTTGAGTACGGCTAATGCTAATTGTTATCATAAGCTCATATTCACACTTATGGGCATTACTGCTTTGAGATTTAATAACGTCTTATATTTTCGCTCCTCTTCACATATCAATTAATCTTGAGGTGGATCATTTTCAATTGTATCATTAACGTCTTGCCAACTATCTATCTCTTTTTATTTATATCAAAATGCAAACCTGACACCGTTCTCTCATCATTATTTACCTTTTCCTATTTCATTTACGTTGCCCTTGATTTGCCTACTCATTTATTTACCTTACATTAAAATTGGTACTATGTAACCAAACATCAAACTCTTAAATGTAGACAACTTAGCATTTATTTACGGTTTGAGCGGATATCTTCTCTAGCCTACACATCAACTCGATGTCCACAAATAAATATCAAGTCTGCTCAATAGTTCTCATTGTGAATTTCATATTTGAATATGTAAGTTGGATCTAAGTACACGTTGAAGAATTATATTTACAGCATATTATGTAAACACTGCACTGTAAGTAATTTTTTTTAACATGTTTACCCAGAGACGTCTCCTTAGCCATTGAACCACCCAAGGACTGTCAATTGTGGAAGCTTTAATTATAGGGGAATAACGACAATCATCGAGATATGAAGACATTTTTAGGGCAAGAAATCTTGAGAAAATAAAGAAACCTTGGACTCCTAAGATCAAATGGCCACTCTTATGTTTTCTTTAACTTTATTAGGATCTTTTAAACCATTATAATAATTTTTAGTTTTTTTACTTCAAGTATGGTCATATCAGTTAAATGTTTATTTTTAAATTGAACTATGGTCATATATTTTTATTGTCTTTAGTTAATTGAGAAAACTGTATATTGTAATGTTTGTGATCCTTTTTGTGACAACTTTTATTGAAGTATTCAACTCATGTGATTCCCTTTTTAAAGTAAAATGATTGCTTTTAGAACCAATGAACTAAGGACAACTTACTGATGAATTATAAGAATATTTTTCTTCGCGATGTTAGAACCAGTGGAGACACTTCGTGATATTGATCCATGGGATGACCATCTTTTTCAAGATAAGGACATAAGTGGAGATAAATTAAGCGTAGAGAAGATGATTGCTTTTGTGGAATTCCCCCCCATTATTAAGCCTCCTGCACCTGAACCCTTTAAGCTAACCAAAAAGGAGCGGAAGAACCTACGCAACCTGCAGTGTAATGCCAGGGAAAAATATAGGCAGAAGATGACTAGAGAAGGCCTCATTGAACCCCCCAAAGCGAAGGTTAAAATCAGCAATCTCGTGAAAGTGCTTGCCTTTCAAGCAATTCATAATCCAATCAAGCTTGAAATGGAAATCAAGCGCGCAGCTGCTTAGCGCAACCAATCCCATGTAGACAGAAATAATGCGCATAAGCTCACACCAGCTGAACATCGCGAAAAGAAAGAGAGATCTATTTGGAGACCCTAATTCCCTGGAAATAATAGTTTGCGTGTGCAAGATTAATGACCTTTTGCATCCCAAGAACCGGTTGACAGGATGTGCAGTAATCTCAGATGGGGGAATCAGTGTTGTAGTTGTTGAAGGCGGAGACAAATCCATTAAGAGATATAATAATCTTATGTTGAGGCGTATAAATTGGGCATGTGCTACTGTTAAAACTGAAGATGAAGACGATGATGAGGCGAAGCCCATGAACAAGTGCTTGCTAATGTCGTAGGGAAATGTTACTAAACCGAGCTTTAGTAGGTTTTTCATCCATGAGTACAGGACTGATGTTGCTTCCCATAAGGTGCTTTCTGATGCTAGTGTTATTCACTATTTTGATCTCGCTGTTAACTTCTCCTTGGAACAAGCGTAAAGGGATAATTACTTTATCAGATGTTTATGCTGAAAATGTTGTTTTCCTTCTTTTTTCTTTTCTGAGTATGGGATTCTCTATGCTTAACTATAAATTTTGAATTATATTGTTCACATGATGCTATTTTGAAATTATTGCAAGTGTTATGACACAGATCTCATGTTCCTTTAAATAGACACACACACAGAAACACATGTAATGTCCCCAATTGAAACTCGCCAAAGGCCCTGATTTTGCTAGGGCCGCTACTGTTTCTAATGAGAGATTTACAGAGATATCTTGAAGATCAAGATGGATAGTTGTCATTAAAAATGATGCACATTAAACATATTTTCTTTTTTTCTTACGGATGTTGATCAATGGAAAATGAAATGCAGGCACAACTTAATGCTCATGACTCATATTTGGGTGATATATACTGAGACTTCATGAGAAGCCAATAACAAGAATAATTGATTGCAGTAATTACTATCTACTCAAAGGTAAATATTTCAAATAGATATATCGGTTCTTTTAATGAATGCATTTTTTAGCAGAAATAATTGTAGGTGTATTTTCAGCATTCCGATTTTCGAAAACAATTATAGTTGGTTGACAAAACCTCCATTCCATGGGATGGTTTGCCTTATAGTTGTTTAACAAAAAATTTGTTTGATGGTTCATTTCATTTCAATAACTGGAGTTGAGTTGCATTATTATTTCATCTTCCACATGCAACTACATGCAAAGTGGGATTGGAACATCGTATATAATATATCGAACGAAACTTGGTGAATTTCATATATCATCCACATAAACATACATAGGAGAAAAGTTTGATGTAAATGCACGGGGAAACACATCCATAACTCATTACACATAAGAATTTCCTGGTAGTCCTATAACTCTACATATCTAAACACAGTATATGAAAGCAGGGGACTAATAAAGATTTCAATTAAAATTTATAATATTATGCTTTTGCCACTATTGATACCAAAATTAGTATGTTGATGTGGACGAATAATAAGAAGACACGTGTCAATCTACGTGGCACAATATCAACGAGGAAGATTGTTTCCCCGACCAACATACTCACTCCGAGCAACAAGTATACTCTGAGGAACTCCAGTCTTCCGAGGAACTCCAATGCTCCGAGGAACTCTTGGACGACGAGCAACTAAGGCGGTTCGAGCTGCATCTCGACCACAACATTAATTGCCAGATAATCAACAGTTCAACTATTCATTGAATGCTTATCATCTTGACGCGCACGTTTGAAAAACATTAAATGAATTACCCTTTCATATGTGTATCATTTATTGTAACACCCTTTCATGTACAGCCTAAGGGCTATAAATACCTTGTATCACCCTCATTCAAAGGGACCGAAATTTCTTGATAGCACTTGTAATTGAGAATTCTCAAACACTCAGCAATAACATAACAGTGGACGTAGGCCATTCATATAAGACTGAACCACTTTAAAATCTTTTGTCTTATTTATTTATCTGTAATTAAATAATTAGAGTAATCTAGTTTTTTACATCAACAGATTGGCGTCGTCTGTGGGAACGATTGTTATTATCGTTTTTCACCAAAAATCATTCATCATCAATGGCGGATAATCCAGAATCTAGCAATCGAAACGCTAGAAATGCTGGAAATCCTCCAAATCCCTCTGCAACTCCAGATCTGGCCAGGATTATGACGAATCTGGCTCAAGGACAAACCGCCATGCAAGACACAATGAGGCAACTCATACAAACCCTTCATGGCGGTGCACCTGCACGTTCAGGACAGCGAAGTGGTCATAGGCAAACTTATTTACTTTCTTCACGATCCATGCGTACTGAGTCATATCGTAATGAGGAGTCTGATGATTTCTCTTATCAACCTGGGCGAACTTCGTCAATAAGGGCTACAGATACTGATCAACGTATCACTCTCTATCTAGAAAGACCCAGTTCCTTAGAAAGACTGAGTAGGGTGTCTCCTTTCAGTCGATTAGGCCCTAGGAGGAATATGAGTCCACCTAAGACCATGTCGAGGAGTTTTCGACAACCATCAGACCTAAGAGAGGGATCAGCACAATCACGACCAGTTGCTCGTCAAGATAGATCTCAAGAGGCTACTTCAGAACGATCTATTGCTCGAACCAATAGGCCCGAGGAAGGAAATGAAGCGTGGAAAGGGTCCCTTCAATGATTGGAGGATAGATTGGGAGAAATGGATAAGGCGAAGAATCCCCTACGATGAACTTTTGTTCAAGGGACACCTTTTGTCCAGGCCATTGTGAATTTTCCTAAACCGTCAAAGTTTAAAGCACCAGTAGTGACCCCTAAATATGATGGAAAGACAGATCATGTTCTTCATATAGAGCAATATCAAGTTGCCGCCGATATCTATGTTATCCCCGACGAGATGAGATGTAGAGCGTTCTCAGGAACTCTTACTGGAGCTGCCCAGATATGGTACAACAATCTTCCTCGGGGTAAGATTTCAACTTTCTTTCAGTTGGCCGAGTTGTTCATCGGCAATTTCTGTTTCAGAGCAAAGCCAGTAAAATGAGTAGCACACTTGTTAAGTGTTAGACAAAAATCTGGTGAGAGTACTAGAGATTACATAACTCGTTTCAATAACGAGAAGCTGGAAGTCATAGATTATGAGGAGAAGACAGCAATCACCGCCTTGATGAGTGGGTTGTTGCCTAATAAGTTGTATTACACCTTGGAGAAAGATCCACCTAAAACTATGTCAGAGTTGATGGCAAAAGCGTCCAAAATCATGAATGCCGAGGAAGTTATGGCTGCAAAGAAGAATATAGATAAAGACACCAAGGTGGACGTCGACAAGTCTAAAAATAAAGAGCATAAGGGCAATGGCGGTGACAAGCGTTCCAGAAATAATAAGTCATCATGGGAAGTCCTGAAGAAATTCGATAATTATACTCCCTTGAAAATGGGTATTAATCATGTCTTGGAAGAAATCAAGAATAGCGAGGAGGTAAAGTGGCCGAAGAAACTGAGGTCATATCCTGATGCGAGGAACAGGGATAAATATTGCGAGTTCCACAAAGATCATGGTCATATGACTAGAAATTGCATAGCTCTT
Organism: Sambucus nigra; assembly: GCA_949130495.1. NCBI lineage: Eukaryota > Viridiplantae > Streptophyta > Magnoliopsida > Dipsacales > Adoxaceae > Sambucus > Sambucus nigra. Next base: position 253,629,732 of record OX422215.1, read on the forward strand.
CAGAACGAGATTGAAACACTCATCCGAAGAGGAAAGCTTGCAAAGTATGTTGATCGGGGAGGTGAAAGAAGAAATAATGATCGAACTAGAGAAAGATCTAGATCTCCTCGTCGAGCAGAGGAGAAAAAGAAGAGAGGACATGAAGATGATGCCGAGGATGACCCCGATCTTCCCAAGAAACCAAGGAAGCCAGAACGAGAGGTGTTTTCCATACGTTTTGGGTCATTTGATTGTAATGTTATTACAGGAGGAGATGCAGGAGGAGGAGATCTTACTGCAGAAAGAAAAGCTTACCTCGGAGAGGCACAATCTTACTCGTACATTCAACGAATAAATTTGGCCGAGGAGGATCGTCTGAGGAAGGTACACAAAGAGAAGTTGGTTATTGGCTTTTTAAAAAATGACCTGGCAGGTGTTCTTTACCCTCACGGCGACCCTTTGGTGATCAAAATGAGGATGAAAGAAGTAGTGATTTCAAGGGTGCTGGTAGACAATGGCAGTTCGGCAGACATCATGTACTATTCGTGCTTTGACATTTTAAATTTGAAGTTATCTCAATTGGAGCCTTATCACAGACCTCTTCTGGGTTTCGCTGGCGAGAAAGTTTTTCCACTTGGGACGATCAAGTTGGATATATTCATTGGAACTTCGCCTGCTTGTCGAACAGAGAGAATACGCTTCTTTGTGATGGATAAGAATGTGCATTCAGCCTACAACATCATCATGGGAAGAGTTGGTTTGAAGAAGTTCGAAGCATTCCCATCTACAGTACATCAATGTTTAAAATTCCCAATAAATTTCGGAGTGGGAGTGGTGAAAGGTGATCAAAAAGTAGCTCGAGAATGCTATTATTCATCTGCTGAGCAAGAGAAGCTTGAAGAATTAAGGAAAAAGACTACTACTTACCAGGTGGATGAAAGTACGGAAATTGAAACACTTGATCCAAGAGATGAATCCCAACTTATAAAAGGACAGGTGGTAGAATCTACAGAAAATGTTATTCTGGACGACGAACACCCTGAACGAGTAACCCAGATAGGTTCATCGTTGGAAGCTTCAATAAAACAGGAGTTGATAACTTTCTTGAGAAACAGAAAGAAAACTTTTGCGTGGAGTCATGAAGACATGCCAGGAATAGATCCAAACTTCTTATGTCATGAGCTCAATGTGAATAAGGAGATCAAGCCTGTAAAGCAGAGAAGAAGGGTATTTAGCCATGCGAAGAATCAAGCTATTCAAGAGGAGGTCGACAAGCTCCAGAAAGCCCAATTCATTGAAGATGTGAAGTATCCGGACTGGTTGGCAAATGTGGTGATGGTAAAGAAGAAAAATAATAAATGAAGAATGTGTGTTGATTTCACTGATCTCAACAAGGCCTGCCCAAAGGATCACTTCCCATTGCCCAGAATTAACCAACTAGTGGATGATACCTCGGGGCACGAGCTGCTCAGCTTCATGGATGCTTACTCTGGTTACAACCAGATCAAAATGAAACCTGAAGACAGGGAAAGCACTTCTTTTATTACCCCTTGGGGAACTTATTGTTATAATGTTATGCCTTTTGGTTTGAAAAATGCAGGAGCGACGTATCAACGGCTGATGAATAAGGTTTTTGCCGAACAAATCAGTTGCAACATGGAAGTCTATGTCGACGATATGCTGAAAAAGAGCAAGAAAGCTGCTGAGCATCTAGTTGACTTAGGTCAGACCTTTGATCAACTGGATAAATACCAGATGAAGCTCAATCCGACGAATTTCACCTTTGGAGTACGAGATGGAATGTTCCTCGGGTACATCGTCAACCAGCGAGGCATTGAGGCAAATCCAGCAAAGATCAAAGCTCTTTTAGGGTTGCGATCTCCAACGACGAAGAAAGAAGTGCAGAGTCTTACAGGACGAGTTGCAGCGCTTAATAGATTTGTATCTCGAGCAACTGATAGGTGCCTTCCATTCTTCAAAACACTCCAAAAAACTTTCGAGTGGAATGATTAATGTGAAAAAGCCTTTCAAGACTTGAAGAAATATCTGGGAACACCTCCATTGCTGTCCAGACCAGTGATGGGAGAAAAGTTGTACTTATACCTGGCAGTATCAGAAAATGCGGTCAGCTCGGCATTGATCAGATTGGAGAATGGAGTCCAGAAGCCAATTTATTACACAAGTAAGGCTTTCCGAGGTGCAGAGATCAGGTACCCAAAGTTGGAAAAATTGGCATTGGCATTAATTGAAGCAAGTAGAAGAATGAGGCCATATTTCCAGGCCCATACCATCATCGTGTATACCGACATGCCATTAAGACAAGCCCTTCATAAGCCAGAAAAGTCAGGGAGACTAATGTACTGGGCAATAGAGATCGGTGAATATGATATTATGTATGAACCCAGATCATCCTTAAAAGGGCAAGCTGTAGCAGACTTTATAGCAGAGTTTACATATCCTGATACCCCCGAGGAACAAAAGTTGCTCGCTGACCAACCTGTGGATGTTACAGGATCAACAGACATAAGTCCAGACTAGCTCCGGTTGGTAAAAGGGCTTGTGGATGTAGAAAGATCATCAAATCCAAACCCAGACCAACTACGGTTGGTAAAAGGGCGAGAAGAGATGGTCGACGAGGAGCGAAAGATACCAGGGGAGGATGAAATAAAATAGCAAATATTTCATCGAGGAACGCTGTCAGATAAGAATTTTGAAGACGAGTTACCTACGTGGAGATTGTATGTAGATGGGTCATCTTGTACAACAGGTTGTGGAGCAGGGATTGTTTTGAACACTCCATACAAGATTGACGTGGAATATGCCTTACGATTCCAATTCAAAGCTTCCAATAATGAGGCTGAGTATGAAGCCTTGATAGCAGGTCTTAATTTAGCAAAGATTATGGAAGCGCAACAAGTGATGATATTCAGTGATTCTCAATTAATTGTGAATCAGATGATGGGAATATATGCAGTTAAAGGAGAATTAATGGTCAAGTATCATGCAAAGGAAATGGAGTTGTTGGCAGAATTTGATGCCATTCAGTTGATCAGAATACCAAGAATGGAGAATGCACAAGCAGACGCACTGGCCCGACTAGCATCAGCTACTCGTACCAAGTTGCGAAGAACGATACCAATTGAGGTGTTAGAAAGTCGAAGCATAGATGAAATCTTGACGATGAATGTTATTTCCCTTGATTTAGGACCATCTTGGATGGATCCCATCAGGGCATATGTCGAGGAAGGAGAATTACCGGAGGACAAGATCGCTGCCAAGAAATTGAAGTTTAAAGCTGCTCGGCATGTACTAACTAATGGTGTTTTGTATAGACGAGGAATTTTGGCAGGCTTGCAAAGATGTGTACATCCCTCCGAGGTGAAAGAATTGATTGAAGAAATCCATGAAGGGTCCTGTGGAGCCCATGTAGCAGGTCGAACACTTTTGCAAAGGGTGATGACGCAAGGATACTACTGGCCAACGATGAGAGCTGATTGTATAGCCTATGCTGAAAAATGTGATAAATGCCAACATTTTTCTTCCATCCGACGTACTCCACAAGCATTATTGACACCCATAACTTCCCCTTGGACATTTTCCATGTGGGGAATTGATCTTGTTGGACCACTGCCAACGACCCGAGGAAGATTCAAGTACCTCGTCGTCGCAGTGGATTATTTTACTAAATGGGTAGAAGCTGAGCCTCTGATTGATATGACGTACGAGAAGGTGTACCAATTCGTTTGGAAGAACATCATCTGCCGATATGGTCTCCCTCATGCCTTCATCACAGACCATAGAACACAATTTGATAACGAGGAGTTTGCCGCCTATTGTCATCAGTCAAACATTTTAAGGTTCATTCAGCACCAGGCCATCCTCAAAGCAATGGACAGACTGAAGTGACGAACAGAACATTATTAAATGGTTTGAATAAGAGGTTAAATGAGGCTAAAGCTAATTGGATTAATGAGCTACAATCAGTATTGTGGGCTTACCGAACAACTCCCCGAACAGCAACTGGAGAATCACCATATATGCTGGCGTTTGGAAGTGAGCCTGTAATACCTGCTGAATTGGGTCTCCCAACACACAGAGTGCTGAATTTTAATTCCCAAGTCAGTGACTTGATGAGAAGATTAGATTTTGACATGCTCGAGGAGGTTAGAGAAGAAGCAGCCATTAGGAATGCTGCATATCAACAACGAACAGCTATGTTCTACAATAAGAGGGTGAAGAAATGCGATTTAAAAGAAGGAGATTACGTGCTAAAGAAGGTCATTCAGAAGCACAATAAATTGGAAGCAAATTGGCATGGACCTTACCGAGTTACAAAAGTTGTTCGACTAGGAACTTACCGAATAGCAACTCTAGAAGGAGAGGAATTCAAGAATGCATGGAATGCTGAACACCTACGCAAGTATTATCAGTAATGTAAAATGTAAAGCAGTTCTATCGATATGAATAAAACGATGATGTTTTCACCATTTTCTCTCCTTTTATTGAAAGATTTTCGGGGAATACTAGTGTACAACACTACGCTGCTCGACAGCAAAAAGAAGACGATAGTTCAGACCTACGACCAACTCCGGTTGGTGAAAGGGCGAGAACAAGACGATAGTTCAGACCCACGACCAACTCCGGTTGGTAAAAGGGCGAGAACAAACTATACTCCTTTGGTTAGGAGGCATACACTAGCGTGATCAACTCCGGTTGGTAAAATAACTAGTGGACATGATAGTTCGAGCGTGATCAACTTCGGTTGGTAAAATAGCGAGAACAAACTATACTCCTTTGGTTAGGAGGCATACACTAGAGTGATCAACTCCGGTTGGTAAAATAACTAGTGGACACTGATAGTTCGAGCGTGATCAACTTCGGTTGGTAAAATAGCGAGAACAAACTATACTCCTTTGGTTAGGAGGCATACACTAGCGTGATCAACTCCGGTTGGTAAAATAACTAGTGGACATTGATAGTTCGAGCGTGATCAACTTCGGTTGGTAAAATAGCGAGAACAAACTATACTCCTTTGGTTAGGAGGTATACACTAGCGTGATCAACTCCGGTTGGTAAAATAACTAGTGGACATGATAGTTCAAACCCATGACCAACTCCGGTTGGTAAAAGGGCAAAAATAACATTCTTAAGAAATAAAATATGCCAACTTATGTTGGTCGAAAGGTAAAACTGTTCCAGAAAATACAAAATATTCCAAACTGAACCAAGTATGCTTGGTCGGGGATAAAAATCCACTAACTGTAGTTGGTCGACGAGGATAAAATTATCGACCTTGGTTGGTCGGACACATTTTATGAAAAAAATTACCAAGTATGGTTAGTCGGGGATAAAAACTCTCACTAATTATAATTGGTCGACGAGCACAATTTAACAACCTTGGTTGGTTGGAAAAATTTTAAACATTTTCATACTCATTACTTTATTATTAAGTGATCGAGCAACATTTTTTATACTTGTAACCTTTTATTACTAGATTGGTCGATGAACCACAAAGTATTGTTATGCAATCACAAATATAAAAGTGTTAGACAAGTACAAAATAATAGCAACACAGATTTGCAAACAGAAAATGAAAGTCTTTCATTAAAATTCAAAACGAATTACAAATTACATGTATACTAACTATTACATTGAAATCCATATTCTATTGGTTTCTTTCCTTCAGCTTTTGAAATAGGTTCCTCGCCAGCAGGAGGATCATTTAAGGTCTGAGGAGAATTGATAAAATTCAAGTCCTTCAACATTCTGACATTCATTACTGAAGGTGTATCCAATAGATGCTCGGGATGAGATACCTAGATCTGAGAATGAAGATTGTAATCACCAAGGTATTGTGCAATTAAGCTCCGAGGAATGGCACGAGCTGGGATCCATTCCTTGTCCAAATTAAATGGTGTCACAGGCAAATCAAGCACCCCGGGGTCATAATAGTCCCACAAGTAATGCCCCTGTTCAAGCTTCAACACGCATAAGGCATTCAACCAGCCTTGTTTATAGCCCTCATTAGTGGCATTCTGGATAAGAGCATCTAAATGGAATAACGCCTCATTGTACCCAGCCATTCAAAATTCCCTGGGCTGCTTATGGAATTGGAAGGTCAGTCTCTCCAACTGCTCGTGATGGCTTTTTGCAAAAATGTCCTTATTCTCTAAAGCAGACTTCGTCGCAGTAAGTTGATCCTCCAAAGATAGGATTTTCTTGGACATTTTAGACAAAGCCCGATCTTTGGCATTCAGTTGGTACGCTTGGGTTTCCAATGTTGACAGAGTACGAGCTTCTTCAATACTACGAGGAGTTCTTGATCGACCCCGAGCAGCTGGAGTACTTCGTTCCTCGACAACATCTTGAGCAACTCTTCCTCGCCCACGAGAACCTCTTCCTTGTCCCCGAGTAGAAGTAGAAGTACCAGATCTTCGTAGGACATCCAACTCTTGCCTTAATTTGGCATTCTCAACTTCTAAGAAAGAAAATCCCTCATAGGTCACTGGGATCACCGCTGTTGAAGAAGAGCCTACAGACTTGTATTGTGCTAGTTCTTTCTGCAAATTATTATTTTCTTGCTCCAGCAGTTCAGCAATTTTTCTACAAGCTTCAACTTCTCCCTTTAGGGTCCTCTCCCTAACATTATACCCAGCAATGAGTTTGTCATAGCCCTTCTCGGCAGAAAGCTGTTGATATTTCTTTTCATACCCCTCATGTAACAAGGCATTTGACTCCTTGTACTGAGTCTGAAGATCTTCTAGAGTATATTGGAGTTCCTCGATCATATCATAGTAAGCCACGTTATTGGCCACTGCTCGATCAACTAAGCCTGCTCTGAAGCACCATGGCCAAGGATGTCGGCAACTTCTGATGCACTGAGGTCTGTGTGACCAGCTTTATAATACTCATGGCATTGCTGCATCAACTTTGTGTCGTTAGTAGACAAAAGATCCATCCTGGCCAGAAACTAACAGAGAAAGAAAAAGAAGATCAAGACAGAGTGCAGATAAAGAAGAGACAATCATATGGAAGAAAATAACTCAAATTTTATTAGATCATAAGACAAAGTTACAAAGATCTGAGATACAAAGTACAAGTAAAAGAAAAACAGAAAGAGAATACCGAACAACTTCACACCTTTTCCTTGTCTCCCAAGACTTTCTCGGGAGGCTGGGACGAGGAGCTTGGTTGCTCGGTGGAAATAAGGAGTTGGTCGGCGGGAGCTGGAACTTGTTCTGAAGGAGCTGGCAGAGATGAAAGCTCCTCGTCAGTAGGCTGGGTAAGGATGATATCACCCACAACCAATGAAGATTCTTCTGAGGCATCTTCGTCCTCTTCTTCATCCTCGATAGCTGGAGGAGGACCAGGGAGATGCTGTTGAAATAGCTCGGAGTCCTCGCTCACTTTCAACTCTTATAAAGCTGCAACCCAGCCATCTTGGAAGTACTTCAAACTTCCATATTGCACTTGAGTCATCATAGCAGCTACTCCCTTGTTCCACCCTTTGTCCCAACCTGTGCTGAAAGACTTCTTTATTGCCTTCTTTCTTTTTGTTTTCTCCGAGGAGAGCTTCTCGGATAGAAGGTCCTCGGAGGCTTTCAGCTTGGCCTCCAACTCCTCCTTCTGACGATTTGCTTCACGCATAAGGGTCAGCTCTTCCTCAGCTGATTTCAGCTTATTTTCAAGCTCCCCGAAGGTAGTGAGCTTCTCGGAGTATTTCTTATTTTCCCTCTCCAAGTCCTTCACTTTATTTCCCAACTGCACCTTCTCTGCTTCAGATGAAGCCAGTTTCTTCTCCCATTCACCTTTATCCTTGTCGTACTTCTGACGGGATTCCTTCAGAGATTGAGCCAAACCCTGGAATGCATCCTCTACTCCAGACGAGGAGCTTGAAGCTTTGAGTGCTTCATCTTTCTTCACAATGGTGTTAAAGCAACTCACCAGCTGAAAAAGAAGGTAGTGATGAGTTAGTGCCGAGATACATATATTGATAGAAGGAAATAAGAATTCAAGATAAGAAGAAACTTACTGAAGCGATGTGACGAGTAGCTAGGGATGTCAGCATATCCCTAGGCATGTTTTCCTCGATGCCTTGGACTTCAGGAATAATCCAAGTCTTTACCGAGCTCATTACAGAGCTCGGGGGAATAATGGTTGGAACACCAGCTCCACTGGTTTGGAGCTGGGGAATGACTTCAGAAAAACTAACCGAGGAAGACTTCTTCAATCTCCTCGGTGTCTTCTCAACAACCTCAACCAAAGAAGAATTTTTGGTTGGAGAGATAGTGATTACTTCCACTGGCGCATTCTTCTGTACAGGAGCCACATGGGGCTTCTCGATGACCTTCTGAAGAGCAGCAGAAGGGGCAGCATCAACTTTCTTTGTCCCCTTTGGGACATCGGCTTTGCTTCTCTTTCCATCTCCAGCAGAGGAGGTCTCTTCAAAGAGGGCAGGAACTCTTCTCTTGCCCATTTTCTGACTTAGAGGAATGTGAGAGTCTGGTGAAGAATCTTCAAAAGCTGGCAATGGTTCGCTAATGCTAGCCACAGGACGAGCAGTGTAAGAGGATGTGTAGCTCCTGTATTGCAGCATGTATGAAGCAGACCTAATGTGCTCGTCTGCAACCTTTTGATGCAAACTCCAGATATGTTTTAAATGATTGATATTAACTTCTGTTTCTTTTGGAGTTTTTCTCTTGCTGTCAACTGCAAATAAAGACATAGTGAAATATCAGTCATACATTTTGTCAAACACAATGAAATCATAATTTCAAAAAACAAAATAAGATGAAAATAACCTATCCCATTGCCATATGGAGGGCATTTGGGACCTTCATATACTTCATCTCCAACCAGAGGGGCATGTTGCTAATTTTTTACAACTACTCCATGTTCAAAATAATCCCTGTTGGCATCAGGGAGGTTGACTACTAGAGCCCTATTCAAAAATCTAGTTTTTAAATAATAAAGATTGTCTAAAACAGTCCATCTATAACAGTACATAATCTCAGGAATTCCTATACGAGTTCCATGAGTTTGATTTAACCTATACACCCCATTAACTATTCTCCAGGTGTGGCGGGCTATTTTTGCAGGGACAACGTCGAAATACTGACAGAACTCTAAGCATAAAGGGTTTGGTGGAAAAGAAAATCCACATTCAGCAATAAAGAGGCTAGGGAACCAATGTCCCTCAGCCAAATCAAAGTAACTTGAAGGCTCAGAAAGAACCTCCAAAATTACCCAAGATGGAATAGAGAAATCAGAACGGAATTTCTCAAGAGACTCAATAATGTAAAACATGATGAATAAAAGAAGAAGGAAGAAGAGCTTACAGGGAAAAAGGAGATCTGTTGACAAACAAACGAAGAAAAGGATGGACGCACCGGAGAGAGTAAAGCTATAGAAAACTCGAAAGCAGAAATTGAAAAGGTAGATGATGATGGGATTGCCTCTGAAGTTTAAATACTTTGCCTTGGGAAACGGTGAAAGAAATTATTATAAAAAGGAAACTATTACGCTACCGGCGGCTAAAAGGACAAAAAGGGCACGAAGATCGAAGCGCCTATAAAAATGCAAAAAGGCGGATTTTGTGAATTTGGAAGGAAATTCAAATACGAAGAAAAGGCTCCTAAAACCCAGGAAGGTCATTTAATATAGCCATATACCGAGAAAGAATGTTCCATACTCCTCGAAGTTCGAAATATGAAACATTGGGGGCTTCTGTTGATACCAAAATTAGTATGCTGATGTGGACGAATAATAAGAAGACACGTGTCAATCTACGTGGCACAATAGCAATGAGGAAGATTGTTTCCCCGACAAACATACTCACTCCGAGCAACAAGTATACTCCGAGGAACGCCAGTCTTCCGAGAAACTCCAATGCTCCGAGGAACTCTTGGACGACGAGCAACTAAGGCGGTTCGAGCTGCATCTCGACCACAACATTAATTTCCAGATAATCAACAGTTCAACTATTCATTGAATGCTTATCATCTTGACCCGCACGTTTGAAAAACATTAAATGAATTACCCTTTCATATGTGTATCATTTATTGTAACACCCTTTCATGTACAGCCTAAGGGCTATAAATACCTTGTATCACCCTCATTCAAAGGGACCGGAATTTCTTGATAGCACTTGTAATCGAGAATTCTCAAACACTCAGCAATAACATAACAGTGGACGTAGGCCATTCATATAAGGCTGAACTACTTTAAAATCTTTTGTCTTATTTATTTATCTGTGATTAAATAATTAGAGTAATCTAGTTTTTTACATCAACAGTCACATTCTTTAAACAAGGTGGAACGTTAATACTTTAAGATATTTAATATATAGCATGGTAAATCAAAATTTATAAAGCATCCGCGCATCACGCGGGGCTTAAAACTAGTAATTTTATAATTCGAAACCCACCAATAAGTTTTTAATGCCATTTACAGCTCCACGTCACCCTCTTCTTAATTTTTTTTAGAGTGATTCTACTGTGACTTAATTTTTGATATAATTTTGTGGAACAAATTGATGTGTCAGTTTGTTATTGAATGATTTTTAGGTCCCCTGGCATGGGCCCTAAAAGCCAACCAATAACAAACTAACACGTCAATTTATTCCAAAAAATTATGTTAAAAATTAAGTCAAAATAGTATTTTTTTTAATTTATTTCTCTCTGCTATCTTCTTTGACAGACGTTCTTAGACATTTCACTCTAATAGTTCTTCAATCTCCAACACTCCACTCCATTGAAACAGTCAACATCCTCTTCCCAAGGACTCTTCCTCTATAAATTCCTCATATAAGGATATCTCTTTTTCTCTCTCTCAAACCTTCCACTTACTCTTTTACCCTTTAATGTCTCTCACTCATTACCTAACCACTAAATTTTCTCCAAATTATTCCATCATAATTTACGGACCCCACCAGCTTATGGGTTGCGCAACATACGTGATGAAGCACCTCATCAAGAGAACCAAATAGGTGGCGTGGATCGCCCAAATATGTACATAGGTTTTAACACAAGTAAATAATTGTGGGAATCTACCTAGGTTATAACACAGGTTAATAGATGTGGTGTAAACTTTTATTATATATATATATATATATATATATATATATATGAATTTTTCATCATCTGTTTGTTTTATAGAGAGATAGAGGTTTTGACATATGTAAATGGATGTGAGAATGTTATAACACATGTCAATGGACATGGGTGTAAATTTTTATTATATATATAAATTGAGTTTTTTCATCATTTGTATGTTTTTTTAGCTAGAGACATGGATGTAATTTCCTTAGTTTGTAATTGTGTTTTGTAGAAATTATGTTTTAACATGAATCGGGGAGAGTGGGTTTTATATTTTTATGGCTGTGATGGAGACACAATTTGTGAATTACGGATCTCTTTAATCGTAAGATTCATTTATTTCATGGTATAATTGTTGTTTCTTGGTTTACTATAATGATTAATCAATACTCTTTTGTCCATCGAACAATGACCATTATTGCTACAGACTCCCAGAAGAGTTATACTTTGAATAGAAAACTAAGATTTGTTCCCATAAGAGCATCCATAATGGTGTGATACGGCGAAAGGTAGGCGTGAGGCGCGTGGCTGGGATTTACCTTTCGCCCAAATGGGCAACAAACAGTGGGGGAGTTCCTACGAACTTCTATTGTTCGTAGGAACTTCTTACGAACATCTAAAGTCCGTAAGAAGTTCTTACGAGGTATAGAAGTTCGTAAGAACCTAACGGTCTAATTTAAACGGTAACATTCCTCCGTTTATAAAGCTTCTTCTTCGTTCTTCATTCATCTCCAGTATTCTTCATTCTTCTCATTTCTTCTGCATCATCACTGTATTTAACCTCTTGATCTTCTTTCTTTCCTTCTTCATCTTCATTTATTTTTTCTGTCTCTCCATTTTCATACGCACCAGTCTAGTATTCATAATTCAGTCCAATTTGTTTATAAAAAATCAGTTCCAATTTAGTCCAAATCTGTCCCAATTTAATCCAAATCAATCCCAATTTAATCCAAATCAATCCCAATCTAGATACCCAATCCAAATATAGAAAATCCTGCAAATCAAATCTTGTCAACACGATGGAATTAGGAAAAAAATGGAAGAAATATATTAATATCGGGAAATCGAAAAAACACGGGTCGACTTCAACGGCAATTCCCTATTCTTTCGCGCCAACTCAACCGTCGAATCCCGCAATTGACAACTATACCCGTATTTACGACGGAGTATCACACGCGTCGGACGGCGAAACTCCGATAATAAACGGAAACAAATTCGAATTTCGGGGGAATTGGGCGGGGCCAATGAAATTGTACAGATTGATTCAAGAGAGAAAACCCGATATCAAAACAATTATCGGCAGTGTCGGTTTTATGTCGAATTTCTTTTCTGTGGTGATGCCCAATTCCGATCAATGTATTGTCACGGCGATGATCGAACGTTGGTGGGACACAACGCATACCTTCCAGCTACCATATGTCGAGGTTGCGTTCACTCCGCTGGACTTCACAATGCTTTCCGGTAATATCTTATGGCTTATTTCGTTCTACTTATATTCATAATTGTTTAAAAATATGAAAATAATATGTTGTAATTAAATTCATAATTAAATGTTTGAAATATGTTTTTAGGTAATTATATTCATAATTATTTCAATATACGACAAATAAATTGAAAAATGTACTCGCATTCCGAATATGTCAATATATGAAAATAATTATTCATATTCACTTAATGTTTCAATATGTGAAAATAAATAGTTGTACTTAAATTCATAAATGATTGTTTGAAATATATATTATGGTTTTCATTTTCATAGTTATTTAAATATATGACAAAATTTTAACCTTCGTGTACCGGCATCATAATCGTTTCAAAATGTGAAAATAATATGTTGTACTTAAAGTCATAAATAAATGTTTGAAATATATTTTTAGGTAATTATATTCATAATTATATTTTTAGGTAATTATATTTTTAGGTAATTATATTCATAATTATTTCAATATACGACAAAAAAATGATGAAAATGTTCCCGCATTCCGATTGTGTCAATATATGAAAATAATTATTCATATTCACTTAATGTTTCAATATGTGAAAATAAATAGTTGTACTTAAATTCATAAATGATTATTTGAAATATTTATTATGGTTTTCATATTCATAGTTATTTAAATATATGACAAAATTTTAACCTTCGTGCAGGCATTCCAATTGGACAAGGACGACGGATTGAAAATGTACGAATTGAACAATATACAAATTTTGTTAATACCATAAATGAATTTTTTCCAGAAATTCATATACAGAGATTTACTGGTGCGGGAATTCCAGTTTCTGACCTAAAAAAATACATAGAAAATTTTGTCAAGGTTGAACCGTTACCAGATTAAATGTCCCCAATCATAGCTCGGGCATTTTGGTTTTATGTATTGGGGAGTGTATTTTTTCCAAATGCTCACTCCACTGCCTACCTCGGTTATTTACATTATCTTGAGGATATTCATGCCATAGGCACATACGACTGGGGTTCGGCTATTTATGCCCGTATTTTATGGTCTTTGGACAAAGCCAGTCGACGATCGTTGACTAGCGTTGAATGCATGTGGCAAATACTCGAGGTATATTATCGTTTCATCTTATTTATTAAAATTTATGTTTCATTACAATATACGTTCAACTTATTCTGACGAATTAAATTTATTGAAAAATTTTGCAGTATTTACATCACGAGTACATGGCCACGGCATGTCCTATTCTCGTTGATCCGTCTATTGATGTGTGGCCCCGCATTTTTCGTTGGTCGAGGGGGAATAGAAAGAAAGTAAAGGGAGCACAGTGATTTAACATCTCAAGCAGTCAACATCAACTTGAGATGCGGTCACCCGAGTCCATTATATGGCAGCCATACGAGACTTCTGCCTACCGTGACTCTGATGTCATGTTATATGCTCGAGAGATATCGGGGTTACGGATTATTTTTTGGGATCCCCTATTTAAGGGTTTTTGGTACTTGGGTGATCGAGCCATTCGACAATTGACTGGGAGGATATGTATCGCAGACAACCCACCATCAAGCTTGTGTTCTGCCTCAGAAAATGATTTCCAAGCAGTTGCCGCCCAAAATTGGACTATCGCAAATCAATACGTAAGAGACGTGTCACAAGAAGAGTATAATGCATATTGGAAGGCAGTAGCACTCGGGCCAATACTACCGCCGATTGCCAGATATGTTAATGTAGATTTGATTGGAGTTGGTTCAGTGGCACCTTCGACGTTGCGAATCCCGCAAGCACCAGCACCGACTAATGATCCGCATGTGTATGAGACACAGTTCTCTGTGGGTGGTTCTACGCACATCCAACCACCGAGGCAGAATTGGACGGTTGACGTAGGCCTACCGGAGGGGGCTTCATATACTATAGATGTGCCAAGACCTGAATTTTCAACCAACGCACCTCCAGCTCAATCTTTGACGCAGTTAGAATGGCGTCAATCCTACGTCGAGGCAGCAGATAACATTCGAGGTCTACGCCATTTAATATTACACGAGACACGTCAGCGAGAGGATCAACTCAAAGCACGTGATGATCGCATTGAAGAGTTGGAGCGTAGACTAGCACGTTTTACTATGCCTAGTCGAGGGTTTGAGGAGGGTGGTACTAGTTCTAGTCGTCCGAGCATTTACAGACCAGCCCCACCCTCTGACCCGGTCCCGACATATAAGGCCCAACAAGGTTGGGGTAATTTATTTGGGTCTGACCCTTACACGGGTTCACATGCAGATTTAGGTGCTGATTTTGAGTTCGGCCCGGGGCGCCAGTGATGTATAATGTACAATTGAAAAATGTTAAGAATAAATTTTCTTATTGTTGTCTCAATGTAATTGTGATGATAAATGTTATGATGTCTCATATTTATTGCCATTGCCATTGCTCTGATATCATTTTTTATTATTGACTTAAGTAGTAAAAACACTAATACACGATCAAAATGATTAAAAGGAGAAGTACAACAATATGATTCAAACGCTTAGGTCGAACCTAGTAGAAGTACAACAATATGGTTTCCCATTGCGCACTAAACATTTAGGTAAGTAAGATCGTTGCGTATCTGAATCAACATATTCTTCGTTATAGTTTGATATATTTGGTTCGTACTCTTCCCCATCATTTTCATATATGCATTCCGAAAAGTAATCATAACCGGAATTCGTGTAATCTGAAATATCGTTATCTGATGCCAACGTAGAGTCGTTATATATGTTAATTAATTGTTCTTGAATGTGACGACCTGATAGCATCATGCGTTATGCTTTGTGATAACGTTGTAGGCGCCTCTCCATCGGCCATATCTCTTCCTCCAATAAATCAAGACAAAACATATCCGTTTCTTCGGGATACGATATTGGCCAAAGTGTGGCAGCCCGATTTTTTGGCATGGATATGTGATGGTAATGGCAAAGCACCTCCAGGTCACACCTTTCATTATATTTATCTGGCCATGTGAGGTGTTCCCACGGATACACAACTCCGTCTTCAGGTTCCGAATTGGGAGAGATTATGAATATATGACCAAAGTCATTGAGAAAACGTCGAGAAGTATCAATTGGATATGTTTGGAAAATTATTTTTTTCCCATACCAAACGTTACCAACAATATTTGTGTAAGAGCCATTGTAAAATGGATGAATAGTAGGGAGATGAAGCCATTTTTGAAATATAAGATAATGGTAGATAAATAATTGTTGCAATCCTTCTAAATTATTTATAGGTAATTTTAAAGGCACACATACCAATATCAATCAGTAGCACACTTACCAATATCATGTGATGATAATTTTTACGGAAGGTCAGAGATATTTATTTTACGGGAGGTTAGAGATATTTATTTTTACGGAAGGTCAGAGATAAAAAATATTTATAATAATTGTTAAGGCAGACATATCCAATGTAGAAGTAAAACTATATAAAGGCACACATACCAAGCCACACATAAAACTGTATAAGGTAACTTTCTAAATTGTCACTTATTGATTGCCTGAAGAACCTCTACAAGGTAACTTTATAAATTAACACACATACCAATATAAATCAGTAGCACACTTACCAATATCATACAATATAATTTTTACGAAAGGATAGAGATATTTATTTTACAATGATAAAAAATATTTATAATAATTGTTAAGGCAGACATATCCAATGTAGAAGTAAAACTATATAAAGGCACACATACCAAGCCACACATAAAGCTGTATAAGGTAACTTTTTCAATTGTCACTTATTGATTGCCTGAAGAACCTGTACAAGGTAACTTTCTAAATTAACACACATACCAATATCAATCATGAGCACACTTACCAATATCATACAGTATAATTTTTACGGAAGGACAGAGATATTTATTTTACAATGATAATTTTTTTTATAATAATTGTTAAGGCAGACATATCCAATGTAGAAGTAAAACTATATAAAGGCACACATACCAAGCCACGCATAAAGCTGTACAAGGTAACTTTCTAAATTGTCACTTATTGATTGCCTGAAGAACCTCTACAAGGTAACTTTATAAATTAACACACATACCAATATAAATTAATAGCACACTTAACAATATCATACAATATAATTTTTACGAAAGGACAAAGATATTTATTTTACAATGACAAAAAATATTTATAATAATTGTTAAGGCAGACATATCCAATGTAGAAGTAAAACTATATAAAGGCACACATACCAAGCCACACATAAAGCTATATAAGGTAACTTTTTCAATTGTCACTTATTCATTGCCTGAAGAACCTGTACAAGGTAACTTTCTAAATTAACACACATACCAATATCAATCATGAGCACACTTACCAATATCATACAGTATAATTTTTACGGAAGGACGGAGATATTTATTTTACAATGATAAAAAATATTTATAATAATTGTTAAGGGACACATATCATACAGGTAGAGTATAATTTACTCGTCTACATCTAAACTTATAAATACATGTGTATCGTAAAACTATACAGGTAGAGTATAATTTTTCATCTACACCTAAATTAATTTGTAACCATATTATATCATGGACTCCTCCAGTTCTAGCGATGAGGGCCGAAATCTTATGCTACAATATGCACAATTTAATGACGGTGAATCATCCGATGATTCAGACGAGGAAATGATTATTATGATGGAGATTACCCGATGGTGTGCTGAAAAAAATATAATTCGCGATGGGAAAGAACTCGAAACGAGGCGTCGAGTGAATCGTAGGAGAGAAAGGGGACATGCAACACTATGGAAAGATTATTTTGGGGAAGATAAGGTATACAATGAGTATTTTTTTCCGAAGGAGATTCAGGATGCGGTATAGTGTTTTCAATCGCATCCTTGAATCTGTTTGCCATTATGATAACTACTTTGTTCAGAAGAATGATGCTTGCGGTCGTCAAGGTTTGAGCTCTCATCAGAAAGTGTTGGGGGCAATTCAACTGTTAGCTAATGGGGGTTCCCATGACGTGTGGTCTAAGCAGTACGCTATGAGTGAAACCACTCTATTAGAAACTGTTATTAGATTTACAGAGGCAATTGTACGAATTTACGGTCCCCAGTACGGCAGAAATCCGACACAAGGCGGCGTTACAAGGTTACTCGAACAAAATGCAAATAGAGGTTTCCCAGGAATGCTAGGGAGCATAGATTGCATGCATTGGCGTTGGAAAAATTTTCCAACAGCATGGCACGCTCAATATAGTGGTCGTAAAGAGTCACCAACTATAATCCTTGAAGCGGTTACCTCCTACAATCTTTGGATTTGGAAATCATTCTTTGGGGTGCCTGGTTCTTGCAATGATTTGAATGTCTTGCACCGATCTAATGTCTTTCAAGAATTACGCAATGGGACGGCAGCTCCCGTTAATTACAATGTTAACGGAAATTCTTACGACATGGGCTACTACCTTGGAGATGGCATTTACCCTCCGTACGCTTCAATAGTAAAAACATTTAGGAACCAAAATGGTATTACACAAAAACAATTTTTTTTTTGAAAGTACCAAGAAGCGTGCAGAAAAGATGTAGAACGTGCGTTTGGTGTATTACAAGCTCGATTCGCTT
The DNA here is from genome assembly GCA_949130495.1 of Sambucus nigra. Lineage (NCBI taxonomy): Eukaryota > Viridiplantae > Streptophyta > Magnoliopsida > Dipsacales > Adoxaceae > Sambucus > Sambucus nigra. The sequence goes on from OX422215.1 coordinate 253,647,871, forward strand.
TTGTTCGGGAACCTTGTAAATTATGGAATAGGGCGTCACTATCAACCATTATGAAATCGTGCATTATAATGCAAAATATGATTATTGACGATGAACGCAGAGATTGTCCATGGCAAAATGAGTACGAACAGAATGATGAAACACCTGTAATTATGAGGGGCCAAACTAATTTCTACGACTACCTCATACGGGATGCTAAGATAAGAGACGTAACTAAACATCAACAGTTACAGAATGAGTTGGTAGAGCACATTTGGAACACCCACATTGATAAAATGGTCGGTTGATGAATTTATTGTATTTTTTATTTTAACCGTGGTTAAATGTTATGTTTGTTCCATTTTCAATTTGTATTTGTAGGATTGTCGTGGTGATCATATACCTGTTATTTTATATAAAATAATGGTTTAACCGACAATATTATATAAGCGGAAAATTATTAAACAATAGTCACATTTCATCTATTTAAGGGTGGCATTTCATTTATAAAGATGGATAGTGAATCACTCTTCATATACCGAAAAAAAATGAATTACAATCATGAGGGTTCAATACATCATTTAAAAACACTAATAATCATTAATTGAACCGCTTGGACCAGACGACCCGGCAGAGTTCGATTGCAACTCAGATATCGCAGCTTCGGTCGCAATAACCATCGTTGTTAGGTCATTGAACCTTTTAAAATGAAAATGCTTTTGTATTTCATTCATATGGGTCATATCCAGCTCCATGATGTACGATTGCTCTCGACCTAGGCGCACGAGTTGATCCTGCTTTTTGGTGAGTTGATCAGCTCGCTTCATCTGAATGAACGCATCCATTTGAGAGTCAAATTTAAGGGCACGATTATTCTTCCACTCTTGCTTGCTTTTAAACATTGCATTGAAGTCTTCTCAATGTTTGAGTACTGTCGTGTTGCAATCCAAGCTGTCAGAACGCGCTCGTTGACGTGCACGTTGTTTCTCACCCTTCCTACCTGGGGGTCTATCCGGTACGTCTCGTACCCCCGGAGTATCATCTTCGTGAACAGGTGTAGGGTTGTCGTTGTTCCCAGCTGTATTTTCCAAGTCAAATTTTGGCAAATCTTTTAAAATTTGATAGCAGTTATCGAACGTAAAATGTTTGTTGGTTTCGGCGCGGTACGCGTCGCGTGCATTAGTAACCGCTTGGAATTCGTTCATCCCGCTTCCCATATTATTCTTTTGGTGAGAAAGCTTTGCAATATATAGCATTATTTGATGCGATATATGATTATAACGTGTTGATAACATGGATCTCGTACGAGTAATTGTAATTCCATGCGTGACGTTATACTCATCTTTCACAGTGTCCCAAAATGTGCCCGATGATATTGAGTTTCCTTCAATACTTCGAGCTGTATATTTTGCATAAATAGTACATAATATTTCATCCTCAAAAGGAGTCATATTAGGTTGTCGAGATGTACCAGAAATAATTGGTTGAGAAGAAGACATATTTTTTATAAAAATATAATATATTTATAATGAAAATAACAAAATGTAAGAAGGATATAGGGTCTGATAAAGAAATGGAAGAAGGAAGTGTGCTATTTATAAAGAAATCCCTCCCAAACGGTGTTAGTTTTCACTGTGGTAAAAAGGGTTTCCTACGAACTTCAGAAGTTCGTAAGAAGGTTTTACTGATTCAGTAGCCATCCGGTAAATTTACAAACTCCTTACCATTCCTCTCTCCTCTTTTGTTACTTACCAATCCCCACTGCACGCCTACAAATTTGTAACTTTACCATTTTTTTTGTCCTAACCTTCCACCATTGTGGATGCTCTATATACTTCATAAGAAAAAGGTGCGATTAGAATATATACATACTAACTGAAGTAGACCCAATTTCACTGTCTCCCTGGTCAATTGATTTGAAGTTCTTGACTACGATTTGGATTATATTCGCATCTGACTTTGTCAAGTTAAAAAAGGATTCGATTAAAATTCGGTTCATTTTGGAATTAAATCACATTGATATTTAGAAGATGGTATTGTAATGAAAAAAAAGGTACGACGAATATGCTATGGGAAAAAGTTACATTCTATTTAAATGAAAACATCCATGAAAATCTACACTATATTTTTTTAGCTTATATATAGATGGTGGACAAATGTGTATGAGAATTTAGTAGGTTCCATGGGAAAAATTCAATTTTTTACATAGTACAATAATATATAATATACATGGTTTTGGAAAAGAAAAACACAAGTTGTAAAATAACATATCCAAAAAATTAATCAAAAGATACTGGGATTGAATGTTTGATTTTACTACTATCATTAACACATGACTATTGTAGAATTTTTTTTTCCAAGTAATCCAACAGAAAAATATTAACATTTTTTCTTTAGAGATCATCGTTATTATACAAGAATAAAAACATAAAAGTCTTTTCATTTAATAGATTAACATTTCTTTATCATCCAAAACTAGTTGATGCACGTTATTTTTATAATAGGTGGTTTACGAATGTTAATAATAAGTGAATATTCATTGTGCAAATTGCATGTTAGTATATATAAATAATTAAAATCTTATATTTTAGTAGAAATCCCCAAATCACCTCACTGGGTAACTATACTCTCAATAGTTCTATGCTACCAATTTACAATCAAATTAATTTGCTAAGAGAATCTGAAGTCATGATGTCACAAAAGAAGCTAACATATATGTCTTTCCAATAGATGCTTTAGTGAATGACAATGATGAAAGTAAGGAAAATTGATTCACTATATCCTGAAAGTTAGTCAGAAAAGAAATCATACAAAGATGGTCACGAAAGAAATTATGACATGTACTTAATCTTCTCTATACTAATTTAAAATGCTTTACAAGCATTAAAGTCCCCTAACAGCAGGAATGAGTGGTTCTACATGAACCGTCCTCAGCCCGCGACCGCATATCCTATATCTATTTTTTTTTTTTTACTTGCTCTTTTGTTTTAACCATGCATATAAAAATAATTTTTTATATAAAAAAAAAGTTTCCTATTAAAATGAAACAGCATTTTATTAAAAAAATATTTTTTTTATAAATAAAAAAAACAGCATTTAAATTTATTTATTTTTATTTTAATAGTTTTTTTTTTAATTTAATGTCTTAGAACCACATTTCTGACCTCACATCATTTGTTGAATTCGGGAATGTGTGTGGGTCCGCATCAGCAGCACCAATTAATCGCGAAATTTTTTCAATAAAATATTGCGATTAATTAGTGACGCTGGCGCGGACCCACATTCAACAAATGATGTGGCTCCGGAAATGTGTGTCCGCACCAACACTAATTAATCGCGATATTTTTAATTAATCACGATATTTTATTGAAAAAATATCGCGATTAATTAGTGTCGCTGGCGCGGACCCACATTCAACAAATGATGTGTATCCGGGAATGTGAGTCCCTGCCAGCGGCACTAATTAATCGCGATATTTTATTAAAAAAATATCGCGATTAATTAGCGCCGCTGGCGCGGACCCACATTCAACAAATGATGTGGGTCCGGGAATATGCGTCCGCACCATCGACACTAATTAATCGCGATATTTTTATCAGCAACACTAATTAATCACGATATTACGAAAAAATATTTTTTATTTTTAATTTTAATAAAAAACTGTTTGATTTTAATTAAAAATATGTTTTTCTATATTAATTGTAAAAACTGTTTTTTTTTTATATAAAAACTGTTTTTCTAATATAAAAACTGTTTTTTTTAATATAAAAAACTATTTTTATATTCAAAGTTAAAAGCAAAACAGTAAAAAACTAAAAAAAAAAAAAATGGCAAGGCGGTCGCTGGGCGGGATAATAAGGCGGCCCATATAGATTTACTCAAGCAGGAATATCCACGTATTTTAAGCCTCTACGCTCCATTCATATCTACTATTTCCCTTCAATGTTTGGAGAAGTTAAGTCTCCAAGTGACCCTTTATCTCCTGTTGAACATCAATGGCTAAAGCATTTAAGCGTAGTATGTCTCTTAAATGCTTGAAAAAAATTTAAATGTAATATTTTACTTCAATTTTCATAGATTCGAGAATAATAATCAATAAACATAAAAATATTTAATTTGAATTTTAGGTTTTACGCATATATCTTTATTTATATCACATATGTATATATTTAAATGGTGAATATTTTTTGGAGGCTTCGTACATTTGGTTCTAAACGAAGAGAAAAACCAATTTGGAAACTACGTTGAAAGATATGAAATTTGACTACCAAAAGAATATTTTTAAAATATTTATTTTTTAGTTCAACTCTCAATGGACATTTTTTTTAATAATTTGATTTAATATGGAATGACCATTTTCATCTTCTATTGGTATGCTCATCGAGTTTCAGTCAAAGCAATCACAATCATTAAAACTTAGGGTTCGTTTGATAGCATAAAAATTTCAAAGCAAATTCGGAAAAGTTGAAAAATTCTGATTTTTTTCAACTTTTAGGCTGTTTGATAGCCTTAATTTGCTTTTGATTTCTATGTACAACACCACTTAAGTACAATTTCACACCCTAGGATGGAATTCAATTATTTGGGGGGCAGATTTTTGTTTGCCACCTTTGCGTGGCAAATCACTTAAAACAATTTTTTTAATAACTCTATATATTTCATAAATATATAAATATATATTATTAATAAATATATAAATATATATATTTCGTATATTTTAATATATATTCGTATATTTTATATATTTTAGCACATATATGTATATTGGGTATATTTATATATATTTCATGTATTTATATATTTCGTACATTTATATAATTTATATAATTCATATATTTTAATATATATTTATATTTCGTAAATTTTGAATATTTCATATATTTAATATGATCCTTATATTTATATATTTTGTACATTTAATATATTCGGTATACTCATATATTACGTATGATTAATATATTTCATATATTTCGTATAGTTTTTTTATAAATAATTCATTTATTTCGTATATATAATATATATTATATATATACTGAATATGCATTATTTACAGAATATATATACACACACATATTATATACATACTCACATATATACATATCTTATATATATACATATATATATATATATATATATATATATATATATATATATATATATATATATATATATATATATATATATATATATATATGTCACACACACACACACACACACACATATATATATCTATATATATATATATACTGGCATATATATCATATATTATATATTTGGTATATTCAGTATATAATATAATATATATTCATATATTTCGTAAATAATATATTATATTTTAATAGATTTTTTACATTTAAAAGATTTTGTACATTTAATTATATTCATATATTCCGTAAATAATATATTATATTTTAATAAATTTTGTACATTTAATAATATAAAAATTATGATTATTATACATACTAAATATATATTATTATATATTATATACATTTAATAATATAAAAATTATTTACATTTAAAAATTTTTACATTTAATAAATATATATTATTATATATTGTACATATTAAATATATATTATTATATATATTATTTGCGAAATATATATATTCCGTAAATTATTATATATATTCATATATTTTATATATTCATATATTTTGTATATTCCGTAAATTATTATATATATTCATATATTCCGTAAATTATTATATATATTCATATATTTTGTATATTCCGTAAATTATTATATATATTCATATATTTTAGATATTCATATATTCCGTAAATTATTATATATATATATATATATATATATATATATATATATATATATATATATATATATATATATATATATATATATATATATATATATATATATATATATAATTTCGTAAACAAATTTTTCACATTTATATCTATTTTTCAGCTTTTGCGTTTAATAGAAAAGTTGGAAAATTAATGATTTTCCACCTTGTATCAAACAGACACAAGTTGAAAAATATTCATTTGCCTTGAAATTGTTTGTCCTGGAATCAAAATGTCCTGAAATCATTTGCATTTTCTCAATTTTCTATCAAACGGACCCTTAGAGAAGTTTACATTGTGTTTCACTTTTCCACTTTCATCTCTCCGTCTGGTAGAGAGAGAGAGAGAGAGAGAGAGAGAGGTATTACATATTATCTTTCTACTGGGTTATAATATAGAAACTTGTATGGATTAGCCAAATGTATAGAAATGTATGCTGTCATAAATATAAAATTTTTGTTTTCACGATATCTTGGTCTTATCTTAGGGTCCGTTTGATAGAAAACTGGGAAAATGCAAATGATTCCAGGACATTTGATTTCAGGGCAAATGATTCCAAGGCAAATGAATATTTTCCTACTTGTGTCTCTTTGATACAAGTTGAAAAATCATCAATTTTTCACATTTTCTATCAAACGCAAAAGTTGAAAAATAGATATAAATGTGAAAAATTTATTTATGGAATATATATATATATATATAATTAAATATACAAAATATATGAATATATTATATTATTTGCGAAATATATATATTATACTATTTGCGAAATATATATTTTGGATATATATATTATATTATTTACGGAATATATATATTCGTGTATATATACATATATGAATATATATTATATTATTTCGGATATATATATGAATATATATTATAGTATTTGCGGAATGAATAAATATTATATTATTTCGGATATATATATTATATTATTTGCGGAATATTATATTATTTGCGGAGTGAATAAATATTATATTATTTCGGATATATATATTATATTATTTGCGGAATATATATATATATATATATATTCATATATTTTGTAATATATGATATTCGGATATATATATATATATATATATATATGCATATATTTTGTAATATATATTCATATATTAAGTATATATTATTAATATATATATATATTCGGATATATATATTATTATTTTTTGGAATATATATATATATATATTATATAATTATTTATGGAATATATGAATATATATTATATTATATATAGAATATACTAAATATATATTATTTGCAGAATATATCCATATATTATATATATTCAGTATATATATAATATATGTGTATATTCTGTAAATAATATTATATATTGAATATACTAAATGTATATTATTTACAGAATATATCCATATATTATATAATTCAGTATATATATAATATATGTGTATATTTTGTAAATAATATACGAAATATATACGAAATATATATAAATGAATTATATAATATACGAAATATAAATATATATTAAATATAAATGAAATATATACGAAATATATACGAAATATAAAAATACGAAATATAAATAATATATATACGAAATATAAATATATATTAAAATAAATGAATTATATAAATTATATAAATGTACGAAATACATAAATATATGAAATATATATAAATATACGCAATATACATATATGTGCTAAAATATATAAAATATACGAATATATATATATATAAGAATATACGAAATATATATATTTACATATTTATTAACAATATATATTTATATATTTATGAAATATATAGAGTTTACAAAAAAAATTGGTTTTGAGTGATTTGCCATCCAAATGTGGCAAACAAAAACTTTCCCCCCCAAAGAATTGAATTCCACACTAGGGTGGCAAATTGTGCTTAAGGGGTATTGTACATAGAAAACAAATTCCAAGGGAAATGAAGGCTATCAAACAGCCTAAAAGCTGGAAAAGACCAGAATTTTCCAACTTTTCTGAATTTACCCTGGAATTGAGAGGCTATCAAACGGACCCTTAGTGTTACTGAGATTTGGTAATAATAGATTTTCTTTGTCTATACATCAATCTCTTGAAAACTGGTTGGTTCCCTTTTCAACTCATTTTGTCGCGTTTTTATAATCTTCCATATCTAATGCTCTCTCTTCATCTTAATACTGAATATGGTTTGAACTTTGGTAATTTAAAATTTTATCCTTTTTTTTTTGCTAGAAAACGCTTAATCCTCACTTCAATCTTTTTATTTGAGCACAGGAAGTTGATTGACTTGTTTACATTTGAGAATCTCTTGTTAGCTATTAGGAAGAATATGTAAAAGAAGAAGATTTTTTTTATCCTTTAGATTCTTTTTTTTTACATCATCCTTGATAATATCTAACAATTTGGAGTTGCATATGATTGAATATGTAAGGGCAAGTGGGTTATTTTATATATTTTTGTTGAAATAATTGGGTTTCTCCCAAATTTGTGAAGAAACTTCCCCTGGGATTATAAAATTTTATTACATCAACATCAATTGGAGAATCGGAGCAAGTAAGTATACCATTTCTTAATTTATCTACTGCAATACTTTTGCCCATCATTTTGAATTTACAGATGTTGTATGAAGAATTTTTTATGATTTTTATAAATTATCTTAATTGAATATCACTTTTAGTTGAAATAGAGTGTGTTGGCATATATAACTCCATATATGTATCATTTCAAAAATAATAAAAAAAATTCAAAGAATCCATGGAAAGTTTGTAAATTATTCATCTAGGATTACTTGTGATTTACATTTGATAAAGAAAAAGAAATCACATAAAACTGTGAAAAAATATTTATTTATGCCATAGTGTGGGTAATTAATTGATATGTTTTGAAACTTTTTTGAGTTATATGTTGAAAAAAAATTGTTATAAACACACAAGTTATGATGCAATCTCCAATGCAATATTCTATAATGATTCGTGTAGTGATGTGAATTATATTTATTTTATGCAAAAAATATAAATTTAATCTATAAATTTGGTAAATGATTTTTGTATGATGAAAATTATTGATGATTTTGTTTATACATGCTCATGTCGCACTTTGTAGAGGAAGAAGAAGTACATTCATGTATATTGGTGTCCCGCTCCTCTAGACTGGATAAAACTTAAAAATGATGGGTTTCTTATAGAATGTCTAGGAATCCGTACTTATACTCCGATATTTAAAAATCGAATAGGATTTTTCAATGGAGCGTTTAAAATGAATGGATTACTTGTCATCATTGGATGACCTAAACAAACTCAGTTTCATATAAATGCAAATATTTAACCAATTTATTTAAAAATATTTGAGAACCTACAAAAGTTATGGGCACATAACCAAATGCACACAATTTGGCATAGAGAAATGTTGAATTATGTGTGTGACCAGGTAATGAAAATTATTATCTATTTAATTTTCTTCAACTTTATAATATAATTTTTTAACATGTATTTTTCCTTAATTGTTGGAATATCAATTGTGACAACCCGCACTCCGATATAAAGGGTGGCCAGCCCGATACTCCGACATATACGGTAATCATGGACGAAAATCATTCTCAGCACCACAAATATAGTAAGAGTAACCGAGAAAACCACCAAATAATTCAGAAAACGGGTTGTCAAAACAATTTGTGATTTAAAAATTAAAATTAAGAAAACAATTTAAACAACCCATTCTCGAAAAATAGTGGAATTCAAAGAAACACAAATAACATACATCTAAAACAACTATGTACAAGGAGGAGAACCGAATATGCTGTCGGTTCACAGCTACACAAAAGTAATCACAACAGTTAGATGTTATGCAATACATTCATTATACAATTACAAGTTTGGGCCACTCGCCCGAGTGACAGACCCGATCATAACTAGATATCAAAAGAATGATGGCGTCTAACAAAACATCCTGTAATATCCGCAATTTCATACAGCTCCTTAAAAGCAAAAGAGTAGGAATATCAACACGGGCATCCTTGCGGAGGAGCACCTGGGCGGATACAATAACAAGCACAACATAAAGGAAAATGAACGGGTCAGGACCCGGTTTATATATAGTTCCCAGATGAACAAAAAGCATGCTAAGTATGAATAGCGAATCATGGGGATAGAAATCAGAACTCTAACAACCTAAGCATGAATCATAAGAAGACAAGTGAAATGTCATGCCTAAAAGAAACTATGCATGAAAATGAAATTATGCATTAATTAAATTAAATTAAATTAAAAGCTTCTATGCACCAATTTTCACTTTAATCCAGTTTCAATTCCTTAACAGGAATTACTAACATTATCTTCTCATTTCATTCCAATTCCCATTCCTTAGCAGGAGTGTAATTATCATAATACCATTTAGTGGAAATATACATCCCTCAAGTCCCATTTGAGTTTAGAAAAGTTATATTCTTATACATATAACGGTTCTAAGACCGCCCCTCCGAGTTTCCCCACTGGGCGCGCCCCTAAATGACTATCATCTTCCAGGGGCCCATCGAACAAGGCACCCTGGGTACCTAACGCACGTCGGGAAGTGGCCATATACCTGCGAGCGAGTCATAACCACACCCGGAATTACCTCACTAGCGCAGAAAAATACATATAATAAACCCGCATATGGCTGAGGACTATAGTCTCCCTGCATTCACTAGTCAAGGAACATCACCTCATGCGCGAACTTCCCTTACGATAGCATTTAGAGAGGTGTGTTTAAGTAAATTAGCATTTACTATTAAAACCATACTTTTCATTTTCATTAACATTTATGTGTTTCATTTGTTTGAAACCATAGTCATCGGATATTTCATTACTTTCCATCCTAGGTTATGCCCCGAATAACTCTCCAAGGGATCATAATAGTTTCCCGAGCTTAAGACCTTATGTTCTTCATTTCAATCCCCTAAAGTCTCCAAGTATGGGCCTACAACTCCCATCCATATATATTAGGATGCACAAAGAAAAGTGATGCCTTTACATCACTTAGGACAACCCCTCCCCCGGACTTAACCCCATGTGAAACCCATTCAACACTAGGGCGACAACCAACTCAACTAGGACTCTAAAAGCCAAGGTTTACTTCATTCAAGAAGAGTCCTAAGTTCCTAGGGGAAGAAAGGGATTAAAAACAAAATAGGAAATTTGGGGAAGAAAACAGGGGACCGGTCGACCGGTCCCAAGACCACGGTCGACCGCGTCTCAAGTTTTAGCTTTTGAAAGAAAACAAAAAGTTCATTTCGGACGAGCCGGTCGACCGGTAGGGGACCCACGGTCGACCGCGCCATCAGTTTCATGCTTTTGAAAGAAAGCAGTGTGCCTTCCTCCGAAGGCCCGGTCGACCGGTCTGAGAGACGCGGTCGACCGACCATTGCAGACCTAAACCAATCTTCCTATTTCTTTCATCCCAACCCAAAACCAACTATCAACCAAACCCAATCAAACCTCATTTAATGATACAAAAACATCATAAATGCTCCCAACAACATTTTTCTACTTCTATCAACAATCAAACTCTACCAAAGATGTTGATACCCATAAATCCAACCAAAAACCACAATTATATTACATCAAAACTATACATAACTAACCATACTAGTTATCCATCTTAAACCATATAATAGCAAGTAGAAAACTTGCCTTGGGGCTTCAATTTCAGTCTTGGTTGAAGAAGAATGCAAGATCAACCACAAATCTTCAATCTCTCCCTTATCTCCACAAATTCTTCCACTCTCACTCTCACTCTTAGGGCTAGAACACTTAGGGCAAATAAGAGGAAATGAAAGGCTTGGTAAAGAATAAAACGTGGCTTTAGATAAAAAGGGGCTCTCATTTTAAAGGCCTATACCGCAATAATTAATTTCTAATACGCAATATGCCAAAACCAGTCAAAAGTGCCCAAAATCTCAAAATATAATATGACACACATTTCGACTGTCTCATACCTCCCGGAACTAACTACACCCTCCAAATTATCATTTGGAAATTTTATAAGCCATTTTAAGTTTCGGTTCCATTTTAATTAAAATTGCCATTTTAATTTTCATGACAAAATAGAACACCACATGGTAACAACTACTTACACACATGGTATCATGCAACTCATTAGTAAATATTAACTTATTTCATCAAATTAATACTTACCCACATCCGGCATTTTATATATGCAACTACTCAATATAGTAAATAAATATAAAATGGGCTCCCAAAAGCGAGGGTTGTTACATACTCCCCCCCTTATGAGGGAATTTTGCCCCCAAAATTCAAGCGTACCTTGGATAAAAAGATGCGGATACTTTTCCCGCCTATCATCCTCACGCTCCCAAGTAGATTCCTCAGCACTGTGATGTCTCCATTGTACTCTAACCAAGGGCACCACTCGAGATCTCAATCGACGTTCCCCGTGCTCCAAAATGGCCACGGGTTGCTCTTCATAAGAAACATCGGGTTGTAACTCTATATCCTCAAAAGGAATGTGCCAAAGGGCACCATCACACCTCTTATACTTTTTCAAGGAGGAGATGTGGAAGACGTCGCGAATCTGTTGCAAAGGTTCCGGTAGGGCAAGTTGATACGCCACTGGACCCACCTTAGTAATCACGGGAAAAGGTCCAACAAAACGTGGTGCAAGCTTCCCTTTCTTTCCGAAATGCTTCACGCCTTTCATAGGCGACACTCGAACCAACACTTGGTCTCCAACCTCTAATTCCACATGTCTTCTTCCCGCATCGGCATAGCTCTTTTGTCTGTCTTGGGCTACCCGAATGCGATCTCGAATAAGCTCGATCTTAGAAGAAGTATCTCGAATCATTTCAGGTCCGAGAAACTTGTTATCTCCCACTTCTAACCAACACGTGGGGGATCTACAAGGACTACCATATAAGGCTTCATACGGCGCTATCCTAATAGTGAACTGGTATGAGTTATTATAAGCAAATTCAACCAAAGGGAGATATTGTTCCCAACTACCCTTAAAATCAAGCATGCACATACGAAGCATATCCTCCAACATTTGGTTAACCCTTTCAGTTTGGCCGTCTGTTTGAGGATGATAAGAAGTACTTAATTTTAATTCGGTTCCCATGGCCTCTTGAAAACTTTGCCAGAAATGGGAAACAAAGATCTTGTCTCTGTCGGAAATAATATTCAAGGTCACCCCATGCAATCTAACAATCTCTTCAATGAACAACCGAGCGTAACGAGCGGTAGTATAATCGGTACGGACGGGAAGGAAGTGTGCTGACTTTGTCAAGAGATCCACGATAACCCATATAGAATCGTGACCCTTTTGTGACGTTGGCAAGCCGGTGATAAAATCCATTGATATACTCTTCCATTTCCATACGGGAATTTCTAACGTCTGCAACAAACCTGCTGGTAGCTGATGATCAATCTTAACCAACTGACAAGTAGTGCATTGGGATACAATCTCCGAGATATCTCGTTTCATACCCGGCCACCAATATTGATGGCGCATATCCTGATACATTTTATCATTTCCCGGATGCACCGAAAATTTTGAACCATGAGATTCCCCCATCACAGCCCGTCGCAAATCCCCATCGTCCGGAACAATAAGCCTTCCATGGAAGCGCAATCCACCCTCAGAACTTACCGAGTAGGACTCCGCTCCCCCATTCAGTAATCGGCGAATGTGGTCTTGACATTCTTTATTCCTGCCTTGGGCCTCTACGACCCTTGCCACAATCGTCGGAGTAACGGTCATCACGGACATAAACGCCCTAGCGACTGCATCCTCATGACTGAGTTCTTTCCATTTAGCCTTCCATACATCAGCTAGTTCTCCCTCGAGTTTTCTACTCAAGGCATCTGCCACCATGTTCGCCTTGCCCGGATGATAAGAATATCAAATTGATAATCTTTCACAAACTCCAACCATCTTCGCTGCCGCATATTCAAATCTTTCTAAGAAAATAAATATTGCAACGACTTACGGTCCGTGAAAAGACTAAACTTCTCCCCAACAAGATAGTGCCTCCAAATCTTTAAGGCAAAGACAACCGTAGCTAATTCTAAGTCATGCACCGGGTAATTTCTTTCATGAGGCTTGAGCTTCCTGGAAGCATAGGCAATAGCTTATCGCTCCTGCTGAAGCACACCTCCTAAACCTTGTAGAGATGCATCGGTGAAGACTAAATATTCCAAACTCGGATTGGGTAAAGCGAGGACTGGAGCCGTCGTCAATCTATCTTTAAGCTCATCGAATGCAGCCTGACAGGAATCATCCCAAACAAATCTAACCCCTTTTCGGGTCAAATTTATCAAAGGACTAGCAATCTTAGAAAATCCCTTAATAAATCGGCGGTAATAACCTGCCAAGCCCAGAAAACTGCGGATTTCGGTAGGTGTCGTGGGCTGACCCCACTCCCTCACCGCAACAACTTTACTTGGGTCCACCGATATACCCTGTGAAGTCATGAGATGACCCAAAAATTGCACTTCCCGCAACCAAAAACCACACTTTTCAAACTTAGCGTACAATTGGTGATCCCTTAACCTTTCCAGGACCCACCCCAAATGAATAGCATGGTCATCTTCCGTTTGAGAATACACAAGAATGTCATCAATAAATACGATAACAAATTGGTCCGGGAAATCCCGAAATACCCTATTCATAAGATCCATGAATACTGCAGGGGCATTGGTTAGCCCAAAAGGCATAACCATGAATTCATAAGACCCGTACCTTGTCAGAAAAGCAGTCTTGGATACATCTTGCTCCCGTATCCTCAACTGATGATACCTCGTTCTCAAATCTATCTTAGAGAAGTAGGTCGCTCCCCTGAGCTGATCGAACAAGTCATCTATACGAGGCAACAGGTATTTATTTCGGATGGTGACCTTATTCAACTCTCTATAGTCAACACACAACCGGAGAGAACCGTCTCTTTTCTTCACAAATAACATAGGAGCACCCCACGGCGACGTGCTACGCCTAATAAACCCCTCCTCCAACAATTTCTGAATTTGATCTCTTAGCTCCCTCATTTCCACAGGAGCCATATGATAAGGAGTTCGCGCAATTGGTCGAGCTCCCGGCGCTAAGTCAATCACAAATTCAATCTCTCGACTAGGAGGCAAACCCGGTATCTCCCGGAAAACGTCCTCAAAATCTCGAACAACAGGAATAGAACCTAAGGGAACAACTACATCCCGAGAATTCTCTTCCACAATACAATATAAATAAGTACCAGAATCTCCCTCTAAATGAGGCATAACCACCAGGAACATATCTTGTCCCAGAACGACGAAGACTATGCTCTTCCCGTAATAATTAACCATAGCATGATACTTAACAAGCCAATCCATGCCCAAAATAACATCATACCCGACCATATCTAGGACGAGTAAGTCGGCCTCAAAACATAAATTTCCAAGAGTGATCCCTATACGTTTGCAAACAAAGAAAATAAGTGAACCGTCACCCATAGAGGACTCCACACTAGTAAAGGTACTCTCCGCAGATTTTATCAACTCTGTGGACTGAGCAAAACTTCTGGAAATAAAAGAATGTGTCGCACCCGTATCGAACAGAACGCGACCCATGTGTCCCTGAATAAGGAACTTACCCTCTATAGCTGGCGGCGCTGGCTGAATAGGAGGAAGCATAGCATCCTAAATGTGGTAGACTTTCCCATAATGTAGTTGACCCTGTTGCAGAGGGACAACTGGATTCGGTGCTTGTGGAGGGAACTGCACATAAGGCTGCTGAGGAACTCGTGGAGGTTGTCCCCCGATCACTTGAGGACAATCTCTCTTAAAATGACCAGCTTCTCCACATTGGAAGCATTTCCCCACCATATTCTCCTGACCTCGACCTCTGTTATTTCTGAACTGCCCGAAACCTTGGCCCAGATGGCCCCTACCTCCCTGGCCACCCCGACCCGCTTGCTGTGGTACGGCACCCTGACCTTGCCTGTTAGCATTTCCACTAATATTAAACCCGCCAGAGCGTTTCCTTTTCGACCCATCCCTTTGCTGGGGATCCCTTTCTCATTGCTTATTACCCGCAGGTTGGGACGAAGGAAAGGCTCCTCCTTCATTCCCACTCACCCCGGGCTTCCCTACTTGCCCCATTCCTGTAGCTTTCTTGCTATTCTGTATAAACAACCGATGCTCCTGGCAATGAAGCAGTGTCGCATTTATAACCTCACCAAAAGTTTGCAAAGTCGGATTACCCAGCAAATGTTGCCGGATTCTCCAGTTTAGACCTCCCATGAATTTTGGGACTTTTCTTTCCTCCGGAGTCACCTCTTCCGGCACAAAACTAGCTAGTCGGGTAAACTCCTCCTCATATTCGGCAACCGATCGTTCTCCCTGAACTAGATCTTGAAGTTTCATCCTCATCTCCCTCTGAATCGCGGGAGGAAAATATTTTCGGTCGTACAAGACCCATAAATCAGTAATTGACATAGTATCCCTCTGTTCTGGCGTAGTCATCGACTCCCACAAATGTAACGCTTCCCCAACCAACTTGAAAGTAGCAAGGACTTGCTTCTTCTCCTCACTACAATCCACCATTCGTAAATGGCATTGCATATCTTTCTTCCATCGATTTTCTCGAACAACATCAGAGCCTCCATCAAACTCTGGGGGATGACCTTTTAAAAAGGACTCCCTTAATCTTTCCCACGGAGAAGATCCCGTAGGTGCTTGAGCATCCTGCGCCCACTGTTGAGCTTGTGGCATCTGTTGAGCTACTGCGGTCATGGCAGCATTCACTGCCTGGGCTACAATGTTGGCTACGTCTGCAGCATTAAAAGTTCCTTGGGGCGGTGGAGGACCAACATCCTCTTCTACAACTCTATTGCGTCTCGCGGGGCGACCTCTCTTAGGCGACATCTGAGATGAAGGGACAATAGCGTTAGAATACAATTCACAACAATCTATTTCGCAGAAGATCGCAGTTATAAGCAACAAAGCAATCTTATAATTAGGCTCTATATCAAAGAACGCTACGGTAGATCATGACAACTCCACATAGATCCTAGTACTCTAGAACCCAGTGCTCTGATACCATCTGTGACAACTCGCACTCCGAAATTAAGGGTGGCCAGCCCGATTGTCGCGCCCCGACTTAATTTTGCTAAACTCATCCTTTTAATTAGAGATAAATTGGCTTAAAACAATGCTTTAATTAAAATCTCTAAGGAAAATAGCATAAGATTTTTTTTTTCCAAAGGTATGTGTAGATGAAAACATAACTTCCTTTACTTATAACTAATAAGTACTACATAACTTTACATAACCAAGATCCTTAGTTTAATAATTACACAAAAGAAATCCTGATATTCAAACCATACTAAATACCCGTCACTCCCCCATTTTAAGGTCCTAACTTGGCAGTGAACTCCAAATTACTAGCATACCTGAAACAAAACATTACAGGAGTGTAAGCTATAAAGGCTTAGTGAATGACCACATACCACACATATAACCAATTTGAATAAACATTTTTATTTTGTTCTAATGCTATAACCCAACAGGAATTATGAAACTCTCGCAAGCCTGGACCCGCCACAGTCCAATTAACCCACCACAGTAATTAGGGACCACCACATCCCTTTATTAGGCCCGAGTACACAAACCTTTAAGTTGGATTAACAGGACCACCACATCCCGTAGGACCCACAACAGTCCTTAACATTAGATAAAGGACTCACTAGTCCATATCATTATATAACATCGCTTAACATTTTTAATCATATGCATATGTTTCATAAATACAACATCACTCCCATAAACATTTTCACACATGTGTTTAACTACGCATTTCCATATGAAATTATAAGCATTTATATTTCATAAGGAAGGTCACTCACCTTGGATTTAGTACTAAGATTAATACCAACTACTTCCTTGGTATGGTAGTATTAGCTGCTTCCCCACCTAACAAGTCAATGTCGTTAGTATTTGAATACACCGATTAACATCAAACCCAGTAACACATCACATAATTTGGTCAATCAGAAATAACTAAGGAGTAATTAAATATGACACTTCACATATCCATAACATCAAATTAATTAGGGTTCTAACACGATTTACAGAATTAAATTACGAATTTGCTAGACAAAGTTATGCCTATTTTATTACAGCCTTTTCCAAATCATTTCTCAAGAAAAACAACAACACAACTTCAACTTCATGGAATTCTCATAATTTTTGTACAACATAAATTTTCATGATATTCCATCCAATATCAGTAAACACATTGAATAATATAAATTTAATGTTTCATAATTTCTAGGGCTCATTTTCTATGTCGAGCAAAACGTCAAACACTTGGTATGCATTCTTGCTTCTTTATGGCAGATTTTAAACCACGACTTCAAACTATCACCAAGGGTTCATTCCTTGGTATTTTTACACAATTTTCGGATATGTTATACATGTATGAGTTTATTTTACTCTCCAACTTGAATCACTGAATTCCAATAAGTATTCCATGATTTATGCCATTTTTAGTATAACTAGGTCAAAATACAACATTAAGGCATAACTTAACATTTTTAAGCATACCTAACCTTGACCTTGAGTATAATTCATGGAAATATATAATAAACATGTTTGAGAAGAAATATACATCATAATCATGAATTTTCTAAATCAAAATGCTTTACGAAAAGATGATGTAAATTTAGGACTTTAAAGTATGCATTTACGATCCTAGCTTCAGTTTTAACTTATGTTCTTAACCCATCCTTGTTCCAACACAATTCAGCAATATGGGTAACATTAAAATATATAACCAAATCAAAAATAAAAACATGATAAGTATAGAACTCATCCATGTGACCAACTTTAACAAAGATGTAATTACCTTACGAGGATTCCTTGATTTATGGAAAATTTCCAAAGATTTATTCCTTAACTTTCTTCTCTTTCTCTCTATTTAGGCAAAACCCTTGTTCATGGCTGCATTTTCTGAACAAAGGGGATGTTTTATGAAGTTTAAGTCGGCCAAACTATCACCCACCCTCTAACCAATCAAAAAATAGCACATGGTGTGCTAATAAGACAATTGTCACTTAAGGAATGGACCTATTTGCCCTTGGTTCGTACTTTCGCTATAACTTCTTGTACGAGCCTCCGTTTAACCCACCGTTTGTTGTGTTATAATATTGATTCATATATCTACAACTTTCATAATTTATGTTTTCCCAAAATCATAAACTAATACGCCTAATTTGGGCTTCGAACAGGAAAGTAGCAATTTATCGAAAATCTCAAAACTTTCACATTTGGCGACCAAACATTGCCAATTTCGTATCAACAACCTTATTTAATTTTATAAACATAATCATGCATTAAAAACATAATTTATGATGCATTAATCTCATAACTAATCATATGTTCTAAACATGGTATCCCCGATTATAAGCTCAATTAACACCTAATGTAAACAACACATATATCACAGGAGCATGCATCCCCTAAACATGATAATTAACATGTTTAACACACATAACCAATATATAACTTATAACTCCTAAGTTATAATTAATCATGTAATTAACCTTCCTAATCATGTTTTAGGGCCTTACAATTCTACCCCTCTTATAAAATTTCGTCCTCGAAATTTAACGCATAAGAAACTTACCAAATAGATGAGGATATTGCTTCTTCATGTTATCCTCCCCTTCCCAGGTGGCATACTCCGCATTCTGACTTCTCCACATCACCTTAACTAGTGAAATGGTTTTACTACATAACACTTGCTCCTTTCGATCTACAATAGCAATTGGTTCCTCCACGTAGGTTAGGTCCTCTTGAAGCTCTATCGGTTGTGAAGTAAATACATGTGAAGGATCAGACACATACTTACGTAACATTGATATATGAAAAACATCGTGTATCCGGGAAAATTCTGGTGGTAACGCCAATTTATAAGCTACAGCTCCAACCCGTTTCATTATCTCATAAGGGCCAATGTACCTGGGACTTAACTTTCCCTTCTTCCCGAATCTCATAACCCCTCTCCAAGGAGAAACACGTAGGAATACTCGATCACCTTCCTCAAATTTCAATTCTTTCCTTCGGTTGTCTGCATAAATTTTCTGTCTGCTTTGCGCCACCTTCAAGTGATTATGGATAAGATTTATCTTTTCAGTAGTCTGCTGTACGATTTCTGGCCCAAGTAGTTTTCGTTCTCCTACTTCAGTCCAACACACTGGAGTTCTGCATTTTCTCCCATACAAAGCTTCATAAGGAGCCATCTCAATACTCGAATGATAGCTATTATTATAAGCAAACTCTATTAGTGGCAAGTGTTCATCCCAACTACCTTTGAACTCCAATACACAAATTCGTAACATGTCTTCGAGTGTCTGGATCGTTCTTTCTGACTGCCCATCAGTTTGAGGATGAAAAGCTGTACTAAATTTCAATTTAGTCCCCAAAGCTTGTTGTAAACTAGGCCAAAAGTGAGAAGTAAACTTAGGATCTCGATCAGAAATAATAGAAACAGGTGCACCATGCAATCTGATAATCTCATCCACATATAATTTGGCATATCTATCCATGGAGTAAGTAGTTTTAACAGGAAGAAAATGTGCAGACTTAGTTAACCTATCAACGATAACCCAAATAGAATCAAACCCTCGTGATGATTTTGGTAAACCTATAACAAAATCTGTAGTAACATGCTCCCATTTCCACTCAGGAATAGGTAAGGGCTGTAGTAAACCACTTGGCTTCTGATGCTCCACCTTCACCTGTTGGCAAACTAGACATCTAGCAACAAAATCTGTAATGTCGTGTTTCATTCCCGGCCACCAATAACATTGTTTCAAATCTCTATACAGTTTCGTGCTCCCTGGATGCATAGCATATAAAGAACAATGCGCTTCCTCTAAAATTGTTCTTCTTAAATCAGGCACATTAGGTACACACAAACGGTCTCCGTACATAACAATGTCATCATCCCGAATAGAAAATTCATTTGCTTTACCCTTTTTCATATTATCTCTAACTTTCTCCAATTCTGCATCTCCTGCCTGTGCTTGTTTTATCCAGTCTATCAACGTGGGTCTAACATTTAAATGTGCCACTATTCCGTAAGACTCATTCAAAGTTAATTCCACCCCCATTAAAGCTAACTCTCTCAGCAGGTCAACTCGAATACAATAAATACAAGATACTATGCCTAGAGATTTTCTACTCAAAGCATCAGCAACAACATTAGCTTTACCCGGATGGTGATGTATCGTGCAATCATAATCTTTTATAAGTTCCATCCACCTTCTTTGCCTCAAGTTCAAGTCTTTTTGTGTAAACAAGTATTTTAAGCTTTGATGGTCAGTAAAAATTTCACAACTAACACCATATAAGTAGTGTCTCCAGATTTTTAATGCAAAAACTACTGCAGCCAACTCAAGATCATGAGTAGGGTAGTTGCGCTCATGTATCTTTAACTGTCGAGAAGCAAAAGCAATTACCTTTCCATGCTGCATTAACACACAACCGAGTCCTTGATACGAGGCATCACTATAAATAACTAAACCTTCTGTACCCGTTGGGATAGTCAATACTGGAGCTGATGTCAACTTACCCTTTAAACTTTCAAAGCTTTTATCACAATCGCCACTCCACACAAACTTGTTCTCCTTTCTGGTAAGCTTAGTTAATGGCAATGCAATAGAAGAAAACCCCGGTATAAACCTCCTGTAATAGCCCGCCAATCCCAAAAAGCTACGCACCTCTGTCACACTAGTTGGTCTTTCCCAATTCATTATTGCTTCAACCTTTTTGGGATCTACACAAATTCCATCAGCAGAAATAACATGCCCCAAAAATACTACCTTGTCTAGCCAAAATTCACATTTAGAAAATTTAGCATACAACTGCTTCTCTCGCAAGGTCTGTAAAATAATACGCAGGTGGCATTCATGCTCATCCCTACTACGAGAATATATCAAAATATCATCGATGAAGACAATAACAAAAGAATCCACATATGGGTGAAATATACGGTTCATCAAATCCATGAATACGGTCGGTGCATTTGTTAATCCAAATGGCATGACAAGAAATTCATAATGTCCATACCTGGAACGAAAAGCAGTTTTAGAAATGTCACAAGCTCTTACTTTCAATTGATGATATCCGGATCTGAGATCAATCTTAGAAAACACTTTGGCTCCTTGCAACTGATCGAACAAGTCATCAATGCGGGGTAGTGGGTATTTGTTACGGATAGTCACCTTATTCAATTGACGATAATCGATGCACAGCCTCATGGTTCCATCTTTCTTTTTCACAAACAATACTGGGGCTCCCCACGGTGATACACTAGGCCTTATAAAACCACGATCTAACAAATCTTGCAACTGTATCTTTAGCTCTTTTAATTTTGCAGGGGCCATACGATATGGTGCAATAGATATTGGTGCAGTTCCTGGTACCAACTCAATCGAAAATTCCACCTCACGGTCTGGTGCTAACCCTGGGAGTTCTTCTGGGAAGACATCTGCAAACTCATTAACTACTAGTATATCTGATAATTTTCCAGCCTCTTGTCGTATGTCCACCACATGGGCAAGATAACCCTCACATCCTTTCCTTAGCAGTTCATAACATTTTGTAGCAGAAATCAAACAAGTTGGAGTGACATTTCGTTCCCCAATAAATTTAAATTCAGGTTCACCCGGTAACTGAAACACTACCTCCTTTTTAAAGCAATCCAAACATACATTATATGAGGCTAACCAATCCATACCCAGTATCACATCAAAGTCACGCATATCGAGAGGTAATAAGTCAACTAGTAATTCTTTTTCACCCACTCGTACCACACACTCCCTATATACCCTCTCAATAAAAACCAACCCCCCCACTGGAGTAACAATAGCTAAACCAGAATCTAATGATAATAATGGTTTATTAAGATGCAACAGATAAAGCAAAGACACAAAAGAATGTGTAGAACCAGGATCTATCAACACATAAGCATCTTTATCACCAATAGGAAGTGTACCTGTCACTACGTTAGGCATAGCTTGTGCATCTTGTTGCGTCAGTGCAAACACTCTGCCTTGGCCTTGGTTTTGAGACACACCTCCTCTACCTCCCCTATGTACTTTCGGTGTAGAAATCCTATCTCCTACTGTCACACTCCCAACTGAAGTTGTAGCTCCCATCGCTGGACAATTCTTTCGTAAGTGCCCCGGTTGATGACAATGGAAACATAAAGGTGTCGTCTCAGCTATTGTACACTCCCGAGACATGTGCCCTTGACCACCACATCTATAACAAAATATGGCCCTCGATCCCATCACAGATGCATTTTCTGACCGATTCATCCCAGTCCTTCCACCTCGAGCTTGAAATCTTCCACGTGCATTTCTATTATTTTTAAACTCTTGGCCCTTAGGCACTCCTCGTGCTACACTCTGAGTTGAGGTTCCCGCCTCCCATCCATATGATCTTATACTATCATGTCTAGCTTTCTTCGAGTGTTCAACTTGCATTTCTTTTATTGACTTTTCTGACACCATGGCCCTATCCACCAAGTCCACATAATCCGTTATCTTCATATTAGCAACCATGCTTTTTATATCTACACTCAGCCCGGTTTGAAACCGATCACATTTACTTTCTTCCGTCCTCACCAAGTCAGGTGCGAATCTAGATAAGGATATAAATAAAACTTCATACTCTGCCACTGTTCGATTCCCCTGTTTCAACGTGATAAATTCTTCCTCTTTCTCCTTCCTATAAAGCCTTGGGAAATATTTTTCAAAGAACACTTTCACAAACCTCTCCCATGTAATTCGTGGAGGATTTATTGGCACCACTCCCCCCATTGTAGTAAGTAATCTTTCTGTTGCGTCCCACCATAACTTTGCATCATCCTCTAACCTAAAGGTTGCTAACAAAACCTTTTGTTCATCTCGCACTTCCATCACCTTGAATATTGTTTCCATCTTTCTAATCCACCCCTCTGCCACTAACGGATCAGTAGTCCCAGTAAATGCTGGCGGATTTAACTTCATGAACCTCTCATGCAATTTGTCCCTATCCCCACCATGTTCTCCACCTCTTGCTTGTTCCATAAGTTGTGCCACAGCACGTAATATTCTTCCCACATCATCAATAGGTTGTTGTTTCACCTCTGGTTCATCCACTTCAATAGGTCTATGTCCTTGCTGACTATTAGGTACATAGGATGCCTCACCCTCTGCTCTATCATGCGGCTCGTGTGGATCATCACTCACTGCAATATAATTAACTTAAACAGAATATAATAGCAGCAGTTTAATATTAACATTGTTAGTCAAAATCCAAATGCATAACAAACTCACTTTCTAGTGTCCACTGCCAATCTAGACCCTCACACCCTATCCAGAACCTAATGACCACGCTCTGATACCAAGTTGTCGCGCCCCGACTTAATTTTGCTAAACTCATCCTTTTAATTAGAGATAAATTGGCTTAAAACAATGCTTTAATTTAAATCTCTAAGGAAAATAGCATAAGATTTTTTTTTTTCCAAAGGTATGTGTAGATGAAAACATAACTTCCTTTACTTATAACTAATAAGTACTACATAACTTTACATAACCAAGATCCTTAGTTTAATAATTACACAAAAGAAATCCTGATATTCAAACCATACTAAATACCCGTCACTCCCCCATTTTAAGGTCCTAACTTGGCAGTGAACTCCAAATTACTAGCATACCTGAAACAAAACATTACAGGAGTGTAAGCTATAAAGGCTTAGTGAATGACCACATACCACACATATAACCAATTTGAATAAACATTTTTATTTTGTTCTAATGCTATAACCCAACAGGAATTGTGAAACTCTCGCAAGCCTGGACCCGCCACAGTCCAATTAACCCACCACAGTAATTAGGGACCACCACATCCCTTTATTAGGCCCGAGTACACAAACCTTTAAGTTGGATTAACAGGACCACCACATCCCGTAGGACCCACAACAGTCCTTAACATTAGATAAAGGACTCACTAGTCCATATCATTATATAACATCGCTTAACATTTTTAATCATATGCATATGTTTCATAAATACAACATCACTCCCATAAACATTTTCACACATGTGTTTAACTACGCATTTCCATATGAAATTATAAGAATTTATATTTCATAAGGAAGGTCACTCACCTTGGATTTAGTGCTAAGATTAATACCAACTACTTCCTTGGTATGGTAGTATTAGCTGCTTCCCCACCTAACAAGTCAATGTCGTTAGTATTTGAATACACCGATTAACATCAAACCCAGTAACACATCACATAATTTGGTCAATCAGAAATAACTAAGGAGTAATTAAATATGACACTTCACATATCCATAACATCAAATTAATTAGGGTTCTAACACAATTTACAGAATTAAATTACGAATTTGCTAGACAAAGTTATGCCCATTTTATTACACCCTTTCCAAATCATTTCTCAAGAAAAACAACAACACAACTTCAACTTCATGGAATTCTCATAATTTTTGTACAACATAACTTTTCATGATATTCCATCCAATATCAGTAAACACATTGAATAATATAAATTTAATGTTTCATAATTTCTAGGGCTCATTTTCTATGTCGAGCAAAACGTCAAACACTTGGTATGCCTTCTTGCTTCTTTATGGCAGATTTTAAACCACGACTTCAAACTATCACCAAGGGTTCATTCCTTGGTATTTTTACACAATTTTCGGATATGTTATACATGTATGAGTTTATTTTACTCTCCAACTTGAATCACTGAATTCCAATAAGTATTCCATGATTTATGCCATTATTAGTATAACTAGGTCAAAATACAACATTAAGGCATAACTTAACATTTTTAAGCATACCTAACCTTGACCTTGAGTATAATTCATGGAAATATATAATAAACATGTTTGAGAAGAAATATACATCATAATCATGAATTTTCTAAATCAAAATGCTTTACGAAAAGATGATGTAAATTTAGGACTTTAAAGTATGCATTTACGATCCTAGCTTCAGTTTTAACTTATGTTCTTAACCCATCCTTGTTCCAACACAATTCAGCAATATGGGTAACATTAAAATATATAACCAAATCAAAAATAAAAACATGATAAGTATAGAACTCATCCATGTGACCAACTTTAACAAAGATGTAATTACCTTACGAGGATTCCTTGATTTATGGAAAATTTCCAAAGATTTATTCCTTAACTTTCTTCTCTTTCTCTCTCTTTAGGCAAAACCCTTGTTCATGGCTGCATTTGCTGAACAAAGGGGATGTTTTATGAAGTTTAATTCGGCCAAACTATCACCCACCCTCTAACCAATCAAAAAATAGCACATGGTGTGCTAATAAGACAATTGTCACTTAAGGAATGGACCTATTTGCCCTTATTTCGTACTTTCGCTATAACTTCTTGTACGAGCCTCCGTTTAACCCACCGTTTGTTGTGTTATAATATTGATTCATATATCTACAACTTTCATAATTTATGTTTTCCCAAAATCATAAACTAATACGCCTAATTTGGGCTTCGAACAGGAAAGTAGCAATTTATCGAAAATCTCAAAACTTTCACATTTGGCGACCAAACATTGCCAATTTCGTATCAACAACCTTATTTAATTTTATAAACATAATCATGCATTAAAAACATAATTTATGATGCATTAATCGCATAACTAATCATATGTTCTAAACATGGTATCCCCGATTATAAGCTCAATTAACACCTAATGTAAACAACACATATATCACAGGAGCATGCATCCCCTAAACATGATAATTAACATGTTTAACACACATAACCAATATATAACTTATAACTCCTAAGTTATAATTAATCATGTAATTAACCTTCCTAATCATGTTTTAGGGCCTTACACCGATACTCCGACATATACGGTAATCATGGACGAAAATCATTCTCAGCACCACAAATATAGTAAGAGTAACCGAGAAAACCACCCAATAATTCAGAAAACGGGTTGTCAAAACAATTTGTGATTTAAAAATTAAAATTAAGAAAACAATTTAAACAACCCATTCTCGAAAAATAGTGGAATTCAAAGAAACACAAATAACATACATCTAAAACAACTATGTAAAAGGAGGAGAACCGAATATGCTATCGGTTCACAGCTACACAAAAGTAATCACAACAGTTAGATGTTATCCAATACATTCATTATACAATTACAAGTTTGGGCCACTCGCCCGAGTGACAGACCCGATCATAACTAGATATCAAAAGAATGATGGCGTCTAACAAAATATCCTGTAATATCCGCAATTTCATACATCTCCTTAAAAGCAAAAGAGTAGGAATATCAACACGGGCATCCTTGCGGAGGAGCACCTGGGCGGATACAATAACAAGCACAACATAAAGGAAAATGAACGGGTCAGGACCCGGTTTATATATAGTTCCTAGATGAACAAAAAGCATGCTAAGTATGAATAGCGAATCATGGGGATAGAAATCAGAACTCTAACAACCTAAGCATGAATCATAAGAAGACAAGTGAAATGTCATGCCTAAAAGAAACTATGCATGAAAATGAAATTATGCATTAATTAAATTAAATTAAATTAAATCAAAAGCTTTTATTCACTAATTTCCACTTTAATCCAGTTTCAATTCCTTAACAGGAATTACTAACATTATCTTCTCATTTCATTCCAATTCCCATTCCTTAGCAGGAGTGTAATTATCATAATACCATTTAGTGGAAATATACATCCCTCAAGTCCCACTTGAGTTTAGAAAAGTTGTATTCTTATACATATAACGATTCTAAGACCGCCTCTCCGAGTTTTCCCACCGGGCGCGTCCCTAAATGACTATCATCTTCCAAGGGCCCATCGAACAAGGAAGCCTGGGTACCTAACGCACGTCGGGAAGTGGCCATATACCTGCGAGTAAGTAATAACCACACCCGGAATTACCTCACTAGCGCAGAAAAATACATATAACAAACCCGCATATGGCCGAGGACTATAGTCTCCCTGCATTCACTAGTCAAGGAACATCACCTCATGAGCGAACTTCCCTTATGATAGCATTTAGAGAGGTGTGTTTAAGTAAATTATCATTTACTATTAAAACCATACTTTTCATTTTCATTAACATTTATGTGTTTCATTTGTTTGAAACCATAGTCATCGGATATTTCATTACCTTCCATCCTAGGTTATGCCCCGAATAACTCTCCAAGGGATCATAATAGTTTCCCGAGATTAAGGCCTTATGTGCTTCATTTAAAGTCCCTAAAGTCTCCAAGTATGGGCCTACAACTCCCATCCATATATATTAGGATGCACAAAGAAAAGTGATGCCTTTACATCACTTAGGACAACCCCTCCCCCGGACTTAACCCCATGTGAAACCCATTCAACACTAGGGCGACAACCAACTCAACTAGGACTCTAAAAGCCAAGGTTTACTTCATTCAAGAAGAGTCCTAAGTTCCTAGGGGAAGAAAGGGATTAAAAACAAAATAGGAAATTTGGGGAAGAAAACAGGGGACCGGTCGACCGGTCCCAAGACCGCGGTCGACCGCATCTCAAGTTTTAGCTTTTGAAAGAAAACAGAAAGTTCATTTCGGACGAGCCGATCGATCGGTAGGGGACCCGCGATCGATCGCGCCATCAGTTTCATGCCTTTGAAAGAAAGCAGTGTGCCCTCCTCCGAAGGCCCGGTCGACCGGTCTGAGAGAAGCGGTCGACCGGCCATTGCAGACCTAAACCAATCTTCCTATTTCTTTCATCCCAACCCAAAACCAACTATCAACCAAACCCAATCAAACCTCATTTAATGATACTAAAAGATCATAAATGCTCCCAACAACATTTTTCTACTTCTATCAACAATCAAACTCTACCAAAGATGTTGATACCCATAAATCCAACCAAAAACCACAATTATATTACATCAAAACTATACATAACTAACCATACTAGTTATCCATCTTAAACCATATAATATCAAGTAGAAAACTTGCCTTGGGGCTTCAATTTCAGTCTTGGTTGAAGAAGAATGCAAGATCAACCACAAATCTTCAATCTCTCCCTTATCTCCACAAATTCTTCCACTCTCACTCTCACTCTTAGCGCTAGAACACTTAGGGCAAATAAGAGGAAATGAAAGGCTTGGTAAAGAATAAAACGTGGCTTTAGATAAAAAGGGGCTCTCATTTTAAAGGCCTATACCGCAATAATTAATTTCTAATACGCAATATGCCAAAACCAGTCAAAAGTGACCAAAATCTCAAAATACAATATGGCACACATTTCGACTGTCTCATACCTCCCGGAACTAACTACACCCTCCAAATTATCATTTGGAAATTTCATAAGCCATTTTAAGTTCCGGTTCCATTTTAATTCTAATTGCCATTTTAATTTTCATGACAAAATAGAACACCACTTGGTAACAACTACTTACACACATGGTATCATGCAACTCATTAGTAAATATTAACTTATTTCATCAAATTAATACTTACCCACATCCGGCATTTTATATATGCAACTACTCAATATAGTAAATAAATATAAAATGGGATCCCAAAAGCGAGGGTTGTTACATCAATGAGAGGAAAAAAGGATGCTGTAAATTTAATTTCATAAGTGTCATTTTCATCTTCATATGACCCCTTCCACTACTAGAATCCATTTCTACTTTAATGTTGCTCTCTATGTAAAACAATGACATTGTCTATTTACAATTCTACTTAATGTTTACTTATCACGATAACTCTAGATTTTTTAGTCTATTGTCCAGTTTTTTTTCTCTTTTTCTTATTTAAAATGGCTTCGTTTATTTTGCATAAGATTACCGGGTTTCCAACTAGTTTAAATGGAATTTGAAACTAGACTTGAAAGCGTGCGCTTGCGTTCAAATAAAGAAATTATTTAATTAAACTCAGTTTTTATCAATTAAGTCCTAAACATGCATCTAGGTGTGATTGATGATGATAAAATCAAGCAAGAACATTCAAACACACACAAATGAGGAAAAATCCCCCAAAGGGGCAAAACTTTTTATTTTCACTATAATTTTGTAAAAACGGTTACACAGATTACAATGAAAATAAGTGACACAAAAATACCCTCGAGTGTCGGTTCTGATGTCGTCTGCTGGAACTTTCCTTTTCCAGGAGGGTTGCAATGAAGAAGAGAGACGTCTTCTCCACAACATACTCTAGATGAGTAAATGATCCTCTTGAAGGTTTAAAGATTCACACACATATATGGGAATGGTTTTGTGAATCAAAAAAGGTTTAGAAAACCTTAAAAAGATGAAGTCTTTATTCTGGGCTGTTTTCACAGAATTTTAAGATTGTAGAAAGACTTGAAAATCGTGTAGAAGGTGTATATATATTTATACGAAAATCGAGGCGGTGTCTCATTCGAACGAGATAGCCGTGTCGCTCGAACGAAGGACATATGTAGTTCGAACGAGATCGTGCGACATGCCTATCTCGCGTGAACGGCAGTCCAAATTCGTTTGAGCGAGCTCGTCGTTCAAGGTACTTCGCTTCTACACTTAGAAAAAATTTTGCTTTTGATAAAAATTAATCCAGACTTCAAAAATAATTTTTTTTAAAAAAATTCCCAGATATTTATGTAAATATCAAAGCTCTAATAAACCATTTTACCGATAATGCGTAGTGGATTAGTGGAAATGAGCTGAGCAGCACGTCGCATCTAATGCACGTGAAGATAATGGATGCATTGAATTCAGATAAAGGCCGTCGAGGATGATCGTGTTGACGTGCTAAATGTAGAGGTATCAGGCATACAAACTGTGATCTAGGAAAAAATAAAAAATTCCTAGATTCTACCCCGGACATTTATAAAATTATGTCCTTACAAATCTCCCCCTATGTCTATGCTGGTACATACATAAAAATTCGAATACGAATTATGCAATCAAATGACATAAAAGATAATATCCCCATTAAACCCTCAAACTGAGAATACTAAATTGACATGTCTCCAAATCTCCAGCTCTTCAGAAACTTCCAAAGCTTTTGTCATCAGGGAGTGCAATCCAATAATGAACATTATTGTACCTACACACATGAGATGAAGCAAATACCCGTGACAAGAAACAGTTTGAAATACAATGATATGTAAAAAATTAATGATCAATTAAGCTTAAGCAAATCATTCATAAATCAACCAAACACCAAAACAATTCTCCCCCCATAATTCTTCACCCCCTTTTTATGATGTCCCCAAATAGACACATATGAGAAGCATAAATGAATGCACAGGGAGAAGGTCACAAGGTAATAAAGTATTATTTTTGTATTTTTCAAAAAAATTTCACACATAACATACAACAAAGAATCACACCATGAAAGAACACAAAAACAACCAAGTCGATGATAGCGTAAATGTAAGGGTGTGATCAAATTCGATAGAAAAATCAATGCATACGAACATGACATATGTGCACGATGAATATCGGATACTCCTAACGAATGAACTCAAAATCTTCCTTTGGTGTAAAATGATGGTAATATGAGACATTGACTCAATCAAATCACCAAATCAAAGCTCAAAGTAATTTCCACACCAATAATGTCCAAAACTATTTCATGCTTTTTCAGGACTTTCAAGGAAGTGCAAACCCGTTTATATTTTCCAACCAAACTCCCTCAGATTTATATTTTGAATACAGGAGATCTAAATTCTCAAACTTTGGAGAATTGATGATGAAACCTAATGGCCCATATTTGGCATATATTGCTTTTTATTGCCAGTAAAAACATTTCGGGCTCTTTTAACCTCTTTGGACCCCGGATAATAAAATTTCTCAATTTTTTAGGTCCTTTTTAATGGTGGCTTAGAATCGCAAAGGCTAAATGAAACTTTTGCAGCCCTTCCCTGTTTTCAAATAAACATACAGTCTCACCAAACGGTTTTTACATGCATTCCAATCTTGTCAAGTTTTATCGCATATGGTTAGTTGTATAGACAGAATTAAGATGGAAACACTCAAACCAATACGTGATAGACAAGTACAATAATAAAATAAAACCGTGCATGTGTGCAATAAAGGAGATAGGAGTCAAACATGTAGAAGGGTATGACTAATCATATCTCAAAGACTCTAAGAAATGTAAAGCACATGGATGAAATGATGTAACGTCTCAAATCTCTATCAAACAGTCACATGGATAAATGAAATGAAATTGTGACTCGGCTATCTTAAATGCTCATCCATAAAAGGTGAAAATAAAATACAAAAATCTTTTTGTGCTTTTCTAAAATTTTTATAAAGGAAAATCTTTTTGGATTTTAAAAAAAAATATAAAAAACAAAGCTATAAGAATAAAAACAAACTAATGATACATGCTAGCAATAGGCAAAAGATACATCATGAAAATAACCCTATGCTAGCAAACATGACAAGACCTCAACCAGGAAGAACGGTGGAGTTTTCCAAATATGGTGACATCTTTTGAACCAAATCCATTAGATCATGTGTGGTCTTGATAAAAAATTTCACTTGCTCGCGAATGTGTGCAAACTCTCTGTCATTATGTGCAAGCAAAGTATCATGTGTGGGTGTATGTGCATGATTGTGTGAAGTGGAATGATATGGCACAAAACTTAACTTAGAACAAAAATCCCTAAGATGTCCTCGCTGCTTGTAGTGGGAGAAAACATACACCGGTCTAGGACTTAATTTGTTAAGAATTTTGGGATGAGCTTTCACAGACGGGCACCCATGAAACTCACTTACCAAAGAGTATATAGGCTTGGGCGCATTAAAGGTAGTGAATACACCATCATTACCATAATTCAAAACGGGATAGGGAACCATCTTATCAACCTTCTCAGATGCGTTCTCTAATGAGACTTGGACCTCCCGTGCTTGTTTGAGCTCATACTCGAAATGGGATACACGTGTCGTTATACTAGACACCGTGTTGGTCAAATCACATTTTTCCATTTTTAGCTCATAATTCTCTTCCTTCAACTCACAAATCCGAAGACCTAGGATTCTATTTGACCTTTTTATTTCCATGGTCTCGATAAAAAACTTTCTAAAAGCATCTCGGATTACACTTTCATCTCCATTCTCATCCTCATCATCGCTTAGGTTAGAAGGGATAGCAACTTCCTTGCCCTTTCTCCTAAGTCTAGTGGTAAACTCAAATTCCTTGTTCCTTTCTCCCTTGCACTCAAAATATATTATCTTCTCATGTTTTTCTTTTCTCCCCTTTTTATTCTCATACCAACTCTCTCTCTCTTTCCAAACAGTCTTAAATCTTTCTCTAAAGCAGTGATACTAAGTACTAATGATTTGTTATGCTCTTTGGTTTTAAATGACTCATTATATAACTCAGCATATGAGCGTTGTAGATCACTCTCGCTCTCACTTGCATCATCCTCCCCCTCACTCACATTGCTCTCATTGTTGAGGTGTCCCTGTGAAGTAGCATCCTCATCATCGTGAGAAGCACTGGAGGTACTCACATGACTAGCCATGAATGCGATGAAGTTACATTCATGCAGTGAATCATATCCAGAATCCACCGACTCGACCTCACTGTCGTCACTAAGGGTAGCATTAAGAACAGCTTTGCCCTTTTCTCTGTTCAGCCAAGTAGCACAGTCAAAAGCTCTATGACCCCTACCGTCGCACTCAAAGCATCTCTCACTTTCTTTCGTAGGAGGATCTTTAAAATATTTTTTATTTTCCTTTTCAAACTTAATTTTCTCATACTTCTTTTTATCTTTAAAATTACCATTTTTTTGAATTTGAAAATTCTCTTAAATTTTTTTGCAAATAGGGACAAATCATCTAAGTCAAAATCACACTCAGAATCTGACGTATCTGTCTCTCTTTTTCTAGATGACTCTCCCCTCTTTCTTATCGACCCCTCACTCTTTCTCTCCTGGGCATTAAGTGCAATTCCCTTATCTTTAGACTTGACAGATTTAGGAAACATATCAATTTCATACGTTTGCAAGTCTCCTACAAGTTCCTCCAATTTAAGTGTGTTTAAATTACCCATAGAATTTAATACAGTGACTTTAGGGATAAAATGCTTACGGCAGTGATCTAAGAATCTTTTTAACAACTCTAGCATTAGGAATGTGTTCACCAATATTAAAGCTCGTGTTAACAATATCAGAAGTCTAGGATAAAATTCATCAAAACATTCAGATTCAAGCATGGTGATTGTTTCAAATTGAGTTGTTAAATTTTGCAGTTTAGACTCTTTCACAGCATTAGTTCCTTCATGGGTAAGTTGCAAAATATCCCATGCCACTTTTGATGTGGTGCACGTCATTATGCGTTTGAACTCATCAGGTGTGACAGACCCAGAAATAGCACTTAGACCCTTAGAATTAAAAGATGACCATTTAAACTCTTCTTCAGTCCATGTAGTGACAGGTTTTAAATTGGTCATATTTTCAAGAGTGATGAAGTGAGGTGTCCATCATCTTTCAACTAAAATCCAGACACGTTCATCAATGGCTTTTAATGAAAATCTCATGCGGGCTTTCCAGTATGCATAGTTTGTCCCGTAAAAAATTGGCATTTTATTATATAACTTCTCCATTATGAACACACTCGTTTTCAAAAAAATATTTTTTCATAAAATTGATATCTTAGAAAAATTGTGCGGGAAATTACACGGTAAAGTTGTGTAATTCGCTCTGATACCAATTTGAAAGAGTGCGCTTGCGTTCAAATAAAGAAATTATTTAATTAAACTCATTTTTTATCAATTAAGTCCTAAACATGCATCTAGGTGTGATTGATGATGATCAAATCAAGCAAGAACATTCAAACACACACAAATGAGGAAAAATCCCCCAAAGGGGAAAAACCTTTATTTTCACTGTAATTTTGTAAAAACGGTTACACAGATTACAATGAAAATAAGTAACACAGAAATACCCTCGGGTGTCGGTTCTGATGTCATCGGCTAGAACTTTCCCTTTCCAGGAGGGCTGCAATGAAGAAGAGAGACGGCTTCTCCCCAAGATACTCCAAACGATTAAATGATCCTCTTGAAGGTTTAAAGATTCACACACATATATGGGAATGGTTTTGTGAATAAAAAAAGGCTTAGAAAACCTTAAAAAGATGAAGTCTTATTCTGGGTTGTTTTCACAGAATTTTGAGATTGCAGAAAGAGCTGAAAATCGTGTAGAAGGTATACAGGTATTTATTCGAAAATTGAGGCGGTGGCTCGTTCGAACGAGATAGCCATGTCGCTCGAACAAAGGGCAGATGTCGTTCGAACGAGATCGCTCGACATGCATATCTCGCACGAAAGACTGTCTAGCGAGCTCGTCGTTCAAGGCACTTCGCTTCTACACTTAGAAAAATTCTGCTTTTGATAAAAATTAATCCAGACTTCAAAAATAATTTTCTAAAAAAAAATTCCCAAATATTTATGCAAATATTAAAGCTCCAATAAACCATTTTACCGATAATGCGTAGTGGAGTAGTAGAAATGAGCTGAGGAGCGCGTCGCATATAGCATGATGCACGTGAAGATAATGGATGCATTGAATTTGGATAAAGGCCATCGAGGATGATTGTGTTGATGTGACGAATGTAGCGGTATCAGATATACAAACTGTGATCTAGGGAAAAACTAAAAATTCCAAGATTCAACCCCGGATATTTATAAAATTATGTCCTTACAAGACAACATTTAATATTCCCAAATATGTGCATATTATATTTATAAAGTTTTAAATTCAACAACTATTTCTTCCAAAGTTGTAATTGGGATCAAACCAACAAAGAAAGAACATCATTATTTGTATTTATTTATTGTAACACTCTGCTTAATTAAATACCGGGTGATCAGTCCTATACCCAATTAAAATAAAATTTACAGTTGGTTCATTCTTAGTATCAATGTCAAAAACCATTTTTTTTATTAATCAACTAATATCCAATTAAGTAGATGTTAAACTTTTCAAGTTTTAGTATAATTAAAAATTCCATTTTAAAACATAAACCATTTAACACAATCCATTCACACAATGAATAACAACTAAGTAATATCAAAACTAAATTAAATGAAATTGGAATAAAACTCTCGAGTTTAAATATCTCAATACAATAATCCCATCAAAAATTAAATGTAACAAAATCGACATAAGAACTTAATCAGTCTAAGATAGACAAGAAATAACTAAAATCCTCTTGGACGATATGGCCTAAATGAAAGATCAACTACAAAGTATGAATCAATGAATATGAAATATTCTAAACAATGTCCAAAACTCTACAGCATCCATAGCTCGTCAAAAATCTTAATCCTCTATGGTTGGTGTCCCTGTGTCTGGACACCTGATATCGGAAAAAAAAGAGAGAAGAGAATATGTAAGAAAACGGGTCAGAGCCGGATGTAAAAATATTTTAGAAAACAACAAGTGATTAAATGTTATATTCAACAATTATTACATACATGTTAGATTATCGAACTCTCTCTTGAGATCCCCACCTCTCATTTAGATTGCACACCTAACGTAACTTAAAACATTACTAGTTACTATTCCCATGCTAACTAGTTCATATCAGTGCTAACTAACCATAGCCCATATCTTTCCCACGTATTTCTTTCGTAATATAAGCAATACATATATATCTAATTTCTCTTTAACATGGATAAGTTCTTTTTCAATTCAATATAATTAATTATTTACATACTTCATTTGAAATTTCATTATCTTTCATGTCTACTTAATTCACCCAATAAAGACTATCACAAGTATATATACACATTAACTCTATTATATATATACTAAACTGCACCCCGAGGCTCAGCTGCGGTGCATGCGTACTCTGCTATCATGTCCGAGTGCATCTCATCAAGTATAAAGGACCATAGGTTCGGTATGTCCTACGAACCATAATAAACAAATCACAAATAGTGGAGGTGAACATATTCCTAAGCCTTTGGGCTACGCATATACCTACACACCCAAAAGACCATTCAATACCATTGTTCTCACTAATCGTAATCCAACCTAAGTTCTATGTTCTGAGGCAACAAGTCAAAGATCCCCATTAAGGCTCATCAAGATATGACTTCCCTTTACGCGTAAACCTCCCGTCGATAGCAAGTAGGCTAGGCATGTCATACACATAAATTAAACAAAAATAGGTATATACTCAACCTACTTAGGAATAGGTACACACTCGACCTTTATCTCAAATAAGCAATTCATCCTATCCCAAGTACCCGTTGTATTACTTAAATACCACCCGTAATTGTTTATCACGATTATCATCATATATTTATTATGTTGTTATCACTCACATAATCCTAAGTACCCGCATATATATATATATATATATATATATATATATATATATATATATATATATCACCAATATTGACCTGTACTTGACCATGACCATGACGATTATTCATCTCTTAATCGTATAATTATTATGTAGATATCTCTCACATAATTTTATTCCTCAATTTCATAAAATTTTCCAACATTAACCCAAGTCCCTCACTCCTTGTTGATGTACAAAATTTATTCATAACTTATTGTGGGCTAAAATACAATTCTTCAAATTGTTCTAGGCTAAAACACAATTTTTGGAATCTCGTCAGAAACCCAAATTCTCGTTCGAACGACAGCATGTCTCGTTCGAACGAGATCAACATCATTCCATTTCATCTTCAATCTTAGTTTTCTTCATTTTTCTTCATGTTCTTACACCCAAACCCTCCTGGATTATATTCTACCCAAAACCCATATATTCTAACATTGTTCTAACATGTTCAATGGTGATTTTCACATAAGAGCAACATCAAATTCATATGTTCATAAGGGTATTATCATCAAATCCATTAAATCCTTAAAATTTCAATTCATCTAAATTCTCCATTTTTATACCTCTTAAAAACCCAGAATTTAGGATTTATCATTTCACATCTAAATCATCAAATTTCCATATTCAACCTGAGTAGGGTTAATCAACATGCAATACCTATCATCATTTTCATATCTTTAATATATATATATATATATATATATATATCCATTTTCATGTTCATAGTATCTACATGTATAAATCTCCAACTACATGAATTTGCCTATCCACAAAACTTGATTTATCAATCATTTTAATACCAAATTCATAAGTTCATCAATCCAAAAGAAAATCCTATTCTAACATTCATAATATAAGCACGAAAACAGAGCAAGAATTACACTTGCCATATGTGTAGGTATGAACCTTTGGTGATGATAAGTGTTTAGTACCTCCTCTTACTTTTTACGTCGGAAATTTGGTGGTGGTGCAAGGTGTAGAGATCGTGGTTGTCCCCTTAGTTTTCCCTAGGTGAGTTTTCCTTTCCAAGCAACTCTTCCCATCCTCTAGATAACCTTTCTCTTTCTCTCTAAGTCTTTTCACTATCTCTCAAAAGACCACAGTTTGTTTTGATGAAATGAACCTTATGTACAATCTAAACTCACATATATAATAAGTCACTAAGGTTAGCTAAAAGACAAAAAACGTAGGTACTATTCATCTCCCATGTAAAATGACTAAAATTCCCTTTAGGGATGTCCCTTCATCTTCCAATTGACCCAAGACCCAAATCAAACACTGGGTAGTCTTTTCTGCCAATTTCGACACGGCGCACTCAAAGTGATCATCTGAATGTCTTAAAATTAAATCTCATTTTATTTCTCGACACGACTCATAAGCGCGTCCCGACTTAATTTCTATTATTGTCGTATTTGTAATAATTATTATATTCACATATTACTTTTATATCACTATGTAATATTTAAAATAATATATTACTTTAATGTCTAGTAATATTCTATCCAGATTAATCCCAATTAATTTTTCATAATTAATTCCAATTAATCCCCATTGATTTAGCCCGTTAACTTTTAATTTATCTCATATTAAAAGTCATTAAAATTACGGAGTATTACATTTATGTGTAACAATTAATAAATAAATTAAAGGAAAATAGGGAAACAAAACAAAATAAGGAGAGAGCGCTCACAAAGTGGATTTGGAAGCCTCTGTATTTTGGGTCCATAGGACTCTTGAGAACGACTAAAGTTCATGATGAATTTTCCCCTACTCAAATCAATCGGTCTTCATAGTACATGTGTAAAGGTCGTGGGAGGTACATTTCTTTAACACCTCGCGAATCTCCCACGAGCAAGTTCATTCATTGTTTGACTATTTGCTCATGTTGGAATTTATTTTACATATAGTCTTTATGTTGAATGATTTTATGAATTAATGTACATAAGACCTTGACGCGATTATAAAAATGAGTTGGTATTTTACCACCCACTCACTCGTTTAATCCATGTTTCTTGTTAACCCTTCACTATGCCATATATCGAGAATTGCTACGAGCAGTTGGTTACTGTTTAGAGCCAAGACCAGGTGGCACCTTCCAAAGTACCATGACTAATAACGTGAACAAGTTAAAGTGTGACACCAATAAGGAAATTGTCATATCTTAGAACTATGACTAGAGGGGTCACGGTCCAGAACTATGAGCCAACCGTAACCCTTTAAGGGGAAAAAGTTCCTGCTAAAATTTTCACCATGATTATCACGGTCTGTAACCATGACCAATACCAGTGAATTATGGTCATGATCTGAATCGTTCCTTAAACTCTAGTTCAAAATGGCCACGTTAGGTTGGCCACGATCCACAACTATGATCATTTCTCAAGCTTTAATTGGTCACAGTATAGATCACGATCTAGAACCGTGACTATGTTTAAGTGATTCATTAGTCATAATATGGGTCACGGTTCATAATCGAGATCAAGTTTTGGGTATAAATTTAAGATTTTAGGGCTTTATTCATTTCACCAGCACACATAACAGTCTATTTATCTCTTTCTCTAACTGATTTTTGATGAACCTCTTTATCTCTCTTACAAGCTCGAGCTGCTCTCTCCCCCCATCGGTAGACACCTCTCTCTATGTATGTGCGTATAAACATTTCATTATATGTATATGTTTAGTGTGTGTGTGTGTGTGTGTGTGTGTGTGTGTATGTATGTTCCAGAGTGTGTTTGTGTATCTGCGTGTGTGTGTGTGTGTGTGTGTGTGTGTGTGTGTGTGTGTGTGTGTGTGTGTGTGTGCAGAATTGATTGACATTGGCATTTGGGTAGATCTGATAATTGAAGAAATGCAACAAGAATTCTTACAAATTTATTGATTTTTTGGTATAACTCCTAGGGCCCGTTTGGTTGATCCTAAAATTGTAAATCAGTCCATTTAAAATGGGTTCATTATCGAGTTGACTTATTACTGTTGTTTGGTTGTAAGAATTAACAAATTCACAGATTGGCCAATTCTTGTTGATTCATAAAAACATAAATTCGCCCATTTCACCAAAAACATAAATTACACAATTTATAATGTAAATTTGTTTCTAAAGTATAGATGTGTGATTAGAATACAATTTATACCCATTTGGACTTCACTTGATTTACTAGTATTAATGTGTGCAATATTTGTTAGTTTTATATAAATGATATACTTCACATATGCCACAATGCAACAATTGTCCAACATTCTTTTACTTATCACATGGGTATAAGAATGTCAATATATATACATGCGTACGAACATATATATATATATATACGACTTACGCGCACATATGAAATTGGGTATACGCTCACATATAAATTTTATACACACATACTCACACGCGCACATATTCTCACACGTGCACACATACTCAGATGTGCACACATACTCATATGTGCACATATATACACATAAGCGCACACGTATAACACATGATTTCATATATATACACTAAGCCTCTTATATACTCACACGGTCACATATACACACGCCTACACATATACATACTTTTACAAAATCACAGTACATTTTTAGATTAGACTCATTTGGTAACATTTTAGAATGGAATAATATGTTAACATATTATCTTCTC
The DNA here is from genome assembly GCA_949130495.1 of Sambucus nigra. NCBI lineage: Eukaryota > Viridiplantae > Streptophyta > Magnoliopsida > Dipsacales > Adoxaceae > Sambucus > Sambucus nigra. Next base: position 253,688,645 of record OX422215.1, read on the forward strand.
ATTCCATGTGCCCATGCAATTAGAGAACAATTATTGAAGATCAACTGATTCAAGGTGCTTTCCTTTCACGTAATTTAACTTATATTTTCTTTTTGTGTTATAGTCTTATATATAGTTATAACTTCTTGGCTAACATGTTATGGTCGTATTCATACATTTCTTAAGTTGTTCTTTAGGTGAACACAAATTGGTGGAAGGCTTGCACATTTGGTGGACAGTTTGTAATTTTAGGTTAAATTTAATTAAAATACACTTAAATTGGACTTCTTAATTGTTTGTGTGTGAATATTAATGCATATAACTTCATGGCTAACATGTTGTGGTTGTGTTGAAACCTTCCTTATGTTTTTTGTTAGGATGAACACAAATTTCTAGAAGGTCTTGTACAATTGGTTGACTAATGGTAATTTGAGGTTTAATTTAACTAAAATCAACTTAAATCAAACTTGATGTGTATGATTGATCCGATGGAAAATATTAATTAGTTTAGGACTAATTAGAGTCATTACCTCCATGACTCATATTAACACCCTTCTTCTATATATTGTTTCAGGAAAAATTAGTCATCGTAGTAATTACTTTCAATAAGAGTACGAGAGGGTAGAATTTGACCACACTAAAACCTATTTCATTTGTGCATACCATATAGAGGGAACTCCAATTAAAAAGTATGGGAATAGAAAAATTGAACAATTTAATTACATTATAAATCGTGAAATTGATCACTCACACGAGTATATAATAATTCAAATTTTTTTTTAATTTAAATTGGATTCTTTATGTGTCCAAAATGACATTTTTCATTTTATAGATAGATAAAATAATAATATTAATTACCAAGTAGATATTTTTCTACACCTATCAAATATGACATTTAAAGTAAATTGTGTCAAATTTACATTAAATATTCCAAGATCCAAATTTTGTTTTGTTGTTTAAATTAAAAATACAAAATTATAGGGTATAAACTATAAATTCCTAGAATTAAGTTTTAGGGACCAAAGTTGAAAAAAATAAAATATTCAAAATATCTTAAATCATTTTTGTCATAGATGGATTTAAAGAAAAAATATATATATCTAAAATGTATAACATATGTCTTAATCGGTTTATTGTTTAAAAAAACAAAAAGGAATTAGCCGCCCCTGCCAAAGGGGGAAACAAACAAATAAATAAATAAAAAGAAGCCCCTGCCGACCTCAAGTCTCCCCAACCTCTTTTTATTCAAATCAATACCCAAACCAACACAAGTTGGCTAAAAAGGAAACAAACAAAGACCATTTTCTTCTTCTTTTTTCCTTTGTAGGTATGTCCTCCTTTTCTTTTCTTTTTTACTTCTTCTTATTTCAACTACAAAATTACACACACACACACACACATATATATATATATATATATATATATATATATATATATATATATATATATATATATATATATATAGAGAGAGAGAGAGAGAGAGAGAGAGAGAGAGAGATGTGTGTGTTTTGATTTTAACAAAAATAGGTCCATGGCATAAATTGCAAGCAGTGTGTGTAGTGTGTAGTGTGTGTGTGTGTGTGTGTGTGTGTGTGTGTTTACGGGTAAGTGGATAGATAAAAAAACAAGTATATTTTATGGTTGTGTTGTGATTTTTAAATAAGGATGTAGATACACACACATATAAAATATATATGTTTGTTGGTATACACGAGTATGTCATGTCGAAACAAATAACCGACACCAAAATAACGTATTGTTTATCGAAAAAATACTAGTTATATGTATATGTTGTCGAAAAATTCGAACTAATATTTGTTTAAAAGCTACGGTGACTATATCTTGACACATTAAAATGCCACCTTTTTAAAATTCGAAAAGTAATATCTTCTAAATCGTTGACAATAAAGATACACAGAATGTACCATTGGAATTATGTTGTCGAGTAGAATTTTTGGATGGTAAAATATTTTTATTTCGACTCTATTTTCTATAGTGTCGTATTTGGACCATTATGCAATTAAAAATTCCGAATAACCGTTAAACTATTATTTTTTGACTTTTTCCATGAGAAAATTATCCTAGCAGGTTAAAAAAATTAGACATAGATTTTTATTCTAATCGTATACAATTTTAATATACATACGAGTTGGTTACTCGAATATCGACGATAGTGTAATTACAAAAAGCTACGTGTAGAGTGAAATACTTATTTTTAGATTATTCGTAGTAACGTTTGCATTAAAAATTACAGTTAAATATAACAAAGCACAAAGAATCATTCAAGCTCGCTCTACTAAATACATGAGTACGTTTTCTACCTTTTCAATAGTAAACTTTAGCATTTGATACTTGCTATTGATATCAGTTTTTGATTGCAAATGAATTCCAAGCATGTATAGAAATTACCATACCTGTATTTATTATATTCTCAAACCGATTTAAACCTTTTTCATCTAATAATTGATATCATGAACAATCTATTTTTATGATTAATTCAGTTCATCATTACACTTTTGTGTAAATATTTATATTATGAGCAACAGTATTAACTAGGGAGTAGACTACCGTGTTGTCCCACATAACTTTTCTGCTTGGCCTATTGGTCTCAGATGTTTGAGAGTCTATATTATTGATACATACGTATGAAAGCCACTTGGATAGTGTGCCCAGTCTGTTAATTTTTTCCAAAGGTTTTGGGTTGATTTTTATTTGGTTATACTGATGGCTTATTTATTTTTATACCCCATTAGTGAGCTGATAAGTATGGGATTATCAATTCAAAGACCCATGAATTTCTTAGTATGACCCTTAATGAGCTGGTAAGTATGGGATTATCATTTTAACTCTTTGACTTAATGTTATTATGAAAAGCATTTGCTTTTGCTTCATTTGATAAACACTGAATTCCAAACACATTTGAAACTCTCCTTATATTTATACTTGTTATATAATTGGTAGAACCTATTAAGCAATTTTGTTGATTCATTTGCTTCCAATTATTTTGCAAAGGTACCAATAGGTAATGACAAATACTCTAGGAATTATAGTTCTACAGTTTGAGATACGGAGAGAAATAAGAGAAGAATAAGACTTTGAATTATAGTGTAAGACAATTTAGCTTTTATAAATTCTTAGTTATCCTTAGTCTGCATGGCTCAATTATGATTTAGCATTATTTTAAAATAACATTTGCCCTCGAGAAATGAGGGTGTGACAGAGCACTTGTTCGATCATATTTCGCTTTCTTTGCCATAATGTTGGGAAGAGGCAGTAGAGAATATATTTCTCCTTCATAATCCCGATAGGGAACTGCCATTGGTAACACTAAAAATATTCATCCATTATGTAAACAACGCCATAAATAGATCATTCACCCAGATTGTGACACCTCACGACATATGTATATTAAAAATGAGGTTGAAAATAAGTTGAAGAAGAAAGTCGTTTGAGTTCATGTCATGTAACTTTATGCGTAAATCATAGATATGTTTTTGCCCATTTGGTCGCATGTAAAATTTTATAGAATTCTAAAAGTAATACTTATTGGATGGAAATCAAACACATTGAGCATGTTTTAAAATACATTGAAAATATGTATATATATATATATGTGTGTGTGTGTGTGTGTGTGTGTGTATAATCATAAAAATGAGTTTCATACATACATCGCGATTTATTTTAAATGTAGGAAATATCGAACATGAATGAAAATAATCAACCTAAAAGGGTAACACCGCCAATTGGGCACTCTCCTACACCCCAACCTAAATTGTCATCTCCTTCGGGTTATTAATACTCTACACCACCAGAGATTGATTATACAACTCTATATCCGAGTCATCAAACTCAAGAACCTATATTAATATAACACCACCACCTCTTGCTATCGAGGAATCTCAAACAAACCCTAAGAAGCCCATTGGGTTCTCCGTAGTTGGGATTCATCATACCGATAATAAACTTAACGTTCAGGTTTTTAAAAAATGTTGCTTGTCTCAAGAAAAGAGGATTGTGTGCGTCAGGGGAGGAAACAACTAGAATAAGGTTAATACTATAACAAAGGGTGATGTGGGGGAACAAATTGATGAGACTTTTTCATTCCCAATCAGTATGAAGGCAAAGGTTCTATCACGAGTTGCCGATCAATTCAAAACACATTGGAAGAACCTTTAGAATATTTTTTCTTGAACGGGGAAATGAGTACTGATATTTTGGTGCTGAAAGGAGGTCCCTATAATGTTCAAATGCCCACTGACCAATGGAATAACTTCTTAGAGAATGAGGTCGGGGAGGGAAAACTGACTAAGAAGGAGAAAAATAAACCAAACAGTGCAAAGAATGTTGATCTCCATAAACTTGGGGTAAAATATTATGATGATTGTGACACCCTGCCTAATAAAATACCGGGTGATCAATCCTATACCAAATTAAAACTGGAGTCTCATATGGTTCATTCTCAGCATCACTGTCGAAAACAAATTTAATTACTAATAACCTATTAGGCTGCCATCAAAATTTTATTTAACTAATCTTTTTAATCAAACCAACAAAGTAAAACCATCACACAGTTTATATATACAAACCTGAAATGAAATAAAATAACCGAATACTCGGTTTAACATAATACAACCAAATTGAATGCCGCACTAAAAGGCGATAAAAGAATAAATAAATACATTTGGGCTATCGGCTCGGATGTTTATACAATACCCCCTATCTAGATTTTAAGGATAAAATCGTTTATAAAAAACCTGCATGCATCCACAGCTGCTGCAGCAAATGTCTGACTCGAAGGAATTATCATCTAGACGTCCCTGTGTCTGGACACCTATATATATATATATATATATATATATATATATATATATATATAAATATATATAGCAAAAGAGGAGAAAATAGATTAACGGGTTATGAAAATATTTTTGCAAGTTCATAAATGCTATATTTTTAAAATATGATTTATCCAATTGGTATCTCAGTCCCATGAGATACCCCTCACCCCTCTTCTAATAGTGTACACCTATCGCATGCCTAATAAACAACCTAGTTAAGCTACCCTGCCTAAGTAATCCGTTCACCTAATCTCTGAAAATCCCTATAAACCCGAGTACTAAGGGATAAACTTCTCCCCACTCTTAACACTATGCTACGTTCGTGCGTAGGGTGTCTCGTGAAGAGAAATCCAAACAAGGAACCTCCCGAAACACTACTACTTGGAAATGTTGATCGTCGAGATCCATTAAGCCCTCAACACTTAACGTATATATATATATGATTCTTACTTTACTATACAAATAAAAATTTAAGTCCGGATAAAATCTCCTAGAATGAGAATCGATCCTTATTCATTTTACTTTTCACACTAGTTAAAGATATATGATATCTTGTCCTCATATAGAAACAATAAACTATAGACAAAAAGTATAATAACCATCTCACCGAGCTATAACTTGAGGATGCAGTCTCATAGTGCCTATCCGAATCCGGGTTTACTCACTCAACTACGGTACCAAGCCAGACTCACTCATGGTCATGGTAAAAACACATAACGGTAGAGGCGATCATATTCCCTCTGCAAGTGGAGTACACACATCGTACTTGTATGCGGGATGATATGACCTGAGGATATACTCTCCCTGCTCCTTAAGCCAGGGGATTCACCCACATCACGTAACCTCCTCGGATCGCACTAGAGAAAATAAATAATCTAGCTGTTCCAACCCTACACCAAAGAAAAGCCCGTGGAACCAGCCTCTAATACACACACACACACATACACACACACACACACACACACACACATATATATATATATATATATATATATATATATATATATATATATATATATATATATATATATATATATATATACCAATCTCATATAGCGATAGCCAATAAGCCCGAATGTTCCCATTCGTAATAGTATACAAGTATTCGCGCACTTAAAACACTAAATCGATAAGTATTCTTTCACTTAAAATATGACTCGCACCTTAATCACGTTTAAGGATTTATATATACTTTCCAAATATATCAATTCATAATAATTAAATAAATTTACGCTCAACTTATTTGAGTCCCATAGGTATCGCATTTCCTAATAATATTCGTCAATAGACGTATCGGGTAACCGCTAAATCCTCTTTATCCTATATACCAAATTCCATCCTAGTCACCTCGTAGGATTTGCTCAAATATAGTTAGCGTATAATTACACTTTCCACGCGCATAATTATCTATATAAAATCACTGGCCGAAATACTCCCTCGAGTGTTACTTGTCCCGAACACCCCTAAATAAATAAGTTATGGATTCTATTTTCCATGAACCCGAGATTTACATTTCGCTCAAATAATAATTTTATAGGTCCCCACTCTATTTTTAGGAACCCCAATTGTCTGATTCCTCAATGAATTTATTTTCCTCAAAAACATACTTTTTTGTGCCACACCATTTTTGCACCCTCCTAATCCTAATAAACTCCCTTAAATGGATAGGTATGGACTTACCCTAAATGGATATTTACTTCCTCAAATAAATAATCTAGAAATAATTAAATTTGGAATTTATCCCATTTAAACAACACTAGCCGAAACTGTCAAAATTTCTGAAGGGTTGATCGATCGAACCTTGGCCGTCGATCGATCGATGGAACGGGACAACGTCTTATCCGAAGCCTCTGTTTCGCCCATTAACAAACTCCAAGATTTTTATCTTCTCTCCCAACCTCAAAGAACCATATATTCACACATAAAAGGGGTTTTAATCATCCTAGAACCCATAACCAACAACTAATTTTAATTAGTTCCTAAGTTTCTCAAATTGTATATTATCCGGGGTTTATCCGTTAAACTTTTGAAAAACCTGCTTTTGATTCACGAAAACCCATCCCAAAAATATTTATAGTCATCACTACCAATTATAATATGATATTTATGCTTAAAAAGAATAAAGCAAGTAAACACTTACCTCGTGGATAAAATCCGACGACCTCGAGTCGAATCCCGGGGAGTTTGGCCAGAATCTCCCTTTTTTGTTCTTTTTTGTCTTCTTCCTTTCTTTTCTTCTTCTTTTCTCTCTTTCTTTCCTTTCTCCCAGTTTCTCATGCCTTATATAGAGAGAAATAAGGGTTTACTCCTTATAAACCCAAAAATGACTTGTTTACTCAATTGCGAGTCCCCATTAGTCAAAAAATCCCCAGAACCTAAACGCTACTTCCGGATACTCTATTCTGACAATCCCATCCATTTCGAAATCAACCGCGCACTCGAAATATCCATTCGAGTCACTTAACTACAATTCACTAATTAAACCCAACACATATCAATATGGGTTATCCAATTAAAATATTATTCTTTATCGCTTTATCCAACTGCGACATGTAATTAAAATAGTCCAACTCATTTACTTAATCCCAAAGGTAAATGTAGCACACAACAGAAATCATCTAACCCTCGTAAAATCCAAACATTATTATTCAAAGAAATTCCTCAAATCTCCAAATTACACTTATTTATGTAATTTAATTATCCATAAAAGTGCGGGGTATTACATTCTCCCCCCCTTACAACGGAATTTCGTCCCCAAAATTTGGATACAACCGATACTACCATCCTAGAATCACTAATCTCACTACATCCTAGTGCATGAAAGTCAAATAGTACTAACCCAATGGCACTCAACCATGCACTCGTTCACGGTAACCACCTATCTCAAAGGTTATCCTAACGCACTAGCTTAATTAAATCTATATATGCTAACACACTACCTCATTCGTAAGGTCAACTCTAACAACAGCACATCGTGCCTAGTGTTTCTACGACCGAATATAAAGAACGATCCGATTATCACAACTTAACCGTCCCGATCCCATCTAAAAAACCACTACTCTAAGGGTCCATTCATCTTCCTCACGACGTCGAATTTCCCTCAAAAAGGAAATTACCCTTGCACTTGACTACTCCCGTCAGTACTCTTGCTTATCTTAGGTGTGCTAACTCTTATTGCACAATTATAACTAGATCATCGCGTACCTCCTACGACGTTCCATCCAACCCATTCAAAATCCATTTATAACTGCCTCGCAGCATATTCTTCATCTTTATATAATACGCCTCTGCTATTTAGTGGTATATAAAATCAACTTATCAAGGTGCCCATACACCTTATAGTCCGTGCTTATCTGCACCATTACTTCCAACGTCACAGACGTAACACTCTCTCTAAACAATGGGACTCATTTCCTCGGCTTGGTACTAACATATGGGGTTTCCTAACATGACAAAAAAATCAAAATTCAATTTTTTGAAATATACTTGGAAATCCAATCCTTCTCAAGGTTAACCCGCCAATCTTTTTGTGGTTAACTCACAACAATCTTCCTATATCGGCGCCACTAGCCCTTCTGTCCTTACTTTCCAATAATCCTATGATCGATGTGTTTCCTACACACGTAAAATGAGTACTATACTTACTATATCCCTAGTGCCCAAGACCTCTCTCAATTTTCAACATTTGCTAAGTTTCATGAGTGGGACGTCTCGTAAAATGAAATCCAGACAAGGAACCCTCCTGTTACACTACTTCCTCGCATCGTCGGTCATCGAGATATAACGGCCTAAGGCACACCAGTGGGACATTCTAAATCCTACCTCACTAGCTTACTAACGTACTTCTACCACTATGTCATTCCATCTTAGCGAAATGTAAATTCTAACTAATCGTAGCGCATATTCCCTACAAAGGTGTTACAAACATTCTACCCAAAATATAATTCCTCTGAATTAGCCTTTTCTTCAAGGACAGGTTATAAGCCTCAAATAAATTTCTCTAACTCCTTCCTCACCCATATACTTGCGGTGAGAAAACCATTTCAGTGCTTTTTCATAGCACTTCCATCTTCATAAGCATACAATCATCATACAGCTCTAAGTTTATAGTGTTTTCTCCACGCTAGGTAACTTATCATCAAAACCAACATCCATGCATCCTCTAACATCTCTCCACTTATGACGTCATTAAGGTTTATGCGTGGAGTGTCTCACAAGCGAAATCTAAACAAGGAACCCCTCTGATACACTAATACTTAACTTTTCCAGTCGTGGAGGTTCGTTAGCTTCAAATATGCAACTGGGATACTCCCATCCCCTCTACCAACAAGATTTGGTATGATCTCCTACTTCTTTTAAGGATCCATACCACAAGTACTAGTACTAACACTAAGTCCTTTGCGCAATCAACAACGAGCTTAAACTCATAGCTCAACAATCAATCTTGCATACCTTAAATCATATATAACGTCGCCACATACTCAAAGCATGATAATAAAACATCTACTCACCAAAGTTCCATCTAAACGTATGATAAAGGCGATCTCAACCTGTATCTAGGTGAGATATCGCCACAACAACCTGTTCCACCCTGGAAATGTGGATACGATAGTCTTGCAATCAATAGCCTACTATCGCTCCGATAATATAATAACATTACTCATATAATAGTATCATCCTCATCTAACACATACAAAATGAGTAGTACTAACCAGATACAAATCCAAAATATCAACACCCATTTCCATAACGAATGAAGAAAATAGAACCCCGCAACTGCGGAAAAACATATAGACATACACTATATAATGTTATTGGTACTACCAGTAAACTCGAATCACACACATGAAATACTGTAACTCAATCTTGACACACAAAGTATTCCTCCTCCAACCGAGGTGAAACTCATAACAATATTCTTGTCAATTACCCTGGCTACTCCAAATGGTTCTCGGACATGGTACAATTTCCCTAACTGAACCAAAAATTACTTTAATCCATGCACTATCTAGGCATCCTACTCTTGTTATTTAATTCCTTCTGGGCAAGGACTACTCGTGTGGTTCTACACCCCACATTACAACATCCCCCATCTCTGGTCACCCTTACCATTTTAAGGTTATCAGTATCTTAGACTCTATTGCCTCGATCCTAACAATAGAGTCCTTTTACAAAAAGGACTCAACTTCCCTCAGCTCCTTATACAAAAAGGAAACACACTACCGGCCTCAACTGCCCTATTTCAATGAACTCCCCGGGTGGATGTTCACTACTGGGGTTCCACAAACACACATTTCCAGTCTTTACCTTTGGACTTAATTCTTTAACTCCTCCCGCCCCACTCTCATGGAAGAAATTAACATTCCCTATATAAGAGGTACGAAATTGCCCTCACATATATAAGAAGTTTGGGTAAAATCTCTCTAAAGATTAGCAACACTTACGAGTGAGCCTATCATTCCTCTGAAGGACTCTCTCTTAATTGTACGTACCTTAATTCGGTACAAATTTTACTTATCCATACAACTCTTTATTCACTGCCGACCTCTAACCGATCCTTACGTGAATAATTCAAGAACTGCATTGTCTTCATTTCTGATAAATCAAAGGAACTCACGAATAAATCCATCCATAAGATTCCTTGTTGAGCAAACCATTCTGCTCCCCGAATATGGTGGCCATCGTTCCCACCATTTTAATATTTCTCCTATAAGTGAAAAAAAATTCCCTCAAATTTTCACATATGGGTATTCCTATTCCCCACTCTAAGCCAAAGCTTCTGAGCCTTATACTTTCGCTGAATCATGTTACACTAACTCGGTATAACTTAACTTCAACGTATGGTCCTTATAGGAGACCTTTCGAACATTTTCCCCAATTTAGCTTCACTGGGTAATTCTACTTTAGTACCACTCTCTACTACAGTGGTGCGTGGATAATTATAACCACTACACTTTAGTGGTCGCTGCAGCAATCCTTGAAAATTCCACAAAGGGGAGTGACCTATACTACGATCCTCATTCCCAACTTCAGATTATCGTTCCAACTAAGCCACACTTCCTGCTGCCCTCGTCATGGTCTTCCTTGGTCGCCCTTCCTTGATCAACACACGAATCTCGAACGAGTGCGCAAAAGATTTACTATAATATTATATAATGGCAGGAAAACTAAATCTCACAAGAGGAATTAACAATTCTAATCATAAGACTCTATATCAAATCGAGAGGAACGCTGAAAGCGTAATACGTCCACACAAATTCCTAAGGACACTAGAACCTGATGCTCTGATACCAACTGTGACACCCCTCCTAATAAAATACTGGGTGATCAATCCTATACCAAATTAAAACAGGAGTCTTATATGGTTTATTCTCAACATCACCGTCGAAAACAAATTTAATTACTAATAACCTATTAGGCTGGCGTCAAAATTTTATTCAACTAATCTTTTTAATCAAACAAATAAAGTAAAACCATCACACAATTTATATATACAAAGCTGAAATTAAATAAAATAACCGAACATTCGGTTTAACAGAATACAACCAAATTGAATGCCGCACTAAAAGGCGGTAAAATAATAAATAAATACATTTGGGCTATCGGCCTGGATGTTTCTACAATACCTCCTCTCTAGATCTCAAGGATAAAAGCGTCTACAAGAAATCTTCATGTATCCACAGCTGCTGTAGCAAATGTCTGACTCGAAGGAATCATCATCCAGGTGTCCCGGTGTCTGGACACCTATATATATATATATATATATATATATATATATGGGCGTCCCGGTGTCTGGACACCTATATATATATATACACTAACGTGTGCCCGTGCCTGAAGGCATGACGCAAATTTTCCAAAGTACGTAATCGCGAAGCAGCGACAATTTTTCAAAGTATGTAATAGCGAAACGCAAATAATTTTGAATTGCGTAATTAAAAAACAACAAAACTTTCATTCCTCGACAAAACAAAGTGTAATTTTAAAAAATTTTACCATAATATCCTTTATTTATAGGACTATCTTGCCAAACGTTAGTGTTCTCAATTGGTAATAAAATCTCATGTCGTGTTTATTTTGGTAAAGTTCGTTTTTGGTTAAAAAAAACATTGGGTCGTGTTTGAGATAGGTAACCAATACTAATTAATGTCGTGTTGTGTTTAGTTGCAAAACAAAAAGTACGTAATGGAAAAAAAATCGTTACCCGACAACAAAATGAAATAAAAAAAACCCATACTCGGTTGACTCACAGTACATATTACTATATTCATACTCAGTTGGCACTATAATCAATAAACAACCCAAATCCATGGCAACAATATTCGTTTACATTAAAATTACAAAAAAGGTACATCTACATAAATGTACAATATTTCTGTTCTAATTTTAAAAAATTTGGGCAGAGTTTCCTCTATTTATAGGACTATCCACCCTGTTTAAAAAAAATAAAAATACTCAACAGCAGCAATAATACAATACTTGAGGTCCATATTGGACCTCATTTCAACCACTTCATCAATTTAACAATAATATTGACAACTATTGAATAGGATGTTGAGTCAAGAACCGCACGCATCACCGTCAAGAACCGTACGCATCACCATCAAATGCACAGATCTTTGCACGCACCCACACCCTAAAACATGCAACATCAACATAATATGTATGCACCACTATTGGTACGCTTCATATAAAAAACATATGCATAACTGGAAAAAATTCAAGAGACTACCTAAAAAGTAGGAGAACTTACCGATATGAACTTCAACATAAACTTCTCCAATATAAATTTGTTGGTTACCGGAATCTGTAAGAAAAATGATATTATGACTCAATTTATATCAAATGCAATATTATTTGTATAATGTATGTATTAATGCATGTATCAGCTAAGACTATTGACAACTATTGAGTAGGATGAAGAGAAGAGATGGCTAGTAGTAGGGGATGCCGGTGAAGAGAAGAAAGGCAGGGCAGTGGTGGGGGAAGTGAAAGGAGAACAGGTGGGGGGTGGGGTGGGGTGGGGGGATTTTGCACATACGCATATGCATATATATGAAGAATATTCATATATATGCAATCTGCATATATATGCATATGCATATATATGCATTGCATGTATATATGCAATATGCCTATGCATATATATGCAATTTGAATATATATGCACCTGCATATATATGTAGTTGTCCTAATCTATATGCATATGCATATATATGCACTACATATATATGCAGCTGTCCTAATCTACGGCTTCAACACAAAAAGAAAAAATGTCCTAATCTTGGAGCTACAAATCATGAGGATGGAAAATTTGGAAGAAAGGAGATACAAAAATTTGGTTGTTCCTAAAATGGGAGTTACTGTCTGAAAACAACACTTGAAATTGTTTGTTCTATGTTCTCTATTAGAACATAAGTCAATTTGTTACTGTAATGAGGTTGTATACATTTACTCAAGTAAGAACATTTTATATACACCTACTCAATTTTATACAACAACAGAGAAAATATGATTGATGTATAATATTGGAACCTTTGGAACCTCAATCTTCAATTGATGACAAATATAAACAAATAGATGAAACTTACCCTCAGTATTAAAAATGATGAATCCTCCCATATGGCTTGTACATAGAAAACAATGAATGAGAAAATAACCAAACTCTAAAAAGTTACCTAATATTCTGAATAGAAAAGGGGATAATTCTAAAAAAACTTACTGAAGAAGGTAATCCATAGTAAATGAATAGACTAAGAAAAATGTTTTCCTCAAACAAATACCTACTGCTGCAACACATACATTTCCACTGCCACATACACATAGAGAATTAGTAGACATGTTAGCAACCAAAATATTTAACAAAAGTTAGAAAATGCAACATAAAAATAACCTGCTATAACAAAACTTCTGGATACACAATATTTGTCGTTGAGTTTATACCATCTCGAGGTAGAAGGATACTTAAACAATTTGCACTTGTACATCTTGAAAATAACACATATAGTTGACCGTGACTAAAAAACGGTGTTCGCAAGTCAATTCCAACAAATTTAATAGACTATCCTTGGGATTTATTCATCGTCATTGCATATGCTAATCTAATCGGGAATTGGCATCTTGTCATCTGAATTTGCACTTCTGCTGAAGAGGGTGTTAAAGATATTCTTGGAGTGAAAGCAAAATTACCGCTATGATCTCCCGTTAAAATATGAACTTCAATTACATGTTCAGCACAATTAACAACGATCAACCTAGTGCCATTACAAAGACCATCCCTATGCGAAATATTTCTTAGCAACATAATAGGACAACCAATTTTAAGTTATAACTTGAACAAAGGAAACCTCTAGGGACTTAGAGAGTTCAAATATTCATTTGGATATAGATTAACTACGTCACTGCTTGTTTCGTCCAGGCACAAATTATCTGCAGCCAAGTATGTTATCGTTTCACCGGGATGAATATTTAATGCAGAACTATTTATAATATTGACATCGTCATTTCTCGCAGAAAGAATTGTTCGTTCTCTAAAGTAGTTGGGAGTTGCAGTGTCGATCACATTTAGCGATGGATAAATCTCCGTCAATAACTCATTAAGACCACTGCACTTGCGTATTGTTGAAGGTAGTTCTACATCTTCTTGCGGGTTGGACCCAATCTATAAATATGTAAATTAAAATTAGTAACATTATTAATGGTATAGGAATATGTGAAAATAAAAATGGACTACAAAATTCAAATTATACCTCATATAGGAAGCTTGAAAATGGAACACTTTCAGTTTCTGCGTTATTCAGACGCATATTGGAAACCAAGGTCAAAACGTGAATATCTTTCCATAACAATGAACGCCTCAATGACGCGACAACAATTTGCTCACGAAGGCCCCTTGGTATCATGGGTAGAATTTGACGAAATTCACCACCCAAGACAATAATGATACCCCCAAAAGGCTTATTACAATTACGAATATATTTCAAAGTCCTATCTACGGTCTCCACACAAAACCGATGTTATATTGGAACTTCATCCCATATAATTAATTTTGCCGACTTAAACAACTCAGAATGAATCGACTTATTTGTAAACCCTCAAACTAAATTTTCAAGAAGGTCCGAAGGAATACAAAAGGTCAAATGTGCAGTTCGACCCCCCACCAACAACAATGACGCAATTCCAGAACAAGCAATAGTAATAACAATATGTCCGAGGCTGAGAAGTTTTGTTGCAATAGTATTGTACAAAAATATTTTTCCGGTGCCCGCACCCCATTAAAAAATAATGTAGTTCCCTGATTTTCTAGAACTGAAATGGTTATGGATTCATATGAATCCCGTTGTCCATTATTTAGACAATCAACATTAGTTTGAGGTTCCCCTTGTTCAGCTTCACTTTGAAATTGATGATGCTCACGTATAAGCCTATTACCTATAGTTGTACACCAATTACCAACTGAAAGAGGCATCAGAGGAAAATCGGATAAGCTTTTTCCTAAGTCTTGCAATAACTCATTTATTAGATACAAACCATAGTCTTCAATTTAAATCTCAGTAGGAGTCTGAATGCCGTACAAATTTCGTATCTTATGAGCGAAATCATCGCATATAGGCATCACAAATTGATTCCACGATATATTAGGATGTGGAGGTGCATATTGAGTAAGGATAACAACGAATAACCTTTTCAATTGATACCCGATTTTAAAGACCGCAGCCTCTTGCAAACATTGGAACCATTCACCGTCATCTTCTAAAAGACCCAAAGCAATACATGCTAACTTGAATGAATCGTAAGTTATATCATTGACAGTCTTAAGCTCTTCATACAATGGAGGTCCTTTTACCACTGTTAGAAGGAGTCGCAAATAAAAAAGATCACCTGTATTCGGGGCAGCAAATACATTCGACCAATTGCATAACCCTGCGATCTTGGAGATCTCACAATCCACGTCTTCGGTTCTTTATTCCAAACAAATTGTTGTGGAAACTCGAGATATGTGAAAGCGCGTGCAGATGAATTTGATGCACATGTGATAAAGAATTCAGTCAAAGCGGTCTTTTGATTATCACCTCTAGACATAATTGTCTCCACAGAATCATTAGGATTGAATGAAAACCGATGCATTCCCGGTAAATAAAGAGCTAACCGAACAACATTGGGAATTTCTTCATGCATTGGATAACCAAATAAGTGCCAAGCAGCTTCAGGCGGTCCAATGTTTCTCGCATCAAGGTATTGTTGGATCTCATCTAATCCTCCTAAAACCATTGTAGTCCTATCAAAACCCTTATATATGTACTTGTTAATATATTTAACACATCTCAACCCCGCACAAACTTCCACATTAATATGACCATCGAGCATTCTAGAAAGATATGGATTATAAGGCACAACATCTTTGTTACATACTACTTTCCCTCCAGTAAAAATGTACTTTCGAACATCATTGGGTCGACGATATATTGGATATCCATCTTGATCCATAGTCGTGTATTCTGCCCAAGCTCGAGGATATTTCCTTGTACATCTACCATTTTCCATGCACATGGCATTGGGGTTTTGGGGACCGCAAGGGCTATGTACCATACAACCCAAGATTGTCTCGAATAAAGTAGGATCTTCCTTCGGATCGGGCAATTCAGCACATATAATTCTATCCACCTGATCACATGTCTTAATTTTACTTCTTCTTTCTAAAAAAAAAAGAACATGAACATGTGGCAAACCCATCTTTTGAAATTCAGTAGTAAAAACGTGCGCGACTTTCCTACCAAAAACATTATTACCTCTCACCTCTTTCATTATCGATTTTCTTTTCATCTCAAACACGCGAGCTACGATGTCGGGACGATCTGAAGAATGTTGTTGTGCCAATAAAGCTCCAGGAATTTCAGGCCAACTGGGATGTGTCATCACAGTAAGGAATATATCTGGATGTTGATTATAACGTGTGATGGCCATTGAATCTTGAAAAATTTTAAACATATGCCTAGCACTACCAGCGAAGGAAGATGGTAAAATTCTACGTTTACCAATATCATTTGCATTAAACCCATCTACTATACCTTCAGTAAGTCCAGTATACAAATCAACACGCAAGTCGGCTTGATTAAGACGGAAGTAGGTCAAACGATTCTGCTGATTTGAAGGCCAAGCATCAACAATGAATTCTTGAAACAATTTCCCCGCTCTAAGAATTATGGAGTATTCATTTGCTCGTTCGAATATACGATAACCACAATATTTAAGTTGAGTCAACTGATTACGTAAATCAGGTTACCCATTGACTACATCCCAACGTGTCATATCAGGTTCCCATCCGAGCTCACCGAGAGGGAACAATAGCTCACAGTGCAACGATAAGTATGCTGGGTGACACTCACTAATTCGCATCAATTGATTATCTCCCTTTAAATGAAGAATGATATCTCTCATCGCACTCAATTGAGATTCAGGTAATACAACTGCAATCTCCTCACTTGATGGTAAATTATAGCGTCGTCTATCTGTTGACTTTCTATAATGCAAATAAGATGGTACATTCACATTTTTTGTATTTACCTACTTTAAAATAGCACATGCCTGCCAAAATTTTGATGAGAAGGTATTATTGGTCGACAAATAATTTTGGATAATTTCAAGAACATCCCTTCTTAGTTGTGGATTTCGGCGCTCGCGAATATCCAAAGCAGCATCAGGATCATAAATATAAAGCTGAGCATAACTTCCTTATTGTCCTTCTTCTGGTAATAAGGTTCCAGATCGATGACGCAATTCTCCATGAATGGTGAAAGATGTAGGACCCCGTCCAGTAAGTACTATATCATCCATCTGTACTCCAAGACTGATAAAGGCATTAGCAGCGTTATATTGTCTAGAAAATATCCAAAATGGCTTTGATCGTACATTGTTACCATCGTATACATATTTGATATCGGACGGAGGTTCATTCAAGGGTGGTAACCTTATTTTACCTTGCAAACAACATTTATCAAACAACGGGTGTGAAATTGAAGAATTTCTTAACTTTTCCCCTAGCCAATGTATGGCCGAACAATGAGGACACTCAACATTCATCATTCCAAGAAAATGTCTACCCAGGGCAATACCATGTACCCTATACAATAACAATATTTTTTTTTAAAACCTGAAATAAGGCGGTATTTGAAGCAAAAAAGATGAAACATGGAATATAATGTAGTATGCGATGTAATTTAATGACTATGTTATAATGATTATGTGAACATGAACGTAGTAATTGATCTGATGTAACTGATTATAACTGAAATGCATACTACAAAAATTACTTGCATAACTGATTAAAACATAAATTACCGATTAAAAATGAATATAAGTGAGATTATAACTTAAATTACTATGCTATAGCAATGTTAAAACTGAAATTACTTACATAACTGATTATAACTGAACTGCATACCGATGAAATTACTTACATAACTGATTAAAACAGAAATTATTGATTAAAAATTATTATAACTGAAATTTGTATGGTATAGTAATGTTAAAACTGAAATTACTTGCATAACTGATTATAACTGAATTGCATACCGCTGAAATTACTTCCATAAATGATTAAAACATAAATTACTGATTAAAAATGATTATAACTGAAATTATTACTAAAATTACTATGCTATAAAAATGATTACTTGCTTAAAAATGATTACTTGCATAAACGTGATTATAACAGATTCAAATGATGCAAACTAATTGAAGATATGGCTGATTTCAATTACTATGTGATATAATTTAATGATTATGTGAACGTGAATGTAGAAATTGATCTGATGAAAATGCATACTGCCGAAATTAGTTAAAACAACTATAACTTATTATAACTGAAATGCAGACTGGTGAATTACATATTGATGTAATCACAAAATGAATACTAATTAAAACAGTTAACTGATGTAAATGCATACTTGAAATGCATACTGAATGTAACAGTTATAAGTGATGTAAATGCAAACTTGAAATGCATAATGATGTAAATGAATACTTGAAATTAGTTAAAACAGTTATAACTGCATAAATGCATACTTTCATACTGATTAAAACTTATTATAACTGAAATTACTGATTATAACTGAAATTACTGATTATAACTGAAATTACTCTGCTATAGCAATGTGATTACTTGCATAAAAATGATACATTGCATAAAAGTGATTATAACAGATTATAATAGATTCAAATGATACAAAATGATTGAATATATGGCTCATTTCAATTCTATGGGTCATTCATAGAGAGGGGTCAAAAAGACCGATTAATTTGAGGAGCTTCTTCATCTTCTTCATACAAATGTCAATGGTCATCCTCTAAATGGACTTCACTTTCACGTTCACGTTCATGATGTAGGTGCTTGGCAACTTTAGCCTTTGAGATTTCAATTTCAAATTGTTCCTATACGTATTGCATAAAAATGAAATAAGTAAATACAGTAGAAGTAAATACGAATTGCATAATAACGAAAGAGGCACACCCCAATAGGACCAAATTTTTCTTTGCCTTTTGCTTCTCTCCTAGACGGCAGCAGGCCAGGGAAAGGTGAAGGGCAGAGAGAAGGCATGGTTCCACGTTCAATATGCTCACGTTCAAGTCTTCGACGCTGCGCAAATGCAGCCTTTGAGATTCCAATTTCATATTTCTCCTATAACGATAGGTATTTAAAACGATGTGATTTATAATGATAAAAATTTAGAAAGATGTGATGTAAAGAGACATACATTACTACGAACGTGATCAGTAAGATGAGGTGTTTGACATGCTTGAGTAACAGTAGAATGCGAGAGATAGAACGCGATCAGCAAGGCTGGATGTTTTACGTACCCCATCCAGATGTAATGTAAGTGGAGTTACATTACTACGAATGTGATCATAAAGGGTAGGTGTTTGACACGATTGAGCAAGAGTAGAATGTGCAGGTATAACACATTCAATCTTCTCTCATTCACATCGTCACCGCTGAGCAAATGCTGCCTTTGAGATTCCACTTTCAGACTGTGCCAAGAAAGGGAAAACGTATTTAAAGTTAAATAATGTTTTGCATTTTCGAAGTACAGCTTATAAAAGGCGAAAAGGCCTTTTCAAACATACCCCATCTGAAATTATTTTTTTTACCTTTTCACTTTCCTATACCAACATCAGAACTTGCCACGATGTTTTGATTTTGGGCCTCAATTTGAATAGTATTTACTTCAGATTCATCTCGAATAATAACACCAAGGTGTCTACGTCGTGTAAATTCAACCTATGATGACAAAAACAATTAGTATCAATAACCAAAATATACATGTAAGATTATACACCTAAGAAATGAATAGACGTATCCTTACATCTTTCAACATGTCAGAACACTTCCAGACTTTGGTTCTCTGAACAAAAGAAGCAGAACCCACGAAATCCAAACCTAAGAATGTAAATACGTAAAGGCAAGCTTCACAAAAGGCAACATATTAATACAAAAAAGTAAGTAAAAAACATGAAAATAAATTTTCTGAAATGTACAAACCCAAACCTAAGAATGTAAATACGTAAAGGCAAGCTTCACAAAAGGCAACATATTAATACAAAAAAGTAACTAAAAAATATGAAAATATCACAAAAGGCAACCTATTAATAGAAAAATGAAGTAAATACCTTAATATGTAAATACTTTAGCCAAGCTTGGCTAAACCTCCATAATGTAAATACCTGTAAATAAGTAAATACCCAAATCAAATGTGAATAAGTAAACCTACAAATGTGACCAATAACAATAACTGAATCAGATGTAAATACCCAATGTTAATACCCAATGAAAATAAGTAAAGCCAAGCTTCACAAAACCTCCACAATGTAAAGACCTGTAAAAACCCAAATCAGATACAATACCTGTAAAGACCCAAATAAGATAAAATACCTCAGCCAAGCTTCACAAAACCTCTAAAATGTAAATACCTAAATGTAAATAACAATGAAGCTATGAAGTTAAGAAAGATATCAAAACCTCCACAATGTAACATTTCGATCACATTTTAGATCAAATGAAGAGGGTTAAAACCTCCACAATGTAACATTTCGATCATAAAATTGATTTCACACAGCAACATTGAAGTTAAGAATGAAATAAAAACCTCCACAATATAACATTTCAATCATAAAATTGATTTCATACAGCAACATTGATTTCACATAGCTCCGGATCACAGACAATGTGTGTGTGCGCGCGTGCGTGTGTGCGCGTGTGTGTGTGAGAGAGAGAGAGAGACTACCTAAATTGAGATAAGGGGCGACGGAGGGCAGCGTAGAGCAACGGAGGGAGTGGCTGTCAACGGCGGCTAGGGCAGCGGAGGGCAGCGGAGACAGTGAGAGCGAGACAATCAGGTCGACGCAGCGGAGAGAGTGAGAGCGAGGTCGACGGGCTTGAGGGTATGCATGTAAGAGTGTGTGGTAGAGAGTGTTACAAAAATACCCTAATTTTTTAATTAAGGTGTAATTTTTGTGGGTAAAAAAAAAGGGGGAAACCCAAATAGTGAGGGGTAGATTTGTAAAAAGGAATGTCATGTGATCTAAACCATTAAAATGTGTAAAAATATGTGAGAAGGTTGCATCGATCTAGACTGTTAAAAATGTGTATATTTTCAAAAACCAAGCTAACTTTATATATATATATATATATATATATATATATATAGTAAAAAAGGAGAAAATAGATAAACGGGTCAGACCCTGAGTTGTGAAAATATTTTGGAAGTGAATAAATGCTATATTTTTAAAATATGATTTATCCCATATTTAAATTGGTATCTCACTCCCTTGAGATACCTCTCACTCCTCTTATAATAGTGCACACCTATTGCATACCTATTAAATAACCTAGTTAAGCTACCCTGCCTAACTACTACGTTCATCCAATCTCTGAAAATCCATATAAACCCGAGTACTAAGGGCTAAACTTCTCCCCATTCTCAGCACCACGCTATGTTCGTGCGTGGGATGTCTCGCGAAGCGAAATCCAAGCAAGGAACCCCGCGATACACTACTACCTGGCAATGTTGATCGTCGAGATCCATTAGGCCCTCAGCACATAACGTATATATAAACTCATATATATATATATATATATATATATATATATGTATATATATGATTCTTACTGTAATATGAAAATCAAAATTTAAGTCCGGATAAAATCTCCCGGAATGAGAATAGATCCTTTTTCATTTTACTCCTTACACTAGTTAAAGATATATGATATATTGTCCTCATATACAGATAATATACTATACACAAAAAGTATAATAACCATCCCACCAAGCTATAACTCGAGGATGTTGTCTCATAGTGCCTATCCGAATCCGTATTTACTCACTCAACCACGGTACCAAGCCAGACTCACTCATGGTCATAGTAAAAACACACAACGGTGGAGGCGGTCATATTCCCTCTCCAAGTGGAATACACACATTGCACTCGTACACATGACGAGATGACCTGGGGATATACTCTCCCTGCTCCTCAAGCCAGGGGATTCACCCACATCGCGTAACTTCCCCGGATCGGACTAGAGAAAATATATAATCTAGCTATTCCAACCCTACGCCAAAGGAAAGCCCGTGGAACCAGCCTCTAAGATATAGATATTCTAATCACACAAAGATATATATGTATTCGTATCATAGTATATATACTATAATCACATCATATATATAATCTATATCACTCCTCAAATGTGTGTATATATATATATATATATATATATATATATATGGGGCTATAATTGCCAATCTCATATAGCGATAGCCACTATCCCCGAATGTTCCCATTCGTAATAGTATACGAGTATTCGCGCACTTAAAATACTAAACCGATAAGCATTCTTTCACTTAAAATATGACTAGCACCTTAATCACGTTTAAGGATTTATATATACTCTCCAAATATATCAATTCATAATAATTAAATAAGTTTGTGCTCAACTTATTTTAGTCCCATAGGTATCGCATTTCCTAATAATAGTCGTCAATAGACGTATCGGGTAATCACTAAATACTCTTTAGCCTATATACCAAATTCCATCCTAGTCACCTCGTAGGGTTTGCTCAAATATTGTCAGCGTATAATTACACTATCTACGCACACAATTATCTATATAAAATCACCCGTCGAAATACTCCCTCGAGTGTTACTCGTCCCGAACACCCCTAATTAAATAAGTCATGGATTTTATTTCCCATGATCCCCAGATATAAATTTCGATCAAACAATAATTTTAGGGGTCCCACTCTATTTTTAGGAACCCCATTGTCTAATTCCTCAATACATTTATTTTCCTCGAAAACATACTTTTTTGTGCCACACCATTTTTGCACCTTCCTAACCCCAATAAATTCCCTTAAATGGCTAGGTATGGATTTCCCCTAAATGGATATTTACTTCCTCAAATAAATAAGCTACAAAAAATTAAATTTGGAATTTATCCCATTTAAACAACACTAGCCGAAACTGTCAAAAATTCTGAAGGGTTAATCGATCGACCCTTGGCTGTCGATCGATCGATTGAATAGGGAATCTTCTTCTCCGAAGCCTCTATTTCAGCCATTAACAAACTTCAATCTTTTTATCTTCCCTCCTAACCTCAACCAACCTCAAAAAACCATATATACACACACATAAAATGGGTTCTAATCATCCTAGAACCTATAACCAACAACAAATTTTAATTAGTTCCTAAGTTTCTCAAATTGGATATTATCTGGGGGTTTATCCGTTAAACTTCTGAAAAACCTAGTTTTGATTCATGAAAACACATCCAAAAAATCTTTATAGTCATCACTACCAACTATAATATGAGATTTATGCTTAAAAAAATAAAGCAAGTAAACACTTGCCTCGTGGATAAAATCCGACGACCTCGAGTCGAATCCCGCAGAGTTTGGCCGAAATCTCCCTTTTTTCCTTTGCTTTTCTCCTCTTCATTTCTTCTCTTCTTTTTTTCTCTCTTTCTTTCCTTTCTCCCACTCTCTCATGCCTTTTATAGAGAGAAATAAGGGGTTACTCCTTATAAACCCAAAAATGACTCGTTTACTCAATTGGGGGTCCCTATTAGTCCAACAATCCCCGGAACCTAAACGTTAGTCCCAGATACTCTATTCTGACTATCCCAGCCATTTCGAAACCAACCGCGCTCTCAAAATCTCCATTTGAGTCACTTAACTACAATTCACTAATTAAACCCAACACATCTCAATACGGGTTATCAAATTAAAATGTCATTATTTATCACTTTATCCAATTGCGACATGTAATTAAAATAGTCCAACTCATTTATTTAATCCCAAAAGTAAATGTAGCACACAATGGAAATCATCTAACCCTCGTAAACTCCAAAAATTATAATTCAGAGAAATTCTTCAAATCTCTAAATTATACTCATTTATGTAATTTAATTATACATAAAAGTGCGGGGTATTACAATGATCTGAAGGGTGAATGTGTGAAATGGACCAACGGGAGACCGAAAGAAGGTAAAAAACCTAATGGAGTCAACGTGTACTTACATGCCCGGCGGGAAAAGGGGATTAATTAATTTCCAGACAAATTAACTCAGACTCTTATGGGTTTAAATTTAGTTTATATATATGTACACTTTATAATAAAAAAAATTAAAATCATAGTCCTAAATATCATATTATGTTATAAGAAATGATAGATTGCATGTCGAAAAGTTAGTTCGAGTCCAGACCCTATGTCATTGAAGCAGATGTCCCAACTAAGGTACTTGGGAGGGACAATAAGGGGACGATGAGGGTGTGGGTTCACATATTCCAAGTAGAAAAATACAACACAATACACATTTATTGGACAAGTCTCTTAGGTGAGAAGTCACATGTAGAGAGAGGTGAAAGGCCATGCTAGGAGTAAATAAGAGGTGTTAGAGCTTCAGAGGGAGGTGGGGATGGTCAATGTTAGAAACAACATTGCAATTATGACAAATAAATCTAGGAGTTTCTCTAATTCCTTACTTAGCAATAGGTTTTCCCCTCTCAGTTTTCTTCTCAAACATTCACATATCCTACGCCTTAAGGTTGTATAATTATTTTATTACATGCCCAATTCATTTGTTGGACAACACTAGGCATTGACAATGTTTTCTTTTTGAACAAATTTGTAATATTTTAATTATATGGACATCTATTTGGTTTTATTCCACACTTACTAAATAATCGAGCCGAATACATTTTCTTGGGTTGAATGAATTTTCTTGAATTATAAACTGAGAGTCCTTGTATCCAACATGAACTTTGGTTCAACAGATTTATATAGGTGACTTCAATTTTGAAGACTACTTAATGGATTTCCTACAATAGCAAGGCTGTATGGGAGAGAGTCATACAATAAATGATAGTCATGTAAAGGGTGTTTTGGAATTTATTAAATATGCAGATGGATAAGATTTCATTATTGTGCAACCTAGGATAACCTAAAAATTTAAGTCGTTGCAAGACATTGAATTTCATTTACCAATGTTGGGTGTGATGCAAGACTATAAAAAATGAACTAACTATGGGGAAAACAAAATACCATATTTTGTGGAAGAACTACAAATACATAACCACGTAATGGAACCCCATTAGGTGGAAATGGTGAAAGATTTTCTACCATATCTTCCTGTGATTGACCTAATTGATGATTCTTATGGATTCCACCATCATCAAAACCGCCAACTTATAGACATGGATAATATGCATTATGACCAAGTTAATAAACAAGTTGATGCAAAATTACCTAAAGATCAGGAATACAAATATTTGAAAGTTGATGCGGCTAGACATTTGTATAAAAATTACAAAAACAGACACTACATATTATACGCAATGATCGATTTTCATAATTTGAAGAGTCAATTTTTTTTTCGAGTAATAGGGTAATTATAATTTTTAAGTGGGATAAAGACATTCTCCTGAAAGAGAACACGTTACTAGATAGTTATCCGAGCATGAAAAAGATCTTTAAGAGTTTGGATTTGAAGTACAAATCTATTCATGCAAGCAAGTATGATTGCATATTATACCATAATGAAAAAAGACTAAAGGACGAATGTCATGTACGTAAGGAGCCAAGATATATGGTTTGTGAGAGTAAAAAAGATGGTATAGTTCCACAAAAGGTATTAAAGTATTTTTCCATCGAGCCATGATTATAAATATTTTTCACTATACTGTGGATAGAAGAGGTCATGACATGGCGTGCTTGAGCTGAGCTGGGTAGGAATCACATGTGTTATCTGGTTGATTCACTCATTTGAAAGATTTAGAACCAACGACACTGTGAATTTGCAAAACAGCCACGCAATATCCATCTTGCATTCAATCATCTGGTTCAATCTTCATGTGTAACGAGTGATTGAGTAACTTAACGAGTTTTTGAGGATGAATTTCCTTTCGGTAACCCTAATGAGGTAAGACTCACCAATCTACAATATGAACAAGTAGCTCGTTATGTCTTCGAAATCCAAGATGAATTTGAATATTGGATAGAGTAAGTAACTACATATATAACCTATTTTTTTATTACCTGGATTCTCTATATTACCATCTAAACTCAAAAATTTCAAGAACACGTTTAGGAAGTATGAGCGCGAAATGACCAAAAATTATAAGAGAAGTGATTTTAGGGCATGGGTATCAAAAGAGGTAATTCCCACCTCTTTAGTTGCAGTTATTTATGTATGCATTGTAAAACATGTCCTAATAAAATTCATTAATAAATTAAGCTTTTAAAGCATGGTGATATATCTTTAACTCTTGTACGCCTAACGAAAGGTTTTAGTTTCCGTGAAAAGGAGTTTAAAAAATTCTACATGAGTGGTTTTGATTTTGTCTCATACCCATGGGAGGAGAAACTATTGATGCAAAACAACGGAATATCAATTTATTCCTGGACTTCTTATGTAGCTAGAAAAAAGCGATAAAAATCCAAAGGATGTAGTGCTGGACTATTTTGGGATTGTTCAATAAATTATGGAACTAGATTACTTACACTTCAAAGAAATCGCCTTTCAAAATTGATTCTTCCTCAAAACTTGTAATGGTAGATTTATCTAAGATGAAGCCTAAGGTTCGCTTGGTCGATGAGCCTTTGATTTTTCTCTTTCAAAATGTCAAGAAGATGTTCTACTCTAAGTGAATTAATGACGATAATTGCTCTGTTGCTATGCATGCATCGAAGGGTTTAACTACACAAGAATAATCATTAACGATGCTTATAGACTTCTAGTATTCTCTTGATGACAATCCTAATTTGATCATTGTTTTAGTTGACTTAGACAAAGGTCGAGTACTAGAATACATTATTTTCATTTAATTAATTCTTTTATGACAATCCTATTTGTATCTTATCTATTAGTACAACCTTGCATTTATTTATGTCTATGTACTTTCTACTAAAATATTTAGTTATCTTACATGCAAAATATCGTGATATAAATTCTCTTAAGTTTTCAATGTGACGCTTATAACGAACGGTCAATATGAGGTAATTACACAAATGATCATGGATTATGTTGATGTTCAATTTCTGTGTGGTTGACTCGATTGGGGGTTTGTGTTATGTGATATTCATCGGGACATAAGGGATCAAAGTCTATTATTGGTAACACTAATTCCATTCATCACTAATCCTACATTATTTTATGTTATTATTTCATTTTAGCTTGTATTATTACTTCTACTCTATCTATTATCATAGATACATTTACATTTATTTTCATAAATAAAAAACCCAAAAATGGGGGCCTTTACCATAATTCCCAATTTAGAGTTTTCCCATAATTTTCTACACTTCCAATCTATTTTCAATATATTTTCATAAATCAAAAGAGATTCCCTAGATTTCGATCATGGGTTAGACTCCAACCTTGTTCATCTTACTAACTACGTATACTTTGATGCCATTTTTGGCTACGTAGGCGTCCCAAAGTTATTTTGGGATTCAAGTCCTTTGTCACTTACCATTTGGAACATTTTAATGTCTTGTTTATAGGCCAAGTCGGAGAAGGAACATTTTGAAGTCCTGTTTTGTGGAAGGAAAAAAATCACTGCATTGGATTTCGATGAAGATATTGCGAAGTTATTATCACATTCACACAAGCATGTGTTGTATTATTATTTGTGTGGAAATGTTTGATGGCTTTAGTTAGTTAATTTGTGTTGTATTATTATTTTTAATTTATGTGGCGTAGTGTCTAAATATTTATTTTTGAAAATGTAAATAGGTTTGGAAATTATATAGGTTATTTTTGAGATGCATAAAATTAAAGTTTATTTTTTAATTTCGTCATGGTTTTGGATCGTGACAAAAACTTGACAAATTAAAAAAGACATTTGGTCACGCTTTTTGGACCGTGACTATATGTTTTATAAATTTAAATGGTCCCACTGGGGTTCATAATTTTGGACCGTGACCCAAAATAAACGCCTTTGAATGGTCACAGACTGGGTCACAGTTTCGAGTCATGACCACCGATTCACGAACCCAAATCATGACCAACCAATCAATAACCCACTAGCCCATGACCCCAATATAGGTTCACTATTTTGGACCGTGGCCCATGATTTTATCACCCTCAGTATGATCACAGTCCAAAATTGTGATCTATAGGCCTTGTTGATGATTCAAAACTATGACCATCAACCGATTTTGGTGTAGTGCATGGCATAACTTTAATTACAATTAACCGACTACCAAGCCATGTAGGATCCTGTGTTCATTAAGATCTTTCAGAATGGGAAACCCAAAGGTTAATCTAGTGAGTCATTTCCACGCACTGAAATCCTCAATCAACTCTCTTTGAAGAAACTACGTTGTCTAGAGAAAATGGGTTTTAAGTGAGTATTCTTAGTAAAATTGATTTGGGCTTCCTCGAGTGTTATATCGGACGACTGATCATTGGAGTAGCTAGTGTGGCGAGGCTTAATTGGTAAGCCTCATGTCTCTCGAGAAAAAACTAAGAGCACAAGTTTTTAAAAGGTGACGCATTCGAATCTATATTTTTCTCTTCAGTGGATTGATTAAAACTTTACCACCCCATCACCTAATCAAAGCTTAAAAATGGATATGTGCCAGTTATGACTTTTTTTTGTGCCATGTGGACTGATCATCATAGTAGCTAGTGTGGTGATATTTAATTACTAAGCCTCTTATTCTCTCGAGGAAAAATTAAGAGAATAATTTTTTCAAAGACTACGTATAAGAATCTGTGTTTTTTTCTCCCATGTGGATTGATTAAAACTTGACTACCCCATCACCTAATCAAAGCTTAATATTGCATATGTGTTAGTTATGACTTGTCCTTTAATTGCACACATCTATTCAAAATCCTTTCGTAGTCCATTTTTTTCTCCATCCTTTTTTATTTAAAAGAGATTCCATTATTTCCCTTTTTAAAAATCTCTTTTTGTTCATTAATTTCTTATATTCAAATACAAAAAATATTTTTTATTTTTCCAAAAAAAATTCAAAACCCCATAAATATTATTCATTTTTTCCCAAAAATAAACAAAGGATTAAAATTCTTTGGAGAATTCTATTTTACCCGCTATCCATCCCATCATTGCCGAATAACGTCTTTTAAGGGACTACTGTATTCCATTCCCATGTGTTCAACGCATGTTTGAAGTTGAGACAAGACCAAAGTCCATACTCTACTTAGTGTCCTCAAATGTCTTACATAAACCATTGTCACACTTCCTTGCTCCAAGTAACAAACTCACGTTCCACCGTCCCATAGATGAGTATCAATAAGTCTAATGTTTCCTCTTACACTGTTTTATTCCATGTTGATCACCATCCCATGTGTGCCCATTCATTCTCTATAAACCATATTCCACCGTAGAAAAGGTGTACCCATTTATAATATGTGGGAACCCACTCCGAAATCATCTAGTGATACTTATAATACCGAGCGATGCGAGAAACCGAACTTCTCGTGGCGGCATGATCACACTTTCACCCAAAACCAATCCCAAAAACAAGTTGAGGATGATTTTAGTTTTCAATAGTTTACATAGAAACAATGTGAACCATTCTTAAATTAGTAATCTCACCACACTCACTAAAGTCATCAACATTTTCTCTCTCATGGATGACCTCATCCCTTGTATAAAAAACTTTGCCCTATTTCACCCACTTCATATGAATATTCTCCAATTCCTCGTGTGAATACTGGGTTAGTCCCACCTCAAACCTTCACCACTTCATCACCATCACATATACATTCTCTCAAAAGTCGTGTGAAATAATTCATCATTTTCAAAGAACAAGCCACTTGGGCTCAGAATCATTCCTCTTAGTGGCTTGAACAATGCTTCAATCAACTTGAGTTTGCAATAGATATGGATTTTTACCCCATTCAACCTATTACCTACCGTATGGGGAATAACAATGAGTCATCTTGTGTCATTGGTTTTGAGTGTGACCAAACTTCTTTCCATGAGAATCTTTAAGTTGAGACCACTTTTTGGTCCAAGGTGTAAGTTGACAATTGTGTTGAGTTACCCAAATCTTGTGAGACTTATCATTTCCAAAAATGTCTAAAAAGAACCCAACATTGAGGTTCACAATCCTTCCCCACTTAGTCTAAAAGAACCCACACTCAAAGTTCACATCTCTGATGTGTCCAAAGATCTCAATTTTTTGGTTCCCTATAATAAGTCCAAAATAATGCCCGAGTCTACACCCATTAAGACCAATGTGTGTGTCCCCTAGTCACCCATTCATTTTAGGATAACTTCTTCTATAACTGGATACTAATTCCCATGATTTAATTGGTCATGGTTCTTACGTGTCTTTACCTGAATCTTATCCAAAAATTCTTGGCTCACATTAGGTCAGATTTTGATTTTGCGTCCTATACCTCGGATCTCAATGAGTCGTTAGAATTTACCACCACCACACATGGTTACCTATGGTTGGATACGTTGATTTCTCAATGGTTTGATATATCACACCCTCTTAATAATGCCATTGAGAATCTTTCTAGCTCTCATATGAGATTCTGTCTCCTTCTCAGGAGTTAGATCATATTTCCGCACCCATCA
Source organism: Sambucus nigra (assembly GCA_949130495.1). Lineage (NCBI taxonomy): Eukaryota > Viridiplantae > Streptophyta > Magnoliopsida > Dipsacales > Adoxaceae > Sambucus > Sambucus nigra. The sequence continues at coordinate 253,719,570 of OX422215.1, forward strand.
TTCCTCCCGAACCACTACCTGGTTTCGACCATGCTATTATACCTCATATGTTCCCATATACATATAATGGTTTCAACTTTCACCCTTCCTCGATCCTCAAGATCAATGATCCATTTCATGAGTTTGTCCTCCATACTACTATCAGAATGAGTTTTTGTGTTAATTCTCCTCCATTAGCTTGTTCCCACTTGCATACATACCAATTATGGTGTATATTTTAATTATCGCCAACTCGTCAATGTGTCACGACACAACCATTACGATCACCACTGAGAGAAAGTTTTATATTTGCTCAGTTTAATTTTATTTTGGCTTATCCCATTACACATACACTGCATCTTCATTACTCTAATGGATTCGAAGAAAAAGTTAAAGACTTCTGGAAGATTGATGAATCGTACGTCCCAAAAACTTTAGAAGAAATTATGGATTCATTTGGAAAAGTTTTACTTTATTTTTCGATGGGTTTTAGAATTTTTAAGAATTTTTATTTCAAAATGGTTTTTAAAGAAAACTTTTAAAAGCTCACTATCTCGTTATAATGAGAATATATTAATGCTTGAAATAACTATACTATGTCATTGGAACGAGTACTCTTAGCTTGAATGAAATTTATAACGTTGTCTTTTGTTCAAGTTCTGGAATCTCGTTAGAATCCTCATTAGAAGTGGTTCGATCAAGACAGGGTTGGTCATTTGAGTGCGTCTTTCAAATATCGAATGAGGTCTTTTTCATCAAGCTCCAAAAGATCGATTAATATGTCATTAAATACCTGATCGAATGAGAATGGGTGTGTTATTTGAATAAGGTATCTACAGCTTGAATGAATGCGCGAAATTTTGTTTTTTATATTTAATCTGATCTAAATCTCGTGTATTTATTCCTTTGTAAAAAATTTCCTTATAAAAGGACACACAAGATTAAAGACTTTAAGAACTCGTTTCTAAATACTTTTTTCATCCTTCTTTATTTGTATTTGTGATCAAACTCTTATAATATTATTCCAAATCCCTCGAAAACCTAAAGATCCCTTTATCAAATCAAGAAGAACCTTTCTAGTTTAAAGATCCTTGTAGAGAGTAATTTGTACTACGGATTTGTGGAACTAAGGTTTCACTGCTGAAGAAGAAGAACGATGATCGATGGACATTGAGGAAGATCGCTTACTGTGGAAGGCACTGGATTGGGTCATATTCTATACAATAAATTAAAGACTTTGTGCATTATACTTAGTCGATCTAAGTAGTCTGTAAGGCGACTGTCTATAAATTTAGTGTTGAATGTAGGTTTGGACCTTTTAAAGATTTTTCCTTACTTCTTCATGTTATTTACATGCTTGGTTTGTGAAAATGAAATTTGGACTACATATTTGTATGAAAACCTAAATTAATCAAAGATAAATTTTGTAAAATTGAATTTGTGTGTGGCAAACTAGTATATGAATTATTCCGTAGAATCCTGGCATTCTCAAATTAGTATTAGAGTTGGTTACACTAAAATACTGTGTGATCCTTTTATTAAAATTAATATCAATTTATTTTCTAAAATGGGTGATCTTTAAAATTTTGAATTTTATGGATAATTTTTATATTAGGGTGCCCGTCGTTATGGGTCAAATTATGCATACTGAAAAGCTAAGATGAGTTCCACTTTAAAATCTATAGATGAACATGTCTGGTTAGTTTGTGAAAGAGGGTGGACACCACCCACAGTGACTAATGGATATTTTTATAGGTCCAAAATCTATCTTTACATAGACAGGGTACGATTTTAAATGGAACAAGTTTAACTCTTGCGGTTCGAGTATCATTTCTGAAGTCGTCACCCCTGACGAGTTCGGTTGCATTATGACGTGCACTATGTCTAAAGAAGATTGGGATATCCTCCAACTCACTCACGAGGGTGCCAATGCTGGATAATCTTTTAAGATGTAAAATCTCACCACTCAGTTTGAAACAATCACTATCTAGAGTTTGAGTCAATTGATGAGTTTTACGAACGTTTATCAGATATAGTAAACTCTAGTTCCATTAATTGTGAGAATCCTAGAGACGCGTTTATTTAAGAAAATTTTGAGATTACTTCTAGCCTGCTTTATTTCGAAGGTTACCGTGCTAAATTTGTTAGGGATATTACATACTCTTTGGTTAGAATAACTCATAGGAGACCTTTAAATGAATGTAATAGATATGTTTCCCAAAACTAATATACCTAAGGAAAAGGTAATGGCATCAAAAGTTCAATCTAAAAAGAAAGATGAAGTGTCGTTTGATTTCAATGTCTATCATTTTTTCCAATAAAATTGAATTTTTTTCTCAAACTTAGAAAAGAAAATACTTCCAAAGAAAAGAAAAGTTTTGATAAAGATAAAAAATATAAATCGGGTAAGAAAAAATTTGAAAAAGAAAGAAAACATTACCCAAAGAAAGATGAAGAGAGACGTTATGAATGTGAGGATAATGGTCACAAAGCTCACGAGTGTTCGACAAGATTAAAAATAAAAGTCAAAGGTAAATATGCCTTTAATCCCACACTTAGAGAGAGAGATGTCAAGTCAGTGGATTTCGAGGATGAATCAACGCATGGACGTAACTTCCCTGTGTTCATGGATAGACATGTTAGTATATCTAGTGCACCTCCCATCGATGAGGAATATACTAAACATGAAGACCTCGATAGTGAGTCTATTCATTCCGAAAAGAGTGAGGGAGATGATGTTTGAAGTGAGAGAGATAGTGACCTTTAACGCGCCAACCCCGATCTTTACACTGATCTCTTCAAAACAAAGAAGAAAAACAAAGGTTAAGAGATTAGATTTTAAGCCTTAGAGAAGGAGTTAAGGTAGGAAAAAGAGAATGAGTCCTTGGTGAGAGTTTTTTGGGAGAGAAGGTCATTTTAGTTGAGAGGGAAAATGATGACTTGACTAACGAAGTGGCTAGTCTTATGAGAGGTCTTCAAGAATCCATGAAGACCCATGAGAAACTTGAAGACATTGTATCCCAACTTGAGAAAGATCTTGAACGTGCCTTATATGTCAAGGTTACTATAGAGTATACATTGAAGACGGTAAGAAAGATGCTCCTCAATCCTTCTTTATGTTTTGGTGAGAGGATAGGAATAGGTTATAGTGCTGCATCCACTTCCCATACCCCACCAGAACCGGTTCCTAATTTGTGGTTAATCCTTATAGGCCTTGTCCTAAACCAAAAAAGAGAGTTCAACCTAAGAAAGTGAATAAAGGTAAACCCAAATAAGTCTATATTTTCACTTGTTGCAAAAGAAGAAGTCATATTAGAGATTTTTGGTACAAGTTAGGTAGAACTAAGCATCGACATTCTCACATGCACCACTTTAGTGAATTTTCTTGTCTTAGAGAGTAATTTGAGTTTCTAATCACTACTTTTCAATGCTTATTGGAAGAATTTCAATTGATGTCTTTGCCATTTCAAAACATTTCGAATGATCTGACTAGAGCTAACAACGATAAGGATAAATAAAAGTTTACCTCGACTTGGGTACCTAAGAAAGACGACAAAGCCCTTGTTTCTCATGTTTCTCACAAGGTTAAAAATACTTCCAAATGGTATTTTTATAGTGGGTTCTCTAGGAACATGACTATTGACATCCTTTTTCATCCACTTTGAGGATCATAAAGAAGGTAGAGTCACCTTTGGAGACACGAGTAGGTCTAGTATTTTAGGATGTGGATGTGCTAAGATAACCATATTTCTTAAACTAGGCAATGTGCTATTTGTAAAGGGTTGAAAGTGAACCTAATAGGAATAATCCAACTATGCGACGCAAACTATGCGATAAAGTTTGATCGGTCCAAATGTAATGTTTATGATCCGTCTGGTGAATTTTTACTAGAAGGTGTAAGGACCGAAGAAAATAGTATTGGGATTATGCCCAAGTCCTCCCTTATTTGCAACAGTGTCACGGTCTCCTCTGTGGTCCTTTAGCATTAATGACTAGGTCATGTGGACTTTAAAAATCTTGAGAGATTAGTGAAAAAGGACCTAGTTCGTGGCTTACCATGGCTTGGGAAACCAAATTCCTCAATTTGGGGACCTTGCCAACATGGAAACAACCCATAATTTGGATTTGATTCACATTATGGGTCGTAATTGGTAAGAGAGATTAGGTTGTAAGAGAAACATTATCGTGATGTTCGATGATTTTTATAGAAACTCTATTGTGGGATTTCTTAGATAAAAGTTCGATGCGATTGAGTTCATAACAACAAAGTGTTGTGTCCTGAAAAACTAACACACTGTCACTATTAATAAGATGAATAGTGATAATGACAATCAATTTAAAAAGTTAAAGTGTATAGATATTGTGATGGAGTGGGAATCAAATATGAATTTTTGGTTATTCTTACTCCTTAATAAAATAGAATTATCAAGAGGAAGAACTGGGTGATATAAGAGATGGATATACCCTTGCTTCTTAGGAGAAATGTGCCTAGGCATTTCTAGGCAGAGGCGGTGAGTATCACATGACATACGATGAGTAGGGTATATTTTCATTTGTACACACTACATATGCCATATGAGTTATGGATAAGGAAGAAGCCCAACCTATTATATTTTCGTGTCTTTAGAAGTACTCGCTATAACTTTAGAGATAGAGAGAACTTAGAAAAGTTCAACTCCCAAAGCAATGAGGAGATATTTTTAGGTTATTTACTGACGAGTAGGGCTTATAGGGTGTTTAACCTTGGAAGCTTTAAGGTTATGGAGCCAATAAACATCACAATTCGATATCAGAGCCACCGACGTCTATTGCTCCTAGCCCCTAGTTTGAGGATGATGCACCCCCTCGTGATAATCCCATCCTTTCCCATACTACCTGAATGAACCCCACTCCTGATTTAGAGGATCCACCTGCTTGGGTTTGAAAGAGTCATGGACCTTCCTTTATACTTGGTGATCCCACATTAGGTATCACTACTCGTTCTCAACTTGAGAATATGGTTAGCTATATGTGCTACATCTCCTTAGTTAATCCTAAGAGTGTGAAAGAAGCAATCAAAGATGAGAATTGGATATCCGTTATGCAATATGAGTTGCATCAGTTTTGTAAAAATGATCTACAAGTTACTCCCCCGACCTAGAGAGACTAATGTGATATGTACCAAGTGGAATTTATAACATCTTCCCTATGAATTTGACTATACCCAAGTGATTCGGTGACTTCATGTGAACCAATCAGGCTTTGAACCTTGAGATATAAATTATACGTCGAATTTGGGTAACATAGTGGCCTTGGTGAAATTAATTAGAGGGTCGTTCGAACAATACCTGAGCTCATTTGAAAAAGACTGGAATCTCATTCGAACGGTCTTCTAATGACCATCTAATAAGACCCCTCAGCATAGAAATGACAACCCTCATTAGAATCTCATTCGAAGTACTTCAAATGAGATGCCTTTCTCGTTGGAATGAGTGGTAGCTTGGTCCGAATGAAATAGGGATTTTCATTCGAACGAGATGTTAAGATATCGAATTCTGTAGTTTGAAATGTGCTGCCAAAGCATAAACCATTAGATAAAGACACATGTCAAGCTTCTACAATAGCATATCAATTTGTGGATAGGGTTTAAGGCATTTTGGGGATTTTCCCCAAAGGGTTTTTGGCTGTTTAGGGAATGTTGGGGCCATTTGGGGATCATTCCAATCATATTTTTCTCCTTTCCCTCTAGTTTTGAGAGTTTCTCCACCACAAACCACCATACACACCCCTAGCACCACCATCCCTCCTCCCAAAACCACCATAGTTTAACCTTGTTCTTCCATATTTAGGCCTTTTAAAACCATCTACACCATTGTTGGGCAAAGCTACAAATTTTGGAGGTATTGATGGGGGGTTTTGAAGAACAAATATAGAAGATTAACGGAGTTTGAAGGGAATTTTGGTTGGATCATTCTTGGAGGCAAGTTTGGTAGGTCTAGGAAATCTCTTTAAGTCTATATTAGAAGGTGGGAGGTTTCTGCCTTCTTCTTCATTCATCCAACAATTGTTGGATCTTCTTTGAGGTATGAAAACGCTACTATAAGCTTAAGACTTTATTTTTCCATAGTATTGGTCTTGTAGTTGAATTTGTAAGAATATTATGCATATATAGTTTAAAGAGGGTATTTCTCATGGTTTGTGTAAATGGATTAAAAAGGAATTTCAAAAGTGTTGAGTAAATGGTATATTTCAAGAAAACATGGTCATAAAACTTAAAGGAATAAAATGTTTTGAAAATAATGTTTATCTCGTTAAAATGAACAAATGTTTCAAAGTTTTCTTGTAAGTTTGGGATTTTCATAAAGATAGACATTTACTCGAGTTTTGAAGAAATAAAAAAAAAGTCTTTTGGCATAAAAATCATGTTTATGAAATTTCTTGAATGAACCATGTGTGAGACATATTTAATAAGATTTTTGACTTAAAATTCATCGTCTCGTGTATATAAACCTTTAGTATTTTGATGATGACTATGTAAAAAAATTAATGGAGGTTTTATTGGGTTTAAACATGAAATAAAGAAACTAGAAATTTCAGCCCTTAAAGTGTGTTAAAAGGGGCAGAAAATGGGATAAATGGATATTTCAAGGCTATATGTAAAAATAAAGGGAAATGGTATTTTCTTGTAAAGTTGTCTCCAATATGCCAAATGATGATAAAGAAAGTAATGAAATAAATAGATTTTCGTATTGAGATGTATGTCACTCCAAAGTGTTAAATGACTCTTAATGAGTGAAAACATTTAAGAAGTTAGAGTATGTAACTTAACATTATTTTTGGGAAATGACTCTTGTTAAAATAGTGGAAAGGACAATCTTGGAAACAAATGGGTAAAATGGTGATTTTACATAAGAGGAACATTTTTATGAAATAAAAATGTTGGAAATGGTGCTACACAAGTATTCCTAAATGAAAGTGATATCTGGATAAAAATAATGTAAGGGTATAAAGGACAAGAAATGATAATTTTAAGGTGTAACACAAGGTTGGGTGACATCCCGAGTTTGGGCTTCGACTGGTAGAAAGTGGAGTTATGTGGGCATTTGAAATTTTTTAAAATGCATTAATATGTACTCATATGACACCCGGAATAATGAAAAACGGCCAGGAGCCTTGGGGTGAAAGACCCAAAATCAGTGGTCAGAGCACATGGTAGCATAACCAACGGTGTGGAGCCCGCTAAAGTATGCAGATATTGGAAGATTCTGAGAAAAAGATAATGAAAAAATGATTATGTGAAGAAATGGGTTGTGTGGAGAATATGAGAAATACGACCTAACTTGAATGAATTAATAAATGTTTTAATAAAGGGGAACATGGACAAGTAATGCAAGAAAATTGATTAATGTCCACGAAGTAAAAGGAATGATAAGGTGAAGTGACTAAATGGGTAATTAAGAAACCTAAATATGTTTCTCCCATAATTAACCAAGAGTGTGCTTATGAAAGGCTTTTAAAGAAGAATAAGTATTTTCTAACACGGTGCTTGCGTGTGTTAACGGGTGATTTTCAATGAAAATACTAAGGTAAATTTTGTATGAACAAAGGGGTAATTTCGGTGACAAAAAATCTTTTTCTTAAACAAAGGTTATTTGTTTAAAGTGTTTGACAAGGTGTGTAAAATCAAGAAATAAATTTCAAGTCAAGTACGAAGGGCTTCTTTAGATGATTAAGGAAAATTAATCGAAATAAGTAAAGTTTTTGGGATAAAATGGTTTCATGCATTAAAGTAAGTATATATATATATATATATATATATATATATAAAGTTGTTGCATGTGAACGTATATATAAGATGTTAGAGTCTCTTTTCTGCCGATTGATTCTATATAGCATTTTTGTATTTTCCCACTGGGCCATTCGACTTATTCCCTCATCTTTGTTATGGAAGGTTGGGTTTGGTTACGTATTTTGAGAGCATTTTACACGTAAGTATCCTTTTAATTTTATGTTAATATCTTTGTATGCTTGGATTTTGGGGTTGTTTCCCACAGGTCCCTCATGTAGTTTGATTTTAATGGAAATCAAGTACTAAACAACTGAAATGTTATTTAAATAAAACTTGACTTGCAACATTATATAGATTGTTTCATTTCACATCACACCAAATGCTCAGGAGACCGGGTAGACCACGGGTAACTCATAAATTCGGGTTGGGATGTTAATAACTCACACACACACACACACACACACACACACACACACACACACACACACACACATATATATATATGTCGATCAAATCTGATTAAAATATAGATATATGTCATATATGTGTGAATAAATTCTATGGCACGATTAGAATGATATAAGAATACTAGCTAGACGTGATAAGCTACAATTCGAAAATAAGAGATGTGAGAATTATATCATAAGTGAGTGAATGCTTATGGGATTAAAATAAGTTGTGTGTATACATATGGATTAATACAAATTGTTCTATTTGGATTACAGGCTAATGCCATGAGAGATAGGCATTTATAGCCGAATTTGATGTTATATATATATATATATATATATATATATATATATAGAGAGAGAGAGAGAGAGAGAGAGATAGAGTATATACGATGTGATTGTAAATATATTTGTGTGTCATTGATATATTTATGTGAAGCATACTCCTTTAGTGCTATCATAGAAAGTTGTACGATGTGAGTGAGTCACCTGGCTTGAGGAGCAGGGAAGGTGTAGTCCCCAAGTCATAGCGTCCGTTTTTTTATCGTGTGACATTAAACATGGGTGAGAAAAGGTGGTGATGTTTTGTTCTCATTTCTGGTGAGGAACTATGATCGCTTCCCATATGTTGTGATTTCGATATTTTTACAGGGCGGTGTGATAAGAACTCGGTAGCTGGTAACCCAGGATGGAGTGTGAGTAATGCCGTGGAAGATGATAGCATTGAGAGACTGCATCATTTGAGTTAAAGCTCTGAGGGATGGTTATTATACTTATATAGTCAGTGATATATACGTATGGATATACTTGATGTGTATGGTATTATATATATATATATATATATATATATATATATATATATATATATATATATATATATATGAAGATGTGAAAAATATATATATACAGATTAAACAAAGAGTAAAGTGTGAAGAAAATGGTTTTTAGCTGGGAAGATAAATTTGGAATAAAATGTGATATACTTATATATAGATGAGAATATTATATACGAGACTAATAACACTAGGTTGTGAATAGTATATAATAACTAGTGAAAGTTATTAATTATGAATGGATAAATTATACGGGAGAAAGTATAAAAAGTAAGCTAATGCGAGAATTTAGCATATTTATATACACGGAGCATTGAATAGCATATGATGATTTAGTTGATCTGAGAGATTTGTTAGGCGGGGTAGCTTAACTAGGGTGTTTTAAAATACATGCGTTAGGTGTGCACTGTTAGATGAGAGGTGAGGGGTATCTCATGTGAGTGCAACTCTAATTTAAATATGAAGAGTATCATATTTTATATATTAAGGTAACTTAAGAACTTGCTAAAAATATTTTCAAAACTCGAGCTCTGACCCGTATCTATTTTTTTTCTCTCCTTTGTGTGCTTTTTAGGTGTCCAGACACTGGGATGCTTGGATGACCGTTCTTTTGAGTTAAGTATAGCTTCCGCGGCTGTGGATGTTGGAATGAATTGTTCCAACACTTCCTTCTTTGAGATCTATATAGGAGGTACTGAAATTGATAATCGGGCATGTTGCCCAACTAATGTCATTTATTTTATTTTCAACGATTTTATTTTATGCCCATTTAATTTGGTTGTAATAAAATGCTTTAGCGAGAGTTATCGATTATTTATTTTAGTCAATTAATTTATTGTGTATATATTGTATGGATGAATTTTTTTATGCGCTTAAGTTAAAAAGATTAGAAAGTTTAAAATTTGACGCCAAGCCTAATATGTTATTAGTAATTAAATGGTTGTCGACAGTGATGCTGAGAATGAAACCATTTGAGATTCCTATTTAATTGATATAGGACTGATCACCCGGTATTTTATTAGGTGGGGTGTCACATCTGGTATCAGAGCATCAATTTCTAGTGTTCGTAGGAATCTTTGTGGATGTGTTACGCTTTCATCGGTGCTTTCTCTTTCATATAGAGACTTATGTTTAGGATTGTTGATTTTCATGGTGGGATTTCGTTATCCTACTATAATATAGATATATTTTAGTGAATCTTATTTGTGTTTCGGTGTGTTCGTCTACCGAGAAAGGAATGGATGATCAGCGAAGGTCGTGGGGAGGTAGCAGGAGGCAGGGCTCAGTTGAAGTAGTAGAATATTTTTGGGGATAATGACCGTAGTTGAGGTCACCCCTATTATGGCTCGAGAAGTTAGGGCTGTAAAGACTTCTAGGGTGAAGTATATATTTTCAAGTACCACTATAGCAGAAAATGGTGCCAAACTAGACTCACCTGGTTTGGGTAGAATGGGAGAGAGTCGTAGGAGTCTTTGAAGATGAACACCCGATGGAATGTTACTATATGTGAAGATTGTGTGTGTTATCTAATGGACGTAAGATACCCAAAGGGTTTGGCATATAGCAGGGTGCGGTATTATCGGAAGTGAAAATTTGGGTAAAATTTTTCTACCTATTAGGAGAGCAGTGTTCTAGTGGTGGGAGTCAATCACCGCATTGGAAAAGTGAAATAGTATCCCAACGAAAATCATTTGTTTAGAAAGAGATGAAATGTGATTCTAAAGTTATCACAAGAAGGTTGGATAGAGGCCTTGTCTAGCGAACTTTGTACTAGGTGAGGAAGGTACAAAAGATAAGAGAGTTCTTAGGTGGGTGATGGACTCGTGAGAGTATTCTCCAGCACTTATGGGAAATTCTTCTTAAAAGGTCGAAGCAGATGGCGATGATGTCATGCTTTTGTCAGTGAAGACATTAACGCTTCTTGTGAAGGGAGCTAAAAGCGTTGAAGGATTTATTCTGGGGGTAAGACAAAATGTAATGGTGCTAACGAAACACCGAAAGGGGGAGACCCATTAGGGGACCCATTTAAAGGATTCAGATAGCTGAATTCCTACCAAGTGATGATGGATTCAGTTGGGACTTGTAAAGCCAATAGTTTGTTCCTTAGGGCCAGTCGGAGATAATAAAACAATGAGGGTGGCCATCACGGTTGAGGCTACCAGGGTCCGAGAGAAGGATAACCCTAATAGGGTTAGTATTGTCGGAGATAAGTGGATTACTTATGGAGAACCCTTTTTATGTGGAGAGTAGGACCATACATGTTATTTTTTTCTGAAGTAGGGACAAGATTATGGTGCCCATCTGGGGAAATAATTAAAATAGTTTTTAGTTCGGTTCGGAAGGGAATGTTATGTCCGGTAACAATGGGAGAAGCCATGGAAATTAGCAAAGTAAAAGGAATGATTTTTATCCTCGGGTGAATGAGGTCTGTCTTGTGTGACACGAGAAGGTCACAGTATCTTGATTATCACTAGATTCACGTGTGAGACCAGTTTAGTGTGTATATCGATGAGAATGTTATGTTTATATATTTTTCATGGTATAGTAGGGTCAATTTTGGTTTCATCCGTGGAGAAACGGGTGTAGTCAGTGGTATATATTTTATTGGAATTACTCATTTTATTGATGTTTTATACGAGTATTATATCATCCTGAGTATGGATTGGTTAGAATGATAGTGGGCAGATATTGCAAGGCTATCGGGGTTACTGCTTTAGGGCAGGATGTGCTGTTTTAGCAATGTCTCAGCTGGAAGAGGTCGAGATCGCATTTATATGGCATTATGTTAGAGTCTTCAGAGAGTATAGTTATCTCAAGATATTTGATCCTAGTGTGTAGGAACATTACCGATGTGATTTGAGGTAGAGTGGAATTACTGTAGAGAAGATGAATTTAACTCATTATTATGTTTAGTGCTTAGGACTTGGTGATATGAAGAGCGCAATGTTACATCACTCCTTTGGAGACGTGGGAGTTAAGATTGATATTTATATGAGCGGGGAAAGAATTTTGAGAGTCCCAGTTACGAAATTTGTGGTTTATGGAATGTGATTACCACGAATTCTGAGTGATAGTGCATTTTGGGCCGGTAAGTTCCCTATTTAACAAGAAAATGCGGGATAAAATATGAATGGATCTTGGTAAATGTCGCAAGTAGAGAGAGACATGAATTTTGGGTACATAATATAGACTTAGGGCCTAGCGGATTTCTATGATCGATAATGTTAGGTAGTGGTGTATTGGGAGGGTTCCTTATTTGGATTTCAGTTTGGGAGACGTCATATGCACAAAACTTAGCTCAGCATCGAAAATGGTGAGATATTTGGTCATTAGTCTACGAGTCTGGTACCTCGATCATTATGAAAGTATGTAGTTCTCACTGTGAGTTGGAAGTTATATCACGATATAAGGCCGATGGAGTCGGTAGTGCCAAGAGATAGTATTGACAATGTTTATTCTCACCACAAGTTGAAGGGTGGAACGATGTTAATGAGAATTGAAATTTCAATTTATGGGGTGATTGAGAATACCCTTGTGTTATAGCCACGCCGAGAATTTGAGGCCGTCTTTGAGGAAAGTGTGTGACGTTTCCAGTGTTGTACAAATATGCACCATGTATAGGGTTATGGGCGCCTTGGTTAGCTGATTTTTGAAGTCTTTCGAGATAGGAGGACGTGGGAATAAATGTATGGGATATATTCCTGGGGCAGTTATAAATAGAGCCTAAATGGTAGGATTAAACGAACGTCATGTGAGATGTACGATAATCTGAGTATATGGGTGCAATGAGAATAGCTAGCCAGATATGGGTTGAAAGGTTGTGGAAAGCCATGATTTCGGATGTCTCTTGAGAAGACAAAAGTCCAATTCTTATGTGGAATTTTTGCGGAGCCTTACTCAATTGAATGTTGAGAGTGTCTTGTGAATAAGTAGAATGTTGATGTCTATAAGGTAAAAAGGGCCCAGAAGTGCGTTTTGTTACGAGAGTACACGGGCTGAATATTTGAAACCCTGGGGGAAGAAGGGGAGCATAGAGTACCACCTAATGTGTGAAGTTATAAGTGGGATTTGGTGTTAGGTGATACATAGTGAGATTGTCTCAGAGCGCACCACTCATAGATGGAAATAGGTTTGTTCGGGATGACCAACCAGAACCTTTGTATCAAGCCGATAATTCCAGTGTTGGAACAGGCATGCAGGCTACTGAAGGAGAAGTACACCAGTAGAGGTGCCTCCTAATATGGTTGTAAGTCGTGATGATATCCTTGAACCCCGCCTCCGATAGGGATTTTTGAGAAGCAGTGCAAAAATGTTTTGTTTTGGGAAAGTCGTGTTTCCAATGGCCCGTTGAGTAGACGGGAGGTGGTAGATGACTAGTAAAGAGGTATGAATGTGATTCTGGAGTCACTGCGGTCAATTTATTTCCTTAACTGACCTAACTTGTAATTTGAGAAAATCATGGTACAGTAATTGGGAGCAAAAATATCGATTGGTAGAGTTGTGTGTGGTTACTTGTACATGTTTGATGTGGATAAGGTGACTATTAAGGTTTTGGTGTGAGAAAGCCTGGTCACTCTCCCTCTGGTGGTTGTTTAGAGGTGAGCGAATAAATAGAATTTTGGATCGAACTTGATTTAGAGTCCGTCGTTGAGAGGGGCGTTAACCATAAAATATTTTTGGATGATTTTTTAGCATCGTAAGAGTTGCATAGCCATGAAACGAGATTTTAAGGAATGACATGAGTGGTCAAATGTTCTTTTGGTTTCCCTCAGGATGGGAGTTTTATGTTGGGATGGACTTGGGAAGCCGGCGCTTAGTGATGTGCAACCTTCCAATACAAGTGAGGCGATTAAGCTAGTGATGTATAGGCCCGTCTTATTTGGATGTCTTTGGTAGAGCACAATGTGTGTTGTGCCATTATTGAGGTAAGAGTTTATGACTGATGGAGTGTATCGGTTTGAAGAGAATTGAACAAGCTTGTTGTAAAGCTGGGGCTATAGTGAGTAAGCCTCTAGACAAGTGGGTACCATTAGCGGGAATATAGTGGAGTGACCCTTATGTTAGTACGATTTGATTCTGGGTACTAGAGCATGTGGTGTTGTTGAGATTCAATGTCTTTCGTACCTATCTTATCCGAATTTCGAGGACGAAATTCTCTTGGGGGGGGGGGGGGGGGGGGGAGAATTTAATACCCCGTACTTTTATGGGTATTTAAATTACATGAGTGGGTGTAATTTATAATTTAAGAATTTAAAGTAAATAAGGTGGCCTAATTATATTTCATGTCGCGGGTGAATAAATGTGTTGTTATTTTATGCGAAAAACACGTGTGGAGATGTGTTGGTTTTAAGACGTGAATTTTTTATAATTGACTCGGATGGGGATTTCGAGTGCACGGTTGGTCTCGAAAGGGACGAGATAGTCAGAATAAAGTATTCGGGAGTAGTTTTTGGGTTCCGAGGACTTTTTGGAACAGTAGGGTCTCGTATTTGTGTATATGAGTCCATTTTGGGTTAAATAAGGGATAACCCTTATTTCTTCTCTTATAAGCCGAGAGAAAAAGATAAAGGAAAGAAAGAAAGAAGAAAGAAGATAAAGAAGGAAGAAAAGGGAGAAAAAAGAGGAGACTCAGGCCAAGCTCCTCCGAAGGATTCCGTCACCAGGTCGTCGGATTTATCCAACTAGGAAAGTGTTTACTTGATTTAATGATTTAAGTATGTTTATTTTTCATATTATGGTAGGTGATGAAAAACTATAAGGGTTTGAGTTTGGGATTCTTGCACAAAAAAGGGTTTTAGGGAGATGATTTCACTTGATTTTGATGTGATAATAATCTTACATGAAATCTGAGTTAAAATCCGTATATATGGTATAAATTATGGTGAGGAATTGGGAGAAATGAAAGTCAGGGTTTAATTAAGAAAATGGTTGATTTTCTTGGTTTAATTGATGAATCCCAAGAATAAATTGAGGTGTTGGGTGAAATCATAGTGTGTGTGTGTGTGTGTGTGTGTGTATATTAATGGTTGATGTTAGAAATCAAAAATCATGGGTTATAGAGATTTTGGGCCAATCTCGTAAGAAATGAAAACTGTAGGGACCGGACTGATTCGTTTTTTAGGGTTACACTGGTTCATTTATCACTGGATCGATTCGTTTATCTTGGCCACCGGATCGGTCCGATTTTGTCAAAATATCTGAAAAGTGTTTGTTGGACTAAAAAAGATTTGGAGAATAATTTCTTTTGGAGATTGATATTAGGGGATCCTAAATAGAGTGAGAGGACCTCTAAAAGAGTAAATGGGTGATACATATGTATATAAGTCTTGGGTTAGTGGGAAAGGTATAAAAACGTGTATAATTTGAAAAAAAAATATTTTTTATATTATAAAAATAAAAATTTAGAAATTTTGGGCAAAGTCTCCTCTGTTTATGGAACTATCCCCCATGTTAAGGAAAAAACAATCCAACAACAATATTAATAATCCATCTAGGACCTCGCACAAATAACATCATAAGCATCAAATACTAATTTAAGTCAAATGTGTAAACATTCTACAAAATTTTACCATAGTTTACTTCAATTAAAAGATTATCCACCCTATTTAAAAAATTAAAGGTACTCCAACAATACTAATTGGACTCATTAAGAAAAATAACACACGTATATTTAATAACTCAAGAGATCACGTATCCCATAAATGCAAGGATTGGCTTACTATTACACTAATAGCACTTAACAATATAAAAAATAGTTTACTTGTTCATGCATCCAAGAATTGGCTAACTATTACACTAATAGCACTTGTTTTATTGCTAAACCTACATATGATCTCTTCACTCATCCAAGTTCATGACGATACCATGTATAAAAAAAATAAAGATATTAAGTTAGGAACTCCGGAACACGCACACCAAAAAAAGGTTCGGGAGGAGATACACTGACATGCTATAACTTAATCCAAATGCTAAAACTCAAATAATAGGTTGGGAGTCTCTGCAATATGAGGAATTTCACCTAATAAGATATTTAAAAAACAATAGCGAAGTTCATCTTTTTATCTCCACCAAATAATGATACTGACATAAGGAGATGCTAACTAACAATTTGCATATTATGTACTTATATCAATTAAACATCCTAATTTAAAATTCTAGAACACTTTAGCTATAATACTTGGCTAGAAACTTATCGGATATATGCTCACTTTTGAAGATGAGATATACAATGAGAGGCCTATACCAAACTCTAATAACGTTTCCACATCGAATATTTCAATCAAAACATAAATCCATTATGTGAAAATGATTTACTAAAAAAAGTCTAATATATCCACTCTTTATAAAACCGTGCTTTCATCACTTCTTAAGTTACCACGACATTGTATTTTGTTACAAAATGATACTATGATCAACTAACCCATTTAAAAAAGTCACCACCCATCAAATAATTCATCACTAAATCTTTATTAAACATGATTTAGTAAAAGTAAAAAATATTTAAAACCCCAAATTTACAAAAGTACAAAGTTCATGCGAGCAAATAATGAACAAGTCATACCTAACGATATCAAGTACTACCTTTGACTAATGTGATGGGTTCTCAAGATAATGGTATCATACTTGAAATCTATGCCCAATGTTTACTGTAGAGGAACAAATTTTCTATCCCTTCCATTGACTTCTCACAGAACTAACTACATTAGGAAAAAAAGACAGCAATTAATTCGAAGATCCCACCTTATAAAAAAAGCATAATGCAAACCCACTAACGAAAAAAAAATCATAATCGCCAGAAAGTAACATGACTGATCAGCATACAAAATGTCAATGCCCCATATATTACATCCAATCTCTAAATTAGCATACAAAATCAGCAAAAAAATTGTCAATGCAAAAGTACGCTTTATTTATTCTTGGCTCATGACATAAAATGTACTTAACAAACCATTACCTTCTTTCTCAAACAATTTTGGCAACTCAATTATAAAGAGTTCCTCAAATCGTCAGTGAATGGACTTCCCACAAAACCACTGATTTGGCTCTGTGCACTTCATGATGTAATGTTTATCCTCTTTCCGAATGTCCACTATAACATATGTCATTTCTTGTAAAAACAAATCAGCAAATACTTCATAAGCCTCTTGAATTTGTTGAAAGCAGAAACAACAAATGTTCATACATTTGTAGGCCAAAGTAAATTTTCATATTCATATATCAATTGAATTTTCAAACTTAGATAAATGTTATACATCATACCCTTATTATTTTTTACCATCCATTGCTCACAATGGACTTTGGGAGAGAAAGAACTGACAACTAAAAGAAAAAATATCTAAATTGAGAGATTGATTTCAAAGGTTATTTAATCAAAAATGCTTATGGAGATTTCTAGCAGCTTGGTTACTTTAAAGGCTTACCACTTTGATATTAATGCAGATCTTAATGAACCATGAGCTTTTCTTGAGTACGTTGACCAATTAGTTACTCCCAAGGCATGTTCAGGTCTAAATGGTTTGATGTTGGGAGGGCTCGTGTTAACTGTAGTTCAAGTTATTCCAGATTCTTCGTCATCGATGAAAAACATTGGAAACTCGCCTTCCTATGGAATCTCGGACCATGTCAAGCCTCTTCTTGCTAGAATTTGAACGGTTTGATGGAGCAATCAGAGACTCGTGACCAAAAAGTAGCTGATGTTGCACAAATAGGTGATCTTGAGATGAAAGACAATGCATCGATTAAAGAAGAGTTAAAAATAGAGGAAGATAATGGAAGATTAGATGTGTCTTCTTCTGAGACGGATTTGAGGGTGAAAATAGAGTTGGAAGCTGCTCTTACGAAAGGTGAAGATAAGGTTTCGGATGAAGAGGATGTTTTAGAGCCTGGTTATGTTCTAGTGGAGTATAGAAGAGTAGAAACTTCTTCCAAGGTGGCACATTATTTGCACGATCAGTTTTGTAATGAACGGGTTGTTATTGTGGAGTATTTTGTGTTGGATCTTTATCAAGCAAGGTTTCTGAAATGAAACTTATTTGGGTGTTTACAATTGGGTGATAAAGAGTGAACGAGATTTTTTCGGACTTGAAGGTTCTTTATGGGGTTTTTACTTGTAGAACAAATTTTGGCAAATGGCTTGCTTAGATCAGGTATTTGGCAAACGTTTCGCTGCTGTTTACCCCAGTTTTGAGTGATGTTGAGGTCTTTGAATTAAACATTGCCTATACTGTTACTTTTACCCGGGATTAATGATTCAATTAAAATGGATCTTAGACTTGGCTTTCTGATTGGAACTCCCTCATTAATGCTAAAACAATAAGTGGATTAGGAGTAAATATAGTAATTAATTTATATTTGACTATTAGTTTACCCCCACCCAACAAACAGAGGTGCGAACTATCAACGTTTTACCCACATTGAGCAATATTTAATCTACTATACAATTATCACCATAACATTCTACAAAATTAAAACATAACCGAATTTCATATTTAACCATGTTAACAAAGTATAAACATAAGTGGAATAAGTCAAATACACAAAGTGAATTTAGAATACACAAATATAAAAACATAAAAATAAGAGAACTAATAGAAATGGAAAACAAAACTAATGAATTTGTACCAACTTTGCAATAACTGGGCAATTTTCTAGCTCAATTAGAGGTGAAAAAATAGTTAGGTTGGCATCATAAATTTAATGCTGAATGAATGTTTATTATATAAGAATGACCCCTAGGTTGGATAATTTTACAACACAAACAAAGAATAGGGTTCATTAACATTTTTGAGGTCATTAATACACGATTGTTTAAGAAATCATTCAAAGGAAATTATTAAAAAATTTGAATCTTCAATAACGATCCTTAATCAAATCACGCAGATCATTGAATTCTAAATCACACTTTGCCATTTTACAAACACTTGAATTGGAAACATATATACATGATTAAACAGCAAACATGTCATTAATCAACAATGAGTGAGTGCATTATAAGTAAACATATATACCTTCATTATTAGAAATGAGTAAGTGAGTGCATTAATCAGCAATGAATGAGTGCAGTATCAACAGCAAAAATTTACCATTACTCAAGGGAAAAAATCGGCCCATCGAGCAAATAGGTATAAAAAATCATTCTCATTAATCAGCAACAGGTATAAAACAGGTTTAAAAAATCGACCAATCAACCAAACATGTATGAAACCTTACTGTTTTATCAGACACTGAAAAATAAAAATAAAACCACCCTATATGAACCAATGAGTGAGTGAATTATCAACAACATAATCTTTTTTCACACCCTTTTCTGATTAGTTAGTGAGTTGGATAATTGACTGATATGAATGGACTGAGATTTTTCGGATGCTATAGTCTAGAGTTAAAGTGACAGTTCCCAAAAGAGAAGCACTAAATAACCATTAAATCTGAATCTTCAAACATGATTTCAGAATCAGAAGTACATCTATAAAATTAGAACTTTAATCATAAAACATATCCAAATATATACATGAAGCGAAACAAACATGTATATCCAATTTCTCCTTTTTACCATTGCAGTTGAAGTGTTTTGTAGAGGTTTGAATCAAGGTTCTAAAAAACGCGGGGTGTGATCGAGGCGTGGAGGCCAAGCCTTAAGCCTTATAAGCCTAGGCGGGCCTAGGCGTAAAAAGGCGTGAAAAGGCATTTAGGCCTTTTTAATATATTTTAATATTTTTTAACCATAACAAGACTATTAAAATACTAAAATTGTACATAGCATAAATATATGTTAGAATATTTGCAAATAAAAATACTATTTGATTATTTTGGATGAGATAATGGTCCAGTTTGTAAAAAAATCTTTAAAAGGCGATATCGTTTCACTAAAGCATTGTTATTTTTAAAGAAAAAAAATTGCCATAAGGGTTTTACCAAGCATAAGGCGTCAAAATCTTAAGGCGAGGCGTTTCTCCCAAGCCTCAAGCCTAGGCGGGTTTTTTAGAACAGTGGTTTGAATAAACTTATGGAGATTATAATTATTGAACAATTCTACCATCATATAGGTACTAAAATAATATCTCATCTAAGTTTTGTTGTTGATGTGATAATTTTCCCTAATGGTTGTAAAACATCTCTAGCCAATCTCATTAAATTCATAAACCATTGTGAAATTACTTCAGGCCAGCTTATTATTAGATAAAAAATCACCTTCTCAGTTTACTCCAAAATTCATAGCTCATGAAACACCTTATTTTTTGTATAAGCATCTTATTGCAAGGCTAGTAATGGGAGGGCATAATATTGTACCGGAATCTCTGCGCTAAAAAGGGGTTATGGAATGGAATGGAATACATAATGGTTCAAACTTTAGAATGGAATGGAATATATAATGAAATGGAATAAATAATGGTTCAAACTTTAGAAATACATAAAACTTATTATTGAATACTGATTCAAACTTTATAAATACACAAAACTTATTATTTGGTTAAACTTCAGGATACCTTAAATGGTGGGGGAGAGAGAGAATCAACAATGAAACCTAAAAACAAAAATGAAAAAAGAATAATTCGAAGAAAAAATGAACAATGAAAAAAATGTTAGATAAGAAACCCAAATGTTAAACCCAAAGGAGAAAAGAACATCTCTTTTTAAGCAATGTATCTACAATGCCAAATGAGAAGAAATTTTAACACATACCTATGCTCAGGTTCACCTATGAACAATAAAAATTAAAACACAATTATCAGAATTCATCATAATGAATGTATCCCACTCAATAACACAAAGAAACATAACGAATCAATTTGAGCATTTTAAAGTCACAAAAATCAAAACCCGAGTTGGAATCAATAATAACACAGATACAAACTGAGTATTTTCACTCCATTGAGCATTTTCAAGCTCCGAGAATTCAATTAACAACAAAAAAAAATACAAAATGAGAATCATAGAGAATAGGGGGGGGGGGGGGGGTTAAGAAAGTAGAAACAGATTGATACCTTCATAGATTTTGGATGGAATTTGTGCCAAACCTCAGATTGAACAAAAAAAATTGAACGAAAACGTAAAATGTCAGATCTACAATGTTAAAGATAGAACATCTACTTTCCCTTAAAAATCGAACCAAAAAAAGTCAGATCTCCACAATAAAACTACAAACGAGCAAACAATGAACCCTAAAAATTCAAAATGCTCTAAAACTTAGGTTTTACAAAATGGGGGAGAAGTGGAGAATGAAAGAAATTTGATGTTTGTTTGAGAAATGAGAGAGGCCGTGAGCGGGGAGAGAAGTAGGGAAGTAATATGGTTTTCACCAAAAGTACCCCTAATTTTTGAATTGAAGTGTAAATTTTGTAAGTAATAAAAGAGGGGGAAATAAAAAATATGAGGGGCAAAAGAGGCATTGTAGAAACAAAATCATGTCATGACATCATATTTTCATCTTATGACATACATAGGTTTTACTCCTTATTATATATATATATATATTTATGCGTGTAGAGTATATATGTCGATTATATATGAGTAGAATAAAGATATATGCAGTATATGTGTGAATAAAACCTAAGGCGCCAATAGGTTGATATAAGTATACTAGTTAAACGTGATAAACAACTATTCAGAAATAAGAGATGTGAGAATTATGTCATAAGTGAGTGACTACTTATGGGATTAATATAAGTTGTGTGTATACTTATTGATTAATACGAGTTGGTATATTTGGATTACAGGCTAATGCCATGAGAGATAGGCATTTATAGCCGTATTTGATGACATGTATATATATATATATATATATATATATATATATATATATATATATATATATATATATATATATATATATATAGAGAGAGAGAGAGAGAGAGAGAGAGAGAGAGAGAGAGAGTATATATACAATATGATTATAAATATATTTGTGTGTGATTGATATATTTAAGTGAATCATACACCTCTAGTGCTATCATGGGAAGTTGTGCGATGTGGGCAAGGCCCCTGGCTTGAGGAGCAGGGGGCGTATAGTCCCCAGGTCATAGCGCCCATTTTTTATTGTGTGGCATTTATCAGGGGTGAGACGAGGTGGGTATGTTTTGTTCTCATTTCCTGTGAGGAGCTATGATCGCTTCCCATACGTTGTGATTTGGATCTTTTTACCAGGGTGGTGTGATAAGAATTCGATAGCTGGTAACCCGGGATGGAATGTGAGTAATGCACTGGAAGATGATAGCATTGAGACACTACATCCAGTGAGTTAAAGCTCTGAGGTATGGTTATTATACTTATATAGCGTGTGATATATATGTATGGATATACCTGATGTGTATGGTATACTTTTTTCACATCTTCATATATATATATATATATATATATATATATGAAGATGTGAAAAAAATATATATATTAATTTAACAAAGAATAAAGTGTGAAGAAAATGGTTTTCATCCGGGAAAATAAAATCCGGAATAAAATGTGACATACGTATATATAGATGAGAATATTATATACGAGACTAATAACACTAGATTGTGAATTGTGTATAATAACGAGAGAAAGTTATTAATTATGAATGGATAAATTATACCTGAGAAAGTATAAAAAGCAAACTAATGCGAGAATTTAGCATATTTATATACACGAGGCATTAGATAGCGTATGATAATTTATTTTCTCTGAGAGATTAGTTAGGTGGGGTAGCTTAACTAGTGTGCTTTAAAATACACGCATTAGGTGTACACTATTAGATGAGAGGTTTGGGGTATCTCATGTGAGTGCAACTCCAATTTAAATATGAATAGTATCATATTTTATATATTAATGTAATTTAAGCACTTGCTAAAAATATTTCCAAAACCTGGGCTCTGACCCATATCTATTTTCTTTTTTTTTTCTCCTTTGTATGCTTTTTATGTGTCCAGACATAGGGATGCCTGGATGACCATTCTTTCGAGTCAGACGTAGCTTCCGCAATTATGGATGTTGGCAAGAATTGTTTTAATGCTTCCTTCTTTGATATCTAGATAGGGGGTATTGGTATTGATAATCGGACATGTTGTCCAATCGATGTCATTTATTTTATTTTCAACGATTTTATTTTACGCCTATTTGTTTTGGTTGTAATAAAATGCTTTACCAATAGTTATCGGTTATTTATTTTATTCAATTCATTTGTTGTGTATATATTGTATGGATGAATTTTATTGTGCGCTTAAGTTAAAAAGATTAGAAATTTTAAAATTTGACGCCAAACCTCATAGGTTATTAGTAATTAAATGGTTTTCGACAGTGATTCTGAGAATGAAACCATTTGAGATTCCTATTTAACTTAATATAGGACTGATCACCCGGTATTCTATTAGGTGGAATGTCATACCTTGGTTATATGAGAGGTCTCTTAATGTTTTAATAAAGCTGAATAGCGTCCCCCAGATAAGTGACATGAGTTGTTTAAAGTCAACTGTGGAGATTATGTGATTTGGGTGCCATGTCTAAACGGAATTGATTTTTTTAATAAGGATGCATTAAGTTCCTTGGTTAGGTGCTTAGGGGTAGTTATTAACGATGATATGGTTTTGTGAACTTGATCCTTGGGGTAGTGTCTTGTCATAGGCATTTGATAACTCAGTGGGCATGTAGAACCATTTGGATTATTAATTGAGGATGTGTGCTCGGCCTGAGTGAATAGAATACTATCATTGTAAGTATGTTCCTTTGTAATTGTTGTTTACAAGTTATATCTCGTAAGCCATGATGAGAGTTACGAGACATTAAAGGTAAGTGTGTTACATGGGTAATAATGATGAGTTAAGGTTACATAGGAGTGAACCATAGATAGTCTTCCATAATGTGGTTTTAGAGCGTGTGATGCAACTTTGAGGAATAGGATGCCTAGTGGCGTCAGAAATAAGGACTTAGAGGCTTATAGGTTATACACGAGGTCCTATATCCTACCAGAATCCTTATTAGTGTTAGTTTGTTATTTAATATATGTTTTATGGTCTCATTCGTTTGGAAGTAAGTTGTTGAGCCTTCAGTGGGGCTCTAGGAAAGGGCCGTAGGTAGACCCATGCCAGAGTTTCAAATAAAAAGGAAATACATTTTTTTATCTAAATACCATAGCCCATTTCTAGCAGCCTAAGAACTGGATGAATGTGAGGTGATTTCAGTGTAAGTGTGATTTATAGAAGTCTTGGAGTATTAGTGGGATTGATTGTGTGTGGCATCATTGGGATTATAAATTGACTTATTGTGATTCCTTGAGGTGTTCAATGGATGAAAGTGATTCATGTGTAAATAATTTTACACTAGTATCTTTGCGAACACCTAATAGTCATGATGTAGATATTAATAAATCTATAGAACGTACCTATGATGGGAGAGTCATAGGTGATAAAATCTTGTCAATTTTTTAGGACATTTACATGGGGTATGTTTAGTGTCCTTAGGGAACTAGTTATGTTCGCTATTATAAAGTGCAAATATTCTAGTGATGATTGTATTGAGGGATAGGTGATGATCTCAAAATATTTGTCCAATTCAAAGGAGTTGAATCATGTCTTCCTTTACGAGGTCATCCAACTTGATGAAAGTAGGTGAGGTAACCTTCCAAGGATAATTGAAGAGTAGTACCGCAGTTGTACATAATGTCTTTTGTCATAGGATGGCTAGTGTAAAAGTGTCGTGATTGATTTCGATGCATACTAGGAAGTGCATATGGGTCTTAAAGGGATGATGTCATGAAAAGGGTTTGAGTATAGTACCCAAGTAGGGATATTAATGCTTGATTAAAATATCAACATGTGTCGACTGAACCACTTCAATTTATATGTAGTTAAAGCTCTAACTTAGTTAATAATGGAGTAATATATGAATGCATGAATGTAAGTAACAAGAAAGAGATGAGAGAATGGATAAGACACGGAGATATAAATGGTTCATCCATTTGGTCGACTCCATTATGCAAGGTTGGTGGTGTATTTATTACTATAAGGCTCTAATGGCCATGGGTACAATCTCTTAAGCTTTCTCTCTCTTATGGTTACAATTTAACAGAGTTTATCTAGGGTTAATAATTACTTGATTCCTGTAAATGAATAAGAAGAAGGATGATATAGGCTTGTGGGTGCATAGTGTGCCCCCAAGCATGTAATGTGTGTGCATAAGATAAGCAACCAATAGGAGCTAGCCACCTATCCCTGACACAAGTATGCCATGATGATGAAATATTCCCCTACGTGGGCAGAAGATCTGTGGTAACAATATGGTACACATGGACTAATAATGCCCAACTCATGTGTGCCATATGAAATTCTAATGTCAGCTTTGATGGTCCTGGCCAAGCTGAGAATGAAGAAGGTGGTCTAGAGAAACAAGAAATTACGAAGTTGGGGAGATCTGTTCGAGATGGAAAACATAGTCTTGGCCTACCTGTGTGGTAAGAGGTTGACACATGGAAATCCCAAGACGTAAGTGAAAATGATGGTAATGAGAGCGAGCCCGACTACGTAACTGTAAATGTAGGGGAAGAGGTCTCAGAGGTCGAGACTACTGGAGATTGGCCTATGCACTGCTTGCCCATGAGCAGGTGACTCTGATGGATATTGAACTAGGCTGGTAAGTTGGGCCGAGTCTAGTCCAAGACGAGACCAGACTTATGTATATCAATCACCCATAGCCCTTAGTCTTTAATGTGCGTGGAACGAGGCCAACCCCCTACGGTGGTGAGACCTTCCAATGTCAGAGGATGCTTTGAGGAAGTGTACTAGTTTTCCCAGATTGAGCATATCTTTTTAGCGTCCCAATCATAGTGGCCCATCATATGTAGTTAATGCGACATATGTCATAAGCCATATGGGTTGGTGTGCGAGTCAAGAAGTGGATACTGCGGGTCTAACTAGGTCTTAGAGGCCTCAAGATGTCTTCATTAGGAAGCGCACGTAGTGATTGACTAGTTTAAATACCTACAAATCAAACGTCATTTCTATTTCTTATTCTCAAACTTTCTCTCTGTAAGAATTTTTTGCCATTAGCGTTCCTCTTCTCTCTCTCTCTCTCCCCCCCCCCCCCCCACTTGAACCAGTGAGCTTTAGTAAGCTTTTAGGCATCATTCCTCCTCCCAAGCGTCCATTCTCTCTGAGGTAACCCTCCACCTTCTTTATTTTCCTTGTCCAAGCCTTCATATGCTTTATCTTTGCATTTTTAGTTTTTGATCTATATTTTGAGTTATTTAGCAACATGTTATGGATGTTATAAGGTTTATTTTGTGGTTTTGTTTGGTATTTGAGGTGGTAGGAAGTGTGTTTAGGTCACTTTTAGGAGTAGGGACTATATTCGGTGATCGATTGGATTTCGCGGCTACACTTTGATCATCTTCTCTAGTGAACCCCTATACCTCTTCTTAATAAAAGCCATTTAAAAAAGAATAAGTTCCCACTCTTGATCCAAAAGTCATACTATTCAAACATCTTTCATGTTTGAATGTATAGGAAACTCTAAAAACTAGGGCAGTAGTATCCACATATGAGGCTAAGGATTCTTGAAGAGATTAGTAAGTTTAAGGGCAAGGCTAAACGTAATGTAAAGTCCAATCAAATACTTCCCCTACGATTTCTGTAGAACGTCCACCTCTGCTGCTCACATAACCATACAAAATTAAGCCGATCATTATTGAGATCAACAACGATACTATATTTGATATCTCATCTCATGAGTTCCATCCCATATCGCCATCTGAGGGCTATAGTCCCTCTACGTCCCAGGTATTTGAGAGAGTAAACTCTTTTGATGAGGTTGTGAGGGTCCCATCATCTAGTCTTGAGGACTTTGGAGTGGCCGAATTTAATAATCTTGATAAGTCTCTTGTTGCCTCAAACATTGATGAATCGAGAGTTACTGTTGTATATCCACCACCCACAATGGATGTTCCATTATCGGCCATTCCTAACCATGAATTTGTCGAGAGGTTTCCTAGTGGGATCTCGATTGATGAAGTTGAGGATAAGACTGATACTAATGACGAGGATCCATTTGAAACCTCATATGCCCATACCATCCAAAGCACCGTCAGAGAGTCTAACCTCCTAAGTTAGAGACACCTATAAAAGATTAGAGCATCCATTCACATGAGAGTCCCGATTGATAACAAAAGATTAGATGTTGAGGGTCGGATTCAAATTACCCATTCACCCCACCGTTCGAGCTATCCTTATCAGTTTGGGGCTTGGCCCAACCCAACTCTCGCCCAATGCCTAGAGGATAATTCTTGGCTTTGTATTACTCTAGATACTAGTTCAGTCAATCAACCTTCAAGTCAACATATTTTGGGCATGCTATAACATGTCTTGAATAAAAAGTCAACCTGGATATTATGATCGTAGCCAGGATGACCAAAAAAACATCTTGATAGTTAACTAAACATTCAACCACCATTGTAAGCCCTAATACTTTTTTGTATTGGGAGCTTGGGAGTTCGAATCCAACATTGCTTGTAGTGCCTTAGAGCTGAGAGTCCCCCAGAGATGGTCTAAATCTTTAATGTTGTCCAAAATTGACCCCGACCTAAGTGTTGATGCTCGATAAAAGACAGATAAAATAAGAAAATAGGGGAAGGATGGGAGGTTGGTGGAGTTTGAGCAGTTGATGACTCCATATTTTATGGAAAAGATGGGTCTGCGGTTAATACTTGGACTAAGTTATGTAAGTTCCATTTTTCTAACTATTGTGTTGTCTCTTTACTATTCACTCTGATACTAATCTCGTCTTCTTGTTACAGGTCGCACAACTAACACACCAGAAGAGGTTTGGAAAATGACATCACTGAGTATTACCAACATGCTTAGTAATATGGGAAAGAATCATGAACCACTGCCAATAAGAATAATTCAACCACTGGAGGCCTCGATCACACCAAGGCCTCAAAGAAAATCAAGGAGGTTACCGATGATGATCCTATTCTCGCACTATAATCCAAAAAGAAACGAAATGATGGCTCATCCAAGGGAGGGTCAGATCAGGAAATTCTCATATCTTCGAATAAGACTTTGGCTCCTCGTCTCAGATAGCTCCCAATCATCTTTAAGTCCCTCATCGGTGATCCACGAAGAGTTAAGGCCACCCTAACCTCTGTTATGGTTGAGTCTTATAGGAACTTTTTGGAAGCCATGGACACCTCTCATCTGTGCAACTTCAGCCTCCATAAGGACACCCAGGTAATCATTTGAACTACCATCTATTTATTGGTTTCTCTATTTTTTTTCAACTATTATCTTATCTCATACTAACTGTTATTTGATTTCTTATAGTCTCCTTTGACCTTCTTAAAGGTTGGTTAATGGGTCTAGGAGAAGCGCCCTTAGATCCAATAAGCTCAGGAGGCCATTAAGGCCGAGAAAGAACTGAAGAAGGAGCAAAAGGAAAAGGTGGTCGATCACAAGAAGGCCATGGAAAACCAAGATAAGAAACACTTTGATGCCTTGGAAGAACTAAAGAAGGACCACGATGCTGCCTTGAAGTATTTAGAATATAAACACAAGGCAGAGATTGAAGCTACCGCTGGGCCACTCTTAAATTTCCTAGAGGTCTCATTTCTATTGAAATAATTACAGGTCTTAAATTTCTCAGACCTAATGGGTGCTAATGGCTTGAATTATATTGAGGCTGAGGCTCTCACCGCTAAAGATATGACCATCGAGATAATAGTATAAGTTGGAGGGCCGAGACGATAGAACGTTTAAACATTGAAGATGAGGCTTTGCCCAACCAGTTGCCAATAATGTTTCCTCAGAGCACGTCGAGCCACAAGCCTGAATTTCATCTTTTTTTACTTTTTGATGGGCTGCCGTCGGGGGCCTTATGTCCTTTTTCAGATGTAATTGCATGCATGTGAAACATGTAACCTCATATGTAAATCTAACAAATTGGCATATTTTGTTGATCATTTTGCTTCATATGTAATATCTAAATTTTGTTGATCACTTTGCTTGGTATGCAATATAAATATGTTTGATCTTTATTGCCAAGTGTAATGTATCCACCTTTATAACTCGTCACCTTTAATTGGTGTTTTAAGTATGATGCTTATGAGTACACTTACAATAAGACGATGCGTAATCAACCACAATGAATATTTTCAATTTTTGTGTTTGTCACCAAGTAAATGATGTTACCATATAGGTTCCCTCTCATCAGTATTGAAAGTGAATGGACGAGACTTGTCTATTCATGTACTCTCGCATTCCCGAGAAAGTTATAAACTTGAATCCACCAAAATCGTATGTTCCTGCAACCATACTTAAAGGATTTTCCATTTTTGTTTTTCACCACATGAGTGATGTCATACATTGATCTAATCTCTTGTCATTTTTGGGAGTGTATGGATGAGACGAGACTCCTCATACACTCTCATATCACCGACAGACTGATGACATTGAATCCACCAAAATATGATGATTAAGAAACTACACTTAGATGATTTTCAATTTTTGTGTTTTTCACCACTTAAGTGGTGTTATTACACTTTTTTGCCTCTTACTGTTATTCAGAAAGTGTGAAGAGACAAGACTCCTCATGCAATCTCATATCACCGAGATGTATTTTAACTAATTCACCATAGATTGATGTTTCCTAGTTTAGTACAATTTGAACCATTTAACATTTAAAAGATAAAAATGAGCCAATACTTGAATTTATCATTAATGAACTTTTGCTAACATAACATACAAATAGTTTTTCTTCACTAAGAGATTACACTCGTACGACTGGGAAATTACTAGTATTATCACTTACGATTATCGACATTCCAAGGGTTAGAAAATAGTTCACCCTCTAGGTTTTCCAACCAGTAAGTTCTTGGTACATCCTCTTCTATTAATCTGTACGGACCCATGCGAATTAGTATGAAGATTTTTCGATTTCTGCCAGACCTTCTTCAACACTACATTTCCCATGGCTATCGGCCTGGCCTTGACTGACTTGTTGTAGAACCTGGCATCTCTCTGGTGAGGAGAACTATATGACTTTATCATTCTCTTGTCTCTCTTCAGTTAAATTTAAATCAAGCCTCCTCTCATCTTTATCATCTTCGGGATCATAGTTTTTGAATCGGTGGATGGGGAGTCAAAGTTAAGTAGGTATTACTGCTTCAGACCCATAGCTCAACATAAATGGTGTTTCACGTGTCGACGTCCTCTTAGTCGTCCTATAAGCCTATAGGACCCCATGAAGTTCTTCTGTCCATAAACATTTTGCATCCTCTTATTTTTTCTTGATCCGATCGAGTATCATCTTGTTCATAACCTCATTCTAGTAATTGGCTTGGGGTCGTCCTGGTGTTGAATAAAACTATTTTATACCGACTCTACCACAGTATTCTTCCAAGGACTTGTTCTTAAATTTCTTGTCGTTATATGATATTGAGTTATGGGATAGGTCGTATTTCAACATCTTTGTCTCAGTAATGGAAATCATTATTTCGGCCTCTACCCACTTCAAGAAATTATCTATAGCCATGATCAAATATTGGTAATTTCACACTGACTTTAGAAGAGGACCTACAAAGTCAATTCCCCGAACTACGAACGACCATAGCACAGTGATGTCAAGAGAGGTTGGTGAGGTTGATGAGGGATGCTTGCAAATCTTTTACACTTATCACACTTCTTTACATAGTTGGATGCATCTTTCGTCAGTGTTGGCCACCAATAACCCTGGGTAATAATTTTGTTTGCAAGAGACCATACACCTACGTGACTTACACATGACCCTTTATGAACATCTTGAAATAAATAACCGACCTTTGAATGGTGAACACATATGAGTAAGGTTAGTAAGAATCCTCTTTTATATAGCATATTTCCATTTATAGAAAACTTTGTTGCCTTGTACATGAGCTTCTTTCTCTCTGCCTTAGAGTCTCGGAGCTCGCCATTCAGTATGTACTTAATTAATGGATCCATCGATGAATCTCCTAAATTCAAATTAAAGTAGAATTCGAACCCATTTCCATCTTATTCGATGGTCGACCGATGTAGGATTAACATAAAAACTATATGTCGAATCTCTGTCCTTATTACCAATGCTAACTTTGCCAAAGCATCGACTTGACTATTATGAAGTTGAGGAATTCTACTGAGTTTCACCTCTTTGAATTTTGTCATGACTTTGTTGACCCATGCTAAGTACTTAGCCATCTTCTTGTCCTTGGCCTCAAAAGTACCCAAAATCTGGTTCACGACTAACTGTGAATCACTGTGGACAATCATTTGGCCGACGCTCAGTACCCTGCAAAGGGAGAGACCTGCCAGCAAGGCTTTATACTCTTACTCGTTGTTTGATGCCTTGATATTGAACCTCAAATTTTACTCAATATTAGTACCATTTGGGGCTGAGATTATCAACTCGACACCACTACGACTTTCACAAGATGAGCCGTCGACAAATAGGCTCCATATGGGACCTTCCTCTTAAAAACACCTTTAATCCAAAATCTCATTGTTGAACAAAAAACCCTTCTCTGTAGTGTCAGCCTTGACAACCTCGATCATTTATAACTCCCCCAAAGCTTTTTCTAGCATAAATGCTGGTGCCACCATCTTTTCCATACCATTAGTGTCGGCCTGTGCCCATATAAATTCGGCCAAAAAATCTGTTAAGGCATACCCTTTGATGACAGTCCTAGGGTGATAGATGATGTCAAACTCACCAAGCTCGATTGACAAGGCCATTAACCTACCCGATTTCTTAGGGTTATGAATGACCTGCCTTAGGGGAGTGTAGGTGAGCACCAGCATCGTATGGGCCTGGAAGTATGGCTTCATCTTCGTTGATGCTTGTATCAATGCATATACCAATTTTTCCATTCTAGGATACTTTAGTTCAACTTATGTAAACCTTCATTGATGATTCATCATATTAAAGATTTTCTATTGAGATAAACCAACCTATGTATACCTTCATTATCTCATGCAATTCATGAACTGACGATCGACTTTGATATTGATAGATATGGGAACAAATTTTCCCCGTCAATAGGCTAAGATAACAACATCGTCGACCCCGGGTAAGTTTTGAGGTCTTGGAATGCCTTTTTACATTCTTCATCCTAGAGAAACGCTTTCCTTAGTATTTTAAGAAATAACAGACACTTATCGATCGGTTTAGAGACAAAACGGTTGAGGTCTGGAACACACTCTATCAGCTTATATACATATTTAAACGTCTTTGGTGTTTGCATGTCTATAAGATCTTTAATCTTAACAGGATTGGCCTCTATACCCCTCTGTTTCATAATTAAGTTGAGGATTTTCCTCACGCAGACACGAAAAACACACTTGGCTGAGTTAAGTTTCATCCTTAACTTATCCATTGTGATGAACGTGCGCTCAAGGTTAATAACACGACTCTCGACTTTTAGGCTCTTAGTCATCATGAAATCCACATATATCTCCATGGTCTTCCCAATCTGGTCCTCAAATATCTTGTTTACCAACCTATAATAGGTTGCCACTACATTCTTAAGGCTGAACGACATTAACTTATAATAGTAAATCCTTTTATCCATGATAAATGAGGTCTTCTCAGCATTGGCCTCATCTATGAATATTTAGTTGTAACCCAAATACTGATTCATGAAACTCATACCATCCGATCAATTCTGGGAAAGGGGAAGATGTCTTTAGGACAAGATTTATTCAGGTTAATGAAGTTGACACATTTTTCCACTTGGCATTAGACTTTGGCACTATAACTACGTTGGATAATATGTTTGGATACTGAACTTCTCGAATGAATTCGACTGACTTAGGATTCTTTACCTCATCCTGTATGACCTCATATTGGTTCCTCATATAAGTTCTTCTTTTTTTTTTTACAAACTTTTCTTTCTCATCAATATTTAATCGCTGACAGATAAACTCTGGGTTTATCCTTGACATATCTTCATGACTCCATGCGAAAATACTCTGCCTCCTCCTTAATAATTTCACCAATTCCTTATTGACTTCCTTCTTCAAGATTTAATTATCTTGATTTTTTTTAGCTCATCCTCATTAAGGATGATGGAGTCTACCTCCTCGATGGGCTCACCCTTTTTTATCTTCTTCTCATCCCTTGGGTCGAGAGCATCTATATTTTAGGAAGTAGTATCCTTCTTATAAGCTTCTCTCTCCTCGATTGAGCTAAAGTGATACCCCCAAGCTTCCACTTGGTCATCTTGAACTTCCCCTACTCTATAAGGGGTCGAGAATTTTATTATTTGGTGGATCATGGAGGGCATAACCTCAAACTCCTTGAGTGCCACTCTCCTAAAAATGATGTTATAGGCCGAAAAGACATGCTCGTCCATAATGAAAAAGATCACTTTCTTAGTAAAACACCTCGTCTAGGTGCCCATGAAGACATCCATTTTAAACACCCCCAATGGGTGAACCTTCTCTCTGTTGAAGCCGATCAATGGCTGATAGTAAGGGATCAGTCTTTTCTTGCTGAGCTTTAAACCTTTAAAGCAATCCTAAAATATAACGTTAGTCGATTTACCCCCATAAAAAGGATACGTGACACGTCATACCCGTGGACCCTAGTGTTGATGACCATAGGGTCATCATGAGGATCTAGAATCCCCTTAAAATCCAATCTTTAAAATCCCACTACTAAGGTGTCCATGTAAACTTTCTTCAATTTTCCTATCTTAGGCTCTATTTCTATCGAAATAATATCCATACTTCTAGGTGCTAACTTTGCTCCCACAACATGGGATTTACAATCGGTCGGCTTTGTACTTCTTCCATATAATCCTCCATATGTCATTTTTACATCAACGGATATCATGTGAGTTGACCTTTCACATCGAGGATCTTCATTGGGAGATCGGGGTCATCTCCCTTAGTGTTTGATTCATCATCCTTTTTGTCGATCGGTGACTGTCATCTTGGCTTGTCATCCTTTCCTCTATTGTATTTTTTCTCGGAGTCATCTTTTCCACGACTCTTGTCCAGATACTTATGGATCTTTCCCTACTTCAATAACTTCTCTATTTCATCCTTTAAATCAAAACATTTATTAGCTGTATTCCCACAGTCTTGGTGAAACTTGTACCATTTTCTCATTTCCCTCTTATAAGGAGGATACTTGAGCTTTTTCGACCACCTAAATGCCTTTTCGTCTTTCATCTCATTGAGGATCATGTTGGGGCTAACCGTTAAAGGGGTATACTTGGCAAATTTATCAACCGACCACTTTTTTCCTTCCTTATCTTTTGCTTGATGAGACTTAACCCCATTGGAATCTTTCACGTGTACCCTTTTGGACTCCATGGCCTTCTCCACACTCATGATCCTCTCGACTAAAGCTACGAGTTTTAATATGGATTTTGGAGGATTTTAAGAAACTTCCAGAGAAGTTTACCCAGTTTTATCCCGTTGATAAGGGTTGTCATAGCAGTGTTGTCCTCACAATCTTCCACCTCCAGTTTTTCCTTGTCAAACCATGTAGTCCCTGAGAGTCTCATTCCTACCTTGTTTCAGATATAAGAGATGAGTTATCTTATTCGAAAGTTTCATGCCCCAATAGAAATTATGTATAAACTTTTCTGCAAACTTATTGAAATTCTCAAAGGATTTTTTAGGAAAAAATGTGTACCATTTATGGGCGGCACTTGTAAGTGTATAATAAAATGCCATGCACCACATCTCATTCGGGGTTGAGTCGATACCAGCTACTAACTGATACATCTATATGGAATTCACATGATTAGAACTCCCATCATACTTCAGGCTAACATTAGGAGGCTTAAACTTTGCAGGGGTAGGATAACTCACGATCCTTGTAACGAAAGGAGACCCCACCATGTAGCCTCGATGGTTGAGGTCTCAGTTCTTCAACAAAGAACCGCTATAATCTTTTAATCCTTGAATTGATCTATTCCAAGGCTTGCCTTTAATGACAAAATTATCATCACCTCCTTCTGGCGCAACCATAATTGGTGAGATCGGGAGAGCCGATCACATAAATCTCCTATCGGGATGAGTTTATCGAAGGCTGACCCTCTACTGAGCCTATCAATAGCTGAGGTTCTTATTCGGTCATCAAGTTTCGATCGAGCATTTTCTCCTAGGTCGGTACGAGCTGGGCAAATTATGCCCCTTGAATCCTCATACGACTCTTAATAGTCTTCTTTATCGCATGCCTTATCATTCGAACAACCTTAAACTTATTTTACTAGGCAAGGATGCTTGGGATCAGTATCATCCCTTCATCACTAACGACACTAAGCCCCCTTTTGTGGTGCTATGGGTGGTCCCCCGTCGTCGGATCCAATGTCTCCCTGGTAATTGGAGTAATAATCATTCTTGTGTCACCTAGGGCCCTTCCTAACATGCTTTGGCTAAATTCCAAGAACTACTATTCCATCTCTTGGTAGTTAGCCAGCAAGGATCACACTTGTGCCACCATATTAACCATTTTTAACTGAGGTGATGGTTGTCTAGAGCTTGGTCAAGAACATGGAGGCAATTCAGATGCCATATCTCGGTGAGAATAAGTCATAAAGCTAGATTAATGGTTAGTAAGCAAGAATTTTAAGAAGCACCCACCCAACTCTTACAATGGTGGTACAAGTCCAATAGTGGTGGAGATGGACCGCCACCAGAGGAAAAAGTGAGAATCTAAGCTGGAAAATAAATAGGAAGAGGACAATCTCTTCCTACAAATGACGCTAAAATAATGATACTGGGAATAACCACTCAAA
Source organism: Sambucus nigra (assembly GCA_949130495.1). Lineage (NCBI taxonomy): Eukaryota > Viridiplantae > Streptophyta > Magnoliopsida > Dipsacales > Adoxaceae > Sambucus > Sambucus nigra. Next base: position 253,755,318 of record OX422215.1, read on the forward strand.
TTTAGTTAATAATGGAGCAATATATGAATGCAATAATGTAAATAACAAAAAAAAAAGATTTGAGGAAGAAGAAGAAGAAGACACGAAGATATAAGTGGTTCAGCTAATTATCATACTCCACTATGCAAGGTTGGTGGTGTATGTATTGCTATAAGTCTCTAATGTCCATGGATATAATCTCTGAGACTTTCTCTCTCTTCTGGTTATAATTTGACAGAGTTTAGCTAGGATTTCTAATTACCCATTCCCTATAAATGAAGTAGAATAAGGCTTATATAGGGTTGGGGGTGCACAATGCACCCCCCAAGCATGCAACGTGTGTGCATGAGATAAGAAACCAATAGGAGCTTTCCACTTTTCCATGGCACAAGTATGTCATGATGATGAAATATTCCCTTACATGGGATGAATATTTATTGTAACAGCATGGTCCACATGAACTGATGATGCCCAAGTCACTCTGATGGTCCCGATCGAGCCGAGACTAAAGAAGTTGGACTAGAAAGAAAACTATGAGGCTGATAAGATCTCCACAAGATGGTCAACATGGTCTCAGAATACCAGTGTGGTACGAGGCCAACACATGGTAAGTCCAAGACTTTAGAGATAATGATTGACTGTAGAGCAAGCCTGGTCGCATGATTGTAAATATCAAGAAAGTTATCTCAGAGGACGAGACTGCTGGAGATGGACCTATACAGTGCATGCCTATGAGTAAATGAATTTGATGGATGATGAACAAGATGGTGATTTTTTCTCAATCAACTCTAAGGCGATACGACACTAATATTTATAATCAAAGGTGTAAGTTAGAATATCCCTCGAAGGACGCGGATTAGTTCTTGTCATGTCTTGCCAAATTGGTACAGATTAGGAGACGCGGCCATATAAAATACTTGTTATACTTATAATGATGACAGCTATCGGTGTGATTGTCATATAGATTCAGTTTAGGAAAAATTTAGAGATAGGCATAGTGATGTCCTTATATAGTTCATGATACAATAAAGTGAATATTTAGCTCACTTGGGCATTGCCTAAAGAGACTTTGGGAATACTATCATGGTACGATAAACTCGACAATGACCTAGGTATGTTAGGTTGGTCACGAAGTCCCATTGACTATATATGTGGACGAGGTCGGCGTTGACAAAAGCATTATGCGTTTCCCAACTAGAGTGGTTCTCATATGTGAAGAACTTAGCGATAAAGGCTTACCCTTAAGGACTTAATTCTAGTGTTTGACTTTCCAAAGGACAATAGTTGATAAGCACCCAAAAGTGTACAAAATATACCCCGAATAGACGTATTTTAGTTGTTAATTCTCGGCAATTTGGGTCTTATGAACTTTATTGTCTGTTTAGTAGGTCGAATGGACGTTGCGGTGTTCAAACGTGTATTTCAAGGCAATTGTGCGAATTATGGAGCTAATTAGCCCTTGTCCTGTATCCTAGCGTACCCTAAACCTGTCCTGAACCGTGTGTGTTTAGTTTGTCCCATTTTATTTTATTTGTGTCATTTTATTTTTAGGGTTTATTTTATTATTTTATTTTATTATTTTATTTTATTGAGTCATGTATATATTTTTAGGATTTTTATATTTTAATTTTTAGCGCGTCGCGTATTAGTTTTTATATTTTCTTTTAGTTTCTTAGTTTTTAGTTAGTTTATTATTATTTCATTTTATTATTATTTTTTATTTGTTAGTTTTATTTTTATAATTTTTATTTTAGTCGTGTTTAGTTTTTTTAGAGTTTGTATACTGTGTCGTGTTGTGTCATTTTTATTTTAGTTGATTTTTAGTTTTTTAGTTTAGTTAAATTTTTATTTTTAGTTTATTTTTTTAGGGGTACACAATCCCTCACACCCTAAATACCCTATGCCATATATACACCCAAACACATTCACTCACCCTCATCCACATTCCCATAAACCCACCTACACACCAAACCCAACACCCTTCTTCTTCAACCTCACACTAATACACTTTCCCTCTTCTCTAAACCCACCAACCTCCATTAAAACACCAAGCTCAAAACCAATAGCCTCTCTCTCTCCTCCATCAACTAACTTCCATTAACCCACTAGCCTCTACCCCTTCTTATCGATTCCGGCGATGCCCCGACGACTTAACCAAAATCTACAACCATACCCAAACCCATCGGCGGACCTGCTAACCCCCACAAGAGATACCCGCTGGCAGCCCCAAGCCTCGACGGCTACTTACCTTCGACACCTCTTGTCCGTCAATCCAAATTGAAATCTCATTTCTAGAGAGAGGCGCCGACCACAACTAGCAACTTCGAACCGTCTCAACCCATAACCGAACCCAGCCATCCCCCAGCGCCCAACCCGAGAACCAAGAACCCGAACCCTCTAGGCCAGCCTCCACCCGAATCCACCCAGCACCGACGACCTTCCTCACACCCGACTGAACCCGTCTCACTTCGTCACCATTAACCCGTCACGCAACCTGATTGTCAGATCCTATCCTCCTGCCAAACTCACAACAGAACCCAATCGGACCCACATCCTTTCTCAAACCAAGTCAAACAAAACAAAAATAAACATTAACCCACATCTCTTTTTAAAACCCACTTAACCCTTTTTCCATAAAAATCCCCGAACCTTTTTAGCCAAATATGATTTATTTTTATCCTCACCACCCCACTTTCCACATGACCACACACAACCCATACACAGTTGTGCATTTTTCTATTTTAACCCCAACTTATCCTCACACCCCTCATGTCTATTTAATTCCTACCCAATTTACCCTTAGATCCATGCCTATTATAAAAAGATGATAAAGACCATTTTTAAGAGAAAGCTAGAAACCCCATCTAGTGTTTTAAAGAGAGAAATACCATTTTAGTGTAGTTTTGTAGATTATAATTTTTATTTTATTTTTTTAGATAGTGAGGGAAAAATAAATTGTTGTGAGGATTAATTTGAGTGAAATTTTGATGTAATTTTGTTTGGATCATTCAAATTGAGGGATGTTAATTTCAACTCATGGATTGAAGTTCAATTAAGCATCAAGAGATTGGGTTTGATTGTTCTCTTATGTTCTCATTTATTTTATGCCTTTGATTATTAATTTGTCAAATTTCATATCTTGTTAGGATAAATCCCCTTTCAATGGGTGCGGTGAACCCTTATTTTATGTTATTTTAATTTAATTAGTTTGATTACATGAAAATTCCCTTTGAATATTAATTTGGTTACCTCACCGTTAAATTTACACATCGAGAGAGGGTAAACGATTTTCGAGAGAAAATCGAAATTGTAAGTTATAATACCCATTTTAGATTCGAACTAAAGATATGGGTTTCTTAAGTGGGGTATTATTACTTGAATTTCAACTTTATTTTCATTTTCTAAGATGTACATAAATTTTGATGAATCGATCCTAGCGGGTGATTAATTAAAAGGAGTATAGGTCTATTTTCTAGAGTTGTGGGGGGTTAAACTTAATTTTCTAAAAGGTTACTATTAAAATTACATTTGCAATGAGAGTTGGTTTGTAATTTTGATATTAATTTGGGAGAATTCAATTAATTAAATTAATTAGTTAGAATGGCTAAAATTTGTGGTGTAATCCCACACTTTGATTGTTCTCACATTTATTTACCTCATTTATCTCATTTTTTGTTAGACTTTATTTTTCATTTTAGTCACTTTTTAGTTTGTAATTTGATCTTTCATTTTAGTTTAGTGTTATTTCACATCATCACCCTAATTGTTTTAATATTGGAAATAGCTAAAAAAATAGAAAAAGCAAAAAATCCCAAAAAGAAAATAAAATTGAATTACAATTGAGCTTGTCTCTAGCTTTACCCCTTGATTGATACCCTTACTTATCTACACTTTAGATTTTTATATTTTTTAGGTAATTGAGGTTTTGACTAACTTGGATTTCAACAACGACATCCACCAAGAAGTCAAAGTTATCAATAGGTTTTTATGTTACTATCGTCTCGAGGAGATGACTAGTTCATGATTTAAGTCATCACGGTTGGTGGATCTAGACATGTTGCGAAGCTAGGTTAGGATCCAATAGGAATGATTGGGAGGAGTTATACAGTTTAAAGCACATTGAGTGGGTTTGACCTTAGTAAACCATAGCAATTTCATATTCTAATTCATTGTGTTCTTTTAGTTTCGGTAACAGGGGATCATCTTCTTTCAGTTTCAATGATTGAGGATGACATTATTTCAAACTCGGTGGTCTGGTATTGTTCCATGTGATGGTTTAGTCATAGCGCGGATTGGCTCAGTATGAGTGTGGATGGACCTGATGTGGTCATTGTAGCTCAGCAACTGGGCGCACTCTTATGGAAATATTCCTTATTTGCACAAAATCTATGTATGTGTGGTTGTGCATTCTGCCAAAAGTTTGCCCATATCATTCGCTTTTCCTAGGATTAATGATCTTATGAACTGGCCGGTATGGAAATTAGTGGCTCTCGTTGTAAAGAGAGGAACTATGATTTGAGGATGTCGTAAGGTGTTAGAACTTGAGAAAACATAACATTATGTTTCCATAATTGTTATGCTGGTACTATACTCGGGTGAATTCTCCATAGTTAGACGCTTAGAGTGATCCTAGGTTCATAGAATGATCTTTTGGAAGGTGTTGGTCAGATGCACGATTTGTGACTTGGATGATGTGTCACTCCTACGAGTGATAACTAGATATATGAGATTAGTATCGGTTCTAATGGATTGTGTGTCCAGAAGGACCCGGGAATTTGAGGGGACTCAAGATGGGTAGTCCAAAGAATTAAAATAATTGGTGACAATGTATTAGGTGTTAGTTGTATGTCGTTCTGCTCTTAGGTGAATGTCTATCACTATGGAGCATTTCTCGGTAGTCGCTGGTGTGGTTTGGGTGTAAGCAAAGGAGCATTAGGGCTTGATTGAGCATGATCATCGAGTAAGTGGAAACTCAAGGACTATTATATGAATTTTATGGATAGCCTGATGGTGAGCATTAAAACATGTTTTATGTCGAGCTCTTTGGTAAGAGCCCCTTGTGAAAGATCATATGATGAATTCTTAGTGATTGAGGACTTCAATGATATATCCTTCAATGATAATCCTCATGAGTTTCATTGATCCCGTGCGAGGTGCTCGTGCATCTTACAGGACAATTTTGTGGATTTTTTTACGTTTTCACCCTTTGATGCTAAGTTTTTAAGCCTAAGTCTAAATTTTTGCAAATTATCGTCATATACTCAAACTGGGAGTCTGGTTACTACGCGATCAGTTTGTACGAGATACATTGGTCCTGTACGAGGTGCTCGTTCCCCTCATAGATCCGATTTGTGATTGTTTTATGTATTCACCCTTTGACGACATTTTTTAAATCCTAAGTCAAATTTTTTTCAAGTTCTCATTGTATACTCAAATCGGGAGTCCGACGACTATGTGGCCAGTTCGTATGAGTTACGTTGTTCCCGAGCGAGGGCTTGTGCCTCTTACGAGGCCGTTTTTTGGTCATTTTACTTTTTCACCCTTTGACGACATGTTTTTAAGCCTAAATCTAACCGTTTACAAATTATCGTCGTACACTTAAATCGAAAGTCCAGTAAATACGTGTTTCATTCCTACGAGTTATATTGGTCGCGAGGTTCTCATGCCTCTTATGGGACCATTTTGTGACTTGTTTTAATTTTTACCATTAGAAGGATTGTTTTTATGCCTAAGTCTAACATTTTGCAAATTCTCTTCGTATACTCAAACTGATATTCTTGTGACTACACGATTTTTGCCACGAGTTACATTGATCTCGTGAGAGGTGCTCGTGCCTCTAATGCCTAAATCTAATTGTCTACAAATTCTCGTCGTATACTCAAACTGGAAATTCGATGACTACGTTGTCGGTTCCTACGAGTTAAATTGGTAACGTACAAGGTGCGCGTTCCTTTTACAAGACTGTTTTGGTGCTATTTTACTTTTTCACCATAGACGACTTGTTATTATGCCTAAATCTAATAGTTTGCATAATCTCATCGTGTAATCAAATGGGGTTCCTGGTGAACACGCGATCTTTTCCCACGAGTTACATTGTTCTCGTGCGAGGTGCTCATGCGTCTTACGGGACTATTTTGTGGTTGTTTTACATTTGCACCCATTGACACCATGTTTTTAAGCCCAAGTCTAAATTTTGGCAAATTCTCTTCGTATATACTTAAACCGGGTGTCGGGTAACTATGTGGTCTATTTTATGTTTTCACCCTAACTATTTGCAAATTCTCCTCGTATACTCAAATCGGGAATTCGGGGACTATGCTGTAGGTTCCTACAAGTTACATCGGTCCCGTGCGATATGCTCGTGCCTCTTAAAGGACCATTTTTGGAATCTAGTGACTATGCGATCGGTTCTTACAAGTTACATCGGTCCCGTGCGAGGTGCTCGTGCATCTTACGGGACCATTTTGTGGCTGTTTCACTTTATCACCCTTTGACGACATGTTTTTAAACCTAAGTCTAACCATTTGCAAATTCTCATTGAATAATCAAACTGAGAGTTTGGTGACTACGCGATCGGTTCTTACGAGTTATATTGGCCCCGTTCGTGGCGCTCGTGCATCTTATGGGACCGTTTTGTGGTATTTTTACTTTTTTACCCCTTAATACCGTGTTTTTAAGCCTAAGTCTAAATTTTTGCAAATTCTCGCCGTATAATCAAACTGGGAGTCCAGAGACTACGTGGTTAGTTCGTACGAGTTATACTGGTCCCGTACGAGGTGCTCGTGCCTCTCATGGAACCATTTTGTGGTTGTTTTACGTATTCACCCTTTGACGACATATTTTTAAGCCTAAGTCTAATTTTTTACAAATTCTCATCGTATACTCAAATCGGGAGTCTGGTGATTATATGGTCAGTTCGTAGGAGTTATGTTGGTCCCGTGCAAGGTGCTCGTGCCTCTTATGGGACCATTTTGTTGGTGTTTTACTTTTTCACCATTTGATAGAATGTTTTTAAGCCTAAATCTACACGTTTGACAAATTCTCGTTGTATACTCAAACGGATAGTCCAATGACTATGCAATTGGTCCCATGAGTTTTATTGATCCCCTGCGAAGTGCTCGTGCATCTTACGGGACCATTTTTTGGTTGTTTTACATTTTCACCCTTTGACGTCATGTTTTTAAGTCTAAGTCTAAATTTGTTCAAACTCTCGTCGTATACTGAAATTCGGTGTCCAGAGAATACACAATTTGTTCATACTAGTTACATTGGTTTCGTACGAGGTGCTCGTACCTCTCATGGAACCGTTTTGTGGTTGTTTTACGTATTCACCCTTTGACGTCATGCTTTTAAGCCCAAGTCTAAATTTTTTCAAATTCTCATCATATACTCAAATCGGGAGCCCGATGATTACGCGATCGGTTCGTATGGGTTACATTGGTCCCGAGCGAGGTGCTCATGCCTCTTACGGGACCGTTGTGTGGCTGTTTTACTTTTTCAGCCTTTGACGACTTAATTTTAGGCCTAAATCTAACCGTTTACAAATTCTCATTGTACACTCAAACTGAAAGTCCCGTGACTACACGTTCCATTCCTACGAGTTATATTGGTCCCGTGCGAGGTGCTCGTGCCTCTTACATGACCATTTTGTGAATGTTTTAAATTTTAACCAGTAGGCGGCTTATTTTTATGCCAAAGTCTAACATTTTTTAAATTCTCATTGTATACTCAAACTGGGAGTCTAGTGACTACACGATTGTTGGCACAAGTTACATTGGTCCCGTGCGGGTGCACGTGCCTCTGATGCCTATATCTAATTATCTGCAAATTATCATCGTATACTTAAACCAAAAATCCAGTGATTACAAGACCAGTTCCTGCGAGTTAAATCGGTCACCTGCGAGGTGCTCCTGCCACTTACAAGATCGTTTTGGTGTTGTTTTACATTTTCACCATTAGACTACTTATTTTTATGCCTAAACCTAACTATTCCTATATTCTCATTGTATACTCAAACGGGAGTCCGGTGACTACGTGATCTTTTCCCACGAGTTACATTGGTCCCATGTGAGGTGCTCGTGCGTCTTACGGGATCGTTTTATGGCTGTTAGACATTTTGACCCATTGACGCCAATAAGTCTAATTTTTTGCAAATTCTCTTCGTATATACTCAAATCGGGTGTCCGATAACTATGCGACCGGTTCGTACGAGTTACATTGGTCCTATGTGAGGTGCTCGTGTCTCTTACGGGATAGTTTTGTGTCTGTTTTACATTTTCACCCTAGCTGTTTATAAATTCTCGGCGTATACTAAAACCGAAAATTCGGTGACTATGCGGTCAGTTACTACGAGTTACGTCCATCCCGTGAAAGATGCTCGTGCCACTTACGTGACTATTTTGGGGTTGTTTTACATTTTCACAATTAGACGACTTGTTTTTATGCCTAAACCTATTTTTTTCCAAATTCTAGTCATATTCTCAAACCAGGAATCCAGTGACCACGCAGTCGGTTCCTACAAGTTACATCGGTCCCATGCAACGTGCCCGTGCCTCTTACGGGACCGTTTTTGGGCTACTTTATATTTTCACCATTACACAAGAAATTTTTGTGCCTAAATCTAACTTCTTGTAAATTCTCATCGTATACTCAAACCGGGTGTTCGGTGAATATGCGTCCGGTTCGTACGAGTTACATTGGTCCCGTGTGAGGTGTCCGTGCGTCTTACAAGACCGTTTTGTGTCTTTTTTAAATTTTCACACTTTGACGGTATGTTTTATAGGCTTAGTCTAAACGTTGGCAAATTCTCATTGTACATTCAAATGGGGAGTACGGTCACTATGTGGTCGATTTGTACGATTTATATTGGTCCCATGCAAGGTGCCCGTGCATCTTACGGGACCGTTTTGTGGCTATTTCATGTTTGCACCCTTTGACGGCATCTTTTTAAATAGAAGTCTAACCGTTTGGCAAATTCTCATCATACATTTTATTGTCATATACTCAAACAGGGAGTCCGATGACTACGCGATCGGCTCCCATGAGTTACATTGATCTCGTGCGAGGTGCTCGTGCATCTTACGGAGCCGTTTTGTGGCTGTTTTACATTTTCACCCTTTGATGCCATGTTTTTAATCCCAGCTCTAAATTTTTATAAATTCTCGTTGTATACTCAAACGGGGAGTCCGGTGACTATACGGTCATTTTACACGAGTTACATTAGTCCAATGAGAGGTGCTCGTGTATCTTATGAAATCATTTTTTGGTTTTTTACGTATTCACCCTTTGACGGCATGTTTTTAAGCCTAATCCTAAATTTTTGCAAATTCTCGTCATATACTCAAATCAGGAGTTTGGTGACTATGGGTCGGTACGTACGAGTAACATTGGTCCCGTGCAAGGTGCTCGTGCCTCTTACGGGACCATTTTGTGGTTGTTCTACGTGTTCACCCTTTGACGACATGTTTTTTTAGTCCAAGTCTAACTGTTTATAAATTCTCGTTGTATACTCAAACTGGGAATTCGGTGACAACACGGTCGGTTCTTACGAGTTTCATCGATCCCATGTGAGGTGCCTGTGACTCTTACTAGACCGATTTGGGGTTGTTTTACATTTGCACCATTAGACGACTTGTTTTTATACCTTTATGTAACTGTTTGTGAATTCTCATCCTATACTCAAATTAGGCATTCGGTGACTATGCAGTCGGTTCCAACGATTTACATTGTTCACGTGCCAGGTGCTCATGTATCTTATGGGACCGTTTTGTGATTGTTTTACGTTTTCACCCATTGACGCCACATTTTTAAGCCTAAGTCTAACCGTTGGCAAATTTGCATCGTACACTCAAACGGGGAGTACAGTGACTATATGATCGGTTCGTACAAGTTACATTAGTCCCGTGTTCGTTTCTCGTGCCTCTTATGGGACCGCATTGTGTATGTTTTATATTTTCACCCTTTGACGACATGTTTTTAACCCTTAGTCTACCGTTTGCAAATTCTTTTCGAATACTCAAACGGGGATTTCGATGAATATGAGATTGGTTCCCATGAGTTACATTGGTCCCGTGTGAGGTTCTCGAGCATCTTACGGGACCGTTTTGTGGTTGTTTTATTCTTTCACCCTTTGACGCCATGTTTTTAAGCCTAAGTCTAAATTTTTTCAAATTCTTGTCATATATACTCAAATTGGGAGTTCGGTGACTATGCTGCCGGTTCGTACGAGTTACATTGGTCCCGTGCTAGATGCTCGTGCCTCTTAGGGAACTTTTTTGTGGTTGTTTCACGTTTTCACCCTTTGACGGCATATTTTTCAACCTAAGTCTACCTGTTTACAAATTCTCATCTATACTCAAATCGAGTGTCCAGTGACTACGCGGTCGGTTCCTACGAGTTATATTAATCCTGTGCGAGGTTCTCATTCCTTTTACGGGACCGTTTTGGAGATGTTTTATATTTTCACCATTAGACAACTTGTTTTTTATGCCTAAGTCTAACTACTTATGTCACGACCCCAACCCAATAGTAGTAGGGAATGAGTGTCTTGACATGCCACCTAGGCATTCAATGTTATGGACTTAAAATATTTCTTAAAATAAATGCAACGGAAATACATTCACATGGTCATGAATCGTAAACTATTGAAAAAATGGAATTACGTCATCAGATCTTTCTAAAAGGGAACTTCGTATATATTAAAGTATGAACGGATTACAACTTATGCCAAATTTAAAAACTTATTACTAAAGAGCCAAACATGCTCTATCTCCTAAAAACAAACGTTATATTTAAAATTATAACAAAAGATCTCCTCAAGCTAGATCTTCAACATAGTCCTTCTACACTCCATCCTCCCGTCTAATTATTTCCTGAAAAATCGTTATTTATACAAGGTCAGCTAAAATCTGAATAAGATTTAATCTCCCGACATTCCAAGGTTTTCAGAATATAGATACCTATTCAAGTTAAAAGAGAAGGCATATACATATATGGATATGAACTTGCAGTATATAGATATATATTTTGAAATGATAGTATATATATCACAATTGGATAGCTCAGAATAAAAAGAATGCAATAATTCAAATGTGATATCTTTTTCTTTCAATCATATCATTTTAATGGCCAAGTACACTCTAATACCGTATTCTTCTACCGTATTATACCCCGGTAGTTGAGGGTCAATCGAACTAGTTCGTCACAACCCCTTATTTAGGGCACACCAGCGATAACCCAGCTCGGAAGGTTAGTCAGTAAAGAGGTCCCTTAGGCCGAATCAGATTTTCACTATTCAATATCCTTTTCAATAATCATTTTAATCGGTATGTTTATATGGACAAATATAAACATATCACAAATGAATCAATCATCGGTATCACATGAATTTTGAGAATAAAAGAAGTTCACAAAATATATATTGTTTGCATAATATCATATAATCAAAATACACAAGGAATGTTAGAGTAGTCACCTAAAATAGAGGCTCGAAAATATAGATATTGAGTCTTGGATCACACGTTAATCTAATAAATACAATAAAGGTTTAATTATGTATTCTAAATAAAGCCCAATTCTAAATATTGTGTTTTAATCCTAAAATATCTTGCTGAAAAAGGTTACTAAAACCATTTTCTCAATTTTTAATATTCATTCATCGCATTTAAAGAATTTCAATTCATAGTTCTTCCTAATCAGTCGGTTCCCAGTAGAGATGGAGGGTCACAGGGGCACCACTTAAATACCATATCATCTAGACAGAACATTTTCGGATTTATTCCCAGTAGAGATGGAGGGTCACAGGGGCACCACTTAAATACCATCTCAACTAGACAAAATTTCACCGGGACTGACTTTGGAATTACTTAAATGAGATTCCATAATACGAGCAATTGCTTACAAAAATCATTTTAAAAAGAGTATATATATTTTTCAAACAAGTTGACATATTTTGAAAATAAAATCAATTTAGATTGTTTCCAAATTTTAAGTTTTGATTAGTAAAGTCTTTAGTGTATTTTACCAGCATAACTACTAAGTAAAGCTATAAAATATGAAATTAAAACTACAAAAATGAATTATAACATTTAAATAAAATCATACCTACGAAATGAATTCTTTCTTCGAAATTATAGAACTCCTTCTTAAGATATTTCCCAAGCTTTCTATCACTCTTTCTTACTATAATTCTCAAGGAATTGGTGTGAGTTTCAAATGAACCCTAAGGCCCTATTTATAGGTTTCCAAAAGTCTTACGGTGTTGACATGTGTCTAGGTGATCAAGCATTTCGGTGGCAAATCATCGTTTGGGTGTCGCATTCCGGGGTGGTCTTGCAGTCTAACATCACCAAATGATGACAAGTGTTTTAGCTTTCTCTCTGAAGATGACATGTGTAAGGTGGAGGTGACCAGCACGTGGTGGAAAGATGATAAGGGTATAAGGGTCATTTCACACATGAAGGGTATTTTGGTAATTTCACACTATATATTTTCAATATTTCTTAGAGGTCCTTGAAAATATTTTATTTACAAAATGGCCCTTTTTATATTTTTATTTTTGTCCCTAAAGTTTCATAAAATTATATTTTCTACCCCAAAACTTATTATATACCTTAAGATATGTCATAAGACTTCGATTTCATCCTATTTACGATTGATTCTTCATATTTAAAAATGGAGTTTGTTATAATGATAGCCAATAACATCACATATCTAATAATACAATATTTATATGATAGTAAGTAACACATGAGTGTAAAAACAAACTATATACATATGAGCACATAAAAGTGGGGTCATTACAACTTACAAATTCTCTCCATATACTCAGACGAGAAGTCTAGTGACTATGCGGTCGGTTAATACGAGTTACATTGGTCTCGTGTGAGGTGCTCGTGCCTATCACGAAACCATTTTGTGGTTATTTTAAGTATTAAACTTTGACAGCATGTTTTTGTGCCAAAGTCTAACCGTTTGCAAATTCTCATCGTATACTCAAATGGGGAGGCCGGTGACTACGCAATTGGTTCCCATGAATTACATTGGTCCCGTGTGAGGTGCTCATGCATCTTACGAGATAGTTTTGTGGATGTTTTATATTTTCACCTTTTGACGCCATGTTTTTAAGCCTAAGTCTAAATTTTTTTCAAATTCTCGTGGTTTATACTCAAGCCATGAGTCTACTGACTACGTGGTCAGTTCGTACGAGTTACATTGGTCCCGTGCGAGGTGCTCGTGTCTCCTACGTGACCGTTCTGTGATTGTTTTATGTTTTCACCCTTTGACGGAATTTTTTTCATCCTAAGTCTAAATGTTTACAAATTCTCTACATATAGTCAAATCAAGAGCCTAGTGACTATGCGGTCGGTTCCTACGTGTTATATTGATCATGTGCGAGGTGTCGTGACTCTTATAGGACCGTTTTGGGGTTGTTTTATATTTTCACCATTAGACCACTTGTTTTTATGCCTAAGTATAACTATTTTCAAATTCTCTTTGTATACTTAAATTGGGAGTCCGCTGACTACGTGATCGGTTCATACGAGTTACATTAGTCTCGTGCGAGGTGCTCATGCCTCTCAAAGATCCATTTTGTGGTTATTTTACGTATTCACCCTTTGACGACGTTTTTTTGTTCCTAAGTCTAACCATTTGCAAATTCTCCTAGTATACTCAAACGGGGAGTTTGGTGTCTACGCGATAGGTTTCCACGAATTACATTGGTCCCGTACGAGGTGCTCGTGCATCTTACAGGACAGTTTTGTGGATGTTTTACATTTTCACCACTTGACGTCATGCTTTTAAGCCTAAGTCTAAATTTTTGTAAATAGTTATACTTATAAAGAGACTGTTTGTATACTTACAGTTCATATGAGTTACATTGGTCCCGTGGGAGGTGCTCGTTCCTCTTACGAGACTGTTTTGTGGTTGTTTCAAATTATTACCTTTTGACGGCATGTTTTTCAGCCTAAGTCTAACTGTTTAAAAATTCTCGTCGTATACACTCAAACCGAGAGTTAGATAACTATGCAGCCGGTTCGTACGAGTTACATTGGTCCCATGGAAGGTGCTCGTGTCTCTTACGAGACTATTTTATGGTTGTTTACATTTTCACCCTTTGACATCATATTTTTCAGCCCAAGTCTAACTGTTTACAAATTCTCATCGTATAGTCAAACTGGGACTCCAGTGACTATGCGGTCGGTTCCTACAAGTTAAATTGGTCCCGTACGAGGTTCTTATTCCTCTTACGGGACCATTTTGGGGATGTTTTATATTTTCACCATTAGACGGCTTATTTGTATGCGTATGTTTAACTGTTTACAAATTCTCGTCGTATTCTTGTTGTTTACATCATTAAAGTCCGTTTTAGGGTTGTTATATGAAATCTCCTATTATAAGCATGAACACCTAGGGAAATTAATATTGTATCATCAACACGGTCTTACCCTTGTTAATTATAAATACAAAAAATGCTACACATGATATACATAGTACCAATGAGTGTCGTGTCCACAAACCTATTGATCATTTCCATGATGGAGCATTTCAGAAGATCAAGACAACAAATCTGGTGTAGTAAGTAGATGTAAAGCATATAATGGAAGACACCACTGTTATTCAAAGGATAATTGGTTTTAATCTCCAAACATAACATACTTACTAAGAACACTAAAATTTATAATAAATGGATCCAAAGATTGTAGTAGAGACTGAGAAATTTCATCATGATATCCACATGTAGAGGGTTGTAAGGTATTTAATTGATTATTTGATGTCTATTACCTATTCTTTAGTACCTTTACTCGAATTAGGTTCTACAGGCAAATTACCACATGTCAAACATATTGGGCATAATATACAAAAAGACATTAAAAGAAAATTAACATAGCTGACTTACCATATTAGGTAGTCAGGCCATGCATTTTATGTCCTTAACATTGCATCTATTAAAAAGAAAAAAGGGAGATACACCAACACCAATCCTAAAGTCAAAAATTGGGAAGCAAACATGACATCTCAAGTTAAACACATGCCTCAAACAGAAAAGATAAACAAATATACTTAAGGTGGGGGAGCAAACATTTACAAACCAAATTGAAATGAATTATAATTAGTTGCATTGAAATCTAATTTAATAATAGTTGTGCACCCAATGATATAAAGCTTATATATAGAGACACTTTTGAACATACAAAATCTAGAAGTATAAAAAACCCATCTACAAGGTAGAAATGGGTCCTTTAGGGTTTGTACCCCATTATTTATTTTATATTGACATTATCCCTTAATATAATTCACTTTTTGGACTTAAAATCCAAAATAAATTTTTGTGATAGAAAAAGTGTCGCACAAAACACTGGCAGAGCTTTTTATGCATTTTGTTGCTAAAATCCATTAGGGGGACACAAAAGAATTAAAATTATGGGGTTTAGGAATGAATAGGATCTGAACCCAAAAGAATTAAAATTTTGAATCAATGCATATTTAACCTTAAAATAAAGTTCATCATGAGTCTGTCCATTACCTAAATATTATGTTACATCTAGCGACAATCAGAATCATCCATATGCCAGCAACGATGCAATTTCAGATTATGTTTGATAGTAGTCTGCCCCCAACATCAATGTATCCTTTAATAGTGAAAAAATAATAAATTTTATGCAAACAATTTTGTTCAATTAGAAAAATAATGTAAGAATAGGAAGACAGTGTTCTAATATAGGATATAATCACCTTCATCACAACACCCTAGTCTAAGCATGATCATTGACCGACTATGGAGTGTTAAACCTTACACTCTCTTAAAAAACACCCATGGGAGGAGCCCTTACTGGTGTATAAAAAACAGTCATGATAGAATTATTGATAAAAGTTAAATGGTTTTAAAAAAAACTCAATTGGTTTTCCTAATCCAAAGAAATCGTAAATCAATACTCAATATAAAAAATAACCTGTTTATTACTTTGATTGTAGGTGAAGCAAACAATATAGATAAAAGTCAATGATTTCTCTTAGCTTTCAATACTACGAACACCTCATAACTTCCATACAATAAAAAACTCTTGATAATGGCATTCATGTAGATGAAGCAATGAATTTATTTTTGATGAATCATAACCTGAAATACAAAAACAGAGTTGCAATAGAGATGTTCAAAATCAAATTTATAATTACTTCAATTCGATAAAAACTCCTTCACAAATAATATGGACATTTTTGAATACATTACTTAAATATTGAGAACACAACTAATAAGAAATCTATAACATGTGGAGAAGAAATTTATAAATACTCTTAAAAAGGTATCTAATATTTTTAGTTTATATAGTAAAGGCTTGATTTTGTAGTCTGTTCACCTCATATTGTTTAGTTCCGTTTCAATGATTTTTGCTCCCATCAGTCATTGTCAATGACTCCATTTTCTCCCGTGATGCTAGAAAAATCAAATTTATATTTTAGTAGGCACTATTGAATGATACAATGAGATAAAAACAAACCTTAGAACTTATAAACAACTGAACAAATGTATGTCAACTATGTATAAAAAATTGAAGACGGAAATAATAAAATTGGACCACTCGGCTACACTTCAAACAACCAAACATGAATATATATTTATCACTTCAAACTTTAACTGGTCATTTTGTCAACACAGTCGCATACACAACCTATATAACACTGAATAAATACTCTTAAAAAAATGGTAGAACCAAAAAAACAAATTCAAAACCAAAAGAAGAAAACTAGAGCTTGTTCAAAATGGGCACACACCTAACTTCTTGATATAGTGCTAGAAAGTGGGAACTTGAAACAACATTAAAAGAATTGTAGTATCTTAAATATCTAAACCATTCAGTAGATTCCAATAAAATAAATTCCTTCGATGTCACTATCACAGTGATAGAACTGAATCCAGTGCTGAAATTATTATTCTCTTTTATAAAGAAAACACACAAATTTTGAGGTTAAACTAATTTTGGTATCATGATACTTCATTTTAACCCGAAAACCCCTTATATATTTTCGTGCGTTCAAAAAAATGGGGAGAAAGAGATATGAGAGTATACCTGATTTGCAAAACCAAATAAATACAAATATAATCAGCAAATCAGTACTTGCAAAAACAAAAACACAAATTATGAAAAATGAACAACTCTAAATGAAAAAACTGTAGACCTAAACATTTTGAACACAAAATGAACAAATCTAAATGAAAATTAACAACTCTAAATGAAAAACAGTAGCCCTAAACATTTTCAACACAAAGTAATTAAATCAAGAAACCAACGATTAACAGATGAAAATCGTACCTAATTGAGATGTAGGGTTAAAATGATTAAATGAAGAAACTAATGATTCAATGATTAGAAGATGAAAACTATACCTGATGATGGAGATGAATTATCGAGAACTAAGATCAACCGAGAGAAAGATGGATAGGAAGACACGGTCAAAAGAGGGGAACCTAAGTTGGGACGAAATCTTTGGGTACACTTACTAATTTATCCCTTGTTATACAATAATCAACTACATAATAAGAGAGAGGGATGTCGATGTGGGTGAAGGGGGATGGGGATGCGCAGGGGAGAGGAGGCGGCGCAGGAGAGAGGAGGATGGGGATGCGCAGGCATGCAGGGGGTGGGACGACGCAGGGGAGAGGGGGTGGGGCGACAAAGATTGTGAGGGGAATAGAGAGAGGTCTGAGAGAAGCAAGAGAGAGAGAGAGTTATCGAACAGAGAGAGGGAGTGAGTGTGTTAGGTCATGGTATTAAAAGTTGGAAAAGTGGAAAAATGTGAGGGAAAAATAAGGAAAATTATGAAAAGGGTCGGAAATATTCGTCCCTTTCCGTATAGCAAAAAGGAGGGATGTTTTAAACCGTCCCTTTTGGTATAGAAAAAGGGAAATTTTGAAAATTTATTCCTTATATTTGTTTGAAATAAAAAATTAGAGGTATACTAAAAGGGATGGATTTTAAAAACCATCCTTTTTCCTATATCATAAGGGACGTCTTTTAAAAATCCTCCCTTATATTCGTTTGGCAAAAAAGCTAAAATTTCAAGATGTACCAAAAGGGATAGTTTTTAAAAACTACCCCTTTTGATATATCGAAAGGGACGAATTTCATAAACCGTCCCTTTTGGTAAAAAAAAGGCGCTAAAAGTTCCCCTACACTTTAAGGGACGGTTTTTAATAACCTTCCCTTTTGGTGTAGTAAATGGGACGAATTTTAAAAACCATCCCAATTGTAATTTATCAAAAAGGAAGGTAATTAAAAACCGTCCCTTTTGGTATACCAAAAAGGACAAATTGACACGGCCGTTCCAAATACTCCCATCCTTAACACCCATTCTTCTTGTAGTGGCAGTATTTTAGTATTTTCGGTTGGGCATGTTTCCCCATTCAAATTTATGTATTCATTTCAGACTTTGATTTGGTTTACTTATTACTATTGGATTATTATTTGGTTTGGTTTTATCTGATGGCTTATTCGATAAGACTTTATTTATTTATTTACTTTAGGCATTTTGGACTCTAGTATTCTATTAATATTTTTAATTCAGTTTTTTTTTATAT
The DNA here is from genome assembly GCA_949130495.1 of Sambucus nigra. Classification (NCBI taxonomy): domain Eukaryota; kingdom Viridiplantae; phylum Streptophyta; class Magnoliopsida; order Dipsacales; family Adoxaceae; genus Sambucus; species Sambucus nigra. The sequence continues at coordinate 253,773,874 of OX422215.1, forward strand.
TATTCTTATCTATTTAATAGACGATAAAATTTGGCACCGGCTTAACTAACTAATATGTGATTACGAATAAGTATAGTTTTCGATAGTGATGCTAAGAATGAACCAATTTGGAAATTCTATTTTAATTTAATAAAGGATTGATCACCCGATATTTAATTAGGTGGGGTGTCATAGATGGTATCAGAGCATCAAGTTCTAGTGTGCATAGGATTTGTGCGGATTGATATGATTGTAGTGCATCATTCTTTGGAGATAGAGCCCTATTATTAGGAATGCTGCTTTTATCTTTACTTGTTTGAGATATCGTGCTTTTGCTATTAAATTTTTTATTGATTGTGAACTAATACAATTTGATCTGGTTTTAGATGCCACCGAGGAAAGAGAGAGAGAGAGTAGAGTCCAGGGAAGGTTAAGGGAGGATCATGAGGAGCTATGAGAATAACCACCACTAGAGATGATTTCAACTGCACAAGTGGCCAATATAGTAGCCCATGCAGTCGATGTGGCTATAACTGCTATGGAAGTTCATTTACCTTAGCCCCAGGCATAATCGTTGGTGGCACCAGTGATCCAGGCCTAGGTAGGGCCATCTACTTGGCAGAGAGTCAAAGAGACTTTCCAGAAGGGCCACCCGCCCGAGTTTCAGGGAAACACTGATTTAGTTGTGGCATGTCAACGGAAGAAGAATATACAACACTATTTGCACATGGTAGAATGTATTGAGGCACACAAACATATTTTGGTTACTTTTAAACTGGTTTGAGTGGCCTTACAGTGGCGGGGATCAATGCTCGATACTGAGGAGAGAGAGGTGATGACTATTACCAAATTCTGGGTGTGGTTTGATCGAAAATATTTTTTACCTAGAGTCGAGTAAGAGATGTAGAAGAGGTTTAGGGAGGTAACATAGGGTGACCTCTCGGTAGCTGAGTATGTGGAAGAGTTCACCCATCTAGATAACTTTGTGCCAGATGAGGTGAACAATGAGGAGGGAAAGAAGCAAATTTTATGGACGGTTTGGCCTAGAAGATCAGTCATCCACTTGGTTGGTATCACCGTATTGGTGACATATACTGATGTCGTCAATGCCACTCTAGTACACTATCAGGATCATCGCTTCCATGTGAAGGGGAGAAAGAGAGGTGTGGATCCTAGCCAACAGGGCAATGTGAATGGGAGTGGTGTCGTAGCAAAATGGCGGTCAGTAGGGGAAGGATTCTTGATTGTGGAACTCGGCTAAGAGATTCTGGACTGGAGGATACCGATCAAAGGGGAAGGGTTATAGGCAGGGTTAGTAGGACCCTAATTAGTAGTAGCAGGTTCATCATGGTCGTTAGGGCCAATGGAATAATACAAGTGGCCAGCAGGGTCAGGATCACCAGGGAGCGCGTCAGGCCAACCTCATTAGGGTCGGTAGGGCCAAAGGCAGAGGGAGTTTCTGGGGCAGTGCTTTATATGTGGCCAGCAATAACACAAGAGGGGAGATTTCCCACAACATGGTGGGGAACATTAGTTGGGTGCCCAACAAGGGCAGTAGGCTCCGATACCAACAGTACCCCGTACTTCACAATAGCAGTAGGGCGAGATGCATTACGGGCGTGTGTATAATGTCCGCGACATACCTATACAACCAACACCTTAGGCACTGCCAGAAATAGAGGGTACGTTTCCTATTAGTGGGCTTGAGGGTAGGATTTTTTTTATACTAGGGCATCACATTTGGCTATTAAGATAAGATTTGTAAGAGCTATCGATTTATTAAAGTAAATCGGTAGTCTCCTTATGTGTGTAAAGTCACTGATGGGTAGTGGGTCACTAATACACTCGATTTGTAGAGGAGTGTATATCATTATAGGGAGGCTGAGCTTAGCAACAGACCATCTTGTGTTAGAAATGGGGGGTTATGATGTGATTCTGGGTATGAATCGATTGGCAGGGCATAGGGATATGGTATATTTCTATGAGAGGACCATTGTATTTTCCATTCCGGGGCAGGAGATGTTCCTTTTGGCGATGCCTCTTTCAGAGGAAGGTTCACACACACATTTATACTCTATTAAGGATGAGACCTAAAACGAGATAGTCATTCTATGAGACTCGATTACAGTGGTGAGGAATTTTGAGGGAGTATTTCAAGAGATACCAGGGTTACCACCCAATCAAAAGACCGACTTTGTGATCAATTTAGAACCAGGTTCGAGACCAATTACCTGAGAACCTTATCATATAGTCCCTTCAAAGATGCGTGAGTTGAGAGAGTAGATTCAGTAGCTCTAGGGCGGTGTTATTTATGAAGAAAAGGGATGGTTCTTTTCTCTTATGTGTGGATTACAAGGAGTTGAACAAGGTTACGATACGGATTAAATACCAGTTGCCGAGGATCGATGACCTCTTTGATCAGTTGAGATGGGTCGCATACTTATAAAAGATGGATTTGAGATCAAGATACCATCAGTTACGCATTCTGAAGGAGGATGTTCCCAAGACCACGTTTCTATCGCGGTATGGGTCGTACGAGTTCAGGGTGATACCATTTGGGCTCACTAATGCACCAGTAGTGTTTATGATACTTATGAAGAGGGTATTCAGGGAGTTTTTGGACTAGTCTGTAATCGTGTTTATAGATGACTTTCTAGTTTACTCTCGTACTAAGGAAGAATACATGGACCATTTGCGTAAGGTCTTCTACACACTCTGGGATCACCAGTTGTATGCTAAATTTGGGAAGTATGGATTTTAGCTATGGGAGGTATAATTTATTAGCCACATCATGTATGATAGGGATGTTGCAAGGGATTCAAGTAATCTATCTGCGGTGATAGAGTGGGGACATCCCATGACATCGACAGAGATTCTCACCTTCTTGGGGTTGCCAGGGTAATATTGCCACTGCACTAATGGATTTTTGAAGAATGTGGGTCCATTGATAAACCTATCTCGCAAGTAAGTAACGCTTATATAGAGTGATCATTGTCAGCTAGCCTTCGATGAGATGAAGGATAAGCCAACGTCAGTGCCATTACTTACATTGCTTAGAAGTAAGGTGTAGTATTGGGTCTACACGGATGCATCCCTATAGGGACTTAGGGGTGTATTACAGTACGAGAAGAGGGCCATAGCTTATGCATCTCTAAAGCTTAACCCCCATGAGAAGACTTATCCTACCCATGACCTTGAGTTAGCAGCGATGGTATTTGCTTTGGGGATATGGTGACATTATATGTTAGGGGATCCATTTACATTATTCACGGATCATAAGTCAGTTTAGTATCTCTTCACATAGAAGGATCTGAATATAAGGCAGAGGCGGTGGCTAGAACTCATGAAGGATTACAAGTTTAGTTTACAGTATCATCCTGGAAAGGCTAATGTGGTAGTAGATGCGTTGAGCGGGAGATCCATTGGGGAGTTGACAGAGGTCTAAAATGCGAGGTGGAATGAGCCTCGGCATGATGATGAGGTTTCCAGAGTGTGCATGTCGATTTTAGCTATCACTCCCAAGATTATCATGCGAGTAGCGAAAGCATAGGCGGAGGATCCATACTGTTAGGACAGAGTGCGGAAGTTATTAGTTGAGGGTGCGAAGTCTTAATCACTCAATTCTGAGAGAGGCTTACATTTTAATGGGAGACTAGTTATGCTAGTGGATGAGGACATTAGGCATGTAGTCATGATTGAGTCGCATGAATTGAGGTTTGCACTACATATCGGTGGTGATATGATGTACCAGGACATGAGGAGATAATATTGGTGGGCCGCGATAAAGAGAGACATTAAAGATTTTGTCTCGAAGTGTGTTACTTGTCAGCTTGTGAAAGTTGACCATCAGAGGCCCTCAGGGATTCTATAACCTTTGGATATTAACATGTGGAAGTAGGAGAGAATTTTGATGGATTTTATTACAGGATTACTAACATCGCATTGGGGCCACGATTCAATTTGGGTGACAGCGGATCAGTTGACCAAGGTGGACCATTTCTTGCTAGTTTGCACTGACTAAGAGATGAGTCGGTATGCGCATCTATTCATTGCAAAGAAAATGAATTTGTATGGGGTTCCGATTAATATTGTGTCTGATCGAGACAAAATCTTTATGTCTCACTTATGGCAGATCTTTCAAGAGGCTATGGGTACAAACTTGCGATTGAGTGCCGCTTATCATCCACAGATAGACGGATAGACTGAGTGGTTTAATTAGATGTTGGAGGAAATGTTGAGGATGTACATTATGAATTTCGGGGGATGATGGGAGCAATACCATCCATTGGTAGAGTTTGCATACAATAACTCTTACTAATTTACTATCGGCATGGCACCATTTGAGGCACTATATGGGAGACCTTGTTGTTTTCCTTCCTACTAGTTATAGGTGGGGGAAAACAAGTTACTTGAACTAGAGATGATACACGATTTGACATCCAAGATCGAGCTGATTTGGGGACATATTCGAATCGCTGAGGATAGGTAAAAGAGCGATGTTGATACAGACCGCAGGCACGTTGAGTTAGAGGTGGGTGATTAGGTGTTGGTTCATGTGTCTTAAATGAAGAGGGTCATGAGATTCGATAAGAATGGGAAGTTAGTGCCAACGTACGTGGGGACTTTCCCTATCATTGAGAGATTGGGACTAGTAGGATATGGACTGGGTTTACCGGAGCATCTTAAAAAAATATATGATGTGTTCCACGTGGCATCGCTGAATAAATATAAGAGGAGCAAGGGGGATTTCTTTCACGTTCCACTTGAGGAGATTTACTTACAGCTAGGCATCTCGTATAAGGAGAGACCCGTGGCTATTCTGGATCGTATTGAGCGTAAGTTGTGGTCTAGGATGGTGACACTAGTCAAAGTTCAGTGGGGACACCACATCGTTGATAAGTCGACTTAGGAGAGAGAGGATGAAATGCAAGACCAATATTCAGAGTTGTTTATCGTAGGTATGGCCTAATTTCGAGGATGAAATTCCTTTGTAAGAGGGGAAGTATGTAATACCCCATAATTCGACGTATTTGAAATTTAATTAATTTGATTATTAATTTGTTTTATTTTAAATTATACGAGAGACGTAATTTAATTGAATTTAATGGCAATGTACGTAATAAAATATTAACCAAGAGAGAGAGAGATAATGATTAATATTATGAATTGGATTTACTATGTGAATAACAAATAAAATATGGAATTTATTTCGCGTCATAGCGAATATTATTGACTTAATTGGATTTTATCTCAATTGAGGTTTGCGTGTAGACTAATTCAGGCGGAGATAGATTATTTGTGTGGAGTGACTCGAATGATCATTTCTAGGTCACGGTGGATGATTCCAAAAGGGTTGAAATAGTCAGAATAGTATACTCAAGGGGTATTTTTTGGATCCCGGGACATTTTTGGACTAAACCGGGACCATATGAGGGTAATTTAGTCTTTTAGTAGCTTGGAGTTGAGGAAGATATGAATTCACGGAACTTATATCATATGTTAGATAAAAGGGCAAAGTGTTAAGAGTGTTGAAAACAAAGGGAGATCATTAGATAATAAAAGGAGAGAGTTCTTGGAGGTTTTGAAGAAATTCTTGGAGCTTTCATCTTTTTCTTGCACCACAAACAACTTGGGAGTGAGAATTGGAAGAGAGAGTGAGAATTGGAAGAGGTTATAATACCCATGTTGTGAGGGTTACATTAAAAATTTGATTAAATTGATATTTTTGGATGAAAAGAATGATTAAAACTCATGTTTGGGTAGGAATTGCATGTAGTTGGATTTAACATGGGTAGAGGATAAGAAATAAGATGATATATGATAATCTCCATGAATTAAATCTAGGTTTTATGTTGGATATGAAGAAAGAAGATAAAAATCTAGAGTTTTGAGGATTAGATGATTCAATCCTTTCTTGAATGATAATCGTAATATTTCGATGTTGAAATTACATTAGAAACTTTCCTAACCTATGTAAAAAAGGTTAGGGACAATCGATTTCAAGTTTAGTGGAGAAAAATTTAAGTTGTGGGAATGAAAATGGTGAAAAATGCAAGTTCGTAAGGAAGAAGACCATTTTGCATAAATTCAAATCGATTCGCCCCCCTGGAGAATCGATTTAGTTTCCCAAAAAAGGTGAATTTTCTCTTTTTAAGGATATAACTCCTAATTTGTTATCAGGGAAACTTTTGGGACTTTTGAGAATATAATGAGAGATCGATTATATTCGAGTAAGCATTTGATGGGGTTATGGGTTAGATTTATCGAGATGATTAAGGTGATAATTAAACGGGCTTAAATTCCAACGTGATTTAATTCAAGATAATGGGAATAAAATTATGAGAAAGCATGAGTGAGAATATTTTATATACCAGTAGGGTAAGTAAGCCTTCGCTACTGAAATAATAAGGGGTAACTAGGGCCCTTAGATAAGAGAATAATACTCAATTAAATGAGATAGTGACAATAATCGTAAGTTGAAGTTACGAGAGTATTCGAGTGATATATACTATGTACGAATGAGGATGATTAAGTTGCATGAAAACCTAGTGAATACGTATATATACTAGGGTGTACCCGTGTCGATGGAACGATGATAAATGTGTTCTCGAAATATTTTGTACCCGTGCCGATGACATGCTAATAAATTTGTTCTCGTGATAAATCTATTTTCGTGATAATTGAGTACCCGTGCCGATGGCACGGTGAAATAAAATGTCAACTTAAAAATAATTTAACTCTATTGCATTTTGACCCACCTCGTATCGTTTAGTCCATCAGTCATAATAATTGTGTACCCTTGCCGATGGCACGGTGAAAAATATGACTTCAAATAAAATTTGTTAAAATATTCATTTTACTTTCAAACATATTATAATGTTTGAAATCTAAATAGAACTCTAAATAGAATTCGTTAAAGTTTCTATTTTCTTTCAAATATATTATAATGTACAACAAAAATGAATCATAAAAATGACACATTTAATTCTATCCATTCAAAACCGAAGCATAACATGTTTGAAGAGTATTATCTCCTAATCATTTTTGCTAAATTAATAAAATAAAATTGAACTCCATTCCAATTACCAAAAAAATGCATTTTATAATAAAATAAAAAATAAAATTGAACACTATTCCAAACATTAAACTTAAAAAGACTTGACATATACGACCGCACCTATACGTAAGATTACTCTCTCCCTGTGTGTCTTTCTCTCTTTCTCAATCTCAATTTTTTTCTAATTGTAGGTTAATACAAATTTCAAATTACTAATCATCGCGTAAATTGAATTTGAACTCATTTCAAATTCATTTGCAATTAATTAATCACAAATTGATCCTCACTTGTGAAGTGAGGTCAAAATGGCCCTGGTGAAATGAAAATAATCATATTATGAAGTGTATGTCATCTACAATAACGTGACACTCAGAGCAATATTTCCAAGCCAACTCATATATAAACACTCGAATGCGGGACTCCCATGCGGTATATTTTTAAAATATAAGTTTTTTTTTTGTATGGGTGATAAAAATTTCAGGATACCCCTATAAAGAAATTAGCACAAAATGATATTGTTTGGTATTTTAAAAATATAACATTTCAGCATAAACATATGTTGATATATACAAACTCAAATAAAAAGTTGATATACAAAAATTTAGAAGAATCGTACAGAAATTGTTGATATACACAAACTCAGATGCATTCGGTAACCTCCCAGTCAACGGATCTGATAAAGACAACATCCAACAGTTAAATTTCAGCAGTATCATTTTCCCCTTTTTATAAGTGGCTCTCCATCTCTGCAAAAACAAACCAGATAGGTATTTAAAGTAGTGATGGTTTGAGAGAGAAAATAAATTAAAAAAATAGATAAAAGAAACAACCCCGTTCTCATAAGGATTTATGGGTATTCAAAGTAGTGACGGTTTGAGAGAGATTCATCTCGTAAGCTTCTCCATTCAAAGATAAGTTGAAAGAGAATGACTGTAATACTCGTCATCAAACATACATAGACAAAATATGCATCTCACCAATAATACATCCGAATCATACAGAAAGACAAAATTAATTTTAGAAAATATAATAATCGTCAAATACTAAAAAAATCACAGAATAGTCAATTGCAACTATAGAAATAACTTAAACAAAATCTTGTGTTTAATAATGGTCAAATATTATAATAACCGTCGAATACTTGAAAAATCCCAGAATACCCAAATCAAAATAGAAGAATTTAAAAACGGCTAAAAACCATTATTGAATTTGTAAACATTCAACAATTAAAAAGAAGAAAAAGTAAAAAAAAATGATCACTTAACAGTTCTACCAAATATGGGTGAAGCCTGGGATTAGCGTGTGGGGAGCAGAACAGGATCTATCTCCCTTACCCACCTACAGATCTTTGATGATTTTGATTTTATCTACAAAATATATATAAATATACATACACAAATTTGAGCTCCAAAGGGGATCAGAATTACAGAAGCGACACACCTATAATTTATGAATGGAGACAAAAGATATAATCTTGGGGGTACCTCAAGATCTCATCTAGAATTCAAAATAAGATAGAACTATAATGTTGAGCAGAGGACGGTTTCAAAAACATTCTCCACAAAAACCAAATCCTAGAAGAACACAGATCCGATAACAACACAGATCTAGTAACAACACAGATCTGGTAAGAACCCAGATCTGGTAACAAAACAAAATAAATAGAATGATTTCAGAAATAAATGTAAATGAAAAAAAATAACCATAATCCCATACATCAAAGAAGTCAAGGTGGCCAGACCTCACCGGATATTATCACATCGGGGGCCAGAGCTCACCGATGTGATAGTATTAACACTTTCGATGATGCTACATGCTTTCCTAAGTGAAAACATAAGTATTTCTTTAACAAAATTATAACTATTCTTACTAGTGTTTAAATGTCCAACACATAACGTCGATAAAATAAGTAGCAGGAGGAAAATCCCCAAACCCACTCCAGCCATCACAAACATTCCTTACAAAAATCAAAGACACAAAGAAAAATAATCAGCACATGCTTGGATCGAGAGAAATATTAGCACCTCTTGCATCGCTGAAATGTCCATATCGGAAAAATAATTTTAGTTATGAAGTGTCCACATGCTTGGATCGCTGAAATGTCCAGATCTGAAACAAAAGATTTGAAATATTAGCACATGATTGCATCGTTTCTCTTGGTCTTATCAGAACGCTAGCAGAGAAGAAGAGGTCTAGTATGTGTTTACACTCGTTACTAAGCTGGGTGTTTCTCTTTGACTTTAGATATGATGTAGGTGAGTTAGCCCGTAGGAGGGTTTCATGGGTTAGATATGAAATCACCTACAGAAATCATACCAGTTTTTCCACTTTAGATATGAAATCACCTACAGAAATCAGCTACAGAAAACACCATATGCTCACCTGAAAAGATGTGAAAGCAAATGATGTAGTCGGGGTCGAGGTTGAACGTGGTCGATTGGTGCTAGATTTTTCCCCCATTTGTTGGTCGTCTATTCCCCTTGTTGGTGTTGGGTTCTTCACTTCGTAGGGACAGAAAGGGTGAGGCCCTATTTTGAGAGAGAGGATATTGGTTTGAGGGAAGTGGGTGTGTAAAGTGATTGAGGGATGAGGGATGTCAGACATGGGAGAGGCTCGAGGCAATTGGGCAATGGCGATTGACATGGCATTATTTACACCCTCCCATTCAATCCCAACCGTTAGTTGATAAACACCAAATTCATCAACTTTTGATCTGAGCCATCAGTTGGGGAGGAAAAAAAATCCCTCCTCCTTTATTATATATATCTTATTATATATACGTATGTAGTTGGAGCCATGAGAAGCCACCAAACCCACGGTCCTATTTTCTCAGATTTTAGATTTATTTTATTCCTACTATTACACATGTAAACTCCTCATAGACTCTATTAACCCTCCCACCTTCCACGTTCCCTCCTAAAAAAACTGCCTTCCCACATGTATTTCTCTACCCTCACATATAAAGTTATAACCAACCACACATTTTGCACTACTTCTCCTTTCCCCTCCCACTCATTATCCTCCCTTGCTCTCTTCCCAACTCATCCCATCGACCTTCTTAGCGTATGCCACTGCATCAATCCTCTTTCGTATGTTAATCTCTCTCCATTTGTATTAACTTTGTGCTCACGTATACATATTCGAGATACAAGATATTATCTTTTTTAGTTTTTTTCCATAGTATATTTGTTGGTTTGTTTTTATGTTCTTTCATAGACATTTTTCAAAATATTATACAATTGTTTAGCATTTTGCATGGTCTTTTCTCTTTCAGAACAAATCTAGTTGACAAATGCACCAACTTCCATGTCGGTTTCAACATGATCCATTATTGCAGTTTGATGGACAACTTTTATAAGTTTTTTTTCGGATGCGATGATGTTCTGGTGATACGGACGACGGTTCTTTTTTTTTTTGAAATATTGCCAACAACATTTTTTTATATCTGAACTTGCTTTTTATATGGGGATTGGAGTTTCTTTCTATATCTGAACTTTCTTAGTTGTTCATTTTTTTTAAGTTTCAAACACGTTTTTTATATGGTTTGCAATACAAAAAGCAAACACTTTCCATATCTGAATTTTTTTATAACAGATATGGGTTATAAACCAAACACTTTCAATATCTGAATGTGATTTTTTTTAATAACATATATGGGTTATATGTATGTATATGGGGATTGGATTTGGTGTAAATCTATAGAATATAACACAGACTCACACAACATCAATGGTTGAATTTAACTTAAAAGAAAAGAATACCAATGCACACCTCCACACCATACTCTTTGTAATATAGATAGGCGTGATGAATGTGAATTTGATATAAAATAAATGCCCACCACATAACAATAGAACACCATAGGTATATTCCACACGGGCGTTCATTTTTCTTTCATGTGAAATGCATTTTTAATATGGTTTGCAGTTGACAAACCGAATTCTTTCCATACCTGAATGTTATTTTTTTAATTGTATAACATATATGGGTTATATGTATCTCTCAATGTTATATGGGGATTGGATTTTGTCTATATGTATAAAATATACCACTTACTCTACATGTATGCATATTTATACCATGTATATAAATTTACTACAAAACACATCTTTGAGTATAGAGTTCTCATAATATATCTGATATATACAAAACACATATATTGGTAAGAAGTTAGCTTTTTTGCCACCGTTCCTTTTTTACTAAATGAGAAATTTTCATATATGTTTACATATTTTTCATTTGATGTTCAATATTTATAGTTTCGATTTCTTTTTTCTCGGGTCCTATAAAATTGACTCAAAGGAATTGAATTTGAGCTTGCAAATTCTATATTGGTGAGAATCAAATTTCATTTGTTGGAAATTATGTTTATATGCTTTAAATAATTTATTACTATAGAAATTCATTTTTATTCGTTGAAAATCATTTTTATATGCTTGAATTAATTTTTATGTTGCTGAAAATTATTTTTTTATTCCTAGAAAAAATTCTTATAATCGAAAAAAATTATTATTGATGAAAAACATTTTTTACATGCTTAAAATTATATTAATATGGTTAAAATATTTTCTTAATTGGTTGCACTCTTTTCTCATTTGCTGGAAATATTTATTACTTACGCAAATCTTTTTCTCTCTATTGGAAATCATTTATTTATTACCCCCAAAAAAGATTACTTGAAATGATATATGATTTTAGAAAATTATTTTTAGTTCACTTGAAATCATATTTTTTATTCCTAGGAATAATTTTTATTTTCTAGAAATTATCTATTACTGCTTATGTCCAATTTTATTATCTAAAAATAATTTTTATATGTTGAAAATAATTTTATGTCGCTGAAAATATTTTTTAACTCCGATAAATAATTTATATTTGCTGGAAAAAAATTATTATTATTGAAAATCATTTTTTATTATCTCGAGATTATATATATATATATATATATATATATATATATATGTTGGAAATAATTTATCACTGTTAAAAATAATTTTTATAAGGTGAAAATATTTTTATATTGCTTTAAAATCATTTCTTTAAACTGATGCACTCTCGGTTATGAAGAATGAGGTATTTAGTGTACACATTATATAACATGTGTTATAACGTATGGGGCACTGATATTTACTTCTCATTAAAATCTACAAATGGCTTCTCAACTTTCTATGAAATATTAGATTGCAGTTTTCATCCCGCAACTCAGGATATGCGTTTACATCAAGATATGAGAATTTTGAAATGTTATGTTTAGGAAATATGGATTGACACACCATGAATACGCTGAAAATCCATATTTGGAGTGGCTAAAAAAATGAATATCACCGTCATTTTTGCAAAAAGTAATTTTTTCTCGTTTTAAAGACTACTTCATTTTAAAATTCACTTTGCAATGTAGTTTTATTTTTCTAACTTGGATTTTTAGACCGTGGTTCGTTTTACGACATTATGACTCTTGCCATTCATTTTCACTTACTCACTTTTAATCGTACTCTTTACTCATCACATTACTTATATTTACATGCTCATGGTTAAGGCTACGATATTTTTTTAAATACTTAAAATAATTATATTTAATTCATATATTTGAATTAAATATTTGCCAATGCGTTACACCCGCCCGTGCATCGCACGGCTCACCACTAGTGTGTGTGTGTATATATAGATATATATATAGGTTGTGGGCATACCTATTATGTGATTGATCTTTTTGTGTGAACATACCTACGCTACATGCTATCATGGAGGTTCCCTCGCAGTGGGCGATCCCACCTTGCCGATTCCAACGAGGTCTGGATTTGTACCTCAGAACATAGAACATAGGGTGTCTCACTATATATCGTGTATTAATGGGACTTGCGTGTCATTTGGGTACGTTAGGTACGTACGTAGCCCAAAGGCTTGGAACAATGTTTGCCTCCATTGCTTGTGTTTGAATTTGGGTTAGAGGAGACTTACCAACCAATAGTCCCTATTTAGTACGAGAGGTACTTAGATTGATAGCAGAGTATGAATGTTTCATGGTAATCCTTTTGAGGGACGTCGTGCTTATATATATTCATGAGATAAATATATACTTGTTTGAATAGTCTACATACGTGTGACAATAGACGATTAAAGGGTATATTTCTAAAGGACTGAATATAGTAGTGAAAGTTAATGGAATGATTAAAGTAGTAAAGTGTATAAAAGTGTATAATGTTACCAATGATATTAACAACATACATGAAGTTTTAATTCGGATACCGTAATGTATGGGAGGTAAGTGGACTTATAGATTTCGATAGTTTATATATATACTTATGTCTAGTTATCCTGGGGAAGTACAACTAAGGGGGATAAGTAGAGAACGTTAGGCCGGCAGAATAGTTGAGAGGCAAGGAAACTCAAGAGAGTGTATGTGAACCTTACATGTGTAATCAATAACTGATTTCTAAACTATGTTAAATACTTTCTAAATATTTTCAAAATATTTTGGGTTCTAACCCTTGCTGTAAAAATATTTTCAAAACCTTTTAGGTGTCCATCCACAAGGATGCTACACTTGATAATCTATTCCAAGAATGTGCAGCTGCAGTACAAGTTGATTCATGTAGAAGTTGGATTATACGTGTCACTTCTTCATTCCTAGTTTAGGATCTCTTTGCAGTATTTTAGTATTTTCAGTTGGGCATGTTGCCCCATTCAAATTGACGTATTCAGTTACTTAATATTATTGGATTATTATTTGGTTTGGTTTTAGCCGATGGTTTATTTGGAAAGTCTTTATTTATTTATATACTTGAGATGATTTGGACTTTAGTATTCTGTGAATGTTTGAATTCAGTTTTGCACATATTATTATTATTTGTTTAGTACAAGATAAAATTTGGCACCGGCTTAATTAACTAATAGGTGATTAGTAATTAATATGGTTTTCGACAGTGATGCTAAGAATGAACTAATTTGGAAATCCTATTTTAATATAATAAAGGACTAATCACCCGGTATTTAATTAGGCAGGGTGTCACGACTACAAATTTTAGAGATATTGTTAGGGGATTTTGAAGAAGAAATGTAGAAGATTAATGGAGTTTGAAGGGGGTCTTGCTTGGAGCTTTCTTGGAGGCAAGCTTAGTGGATCTATGCAACTTCTTTAAGTCCATCTTAGGAGGTGGGAGGTTTTCATCTTCTTCTACATTCATCCTACCATTTTTGGAGATTCTTTGAGGTGGGAAAACTTTACTCTTGGCTTAAAACTCTATTTTTCCATTGTATTGGTCTTGTAGTTAAGTTTGTAAGGGTATGATGCATATATGGTTTAAATAGGGTATTTCTCATGGTTTGTACAAATGGATTAACAAGGGATTTCAAGAGTGTTGAGTAAATGGTATATTTCAAGAAAATGTTGTGTTAAATATTTTATGCAAAAAAATGTTTTAAAAATAATGTTTATCTTATTAAAGATATTTCGTGAACAACTGTTTTAAAGTTTTCTTATAAATTTGGGATTTTCATAAAAATAGACATTCACTCAAGTTTTGAGGAAATAAAAAAATGTCCTTTAACTTGAAAAGCATGTTTATGAAAATATTATGAAATCTCTTGAATAAACCATGAGTTAAACCCATTTAATAGGAGTTTTGGACATAAAATCAATCTTCTCATGCACAAAAATTGTAGTATTTCGATGATGAGTATGCAAACAAGTTAAAAATATTGAAAATAAGGTTACACAAATAATCCTAAATGAAAGTGATTCTAAATAATATCAATGTAATGGTATAAAAGGACAAGAAATGATAATTTAAAAATATAACGCAAGGTGGGGTGAGAACCCGAATTATGGCTTCGGTTGGTAGAAAATGAAGTTATGTGGACATTTGAAAAATATTTAAACACATTAATATGTACTCGGATGATATCGAGAATAATTAAGAAGGGCCCGGAAGCCTAGGGCGAAAAACCCAAAAATGACTAGCTAGAACATATGGTAGAATAGCCGGTTGTGTTGAGCCCATTAAAGTATGCGAATATTGCAAGATTCGGGGGGAAAAGATGATGGAAAGTTGAATAAGTAAAGAAATGGATTATGTGGAAAATATTCAAAAAATACAACCTGATATGCCCATATATATATATATATATCATCGGCCAGGCCGAGGGCGGCCTCCAACCGGACGACCCCTCAGGGGGCCGACCCTTCATCAGTCTCCGGACGACCCCCCGAGGGTACGACAGTACGAGGTCCAAATTAGGCCAGACTCATTGCCGGAATGAACTTTGCCCTCGGCCTCATATCAAAGGCCGAGGGTGACATCATCACAGCGCGTGGTTTGGGAGACGCGTGAAACAGTGCGCGTGAGGGTCACATGGCACGTGGGAGACCGTTATAAAAAATCACACCGTCACGTGAGGGAATATTATGTCATCATTTGGCATATACAGGTGTTAACAGGAGATTGGCTAGATCATCATTCACATGCACCATGCATACTTGGGGGGTACACTACACCCCCTAAGACCTATATATACTTATCACCTGCAACCCTACAGGGAGGATGGATAATGGTAACCCTAGCTGAAAACTCTACTTGTACACACAGTATAGAGAGAAAGTGAGCTTATGTGCATTGTATCCAAGGCCATTAGTGCCCATACTTAGTGGATCACACACTCACAGTGGATGTAGGCCTAATTGGCTGAACCACTATACATCACTGTCTTATTCCTCTTATACTCATCTCCTTCTATATACTTATACACTTACATCTCTATGGCTGCCATGGTTACTATTGTATGAGCTCATCATCACTTATCTGGTGGTGCTAAATCCAAGCATCATCAGTTTGGCGCCGTCTATGGGAATGATAAGACGTCTCTTCCTTGAATACAACTTGACCTTATTGGGCACTTTGGTGGTGAGCCAGTCCTCCCCCTGTGTGGAGATGTTTCACCATTAAAAGAGACCCATTAAGGTTCTCAAGCTTACAAACCTTCTTCAGTGCAGCTCTTCATAGCTCAAACACATGGCATCAGAGATGCCACCACCACCACTTCCCCCACCGGATGATGGAGGAGGACCCAGTTCCAGTCAGCCACCACCTCAGTCTGAGATGGCTGATGTGGCGGCAGCCTTGAAGTCTCTGGCAGCGAGCCAGCGGATCATGCAGGAGCAGTTCATAGCTCTGAGCCAGAACATACTAAGACCACCAGGGGTCTCACCTGAGATGATTACTCCGGCAGCAGCTCCAGGATAGCATGAGGCCAGGGGACCACTCCAGGCACCACGCAAAGACCTGCCACCCCCTCAGCGGCGTAGGGATGTTGCTGACCCCCGGCATCTACGCCTGGGGAGGCAAGGAAACCCTTTCCCTAAAGACAGGTATTATGATCTGGAGGGGGAGGAAGCCCCCATAGAATGCTTGGAGCCGTATGAGGTCTCCAACAATACCGTACGACCTCTCCAGGAGAGCAGAGGGAAGTGTGAAAGGCAAAATCCTGACGATCGCCCGAGAGGCTCTGCTTTCGATCGCCTGAGCAGGGGATCGGCCTTTGAGAGGTTGGGCCCAGTGAATGACCTGAGGGAAAAAATGTCTAGATCAAGGAGTGCTGCGAGGTCCAGAAGGGAGGCGTCTGATGGCCGACCCCAAGGACGGGACGACGATTAGGGGGAGGTAAACAGCCGACACAGGCCAGCTGCGGAAGAACCCTCAATCCATCTCAAAGAAGCGGTAGGGGATAACATTGGCCAAGCCGACCCTACGAGGCCTTAGAATGACTCGATCCAATGACTGGAGGATAAGATCGGCGATATACTGAAAAGCCGCGACCCTCTTCAGAGAGGATATTCTATAGGCTCACCATTTGTGGTGAAGATAGTCAACTTCCCTACGCCATCGAAGTTCAAGCCACCTGTGGTCACCCCAAGATATGACGGGAGCACCAACCCTGTCCACCATATTGAGATGTATCAATCAGTAGCAGATATATACTCTATCTCAGATGAGATGAGGTGTCGTGCCTTCTCTGGTACTCTGACTGGGGCTTCACATATCTGGTATATGTCTCTCCCAAAAAACTCCATTGAAAACTTTAAGCAGCTGGCAGACCGATTCATCCACAACTTTTACTTTGGGGTGAGCCCACAGAAAAAGACCACACACCTGCTCTACGTTAAGCAGGGGAAGAATGAGAATCTCAGAGACTACATAGCCAGATTCAACAAAGAAAAGTTAAAGGTGGAAGACTATGAGGATAGAATAGCCATGACCGCCCTCATTGGAGGGCTCCAGAAGGGGAAGCTGTTATGGAAGCTTGCCGAAGACCCTTCGAGGACGATGGCTGAATTGCTGTCAATAGCAGGAAAGGTAATGAACGCCGAAGAGGCGATGGCCGCAAAATACGAGGACGAAAAAGGAGGCACTAGTGGGGGTAAATACTCTAAGAAGAATAAAGAGGGGAAGAAGAGGTCTACGGACGACAAGTTCGCTGGTTACACCTCATTAACGGTCAGCTGTGAACATATTCTCAATGAAATAAAGAGTGACCGATCCCTGAAGTGGCCTGAGAAGTTGAGGGCGGCCCCTAACAAGAGGAACAAGAACCTGTGGTGAGAATTTCACCAAGACCACGGCCACATAACAGACAAATGCTTTTCTCTGAAAGATGAGATTGAGAAGATCCTGAAAGAAAGGGAGCTCAGAAAGTACGTCGACAAAGGTGCCTTCAAGAGGGGCCGATGGGACTACCCCAGAAAGAAGCGAGGCGATGCATGTAGATAAGGTCCTCAAAAAAGAGGGGACGACCCTTCTGATAATGAGAACGACCCTGACCTCCCACCGAGAGACGACAAAGGCCCTATCAAGAGGCTTAATATAATCTCGCTCGGAGTGGGAATGATCTCCGGGGGTCTAGAAGGAGGAGGGTCTGAGGTTGCTGGCAGGAAGGCCCATGTGGCTGAGGCCAAGGCAGTGACGAAGACGGTACACTCAACCTCTCTGGAGGTCAAGTCATAAAAGAGGAAGAAGGTCGATATGGACACTCTGATAGTGGGGTTCTCGAGAATGGACTTTAAAGGCCCTCTAGCCCCACACGAAGACCCACTCGTCATCACAACTAGGGTGCATGGGTGTGAGGTGCTGAGGATATTGGTTGACGGGGGCAGTTCTGCAGATGTAATGTTTTGGCCGTGCTTCAAAGCCTTAGGTCTCAGCCGTGCTAGACTCGTCCCATACCATCATCCATTGATTGGGTTCGGTGGGGAAAAGGTTCATCCCCTTGGAGTGTATGAGGCCGATGTCAGGATGGGGGACGAGTGGTCGAGATGGCTTACCAAGAAGGTCAATTTCTTTGTGATGGATGAACATGTGTTTTCGGCCTACAACATCATACTGGGGCATGTGGCCCTCAAGGGGTTTAAAGCTGTGCCGTCTACGGTCCATCAGATGATTAAATTTCCTACACCTTACGGGGTGGGGGAAGTTCAGGGAGACCAGACGACAACGCGAGAATGTTACTACAACTCCGTTGAAGAAAGAGAGGCACACAAGAGGGCTACAACCACTTATATTATTGATACCCTAGACCCCAGGGATGAGACGAAGCTAAAGAAAGGAGAGGCCGCGGAAGAGGTAGAATCCATCATCCTCGATGAGAATGACCCGGAAAAAACCGTCCAAGTCGGCAAGCCTCTAAAGCCCAATATCAAGGAAGACCTCATTAAACTGTTGAGGAGAAGACAAAGCGTCTTTGCGTGGAGTCATGTAGATATGTCGGGGATCGACCCTGAAATTATGTGCCACAAGCTCAATGTGGTAAAGGGAGCAAAGTCGGTAAAGCATAAGAGGAGAATTTACTCTAGAGAAAAGTATGAGGTCATAAGGGATGAGGTCAAAAAATTAGAAGACGCCGAATTTATCAGAGAGGTCATCTACCCTGAATGGCTGTCCAATGCAGTCATTGTCCCAAAGGCCAACGGGAAGTGGGGAATGTGTGTGGACTTCACCGACCTCAACAAACACTATCCCAAAGACAGCTTCCCTCTCCCCCGCATTGAACAGATGGTAGACGCTACCGCAGGCCATGAGCTCATGAGCTTTATGGATGGCTATTTAGGGTACAACCAGATCTTGATGAACCCTGAAGACTCGAAGAAGACAACCTTCATTACGGATAAGGGGACATACTGTTATAGGGTCATTCCCTTTGGCCTAAAAAATACGGGGGCAACGTACCAACACCTTGTAAATAAAATGTTTGAAAACCAAATTGGGAAGTCTATGGAGGTCTATGTAGATGACATGCTGACTAAGAGTTTGAAGGCAGAGGATCATGTGGAAGACCTGGAGAGGACCTTTAATACGATGGAAAAATACCAGATGAAGCTCAACCCGGCCAAGTGTGTCTTCGGGGTCGGAGAAGGGAAGTTATTGGGGTTCATTGTCAACCAAAGAGGCATCAAGGCCAATCCTGAAAAGATAAAGGCCCTTGTTGAGATGAAGACCCCCAAGTCCATTAAAGACGTTTAGAGACTTACAGGGAGAGTTGATGCCTTGAACAGGTTCGTGTCTAGGGCCACAGACATGTGTCTACCATTCTTCAAAATTCTCAAAAAAGCCTTCGAATGGAGTGAAGAGTGTGATGAGGCTTTCAATGAGTTAAAGTTATATATGGGGTCTCCCTTGCTATTGTCACGGTCGGTGCAGGGTGAACGACTTTATGTGTACCTCGCCATCTCAGAGTTAACCATCAGTGCAGCAATTGTGAGAGATGAAGATGGGGTACAGAAGCCCGTGTAATTTTTACATCATGGCACTCCAGGGGGCAGAGCAAAGATATCCAAGGATGGAAAAGTTGGCATATGCCTTGATCCATGCATCGAGAAAGATGAAGCCATACTTCCAATCCCAAACAATGGTCATCCTCACCGACTCTCACCTTAGGCAGGTTTTGCACAAGCCTGAGAAATCAGGGAGGCTAATGGCCTAGGCTATAGAGATAGGGGAGTTTGACATAGTGTATCAGCCTAGGACGGCCATTAAGGGGCAAGCATTGGCAGATTTCGTGGCCGAGTTTACTTGGGCAGATGACGAAGCCGAGGGTGAGAGCCTCGAGAAGATAGATACTCGACAAGGTGAGCTCATCGACACACCTACAGATAAGGCTGAGACAAGCACCGCTAGAAGGAAAGTGGATGAAAATGAAGAGGGAAGATATCTCTTTAGACAGGGGTCACTCACCGAGGGAAGTTTCTCGGAAGAACATGCCGTGTGGAGTCTCTTCGTTGATGGGTCCTCTTACGAAAGAGGGAGTGGAGCTGGATTAATAGTATCAGCACCTGATGGCACAGACATTGAGTACGCCCTGAGGTTCAACTTTAAGGCCTCCAACAACGAGGCCAAATATGAGGCCTTGATAGTAGGTCTCTCCTTGGCCAGATCTCTTAGTGTCGTCCAGATTTTGGTTCATAGTGACTCGAGGCTAGTAGTGAATCAGATACTAGGAGCTTACGAGGCCAAGGACGAGAGGATGTCTAGGTACCTTGAGAAGGTGCGGTCATTACTGAAAAGTTTCATAGAAGTGAAGTTAAAGAGGATACCTAGGCTTGATAATGGCCGTGCTGATGCCCTTGCTAGGTTGGCCTCGGCGACTAGGAAAGAAATCAGGAGGACAGTCCTAGTGGAAATTTTGCTTCAACCAACTATTGAAGATGCTGAGGGATCACTTAGCACTTGCCTGAATATTTCTAAGGAGACTTAATGGATGGACCCTCTGATCTGATACATCAAAGAGGGGGAGATTCCAGAAGCTAAACAGGAAAGGAAGAAGTTGAGATACAGAGCTGCAAAGTTCACTATCATTGGGGACACCTTGTACAAAAAGGGGTTTTTTCTCCCCTTACTTAGGTGCGTGCACCCATGTGAAGTTCCACGCATTTTGCAAGATATGCACGAGGGGTCATGTTCAAGCCACATTGGGGGCAGGTCCTTAGCGAATAGAGTGGTCACCCAGGGGTACTGGTGGCAGACCTTGGGGAAAGATGCCTCGACATATGTAAAAAAGTGTGACAAATGCCAAAGATTTGCCACCATCCACCACCAACCTCATCAGCCCCTTACTTCCATTACATCCCCGTGGCCATTTGCAGTATGGGGGATTGACCCGGTAGGACCTTTGCCTAGGGCCATCAACAACTATCGGTTCCTCATCGTGGCCACTGACTATTTTTCAAAGTGGGTAGAGGCAGAGCCAATGGTAACGATCACAGAACAGAAGACCTTCAAGTTCATATAGAGAAATATTATATGCATATATGGTCTCCCAAATACATCCCTACAGAAGTACTGTGAAAGGGTGAGTATCACACAATTCTTCTCTACACCAGGCCGACCTCAGGCTAATGGACAAACAGAAGTTACAAACAGGACAATCCTATACGGAATCAACAAGAGACTTGAGGCGACAAAAGGAAGATGGGTTGAAGAGTTATATGCTGTACTATGGGCCTATAGGACGACAGCAAAGACCTCTACCGAGGATACCCCATTCATGCTTGCTTATGGCTCAGAAGCCATCATCCCCACTGAAATTGGGCTTCCTACTCATAGGTTCCAAATGTATGACCCCCAGAGAAATTCAGAAGAGAGGAGACTCGACTTGGACCTGATCGAGGAAAGAAGGGAAGATGCCGAGATAAGGCAAGCTGCCTACCAGCAGAGGACTGCAAGGTTCTACAACTAGAGGGTGAAACGGAGACCAATTGCAGTGGGGGATCTTGTCCTAAAAAAGACTTGGCAAAAGCCCAACAAGCTCCATCCAAATTGGCATGGCCCATACAGGGTCACTGATGAAGTCATTCCTGGGACCTATAGATTAGAAAACCTAGAGGGGGAACCCTTTGCCAATCCATGGAATGCAGACCATTTGAAAAAATATTATCCGTAATTTTGTAAAGTCCTATCGAACGACAGTTGTAATGGGTGTTTCTCTAGTAGAACACCGGGAAAATTAATGAGAAAGATCAGTGTTTCCTATCGTCTTGTGTTTGGCAGTTCTAATACGAATGGGATCATCTTTGGGAAAAGCAGCCCTCAGCTATAATGAGGGTCAATGGGGGGGACGACCCCACAATTTCCTTCAAAAAAGACGAGGGAATACTTAATTAAAAACCATTAGTTTGGTTATTGGAACCCTCGGCTATAATGAGGGCCAATGGTGGGGACGACCCCACCATTGCCTTAAAAAAAGATGAGGGAATACTTAATTAAAAACCATTAGTTTGGTTATTGGAACCCTCGGCTATAATGAGGGTCAGTGGTGGGGACGACCCCACCATTGACTTCAAAAAAGATGAGGGAATACTTAATTAAAAACCATTAGTTTGGTTATTGGAACCCTAGGCTATAATGAGGGTCAATGGTGGGGACGACCCAACCATTGCCTCCAAAAAAGACGAGCGAATACTTAATTAAAAACCATTAGTTTAGTCATTGGAATCCTCGGCTATAATGAGGGTCAATGGTGGGGACGACCCCACCATTGCTTTCAAAAAAGACGAGGGAATACTTAATTAAAAACCATTAGTTTGATTATTGGAACCCTCGGCTATAATGAGGGTCAATGAAGGGGACGACCCCACCATTGCCTTCAAAAAAGACGAGGGAATACTTAATTAAAAACCATTAATTTGTTTATTGGAATCCTCGGCTATAATGAGGGTCAATGGTGGGGACGACCCCACCATTGCCTTAAAAAAAGACAAGGGAATACTTAATTAAAAACCATTAATTTGGTTATTGGAACCCTCGGCTATAATGAGGGTCAATGGTGGGGACGACCCCACCATTGCCTTCAAAAAAGATGAGGGAATACTTAATTAAAAACCATTAGTTTGGTTATTCGAACCCTCGGCTATAATGAGGGTCAGTGGTGGGGACGACCCCACCATTGCCTTCAAAAAAGACGAGGGAATACTTAATTAAAAATCATTAGTTTGGTTATTGGAACACTCGGCTATAATGAGGGTCAATGGTGGGGACGACCCCACCATTGCCTTCCAAAAAGATGAGGGAATACTTAATTAAAAACCATTAATTTGGTTATTGGAACCCTCGGCTATAATGAGGGTCAATGGTGGGGACGAACCCACCATTGCCTTCAAAAAATACAAGGGAATGCTTAATTAAAAACCATTAATTTGGTTATTGGAACCCTCGGCTATAATGAGGGTCAATGGTGGGGACGACCCCACCATTGCCTTCAAAAAAGACAAGGGAATACTTAATTAAAAACCATTAATTTGGTTATTGGAACCCTAGGCTATAATGAGGGTCAATGGTGTTAACAATATCTTTGTAATGCAAATCACACAAGGAATGAATATGAAGAGAGCAAAGGGAGACGATACCATAGAATAAATATTACAATGTCTTGTTCAACAAAAGAAAAGTACAAAAATATTAAATACATGAAGAGGGTGTGGGCTACATACATCCACCCTATTGAGCAATATCAGAGGGCAAGGCCTCAACATATATTGGAGATTCTTCTACGACCACGACAGGCTGAGCCTCAGACGTGCCTGTGCCTTCTACATGCTGAGATTCAACTTGGGCTAGGGCTTCAGCAATAAGTGGATCGTCCAGTTGAACTGCCTCAAGAGAGGGGCGGACGAACGATACGGCGTCAGCAAACTTAAGGACGACCCACCGACAGGCCGTCCTAATCCCCCTCTCTAAGTACTCAAGACCGAAGCCTTGGAACTCGTCTGAGAGTTTGTAGGCCTCCACAGCATCGGCCCCTGCCTTCCTCACTGCCTCAGATAGCTCAGCCTTGAACTAAGTCCCTAGGTTGGTCAAGGCTTCATCCTTCTCTTTAATGAGCAAGTCTTTGGCCTTCAGGTCCTCATCATGCTGCCTCGTCAGCTCGTCCAGAACCCTTGCATGTTCAGTTTTGGCACTCTCTAGCTCAGCCGTCGCAGTCTCCAAGTCAGTCTGCAGATCAGCCTCACGTTGGATGGCCCTCTCGGCCTCATGAAATTTCTCCTCATTCTCAGCCTTCCACTTGGTGGACGAGGTAAAGGCGCATACAGACTGCACAGAAATAATAAACGGATGTCAAGAGGATGAGAGAATAGTTTGTGAAAGAATACGACTAAGGGAATGAAGTGAGAACCCATACCTGAGCTAGGGCGTGCAGACCATAGTCATACACCTTTGCTGGAAGCATCTTGGATAAAAATTCATAATCAATAGCAGAAAGGGCAGAAAAGATGGATGCTTTGGCCGCCCTCAGGTTCGCGATAAGGTAAGAGGGCTCGGCCTTCACAAGCTCCAGGTTCTGAGACCAGAAGGCCCCCATGCTGGAAGAGGAGGTATCCCCTTCAGATGCCTCAACCCTTACCCTTGTCCTTGAATCTGGCTGAGGGTCGACAGGGACCTCGGGATCTTTCCTCTTTTGTCTATCAGGGGTCGGCTCAGCATGTGTCGGCCCCACTGTCTTCATCTTCCTCGGGTCTTGCTGAGGCTCCTTCCCCTTCTTCTTCTCTAAACCAGATAGTAGGCTTGGGGCAGTCATTTCCCAGAGAAAGTCCGATATACCAACAGGACGACCTGAAAGGAGAACGACACGTCAGAAAAATATAGAGATACAAATGAAACACTTGAAAAAAGTAAAGAAGTAGAAAAAAATAATATAACTCACATACTTCTGTCAGGGGGCCGACCCTCA
Source organism: Sambucus nigra (assembly GCA_949130495.1). Taxonomy (NCBI): domain Eukaryota; kingdom Viridiplantae; phylum Streptophyta; class Magnoliopsida; order Dipsacales; family Adoxaceae; genus Sambucus; species Sambucus nigra. The sequence goes on from OX422215.1 coordinate 253,798,619, forward strand.
GACTAGCTTCTTTGAGGAACCGAGGGGTCATCATATCTTCAAACTTTGGAAGTTCACCCCCTCTCCCTCGTCCTCTCAGATATTCAACTATAACTTTCTCTTCCAGACTAAGTCCAGGGTCTGACCTGACCTTCATTGAAGGGTTAGACCATCTTCTAGGGACCCTCGGACCATCGGCTAAAGGTTGTGCCTCAGCGGGAACTCCTACTCTCCAGAGACAAAAAAGAATATCTTCTTCCAATCGTGGTTGGAGGTTTGTGCCACGTGGAGAAGTTTTTTATCGAACTTCCTCGCACCCAGATGGTAATACCCAGGTTGTTTGAACGAGGAAGTGATGTTATAGCAAGCCAAGAACACATCGGAGGAAGTCTCATCAGTAAAGGCATTTTTCATAGGGAAATGAAGCTAAGGATCGTCCTCCAGGAATTAGGAGGGAGCTGAGATGGGGCTATGCCGAGGGATGAAAAAATATCTACGACAGCAGGATGTAAAGGGAGTCTGACACCTACCTTGAACATATGTTCGTATACCTCTATCTCTCCCTCTTCACCCTTAAAGACCCTCCCGTCCTCAGAGGGGACCCTCATAGATATGGTGCGAGGAACACCATATGCATGCCTCCACAGAAGAAGGTCACGATCCCTGATCGAGGAAATATAAGATGAGGCGTGAGATGTGTCAACTGGGTCATCTAAGTCCTCATCATCGTCAGTCCCCTCTCCTTCGGCCTCGACCTCATCACCTGTCAGAGGCCCCTGGGGAAAAGCCATCTGGAAAGCGTATGGGGATAGGGTTGTCACAGGGACAGCCTCAGAAGCAACCATACCCTAGACCTATCGGCCTGGGCTTAGATCAGATGTCTCTACTCTCCCAGAAGGTCCAGCGCCTGTTGGTGACGACGCCCTCTCATCCATCTCACTTGAATAACTCTCGGCTGGATGACAGGATGATCCGCAAGACTCAGAGGGTTTTATTATGGCAAGAGGAATGGGAAAGATGGGTCATACCCAATTAGGGTCGGCCCCTCGTCTTCTCTCCTCCTCTTCCTCTATTCATCTGATCTCAACAAATAACTTCTCTCTCAGGGAAGGGAATTCTTCGGCTAAGCTGTAAAGCCTCCTAAGCATCAAGGGGGAGACCTTACACTTGGAAGAATTTGGGGAACTTAACTACAAACAAGTTTGCAGTTGACCAGGTTGGTCTTTTGGATTAAAACAAAAGAAATCGATGGTTTTCAATCAAGAATAATCAAGAACACTCAAGAAAACTCAAGAACACTCAAAAACCAGTCACCGGAAAAGTTATGAAACAACCCAAATCCAGCCCTATAAGTCTAAAATAAGAAAGCAAAAAAGAAATGAAAGTAAAGAGGACACTGGGGCAGAGAGATTACCTGAGAAAAAATAGCAAAGCTGCTAAACTCAAAATGTCAAAACTGCAGAAATGGAAAGAAGGCTGGAAGCTAGAGAGAGAGAGTTCAGGCGTGAAGAAGAAAAAGAAGAGAGAGAAACTTCAAAAAATTGTTTAAATACCTTGCCAATGAGTGGGCCCACTAACCAATGTAGAGCACGACCCACAAGGATGGCATCATTAGGGCACAAAGCCCCAGGCAAAGTGTGCAGCTGCCACGCCTTGGAAACTGAAGTGACAATGAGTACCTGCCTAGGTGTCATATCAGCTTAACAGGTATCACTCACCTAACTGATCATACACCCTTCTCAATTACAACACTGTCCCTGAGCCATCTCAACAACATCCATGACTAAGGGCTGGGGGTGATTGATATGCCCATATATATATATCCTCGGCCAAGCCGAGAGCGCCCTCTAACCAGACGACCCCTTAGGGGGGCGACTCTCCATCAGGATCTAGCCGACCCCTCAGGGGGCCGGCCCTTCATCAGGCTCCGGCCGACCCCTCAGGGGGCCGACCCTTCATCAGGCTCCGGATGACCCCCCGAGGGTACGATAGTACGAGGCCCAAATTAGGCCAGACTCATTGCCGAAAGGAACTTTGCCCTCGGCCTCATATCAAAGGCCGAGGGTGACATCATCACAGCGCGTGGTTTGGGAGATGCGTGGAATAGTGTGCGTGAGGCTCACATGGCACGTGGGACACCGTTATAAAAAATCACACCCTCACGTGAGGGAATATTATGTCATCATTTGACATCTACAGGTGTCAACAGGAGATTGGCTAGATCATCATTCACATGCACCGTGCATACTTGGGGGGCACACTACACCCCCCAAGACCTATATATACTTATCACCTACAACCCTACAGGGAGGATGGATAATGGTAACCCTAGCTGAAAACTCTGCTTGTACACATAGTAGAGAGAGAAAGTGAGCTTATGTGCATTGTATCCAAGGCCATTAGTGCCCATACTTAGTGGATCACACACTCACAGTGGTAGTATGCCTAATTCGTTGAACCACTATACATCACTGTCTTATTCCTCTTATACTCATCTCCTTCGATATACTTATACACTTACATCTCTATGGCTGCCATGGTTACTATTGTATGAGCTCATCATCACTTATCTGGTGGTGCTGAATCCAAGCATCATCACAACCTAACATGAATCAATTAATAAATATTTTTGTAAAGGTCAATGTGGACAAGTAATGCAAAAAAATTGATTAATGTCCATAAAGTAAAAGGAATGGTAAAGTGAAGTGAATAAATTGATAATTAAGGAACCAAAAGAGGTTCAACCCATAATTAACAATATAGCGTTCTTACAAAATATTTTTAAAGAAAAATAAGTATTTTCTATCGCGGTGCTTGCATGCATTGAAAGGTGATTTTCAATGAAAATACTCAGGTAAATATTGTATGAGCAAAGGGGTAATTTTAGTGACCAAAATGTTTTTCCTTAAAGCAAAGAATATTTGTTTAAAGTGTTTCATCGGGTGTGTTAAATCAAGAAATAAATATCAAGTCAAGTATGAAGGGGTTCTTAATAAGATTAAGGCGAATTGATTGGAATAAGTGACGTTTTTGGCATAAGATGGTTTCATGTGTTAATGTACATACATATATATATATATATATACATATATATATATATATATACATATATATATATACATATATATATATATATATATATATATATATATATATATATATGTGTGTGTGTGTGTGTGTGTGTGTGTGTGTGTGAGGTGGTTTTATGTGCACATGTATATAAGGTGTCACAGTCTCTTTTCTGTCATTCGATGCTATATTGCATTGTTGTATTTTTCCACTGGTTATTCGACTGATTTCCTCATCTTTGTTATGGAAAGTTGGGTTCGATTTCTTATGTTAAGAGCATTGTACAAGTAAGTGTCCTTTTTATTTTACGTTAGTAACTCTGTATTCTTGGATTTTGGGCATTCTTCCCATGGGTCGCTCATGTAGTTTGATTTAAATGGAAATGGCATTCTTCATAAGTGAAATGTTAATTAAATAAAACTGGACTAGTAACATTATATAGGTTGTTTCATTGCACTTCACACCAAATGCTCGGGTCGGACCAGGTTGACCACGGGTAACCCATAAATTCGAGCTAGGACATTACAAATTTATGAGAATAATATTCAAGAGGATGGTACCATAGTTCACAATAAGGCTAGGTTGGTTGCTGAGAGCTACACACGGATTGAGGGTATAGACTTTGACAAGACATTCACTCATGTTGCTAGGCTTGAGTTCATCCACTCACTACTTCATAACATGTCATATATTCTCTAACATATATTAGACGGATGTCAAGTTTGCCTTTCTGAATGGAATTCGATAAGATAAAGTTTACGTGGAACAACCAAAGTGATTTGAAGAACCTAAGAACTCGGGATACATCTATTATCTTAAGAAGGCCTTGTATGGTTTAAACAACGTAACCCATGCTTGGTATGAGAGGCTCGCTTGTTATCTCTTAGCTTGTGGCTTTAAGCGACAAGAGTGGATGAGGCGATGTTTGTGAGAAGAGAGAGTGGTGCTATTTTGGTTGCCCAAGTATTGTGGACGACATATTATTTGGATCCACGTGCTCTCTCCATAATCACACCTTTAGCGAGGAGATGAAGAGTGAATTTGAGATGAGGATGGATGCTGAGATTACGTTCTTCCTGAGTTTCCAAGTTCGTCAGCTTGAGGATGCGATATTCATATCTCAATTCAAATATGCAAGGGACTAAGTGAAGAATATTGATATAGACTCCGCTAAGCACTCATGCACCCCTATGAGCATATGGACAAAGCTTAGAAAAGACACTTTAGGTAAGGACTTAGATAAAACCCTGTATCGGAGTATGATAGGTAGTTTTCTCTACTTGAATGCTAGTTGTCCCAATATTGTCTTTAGCATTGGAGTCTGTGCGCGATACTAGGCATCCACGAAAGAGTATCACTTGCTCGCACTTAAATGTATCTTCAAATACTTAAGTGAAAATATTTCCTACGGTAATTTTTATTCCTTTAATATTGATGATCGTTTGTCTGCTTATTCAGAGGTCGATTGGGTTGGGTATGTTGATGGTTGTAGGAGCTCCTAGGGTGGTTTTTTTTTACTATGGTATTTCTCTTGTCTCTTAGTTGAGGAAAAAGTAAAACTCCATACTCCATATCTTTGTCCATAGTGGAGGCTGAGTATATTGCCGTCAAAAGTTATTGCATGAACTCTTATAGATGAAACAAATGCTGGAGGATTATGGGATTTCAAACGGCACGATGACTATTTCTCATGATAATGCGAGTGCGATCCATATATCTCATACTTAAGTCCAACATTCTAACTAAAGTACATTAGGATATGTGAGCATTTAATTCATGATTTCATTAAGGAGAAGGTCATGTCCTTAAGCTTTGTGACCACCAAGCATCAACTGACCGATGTTTTCATGAGACCTTTATATGCACTTAGATTTGAGGATCTTAGGAAGCCTTTCGGTATTTGTATAGTTGATTCAGTTAGGTACTTTATCTAGTGTATGATATTTATCATGTTCATATCTTATACTCATATTACTAGATTTTATTATCATTATATTTATCTGTTTTTCTTTTTGATGTATTACGAAAAAATAAAAAAGAGTTCTGTTTTTTCTAGAAATAGTTTGAAAAATACAAAAACATTTTCTATTTTTAAGAAAAAGTTAAAAGTGAAAAAGGTTTTATTCTGATAAATTTTTTGTAAAATACAAAAACAGTTTTGCTACGTTCCATCCATTCACATGACTTTATTTCGATAGTGTGCTTAATAATGTGTGAATATAATTACGTTCATCATTGATGACTAATTTCTACATGTTTTACTCCTATAACCTTTATTACACACGTATACAAACTTTATGAACATTGTGCTTACTTTTCATCCGTTGAATACGATGTTCTCATATCAATTATGTTCAATAACGATCCAACTATAAAAAGAGATAATGTAATGCCCGGAACCGGATTTATGGGTTACACATAGTTAACACGGTCCGACTCAATTCATTAGTTGTGAAGTACAACGAAACAACCTATATAATGTTGTTAATCCAGTTTTAATTTAATTAATATTTCCCTTATTTTTCATGCGATTCCAGTTTCAAGATAAACAATGTGTGGGACCCAAGGGGAGCACCCCGTGTCCAAGTGAATAGAGTTAATAACGTAAGATGAATAAAGTATACTTACCAATACAATACCCTCAAAATACGAACCCACCACCAACCTGCCGTAACAAAGCGAGGGTGTGAGCCTATGCCCAGTGGGAATATACTAGCAATATAGATATGAAAAACATGAAAGAATACTCACACGCTACAATCACATGCATGAAGAAATATATATATGTATCTACATATATATAGATATACGTAAAAAAATACATATTCAAATGTATTGACCGCTTTACTTTCAAAAACCTTACTCATCCTGATTAATTTACCTTAATCTTACAAAGACTTACTTTGATCACACTTAGCCTTTATCACTTTGTTTAACACACCCCGTTTCACACATAACACCACTACACTTGATTTATTCCAAAACCATTCCTTTACCGGAATCACCCCTTTATATTCATTTGAATATACCTTAGTATATTCATTGAAAAGTGTCATTTCAACACACGCATACACCATGTTAGAAAATACTTGTTTATCATTTGAATACCATTCAATACATAATTGTCCAAATTATGGGTTTAACAACCTAGGTTACTCAACAATCCATTTGCCCACGTTGTTTTACCCTTTTTTCCCTAACTTATGCACATTAATAGGTTTACCCATTTGCTTGTCCATTTCACCATTATCGGATCATTTAATTTATTCAATCGATTTATATTGTATTAGCACATTTAACACACGACCCATACTTGGATATCTTCCTTATTCCTTTTATTTTTTCCCAAAAATTTCCATTACCGTTGTTAACGCAAAAATTCTCCATCTATGAGGACCAATTAAAAAAGGACACGTGTCATCCTACGTGGCAATATTCAACACCCGAGGAGAGTTGGTCGGCACCCGAGGAGTGTTAGTCGGCACCCGAGGAGAGTTGGTCGGTACCTGAGGAGAGTTAGTCAACACCCGAGGAGAGTTGGTCGGCACCCGAGGAGTATTAGTTGGCACCCGAGGAGAGTTGGTCGGCATACCAACCAGGAAGATCAAAGGATAACTACGCATTTAATGATCATTAATGTACATTTATATTGTAGATGACAACACATAGCATACCAAGCAATTCAACAATTAGATTCGTTGAATGTAGACATAATGTATAAATGTCTACATACAATGAATCTCTTTATCCCCCACCACTATAAATACATGTATTCCCTTAGCCAAAAAGGAGGAGAGATCCGAGAGATCCAAGAACCGAGAGACACCATACACAAGATCCATACCTTTTTCTCTCTCTACACCACATTGTGCTATTGTAAACCCCTGGGAATAAAATAACAGTGGACGTAGGCTTTTCCTTATAGCCGAACCACTTTAAAAATCTTTGTCTCTCATGTGCTTGATTGGATTGCTTTTATCTATTTATCTGTGATCATAAAAATGGGATTCGGTCCAGGTTTTTGCATCAACAGATTGGCGCCGTCTGTGGGAATCGTGTTACAAGCATTGTTCTCCATCAAAAGCTAAGTTTTTATTTTCTCTACGTATAATCAATTATACATACATCTTTTGATTCAATCATGATTTTTATGTTTATATACATAAATTAATTGTCGAATATTTATCTGCAAAATATTGCATATCATGATTTTAAAATCATAACTATTAGATTAATTCTTATTTAGAAATATGAAAAATAGTGGATTTCATAAATCATAACTTTTGCTTGATTCTCAAGTTTCAATTTTATATCATGGAATAAATATTTTAAATGATTACATATACCAATATATACGATGATGATAAGATTTGATAATTTTCATTGTTGACTTAGAAATAATTTTTGAAAGATCTTTGATGTCTATTCAAATTCCCATCATATTTTTAATAAAAGAATGGGAAAAGGTTAAAGAAAATAAAAAGTTTTCTCACGGAAATCATGACCCAGATCTACTTTCTCTCTCTTCAAGTTTGAGTCTCTTTGCATTCATTTTTATGAACTATATACTTAATTTGGTTCATCTTCCATCTATGTCAATAAAGTCAAATTGATTGATTTTTTATATAAATTTGGTAATAACTTTAATCATTCACCATATTTTTATCTCTCCAAATTGGGAATAGGAAGGGATCAATATAAAAAATAATTTTCTCTCACCTGAAAAATCATTACCCACCTCTTGTAAAAGAGGATTAGTAAAATAATCATGGCCATATCAAGACTCTGGGCACAAATTTGATATGTTGGCCCCTCGTTCATCACATCACAAGGTTTCTTTGTCGAAATCACACGATCTAGTGGGTTATATATTTATTCATTTAATTAACATTCTTAAGGCTTAAATTTTACAATTGAATGTTATTTTTTGATCTAAAGATTCGATATATTCTGGTCATCCAACCATATATTCTATAATTTGAGATATCCTTAAATGTTGGTCGGCAACATCCATGTTGTTTGTCGGCAGCAGTAGAATCTTGGGGTATTAAAAATTGCTAAGCACCCCTGATATTTCTTTAAACACGAGTTCGGCTTGGGGACAAGCAAGGGGCTTAAGTTTTTTTTAACTTATGATCACCCCAAAAATATTTTTAAAACCAAGTGATAAATAATTTTCAAACAGCAACTTATACCTGATTAGTTGTTGGAGATTAAATAAATTTACAAAAAACTTTACGTCTTATTTATGATGCATATTTGATAATAATTTGTCCATCTCACACACATTTGGCATAAAACATATTATTTTATATTTTGAAATTAATATTTTTATTTCTCAAGCATATACATATCATATATTGATTGGATGAGTAAATTATTCTCATGACTAATCAATTCAGCCTACACAAATGGTAGAGCAAGATATTAATTTTTACAGGTACAAGATTCAACTCCGACGAATGCTCGAAAATAATCTTACTCTTCTGAAAAATATTATCATAGCTCGGCAGTATGAAATTTCACCTCAGCGAGGAACTATTGATTTTATTATTGCTATGATATCTGCTCCAGCACAAATGATTCTATATAACCATTGGGATTCATATTCTATATTCATCTCAACATGGAGCATGTCGAGATACTTATTATCATATTCATCTCTGAGGAGAACTATAACATTTATTATATTTCACCCCCAACGGATAGTTGGTCGGGGTAATTCTTATTTATATGCAGGCCCAGCAAAGTTCTCGGCCATATTCTTATGTTCTGGAAAATATTATTCTTATTCGGCATTCTGCAATTATGCCTCAACAAGATACTTATTCAGCTTTAAGGAGAATTACAACATTCGTTCGGATAATTCTTATTTATATTCAGGCCTAACAACGTTCTCGGCCATATTCTTATGTTCTGAAAGATCTTATTCTTGTTCGGCATTATATGATTCTACCTCGATTGATCGGCGAGGCACTTTATTATTTTTAATTATTCTTTATATCTATTTGGATGCATATTCTATTCTCATTTCAGCATGGAGCTCGACAAATATTTATAATCATATATTCAGCCCCAAGGATATCTCCAACATTTATATTATCTTATTCCCAACAATCTGTTGAGGAGGTCTCCAGCATTTATTATATCTTATTCAGCTCCAAGGATGTCTCCAGCATTTATTATATCTTATTCAGCTCCAAGGATGTCTCCAGCATTTATTATATCTTATTCCCAACAATCTGTTGGTCATCGCCGAGGAGGTATCCTGCATTTATATTATCTTATTCCCAACAAATCTGTTGGTCAGCGCCGAGGAGGTCTCTAGCATTTATATTATCTTATTCCCAACAAATCTGTTGGTCAGCGCCGAGGAGGTCTCCAGCATTTATATTATCTTATTCCCAACAATCCGTTGGTCAGCTCCAAGGAAGTCTTCATCATTTATTATCAATTACCACCAACTCCGATTGGTAGATAAAATCCAACTTCGGTTGGTAGACAAAATCCAACTCCAGTTGGTAGATAAAATCCAACTCCGATTGATATTGGTCAATAAATCTCATTCAAAGTTCACATTCCACAGTTGGGGGCTTCTATTACAGATATATTTGTTCATTTGGTGGCACATTCTTATAACATCATGCAGTCGAGCATCAAATTCAACTCCACAAACTCACACGGTCGGGACCCCGACTAATCATCATTCAGGAGTTGTTTTTTTTTTGCTCAGGAATTACTTTTGATATTGAAGTTCAGGAGGTATATTGAAGTTTAGGAGGAATATTGAAGTTCAGGAGGTATATTGAAATTCAAGAGATGTATTCAGAAGTATCAGGACATGATGAAAGAAAGCGACAAGTATTCCACCGAGGAACTCTGTCAGACCAGAAATTAGAAGACAAGTTGCCTATATGGAGGCTATATGTAGATGGCTCATCTTGCACTACAGGCTGTGTGGCAGGGATCGTTTTGAACAGCCCAGACATGGTCGACATGGAATACGCCCTACGTTTCTAATTCAAAGCTTCTAATAATGAGGTTGAGTATGAGGCCATGATTGCAGTTCTTAATTTGTCAAATACTATGGAGGCACAGCAGGTTATTGTCTTCAGTGATTCTCAATTGATCATAAACCAAATGTTGCGAATATATGCAGCCAAAGGAGAATTGATGATCAAGTATCAAGCAAAGGTGATGGAGTTAGTATCAGAGTTTGTTGCTGTTCAACTGGTAAGAATATCAAGAATGGAGAATGTGAGAGCATACGCCTTGGCCCGATTAGCATCAGCTACTCGTACCGAGCTGCGAAGAACGATACCAATTGAAGTATTAGAAAGTCGGAGCATAGATGAAGACCTGACGATGAATATTATTACCCGTGATTTAGGAACATCTTGGATGGATCCCATCAGAGCATATATTGAGGAGGAACAATTACCGGAGGATAAGCTCGCTGCCAAGAAATGGAAGTTTAAAGCTGCTCGACGAGGAATTATGGCAGGTTTGCAAAGATGTGTACATCCCTCCGAGGTGAAAGAATTGATTAAAGAGATCTATGAAGGGTCCTGTGGAGCCCACGTAGCAGGTCGGACACTTTTGCAAAAGGTGATGACGCAGAGATACTACTGGCCGATGATGAGAGATGATTGTATAGCTTATGCCAAGAAATGTGACAAGTGCCAACGCTTTTCCTCCATCCGAAGAACTCCACAAACATTGTTGACACCCATCACTTCTCCTTGGCCATTTGCCATGTGGGAATTGATTTGGTTGGACCACTGCCGACGACCCGAGGAAGATTCAAATACCTCGTCATTACCATCATCACAGACTACGGAACACAATTCGATAACGAGGAGTTTGCCGCTTATTGTCATCAGTCAAATATTTTGAAGGTTCATTCAGCACCAGGTCATCCTCAGAATAATGGACAAACTGAAGTGACGAGCAGAACATTACTAAATGGTTTGAAAAAGAGGCTATGTAAGGCTAATTGGATTAATGAGCTACAGTCAGTATTGTGTGCAACGCTACGCTGCCCAGCAATAAAAGCAAACACCGATAGTTCAAACCCACGATCAACTTCGGTTGGTAAGATAGTTCGAAAGAACCAGATAGTTCGAAAGAACCAAAAAATATACTCCTTTGGTTAGGAGGCGTACACTAGCGTGACCAACTACGGTTGGTAAGATAACTAGTGGACAGATAGTTCGAAAGAACCAGATAGTTCGAAAGAACCAAAAAATATACTCCTTTGGTTAGGAGGCGTACACTAGCGTGATCAACTACGGTTGGTAAGATAACTAGTGGACAGATAGTTCGAAAGAACCAGATAGTTCGAAAGAACCAAATAATATACTCCTTTGGTTAGGAGGCGTACACTAGCGTGACCAACTACGGTTGGTAAGATAACTAGTGGACAGATAGTTCGAAAGAACCAGATAGTTCGAAAGAACCAGATAGTTCGAAAGAACCCGATAGTTCGAAAGAACCTGATAGTTCGAACCCATGACCAACTCCGGTTGGTAAAAGGGCAAGAACAACATTCTTAAAAATGCCAATCTCGGTTGATTTGAAAACAAAATATGCTCTCACATGCCAACTTATGTTGGTCGGAAAGTAAGATTATTACAGAAAATATAAAAGTTCCTCAAAGAACAAAATATTCCAAACTGAACCAAGTATGGTTGGTCGGGGATAAAAACCCACTAATTTTAGTCGGTCGACGAGGAGAATTTATCGACCTTGGTTGGTCGGACACATTTTATGAAAAAGACAAAAATTTACCAAGTATGGTTAGTCGAGGATAAACTCTCACTAACCATAATTGGTCGATGAGCACAATTTAACAACCTTGGTTGGTTGGAAAAAATTTAAACATTTTTATACTCATTACTTTATTATTAAGTGATCGAGCAACGTTACTAATACTTGTAACTTTTTTATTACTAAGTTGGTCGATGAACAACACAATATTGTTATCTTTTTAACAGATACATATGCATAAATGTAAAGTGTTTGATATTTACAAGACAATAGCAATTAAGATTGCGAATAAAAATGAAAGTCTTTCATTAAATTCAAAAAACAAAATACATTGAGAATGAAAATGTATACTAACTATTACATTGAGATTCCTACTCTATTGGTTTCTTTCCCTCTGCTTTTGAAACAGGTTCCTCGCCAGCAGGAGGATCATCCAAAGCATAAGGGGAGTTTATGAAGTTAAGATCTTTCAGCATTTTGATGTTCATCATTGAGGGTCTGTCCGAGATGCTCTTTCTCATCCCCGAGAACCTCTTGCTCGTCCCCGAGCAGAGGTAGAAGTCAAAATCATCATCTACAGCACTGAGATCTTTCCTACTACTGTCTCGACCAATAATGAAGAAGAAGTTGTGTGAAAATGTTTCGAAGTCCACCACTAGCTTGGTACTAATCAGATTGAAGAGTTGAGTTCAAAAGCTAGTATGTTACTCGACAAAGTATTCAGAGGATCATAAATCAGAAGAATCAAGCACGTGAAGTTAGCATTCAGTTGCTCGACACAGGAAGCATTTGGTCGGCTGGCAAACCAAACAACATACTTGAAGATTATGACAAGCTACAAGTTGCATACTATGGCATGGCTGCATCCAAATTCCCAGGGGTGATACATAGCGCACAGAGTTCCTCAAAAGAAAGATTAGCAACCATCGATCAGCCTATATCATATGTCGTCCAGGAGATAATGCACTTTATGTTGAACAAATCAAGAAAGTTGATCAAGATTTTCTCGAGCACCGAGCAACACTGCAGAATAAATACTCCATCCTTTCAAGTAAACCATCAAGCATGGATCATTGGGGGCTTCTGTTAACGCAAAAATTCTCCATCTACGAGGACCAATTAGAAAAGGACACGTGTCATCCTACGTGGCAATATTCAACACCCGAGGAGAGTTGGTCGGCACCCGAGGAGTGTTAGTCGGCACCCGAGGAGAGTTGGTCGGTACCCGAGGAGAGTTAGTCGACACCCGAGGAGAGTTGGTCGGCACCCGAGGAGTATTAGTTGGCACCCGAGGAGAGTTGGTCGGCATACTAACCAGGAAGATCAAAGGATAACTACACATTTAATGATCATTAATGTACATTTATATTGTAGATGACAACACATAGGATACCAAGAAATTCAACAATTAGATTCGTTGAATGTAGACATAATGTATAAATGTCTACATACAATGAATCTCTTTATCCCCCACCACTATAAATACATGTATTCCCTTAGCCAAAAAGGAGGAGAGATCCGAGAGATCCAAGAGATCCAAGAACCGAGAGACACCATACACAAGATCCATACCTTTTTCTCTCTCTACACCACATTGTGCTATTGTAAACCCCTGGGAATAAAATAACAGTGGACGTAGGCTTTTCCTTATAGCCGAACCACTTTAAAAATCTTTGTCTCTCATGTGCTTGATTGGATTGCTTTTATCTATTTATCCGTGATCATAAAAATGGGATTCGGTCCAGTTTTTTGCATCAACAACCGTATACTTACATGAGCTCCACACGGATGTCTATGCAAACCATATGCTCTGTCCAGCGATTTAGGGCTTTTCTCCCAGGGTCTCCAAGCCATTCGTTCTTATTTCATATTAAATCATAGTCCTTATTAATGTCTTTAACATTTCACACATGTCCACATTATTCCACTTCTTCACTTTTCCCCGACTGAAGCTAAAACCCGAAATTAATCATCCATTTTTCCAATAACAATTGGAAAATTATTTCTTTTCTTTATTAAGTCCCTTGTCCACACACACGTGATTTATACTAAATTCATTAATGCTTTAAGACTTAATTAATTTTCACACACATTGGTGTAAAGACATGCTTTAAAAATTTTATTCCATAAAAACCTTCCACTTTAAGTGAATTACCAATTTACCCTTTGTTTACCAAACTTGCAATTTAGTTCCGTAACATGTGTTATTTCTCCAATGATTATTAAGTTCTAACATAACATTTAAAACACTTTTAGCCATTTAACACTTGTTCAATACCACATTGTTACCCAATTCTCACACCTGATACTTTTATACTTCGAATCTGTAAAATAACACCTCTGCATAATATACTTCCATTTTCACTCATTATTTTAAGGCCAAAATATCCATTTGTCTTATTAGATATTTAGACCTAAAAAAACTTTCCTTAAACTTGCTCATATATTTATTATCAAAACACTACAAGTTTATACGCACGAGAAAGTGGACTTTAATTACTAAAATCCTACCGAGTGGATTAAACATACATTCATTCTAGAATTTATACCATTTGCAACAAACATGCATTTTCCTTCTATTCTAAACAAGAATAATAATTCCTTACATTTTTATTCCATAAAGATGTCCATTACTTTCTTTTACTAGAAAATATACTAGAAAAGCATTGTCTACATTTTTATTCCATAAAAATTTCCATTATTTTCTTTTACTAGAAAATATGCTAGAATAACATTTTCTACTTTTTTATTCCATAAAATGTGTATTATTTATTTTTCACTTGAAATATACCAAAATGGTATTTCTTACATTTTTATTCCATAAAAATGTTTATTTCAGTTTACTGAGAAAATACACTACAATAATATTTTCTTAGATTTTTATTTCCATAAAAATGTCCATTTTTAGTTTTATTAGAAAATATACACAACTAATATTTTCTACACATTTTTATTCCAAAAAAATATTTACTTAGATTATTAAGAATACATCATAATATCATCACAACCCTACTCTTAATCAGCAACAATAAGGCTACACTATTCATCAAATAGAGTCTCAATGCAATAAGAGTAGTTCAGCCACCAAAATAGCTCCAAAGTGGTGGTGGTGACGAAGATGGGTGATTCCCCCACCTCCAAAGGTGTCCTAAAAGGGATTCACAAAAGTACCACCAAAAAGCCCTCCATGAAATCCCCAACACACTCCCGGAAAATCTTCATTAAAACCTTCTCAAAATATCACCAACAATATATTCATCTTTTCGCTAGAATACACTCTCTAAAATACAGATAATAACCCCAATAATAAGTTCCATATTTTGCGTAGCCTTTATATCAATAATGGGACACTGAGTATATGGTGTGGGTGTATGGTTTGGAACTCTTCAAAATGGATGGCAGTTGGGAGAGTTGTGAGCTTCCAGAAAACTCTCTAATGTTGATACTGTATTATTTTTCCTTAAACTTATCACGTTCTCTCTCTTATACAACAAACAGGTGGGAGGTTTTACTAAATAAGAAATATCGTTGTCCAAACATTTTTCTATATTAGGTATTAATAACCCCATAAATCGACAGCACAAAGAATCCTAAGGTGTGTAATTTCGGTAGCACGTTGGGGTGTCAGTGCTTATACATTATTCCATGCTTTTATATCTCTTTATTCTTACACTAATAACCAAAAGTCACGTAATATATCCATAGTTCTATCCATACTGGCATCTGAGTTTAAAACCCACCAAGGAGTATTCAACAATGCACATAACCTGACGATGGCCTGACATGATTAGTCAGTCGTTTAAATGACTTATGTAATCTTTTAGCAGCACACCCATGTCGTTCGAATGACATGGGCATTGTTTGAGCGATTCCTTGCATTGATGGATTTTTCTCCCATGTCTTCTCTTCTTTACTTTCGTCCATTAATTTCCTCACCTCGCACATGGGTACCGAATTCAACCTAGATAAAAAGGAATGAGTTTTATAACATAAATCCTCTATTTTCCTTTTCTCTTCTAACAATAATACCTCCTATATAAAATCTCTAATAAAACAAAATACAATCATTCTTTATGTAATCCAATTTTATTACCCATAATTCTCTATAATTGTAATTTGTTCCTCCTCATACAACATCTATATATCTAATTAATTAATTTAACTGGGGCGTATTGCAAACTTCCCTCCTTAGGTAATTTCATCCTTGAAATTATTGGTTCATTATTGTTGATGCAAAAAACTAGACTATATCTAATTATTTGATCACAGATAAATATATAAAGTAAAGAAACACAAAGATTTTTGAAGGGGTTTGGTTGAATGGAAAATCATACGTCCACTGTTGTGTATTGCCTTGTGTTAGTTTTATTGTTTCTTGTGTCACCCCCTTGGATGTAGGGATAACAATGTATTTATAACCCCTGAGGGTGTACCAGAGTTGAAATATTAAACGATGGAATGCATTTATAAAATGGGCATTTACATCTTTACAATGTTCATAATGTATACAATTGTTGGTGCTTTGTAGACTACGTTGGTCGGTCTTATTTTGTATGTTGGTTGGGCTTCTACTTATAGGTCGACATTCTTGGACTTAGGCGGGTGATAAGCCTTGTTTACTAGGACCGATGCCACTATGGATGACACATGTCCATTTCTAATTGATCCACGCAATAGAATATTTTTTTGTATGAACAGAAGCTCCCAATGTTTCATGCTTGAGGTTTTTTACGAGAGTATGGAAAATTTATCTCTTAAAGTTGCTCGGGCAATAATTCTTTTTCTTGGTCGAATACCGACTTTCCATACTTGAAAAAATATTAATTTATTTGGCAGCACATAACACGGATCGCATTTTTGTAATTATCCCCTATTTTAACGAATCATTTATAGGAAAATGTGTCTTTTTGGCTTTAGCCGCCAATAGTTCAATCGACGCTTCCTTTAATGATTACCTTCACCAGTTTTTGAGGCAATATATGATAATGAGAAAACCACAATTGTCTCTTACCTCAAATTTTTCTGAGTTTTTTTATTGTTATCTCTTTGAGATATCTATGTGATTGTTTACCATGTTCTTCCGTTCTTGCTGTATCCTTATGTTCTTGTAAGAATCTTATCTCTTTTCTTTTTCTTCATATTCAAATATGGTTTATTCTGTAACTTCTCTAGAGGAATTTAGGAATGAATGGAACTTGCCTTCATGGCTTGAATTGGAGTTTCCTAGTCTTCCTATAGACCTTTTTGCTTTATCTGAAGGCCATTGGTTCCCTTCTATTTTTGTTGCTAAGTGTGGGTTCACTTTTCTCCCAAACCATCAACCCTAGAAGTCATAGACGGTTAAACCAATCCGACCATCATTCTGATCAATACGATACACTTAGGCAGCCCCCTTGCGTCCAAATTTTCCAATAAATAGGAGTTTCCCTCTTCATAAATTCTGACCAATTCCTCGTCCATTACTCTCTCTAGAAATTAGTTATATTATTAGTTTTTAATAACGTTTTTTTTCTCAAGTGTTTTGTTAATTAGTTTAATTGCTTTATTAATTAGCTCAATTATTTTATTATTTTTATAATTAATTTATTACATTTATAATTAATTTATTTGCTCTAGTAATTAGTTTATTACTTTTACAATTAGTTTAACATATTTATAAATGCATCTTGCCAATTAAATATGTTGTGGATTATTATCCCACCCATTTGAAAATAGAGTTTCCTTTGATATTTTGAAGGTATATAAATATATTAATAGCTTAACATATATTTAATTTAATACGATGGAGGTTTAACATATAATGTTAAGCATTATATGTTTTCAAAAACTTAGTATGAGATATAATGTAGGTTATACATTAACAATCTCATGGTTAGAGTTTGCATCTATCATGTAAGGCATATATCTTGCATGTTTGATAGCTTGCCTAAGTGAGAGTGTAATCGTGGAAATAATTATGATCTTCATAGCTCAAATTCTCATGTAACAAAGTCAAAAAGTGATGCACGACCTCCCTCGTTGTTATACCATATTTGTAGGGCGTCTCATGGACAAAGAGAAATGATTAAAACCCTTAAATAGCAAGTAAAATATCTCATCCCCGTCGAAACAGATACAAATAATTACCTTGGCTCAACATTAAGGCCTTCCTCCTTTCCATCTGGGAAGAAAATGAATGCCATCTACACTAACTGTCAAATACAATTGTGACAATGTTGTTAAAGGCAATGAGTACCATGTGAGTGGCATCAGGAATAACCAGTATGGCATGTGTAGGAAAATTCCTTCATAACTAAAAAACTAAGATATTATATATCTTAGTTATGATCCATTAAGAAGATACTCTTACCAAATTCATGCTTAAGTCTTGACAAATATTCTGTCACTCTTATTCATTGTAAAAGGAGAGATCCCCTATTGGGATCTGGACCAGCAGAGAGTTACTCATGATTATAACTATCAATTCATACAGTGAGTTGGAATGGAGTGATTTGTGTTGTTCTTAGACCTTTGGTCAACTGAAACCTAGTACTAAAAATTACCATGTGGATGTAGGATAATTTTTTATAGCTAAACCACATAATTTTTAGGGTAATTCTTCTTATTCTCATCTTTGTCTTTACATATATGCATTTTACTTATTATTTATTGTTTCTTATCTCGGATTGGATCTCAACTTGCTATGATGAAATCTTAGTACCAATTTTATACGAACAAAATGGCATCGTTTGTGTGAAAGACAAGTTGTTTCACATAAAATTCCTAATTGTGAAAATTTTGGAATTTCTATAAAAATACTCCAAAATTTCATTGATGATCATCTCACTAATCAAATCTGCAAATTCTCTTTATCTCTTAATTTAAGGACCTTATTTACTCTTCCATTTCCTAACTCTGTGTAATCCTAATATAGATACACTTATTCCTAGTCTAAAACATCTTCTCCACTTTTAATTTTGCAAGTCTCCAATCATACTCTTTTTTTATGTCATTATGCTGTGTTTTTATACAAATTTTGTGAAAATGGCTGAACATACAAAAATTTATGGGGAAAAATTAGTTGTGCCACCCTTAACCCCTATTGGAATACGTGATCTAACAAGATTTTTTTCACATTGATTAGGCATAAATTCTTCCCAATTTATCCCATTAATTTAGTTACTTTTAGCACCTCGAACAACGCAATCGAGTTGATTTTATCTCATAATCTTTCTACTGACTTATCCTAACGAGTACACCGAGTTTCTGGTATTTCGTATTGCTTTTACAGGTATTTGATGTCAACAAACTAAAGAAAGAAACCGGAAGAATAAAGAAAGAAAAGAAGGAAAGTCAAAAGCGCAAAAGCATAAATTCTATCCAGAATTCAGATGAGGTACCTAAAGAGAAGTTGAAGATATCACACTCATAAGCACATAGGAAGAAACGTCACCTCAATCGGAATCCCGATGTAAGGACATTTTTCACATGTCCGAAATGTTTCATTTATTTATGTCGTACGCCGCTACATTTGGCACGTCTCCTCACGATCTCACATGATGGCCTCTATCCCAATTCCGGGAATCAAGCATGCATTATCTCCACTAATATGTCCCACACCTGCCTCAATGACTTCACGTTCCAAGATTTTAGGGACTTAATGCAAGTGGTACGCAAGGGAAGTCAAAACAGTAAAAAAAAGGCACAATAGGAGAGTTCAAGGGCATTTTCGTAATTTCACATCCATATTTCGGAGGTCTGGTCAACTATAAAGTTGAATAGCTCGCCGCAACGAAGATACTAGAAAAAACGGCACCTCAATCCGAGCTACGGTGAAGGAGTTATGACCTTTTGAAGATAGAGAAAATTCCTTAAAGAATGCTG